>CM033391.1:42925736-45593404 GCA_019426215.1 Buddleja alternifolia | reverse complement strand
TCTGCGTGTTCTTGCGGAGTGTTTTTTGGATATTTTCTTGGGAGGTGGTCGCGCTATCCAGCGGAAGCCTTTCTTTTCTCACCACGCCTCCGGCCCTTCTAACGAATCACGGGACACATAGGAGGAGGTTTCAAACTCCTCGATCTTTATTTCATCGGGGACGACCCACTTTGATTGACTTAGAACGGGGTATATTGTCCGTACATATGATGATGCCCATGTACATTTCCAATAGTATTTTGAGCATAATCCTAGCATACATGACCCAATCGGAACTGTTGCAAGGGCGTGAGAGCACGGAAGCTTGTCCAAGTTAAACACCTGGCAAGTGCACTGTTGATCAAAACAATTAACTAAGAAGCTCTCCTCGTTGTCAAAGACAATGTACTCTCCTGTTTCCCTATTTAATTCTTTATATGTCATTTGAAGGGACTCTTGCATACAACACACTTTCCACCGTTGGAATTAGTAGTTGCGCGGAAGACCCCTCAGAAGCTGCATTCCGGTAATCATTGAACCACCCAGAGATTTTCTCAACAATCTCATCAAACAAAAGTATCAAAGGATACTTTCGAGCATATCTCAAGGTCGAGTTAATTGACTCAGCGCCATTGGTAGTGAGAATGTTATAATGAATACCCTCAAAGAAGCACCTAGCCCATTTTTTAGGGTGAAGACCGTTTTTGGGATTTTCAAGATACTTAACAGCAAAAGGATGCCTATTTCCTAACACCTTATACAGTCGATCAAACTCATCTGAAGTATATGCTTCAGCACAAGCCATGAACAAGTTAAAACTACTATTTCCTTCAGCTTCTCTGTCTTCAGGGGTCCTACCTATATTAATGGGAAAATTCGAAGAATAACATTAACGTGTGACTTTAATATACTAATTGTAAATTATAATATTTTGATAAAAAATAATGCCTGACCTGACTTAGCGCGCGACTTAATATTTTGAGAAATATGCCAAGCACAATAACCGTGTTGAGCCTTCTGGTAAACTTTAGGAACTGCATTAATGAGGCCCTGGTTTCTGTCTGACATGATCACCAATTCATCATCATCGGGTATGATGTCCACAAGTTTCTCCAGGAACCATTTCCATGATTCTTCACTTTCTGATTTAACTATGCTAAAGGCAATTGGATATTGATGTTTATTCGCGTCTTGGGCAGTGCAAACAAGTAATATGCCCTTATACTTGGTCTTCAACCAAGTCCCATCAATTGCAATTATCTTCCTCATATATTTGAAGCCTTCAATGCATGCCCCTAATGCAACCAAAAGGAGAAGTAAACTAGTTATTCTCATTTCTAACCAAATGATAGATTGTACCAGAATTCAACTTCTTCAACGTATACAGATAACTAGGAAGAATCGCAAAACTAGCATTCAGATCTCCTCCCCTAATAGTACTTCTAGCTATTTTTTTGCCATTCCATGCCTTATAGTAAGTCACTTCAACACCATAAGTGTTTTTCATTGTGAACATTATTTTCTTTGGCGTAGGTGTGTCTGGATTACCTGGGAAATCCTTTGCCAACATATCAGCAACTAACTTTGAAGTAGACTTCGCATGTCTATTTTCTGTGGCACTAACAGGGGAGCATGTATGTGACTTATTGTGAATTCGCAATGAGAATTTATCTGATCCTTTAACTTTGCTGCATATAACCTCCACTTGCAATCCTCAATTTTACACTCCACAACAAATTTTTGTTTGGTTGACTTCGTTATGGAAAAATCGAAACAATGTTTTAGTGAAGAGGTTACTACCAGATTTCTCAACTCTATTTTGTCAGTGAATTCTGCTCCAATCGCAATATCAATGCCATCACTAAAATTGAATGCTTGACAAGTGCCATCATCCACAAGTGGTTCACAGTGATCCCCAAAAACTTCATCGTTATCTTCATCTAGAAGTCGATGTTGTTGGATTCGAGTAGGGAAGTCTGGAGTAGTATTAGGGGGAGTTGGGGCGCCAACAATACAATTTGACGATGGAACTGACGAGGGAGTTGGAACAGAGGCTATTGAGGTTTTATCTTGATAGAGCACCAAGGACATTGGCTCATTAATATTACCATCCTCATGAATTTGTGCAAATGAAGTATCACAAACCCTTCTTTCTTTCATGTCCATATAAAAATCACCATTTCCACCATTATCATTATCAAAAAGCTCATTGTCAATTTCATCTTTGCTCATTAGCTCAACATATAGAATGCTTCTATTTTTCGATGTGTTACAATGGTCCATAAGATAACACTTTGCATACAAAACATTCTCAATATATACATGACCAGAATCGGTATATGACGATGGAATGTAACTCAATCTAATATTTGTTCTAGTCCGAACAAAAGGAGCCCTTTCAAATATCCGGTCATGTAAATGTAAAAGTGTTACCGTATCTGGATCATCTATTATTAATGCACACTTCATTTGATTACCATTCTTTGAAACCCATCCATATGCTCCATTTTGTCCCTCATTTTCTTTCCACTCACCGTCATATCGATAATATAACGGAATCTCAGACATTTGCCTGAAAAAAATAAAAACAAATTAATATATTCAAAATATCAAAAATAAGAACAAATTAGTAGCATACAGAGACGTAATTATACATCTTGCAATCTGCTATTTGTCAGCAGATTGCACTATGCAATCTGCTATTTGTCAGCAGATTGCACTTTGCACTTTGCTGGAATAGTTCCAGCAAAGTGCAAAGTGGTGGAATAACTATTCCAGCAAATTGCACTTTGCAATCGGCTAACAAATAGCAGATTGCAAAGTGCAATCTGCTGGTTAGTTATTCTAGCATATTGCAAAGTGCAATCTGCTGGAATTTAATTCCAGCCGATTGCAATCTTATGGATTAACCAGCCGATTGCAACTTGCAATCTGCTGGAATTTAATTCCAATCGACTGGAATTGAATTTGCAGTAAAAAAAATCTTTACAACACAACATAGACATATAAATGCACAAATTGAGTGAAAAAAAATCCTAATTAATAGAATCCTATTTAAACAACAAATTAACCTCTCAATACAACAACCCATCCAATTTAAACATCACATCGTATACTCGTCAAATTTTGGGCAAAAAATTACCAATTTAAGAAGCTTTTTCCTCTTCAATTTTTCGCCTTCAATTTTTCTTCTTGCCCGCCGAAAAAAATCAATTTTCCTTCTTCTACCTATGCCGTCGAAGCTCCCAATTCCACCCGTATTTTATTTTTGCGATTATTCTCGCCGTTTTTTCGCTGAGAGAGAGGAGACGAGAGAGTGAGTGAATGTTCTTCAAGCCATTTTTGATTTTTAGTTTTTATCAGCCATTTTCATTTTTGTTTTAGGGGGTATTTCGGTAATTATAAATTCCTTTCTTCTTTGGTTTATTTTTATTTTTGTTTGGATGAAAGGGTATCTTAGTAATTTTCTATTATTGGTTTTTTATGCTATTTTTCTTCCTTTCAATTTATTTGGAGTGGTCCCCCATTGACTTGGTCTTGGTCAAGGGTCTATACACTTAAAACATTCCTGCTTTTGGGACTATACACTTAATGCATTATGCAAAATGGGACTATTTGCCCAATTGTCCCGGCAGGAGGCTAGGAACTAGTTCCCACCGACAGATTCTAACAATTTCAAAGCATAGAAATCCACTCTTGTTCATTCATAATTTTAAAAGACAACTTTTATCATAAAAGATTTTATAAGTTTCATAAAACATAGATCGCATGGTAACATTTTATATACAAAATCATAAACTAGCATGCTCAAGACCTATTTTTATCAAAAATAACTTTACCGAAAACAAACATGATTTTTTGAATAAATTAGTTTGAGAAAACATAGAAGGGAAGAGTCACTTACTATTCTAGAAAATCGACTTTGGCTACACATCTGTCGGGTTTTCCGACTCCTATAACATCGTATTTCAAGAGTAAGAACCTAAGTACTATCATAAAATACTAGAGGAAAACTAGGGTTTCAAGGAATCTACCTCATCGACAAGCCCAAGCTTGAACAACAACAACCTCCTCGGGTTCTTCTTCTATTGAACTTCTTAAGCCTAGATAAAATTTGAGAGAGAAATATGTATAAGAGGTGCAATTTTCGTATGTATGGGTGGGGGTATTTATAAGGGATTTTAGGGTTCAGTTGGAAGAATTTGAGTAGATTTTTAAGTCCCTAAGGGGTTAGGTATGATTAGAAAGGTTTAAATCCACTAGATTTGATGGTTTTGGGATGATATGCTTATTCAAAAGATTTGCTGAATATTAAATCTGAAATTAGTGTGTAAATAGAGAAAATATATATACATCTATACATATATTGATATTAAAAAATTTAATAATACATGCAGAAGAGTTTGGATGAGTATCAAGTACTTTGGAGTTAGAATATTATCAGGATTTGGTAAATTCCCTAAGATTTAGATGCCCCAAGATTTAGTAGGTTGTAGATAAGATTCCTATTTAGTCTCATCTCTAATTTGAAAATTGAAATAAATAAATTATATAAATATATTAAATAGTAATTACTTTAAAAAATTATTATTAGGCTTTAATAAATCAATCAATTGGGCGGGTATTACAGAGAAAATTTATTCTGTGTGTGAAGAAAGCTGGATCTTCTGATCTCTTTATTAGATCTCAACTTAAGCAAAATAGCCCTCAAACATAGGTCAACTACGAATTGATCCCAAATGTTGACCACAAACGGGCTGCAATATCTTACGGGCCACAGAATAATAAGATGGGCTGAAAGTAAGCAAGCCCAATTGGTTGATATATTCATCATAATTGCATAAACAATTAAGAATGCAGAGACCAAACGTTAGGTCAACACTATCTCTAAAACCAAAAAAAAAAACAAAAAAGGTGAACAATATCTCTAAACAACACAAGGATAGACGAACAAAGATAAAACTTCAATGTGAGAGATAATTAAATCCGGGTTAATTACTCCTTTTATTTAGTATAATTACAGTGCAATCTATTTATTTATAGCCCATAACAAACACCCACATGTTATAATAAAACCTTACATTTACCACGTCTGACTAACAACCGTTAGTCCAAAGTTACATTTTTTGCAACTTACTAATTTACATTAATTTACATTGAATTGTGATATTGCTCCTAAAACAAATCGAAACTTGGTATTTTTATTTTTTAAAAGATTATCGAATTGGCATAAATCGAATTTGCATTTCATTAACAAGGTGTTCATAAGTTTTTACGAAATTATTTACTTAAGAGTAATAAAATTACAATTATATGCTCTTTAATATGAAAAAAATACCCTTAAGGGCAAAATAGAAAATTGAAAAAATATTTTTTGATGATGTTAACAGATTTTGTTAGTGTTATTTTTTTTTTTATGAGAGGGCGACTGTAATGTTTTATTATAAGATGGGCTTATTTGTTATGTGTTTAAAATAAATTAATTGAATTGTAATTATACTAAATAAGAGGGATATTTAGTGGAATTAACCCTTAAATCTTAGAGAGAGGGGTAAACAATAAAGTTTACTACACACCATTTCAATTCATGAACTAAAAGATGATTACGTCAGTAATCAATAGATCAAAGAAAGAAAGAAAAATATTATCCAAAAAAAAAAAGAAGAGAAAGAAAGAAAAATAAGAACGAATAATTTTGTTCACGGGAAATTACACAAAGACCCCCTCGTATATTGTGGAATTACACAAAACTTCCCTCACTTTTTGAAATTCATAAAAACCCCTTATATAAGGCATTTCCTATAATTACGCTCTGTGTATTTTAGAATTCTTATAATTAAACCCTTGAAAATTAGGGCTGGACGAATCAAGCTACTCGATACTTGACTCGAGCTCGATCGCGAAGAGCTCGTTTGAGCTCAGTTCGTCAATGTATCAATCCAAGCTGGAGCAACTTTTTATGTTTGATAAGTTTTGAAATTCGGCTCGAGTTCGGCTTGATTAGTAAAAATTGATAAAAACATGTACAAAAAAGTTAAGCTACTCGAGCTCGACTCGTGTTCGGCTCGATGAAAGTTCGTTTAAACTCGACTCGATTAACAATCAAACAAGCTCAAATACGAATTTTGAAGCTCGATTGTAATTCAAACAAGCCGGAACAACAACTTATTTGGCTCGACTCGATTTATTTACACCCCTACTGAAAATCTTACAAATAGACCCCTAAAGAAGTAATGTTGGTAATTTTCAAAAAATGAGAGAATTTTGATAATTACACATTATACGAGAGTTTTTTTTTTTTATGTAATTATCCTTTTTATTTATTGTTCTTCATCTCTGGGATTAAATTAATTTCAATTTTTTTAGCTCAATCATCGTCAAATTTAGGCTCGATTATTTTAGTGTGAGAATAGAAAGTGGTCACTAACTCCATCATGCACTAACGGATTGTTTATATGTTTTCTTTTTTTGGTTTTTTCTAAATCAATTATATGATACATGTCACTCAAGTCTCAAGAACCTTAATATTTTGGGACTTTAACTTCGCCGGTCGAGCTAGACTTGATAGCCGAAATTGCTCATGTGTATGCACTTGATATTACACTTTGCTCTTTTATTTTTTATTTTTTTTACAATTATAGTTCCTTTTGTTTGAGCATTTTATAATTCTAACATCTTTTTTTTTTTTGAAGTTTATAATTCTAACATCTTGCGCATTTATAATTGCTTTTTGGAGCATTTTAATTTAAATAAATATTTTACTCTAATTAAGAAGATAATTGCTTCTCTTTTGTCCACTATTCCCCCTCTCTTATCACGTTGTTCTCTCTTTCTTTCTCCACTTTTATTTGTTTTTTTCTCAATTTCATTAATTTTAATTTTAATTCAAATACTTCCGGTAAAAATCACAAAGCATAAATATATGGGCTAAATACAAGAGGCCCCTAAATTATTTTTACTATCGTATATACCCCCTAAACTTTAAAATGTACCAAAATAGTCTCTCATGAAAATTCATGAGTTAAGCCAAATGCTCCATCCAAACACAATTTTACAATATTCAAGCACCAAATTAACTTATTTGGTTATTCTTTTTTTTTTATTGAACTTAAAAAATTTGTAAGAAATTGCAAATTATAAAATTCATTCAAGATTTAAATAGAATTTGTTAATCTATAAAATTAAATAACTTACAATTGACTAATTGAGTATGATAGAATTGAAAAATACAAATATTTTAAGTTTAAATCTACCCCTTGTTAATTAATAATTTATTAATTTTATTAAATTAAATTAAAGATTTTGTTAATATATTAATTATAAATTTACAAATAAATAAAAAGATTTAAATAATATTTTAGTTGATAAGATTTAATTAAACAACATCTAAATAATAATAATAATGATACTCCATAATTTGTTAATTAACACATTACAAGATTTAAATGATTTGTTAATTTTGAAAACTAAAATTTGACAAATTCATTAAAAAAAAAAGAATCACCGAGTAAGTCAATATAGTGTTTAAATACTATAAAATTGTGTTTGAATGAAAGAATTTCATAGATCATGAATTTTCTTAAAGGACCATTTTAGTACCTTATAAATTTTAGAAGAGTATATGTCGTAGGAATACTTAAGGGGTATCTTGTAATAACATAAAAGAAGTTTCATAGTAAAAAGATTCTTGATCGTACTTTTAAAAAATCTAAACGCACACAGTTACAGACAGATCACCAACCTTTGCCACTAGTGTTTATCCCAGTGTCAGAATGTTCTCGTAACTTAATCGGTTCCTATCCTTTTCCTCGTACAAAAATCAAAATCTTCCATCTTAGTCCTATTCATCTCTCTCTCTCTCTCTCTCACTCCATCACCGCCTTCGAAAACAAAAGCACTAAACAAACACAATTATTACTGTTAGTGTATCTATAGATATACATCTGTATCTAATAAGATACACACCAACAGATTTATCTATATCACTATAGATACACTAACAATTACACACTTGGAACTGTCACTATTGGGACACCATGACTGATCCAACCTCTTCTTCTGCTCAAACCTCCGACTCGTGAGTTTTCTTTTCTTCCTGTTGTAATAATTCATTAATTTCTGCTGGTTCTCAATTTTATTTTTTAGAAAAGGTCCCTTTGTCTTTATTTGATTTACGTTTGTATTTTTTGTTTTTTTTTTCTATGTTACTTGAAATTATTGCTTTCTTTTAAATTATGTAGTTTTTTCTTTTCACAACTTGAATGTTTCTTGCATTCTTGTAGCTTAATTAATTTGTACTCTGTATTTTTTGTGAAGGTGTTGTATTTTTGTTTGAAGTTCACCTAAATTACCTGATTAATTGTTTATTCATTTGCTGTGGCTCAATTCTTGATCATTGATGTTATTTATCAAGTTTGTTCTTTTATTTTTTGTAAAAACAAATTGATTTTTTGGCTGAAATATTTATTAAAAAATTCCAGGAAAAGTAGCAGGAGAGATTATTCAACTGCAATACTAGAACGAAAAAAGTCGCCTAATCGCCTTATTGTTGATGAGGCCATTAATGATGATAATTCAGTGGTCTCAATGCATCCTGCTAAAATGGAGGAACTTCAGCTTTTTCGAGGAGACACTATATTAATCAGGGTAAATTTAAAATTTTATTTTTAGGTTCTCTGTAGGAAATAGTTGATTATCTTTTATTTGAAGTTCTTTAAAATGTATACATGGCACAGGGGAAAAAACGAAAAGACACAATTTGCGTTGTTCTTGCTGATGAGCAATGTGAAGAGGCGAAAATAAGAATGAACAGAGTTGTCAGAGCAAACCTGAGAGTGCGTCTTACTGATATGGTATCGGTACATCAGTGTCCCGATGTTAAGTATGGAAAACGTGTTCACATTCTTCCAGTTGATGACTCCATTGAGGGTCTCACGGGCAACCTATTCGATGTCTACTTAAAGCGTAAGGCTAACAATATCATCCTTCCGGCTGCTATTTTTATCATTTACTTTTCAGGGACGGAGTCAGAATTCTTTAGGGGAGGGTTTGCCTCACATAAGAATGCAATTAAATGGATTTGAAGTGAATTCTATTTAATTTGAGGAAGATTGCAATATTGGCCCCATATCATTGGGCATATTGCAATTTTTGTCTCATTGTTTCCGAGGTTGCAAAAATAGTCATATAAGATTGTCCCTTTTCTTTTCTTTTGTTTTTTTTTTGCAATTCGGTAAAAAAGGATAAATTTTCATCCGTGACATGCAAGTGCCGTTAACGATTTTGTGAAATTTACACAAATTAGGTAATGTTCATGTGCAAGAAACTAACTCGTTTGTTGTTTAACCGGCTGAGACTAAAAATTGCAATAAAATATGTTGTATGGACTAACTCTACAAGTTTATAAATATTGAGGCTAAAATTGCAAAGGGACCTCTTATGGGACTAATATTACAAGTAAAACATCATGGACAAGGCGATTTCCAGGAACCATTATTCTTAGTCCTGGAAACAAGATGGACATTTTGCCTCAAGTTGGAAGACGATTTAGGAATTCGGAGGAAATATTTTGTATCCATTCAATTTATGTATCAATCTTGGAATGTGTGAGTGGGGTGGGGTGGGGGTGGACCAGGGGTTCAGTCCCTTGCTCTGTCTCTGATAGTAGTTCTATCACTTCTTCTTTGGGTTAGTTTTGTTAGACGACTGAACATTTCTTTTTCAAATAATTCAGCCTATTTCTTGGATGCTTATCGTCCCGTGAGAAAAGGTGACCTTTTCCAGGTTAGAGGCGGCATGCGTAGCGTTGAATTCAAGGTTGTTGAGACCGATCCTGGTGAATACTGTGTGGTTGCACCCGATACAGAGATATTCTGTGAGGGAGAACCCATTAAGCGTGAAGATGAGGAGAGACTAAACGAAGTTGGCTATGACGATGTTGGTGGGGTAAGAAAGCAAATGGCTCAGATCCGTGAGCTAGTAGAGCTTCCTTTGAGACATCCTCAGCTCTTTAAATCAATAGGCGTGAAGCCACCTAAAGGGATATTGCTTTATGGACCCCCTGGGTCCGGGAAAACCCTAATCGCAAGAGCTGTAGCTAATGAGACGGGCGCTTTTTTCTTTCTGATTAATGGGCCTGAAATAATGTCGAAATTGGCTGGAGAGAGCGAGAGTAACTTGAGGAAGGCGTTTGAGGAAGCGGAGAAGAATGCCCCATCAATCATCTTTATTGATGAGCTTGATTCAATTGCTCCAAAGAGGGAGAAGACACACGGGGAAGTAGAAAGGCGTATTGTATCTCAGCTTCTTACTTTGATGGACGGCCTCAAGTCCCGTTCGCATGTCATTGTTATGGGGGCAACTAATAGACCAAATACTATAGATGTGGCTCTTAGGAGATTTGGGAGATTTGATCGAGAAATTGACATAGGCGTGCCGGATGAAGTGGGAAGATTGGAAGTCCTCCGAATCCATACCAAAAATATGAAACTCGCAGAAGACGTGAGTTTATAATTTTATATATGGATAATTGCATGTACCCCCCTTATTTATTGTAGTAATGCACATCCCTTATTTATTGTGTAATTACTACAAGCCCCTTGAGATTTTGTAAATTATCAAGAGACCCTGCAGATCTGACAAATCGATAAGCAGGGATTACAAAATACTGACAGGGGAAGTTATGGTGATTTCTCAAATGTGTTTTTTATATCTTGTAGGGGGGGTGTTTATGTAATTTACTCTTTTATGTACTACTAAGTTTACGAACTTCTCTCTTTATCGAGTTATATATTTACTTATTAACTTTCTTCTAGGTTGATCTTGAAAGAGTCGCAAAAGATACCCACGGTTATGTTGGTGCAGATCTTGCTGCCCTTTGCACTGAAGCTGCCCTTCAGTGCATAAGGGAGAAAATGGATGTAATTGACTTGGAAGACGAGACAATTGATGCTGAAGTGTTGAATTCAATGGCAGTGACTAATGAACACTTTCTAACAGCATTGGGCGCCTCGAATCCATCAGCCTTACGTGAAACGGTATGTCCATTTCATAAAACTTTGTTCGCCTGTTTTTCCTCCCGACATTTGTAATGCTTAAAATTCATAAACTTTAATTCTTGTGGTTTGCAGGTAGTGGAGGTTCCTAACGTGAACTGGGAGGATATTGGCGGGTTGGACAATGTCAAGCGGGAGCTTCAAGAGGTATTTTCTTGTCAATTTCGGGATCCATTACAAATAGATTAGCTCTTTTAGCCATTTGTTTCGATATGGCTTTCTTGGTTGCATAAATTTACTTGCACCCGATGCTTCGTCAAAATCCATATTAGTCAATGTTTCAATTTCTAATTTTTCTTTTAATTTTGGACAGCTAAATGATCATTTCTACATTATTTTTCTTCCTGTTTTAGCTTCTAGTTTTTAGGGCTCGGCTTAATTTAACTTTTGAAATTAAATTATTGACCATCAACAGACTGTTCAATATCCTGTGGAGCATCCAGAGAAGTTTGAGAAGTTCGGCATGTCACCTTCTAAAGGGGTTCTCTTTTATGGACCTCCCGGTTGTGGCAAAACCTTACTTGCAAAAGCCATTGCTAATGAGTGTCAAGCCAATTTCATAAGTGTTAAAGGACCCGAGCTGTTGACCATGTGGTTCGGGGAGAGCGAGGCGAATGTTCGGGAGATATTTGACAAGGCACGACAATCCGCTCCATGTGTGCTCTTCTTCGACGAACTTGATTCGATTGCTACTCAGGTATTCTTTAATATGTTCCACTTTGAAACGATATTAGTGGCAAAATGTTAGCAATGATAAAGTTCCCAATAACGAGAAAATTTTATTTTGTCACAATAATAATTTATACAAATTTAAGTGGGAATTGTGACTAAGTTGTGATGATCCTGAATACACATGTATTAGCGACAGCATACATATGCATATATATAATGGGGTAATTTTCTTGTCACTTGTCATTGTACATGTGTCGTCATTTTTAGTGGCATTGGTTAACAACTTGGAAACAATTTTTCGTTAAGCGTGCCGAAATCTATGCTTTATCATTTTTTCAGCGAGGAGGTTCGGTAGGAGATGCTGGTGGTGCTGCCGATAGAGTTCTCAATCAATTACTGACTGAAATGGATGGGATGTCTGCGAAGAAAACGGTTTTTATCATAGGAGCAACAAACAGGCCAGACATCATCGATCCTGCATTGCTCAGGCCGGGACGTCTCGACCAGTTGATATATATCCCACTTCCTGATGAAGCTTCACGTCTTCAAATATTCAAAGCGTGCCTTAGGAAGTCCCCCGTGTCTAAGGAAGTCAATCTAGCCACCCTTGCAAGACATACACACGGGTTTAGCGGTGCTGATATTACTGAAATATGTCAACGTGCTTGCAAGTATGCCATTCGAGAAAATATTGAGAAGGTACATCGCTTAATTGCCACTAATCACTTAATTGGGCCATATTCAAAATGGCATAAAAGACTTCTTTCTTCCAAGTTTTTGGAAAAATTTATGCTATACCAAGTCCAATGGTCCTAGTGTCTATATATCTGACACAGTGTACTGTGTGTTTTTCTTACAAGAAAGATAGACGCCGAATTCGCACTATGACCATTGGACTCGGTCTGACATAGAATTTACCCACTTTCGCTCTCTCCATTGTATCCGTGTCAGCTTCTTGCCTCCTCTCTCTGGGCCCCTCATTTCTTTCTCTCTTTTCTTCACTCCATATCCAGAAAATCGAGTCCATGGCACCAAAGCTCATTCCCACGATAAATTCTCCCCCCCACCCCTGTAAATCTGGCCCTCCCCAGGTACCCCGTCTGCGTAACGGCCCCCATCGCCACCGTAGCAGTCCTCTTAGTTTGTAATAAACCCCACCCCCACAGTGGTAGGATGCCCCCACCCACACCCACACAAAGTCGCCCATTTCAGCCCCTTGCAAATATGGAATTGCATAGAAATCCATGAACTTTGTATGATAGGAGACTGGATTTTTCAGAAAAAATGAAAGGTTCAGGAGCTAATTTGACCAACGCCCTCCCCCAGTTCTGACCAACGTCCTCCCCCAGTTCGTGAATATTTGTAAAGTAATCTATATATATACTGTGTATATTTTTTTATAAGCCACTATATATGTCCATAATTTATTTTTATATATTAATAAGAATAATAAACATTATATATATATATGTGTATGTATGTATGTATTAACTACTATTACGTACTACATATATATATATATACATATATAAATCATTACGATTTTAATATTTTTATTTTCTAACAAATTATTAATTTACATGATTTGACTGCTACATTAACTTTTATTTCCTCAGTTTAACACTCTCTTATCAAACAGGCACTTTTCCGAATTTTTTTTACCAAAACACGACCTCAAAACATGACCAAATATAGTCTTAACATTCTGCGTATTCAACTCATTTGAAATTATCTATATTTCTCAGTAGTGCTCTCCTTTTTTTTGGTCTTTTTTTTTTCATTTTTACTTACTATATTTAATTAATATAATATAATTTATTATTTTTATTGACAATAGTATTAACATGATCATTATATTTAACTAACTCAATAATTTAATACATTATCGATCATCAAATTCTCATTTGATTTGACATTTACATCAACACCAACTATTTTAATAACCAAACAGGTCCACCAATTTTAAACGGATCCTTGTGAACTTGTTTTTCGCAAATATTTCTAAAAATGACGGTTGAAAATAAAATGAAAACAAATTCAAACACAACCAAAAGAATTCCTTTTTACAGTTCTCGTATAAAATTCTATTCTCATCTTTTAATGCCTCGATGATGGCAGGATATCGAGAGGGAAAGGAAAAAGAGCCAAAACCCGGAGGCTATGGAAGAAGATGACGTAGACGATGCCTCTGAGATCAAGGGGGCCCATTTTGAGGAGTCGATGAAATATGCTCGTAGAAGTGTGAGTGATGCTGATATCAGAAAGTATCAGCTATTTGCACAGACACTTCAGCAATCTCGTGGTATCGGGTCTGAGTTTCGATTCCCGGATAGGGCTGATGCTGCAGGTGCTGGTGGACTTGACCCGTTTTCTTCAGCTGGTGCTGGTGCCGGAGATGATGATGACTTGTATAGCTGAAGTAGTGGCTTGATAAATTTTATGCCTTGCTTTTATGGATGTTTTGGTGTATGATATGTGAGATCTAGGTGGAGTTTGTGCACCCTCTTGGTGGATCGTTGTTGTATATATAAATAAAAATCGTTTTCTTTGATACTATTGAGAATAAAAGGTATCTAAACTAATCTTTTTGTAAAATATTAATTTGTTACGGTGAGTATATATGACATTCATTTATTATATCTACCTTGAAAGAAATGACAAAAAGTGATAGTTAAACAATAAAATATGACATTATTCATAGATATATTTTGTTATTTTCCTATTTCTAAAGAAAATTCTGTTGAGGACCAGTCCTTGAGCTAGAGGTCATACTGATCCCGTTCTTTCAATAGTTAAGACGCACACAAGAGAATCGCTTGTGAAAGAAGGGTTTTTGTCCGACGTCAACGAATCTGCTGTTCTAATCTCTCCTACTCTTTTTTTCTTTCTTAGTATCGGCATAAATAAAAGACCTAGATCTGAGCTAGCCTTTTTCTTTTATTTCAATCAAAAATGACCGGGCCTACTTCTATGGCATGGCTATTGGGCTTATCATATTCCCATGATGAGCGTATGTCATGGACTTGACTCTTAATAAACAAGATTTCTTAGTCGAGTTGCGGGAAAGCAATTTTATTCTTTTTGGCAAACTGGTTGTATAAAAAATTCTGCTTTGGTATGACTGGTGGGCAACTGATGATATTCCGCTAAACCAAGTGGTTCATATTATGCCTGAGAAATCATTATAAACAGTCTATCAAATTTAGTTTTGATGGACAAATAAAGATTACGAAATTCACATTAAAATTATTTTTTATTAACTGTTAAAAAGGTTACAAGTTGTTCAGCCCAGCCCAGCATTTCAAGCCTCAGTCTGTTATTTGTGGCCCAAGTTGAATATCCTGCTCAGATCAGTGACCCAGATTCTAAACCCGCGTATTCTTTACGCAGGGTATTTAAGAAACATCAACGCTATCTTTTCTCCAGATTGGAAGTGGGTTTTGCTCTTGTTTACTCTCATTACGTGTTTTCTCAGCGCCTCTCAAGAGATTTAGTTTTCTTGCTTTTTCGTCTTTCCGTCGCCATCTCAGCGCCGGTGTTGCTACAGTATTGATAGTGCTATCATCTTTCTTCTCTATTGATAGTATTTTGGGTTTAATCTTTTACAGCATTATTGTTAGTTTAATGTGTAAATCTCTCTTGTCTTTTTCAATAAACATGTTGGTTTTTTAATTTTAGCATTAACAATGAAATCTATTTTGAATTATTTTTATAATACTATAATGTTAGAGCGGTAACGAAATTTAGTGAAATTTATTCAAAACTCAATGTGATTTTCCATTAAGTAATTAATCATCAAATTTGAAGAGTAAATAGTTGTATAATGAAATGTAAAGTTGAAAAAACTGTGCTTTTCTATTTTCTTTATTACTTTTTTGAATGTTATAAACGTAGCCGCTTAAGGGAGGCAAAAAATAACTGTAAAAATGTAAAGTATATGTGCAAGTCTATGAAACTATGAAACATTAATGTCACTTATAGTTTTCAAAGTATTATAGTTGTGTCACTTACATTCATAAAATCAAATTTGTTGCACTAACATCTCCGATATTATATTTTTGTCTCAATTTAATCCGTTGTGGTGTTTTTTGACCGGAACTATCGGTTTTTAGTTGCACTTTGATTCTCGAAATATCAAGTTTGTATCACTTTGATTCCTAAACCCCAAAAAAGTGAGAAAAATTCTATTTTTTTGGTAATTTTCCTGAATAATAAATAAATAGAATCGACCTTATTTTAATTATTATTATTTAACTAATATAAATTAATACACAATCATGTCTATTAGAAGGATTAAAAAATTAAAATATATTAATAATTAATTCCTAAGTAACAGAATAAAAACGAGTACATTACTTTAATTGTTATTATTTAGCTAATATATACTAATAGTCAATGTCAAAATAAAATGATAGAAAAGTAATTATTATTTTTACCCATTAAATAATTAAATGATTACTTAATTAATTAATTTTAATTAATATAAATAATAGTTTTTACAAATTACAAAATAATTAAAATTGACTAATTTTATAATAAGATAAGTATTTTAACAAAACAAGTAGAAATGTATTAACTAATAATTAGATATATATTACACTAAGAGATTGATTATTTATTATGATAATAACACATCAATTATATTTTTATTGAAAAAAATTATATTTAAATTATATTTGTCTGTATGACCTGCAAGGCTGCAACCAAGTGAGAGATATTACTGATGTGGGCGTCAAATATCACTTTCCACAATTGGCCTCGGGGAAATAGGGGCTCAAGAAGAGCTCATGGGTTACCTCAAGGAGAGTTCATGGGTTACTTCAAGGAGAACTCATGGGCTACCTCAAAAGAGGGTTGAAAATAAGGGTCGAAGATAGAAAGATGGAAGCCTGATAGAGAAGCTGATAAAATATGAAATGAAATCATATCAAATATTTAGTCAAGATTGTATTCTCAAAATTAGGGAATTATTTCCTCTTCCCCTCAACTACCAAAAGAGATCACCTTGGCTTGGAGAGAGGGGAAGTGGACGACCACATGGCCTATAAAAGGAGGAGTCTTACAATTTTTTGTCATCTTTTTCACTCGTGTAAAATTCAAGAAATATTATGTACTTTTCTGAAAAATAAATTAAAGTCTTATTTTTATTCTCTTTTCCCTTCTTCATCTTTTTCGAAAATTTCCCCTTAAAATAAATAATGATTGTTTTTAAGTAGATCATTCATTGCATGTATTGCATTTTTTCGTGTGAAAATCGAACCACATCAACTACATATTCTCACGATAAGCTATAAGATTCTCGATTGGCTTGTGTTGTACAAAACCGTACATATAAAAGTCATTTCTCAACGTAGCATAGATAAATTACTAAATTGGTTTTTCTAGCATTCATTATGGAAAACTAATTTATTAGTAGGTTGATTGCTTTAGAAGTAATCAAAGGTCAGAATGCAAATTACATGTTTGAATCTGTTGATATGGCTATTAACGAATATTTTCCTTTTCCTTTTATTTTTCGTGTTTTTTCTTTTCTTAACGAATATAAATTTTTATTTTATACTAATTCAAAATGATTGAGTAATTATTTAACGAGTAAAAAATAATTATTATTTTGTAATCATTTTATTTAGACATAACTAAATAATAACAATAAAAAAGGTAGTTATTTTTATTCTTTTATTTAGGCATTTATTATTAATATATATTAATTTTTTATCATTCTAATAGACATTATCTATAAGTAGGAAAGATGTCACTTATAGTCCCCTAAACTATTAGATTTGTTTCTTACGTCCCTAAACTAAATTTTATTATGCTACCGTCCTCAAAGTAATAATTTCGCCTCACTTTAGTCTTTTCCGGTGATTTGTATCAGAGTTGTCGGTTTCCAGTTGTATGTTGGTACCCGAAATATCAAATTTGTATTATTTTTGTCCCTAAACCCAAAAAAGGGAGAAATTTCCATTTTTGGCAATTTTACAAGCTACCTTAATTTAAGTATTATTAGTTAACTAATATAAATTAGTATATACTTATAGGTAATGTTTCATAGAAGGATAAAAATTAACATTTATTAATACTTAATTCCTAAATTAAAGAATAAAAACAACTACCTTATTTTAATTGTTATTATTTAGCTAATACATATCAGACGCAGGAACTTCATGCGCAATTCATATGTATAAAGTTCCCTTTTCAACATAGTACGGATAAATTACTAAATTAATTTTTCTATTATTCATGTGAAACACTACTAAGTAGGTTGATTACTTTTGAAGTGACCAAAGATCATAAATCTGTGGAGACGGCGGTTAACGAATATTTTTCTTTTCTTTTTTAATGGTTGGTTTATTTTTCTATTCATAACGAATATCATTTGTTGTGATCATAATTAATTTTTTCAACAAAAAATATAATTTAATTGTTATTAGTCTATAATAGATAATTAATTTCTTAGTGTAATAAATAGTTAATTGATTTTTAGAATAAATTTTTACTTATCTTGTTAAAATATTCATCTTATTATTAGAAATTAAAATAAATCAATTATAATTATCTTGTAATTTGTGATTTTTTTTTATTAATTAGAATTATTTAATTGAATGATTAAGTAATCATTTAACTATTTAATGAGTAAAAACTAATTATTTTTTTATAATTTTATTTTGACATTGACGATTAGTATATATTAGCTAAATAATAACAATCAAAATAAGGCAGTTGTTTCTATTCTTTTATTTAGAAATTAATTATTAATATATATAATTTCTTATCCTTCTATTCGACATTACCTATAAGTATATATATATATATATATATATATTAATGTGTATTAGTTAAATAATGATAATTGAAAATAAAGTAGATCATAAAATTGCCAAAAATATAAATTTTCCCATTATCTTTGGGTTTAGAGGTCAACGTGATACAAATTTGATACTTTGGGGACCAAAGTGCAACTCGAAACCGACAGTTCCGATCACAAATCATCGGAAAGGACTGAAGAGAGATGAAATTATTACATTGGGGATGGTAGCGTAACAAACTTTAGTTTAGGAACGTAAGTGATACAAGCATAATAGTTTAGGGACTATAAGTGACATTTCTCCCTATAAGTATATATTAATTTATATTAGTTAAATAATAATGATTAAAATAAGGTAGATTGTAAAATTGCCAAAAAAGAAAATTTTCCTCTTTTTTGTGTTAAGGACCAAAGTGATACAAACTTGATATTTTGGGAACTAGAGTGCATCTGGAAGCTGAAATTTCCGATCAAAAAATTACCGAAAAGGATTAAAGTGAGACGAAATTATAACTTGGGGGACAGTAGCGTAACAAACTTGACTTTAAGGACGTAAGTGATACTTCGGGGACTATATGACATTAACCCCAGTATAAAATAATATAAATGATTACTAATTTTGAAAATAAAATAACGGTTGAAAATGAAATAAAAATACATCCAAATGGAGCCATAGCGTTCCACACCATTTTTTTACCATTACAATTTTATTTTTTTTGGATGACGAGGGAAACCCGTTTAGGGTGTACACTGGATAAACTCCGCTCCTGTACAATAGCCTGCAAACCGCACAAGAGAGATAAGTTAGCCTAAGTTGCCCATAGCTGACAGACTTACAACAAAGAAGGCCAATAGACATTCTCTCAAAGGAAATTGAACTCGTACCCTAAAGCACAAAAGCTCAACTGCCCTACCAATTTCGTTGAGGTTGTCCCCTACCATTTCAATTACAATTACATACTGCAAAATTATGAATTTCATAATAATTTTCGGTGGTACTATGGACTATAGTCTATAGTATATAGTCAAAATCCCTTTCAACACCCATGTGAGCATCCAATTAACCCAAGTGGTGGGACCCCCAAAAAGTCACTTGTCCTGGATTATTATTTCAGGGCTATAAATGTAGCAGTCAAATCCGAGATCTAACCATCGCACGTGGGGGTCCATTTTGCAAAGGGACTAACGGTAGTTGTACTGGGGCCACACACAGAGGATTACAATTTTCCTTAAAAATTTTTTGTGTAATCTCCAATGTGCCTTTCAACTCGATTAAAATATGGTCCACTTAGTTGATTTCCTAATAAGATCAATTTTTGGATGGAAAAAAGAGCATTAATATTAATTGAAATTGTACAACTTAAAGTGAATTTTTTAGAGTTTTGCTATCTAAATTTTCATGTTATAATTATTTTTGAATGTTAGACACTTAGACTTAACTGCACTAAAAGAAATTTTAGCTTTGACAAAGGTTAAAAACCGTTGTCTTTAATCAATAGGTGTTGCCAATAGTAATCCACAATGACTTCGCAACGACTTATTAACCGTTGTATCCGTGAGGGTTGTTAATACTTCCACAACTGCTTTTAACCGTTGCGGAAGTATCCACTGCCCCTATGACAACGGCTTAAATGCATTGTGGATAGAGGCCAAAATTATGACTTCTAACCTCTATAGTAAACGGCTAAAGAGCCATTATGGATAAGTGGTATTTTCAACTTATCCACAACGGCTATCAAGCCATTGCCAAAAGTTGTTTTTCCTGTTTTTTATTTTATTTTCAATTTTTTATATAATTGAATTAAATTTTTTTTCTATAAAACTCGAAATTACAAAATTAAAAAATTAAGCTAAAAATATAACTATTTTTTTATATAACTAATAGCAAAATCACAAAAAATAGAATATATCATCGAACCAATCTGAAATATCTAACCAGAAATCACAAAAATTACAAAATAGATTATCAAAATATGTAGAGTCTGAAGTTCTAAAAATATGTGCACTCATTCATCTTCTACAGTGTAATGGGCAAAAATGACCATTGCTCCGACAACGAAGGCACAACACAACACAAGTCCTCCGCTACGACATGACATGTAGCCGATAGGACCTTACTCCACTTCAATACTTGAGATGATGCTTGAATAAAGACGCCATCTCAATCTGCCAAATCAACCCAAAATCAATAAGGAACAAGAAACAGTACTATCATTTTTCAAAACTACTTTAATTACACAAATTAATCGAACACCAAAGTATGCACGTAAACAAAGACACGATGTAAAACTTATTTCTGAAAACCACAAGAAATAATCTGAGGATACTTGAACCAATTAGCAGCAATCAACATAATAAGTCAAAAAAGATTATATTACTAGAGTGGACTCATGTTTGGTAAACAAAAGGAATTGAGGACTCATGCATATTTGGAATCAGAACTTTCATGTACAAATTCATACAACTTTTTATCAATTCCACATGTAAAGGTTCAATCCAGAGCATTTATCTACATACACATACATGTATATATTCTCATGTATTTTTTTATTTTTTTGGGGTATTCTCTAACTAATTATTTTCGTCATATTTAATCTAACCATCTGAAAAATAATACAAAATGGATCTATAACTTAGAGACGTCAATGTCTACATAGACGCAAAAACAGAGAGTAATATTTGCTATGTATTCCCCTTGTAATTTCAGAAATTCAAACATGGCATGCGATCATAATGGCGAAGGACATGAAATCAAACATTAAGTCTGGTGAACAAGCAATCTCTGCTGCTGCAATATTTACAACACCAACTGCTCAGGAAGGCAGTTTGAGCTAAAATTTTTGGTCACCCCAGGTACTCCGACATAAATATGCACACTGAGAGAACAGTCGCCAATGATATGGAAATTTCATCCAGGCCGACCTGACAGCAAGCCCTACACCTAAATTCTGCTAATGAAGATACATCATGGACACCTATCTAAACTAACTCCCATGTCCTCAAACAGCCAGAGGATCAAGGGCGTGTAAACTTAGAATTAGAATAGCAACCAAAAAATAAACTAAAACCTAACATTTATGTAAACACTTCTATAAACCACGAAAGATACTTCTATAAATGATACAGAAGAGAAATTGGTAAAAGAAAATTAAGTTCAATTTGCAACAAGATTCAAAATATTCTAAATCCAATTCAACTTGTTCTGAAACTTGAGAAACAAAACAGAAAGGTTCATGTGAGAGCAACTCAAGTCTTTATACCAAAAATAAAAGTAAAAGAAAAGCAAGACATCTTACCAAAATGTAACTTTTCTTTGCACATGATAGGCATTCTATCCCTCCTGGATCCAACAGTACGAACATATGGAATGACACTATACATCAACAATGTATTTCCTGCAAGAGAGAAGTTCATTATTCAATCTTTTCACATCTCTATATTTCAGTGAAGAGGTGACATTGAATTTCAAATCTAATCACTTCAGGGAATTATATTGCTTAAAAGTTAAAAAAAAATCAAAAACATTTAAGCTACATTACCTTCCACAAGATTCACAGCACCTCCACCCTGAAGCATTCAAGTGGAACGTCTCACAAAATTTTCCCTCCTCATAAGCAGAACTAGATTCACAGTAAATTATATCAATTTTGATAGGAAGTAAGGAATCTTAAAAATCTTGATAAGCATCTTGAGTCTAGCAGGCCAGGATAGCTCTTCTTTCCCAAGATTTCTTCAATTGGAAAGTATCTCAATACTGAGTTTACAGGAAAAACGTCCAAGTTTAAAGACTGAAACCAATGACCTTCAGAAGCAGAAACGCGATCCACTTAACATATCCATAAGAAATTATGTTATGTACAGTAGGGACCATCTTTCTGGAAATAATATCCACTTAACATATCCATAAGGCAACCATTTATTTCTTTAACTTTTTAAGAACAAGTAACTAATCGATATATTGTCCAAACTTATCAAGCTTCAACCATTTTTTCCTCTTTCTTTTCTTTAAATTTATTAAGGGGGCCTAGTACCTTTCCAGTACTCATAATAAATGGACTTGGGCAATATATTTTCCAAACTTCCATTAATGAAACTCGAATGTCTGTGGTGCTTTTCTACCAATCGGAACAATGACCATATGGAGAAGTAAGAACCAACAAGACATTTTTGTGGATTCAATTGATTTAAAATAACTCAAAGTAACTGCTCCAAATAAAGACATCATAACTTTCGGGCCGATTGAGCCACAATGTAGTTTTTTTTCAATTAAAACGTTCATTTTTTCAAATTAACTAGTATAAAAACGACATTAGTGCCTTCTACATTTACTAAACTTTTTTTAATAAAATTGCAGTGCAGTTTGAGAAACTTACAACCTCATCTTCAAACTTCGCACCAACAAAATCAGTCACTTTTCGTCCTTCCTCATTGAGTAGCGTGGTTGGTGTCATTAACAAGAACAACAACAATAATAAGAAACTTGTTCAGTTCAAACAGCAATATCCCGAGCGTATATCAAGGAATTAAAGTTAGCATGTAATAGATCTATTACATTCTGTAGAGTTGCATATTTTCTAGTTCTCGACATTCCTAATGATCTAGCACGGATTTTCCCCCACACTATTTCAGTCAAGATGACCTCGAATACGTACCAATAATTGATGGTATTTATAGAGTTTTCATTCGGTACTGTAGAGCGAAT
Source organism: Buddleja alternifolia (assembly GCA_019426215.1). Lineage (NCBI taxonomy): Eukaryota > Viridiplantae > Streptophyta > Magnoliopsida > Lamiales > Scrophulariaceae > Buddleja > Buddleja alternifolia. The sequence goes on along the minus strand of CM033391.1, from coordinate 45,570,192 downwards.
GACCGACAAGACGTCTTGCCTGCGGATCCCTTACACGTGTGTTTGATGGGTGGTACAGATTCAAAGTTCATCGGGTCGGGTCATGAACCGACCCTACCCGAATAATAATAACACGCGGATCTTGGAGTGTAATGCAAATAATTTTGTTATAGGGGCCGGACATAAAACCCACCTCGTTTCCTCGTAGACGAGGCAATATTTTAGTCTAACGACCCAATGAATACGAGGTGACGAATATTAAATCTCCAAGTAGTATTTTGGTATATCATTAAGTCCCCCACTTCGTGAGTGATGGGGAAATTAATTTCAATTCCTTGACCCATGACTGACGAAGTACAAATTAATGTAACTATTACCTTTTTTGGGCATTTATTTCCTTGTTTTTATCTTTAATTATAATTCATCCCCTGCAATCATTACATTGCAGCCATTTTTCGTCATTAACTCTGACACGCTGTTTCCCGAGAGATGTGCCTGATCTGTCGCTCTGTCCTTTCGAATTCCGAGAGACGCATGTTAAATTCGAAACGTCACGTCTCTCCACCGTTGGATACAACTTTTAACTAGTTGATCTGAACCGTTGATTTCAAATCTCCCCCTAATATATATATGCAGGACTTACCCTTCATTTTGAATTTTTACTTTCCACAAGCCTTGAATTACAGGAGTAAAAAGTTGCACAGCTTCTTCCGGCGTTCTTGCTACTCGGAGATCATCTTCTAATTCAAATCCGAATTTTTTCCACTCGCTAGGTATAAGCTTCATCTCTCTCTCTCTCTCTCTCTCTCTCTCTCTCTTTTATTTATCCAATACCTTGCATTTTTCAATCACTACTCATGAGTACCTCTGGTGTGGGTGCTTCACCCCGTGTCTCTGACGAGGAAAATGAGACCACCTCGTTTGATCATAGCGAGTCAGATAGTAGTTCTAGTAGTCCCGAGACATCCCCCGAACCCAATGTAAACGATCCGCCCCCGGCTATTGAGCCCGAGTCTCCTGACGTTCCCCCTCCATATCCAAATCTCGAGAGAGACGAGGATGCTAATTCCCAGTTATTTCCTGATGTGGATAGGGCTCGTAGAGAAGTCCCTTGGCAAGGTTATTCCTCAATTTTGACCGCATCGAATATTGCCAACATTAGGGCTAGATATCATATCGCTTCTGACTATCGTACTATAGTCCCCAATGAAGGTGATAGAATGCATCGTCCCCACGTAGGGTTTCGCACCATACACGTGGCCCTTCTTACTTCAGGGCTTAGGTTTCCTCTACATCCTGCCATAGTAAACATTCTTCTTTACCTTCGTTTGAGCCCCACTCAATTGCTTCCAAATTCTTATAGGCATATAATTTTTTTCATAGTTGTAATGAGGATGTACGGAGTTCATCCGAACATCAAAAACTTCAACGGTTTTCTATCCGTGCATCGAAGCACTCAATCTAAGGAGGAAGGCTTTTGCTTCCTCGCACCCCAGTGTCATTGTCGTCTGCAGTCTCGAACCCAATCTTCCTTCGGAGACTGGAAGAAAAAGTTTTTCTTCATCGCTCCACCATTAAATGAACCTTGGAATGTACCTCGTCCGTGGGGTATGGACCTCGTTGACTTAAGCAACGTCGGTCGACCCACCATATCTCGACGAACTTTAAAACGTATCCTCAAACGGCTGTTCAAGCCCAAGGTCGTGATGAGTGACTCAGTGCTTGTCACGTGTGGGCTAAGTAGCGCCAACGTGCCTATCGTCGAGATCTTGGTATAAACTTATACTCATATTTCATCATTTACTATACTTCGTAATATATAATATGTTTTATATATAGCATCTCTAATGTTTATTCTGGTCTTCATTCGCAGCAATCGAAGAGAGACAGGCTCGTCTTGAAAAAAGAACCGTTATTGCGGCCGAGGCGGCTCAGCGAGCAGCTGCTGCGGCTGGCCGAGGTACTGGCCAGGGTCGCGGCCGCTGGCGAACTCAGGGGCAACCCGCACTAAGAATTGGTGAACCCCAAGACCAAGGGACCACTCGTGCCCAGCCGCCACGCACCACCACAACTGCACCTCGTCCTACTTGAAGCACCGGCCCTATAAACGATCCAGAGGGTGAGGAGGGCTCTCTCGTCCTTCGCCGTCGCTCCGAGCCGGCTAGGGAGCTAACAGGCGCTCCCTACGGTCGCCCAGAAAAGCATCCTCATCGAGAGGGTACTTCCCAGGCCACTCCAGCAGTGCCTGCACTTCCGATCCCCAAGCCAATACACCAGACGAGCCAGACGCTCGTGATTATGACCTGCTCAACGAGGCAGAGTCTCTGCTGCTCAAAGACTACATTGACCGCGAGGTTACTGAACGCGCCCCTCAACGACCCGACCAACAACCACTTATCCAAGACTGGCACATATACCTCGACAACAGCATTATCAAGGATCGTAGCGGCAATACTGCGATTGAATTATTTCATCGCACTTTATTGCCCAAGGACAAAGCTCTTATCCTCGATCAGCCTCACCCTCTTGTCGAGAAGCAGGCAACTCAGTATCTCGAAAGGGTACATTAGTTATTATTCACAGGATTTTGATATTTAAACCCTTCAATCTTTTATAACTTCGCTTGACATTCTGTCGTTTTAGACGAAGCGCTTGATACACCAATTGTCCCTTACTAATTCGAGCCTGAAGGAGGTCCTAAGGAGATCTCAACAAGAGCTCACCGACTACAAGGGACAAATCCAAGCTGAGCTTATTGCTGCTCAAGAGGACAAGGAAAAAGCCTCTTCTCTACAAGTAAGTTCGAACTTGTTACTTAGTATTTTAGTTTAATCGCAATTTGCATAATACGAAGTTCACTCTCATCAATTGTAGACGGAGCTTGATGTGATCTGTCGATCATACGACGGGGATAAGCTCAAAATAGTTGAGCTTGAATGAACCAATGCTGAGCTCCGTCAGCAATTAAGTGTACTGCAAGAGGGTACCGAGGCTGAAGGACGACTTCAGTTCGCTTTGGATAAAGCCGCTAGTCGCAGGGAGTTCCAGGAATCGTCCTCCTTCAGGCGTCAGATTGATGAGGCTCGTTTAGGTGGGACTCGTGACATGCTACGATCTACTGTAGTTGACGATCGTTTGCTCGATCAAGCCTTGAATGACGTCCAGGATGGTTTCTACAAGGCACTCGACTACTTGAAAGAGACAGGAAATCTTCCGTCCACTTTCCAAGAGGAGGAGTTCGCTGACACATACCTGAGAGCTCCCATCAAACGACCCTCAGCCACCCCTGCCGAGAATGTTACTTATACTTATTTCCCAGAGTTCGACACCCTAGTGATCGGCGAGTCTGGAGCCAGCATCCAATTCGAGCGAGAGCTAGAGGCAACAATCGATCGAGGGGATGGACAAGGGGAAGGTGGAGAAGCGGCCGCTATAATTGATGAGCCTCAAATAATTGAGGACTAAACTGTATGTAGATTGTTTTGTTTTTATCCAATATTGAGATCATTTTGTATAACTTTTTGTGTTACATCGTTTTAATTTGACCCAACGTTGGGATCGCTTGTTTGCATCGTTTCATATTTGTTAAATGTGATCTTATTTTTTCAATCGAACTAGGATTTCATCTAGTTTTGATTTATTATAAACGCATATCCAAATAATAATTGAGGTAAAGTTATGCCACTTATGCATAGAATTTTCTCAAGTTATTTACATTCCAAGGGCGTGGTAGGTCTTTACCCATGAGATCTTGTAATCGATAGGTCATTGCCTTCATAATTTTTACGATCTTAAATGGTCCTTCCCAGTTTGCTTCTAACTTCTTCACATGCCTCGACACTTCCACCCTTCTCAAAACAAGATCTCCGACTTGAAAAAATCGAGCTTTCACCCTTTTGTTATACGCCCTTGCCATCGTGCTCTTTTGTCTTAGTATATTGGCATACGCCTTGTCTCGTACTTCATTAATGACATCCAACTCGAACTCCCTTGTAGATCGATTATCCTCTGGTTCGTAAGTGCTCACTCGATGAGTCATCATTCCTATTTCCGCTGTAATAACCGCTTCCGACCATAAACAAGGCAAAACAGAGTTTCTCCTGTCGATGAACGAGGTGTTGTTCGATATGCCCACAACACACCACTTAGTTCTTCTACCCATCCCGTTCGCTCGCCATCGAGTCTGGTTTTGAGATGTTGCAAAAGTATATGATTCGCCACTTCCGTTAGTCCGTTAGCTTGGGGATGACCAACCGAGGTGAAATTTTGCTGGATCTTCAATTCGAAACACCAATCAGTGATAGCTTTGCCATTGAATTGCGTTCCATTATCAGATATCAGTATTCGGGGTATACCAAACCTGCATATTATATTATTCCAAATGAGAATTTCAAATTGTCATTTGTATTTATTCGATTGTATTTAGGTTAATTAACCTGCATATTATATTCTTCGAAATGAAGTCAATGACGACTTTTTCTGTGATACGAGCCACCGTTTCTGCTTCTATCCACTTCGTCAAATGCTCAATTGCCACAATAACAATTTTTTTTTTGATTTTGGGCTGGAGGGAAAGGTCCTGCATACGATTTAATCAGTCAAACATGCATTTTATGTCGTTTTACAACATGTGTGTCGATAAGATTATACCCACCTAGGGTGTCGATGCCCCATTGGTCAAATTGATATGCAGTTTTTATCGCTTCCATAGGGGTCCTTGGTTGATGTATCTCATTAGAATGTAGTTGACATTGCCGACATTTCTTGGCAAATTCATATGCATCTTTGACCAAGGTAGGCCAAAAATAGACCTGCCTCGTTACTTTTTGAGCTAATGATCTTCCCACGGAATGATTTCCACAACTCCCCTCGTGGATTTCCCGTAGAACATATTCCGACTCTAATGGAGTTACACATCGTAGCAGCGGCCCCCCCACTGACCTTTTGTAAAGCTCTCCGTCCATCATTACAAACCTCGTTGCTCTTTGAACGACCTTCCTAGCCTCAAATTTATCATTAGGTAGCTCATCGTTTACTAAACAATCCATAATTGCATCCTTCCACGAACTCTCAACCAAAACTGGCACTACCGAGGCTACTGACTCTATTTCCGAGTGTTCAGCCACCAACAGAGTTACCTTCCTACTTTTCAAACCCACAATTTGATTCGCAAACTTCGACAATGCATTTTCTCATTCATTTTCATCCCTTGGGATCTGATGCAACTCAAATTTTTTGAATTCCAGCATCAATTCCTTCACTCTCCTCAAATATTTAATCATCGTTTTCTCTCTAGCTTCGTACGACCCGGCAACTTGTCTAGCCACTAACTGCGAATCTGTATAAACCACCAGCATCTTTACCTCCAAGCTTTTAGCCATTCTCAAACCTGCAACGAGGGCCTCATACTCTGCTTCGTTATTGGTTACATCAAAGTTTAACTTAATTGCAAATTCCATATCCAGTTTATCCGGTGTTTGTAGCCAGATTCCAATTCCTCCTCGCTTCGTCATTGACGAACCATCCACATGCAATAGCCATGGTTCTGCTGATTCTGCTATGGCCACTTCAAGGGCTGACTCCGTCGTCATCTCAACAACGAAGTCTGCTATTATCTGTGCTTTCACGGCCGCCTGACTTCTATACTCAATGTTAAATCCTCCATATCAATGGCCCATTTTATGAGTCTTCCCGAAACATTGGGCTTTGCCAACACCTGCTTCAGTGGCTTGTTCATTAGTACTACAATGTGATGGGACTGAAAGTATGGTCTTAACTTACGGGCGGAAGTTACTAGAGCAAGTGCCCATTTTTCAATCTCCAAATAATTCAATTCGGCCCCTTGAATCAACTTACTAACGTAATATACTGGTTTGTGTTCGTTTTCGACCTCTCGGACCAAAACTGCACTAATGGCTGCTAAAGAAACAGCCAAGTACAAGAATAGAGGCTCCCTGAAGACAGGTTTTGTTAGCAACCGGGGGGGGGGGGGGGGGAAGAGAGAGACTAAGTGTTCTTTAAGCTCTTGGAAAGCTTTTTCACATTCTTCTGTCCACGTAAAGTTTTTTTACCTTTCGTAGGATTTTGAAAAATTGAAGTCCTTTATCAGCCGATTTAGCTATAAATCTATTCAGGCTTGCCATTCTCCCCGTCAGTTTTTGTACGTTCTTCACACTTGAGGGAGATTTCATATTTAAAATGGCCTCGATTTTTTTAGAATTGGCCTCAATACCTCGTTCAGTTACCATATACCCCAAAAAATTTCCCCCTCGAACTCCGAATGTACACTTATTAGGGTTTAATTTCATTCCATATCGTTTCATTATTTCAAAAGATTTCATCAAGTGACTCAAATGGTCTGATTCGTCTACAGATTTGACGAGCATATCGTCAATATAGACTTCCATGGTCTTTCCTATCTCGTTCTCAAACATCGAATTGACCAATCGTTGATATGTGGCTCCGGAGTTCCGAAGTCCAAACAGAATCACATTATAACAATATACACCTCGTGCCGTGACGAAGAAGGTTTTCTCCCTATCTTCCTCTGCCATCATAATTTGATTGAAACCTTGATAGGCGTCCATCATGCTTAACAAAGCACAACCTGCAATTGAATCTACTAATAAGTCAATACGAGGCAAAGGATAAGGATCTCGAGGGCAAACTTTGTTTAGATCAGTGAAATCGGTACACATGCGCCACTTGTTTCCGGCTTTAGGTACAAGAACTACATTTGCTAGCCATATAGTAAATTGAATTTCATTTATATAGCCTACTTCTAGCAGCTTCTTCGCCTTCTTCTTCAATAATGGCATCTCTGTCAGGGCCAAAATTTCTTCATTTCTGATGAACTGGTTTTGCCTATGGGTCAACATTCAAACGATGCACTATCACCTCAGGATCAATGCCTTGGAAGTCGGCAGCTTTCCACGCAAAAATATCAGTGTTAGCTTTGAGAAATTTTATCAGCTTTGATTCCATCGTAGGACTCAACTGCCCCCCCAATTCTCGTAGTTTTCTCTGCATCACTTTCAAAAAGTTAAACTGTCTTGTGTTCCACAGGCTGCACCCTCGTGTCCACCCCTTTCTTCTTCTTATCCAACTGTTTCATCAATATAGCGGTATCCTCGTCAATGACATTTACCCTCGTAACCTCTCTTTTCCTCTTCTTGCTCGAGTTTGGCACTAACGAGGTAGTGTAACAGTCTCGAGCTTCCAACTGATTGCCCCTCACTTCACCTATACCAACCTTGGTTTTAAACTTCATTTTCAGGTGAGGAGTCGATACTACAGCCCCAAACATATTTAACATCGGCCTACCCACAATCATGTTATAAGCAAAAGGGGTATCTACCACCAAAAACGTTACGAGCAATGTCCTTCTCCTCGGAGCCGACCCCAGTGATACATCAAGTTCAATTGAACCTTTCGGCATAATCTGTGACCCAGTGAACCCCATTAAGGGAGTATTCACCGTTCGCAGAGTTACCTTTCCCAGGTCCATCCTTTGTAGCACATCCCAGAAGATTATATCTGCTGAGCTACCAGTGTCAACCAACACCTTGTGTACAGCAAAATTTGCAACGTCCATCGTTTTCACCATCGGATCATTATGGGGAACAATCATGCCCTCGTAATCTCTATCATCAAAAGCTATTGGTTGGTCGTGATTCTGTACAGAGAAGACCCTCGTAGGCTCCTGACGATAGTGATTGCCACGCATTTCCCTCTTATGCTTTTTTCTTGCACTGGACGAATCGCCTCCAGCTGGCCCTCCCGCGATAGTGTGTATCTCTGCCCTGGCCACATTGGTATGCTCTTTACGTCGATCTCCCTGACGACTGTTATTATTCTTCCTCTTGTCATCATTTCGTCGATAATTATCATTTCTATGATATTCATTATTTCGAGGCCGATCATATGGTCGATTATCCTGGACCCGATGGTCATATCGACCTTCATTCTCTCTATATTGAGACCGATCCGGTGACCGACTGCGCAATCATCTCACCTCTTTAGCGCGGTTGGCCTCTGGGGCTCTTACTTCCATAAGAGTACGATCAATGAAGTCGTTCAGAACAAGTTCATCTTTCAACTGGTAGCAGTATCGTGTCCATTGACAAACGGACCATGGCCATTCGCATTCATTACCAGACGCTTTCACTGTTCGTAGTTCATCTTTCAGAACTGGTATCTTTTCGGTCTCTTCGCGTTTACTCTTCTTTTGATAGATTCATCTCTTCCTCGTATCGCTCTTCCAACTGAACTTTGTCTTTTGGTGCTTGTGCCAAAACCTTTGTTCAAAGCCAACAAAAGAAACGACAATATTTGTAAGAGGCATTTTTACGTTTTTTAATTTGCTCTGGTTCATATTTTGATTTCATTGGCTTTCAGGCCATCGACGTATCGCATGCTACGCACCCCATGTAGGCGCCATCTGCCCACGCCCGGGCGCCTATCCATTTGTTTACGGTTGACACTCTTCTACAAAGTTGTAGAAATATGTGTTAGCTCAAATGAGGATGAATCATCCAAATCTTGAAGGAAATCACTGCGCCAGACAGGGCAAATACTCCCAACATTCTGTGACGGCGCCCGAGCGCCATACTAGGCGTGGCCACATCGAGATTTATCCTTTCAGCAAAAGATATCATTTGAGGGAATGGAACATTTAAAGCCAAGAGGTTCACGTCATAAGTATGTTCTTAGATTCAGGGACTCCTTTAAGAGTAGTCGCACACCCTTCCTGCCGATACATCTGGGAGGAGGGGAGAGAGAGAGGCATTTTGGCTACTTTTTATGGAGGGGAACAAAGAGAGAGGAGCTAAGGATTGAAGATCAAGAGGTCTCATTTCATGATCGATTTTTTAGGCTTTGATGAGGGCTAATATTGTAGAACTGCATGTGAAGCCAAATTTATGAATCAATATATGTGAAGTTGCTCTTTGAATCTTTTGATATGTGTTTGATCACCATATGCTTCATCTCTAATCCGAGAGAAAATAGATTAGGGTCAAGAGTTGAGGGATGCCCTAGAAATAGGTAAAGATTAGCCGGATTCGTTGGGGGAAGCTCTAGAACCGTGAATTGCGGATAGACAATCGTCAATTAATCTTGATCTAATTTGGTGCAAAGCAATGTCGATTGCGAGTAATTCGGTGTAGACTTAGCATACATTTAAGTACCTTTTTTTGCACTTTACTTTAATTGTCTTATCTTTAAGCCAACAAAAGAAACGTTACAATAAGATCATGAGTTAACTCAGGTATTTCTAAAACTTCCTGATTAAACCTATGAACAAAATCCCTCAAACTGTCACTAGGAACCTGCTTGAATCCCATCATGGAAGACACAGATTTCATGGCCTTCTTGTTGGCCGCAAAATGATTCTCAAATCTCTTAATGAGCTGCTCATAGGATACTATCGAACCGTGTTGCTGACTCGTGAACCAATCTTGAGCCCGCCCGACCAGGGTCGTCACAAATACCCTTGCATTAATCGCATTCAACTGATGATACAATGACATCAACAGTTCAAAAGTCGTGAAATGCAGCCCCGGAGCACCTGTCCCATCATTAGTAGGGAAGAGAGGAGCTTTGAACGAACTTGGAGGTTCTTCAAACATTATGCTCTCACAAAACGGCGAATTTCTAGCCATCAACGCTGAAACCGGCCTATTTTTTGGTCGAAGAGCCTCGGGTTTACGATTTACCCCGCTAAGCTTTTCATACATATCATCAATTTCAGCCCTTGACAAAACTGGTCTTTCTTCCTGCACAGGCTGTTTTCCTCGTCAGACTTCCAAATGCGCAGCGACCCTACTATTGACCTCCTCATCAGACTGTGCCTCCACTTCTTCCCTCTTCCTATGCTCTGGGTTCATCCCCTATTGTTCTTGAAACAGCCTCCTAGGTGCCAAGGGTACCTCAGGAGCTTTCTGAACATTCGGAGTTATTGGTCCCGACGCCATCAGACGACTCAAAACTTCATCCACCTTTTCCTACACCATCTTGTCCAACTCTCCTTTTGTTACCATTATCTTCTCATCACTATGACCTCTACCGCTCCTTCCTGGCGCCGAGGATACAGAATCTTCGTTGCGAACTCGCTTCTCTTTCTGACCATCTCCCTCCATTTCTGATGCTGACTTCAGCGACCCTCGAGTAGTTTCCCACAGACGGCACCAAACTGATCTAGCACGGATTTCTCCCCACACTATTTCAGTCAAGATGACCTCGAATACGTACCAATTAACGCGTTCTCTAGATTATAGACTGCGCTCGGATGATATCGAGCTGCCTACGTACCTTTTCAAGATCAAGTCTAAACGTAGTTCAAGTAAAGATGTTGGATTCGTTATGGTTCGAATATCGAGGAACTCTCTTATTTGTATTCTAGGATCGTACTCTCAAGTCTCTGAATGACCCGAGCAATACGATAGGTGGTTCGTAATATTTATTGCTCCAATTATCTGTCCTCTAATCTTTATCATTGACGGTATTTATAGAGTTTCCATTCGGAACTGTAGAGCGAATGATCGACAAGACGTCTTGCCTGCGGATCCCTTGCACGTGTGTTTGATGGGTGGCACAGATTCGACGTTCATCGGGTCGGGTCATGAACCGACCCTACCCGAATAATAATAACACGTGGATCTTGGAGTGTAATGCAAATAATTTTGTTATAGGGGCCGGACATAAAACCCACCTTGTTTCCTCGTATACGAGACAATATTTTAACGACCCAATGAATACGAGGTGACGAATATTAAATCTCCAAGTAGTATTTTGGTATATCACCTAACATAAAGAAAAAACAAGGAAAAAAACTCAATAACACAGCAAATGTAATGAATTAATTTACATATTACATGAAGAGTGCATCCACACCTAACTGAACAAATAAAAAAATACAATCAATCCAATTATAAACTTTTCTATAATATACAGCTCAGACTTTTCAACATACAAGATTCAAGTAGAAAAGTAGTAGAAAAAAGCACGATTGCAAAAGCATTCAGATAGAATTACCTAATCGTTGATTTCTGGTCAAGATTTGATGAAGCGTTAGGAGAGCAAAGTGAAACTGAAAGCAAAATGCTTTCTTTAGAGGAGAGAGAAAAAGAAGAAAACAAACAAATAGAATAGTTACATCACCTTTTACCGCCGTAAGATAAGCTTCGCATGATGGGTTGAACTGAAAAATCAGAGGCGGTGGTAGGAATTCGGCGGCGGCGGCGACAATCGGAAATCAGAGGCGGTTATAGGAATTCGGCGGCGGCAACAATCAAGAATCAAATGCGGCGATAGGAATCCAACAGCGGCGACAATCGAAAACCAGAGGCGGCGATAGGAATCCAGCAGGGGCAACAATAGAAAATCAAAGACAGCGACAGGAATCCAGCGAACAGTCGAAAATCAGAGGCGGAGATAGGAATTCGGCGGCGGCGGCGACAATCGGAAATCAGAGGCGGTTATAGGAATCCGTTGGCGGCAACAATTGAAAATCAGATGCGGCGATAAGAATCCGGCAGCGGCAACAATCGAAAACTAGAGGCGGCGATAGGAATCCAGCGATGGCAACAATCGAAATCAAAGATAGCGACAGGAATCCAGCGAACAGTCGAAAATCAGAGGCGGAGATAGGAATCCAGTGGCGGTGTTAAGAACGAGAGAAAGATGTGGAAAAATACATCTCTGTTTATTAATTGAAGAATAATGAATGAGTCCTGATACAAGATAAAACTAATATATACATATATATCTCTCTACTTAACCGCCTAAGGAAAAGTAATAAAAGGAAAGGAAAAAGCTGACTTATCCCAATGGCTAATTAAGACAAATAAATATAGAAACATATTTATTTATATTTCTAACACGCCCCTCAAGTATGGTGTGCATAAAGATCAATAACACCATACTTGCCAAATAAGTAATCAAACTGAGGTTTGTCCAAGGCTTTAGTAAGAAGATCAGTAGGTTGCTCATCTGTATTAATGTGTTCAGTAGCAATCAATCCTTTTTGAATTTTATCCCTGATGAAATGGCAATCTACTTCTATGTGCTTAGTCCTCTCATGGAAGACTGGATTGGCAGCAATGTACAAAACAGATTTGCTATCACAATACAACTTCACTGGTCCATTCCTTTTTATTCCCAAATTTGAAAGTAAACCATCCAACCAGATAATCTCACATGCAACAGTTGCCATAGATCTGTATTCAACTTCTGCTGAGGATCTTGAAATAGTATTTTGTCTTTTTGCTTTCCAAGAAATCAGAGAATCACCAATCTTGACCATGTATCCTGTTAATGACTTCCTTGTCATTGGGCATGCTGCCCAATCTGAATCACAGTAAGCCCTGACACTTAAATCATGCTTTGAAGACATTAGTAAACCAAGACCTGGTCTGCCCTTTAAGTATCTTAACACTCTATGCATAGCCTCAAGATGAGATCTTTTTGGCTTATGCATAAATTGACTAAGTACGTGGACAGCATATGTAATATCTGGCCTAGTCATGCTTAAGTAAATCAATTTGCCTACAATTATTTGTATTCATCAACATTGTTAATTAAAAGATCATCTCTGTCATCTTTGACACCTTTATCATAGTCAACTAAAGTAAATTTAGTGTTCTGCTCAATAGGTGTGTTGGTCGGTTTACAACCAAGCATTCCTGCATCAGCTAGCAATTCTAAAGTATATTTTCTTTGATTCAAATATATGCCTTTTGATGATCTAGCAATTTCAATACCTAGAAAATACTTTAGATCTCCTAAATCTTTCAGGTAAAAGGTTTTATTCAAATACAGCTTTAAATCATCAATCATAGAGTCATTGTTTCCTGTAATTAATATGTCATCAACATATACAAGAAGAATAACCATAGAACTCCCCCTTGATTTTATAAACAAGGAATAATCATGTTTGGATTGAGTAAAACCATCAGAAATCAAAGCATTTGTAAACTTTTGATTCCATTGTCTGGAGGCTTGTCTAAGCCCATATAAAGATTTGTGTAGTTTACATACCTTTGGTTTTTGTGTGTGTCCCCCTTGAATGCCAAATCCAAGAGGTAAATGCATGTAGACCTCCTCATGCAAGTCACCTTGCAAAAATGCATTGGTGACATCCATCTGTCTCAAAGGCCAATTATACATAGATGCAAGAGCAATTATTGTTCTGACAGTAATATGTTTTGCCACAGGAGAGAAAGTATCTGTATAATCTAACCCCTATTTTTGAGTATATCCTTTAGCCACTAATCTGGCTTTATACCTATCTATAGTACCATCATATTTTAATTTTATATTGTACACCCATCTACATCCAATAGGTGTTTTTCCAGCAGGTAGATCCATAAGAGACCAAGTTTTGTTAAGTTCTAAAGCCTTAATTTCAATTTGCATAGCTTTCTTCCACTTATCATCTTTACCAGCTTCATAAAAATCTTTAGGAATATAGTTTTGAGATAAAGAAGATAAAAAGACTTTATATGAAGGAGATATTTGATCATATTGAACATAATTAGATATAGGATAAACAGTGGAAGAAATATGGTTAGATTGTGAAATATAAGGGAAATAAAAATCCTTTGTCCAATAAAGAGTCTTGGACACTCTTGTTGATCTTCTGAGATTAGTATCAGGTGGCACAGGTGGAATATTATTATCAATAAGTTGGTCGTCAGTAGATGTATCAACACTCTCATGTATATCAGGGGAATCAGAAGTAATCTGTTCACAAGGATGTTCAGAATCAAAATGATATGGAAAAACAAGATCATCAAAATACTATTTTTGATCTAAAGTAGTAAACTGATGAGAAGTAGAAATAGATTCTGATAAAGCAAAAGGGAAAATACTTTCATGAAATATAACATCCCTTGATACAAAGAAAGTTTTTGAGTCAAGGTCTAATAACCTATAACCTTTTTGGGCAGCAGCATAGCCCATAAACACACAAACCTTGGATCTTGGTTCAAACTTTTCTGTTTTTGGTAAAACCTTGGCATAACACAAGCAACCAAAGACTTTAAGATGATTATAAGAGGGTGGTTGGTTATTAAGGATAGAGAAAGGTGCTTTACCCTTAAGCATAGGTGTAGGTGTTCTATTAATGATATATATGGCAGTTAAAATACATTCACCCCAGTATTTGATAGGGACATGAGATTGAAACTTTAAAGCCTTTGCAACATTTAAAATATGTTTGTGCTTTCTTTCCACAATACCATTCTGTTGTGGTGTATAAGTACATGAACTTTGGTGAATAATGCTAAGAGAATTAAATAAATCTCTACACTCATGCTTAAAGAAATCCCATACATTATCAGTCCTTATAATTATCACTTTTGTAGCATATTGTGTATTAACAAAAGTAAAAAAATTCTGTAAAATGCTGAGAACATCAGATTTATATTGCATGAGAAAAGCCCAACAAGCTCTAGAATAATCATCAACAACGATAAGGAAATATTTTTCTTGATTATACGTATGTTCCTTATATGGATCCCATATGTCAACATGTAGTATCTCAAATATAACAGATGTAGTGCTACTTTTAACAGGAAAAACATTTCTAGAGTGTTTGGCTAGAGGGCAAACAGGACAGTGTAAATTGTGATTATGAAGCTTAATAGCAAGATTAGGTAGTAAAGATAGTCTATTAAAGGACATATGTCCAAATCTTTGATGCCAAAGGGTGGCCTAATTGTTACAATGTGTATCAACTACAGCCTTATTACAAGTAGGAAACATAGAAGGTAAATCAGTGGGTAATTTCATATGAGAATCTAAGTAATACAACCCATTTCTAACTCTACCAATCCCCTTTGTCTTGCCATTCCAGATGTCCTATATCAAACAAAAGTTTGGATAAAAACTAACAAAACACTAATTATCATTACTGAATTTAGATATAGACAGTAAGCTATAATGAAAATCAGGGATATATAGGACATATTTAAGGACAAATTTAGAAGAAAGACTACAATTACCCATATGAGATACAAGACTGGAACTTCCATTAGGTAATTTCACTGATATGGATGGTAATCCAGTGTTTTTAGGTTCTTTAAGAACACTTAAGTTAGAAGTGATGTGCTGATTAGCACCAGTGTCAAAAACCCAAGTTTTGTTATCCATATGTGCAAGTAAAACCAAAGAATTAGGGAATATACCTGCCAGATTGGATGAGAGTGCAGTAGTATTACCCGAATTACCCTGGTTAGAGGAATTGATGAGCTGTAACAGTTGTTGACACTGTTGTGAAGTAAAAGAATCGGATGGTACAGTAGAAGAGGTGTTGACTTCATTCTGAGAATTAGTATCTGAATTCATTGACTGTCCAATGACTTCTGAATTAGCAGTAGTCTGATTTGCTTTCCATCTTCCATTCCATCTACCATTACCTCTACAGTTTCCTCTTCCACCTCTAGCATTGCCCCTTCCATTATTAGGATAGACATGTAGTCTAAAACATTTATCTTTTGTATGGCCAGGGAGATGGCAATGATCACAATGAACTGTAGGTGTTACAGTGTTAAAAGCAGCAGGTGCCTCCATTCCAGTAGGTTGAATAGTAATTCCCCGTTGAGTTTCCTCATTGCTAACAATCGAATAGACTTGAGTGTGTGTGGGCAATGGAGACATCATCAATATTTGTGATCTTGTGGTGCTGTAGCATTCATTTAAGCCCATCAAGAACGACATCATCTTAAGCTGTTGAGTAAAAGTATTGTACTCCTTTGTCACACTCACAGAGGGTGATGGGATGAGTGTCTCATACTCATTCCATAATTGTCTTAATTTGGAGTAATATGTAGTAACATTATTTGATCCCTGAGTCTTTGAGGCCTCATAGGCGTCCAATTGGACTCCTTATTTAGCCTCGAGATTTGTTTTGTTTAATTAATTTCTTAGTTCAATTAATAATTTATTATATTCAATAAATAATTAATTAATTAAATAACTAAATTAATTAGATAAATTAATTCATTAATATATTTCACAAGGAAATTAATTAATAATTAATCTTATCATTAGGATTATGCCCTCAGATGCCATAGAGGATAGAATATATAGGGCATATATCTTGTATTGAACTTAAACTCTTCTTAAATAAAAGGAATTATTGAGTTTTCACTTAATTCTTATCTGCATCTATAAGTTGTGTAAAACGTTTTGTCCATGTTTTCAATGTGATCCCTCTACTTCCTATGAGATAGGAAGATTGACACTAGAGAGATCGATCTTGATTACTAAAATAAGTTCGCAAGTAATATGAAGTTTTTAATGGACAAATAAAGACTTCGAATACTTGTACAATCTTATCTCCGACATGGGAGTGTTTGTATGGTATCATAGGATGATAGGAGATTAAGATTGTAGACACGTCAGTGGAACTGATATGTTCGAAGACGACTCGCATCGGTTCTGTCACATGGGTTTTCACTCTGTGACTGTCAATGACGGAACTGATTATGCGTGATAGGTATATGTGAACCTTTGACCTGAAGTATCAGGCTGAAGATGCACTTGTGACGTCAAGTCCTTCACTAGAGTAGTTAGACCCAATTCACCATTTGGTGGGGTCAACCTCGAAATGCAGACTTGATAGGCAAGTGGTAATCTTAGCAGATATCTAATATGAGATTTGTTCTCTCATAAGTGAATGAGTATGTACCCTATGTAATTATAGATAAATAGAGATCAAAGTCTTTGGCCAAAGCAAACGAGACGATTGTGCTTGGCACTAAATCGATCTCAATGATCTCGTATTTATTATGATTTATACATATGTTCAAGTCCAGTGAGTTTGACATAATCATGACTCTCACTTGACCGGGGAACGTGAACAAAGGATTTATACATATACGGTATTTACGATTGGAAGGTTTCGGAATGATCCTATCATTCGTTTTCGTTTGGGTTACGAAGTGGGCCACTTGACTGGCTAGGTGTTACCCACTTTCTTTGGTTTCCTCTCATTGCCAAACGATACAAACCTAAAGAGTCGCGCTAAAGGATTGAGAAAGAAAAATGAAGAAAAAGAAATTTCTGTTATTTCTTCTGGGAGTTTTAATTTATTGGATAAATTAAATAATTAATTATTTATTAGATGAAATAATTAATTATAATGATAAGATTAATTATTAATTAATTTCCTTGTGAAATATATTAATGTATTAATTTATCTAATTAATTTGGTTATTTAATTAATTAATTTATTTATTGGATATAATAAATTATTAATTGAAATAAGAAATTAATTAAACAAAACAAATCATGGGGCTAAATAATGAGTCCAATAGGACGCCTATGAGGCCTCAAAGTGGCGTCTTTGAGAGGTTATATATTAGGGCTCTTTTGTTTTGACTTGTTCAATAAGTCATGAGGTATATAAGTAGGACTGGGCAACAATTTTCTGAAACCGCCCGAACTGCCCGCACCGAACCGCACCAAACCGTTTTCGTCAAACCGTTGCACAAACCGTGGTTTCGATTTTAAAAGAAAACCGCACCGCAAAGTTGGTTTGGTGATGGTTTTGGACCAAAACCGCACCAAACCGAACCGCAAAACCGCCATTATTTTATATATTTAAATTTATATTTATCCATATGTATATTTACAATTCAGATCCTCTATTGTAATTGGTGTTGCATCTCCTATTACATTGACTTCTATACATGACAAGTGTATAAAATTCAAATCACTTATATATTTCAGGAAAATATTTATACACTTGTCATGCATAAAAACAAACGCAATACGAAATGCAACACCATTTTGCAATAGAGGATCTTATGTGGTATATTTATATACATATTTATTTTTATTTTCTAAACATTTATTCATTATTTTACATGAAAATTATGAATTTGTTATTTAATCATATTGAAATTGATATTGAGAATTAAATTTCATTTGCTATAACTAATTATTCATTTTGAATTAGGATTAAAGTAATACTAGATTAGATATATCAAATAACATGAACCGAATTGATGAACACCTCTATAGATTGATACCTTAAGCCCTAAACCCTAAGCTCTAACCCCTAAACCATGAACTCTAAACCCTAAACCCTAAGCTCTAACCCCTAAACCATGAACTCTAAACCCTAAACTCTAAATACATGATAGATTAAATAAATAATTAAATAAAATGAGTTTTTATCTAATATGGACCAATAAAAAGTATATAAAAGTTATTGAAGTGTTCACCCAAGATGCGTGTCCATATTTTGTTGAAGCATAGACTTGGGGAAATAAATGAAATCTTGAATATACCAATTTATATACTACAAATATAATATCTTTTTGAACTTTAGACAAATTAAAATAGGTACTTCAAAATGTTATTCAATTGATTTTTGAATCTTGTGTTATGGATGATATGTTCTAAACGAATTATAATTTGATAGAGATAATTTTTTGATAACTTATAATGTACGTATAACACATATCCCGTCTCAACCTTATAAATTTGAGGTGAATTTAGAGACGGAAATATAAATTTAAATTTCATCATCAATCGGAGACAATAGATAAAATTAAAATTTTATATTAATTCAAAATAAAAATTATAGGTAAAAATTAAATTATATTAAAAAACTGAATTCATATTCATCTGAAATTCTTAATCATAAAACTAAAAATGATTAATATTAGAACAAGGAAACAAGTTTTATTCTAAAAGATTGAGTCTGTGACTTCTAAGACTTTCAAAAGGCTCGCGAGCTTTTTCATTTTTTTATATATATTTATTTTTATATTATAAATATTAATTATATATATTAAATATTAACTATTAATAGGTTGTTTTGTAAGTTAAAAGTACCGAAAAATTTGTACTTCTCTTATTTTGTTTTAGCCTTGTAGACCAACTTTCATATTGTTTTTGTTTAAGTTTTGTAGGCTATTTCATTATTATGTATGGACTGTTTAGTAGGAGAACTTAGTCCAATATTTTAAGTTTTTGCGAAACTTTGATTATATTATGTAGTTTTTGGATAAATAATTTTTGTTAAACATAACTTTTATCTATGTGAAATATTATTATTAGGTTTAGTTAGGTAATGTTTAAAAAATGACACTTTAATGCAAATATCCTGAAATATTTATTTTTAGTTAGATAAAAGCGTAAACCGCACCAAACCGCCCAAAACCGCACCCTTGGTTTTATTTTTCAAAATGGCAATTTGAGATTTCTCTACCAAAAAATCGCACTTGGCAATTCGATTTCAAATTAGTAAAAAAAAATCGAAACCGCACCACGAACACCCCTATATATAAGGACTCTTTGACTTAGAACAAGAAAGAAGAATACACAACTCTCATAACTCTCAAAAAGAAAGAAAAATATTTCTCCCCTTCTCTATACCTGGCCGTCGACCATAGAGAAAGAAAAAGGGAATTTTTCGTTTATTGATCCGTGCGTGACGATTTAGGGACGACGTATTTTCGTTGTTCGGATCAAGTTCAAGTTTGAAGAATCAAACCAAAGGATTAAAGATTTGGAAGCTTCAATATTTCGAGTTTGGAGAAAAAGAAGTTTTTCTCCATCATCATATTCATATTAACGAGTAAATTTTATTCGTTATACGTTTTTAGATTTAGTTATGCGAATTAGAGTACCAATTGAGTTTTCGTTTTAATTTTTGAAATCTCTTCCGGTGCGTTTATGCTTTTTCGAACGATCCTGCCTAGTCACGGCCCGTCGGGTCCATTTATGCTTTGGAAGTCAACAATTGCAGCGGATGAATTTGATGTGGATTCTGTCATTTCTTGAGACATATTATAGGGAAAGGAGAATAAAAGGAGGGGATAAAACGATGAAATAGGGCAATTTTGCCAGAAATATCTCTTAAAAGGATCGAAAAAACTGGAAATTAATAGGTGAAAAACCTAAAAGATGATTTCCAGTAAAGAAGAAATTCAAGATTACAGAGAAATTCTAGAAATCAATCGGTGAAAACCTAAAGAGGATGATTTCCAGAAAAATAGAAATTGGAGAACACAAGATGATGATTTGTATAGAATCAAAATCTGGAAATTAATTCGATGTGAGATTTCAAGAAAGAAATCAATGATCTGAACCTGTGATGATAAAATCAAGATGAATCGAGATGTTGATGTGAAAAATCAAGGCTTGAACTGGCTCGCGAAACCATGTTAAGAACGAGAGAAAGATGTGGAAAAATACATCTCTGTTTATTAATTGAAGAATAATGAATGAGTCCTGATGCAAGATAAAACTAATATATACATATATATCTCTCTACTTAACCGCCTAAGGAAAAGTAATAAAAGGAAAGGAAAAAGCTGACTTATCCCAGTGGCTAATTAAGACAAATAAATATAGAAACATATTTATTTATATTTCTAACAGGCGGCAACAATCGGAAATTGGAGGAACCATTCAGAAATTGAAAGAAATCAGAATTGAGAGAAGCCCTAGAAATCGGGGTTTCTTCTCGTGAAGAAGCTGTATTGAAGTTGAAAAAAAAGAAAAATGAAAAAAGAAAAACTATAAAAGTAATAACTATAATTGATTTTCTACAGTAAAAAAAAAAACAATCGGAAGTATCTGTCACGGTTGTTGAAGGAGCCGGTGTGGAAGAAAGGATATCCACAACGGCTCCTCAAGTGCCGTTCGGATTTTACACAAGAATAAAAAAGAAAATATAAAAGATTAAGATATATCCATCTAAGCGAACGGCTAATGGAAAGCTGTTGTCAAATCTAGTCCTATGACACCAGCAATAATTAGCCGTTTGTGTTACCCCTTCCACAATGGCAAAGTAGCTGATGTAGATACTAATGTGGTTAATATCCACATTTCTTGTAGTGCTGGTTCAATCACATGAATATAATTCAATTATTAACTAATTGGTTTGACGTTATACGAATAAAATACACCATGCACACCATCTAGCTAGGCTCATATTAGAATAAGGGTGAATTACATGCACACTCCCTCAATTTAGTGTTAATTATCAAAACTCTCCCTGAATTTTGATAAATTATAATGAGATTCCCTTAAGGGATTTATTTATAAGGTTTACAAGTGGTGAAATTGTAAAAAAATTTAAATACACAAGGAATATAATTGTTAGAATATCTTAACATGAGAGGGTCTTTATGTAATTTTGAAAATGTCAAATTTTTTTTATTGATTTTGCACTAAAGTAAAAGGGCGTATATATAATTTTCTCTTAGAATAATCACGTGAATTTCTTGAACTACAAAATGCATCTTAAACAAAAGATGCATAGATAGTGCTCCGGCTTATCTTAGTCAAAACTATCCAATGCAATTACTCTTCTAATAACCTACTTAAAGTTGATATATTTTGCTCAACGACACATTATAAGAAAACAATGAATCAATTACAGTGGATACATATATGAGTACTGTTAGAGGTGAGGAATATTTAATAATTACTATCTCTAGCTAACAATCAATGTTTCGATACAAATTCAATAGTTCATCATAGCTTCTAACATTTTGCAGCAGTCCTCATCGTCATAGTTACAGAACTTTAGAACTTTCAGTGGCAATATACATCACCATGATCACATAAATTTAGTAGCAAATTCGCAATTTATGGATAGTAACTACTTAGCATATTTTAGTTTGTCGCAATTTCTAGAAAAGATAAACTAATGCAAATGATGTTTATGGATCTGTAGCTAATCTGCACTTGGAATGCATGTGTACTGACTCTTATAAGCTAGTTTGTCTTAAAATAAGATGTTAGAAGCTTGTACGTTCTTAAAACATAAAATATAAATAAAGAGACCCCAACTTATTTTTTAAAATTTTATAAATTGGAGCAGCACTAAAAGTTTGTAAGCAAAAATTAGCTATTTCTTTGCAATGAAAGTGATATTACATAACTGATGTCCATTTCGTTGCAACATATAATATTTGTAATTGTCCGATCTAGAATTTAAAAATAATACAAATAAATCGAAATTAAGAAAATAATACAAAAAAAACAGATAAACTAGAATCTGCCAGATTCCGCGCCACGTCAGCAGAAAATTCCTTGCAAAGTCGGTCAATTGACCGACTGATGTGGTTATTCCGCGCTGACTCAGCGCGGAATCCTTAGTTATTTCCCGCTCGTTTTTCTCCTTTTTTCGTGCATTTTTGAGTTTTGACTTGAACATTAATTTTTTTTGTTTCAATTCCGATTAATTTTCCTAATCTATGTTCCGGTTCATCTGTAGCTAATCAGTTGCACAAATATTGGAATGCAAAATAGATGTGTACTTTGAGAGTGTTTGACTAAGCTTATAAGCTCTTTAAAACATCTTATAAGATGTTTCAGAGTGACTCACAAAGCTTATTCATTTCGATATCCGGATGGAAAAATACAACTTAAAAAGGAACGGATTTTTCAAAATATTTATTAATTTTTTTGGTGAAATAACTTATCCGGATAAACTCTTGGAAAAAAAATAATTTTTCGTCATCTTCGGGATGTCTACAGTAAGCTTCAACTTCAACACTTGACTCACAAAGTTTGTAACTTGATTCATTTCGATACATAAACATGTTTATAATCTTTATAAAAATGTATGTTTAAACCTGAATATCGAAATAAATCAATTCTTGCACGTTACAAATGTGTGTCAATCTATAAAGTTGAAGCCCGAAAATTATGTAGAAAAAATTGGAGACCTTATATTATAAACTCCAAAAATATATTATAAGCACTAAAAGTTTGTAAGCTCTTTAAAATTATATTGCAATTCATAGCTATTTCTTTGCTAAAATATTTCATCTTTTCATTTAATTTAAAATAAATTTTGCTACAAAATATTCCGTATATACTTGTTACTCCATTCACAATCTACAAACAAGTCAAAACTCAAAACTGAACGACATATAGATAACGTTATTATTTTCTTTAAAAAAACTGTGTGTTATATTTCTTCACTCGGGTATCGGAATGAGTCCATTCTTGTGTGGTACAAAGTCTATATGAAAGTCTACAATTTATATGTTCAAGTTTGACGGGTGGAGCCATTCCGCGCTGAGTCAGCGCGGAACATTGCTGCCATAATGTCATCAATTGACCGACTGCTATTCCGCGCTGACGTATGCCTTTGTAATTCCGCGCTGACGTGGCGCGGAATCTGGCAGACCGCTTACGTGGCGCGGAATGTGCTATTATCTGAGCACTATTTTTTTGTGTATATAATTTTGGTTATCATATATTTGGTTATCTACTACAGTATCTCGAATATTATCGGACTAATTTGTTAATCGACTCGAATCGCACACCTGACTTGGTGGGTGAGTCTCCCAACGGGGGTAACTGCGTACACAAGGAATCAAACACGAGACCTTGCTTAAGCGGAACCAAGCTGCTTACCACTTGGACCAACCCCCGTTGGTTCCTATCGTCATATATGAATGCTTAAAATTGTTCAAAGATTGCTTAGGCTTTGTTTGGATGTGTTTTCATTTCATTTCCAATCGTCATTTTCTAAAATGTATGGGAAAATAAGGCTCTGTTTGTTTGTATTTTCATCCCACTTTTTCCATTTCCATTTTCATCTGAAAATGGAAATACACACTTTACACTGTTTTTAACTGAAAATATTCTCATTTTCATTCTTGTTTTTACGTTCCCGGAAAATTTCAATCATTTATTTAAAATTACATTTCACATCACTTATCTCACATTTTCTCTCACATCTACCCATCACCATCCTCTCTCTCTCTCTTCTACCCATCACCATCATCTCTCTCTCTCTTCTCTCTTCACCCACAATCCGGATCCTCTATTACAAATGGTGTTATATCTCCTATTTCATTCACCTTTATATATGACAAGTGTACAAAATTCAAATTAATTATATAATTAAGGAAAAGATTTATACACTTGTCATGCATAGAATGAATGTAATAGGAGATGCAACACCATTTTGCAATAGAGGATCTCGTGTGCTTCACCCATCACCATCATCTAATCATTACTTTTCAATCATTTCACACATCACACTCACAAATTTAAACCATTTTCAAAAATACAACCAAACGCACCTTCTTTTTTCACTTTTCTCACACGAAAATAAAAAAACACGCTCTCCCATACATTTTAGAAAATGATGGTTGAAAATGAAATGAAAACACATCCAAACAGAACCTAAGTTTTTTGATTTTCGTGTGAGAAAAATGGGAAAAAAAAGTGTGTTTGGTTGTATTTTTAAAAATAGTTGAAATTTGTGAGTGTGATGTGTGAAATGATTGAAAAGTAAAAATGATGGGTGGAAGAGAGAGGAGGGAGGGGAGAGAGAGAGGATGTTGATGGGTGGAAGAGAGAGGAGATGAAAGAGAAAATGGGATAAGTGATGTGAAATGTAATTTTAAATAAATGATTGAAATTTATAGGGAACGTAAAAATAAAAATAAAAATATTTTTATTTAAAAATAGTGTAAAGTGTGTATTTTTATTTTCAAATAAAATGAAAATGAAAAAAGTATAATGAAAACACAAACAAACAAAGCGTTAAGAGTCTTCAAAGACTTTAAGAATGACTAGCAAATACCTAGGGTGATACTGAGGGCCATTCTATGTTGGGCCGAGATCATTGGTCTCGACCCAGCATGACCGTTGGATCCCCCCACTAGGGGGGAGGGGGAGGTCATCTACCAATTTAAACCCCCCCCCGAGGAGATCCAACAGTCCATACTGGACCGAGACAATCATAGAATTTCCCAGGATACTGATTTAGAGGGCATACGGCTTCATGATTTGCCAATTTTCGTGAAAAGTCAACTTGTGGTTGCAGATAAATTTATAATGGGATTGGGTGTAATAGAATCAATCTACTTTTTACTATTCATATAATGGGCATTCGTGATGAATACCATCCCTGCAATCATAATCTAATAGTAGTAAAACGTAGATCAATTTTATTGCATTTAGTCTATAAAAGAATGACCCCCATGTATGCTAGAATGATCCTATCTTTCCTATGTGTTATGATCAAATGAATTAGAAAGAGGACCCACATATTATCTTGGATCTTTGTGGATGTGTGTCCATAATTACTCTTGTAAAGTAGCTCACACTTCTTGATTACATTATGATGGCCCCAGTTGCCTATTTATATATGACATGCTTATTATCCAATGCATTTTGAGATGTAAAATCAAGGTAAGAAAAGACATATGTAATGCTACACAATAGGACATAATTTTGCTTGTCAATAAAGGTAATAGCCAAGGTCACATCGTCAATGTTTGCATCATCACTTTTGTATGTTGTTTTGTTTGCATCACCTGTCACATGGTGGGGGTCCTAGACAGTTGCATGTAATGAAAGAAACTTCCTCTCATCCTTGGACACTTGAGGGATGAAAAGGACTAGGGGTTTTTAGGTGGGGTCTTTGGAATGTGTACTTCTTAGGCGGATTGGATGAACGCTTCTGATCTAATGTAGAACCCCATCACCTTCTATGGTCTGGTGGTCAAAAGTGGATCAACCGCAGTAGAATCACCCGGGACGTGTTGTTTCTTTAGATGGATTGGGTGCAACAATTTCGATCCAACACAAAAGATTTTTTTAACTTTACATGAAGCTATTACCATATTAATTTAGAACGCTTAGATAATTGTTAGTCTAACGACCAATTAACTCAGTCAATATTTTATTATATGCAAACTATTGTATTCTTGAGGCCTTGTAATTTTTAATACGAGAACTTAAAATTAGGTCATATGTCATAGAATCAATCATATACAATACCTTAACTCGTCCTTGAAAATATTTTTTAGGAGTTTTCGAGATTTTTCAAATCCCACACAGTTACAAGTATTCATTTGGTGTGATCCACTATATACATTCAGTTGTGATTTTATTGAAAATCGAAATGTTGAAACTCCGTAAAAGTCATTAGTTCCTAACCACGCACCCATAACCTGTTTTCTAACACATAATGGGAGAGAAAAATGAATCTCAATATGCTTTTAATTTTGGCGAATGCCCCATAAAGACATACTTGTGTTGCCTTTCCCTTGAAATGATGGAAAAGGACTTTTAAACAGAGCAACCTAATAAAGGTTATATCTCTTAACACTAATTCGGGTTATTCTATATTGGACCAAGACCATTGGTCTCGACCCAATTTTGACCATTGGATCAACAATAGGGGGGGTTTAATTTACTAAATTAACCCCCCCTATTGTTAATTCAATGGCCAAAATTGGGCCGAGACAGCATAGAATTTCACCACTAATTCATACATGAGCTCTTTAGTCTTGTGGAAGAGTTCTTCTTCTTCTCAAGTCTTTTTTTTTTTTTTTGGACACCCCAAGGTAAATCTCCATCAGTTACCTAACAGAGCTAACCTGTTCATACGTAATAGCCCGCAAAACACGTATGGAGGTAATCCGCCCTAAATTATCTATAGATGACGGACTCAATAAGCGCGGGAACCCAGGGGAACCTTCTTCTCAAGTCTTAAGTCTTAACCAATTAACATAACGTACGATGGAAGTGTCCATCAAATGTTGCATGTGGCAACATGAAAGACATTTTGGACTTGGTTACGTACTAACAAATTCAAGATTCCAGTTTAATTTGTTAGATTCTGAAATTCGTAATTCCGGTATTTATACGTAATAAAACACAATATTTAATTTGAGATTATTTTAATATACGAGCACATGTAAATAACATCATTGAAATTGAGCTCAATTATCCCATATAACTAATTATATGTATAAATATATTTGGATAAATATATTTATCAATCTTTATTTAAAAGTCAATATATGTAAAAATTCCAGATAAGTTCGTTACCAATATGATCAAAAATAAAATAAAAGATTTACTAATTTTATATATCAATCTCTCTTAGTAATGATAGTTATGAATCAATTTAGTTATTAATATTTATTTTATTACGTTTTCCAATATCTTTTATTATTTTTTAAACGAAATTATTATGTTGCAATACTAATATAGAGAATTTTTTTAATGATAACCATTAAAATTGAATCATAAAGCTTTTCATTTTGCATATTATAAATAAATAAATCTATAATGCAGTAGTGATCGATATATATATATATAATTTTTTTTATTATTTCTCTTTATGTTATCAGTATCTCATGCCTTGACAGCAAGTTACGAACTTACGAGTTATGACTAGTTATTCCTGAGTGGTCGGAAAAACTAGACAAAATCTCATTTACATAAGAAAATTCTTCATAAAATTCACAACTGAATTGGGAATATCTCGACAAAAGCTACACGTATATTTTTTTGAATACAATGATTTTGTGTGCGGAAATGTCAATAAAAATTATATTGCGTAGTAATTTATATACATGCACTGGAAAAATAGAAAATAAGTTAATTAGTATAACTGTATTTATCTAGAATTATTTTAACCTTATATTAGGGAGTCACGTAACAATTTGTGAAAAATATATACGAGATTCTGATAATCTGTGGAAGCAATTTTAACTGAGTTACTTTTAGAATTTCGGAGAATTTTGTTAATAAGCTAAGAAATGCTCCTTCTGAGATGAGATCGACTTAAGCTTATGTTCTTCTGTACAAACAATTATAGATATTATGCAGGAACACAACAAGCTAATAGTTATTTTACTTTTCTAGATGGAATTTTCTACTTTTATAAGAGTCCAATTGAAAATTCTAATCCAAATTACATTTAGCTTGCCTCAAGAATTACACTAACAATGATTTGCTACATTGCCAAAAACTATTTTCAATACTTTTATCAACTTTAACCGAAATAACCACTCCTAACTCTTTACATTGCCAACTAATTGTTATCCTATGCCTAAAAGGTTAATAATCTATGGTGTCACCAAGCAATCTATTGATGCCTAACTAGTCGACGACGAGGAGTAAGCAAGGGAGCAATTAGATGACCTTTGGAGAAGCAACAATTGAGCCGGTGTCACCGATGAGGAAGAATACGTTGAAACTTCATTACTCTTTGATGATTTACTCTTGTGACCTTGATCACCTCCTCCGACGTTCTCGTGCTTAATTTCTTTCAATAAGGCCACAACATCTTTCATGGTGGGGCGGTCTTCGGGACGATTGCTCGTGCACAAAAGGGCTATTCCGAGGGCTTGAAGCATTTCTTGTATCTGTGTATCCGGATGGCCTTGAAGTTTCTTATCAATGATATCGACGGGATCCCTTTTGCTCTTTAGGTGATCGCGTACCCATTGTATTACATGTTGTTCTTCTGGGAAAGAGGGGTCGACAGGTTTTTTTCCCGTTATGATTTCTAGTAAGACGACGCCGTAGCTATAGACATCGCTCTTCTCGGTGATTTTTAGCATAGAAGCATACTCTACAAAGTCCAAAAGAATAAGATTTTAGTAACTATCAAAGACGAGATATATTCTTACCAAATATGTGAAGACAAATTTATTTGGATGAAAGTTGAAGCACTCACATGACTTCACATGCACAAAACTCCTCCCAATCCAAATATAAAGCAACCCGACATTTCAATAGATTTTCGCCTCGACTCAAAATATGTGGAACGTGTTTATAACCCACATCAAGTATATTTTTAACATGCATATATATGTTATATACAGAAACATCTAATTGGTAGAGGATCCAAATAATTGTTTGCGGTCCTATCGACATTATTTTTAGAAAGAGCCAAAATGCACTTAAATCACAAAAAATACGGTTCAAATGAGCATCAAAATCAAAATTCACAATATAATGTTAGAACATGATTTTGAACAAAAATAAGATGAGCAATACTTAAAAGACAAATTACCAGGAGCAAAATATCCATATGATCCAGCAAATTGGGGAGATGCTGAAAATGAACCAGTTGTTTCATCCTCAATAAACCTAGCTAGCCCGAAATCAGCTAAACACGGCTCATATCGATCGCCCAATAGTATATTATGTGTCTTAATGTCCCGGTGGAGGATGGGCGGGATGCAATCGTGGTGCAAGTAAGCCAAGCCCTCTGCTACTCCCAACGCTATCTTGAATCGAATCTCCCACTCAACTCTCTCGCCACGCCCTTCGTGTAATAATGCACCTAATGTACCATTAGGCAAGTAATCATAGAACAATAGTTTAGTATTTCTATTAGCACCCCATCCCAATAGCTTAACAATGTTCCGGTGTCGGATACGGGCCAATGTCGTGATCTCCGATGAAAATGTGGTGGCCGAGTATTTTTCCGACGACCGGAATCTTTTTACCGCAATAGTGGGTCCCATTGGGATGATAGCTCGATAAACGACGCCAGATCGGCCTTGGCCAATCATATTGCCAGCTGTCAAGCACTTTGCCACGTCACTAATAGACAGATCAAGCTTTTGGTAGACCGTCACCTCCCATGGTCCCCCCAACTCCATATCATCCTCGTTGTCATTTCGAGCCCTCCGGACCCACATTTTTCCTCCGAGGATAATGTAGAGGGCGGTCAAGAGTAGCACGCCTGCCGTACAAAGCAACACCACCATTGCCACCCTAGCGGCCTTCCCGCGCCTTGTTGAGCTGCCCTTGTCGCCGGAGCATTTGGTGCCGGAAAAACAGAGCTCAGAGTTGCCAGCTAGGACGCTGAGTGGGATCTTGGTGAAGAATGGCGTGTCCGGTACATGGCCCGAGAAGTTGTTGTCAGAGATATTGAGCACGACGAGGTTTTGAAGGTCGGCGAGATAATGAAGGTTGCCGGAGAGGTGGTTGTGAGAAATATCCAACACTCCTAGCCTATCCAACGAAGTGAACTCCTCAGGGATCCCGCCTGAAAGTTTATTCCAGCTCAAGTTTAGGGAGATCTCCAACGCCGGAATACTCCCCAAACTCGCTGGAATCTGACCCTCCAGGTCATTGCTGCTTAAATCAAGCAACTGAAGCCTGGAACACGAACTGAGTTGACTCGGGATCGAACCCGATAGCCTATTCTTTGCGAGGATGAGTTTTGTGAGTGAAGTCAATGAGCCAAGACTCGAACTCAACGTACCTTCAATCATATTTTCAGAAACATCAAGAAACTGGAGATTAACCAGCTGATTCAAATTCCCTGGCAAGTTCCCAGATATCGAATTCGAATGCAAGTCAAGAAAAGTGAGATTCCGACACCCAGAAATCTCAACCGGTATAACCCCGGATAGCCTATTCAAACCAAGGTCCAAAAAATTCAAATTCTTCAACCTCCCAATATCCCCCGGCAAATTCCCCGTCAGCTTATTTTCGCTAGCCCGGAACCGAATCAACGAAGAACAGTTCCCGATTTCAGGCGGTATAGCCCCGGACAGATTGTTCGACAGCAACAAAAGCTTGTTCAAATGCCGCAACTCGAAGATACCCATCGGAATCGGGCCTGTCAACGCATTCTGCGACACATCAATCGCTTCCAAGTTTCGACAAGCAGATAACGAAGCCGGAATATTACCCTCCAACCGATTTTGCCACAGAAACAACAATGTCAAATTCAACAGATTCCCAAACTCCTCAGGAATAACACCACTGATTCGATTATTATCCAACTCAATATGAGTCAGCGCCGTACAATTCCCAATCTGACTTGGAATCTTCCCTGAAATTTGATTCACACTCATCTGCAGCTCCTGCAATAAACTCAAATTCCCGAATGAGTCAGGGATGACACCTGTCAACGAGTTCATGGACACATCAAGAACAAGCAATTGTCTGCAATTTCCAAGCTCAGGAGGAATAACGCCCACCAAATTGTTCTGCCAGAGCAGAACATTCTGGAGATTAACAAGGTCCCCCATTCGGCCCGGTATCGAGCCCGTAAGCGAGTTTTCATATAAATAAACACTCTGCAATGAAGAACAATCACCAATCTCCGGCGGGATTTGGCCAGAGAGAAGGGCGCT
This sequence comes from Buddleja alternifolia, assembly GCA_019426215.1. NCBI lineage: Eukaryota > Viridiplantae > Streptophyta > Magnoliopsida > Lamiales > Scrophulariaceae > Buddleja > Buddleja alternifolia. The sequence continues at coordinate 45,539,317 of CM033391.1, read as the reverse complement.
ATAAACTGCCAACGTTTCGAGTTTCTTCAATCGCCCGATTGAAGATGGTAGAAACCCGGAAATGCTGGTTTCAGCCAAACCTAACATCATCAAATTCGTGCAATTTCCGATTTCTTTTGGAATCGGGCCTTCTAGATTTTTGTTCCCACCAGCCCTGATTACTTCAAGCCTTTTCAAATTGCCTATAGCCCCTGGAATTTGACCGCTGATTTGATTATCATAGATTATTAACTCCACTAAAGTAGTTAAATTTCCAATTTCAACAGGAATTGAACCCTCCAGCCTGTTCGTGTGGAGATAAAGCTGCTCGAGTTGGGGCAAATGAAGAACCGTAATTGGAATTTCACCGCTCAATGAATTGTCACTCAAATCCAGGAGCTTCAGCGATTGAAGATCGCCAATCTGTTGGGGGATTAATCCGGTAAGATTAGTCCCTGACAAAACAAGCTTGGTCAGAGAGGTTTCGAAATGTGTGAAATTATCAGGGACATTTCCGAGTAAATCCATGTATTTCAAATTAATCTCCGTAACTTCGTTTTTGAAGTTGCAGAAAATGCCGAACCATTGGCATGGAGTTTGGTCGGTGGGGTCCCAATTGTTTAGTGCTTCGAGGGTTCCATTTAAGGTTTTCTTCCATGAGAGAAGGGATTGGCCCTGTGGATTGAGAGCGAAAACAGGGGAAGGAAAGAAACAGGGTAAAAGAGAAGAAAAGAAGAAGAGGAAAAACAGGGGACATTGTTGATAAACAGGCATTACAAAAATGAAAAGATATTATGATACAAAAGAAAAGAATTATGATACAAACTCCGATGTTAGGAGAATAGAATAGAGATAGGGTTTGAGCAGCCTAGGGAGAGGCGATATTGGGAAGAAAACCAAACCATGTCTTGTGGGTTTTTTGAATAAATAGATATATGTATATAACATATTATACAAAAGTGTAAGAATCTCTTGATCCAAGAAACAGACAGCTAGGCCATTATGTTAGAGAGAGAGAGAGAGAGAGAGAGAGAGAGAGAGAATTTGAGGAGGTTGCTTCTTGGGATTTGGTTATGGTGGTGGGAGATGAGGTGGTGTGGGCAGAGGAGATGACGGTAATGGGGATACATAGTGGGGGGAAGTCTGCACTTAATTCATCAATTAATTGTGTAATTTTTATTGTTGGAGAGATTTTATATCTATGTATGTGAACTTTATATGCTGTAATCTTTTATATTCACTGCAGAGTAATTTATTTAAGTTAGGAAAAATGTCACTAATAGTCTTTAAAAGACTGAATTTGTATCACTTTGATCCCTAAAGTATTTTTTGTTATGCTATCGTCCCTAATGTTATAATTTAGTCTCACTTTGGTCCTTTTTTTCAATTTTTATGTCTCACTTTGGTCCCTCTTTCTATTTTTAAGTCTTACTTTGGTCTTTTTTTTAATTTTTTACATTTTCCCCCCCAAAACACTTTTATTATTTCCAATATAACTTCAAGACAATTCAAATTTAATTGATACTTGATCAAATTATATATAATTAAATTTATCATGTAATTAGTTGAGTTCAACTAAATTTTTTTTAAAAAATTATATCTAAAATGTATGGAATATATATGTACAAATATGTTATATCAATGAGAAAAAATATGTTATATCAATGGGTAACTGCACCGTTTTATAACTGAATTTTGATTAAATAAATTTAATACTTTTTTATGATAAATATTCATTTCCTAAATCTAATCAATTGCATTTGGGGTATTGATTTTTTTGTGATTTTATTGGTGCTACTTGTCCTTTGCTTTTTATAAAAGAAATTAATACATTAATTAAATGCAATTGATTATATTTAAGTAACAAATATTTATCGTAAAAATTGTTTAATTTATTCTATCAAAACTCGGTTATAAAGCGGTGCATTTAGCCATTGATATAATAATTTTTTTTTTAAATATAAATTCCATATATTTTAGATAGAGATTTTTTTAAATTTTTTTATTTGAACTCAACTAACTACATAATAAAAAAAATTTAGTTGGACTCAACTAATTACATGATAAATTTAATTATATGTAATTTGATCAAGTATTAATTAAATTTGAATTGTCTTGATGTGACATTGGAAATAATAAAAGTTATTTGAAGGGGGGGGGGTGCAAAAATTAAAAAAATTGAAAAAAGGACCAAAGTGAGACATAAAAATCGAAAAAGGACCAAAGGGAGACAGAAAAATACTTAAGGACCAAAGTGAGACAAAATTATAACATTAGGGACGGTAGAGTAACAAAAAATACTTTAGAAATCAAAGTGATACAAATTTAATACTTCAGGGACTATTACAGTCCCATCCTTTTCCAGAATTTAGCTCTCAACTCTCTGTTGAAATAAATGGTGATAAATGGACAACTTATTTTAGAAGAGAATTTATACTCTTCTTCATAAATAAATAAATTTATATATAATGGTATTCGTTATTATATATGATAAAAGCCTTCAATATTCTGTCTTTGCGCCTCACGAGTTCGAACCTCTAAGACTATATAATTTGTTATTTTAGGTAAGTGTGTCATAAGTTGATTGACCAACTTATAATATTTGATTCACTGAGAACTAATGTTTATTTCTTAGTGTGTTGGTGTAAATTAAGTAACGGTTATGTGTCCTAGTGATGATGAAAGAATATTTCGTGATGGTTAAATTTTTTGTTGGGTAACTACCACAAGTTCACTTAACCTAATCTTATTTTCAATTTTTTGTTTTTCTGAAGAATGCACTTCACTTTCTTTTTGACTTTGACAAAAAGACAATATATCTCATCGGCCTATTTGGTCCTATGATTGAAAAGTCAAAATCCGTATTTAAAGTATGGACGTTATTTTAATGAGTGTTTGATCCCATTTTATAACTATGATTGAATTTATTTGCGTTTCAAAATCATATTTTGACATAGTCAAAAATTCAAACTTTTGTCATAATTCTACGATTTCTCCTATATTAATTATGCAGCTAAGGATCAAGCTCATCAAATATATATTTTTGATATTCCTCTCATTTTGTGAGACAAACTCGTTTTTATCATGCATGCAAAAACACGCAAAGAAATTTCTAATTTAAATTTTAGAAATAAATATATATTATTGGTGATTCAAAATGCAAAATTTTTAGGTGATGATAACAACGCTATTAATATAAAAAGTTTGTTATGTTAATTATTTGAATTTGTTGTTTATTTGGACCTAATCAGAGGCGGAGCCACAGGGGTTGGTTAGGGGCACCCGTCCACCCTCAACTTTGAGAAGTTTATTTTTTGCCATAAACTTTTGAATTTTGAAACCCCCCCCCCCTGCCCCCGCCACAAATCCATAAATATCAAGTTTTTACCCCTCCTTTTTTTGGTATTCGCCCCCTAATTCTAAATCCTGGCTTCGTCTCTGTATCTAATATAGATATAAATTATCTTATTTTGGATTCCATGTATATTCTAAATTGTTTTAGATAAACGTTTATAACTATTTTAGTTAAGCTTAACATGTAGTTATAATCTTAGATTGGTGAAATATAGTTTAATTAATTATCTAAAGTTTACACACATGGCGCATACTCGATATAATAGGGGTTAATCTTTGAAAGCAGCAAGAAGAAATGAGAGAGAAGAATGCTTGACAAAGGGCCCAAATTCATTGTAGAAGTGTTTCTAAACTTTGAAGGTGCTAAGTTCAAACCATTGGAGAGGAGTAAATTTCACTGCTATAAAAATACACTATTACAGCGTACCTAACCTATGACAGCGGTTTTGCAAAACCGCTATGATAGGGCTATTCGGTTCGGACCTATGACAGCGGTTCGCCCCAAACCGCTGTCATAGTGCCGGGATATGACAGCGTTTCGCCACGAACCGCTATCATAAATTTTTAAGAAAATAAAAATTTAAAAAAAGAAGAAAAAAAGACAGCGATTCGCCCCGAACCGCTGTTCAAAATAAAAAAATTTAAAAAATCCTGTGACAGCAGTTCGTACCCGAACCGCTGTCATAGGCGGTCGGGTTTTTAGCTAGGTAACACGGCTGCCCCCCTAATTCTCTCACTCTCAAAACTTAAAATTCATTTCAGCAGCCTCTCTCTCACTACTCTCGGTCTCTCTCTCTCTCTATCCCCCCCCCCAAAAGCTCGGCACCACCGCCACATACCTGCGCCGCCGCCACCACCACCACCACGACCGTAAGCCTCTTCTCTTTCTCTCCCTATATATATATATGTATATGTGTGGGTGTATGTATATTTGTGTATGTGTGGGTGTATTTATATTTGTGTATATGTGGGTGTCTGTATATTTGTGTATGTGTGGGTGTATGTATATTTGTGTATATGTGGTTGTATGTATATATGTGGATGGGTGTATGTATATTTGTGTATGTATATATGTGTATGGGTGTATGTATATTTGTGTATGTGTGGATGGGTGTATGTATATTTGTGTATTTGTGGATGGGTGTATGTATATTTGTGTATGTGTGGATGGGTATATGTATATTTGTGTATGTGTGGGTGTATGTATATTTGTGTATTTACGAAAATATTTCTCGGTTGAAATTTTGCAGTGTTGGAATAACACGAAATTCGCACGGTCATAGGAAAACGGCGTGCTAAACAAGACGCATGCTACAAACAAGACGAAAATAGGGTATTTTCGTAATAAGACATAAATTTGAGGCCTTGAACGATTTCAGGTGGCTAAAATCACAAGACCGCATCTCATGCGTTTTGTTCAGAATGCCGTTTCGCTATGACCGTGATAATTTCGTGTCATTCCGACATGATAACATTACAAACGAGAAAATAAAATTAAAAATAAATAAATAAACGACCCTATGACAGCGGTTTAGGCGGAACCGCTGTCATAGGGTCCAAATTAATTTTTTTTTTTGAACCCTATGACAGCGGTTCCTTCCGGAACCACTGTCATAGGGTTCACCCTACTATAGAGTGACCTATTACAACGGTTTTTAACCGCTGTAATAGGTCTAAACCATATAATAGCGATACCTATTACAGCGGTTAAAACCGCTGTAATAGGCTCAAAAAACCCGCTGTAATAGGTCATTTTTGTAGTAGTATTTATCGGTTATAATTGGTTGGAATTTTTTTTTCTTTTAACAAACAAGCAGAATTTTATTACACCAAAGTTACCGAGAGACTACAAAACTATGTCATTTTAATACATCGTCGCACAAATTTCTGTGACTAGTCACCATACAAAATGTCTTCCAAGAAAAGAGGGCAGGAGGAGGTCCAAAAGGCCCTCAGGTGTGCGGGAATTCTTTGTTATCTACTAAAGGGCACTATTGTTAGCTTCTTAAAATGAAAATGAGTATAGTGGTCTAATGACGAGTTCTCTAATTATTACTTGAATATCACAATTCGAATTCCACTAAGTAAACCTGAAATCAATAAGTTCAAAATATTATTCATTATCATTTATAATGTTCACATAATTATAACCAAATACTTCAAAAGAAAATTATAAATCTAAATAATGTATATATTTGTAACAATTTAAAAGAAGTTCCACAAACAAAATTGACATCTATATATCCAAAAAATTTAAGCACACAAATTCGGTGTGTCAATACCGATAATTTATACAAAATATGAGTAAACCCTAGTTCTAAATGTAATTATCCGATTCTCAGCGCGTCGTCTTAGCTTTCTCATTTATTGTCATTTGACTTTGTGACACAAGCTTAAGCTTCTTTTATTACCTCTCATCTACCTACCACCTTCTCATTCATCTCTTTTTTTTTTCTTCTTAATATTTCTCTTTTATTATGCTAGTTTAAACTTGCCATGATTCATCCAACTTCATTAGGGAGGGGCTTCAGCCCCGCCTCGTTGCTTCCACTACATACCACCGATCTGCAATCACATTTTTTGCGAGTCGCTGTATTTCTACCTTATTTCTAATTTGGATACATTCAGACATTATATATATGTGTGTGTATATATATATATGTATGTATATATATAACATATACACCATATGGAGTATCAAATGCTTATTATTAGAGGGATATTTCTATTACTCGGTTTCAGATAACACATCAAGTCATTTCCAGCAATATATTTGCATCAATCAGATAGTTGTTATATGCATACGACATTATTATAATTATACCTTAGTGGAAAATTATATTGAAAAGGAATTATGTATTCAAACACATCATACGCTATCAAGTGCATGCAGGAAATTACAAATTAGCATCTGTCCCACGAAAAAATGTTTGATTCTCTATTTTCGTTTGTCTGAAAATTTATTGTCTTTGCAAAATTAACATATTTAATTTCCCTTCAAGATTTTCTTCAAAAAAAAAAATTCCCTTCAAGTTAAATGATTTCTTGCACCTCTTTTCAAGCATTTTTCCGTATTATTGAAAAAAATATCGTATGTGTATGGTCAATTTTGATTGAGGACATGAATTAATTACAACGTGATATTGTTAAATAAAATGTTTAATTACTATAGATCGTTTTACTTATTCACTACAAAAAAATAATAAATTAATGATAAAATATCAAGTGACAATATAAAAGTTGTCACTAATTATAAATTCTCAGTGACAAGATTTTTTGTTGTCACAAGAATAAGTTTTACATATTTAATAGTGACAAGATTTGTATAGAAATTGTCACTCTTGATATTTAGTGACAAGGAATTTGTTGCCACTATTGACAATTAGTGACACGCCTTTAGTGATAACTTAGTGACAACAATTATAATTGTCGCTCTATTTGTGTTGTCACTATACATGTGTCACTAATTGTCAATGGTCACAACTTTAAAGAAACTTTTGTCACTAAAAATTCTTTTTGTGGCAAAACAAAAATTATTGTTACTCATTGTATATATATAGTGACAACTTTAACATTGTCACTTCCAATTTTGTCACTTCCAATTTTGTCACTAACATTACTTTTTGTTTGTTGTAGTGATTATTTTCAAACAAAGAAGGATGATGTTGGAAGAAACAATTATAACTAAAGAAGCAATCTTAGTTTTTAACCAATACAACGGACAGATCCATAGTAAAAAAAACTCATGTAACTTAATTATGTTGTAAATATTTAGAAATAGAAATTTGACAAAAAAGTAACAAACCATATATTTCCAGCATTTTCTCCAAACTTACCAAAGTTAATCGAACGTACAAAATGAGATTGGATCTAAATCTAAATCAAGATTTGTAAAAATTTAAATATGTTGCCTGGATTCATTTCAGTAAGTTCCAAATCTTGATCTGTCACACCATTATATATATTATTAATCTTTTTCTCTATTCTGTTAAATTTATTGTTCAAACCCATTAATACTATCTATCTTAGTAATTAAATATATCTCACTTTTCCTGTGGTACCTAATTTATAGTGGTTTATAGTGGGAACTAGCAGAAATAGGGGATATAGTAACGTACATAAAATCAGACAAAGTACATAAAATATTACCATTTCTTTTACTTTTATTTAATTCTTTGTAAATAAATCTTGGAATCACGTGATGTCGCGTGACAGCAGGCTATGTATGAGAATATCATTTAGATTTCTTACACATGTGACTTGGGCATGGAATTAATATTATTTTTACTTTAAATTATCTTACAAGGATGTCGAATTAGGAATCTAAGCACGAGACAGTGGAAGCGTTGCACATGAGAGAGGAATTAAAGAATGAGATAATGCTAATATTATAATTTGTAAATTAGGTAACTAAAATTAAATGAGATTGAGGATTTATAGTATACGCGTGATATGTAATATTTTGGCGTAGATTCCTTAGATTTAAGGTCTCATCATATAAGTCGTCATAATTTTATACGAGCGACGTAAATTTTATAGAGGTTTCGCAATATACAAAGAGAAAGCTCATTGAGTCCGCCAATGATGTTTTAGCCTAGTGGTAAGACTAAGGCTCCATGGCTTAGAGTTAGAGGTCGTGAGTTCAATCCCATCAGATGTTGTGGTTTGTCCTTACGTTTGTAGCTCGTTGTTACTAGTTTGTAATAAAAAATTACTGATTACGATTGTTGATTCGATATATGATGTAATAATGTAACCGTTTCATTAAAAAAAAAAAAAAAAAAAAGCTCATTGAGTCCTTGTTAGTCACTTTTCTAATCCAAGTTAATTGGTGTACCAGTGTCTTTGCTATGTTTAAATCCAAAAAAAATTCGGAATCTAGCCTATCTAGTTCACTACAAGAAAAACGGTGATTAGCAAGAAAAATTTGGAAGGAATCTAAATTGCTTGGTGTTAGCAACCATTTTTGCAAGAAATATTAATTTGTATCCATCCTAGAAAATTAGCAATAAAAACTTTTGTTGCAAAAATTAAGAAGGAGTTTATCTGATGCAGAAATTTGTTGCAAGAATTTTCATCCATAGAAAAAGCGGGGGCGAATTTCCCGCCAACTTATTTGTTCCAAAATTCGCTGCTGAATATTTTGTGAAGTACTAAATTTTAGCAACAAGCTTGTTTGTTGCAAAATGAGAAATGTTATTAACTTTAAGCAACTAACTACTTCTTTGCCTCCTATCAACTACTTCTTTGCCGAATATATATATAAGACTAAAATAACAATAACTTATCAATATAGTATTTTACTTAATAGAATTTAAAATGTATAATAAAATCTAAGAATTCATAGGAGTCAACTTGTGATCTGATGTTCTCACATTTCAAATTAATTGTGATATAACTGTTCTATATATATCTATGGAGCTCCATTTTAACAAAAATGTAAAAAAATATAATAATAAAATATTCTTGCTACATTATTTAGGGTTTAGGGTATAGAGTTTAGGGTTTAGGGTATGGAGTTTAGGGTTTAGGTTAAAGGTGCACATGAGTTTTTCTTTTTTATATATATAATTGGGTGCACAATTGAGATTGATCATCATATTGAATGTCATTCATTACATTTCATGTGTAACAATATTATTAAAGTACCGAATATCCTTCAACATTAAATAACATTTTGTAGTAGTACTAATTCAAAGGAAAATTTATTAGAGTTACCATAGTTTGATTTGTTCTGATTTGAATCCATCTGATTTATCGAACATTAATCTAAGCATTATTTATTCGAATTATGCAAAGTCAAATCCGAATCCAATATCTATTTGGTTATTTTACTTCCTTAGTTGAGATATATAGTTAATCTAAATATCTTTTTATATCAATCAAATAACCTTGTCAAACTATATTATACATATTACTAACTTAAAAGTCGATACGGTACATTTAGCTAAACGACGAACCAAATTACTCAATACTCGACTCGAGCTTGATAGCTAAAAACTCGTTTGAACTTGGTTCGTCAAACTTGAACAAATTTTTGTGTTTGATAAGTTTTGAAGCTCAGCTCGATTAGTAAAAATTGATAAAAACATGTACTAAAAAGTCAAGATACTCGAGTTCGAATCGTGTTAGGCTCAATTAGAGGTCGTTTGAGTTCGGTTTGATTAATAATCAAATTAGTTCAAACAAAAATTTTGAAACTCGATTGTAATTTAAACAAGCTTGAAAAACAACTCATTCGGCTCGACTCGATTCGTGTACACCCCTATTGATACATAATTTTTTTAACCATGAATATTTTTGGAAATTTTAAAATGCATTGAAAAACTTATTAAATTCGATACATATCGAAACTGAACTAAAAACTCTGTTGATTATTACATTTTAATTTTTTTCTTTGGTTTTTAGTTTAATCGTTAAAACATAATAAATAAATTGTTGTTATCATTTAGTTTTGTACTTACAATTATTTTTTATTTGTCTGCTAAATTTTCGAAAACAGAAAATATATATTTAAATTAAATACTAAATTAAAGTAATGCAAAGATTTACATTTACTCTCTAATTTGATTTTTCTAATTCTTTCAACTGCTGAATCAAATAATCTAAAATATAGAGTCCATTAAAAGTTAGAAACTCATTCTAACTCAAATAAGTGAAAATTCAGAGTGGGAGTCTTTGCACTTCCCGCTTCTTAATACCTCACGTTATCATCTCTCACATTCATCTTCTTTCTCACGTTCCACACGTCTTTCTCCCCACCAGTCTAACATATTTCTCCTCTCTGCCTTCCTCGTTGCCATCCCGCCTCTATCGCCGCTGCATGTTCCTCCACTTTGATTAGAATTTGTAATTTCGTTAGTTTTAAATTATAATTTTGTAAGTTTTAAATCAATAATCAATTGTGCCTTTTTTAGGTCAGCAACGGCGTCGGAATTGGTGTGCAAGCTTGCCCTTCAGTCTATTGTATGCACATTTATTAAGGTAACAGTTGTTTTTTTTGCTAGTGTGTTCAATTCCCCTAGTATTCTTCTATTTACCCAAGAATTTGTAATTTTGTTAATTTTAAATTATAATTTTGTTAGTTTAAATCAATAATCAATTGTGCCTTTTTTAGACGGCGCCGGAATTGGTGTGCAAGCTTGCCCTTCAGTCTATTGTATGCACATTTATTAAGGTAACAGGTGTGATTTTTTGCTAGCGTGTTCAATTCTCTTCTATTTACTCAAGAATTTGTAATTTTGTTAGTTTTAAATTATAATTTTGTTAGTTTAAATCAATAACCATTGTGCCTTTTTTAGGTCAGCAACAACATCGGAATTGGTGTGCAAGCTTTCCCTTCAGTCTATTGTATGCACATTTATTAAGGTAACATGTGTAATTTTTTGCTACTATGTTCGATTCCCCTAGTATTCTTCTATTTACCCATAAATGATTAACATTGGTGTGCAAGCTGCTTTACCCCTACTATGTTCATTTCTTTATTACAGTTCATGTTTATGGTTAACAAAATATATATTGAGACATATCATATTACAAAGTTTTAAAACATAAAAATATTCTTTACAATTTTACGATCTTATTTTTTGTCACATTATAATTATGATATTGTCATTTATAAAATTTCAATGTTGCCAGAGTTTTAAGATTGACCTACAATGTAATACCTTTTTGTAGAAAAACTGTGAGGTGCAATACATAGTAAGACAATTGCATAAGACAACTTATTTGATTACTTAATTGTTCATAAACTTATTCACTACATATTTTTTGTATTAGGAGAAACAATGCAAAGAATGAGTAAAACACCATAAAAATAATGTGTAGTTTTTAAAAGAAATTGTTATGCACACTTTAGTTCATTATATATATTCATTTGATAGATGCTTGAATCAAGGATAATTGCCAGTCAAAAGAAATCTAACAGAGTATGTATTTAGTGAAATTATAACTGACCTCTAAGTGTGGTAAAAGATTTAGTTGATCGTAATTAGTGAAAAGACAATACCCTAAATGATAATCAAAAGGTTTAAAATTATAACATTGAAAATATAAAATGAGTATTTTATTCCTTTTTTGTATTAGTTGTGATGCCCCCACTTTTCAATCCAGAATGTTTAGTGTTAGCTGATCACTTGGTCCCTTGAATCCGTAGTTACACGTGTGTGCAGTGTGATATAGGCGAAGAGAAAAAGGCGACTTAAGAGTCCATATGAGACATGTTCTTTTCATATCCATATTGCTATATATGTTGAGAAGTTAGTGTGCAGGTGTTGGGATTGGAAGGATGATCTTTGTAAGGATTTAGAATCCTAAAAGGCACGATCTTTTATGATAGCATACAGTGGCTCAATCCCATCGATAAAGCACATGCACACACGTATCTAATAAGGCAAGAGGTAGTGCCACTGTTAATATTAGAGCTAGTAATGTATTAACTATATTTTTATATTTTATTTATTTTACAGGAGACTTACACTACAAAATTAAAAGATAATCAATTACAGAGTGATGGAACAACGGTGTTGCCTTCTATTCGAGGTTCATGTGTAGTTTATCCGGAAGTGTGGGCCGAGGCATCGGGTGGTAAAAAGAATGGACGTTGCTATGGGTTAGGAAACTCATACAATGATGATTTCACTTCATCTGGGCCTAGTTCAAGCACCGTTGCTGCACAAGTAGAAATACAACATAAAGAAATGCTTCAAGAAATGCAACAGAAACAAGAAGAGATGATGAATAATTTTGAGCAGAGAGTCAAGGACGGTGTCATTGCTACTCTTACATCACTCGGTATTTATCCAGGCCAATATTCTTCTCCTAGTCACTCCTCGGCTCCAGATCCTGGGTACTTTCCATCTTCAACTCTTGGCCACTTCCAAACTCCAGCTCCTGCACCTGCTCCTAGTTATCGGGCACGAGTCCAGCATCCACCTCTCCATTATCGGACTCTTGGGCGACATGCTTCTCCCGGTCAACATAATTCTTCTGGTCAACACCATTCTCAGAACTAGTCAATTACTTGCTTCTATAGTCATCGTATTTGTTACATTGAATTGTTTCATTTAGTTTTTTTGATTATATGTTATGACAATTAGGTATTTTTGTATTTGACGGTATGTCGACGTTTGGTTTATGTATGGCATTCAATTATAGTGATTTAAGATTTCAATGCTGGAATTCTATTTTGGTGGTGTCTTCGTATTTATAATATTACATTTTTATTAGTTAATTGGTTAATTAGGTACAATTGGAAAATAATTATAATTTATAAATATATATTTTTTCAAAATTTGGATATATTTTAGCAGCAAACTTAGAAATAAAAATGTTTGTTGCTGATTTCTTACAGATTAAATTTAAGAACAAAAACAATTGTTTGTGAATAAAATATTTTGTAATTTTCGATTATATTTAAATAAAGATTTGGAACGAAAATGTTGCTTGCTAACACTAAGAACAAAGTTATTGCTTGCTAATTAGCAATAAAACTATTTGTAGGTAAAGTTTGTTGCCAATTTGGAAACAAAAGAATTCCTTGCAAAAATTAGACTCAAGCCATATACGAAGCAAATTGTTTTGTTTCTGGATTCCTTCCAAATATTAATTTGCAACAAATATGGTTGTTTAGCTTTGAATTACAATCCTTCCTAATCCACGTTTTTCTTGTAGTGGTTATTGCTTTTTTTCTTTTTCTTTGGTTGTGTTTATTTTAATTTACTTTTTAGCTTTGTTTTATGATTAATCTCCAAATAATTAATTTTTGTACTACTAGGGAAAATTAATATCAACTTTACTATAAATAGTTAAAAAGTCAAAATTTGAAGGAAAAAAAATGTTTCTTTAATTTAATGTTCCTCTGCGGAAGCTTTTGCAATGGAAGCATCATAGTGGAAATCCAGTTCCTCTTTTTATTTTTTTCCCCCATAAAAGAAGAGATTTTGGCATTGTAAAATATTGATCAAAATTCAGAAAGTGCTAATGGTTGATCTTTCTTTCTTCAAAAGACAATTTTGAAGAAAGAAAGCCTTATGTAATGATCCACACTTTATGTTTGTGTTGGATAAGATTTTTGACTATCAAACTTCCGTTTTAGGTGAAATACACACACAAATAAATAGATATATATATATATATATATATTATTAATATGATTCCATTCAAAATTAAAAAGAAGTCTTCATAAAGACCTCATAGTAGTATATTACAAGAAATCAGCTATAAGCTTGTTAGTGGAAGAGTACTTTATTCTTAAAGATCAATCCCGTATTAATTGTGGGCAAAATTGTATTTCTGATCCTATTGGGTAGAGAGTGGAAATTTTCGGTCCCAAAATTTACGAGTTCTCCACATTGAGTCTCATAATATTGAGTCTCATAATTATATATTGTTTCATATATGGTCATAGCGGCGTCAGTTAACTGACGAATTGGCCGCATGACATTATGCATACTTAAATCTGCTAATTTGGTGGGAAAATTCACATGAAAGGTGCATATGAGCTTTAAAGAAAAATGATCCACATCTGGTGGAAAAGAATCATGTGAAATTTTTTATTATGAGTCATTGACATGCGTTTTACGTGAGATTTCCCATCAAATGATCAATAAAATTACGGCATTGTGAGTGCACCCCGCCCTATTAGTGCACTAAAAAATGACGTGAAACTAATGTACAATAATTTTAAAATAGTGAAATTAAATTTACAGAATTAGTAAAATTCGAGACCAAAAACTGCTCACTCTATGGGATAAAAAAATGTAATTTTGACTTAATTATGAATTGTAAAAAGAGCCAATAACTTTTCTAGTTGACACCATTCAAATGTGTCCTATGATGTGTTTGTAGCCCTTAAATTATGAAATTGTGAGGTTTCAACTTCCAATTTCTTTAGTTTGAGTTGTTAGTAATTTTATCACTCCATTTAATGTTGATTTTTTGATAATTTCATCTTGCTAAAACTTCAAATCATAATTTTTCATATCAGTCACATTATTGTATATATAGATTGTAAAATGACTAAAATATTAATTTGATCACTAATAGAAATGGCCAAATTACTAGTTAATAGCACTAACAGACCTAGAATATGGTTCACTCCCAAGCATAGGCCTACTATTTAAGTAGTAGAAAATGCCGAAAAAGTTGGGTAATAACTAAAAAATAAACTATTTGTTATGAATAATTCATTAAGTGGATATCCATACAACTCCAATACATAATTTAGTGGATTCACCTGCAACTCCAATATCTTATTTAGTGGATTCACCTACAATTCCATTACCTCATTTTGTAATCAATATTTGATCTTGTTTTGTGCCTATAAATAGGCTTTGCCATTGTATTGAGAAATACACCAAAAATCAAAGAAAGAATTCTCTTCTTAATTCTCTAGTCTCTCTACTTTAGAATATTTGTATATATTTCATAATATTTGGGGTTATTTCATAACACGTTATCAGCACGATCCGTCTCAAGGTGTTAATCATTTTGAAATTTGGCTAAAGATATACATGGGGTACACAACGTATGATGTAAAATCCATTGAGAGATTTTCGTAAGTTATTATGAGTTTGTAAAGAAATTGATGGACAAGATTTTTAAAACAAAGCAAGAAGAAAAGGTAAAGAAAAGGTACGTATATTTCAATATTTAACAAAAATAGAAATATGCAATAATTCTCTTGATGTTTGGAAAGAAGACATATGTATATGTGCATATATTTGATTAGTATTATTCTTTTGAATAATCCTATCATGTTGAAAATATTTTAAGAAATTGAATGATTGTTATGTTATTCATTTTATACTTTGATAATAGTATTATATTGATGAATCTTGAAAAAAAAACTTGACTTTGTGACTCTTGATATTACGAGGAAAAATTATTTTTCTTGGGCGTTAGATGTTGAAATTCATTTTGATACAAATAACTATACTCCATTCCCTGAAGTGAATGTGTTGAGCAATATATAAATTCATATATGCAAATAACTATACTCCATTCCCTGAAGTGAATGTGTTGAGCAATATATAATTATTTTAATCATGAGTCTCGTCCAACTAGTTCTGCTACATTCCCTGAAGTGAAAATAGCAGCACATAACTATTTTAATCATTAAAGAAATCATGGACGTGGACGTGGTCGTGGATATGGTTATGGAAATCGTGGTGGTTATTCAAAGAATACATCTTTCCACCAGAAGTGAAAAAATAATGAAGAGAAACATGAAAGTGGCCAAAATAGCAAATTTGTGAAAAAATTTATGCTATCGTTGTGGTAGTAAAGGTCATTGGTCATGTACCTGTCGTACACCAAAATATCTTTTTTACCAAGAATCGCTAAAAAGTAAAAGAAAGAAAATAGAAACAAAATTTTGCTTTTGAAGAAGGCGATTCTGATCATGGCCGATTTTGATGACACTCATTTAGATGTTCCTGATTTCTTTAATGATCCTAATGAAAAAAATTGATCACTTGATTGGAGATTGAAGTGTTCAAAAAATAAATTTGTTAAATTTTAATTCTAGTACTTTATAAATAAATATTTAAGCATGTTGTTTTCTTTTTAAGAATGAATTTATTCATAAGATTATTGTTTCTTATATTAAATAATATTTTTTGATATTGATTTATTTCTTTTTATGTTTCAATAAAGAATGAGTATTTACTCGATCAGCAACAACATCAATAATGAAAATATATGTCTCGCTGATAGTACAACAACTCACACCATCCTCAAAAAATAAAAATAAAATACTCCTCTTATTTAGTAATGCAAGAAGCCATTGTTAATACTATATCGGGTAGTGCAAAATTAATTGAAGGCTCCGGCAGAGCTAATATATTGTTACCCAGAGGAACACAATTTTATATTGATGAAACCTTATATTCTACTAAGTCTCAAAGAAATTTACTAAGCTTCAAAGATATCCGCCGAAATAGATATCATATTGAGACAACAAGTGATGGCAATATTGAGTATCTTTACATCACTAATACAATATCTGGTAACAAATGTATATTGGAAAAGTTGCCAGCATTGTCTTCCGGTTTGTACTACACGCATATATCTACTATTGAAACATATGTTATCGTAAACCGGAAGTTTACAAATCAAAATAAGTTTGTTGTTTGACATGACCAGTTGGGCCATCCCGGATCAATTATGATGCGAAAGATAATTGAGAATTCATGTGGTCATCCATTGGAGAGCCAGCAGATTCTTCAATCGAATGATTTCTCATGTGCTGCTTGTTCACAAGGAAAGTTGATTATTCGACCATCAACAACAAAAGTAGGAAGTGAATCTCTTACGTTTTTGGAACGTATTCAAGGTGATATTTGTGGACCAATACACCCGTCGTGTGGACCATTTAGATATTTTATGATTTTAATTGATGCATCAACAAGATGGTCACATGTATCTTTGTTATCAACTCGCAACCTGGCGTTTGCGAGATTGCTTGCTCAATTGATTAGAATACGAGCACATTTTCCTGATTATCCAATTAAGAAGATACGCCTTGATAATGCGGGTGAATTTACTTCCAAAACGTTCAATGACTATTGTATGTCTATTGGAATTGATGTTGAACATCCTGTAGCACATGTTCATACACAAAACGGTCTAGCAGAATCGTTTATTAAAACGTCTGCAGTTAATTGCAAGACCTTTACTTATGAGATTAAAACTTCCTATTTCTTGTTGGGGACATGCTATTTTGCATGCAGCTGCACTTATTCGCATAAGGCCAACAAGTTATCATAAGTTCTCCCCATTGCACTTGGTTTTTGGTCAAGAACCAAATATTTTCCATCTAAGAATTTTTGGATGTGCAGTATTTGTTCCAATTGCTCTACCACAGCGCACTAAGATGGGTCCTCAAAGGAAATTGGGAATATATGTTGAATTCGATTCTCCATCGATAATAAAGTATCTAGAGCCATTGACTGGAGATTTATTTACGACTCGATTTGCTGATTGTCATTTTGATGAATCAGATTTCCCAACATTAGGGGGAGAAAATAAGCAGCTGGAAAAGAAAATGAGTTGGAATGAATTATCTTTATATCATCTTGATCCTCGAACAAAACAAAGTGAACTGGAAGTTCAAAAGATAATTCACTTGCAAGGTTTAGCTAACCAACTGCCAGACGCATTTACTGACCTAAAGAAAGTGACTAAGTCACATGTACCAGCTGTTAATGCTCCAGTAAGAATTGTTGTCCCTGAAGGTCAAAGTAATGAGTCTACTGCACGCCTGAAGCGTGGTAGACCTATAGGTTCCAAAGATAGTCATCCTCGAAAAAGAAAAGGAGCTAAGAATCAAGATGGTCTAATCGAGGATAAAATAACTCCAGCAGAGTCCCCAGTCATAACTAATATTTCGGTTCCAGAAGAACCTCAAGTACCTGAAACTTGTGAAAATAATGAGATCTCAATAGATTATGTTATGAACGGGAAATGATGGAATCGAAATGAAGTCAACATTGACGATAAATTTGCATATAATGTAGCGCTAAATATGATGAATGATAATGATGATCAAGAACCAAAGTTTGTTAATGAATGTCGACAAAGAAATGATTGGCCAAAATGGAAAGACGCCATGAGGGCAGAGTTAAACTCGCTTGAACCAACGAAAAGTTTTTGGACCTGTAGTCCGTACACCTGAAGATGTAAAAGTTTTTGGACCTGTAGTCCGTACACCTGAAGATGTAAAATTTTTTGGATCTGTAGTCCGTACACCTGAAGATGTAAAAGTTTTGGACCTGTAGTCCGTACACCTGAAGATGTAAAGCCAGTAGGATACAAATGGGTATTTGTGCGAAAACGAAATGAGAAAAATGAAATTGTAAGATATAAGGCACGTCTTGTTGCCCAAGGGTTTTCGCAACGACCTGGCATAGATTATGAGGAGACTGATTCTCCAGTGGTGGATGCAACTACTTTTCGTTATATAATAAGTCTGGCAGTGCATGAAAAACTTGATTTGCGTCTAATGGATGTTGTTACAGCCTATTTGTATGGCTCGCTTGATAATGATATATATATGAAAATCCCTGAAGGATTTAATATGCCTGAAGCATATAAATCAAGTTCTCGAGAACATTATTCAATTAAATTAAGTAAGTCATTGTATGGACTGAAACAATCTGGACGAATGTGGTATAATCGTCTCAGTGAATATTTGTTGAAGGAAGGATATGAGAATGATCAAATTTGTCCTTGTATTTTCATCTGGAAATGAATTTGTTATAATTACAGTTTATGTTGACGATTTAAATATCGTTGGAACTCCTGAAAAGATTTCAAAAACTGTTAATTGCTTAAAGAAAGAATTTGAGATGAAAGATCTTGGAAGAACAAAATTTTGCCTTGGGTTGCGAATTGAATATTTAAAGAATGAAATTTTTGTATATCAAGACGCTTATATATCAAAGGTGCTTGATATATGTTATTTTTACACTAGTTTTCCCCCGTTTATCGACTTAGTTTTGATTGTTTCCTTGATAATTTGATCACATATGATGCTTTGATCCTTGTCTTCTCATATTTTATAGAATAACATAACATTTGGAGGAAAAGAACAAGGATTGAAGGTAAATCATGCATAAAGATACAAACTGTCTGCGCAGTGATAGAGTTTATTGAATAGAGTTCTCTACCCATGTCCAAATTACACACTTGATTTACCAATGGAAAGATAAGAGGCAAAGGTACATTTCTTATGTTGAAGACAAAGATCAGATATGTAGGGAAGGAGGTGAAAACGTCATCGGAAGAGACGTCTTACGATGGAGTTTTCTCATTCAGTGACTTGTGAGACAATTTTGTCATCTTTAACGTTTGATTTCGGCCCTAGTGTCTTCTGGAGAGTTGTAGATCTTTGTTTTAGGATTCTACAGCAACTTGAATCAGTGAATTCCGACATCGGTAGAGAAAGTTATGCGAAGTTTACCAAAACTGGCTGGAGCAGCAGGGGACGAACGCCGCGGCGTTCACATGCAGTAGCCAACGCCGCGGCGTTCAACAAGCGAACGCCGCGGGGTTCGAGGCAGCGGGTTGGTCTATAAATACCCCTTTTAGCCACTTTTTACCCTAACTCACCTTGGATATCAGCAACCACACGAAAATAGAGAGAGAGATAGCTTAGAAGAGAAGATTAAAGGTCAAAACATGGAGAATTCAACAAGGAATCCACATCTCTACAAGAATTAGGGAGTTTTTACATATTTGTTTCTTGAATTTGTTCAAATCTCCTATGACTTGTATGATTTATATTTGCACTTTTGACATGAATATGAGCTAAACTTGTTTGATTGAGGCCATGGATAGGCCGTTTATGTTATTTTGATTGTTGATTTGTTGGTGTTTATTGGATTAATTTTGGTTTTAGCTATGTATTCAATATTTGATCTCAATGCTACATTTGCTTGATCACCAAGTGTTTGATAAAATGCCTAGGTTAGAGATCGAGAGATAATAACTTAGGGAAGATATAAACATTGAATACCCTATAGTTAAACCGACTAGAGATAGACTCGGTTTCTTTAGGTGGCTTTCCATTCACGTGGGGAATTCCTAGACCTTAAATGCATCCTCGTTAATCGGGTTTTCATATAGAGATATATAGGAAATCGTTACCAAGGGTAGGGTTGCTATGCCAAGAGATTGGGTAGTACGTACGTTAGGGAATTTCGCCTTAGCGAAATCAATCTAATAATCCAATAGAACCTAAATCACAATCTAAATGCATAATCGGTTGAACCATGTGCCTTGATCGCATCTCTCTATTGTTTCCTCCCTTTATTTGGTGTGACGTTGCCTTAGTTTATTTTCTAGTATTTATTAATTAGTTAATCAACCTTTCTATCGACCGATTTAACTTAGAATTGAGTAATATAGTAGTCTTGGTACTTAGATTATAGTTGTCCCTGCGGATACGATAACCCCGGACTTAGAAATCCACTTTACTACTTACGCGACCTAGTTCTCTTGCTAGGATTTTGTCGTGTCAAGTTTTTGGCGCCGTTGCCGGGGACAACTATGGTATCTAATATCGAGATTCTCTTATTCGTTCTGAGCTTAAGTCAATTTTTTATTTTGTATATTTCTAGTTCTTGAAGATATGAGTGCTTATAACTTTCAATGGCCATGTCAGGATATGGATTCATCAATCACCACATCAAGCTCAATGCAAATGGAATCCTATGAGCCCACCTACCATCCCGATTGGATAAATCACCCAAGCTCAACATGTCAAAATAACATGATATATCCCGGTTGGATAAATCATCCAAGCTCAACATGGAGTTACAACAATGATGCAATGATACTTTCATCGGGGTTTGGCCATGCCGGTAGCCTACCTTACCAACAACATGATAGTTTTCATCAACAAGAGCTAGAGACGATGTCTAAAATTGAGGCCTTGGGGAATGAATTTAGTGTATGGGTACAAGCTAGCATAAAGGAGGCAGAAGCAAGTTTCGAGGAGTCAGAAGCTCGAAGAAAGGAGTCAGAAGCTCATAGAAAGGAAGTGGCAAGATTAGTAAATCAAGCAGTCAACTTATGGAAGGAGAGAGCGCCTTGCACCATGGAGAGTAGCACCAAAGAGAATGAGGCATCCCTCAATATAGAAGTTGAACACGGTTTTGATTTAGAACTACAATGTCTACATCCTATCACTAAAGAAGAACCACCTCCCAAATCCATGTGTGTCAAAATAGAGGCAAAAACAACTGAGCATATACGAATGAAGAAAGAGATTTTTAAATCCATTTCACGACATGGCCAAGAAAGAACATTAGAAATCTTCAAGAACCCAATGCCACCTACCATCATATCCCTTGAATTCTTAAGGGAATCCATCAATCACCGGAGGGATATAGTGGGAGATGGTCAAGTCAAAGTATGCAACTTCAATGATTCATCGGAGACATACACCATGAAATCAAGTGATACTACGGATGAGAATGACAAAATCATAGGGTATATAAATCACTTGGAGATTTCACCATTGAGGTTGCCAACGACAAGACTAGGGGAGTTTGAGACAGTCACACACCAATTGTATCCATCAATTGATGATCCCCCTCCTCTAGAATTTACACTTTACTCTTTGCATTTCAATTACATATTTATAGAAGAGAATTTGTGCTCACTTTTGATTATTCCAGGTTTTATGATAAAGATTGGAGGGGATATGCCATTACGCAATTGGAAAAAGCATAAGAAAACTCGTCCCTACAAAGTTGGCATTGCTCCTTACAATCCACCGTGAGCAATGCAAGGAGTCGAGCTAATGACGTTAAACAAGTGCTTCTTGGGAGGCAACCCAAGTTTCTTTTATTGCATTCTTTCTTTTCTTTTGTGCCTTTGTTTTTTTTTTCTCCCCCTTGACTCGTTTTAATATGGTTTCCTTTGAGTTTTCTCTCGTTCAGGTTTTGATCACAGTTTGATCCTGGGATATGAGCCCACCACCATGCTCCCCCCGTTTCTCTCCATTTCAGGGTTGTATCGCTTATCTCTCTTACCTTGCATTTATTTCATGAACATTGAGGACAATGTTTAATTTAAGTTTGGGGGTACAACCTTGTTGATATAGAATTCATGAATTGGTGCACCCTTCCATGAGAGCATAATGCGTTTGAATATCTCTACTCTCTCGAAGTCAAAGTCCCTTATCTGTGGTTAACATGTCATATGTTGTGACTTGAAAGCCCTTTTTAGTCATGCTTATGCAATTTTTTTTTGAGGATTTAAAACGTTGGACTTTCAATTTTGTTGACTATGAAGTGTGTATTAATGTTGTAAAGTCATAAAATGATTTAGGCCATCTTTCATTGTTGTTAGCCTTACATTTTGGCCTTCTCTATATTGCATAATCTCTAGACCTTGATTTGAGCCGTATTGATAAGAATGGAGTGTGCTAAGCACACTAGAAACCACCATTCGTCTTTATTTCATAAGCCACGACAACCACCTTCTACCCTAAAAGAAAAACAATGTCTTGCACCTAATCAAGAGAGTTTAGAACTTCATATCATTTGACTTGAATATGGGTAGTCACCTTGTTTTGATTTGAATGTATGTGAGTTAGATAGTGATGTTTTGGTCATGTTGGGATATTTGAGGTTTGAAATATTATGTAAAAAAAGGGGATGAAATGAAAACTTGAGCAATGGGCTAAATAGTCGAGAGAGAGATATATATGGAAAAAAAAAAGAAAAAAAATGTGCTCTTGACTAGGCTTTGATCTTGGCACTCAATTGGATCATTTGGCTTGGAAATCTGTGTACAACCCAATATGAAAAGAAACAAGTTTGGGGGTTGTAAGTTGAAAGGCAAAATAGAATGAAAAAGGGATAAGTGATAAGTTGTGAAAGTTTATATGGTTTATATGAGAATTTAGCTCGATGATTTTGAGTCATAGGCTCTCTTGACTTAGTCACTTTATCCATATCTTCCGGTCCTAGCCATCATCTAGCCTTACATTACAAGCCGGAAAGACCTTTTGATTGTGACTTTTGCACTTTATACACACCGATGAGTTAACGAATATTGAATTGTTTCAATGTCTTTACCTTCCAATTGATTTGCATAATCTTTTCTAAAGTGTGCTCTTGACATAAATATGGATATGGGAGTTCATGATATAGGGATGGAAACTAAGATTTTGTGAGGTTTTCAAATTGTTGAATGTTCAAAGCATCGTGTAGCTTTTCATAATCGTTTTTGAAGGTATAATGCTTGCTCTTATGTGTGTGAATTGGCAAATGAAATTTTCAATCATCATATGTGTGTTTGATTGTACTTGATCGAGGACGATCAATGCTAAGTTTGGGGGTAGTTGATATATGTTATTTTTACACTAGTTTTCCCCCGTTTATCGACTTAGTTTTGATTGTTTCCTTGATAATTTGATCACATATGATGCTTTGATCCTTGTCTTCTCATATTTTATAGAATAACATAACATTTGGAGGAAAAGAACAAGGATTGAAGGTAAATCATGCATAAAGATACAAACTGTCTGCGCAGTGATAGAGTTTATTGAATAGAGTTCTCTACCCATGTCCAAATTGCACACTTGATTTACCAATGGAAAGATAAGAGGCAAAGGTACATTTCTTATGTTGAAGACAAAGATCAGATATGTAGGGAAGGAGGTGAAAACGTCATCGGAAGAGACGTCTTACGATGGAGTTTTCTCATTCAGTGACTTGTGAGACAATTTTGTCATCTTTAACGTTTGATTTCGGCCCTAGTGTCTTCTGGAGAGTTGTATATCTTTGGTTTAGGATTCTACAGAAACTTGAATCAGTGAATTCCGACATCGGTAGAGAAAGTTATGTGAAGTTTACCAAAACTGGCTGGAGCAGCAGGGGACGAACGCCGCGGCGTTCACATGCAGTAGCCAACGCCGCGGCGTTCAACAAGCGAACGCCGCGGCGTTCGAGGCAGCGGGTTGGTCTATAAATACCCCTTTTAGCCATTTTTTACCCTAACTCACCTTGGATATCAGCAACCACACGAAAATAGAGAGAGAGAGAGCTTAGAAGAGAAGATTAAAGGTCAAAACATGGAGAATTCAACAAGGAATCCACATCTCTACAGAAGACACTAGGGCCGAAATCAAACGTTAAAGATGACAAAATTGTCTCACAAGTCACTGAATGAGAAAACTCCATCGTAAGACGTCTCTTCCGATGACGTTTTCACCTCCTTCCCTACATATCTGATCTTTGTCTTCAACATAAGAAATGTACCTTTGCCTCTTATCTTTCCATTGGTAAATCAAGTGTGTAATTTGGACATGGGTAGAGAACTCTATTCAATAAACTCTATCACTGCGCAGACAGTTTGGATCTTTATGCATGATTTACCTTCAATCCTTGTTCTTTTCCTCCAAATGTTATGTTATTCTATAAAATATGAGAAGACAAAGATCAAAGCATCATATGTGATCAAATTATCAAGGAAACAATCAAAACTAAGTCGATAAACGGGGGAAAACTAGTGTAAAAATAACATATATCAACTACCCCCAAACTTAGCATTGATCGTCCTCGATCAAGTACAATCAAACACACATATGATGATTGAAAATTTCATTTGCCAATTCACACACATAAGAGCAAGCATTATACCTTCAAAAACGATTATGAAAAGCTACACGATGCTTTGAACATTCAACAATTTGAAAACCTCACAAAATCTTAGTTTCCATCCCTATATCATGAACTCCCATATCCATATTTATGTCAAGAGCACACTTTAGAAAAGATTATGCAAATCAATTGGAAGGTAAAGACATTGAAACAATTCAATATTCGTTAACTCATCGGTGTGTATAAAGTGCAAAAGTCACAATCAAAAGGTCTTTCCGGCTTGTAATGTAAGGCTAGATGATGGCTAGGACCGGAAGATATGGATAAAGTGACTAAGTCAAGAGAGCCTATGACTCAAAATCATCGAGCTAAATTCTCATATAAACCATATAAACTTTCACAACTTATCACTTATCCCTTTTTCATTCTATTTTGCCTTTCAACTTACAACCCCCAAACTTGTTTCTTTTCATATTGGGTTGTACACAGATTTCCAAGCCAAATGATCCAATTGAGTGCCAAGATCAAAGCCTAGTCAAGAGCACATTTTTTTTCTTTTTTTTTCCATATATATCTCTCTCTCGACTATTTAGCCCATTGCTCAAGTTTTCATTTCATCCCCTTTTTTTACATAATATTTCAAACCTCAAATATCCCAACATGGCCAAAACATCACTATCTAACTCACATACATTCAAATCAAAATAAGGTGACTACCCATATTCAAGTCAAATGATATGAAGTTCTAAACTCTCTTGATTAGGTGCAAGACATTGTTTTTCTTTTAGGGTAGAAGGTGGTTGTCGTGGCTTATGAAATAAAGACGAATGGTGGTTTCTAGTGTGCTTAGCACACTCCATTCTTATCAATACGGCTCAAATCAAGGTCTAGAGATTATGCAATATAGAGAAGGCCAAAATGTAAGGCTAACAACAATGAAAGATGGCCTAAATCATTTTATGACTTTACAACATTAATACACACTTCATAGTCAACAAAATTGAAAGTCCAACGTTTTAAATCCTCAAAAAAAATTGCATAAGCATGACTAAAAAGGGCTTTCAAGTCACAACATATGACATGTTAACCACAGATAAGGGACTTTGACTTCGAGAGAGTAGAGATATTCAAACGCATTATGCTCTCATGCAAGGGTGCACCAATTCATGAATTCTATATCAACAAGGTTGTATATACAAGAATTAGGGAGTTTTTACATATTTGTTTCTTGAATTTGTTCAAATCTCCTATGACTTGTATGATTTATATTTGCACTTTTGACATGAATATGAGCTAAACTTGTTTGATTGAGGCCATGGATAGGCCGTTTATGTTATTTTTATTGTTGATTTGTTGGTGTTTATTGGATTAATTTTGGTTTTAGCTATGTATTCAATATTTGATCTCAATGCTACATTTGCTTTGATCACCAAGTGTTTGATAAAATGCCTAGGTTAGAGATCGAGAGATAATAACTTAGGGAAGATATAAACATTGAATACCCTATAGTTAAACCGACTAGAGATAGACTCGGTTTCTTTAGGTGGCTTTCCATTCACGTGGGGAATTCCTAGACCTTAAATGCATCCTCGTTAATCGGGTTTTCATATAGAGATATATAGGAAATCGTTACCAAGGGTAGGGTTGCTATGCCAAGAGATTGGGTAGTACGTACGTTAGGGAATTTCGCCTTAGCGAAATCAATCTAATAATCCAATAGAACCTAAATCACAATCTAAATGCATAATCGGTTGAACCATGTGCCTTGATCGCATCTCTCTATTGTTTCCTCCCTTTATTTGGTGTGACGTTGCCTTAGTTTATTTTCTAGTATTTATTAATTAGTTAATCAACCTTTCTATCGACCGATTTAACTTAGAATTGAGTAATATAGTAGTCTTGGTACTTAGATTATAGTTGTCCCTGCGGATACGATAACCCCGGACTTAGAAATCCACTTTACTACTTACGCGACCTAGTTCTCTTGCTAGGATTTTGTCGTGTTAGTGCTAAAACGATTCTATATGGATAAATCACATCCATTGAGCACCCCGATGGTCGTAAGGTCACTAGATGTGAACAAAGATCATTTTCGACCTCGAGAAAGTGATGAAGAACTACTTGGTCCTGAAGTACCATATCTAAGTGCAATCGGTGCACTAATGTATCTTGCTTGTCACACTCGACCTGATATAGAATTCGCTGTTAATCTATTAGCAAGATATAGTTCTTCTCCTACACGAAGGCATTTGAATGGGGTTAAACAGGTACTCCGCTACCTTAGAGGAACAATCGATATGGGCTTGTTTTATTCAAATGTACCCAAGTCCGAATTGGTTGGATATGCAGATGTTGGATATATGTCTGATCCTCATAATGGTCGTTCACAAACGGGCTATTTATTTACATGTGGTGGCACAGCCATTTCATGGCGATCTATGAAACAAACTATATCGGCCACATCATCTAATCATGCAGAAATCTTGGCTATTCACGAGGCAAGTCGAGAATGTGTTTGGTTAAGATCCATGATTCAACACATTCGAAGGACTTGTGGTTTATCTTCTGGAAAAATGATCCCGACGATCTTATATGAAGATAATTTCGCATGTATCGCACAATTGAAAGAAGGGTACATTAAATTAGATAGAACAAAACATATTTCACCAAAGTTCTTTTTCACTCACGATCTTCAGAAGAATGGTGATATCCATGTTCAACAAATTCGTTCCAGAGATAATCTTGTTGATTTGTTCACCAAAGCACTTCCTACATCAACATTTGAAAAACTAGTCTACAATATTGGCGTGCGTAGACTTAAAGATCTTGACTAATAATGTCATGAGGGGGAGATAATACGCGCTGCACTCTTTTTCCCTTAACTAAGGTTTTTCCCACTGGGTTTTCCTGGTAAGGTTTTTAATGAGGCAACATCTGATTGCGTATTGAAAGAATTATGTACTCTTTTTCCTTCACTAGGTTTTTATCCTACAAGGTTTTTCCTAGTAAGGTTTTAACGAGGCATATTCTTAAGTGATGGACATCCAAGGGAGAGTGTTATGAATAATTCATTAAGTGGATGTCCATACAACTCCAATACATAATTTAGTGGATTCACCTACAACTCCAATATCTCATTTAGTGGATTCACCTACAATTCCATTACCTCATTTTGTAATCAATATTTGATCTTGTTTTGTGCCTATAAATAGGCTTTGCCATTGTATTGAGAAATACACCAAAAATCAAAGAAAGAATTCTCTAGTCTCTCTACTTTAGAATATTTGTATATATTTCATAATATTTGGGGTTATTTTATAACACTATTCAATTAATATATAAGCATAACAACTCTTAAGCTTGAGATTACCTAAAGTTTTTACTCATGCACCTTAACATTAATTTGTATTGATGTACAACAAATTAAGAAGGACAAAATAGAATAAAAAGCATGTTGCATCCCGTAAAAATATTTTTTTGGCATTTTTAACCCTTTAAAAGAAAAACACACACTTTGCATCATCACTTTCTTGACCTTTGGCAACTTGCACCCTCAATTTATATTCCGGCCAAAACAATCAACAACGGAGCATTTCAAGTGAATTTTCTCAATATTCAAAGACAAATTAGTCAATGAATATTTCTCAATACAAAGCTTTAAATTAAAAAATTGTGAAAAAATTGTGCATGTCGAAAATTCCCCAAATCGATTTTCTTCGATATCCTTGCTAGTGATAAACACTCATTTGGAAACATTAATACCTATTATTGCATGAGATTTTTTTTTAAATCTATTTGATTGCAATTGATAAAAGCGAGCACAAGAAAATGCTCAATACCCTTCCTGTTTGCACCATAAATTAAAGCATCAAGATAATTGGTAACTTGCTACCTCATCTGCCTATTTTTGTGTTTGTGCTAACCATGACCAACAATAGTTAATTTTGATTAAAGATTTTTATGAAAAATTTAGTTATATCTTATTCAAATATAAACTCCATAAGCCACAATGGATGGATGATGCAAATTTTCAGAAGAAATGTTGTTGCTATATTCTTTAAGAAGAGATACTGTTGAGGGTTCAAGTTGCCAAAAACCATGGACGTGACGGTGCAAAGTTTAGAGGGTGGAGATTGTCAAAAATCCTATTTTATTAGGTGCAATATGCTTATGCACTTTAGTATGAGAGTGATTTTTGGAGAATCCCAGGACTCAATCGTTATAATTACAAATATTTGTGTACAATAAATTTTACTTATATAATACCATATGAATATTGTGATCGTTGTAAAACACAAGATCCTACAAGCCCTTGAAAGTAACTCGTATAATATCCTTCAATTATTATAAGATGATTGATGAACGAATATAGACCATCCAAGCAAAGTACATAAATGATCAAGTGGTGCTTTTAAGTCGCAATGTAAAGACTCTTCAATCAATTGCATGGTCAACAAGTTTTTCAATATTTTTTATCTCTAATGACCTAACTTTTTCAAGCAATCTAATCTTTATAAACAAGCATGGGTGTTAATCAACGAATATACAAGTGTAGGGTAGATGTCACTAATTTATAGGTTAATCAACTTTAAATTATTGAATTGTTGTATATTTAATGAGTAATACATAATTAATGAAAGCTAATCTTTTCTTGAAGGTTTGGTATCTTTTTATTTCTTGTTTATTTGTAACATGCAACGATTCAAATTTTAAAAATGTTTATGTTGCTTTTGCTTTCACTTGCAGCAAAATTAGCTAATGAAAGTAACTCTTTATGTTTCTTGGAATGTTCTTCCCTTCTTTCAAGGCAAATAATGTAAACTTGTTTTCTTTTTCCTTTCGGCTCTAAAGACAAGATCTAAATTCATTTTTAATTAAGCAACAAAAACCAAGGTTGGCTTAATTGCTAGATTTGGCCCATAATTTGAAAGGAAGATCATGGCCTCAAAATCTATTTGCAATTGCAAGTTCGTGAGAGCATTACCTTTTGTAGTGGAGTGTTAGTTTAATGTTCATTTTGAATGATGGAAGTCAAGTACGAGAGAAAAATTTACTTTTGATCTCATAGGACTATCTTCAAAACACTATTAGTTTCATATGACTTTTTTTGACACTTTTAATCTCATAGAATTGAAAAAGTGACACTTTTGATCCCAAATCTCACTTTTGGTCCCGTAGAAAATGCGTGATTTTGGAATAAACGATTTCAAAAAAAAAAGAAAATTAAAAAACAATTCAAATATTAATTAAATAAATTAAAAAAAAAGAAAAAGGAAGAAGATGAACAGTGTTTCGACTGTTCATCTTCTTCCCAACACAACCCCACACCATCCCCTTGCCGCCGCTGCCACGCTACCCCCGCCACCGCCGCCAACTCCATCGCTGGCACCCCCATCGCTGGCGAGTTTTTTATAAGTGTTGGGGGCTATGTTTTTTGGGGTGGGGGGAGGGGGGGAAGAAGACCCACCATCACCCTCATCACCGCTCCGCTGCCCCACCGCCACCTTCATCGTTGTCGGTGTCGGCGGCGATGGCGGAGACAGTGAGATGGGGGGCTAGAAGCTGTGTAGGGGGGCCGGGGAACAGTTGTTGTTCATCTTCTTTTTCTTTTCTTTTTTTTATTTATCATTTTATTAATATTTTAAATTTCTTTTTTTTAATGGCTAGTGAGATCCACTCGCTACTCCTACGGGACCAAAAGTGTCACTTTTTCAATCCTATGAGACTAAAAGTATATAAAAAGTCCTACTGGACTAAAAGTGTTTTGAGGGTAATCCTATGAGACCAAAAGTGAATTTTTCCCTCTCAAGTACGATGACTCGAGAGGGTATAAAATTGACATGGAGCATGTTTGATATAGTATATAGAAGGGAAAATCTCATTTTTCCCCATAATTGTGCCGAGTACTCTTTTAATCCCGAACTTTATATAAATCTCACATTGCATATCATAACTCGTCAAATGTCTCATTTTTTGTCTCAACCAATTCCGTCGAAATTTTTATGGTCAACTTTGTTAGCCAACATTTTAACCCATGTGTTTGGGGAGATTTCATGCGTGAATGCACTCACACATTGATTATATTTAATATCACGAGATTTTCATTCAATATCACGTGCCACTGACGCACAGGATCTGCCTAAAAAGTTGGTCAAAATGTTGACTAACAGAGTTGACCATTAAGTTTTGAATGAAATTAAATTTCGGTTGAGACTAAATGCTAGACATTTAGAAAGTCATGGGACCAAATGTGATATCTATATAAAGATCAGGATTAAAAGTATATTCGAGCACAATTACAGGACCAAAAATGCTATTTGCCCAGTATATACGTGAAAAGATTGTGTAGTCTACTAAACACGGGTTTTCAATTTTCCATTGGTATTTTTATTCCATACTAACTAGTTGTAACCCTGTGCCAAGGCACGAGAAATTAATTATGCAAATACTAATAATAAAATTTGTTACTATATAATTTGTTACTTATTTTACCTTGGTATACGTAGATAATTTTATCCTTATATATTATCGTTATATTTTACTCTGTAACCAAAAAAAAAGAAGGAAATATTGTAATCTTCCTTAGGTCCTTGAATTTTATTGGGAAAAATTATTTTTTTTAATCCATTAACTTGGTCTCCCTTACGTTTTAGTCCTTTAAAGTGAAGTGTTGTGAACTTGGTCCGTTATCTTCTGACTTTTTGTAATTTTAGTCTTTTGTGCTTAAAAAATTGGTAAATTTAGTCCGATACCCATCAATACCACCATTACACATTATTATTAGATATCATCAATTAGAAGCTAAAAAGCACAAAACCACAAAGTCTTTATTGTATGAAGGAGATAACTTTACATATTTCAAAACTTAAAATTAGAGTGAAAATCTACCTAATCAGATTTCTCAATTTTTACCAATTGACTATGCCACTGACTATATCGATGAACTAAATTTACCAATTTTTTAAGTACAAAATGACTAAAATTACAAAAAGTCAAAAGATAACGGACCAATTTTGCAACGCATCAACTTAAAGGATTAAAGCGGAAGGGAAGCCAAATTAACAGACTAAAAAAATAATTTTTCCAATTTCACTTGGGAGTAAACGCTAAGTGCTAGTATTTTTTTAACTTCAAATTATGGTACATTGTGTTTTAGAATTTGACCATCTTCAATTTTTTGTCCTTTCTTCTTACACAACACCAAGTTCCAAACATATCATAAGAAAAATATGTTTTTTCACTCCAAGCAATCCTACTTTATGTTCTATTTTTGGATCATTTTCATTTCCTTTATCTTTTACTATTGAAATCCAAGGTAAAAGAAAAATAAAGATATTCTGAATTACAATATTTATTCAACTTATTATTATTAGTATTTTTTGAAAGTTATTCAACTTATTATTATGCTTCCTTTTCTTTTTTCCTCTCTGTACCTCAAACCCTAGCTGGCTGTGCCATACCCAACCACCAGCCAGACCTCCAGATAGCCATCGCCTTCCAGCCATCAGAAAACCCTTCTTTGTAAACTTATGTGTATAACCAACAGATTCAGACAAAGAGCCCTCATCTCTTTTGAATAATTCACAATATTCTTTTTTATTATTATAATTATTACAAGAAAATGATGCTACCTGAAGGACTTAACTTGACAGACCTAGGTTAATGATCACTGATTCATAGTCCTAAGCCATGTACGATTAGCTCTATCTTGCTTTAAAAGAGTATTAATCTCAAAAAAGCGGTTCTTCCAAGGTCTCCAACTTGGGATTTAAGCCTCAGTTTGCTAACACGTCCCTCGTTTAAATAGCTTCTCGCCAGATTTGGCTGATGCGCGCTTGCCATGGTAAGCCTAACATGTCTCAAATGCCACAGATAGTCTTGAGACATGTGAGCCTAGGCCGAACAATGAATAAATATTACTCAAGCTCAGACCCAAAACTTAAGCCATATCTAGGTCCATCCACGATTCAAAACTATAATCCAAACCCAAACCCAAGCCCAAACCTATTACAATCCCCCTCAACAGACATTAATCTTCGCACACCTAAATACACATCTATCCCCCCATCCTTCAACTCTCAGCCGCCGCCACCAACGCTCCCTCCTCCTCCCTTTTCCCTCCGCTAACTCGTAGGGGCCTTTTACATTTTCGGGCTGCTTTTTCTATTGTCAAGGTCTTGCTGGAGATGTGTTGATAATCTCTCTAACCTCGGAAAGTGTTCCGTAATTATGCGATAAGCGAGGTGGTGTGCATGTAATTACCCGTTTAAAAGTAGCCAAGTAAAGTTGAAAATGCACATCTCTTCACTGCAGTCGTGTTTGATTCCTTTTGAATTTTGAAAAAGGGACATTGTCTTAACGGTTATTCACTGATTACATGTAAGAATCCAATTTAAAAAATTTCTATGTATGTGCCCAAATAACGAACTGAACATATGAATATGAATAACTAGATGCCTCTCTTTCTAACTATGGTTGACTACGAATAATTTGTAGTAAATCTCGAGACATGGATAGTGATGATTAACGGCGGGCTTCATGTAGATCCTACAACATAGATGGCTTTGCTCGCCACAAGATCCGAAGTCCCTAGACCTCACAATAATCAGATTACCACTCCACCAGCTCATTGAAGTAAGGTCACGCATGCTTGAACAATTTCATGCTCAGCCAATGAAAATATATCGCAACAACAAGGATTGGAAGTGTCAACGGCACCAAGAAACAATAATACCTGCAAAAATCACATAATATCTATCATTTTTATTTCCCTATTCTGGGTAAGAAATAACAGGAGAAATCTTGCACCATACCCACCAAACGGTGATAATCATGACACGATCATTATAATGTGGGCTCGCTGCTGACATGTCATAATCCTAGTCGATCAATGTGGAAAAATACCCAATGAAGGAGAGAATTTTCTTTGATAATGAAATGATGCAGCATCAAAATAGTTGTCTTAGAAAATAAAAAGAGAAGGTGTTCCCACGAGAGTTTTCATGATAAAGGGAAACAACGGTGAAGAAACTAACTTAAATTTGCAACCAATTTTACTTTAAATTTTGTTTTATTGTTGAATCATTCTTTCACATGAACTCAAGATTTTAGGATCCTTGGCTAAAATAAGCTGTCAGACAATTTCAAAATTGCAACTGCTGGTTGGTGGATCATTAACTTGTTTCCCAGGAACGTCAGCACATTAGTCTACAATGTAAAACCTTTTATACTATGCTTCAAAAATAAATCTTGCTCTTGAAAATGAAGAATCTAGAGGATATAACATTCCAACGACTAAGGAACACGTTGTCCAAGAACATAACTAAGCAACTCTCTTCTTTTGGTGTCACTCACGCATGGTAGTTGCAAGTCAGACAAGATTCTCCATTTTTTACAAACAAATTTCCAGAAGTTCTCACCATTCACCAAACAGCAAAAAAGTCCCAAGTGGAAATTTTGAAAAGAAAAAAGGTACAGAATATACAAAAAGAAAATTAATAAGCTAAAAAGATAGGAACAATAAAAGAATAAATTAACTCAAATTTATGGTCCTAGTTAATTGCTGCAGAAACTATGGGCAACCATCGGTCAACTTGTATTCATTTTTACCGCTTTTTTCTGATCAAATTTGGTATTCACTTAGCGTTTATATTGACAGAGATAGAGCTTCACATTGAAGAAGCACTAGTTCCACCGAAATAGAGACAAACTAGATTATTCACAGAAAGCAGTATCATACACACAGGAGAAATAGATACACTAATACAAGTAACCGTAACTATCCAAGAGGGTCAGAAATAGTAAAGTCATTATTACCATAAAAATTGGCATACATATGGAAGAGAAATGTACCAATCGTTTTGTATGGCTTGGATGACAACATTATCAGATGGAGGCAGAATCTTTGATATTACAGCAGCATAGAGAAATCCCACATATGAAAATGAACCAATTATAAGAAAGAACCAACCCCAAAATACTCTCCCGTCAAACTTTGGCAGAGCAAGCATTTTCTCCTGCATTTCATCTCATCTGTATAAAAGAAGCATCTTTCAGCGAAACAATTTTTAGCATATGTTTCATAACACCAATTCAGCGAAAACAAATATCTATTCCCCCACAAATTAGAGAAGTTAAAAAGTGTAAAATTGAACATTAAAACCTACAGTTGCTAAGCAGATGATGTTGTTTGTAATAAACCTGGAGAAATATGAACAAAAGTCGAACATGATGCATATTAGGTGCAAATTGCTAAAATGCACACAATAAGAATTATTGCGCCTCTTCATTTAAGATACATCTATTCAATGTGTTGATATATAGATGTTTTATCCGAAGAAGAATTGTAGCAATCCATGCATGGTTCAAAGTATCGGCCGATATCCAATGATATCCGCCGATACATAACCGGATCGGACCCCAATCCGATAAATTCTGGCGATACGCTTTGTTACCGGTTGGGTATGGTATCAGCGATATTATCGGATATCCGCCGATTGATATTGGCCGATAATATCGGCGATATCATGATAATATCAGATTAATTCAATATTATCGGCCGATTTTCGGATAATTTCGGGGATTTTTTGATGCTAATGACATTTTTTTGTATGTCATTAGAACAGAATTCGACATAATGCAAGCATCAGAACAAACAATGTCAGCTAAACCACAAAATTGGGATGGAGAAATTGATCTCTCTGATAATCACTCTTAAAGATTTAACTCCAAAAATGAAGGAAGAAAAAGACACTGATCCATAAACTGAAACAATACCTCGAATTTAATTAGATTGCAAGGTAAATTATTAGGCATGCGATGCGATCATTCAAGACAAATAGATAATAAAAGTAAATGCAAACCTTGAAGCTGAAAATGTACATGGGACTAGGCGGAGTGTAAGAATTGAACAACGGTAGTGGCGGCGGTCGGACGGAGATGCGGTGGCCGCGGCCGGATCGGCGGTGCAGGGTTGGTTAGGACTCGGGATGAAATCTGGACCGTAGTTGTTTTGAGACAATCCACGGGTCTAAAATGAGTCCGACCCAATTAGGAGGATATGGGCCCAAACCCAGTGAGTTCTCTGTGGTCCGGGTTTTGCTACCCATTTGCCAATCTGAGTCCTTTCTAATAAATTAGTTGGGCTTTAAATAGTCCATGTTTAAGAAAAGTTGCTTTTAGCCCACTAAGTAGTTGAGTTGGTCGATCTTAGTTTTGATGGAAAACAATATTTGGGCCATTTGTTCACGATCCAACTAGTCATTTTGAGGGTTGCGCTTGGCGGGTTTTGGGATTTGCAAGTTTCGAGAGATCCTAACTCCTCATATTCACACGTGAGCCGGACACTAAGTGACCAAAATTTTTCGAGATTGACCAAGTTTTGGAATGCATTAGTCAATCAAACCAACTGTTCAAATATAATTTTTCGAACACGATAAAAATTCTAACAAATTTGTATGATACCTAAATCGTTTAAACACGATTTGTTAACACTCCTATCACGAATACATTCAAATGTAGTATTTTCTTAAAATTTTGTGCTCCTTTTAATGATTTGATAGTAGCTAAATGTAATCGAGATTTTTTATTCTAATCAAAGGGGTGCATAATTTTCATTAGTGATGAGCAGAGATCTTATGTAGGCCAGAGGAAGGATAAAGTTTGAGCGTACATATTCTCCTTTATGATGAAAAATAAATTATCGCAAGGAAGAACGAAAAAAAAAGATATCTTTAATGTGCTCTAATTTTACATTAAATCAAAACGTACATTTGTCATAAGCCTCAATCTGATTCTAAATAATGAAACTTTTAATCTCTTCCATATCTAGACCTTTTGCTTTTTAATTCGATCATCCTAAATTCCGAGAAATAAATCGAATTAATGGTCATAATCATTAGCTTCATCATTAATAATCATGCAAGAAAACCTCTTTAAGCATAAAAGATGGATGTATAGAAATACTACACATCATTAGATACAGTCAACCAAGAATATAAGAAAAAATAAATATATTTTTAGTCAATAGCCCTTTTCTTGAACCCTATTCATGTGGCATATTCTAAAGTATCTCGGATTCGAAGTGTATAATTTATGAAATTCGTCATAAATTGCGATTAAATCAGAATTTAAAATTTCGAAATTCCATAAAAATTATTCTCTAGAATTATACTTTAATTTCTTAATTTCAATTCAATTTGTTTCATCAGCTCGAAGGATTTGAAATAATTTTCACTACATTGTACATTACTAATTTAAAATAATAATGCCAGAAATCACAAAAAATGTTGTAGTAAGATAAAAAGAGCTTAATTATTTTTTTAAGGAAAATAGTCGCTTACGTCATTCATTAAATCAGAGCGTTTAAGAATTATTTTGTGTCCAATTAATAAATGGAAAACCAGCTTAAACCTTATAATAGATTAGTTAATTCCTTTCTTTAATAAGATTTTGTAGCTTTTTATTATTCTCATCCAGTGAGATATATATATGCGCCTGGCGGCGTTGAATATAAACGGATGCACTTTTTTTCGGCGTAAAGCTGAACTTGTTAAGTAGTAAAGTAATTATTATTATTGTTATTAATAATAATAAAATTGAAAATAATATTTAGCTAACGGAATGAAGGAATAAACTAAGCATGGTTCCTTGATTAAGATTGAGTCATGATTGGAGCAATCTTCCATTTTGATTAATTACTGATTATTGAAGATTGCATCTGTATCTGAGGATCCCATTCCTTTTATCACTATATCTATATCTATCTATCTATATATATGTGTTTATATATTTGAGGTTTCTTCATAACAAAGACATGATAAAACAATTTCTGCTTTTTTTTGTTCTTTTTTGAAATTAAACAATCTCTGCTTTAAGAGATTGAAAAAGCAACTAATTTTTTTTGTGTAACTTAATTACTTTGCGACATGATGTTTTCAGGAGATGAATATGTTCTTCGTAATGTAAGTATCTATATATGCACTAATTGAAAAAAAAAAACCAGAATATTAATGACAATGAATATATCAATGACAGTATCCCAAGTGACAACTAGAAAAGTGTCATTAGTTATATATTAAGTCACCAGAATTTATCTTCTTTTTTTTTTTTTGTCAAAGTGATGATTTTACAAGTGTTATCGATGACAACAATTATATATAAATCTTAATGACAATTAGCAACCAAAAATTAATTGCAAAAGATGTTAACCATTGACATTTAAAGACAATTTTAAAAAATAATAAAAATCGTAAAAAAGACTTACTGACTATATTTACATAGTCAACAAATTGTCATTATACATGTGTCATTTTTTCAACAATAACAATTTAAATAACCTTATGAAAATCATAATTATGATTCAACAAAAAATGTTATCACTAACTAATTATCATGATCCTGATGACTCAATAGACATTATCACATATTATTTTGCCGCTAATATATATTGTTTTTCTTGTATCGGTGATAGTCATCCTTATATTTCAATGTCAAAACAAAAACTTTCAGTGAGAAGGTGGGAAAGTTATTTTTCACAAGTCATAGGATTTAAGGGTCGACATCATCAAAATTTCACTATACATATTGATATTACAAAACCAATCACAATGTGAAAAAAGAATGTAAGAATCACATGAAAGTAACCATTTTATGAAAGGTAAACTGAGAGAGCCGGATCACAAAATGTGTGTTTATTATTGAACTTGCCAAAAGCCTCTATACTAGTCTTTCAATGGGTATTTATAGCCCTGGTTTAACATGTGCGTCGTGCCCACTGCCTTGTTTACGAACTATGTAACTGCTAAACCGCCAACACATCACTGAATTATTGGGGCAAAATGCATCATGGGCACGTAATAAGATCAAGATTGGAGTCGAGCTCTTAGGCTCAAGCCAAAGTTGTGGGTCAAATACTTGTTCCGCCCAAGGTTGGGGTTGGACAAGTCAAGCTCTTAGTTCAAACCCAGGGTTGCGGTTGAACATGTGTGTTTGAGCTTCGATTATGTGTCGATTGCCTCGATCTTCATGGATTGAGCCAATGTCTTATTGGGTTCGTGGACTCCAGGTGTACTTTTATAATGGAACTAGTGTACATGTTTTTTTTTTTTTTACCGGTATCACATTTAATTATAATTATATCTAAAATTAAAATGATGGTCACTCCTAAAAACATCTAAAAATAAAGAGAAGGGTATAAATTGAAGTGCAAAAACATCCAAACCGAAAAAACAAATGAAGAGTCACTTCGTTATACCCCATACAAGATATACGTCCAACATCCGAGAAAAGAACACAAGAAATTGTGGTGGGGGCACCCTGCACCAGTTAACATATCGGCTTTCTTTTTGGGTGATGATTAGCGAGATTGGGAGTTGGACTCTGAGTGAATTTCAGTCATACAAATTGTTAATATACAATAATATATATATATATATATATATATTTTGATGAATCTCACACATATTTTAACACTGTGTGTGGTTGAAATTCATCGGGAGTCCAACTCCCGATTTTACTAAGTATCACCCTTTTCTGCAAAATTTTCACCTGCTCTTTGCTTCTTTTCCACGTTTTGCAGAAAGAGATATAGATTGATCGGGTTGATGGATGGATTCTGAAATTCCACTGTTTCCTTTCTATTCTTGTTCACTAAAATACCAACAATTTTTTTTTCTTTTTCAAAACGCCCTACCATGCACAGATCTGATCCAATAGTGATATATATATAGTACCCTACTTAAAAGTATAAAATTATAATGGATTAATAAAATTTTCTAGTATTTTTAAGCAATCAGAATTGGTGCAGCTTGAGCTCGTGTAAATTCAAATTAAAGAAACTTCACTTAGTCGACTTGATGTTTTTTGCAACCTTTTGATATCTGTTCAAATTGTCTATTATAATATAATGTTTCATCTAATAGTCACCTTTTGTATATATATTTTTACATCAAGTGTACATAATGTGTTATGAAATATGCATTAATTTGGTAGATTGTATGCGTTTTATGTGTTACTATAGTGAATTATAAAATGTAACGTCTTGAAATGACAAAATGAAAAGAAAAAAAAAACAATAGACAAAGCGTGAGTACTTTTAATTCCACATAGATAAATTTTGTACGCAATTGGCTATATGAGTATTATATATGATTACTAAATAGTTGTTTGTTGATTTAATCAAGAAAATTCAGAAGACTCATGAGGACTGGGCTAATTTTATGTAAGATTGAGTCTAATAGTATGAATGTGTATTATGTTCATGGTCTTAAATATCCTCCGATACCTCGAAATTTCCACCGAAATTTCGGATTTCCAGGGGTCTCGAAGCGAAATCTCACCTTCGATCCAATTTTGCAGAATATCTATCGAAATTTTTCGATATTTTCGATATTTCTCGATATTTACCGATATTTCCCGAAATCTTGAATTCTTAATAAAAAATACTTTGTCAAATACCCACCGAAATTATCTGAAATATCGACCATACTCAAAAAATTTCAAAATGTATTCTTGCCCCTACTAAGTGTACTATACATTTATTTTGGAAAGTGTGATCTTTATGTCAACTCTTGTGCAAATAAGTCATGTATTCACTAATTCACATTAGATTTTTTTCAAAAATATGGGATGAATATTGTCGAATATGTTGTGCCCGTTGTGGTTCAGCAGAATACAACATCAGAAGGATATTACCATCATTATATGCAATACCACCAACATTCAATGTCATGAGATGAATACTGTCAACATTTGACTAATAATTTATACATGCAGTACGAAAGTGGAGGAAGAAGAGAGACCAATGATAGTGATTTCGATCCTCCAAGAAACTCAATTTGGTTTTAAATGATGATTTGCATTAAAATTGTGGTTTTTTGTTTTAATGAAGTTCCTAGAAGATTTGATTATAACTTTACTCTCAAATCATTTTTATTTTATATTTTTCGCCACAAATTTTAATCATACTACTTAACAAAATTCACTATACATATATTATATATACAATATTATTTATGTAAAAGATGCATAATTATGATATTTCAAGTTACACAAAGTTTCGTTGCAAATTTCCAAATATTTCTATAAATATCCATGATTTCTTTAAAATATCAAGTGACATTATCAAAATTGTTGTTACTTAAGATATTGAGTGATAAGAAATCTTATTTTCTTGAAAAAATAAAATTATTGTCACTCATTTTATAAATACCCAGCGGCACTAATTTAGACGTTATTAATTATTTCAAAGTTTATCATTAATATTATTTATTGTTTAAAAAAATGAATGACAATATATTGAAAGAAAAAAAGGATAACATTAGGGTTCCCGGAAGGATCTCTACCGTCACATGTCCACACAAGTATGAGTATATTTGTAGTGGACATCTCCCGACAGCCCAGCTTCTTGAAGCTCCGAAGTATGGTCTTGGTATCAATGATAATGATACTTTTTTTTTTTGATCAAATGATAATGATACTTTACTTATACTTGATTTATTCTTGTTAATGTTTGATAGGTTTTTCCAAGAACTTTGTAGGTGATACTTATTTTGGAAACGATTGATATTAAAAAAGAAAAAAACAGCCATGCCTAAAAATGATAGGCAATGATCAATATAGATTATAGGTGCATGCATGCGTACACATGTTGTTGAATATACACGTATATATGAGCAGCTTTTAGCTGACATTAATTATATAGTGCAACTTATTTTGTACAAATAAAATATAAAAAGAAAGACGGTGGCAGAGAACAAAAGTGACAAGGTTTCAAATTATTTAAAATGACCATGATTGATTAATAAAGATACATAAAGTGGAGACGATATGTACAGTTGGATAGATATGTTCGTTGGTGAACACGAGAGCTCGAACATTGAGTAGCGGGGGGTTCTTTGGTCACCATCACTAACACCCTCTTTTCTTTGATAAAAAAAATGATGGAGACCTTATTCATTTCAATAGTCTATCATGCGAAGATTTTGTGTCACTATAGTCCTCATGTCAAAAAATTGACACTTTTGTCCCTTATGTCATTAAATTGTATAATGCTGGTCCTTTCTTGCAATTTCAGATCATTTCTTCTAGGTGAAACATGCGCGTGAAACGCACACCCCAAGCAGGGGATTTTTCATCTTTTAACATAGATTTTTACACATGAGGGACTTGAATCAATTAAATTCAAATTTGGAGTTTAATTTCACCAGATTACCAACGTCTAAAAATAAGGAAAAAATTAAGACTTCCAAATACTTAAACAAATCTCTCATGAAATTACAAAAAAGCTAAAAAAAATTGCAAAAAAGCTACAGATAAGTGCAATTTAGGGTCGGTTAATCACATTGGAGTCAAATTTTTTTTTTGAAATTGACCATATTAGGAAAAAATATCTCAAATTTCAGTCCAATCAATGTAAAAAAAATGGGCGAAAATTGAAGTGAACAATTTTACCTAATTTAGTTCGCATCCATAGAGCCTTCTTCCCGAATTTGAATCAATCCAGGAGCACATAAACTTGGCAAGTCGCATAATAGCATATATTATTCACATGAGCAGCCACAACTTAAAGCTTAAATTCAAGAAAAAAAATGGTATACATAGCATAGCAGAAATCAGACGGGAATGTACAAAAATTATTCCCGCCTGATTTTTGGAGGACCAAATTGAGAATTTTTTTGACTCGTTTGTAAAAATATCGGTTAAAAGGTAAAAAAGCATACAATTTGGTATATACTTAGGTATGACCGAGCCAAAGAATAACGTACATATTATATGATTAATTAATAGCCTTTGTAGTGTAATATAAAGTAATCTTAGTCAAAAAAAAATTACAAATTATTGAATGTTAGTATATATATAGCAACTTTAATTTTTTTGATGAAATTAAAGTATCAAAAGAATGTATATATATAAGGAATTGGTTAAAAGATTAAAGAGTTCATCTTCGCATTTGACAAAAGGATGAAATTCATTTGGATAACTCACCCTGGATTTCCTTTTTCTTTTTCTGTTAGATTTTTTTTCAAGAAATAAAAAGTTCGACAGACATATAATATATTAATGAAATTCTGGGAATAAATGTAATTGGTGATCTCGAGAAGAGCATGAATTGGAGGATGATAGAAAATGTGGAATTAAGTGCAGAGGAAGACAGAGAGATGAACAGTACTGACAAGAAATTTAAGAAGAAACAGAAGTGCCAGAAGCACTGTTTTTTGTAATTAAAGCAGTACACTGCTATAACGTATATGCAAGAAAGTCTATGTGGGTACTTGTTAGAGTTTAGGAACTCTCTCTCCTCTCTCTCTCTCTCTCTCTCTCCCCACACACAAATTGGTTCTCTCTCTCTCTCTCTCCACACAAATTCGTTCTTATTATATAATTGAAAACCCTAACCCTAGCTTATGTTTACATATATTATTATATAAATTTATATTTATTTCCTAGTGTATTTTTCATTGCAAGTGATTGTTGTAATTAAAAGTAAACTGAAATGTGTAAGGGCCAGCCACCACTTTTGTGGATCCAATGCAAAGAAAGACCTGTTCCTCACTACTGTAGCAGCGAAGCTGAGGTTCACAAGCTCAAAATGAGATAAGATGATAAACAGTGCAATATCTTTTGGTACACAAAGGGAAAGGATTTTGAATTGTCAAATAGTGTATTTCAATGAATATCTTCATACACAGTTAATGGTCTGTATTTGACGGTCGCGCCCTCTT
Source organism: Buddleja alternifolia (assembly GCA_019426215.1). Lineage (NCBI taxonomy): Eukaryota > Viridiplantae > Streptophyta > Magnoliopsida > Lamiales > Scrophulariaceae > Buddleja > Buddleja alternifolia. Next base: position 45,496,143 of record CM033391.1, on the reverse strand, counting down.
AAATCGGTATAGTTTCAAGTTTTATATGTAAATTAACTAACTTGCAATTTTACTCCCCTCCAAATCCATCAATTTTAGTGGTGTTCCCAAGAATGATTCTTATAAGAAAATTTCAGGGACTAATGACAATCAACAACATAAAATGAATTTATTGAATCACATAAATAATTGTGATTATTTCGATACCTAAATATTCTTGAATCTTCTAAAAATAACCATATTACTGGTTACATTCTTTGATATACAAATTTAACTTCAAGTAGATCTATAAAAAGTGTAATTGTTGACAAAGAGAGTGCAACTCTAATAAGAATATTAAAATTGACACTTTTCTTGTTCTAGTACAATTTTACAAGAGTCTATTGAGAGTTATGTTAGAGGACCTTTTTCATACCAAAGGCTATACAATAGAGGTGATACTTCCAGCAACAGTTTGCAATGAAGTAATAAAGTGGTCCTCAAGAAGAAAGCAGGCTTGTAATGGAATTAAGAATACACGTATGGAGGGGTTAATGGCTAGGGAATCTTCTCTTACATTTAGCTTCACATTCACACACAATTGCTTTTTGTTGATCACAATCATGAATCATCTCACAGAATAACAAGTATCAAGACTCTTCACATGGACATTTCTTATCAAAGTACAGGCAAAATTGTATTTTTGATCCATTAATAAGTTGTTGAGCCTCTTTCGAACCACATAAGTGTTATTTGGTTGATAGTTATGTTGGCTTAACGAGAAAGACTCATGTGATATATGAGAGTTTTCAAAAGATGCATTTTTCACATGAGTTTTCCAAGCACATAACAGAATTTTTTCTCTTTGAAACCTTCAAGTGCCTTTTACATGAGTTTTACTACCAAATCAAGATAACTTACGATTATGTGACACCAACACGACTAGTTTCGTCCAAAAAATTGCTCAACCACCTATAGAATAGGACCAGAAATGCAATTTTGCTTCAAAACATCTCATATAACTCAATCACCTATACGATTATGTGACACCAACACGATTCGTCCAAAAAATTGCTCAACCACCTATAGCAATTTTGCTTCAAAACATATATCTCATATAACTCAATCCAGATCTCATCTTTTGTTTCAACTTTGTGTGTCATGTTCTATTTCACTTATCAAATGCACCAACCCGAGCATATAATTCTCCCGTATGAGTAATTGACGTGAACTTTACAAGCAGTGCCTAAATATAAAGTGGAATATAACATGAAATATCAAATTAAAATGGGAGGACCCGAATTGAGTTCTAGCCACATACTCGAACCATTTAAGCCCCTTAACCAAGTCTCTCATCATACGCAAAGCAAGAGCATAAATCTTGGTTTTAGCAATAGATTAATACCAAAACCACCAAATAATATTCTTTATAAATAATAACAAGCCCTCTAGCTAGAAGAATGCATGTGATGAGTCTAGCTAGCTAGAAAACCAATTGATTAAAAATTCATACCATATAAAACGCAGAAAGCTTCTGCAGCCATTCTCCTAGAGATCGAGACAGAAACCCTATATACATATATATATGTAGGTACTGTCCCATCCGATGACTGATATTATAATTTCTCAAATACTTCCATCCATCCCTCCTCCATTATAATTATGATCATTCCATGGCAAATTGTAAGAATATGGAAACGTGAAACTAGAAGGTGTTTGATAATATCCACCACCACTACCACCACCATCACTGCCAAACCTTCTGTTGTACTCCACCGACCGCTGACGTGGCGGCGGAGCCACCATCGGAGGGGCGGCGGCGGCCTGCATCCCGGCCCCATTACAGGCAAACCGAATCAACTCAGCGTTTGCCGAATCAAGCTCCTTTTGGAGACGATCAACTTGCCTTTGGAGGAAAGTGATGGCCCCAACGCAGCCGTAAACCGGGTCCCGGACTCGGGCCTCCGCCTCGTAGGCGAGGGAGTTGACGGCGTCTTCCCGTTGATGTGGCAGAAGCTCGTTGAGGAGCTTGGAGACGTTGCTTGCGCCGAAGATTTTGTGAACGTTGGAGAATTTTTGAGGCTCTTCTGGAGGGAAATAGGGCGCGAAAATGCATCCGGGCATGCATTTTCTCCTCAAGAACTTGCAGGCTGCGCAGGGAGAATTGTAGGAACCGGATGAAGCCATTGGATTTATTTTTACCTCTGCGTGATCAACAAAATCATGAAATCCAAGTAAATTTCTTTTTGATTTTCTCATTTTACTCTTTACATTTTAATTCACTATAAATAAATAAATAAAATTGTGGTAATTAGATGGCAGTTTAAAGTTGTCGTTAATTATATATTGAGCGTTGAATTATTTTGATGTCACAAAAATGCTTTTCACAAGTTTAACATTGTCACTCAGGACAATTAATAACAAAGTATTTGATAAATTTTTTGATAAAACATCTTATAAGCTCTTAAAAATTAGTAAAGGAGACCCAACTTATTTTTTAAGAGCTTACGAGAAAAGTTATAAATTTCAAAATCATCTTATAAGTACTAACAACTTATAATAAGCTCTTTAAAATAAATTTAGCCAAACATTGTCCTCTTAGTGACATACTAATAATAACAAATATAATTGTCACTAAACATGTATCATTAATTGTCGATAACAACTTAAAAAGGAAGTTTTCTCACCAAAACTATTATTGTGACTAGGCAAAAATTATTGTCACTCATTATCTATAATTAATGATAATTTGACATTATCATTCAATATTTTGTCACTAATATTATTTTGTGCGGCGGTTTGTTTTCATGTTTTTTATTATGCACGTCGAGGGTTTTCTGAGAAGATGCTTTGTCATTTATTTACCCCTTTAAGTAGTAGTAACTATGGTATAAATATTTATAACTAAAATCTGTCATGTATCTACAGATTGAAGATTGTAAAGCTCTTCTTTACAGCCTCCTGATCATCAAATTCATTTTCTCTGTGTTTAACAGTTAAAAGTACAAAGTTTGCTTTCTTTCTTTATGTACTAGGATTCATCATCAACCCTCTTTTGTCTTCATAATATCTTCATACATAGTTCTAGAGATTTTACAGCAGTTAATTTACTTTTGGCATATCAAGTTGGTGTATTGTTCTTGTGTTCAACCTCTCCCACTCACTCTAGCCCGGATCCTTTATTCAAATACATATCTCATATTCTCCTCCACACATAAAAGTCATGTATAGTAAAAGGTTTTATTTATGTGTACGTACATTACACGTTGATATAACATAAATTACAAGATAAAACACCAAAATTTGATAAGAGTCAAGATATAGTCCAAAGTGATTCCCAACCCTCCACATAGAAACAGAAAGTTCTAGAAGTTGAGAAAATACTGGTTATATAAATTCTCCAAATATAGTATCTAAACTTTCTTGAAAATTGCGTTTTAAGAACTTTAATTTCCTTAACTAATTAATCTATAGACAAGTTCTTTGAATTGAGATCTAGTTATTTAGTACAGTAGCCCACAATGATCCTGTCATAACTAATGGGTAATTAGTATAAGGCATGAAGATAGATCATGTGAATTAATAATCACTGCACAAGCCACATAGAAACCCTAGATCAATAAATAGTTAGTTAAAGGGATATATATATATATATATATATACGCTCAAGCAACTATATACATATCTTTACCTTTCCCAAAGAAACATATATATTACTAGCTAGAATATTTATCTTATGAAAAGCAACAAAAGGGCTTCAAGAATTTACCTCTGTGGTCTAGTTTAATTCTTCCTTGATCAGAAGAAGTAAAAAAAGGGAACTACCTTTTCAATTTCCTAGCCTGGGAGAAACTGTACAAATTGCAGCCACTGGATGGGGAGAACTTCAGAGAGATATATATACAATTGTAGGGTAACCCTAGCTAGCTCATCAATGAGGAAACCCTAAATTGAAAGATCAGGGATTACAGCAAGCTGGAATTCAGTGGGAAAATGGAATGAGATATCTGAAGGAGGGCAAAGAGCATTTTAGTGGATGGGAGAAGGAATGAAGGGAAAAGACAAAGTGTAATAAATGAGAGGTACACTAAAAAAGATGACTATGACATTGCATCTAATAATTTTATTATATGTTAGCTGTGGGGATGCAAAATAATTCTCTTATAATATATCTTTTTTCTAATTTCTTTTAATTCTCATTCCATGATAAGTTGAAGTAGTACATATATATAGAGCCAGCCAACTCATCTGTCTGAGTTCTTGTCAAATGCCCTTTTCCTAAGAGTACTTTAAGACACTGTGAGTTTAGAGGTGAAGAGCAGACAGTATAGCTTAATTACCTGATGAGAATCATGTTACAACACATATCATTTCTTACATTACAATATATGAATGTGTGATAAAAATAAGTACATACATTCATAAGGATGTAGAGATATAATTTTAATTTTCTTCCACTTCACAATTGTTTCTTTTTCTATACACTTGTCGTACATTGATACCTGGAATAGGAAGCTATACGATTGTGTAATAAATGTTTGGAGTTTTTGACCTTACTATAGGTGCGTGTGCTTAAATTCTAAATCCATATAACTAATGGAATTTTTTAACAAGGGGTAACTATACACACGTTTGTCAATCAAACCGAAGGAACTGAGTTTATTTAATATTATACTCGACGAGGTTTTATTCCCAATGCTTGAATTGTTCTAAATCTTCTGTTGAGAGTTTGAGCTTGGTCTAAAAATGGATCTTATCTTCAAGTCCAGAATTTGCTTTGTAAATTTTATTTTTTATTTGTATGTTGTATGATCAATATAACATAGTTTAAATTTATCAATTAAAATAGCTAATAAACTTAAAACACTTCAAAATAATCAAAATCAAATTGTTTTCATACTAAAATTCTCAAATGAGTTCACGGAAACTCAAAATGCCAATTACCTATCTTTAATGTTTCGATGTTTGAATGTTTATAAATTAATATCAAAGTACATCTAACTATGAGTTATCTTACTATTTGAAATCTCAATATTGTCCTCGAAATTATGAATATTTGTATATGGACTAATGAATAATGGGTAACTTTATTTTAATTTTACATACTAATTGATACTTGACTTTTATTATTTCTCATATATCTCATATACAATAATAAATATAAATATTTTAATTTTTCAACAAGTTCAAGCTCAATTTAAATTAAGCCTACTTTAATTTGCGCTTGATTAGCTTGAATTTTGGAATTCACGCTCAAACCTTTGATTGAGCTCGACTTAGTTCGAATTATGTAATATTCCACTTGACAATTTTCATGCCGACTTCGTGAACTTCAAGTCAATTCAGACTCATTGATAGTCCAAGCTAGACTTATGAAATGATTTACTCTTTTTGTACCTCCTGATTTAGGATGAACCCCTTAAATCTTTGTGTCTATTTTGATTATGGTATTGGTTCAGATTTAATTCTAGCATTATATATATATATATATATATATATATATGCATATTTAGTTTCTTTATACTTTTTCGTGTTTAATGATTTGCTTGAAGGAATTCCTAATCAATAGCATGCAGACTTATCTCCTTGTGGCTGATGCCATTTTCTTTGATTCTCAGTAATGATGCGTGTCTTTACACACTGCTTAATTAATTAGAAAATAGAAATTACTAGATGGAAATAGAATGTACGTGGCAGATGTCAAAAAAAATTCAGAAAGTTGGTCACATGAATATATCCTGTTAAACGAGAGAAATTTATGATTCTGAATGCGTATTCATGCAATCTCATTTGCAGATTATCGATCATAATTCGATAACAGAAAGGGTTCTTGATTTTGTGCTTGGTCAAAAAGATGGTGTGCTTGGTGAATGAATATATTCTTCATCCACTATAAGAAAGAGATTTAGTTGAATTCTCTATGTTAATATAGTTTGGATCGACATATTTTGATTGTTTTTTTCTCTGGTAGGTATATTAAATGTGATGGATATATATATATATATATATATATATATATATATATAAACATTACATTGAAATATGGACGAAAGATCGAATTAATTGTAACTAAAATCGTATTTATTTTCAAAGGCCTCTTAACAAAAAACAAATACTTGTTCTTTAAGCATTAGTAAACAAAATTTTATTATTGTGCCTAGATATACCACCTCCCTGATTAATATATATCTTTTCTCTAAAAAATCCACCGTCCCATCCCCTAAGAATGTATTGTTTTAATTTTCTTGTAAAATTCATTTTTGTGCTTTTGTTTTCAAAATTATCCTTATTTATTTCTTTATAAAGTACATTAGATGATTCCGTTTGTGTTTGCGTATGTTGGTTTCAATTCACACAAACATATATAATTTTTTCCTTAATATGGATATTGTGTTATGGAGAAATAAATTTAATTTAGTTGTTTTAAATTAAACTACCTTACACTCAACGCACTACAATAATGAATGAAATAAATTGAGACAAATCAGAAGAAGACACCTTTGTGATGGAGGGAGTATTTCCTTAGACAAGGAGACAAGAATATAGTTTGGCCGACAAAAAATTACAGTGAGCGACAATGATTTCTTTCTAGAATTTGACTCAACAAAATAGGATCACTAATAAAATGGTAAATCAAGCTTGTGATGAATAGTTGTAACTTTGCAATTGACAATTGTTAAATTTCAAAGGTTTCTTAATTTTAGCATTTATAATGATTAGAGTTACACTCATTAAAAGAGCAAAATTATCCACTTAATTTATCAAGCTCAATTAGGAATGTAATTAATTGATCATGTTTATTTTCTATCTTATTAATTTCTATTTCCCAATACTATATCAACCACTTTAATGAATTAGATTCAGGCTTAGGAGAATAAACATTGACTATTGAGTATGTAGCTCTTTTCAAAGATATGGCAGACGGCTTTTCATAATGGTATATTAGCTCTCTCCAGTAAGTTTTTAGGAAGATCACCCTTAATTCCTAAATACTTTTTTTCAAGATGTAAAAGATTAGCATTATATATTCTGCATCTTGACTTTAATGTCTCTTAAATCAATATTCTAATTTTATTTAAATCAAAGTGCCAAATTACTGTGCAGAAAGTAAGCATCTAGAGAGATTCTTGTGCCTAATTAAGTTCGTGCACCATCCATTATAAAATTCAAGTTCTAAGGTTGAAAGTATATAGTAAACTTTTTTTAATATAGAAATGGAAGAATACGTGTCATCGGTGACGAAATAGATTAAGAAGTATGCTAACGCAATTTGTTGAAAAAAGAAAACGTACATTGAGAATCGGCCTGATCAAGTGGAGGACTTCTTAACGTTTTATTTACCCTGGTCCAACAAACAAGTGACAATTTTTCATAGCCGTATATGAACACAATTGAACTTGCACAAATAGAGAATATATATTTTGAAAACATAAAAATAAAAGAAAAAATAAAAATAAAAGTCATTTGAATAGACTTGAGGGACTTATAAACCACAAACTTGTATCTTCGTACCAAGGCATCATTTAAGGACGAAATCGTACAACTCCAGTCAAAGCGGACAATGAAATATATGTCTGAGGAGTCAAGTGCATACCACATTATCATAGCGCCATCTGCAGGAACGAGTTCATGTGCCCTATTTAAGCCAACCTCTCATCTGAGGGGTAATGATGAGTATACAAGTGTCGTCCACATCGGATAGAGACGAGGGACTTGTAAGGTTAAAAAGCCCCCAAGCTAGCCTCTCCCTAATGATGTGTCTTTATAGGACAAAATTGTGCGAATTCGATCACAACGAACAACGCATTATATAAGGATGTTATATGTTTAATAAGTCAAGTGCATTCCACATATATCTATATATATATATATATATTTATATTATCGCATCATCCGTGAATCGCCCCATTTGAAGTTAGACAATTTAATGAATTATATGGGCTTAGAAAGTTGTCATCCATTTCATTTGTATAATATAATGTGAACAATGGGCCGGATACTAATTCCCATAAGCCCATAATATATATATAATATACGCACATAATATATATTTATATATATTATTTGAAGAATGCTCTAATTTGTCCCAGTAATTCGTACACACATATTTCAATGCACTTTCTTCGAGGTCTATGACCTTGAACTCGGCCGCATTTTGATTCCGAATAATGTATTTTTAATTAAAACTATTAATTTGAAGAACATGTATATGTATTGACCTCTTTTTAATAAAATAATTACAAGTAATTATTTTTTATAATTCTCTATTTTCTCATTTTTTGTTTACAAATATTTTTCTTATTTAGCTGAAATTCTTCTTCCCAAGCCACTCTAACGCATAACAACAAATGTTAATTCTTTTAAATGTATTTTTGTTTTCATACTTGATTATTTGAACTCCTGATTGAAAAAAATCCTGTATATGTTTAATATAATCTGTTTAGTTCGCACTCTCATCATCATTTTTGTCAAATTTAAAAATTACAGTGTGAATATAATCGCTTGTCATGGAAAATGGCGTTGCATTTGGCTTTTATGAAAATAGAATAGATATCATGCAACTAACATGTAAAGCTCCATTTATTGACATGATTGTTGGCAAAATTTACGTCAAATTTATATTTGATTTCTATAAAATTACAACAAATAAGGAGATTAAACGTAATGATCCTCCCAAATTGACATAACTTTTGGTAAGATTTTCGGCCATGGTTGCACCTTTAATTAATTCCTTATATTATGCCTAATTTTCTTCAATTTTGTGGCATCAATTTTCTCCTTGATTTAGTCTTTTATTAGTTGAAAAGTCTCTAACATTCTTCTTGATCATGTTTTACCTTGACATTGTTCAACATCTCTCTCCTGTTAAGTCTCACTTTTTACCTTTAATGTGTATATTTTATTCCATTCATATTTTGGTAATAATGGCATTGTTCTATTTGTATAGGGATGGCAACGGGACGGGAATGGGACGGGTTGGGCAGGACTCATTTCCTGTCCCGTTAAAGAAAATTTGGACCCGGACCCGTCCCGGTCCCGGTTATTTCCCGGCGGGTCCGAGTCCTTCCAGTTAGACCCGGCTGATTTTTTTTTTCTTCTTTTTCTTCTTCTTCCCTACTGCTTCTTCTTCCTTTTTCTTTTTATTCTTCTTCTTCTTCTTCTTCTACACCAACAAACATGACCAACAAAACAAAAAATAGTTGAAACATCCAACATAAATTAATTAATTTTATAGTAAACCGATAATTAAAATAAAAGTCACATAATTTCATCATGTCCATTTATATATATATGTCCGTCTACCAAAAAGAAATAGAAAAATAGAGAATAAAGTATTAGGGTTTGGTTGATATAATTATTATTATATATATAAAATTTAAAAATATATATTATACTACCGGGACGGGTCCGGGTCCGGGTCCGGGTCCGGGATGGGAAATCGACTGGACTCATTTCCCGTCCCGGACCCGGCCGGGTCTTGAATTTCGATTCCCGGACCCGGACCCGGTCCCATTTTCTTGGACTCATTCTCGTCCCATTAGGGACGGGTTCGGGACGGGTACTCGTTAGAACCGGTCTCATTGCCATCCCTATATTTGTACCCTTAAAGGATGATATTTGCAAAAGCACTTGAATTAGTAATTAAGTTAGAATGATGATGAATTTATTTATTTTGATCATTCTTAGGTTGACCAGCACATCTGGGGTCAATTTTAGGTTGATCGGGTCTTTGGGGACCAAATTGCAAAATATGTCACAAAAGGATTGTTCAGCTGATTCAAGCCTCATTCATTCAAGGATGATTTTATGCCACATCGGGTCCAACATGGCAAGTATATCAAACACCATTGAATTCAGTCAACGCAATCTCTCTCTCAGCTCACGTCTCTCTCTCTACAATAGTTCTACTTCGTTTCTCAATAAGGCTCTTCCTCTCCATTGTTGAAGGATTTTTTTTGTTTATTGAGATTGATAGTTCATAATAGTTATTGTATTATTATTTCTATAAGAAGAGTTATATTTTTCTTCTTGATTATTATCTTGAAGAATTTATTTTTGTAAAGTTAATTCTATATCGTCTTCAATAAAATGTTTCCTCTCGTTTCTTAACAGACTTCCATTTTTTTGTGTGATGGCTATTCGCCCCACGTTTAAGCTTAATGATGGAGGTTGGCCTATAGATGCAACTCACATGGAAGACTTGCAAATATAGTTTATAGTTGTGATTTAGGTTTATTGCCAAGTTGAATGTAATAAAGTAATGGTGAATCTAATATGACATTTGGAAAGGAGCAGGCCCAAAAGCAAGAAGGGAAATGACAAGTCCACCCACCTGTAGGCTGGGTCAAAGGATTAGGTTAAGTGAACCCATTAAATTTATACGAGGAAATAAAAGCATTGTTGTTAGGTAACAATTTCTTGTACTTATATGTGTATATATATATATATATATAAGGTTTTTTTTTTTAATAAAGTGTAACTCTCTAACATATTCTATGAATAGTAACAGTATTGTGAGAGAATTCTTGATATGTTCGGGAAATGAGAGAAATATATAGCATGAAAGTGAGAGTTTATGAATCTCCAAATATAGCGTTAGTATGTCTAGCATAACTCTTTACACGAATATCGAATTAACACAATTTTTGTGGTAATGTAATCTTAAGTATGTAGCTTTATTTCATAAGTTCAAGGCTAAGATCAAAAATGTCGGGGAGAGGGTGAAAAAAATATTGGAACAAGTATTACGAGATCAAAACAAAGTCTCACATTTTAGTGACATTAACTCACTTTTAGGCATCTGAATTCGATCTCAAGCTCTCCCAAATAGTTGTAGATATATGTCTTAGGTTTTCATATCAACTTGAATCATCTCCATGTGATATTCACCAGAGAGAAATAAGACCAGGTAGCGAAATTATTATTCAATTCGTTCTCTTTGGTCTTCTAGTATTTCTCTTTCCAGTTTAGGTCCTTTTTTTTAGTGATATTAAAACTCTTGTTTATGCTTTTAGTTTTGTTTTGTCTTCTTTCATCAGACGATTGGGTAACCAAGTTACCTATTTTATTGCGGGTGCAACAGTGGAGGATCAAGAGGCTGTTCTTGAAATCCCTATTTTGACCGTCAACGCTTTGGCAACAAATTTTTCTAGTGCTTAATAAAATTTCTATCAGTTTTACCCTAAATAAAAGAGAGAGATATGATCAAATTACAAACTATTGTTGGTCAAGTCGAGTCACAGGTTGACTCGCGTCGGGGTCAGAGTGTATGCTGGCCGTAGCGTGAGTGTGAAGGAAAACTTGCTCAATGGTGACTTATCGGCCTGGACCTTTTGGTTGGTTTCATAAGTACGCTCTTAGTCTTTTGTAAGTGATTCTTAATCCTTTTTTTTTCTTTTTTTTTCCTTTTTGTATTTTTCAAATATTTTTGATTCAAAGGTGTCATTTTGAGGCTAAAAAACTCATGTGGGTTGTTAGAGTGATAAAACCCCGCAAGGAACTTTGTATTACAATGAAACATATTTATAGATACAAGAAATATAAAACCCTAAGCTAGATATATGGAAACAAGATATACATGGAAAGGTATACAAAGATAAGGAAAATATTAATTTAACACTCCTCCGCAGTCGAAGCGAAAGTATCACGAACACTGAGACTGGACCGAAAATCAAGAATTAAAGTTGATGATAATCCTTTGGTGAAGATGTCTGCAAACTGACGAGCAGAAGGGACATGCAACATACGAATATCGCCAAGAGGAACACACTCTCGTACAAAATGAATGTCTATTTCAATATGTTTGGTGCATTGGTGTTGCACGGGATTAGTAGACAAATAAATACAACTAAGGTTATCACAATAGACAATAGTGGCCTGAGATAGAGGACATTGTAAATCAAACAGAAGATTACGAAGCCACGAGGCTTAGGCGACAGCATTAGCAACCCTCCTATATTCGGCCTTGGCACTAGAACGGGAAACAATATTTTGACGTTTGGAGGACCAAGAAATAAGATTGTCACCTAGGAACACACAATAGCTAGAAGTGTGTGAGTGTTCCTTTGACATAACGAAGAATGCGTTTAAGGGCATGCATATGAGGTTCACGGGGATCGTGCATGAAGAGGCAGATTTGCTGGACGGCATAGGATATATCAGGGCGAGTAATGGTGAGATATTGCAGGGCCCCAGCGAGGCTACGGTAAAGAGTGGCATCAGGTACCGGGGGGTCTTGGGAGGAGAGTTTGGCATGAGTGTCCACGGGAGTAAGGCAGGGATTACACGAGTCCATGTTAGTATGCTCTAAAATATCCCGAGCGAACTTGGACTGAGTAAGAGTGAGGCTGGTAGAGGAACGGGAAACAGAAATGCCTAGAAAATAGTGTAAGGGACCGAGATCAGACATAGCAAATTCCAAGGACAGGAGACAAGTAAGATGCATAAGAAGAGAAGAAGAAGAAGAAGAAGACACTACAAGAAAACAAGGTTTCAGAGACGGAAAATCAGAGACGGACACGAATCCGTCTCAAATCAGAGACGGAATTTGAGACGGCAATGATATCCGTCTCTGATTTGAGACGGATCACCGACGGACGTAGGAAACCGTCTCAATTTCATCAATAAATTCATGAAAAATAAATTTAGGATAAAACAGAGACGGATTTAGAGACGGATTTAGAGACGGATAACGTTCCATCTCTGAATCCGTCTCTAAAGGAAGGCTTTAAATTACGCAAATTAGAGACGGATTTTTTTCCATCTCTAAATTTCGAACAGAGACTGATTTAGAGACGGAAAAAAAGTCTCATTTTCATCGGCAATCAAAGTCGGAATTAGAGACGAATTTAAAAATAAAATCTTTATCTTTATTTTGAGACCGAATTAGAGACGGATTTTTTCCATCTCTAAATTTCGAAAAGAGACGGATTTAGAGACGGAAAAAAAGTCTCATTTTCATCGGCAATCAGAGTCGGAATTAGAGACGGATTTAAAAATAAAATCTTTATCTTTATTTTGAGACCGAATTAGAGACGGATTTTTTCCATCTCTAAATTTCGAACAGAGACGGATTTAGAGACGAAAAAAAGGTCTCATTTTCATTGGCAATCAGAATCGGAATTAGAGACGGATTTAAAAATAAAATATTTATCTTTAGTTTGAGACCGAATTAGAGACGGATTTTTTCCATCTCTAAATTTCGAACAGAGGCGGATTTAGAGACCGAAAAAAAGTCTCATTTTCATCGGCAATCAGAGTCGGAATTAGAGACGGATTTTGAAATTTCATATCCTCGATAAAGGTTAATTAAAGTTGTCAATTGGGTCCATCGTTTCATTGCATTATTTTTCTCTTTTATCACTATTTTTTTACCTAATAAGTTAAGGTTAATTAAAGTTAAAGGTAAAGATGAGGGGATATATTCTAAATATTTAAATCATTAGGACTAAAAATGTCAATTGGGCTAGGGCTAATTCGGACATGGCGGGGCTAAAGTTAAAGGTAATTGGGCTAAAATTAAAGTTAATTAAAGTTAAAGTTAAAGTTAATTAAAGTTAAAGTTAAAGGCAAGTCCTCCCTTTCATGTGGTAAAATATTATTTTGTTAAGGTAAAGATTAATCAAGCAAATTAAAGTCAATCAATTTCATTTATTGCATTTTTTTTTCCTTAACAAAACTAAAGAAATGGTATAACAGTGACTAATCAGAGATGACATAAAACATTACTTCTACTTCTTCTTCTTCTTCTTCTTATTATTATTATTATTATTATTATTATTATTATTATAAAAAGAATCTTTACAATAGTTGAAAGACTAAATATTCGCTTAAATAGAATTTTCCAGTGAAATGATTGTAAAATTTGGACAATAAAGTTAGTGAGGATCAAAAGACATGTGACTGTGCTCGCTTTAATGTCAAGAGACATTTTTTACTCAGTTGCCGTGTCATTTAATGTGCTTATATTTAATAATAATTCTTTGTACCCTAAAGTTATTTTCTTATCTCGATGAAAGATCTTGGGCAGATCTTGAAATTCCATATCCTCGATAAAGGTTAATTAAAGTTGTCAATTAGGTCTATCATTTCATTGCATTGTTTTTCTCTTTTATCACTATTTTTTTACCTAATAAGTTAAGGTTAATTAAAGTTAAAGGTAAAGGTTAACTACCTTTAACTACAAATGCTCAAAATATATTTATATCTTTTATCAAAGAGTCAAGATAAAAGAGGGATATATTATTTGGGACTTGGCAAATTTCACAAAAAAATCTACAAACCAACTCTGCCAAGCTCCGACCAGATCCGCCTCTGCTGCTGAAGCTCCGCCCAAATCAGCCATACTCCATCACCTCCGCCCAGCCGCACGTCGTCATCAACCTCCAGCTCCTGTCGTATGCTTAAGGTACAAACAGAGTATAAACAGAGGATTGTTCATATAAACAATCATGGAACGAGGTACAATTTCTAATAATGGACTTAGTTTCCTTTGTGAGGATATAATTTTTCATGTTATGGGAAGGTTATCAAGGGATGCATGCATTGTGGAGGCAGCCCGATTGGGTCTTTTATCAAAATATTTTCAACATTGTTGGTATTTCATCCCTACTCTTTTATTCGATATTAACCGTTTCGAACAAAGGGGTTATCATGATTTAGATTTTATTAATTTTGTTAATCGCACTATACTTGAACATAATGAAAGTGTGGTTGAAACCTTGAGCTTTGAGTTACCAATGGGGGCCGAGGCATTGCATTGGATAAGGCAAGAGTGGGTGGCGTTTGGAATAGATCATTCTGTGCGTATACTGAAATTAGTCGGCCGGTTGTCCACTTCACTCCCTAACGGCCTGTTTTTGTCACACACTCTTGTTCAGTTAAAATTATATCTACCGAACTACATTGTTAGGTGGGAAGATAGATATAATTTACGAAATTTAAAAAGACTCATATTGAAGCACATCGTGCTATATGATAACACATTTTCTTCTCGCCTTGGAAAATGGTGTCCCGAGTTGAATGATTTGCAGTTATTGAACTGTGATTTTGGAGGATTAACAGAATTTGAGGCATATTTGCCTTCTGTAAAAATATTCAAGATGGCATTCAATCGGGCCCAAGGAAATGTGAATATAAAAGTACACTTCCCCAATGTAGATGTCCTTGTTATTTTATTGAAACAAGACGAACAGGGTCTGGGTCATTTACAAGTATTGGGGCCGTTAGCTCGTTCTTTACAGTGGATAGTACATCATCATCGACACTACATGTCATCAACTTGCTCGACATACCGACTACTTCGAGAGGTTGTAAAAATGACGAAAGAATTGTTGTCCAGCGAACGAGCATGTGTCCCGGTTGATTTTGTTAGGGTATATCTATCTATCATTGTTTGAATAAGTACAAATGCTTTTAAGAAGTTGTTTTGATTTATTTATTTTTGAATTGTTTGTTTAGAGGTTGGCGCATGCGGAGTCTCTACATCGCATTATGACGAAGTACTTTTTTGTTAATATGCACAGCCTAGAGATCAGGTGTTCAAAGCTGCTTGACAATCTTGCTGTCACATTGGTGCTCATCAGTAGATGTACAGGCTTGAATGAGCTTAAAGTCGATTTGGTGGTAATATTTTAAGTTTTATGGTTTGTCAAGAGATTAATTATTACATGGTTTATTAAACACGTTCTTTGTTTGGGTTTCTAAAATAAAATTGTATTTGACTTAACATGTGTAGGGTGCACCATGGAAAAACGCGGGCAATAGTGTATCCAACTACGTAAAAGACTGGAAGTTGCAAGCAATGGGATTGGAGTCATTGAATGAGGTCACGATCTTCAACTTCTCGGGTTCTGATTGCGAGCTAAGCTACATTCTGTACGTGTTGTCGCAAGCAACTGAGTTGGATACACTAAATATCTACTGTGTTAATCAATTTTTTGATGATCCAATTGGTGTGTATAAGAGAGCATCAATTAGAGTGTATGAAGCTACCGCGTCATCTACTGTGCAAATTCGTTTCATAAAAGGGGCTTACCCTAGAATAAGAGGAGAATGAAAATTGCACCGAGTCAACTTTGTTGTCAAATGTGTTGAAATATTATTTATACTATATATATTCGTTTGTATTTTTCATGTATGTTTGAAATAAAAATAAATATTAAATTAAAAATATTTGAAGACTAGAAGTAATTCAAGTTAGTAAATATAATTCATATTTATTTTAATTAGATTGAATTAACAATGACTAATATTTAAAAAAAAACTAAAATGCTACTTCAAAGATTCAAACCAAAGACCACCCACTTAAACTCTAAGCTCCTTACCACCACACTAAGGCACCTGTTGTTACTTACAAAAGCCCAAAATACTTTTATATCTTTTATCCAAGATTTAAGACAAAATAGGGATATATTATTTGGGACTTAGCAAATTTCACAAAAACATTTGCAACCAACCTGCTGCTCACCAAATCCGCCGCCTCTGCTGCTCAAAGCTCACCAGATCCGCCTCTGCTGCTCAATTTACGCCTTGTAGATTACGTCTTTTGCTCCAGATCTCAACATAAGAATTGTAGCCCTTTATGTTAGCTTTAATTTTCCTAAAGAATCAACTCAATCCGATTTCTAATGAAGCAGTTATGCCCAAAATACTGGAGGCTGGACGGTCAAGTACGAATTTGAATTGACAGCTTAATGGATAATCTGTGTGTTTGTGTTGTTTGTATGCTAGTGTTTTTATTTTTAGATTTCTTATTATTGAAGTCTTAATATGTGTGTTTGATGTACTTACCTTGAATTGTCTTATATTTCAATCACTTCATGTAAACTTTTCTTTCTTAAATTTTGTTTACATGAGAAGGTGCAAGATTTATTGATTCTGGAAATCAGGTGAACACTGAAATAGTTAGTGGCTTTAGTAAAGTGTAGATTACGTCTTTTGCTCCAGATCTCAACATAAGAATTGTAGCCCTTTCTGTTAGCTTTAATTTTCCTAAAGAATCAACTCAATCCGATTTCTAATGAAGCCGTTATGCCCAAAATACTGGAGGCTGGACGGTCAAGTACGAATTTGAATTGGCAGCTTAATGGATAATCTGTGTGTTTGTGTTGTTTGTATGCTAGTGTTTTTATTTTTAGATTTCTTATTATTGAAGTCTTAATATGTGTGTTTGATGTACTTACCTTGAATTGTCTTATATTTCAATCACTTCATGTAAACTTTTCTTTCTTAAATTTTGTTTACATGAGAAGGTGCAAGATTTATTGATTCTGAAAATCAGGTGAACACTGAAATAGTTAGTGGCTTTAGTGAAGTGTAGATTACGTCTTTTGCTCCAGATCTCAACATAAGAATTGTAGCCCTTTCTGTTAGCTTTAATTTTCTTCAAGAATCAACTCAATCTGATTTCTAATGAAGCAGTTATGCCCAAAATACTGGAGGCTGGACGGTCAAGTACGAAAATCTCCCAAAATTTGTGACTTTGCTGATTATTCATTATTTGATTGCATTTTAGTGTGTATTTATTTGAATAATCTTCTTTCATGTTGTGTATTTAATTTGATTTATATTTATTTATGACAGGATAACGACTAGAGGGCGAGCTACGCACCGCGGACGAGGTCCAGCACGCGGACGAGGCCCTCGTGGACGAGCACACCTTCGGGATGAAGAGACAGAGGTAGATGAGACTTTGGGTTTGGAGTCTAATTATGTTGATGGAGTGCATCATGACGATATACAGGTATAACTTTATTTAACTTTTATGTGCTTAAATCTAAAAATAATATTTACATTACTATTATATCTTACATTATAATTTAATTTTTATGTAGGTTGAGGAGACACCGATGGGGGAAAATTATGATTCTATAGATACAGCTGAAGAAGGTACTTCTTCACATGCTCGGAGAAGGGGACCTAATCACGGGACACAAGTGCCAGCAAGTGCTGACAATCGGATTACGATAACTATTATTGATTCTAGGTACTTCTTGATCCTTTGTTTGCATTATATATACATATATATATATATATGTATATTTGTAAAAATAAATATTAAATTTTTTCTCTGTTATTGTCATTTACTTTGTCAACTAGATTTATTGAAGCAGATGTTACTCAAAATATGACGAATGATATAAAGGGAATTCTCACAGAAGTATATCCAAGATGGCTGAAAGTTCCAAAGGCGACCAAAAATTTATTATGGGAGAATTTTAAGGTACTTTATTCAAGTTTGATTCTTAAGTAGTTTTTTTTTTAAATATCCATATTTCAGTTAAGATATAGGTGGGATAACCTAACAGATGCAAGTGTACGAAAAATTTGGAACGAAAATGCTGGTGCCCGATTGAGGGAATTGCTCTACAAATCCAAGAAAAAAGCTTTAGACAATGCTAAGGAGCAATTAGGCAGAAAACCAAGTAATTTGGACATGCTTGGTAGAGCTCCAACTTGGATGGACACTCATATATGGGACGAATTGGTGCAAAAGTACTGGACTACAGAGGAGTATGCTAAAAAATGTGAGAAAGCTAAGCAAAATCGTATGACTGAGAAGGAAGGATGTGTCACGAAGCATACTTGTGGTTCCATCCCTAAAGAAGCACATCGACTAAAAATGGTATGTTTAGTTTCCAAATTTTCATCTCTTTTTCTGCTATTTAGTAAGAACATTGATTAGTATAATCATTATTGTAGGAAAAAACACTTAAGCGCAGTGTTGATGATTTTGAGCTATTTGAGCGATGCCACATAAGTCAAGGCACTGGGGAGTTTGTGGATAAAAAATCAAAAAAAGTTAGTGTAAGTATCTTTTAATTAAGTTTCTCCTTATTAACTTTTGCTCTGAATTTACTTTTTCTTTAATTTTTATAGGAGATATTTTGTTTCATTTACTTGTTAATATATTATTAAGAATTAACAATTTTTGTCATATATT
The DNA here is from genome assembly GCA_019426215.1 of Buddleja alternifolia. Lineage (NCBI taxonomy): Eukaryota > Viridiplantae > Streptophyta > Magnoliopsida > Lamiales > Scrophulariaceae > Buddleja > Buddleja alternifolia. Next base: position 45,477,242 of record CM033391.1, on the reverse strand, counting down.
TGCACAGGAAGAATACAGGGCAAAGCGGGGTCCCAGTGATTCCTCCTCGTTACCGTCATTTGATTTTTCATCATGGTGCGAAGTGACTGGAGGCCCATCAAAAGGTCGTTTGTACGGAGTTGGGCAATGCAAAACTTCTGGGAGTTATAGTGTGAGCTCCAGCTCATCAGTTGCTGGTCGGGGAGAGTCTCGTGAGGTAATTGTGGGATTAACACAAGAGATAGAAGATGTGCGAGAAAACCAAAGAAAAAACAATGAAGAGAACAAGAAATTGATAGAAAACGTGTTTGAGGAAGTGAGAAAAAGAGATTCAATTATTGAAATGAAGAATGACGAGATTAAACGAATGAAAGAGGAGATGAAAGTGAGCATGGAGGAGATGCTGCGAAAATTTGTTCAAGATGTAGGATATCCAAACCACAAATTCCCCGGTGGATCTGGAAATTGTAATGACCAAAGAGGTTCAGATGGAGGTAGTTAATTGGTGTTTTTTGGTTATATACTTTGATGATTAATAGTAACTCGTGTTAATTGTCTGTCAGTTTAATACTTTTGTGTAGATGTCGGGACTAATTGATTGGACAAGGTTGTCTGTTAGAATGATATATTGTTAGAATGATGTGGTGTTGAAATGATTGTGTTAGATACTTCGATTGTGATGTTAATTAGTTGTTTGCATTTTGTTGATAGGTGCGATATTGTTTAGTTAATGTTTGTTGATTTCATTGAATTATTCGTTATTTACCAGGTTTGATATTATATGAATTTAGCAAATAAAACGCTATATTCATAAATTTTTTAGCTTCATTTAGAGACAATTTTAGAAAAGAGCAAAGACAGATTAGAGGCAGAATTAGAGACCTATATTGAAACGCGATCAGAGACGGAATCAGAGACGGATTTGGAATTGGAATTAGAGACGGATTCGGAGTTGGAATCAGAGACGAAAATCAGAGACGGATACGGAGTTGGAATCAGAGATGGATTTAGAGACGGATACTAAATTGGAATCAGAGACGGATTTAGAGACAGTTACTGAGTTGGAATCAGAGATGGATTTAGAGACGGAAATATCGTTGGAATCAGCGACGGATTTAGAGACGGATTTTGAGTTCGGATTAGAGACGGATTCCACGAAATTTTGAGACGGATTAGTTACCGAATCTGAATATAATTAGAGACGGATTTAAAGACGGATTAGAGACAAAATATAGAGACGGATTATTTGTAAAAGAGTCATGAAAATAGCGACGGAATTAGAGACGGAACAATTTTCCATCTCTGAAATTAGAGACGGAAAAATTCCATCTCAATCAGCGTCGAGCTGTTTAAAGACGGGTGTCAGAGACGGAAAAATTTCGTCTCTGATTATTTTCAGAGACGAAAAATTGGGTTTCAGAGACGGATTTTTCCATCTCTGAAGCTCTGTTTTCTTGTAGTGAGAAGAAGAGGCAGTCAAGACGATGTCATCCACATACAGAAGGAGATAGGAAGTATGATGGCCTTGACGAAAAATAAAAAGAGAAGTGTCGGCCTTTCTACTAACAAAACCTAAAGAGGTAAGATAAGAGGCAAAACGATGATACCAAGCACGTGGAGCTTGCTTAAGACCATAGAGAGCCTTGTGAAGACGGCAGGCATGGTGAGAAAAGTCGGGATTGATGAGACCCGGTGGTTGCTTCATGTAGACAACTTCATTAAGGTTCCCGTGAAGAAAAACATTTTTAACGTCTAGTTGATGAATAGGCCAAGAAAGAGAAACAGCGAGAGTAGGAATGGAACGAATGGTGGTGGGTTTGACAACAGGACTGAAGGTCTCGTCATAATCAAGATTGGGCTGTTGATTATAGCCTTGGGCGACAAGACGAGCTTTGTAGCGTTCGAGGGACCCATCGGCTCAAAATTTGTGACGAAAGATCCATTTTGAGCCGACAAGATTAGTATTAGGCAGACTAGGTACGAGAGACCAAGTGGAGTTAGAGTTAAGAGCCGAGAGTTCAGCTTCCATAGCATTTTTCCAATTCGGATCACAGAGTGCCTGAGTATGAGAACGCGGCAGAGGAGAGAGAGAAGAAGACACATTGAGGTTAAGGAGTTGACGAGGACGAACAATGCCGAATTTGGAGCGAGTAACCATAGGATAAGGGAAGGGCGCAGGTTGTCCGGCAGGGATAGGAGCGGGTGCTTCGGGAGGAGTAGGTGGGATAGTGGAGTGAGGAAAAGCAATAGGGAGAGAGAGAGGCTCGTCATCGAGAGATAGGAAAGAGTAATCGTGAACCATCGGGGAAGATTGGTGGGAAGTAAAAGGAAAGACATTTTCATCAAAGATAACATGACGGGAAATAATGATTTTGTTAGTGGAAAGGTCAAGACAACGGTAGCCACGATGATTGGTTGGAAAACCTAAGAAAATGCAGGCTGTAGAGCGGGGAGCTAACTTGTGAGGAGTGGTGGCAGAGAGATTAGCTAGCACAGGCAACCGAAAACACGAAGGTGAGTGTAGGTGGAAAAAGTGTTGTACAAAAGCTCGAATGGTGTCCGATACGAGAGAGTGGTGGTGGGGAGGAGATTGAGAAGGTGCGTAGCCATGTGGAAAGCCTCAACCCAAAAAATGGATGGGAGTTGGGCTTGAAACAAAAGAGTGCAAATGATGTTATTGATGGTTTGAAGGGTCCGTTAGGCTTTACCATTTTGTTGAGACGTATGAGGGCACGAGAAATGAAAATTTATTCCTAGTGAACTAAGTAAATCATGAAAATTATTGTTATCAAATTCGCGACCATGATTACATTGAAAAGATTAGAGTTTTGTATTAAATTGATTTTAACATATGCACGAAACTTAGTAAAAACACCAAAAACCTCAAATTTAGAGCAAAGTGGAAAAATCCATAAGAAATGCGAGAAATCATCTAAGAAAATAACATAATAATGAAAACCATTTGCACTAGGTAACGGGGATGTCCAAATGTCAAAATGAATAATATCAAAAATACTAAACGAACGAGTAAATGAACTAGAAAAAGGAAGACGACGATGTTTGCCAATTTGACAGGCATTACATAATTGAGAAAAGGTATCTTGACATTTAATAAAATTCTTAGAAGCTAAAAATTTGAAAACAGTTGAACCGGGGCGGCCAAGACGACGGTGCCAAAGCGTGGGAGAAGTGATTGTGAGGGTGACAGCAGAGTGAGAGGGACCGATAGAGGAAGGAAGGACTGGGTAAAGATCGCCTTGACTATTACTGCGGAAGAGGTAGGTGCTCGTTTGATGGTCCTTCACATAGAAACCATAAGGGTCAAATTCAACAGAAACATTATTTTCACGAGTGAATTGACGAATAGAGACAAGATTTTTTACTATACTAGGAGACACTAAAACATTAGATAGAGCAAGATTGGAAAAAGAATGAGGAAAAAAGGAATTACCAACATGAGAAACTTAAGTACAGCACCATTACCAACAATTATTGATTTTGATGAATCACAATGTACGACAGAATGTAAATTACCTGGGTGAGAAGTCATATGTGCACTGGCACCGGAGTCCATATACCAAGTTTCATCGGGTTGCGAAACTGTCATGGTAGAGAAGAGATGAGAGAGAGCCGTGGGTTGCTGATTTGGAGCGGGCTAACCTATGGGTGACTCGGCTGTGTAGATTGCCTGAGGGTAGTGAGCTGCTGGAACGTGTGGACTAGGAGCTGGAGCAGGCGGCCCACTGAAATTTGGTGGGTAATGGGCCGCATAAGCCTGATAGTGAGGAAGGGGCGCTGCTGGATTGAACGCGTTGGGCAGTGGCAATGTGGGCTGACCGAAATTTGGCCCACTGAAATATGCATGTGGTGGGCCGTGAGTTGGAGAGGGTGAAGTGTTCCAATTGGGCCGAGTCTAATTTGGTGAAAATTGTGGAGTGGGCTGTCCGTATGTATTACTGTGCTGTTGGAATCCTCTTCCAAAAAATTTACCCCAACCTCGACCTCGACCACGATAGTTATCATTACGGGAGTTTGATTGAGAGTAAAGCATGACAGGCAAATCGGAAGAGGAAGAGGATACAAGTTTGTGAGATTCTCGAGACTCGTGTAGGATAAGCATATTACGAGTTTGGGAAAAATTAGGAAAAGGTTGTTGATTAGTGATAACATCGATGATGCTATTGTAAGAGTCGGGAAGATTATTGAGGATTTGTAAAACGAGTTCTTGATCTTTAATTGGAGAATCAACATCATGAAGATTGTCGGCTATTCGCTTCATGTCACAACAAAATTCAGAAATAGACAAAGTACCCTTTTTGTAATTATGAAACTTTTCTTGAAGTTGAAGGGAACGAGAAGGTTTATTATTATTAAAAAAGGATTCAAGGTTATCCCGATATTTTTGGCGGTAAACTTTTCGCCACTAAGACTATCAAGATTCAAGAAGGCTAGCATCTACGGAATTGTACATCCACGTTTTTATTTTTGAATCTAACCAATACCAATCTTCATCAGAATCATTTTAGGGAACCGAAGTGCCATTAATGTGGCCTAAAACACGATAACTACGACATATATCAGAAAAAATTGTTTTCCATAGTTTAAAATGAGGATCTTCTTTACAGAGTTTGAAATTAAAAAAGTGAAAAATAATGGTTATGGCGAAAGCCAATTGAGAGGTGGGAGGAGGATTGGTAGGAGGCTCTCCCATAATGATAACAGACGTAGTAGACGAAGTAAAAAATTAAAAGACAAGGCACTTACCTAGGAAAGAGAAGCCACGGAAGCATGCATGCAAGGAGAAGAAGCCACGGCAGCAGAACAAAGTTGACAATTGTGCAAGTTGAACCTGGAAGATGATCTTCTCTGGGAGTCTTGATGGAAAGAATTTAACAATAAAAGAGGTTGAACACCTTATCAATTAAAGAGCCCCACAAACATATTTGAATATTTGGTGGATAGTGCTAAATTATAGAACGAAAGGCATGCATGCAATGAGGAGAAAAAGAAAAAACAAAAGAACCTTGGTGCTGAAACAGAATTGCACCGCGGGGGACGGTGACTTGGGTGGGCGGCGGATCGATTTCTTAGGAGAGAAAAATTAAAGTCCTAAGTTTGGCTGATACCATGTTAGAGTGATAAAACCTCGCAAGGAACTTTATATTACAATGAAACATATTTATAGATACAAGGGATATAAAACCCTAAGTTAGATATATGGAAACAAGATATACATGGAAAGGTATACAAAAATAAGGAAAATATTAATTTAACATGGGCAAATTGTAATTCGAATTCAATACATTGATCCGTGAGAATATCGATCTTCTTTACTTTTTTAATTGAGTATTTGATTTTCTTGTCTATTTCTTTAATTCATTGCTAAATCAATGTTGAATTCCTATCAATTAGAATCGTATAATACTAATAATAATAGCAACTATGGATTGAGATCGATAAATAGTTGATGTTAGGCCCTTAGGAAAATCAACGTAATTAGATTAATTCAATTGATGCCAACGTAACTCTCTTATAATTGTTAATGATTCTTCTTAAATTGATTTAAATTCTAGTTTTTGGATGAGTTTTAGAAATTGGGGTCTAATTAATTGGCGATCTAATAATATGGATTAGATAAGAGAGCTCATCTTGCCAAGCTAATGTGATAGTTCTAGGCTTCTAGCATATCAGGAAGTCATTTATTTGAAGGGCCTGATAGGCCATGTGCGAAGAGAGTCGATGGGCTAAATAAATCTTGCATACATGCAAACTGTTTGTTTTTGCCCTAAATATCCCAAAGAATTATGGAAATAGAGGCAAAATTGCATTTTTCATCACACAAAACAAACTCATTTTATTTTTAGTACCACATTTTACATGATTTTACTTTTAGTTCCAATATTTCAAATAAACTTCAAGATTAAGCAAAACTAATCCTTTGCTTTGTATTGTGTGAGAAACTAATCGTGTAAATTGCAATTTTCCCCATAAACTACATAATTTGTATGAAACCTTCTCAACTAAACAATTTTGCATCACTTGAACTCTGAACTACTAAATATATTTAGCCTCTTCCATAGCATACATATTAACCTTATTACCCTTTTGATTGTGCGTAGTTGTTAGATATTGATGTAGGTAAGAAAAAAAAATTCATTTGTGAAAATAAATTAAAAACGGTGAAGAAAATAGAGAAAAAAAATGAGAGACAAATTTTTTTTTGGCTAATTATCGTATATATGAGAATTCACAAGTTATGAAAGGGAGCTAGTGCATTATTGTGTAGTGAGGTAACCCACTACAACAAAAAGTAATATTAGTAACAAAATTTGAAGTGACAATGCTAGATTCTAGAATTGTCATTGGATCCACACACAATAAATGCAATAATTTTTTATTTGTCACAATAAAAATTTTAAGCGACAAAAATTTCTTTAAAGTTGTCAGTATTGACAATTTGTTACACATGAACTGGTAACATAAATAGAGTGACAACTATAATTGTTGTCATTAAATTGTCATTAAGGGTGTGTTACTAATTCTCAATAATGATAACTTCATTGTCAATAATTATCAAGAGTGACACCTGCTACACAAATATTATCACTCTTAATGATGTAAAACTTATGGCTGGTGATAAAGCCAGAGCAATTTACCTAATGCCAGAGCAAAATAGTCATAATTGACATAATTACCCTCTAAATTAATTTAACATGTTCAACGTCTTTCTTCTCCATCCTCCTCATCCCCCGGTTTTGCTGCCTTTCCACTAACCCAAATTGTTGGTCACTCCAAAGCCCCTTCCGCAATACAATTCAAGATTTATCCTCTTTACGAGTCGGTATAATACACACACCAGGTGAGGAGAGGAAAAATTCAAAATGCAAACATCTATAATATATAATATTTTTAAAATAGAAAATTATCCTGTGTGCTCTACGAGATATTCACTTCGAATTTATGGGTTCTGAAATTATAAACGAAAAGAGGGTGGTCGGCGTGGATATTGAAGACGAGGTGAGCACGAATTGTTTTAGTTTGATGGAGATTCAATTTGCAGATCGAGACCCTTTTGAAGAGTTATTGTTTTCTGGTAATTACCCGTTTGTAGGATTATTGAATTACCATATTCATGTTGCAGAGATGGAGGATCCTATGACTGAAGTTTCTGGTAGAAATCTTAAAATACTTCAATCGACGGCGGCAGGGAAAATATATGGAAGGAGAAAAAGAAGAAAAGGACTTCTTTTCTTTTCTTTGGGCACCAAATCAGCGGCAAATGTGGTATTTAACATTTTTTGCTTTGGCATTAGGTGAATTGTTCTGTCTTTATCACCAGCCAAAACTTATTGCTATGACAAAACAAAACTTAATGTCACTAAAAATTTATAATTAGTAACATCTTTGATACTGTCACTTGATATTTTGCCACAAAGTGAATCAATATTTTTAAGGTGTGTTCTATATAAAGTGTGTAATTTGAAGGGACTAAATTGCAATTTTAAATATCAAAGTTAGTGGAGTTTCGTTAGTTTTTAATGGAATACAAAGCAAAGGACTAACTCTGTTTGGCGAAGGGACCAAATTTGCATTTTTTAGAATATTGGAATTATAAACAAAACTACATTAAGCTTGATATTAAAAATCTTAAACTACATTATAAAATCTTTGTATTTGTGTAATCATAAGTTGATACCAATCCTAATACTAATATGACTCCTTCCAATTACAAATCTCTCCGGATATGCTATCTTTTCTACAACTCGAATGGAAGTCCTATCCTAATTATATAATCAGTCGAATTCTAGGAATCTTTATCGCATTCTTGTGATTCGGGAAGTCCTTCCCTGACTAAATAACAACCTCATTGGTCGCGTGATAGTTCGCTTTAGTAAATAAATTCTGTTATCATTTTTATACACATAGTCCATCTGAAACAAAACTATAGTCATCATCCTCCACCAAACAAAAATTGTTGGAAACCATAAAGAAAGTCTTGGAAAAGAGGAAAAAATCTAGGTTCTAGATCATTTGGATGTGTCTTTGTTGCTGTTAGTGCTGATTCTTCTTCGCTGCTATTGATGGTGGTGAAGTCTGCAGAGATCTCGATTTTCAAAACGCTGAGGAAGGAAGCTGAGTTATTGCGAAGTTTGAGAGTTGTAAACAAGTTATCCACTGTTTCGGAACAGATGAGAGTCACAAAAATGGTGCGACGCTTTACAACATATTTCTTGAATACGCTTCGGGAGGAAGTTTAGCTGATTTGATAAAGAAGTCGAAGATCCACGGTGGTTTGCCTGAAAATCAAATCAAGAAATACACGAAATCAATGCTTTTGGGTTTGAGATTCATCCATAGCTCCGGATACATACACCGTGATATAAAGCTGGATAATATTTTTCTTGATGGTAAAGGAAATGCGACAATTGCATATTTTAGGCTCGTGAGGAAATATGGGGTAAAAAAATTAGAGAGGAATAAAAGGAGAAAGGGTTTTGTAGGCACGGTATTGTACATGACACTGGAGATAATCAGTGAAGTGATATACGAGCCGCCAGTTGACATATGCCAAGAAAGGGATTCTTACAAATGACTGCTGCTCTTATTTATACTAGTCCACTTTCCTAATGGAAGGTAAAGATCAATTTGATCATACGGATGTGAGAGACTCTAGATCTCTCCAAGAATATTCCATAGTATATTCTTATGATCTTATCCTAGAAACTTCCTAAGCAATATACATGTTTCTTGAGATGTCCACACAACTCTATAAGTTTCTACATTCTAGAATAATCTAGCACATTGTACATTGTTCTACACCCGTGTAGAGTATTCTAGAACTTTCACAAAATTTCTACGTTGTTCTAGACCTTTTTAGAATTTTCTAAACCTTTCTAGAATACTCCATTAGCGTCTACGGTCCCATATATATATATATATATATATGAGTAAAATGAGATGTCTTGATCGTCCCGAAATACTTGAAATTGTCGTAGCGTGATACATCGGTGCACATATGGGTACTTGGTTGTGAGGTGGTTGAGATGATCATCAGAAAACTAGTGTAGGTTTTTCAAGCGCGAAGCCTTTTGTGATTAAGTTCACAATGATGAGGGCAAAATTACAAAATTAGTCATGTAACTACTGTTGTGGAATTGGTCCTTTTCTTGTTGCGACTAGCAAAATCAGGATCCTATCTTTGGATTTTTGCGTATTGAGGATGATTGTCAGTTGAAATTGGGAATTTCACCGAGTTTTGTCACGTGCAACGCACATGGCCCCTTTAAATTAACGATTTTTAGATTTTCAATCAATTTCGTTGATATGGACGATTGAGTTTGTGGTATGGAATATATGCCATCTGAACCGAAAATTGATAACATCCCCGGTGAAGCCGCACCTACCCCACAAAGCCCCCCAACCATACCCCGAGAAAAAGAGGAAGAATAGATGAGTCGTGGTGGGAGAGGCGATGACAGTGAAAGAACTTTAATTATGACTATATTACAAAAATATTTATTCCACTACATACAAACATTAAGGGCTCGCTTGCTAACCATGGGTGTTTATGTTTTCTTTAAATAGGCAAATATAATAAATTTTTCTTTTTTTTTGTTTTAAAAATATAAATAAAATACCTTTGGTAAATTTTTAAAAATTTAAAAAATCTAAAAGTAAAAGTTCAAAAATATCTTTGGTAACACATAATTTTACCAAAACCTTATGGGAGTAGACAGCCAAGCTAGTGGGCAAGTTAACCTGGAGGTGGTGAGGAATGGGTACACACTAAATCCAAGTGATATTGAGTTGTTGGCTAAACCTGTGACAGTGGAGGAAGTCAAGCAGGTGATATTCTCTATTCCAGAAGACAAAAGCCCTGGCTCGGATGGGTTCAACTCCTGTTTTTTTAAGAAGACATGGAAAATTATTGGAGAGGAAGTCACTCAGGCTGTAATGGATTGCTTCTCAAAGAGAATGTTGTTAACTGAGGTAAATCACACACTCCTCTATCTCGTTCCTAAATGTAAAGTGCCCAACACAGTTGGTGATTTTAGGCCTATCGCTTGCTGCACAGTTATCTATAAGACCATAACCAAGCTTATTTGTAATAGACTCAAGACTGTTCTTCCTTTGTTTGATCATGCTCAAGGAGCATTTATTTCTGGAAGATCTATCGTAGAGAATGTCACTCTCTGTCATGAGTTGGTGAAAGGATACAAAAGGAAAGGAGTTTCCCCTCGGGCTGTTATGAAGGTTGATATCAAGAAAGCTTACGATACTGTTAGTTGGAAATTCCTACACAATATTCTATTGGCCTATGGATTTCCTTATAAGTTTACACAGTTGATTATGCAGTGTGTTACTACAGCTAGTTACTCAATCATGTTGAATGGCACGGTGTTTGGGGTCTTCAAGGGGAAGCGGGGCTTGAGGCAGGTTGACCCCATGTCCCCCTACCTATTTGTTATTATCATGGATTATTTATCCAGATCTTTTAAACAATTGCACAGGAACCCAATGTTCAAATTTCATCCAAAATGCAAACGAGTTGGACTGATAAATTTATGTTTCGCGGATGACCTGATGATGTTTAGTAAAGGAGATAACCAATCTGTGAGTCAGGTCAAGCAATGTTTTGAGGTTTTTTCAGAAGTATCAGGCTTACAAGCTAACCTAGATAAAAGCCAGATTATCTGTGAGGGTGTAAATGAAGATGTGAAAAGACAGCTGCTGCATGACACTGGATTTATGGAAGGGAAAATGCCTATGAGATACTTAGGGGTACCCCTAATATCGTCTAGACTGACAGTTAAAAATTGTCAATCACTTATTGATAAAATCCTGGCTAGACTTACATCTTGGACAACACGGTTCCTATCTTTTGCAGGGAGAGTGGTGCTCATAAAGGCGGTCATTTTTGGGGTGCAAATGTTTTGGAGTCAGATTTTTCCTATGCCCCTGACTGTAGTCAATGAGATTGAGAGATTGTGTAGGTCTTTCTTGTGGAGTGGTGATAAGTGCAATATTTATATATTTTATTACCTCTATCTTTAGCATTTTATTGTGATTATATGGCCATTGGAACTGATTTTATCTCATTTTGTGATTTAGGCAAGATTTGGAGTGCAAAATATCAATTTCAATCAAAATGGCAGATTTGGCGATGTTTTGGAAATACTGATATATCTGGAGATGCATAAGTTAGTTTCTATTGAATCTTATCAGTTGGAAAGCTAAGACAAAGGCCTACATTTCTTGTGAAGACGTCCAGGCCCAGTTCGGAAGTTTAAGGGCCCAAAAGTGTTCAAGAACAGAAGATTTTTGTTCTGGACTGGACTGTGCAGCTGTGGTGAAAAATTCATAAATAGAGTTATGTATCTTGGATTTAGTCAAGGCCCATTGGAATTGAAAGATAACACACGAATCTACAACTTTATAGAAGGAGTTAAAGTCAGATTTGAGGGTTAATTAGAGGCAATTCAAGGTGTAAAGGGAAGAATATATTCTCCATGCTTTGATGTTAAAGGGAAGAATATATTCTCTATGCTTTAATGTTAAAGAAAAGAATATATTCTTCATGTCTTGATAAAGGAAGAGAGAATATATTCTCTCCATGATTATAGCATCTTTTCATTGCCTATATATATGTCTTGCAAGACTTGAAGAGAAGAACAACAAAAACAAGAAGAAAACAAAGAGAAGAGAGTTAGAAACACTACCACAAAAAAGTCCTATTACAGCGCACCTATGACAGCGGTTTTGAAAACTGCTGTAATAGGGGGCACTCGGTTCGGACCTATGACAGCGGTTCGAGCCGAACCGCTGTCATAGGTGTCAAAAAAAAAAAAAAATTGGACTTTTGGCAGCGGTTCAGCCGAACCGCTGCCACAAAGTTCACTTTTGGCAGCGGTTCGGGCAGAACCGCTGCCAAAAGTTGTCAAAAAAACAAAAAAAAAAAATTTGAACTTTGTGGCAGCGGTTCTGCCCGAACCGCTGCCAAAAGTTCAAAATTTGGGCGGGTTTATTTCAAACCGGCCCCCCTCTCTCTCTCACTCTCACTCTCACTCTCTCACACTCTCTCTCTCTCTCTCTCTCAACTCTCTCACCACCACCACCACCGCCGACGCCCACCTCCGCCTCTGCCGCCGACGCCGACGCCGACGCCGACGCCGCCCACCTCTGCCGCCCCCGCCTTCTTCCATTTAGTTTTGGTATTTTTTTTTAGATAAATATATATACACACACACACACATAGAGTATATATAGATGTATGTATATGTGGGTGTATGCATATATGTGTGGGTGTATGTATATTTGTGTATGTGTGGGTGTATTTATATTTGTGTATATGTGGGTGTATGTGTATGTATATTTGTGTATGAATATTTGTGTATGTATATATGTGGATGGGTGTATGTATATTTGTGTATATGTTCATGGGTGTATGCATATATGTGTATATGTGTATATGTTAATGGGTGTATTTGTGTATGTGTGGGTGTGTGTATATTTGTGTATGTATATATGTGGATGGGTGTATGTATATTTGTGTATATGTTCATGGGTGTATGTATATTTGTGTATATGTTGATGGGTGTATGTATATTTTTGTATGTGTGGGTGTACGTATATTTGTGTATTTATGAAAATATTTCTCGGTTGAAATTTTGCGGTGTTGGAATGACACGAAATTCACAAGGTCATAGAAAAACGGTATTCTGAACAAAACGCAAGAAATGCGCTCTCGTGATTTTAGCGATCCGAGATCGTTTAAGGCCTCAAATACGTGTTTTATTACAAAAATACGTATTTATGTAATAAAACGCGTATTTGAGGCCTTAAACGATCTCGGATGACTAAAATCACGAGAGCGCAAGACATAGTCTTGCGTTTTGTTCAGAATACCGTTTCTCTATGACCTTGTGAATTTCGTGTCATTCCAACACCGCAAAATTTCAACCGAGAAATATAGTATTTTCAAGTTTTATGCTTACAATTATGAGTAGCTAAGTTTTTATTTCGATTCAAGGGAGTTCATTTTGATTCACATGTTGTGAGACACGGAGCTTCATCTATCTATCTACGGTTTGATTATCTTTTGTTTCTTATTCTTAATGTTCATGCTTGTTTAGATAATAATCTAAGGTGCACATTAGTTGATTATCTATTACAATCTATTGCTAACAAATCTTTATAATCCGTAATTGTTATGTTTGATTTGTGCATGTAGCAATTAGGTTTTCATGATTAGGATCCCAATTTTCGTTGATAACCTAAGGGAAACATTAGAGTAAATTAAATAGTTGGCGCTTGCTTAAACTATTGTTTATCCTTAGTCGCTTCTAATTCGTTATGCTATTATTAACATGATTAGGATTGCTTAATACCGAGTCAGTTGATAATAAGAATTTAACCGGGTGCTGGGCTTTGGTTAATGATATACGGAAGTTAATAGGGATATAAATAGCTGGTTATTTATGTTCTTGGCTAAGTAATCAAAGAATAGATAGTATTTTAGGTGTCTATGATCAACTTGAATTGAAGAACGAACTATCCTTGAATCGATGTTTTACATTTATTGAACTTCCTATTTAATTCCTGTCATTATTAATTCATCAAACAAACCTCCCCATTGAATATTATTTTGATCAACCAATCTCTAGGGTTCGACCTGGACTTACGAGTACTACAAATTCTTGTGAGAACAGTAATTATATTTTGGTGCATTCGACACGTACCAAGTGGCAGAATCAGGACTAAAATCTATGCTCTTGTTCGTTGGAAAGACCTGTGTTTGCCAAAGAAAAAAGGGGGTATTGGAATCATTTCTGTGGGGGATTGGAACATTGCAGCTATCTTTAAGCAAGTGTGGCATATTGCGTTGAAGAAGGACTCCATGTGGGTCAAGTGGGTGCATGCCTATTATCTTAAGAATGAAAATATTTGGACTGTGCAGGTCAAGGGAACAGAATCGTGGCTGTGGAAAAGACTTGTAGTTATCAAAAATCATTTGATAGATGTCGTGGATGTTGTACGCAATAGATGGAAACTTGGGAAGTTTTCTATCCACCAAGCATATTCTCATGTAATGGAGCATCAGGATGAAGTGCGATGGAACAAATTTGTGTGGGGAAAAGGGCTCGGTTGCTCGCCACAGGTTTATTCTATGGATGGCTATGTTGAATAGGTTGAAAACTCGGGACAGACTTAGCTTATGGATGAGAATTGAAGACTTGACGTGTGTGCTATGTGGAAAAGCCGAGGAAAGTAAAGATCACCTGTTCTTTCAATGCGACTTCACCAAGGAAGTCATGACCCTGTGTTGGGAAAAGCTTCAGATTGGTTGTACAAAGGATAAATGGGATGATGTTATTGAATGGGGACAAATAATTAGCAAGGGGAATACTATACTTAGTTGTAGGAAACGTGCTATGTTTGCAGCCATTGTCTATTATATATGGCTTGAACGAAACAAGAGAGTTTTTACAGAAAATAGGAGTAATGTAAATAGTATAGTTGAACAAATATGGTGGTGTGTGAAATGTAAGACAGGGAGTAGTTAAGGCCCAGGTATGCCTGGAGAGTTTGTACTGTTGATTTTGAATATATGATACACTTACCGGTTCCAAAAAAAAAAACACATAATTTTTTTGGTTTTTACTATATTTATTTTATTTACTATACTATTTATTAGTTGGAATTGAAAATGTTGTTTTAAAAGGTTTGACGCATAGAAAATGCGAGAAATGACTGTTAGAGTGATAAAACCCTGCAGATAGGACTAGCAATGAGCCCAAGCCGGCTCGAAGCTCGTAAGCTCGGCTTGGTAATTTTCAAGCCGGGCTTTATATGAGCCGAGCTTGAGCCGAAGGTTAAGGCTGGAAATCAAATTCAAGCCGGGCGTGAGCATAGGTAGGCTCGGCTTGAATTAGGCTCGGGCTCGTAAACTCTCTCTCTCTCTATATATATATATTTATATAATATGTAAACAATTCCAAATTGGATATTTGGATGGAGAATATCAAGATTAGGAAAAACAATCCTTAAAGTGATCAATCACCATGTAACTCCTAAATTTTCCTTATACAACACATTAGTCTATAAATAATTAAAACAAATAAAAAGCTCCATATCTAACTCTATGAGTATGAAGGTTTTTCTAGTACAAATCACACACACACACACACACACACACACATATATATATATATATATATATTGAGATTGAGATTCAAAGTCGTTAGCTGTTCCTGCTAGGTTTCGTCTTCAAAGGGTTATGAACATCATATTTTTTATCACTCACAAGTAATTTTTCTGTAAGTACACCAAATATCTATTTAGCTATAATGTTTTTCAATCTTAAAAATTACATGTGGAACATGTATCTTGAGAGATATTTCAACTTCATTATTCATGTGACGAGTAGATTTGATTAAAGTTTTATAATTTGTCATTAGAGCATGGATAATGTAATTTTTTTAAATATTTTTGGCACCATTATTCTTTTTTGTTAATTTATATATTAGATTTACTTTATTACTTGTAGTTTTTTTAAATAGAATAAATTCGGGCCGGCTTAGGCTCGGCTCGAAGCTCGTATAAATTTTCAAGTCTAGCCCGAGCTTTGAAAAAAAAAGCTCGTATGAATTCAAGCCTAGACGACAAAAGCTCGTATAATATCAAGCCGAGCGCGAGCATGACCAAACTCGGCTTGATTGACAGGCCTACCTGCAGAGAACTTTGTATTATCAACCAATGTATATATAGGTACAAACAATAATAAAACCCTAAGCTAGAAATATGGAAACACTATATACAAGGAAATGTATGTATACACATGAATATATTAGTTAACACTCCCCGGCAGTCAAAGCGGTAGTATCACAAAATTTTTGAATATTTAAAAAATCTAAAAGTAAAAATTCAAAAATATGTTTGGTAACACATAATTTTTTTGGTTTTTACTATATTTATTTTATTTACTATACTATTTATTAGTTGGAATTGAAAATGTTGTTTTAAAAGGTTTGACGCATAGAAAATGCGAGAAATGACTGTTAGAGTGATAAAACCCGAAGAGAACTTTGTATTATCAACCAATGTATATAGGTACAAACAATAATAAAACCTTAAGCTAGAAATATGGAAACACTATATACAAGGAAATATATGTATACACATGAATATATTAGTTAACACTTCCCGGCAGTCGAAACGGCAGTATCACGAATGCTGAGATTGGATCTAAAATCAAGAAACAATGGCAAGGATAATCCTTTGGTGAAGATATCTGCAAATTGATGAGCAGAGGGCACATGCACCACACGAATCTCACCAAGAGCAACACGCTCTCGTACAAAATGAATAGCTATTTCAATATTTTTAGTTTGTTGATGCTGCACGGGATTAGAAGCAAGATAGATAGAACTGATGTTATCACAGTAGACAATAGAGGCACTAGACAAAGGATAATGTAATTCAAAGAAAAGATTTCGAAGCTATGAGGTTTCAGCAACAGCATTAGCAACACCTCGATATTCAGCTTCGGCACTAGAATGAGAGACAATAGGTTGACGCTTAGAAGACCAAGAAATGAGATTATCACCAAGAAACACACAATAACCAGAAGTGGAACGACGAGTGTCTGGGCAACTAGCCCAATCCGCATCAGAGTAAGCGATAAGTTGAGAGGTGGAGGAGGGCCAACGGTGAAGGCCTTGGGTTAAAGTGCCCTTGACATAGCGGAGAATTCTTTTGAGAGCATGCATATGAGGCTCGCAGGGATCATGCATAAAAAGGCAGATTTTCTGGACAGCGAAAGAAAGATCAGGATGCGTGATAGTAAGATATTGGAGGGCTTCGGTGAGGCTTCGGTATAGAGTGGGGTAGGCAACGGGTGGGCTGGATAATGAAAGTTTGGAACGTGTGTCCACAGGAGTAAGGCAAGAATTGCACGACGATATGTTGGCACGATCAAGAATCTCGTGACCAAATTTGGATTGAGAAAGGACGAGACCAGAGGAGGAACGAGAAACAGAGATACCTAAAAAATAATACAAGGGTCCTAAATCAGACATGTCAAACTCCGAGGAGAGAAGACGAGCAAGAGTGGTGAGAAGAGAAGTGGAAGATGTAGTAAGAATGATGTCATCCACGTAAAGGAGGAGATAAGCAGTATGACCATTATGATGAAGGATAAAAAGAGAAGTATCGGCTTTACTGCTGACAAAACCTAAAGAAGAGATATAAGAGGTAAAACGATGATACGAAGCACGGGGGGCTTGCTTGAGACCGTATAGAACTTTTTAAAGACGACAGACGTGATGGGGAAAAGATGGATGAACGAAATTGGGTGGTTGTTTCATGTAGACAACTTCTTTAAGATAGCCATGTAGAAATGCATTTTTCACATCGAATTGATGGATAAGCCAAGAGTAGAAGAGAACTAAACTTAGAATAGTACGGAAGGTGGCGGGTTTGACGACGGGACTAAATGTTTCATCATAATCGAGGCTGAGTTGCTGAGTATAACCTTGAGGGACAAGGCGAGCCTTGTATCATTCGAGGGGTCCATCAGAGCAAAACTTATAGCAAAAAATTCATTTGGAGCCAACGAAAGTGTTAGGGGAACATGGAACAAGGGTCCAAGTAGAATTAAAGTGAAGAGCCAAGAGTTCAGTGTCCATAGCAAATTTTCAATTTGGATCACAAAGAGCCTAGACATGAGAGCGAGGTAAGGGTGAAAGAGAAGAGGCCGAGAGATTGAGTATTTGGCGAGGACGACCTATACTAGATTTGGAGTGAGTAACCATGGGATGTTGAGAAACAGGCAGGTGAGGGTTGCGTGGTTCCATTTCGGTGGGCTTTGGAGACACGGTGGCACCAAGCGGGTTGGGATGCGTAAGAGTAGTGGGGGCTGGATCGGAGTGCTGAAAAACAAAAGAGAAGAGGAGAGGAGGAGGAGGAGTCATCCGGTGAAAGAAAAGAGTAATCATGGGCTGGTGACGAGGATTGGTAGGAGGCATAAGGAAAGATGGTTTCGTCAAAGATAACATGACGGAGAGGATGATTTTATTGGTGGAAAGGTCAAGACAACGGTAACCACGATGATGGTCAGATCCTAAGAAGATACACTCCGTGGAACGAGGAGCAAATTTATGAAGCACGGTGGCAGAGAGATTGGGGTAGCACAAGCAACCAAAAACCCAAAGATGGGTATAGGTAGGAAAAGTATTGTAAAGAAGCTCGAAAGGTGTGTGATAAGATAAGGTAGTGGTGGGAAGAAGGTTAAGAAGATGGGTAGCCATGTGCAATGCTTTGACCCAAAAAATGGGAGGGAGGTTGGCTTGAAATAAGAGAGTGCGGACAATGTTATTAATGGATTGAAGAGACCGTTCGGCTTTGCCATTTTGTTGCGACATATGTGGGCACGAAAATCGAAAAACAATATCAAGAGAGCGAAAAAATTCATGAAAATTATTGTTATCAAATTCCCGACCATGATCACATTGAAAAGACTTGATTGTAGTATTAAATTGAGTTTTGACATAAGCATAAAAAGTTTGAAAAATATTAAAAATTTCGAATTTATGACGAAGAGGAAAAACCCATAGAAAGTGAGAAAAACCATCTAAAAAAATGACATAATAACGAAAACCATTTGCACTAGGGAGAGGCGAGGTTCGTAAGTCAGAATGAATAATATCAAAAATGCTAAACGAATTAGAAGTAGAACTAGAAAAAGAAAGACGATGATGTTTGCCAATTTGACAGGCATTACATAATTGTAAAGTATTTCCTTGACATTTAATAAAATTTCTAGAAGCTAAAAAATTGAAAACATTAGAGCCGGGATAGCCAAGACGATGATGGCAAAGCGTAGGAGAGACGGCGGTTAGAGCAACGACAGAGGGGTTAGGACGAGAGTAGAGGGGAGAACCGGGTAAAGATCGCCATGACTGTTAATGCGGAAGAAGTGGTTGCCCGTTCGAAGATCCTTCACAGAGAAACCAGATGGGTCAAATTCAATAGAAACATTGTTATCATGAGTGAATTGACTGACAGGTACACTAGATTTTTAACAATACTAGGGGCCACTAAAACATTGGGAAGAGAAAGCGTAGACTAAGAATGAGGGAAAAAAAAGTGACCAATATGAGAAACAGACAATGCAACACCATTACCAACTACTATTGATTTAGATGAATCACAATGTACGAGAGAATGTAAAATGCCTAGATGAGATGTCATATGTGCACTAGCCCCGGAGTTCATGTACCAATTTTCATCAGGCTGCGAAACAGACATGGTTGAGAAAAGCTTGGTCAGATCTATAGGTTGAAAGTGAGCTAGTGGACCCATTGTAGGCTGGGCCGAATGCATGATGGACGCTGGTGGTTGAGAGTGTATGAGGCTGGTAGGCGGGCCTGAATTGAAAGGAGGCCGGCCCATAAGAAAATCCTGAATAGGACGCTGCATGGGCTTGATGTGGATAAGGAGAGGGTGGTTTATATGGAGCGGCAACAGTGAGCTGAGTGTAGTTGGGCCCAAAATAATAAGCGGTTGGTGGGTGTTGGGATGGTGCTTGCGGTGTAATCCAAGTGGGCCGAGGAGAGACCTAATATTGTGAATTGGAAAGGGGCCCATAAGCAGGATTGGATGGCGGAAAATTGTGACCGTAACCTGTAGCTGTTTGTTGATGATTTTGCTTGAAAGATGAATTATTATTGCCATAATGTCCATTGCCAAGGCCAGTGCCTCGTCCAAAATATTTTCCTCGACCTCGACCTCTACCTCGATTATTGTTACTACGTGAGTTATTTGGAATAAAGGAGAACAGATGAATCAGATGAGGATGAGGACACGGATTTTTGAGATTCACGATACTCATGAAGGATAAGCATATTACGAGCTTGAGAAAAATTTGGAAAAGGATGTTGATTGGTGATGACATCTATTATGCTATTGTAAGTATCAGGCAGGTTATTAAAAATTTGGAGTACTAATTATTGATCTCTAATGGGCGAATCGACATCATGAAGATTATCCGCGATTCGTTTCATATCACGACAAAAATCAGAAATAGACAACAATCCCTTCTTATAATTTCAAAATTTTTCTTGAAGTTGAAGGGATCGGGAAGGTTTGTTGTTATTGAAAAAGGCTTCAATATTATCCCATATATTTTTGGCGGTAAAACCATTGCCAATAACACTTTCAAGAAGACTAGCATTGACAGAATTGTACATCCATGTTTTAAATTTTGGAAACCAACGAATACCAATCTTCATCTTGATCGTTTTTGGGAAGAGAAGAACCATTAATATGACCTAAGACTCGATAACTACGAAAAATATCGAAAAAAATTGTTTTCCATAATTTAAAACGAGGATCTTCCTCACAAAACTTAAAATTGAAAAGATAAAAAACATTGGTGATAGCAAAGGCCGGGTGGGAAGGGGTAGGATTATTTGTAGCAGGTTCCCCATAGTGACAATAATGGAAATTAAATAGATGAAGAAGACGAGAAAAAAAATATTAAGAGACGATTTACTTACCAGAGGAAAAGACCACGGCGGCGATTTGGGAGATGGAAGAATGGCGCACCGCGGGGCTCGGTGACTATGGTGGCCGGCGGTGCTGGATCGTGAATAGGGATGAAGAAATTCCCCAAGTTAGGCTGATACCATGTTAGATTGATAAAACCCTGCAGGGAACTTTGTATTATCAACCAATGTATATATAGATACAAAGAATAATAAAACCCTAAGCAAGAAATATGGAAACACTATATACAAGGAAATATATGTATACACATGAATATATTAGTTAACAATGACACTATCTTCATAGGTTTGTTATATAATTTGGCTTTTGATTTCTGATCTCTTTTATTATATTTTTTTCAAAACATCTTTTTGGTGTTGCTCTTTTTTTTGTTTTTTTCAAATCTTGACACGTTTCTAAAATAGAAAAAATGGAAACAAACTCGCCAAACAAATTTTTTATTTCAATTTTTGAAAATTTTGAAAACAAAACAAAAAAATATGAAACACGAGGTTACCAAACGAGCTCTATGATTACACATCTTCCCAAATGTATGAGCATTACCAAGCAAATTAGCAGTCGAACCATTATCTAATAAGTTATACTTATATGGTGCTTTTGATGTTTTAAATTGATAGCAAATTTGTTGAATTTTCTAAACCCAGAGAAGTTTTAGAAATTATAAGAAATGTGGGTGTATACACTAAAACCTACTATATGTGAAAAAGGAATTACGTTCATGACATGGTTTGATCCTTCCTGATGATGCTCTTGTGCAGTCGTCTCATATTGTTTTTTTCCCCCACTTGAGCTTTAATCAATGTCATTTGCTTTACAAACAAAAGAAATGGAAGTCTTTTTACTTCGACTTACCAGGTTGTTGCAGCTTTGCAGGGGGCACTCTCCGAGATGTTAAGAGGTACTAGAAAGGTGGATTTAGCTGGAAATTGGGCAACATCTCCATATATGAGGCAGAAATTCTAGCCCTGCGCAAAGGTCTTGCATTCGCATGAGAAAGACGAATCGAGAGAACGAATTGGAAGTGGATTCTGAAGACACTTTCAACCTAGTTACCGGAGGGGACGTGAGTTGTCATCTGTTGGAGAATATTGTTAAAGATTCTAGAAGATTAATTGGGATTTGGGATGCCTTGGATGTGCACGTTTAGGTATATCTTCAAATGAATGTGCGCGAGCTGACTAAGCTTGGCCACCAACTTGTATGTCCTAGGACAACCCCCCTCCCCTTACCCAACAAAGTGTGATGGATATCATTAGCTTAGAAGTATGAGATTACTCATTCCCCATTGTAACCAAAAAAAAAAAAAAAATCCCCACAGATAAACAACCTAAGAATAGCTACCTGATAGATTATGAAGAAGGAGATGAAAGAGAACCTCAAACGGAGACTTATGGCGAAGGGTAGGGGTAGGAAGACGATTAAGGAGATAAATGGATGTATAAAGAGCATCTACCTAAAAAGAGGATGGGATGTGAGCAGTAAAAAGTAAAGTCCTAATTAATTCCGATATATGACGATTTTTGCATTCCGAGACACCATTTTGCTCAGGGGTGTACGTACAGGAAAGACGCATTTGAATCCCATGGATAGATAATTAGGTACAAAATTGAGAGTTATCAAACTCACAACCACCATCACTTTGAAAAAGTTTTATTTTAGTAGAGAATAAATTTTCAACTAAAGCTTTAAAAGCACATAAGTGAGTAAAAACTTCAGATTTTGTACACATAGGATAACACCAAGTAAAGCGTGAAAAATCATCAATAAACAAAACATAGTATCTAAACCCCAAAGGGGAAACAATGGGAGAAGTCCATACATCAGAATAAATTAGATAAAGGGCACAATACTACGCCGTTCAACAGGCTAAAATGGCAGTCTAGGCGACCGACCTAACCGACACTGCTCACAAAAAGAAAAAAAACGACATTGAGAACCTAAGACACCTGTACGGGAAAACTGCTGAATAACCGAGATACTCGGGTGACCCAATCTGCGATGCCAGATATTACCAGATACAGCTCGGGCAACGAAAGCACCAGATGACGGAGAGACGGTACCGGAAGGCATAGGATACAGAACACTAGCAGAATGAGACTCCAAAAGAACTCGCCTTGTTACTTTGCCCTTTAAACAAAAACCATTTGAAGAGAATTCAATTAAACAGTTTTTATCTTGACAAAGCTTACGAACAGATAAAAGGTTATAAGAGAGTTTAGGTACATGAAGCACATTCGATAGGGTAAGAGGATGGGTGGGAGTATATTACGTAGTAGAGCCAACATGTTTAATAAGCAATAACGAACCATTTCCAACTAAAATCTTGTTTGTGCATGTGTAAGGTGTAACGGAAGAAAGATTACCATCATCCGGAGTCATGTGAGAGGAAGCACCACTATCAGGATACCACGCCACATCAGAGGTTTCAGCAATGAACAGAGCTAAGAAAGAATGTGCCAATTCCTCCATGACATATGCATAGTTGTACCGCTGCGAACAGGACGATGCTAAGTGACCAGAGATGCCACATATCTGACAAGAAGAACCAGGAGAGGGTGTTGAAAGAAGACTAGAGCCACTATAATGTATAAACCTGGGTGCACCAGTTGCCCCAAAACGACTAGAAGAACTCGAAGATCTATAACTAGATGGCGGACGAGAGTACTGTGAGTGAGATGAAGACTGAGTCTGAAAGGACGGATGAGAGTACTGATGAGATGGATAGTGACCCCGACCACCATGGCCACGACCACGACCATTACCATTGCCATTACCGGAGCCACGACCACTACTACGACTACGATTGTTTCGACTACTGTGAGAGAAAGTTTGGGATGAGTGAGAATTGGCTAGAAAAGCTGGGGAGACAGGTGTGGGAAACTGAGTGTGGATGTGAGACTGCTCAAACTGTAGAAGTTTAGCCCGAAGTTCATCAAAGCTAACACATGGAGACTGCATAGAGATAAATGCGACAAATATTTCATATTCTTTTGGTAACCCGTACAAGGCCTGCATAACCAAATCAGTAGAAGAAAGAGGATGGTTGACCGTAGCAAGATTGTCACCAAGGGTTTTGATTTTAAGAAGGTAGGCGTCACATGAAAGGTCGCCTTTCTTGATATTTCGTAATTCAGTTTTATAATGGATTTGTTTGGCTGTAGATTGTTGAAGGAAACGGCGTTCAAGAACAAACCACATATCTCGGGAAGTGGATAAATGATGAATTTCTTGATATATTTCTGGAGAGATAGTCGCTGTAATCCAAGTTTTAATACTTTTGTCAGTACGAACCGAATGAGAATATGAGGGGTTCAAAACAAATTAACCATTACCATCAATAACATAAGAGGGAGGACACAAGAGAGTGCCATCAACATAACCAAATAGTTCATAACTCGAAAGTACATCACCAAACTGAGATTTCCAAAAGAGATAATTTTCAGAATCAAGTTTGATGGAGATTACATGGAGAAGATTTGCAAGAGGAAAGTGATTTTTGTGAGAAGATGAAATGGGATTGGAGAAATTTAAGGAGGTAGTGCCGGTAGAAGGCGGAGGTGCAGTGGCGATGGAGAGTTGAGTCGAACCAGCGGAAGGGTGGTAGAGATGGGCGGTGCCGCCAAGGGTGCGGCGACGGCAGCTTGGTGGTGGAGATGGGCGGCCGCCGCTGGTAGGTAGGAGTTAGTGGTGGTGAAAGTTGAGAAATTAGGGTTAGGGTTAGGGATAAGGGGTGTTTGGTTGTTGCTAAAATTGAAATTAGGATTAGGGATAGGATGTGTTTGGTTATAGCTGAAATTCAAATTTGGGTTAGTAAGATTCTAGAATTAAATTTTGATATACGACCCCCACTTACTGGGAAGATGCCATATACTAGGTTTAATACTTAATTTTATTAAGTTTAGTGGAGGGAAAGGATGCCTAGCACCCCTTACTAACTTAGTATAATTTTTGTTTGGGAAAATTCATGTTCTAAACATTTATCTAAGTCTCACTTTGCACATTATTCAATTTATATAGCGCATATTGATAACATACATGCTTCATACAACTAATGAACATGCATCGAAAGCAATAAACCAACACAAATGTCCATGGGCTTTATCTAGAGGGCCCAAGCTAATGGGTCATCATTAAAAGGAAAAATAAGCCTAGCTATTCTTCGTGGGATCCAAGCTCCTCTTCTTTTGGATTGATCTCCTCTTGAAAGGCCTATTCTATATCTATCTTATTACATGAGATTATTGAACAACCTATACATAATTCTAGAAATAAAATAAACGAGCTCAATTTCGGCCCTTACAACCCATAAAAGGAAATACAATCAAAAGAAATAACCTAAGCCCATGGACAATGTCACCATCATATAATACATGCTCGCGAAAAATAAAGTAATTATGTTGGTGATTAAGTTAATAATTAATTAGTCCAACTAATTAACTTCCTCAATAAAATTCCAAATTTTATTGATAATCATGACAATAAACCATTTAGTGAGAATCTTTTATTTAAATAAATAACTTAATTAAAAAATTCTCCAAGAACCATTAATTAATTATTTCACTTAAATTAATAAAATTCAATAAAAACGATTTGGGCTTGATTTCATAAAATATAGATTACCAACCATTGACATATTTAATTTTAATTAATTAGGCCCAAAACTAATTTATTGAAGAGTCCATAATTTTAATTAAAATAATTTGTGCTTATTTAATTAAATCCGGGTCATCATCCTTTTGACCCACCCGGATAATTAAAATAGCCCAAAACCCATTTATTTAAAAAATTAGATCCGAGAAAAAATAACCTGACCCGTTAGGACCCGGGTCATGGACCCAGGCCCACAAAATAGGGCCCACGTGCTCCAGGCGCACTGCACGACGTGTGCCATGCGCACAACGCAAGGCCTTGAGCCTGGCCTGGCCCAGCGCACGGCGCCGTGTGCGCGCAGACTACGCACGTTGTTTTCATCGCGCTCGTCGCGGGGTTTTTCCAACTCGATTCTCACAAAAATTAGATTTTTCAATTCACAAGTCATCATACTACAACATACATGAATTAAACGCAGAAAAATCATGCATTACTATCATGAAAAACTTATTCAAAAACGCTAAAAAACACATAATCACGTAATTAATTAAATACAGAAATCAGAGATTGGCTCTGATACCGCTGTTGGGAAAAATTGCATAAAATCAACTAACGCAGCGGAAGAATATATTTAAATCCCAGTGGCTCATCTCTATTTCTCGTATTTAAATTGGGTTTCGAATTCAATTACCGTTCTCGCGTATGTTGAATTATGAACCAGCTTTGCAATCCCTTCTTGAACAGCAAATCCGTCGTTGTCTCTAAATTGCCATGCCAGAGTCAAAAATGAAATCTTCTTCTTCTTCTCTTGAGGGAGACGGCTAGAGAGAGAGAGGGGGTGAGGTGTTTTTACTTGGAGAGAAAGTTTGTGTTAATTCACTTAGGTTAATTTTCTCTAAGTAGTATATATACTACAATGAAACAATAACCTAGACTAAATTACCCCCTCATGTGGACGCCCACTTTATGGCTTTTAAAGCCATCGGGCTTTAGCCCTATTATGCTTATTTAATTAATTAAATAATTAATATTATTTATTCAATAAATAAATTAATTAAATAATCAATTAAATCCATGTTAATTTTATAATTAAATTGCTCTAAGGAATTAATTAATTCATTAACTTAATTAATAAATAAAATCATACAATGATTAATTAATTAATCTTGATATCCAATACCGAAAATCCTCTCAAGTCTTTTCCATGATTTTCCTTTTGCACTTCCTTTAAGCGCGACTCTTTAGGTTCGTCTCAAAAGGCAATTGGGAGGAAACCAAAAGGATGTGAGTAACACCTAGTCAGTCACGTGGCTCACATCGTATCCCAATTGAGAACGAATGAATAGGATAATTCCAAACCATATACGCTGTGAATACCGTACGAGTATAAACTTTTTATTCTTATATCCCAATCAAGTGAGAGTCATGGTTTTAGTCAAACTCACATGACTTGACCATATGCTCAGTTCATAATGAGTCGAGATCATTTTATGCTTTGGCCAAAATCTTTTAACCTCACTCATTCATGACTGCATAGGATATTTGGCTCATTCACTTATGAGAGAATAAATCCCATTTTGCTAATCAGTTAACAATGCTACTTGCCCATCAAGTCGCACTTCGAGGTCGATCCCACCAAATGGTGATTTGGATCTAACTACTCTAGTGACAGACTTGATGTCACAAGTACATCTTCAACTCGATTCCTCAGGTCTAAGGTTCACGCGTACCTATCACAACTTATTAGTTTCATCATTGTCTGTCAGTGAGTGAATACCCATGTGATGAAACTGATGCGAGCCGTGTTCGAACATACATATTAGTCCAACTTATACGTCTATGACATAAGTTCCCACTATCATTCCCATAGTGTTCGACTGGCACTTTCTCTGTCGAAACTTATATCATGCAAGTCCTTGTTCTGTATTGATGTCCAGTCAAATACTTTCTTAGAGTGCTAACCCTATTTAGAGAATAAGGATCAAACTCTTCTAATGTTATTCTTCCTATCCCATAGGAAGTAGAAGGTTTGCCTTTATTCTCAAGGACTTTACGTTGTTTATTAACACCTTATAAATGCCTATAAGAAAACAACCAGACAATATAGTCCACCCGTGGCGAAAAAACTCTCCCCCTGCGTAACCCTAGAAAGCCTAGGGTTTTGCCCACAATAACGGCACCAGCCGGCCACATGGAGCCGGAACCAGGCCAGCCTCCACCGGTGACTGTAACACCGAACAAGAATGCTAAAAAATTGAAAAGAAATTGCGTTGTTGATGTTACCCCCCCCCCCCCCCCCCCCCGCGTACTGGGAATACGCCGGTTGACACTGAAGCGCAACCTGACGCCGAAGGCCATGGTGTACCAAAAAGTAACATCAGGATGAATATGTGGGAAACAAATAATCTCTGTGACACGTGGAACCAAAAACTACCGGAACAGACCTTCTATACTGGCGAAAGGGAAGCCGACGACTTGGAATCATATTTTAACATGAATCTAGATGACGAAGACACGGCCGATGATTACACCATCCCCATGGAAGAACTTCATGGTATGGCAGCGCCGTACCATAGAGAGTTGATT
The DNA here is from genome assembly GCA_019426215.1 of Buddleja alternifolia. Taxonomy (NCBI): domain Eukaryota; kingdom Viridiplantae; phylum Streptophyta; class Magnoliopsida; order Lamiales; family Scrophulariaceae; genus Buddleja; species Buddleja alternifolia. The sequence continues at coordinate 45,449,519 of CM033391.1, read as the reverse complement.
GTGAAAGTGTTGGGTCAAAAAATTGGATATACAATGCTCAAACAAAGGATGAAGTCATTATGGCAACTCCAATATGAACTTTCCCCGGTGGATTTAGGTAATGAATTCTACTTGGTGAGGTTTCGCACAAAAGAAAATTATGACCATGTTCTTGAGGATGGCCCATGGATGATCCTTGGTCACTATCTGACAGTGAGAAAATGGAACCCTACTTTTGAACCCAAAACTGAAAAAATCTCGTCTACAACGGTATGGATCCGTTTTCCAGACTTACCAATCCACTATCTTAATGATACAACGATCAGAGGAATGGCAGAGAAAATTGGAAAGGTGATTTGTTTGGATAAACATACGGAGGAGGCAAGACGAGGCCGGTATGCACGGGTCTGTGTGGAAATTGACTTCGACAAGCCATTACGATCGTACTTGAGGGTGAATAAATGTATTCGCATAGTTGAATATGAGGGCCTGAACTTGTTATGCTTCACGTGCGGAGCCTATGGACATAGAAAAGAGACTTGTGGTATGCATGAAAAGGGGGCTGAACCGAAAAAAAATACGTACCAAACAACCCCAACAACACATGGACCATGGAACTTAGTACAACCGCGAAATAGAAAGGGTCAGCAAAAATGAGGTGTCGGTCAGGGTACCGAAAAGGGTACGGGATTTCCCATGGATAGGTTTAATATGGGTGGATATGAGGGTATGACGTTTAAAGCTACGACGTCAATGGCTAACCAAGGTCAGGGGAAGAAAACTACTACTCGTGTACGACAACAATACGTTCGCAAGGAAAAAGTTTCGCAAGATGGGGTTACAGCCAAATCGGCTCCAGTTAATCACCAACCAACAGTCGATAGCCCACTCCTTTGGGGACACGATTTGACATTTTGAAGGGCCTTAATGAAAATATGGACTCATTACTACAGAAATGACCTATAACAGCAGTTTTTTTGGGCCTATAACAGCGGTTTTTTTGGGCCTATTACAGCGGTTTTGAACCGCTGTCATAGGTACCGCTGGCATAGGTCAAAACCATATGACAGCGGTTCTATAGAAACCGCTGCAGTAGGGTGACCCTATGACAGCGGTTTCGGCGGAACCGCTGTCATAGGGTCATTTATTCAAAAAAAATAAATTAAATTGGACCCTATGACAGCGGTTCCGGCTGAACCGCTGTCATAGGGTGGTTTATTTATTTATTTTTTATTTTATTTTATCGTTTATAATGTTGTCATGTCGGAATGACACGAAATTCGCACAGTCATAGAGAAACGGTATTCTGAACAAAACGTAAGACGTTGTCTTACGCTCTCGTGATTTTAGCCATCCGAGATTGTTTAAGGCCTCAAATACGCATTTTATTACAAAGATACGTATTTTTGTAATAAAACGCATATTTGAGGCCTTAAACGATCTCGGATGGCTAAAATCACGAGAGCGCAAGACAAAGTCTTGCGTTTTGTTCAGAATGCCGTTTCTCTATGACCTTGTGAATTTCGTGTCATTCCAACACCGCAAAATTTCAACCGAGAAATATTTTCATAAATACACAAATATACGTACACCCACACATACACAAATATACGTACACCCATCAACATATACACAAATATACATACACCCATCCACATATATACATACACAAATATACACACACCCACACATACACAAATACACCCATTAACATATACACATATATGCATACACCCATGAACATATACACAGATATACATACACCCATCCACATATATACATACACAAATATTCATACACAAATATTCATACACAATATACATACACACACATACACAAATACACATACACCCACATATACACAAATATAAATACACCCACACATACACAAATATAAATACACCCACACATACACAAATATACATACACCCACACATATATGCATACACCCACATATACATACATCTATATATACTCTATGTGTGTGTGTGTGTATATATATATATATTTATATTTATCTAAAAAAAATACCAAAACTAAATGGAAGAAGGCGGCGGCGGCGGAGGTGGGCGGCGTCGGCGGCGGCAGAGGCGGAGGCGGGCGGCGGCGGTCCTATACCGAGAGAAACCGAGAGAGAGAGAACTAGATCTAGAAATCGAGAGAGAAACCGAGAGAGAGAGAGAAGTAGATCTAAAAATAGAGAGAGAAACCGAGAGGGGCGGCGGACGGCGGCGGCGGCGGTGGTGGTGGTGAGAGAGTTGAGAGAGAGAGAGAGAGAGAGAGAGAGAGAGAGAGAGAGAGAGAGAGAGAGAGAGAGTGAGAGTGAGAGAGAGGGGGGGCCGATTTGAAATAAACCCGCCCAAAATTTGAACTTTTGGCAGCGGTTCGCCCGAACCGCTGCCAAAAGTTCAATTTTTTTATTTTTTTTATTTTTTTTGACAGCGGTTCGGCTTGAACCGCTGTCATAGGTCCGAACCGAGTGCCCCCTATTACAGCAGTTTTCAAAATCGTTGTCATAGGTGCGCTGTAATAGGACTTTTTTGTGGTAGTGACTATGAGGAGGACATGGATATCCAGTCCTTGACAAAAGAGAATGCATCTCGGGCTCGTCGCCGACTGATACCGAAACATATGCGGGAGCAAGAGACATCATTAGTTGACATTGATTTGGTTCCAGCAATTCCGCATGGAACCACTTATCAGATCACTAATAACCGGATAAACCCAATTTTTGAAACCGGCTAACACTCGAATTCATAAGACCTTAACGAAGAGGATGATCCGGATGATGAGGATTGGGAAGCAAATAGCAACGAGGAAAGTGAGGAGGATACATCGCAGGGAGATAGTGACACCGACCAGGAAACGGACATCCGGGTCGAGGACACTGGAGTAAAGGATTGCATGGATACCGACATCGCCATGCAAAAGTTTAAGGGGGTTTCTGAAACCCCCCAGGTATGACTTCTTTAGTCTGATTCTTTTTTTTAATATTATTGTTTTAATGACTTTAATTTTTTGGAACTGCAGAGGGGCGGCGAAAAGAGATTTCTTGAACTCACTTAGAGAGCTTCTCCGTCGGCATAAGCCAATGATTCTCGTTTTGATGGAACCTCGGGTGCGGGAAAATCAAGCTGAGGATATTAAGCGGAATAACCAGTTTGATAGAGTGGAAAAGGTTGAAGCCAGGGGGTTCGCCGGGGGTATTTGGATTTTTTGGCGGACAACGGAAGTAGACTTGACATTGTTAGAGGCAAATGATCAGAGCATTACTGCCGTGGTTAAGCAACAAGGAAGACAAGATTGGGTTTTAACCTCGGTGTATACGAGTCCACACTTAGAAGCTCGCAATCACCTCTGGGAGCACATCATTCGAATGAACCCCACATTTGAGGTCCGTAGATCATAGCAGGCGACATGAATACGGTTATCAGTTAGGAGGAAAAATCAGGAGGTACTCCAATTGATTATCGAAAATGTCGGAAATTTGTGGAATGTGTTAACAAGTGCCGGTTAATTGATCTCAAATTTGTGGGGTCACCATTCACATGGGTGAGAGGTGGGACTTCAAATTTACAGGAAAGGTTGGACCGGATTTTGTGCAATGACAGTTGGCGGTTTCTCTTCTCACAAGCCGTCGTCACTCATCTACCGCGATTAGGATAGGATCACTCACCCGTGATGCTAACACTCATGAATCGTTTGCATCAGACCCAAAGAAGAGAGCACACTAGGTTCCAATCAGCGTGGTTCACCCATCCTGGCTTTAAGGATATGATTCGACGTGAATGGTGTCTTAAAAGGGCGAATGGGGTTCTCGCTCAAATCCAACACACCCGGGACCAAGCATGGATTTGGAATCGTGAGATTTTTGGACATATTTTTAAAAGAAAGCAGTGACTAGTTGCCCACATAGTCAGCATTCAGAGGGCACAAAGTTGTAACTTTCGAATCTCACTTAGAAAGTTGGAAATGAAGTTGACCACGGAATACAATGAAACTTTGAGACAAGAGGAGAGTTTTTGGAAATAGAAATCAAGGATACAATGGCTCCGCCGGGGGATCGCAATACGAAGTTCTTCCATCTCTCGGCAGTTACGAGGCACGCTAAGGCTCCGACTCGGGTCCTACACCGTGAAGACGGTGAGCCGGTGATAGACCCTCATACTTTGCAATCGATGGCAGTCGAGTATTGACACGCTAAAAGCTAACGTGCTATGATAGCAAGTGCACTAGTCGTGTGTAGTAATAAGTGGACTAAAAGTCCGGGTTGTCGAACCACGGAGACTTGGTATTTTAATTTATGATTAATGAAAATGGACAAAAGTAAATTGCAATAAAACGAGTAAGCAAGTGAAGAACCAAAGAGAAACGAACTATAGATTAAATCTTCACGTATGATAAAATGACTAAGGCACATGCTACAACCGAATCTACTCGTCAATATAGATGAGCTACTCTTCGAATTATTAGACTCCTATTGCTTTGGTGGAAATTCCTTAGATAATTATTACCCGATGTCTCAGCACATAATAATCCTATGATTAATTGATGGTTCTCTAAATATGTCTATCCGAGAATCTAATCAATAGCCACGCATTAACGTTCTAGAGTTTTCCCGGATAAATCCGGCTAACCGCACCCGGAAATCTTTACCTATGTCTAGGGCAATTCCTCATTAGTTTCGGATGATGAGTTGATTCCATTGAACCCTAATCTATCTTCTCTCGAACGACTAGACTAGGCAAGATAGCAAACATATGGTGATCAAGCACATGATTGTGATAAAAGCTCAAAATCAACACACAAAGCATTATGAGAATTAATACGAAAATTCACTTCACATATATTGATTCATAAATTGGCCTTCACATGGCCTAAGTTCTACAAGTTTAGCTCATAACCATCAACATAGAAGAATTCAACATGTTCATATACATAAGTGTAAACACAAAAATGCAATAAACAATGAACAAACTCCCTCAAAGGTTGAATGGTGATGGATCCTCAAGTGGAGCTTCAATCCTTAGCTCTTCTCCTCCTCTTGCCTTCTAAGAATGATGATCAATGAAGCAGATTTTCGCCCCCCCCCCCCTGTCAAGTGTGTGTTGTGAGGGGTTCCCCCCCCCCCCCAATGGGGTGTCCTCCACTACTCTTAAAGTGAGTAGTATAAAATTCCCTAAAGTAGATCTATTAAGAAACATACTTATGACATCCCTCTCATACATGTGATGACCTCTTGGCTTTAAATGTTCCATTCCCCCATCAAATGATGATCTTTTGGCTGAAAGGAATCAAATCTCGGATGTGGCCACGCCTAGGCGCGGGAATTATGGCGCTCGGGCGCCGTCAGCAGAATGTTGGGAGTATTTGCCTCTGTCTGGCGCAGTAATTGTATTTCCTTCATAACTCTCTCCACAAAACTCCGATTTGGATGATTCAAGTCCTCATTTGAAGCTAACACATAGTTCTACAACTTTGTAGAAGGAAACTTCATCCAATTCGGTCTCTAAACATACGGAAATAGCGCTCGAACGTGGAAAGTGGTGTAGATACGGCGCCCGGGCGTGGGCAAGATGGCGCCTAGGCGTAGGGGTGCATAGCAATTTGGCCTAAACTTGTTTTATACGTCATTTTTCATCCCGTTCTTTGATTGTATCCATTTAAGACCTGAAATCACTTAATGCACGAATTAAACGCACATGTGGCAAGAATCAAGCGATAAATGAACCTAAGACATAAACGCAAAGGGGCTTAAAAACACGTAAAAATGCCTCTTATCAAGTATTATAAGAAGTTGTACGGAGCCGATGGCCCGATTTCAAATTATGTCACTACTTCGGGTTTTCCCCGACTGCAGGGACATCATTTAGACGAACTGACAGCTCCAGTGACTAAAGAGCAGGTGAAACGAGATTTATGGGATATGAGCCCTCTGAAGTCGCCGGGACCGGACGACACACAGCCCATCTTCTACCAGAAATGTTGGGACATTGTGGGAAATGATCTGTTCAAGCTAGTGCAGGAAGCCTTTCTGTCAGGTACTATTGATACTCATTTAAATAGATCGTGTATTGTTCTTATTCCCAAGGAAAAAAATCAGACACATCTTTCTCAATTTCGTCTAATCAGTCTAACGAATGTGGCTTTAAAAATTGTGACTAAGACTATGGCTAATAGGATACAAAGTTTTATGGATTCTCTAATACCGCAAACATAAAGTAGTTTTATTAAAGGGCGTCAAACTATTGACAACGTTTTAATAACTCAAGAATTAGTTCATGACTTCCGTAACTTAACGGGGCAAAAAGGTTTTTTCATAGCGAAGATCGATTTTGAAAAAGCCTATGATAGAATTGATTGGACATTCTTAGAAAATGTGCTGGTGGAAGTGGGCTTCCCCGAGACTTGGATCAAGCTTATTATGGCATGTACCACTCAAGCTCAGTTGTCTCTCCTTTGGAACGGGACACCGACGGAGTGGTTCGTGCCCAAGCGTGGTCTAAGACAAGGGGATCCCCTCTCGCCTTATTTGTTTGTGTTCTGTGTGCAAAAATTAGGTACGCTGATTGATACATCCGTGAGCGAGGGACGGTGGAAACCCATCTCGACCTCCCGGTTCGGACTGAAAATCTCCCATTTAATGTTTGCGGACGACTTATTACTTTGTGGGGAGGCCTCTATTCGACAAGTCAAAATAGCCAGGACGAGTTTAAATACGTTTTGTGGCATCTCTGGGCAACGAGTAAATACCCACAAATCTCGAATCTTGTTCTCGAGAAATGTGAGTTTGGGAGTTCGACATAAGATCGCACAAGTTACCCACCTTAGTCCTACTGAGAACCTTGGGTGATATCTCGGCATGCCACTTCAGCATGGTTGGGTCCTCAAACGGGATTACGCATTTCTAGTTGAGAAAGTCCAAAACCGACTTAAGGGATGGAAGGGAAAGCACCTATCTCTGGCAGGACGCGCTACACAAATCAAGGCTGTTACGGAAACGATCCCAAATTATCACATGCAAACTACAAGACTACCTTTAGGAATATGTGATGAGATTGAGAAAGCTAACCGAAAGTTTCTTTGGGGAGGCATGGGTGTTGAACGAAAGTTACATCTCCTGAAGTGGCACACGGTTTGCAAGTCAAAACGTCATGGTGGTCTCGGGCTTCGTCGGCTCAGAGATATGAATCTCGCTCTTCTGGGCAAGCTTGGATGGCAACTCTTAACAGATACTTCAAGGCTTTGGGTCCAAGTTATGATACATAAATACGTTCGACGACAAAGGGCGCGATCAAAGAGGGCCACGTTTCATACGTGGCGAAGTATATTATCCACCTTACCGCTGCTCCGTACCGGGATTAGATGGATTGTGGGGACTGGTGAGTCGACGCATTTTTGGACCGATGAATGGGTAGACGGGGGTCCTCTATTTCTGCATGTTAATCATCCGATCCTTATAGACACATATACTCGCACTGTGGCTAGCTATTGGCAACCGAATATCGGCTGGGACTGGGATGAGTTGCGCCTCCTACCTTAGTCGGTCATGGTAAGATTACAGGATATAAATCTTGATGAAAAAGAAGAGCAGCGGGACACCCCGACATGGAAGTTCGCACCGAATGGAAAATATGACGTTAAAAGCGCTTACGCGGTTCTCACACACGATCATACACCAGATTTGGATGCAAAAAAATGGTCGAAACTTTGAAAGGTGCAGGGCATTCACCGTCGAAAAGTGTTTCTATGATTGGCTCGGCATGGAAAAATTCTTACTCGAGACCAACTTCATAGACGCGGTTTGACGAAGTCGGACATTTGTGTCCAATGTGGTACGGCTTCAGATACAGTGCTACATGCACTTAGGGATTGTACATGGGCACGACAAATATGGTTTAATCTTGTTCAATCAAAATGGCATGATATTTTTTTTGCAGGAACACATCAATCGTGGATGGACTGGAATTTAAAACATGCAGCTCAGAGGTACGCTTAGTGTGATAATTGGGCGATGGTTTTTACTGAAACTATTTCCTTTTTGTGGCAGGTTCGCCACGAAATCCTCCATGGAGATCGAGATGGTGTCCCGAACCTACAAACGGGACTAGATATGTTACGTAAAAGAATTGACGGAGTTGGGATTGCCCTAAAATTTGACCGGGATGATATGCGTACGTGTATCCACACTGGCTGGTCGAAACCCCCCTCGGGTTACACAAAAGTGAATGTGGACGCTGCGCTAAGCCCAAACATGAATGGACTGAGCAACTGTGTAGGGGTCGGGGCAGTTCTACAAGACGAACAAGGAATATGGATTCGTGGCTTCAGTGGGAATATGGAACCATGTTCGGTTTTGGAGGCCGAGATACGAGCCATTCTACTAGGGTTAGAATTGGCGTGGGATGCCGGACTACGAAGAGTATTACTCGAGTCGGATAGTCAAGCGGCCATCACGAGTATTGTGGAAGCCTCCAACACGCATCATCACTTTAATGTGATATTTGAGATCCGAAGAGTGCAAGCTCGAGACTGGGATGTCTCAATACGGCATATTTGGCGAGAGGCCAATCGAGTGGCTGATGAACTAGCTACAAGTGGTTTTAATACCAATTTGCACTACATAGATGTACCGGATTTGCGTTTCTCTAGTTGTCTGTCGAACGATAGAGATGGTCATACATGGCCTCGTCTTGTAACTAAAGAAAACAACAAGACAATGCCATATATATAATAAAAAGATATTGTTTAGTTACAAGTCAATGCCCTATAAATCTATCCTCTTTATGGCATTTGAGAGCATACACTCTAAGAATCACTTTTGGTCACTCGTTCACATTAGAATCACTTTAGTTCCTCATCTTCAAATAAAGTCGATTGAGCCCATGAACTTACAATAAAGTTTCAATATAGTCCCTTTGATCAAAACTCTGTCAATTTTGATCAGAGAATAGGTCATATGCACGGCATGTGACATATTTCAAGGGTAAAGTTATTAATTTAATATTTTAATTTCAGGTTAATTCCATAACTTTTCCATATTTATCAATTTGGTCCCTTAACTTTTTAATAATTTTCAATTTGATCATTCGACAAGATTTTTTCTGTGCATTCCTGTCTTTTTAAGCATCCATTGTCATTGCTGAGCTTATAAAACTAAAAAATGATTGTGTTTGTGTTATTTGTGGTCTACCAACCATAGAGAGACTTCAAAATAACAACAATTGCATATAAAAGCCAATTTTAGTAGCACATAATATACCAATTTCAATAATTAAACAAAAGCCCTAAGCCTAACTCAAACAAAAACTCCAGACATAGTTCCACACACAAAACTTTTTTTTTTTTTTAGGCAATTTACGTTTAGTAGTTCGAGATATTCACCAATTATACAATTTTTCAAGCAGATTATATTTAGAATTTATGATTTTTCATAGTGCATTATGTTTCAGTATTATTTCAAAGACTGATTTTATGGTCTTTGGTTGCAATTACTCAAAACCTAAGCTGTAATTTGCATGTGACTCGTCTTCTCCATCGAAATTTTGGCAATTAGGTGGTGAATGCAAAAATCCTAACTTTTTCCTCAATGTTTTATGTTTGAGTGTTGAAATGTTGTCTAAGTGTTGATGGTGAGTGCTAAATGTTTGGGTTTCCCCCTTTTTCGTTTTGCCATTTATTGTCAAACTATAAATGATATTTTTACTCTTAAATTAAGTCATGTGCTGCGGACATGACCTATTTCCGGCTGAAATTGATCGAAATCATAACGAGGGACTATATCGAAACTTCATTTTAAATTGAAAGATTTAAGTGATGCGAATCAAAGATGAAGAACTAAAGTGGTTCTGATATAAAAGTTGAGGGTCCAAAAATAACATTACCTAAAAAATATACGAAACTACGGTAGTTTAGTGTCAAGACATACATAATGAAATTGAGAAAAGAAAAAGGTCATGCGAGATTTATGACGAATGATGCTTGGATAAATACCAATTCAATTTTTTCCGCAACTTTTATTTTTAGGTAAAATAAGTTCTGGACATACTTTTTTTTTTTACCAGAGTTTCCACCGTCGACCGCAGTGACTAATCCCCTCGTTGATTGGAGGCATCTCGAAGGGTGGGACCAAGGTATTAAATTACGGTATCGGTATCGGGGTAGTAAATTTACGGAAATTTCGATGGAAATTTCGGGGATATTCAAAATTTCGATATCGATTTTAAAGAAATCATGGATATTTATAGAAATATTTGGAAATTTACAACGAAACTTTGTGTAACTTTAAATATCATAATTATGCATTTTTTACATATATAATATTGTATATATAATGTATGTATAGTGAATTTTGTTAAGTAGTATGATTAAAATCTGTGGCGAAAAATATAAAATAAATATGATTTGAGAGTAAAGTAATAATCAAATCTTCTAGGAACTTCATTAAAACAAAAAACCACAATTTTAATACAAATCATCATTTAAAACCACATTGAGTTTCTTGGAGGATCGAAATCACTATCATTGGTCTTTCTTCTCCCTCCACTTTCGTACTGCATGTACAAATTATTAGTCAAATGTTGACAGTATTCATCCCATGATATTGAATGTTAGTAGTACTGCATATAATGATGGTAATATCCTTCTGATATTGTATTCTGCTGAACCACAACGGGTACAACATATTCGACAATATTCATCCCATAAATATATTCTTTGAAAAAAATCTAATGTGAATTAGTGAGTACATGACTTATTTCAACAAGAATTGACATAAAGATCACACTTTCCAAAAGATCCCCCAACTGTGAATACAAAATGAATACAATCTCACAATATTCGACAAGTGCTGAACCACAACGGGCACAAGTATAGTAGGGGCAAAAATATAAAATTTTGAAGTTTTTGAGTATGGTCGATATTTCAGGATATTTCAGGATATTTCGGTGGATATTTGACAAAGTATTTTTTATTAAGAATTCAAGATTTCGGGAAATATCAAAAATATCGGTAAATATAGGGAAATTTCGATAGATATTCTGCAAAATGGGATCAAAGGTGAGATTTCGCTTCGAAACCCCCAAAAATCCGAAATTTCGAAGTATCGGAGGATATTTAAGACCATGACAAGACATTGACTCATTTTATTTTTAGTATCCTATTTTACGTGATTTTATTTTTAGTTCCAATATTCAAATAAACTTTAAAAAATTAATGCCGAGATAGAGCAAAACTAATCATTTGCTTTGTATTCCGTGAGAGCTGATAGAAGAAATTGCAATTTACCCCTTGAACTACTGAACTTGCATAACTAATTTTTTTTATCATTTAGACTCTTAACTACACTAAAAATATGTATTTACCCTCGTCCATGCATAGCTTATGTATTAACTTTATTACCCTCTTAATTGTACGCAGTTGTTAGTCAATGATGTGGCGAAGAAAAAATAAATAAAATTGTGAAATTTAAATGGTGAGGAAAATGAGAGTGGGAAATATATGATTAAACATATATATATATATATATATATATATATATATATATATAGGATATGGATCAAATACATCCCTATACTTTAGGTAAGATATAAGACTCAATCTACACTATTGATACCATTTAATCCCAATGTTCGGATTTAACTCCATTTTTCAAATTGTATGATTTTTTTTAATGATGCAGAGACATTTTAGTCCATTAACAATTTTAAATCTCCACCACCTCACAACAATTTTTAATGATGCAGGGGCATTGTATAACAAAGATCCCCCAATTCTCCTGTACTCGGTCGTTCATCACGGCGGCGCCAATTACTGCTCCAATTGCTTCAGAACAATCTCACAAGATTCTCCGGCGACAGTTTCTTGCCCTAATTGCTCCGCCGCTTCAATTTTATGCACTCCGAAATGCCTCTCGATCGCTCTCTCCACTTCGCATTCTCAAAATCGTCTGCCAAGCTTTACGCCGCCGATTCGCCGCTCATTCACCACGACAACGACCTCCATTTGCAAGCTCGATTTCTCGTTTCCGCGTATAATCTAGCTGTGGTGTCAATTTCCGATTTTCATACTCTCCTTTCACTTCAAGGCGAACCTTATAATGATGATGCATCTGTTTTTTTACATTCATTGATTTCTTCGATTTGCGGTTTGTTAAATCCGGGAGAATTTCGATTTTTGGTAGAATTGACTGCGGCTATGTTGGCTAAAGTTGTGATGGCTAATTGTATTGTACAGCGTGGTTAACACAATTATACAGCAAATATTAGTGTATTATACACTAAAAACTCAATATACAGTATATTATAACACATTATACAGTGTGTGTTTATACATTGTTCTAAAACACTCAATATGTTATAAAATATTATACAGTATATTATAATACATTATACAGTGTGTGTTTATACATTGTTCAGTTACAATCTTATAAACCATTATACAGTATCTTATAAGTCATTATATAGTATGTTATAAAATATTATACAGTATATTATAACACATTATACAGTGTGTGTTTATGCATTGTTCAGTTACAAATCTTATAAACCATTATACAGTATCTTATAAGTCATTATACAATATGTTATAAAACATTATACAGTATATTATAACACATTATACAGTGTGTGTTTAGACATTATTCAGTTACAATCTTATAAACCATTATACAGTATCTTATAAGTCATTATACAGTATGTTATAAAAAAAAAATGGAGTACTTTGTTGCACCTTTCTGTTATCTTCAAGAATATATAGTTCACAAACATTAAATGCCTCATTTTAGTTTTAGTGCATCCATTTGCAGATTTACTTCCAAACATAAACATCTTTAATAGTTTTATTCGAAATGTTGGCTTCTATGCACAAACATTATTGGGTTCAATATGCACTGCCTTATGTATGATCTTATTTTGAATCATTTGTTGATTGTTATTTCTGAGTTTTCTTGTTTGTTGGCAAAAATCCAGATCTGACTGAGGATTCGCATATTTCTGAGGAAGAGTATACGTTGATGTCTTTTGGATTAGTTGAACTCCATTTTAGGAACGTGTAATTTGCCTAAGTTTTAGGCTTAGCAAATGTTCCAACCTCGTACCCCTCTGGGATGTGTTTTTACTCTCGAACACAGATCTCAATATCTTATAAGCTATTATACAATATCTTATAAGCTATTATACAGTATATTATAATACATTATACAATATATTATAACACATTATACAGTATGTTATAACCAATTATACAGTAAGATGTCTCATTAATAATTGCACGTTATATGTTAACACACTGTATCATTTAATTACACATGTTGTATAATGAGGTTGTATGTAGTGTATAGAGATATAGAATGTGCTCTTTAACATGTTTCAATAATATTTTAACATGTTTTCAATATTTACTATATGTTATATATTAACATACTGTATATCATAGTTATATTGACTGTATAATGATATACAAGTTACTGTATTTTAACTGTGTTATAACATTCAGTTATATTCCAATTTCACTACCACCACCACAATCATGTTGTTTCACCAACGTAGAAGCCTTCTGAACAAGACCATCAAACACCTGAAAAATCCTATCCAACTCAATCAATTGCGCCGCCTCTCTCCTCTGCTCGTGGATTTGAAACTACACCATAGCTTTCTTCACGTCTTGAAGCACGATGAACAGCTCCGGCGGCACGTCTTGTGGTGACTGCTGCTTCAAGATCTCCTCCAACTTAATGTTTTGCTCTGTTTCGAAGGTGTGGAGTACAGAAATGGCGGATTTTGTTCGATTAATTTTTTGAGAGATTTTAGGGATATTTTCTGCCGTTATTTTTGGTAGGTGGATAGACTGAATAATGGGGTCAATTGACTATGATACCCCTGATCCCAATTGAATCATAGTTTCCCACCTGTTTTTGCTTTCTTTATGGACTGTTGGATTTAATAGATCCAATGGTGTATATTGGGTCTTAGATCTTATCTAATATAGGGTATATATTAGATCTTGACCCTATATGTATATATATATATATATATATATATATATTGATTTCCCAAGACTAATTCAAGATACTGTCAGACGCAATTGCGGGGACCTCCCTAAAGAAGGTTTTTGCATCCATAAGGGTTTAACACAAGACCTCTTATTTAAGTGACTAGAAACCTTTATACTCAAGTTAATTTCTTTGGGTACGGAAAGAAGCTAGTGTATTATTGTACAGTTTAGTGGTAAGTGAATCAATATTTTTAGGGTGTATTTTCTACTATGTGTGTATATTGGAGGAACTAAACCGCAATTTTAAAAATCATATTTAATAGAGGTCTGGCAGCCTTTAACCGAATATGAAGCAAAAGACTAAAACGTTAATATAACGAAAGAACTAAATTTGTAAGTTTTCGAAATATTAGGATTATAAATAAAATCGTGATATTAAAAATAAGATGAGGCTATCCTATAGGAAGAAAAAATGCAATTTGAAGTACAACTCTTCCAATAGCCAATTTTATTATTAAGGAATCTTTTGTAATGTTTGTGTGATAATAACTTGATAGTTACGTTTCTACTAATCCTAATTATGCTATATGACTCCCTCTCGTTAATAATCTCTCCAAGTATGCTTACAACAGTAATTACACTTTGGGTCAAATCCGAATTTAATGGAAGTGATTACAGTTGTGAGTGAACATAGTTAAAATCTTGAAATCTTTATCACGTCCGTGTAATTGGGAAATCCATATCCTTACTAATAAAGTCCAAGTTCGATGAGTAATATAATACTTTAGTAACTAAACTAGGTTATCATTCTTATATATATACTCCATTCGAAAGAAAATTACTAGTCATCATTCTCCACGAAACACAAACACACCTACGTTGGAAACAGATTTTCTTTAACCCGTCTTCAAGAAATAGAAGAAACCAGAAAAAAGAATGATTTGGAGGAGAGGGAGAAAGCTTGGTTCGGGATCATATAGCTCCGTTTACGTTGGTGTAAATGGTGATTCTTCTTTGCCGCCGTTGATGGCGGTGAAATCTGCCGAGATTTCAAGTTCCAAAACGCTAAAGAAAGAAGCCGAATTGTTACGGAAGTTTGAGGGTTGTCCACACGTTATCCATTGTTTTGGGGCGGGTGAGAGTCAAGAAAACGGGGCGACATTGTACAACATATTTCTTGAATACGCTCCAGGAGGAACTTTAGGTGATTTGATAAAGAAGTCGAAGGTCCATGGCGGATTACCTGAAAATCAAATCAAGCTACACGTGAAATCATTGCTTCTGGGATTGAGCTTCATTCATAGGTCCGGATGCATACACCGCGATATAAAGCCGGATAATATTCTTCTTGATGGTAATGGAAATGTCAAGATTGCAGACTTTGGGTTGGCAAAAAAATATGGAATAAAAGAATATGGGACTAATAAAAGAAAAAAGGGTTGTATTGGAACATCATTGTATATGGCACCGGAGATAATTGAGAATGAGGTTTACGAGCCGCCAGTGGACATATGGGCACTTGGATGTACGGTGGTTGAAATGATCACCAGAAAACCAGTGTGGGATTCTCCAGATGCTGATCCTTTTGTGGTTATGTTCATGATTATGACTGTGGGGATGCCGGAGATTCCAAAGGGGTTGTCGGAGGAGGCGGAGGATTTTGTTAGGAGGTGTTTGGTGGTGGATCCGGAAAAGCGGTGGACGGCGGAGATGCTCTTGGACCATCCATTCGTAGCTTCCATACAAGAAGGAAAATTAATCCCACGTAATGGTGATATGCCGAAATCAGCATGCAATGGTGGCTTCAAAAATTGGACAATTGGGTGCTGTTGAGCCGAGGAATTATTTAAAGGACAGTTATGTAATTTAGATAGATAAAAGAACTACGTGGCTTGATCCCATTAATTAGATGCATGCATGCAATGGGCACGTAGGCAGCCCAAAAATGTAGTTTAATTGGGTGCAGCCACTGTTATGTAAAAAAATATATTCATCAAAGTAATACATAATGCAGAAAAAGAATTGCATGGTGAGATGATGCAGTAATTTTTATGTGTAGAACAAATACTTATTTAGTGTGTAATTTGAAATTGCTTTTCAAACCTATTATGAATTCAAACCTATTTTTTAGGTTAAAGTTCGGGAAAAACCGAATGTACATTGGTAACGCGACTTATAAGCTTATGAGGTAGGGTCAATTGTAAAGTAGTTACAAGAAACTGTTGAAAATTCATACAAATGTCAATTACAATCTTTTGGCCTTTTAGAAACATCACAGGTACAGGAGAAGTCAACACCATTCTTCGTGTCTTCATCTTCGTGAAAATTTGGACCAGAGATAGATAACGAAAAACAAAAGTAGTGCAAAAAGAATGACGTGCATGACATGGCTCGATCCTTCCCTGATGATGCTCTTGTTCAGTCTCCTCATGTTGTTTTTCACCCCTGCCTGAGCTTTAATCAATGTCATTTGCTGTACAAACAAAAGAAATAGAGCAATGTCATTTCTTTCCTTCCAAACAGTTGATTATCTTATTACAACTAATGTTTTTAGACTGTACCGGGTTTAACCTCTGTAGATACATTGTGAAAGTAAAGATTTTTCATAAGAGACATAAAAAGCAATTTTGACTCATTATTCTAACAGTATTTCAGGGGTCATCATCCAAATCCAAATGGCATTCTTCTTCCTTTATCTTCAAGGTGAGGCAAGAGACTTCTGGTCCTTCTCTTTTGTTTGGATCATTCTTGATAAACTGCTTTTTAAGCAAATTATATTTATCTAGACCTAGAGGACTTACTTCCAACCTTCCCTTGTGGAGCCAAAGGGGTTTATTACAAGAGATCCCAGAGGCTTGCTCGGAAAGGCGCCCAGTCATTCCAAAAAACACTTGTGACCCACGAAGTTAGTAACCTTTTTCAGTGCATCATATGACAGAAATAAGACCAACCCTCATCTATTAAGGGTAGAGCACCAAATAACGAATCCTACTTCAATATAATTCACAGAATGAAATTTCCAAGAGCCCATACTGTTGGGAGTGTAGGAAAACCAAGATAATATGAAAAGGATTATATCACATATTATAGCATTCCCTTTTGCTCTTAATCAACCTCAAAAGTCAAAATGGTTTCAATTTTCTTCCTCCCCCCTCCATTTATCAAATACCCTCAACCTAAAAAGGAGCTCAAAAAAGTTCAGAAAATTAAACGCGCTTCAGTGTAGATTCAGTTATGGCTTCCTAAAAGTTTATACTAGTTATGCAAGAATTCTTTCTTTTTTTTTATCTGGTCTCATCTTTGAAAAGTCTTTTGCAGCAGCAAAGAGGTTGTGGTTCCAACAAAAGAGAAACAAAATCTAGTGACAATCGAGACTAAAAAGTCTAATGGCTCATATTGTATCAAAAACGTAATCAAACATAAAAAAAGTCACATATTATTCCAGTCTTAAAAAAATTGACTAGCATGGTCTAACAGTCAAAGCTGGACCTCAAAGAAATAGGCTTCTTCTGTTTACAATGTCGCAATTCGCTAAAAATCAATTCACATACTGAGCTGAAAGTTGACGACATACCAGCTGATTTAGGAATTCATTTTGGAACTTCGCTTCTGTCTCAATCTCTTGAGCTACCTGCAGTAATTGCATAGATAATAAATAAGACTAGAAAAGGTCGAAACCAAATACATATTATGCAAAATAGAGCTCAGACAGAACCCACAATTATGTTTTAGCACAAATTTAACTCAAGGAACAAGCATGGTGATCCTCAGTGATTAGTATGCAAGCTTTCGCACTAAGCACAAAATGAAAAACGAGGCATGTGCTTCAACTTACACAAATTTTTCTAGTCTAAAAACAGAAATTACATTCACAAATCAATTCAAGATTTCCCATCATACTGGTCGATTCTATCTTAAAAGCTATCAAAGTCATAAACTCTTAAACCGCACAAAATTTGACAATTATAAGGAATTTGCTGCAAGACCAAAATTCACTACACAAATTCAACACAAAAACAAAATAAAAGTTGAACCTAAAATAAAGTTGAAAATAAAAGAAAAGAAAATCTCACATCTCGGAGTTTTCGAACTTGATTGCGAAGACCGGTTACTTCCTCGTCAAAATCGGCGTGCATCGGATCGATTCTCAACTGAATCTCATCGGAATTATTGCTATATGCCCCTGGCCTCGTGCTTAATCCCTCTCTGATTCAATAAAACGGCAAATTAATCAGACGCACACCCAGAATTATATCTATATAAGCTCAAATGACAATTATATATATACATATACATACATTATTTTGAGATTGAAATCGTGAAATACCTTGATCTGTAGGGAGCAGCCATTGAAGAGGACGATGAATAATTAACTCAGAAAGCCCCAATTTCTTTTCTGTTCTGCTGTTGGGTGGATTTCAGATTTTCGCTTTATTGTGGAAACGTTTTGCACCAAAGCGCTTTAAGATATGAATATTTTCAATTTACACTTTGTTTCTAATTATATTCGAAATGGACCCAAAACATTTTCCAAGTTAGAAAAATGAAAAAATATAAAAGTATATTCAAAAACTCTAAGTGCAAGCTATGTTTATAAATTATTATATTATTCAATTGGGAGAAAAAATATAAGTATACACAATGATGTCATAAAAGTGAAAATAATAAGGCACACCATGTATTAGTTAATTACTCACAAATAACCGAGCACATGTCACCTTAGATGCCACAAGTTAGCAAATGTCAGAAACATTGTTGTAGGCGTTCACGGTTTGATTAAACTATTGAACCAAAATCAAACCAAAAATTTCAATTCGATCTTCAATTACTTTATCATATATTTAAATTTTTTCTAAGTTTCGATTTTAGGTACAGCCGAACATAACGAACTGATAATTCAAATTTTCTATATATATACTTTTTACTTTTTATAATTTCTTTTTAGTGTTAAGTTCTCTTCTTTTTTGAATTGCTTCACTCTTTGGGTTGAATGGTGGATTATTAGCATTGGGGTGCTTAGATATTAATATCAAATATGTGATTAGAATATGAGATTTAGGACACTTTTACTTTTGTGAAATATTATACACATGGTCTTAAATTTCTTCCGAAATTTCTGATTTCCTGCGGTCTGGAAGCGAAATCTCACCTTCGATCCAATTTTGCAGAATATCTATCGAAATTTTTGAAATTTCTCTAAACTTTTGTCGAAACACAAAATTTTCCGAAACTTAAAATAAAATTACTTTGTTAAATATCTAGGGAAATTTTTCGAAATATTCCGAAATTTAAAATAATATTTAATTATTTATTTTAAATAAGATTCAAAATGAGTCCACATTATTGTGGTTGTCTTGTAGTAGTTCCTGCAAATAAGTCACATCAACCCTACTCATATTATTTGCCACAAGTTGATGTTAATACTCCTGCCGAGTATGTTGTGCCCGTTGTGGTTCAGCACAATACAACGTAAGAAGGATATTATCACCATTATATGCAATACTACCAACATTCAATGTCACAGACTGAATACTGTCAACATTTAACTAATAATTTGTACATATAGTATAAAAGTGGAGGAAAGAGAGAGACCAATGATAACGATTTCGATCCTCCGAAAAACTCAATGTGGTTTTAAATGATAATTTGTATTAAAATTGTGGTACTTTGTTTAATGAAGTTGTTAAAAGATTTGGTTATTACTTTACTCTCAAATTGTATATATTTTATATTTTTCGCCTCAAATTTTAGTAATATTACTTAACAAAATTCACTATACATATATTATATATACAATATTATTTATGTAAAAGATGCATAATTATGATAATTAAAGTTATCTAAATTTTTATTGAAAATTTTCAAGTATTTCTATAAATTTTTGTGATTTTTTTAAAATCGAAATCTAAATTTTGAATATCCCCAAACTCTCCATCTAAATGTACTACACCGAAATCTACACTGAAACTGAAATTTAATACCTTGATTATACATCATCGATTTATTTCCATTGATTTTACACCTCCCCTAAATTGGGAAATATTAATGTAATAAGTCAATCAAATGAATTAATTGCAATTATTTCTTGTTAAAAATTAGGACAGATAAAAAATGGTGACATATAACACCGTTCATTTTATTTTTCTTCAAAGAAATTCGATGAATCGGTAATTTGAATCCAAAAGTTCAAAAAGAGATTCATTTATAAATCAAATTGAATGGAGTAATTCGATTCCGCATTAGGTATAATATTTTGTCGTATTGAGATTTCAATTCGGTTCTTCTGGACTAGGTGCATATCCCTACCATTGTTATTAGGTCTACAAAAATTTGTCTATTTCTAACCTATACTAAATTTTTTGAAGGAAAATCGGTCTTGTGTATCATTCAATTGAAAGTTTACAACAAATGGAACAATACAATTTATATCGACTCAAACAATATTGTAAGAACATCTGAAACACTAACTATTAAGTTTTTGAAGATAACAAATCTTAAGAACTCACAACCAAAGACAAGAAAATTCTTAAGTAACTCCTATTCAAGGAGAGATAAAACTCTCATTCGAGAGATAAAACAAACTCTCATACGAGAAAGAAAGTAAAATACTAAACAAAAAATCTAAAAAGCTATATAAAAATTTATGCATCACCCGTTTTCATCTCGTCAAATCTGTCTTTGTCTCGTTAGATCCATAGCCGTCTTGTCAAATTTGAAAATGTGATATATAAGTTGAAAAAGGGTGCTCCAACCCAACCCAACCCGTCAACGATGGTGGTGATAATAATGGTGAAGAAAATAACTGTTTCACCAAGCAATCGTCGGCGAAAGAATATAAAAGAAAAAGAAGGCTATGATTTCAAACCTATACTAAAGTTTAAACCCTCAAAAATCCTTCAACATACCACCACAATTTTCTTACCTTTTCCATTACAATTATTTCTTGTTAAAAATAAGGATAAATGGAAAAGGGTAACATTAACGCAGTTCATTATTTTATCCTTCCATGAAATTCGATTATTCTATAACCCGACTTCTAAAATTCAAAAGAGATCCAATTATTAAACAAATCTAATCGGGTAATTCAATTCCATATTAGGTATACTATTTTGTCGTATTAAAATTTCGATTCGGTCTGGTCCGGACTAAATGCACCCCTCTACAATTGTTATTAGGTCTTCCAAAAATTAGTCCATTTGAAACCTATTGTAAACTTTAAACCCTCAATAATCCTTCAACACACCCCCACAATTTTCCTACCTTTTCCATTTACACTCCCTAGTCCCTACAAACTGAGAAATGGATTCCGGCAGCGGCGCGTCGCTGCCATCGTCCGGCCCCGACGCACGCAAGCGGCGCGTGTCCTACTTCTACGAGCCAACAATCGGCGACTACTACTACGGCCAAGGCCACCCAATGAAGCCCCACCGCATCCGCATGGCGCACAATCTGATCGTTCACTACTCCCTCCACCGCCGCATGGAAATCAGCCGCCCCTTCCCCGCCGGTCCGTCCGACATCCGCCGCTTCCACTCGCCGGATTACGTCGATTTCCTCTCCTCCGTCGCCCCCGACACTATCCACGACCACACCCACGCGCGTCACCTCAAGCGCTTCAATGTCGGCGAGGACTGCCCCGTGTTCGACGGCTTGTTCGGCTTCTGCCAGGCCTCCGCCGGCGGCTCCATCGGCGCCGCCGTGAAGCTCAACAGGCAGGACGCCGATATCGCGATTAATTGGGCGGGAGGGTTGCATCACGCGAAGAAGAGTGAGGCGTCGGGGTTTTGTTATGTTAATGATATTGTGCTCGGGATTCTTGAGCTTCTTAAAGTTCACAGGGTAATTAATTGTTAACGAGCCCTTCATTTTGTTATTATTTGCATATGCATCCATAATTCAATTTTGAAATTTAAGTACATCTCCATTGTTTTATGGGTTGTTTTCTGTGTGGTTTCAATTTGTCTTGTTAGTTAATTGAATTTATTCCTATTGTAGGGTTTCTATTTGAGTTCCAATTTTAGCTTAAGCACGCCAAGACGCGACACTTCCAAAGTGCTAATAACATAGGCAGTTGATATTGAAATTGAGGAATTATATTTGTCAATATATTTACTGCATATGTATGTGAGTATGCATGCCCTAGAAAACATAGATTGTCTGTATGCAGGACGAATATGGTTCTGAGAATTTGTATGCTTCACAATGGGTGCTAGTGCTTTATATATTTATTTGTGTTGTTGAGACTACTTTTGCCTCTTTCTAGTGATTCTTAGGGGGGCCGGGGTCTCCAATTATTAATAGTATAATCACAAAAACCCGTGTATGGTGGACCCCACGCGGTTCCCGGTTGCGATTGCCCCGCACTCTGGGTCCGTGTAGCTCCTAAGAAACTCTCGTCCCTTTCTGCTACTATCTACTTCTGTGTGAACGCAATGTTCGGTTTTTCTGAGTTTGATTTTTTGTTTCCCCCTTTTTGAATTGCTGAACTTAGTTACTCCATTGCACTAATAGCACCCTATTTGATGTGTTGTTGTAGTGATGGCTTCGATAGAAAAGAACAGAATGAATAAATTAGAACTGAAATAATTATCTGTAGCTCAACAAATTTGAAATTGGAAGCACAATTCTGCTCTCAAATAATAATTTCTTCTTTACTCTTTTGAACTCATTACATGATTTTTTTCATTCAATTCCTTGATGATAAAAATGATAAATTGTTGGTATTGAACCACACATTATTTTTCAATGAAACATTTGCTACTATATGATTTTTATCACTAGTTTTGCTTGTAAATGATAATTTGACCTATGTGAATAATGTTATATTTCTTAAATTTTAACAAATCAATTCTTGACATAGGGTAAATGATCTTACTAATGCTCTTTTCAATGGCAGCGTGTACTATACATAGATATTGATGTTCATCATGGGGATGGTGTTGAGGAGGCCTTTTATGTCACTGACCGAGTAATGACAGTTTCATTCCATAAATTTGGTGACTTTTTCCCTGGAACTGGACATATTAAAGACGTTGGGGTTGGAACAGGGAAATATTATGCTCTTAATGTCCCATTGAATGATGGATTGAATGATGATAACTTCCGTAGTTTATTCCGTCCCATTATCCATAAAGTCATGGAGCTGTACCAGCCAGATGCTGTTGTTCTTCAATGTGGGGCAGATTCATTGTCTGGTGATCGGTTGGGGTGCTTTAATTTGTCTGTGAAAGGTCATGCAGACTGCCTTCGGTTCTTGAGGTCGTTCAATGTTCCTCTTATGGTTCTTGGTGGGGGAGGGTACACAATTAGGAATGTTGCTCGCTGCTGGTGCTATGAGGTCTCTCTCCCCCCCCCCCCCCCCTCTCTCTCTCAGTGTGTGGGTGTGTCTTTCTGTATTTTACCATAACAAACTGAGTACAGGTTTACCATTTTTATTTATGTTTTTATTATTTTATTTCAGACATATTTTCATTAAAATTTGACTCATCACTACTCTTGCATCTTATTCAATGCTGCGGCCTATGAAACTTTCTATCAAAATATTATTATGTGTGTATTATTTTTATGTTGAGAAAGTGTGCTTGATGATCATTCTTAAATTGTGCTAGTGGGAATTTGAAATTATATAATTTTTAATCATTTTTCAAATTTGATTTACCAGTTTCCCAAGCCCAGAAGCTTAAACAATTTCGGTTTACATGCACACCCTTGTCTGTGCATTTTTTGTTCTTTTTATTTATTTTTAGTATTAGATGGTCTAATAGAATCAGTCAAAGATTCCTCAAATTTTGTTTGGGACGTCTGCTGATATATAGTTTCTTGCTTTGTGGTAGACTGCGGTGGCAGTTGATGTGGAACCAGATAATAAGTTGCCATACAATGAATATTACGAATATTTTGGCCCAGATTATACTCTTCATGTGGAACCAAGCAATATGGACAACCTGAATTCAGACCGAGATTTGGAGAAAATCAGGTGAATTTTCTGCACCAAATTGCATCCACAATTATAGATCTACATTGGGGACTCATTGTATTTAGTAGCTGTTAGTCTGTTACTTCCCCTGTTTTCAACAACCTCTATACAACAATGTCTTTTGCTTGTCCAGATCAATATTAAGTCTGTCTTGCTGTGTTATTTATGTTCTGGAAGTAATGTCTTTGCATATAGTTTTCACTCATTCTGTTACTTTTTGAACCCGATGCATGCATATCTGGCCTCATTTGATTTCTTTCCCAATCATACATTTTTTAAATTAAACATTGATAACCCAACCCAATTGTTTGTGTCCTCTGGCTACCTTTCATATTGAATAAAATTTTTGCTTATTCCGTAGTCAATTATGTAAAAGTAGGCCCTTCAAACTACGGCATGCAGGTGGAATGAGGACCTGGTATTATAGAATTATTTTAGGTCCAATAGTTTTGTGATTATGTTTCACCTATTTTAGTGCCCCTTTTTTTTTTTTTTGATTTATTTACTTGAAATTCTTGTTCCAATTGCATCATTTTGTGAAAATTTGACTGGTAATTTGGATAACAGTATTAAGAATACATTTGTGCTCTACAATTTACTAAATCTTTTTTTTTTTTGTATAATTTTAAGCTTGTCTTTTAAGAAAATCACATACTTATTA
Organism: Buddleja alternifolia; assembly: GCA_019426215.1. NCBI lineage: Eukaryota > Viridiplantae > Streptophyta > Magnoliopsida > Lamiales > Scrophulariaceae > Buddleja > Buddleja alternifolia. Next base: position 45,424,911 of record CM033391.1, on the reverse strand, counting down.
TGTGGAGTTGATTAGAAAAATGTCCTCCTAGACTGGACCTGACATGGGGACTCTGAGCAATATTAACCATCTTCAGCAACATATCAATAACTCTTGTGCCCTTTTTTTCCTATCAATTTAATGATATTCTTAATTTAATTTATGGGTTAATTTTGTTATATCATATAATTATGTGCTGTCATATTTGAAATATTTCTCAAGATCAATTGAAATTGCAGAACTATGCTCCTTGATCAGCTCTCTAAACTACAGCATGTACCCAGCGTCCCGTTCCAAACAATGCCTCCAACCACAGAAGTTCCAGAAGAGGTAAAATTGCACGCCTAACAACTGTAGACACTGCCATTTACAGATTCTAATCTGTCTTCACTTTCAGAAAGAAGAGGACATGGAAGTGAGACCAAAACCCCGGATATGGAACGGTGACGAGGATTATGAGTCTGATGATGCGGATGAGAAGCCTCACATGCGAAGTTTGAACAGCGATGCTACATATGAAACAAGCACAACAGATCTAAGGTGAGAATAGAAGTTACAAGGACATTAAATAAGTTATTTTTTAAATCATGATAGTTTGAGAACCAAACACCAATATCAAGATCTCTGTGTCTGTAGGGATGGTGTTGGGATTGATAGATTTGGATTTGGAGGAAGGATTTAAACTGACTAGAACTTGGAGTCATTTGATATCCATCGTAATGATTGAAAAAATAGCTCTAAATGAGTTCCTGGGATTTGAAATTCATTGTAACTTGAAATCACTCATTTAAACAAGCTCAATGAATTTGTTGATAAATTTGAAATTCATGGCTTTCAAATTCTTTAATCCAAACACATCTCTTAGGGAATTGGATTTAGATAACAATCTGCATATTGTCATGGGACGCCTATGGGTCCAGTTTACACTTATAGTTGTGGTTGTCTGACGAACATTCTGAGAATCACTTTAATCTACATATTGTCGTCATTTGAAGAGTTTAATTGACACTTATATGCATGGGATGCCGGCATGATTTCTTATAATTGATTTAACTAAGTGCTTTATCATACATTCCTTTTCAAAAGTTCTTCAATCGGATGGAAGAAATAATAACGTTGTTATATGATTCAGGGGTAGTTCTGACACAGTCAAAGAGGAAGACATGACAGATGCAAGTCATCAAAGATGAGATTTCTGAATGATAATTGCTGTCTCTGGATAAACTCCTTTACTTATGTTCTTCGTCTCCCCTTCATTTTTATAGGTACCCCGGGTGCTTTTGATAGAATTTTTACCTAAGTAGATTTTATACTGAGGGAAAAAAGACAAAAACTTTAGATTTTTATGATAGCTCTTGTTTAGTTTTGTATTGTCTTTCCTGTGTTGTCTGTGATTTTACTTAACAGGAATGTGATTGTTCAAATGTAGAATCAATGTAGATACTTGTGGGTCGGTGCCCGGTGGTAAGGATTATAATATCATGTCACCACAATGCGGATGTCATTGCTAATGTGGCATTGTTCTCATGGTTTGACGTGGAAATAGTCTGCTTGTACAATTTTCATGTTTATTATATGGTTTGAAGAAAGTGAGACTTTTTGCCATTGTTTTGATCTTGAAAGGTCTCTGTGAAGTAGTTTAACGTAGAACCAAAACTGTGCAGATGTGGAAACTTTACGCTAACTGGAAATTTCTTGTTTGACTGATTTTGGCCACACTCAATGAGTCATTAGACAAGTATTTGTGCATATTGCGTGATTAGTTTATATTCAGTTGAACTGACAAACACTCACAGTGCTTGTGCAGAACAGGACGGGCGTATAGACCACTTTTCATGCTAGAGCAGTTCAGGATGTTGTTCATTACTTGATTTCTTATTAGATAGAGTTGGTTTGATCAAACCCGAGTTGTATACTTGTAATCAATGTTCTATTCTTGCCCGATTGTTGAGCTGCCTCAACGAGTCTTTCTTTAGTTCTATGTATGGGTCGAAAATCCAAAGAAAATGTTTGCATTTCAAATGCGAGATGCGAAATGAAAATTCAGACCAATTTCTATGGTGTTAAACTTTTAGAGCCACACTAAATGGATGATTCGTCTCTGAGAAATTTTTTCAAGAGAAATAGAGAGACATTTTTATGGAGTAGAGAAATGGTTGTTAAAATTATGTTTGGATGAGTTGTTTAGTGAGATAAAAGTGTAACGACTGTTGTTGATGTGAGAATAGTTAATGTGATATTTATTTATTTTGGGATAATTGCAGACATCCCCCTTCACATGTGGGGGTCATTGCACTTCACCCCTCATTTATTAAAATATGCACTCTACCCCCTCAATTATCATAAAATGTGCACTTACTCTCCTTCGGGCAGTTTGGGGCAAAAAAATACAAAGGAAAATTCAAATCCAGGCAGCAATGTATGAAAAATTCTTTTGTATTTGTTATGTCCGAGCTGCCCGAAGGGGGTAAGTGCACATTTTATGATAAGTGAGGGGGTAAAGTGCACATTTCAATAAGTGATGGGGTGAAGTGCAATGACCCCATATGTGAGGGGGGTGTCTGCAATTATTCCTTTTTTTTGGGTGAAATGTGTATGAATGAATTAGTTTACTAGAAAATCTCTAAGAATTGAGATATGGATGACGCTTTTTTATAGATATATCTAAGTTTAGTTCATTGATTTAGGTAGTAAGATTTAGGTGAATGGATATTTCGCATCTTATATTATTTCTCGTAAGGATATGTGATCAGTTTGATGTTGGGATAATGTCGGATAAAGCCTTGATATTGTCGGATGAAGCCCTTTTAATGGTTCAATGAACTGTTAAATCATTGTTAGCAGAACATCAGAGAAAATCTTAAAGAAATGAATGCAATATTTGTGATGAAGCCTTTTTAAAGGTTCAATGAATTGTTGGATATTGGGTGAATATTGTGTATGTATGAAAAATGTGTGAACACCTTTTTTGGGTACGAAATTCGAACACCACAAGTATCGAGGATACTAAATAATATTGGATAATATTATTCTACTCCGGAAGTAGATGAGGTTAGTATTTCGAATTTCTCGATTCGGAATTAAAACGAATGAGAAATTAATTGCTATTGTTGGGTGTTTGAATATGGATATCTCATTTTGGATATAAACCATAAGGTGGACCGGACCGAACCTCGGACCACGGACTCGAGCTCGGGTCTGGGTCCGGGATCGGGCTGATACGCGGGCCGTGGGCCGTGACTGGGCTTGGTGGTCGTTGGGCTAAATATATTCTTTTTGGTCAAAATTTAGAATTAAATTAACTTGTGGGCTCAGTTAATTATTTTCTTCTTTCGGGCTAATAAGAATTAATTTAGGCTCATTTCTTTTCTAAAGAAATCAGGCAGCCCAGCAGAAGGTTGAATTACATCTGAAACGTTTCATTTGTAAAGCAGTCAGAAATTGAAAGATTCTTGATGCTAAATTTGAAACGTTTGAATTTATAAGTGAAAAATATTTCACTTTAAAAGTGGTAAGGGAAAAACATTTCACTTTAAAAGTGGTAAGTGAAATGTTTTTTATTTTAAAAGTATAAGTGAAATGTTTCACTTTTAAAAGTGGTTAGTGAAAACGTTTCATTTCTCCAAATTCTCCTATATAAAGAGTCTCCCATATGAATGAAAAGATAAGAAGACGAACACACAAAAATCAGAAATCATTTCTGCATTTTAAACATTCTACATACATTATATCAGTGAGAGTTCTTGAACAAAATAAGTTCATGGAGTGTTGTTCTTGAAGTGGTTCAATTATAATACGGAATCGTTGTATATTGGGAAGTTAATTGCATGATCTCGTACCATCGTAGGTGGGGCAATATAACTTTAAAGATAGAAAGTCCAACTCTCGCCTTGATTCATTTTCATCGCATATATTTTTCAGTATATTTCAGATTTTGCAATTTTTTTTTTCTCAAACATGAATTGTTAAATCTTGGTTAGCAGAAGACTAGAGAAAATATTAAAGAAATGATTGCAATATCTGTCTAATATCAATTCCATGATAGCTTTTGGAGATTCTGGACATTACTTTTAAAGAGATTTCCAGATGGCATACGCGTCCAAATGTGTTTTTTTGGTTTTTTCTTTTTGAAATATTTTTTTGATATGATATGAGAATGTCATTCTAAGGTAATTTTATGGTGGATCGAAAGTGTTGCTCCTAATTCAATTTTTATCACATAAACACTTGAAGTGAGGTAATTTATACAGGGTAGTTAGGTGTGAAAATCACCCCACTCATTTTGAATATACGTTTTAAAATGAACTGGGAGTAAATCTTAAAATTTTCCCATCAGTAGCCCTCGTGGCCGCATGTTGGGTTCGGCTACAGACTTTCCATATATATATATCGCTCTTAAAGCTTCCATCATCTGTAATTTCTTCCTTCCCTATTATAACAATTCAATATGTGTCGGCAAGTCTGCGCTACCTCTCGCCAAGTTTAGGCAGATCTGCATATGTCCTCCATACCCACAACGCATTCGATGAACGTGGTGCGGTTTCAAATTTTTCTTATTTAAAAAGATGGGATGAATTCACAATGGAACATTGTATTAAATAAAATGGATAATTACACTCACACCCCTTTAATAATGGGATAATTACACAAATCTCTCCTCACTAATTGATAATTACAAACACACTCCTCATGTTAAATATTTATTACAATTGCATCCCTTGTGTGTGTAACAATTCTTACAATTACACCCCTTGTAAACCTTAGACCTCCTGAGGAGGTGTGTTTGTAATTATCAATTAGTAAGGAAAGATTTGTGTAATTACCCTATTATTAAAGGGATGTGAGTGTAATTATCCCTAAATAAATCAGGCATGACTCATGAGACGAGCAAATCATTAAATTATGCACATATATATTATAAATATATAAATGCACACTAATAATATGTCACATGAATCAGGTGTTTTCAGAATGAAAAGTAGTGTCCGCATTTCCCTATAAAAGTGAAGGCTTTTCCAAAGTCTCCATTTACCAAAAATAACCAACCGCTTCTTTTTCAAGTGATAATGTAGGGGACACCCTTTTATTCTCTCTTTTCTTTTTTTTTAATCAACAGATAGGGATACTCTACCTATTTAACCCGATAAACTAAGATTGATAGTTATTATTTTGAACCATAAAGATTCTATTTAACTCTATAAAAGAGGGGAGAGACACAACTTATGACAGCCTTAATTCGAAACCAGGACATCTCACATAAAATGAGAAGTGGACAGGGACGGATCCAGGAATGAAACGTCGGGGGGACCGAATTACTACTGATATTATTTTTTTGACAAAACTTGTAAATAAATATTCAATTTAGTTTTTAGTTTTAATAGATTAGTAAAATTACAATAATTACATGTAAAATTTTGACTTTTAATAAAAACATAAAGTAGTTGAAAATATACAAGCAATTCTTGAAAAAGTCTATTGAAATTGTAAACGACGTTCTTTTATCAAATATAATATTCATTTATAATCGACTACGTATCAAGTTGACTATGACTAAATAAGAAAATACATATAAAAATATATATTAAAAAAAGATAATGACTTTGCCCATTTTATTTCTTGATACAAGCAATTAGTTGTAAAAAAAATAAAGTTTTGCTCTTTACAACTCAAAGTATAATTAAGCAATTCAAGAAAATAACATTGAACCAAAGAAATAAAAGATAATTCGACCACAAAATTTCAATAATTATAATGCTAATTTTTCAAAAATAAATAAATATAAAATAACAACCATTAAAACTAATAGAATCACTTTATGTTACCTTGTCGTGAATAAATCCAAAATAATTGAATGATGCCGATAGGCATTTTTTGCCTTTAGATTTGTAGATGTTGTAGTTTTTCTTCTAAAACATGCTTCTTAAACCTTTTAAGTAAAAATAATTGTTAATTGTAATTTTAATCCTAACAAGTATATGAGAGAAATTTTAAAAATAAATAGTGGAGTTGTTAACAATTTAACTACATTTTTTCATTTTCTTACTTATTTTTTCAAAGCAAGTATTTTTTTAATTGAAAATAAATATCTAATTTGAAGGAAAATAAGACTTCCTTTTTTAATTAAAATAGTTAAAATAATAGATATCTAATCTAAACAAATAAAAAGAAAAAGGGGCAATTATATGACAGACCCATCCCAATGGTCCTGGCCTCTGTAACACTACACATTTTCATTGGGGTGGGTGGTATTTACATAGGTAGTTGGTGATAAAAACCACCCACCTCAACACAAATATGTGGTGTTGAAGGGGCTAGGACCATTGGGGTGAGATTAACTTAGAATTTTCCAAGAAAAAGGATGGGGAGTTATATTAGTTTTGAACCCCAGACCTCGGATGGTGAGCAACTTATGAGGCCTAGCTCTGCCAACTGCACCATTGCTTCTGTTTGAACAATTCTAAGACCTTACTTTATATTTTCTTGGAGGGGCCAAAGCATAAACATATATATACCCGATATTAAAAATTTGAAGTCTCGGGGGGGCCGGTCCCCCCGCCCCCCTGAATCCGTCCCTGGAGGTGGATACCCTTTTATTCTCTTTAGTTTAATCTTTCTATCATGATTTGGTTCTTTAACACACATGGGCCATGGCTCCACTCGTACATCTTGCTTCTAGACCACCATCATATATATATACCAAGCCATGATCAATGGTGTATATTAGCTACATCATATACTCATTCACAAAATAAATAATCAAAATATGTAGATGATAACAAATCTGATGTGCATCTTTGGGTGTGATTTAGCTCGTTTACCGTTGACTAGGACGAATCAAATCCTACGACCCAAACGGGTCGAACTCGGACAACAATCAAACTAAATTATAGACTGGACTTGATGAAATCAAGTTATCTATGTACCTAATCGAATAGGATCAAGTCTAGACGTAGTTCAAATGGAGCTGTTATAATATACGTGTCTGCTTCCTATTGTACGAGGCCAAACACCCTGAATATATAATGGCAAAAGTAATATATGAAGGAAAAATTATATGGTCTTGAGAGAGAATTTATTGTTGGTCCCCCTATAAATGGACATGAGTGGGTATTTATAAGGGATAAGATAGTCACTATTCATGATGTGACATTTAGGCCAGCTAGACCTGCACATATGCTGAAATACTATTGGACCTTTGGTATATGGGCTGTCGGGTTGGTGATCAGGGTCGGGTCGTAACCCGGCCCGGGTTTTTCCAAATATTTATGGTAAAATAATAAAATAATTGCTAGACATAATTGTTGACCATTTGACCATTAAATAGTAGAGAGTACACATATTTATACTCATCATTTAGTCCCCCAGTCCGTAGGTTACGACGCGTGGCCATCGTGCCTATGGACTGTAGTATCAGCCATTGATGATCATCTCGTAGTGTGCGCTTCGACTCACATTCCAAGGTAACTGATGTGATATTTATCATAACAGAGATCCATAATTGACTCATGCACTGATGGCAGATGGTGCCACGTGCTAGTCGATTTATGGTGCCTTTATTGCTGGTAACTACACACCTATTTTAATATTATTTATTATGAGATAGTGGGGTAAATGAATAGTCATGTAATCCTAGCCACTTATTTCAAACTAGTAGTTGATATCATCCATTCGATTGGTTATGGTTAATTTATTTTAACCTTTGATATTCCAGCCCAATTAAATCTATAAATAAGAGAAAACTTGGCCCATTTTCACTTTTTACTTTCTTCCATTTTAGCAAAGAAATTTCGAGAGAAAGAGATACCAAAAGAAAAAGAAAAAGATTTAAGATTTCATCACATTCAAAGCACACTTTTCAAGGGTTTTTGTTTTTGTGATTTCGAAGGAATTTTCAGGCATTATCTTTTCAAGTTTCAGAGAGAAAAGAGAAAGTAAGAGACAAAGAAAAGCAGAGTAAAGCCTACAGTTGGGGTGTTCGCTCTTTAGAGCTTTTCTCATCCTTTATCATCCTCCAATCCTATTGCCCAGACTTGCTTTTTGGTACTTCCTCTTCCTCGTATTTGTCTGTATCCCTGCTTAGCATCTTGTGGTAGTTGGTTGATTTTTTAGTTCTTGCCTAGCAACTTCGTATTGTATTGGCTTCGTATAGCTGCTTTTGTCTTTTCTAGGGTCTCTGTAATCTCTGCATCATGGTTCGTTCGATCTCTAGAACTAGGTCTAATGAATCCCTTATGTCGTTAGCTGGAGGAGAGGAGGTAGATCAATTAGATTCGTTGTCTAGGACTATAGATTACGATGAGTTAGAAATAAGTAAATACGAGGTTGACAATAATAACGAGGCCCAAACAGGTGAGAGAGATCCTGACGAGGAGGGAGGTGAGGATGCAGGGTCTAACCATGAGCAGGACCCAGCTCATGGGGAAGACAGCGACGGAGAATCAGATGGTGTCGAGGCAATTAGAGTGCCTTGAGTATATCATTCTTCTAGTGATATGCGATCAACCTTAACCGCTAGGATGATTCCACAGATCCGAGAGAGATATTACATATCTGAGGAATATGATATATATCGAACCTTCCATCTTGCTCACCTTCAAGCGGGAGTGAGATTTCTTCTTCATCTGACTACGGTTCGTATCTTGTCTAGGTTAGGATTGTATGCGACCCAACTATTGCCCAATTCCTATAGGCACATTAATGCCTTCATCATCCTGATGCATCACTGGGGTGCTGCGGCTTCGTTAGCCCATTTCTGTCAAACCTTTAAATTTAGTAGGTCAGGCACCGGGGACGAGGGTTTCTTCTATATTTCACCTCGTAATTCCCTGGTTCGTATCTTTAAGAAAAATACTTCCTCGTACGGGGCATGGAAGGGTAAATACTTTTACATTGCCCAACCTAAATTAAAGAAGTGGAGAGTGCCTCGTGAGTGGAGATTAGATTTACCTCGTCCTGAGGATGTTGATGAGGTGACTTAGGGTCAACACTTTATCGAGGAACACTTCTGGCATTTCTATAATGCTAATTTCCTCTTCACCGAAGGATTATTGGTTGGGTGCCAGATAAGTCATGCTCTCATCGAATCAGCTAGAGTGGGTAAGCATCGTACTTAATCCGGTTTATACTATTATGATTACATTTTCTTTCCTTACATTTTTTTATTTTGTTTCATTTTTCAAGTATGGCTGAAAAGGCAACTCGCATGGAGAAAAACCTAGCGACGCGGGCTGCAGAAAGGAATAGGCGGGGAACCGCTACTGCTGCTGCTGTGAGGCCACAACCTTGTGCTTGGGTTGCTAGCGGAGGGGTACCCGAGCCCATTCACCCCGATGAACCCGTTTATGATATTCCACCTCTAAATGAGGCATGGCCCATTCGGGAGCCTGTGGTGGAGATATCGGAGGGTTCTCGTACGAACCCATCCTCTCCAGCAGGTTCGGCAGTAGCCGAACTGAGGAAGAAGAGGAGATTTGACCACTTCGGATATAGCTCCGAGCCAGGTTCCACTCTACTCGGCTAGCTTCACGAGACATCTGTTGCTCAACTCATGGAAATTTTTGAAGGGATTTGGCTAAAAGATAGAATCGAAGCCACAGGGGGTCGTGATCACCCTTTCTTGAACCGAACCAAACTTGCCATTGCCCCAAATTGGCAGGTATATAATGATAGCACCATCTTGGGGCCAGGGGGGTCACTGACGACCTCTAAATTGGTACAAGGCATTGTCCTACCAAAGGACAAAGCCAGCTTCGCAAGCCTTCCCCACCCCATCATAGAACAACAAGGCTTCGAGGCCACTGCAAATGTAATCGTTTAGTACTTCCTTCAATTCTTTTTTCTAGTCTTTCTTACCAAATTATTTCTAACACTGGCATCGTCTTTTACCAGATTGTTCTTTGCTTACACTAACTTTTGGTTGGTCTTTCCTAGTGGTGTCATCAGAAGTTTACCTCCGACACTGAATCTAGAGAGCAGCGACTCAAGCTAGAAAGTGAGTTAAAGGAGGCTCGGGCTGTAGCCTCCAAGGCTATAGAGTTCCTCAACAGCGGAAAGGCTAAGGTGGAGAAGGAGTTAGATGTTCGCACGTTCAAGGCTAACTCCTTGAGAGAGCATATGAGGAGCTCCACTCTGATCTACAGAAGTTGCAGGTCAGTTTGCAAGCAGCCAAAGAAGTGGAGTTCCAATTCGGCTTAGCCGAGGGTAAGTCGAGGTTCTAGGCCTCGGAGGAGTACCAAGAGATTCTCCGGAAGACTCGCTTAGAAGGGGCTGGGGACTTCAAAAGCTCCATTGCTTTTGAGAGGTTAGCCGAGGAGAAGGAATCAGACTTTTTCTTTGATGGATTTGCAAAGGCTTTGGATTATTTGAAGAAGGAGAAAATCCTGCCTGAGGATTTCGACGTAAAGGAGTTTGCTCAGAAATTCATTGCAGCTCCGTCCCTTCGAGATTCATGTGCCGAGCACAGCCTACCAGCCATGTCCTTCCCAGAGTTCGATCCCCTGGTTTCGGCTGCGAATGAGGAGGATGTCAACGAGGCGGCTCAAGCCTCGATCGCAGATAACATTTAATTTTTTTAAAAAAATTGTAATGTCTGTAAATTTTTGAACACTTGGTTTGTAAATTCTGTGTCTTACCTTTCATGAATATTACTCCTTGTGTTCGTAAATTCTGTGTTACCTTTCTGAATATTACTCCTCGTATTGTAATTTTTAGAACACTTGGTCTGTATTTTTATAGATTATCGAAGTTAATATTACTTGAGCAATGTTTTCCTCTTCATTGTAGTTTCTTAATTTTATTTAAAGTAAGTCTTTTTATAGATGGCATTTTATATTGTGTTTTGCATTCATATGTTTATATAACGAAGCAACACATTGAGGTAAAATATATTATCACGCCAAAATGTATATGTATGCCATTAGAAACAAAAGATGTATACATATACACAAAAGATGAGTCCCCCAATACAAAAAGAAGGGTAGACTATGATGAATTTTATGCATAGAACCTTCGTAGGTTCTAAATATTTCAAGGACGAGGCAGATCTTTCCTGTCCAGATCTTGTAACCTATAAGTTCATTTCTTTGTTAACTTGATGACCTTAAAAGGTCCTTCCTAGTTCAGGTCGAGTTTTCCTACATGCCTCGACACCTCTACCTTTTTCAATACGAGATCCCCGACCTGAAGGCTTCATTGTTTAACCTTTTTGTTATAGGCCCTTGTCATTGTCTCTTTTTGCATTAGAATTTTGGCATAGGCTCGATCCCTTAATTTTTCAACAACATCCAGTTCATATGCCCTTGCTTCCACATTCTCCTCGGGATCATAGGATCGTACTCGATGCGACATCATTCCAATTTCGGCAGGAATCACTGCTTCCGAACCATATACGAGGCTGAAAGGGGATTCACCCATCGAGGTCCTTGGCGTAGTACGATATGCCCATAACGTTCCAGGTAACTCTTCAGCCCAGTTACCTCTCTTCCCTTCGATCCTAGTCTTGAGATGTTGAAGAATTATCTTGTTCGCCACTTCAGTTTGCCCATTTGATTGGGGGTTGCCTACCGCTGTGAAGTTCTGTTGGATTTTCAACTCCTTACACCATTTAACCACATTTTTACTGTTGAATTGGGTCCCATTATCTGAAATTAAGACACGAGGACTCCCAAATCTGCACACAATATTCTTCCACATAAACTTCATCACTTCATGATCTGTTATTTTAGCCACTGCCTCGGCCTCGATCTACTTCGTAAAATATTCCACTGCCACAATGATGAATTTCCTTTGCCCCGTGGTAGGAGGAAAACGATCCAGTATATCTTTCACCCAAATTCAATCTTAATTGGTTCCATTTCAGTAGCTGGACGATGCAACAAATTCGAGTTCATCTGACATTCTTTGCATTTTTTGGCAAACTCAAAGGCATCTTTCACCAACGTTGGCCAATAGGATCCTTGCCTTAATATCTTTTGGGCTAAGGCTCGACCTCCTGAGTGATTTCCACAACTTCCCTCGTGGATCTCTCTCATAACATACTCTACTTCGGTAGAAGTGAGGCAGCACAACAATGGGCCTGCCGAGGATCGTTTATAGAGCTCCTCGTCAATTATTGTAAACCTCCAAGCTCTATACACGATCCTACGAGTTATGTTCTGATCCTCTAGCAATTCTTCTTTCATTAAATACATCTTAATCTCATCTTTCCAGCTTGCTTCGTCAACTGTGACCATCACCTCTGTAGCTTCGTTCGACGAGACCTTTGATTTTTCAGACACTAACAGCGTTACTATTCTACTTTTCACCCCAGTAATCAGGTCTGCAAATTTTGAAAGAGCATCAGCTCGCTCATTTTCTCCTCGTGGAATCTGATATATATTTATTTTATCAAACCCACACATCAACTCCTTCTCTTTCTGCAAATACAAAATAAGGCTTCTCTCCTTTGTCTCGTATGATTCGATAATCTGGTTCACTACGAGCTGAGAGTCCGTATAGGCATTCAAGATTTTCACATTCATGGTCTTTGCCATCTCTAATCCCGCCACAAGCGCTTCACATTCAACTTCATTATTAGTTACATCAAAATTCAACTTGATGGAAAATTCATGATCATTGCCTACATTAATTTTTACAAATTATTTTTAAACAAATGGCAGTTTTCAATAGCATTGGCCTCATTTTACATACAAAGCAAATTTATGTCAACAAAGTGCATTTTTTATGCAATATGACAAATGTACCTTCCGCATCTCATAACTACCATACGCCTATGCCCCCCTTCTGGGTCATGGACGAACCATCTACATGGAGCATCCATGGGCCAGAAGTATCAATAGTAGGTTTGTGGTTTACAATCATTACAACGATAAAATCCGCCAGTGCTTGTGCTTTTACGGCAGTTCGCGGCTTATAGTCAATGGAAAATTAACCAAGTTCAACAACCCATTTCAACAGGCGTCCTGAAATATCAGGTTTAGCTAAAATTTGCCTCAATGGCTGATTTTTAAGTACCACTATATTATGTGATTGAAAGTAGGGTCGCAACTTACGAGCTGCACTTATCAAGGCCAGTGCCCATTTTTCAATTTTTGTGGAGTTTTCTCAACTTCCTGCCTCGTTCGGCTGATATAATAGACAGGCCTTTGATCTCCTTCCTGTTCATGAAGCAAAACAGCACTCACCGCCTCGTCAGATATAGCTAAGTATAACATAAGAGGTTCTCCAACAACTGGCTTCGTTAACAACGGAGCAGATGTCAGATACCTTTTGAGTTCTTGGAATGTCTTTTCACATTCTTCTGTCCATTCAAAATTTTTTTACCTTTTTCATGATTTTGAAGAAATGTAGACCACGATCTGCGGATCTCGATATAAACCTGCTGAGACGGGCTATTATTCCAGTTAACTTCTGGACATCCTTCACTGATTTTGGAGATTGCATCTCTACTACCGCCTTTATCTTTTTTGGATTTTCCTCGATGCCTCGTTCTGTAACCATAAAGCTCAGAAATTTTCCACCTCTCACTCCAAAGGTACACTTTTTCAGGTTCAGCTTCATACCATATTCACGCATAATCTGGAAAACAGTTCGTAGATGATCTTAGTGACCACCTTCCTGCACACTCTTCACCAACATATCAGCAACATAGACCTCCATGGTCTTCCCTATTTCACCTTTGAACATTGTATTCACCAATCTCTGATATGTTGCTTCTGAATTCCTCAACCCAAAGGGCGTCACATTGTAACAGTATACCCCATTAGCAGTGACAAACGAAGTCTTGTCCCTATCTTTTGGTGCCATCATGATCTGATTGAAACCTTGGTAAGCATCCATCATGTTTAAAAGGGCACACCTTGTCGGCGAATCAACGGGGAGATCAATACGAGGCAGCGGGTATGCATCATGAGGACATGCCTTGTTCAAATCTTTGAAGTCCACACACATACACCATTGACCTCCTGACTTCAGTACGAGCACCACATTTGCCAACTAATCCGTAAACTGAATCTCTTCAATATAATTCACCTCAAGCAACTTATTCACCTCCGCCTCTATGATAGCATTTCTCTCTGGTCCAAAATTCATGCGCTTCTGCTTTATCAGTTTTGCCTTTGGGTCTAAGTTCAAATGATGCGCTATCACTTCGGGGTCGATTCCTTTGAAGTCCGAAGCCTGCGAACATATTAGAATTTTCCCTGAGGAAATCAATCATCATCATCTCTAATCTCTCAGGCATCTGAGACCCAATTCTAGTGGTTTTACTCGAATCTCCAGGGAACAATTCAATAGTTTTATGCTCCATTGGTTCTACTCGTCCAAACTCCACTCGAGGTCTTTTTTCTGAATCCTGCTCTAATTCTTCAATAGGTTCAGCATTGTTCTCTATCACTTTCGACTTCATTTTCTTTTCTCCTCTCTCTTTCTTCAGAGATGTAGTATAACACTCTCTCGAAACTTGCTGGTCGCATCGTACAACTGCAACTCCACCACTAGTCATAAACTTCATTTTCAAGTGTATCGCCGATACCACTGCTCCGAACAAATTCAATCCAGGCCAACCCAAATTTGCATTATAGGCAAAAGGTGCATCCGCCACCAAGAACTTCATCATCACTGTTTTTCTCACAGGTTCATACCCCAATGAAGCGGATAAGTCAATCGTTCCAAAAGGGACAACTTCTACACCTCCGAACCCTGTATTTACCCGAATAAGTCTCTTTTTGTCAAAATTCATTTTTCTTAACACATGTAGAAACAAAATATCCACAGAGCTGCCACTATCTACTAACACTCTGTGAATAGAAAAATTTTCCACATTCATAGTGATCACCATCGGATCATCGTGGGGTCGTATAATACCCTCATAATCACGATCATCAAAGCTTATGGCTTCGTGACCCGCAGAAACATTCATCACATACAACGAACCACCTCTTTTCTCATGGGCTCGTACTTCACGAAGGTGTCTTCTTCGTGCACCCTGAGAGTCTCCACATGAACGACCCCCTACAATGGTATGAATTTCGCCTCGAACATGGGCATTAGTTTGAACCTCATGGGTTCATTTTTTATCTTGCCGAGGCAGATTTTTTGGGTCGTCGCGGTATCTATTATCATCGTGCTCGTGACCTCTGCCTCTTTCCGCCTCCTTTTCTCTTTCTCGAGATCGACTTCTAGACCTATGGTCACGTCGTGTCCCTTCTTTTTGCTTCTATGCTTTGGCCTCTTGGGCTTTGTCAATAAATTCATGCAAGTAGCCCTGACTAATCAACCTTTCAATTTCATCTTTTAATTGGAAGCAATCCTCAGTGTCATGGCCATTATCCTTATGGAAGCGACAATATTTGTGGCTATTTTTTCTCTTAAGGTCGTATTTCATATTTTTTGGCCAGACAACCAATTTTGAATTTTCAATGGCCATTAGGGCTTTGCCTCGTGTAGTTTTTAGAGGCGTATAGCTTTCATACTTGGCCTATCGCGATTTCCGTTCTTGATCCTTATCGGATCTCGGCGCTCCGCATCGCTCTTGTTGCTCTTTTTTCCTATTCTGCTTCGACACCTTCCTTTATGCTCTCTTAATTCGGTAGATCTCCTCCTTTTAGATATATTATCTTGCAAGAATCGTCATTCCTTCTTGATTTACTGGAGGGTTTCGTATCAAAGCTCCAGCCGACAGTCCTTCCTTCAGTTTATTAATAAATAACTGTTGAATTACCTCGTGCTGCACACCCTGGACGTCTAAGGCTTCATCGTTGAACTTGTCTACAAACATCCTCAGCGTCTCGTCATCTCGTTGCTTTATCCCCAATAAAGTAGAGACTGACTTCGCAGTTCGGGCCTTACTGGCGAAGTGATTCTCAAACTTACGAATAAACTGTTTATACAAAACAATCGTGCCTGGAGGTTGATTGACAAACCAATCCAATGCACGACCTACAAAGGTTGTCGGGAAAATCTTTGCATTCACCGCATCACTCAAATTATGCAACACCATCATTGTTTCAACAGTGATTACATGTTCTCTAGGATCCTGAGTTCCATCATATTTTAGCATATCTGGTACTTTGAAATTTAATGGCATACCTTTCGACAAAATGTCCACATGAAAGGGTGAATTACGACGCTACAGTGCCGAGACCTGGACAATCCATCTCTATGGCACCTCATCCTGCCTTATCTCACCGGGCTCCACCTTAACTCAAACTCTGGCACGCTGCCCTGAATTTGCGTCGCTCCATGCTTCATGTGGGCTCCCTTCTCTTTCATCCCTTCGATCCCTTTCACCCAGCTCATTTCGCCTTGTTCCCTTCTTGGGTCAGGTTCAAGAAATAGTCGTTGGCGTGCCCCCGTATTGCGGCCATCTTCCCCTCATTCCCTTTTCTGGTCAAGTTTTTGGAATTGCCGTCCTGAGGTGGCTGGGGTAGGATGGGCAGTCCCCACATTTGGTGTTGTTGGCAAGTTAGCCAACTGTTCTTGAAGAAACTTTTGTCCCCATTCCTGCATTCTTCTGTTGAACTCTGCCTCGGTCATCATAATCAACCTATCTTGGGATGGCTCCACTTCAAGATCTGGTGGGGGTTCTCTCGATGATAACCCCTGAGACTCCACCACCACAGCCTTTCCTTGTCTCTGACTTGCATCTTCCATAACATCAACTATACCAACGAAACCATAGGGAAGAGGTTTCTCACAGACGACACCAAATGATTTAGCTCGTTTACCGTTGACTAGGACCAACCAAATCCTACGACCCAAACAGGTCGAACCCGGACAACAATCAAACTAAATTATAGACTGAACTTGATGAAATTAAGCTGTCCACGTATCTAATCGAATAGGACCAAGTCTAGACATAGTTCAAATGGAGCTGTTATAATATACGTGTCTGCTTCGTATTGTACAAGGCCAAACACCCTGAATATATAATGGCAAAAGTAATATATGAAGGAAAATTATATGGTCTTGAGAGAGAATTTATTGCTGGTCCCCTATAAATGGACAGGAGTGGATATTTATAAGGGATGAGATAGTCACTATTCACGATGTGACATTTGGGCCAACTGGGCCTGCACATATGCTGAAATACTATTGGACCTTTGATATATAAGCTGTCGGGTCGGTGATCAAGGTCGGGTCGTAACCCGACCCAGGTTTTTCCAAATATTTATGGTAAAATAATAAAATAATTGCCAGATATAATTGCTGACCATTTGACCATTAAATAGCAGAGAGTACACATATTTATACTCGTCAGGGTGATATTTAGAAGACAAACAATACTAACTTGTTTAAGAGACAACTTGATATATAACTATCCAAATTCCAATGTGTATATCCGATATGTAGCTACACCCACAATCAAAGGGCTCAACACTAGTGATGGAGGCGTCCAGGGGTGTTCACATCTGACTGAACCGAATTAAATTGAAAATACAGTATATATCGAAATTAAATTGAGAAATTTGGTTAGATTTTTCTTTTGACGAGAGTTATGATATTCCATCTAGTTCTGAGTATTGGTCTCGATTTACCTAATTGTACTGAATACCGAACTATATTTTAGTTAAATTTTTTATATTGTCTTTGTATATTTATATCTAATGTTATATACATATATTTGTTGAATAATACTTTTTATGAGGTATTAGCGGACACCCCCAACCTATAGGGTGATGTGCACTTTGCCCCCCAATCTATTAAAAATTGCACCCGACACCCTAACTTATCATAAATGTGCACTTAACCCTCTCGTTCAGATTCCGACGGAATATAATGGAATATTCCAACACATGCATGGATAAAATAGTCACACAAGGGCAAAGTGCTACAAATCGCATATGTTAAGGGGCAAAGTGCACATCACCCTATAGGTTGAAGGGGTATCTGCTAATATACCTTTTTTAAATTCAAATACTCATTTTCCAAAAAAAAAAAAAAAAAACTTAAAATCAAAAATATTCCCAAAAAAAAAAACAAAAATGGAGTATCCAGAAAAATAAAAAAAAATCAAAAAATTCTAATAATTTTTTAAATAATAAACAAAAATTAGAAGAAAATAAATTCAAAAATCCGGAAACATGAAAATAAATAAGAAAAAAAGGAAAAAAAGTATAAAAATAAAAAAAATAAGAAACACATAAAAATTTCCTTTTATATTGTTCTAATTTATTTTTATTTTTTTGAATTTTTCAAATTTTTAATTTTCTCTTGATAATTTTTTATTTTTTTATGAATTTTTTCAAAAAATTAGTTGAATTTTTTTTCCGGAATCTTCTATTTTTGTTCCTTTGACTTTTTCCTAAATTTTCAAAATTTTAATGATTATTTCTGAATTTTACCTTTCTTTGTGTTTTTTTTTCTCAAATTTGTTTTAATATTTCGAATTTTTTTATTGTCTTTTTTATTTTTGAATAATTAAGAATATTTGAATTAAAAAAGAGATATTAACAGACACCCCCAACCTATAGGGTGATGTG
The DNA here is from genome assembly GCA_019426215.1 of Buddleja alternifolia. NCBI lineage: Eukaryota > Viridiplantae > Streptophyta > Magnoliopsida > Lamiales > Scrophulariaceae > Buddleja > Buddleja alternifolia. Next base: position 45,406,453 of record CM033391.1, on the reverse strand, counting down.
CACTTTGCCCCCTCACCTATGCGGTTTGTAGTACTTTGCCCCTGTGTGACGATTTTACCCTTGCATGCACAGGAAAATTCCATTATATTCCGCCGGAATCTGACCGAGGGGGTTAAGTGCACATTTCTGACAGATTAGGGTGTTGGGTGCAATTTTTAATAGGTTGGGGGCCAAAGAGCACATCACCCTATAAGTTGAGGGGTGTCCGCTAATAAATCTACTTTTTATACCTTTTTCTTTTTTGGTTTCTAGTTTCCCAGCATTAGAAATATAATAAATAAATATGTGCTTGTTTATATAAAATGAAAAACGTCAGATTCAATTAATAACAAAATTATCATTGTTATAATTTGAATTATGAATTAACATGATGCTTGGCTTCATCATTAGTTGGTTAGTTAGACTCATCTTGTCACATAATTGCGTTACTTAACTTCAAACTAGGATCATTATATTGTCACCTGTGATTTAAGTCAAAAGTTGTTATTCGAGTGCAAAGAAGAAAAGAGTTTACCTTGTGCATCTAATCATGCATCTAAGATGATAACACTAATTAAAGTTTGATGTTTATAATTGTTTCCTAAACCTTTGGATCAATTTGACATAGATGTAATAATCAACAATCCACGAATGAAACTCACAGTGATTCTTGAACTGTACCGAGATTAATTGATCTCGAGATATTTTAATTACCCATACATGGGTTATGCGGTTTTGCCGCAACCTATTACACAATCGAGATGTGATGACCAATTTCGGAACATCTCAATCAATGATATGTAAGCCTATAAAATAAATGATTTTCACTATATTGCATGGTCGAGATGTCTGGTGACCCACAGTACTGAGACATGCCAAGTATGAATTGATAGTTTTCCCTGTGTTTCTTTTTTGTTTTAGCAAGTAAACATAAGAACTTGGTGTATACACCAGTGTGATATAAATAAAATGGTGTTGATCAAGGTACATTAGCAATGGCATTTACAATGTACTGATGTAATTTAATCTACATTGTTTGATAGTAGATACGGTGTGTATACAAGCATTTTTCGAAGCATGCCATGAAAAGGGAAAGCTACGCCACATCGCATTGTTGATGGGGTTTTTCATTTAGAACACAACTAGCTACTATAGTAGTGCCTAAACTGGTCATTTTTTATAATTCTGGAGACTCGGGACTTACTTATAGTGTCTATGTAGGTCGTTCTGAGTGACTTCTAGAAATAGAGATTTAATTAGTGTATAGATAGATGCAAGTCATTCTGAGTGACTTCTGAAAATAGAGATTTAATTAGTGTATAGATATATGTAAGTCATTCTTGATTAGAATTTGCAAGTTTAAGGAGATCATCATCCTCTTTATGATTGGAGTTACACATGGAGCAGACTGGGCATACATAGATGGGTGGGATCTCTTCGGGGCATACTGACCTCAGAGTCCTAAAGTATGACTTTGCCTCATCGATTCTGATATGGACTTCAATCGTAACTCTGCATTGGTATTGATGTTTTGATGTCCCGATAAATTCTACCAGACGTAACGATTTTGGTGTGCCCACGTGTTTTTTTTCCCCCTTTAACTTGAATTTTTGCATGTGAAAGAGACACATATAAAGACTATTGCTATATATTGGTGTTATCTACAATTTTCTTGGTGTGCCCTTGTCAAATATATATCTCCACACTATTTGGTGTAAAAGAATTTTCTTTTTTCTTAATTCTATATTTCAGTTGCTCAAAACCATATTTTTCCTTTTAGGGACTTTTTTAATGCTAGTAATTTTTTATAACTTGAGATTTGGACAAGCATGCATGTCTTTTCTATAAAAAAATTGGATAGGGCTTTTGTTTTCTTGACTCGACATGAGATCCACTTAGATTTTCATGGACCCTCGCTATGACAGCCTTACATTAAGCATATGCTTTCAAAAATCTTGAAAGAGATTCAGAAAAGATTAAAAATAAGAATAAATAAATATATTGTATTAAGGTCCTCCGCCATTTATTGTCAAGAAAATAAAATATATAGATGCTATTTCTTTCTTTCTTATTTCTATTTTATTGGATTAGATCAGATAAATTATTCTTCGGTGGATCGAGTCTAACACTCCGAAATACTTTTTAGTTCCTCTACGACAAAATTAATTACTTTATTAATTGTCTCGTTTGCTGGATTACAATCTTGTTTTTTGATTTTTGGAAAAGAATATCTAAGTTGAAATAATTCTGTGAAGTCAACATATTTTTAATAAAAGAGAGAAATTAAAAGGCTATGGTTAAATGGAGAAATAGCACCAAAAAAGAGACAAGACTAGAGAGTGGACAAATCTAGAAGGGCAGTGATCAGGTGGGTATCGCCCAAGTTCCCAGGCTCCACTTAAAATTTGTGTCGCATGTCGTGTCACTGTCGGTTTTGATCATCGATGCCCGCCAATCGTTGTAATGCTATGATCCACGCCAACATTTCTATTGGCAAATTGGGGGGACGTGAGACACGAACACGATACGGATACAGGTCACATTAATTCTTTAAAAAATTAATAAATAAATATGGTTCGGACATAATTGTTCATGTGTCTTTCTCAATAATTGTATACGAACACAGTATTTGTCCGAACTGTACGGAATGATTTTCTGGAGTGTCCCTGTGTCATAGTTGTAATAGTTGTAATGTAATCCTCATTATATTCTATGTTATGTTAGATATACAATATTTGTTTAATATTTTATTTTTATATTTATTAATTATAAAATTAAGTGCTTCAAAAAAATTTTATAAAATTAAGGAACACTTATTATACATCTATATATAAAGTGTATATTCTTCAACTGCAACATCTAACAAAATCTCGCAAAAGATCGATGCCTGAAAATTCTAGCCGAAATTCGTGTCACCGAATTAAAGCGTGTAAAATATATTTGTAACATAATTAATATGCATTCTAGTATATTCTAAGGTGTAGTATCTAATTAGTTGAGTTTGATCTGACCTACTCCCAACAAGAATTTTGTGCTGCTGTGAAGATGATTCTTGAACATAAAAGAAAAAGATGACAAAAATGACAAGAAAAATACAATTTTACTTTTTTGGGTTTGAAAGATAAAAGAAAGTATGTCATGTGCAAAGGTTCAAAACTAAGCAAATCAATTTTATCCAAATTTATATAAAGATCAATTCTTAAAAGTTCGATTTAATTTGATTTCTTAACAAGCTATGCAAAAAATTTGCAAATATTACTCAAAACATGTTGGTCTAGTGGTATCCAACTCTCACTTTATGTGAGAGGTCATGATTTCGAATTCAGGCTGCTATAAGTTGTGGCTCTCCCCTCCTTTATGGAGCTAAACAGGGAGTGTTTGCAAACTCTACTGCTTCTAGAGAAGTGATTTTAAGTGAAAAATAAGCAGAATCATTTAAGAAGCAGAAGTAGGTAGTGTTTGCAAACAGAAGTTGAAAGTGAAAAAAAGTTGCAGGGAGTGTTTGCAAATAAAAGTGATTATCAATTAATTTTTTTGCAGAAAGTACAATATTGCCCCTAAAATAATATAAAATTTATATTTTTTTCACATTTATGTTCCTAATCTTCTTTTTAACAAAATACTCCTAAAAGCATATGTTTATGAAATAATATTAATTATTTGGGACAAGTAGATAACAGAACGATAATAGCAAAACAATTAAACGAGGAAAAATAGAAGAGAAATGCAAGATTTATGTACAAACTCAAGAAAGAACTAAAACAAGAGATTAAGAGAGATATTGCTTTGTATTGCTGTATATATAGCTTAGGTTGGGAGTTTTTCTCTTGGCTGATATATCTTTTTATTTTAGCAATATCCCAACTAGTAAGATATAATTAACAATAGAGAAAGGGGATGAATTTTACATTTCTTTCAGGTTTCTGCTCCCCTGAAATTTAATCGCAAGTTTTTTTAAAAAAAAAAGTGATGGGGTTAATTTGGGAATATAGAAATATTGTCAAGGATAGGATTGTTACTAAAAAATTATTTTAATTGCAGGAATTTAAAAAGCACCAAAAAACACCCCTGCCCAATTTGGAGCTTTTGGCTTTTGGAAGTTTAATTTTAGAGAATCAGAAGCAACAGCTGAATTTGCAAACACTACAAAATTGCTTATTTTTAGCTAAAAGCTCAAAAGCACTTTTATTTATAGTTTGCAAACACTCTCAGAGTCTTTATAGCTCAGGATTATGACTATCAATCCGAGTTTATCGGGCTAGATATTTAGGGTAACCCCTATTGTCTTGAAATAAAAAAAATATGCATATATTGTGCCTTGTCCTTACCAATTACAAGCAAGAGGGTTAATTTAATTTGCACCCATTATACCAATAAATTAAACTTGAGATATTGCTAACTAAATTTTGTGTATGTATTTGTATTCTGGAAAGAGAAATAAAAATAATTCAAATAGAATTCGATAATTCTATATAATCTCAGAATCCTATATATATGTTCTAAATCTTTATGAGACAAATTCACATGACCTTTCACATATCTCGTTAGTAGAGTAATTAGTAAAATTGTGTTACTATTTCAATAAAATAAAAATAAGTAGAAATATGTACATTATATCAACTTATTTTTTATATTATTTTCCATTCATGTATATCAATTTATTGAATAATACATGATTTCTAGTTCTACTAAGTCTCTCAGGCAAACTCATTACAATAATTAAGGAGATGCGTATTAATATCGATATATATTTTTGAATCAATTGCGAATTTTAGACAAATTTTGTCTTGAAATGAAATTTTACCTATTCTCAAGTTATTATGAATAATATCCAAATTATGATTTTTAGGACCTACCATACTAGAACCGAATCTAATTTTCTTATTATGTTTTTTTTTTATTTTTTAGCTGTCATTATATTTCAAGAACAATACAATTTAGACTGTCTCTAACGATGTAGTAATAGCAATTGAAACACCTAATATCGAGTTTCTTCAAAATGATAAATTTTAAAAACTAACAAACGAACACAAGAAAACTCTTCTGCAATTGAGCCCACTCCTATTTAAAAAAGACGAAACTTTCATTCGATAGAGAAAGCAAACTGTCATATGAAAGAGAATACAAAATACTAAATGAAATATCTAAAAGCTATATAAAAACTAATGTATCGTCCGTCTTTGTCTCATCAGATCCATCTCATCTTGTTAGATTCATCCCCGTTTCATCAGATTTGAAGTTGGGATACATAGCTTGAAGGAGGGTGCTCCAATCTATACTACCGACAATGATGGTGACATTAGTAGTGATGGAGGTGATATTCACCAAACCATCATTGGCAAAAAAGAAGAGAAAAAAATAGTTAAGGATTTGATAGAGTGGGGGAACGAGGCGGCTCATTAAAAAAAAAAAAATTCTTATTATGTTTGTACCTTTCGGTTTCTCCTTAATTTCTTGCAAGAAAAATTGTCTACTTACTTATAATTAATAAGCACACTCAACATCAGCTTCAGAAGGCATGAAATCCACATTGTATTTCTTCTCTATTTTCTTTTTATTACTTTCTGAAGTTTGCCTAAAAGACATTTTTTCATGGGTCCTGCAGCGTTTGATACATTTGTGTCGGTTGATCAGTTTATAATTTCAAGAAAATGTTGAGGGTAAAAGTAAAAACTCTTATACGAGGTAGAATACAAAATATTAAATAAAATATCTACAAGTTATATAAAAACTAATGTATCTTCCGTCTTCGTCTCGACAGATCCATCTTTGTCTCATTAGATCCATCCTCATTTCATCAGATTTGAAGTTGGATACACAACTTAAAGGAGAGTACTCCAACCCAACCCGCCGACGATGGTGGTGACATCAGTAGTGATGGAGGCAATGTTCACCAAATCATCGTTGCCGGAAAAGAAAAGAAAAAAATAATTAGGGTTGAGAGAGAGAGGGGGAAGGGAGGAGGCGGCTCATTAATAAAAAAAATCTTATTATGTTTGTACCTTTCGGTTTCTCCTTAATTTCTTGCAAGAAAAATTGTCCACTTAATTATAATTAATAAGCACACTCAACATTAGTTTCAAAAGGCATGAAATTCACTAAAGACATGTTGATCTAGTGGTATCGACCTCCCATTTTATATGAGAGATCCTGGATTCGAATTCAAGACGCGACAAATTGTGACCCTCCTTTTTCTTTATGGAGTTAGATAGAGTCTTTATTTATTAGAATTATAACTATCAATCCGGATTTGTCGGGTTAGATATTTACCCCTTCGTCTTGAATTTAAAAAAAAGAAGAAAAAGGCATGAAATCCACATTTTATTTCTTCTCTATTTTCTTTTTATTACTTTCTGAAGTTAAAAGACATTTTTTCATGGGTCCTGCAGCGTTTGATACATTTGTGTCGGTTGATCAATTTATAATTTCAAGAAAGTGTGGAGGGTAAAATTTTAAAAAACCATCTTAAAGTTGTTTATTGCTTTTTTCTTTTTAGAAAATGGATCATTTCATTTCGTTCTAAAACAATTTTCCACAATAAAAATACTGATTCTACCAAAGAAAATAAAAATAATTGATGCATCAAATTGGGGCATATATATATATATATATATAGGATATGGATCAAATACATCCCTTGCCATTAAGTAAGATATAAGACCCAATCTAGGCCTTTGATTCAATTTGATCCCAAGGTCTACATTTAACACATTTAACTGATTTAATAATTTGTTTTAATTATGTAAAAGGCATTTTAGTCATTAAATTATAACTAACAGATTCAATTTAATACACAGTATCAAATCAAATCCCCAGTTTCACGCGCCATAACCGATTTCATTATATTCTTTCCATAATCACATATATCAGCAAAATTGATAAGAGATATTTTTTTACCCATTCAATTCATCATCAAATCGGTTGTTTTCCAACAAAATTGATTCGAGATATCGTTTTACCCGTTCAATTCATCATCAAATCGGCTGTTTTCCAGCAAAATTCGAGATCGGCGCTGTAAAGATCGAAGGATATGCAGAAATCGAATCCCTATTCATCATCTGCTTCTGTTTTCAATTCAATTTTTTCTGAATTCTTCTTCTGTTATCAATTATGAGTCTGCAAATCATCATTAAGCAACTGATCTAATGTAAATAGATAGAGTGAATTTGAACAAATGAGTTTCTCTTTATTTCTCTGTAACGGACCATTATACACTACAATAACAAACCATTATACACTACAATACAAACCATTATACACTAGAATACAAACCATTATACACTGTGAATTTTATACACAACTATATAGAATGGTATAACAGATTGTAGATTAGATTCATTATTATACACTACAATACAAACCATTATACACTGTGAATTTTATACACAACTATATGCATAACAGATTATAGATTAGATTCATTATTATACACTACAATACAAACCATTATACGCTGTGTATCACCACTCATCTACTGCGTTTTGCTTTAAAAAATAATAATAAAATATATATTTTAAATTTCTGAAAGGCAAAAACTGTTTTTGGAATTTGGTCTCAAGCTCTACTTCAATCTTGTAGGAAACGTCGTTTTAAAACTAACTCAGTATAAGTATGCTGAGCACCACCCTATCAGGTCCAAATTCCATCGTTTTAATAGGTTTTTTCGCGTTTTTGTGCTTTCAGTAGGATTTTTATTTTTATTTTTATTTATTTCCATTATTTTCGTACTTTACCTTGTTTATAGGTACCGTATATTTGATTATTAACTATTATATAATGGATTAATTAGCTATTTGCGCGCCATAACCGATTCCATTTAATCTTTCCATAGTCACTTTTTTCAGCAAATTTGATTCGATATATTTATTTTGTCCACTCAATTCAGTATCTAATCGGTTGTTTCCAGTAAAATTCAGTGCGCAATCTATCCATAATCCCGTATTTCAAAAAAACTGGGATCGATATATTCATCGCGCATCAATTCGGTTTCAAATCAGTTTGTTCGCGACGATCATGTCAATTAGTATTGTCAATCTCATGGCATCGTCAGTTCCATGATCATATCAGTTTATGATATATAAAGACAGAGAATAGAAGAAAGGAATAAGGGGAAGAAAACATCATAATTAGTGATTTTAAAACATCATACAGTAGTTTATAACACATTATACAGTATCTTATAAACCATTATACACTACAATACAAACCATTATACACTGTGAATTTGATACACAACTATATAGAATGGTATAACAGATTATAGATTAGATTCATTATTATACACTACGATACAAACCATTATACACTACAATACAAACCATTATACACTGTGAATTTTATACACAACTATATAGAATGGTATTATCAATACTTGGAACTATGATTCTATTCACGCTTGGACTCTCTCCTATATATTCATCGTACCTGTATTGATCAAGTGGGTTGAATAGAATCATAGTTCCAAGTATTGATATGGTATCCTAATTACAATTGGTAACTAAGAAGGATAGAATCTACACATTAGATACATATCAAGAGTTGTAGAATGACTAATGACTAATAGGTATAACAGATTATAGATTAGATTCATTATTATACACTACAATACAAACCATTATGCGCTCTGAATTTTATACACAACTATATAGAATGGTATAACAAATTATACATTAGATTCATTATTATACACTACAATACAAACCATTATACAGTATGTTATAACACATTATACATCAAAATATACATTGCGTGTATAAATCAATTATTATACAGTGTCCAATAAACCATTATACATTACGGACTAAGCCATTATACAGCGTGAGTTTATAAATCATACAGTTAGAATGATCTAATTTAAAATTATATAGTATATATTACACAAATATGCAAGCCAATTAAACAAAAACACAACATTGACGAAGCAATTTCTTGTTTTCTGTAATTTAGGGCTTTCTTCTGCCGATAATCGTCGGGCTTTTTTGAGTGAAACTTGCGCCGATAATCTCTGTAATTGGGATTCCTATTTTCTGGGTGAATCGAACGAAATATGAGGATTATATGATTATATATATTGATTGCATGAATCGTGGCCTGAGATTGAGAGATTGGAATGGAGATCGTGGGTAACAATTTGAGAGAGATTTTGGGGGAGATCCTGTGCGTTATTTTTGGGAGGTGGATGATGTATAATTTTGCTAATTTATCTATTATACCCCTAATTCATTAATTTTCAATTTTTCCAGCCTGTTTCTGTTTATGATTTGGACTGTTGGATTTAATTGATCCAATGGTATATATTGAGTCTTATATCTTTTCTAAGAGAGGGTATGTATTAGATCTTAACCCTATATATATATATATATATATATATATATATATATATTTCTGAATGATACAATTGATCTTATTTCGTCCTAAAACAATTTACTACAGTAAAATGTTGACTGTAACAAAACAATTAACACAATTGATACACCAAATTGGAACATATCTAAATAATACAATTCGAAACCAAAACCAACATAAGGGTAATACTCTCGTACAAGAGGACGAGCTAGCTCTCAAATAAGAGAGAGAAACGTGTACAGTACGAATTTTACTTTTTTGATGGTTGAATTTAATATATACTAGTAAGTGCGTGCGTGAAAATCGTTTTTATATAATAAAATATTTAAAAATAAATTCTGGAATCACCTAAAACTTATCAATATGTCATTTAATTATTTCTAATATTGTCAATCTTCTTTAACTTATCATATGTAACATAGTTAAGACCCTAAGATTACCTTTATTAATATAACAACTATTATCCAATTTTTTTAGCTCAATTGTTACTACAAATCATAACTGAAATCACTTTAATTTTTAAACGCATTGGTACTGCACATCACAATTGAAATGACGTTAATTTTTAAACATATATCAAAAGTCCCCACTAATAATAAAATGAATATGCAGTACTCTTAGCAAGAGAGATGCCTTTTTTATTCCTAAGGAAATCCAATAGTCTAATCCATTTAATCAAATCAAAAGACTAATACCCTTGTAAGCGGCTACATTAGTACACATATAACAATTGTTCATTGAAATACAAGGGAAATTTAACTCAGTAAAGCAAAAGCGCAAAAGAAAAACACATCTATGTGAAAGTCTAAGTCAAAATTACGCACTCACTACTTTGCTTCAAATTCATACAACGAACCAAACTCTATAATGAAGACAACAATATAAAAAAGAAAAGAAAAAAGAACTTCATAAAAGCAAAAAATGAAACTGAAAGCCAGAGCCCAAATGTATGCCCCAAAGCCAAAAGCACCCATTAAAACTATAAAGTTCATCTTCCAAGCACTAAATATTCGTCTTTTTTCTTTCTTGTTTATTACTTGAAACTTCACAAAGTCCAATCTTATACGGAAGTATTACTTATAACTCTTGGAATTATTAAGTGTATCCTATAATTGCATTATTAAACTATAGTAACTAATGGGTTATAATTAGTGTTCACCAATTTGGTGGAAAGTGGGGTGCCTTTTTAAGGCTCATCACTCTTGTAGGAAAGTGATGGATTTAAATATGTACTAAATTGTACTAATTTTCAATAAAAATAGATAATTAAGTATAGAAGTGTCAATTCACAATTGGAAGAAGCACTAAGATTTATTACTTATAATTCTTGGAATTATTAAGTGTATCCTATAATTGCATTATTAAACTCAATAGTAACTAATTGATTACAATTAGTTGTCATCAATTTGGTGGAAAGTGGGGTGCCTCTTTAAGACTCATCAATCTTGTAAGAAAATGATGTATTTAATATGTACTAAATTATATTAATTCTCAATATAGAAATAGATAGTTAAGTATAGAAGCGTCAGCTCACAATTGGAAGAAACACTAAGATTATTCACACTTTTAGAATAATCTAGATTAGTATAGTATAGATATATATATTAGTTTAACAAGTTAATTATTAAAATCCATTTTTTATGCTTTAGAAGATGGGAGATTCCAGATTTTAAATTTTGAAATTAAAAAAGTGCAAATTATACCATTTACCATTATTAAGTTTTTTAAATTTTACTTTTTTAACGGAAAAGATACATCTAGACAATTGATTAGCTAATAATTGAAAACTGAGCTCATAAAGTAATGAACCCTAAATATTGGGTTTTTTCTGAATGAAGGGTTAGTGAATTGGATCTTATGGATTTAAAAAATATAAAAGTTTATTATAGGATGTTTATAGTAATTTTATTTTTTTATAATATTAGGACCAACCCCCCCCCCCCCCCCCCCCCCCCCCTTCCTCCCCTCCCTTATCATTGAAAATTTGATCAAAGATTTCGAAGAATTTGTAAGTTTTGAATTGTCTTCCCTTGAAGCCATCAATTACATATTGATGCATAATAATGACAAGGTTTCAATTTCTCCAAAATCATTAATCAAAAGAGGACCCAGACATCAAATCTGAGCTGATTAATTAATGAGTCCCCAATTTCAACATTCCTAGTTCTGTAGTTGAGTTTCGAGAGAAAAATGATAGAGACTACAAAATTAATATTGGTCCAACATAATGCCCACAATGCTGAGTTTTAGTTAAATTTCAAGAAATATAAGCACAACACCAAGGCAGTGTTTTCTAATCAATTTATTAAAATGATTCTAATGAAGTTCCTGAATTTCAAAGTTAAGTATAATCAATATTAAAGGTGAATAGTTTTTTGAATGATTATTATTAACGTGAAATATACGCAATTATAATGTATTAGTTATAAAGCACCAGTAGTATGTAGTAACTACTTTTGATGTTTTAACTCTAATTATAGTTTAGCAAATTCAGGGACGGAGCCGGAGGGCTAGAAATGGCATGCTCTCTTAACTTTGAGAAAAAAAAATTTACCCTACAAATTTTTTATAATAAAAAACTTCGCCCTCCTATATTTTCAAATTATCAAGTTTTGTTGAACAAAAATTCTACCTCATTCTCCAATCATATTCACTCTCATCTCCCTTCTCCCACACTTCCTCTCATTCTTTCTATTTTTTGTCCACCGTTCTGTCTCATGATCTCCCTTATCATGTATTCTCTCTTTCTATCTCTCTCTAATACTTTATTTTCAAGCATATTATTGTATTAAATCTTACATAATATTTTTTAATAATTTTAAAAAAGCTATCATACAAAAAAATTCATATTTAAAAAGAATAATATATGTTTTTAGTTATATATACACCTTTTTTTTTTAATATACAAACCAATGTGTCAACATCAATAGTTTTAAGTTAAACACCAAATATATTTTTCAAGTGTCACGTTTAATTACATATATATATATATGTATATATAGTTGTTCTTTTACATGTACTCATATATATATATATATATATATATATATATATATATAGATAGATTACTTGTGGATAGTGATATCTTAAATTTTCAATCAATTCCACTGCAATAGCAGCAGAAGAACTTGCTTAGAAACCACTTGATTGCTTCCCCACCCCCTCCCCCACCCCATATGACTTGGATTCTAAGTATGAGTTTTTCTGTTAAACCTCTTTAAATCATCAGAAATTATCTTTCATCACAAGCCTTTTAACTCCTAACTACAACACACACACACACACACACACACACACATATATATATATAAGAATTTGAGCTGTCATAAAAGCTGCTGTAACTGTTAGTTAGTTGTGGTTCAGACAATTATTAGAAATCTGATGGGGCGGCAATCTTGCAGTGTGGAGCAGCAGAAGATGAGAAAAGGATTATGGTCACCAGAAGAAGATGAGAAATTGTATAATTATATTACAACATTTGGTATTGGTTGCTGGAGCTCTGTCCCTAAGTTAGCAGGTACATATATACATATATATATATATATGCTTTTTGCTTTTTGCTTTTCTTTTTACTCTGCATATTTTTTTTCTCTTTAATTTCACAATCTCTTAGAATTGCATAAGACTTTTTAATTACGTGATTCCACGGATAATGCCTATATGTAATTGTCGTACTATAGATTCTTATTGATTTTAAAAGTTCTGAATTCATAGACTACTATATATATATATATATATATATATAATGATTAATATCCTTCTAGTAATTTCTTTTGTGTAACTCGTAGGCTATGTGTGGATATGTATCTAGTTTTTAGAAAATAGTTGGAATTAGTTAAATGAGTCAGTTAAGTGGGATTTATTGATGCATGATGATGTGTAAAATGATTCAAGTAGTTAATTTGGTGATAATTATTTGATTAAAAAATAGTATAATATAAAGGAATTGTTGCCAAGATAATCTTCTCCACAAACCAGGATCTCTTTAACAGTAATTTCTTTTATCAAACTCTAAGGAGCGCATAATAATTATTATATGTGGTTCTGTTAAAAATGTACATGGTCACGTCCGTATTAGAGATTCTTATTCGATTTTGAAAATTAGGGACAACTACCGCATAAAACAAAATGACCAGAATATCCTTTGATAAAGTTTTAACCTGTGTCTATAATATCTTCTACAGTATTTTCTTTTATCAAGACACAAGAATTAAATTGTGAGATTGTTGTAGGTTTACAAAGATGTGGAAAAAGTTGCAGATTGAGATGGATGAATTACTTGAGGCCTGATCTTAAGAGAGGCATGTTTACTCAACAAGAGGAGGATCTCATCATTAATCTCCATGAAGCTCTTGGCAACAGGTTATATATATATATATATATGATTTTTTTTGCTTTTTAATTATTCCATCTATATATCCATAATCATTTTATTTATTTATTTATTTTTGTTGTAATGTGGACTAAAATATTGCAGGTGGGCTCAAATTGCAACACAATTACCAGGGAGAACAGATAATGAGATAAAAAACTTATGGAACTCAAGCCTGAAAAAGAAGCTTATAAAGCAAGGAATTGATCCAAATACTCACAAACCAATAACACAAACACAAGACTCAATTCTACAGACTCAAGGGCTTTCGAATCCATCGAGCCCAACCCGAGTCGAGACTTTTGCAACCAAACAAGTCTATGATCTTCCTGTCTTCTTGTCTGAGTTTCAAGAAACTACTGATCATCATGGATTCCATTCAAAATTTCCATTTCATTTTCAGCAAAATCCGACGATTCATATTAATCCCAGTTGTGGATTCAACTCATCAATGCCGAATTCGATGGAAGCAGATTATTCTGATAGTTCAGCATCAAGAATAAGTGCTTATATGATGAATGAAGTAAAAGAAAGCTCAAGTAGTAGCACATTTTCTTGGGAAGCTGAAAATAAGTTGAGGAATAAGTGCTCATCTGATGAATCGCTTTTTTTCAGTGGGATTCATACTGAAGAAAGTTCAGGAGATTTTGATAACAATCCTTTCACATTATTTTCTGAAGAATTCTTTCAGCAAATGTAAACTGTAAAAGTTCGCCTCCCCTTCCCCTCCTCCCCCCCCCTTTTATACTTCTTATTTCTTGATTCAACTAAAATAGTTATTTTTAGATTTGTATTCAATATTCTTGAGAGAGCGTTGGTAAATAATGTTACTCAAGTTGTGACAGGGTTAATTTATTTTTTGGTCCTTATATTTGCTCCATGAGAGGCCAACCATGGTGTTATGAGCTTGGTTACGCCACTTAAGCTATGACCGTACACGTGGAGTAATCTTGGTCAGCCACATATCATGTAGTGATTGGGAACGACATGTAAGGGGTCGATTGAGTTGACCCCACGTGGCCCCAAGCAGACCGGTTCTTCAAGGGGCAGAGTCGGAAGGGTGGAACACCGGTCGTATAACGAGCTTCAAGCTTGATCAGGAACATTTTACTAATGTTGGGTATGAGGTACTTTACCCCACATCAGAAACAACTTCGAATATCAAGAAACATTTTTAGTACTCTATTTCGTTTTCGTTCAAAATACTCTAATATCAGCAATTTATTTCTTGAATTCCCTATATTTACACAAATATATACTAATCAATGCATTTCCAAATAATCACAATACAAAACAAGCACCTAAACATGTCCATGATTATTACCTCCGGCTTGATAAATAGTAAGCTTGTGTATAGCTTTAGCAAACACTTCTCTCAAATCAGGATTCTGAGCCACAGCATTCCGAGCAGCTCCCTCCACCACACTCAAAGCTCTACCTTCTTCGAGTTCCTTGCTATTACCAACATTTACAGCAAGATTACATAGCAATACAACCTCATCCAAACGGGACTCTCCCCGATTATCCCTTTTAATCAAATTCATCAGCTTTGCCACCCCATTATACTCAACAATCGCCTTAGAATGCTCCACACGGTTATAATTCTCTTTACACACAAATTTTCCCAAGGCTTTAGCTGATTCAGAAGCAACATCGCGATTCGTGTTACCAAGTTGAGCAACCAAACGCTCCACTATCCGTTTCTCCTTTGCAGGAAACATCGTCGCTAAACAACCAATAGCCTTAATAGCAGGAATCACTAAGGGCGCGTCTGTCTCTTCGTTTATTACCCTCAAAAGCTGATCCAACACGGCTTTTGCAGCCGGGGAGTGTGGCTTAAAACAAGCACGTTTATAATCAGCGTTACTCTCAGCCACCTCAGCTAACTCCATAACTACCATCAAAGAACTAATCTGCAATTCCCCTCTCTCCTTCTCAATAATTTTTGCCAAAACGAGCAAAGCCTTAGTCTCCGTAATTTTCCTACTATTCGACAAACTCCCTCTTGCTAATTTCCATAACGCCATTGCACAACTTATTTTAAGCCTCAATTTCACCCCTGGTGACTCCGCCTCCCTCTCCTTCTCCTTCCTACTACTAACGCCACTACCAAAACGGCGAACGCCTTTCTTTGTCAACTCATTATTAATCTGAACAAGAGAATCCAAGCTATTAACACTTTTTCGTGCATTCGTTTCCTTAAACTCCTCTAAATCAACATCCATACCCAAAATGCTCACTAACGGCCTAGTCACATTCTCCCTCCCGAATTCCTCCCGTAAACCGGCATCCATCTCAGACATTCTCGATATTAAGTCCACCAAATTCACCTGAACCTTCATTGGCGCTTCTGATAGCGCTTTCGCAATAATCTGAACGCCTAAAGCTTTCGCGATCACCCTCACACGGCATGGATCATCAGCCAAATTATACAACGCGGCCGCAGCAGCTTTCTGCGCATCAAGATTCGAGCTTTCTTTCAATAACTTCAACAGGGGAGGCACCCCATTTTCCTCCACTATAATCTTCTTGTTCCTATCGTTATCCCGGGCCAAAATCGCCAACTCATGAGCAGCCTCGGCACGGCCCATATGAACAGCAGCTATATAAGGCCAAACCCAAGCTAAAATAGGATCAGTAGTAGCGAACGGCGGGAGAGACAAATTAATGGTGGCGTTTTCAGAATCAGGACTTAAAATAGATAAAACCCATTTAATATCAGCCAATGAAGAATCGATCAAAGTCGAAACTTTTTTGAAATCTGCGGATGTGGTGATGGAAAGGACGTGGTGGAGGACGTGGGTTTTCTTGTGGCGGCATTTTCGGGCGAGGTTTAAGGCGCGGTCTAGGGTTTTGGTAAGGTCGACGGACAGGCGGCGGATGGGGCGGTCGTAGACGGCGGTGGAGGCGGTGGTGAGGCGGGCGGCGGAGCGGAGAAGCTGAGAGAGGTGCGTTACTTGGCGGGCGAGGTCTGAGTTTTCGGGCTTGAAGGACTCGGCTTCGTGAGCTGATTTAATGACTCGATCGGCGAGGAGGATTGGGAGGGAGAGTACTTCTTGGATTGATTTTTCTTCTTCGGCCGCCGGTGCCATGGAAATTCAAGCTCAGCTCAAGCTCAATGAGCAGAATAATTTATTTATATTTATTTTAAAGAAGAGCTGATAATTTAAGAATGATTGTGCAATGGATGAGGAAAGGAAAGTACTAATAAGTAGTTGTATTGGCACTATCATAGTGTGAACGTGGAAAAATGAAATTATAATATATTCTTTTGCTTTTATTTAGTCAAATTTAGCGTGACACGTTGTCCAAGCGGATGCAAAGTTAAAATTTGTGTTCCGAGTTCAAACTATATTTTGATGACTCCTTGGCTCTCTTTTTAATAATTTATTTTGGATATTTTTTGAAAAAAGTAGAAATCCAACAAATACCACTCAAAAAATTGGAAACCCAGCCAATTTATAATCAATTGTCCAAGAATCAATTATCTCATAATTTATTAGGGCCAAACTCGCCCGAAACACCACCATTATTATATGTAACAAACAATTTACCAAAAAAAAAAAAATTCATTTTTTAAGTAGATGATTCCAGCAAAAGATTCAAAGGCATTATGGTTACCAAGTGAGATTTTATATTTCAAAATAGAGTAGGCTTCCTTTTGCATTTCGCATCAAGTGCATGTAACCATTGTAGATTTAAATTTAAGAACAGAAATATGTCACTTGATGTGTATACATAAAGTGAGATACAAATCAAACATGATTTTGCGATGCAGAAGAATGACAGAACCACCATCTGCCTCAAGAATCCAAGCATGGCTTATGTCATTAGTCCGACCTTTTATAGTAATTACCCTTAAAAACGAATTTGCAGAATAGATCTATCTATCATAAGGAGATTTGTGAATTTTTACACTGCTCCACCTTAACTATTATTTGAACCATTAAAAGTTTATCTTAATCTGGGTGTGGATCGTATTTCTCTTAAGCTATATATGTGAGACCTCACTATATACTCTTATGAGTCTTATCTTTCTATAGTATAGACCGTATTATATATATATATAGGGAAAATTACACTGAGTACCCCTGAGATGTTGCCTAATTACGGTTTACACCCTCTAATTTAAAAAATTACATCTAACATTCTAAAGTTTCCTTTCGTCCAACAATCGGCACCTTTCGTTAGGGTTTCAGTACGACGCCGTAAATTTTTTTGTGAACTTCCGAAAATGCCCCTTATTTTGGCGGGAAACTTTTTTGAACTTGAAAACCCTATTTTTTTGGACAATTATACCCTTTTGGTGTTGTTTGTAATATTTTGTAAAGGTGTAGCTGTTATATGTAATGTTTCAATATTTGAGTTATAATTTCAATAAAATTTGAAAATATTTTAATTACATTATAATTTATTCGAAAATGGTTTTTTATTTGATTTTATTTTTGATGATTTCAGAAATAAACAAATTAATATTATTTGATAATTTAAGAAAATAGTTTTACATCAATATATAAAACTACAGGACGTTAGATGTAATTTTGTAAACTAGGGGATGTAAACCGTAATTAGGCAATACCTCAGGAGTTAGGAGTACTCAATTTAATTTTTCCTTTGGGGCAACATAGTAATTCAGTCTTTTTTATTTTTTTAATGTTTTCTCTTTTTTTTTTAAATATTCTATTAGTGGTATTTAGGTCAATTGCAACTTCCGTCCAACCTAACATTAATATATGAAATTACAGGATGTTAGATATAATTTTTTAAATTAGAGGATGTAAACCGTAATTAAGCAATATCTCAGGAGTACTCAATGTAGTATTCGAGTCATTCCAAACTCATTTTGAGTTGTTTTTTCAATTATTATGATCAATTTCAAATGACTTTAATTTGCCTCCAAATTCATTCCTTGAATGTATGTTCATTAATTTAAATACATTAAACTCGACCGAACATAGAATTATCGAGATAAATTTAGCCCAAGATATCTCTTTGACGTCCTAAACCAAAAAGTACCAAAAACAAATTCTAGGCACGTAACTGAGGGGCAAAGAATGCATTCAGATTCCCGAAGTCAAAAGTCCACTATAATTTTTAAGAAGAATTGTGTGACTTTAAAAGTTGAAAGTTAATGAAAGAAAAGTTCCGAGCAACGACCAAAACGCAATATGACAATGTGCCGAAGCCAAGTCAACGAGTATAATAATTCACAACTTAGAATTATTTAATAACCCCTGCTTATATATGTTAACGGTGATTTAAGTCTTACAGGTATTTTCGTGATGTGATATTCGCAATTAAAATGAAATATATAACACAACTCAAGCAATTAATTAGAACTTAAAAATTTCAACTAAAAATATACCTTCATGGAGAATTCTTCGCTTGAATCTCTTACAATTACAATATCTTGAATATGAACAAGATTCAACACTTGCAAACTCTATCACTAACTAACTTACGTTATGAAAGTACAAAAGCTACGTTTAATCTAACTCTAATTACTCCTATCGGCTAAACTTATTCTACTTGAATAGTAATGCAAATAAGATTTCTTAAGGAATGTTTTTTTTGTCTCCTCTTCCTCTTCCTTTTTTGTCTTCATATACTTCCAGCATTTTCTTTTGGCTTTTTGTAACTTCCACGTTCACCACTATTTCTGGAACCGCTCCCAACTTTCCTTTCGAATTTCTTTATTTACCGCCCGTTTCTTGATTGTTGGATCATCTTGGAGCCCTTCTTTCTTGCCCTATCTATCTTCTTTAATGGTTATTGGGCTTTCGTATATTTTAGCCCATATTCCTTTTGAATTAATATATTCGACTTTTTGGGCTCCATTATTTTTAGACCCAATTTACTGGCCCTCCTGCTCTTATCGAGACTACACTTTCTTTTGGGCTTTTGTTCGAATTATTAGCCCATATCCAATTTTTCTTAAGTGTAAACAAACTCCTATGCGTTGAGAGTAATCAACATAAGAAAATGTAGCTCAAGTAATCAACACAAGAAAATGTAGCTCAAGGAGCTCGTACGTTGTGTCCCCATAAGCACACAAACTTTAGATGTTTGTTCAATCATCTTGATACCCATTGTCTCTAGGGGTGTGCATCAAAATTCAGTTCCCCAAAATTATCAACCGATAACCAACCAAATTGACAAATTCGATTCGGTTAAAAACCAAATTTTCTCAATTCAGCAGGTTTTGACCCAATTTTTGATTTGATCGGTTAACCATTATTAAAAGAGGTAAATGAAAAACTATCCTCAAGTTAAGCATTATTAAAATAAAATTTACCAACAACAATATTACATAACTTTATTATATAAAATTCAAAGAAGTAATAAAGTAACAACTGAGGCAAGTCAGTGGCAAAGGTTCTCCTGGACCCATAACCCGCCCAGAACCAGGTTGAGGCTCGAATTTAAAAACCCGGCTCCAACCCTGCTTAATTAGCCCCAACCCGCCCAAATGGGACAAGTACCAGACTGATACCCGTTGGACCCAGAGCTATTGTCATCCCTAGTATCAACCCTCATTTAGGAGTTTTCCTGTGAGCCATATGTAGCGAGAGGTGCTGCAATGCCTCACAATCCACTCTTGTTAAGCACTATCTTTTAGGGCAACAATAAACCAGTCCGACTCCTCCCTGGCCTCGGATTCTTCCGAGCACGATTCGTTTTTCTATTGACAAGAGGGAACTGAAATTTTTATCCCATGACCTATTTAATTCTATACAGCCGGGAGAGTAGGTCATAGCTGAACAGTGGTGGAAGAGAGCAACAGCAAAGGTTGAGCATTCACAGAGATGCAGAAGAGAAATGAAAAGGTCGACAACTGCCTAGCCTAAAGGAATATGACTGGGCAATCTCAAACTGCCTGAGAAAAATCAAAATACCACTTAAACTACTTTACATTTAGAAATAATTATTTTGAATAGAAGAGCTATTATGATGATGTTGAAGGGAAGGATAGCAAAGGCAGATAGCACCAAAATTAAACAAATCAAGTTTTACATTGCAGGTTCTCAATTTCTGAAAATCTTTTCAACAGTGGCTTATGCAGCCACGAATAATTGCCCTCTGCACAATTTTGGTGAGAAAGAAAACGCTTTCTAGAGAAAACAACTTAAAGAAAATACTACCAATTGTAAAAACATAATGAGAAATATCATATACTTGAGAAAAATGCCTTTTTCCTCTCACAAAAGGAGAGAACTGGAGGGGCACGAGAAAAGTCTCATCTGCTCAAATCTCAATACAACCATCACAATCGTTGTCCTCCTTTCACATGGACAATCAAAAATGCTCGAGAATTTGCAGCACTTTAAGCTTTTCTCATCATGACCACTAAACCAAACAAAGGACTAATTTGAGAGTGTAAGGATGCTCATCATTACAAGTATCACATATTCATGCACAAACAAAGGGTTCACAATGAGCTACAAAATGTTGAAGAGCCAGAGCAATTGAAAATACAATAAAAAACAATGCTTCGATAACCTAACAAATCGATATCACATTGGCATACTAAGCAACCGGCAAAGCAAAATAGAAGAATATCATCAAACCTACAATAAAACCTTAAAAGGATCCTCACAACAAACTTTAAATCGTCCAATGATCAAATGGTGCCACCAAAAACCAATGATCACAAAGTTTATGCATGCTAGGCAAATCTCCATGTGCTAAATTTCTGCCCCATCATATTGATTTAAAGCATCAATTATTAACAATCTACGAAAAGTCCTCTGACATAACAAAAGCACCTTTAGCAAAATGGATGTCTTCTAACTGCAGCAAAACAGTCACTTGTTTCCAAATAGCTACACAATCAATAAGAGCAGAAACGAACAATAAACATCAAGAAATGCACAGAAATTAACAATCAAAAATCATTTAGCATGTAAATAAGAACACACGATACGAATAAATTCTCGGCAATATTACCAATCGAAAACTTCTCAAAACATAATCAACGCGTAAACCACTATATAGTCCAAACATTTCATATTATAAATCTCAACAATAATCCAATCAAAAACACCTCCAAAAAGTTCAGAGCAACAACAAAACTAAAAACCGAAACAGTAATTAAATCAACAGAAAACCTAATTCAAGCGGTGAGCACAACAGCGCCGCCAGCCTCCTTAATCTTCTTCTCGGCGTTCTTCGACACGAGCTTGGCCTTCACAACGACAGGCTGATCGGACGGCAACAAACCTTTACCAAGGACCTTAAAGTAGCCGAACTGCGTCACGTCGATCAAAGGCACATTGTCCTTGGACGCCTTCTCCTTCACATCTTGGGGCACCATAGACCAGAGCTTGTCGATGTTGACGGTAGGGCAGAAGAACTGGTTACGGAGCTTGTGGAAGTAACGCATACCGACCTTTCCGAAGTATCCTGGATGGTACTTGTCGAAGAGGATGCGGTGGTGGTGCATGCCACCGGCGTTACCGCGACCGCCAGGATGCTTGCGGTGCTTGCCGATACGGCCGTGGCCGGCGCTCACGTGGCCGCGCTTCTTGCGATTCTTCCTCAATCTGGTCGTCATTTTGGGGGAGGGGCGGCGGAGCGAAGTGGGGGAGAGAAGAGGCAATGAGCGGAGGAAATGAGGGTTAGGGTTTGAGGAGTGTATTTATATGTGGAGGAGGATAATGAGGGTTTCGGAGTTGCGTTGGGGATTTGACGATGTTGTCCTTGTTCGATGCAGAAAACTACCAAAAGGACCCGCATCCTTATTTTCATATTTTGCCGTCTTTCTTTCTATGTTATCTTTTTCCGCCTCAATCAAAGATTGTGATTTTCTTTTACTCCTTTTAGTTTTGAAGTACTATGATATATGGAGTAGAGGTGGCAAATCGATGGTTCGGATTGGATTTGGGTCGGGTTCAACGTGCCAAATTTTACTTTACAGTCAATACAAATCTCAATATTCCGAATTAAATTTTTTTAACAAATTTTATGCTTTTCCTCATAAGCTAGAGTTTTTGACTAAAAAGTCCGTGAATGACAAGAAGAGACGTGACAAAATTCAAAATTTAAAATTAAAGTCAACACAATCAAATATTTAAAACATTTTAGAAAATTTGGAAGAAGTAACAAAGGACTAACACAGAGTGGGTTTACGTTCTGCGACTCCTGTTCTTGAGGGGGTTTGCGTTCTGTGACTAAAACACATTTCTTTGTTTTCTTTTAATGTTTTTATTAGTCTTTTTTATATTTTTCAATTTTATATATTTATTTTTCAATAATTATTTCAAAATTTTAGTTAGAATTATATATTAAAAATTAAAATTAATTATAAAGTGAAAAAAAAAAAGATTGGGAATTAACTTGGACTCAAGTCGGATGTTTGTTATAACGAAGGTAGGCCCAATTTGAAATTAAATTGGTCCCAACTTAGAACCAAAAGGACCCAACTTAAAATGAAGTTGGACCCAAAATAAAATATTAGAATCCAATCCAACCCAAAACTAGATAGGTTGGGTTGGGACCATGTTACCAGCCCATATGTGGACCAATCAAACCTAGAGCAAGATTTTTATTTTTTAACCTAAAACAAAAAACTTGTAGATCCTAATAACCCTCCAAAACCCAATAAGGTCAATTGGTGATTGAAGCAAGAGGCATTAGTTCGAGCTATTGTACATAGGGGTGTACATAAACTTGCATGAGTCACTCGAACTGCTCAAATCGAGTCTATTTGCTCGAAATCATCGATTTAGAATTTTAAATACTAGCGGCGGATTAAAAATATTACAACCCACCACTCTTGGGTTAGGTGGTTGATTTAATAATTGCAACTCACCTAACTCGGAACTCAACGACTAGCTGTATATGTCGCAAATATATGTGTATATAGTTAAAGATTAGTACTAAACTTTGTAAACTATATATACACACATATTTTCTAATAAGGGTGGTTTTATTCATGTTCATATAACATATTTTATGCTTTATTTGAGCAAACAAGTTGACTTATTGGAACAGTTGTCTTTACTTGATTTGAATGAAAGTTTTATTTTGACAACCAAGAAAACACACACACACACATACACATATATATGTGTGTATGTGTGATAAATTTATAAACAATTTAGTTTTATTAATGTTTAAGAGTTTTCGCTCATACAAATCAATGATAATATGATTTTTATGTAGTAACACCACATATTTTTGTATTTTCTAGAACCCAAATTCTTAATTATATGTAGAACAAGTATGTTCTTTAATTTCTTACCTACTAGTTGTATACAACTAAGCCGTAAGAATTACAATTATAATTCGATAACCTGTGAAATCGCCCGCCGCTAAATACATTAAACCCGTCCGACCCGACCCATATGGTTTGAAAAAATAAATATGTAGTTTCGGTTTGATATTTGTCAACCCGCACATGTGGGTTGGGTTAAATTTTTTTCGTGAAACCGCTCGATCCCAAACCCTAATTGTATATGCAAAATTTTTTTTTTTTAAGAGAGGTCCATGTATTCGCATTTGATTGTACCTTGAAAAATTAGTCTTGATCCCAAAGATACTTTCATAAAAAAAAAAAAAAAGTAAGCCTCTCTATCGTATATATTATATATAGAAAAATAGTTTTCTTCATGTGATGGATTAACAAAACACCAAGAAACGCTTTTCTAAGTATCAGTTAATTAAGATATATTTACTTTAATTTGGATTATACAATTTTAATTCTTTTAGAGGAAGACGATGGATGATCATATGAAGATGGCTTCATTGTGAAGACAAAAGATGTTTATTTGGTGAAAGTTTCTACTCTATACTGAAACATTTGTATTGTTCACTCGGAATTCTTTTATGGTAATTGAGTTTGGACAGAACGTGAGTCCGAAACATGTGGAAAACTATAGAGATTCAACCTCGGAAAGAAGGCCCAATTTTTTAAGTTTCTCGAAGTTATAACATTGTGAAATCATGTTTGAATTCCATAATTTGTATAAGAGATAATTCTGAATGTTATTTGGCTCAAATTCATGTATTAATATGCCTCAATACGAGCTGATTTAGCTCGAATATCGTTCGGTTAATTTGAACCAACTTGACGATCCAAATGGGTCGAACCAAGATAATTATCAAATGAGATTATAGACTGGACTTGACGAAGTCAAGCTGTTTACGTCCCTAATTAGGTAGGATCAAGTCTATACGTAGTTCAAAAAGGTAGGTTGAGGATACATATTTGCTACGTATATAACGAGGCAAAATACGAGATTGAATATACTTAGAAGAAAGGACAATGAAGTAAGTCTGGAGAGTGTTCAGAGGGAATTTATTGCATGTCCCTCTCATAAATAAATTTGAGAGAGTATTTATAGGAGATGATGCGACCACTATTCCTGAGGTGACATTTGGGCTAGTTGGGCCTGGACACATGCTGAGTGATTATTGGACCTTTGATATTCGGGTCGTCGGGTCGGTAATCGGATTGGATCGTAACCCGACCCATGTATCAAAAATACGCAGATCCACTGGATATTTTATTATTAAATAGTAAAATATTAGTAGTTTGACCATTGATTGAGAAAGCGGATATTTATGCTTATCACGAGGTATATGCATGAAATCTCGTGTTTGCCGGGAAGAATCATGATTCTTATAGTAAGAAGTGATCTAGAAAGTTTCATTATGGAATACGTTATGTATTATGAGAAAATGCAAATCTTTTTTTGTTGGTTTATACCAAGGATTTTCTCAAGTCAGACGTTGAAAACTAATCCATTCAAGACATAGAAATCACCGGAGTGGGTTTTGCCTCTTCCAACAAAGTTTTTTTCATACACATGGCCAGGAATCGAACCCTGGAAAGCATGCTTAAGGAATCCAACTATCTACCATTTGTGTTGGACCTTGTTGGTTCATGGTTGAGAAAATGTAAATTAAACTCTAACAACGAGTTTCTATAATTTCAATTATGTACAAGGTAAAAAAAAATGTAGGAAATAATCCAATCAAATTCCTGACATAGAGAATGGCAGAAGCAATTTTCCAAAAAAACAACAGACGACGGCTGCCTCCAAAGAGGGCAGCAGTCACAAGCAACACAAATTCTCTGTCCAATATTACTTCCAAAGAAATGAAATAATTCAAGCAACTTTCAAATTTCATTCCTCAATGGAAATATTCTTTTGTTGTTCAACTTCAATGTGAAATTCATAATGATGCCACCAGTTGAATGTAACTAAAACCACGGAACAAACAAACGTGACAGATTAATAAAATATAATAGAACAAAAGTACGATAAAAATGCAGAACACTCCATCTTTTGCTCGGAGGAACCACTAGAAGGAAGATTGACAAAGCCATTGCATAAAAATCCAACGAAACTAAAAGGTCCATTATTTAAACATGAGCAAATTAATCAAAGCTTGAACATTTTAGAACATATCTTTGGTTATACTTAGAGTTGTAAATGAGTCGAGTCGAGTCGAGTCGAACAAGTTGTTGTTCAAACTTGTTTGATTATTACGAGTTTGGAACTTTGTGTTTGAGTTTGGTTTAATTATTAATCGAGTCGAGCTCGAGGCGAGCTTCATATTTATCGAATATACAAAAAGTTGTTTAAATTTGATTTGAAAAGTTCACAAACCGGGCTCATTCTACTTTAAAAACTCACCGACCAAACTAATTGGCTATCATTATTCATAAACCTAATTCTTTCATAATACAATTCAAACAATCATAATCTTAAAGTTATAATTTTCACCAAATCAAGCCTATCTCATTATAAAAGGGATAATTGCATATCATACCCCTGTGAAATATGAAACCTGCACACATCCCCTCTGTGTTAAAAAAATAGCTTGAAATACCCCTATGATTTTCAAAACCCTGCAAGAAACTCCCAACCTTGCTTCAAATACACTGCGCGTGAATGCTACCCTCCGCAGATTTAACACGAATTGGGGGTTTCGTGCAGGGTTTTGAAAATCATAGGGTTATTTCAGACTTTTTTTTAACACAAGGGGGATATGTGCAGGTTTCATGTTTCACAGGGGTATGATATGCAATTATCCCTATTATAAATATCACAGTATTTTTTTTTTCTTTTTTTGATTATGTTTTCTTTTTACTTCATTCTTGCTACTATAAAGCAAGAAACCAAAACATAAATTAAGATATTAATATTACGCCCCCGATCATAAATTTGGTTGTGTAGAAATAATACAAAAGTTTGTTATGTCAACTCTTGAAGATTGTCTTACATATATATAGTGTACCATATCGAGGAACTAACTCCTTGCAATTTAATTCGAATAGAAAAACTAAATGATTATTTGTTGTTTACACCTAAGCAAAATGTGGATATGGGCCTATGTCTGAATAAGGCCCAAGAAAGGGATAATTCCAACAAAATCAGATTGACATGCAAATAATGAAGCCCAAAAAATCTGAATGTTTGATTCGAAAAGAATATGGGCTAAATATAACGAAAACCCAACAGTCATATAGGAAGAAAGATGAAAAGGAAAAGAGGCCAGATCATGAGTTGATCCAATATTAGGAAACAGGGGCCAAACGAAGAAATTTAAAGAGGAAGTTGGTAGCAGTTTCGGAAGAGGTGGAGAACGTGGAAGTTGCAAGAAACCGGAATGAAGGTGGGAGTATATATGGGTAAACAAAACGAAAGAAAAGGCATCATCAAACAATCAGACGAACTCTGCAAAATTTCTTTCTTACAATAGTTTTAGCAATCTTAGGTGTAATTAGGCTTAGTTTAATTCTTAATTCTAGATTAAGTAGTCAGTAGTATAGATTAGCTTATTAGCAGCTTTGTATCCGAGTATTCGTTTCCTCTATCAAGAAGAATTCATCGAAAAATTCATGGAGGTATATTTCTGTTTAAGCTTTTAAGTGTTGATTAATTGCTTGAATTTTAGTATATCTTCTTTGGTTATTGTCTTTGGTTATTGCGTGAATCATATAATGAAATCAATTCAAGTCATAAACCACCTTTAGCATATATAAGCAGGGGTTATTAGATAATTCTAAGTTGTGAATTATCAAGGGGCTTGGACTAACTACTCGAAATCCTTCCCTAGTGTAGTTTGTTTAAATTTTGAAACAATTTTTTGGCCACCACAGTGGGAGTTAGTCGAATTTGACTTCCATAGACTAATTGTAAGATGTCAGAGGATTCTTCTAGAGAAGAGCCGAATGACGATCTTTAAACACAGCCTATGTCTAGACACAGGATTAGAGCAGACAAGATGTATGAGCAATTTGTTAAAGCAATGAAGCAGACTTTAATGGGGGCTCGAGATGATCAGCGAAGGGAATTTAATGATCAATATCGAGCATTGGCTCAAGAATTTGCTTGGATATTTACAGCAATAGTACAAGATATTGCTATAAATGCCCAAGAGGGCCATGCTTGAGAAGTTACTCGAGTTATAACTGAATTAGGAGAGATTTTTAACCAGACTTGTGATGCTTTCTAGAGAATGGTAAATGCCCAAGTAGATACTGCACTGGAGCCGTTAATCGAAAAACATAATGTCTTGATAGAAAAAGTGTCACAACTGATAGCGGTTGAACCTAGAATTCGAACAAGACACTTAAATTTAGGAGAACCACCACTTGGTTACTGTAGAGAGACTATAAATAGGAGTAACCGTTTCGAAATTGGTCAAACGTCGAATACCTCCCCTGCAAACGACCACAATTGTCTAAATTCATTTGTGCATGGGGGGCACACAGGAATGGGACAGCAAAATTTTACTCAAAACATGCGTCCTCCTCCGAATATTTCTCAAAATGTTAATGGGAATCAATTTCAGTCATATCCCTTGAGACCAAACTTTCCTACCCCACCAGGTGGCTATGGACAGGTGCCTGCGGGAAACCCCACAAACAGCCATTTTAGTAATTTTGAAACACATCTAATGGTTACCCAAGGGCAATACCTTGGGGGGCAGAATCAAATACCAGCTTACCCAGGAGCCTCGAACGCTCCTTTTCCTATGGGAAACAATGGCTTCTCGAATGTACCGATAAGTCAAGGAATCCCTACGTTCCTAAATAATATCGAAGTACCATATGCAGGGGCAAGCTGTGCCCGATGCCCATATGGGAGGAAATATTGGGGGACAACTCTTTGATCCTTTTCAAAATCAGATCGAGATGATTATTGAGAGAATGTACGAGCCTGGTTTTCGAAGAAACCATAGGTTAATGCTAGGAAAGCCTTATCCTGATTGGGTAGATAGAAATTTCCCTTTTTCTCGAAATTATAAAATTCCCGATTTCACATTTTTTTCTGGGGACAACCATGTCTCTGCCCTCGAACATCTATCTAGGTTCACTTGCCAGTGTAGAGAAGCCTCAGATCAGGATTTTCTTATATTAAGGCTTTTTCCTAGTTTATTAACAGGATCATCCTTTAACTGGTACATAAGCCTATTCCCGAATTCTATAAATAATTGGGACGAGATACAGTTCCAATTCCAAAATCATTTCGCTCGAACGGATCCTGGGATTTTGATGAGTGATCTTTCTAAAATAAGGCAGAATATTGGAGAATCAGTCGAAGAGTTCTTAGCACGTTTTAAGAAACCTAGGGTTAAATGTCACCTTAATTTACTCGAAACTGAATTTGCTCAATTAGCCCAATAGAATATGACTTTCGAATATAGGTTAAGGTTCGATGGTATGCCTTTTGCTGACTTTTGAAGTTTGGCTGAGAGTGCTATAAGATATGAAAATATGCTTAAAGAAGAAAGTAATAGAAAACACCAAGGTTTTAATGCCTTCGAAATAGGAACCCCGTGGGTGTTTGAAGAGGCTTATGAAGTCGACCTAGCAGAATTTGTAAAAGGACCTCTTTATCAATGTGGAGCCCTCGAACAGAAAGATTGTATGGCCACTAGGTCTTTACAAACAAACAAAGAAAATAATTACACTTTTGATGTAACAAAAATTGAACAGATTTTCGACTGGCTGCTCATCAATAAGAAGTTAAAATTTAAAGAAAAACATAGAATTCCTTCGAAATCCGAAATAAAAGGGAAACCTTATTGTAAATGGCATAATGCTTTTTCTCATGACACAAACAATTGCATTTTATTTCGAAATCTGATTCAAGAAAAGATAGACTCGAAAGACCTTATCTTTCCGGATATTCAAAAAACAAACATCGATGAAGATCCATTTCCTGTTATGAGTCTCGAAATTAACACTCTTGAATGTTCTGATTCTCAGGTTACTATCAAAATGAAGGTGGTAATCAGAACTTTCAACCGTCTGATTGATGAGGGAATTCTTACTTTCCCCAAGGTGAAGGAAGAAGGGCTCGAAGGGATGTGCAGGTGGCACACGAACACCCTTCATACCACCGATCAGTGCCAGATATTTAGACGTTTTTGTGGCGAAGTAGCTCGAGCGAAACTTGATAAGCCTATCCTCAACTGAAAAGAGGATTTTAGGTTTGGATCAGAATGGGAAACTAAAAGAGAAGCAAGCGGAAATCGAACCACACAGTGAAAAGAGTGGTGAGGAAATATATAAACAGGCGCTCGAAATGCCCCTGTATGAAAACATTTATGAAACTCCAACGAAAGTGGTGAACAATTTGACCAAGCTGCAGAGAGCATTATGCAACCAGTGCGCTGATGCTCTCCATTTCGAGCTGGTGAGGCTGCAGGTGATCCCGAATCATCCGAACTGGGTGCCTGCATATCAAAAGGCAGAAAATTAGAATAAAAGGCCGAAACAAGAGTTTGGCAACAGGATACCAGGCCTAGTGCCTTCTCAGAGGCATTTTTAAGGGCGCGGGGGAAGAGGATTGCCACATAATCATCCAAGCGGGAATGATTATCATGAAAATTTTGAACATGGTAGAGGTAATAGAGTGAAGTCGATAGCCCAACAGGTAGCCTATTCGAGGGCCTCAGTGGCGATGGAGATGCAACAAGAGACGGTTATTGCCAACCTGAGGATCGAAGAGGAAGCCTTGGCCAAGGGAATTTTGAAATAAAAAATAGTGGGAAATTCGAATCAAGAGGATTTCGAGACTAAGTTGGACCGTTTGAGCGACCAGATGAAGGATTCGAACCTTCAAGGAAAGAGTATTGTGAAATTGGGTGAGGATTTGGACATCCTGCTGGATGATATACCGGATGAGATTGAAGATAAGAAGAAAGAGGCCTCAGTTCGAAGGGCCATGAATTTTGAAGAGGACAAGGGTTGTAACATGGTAACCATCCTGGCGCCAGAATTCGCCGCGAAAGAGGGTGAACTGGATGAGGAAGAAAAGGCTTTAGAGGCATTGACTGCCCCGAAAAAAGGTAAATCCCCATGTTTCGAATTCATCAACTGGAAGAATGATAGAAAAGAGAATGAAAACGAACATCTTTTAGAGTTATTATTTTCGAAAGAAACAATAAACAATAACCATATGAAGCCACTGTACGTACAAGCGGAAATCGAAGGCGAAAAAATTAACAAGGTTTTAATAGACAATGGGGCAACCATTAATGTGCTACCTGAAAGCACTTTAGCCATGATTGGGAAGTCTTCAAAGGACTTGGTAGCTGCCGACGTGGCAGTCTATGGTTTTTTAGGACAAGCAACAAAAGTGTTAGGAGTCTTACCTTGTCGAATTAAAATAGGATCCCTGAGTTCTTACTCTGCATTTTTTGTGGTAAAAACGAATTGATCATTATATGTACTATTGGGTAGAGACTGGATTCATCAAAATTACTGTTTGCCCTCGACTTTGCATTAGTTTCTAATATGTTGGAATGGTGCCAAATTTGAAATAGTCAAAGCCAAAACTATCTCGTATTTTATTGATACACAAATTGTGAATGCTAGGTATTGCGCCGAAAATCTCGAATTGAAAGACAAGGAGCTTTCATACGTCCCAGCCATCGAAAAGGCAAAAGAGGAGGATTTTGGAAGAGAAGAAGCTGAAGACTCATCTGAAAGAGTAGTAATGGAGAAATCCACCCAAACGAAATGAGGCAATCTTAGGATTTCGTACTGTAATCTGATTCTGTATTGATGGATACTTTAAAACATTTGTATGTTATTGACAGTATTTTCAAGAAGTTAGCACTCGAAAAGCTTAATATGGGTTTGCATGATTATTCAGCTAATTTGATTGAAGAGAATGATTCGAATTCTGATAAGAATAAGGATTGTAATTTCGAACAACCAAATCAAAATATAGAAGAAGAGGGATTCTGGAATCTGATGAAGATATTAGGCAAGATATCCAAGACCCCTTAGAAGAAGTTAATCTCGGTATATGCTCGAAGAGCTAAGGCTAACTTATATTAGCTCAAGAATAGGGCAAAGCGAAAAATAATTAATCAAAATATTACACAATTACAAAGAATGTTTCGCTTGGGCTCATCACGAAATGCTAGGAATAGACATGTCAATAGCTCGACATGAGTTGCCCATAAAACCTGGATTTAAACCAATTATTCAAGCCCCGAAAAGGTTATCACCTGATTTAATGGGGGCGATTAAAGAAGAAATCGAAAAATTAGTCGAAGCTAAATTTATTAGGCCAACCAGATATGTCGAATGGTTAACAAACATAGTCTCGGTAATTAAAAAGAATGTCGAAGTGCGAGTTTACATTGATTTCAGAGACAAAGCCACACCAAAAGACGAATATCTGATGCCGATGGCTGACACTCTGGTGGATGCAGCGGCTCGATTTCAATTCTTATCTTTTATGGATGGTTACTCAGGGTATTACCAATTGAAAATAGCTGAGAGAGATAGAAGCAAAATAGCGTTTCGATGCCTAGGTGCTATAGGTACTTTCGAATTGGTATAAATGCCTTTTGGCTTAAAAAGTGTCGGGGCTACTTATCAAAGGACCATGAACTACATGTTTCATGACCTTATTGGAAAATCGATGGAAATATACATTGATGATATTGTGATCAAGGCCCAGACTCATCAAGAACATATAAAGTCTCTAATTGAAGCCTTTGAGCAAATGAGACGTTTTAATTTAAAAATGAATCCTTTAAAGTGCGCTTTTGGAGTAAAAACTGGAAATTTCTTGGGATTCTTAATCCATAACAGAGGCATCGATGTGGATCGAAATAAATCTAAAGTAATCTTAGATGCGAAACCTCCTGAAAACAAGAAAAAGTTGCAACATGTTTTTGGGACATGTAAACTTCCTAAGAAGATTTATATCGAAATTAGCAGGGAAAACCGAAGCATTTTCCCCACTCTTACGTCTGAGAGATGGAGAGAATTTTATCTGGGGAAAAGAACAACAAGAAGCTTTTGAAGCAATAAAACAATATTTAATACAACCTCCAGTTTTAATTCTTCTACGAAGAGGGAAAAAACTGAGATCGTATATATCAGCAGCAGAATATTCGATTGGATGTCTTTTAGTACAAGAAAATGATAGAGGATTCGAGCAAGCAGTTTTCTACTTGAGCAGGTTATTGAGTGATGTCGAGAAAAGATACACTTCAATCGAGAAGTGGTGCCTCGGTCTTTATTTTGCATCCGTAAAGTTGAGGCATTATTTTTCTGCATATGTTATAGAGATTGTATCACCAACAGACGTGATTAAGTCCATGATGAATCAACCTCTATTGAAAGGTCGTTTAAGTAAATGGAGTCTTAGTTTACTCCAATTCGATTTGATATACGTACCCCAAAAGGCCGTAAAAGGGCAAGCATTGGCTGATTTCTTGGCAGATCACCCTTCAAAGATAGAGGGAACGCCTGATGATTTCGAATTTGGATTTATAGATTTAGTACCATGGACTCTATACTTTGATAGTTCTAACACTCGAGACAATGCAGGAATCGGGGTATACATTATATCTCCAAATAAAGTAATCACCAAGATGTACGCCAAAATTGAAGGGGATTGCACGAATAATAGAGTAGAATAGGAGGCCCTTATATTAGGATTGGAAATAATACTCGAAATGGATGCTAAAAGCATCGAAATAAAAGGTGATTCCCAATTGATCATAAATCAAGTAAAAGGATTGTTCAAATGTGTAAGCCCATTTGCCATAGCCTCATTTGCTTGGGTTCATATATTATTTAAACATTTCGAAACTGTTAAGGTTACTCATGTTCAGAGAGGAAAAAATCAAACATCCAACAATTTAGCCCAGTTGGCATCGGGATACAAGGTGGACCCCTACTTGCTCGAGACAGCAATCCAACTCGAACCAAGAGTGTTATTACCTTTCGAACAAAGAAAGTTATGTGTTAACAAAATAGATATTATGAAAGAAAAAGATAACTGGCGTCTCAAAATTATTAACTATCTACAAAATTCGTCTCGAGGGGTTTGGCTCACCATTATTTTTATGATCGTCAAGAATTATATAGGAATCTCTTCAAAAAAAATTATATAGGAAGGACTCTTAAGGGGTCTTGTTAAAATGCTTCGATTTAGAGGATGCCCTGATCACGATGGCCAAAACACACGAAGGCATTTGTGGGGCCCATCAAGCGGGATAAAAAATGAGATGGTTGATACATAGACACGGGTTTATTGGCCCACCGTCCTACGGGATTGTATAAACTATGTCAAAGGGTGTAAGCAATGTCAAAAATTTGGCAAAGTCTTAAGGCAACCTGCAGCCGAATTACATTCAATAATCAAACCTTGGCCATTTCGAGGATGGGCTATGGAAATTATTGGAGAGATTAAACCAGCCTCATCTAAAAGGCATAGTTATATTCTAGTAGCTACCGATTATTTCACGAAATGGGTCGAAGCCAAGGCCTTCGAGAACATTAACTCAAAACAGGTGACAGATTTCATCAAGGAAAACATCATAACTAGATTCGGAATCCCGAAATCTATAACGTTCGATCAAGCAAGAGTGTTAACAGCACGAAAATGCTCTAATTTCTGACTCAATTCGGTATAAAGCTCCTAAATTCTATGCCATAATACGCACAAGCGAATGGACAGGCCGGATCATCCAACAAGTTAATTAAAGGATGCATTTCGAAAATGATAAACAACAATCCAAGGA
This sequence comes from Buddleja alternifolia, assembly GCA_019426215.1. Lineage (NCBI taxonomy): Eukaryota > Viridiplantae > Streptophyta > Magnoliopsida > Lamiales > Scrophulariaceae > Buddleja > Buddleja alternifolia. The sequence goes on along the minus strand of CM033391.1, from coordinate 45,371,739 downwards.
ATTGGCATGAATTGCTAATCGATACATTATGGGCTCTGAGGACGATTAAGAAAGATAGTCACGAGGTATCCCCGTTTCAATTGGTTTATGGCCACGAGGCAGTAATACCAATGGAAATCAATGCAAAATCGAAGAGAATTTTGGAGCAAAAGCAGCTTACAGCCAAGGAATATGCTGAAAGCATGACCATTGAAAAATTGGATCACAAAATATTACAAGTATTGGCTTTACAACAACTTGAACTTCAGAAAAAGAAGGTTGAGAAAAGCTACAACAAGAGAGTTAAAGAAAGATCCCTCTAGACGGGGGACTTAGTGTGGAAAATGATTTTACCAGAAGGTTCGAAATATCATTTTTACGGTAAATGGTCACCTAATCGGGAAGGGCCATTTTTAATTTCGAAAAGGTTGTTAGGTGATTCATATAAACTACATTATTTAAATGGAGCAGAATATAAGAGAGCATTGAATGCGAAATATTTAAAGAAATACGTACCCACGATATGGGAAACACATAAACAACTCATACTCGAAAGATTGCTGGAAATAGCAAAAAAATTCTTAAATTAAAAAGCAATCAATAATATTCGACGATTACATGACCAATCTAAGATTTGATAAAGTTTGAAGAAGTAAACAAAATGTCTAAGGAAGACTCAAAAGCATCTCGTCCCAATAAAGTTGGTTTAACCACTTCTTCGAGCTCGTGGTTTAATCGAGCAATTTGGCTGTTGAGAGTTGTCATATCCGCTTTAATTTGACTAGCCGAATTAACGAGTTGCCCTCTACGGGCCTGCAGAGTAGCTATCTGGGCATCCAAAGAAGCGATTTGGGCCAGATAATCTGCCCGAGTGCCCTCCAGAGTAACGGTTTGATCTTGGAGATGACTTATCTACTGGTTATGGATAACCGACGTTCCCTCTTCGAAAGGATTGACACCTTGAGCCATTGAAGTATGAAGGTTGGCAAGACTGGCCTCGAATAATTCGCGTGTTGATTGAAAAATAGAAAGCCACATCTCGGTTAGTCTCGAAGATGCCTCATCAAGGTAAAAACGCAACCTTTCTATCAAGATGGGGTCAGTCGGTCGAATCCTGATGTCATGGAGTACTTCATTAAAACCAACCTTGGAAAATTCCGAGGTATCTACCTCATAAAACGATGAGATGGTCTCAGTCGAAATAAGATTAAGACAACAGAAAACATATAAGATAAAGCGAAAGTATCTACATTATACCTTTCGAATGAAGAACCATGGGTCACCGCCATACTCGAAGAAGAAGGGATAGTTTCCTCGACGCTTATTTTGATCCCTGAAAATAATTAAGACATCATACGAAGTAGTTAGAATTAAAAAGATGTCTCTTAAAAGGGATGATAAGACCGGTCTGAGAGAATACCTTCTGGAGAAGGGGTAATGGCTGCCGCCAAACTCGAAATGAAAAGGGTGATGCATAATTTCCTAGCAAGTATACTAGATAGCACAAGTAGTAATATGGATGTAAGTTCGAATATTGTTCCCACAGGGACTAAATTATCTAAGTACTGAAAAGTTAATATACTTATTCTAAGTTAAACCAAACGATAATTGATGATGATTTTTAAACTAAAATTCTAACACTAATTACTACTAAGAACACAAGAATTTAATGATTTTAATCAAAGGCTAGAAAGATAACCAAGACAATGATTCAACCAAATTATGCAAGTTAATTATGAATTCCGTTTAAATCAATTATTAAGTAGGTTATACAAAGGCAAAATTTCCTAAAGTACTTACTACCTAATCTCTCGGTGTAGCAATTCTACCCCTTTCAACAATCAACTATATCTCTATATGAAGATTTAATTAAAAGGAATGCATTAAAAGACACTTAGAAATTCCTCGTTAAAACGAAAAGCCACACAAAGGAAAAGATTCTATCTCTAGTCAATTCTACGATGTGGTTTTTATGATCTTAAAAGCTTTCCCAATCTATTATTTCTCAATATCTAGACTAGGCATTAAATCAAACAATTGGTGGCCAATCAATTGTAAGCATTAAGATCAAATCATAAAAACATTATAAAAGTATGCAAAAGATTTTCTAAAGACATGGTTTTCAATCCAAAACAAAAGAAAATACTAAACATCCAATTAAACCGCATCGTCAGTTGAGTAAATCTTGAATTCGTCTTGATGTTGGCGAATCTTTGATATTCTCTCGTATCTTCCTCTTCCCAACGCCTCTTTTTTCCCAAGGGTCTTTTTCTAGAGTGTTTAGAGTTGTAAGAAGTGAGAAGTCCCCCAAATTTGACCTAAAATTCGTGTTTTAAAGAATCAGTCCGCGTCCGTGGCGCTGTGCCCCCAAATCCGGCGCTGTGGCGCCATGTACAAATCACTTTCTACAAGGATGGCGCCGTGGCGCCATATCTGGTGTTGTGGCGCCAGATTGACAGCTTTTTCTTCCTTTTTTTTTTCTTTTGACTTCGTTTTCGATTCCTTTTCACTTAAATCACCATTTGTTCCCTACAACACAAAATATAAGCAACTATATGAAATATGTAGGACAAAATGGATTGAAACTTACTCAAAATTAAGTAAATACGGGCATAAAATGTAATACAATTATGAGCTTATCAAGGGGCGGATGGTGATTCAATGACGGGCAGGGGACCTTGGTCAGAAGTGACCATTTCGAGGGCCACAATAGTCCCTGAAATCAAAAGATTGATTGAAAAGATGGAGAAAAGGAGAGCTTTTCAAACCAACTTAAAAAACTAACCTTACCTTCGAGTGGGGGATCCAAAATCCGTTCCTCCATGATTTCTTCAAGTTGAACTGATGGAGAAGGGAATGGCAAAGTACGGAAGCTGAAATTCCCCAAATGATCAACCCCGAGGTTACTTTGTACGCTCAGCTCGATGAAAATAGTGCTCGAGACACCAAGGGACGAATAAGAAAACCTGAGTGAAGATTGTAGACTCAGGATGGTCGTAGTTACGCCGGGATATGTCGAAGCAATCCTTGAAAGAAAACATAAGGATTTTAGCAAATTCAAGACCACGCAACCAAGTAAATCTGCGAAACTAAGTTTACGTTGAAATTGAACAGTCGAAGGCCTAAGGGTAACATCTAGCAAATGGTCCATGGTTTCTTCTCTAGAGGGAGAGACGGAAATTTTTTCGAGAGGACCTGGTTGAAGAAATAAATGGAGTGAGTCGAAGATCGGATACAGAAAATCGAAGGAATAGTCTAAAATTTTTGAAGGCTTAAAGCTTTTCTTTCGATGGATTCTGTTGCAAAATCAGGAACTGCAACTTCTTGATAATCGGAAACCTCCGGAGGAGATTAAAAACACGGCTTCCCCATTAAAGGTGTAGATGGGTCCTCTATCTCGGCTATAGTGACGTCATCCGGCTCGATTGCACTAGCCGCTCCAAAGAAGGGCATGTCAGGGGAGTCACCTCCACTCGAATCCCCAGCGGGAACTACAATATACAAAAATACTCGAACTCATGAGAAAGATAAAAGTTTGAAGAAAAAAAATACAAATTCATAAGGAGTCTTGAAAGATACTCGAACTCATAAAGAGAGACTTACCATCAATATCGACAGGTCCTTGTAACCGAAGGCGTTTTAAAACTTCGTCATTTAAAGCAAAATGGTCAGTTTCTTCAACAGCTGCATCTTCGACCGGGATGCTCGGAGGTACAACTCGAAAAGACCTAGGGGCCCGAAGTTTCCGAGCCACAGGGTCCGGCACCACGAGGTTTTCTGGTCTAGGTTCGACCCTGGTGGAAGAACCTTCTGAGGGATCCACCCTGGCGGTGAAGGTAACAACCTCGGACGTTTGGGTGGGTTCCGAGAAGAAAAGAGATTGGGTAGGAATAGACTGCTCGAATCTCCACCCGGAAGCCAACGCATAAGGAATAATATAATCTGAGTCCTATTAAGACAAGAAAAAAGAAAAAATATTAAATGTGAAGCAAGAAAACGATCGAAACATAGGAAGTAAAGAGGATAAGGTGTTAATACCTGAGGTAACAGATGATTTGAGACTGGGGACAAATCAATCGTGCCAGTGAGCAGTTTCCAGAATGCAGAGACTTGTTTCCAAAGGATACGTCTCAAGAAAAAGTGACTCAAGACGGAATTCCAAAAGTCGAGAAAGCAATCATCCACTCGAAGGATCCTGCAAAAAGCAGGGATGAAGGAAAAAGGCATTTGGCAAGAGACTTTCTCTCGGATGATGTTCTCTGCCTTGGCACGATTGGAGGTAGATGGATGATAAGGTCTCTCTGACTAGGGACGGTTCAGAGTCCCTAAAAGAGGTAAGGCAAAGCCTTGGCGTATGCCAAATTGCCTCGAGCAAAGCTGAAATGAAAAACATATACTCGAATAAGAAAATGTTGAAGATGAAGTAAAAAGAAGGAACGATATTTGAAACAATGAATAAAAATTACTTGGGGATTGTAGACCTCAACGCCTGATGAGTTATCAGACAAAAGAAGATCTCGAGAGGACAAAATGGACCTCCAGTGGCCTTGATCATTTGTGCAGAGGTTAAGGGAATCGATGGACCTTAACCAAGAGGGTAGAGCAATGTGGGCCCAGTGGTCTGCTTTCTGCCCGTGCCTCAATTCAAAAAAGGGGCACCATATCCCCGCATGAATGGGATTGAAAATGGTACTAAAAAATAGAAGATATGACGTTTTTTCAAGAGGAACTAATAGATTAATGATGGCCTCACCATAGTAGACCCACGTCGAGACAGGCTTGAATTAATACCCTATGGTTTTCTTGAGACCACGCTTGACCTCTGCCTGAATTTGCTCTTCGAGGGCCCCCAATGATTTGTTGTTGAGCAATTCCAGATAGTACAAGAAGGCCCAGCAAAACAACAACCATAGGGGACCTGACAACCTGCTGGCATTCGAAGGATCGCGATGAAGTTGAAACATCATACGATAGAAATGCGCCAGCAAGAAGGGGGCTAATTCGAGTAGCCCAAAGGATGCAACAACGTTGGTTGATAAGACGAGAAAGTTCTTGTTCACGGCGCAACCGGCGTTGATAAACAGTCGAGAAAATACGAAATTAAGGAATAACACCTCCTCGACTAGAGTGACGGGATAGGCAGAGTTGACAAAGTGTTTGACTAAATTGATATAGGAATGTTCAAACCTTTGCCTTTATACCATTTATCCTCAGCCAGTGCTCAGCGGCTTCGAGTAGTTGAGGAACACCTTCCACTAGTTCCCCGGTAGAAAGATGGATACCATTGGGGACGAGCCAGTAATGGAGCAACGTCCTCCAATGTCACCGTTTGGAACCCTCGGGGGAGGACAAAGCAGTTGTAGGAAGGATGCCATGAGTAGGCCAGGGTGTTTGACATGACCCGCTCGAAAGGCAAGATAGGGTAACAGGCAATTCGAATAAGCCCCAGGATTCGATTTCCCATCCCATTTCGTATGAAATTGGGCCAGTCTTTCAAACTATGGGAAAGCGTCAACCGCGCCAATCCAGCCATTAATAGGCTTCTTCGAGTTATTCCAAGCGAATTTGACGGGCTTGGAAAGAAATAATGGGCTGCCGGCTCCCAAAGAGAGGAAGGTGCCCAAAAGATTAAGATTGCCCGAAGGAGAGGGCTTAAAGGCTTGAGGCTTGAAACGGGGGCCGAGAGCCAAGTGGGCAATCGATTCACCTTGACGCAAAGTAGCCCAAGAAGGGATTTCATGGGTACGTTTAAGGATAGACACCTTGGCGTCTCGATAGTGCGCCATGAAATCTTGGATGACGGCGTACAAAGCCTGGGCAACCTTGCAATTCAGGTGGGTCTCTCGAGAGACCAAATTGGAAAGGTCGTGATGATCGAGATTACGGCGAGGGTCTGCCATTGATGCGGTTTTGATAAAAGAAACGAAAGAGCTCGAGAAAGATAAGAACAAAGATAGCTTTCTTTGCTTTTGCTCTCAATAAACAGAAGAAGGTGAAAGTTTATGATAATAGCAAAAAAGGAAAGACTTGATATATATATATGAAACAAACATCCGATCATGAAAAGGCGCGCCATTTCTGTAAAAGGTAATGATGGATTTGAGAAGCGCCGTTTACAGGGAATAGACACGTCCACTAGCATTGATGATAACCGCCAAAATGCCAAGAGTCTCATAAGAATAGACAGGTCATTTATGGAATAGACGTATTGTTTAACACCCACGAATTCGAAACGTGCATGCATAATAAAAATTAGGCGTGTCATTTAATACACATGATTTCAAAATATTTATATGCATTAGGGGGACATTTGTTTACACCTAAGCCAAAATTGGATTTGGGCCTATGTCCGAATAAGGCCTAAGAAAGGGATAATTCCAACAAAATCAGATGGACCTGCAAATAGTGAAGCCCAAAAAATCTGATTGCTTGATTCAAAAAGAATATGGGCTAAATATAACGAAAACCCAACAGTCATATAGGAAGAAAGATGAAAAGGAAAAGAGGTAAGATCATGAGTTGATCTAATATTACGAAACATGCGCCAAACGAGGAAATTTAAAGAGGAAGTTGGTAGCAGTTTCGAAAGAGGTGGAGAATATGGAAGTTGCAAGAAACCAGAAAGAAGGTGGGAGTATATATGCGTAAACAAAAAGAAAGAAAAGACATCATCAAACAATCAGCCAAACTCTGCAAACTTTCTTTCTTTCAATAGTTTTAGCAATCTTAGGCGTAATTAGGCTTAGTTTAATTCTTAATTCTAGATTAAGTAGTCAGTAGTATAGATTAGCTTGTTAGCAGCTTTGTATCTGAGTATTCGTTTCCTGTATCAAGAAGAATTCATCGAAGAATTCATCGAAGAATTCATAGAGGTATATTTCTGTTTAAGCTTTTAAGTGTTGATTAATTGCTTGAATTTTAGTATATCTTCTTTGGTTATTGTCTTTGGTTATTGCGTGAATCATATAACGAAATCAATTCGAGTCATAAACCACCTTTAGCATATATAAGTAGGGGTTATTAGATAATTCTAAGTTATGAATTATCAAGGGGTTTGGACCGACTACTCGAAATTCTTCCCTAGTCTAATTTGTTTTTATTTCGAAACATTTGTTTAAGAGAAAGAATTTAAAAACATAGCAATGATTTTTATTTTGAATTATCTGCTTATTTAATAATTTAAGTCTTTTTTTTAAAAAAAAATTTAAACAATGGGGATACCCTGACCCGACGAACTTGGACCGATATTTTTTAATCATAGGCTACATAAACCTTATAAAACTCTAAATTAAGAGAGAAAAGTCACAAGAATTGAACTCCGGACCTCCCACATAAAGGTGAAAGCTGATACTACTAAATTAACAAGCATTGGGTTAATATTGGATATAATAGCTTAATAACTTAACCAAATTAAACTTAAAATGAAAAGAGTTGTGGCAGCAAACTTGAGCGCTACCGAACAAACGCTTTAAAAGAATTCGGAGCCGGTTATGGGTAAAGATCGGGTCTAGGTTCGCATGACTAGACTAACAGGCATACTTCGGAGATGGGTCCAAAAGTCAGGGACAAACTTCAATCCACGTGGCGATCAACCAGGGGTGCCACCTATCTGCTTCACATAACGACTTCACCTCGTTACTGCCACTAAGCTCAAAGTACATGCTGGACCATACCCTCCGCCCGGGTTTCTTTAAGGCTTGTTTGGTGACTGGTAAAATCCACTACAATTCTAATCTAATGAACTTGTGGGTTGGAGTTATAATGCACGGATATTTTGAGAACCGCGTTATATGAAATAAAGTGTTAAAAAATTAGAGATAAAAGAAAATATATTTCGACATGACATGAACATGTCACATATATATAACTAATGGAGCGTCCAATACGTTCAGGACACGATCCTAGTCCTTTTTTATTTTTACCTAGTTTGTAAAAGAAACCCTCGTATATACCATACCAAAAAAAAAAAAAGTAATTACAAAAGAAAGATAGTTTGGAAAAGTAATTATAAAAGAAAGATGTTGAAATCAATAATAGAATGGTGTTATCATATTTAAATCCACTTTCTTTTTTCTTGAAATTTCTATTTTCCAAAAGTAAATTTTAGTGTTTTTCTAGTAGCATAATAGCTCCTTAACTGAATCACATAAATAAACATTAGATACCATCAAATATGAATATGTATGTCTTTCTTTTTATTCGCGAATCAATGTTTAATAAATCTATTATCGATCGACTACGAATATGTATGTATGCATCTATGTATGCGATATTTTTATTTTTACATAACATTTGAATTAGATAAATGTATTCCAATCATGTCGTGTTCTAAATTTTTTGAAAATTGTCTTCAACAAGATAGTATCCATGCAGCAAAAAATACAACATTGGTAAAAATACATGAGTGGTAAAATCCTTTTGAATAATTTGAAGCATAACATAATAATTAATAAAATATATAAAAATTAAAACATAAATTTTAAACAAAATTATATGAAAGTTAGAACAAAATTCCGGTATTTATGCACTTTATCAAAAGAAATTGTAACTACTAACTAAGTTTATATATCTCATGACTATTATCATATCAACTTTTGTGTCTAAAACAACGTGTTATCACATTTTACATGCGGGTAATTGCTTTAGTGGTGGACGTATTTGATCCCTATTAAATATCTTCGATAACGTTGTTAGAAGTCACAAATATATATATATGCCAAGTCTAAGGCTGAAAAACGAAACAAATTATTCGATACTCGACTCGAGAACGATTGTTAAAAGCTCGTTTGAGCTCAGTTCATTAACATATCAAACCAAATTTAAATAAATTTTTGTGTCCGATAAATTTTGAAACTCGGGTCAAGCTCAGCTCGATTAGTAAAAATAAATAAATTAAAGTATGTGTAAAAAATTAAGCTAATCGAACTCGACTCGTATTCGATTAAATTAAAGCTCGTTTGAGCTTGCTTGATCAACAATCAAACTAAACTCCAATACTAGTTTTAAAGCTTAATTGATAATAAATTAAACAAATTTGAATAACTTATTTGTCTCGACTCGTTTACACCCTTAACTAAGTCTTCATATTTCGTTTTTCTTCTTGAAATAGCAATAAAAGTGGTCTACTTGTAATAGAAAAACTGAAAAGGGATCCCATCGCGGGATCCCATCGCGTTCAAGAATTATTCCATTATAGTACACTTCAATTTTCATAAATAACTATGAGATACGTCTTATCTCTTATTCCATAACAATAAGGCTTTGCAAATTGAACTAGGCATAAATTGTTATTTGAACAAAATTTTGTGCTCTAATTTCCTACCACCGCGTAAGGTGAATATTCCATAGTTCTTATTTAATGGATGACTGCGATGACAAACAAAGATTATCTAGTCCACCAAAACAATTGATAGTTTAGGGAAAACTGCATATAACCCTCCCGTGTTATCGTTTTTTTATGAAAACCCCCTTATGTTAATTTTTTTGCACGAAATCCCCTTGTGTCAGCCTAAATCGTGCACACTCTCCCCCTGTCGTTGATCTGTCATCAAAAATCCTAACGCCATCAACTTTTGGGTTGAAATGACGGGAAAATTGCATATAACCCCCCTGTGTTATCGTTTTTTTTTGTTGAAAACCCCTTATGTGAATTTTTTGTGTGCCCCCCCCCCCTTGTGATCATATAAATTATGCACAAAACCCCCCTGCTGTCCCAATTTAATGGAGAGTGGCATGTACACAGGGGTGTGTTCGCAAATTTTGGTCCATTTTGGCATTTTTAACCATAAATACCATATCAAATTGACTATTATGCCCTTAAAATGTTTAGTACATAATATTTTGGCCTTCTTTCCCTCTAATTTAAATAAAAAAACAAAACAAAAATTAGGTATGACATAATTTAAATAAAAAAAGCTAGTTTGGATAAAATCTATTAGGTATGATATAATGGATATGGGTTACCAAAACCCAATCTGTAACTTTGTAGTATTATTAGTTTGTTATTATTTTTTTTGTTCTTTTTTTCCTTTTTCCTTATTCATTTTTTCTTTTTCTTTCTTTTTCTTTTCCTTATTTCCATTGACCCCTTCTTCTTCTCCCTCAAAAGTCCGACACCCCTGCCACCTAAACTAATTTGGAAGGTTAACTTATTTTTTTCATTTTTTTTCTCCGTTGGTGTTTTTTTTTTCCAGTTTTTTCCTAATTTGTTTCTTAATTTATTTAATTTCTGGTTTATTTTATTTTTAGAATTTTCTCCAATATTTTCTGAGTGTTTTTTGATTTTTTTTTCAAAATTTTGATTTTTTTTTGTTGATTTTAGAAGATGTTTCGAATTTTTTTTGAAATTTTTATTGTTATAATTTTTTTATTTTTTATTTCCCAAATATTTTCAATATTTTTATGATTTTTTTGGATTTAAAAAAAAATCAGGAAAAGAAAATAGAAAAAAGAAAACATATTTCTGATTCTTATCCTCCATATTCAGACTATTTTTATCTTATTTTTACTCTAATTATTTTCTATACAAAATTATTTTTTTGAAATTTATGTTTTAATTTTTGGAAAAGAAATATGAATTTTTAAGTAAAAAAATATTACTGGAACTAAGTTCAAAAGAAAATTAATGAAACCATAAAGGAAAAAGGATATTACTAAATTTAATTGTGTTGGGGGCAAATGGTACAAGAGACACAATGTAGGGGTCAAAAGTGCATTTAACCCTAAATCAAGCCTTACATAACAGTCATTTCAACCTAAAAGTTGACAGCGTTAGAATTTATAACGGCACAGGGAGAGAGTGTGCACGATTTAGGCTGACACAAAGGGCTTTCATGCAAAAAAATTAGCATAAGAGGGTTTTTAGCAAAAAAACGATAATAAAGGGGGGTTATATGCAATTTTCCCATGGTATTTATAGTTAAAAAATGCCAAAATGGAGCAAAATTCGCACACCCCGCACGTACAATCCACTCTTCATTAAATTGGGACTGAAGGGGGGTTTCGTGCATAATTTATATGATCACAAGAGGACACCACGTAAAAAATTAACATAAGGGGGTTTTCAGCAAAAAAATGATAACACAAGGAGGTTATATGCAATTTTCCCGATAGTTTGATACAAATAACAAATGGAACTAAATTTATGAACAACTCAAGCTCGAATCGAGTTTTTAAATAAAATTTAAGCTTAAATTCAAGCTCGCTTTATAAAATTGAGCTCAGGCTTGTAAATATGAATTCAAGTTCGAGGAGCTCATATGAAAAATATCAAGCTAAAGTTATTTAACATTCGAGCTTAACTTCGTCTCATTTATGTTGGAATTAATTTTCATACTTGAATTAATTAATATTTATTGTATTATTGTGTGTCACTTGACTTTTTAAAATAATGTTACCAATCTTATCATTATCGTGATATTTTTCTTGTTATGATATGATCAGTGTTTTAAAAGTCAGTCTCGGGTTGTGCTCGGGGCGTACGCCCGGGACGGGGCGTTGCTGAAACGCGCGGGACAATAGGAGGGGGGCGTAACCCCTCATGGGCGTACGCCCAATCAATTGGGCCATACGCCCCGGGCGAAAATGCGTCTAATGTATTTCATGTCCATACAGTATGATTTTAGGTCTAAATTCATTTTCCAATTTTCAATCTAAAACCCACTTAACCTTTTTACATGTTTTATTCTTTTAGTAAAAACCCATAGCCCACTTATTCAATTAAATCAAACATTTTAAAAAAAAAATAAGCTGCAAGAGCAACACAGCTTAATGCTCGAGTATTGAGAGCCGAAGATGAAGATAATGATCTTAATGATGAGACTTTTGATAGTGATTGAGTAAATTAGTGCTCGTTAACTATTATTTTAAATCTTTATTTTGCGTAACGCTAGAATTTGAAACAATTATTTTTCTATCTTGATTGTTTTTTGCAAGAGTTGAGCTTGGACTTTTAGTTTGCATGGTTTAATATATTATTATTTTTAACTTTCTTTATCTTATTTTTTTACTTAATTTTATCCTTCAATTTTATAATTTTTCACTAATTTAATTTAATTCTTAACATTATATTATATTTTTTAATACTAAAAAAATAAAATTCGCAGGGCATACACCCCCACCTGGTGGGACATAAAACGCCCCGCGTGTCAAGATCTTGATAATCTCCATGGATGAAGAGAGAAAGAGATGAAGAGGGAAAGACATGTAAAGGGAATTTTTCTATCTGATAGAATGAATTGTTATTACAGTAAAGGAAAAGAAATGAATTGATTTTTAGAAATCCTGTTGTTACATTAACTAGCTAGTATATTGATTGATCTTTAGTTCTTGAGTTCGTTTCAAGTTCACTAGGGTATATTACACTTATAGTCCAAAACTTGGGTATGCAGTCAAGCAGTAGGTGGTTAAGTTAGTTTCAATCAAGTTTAAAGATTCTAGCCTACATTGAAAAAAAGAAGATTCAAGTTTCACTAGGGGATATTACACTTATGTCTTTGTCTCTGTTTCTCTTTCTTCTTGTAATTTTTAATCCCTCGAACAATATAAAACAGTTGTCATTTGCAGCCAAAGGTTGGAAAAGGGTTGCTACTCGCTAGAAAGGACAAAATAGACGTTCTTTGACTAACTAGTACCTGGTAAAGTGCATATATATATATATATATATATACCTGGTTTGTGTGGATTGATGAAAATGATTTTTCAAATGGGTTTTTCTTGAATTAGATTTAGAAGTTCAGTCTGCAATGAAGAAAGTTGAAAGGAAAAACGGGAGAAAAATAGCTTAGGGTGGTGAAATGAAAGTTTAAGTTATGAAGTGGGCTTAAAGAGGCTTATCATTATGTAAATCAAGGCTAAATACGTAAGCAAGCTATAGACTAAGGTTATACAAAATTAGTCTAACATCAAAACTAACATAATTGCAATCCTTTAGTTTGTCTTCTAATTAACCAACTAGAATCACTTTATATCTAAGTTCTTAAATTCTGAGAATATACATAGGATATTATTTTATCATTTGCTAATGGGAAGTGTAAAGAAAATTGAAAATATTCATTTCTGTAGCAGTGGAAGGAAAAGGCCAGGAAGGAGTAAAGAAAGAAACAAAACGCTTTAGACTTGATAAATGTAAGTCCAATTGGGTTTATTTACATATGTGGGCACTGTTATTACTCCATCAAGAGTATGTGCTCATCAAAATATTGTTTATTAATTTTTTAATTAACTCTTGCTCAGATTGTAAAGTTTTTTTTTTAAAAAAAATTTGCAGAGCTTGAGTCTTAGTATTGGTTTATCCTGTCACTCGCGAGTTTCAACGATTTCTTGCTTTTGTTTTTGCTTTTTTTTCATGTCTTGTGCTTTACTTTAATTGTGCTAATCATGTGCTTGAAACCATTATGATATTATTTTTTATATTTACTTATGTTATATTTTTTTTATTATTATCGTTGACAGGATGAAGTTCATTACGGGAATAGTCAGTTCTGAGGTAGAATGTTATAGTCGTCGGTGGTGGATGAATTATCTCAAGAGAATATTTTGTGAATTGAATATTGAAGATATTAGGATGACTTTATAAGTACATTTGTTAGCTTATTATACGTAAATAATATTAGGGTGCTATGTGATGCACTTGAGTAGTGCTTGCATTTTTATTGTTTTGGATGTAATGAATAAATTAGATTTGGAATGTAGGACATTTGTGTGGAAGTTTATTGTGATGATAAGTAAGGTTTTGTGAGGTATATTTCACGCATTGGGCAAGTAGTGTGATGACAAGTTCCTCACATTAGAAATTATATTGCGAAGATATTGTCCATATTGTGAGGGATAATTCCTCACATATGCATTTTCGGATATTTTTTTCAATATGAAAACCCTATCGTGAGGAAATGATCGTCGCATTAGATGGATATTTGCAAGGAAATATTGGTTACATTAAGTTTACTTATTATGAGGAATATTTCTTGCATCAGCAAATCTAAGGAGTCAAATTGAGGTACTTATTGTGAGGAGATATCCGTCATATTAGCTTCTATAGATATTGTGAGCAAATATTTCGTCACCTTATTGTGACATATTGCGAGGATAGATTATCTAAAGCGACGAAGATGTTGTCACTTTAGGTAATCTATTGCGAGGAAATAGATCAAATGCGAGAAATGAAATACTCATATGCGAGGAAATAGTCGTCGCAACATAACCTTATTGTGACGAAATACACGTTCTCGTAATAACTTTATGCGAGGAACGCTGTTTTCGTCACAATAAGTTATTGCGAGGGTGCTACTGTGACGACCTTTTTTCCACGCAATACCTTATTGTGACGAATTTTTGCATTATTGTGATGAAATGTGTTCTTGCAATAAATGATATTTTTTGTAGTGTGATTGGCCATGAGATGTTAAGGGTGACATCATAAGAATCTGTAATCTAATTGTGCTATAGCATTCATTTAATCCTATAAGGAATTGCATCATTTTTAATTGACCACAAAACTCAACATATTCCTTAGACACATTTCTGGATGGGGAAGGAGTTAAAGAATCATATTCATCCCATAGTTGTCTCAACTTAGAATAATAATCAGTAACAGAATTTGCACCTTGAGTAATTGTATTAATCTGCCTATATAAAGCATATAACCTTGCACCGTTTATGCGATCAAATCGTTCCTTTAGGTCAAGCCAAATTAACTGTGCAGAGTCACAGTACACAACACCATGAATTAAATCTCTACTTAAAGAATGATGAATCCATGACTTTATCAGTGCATTACAGCGCTTCCAGTGTGGGTGGAGTGGAGATTCTTGATCTGGCACCTTGCAAGAACCATCAATTAGTCCAATTTTGTTCTTAGCTTCGAGTGCTACAATCATCTCTCGGCCCCACACCTTATAATTCTCAGATCCTCGCAGGACTTCAGTAACTAGGTCTAAATCGGGGGTATCTGACGGATGAATATACAAAGGATTCTGAAAATCGATCGCAGCAATTGGATTATTGATTTCTTGAGTATTGGTTGGATTCGCAATTTGCGATTGATTATCCTTATTCGTATCTTGAGTCTGCGTCATTACTGATGATCTATTGCAGGGGAATTTTCGATCACAAATCTAATTGAAAATCTGAAATTATTTGGATATACAGAAATTAAACCGATTAATTGAATCGGTATTATCTATTTTGAGAAAGATTCATCAATGAATCGAAAATATAAAAGCATGGCTCTGGTACCATGTCAAGATCTTGATAATCTCCATGGATGAAGAGAGAAAGAGATGAAGAGGGAAAGAGATGAAAAGGGAATTTTTCTATCTGATAGAATGAATTGTTATTACAGTAAAGGAAAAGAAAAAGAGCTTTTATACTTAAGCTCCAAACTAAAGCTAAGTTAAAAGTGCTATTTTGACTAACATTTTCAACACCGCGCCTTCGCCTTTTAAAAAACTGAATATGATATATAAAATTTGTATCTAAATTACGAGTATCAACATGATTCTTATAGTGTGGACTATGCAGAGTTATTGTGAATAAGTTTAGTATTACAATCATTATTGTTGTTATCTGAATTATATTATAAGATATATACATGTGTTTCTTTAAAAAATTATATTATAAGAAGATAATAATAAAAAAAAAAGTTGACTCGCGAGTTTCTCAAAACTCATATATAAGAAAATTTGGCTCATTTTAAGCACATTGAGCTAGCTATAATGGAGCTTCACTAGAATTGAGTTGGGTCACAAATCGGCTCGACTCATATTTAACCAGTGACTACCTTTCCTATTTAATTCTAGTATTAACCACAGTTTCCTCGTCAACCAAACATAACCTAACCTCCACTAAAAAGTGCATATCCAAATGATCAAATTGTCACAATCCTTCTCCGCCAAGATTCATAATTCTTGTAATCTTGGAAGTCCCAGTACAATACAAATTACTCTCTCTCTCTATAAATATACGTCTACTATTCATTGTCTTTGTTAATTTCTTGAATGTGCCAATACAGTCTTCAACATCATCATCTCTCTTTCTCTCTTTCAATCTCCCCCAATTAATTCTTTCTCACTAGACAAAAAACAAAGATTGTTTACTCTCTCTCTCTACCATGACTCGAAATTTGAATTCAAGCGCCAATTGTACGAAAAGTACCATCAAGTTCCTCTACAGTTACGGCGGCAGAATCATCCCCCGCCCTACCGACGGAAAGCTCCGTTACGTCGGCGGTTACACCAGAGTTCTCGCCGTCGATCGTTCCGTTAAGTATTCAGGTTATTCCACGCTCCTGCAAATTTTCTTGATTTTATTTTGTTTTTATCCGATTTTTTTCGGCGAGATATTGAGATGTTTCGTGATTTTTACGCAGAGTTGATGGTGAAATTCGGGGAATCGTGTGGATGTTCCATGGTTTTGAAGTGTAAGTTGCCGACTGAGGATTTGGATCTGTTGATTTCGATCAAATCTGATGAAGAGCTGAGGATTGTGATCGAAGAGTATGATCGAGTTTCGCCGGAGACGAAGATCGTGGCCGTGCTTTATCCGATCAAATCGGCGGACAAGAAAGTTTCGCGTCCGCCGTTGCAGAAATTATCACGTCCGCCGTCTCCTGTGTCGTGTTTCGATTTCCCCGCCGTGCCGAGGACAGAGCAGAGGAGAGTTCGCGCCGCCGCCGCGTGCAATGGCGGAGCTCCGCCGCGTCCGCCTACTCAACGGTGTTGCTCGCCGGCGGTTCAGTGTCATGTGATCGCTGGGAAGTACCAGAACTGTGGACGGAGGAATGTTCCAGCGCAATTCTGCCAATTGCCGCAGCGGGATTATTATACTCGTTGTCATCGGCATTAGGGTTTTGAGAAGATTTCTTTTCTTATACATAATGTAAAGTAGACTAACTGAAAATTAATTAATACCAATTTTCTAGAATTATAAAGTAGAAATCGAGTAATTTTTTGTTGATGGTTTCAGCAATGTGGTTTTATTTTATTCATTCCGTGATACGCCAAATATTTGCCCGTGCTGCTGTGAAGGTGGTGTTCTTTTGTATGGTACCTCGTGAGTGGTGAGTCATACATACTTCGGTTCCGGTCTAACAATTTGTGCGCAAATTTAAGTGTAATTCACAAAGTGAGAGTATATATCTGTGTTGTGCATGATTACTTATTTGTCTTCTCAATTTAAATTCAATTGAATTCGGACGAAGAGTTAGGTTTTGTATGAAACTAGCATACACTTAAAGTCATTTACATGGAAGTTAGAATTTGCAATCTCTATAATTAGACTAACGCTCGGACAATTATTTCATTCTACGCTTGCGCTAGGAATGATCGAAGATACACTCTATTTATGTACATGAAGTGTTAAACTTTACTAAGTTTGAGTTCATGGAAGAAAGTCATGAAATTGACATCTAAATATACATGTAAAAGAAAAATTATTTACGATATTAATTATACACAAATAGAGTGAATATAAAAATCAATTATGGCCTTACACACAAGAAAAATTATGACAGACACGCCAAAACCTTTTTGCAATAGAGGTCTGCGTTCCATTTTATTTTTTGGGCAATTAATAGAAATGTAAATTTGATATTTAGGTAATATTCTCATAATGTACTTTTTTTTTTAAAGAATGGAAAAATTCATTGTAAAATTTCCTTTAAATTTGCTCCATATTTATCTTTTTCCTCATTTATTTATCTTTTTCACCATATTAATTATGATTTTTTTAAACACTTTTGTGATCTATTTGACAAAGCATATTTTAACCTTTCCCTTAAATGAATGACAGTGGAACGTATACGTATAACTCATACTATTTTGTTTGGTTAAATGAAAATTAAAGTAATAACAATCAAAGTCTAGTAATTAACAATCGTATTTGTTTAATTCTTCTAGCATTGAGTTAATTTATTTTTTCTGCTAATTAATTGGCATAGTTTATGTTTTGATATTGTGTAGTTTGGTTTATATATAGGTGTTCGTGCTATGACGTTGCAGCATTTAAGCGGGCTTGTGAGCAGATTACATCAAATTTTCTATACAATGTTACATATATTGCACATTAATCATGTCACTGCACATATGTCACAAAATGACTCAATCCATAGATACACCATTGCCCTCATTACAAAAGTATTATCTGAACACCTGCCTATAATCATCTATAAAGCGCTGATCAGATGCACTCTATTTCCAAAGACACCATATTCGCTAGCTCGTATATCATGGCATGAGTTTAACTATGGAAGACTGGACATTGGTTATGCCAGTATTATTCCCACTGTTCAATTAGTTAGCTTTCATAATTTCAGACAGATGATGAAGCTCAGAAACGTCATAATAATACTGAGAAACAAAGAGCAGAAATAGGCCGGGAAACTATAAAAATAATTTTGTAGACATCATATTTCACAGAAGAATGAAGTCAAAAAAAAAAAAAAAACCCAACAAGAAATTAAATTCCTATATTTCCTCACTTGTAGGGTTAATCTTATTTTTGGTCCCGTAAGTGGTCCAAAGTACACATTTAGCCCCGCGGTTGATGAAAGTCTCACATTTAGTCCCATAAATTATAAAAAGTCTCAATGTTGGTCCCAAAGCCAATTTCTGCCTGTTGACTACGGTCAACTCCGCTAATCAACATTTTGACCGACTTTTTCGGGTTGATTTGATGCGCAAATGCACTTACACATGAATTATATTCAATATCACGATATTTTTTAATATCAGGTGTCATTCAAATACAAAATCTCCCAAAAAAATTGGTCAAAATGTTGACTAACGGAGTTGACCGTTAGTCAACAGACGAAAATTGACTTTGGGGACCAACATTGAGACTTTTTATAACTTATGAGATTAAATGGGAGATTTTCATAAAGCGCGGGGCTAAATGTATAATCTGAACCACTTACGCTACCAAAAATAAGATTTGCCCCTCACTTGCAAGACAAAATGATCTGAAAGCCAACCGAAATTTACCTTAAAAGACCCAAAACTTTTTGACCTAATTTTGCAGTGGAAAATAACGATGAAAAAGTGAGAAAATGGAATTTAAGCTGCGGCAGCTGCTGTGGAGGGCCTCATAATTTTAGTGCGGTTTTAACTGGTGCCACCAGCGATGGCAGTGGAGGTGGCGGAGAAGGGGTAAACAATAAATTTGTTTCTAAATTATGAGTATCAACATGACTATTATATGTAAGTTAAATTTCATACAATTACATGATTCTCATAATCGTGAACTTCATGGTTTTCACATAATCTTAAAGAATTAAAAACTAATCTTTATCCGTAGCATTCGATGGTAGTCATTTATCGTTGATCATCAATTAATTATGGTTTGCAAAGTCTATTGAGGAAGACTGATTTCTCTCCCTTAACCCCTCTTTCAGTGATGGAATTATACGTATTCTTTCAGCTTTATTAATCTACCTTTCACGTATTAGTTTTGGTGTAGAATTGTGTAGGGGTAGAGAGAGAACCAATCCTCTTTATATTCAAACTCTAAGAGTTGCTTTCCATCAAGGTATTTCTTCACTTAGAGTCATAACTTTACATTACGTAAAGTCATGTCTTTTTACTAGCCAATAGGATAATATTACTTAATATTACAACATTAATTATTTTATCAAATAAACTTTAATATTGATAAAATAATAACATATAATTTATAATATATGAGCCATATATTTCTTATATTCTCCCACTTGGCTCATGTATTTACTTTTATGATTTAGAATAAACAGATTGTGCACAATAAAATTATTCTAAATCTTTCATTCAATTGGCTATACTTTTATATCATGACTAAATCAAAAGTAATGTGAGTCATGGCGGTTGTA
This sequence comes from Buddleja alternifolia, assembly GCA_019426215.1. NCBI lineage: Eukaryota > Viridiplantae > Streptophyta > Magnoliopsida > Lamiales > Scrophulariaceae > Buddleja > Buddleja alternifolia. Next base: position 45,351,923 of record CM033391.1, on the reverse strand, counting down.
CATCATTTAGCTCGACATAGTCCCTTCCATGTACTACGACACTAATTTCTAATTAATCATGGTCCTTAATGAAGATAACATAAAGGTCCAACTTTAATGTCTTTATCAAAGACGACTCCCGTTATCATGCTTCTATTCCATAATGTATACAATATAGAAAAACAGGAGATTTCAGAAACATTTGATTGAGCTCAAGAGTATCAAACATGATAACTTAATATGCATATAACACAATTCAATTATGACGTCCTATACTGCCCATTCTTTCGATATGCTCATTAATATCTTAGGCGATAAACTATAATGCCTTTCTTTTGACATGCTCATTAATATCTTGGGCAAATGGTGCTAGTATGTTTTGATTGATACGCTTTGTTTCTGAATTCTTTTTTAACGACAAGATACATAATTTTTATATATATAACACCCTTAAAATACTTGTCATTTTTTCAAGAAGACTGTGATACAATATAACTTTGAAGATTCATCAAACTTTCAACATTAAATACATAATGAAGTCTTTTCATATGTTCTTGTTCCAATTCTTTCTTTAGACTTCTCATAATGCCAAACATTATAATGTGGATTATGTAGAGTTATTGTGAATAACTTTATTGTTATAATCATTGTCGTTGTTATTTAAATCATATTATAGTAAGATATATAAATTTTTCTTAAGAAATTACATTATAATAAGAAAATAATAACAAATATAATAAGTGTGGAAGTAGTCTCGCGAAATTCTCAAGACATATATGAGAAAATTTGGCTAAGCACATCTCTACCATGGAAACTCACTTGAAACCGTGGAAACTCTATAGAACCGAGTCATTGACTTGTTATGCTCACGAGCTGACTGGACTCATATTTAATCGCTAAGTACCTTTCACCACAGTTTCCTCCTCAACCAAACATACCCTAACCTCCACAAAAAAGTGCATATCCGAATTATCAAATTGACACAATCCTTCTCCGCCAAGAATTATAATTCTTGTAATCTTGTTGGAAGTCCTGGTACAATACAAATTACTTTATATATATATATATATATAGGGTATGGATTAAATACAACCCTATACTTTAGGTAAGATATAATACTCAATCTAGACCATTTAAATCATTTGATCCCAAGGTCCATAATTAAAGCCATTATTTCGGTTTTAATCTTTAATTTAATGATGATAGGGGCATTTTAGTCAATAGGTCTAACAAACCCATGCAAATAACATGCAGGATCAAAATCAAAACCCTTATTATACGCAATAACAGATTCTTCTTCCCTTTTTAATTATTCCTTCCAATTTCAGCTCCCAGAAAGTTACGATTGATACAGAAAACCTTAAATTCATATTCAATTCATATATCATCAATTCATCATCGGAATTTCAGCTCGGAATCATCTACAATTCAACATCAATATATGTTTATGTTGTGCATCGGCTTAGACGTCAATATACAGTATATATAAGTGTGATATACAACAGCGTATACCTGAAATTACAGTTGGTTTAATGGATCATGCAGCCAGTTTTTGTGTATATATTATATAGTAAATTAATCACCATTATACAGTATATTGTATCACATTATACAGTTCATATAATGGTGTTATACAGTGTGGAATTAAATGCAATCCTCAGAGTCAGTTGAATACTATATACAGTAGAATGTACACAGGTATACATTTAGTACAACAGTGATATACAATGCATGTTAACACATTATACTTTTATGATACATTAACTAATTAAACAGTGTACAGAACATTTATTGAATTTATACAGCGGGTTATTCAATATTATACAGTAAGAAGTCTAGTTAATAACCAATAAAGTATTTCCTGATGATATCTGCAGATGCAACTTTACGTTCAATCTGTGTCATTTGCCCAATCTTTTCTTCAAGTGTCATTCTCCTCATCAAATCTCTGATTCTCACATTCCACGGCTGTTTTTGGATCTTTGTACTTCATATACTCTGCTTCCGCCGCCGCCGCCAACAACAACCACAGCACCACTAGCGCCTCCGCGAAACGCACCGTAAACCTCGCCATGATCTGAAACCTAGAGCAATATTCCGATCAATTAAATCCTCTAATTTCACCCTCTTCTTTCAATACATTTTTCAATTGATTGCTGTTGCTTAATGAGTAAAAATTAATATATGGAAATGTACAATTTTCACGTAGAATTAATGTTGAATTTATGGAAATGGATCCGCCATTAATGCTTATGCATCTTCATTATATGTGTATTTTACTATTATATCCCTCAGCCAATTACAATGGGGGTTTCCCGCCTGTTTCTAGTGTTATTTTTTGGAATGTTTGATTTAATTGATCCAATGGTGTATATTGGATCTTATATCTTATCTAATATAGAGTATGTATTAGATCTTGATCCTGGATATATATTATGTATACGTCTACTATTCATTATCTCTGTCAATTTCTTGAATGTGCCAATACAGTCTTCAACATCATCATCTCCTTCTCCCTTTCAATCTCCCCCAATTAATTCTTTCTCACTAGACAAAAAACAAAGATTGTTTACTCTCTCTCTACCATGACTCGAAATTTGAATTCAAGCGCGAATTGTACGAAAAGTACAATCAAGTTCCTCTATAGTTACGGTGGCAAAATCATCCCCTACCCTACCGATGGAAAGCTCAGTTACGTCAGTGGTTACACCAGAGTCCTCACCATCGATCGTTCCGTTACGTATTCAGGTTATTCCACGCTCCTGCAAATTTTCTTGATTTTATTTTGTTTTTATCCTATTTTTTCGGCAAAATAGTGAGATGTTTCGTGATTTTTACGCAGAGTTGATGGTGAAATTCAGGGAATCGTGTGGATGTTCCATGGTTTTGAAGTGTAAATTGCCGACTGACGATTTGGATCTTTTGATTTCAATCAAATCGGATGAAGAGCTGAGGAGTGTGATCGAAGAGTACGATCGAGTTTCGCTAGAGACGAAGATCGTGGTCGTGCTTTATCCTATCAAATCGGCGGCGAAGAAAGTTTCGCGTTTGCCATCGCAGAAAGTATTGCGTCTGCCGTCTCCTGTGTCGTGTTTCGGTTTCCCAGCCGTACCGAGGCCAGAGCAGAGGAGAGTTCGCGCCGCCGCCGTGTGCAATGGCGGAGCTCCGCCGACTCAACGGTGTTGCTCTCCGGCAGTTCAGTATCACGTGATCGCTCGAAAGTACCAGAACTGTGGACGGAGGAATGTTCCGGGGCAATTCTGCCAATTGCCGCAGCGGGATTATTATACTCGTTGTCATCGGCATTAGGGTTTTGAGAAGTTATTTTTGAAAATCTCAGGGTAAATCTCCATCAGTCACCAGCAGAGCAAACCTGTCCATACAATGTAAAGTATACTTGATACGATATACACCTGAAAACACCAATTTTCTTGAATTATAGAGTAGAAATTGGGTTATTTTTTGTTCATTGTTCAGCAATGTGATTTTATTTTAATCATTCCGACATACGCCAAACATTTGCCCATGCTGCTGAGAAGGTGGTGTTCTTTTGCAACGGTATCTCGTGAGTGTTGAGTCATAAGTACTCGGGTTCTGGACAATTCGAGCTCAAATTCAAGAATAATTCACAATGTGAGTGGATATATATGTGTTTTGCATGATTACTTTCTTACCTTCTCAATTTAGATTCAATTGAGTTCGGGCGAAGATTCAAAGTTAGAATTGGAATTTGTAATGAGACTAGAGCATGCATTTAAATTCATTACGTCGAGGTTAGAATTTGCAATCTTTATAATGAGACTAGTAGATAATTATTACATTTGCCCGCGTTAGAAATGATCGAAGATACACTCGATTTATGTATATGACGCGATATTCGCATGCAATTAATTATTAAACTTTAATAAGTTTGAGTTCATAGAAGAAAGTCATGAAATTGACATCTAAATACGTGTAAAACAAAAATTATTTACGATATTAATTATATACAAATAGAGTAATATGAAAAATCATTAATGGCCTTACATACAATCAAAATTATAACCGACGCGCTAAGCTTTTTGCAATAGACGTCTAAGTTCCTTTTTTTTTTTCGGTAAGTAATAGAAATGCAATTTTAATATATAGGTAATATTCTCGTAATCTACTTTATTTTTTAAAAAGAATGGAACAATTTATTGTAAAATTACCTTAAAATTTGCTCCATATTTATCTATTTCCTCATTCATCTATCTTTTTCACCATATTATGATTTTTTATATTTTTTTTACATTTTCGTGATCTATATGTTGACGAATCATATTTTAAGTATACATATAACTCATACTATTTTGTTTGGTTACCTAAAAATTAAATTAGTGACAACAAAAGACTTGTAACAAGAATCATATTTGTTTAATCCTTCTAGCATTGAGTTTATAATTTATGCTAATTGATTGTCATAATTTTAGTTTAGAGTATTGGTGTAGTTTGGTTTATAGGTGTTCGTGCTATGACCTTGCAGCATTTATACGGGCTTGTGACCGAAGATTACACCAAATTATCTAGACAATGTTACATATATTTTCTTATTAATCATGTCATTCACATATGTCACGAAATGAGACAATATTTAGGGTTCAAAATCCGATGCATTTTAGAAATCTTCTTAAATATGTGTCATTTTCTTTTCTCGGAGGGGCAGGATCAGGGACAACTAAAAAAGGATTTAGGGTGAGAGATGAGTTGATGCATTAATTGTTATAGTAAATTTAATATTCTATGGTTTGAAGTGTGATTTCACTTTCTTTAAAGTGATATTTGTCCCCACTACACGTTTGCTACCGGGGATAAATGCAAATTCACTTCTAGGATACGACAAACCACCCGAGACTTAACGAATAGCAATTTCGGAAGTCTCCTTTCAAGAACAACTCAAAAACTTTATTATGTAAGAGTGAAAGCAGTAATAATTTTTATATATCAAAATCTGGCACAAGAAATACGTTTATATAGACATAAAACACCTTTTCGGAATAGTTGCGTTGTTTGGAATTCTAGTTTAATTTTAAAGGTTGCACCAATTCAAAAGTGTCTACTCTTGAATAAAAGAAGTCTATCAGTCAAAATAACTCCAGAATTGATTCTAGATAAGACATCTTTTAGAAGATCAATTTCTAAACATTGCAACTCTTTAATAAATAAACTAATAAAAAAATAAATTCCAAAATAAAAATAAATCCGAAATAATAAAATAAAAATAATAATATTTTATTTTCCTTGGATCCGTGCGCGTGCCACGTGTCCAAGTGCCAAGTGCCAAGTCTTTGATATATAAATATATATAATATATCTATATTTTGGCTCCCTCCAAATTTTCCCTCCAAGTTTCTATTTTAAACTCAAAGTGGAGCCCTTCTTTATATAGTGTTCCAAACTTTAGTAAGTTTTCTATGTGGGATAAGAAACACACTATACATCTTTATATATGCAAGCTATCTATCTAACAATCCCCCACTTAGCTTGCGTATATAAATTCATTTATTTATTTCACTCAACATTCATAGATTAATGAGTACAAAAAAGTATCTTTCGATTTAAACTTTCAATTAGTGTAAATATTTCAGAGTGTAGACGAAATCTATGGTAGTCAAAGCTTTAAACCAAAATTCCATATGTCTGCACTGGAAATATCACACACATAACCTATTAGACTTCAAGAAGTTCACAGAAAAGTTTAAGCACATACATGGCCCTGCGCTTCATCCTAGAATCATGAACACTTATAAAAACTATTTCAATTTTTGTTTTATTAGGAGCGGCACCACCCCTTGTGTTCATTTAGGTGAAGTCCTTTCATATCAAAAAAGATATCAAAATTCCTTTCATATCAAAAAAGATATCAAAATTTTACTTCATTAAGAGTTTCAACTCATCCTCCTTGTATACAACTCTTAGAAATATTAAATATCTCTAGAGTTAGCTTTAATCACTTATCAGTAGCTTGTTGTACCCTTTGAACCTTTTGAACAGGTGGTAGAACCAGAAAAAAAGGTAGGGTTCCCACTACTGGTGATTTTATATAAATGGTTTTAAACCCATTCCATTACTAGTACTTTTTACCAAATCTCGTGAGAGACCCTGGTCAACGGATCCGCTAAATCCTTTGTGATCTCACAAATGTTATAGTAATGACACCTTCCGAGATTAAATCTCTCATATAACCATGTCTCAGGTTAATATGTCTATTCTTTCCTTATAAATTTATTAAGGGCACTAGACATTGCTGACTCACTATCACAAAGTAAGGAGATGGCTGGCATCGGTTGTGGCCACAACTTAATATCTAATAACATATCTCTCAGCCATTCAGCTTCTTTGCTTGCTGCTGCTAATGCAACAAATTCAGCTTCCATCGTGGAATGTGTTGAAACACGTTTGTTTCTTAGAAGCCCACGAAAATGCTCCTCCAGCAAGAGAAAAAATCCATCCAGTTGTGGATTTATTATTCCCAATACTAGTTACTCCAACTAGCATCAGAATAGCCTTCTAACACTGCTGGAAATCTATTATAGAAGAGTCCCAAGTTCATAGTTTCTTTGAGATATCCAAAACACCTCTTCTAATTCCTTCCAATGCTCGACACTTGGATTATGTGTATACCTTGACAATTTACAAACAGCGAAGGCAATATCTGGTCTAGTGCAATGCATGGCGTACATTAATGTTCCAATTGCACTAGCATATTCCAATTGAGCAATTGTTCTTCCAGTATTTTCAACTAAAGGACTCGAAACATCATAAGGGGTGCTAAATGCTTAATGTTTAAATGACTAAATTTCTTTAGTAGTTCTCAATGTAATGAGATTGGCTTAGAGCAAAACCCCCACTATGTTTCCTCACTTTTATACCCAAAAATAGTATCTACCTCATCTAAATCCTTCATTTTAAATTGAGAACATAGATACTTCTTAGTTTCATTTATACCGTGCATGTTAGTTCCAATTATAAACATATCATCAACATATAAGCATATTATACACCATAATCATTATTAAATTTTGAATAAATACACTTATCAGCCGTATTATGCCTAAACCCAAAAGATAATATTATAGTATCAAATTTTTCATGCCATTGTTTGGCGCTTGCTTTAAACCATACAAGGATTTAACTAACTTGCAAACTTTCTTTTCATTTCCAGGCAAGATAAAACCTTCGGGTTGTTCCATATATACTTCTTCACTTAAATCACCATTTAAGAAGGCTGTTTTGACGTCCATTTGGTGTACACACAATTTATAATTGATGCCAATGCTAGAAGCACTCTAATAGACGCTATTCGAGCCACTGGTGCATAAGTGTCGAAATAATCAATACCTTCTTTTTGTTTGAAACCTTTAGCAACCAATCTTGCTTTAAATGTTTGAATAGATCCATTGGTATTATACTTTTTCCTAAATACCCATTTACATCCTATAGCTTTTGAACCATTAGGTAAGTCTGAAAGAACCCAAGTATTGTTTGCTAACAATGAGTCCATTTCATCATTAATTGCCTCTTTCCAAAATGCAGAATCTCTTGAAGCTATGGCTTCACCAAATGTTTTAGGATCACCTTCTACATTTAGTAGAATAGGTATTTTACTAAGTATAATATTATTTCTATCACCTTCAACAATATAAGATAAGAAATCAGGATCTAATTTCTTTTCTTTCTTGGTCTTGGCTCCTTCTTGGTTCCACAGGAGTATCGACCAATTTTGTTTATTCCTCGAGTTGAAGTTTGGATCTATTGCTTGTGTTTGAGTAGGTTGTACAATAGAATCACTAGCGAATTTATTTTCAAAAAATTCTACATCTCTTGATTTGACAATGACATTCGAATCCAAATCCAAAAGCCTATAAGCTTTTGAATTTTCAGCATAACCTACAAACACAACTTCTTAAAGCTCTTGGTCCTAGTTTTGTTTTCTTAGGTTCAGGAACTCTATAGAAAGCCAAGCATCCCCAAACTCTAAGATAACTTAGGTTTGGTTTTCGTCCTTGCCATAATTCATATGGAGAAACTTGGATTTTCTTTGAAAGGCACTCTATTGTGCACATGACAAGCCGTTAATAAAGCCTCACCCAACAAATTCTTTGGCAGATTTGCATTTAAAGCATTAGCATAGCCATTTCAACTAATGTCCTATTTTTTCTTTCTGCCAAACCGTTTTGTTGTGGAGTATATGGTGCACTACATTGATGTATGATACCATTATCTTCACAATAGGAAATAAAATCATTAGGAAATATTCACCTCCTCGATCACTTCGAAGAATTTTAATTTCTTACCCTTTTGATTTTCAACTATGGATTTAAAAGATTTAAATTTATCAAATGCTTCATCTTTATTTTTTATAAGATATACATAAGTAAAACGAGAATAATCATCAATAAATGTAATAAAGTATCTATTTCCTCCACGAGTTAAAATGCCATTTAATTCACAAAATATCAGAATGTACAAGTTCTAGCAAAATTGAATTTCTTTCAGCCTTTGGAAAAGGTTTCTTACACATTTTTGCTTGGACACATATTTCACATTTTTTCATTCTCTTGTTTATCATAATTTATCAAACCATGCTTATTCATAAATTTAAATAACGATAATTTACGTGTCCTAAACGATTATGCCACAAAGAAAATAAAGAATACTCAAACAAAATAAGCAGAATTATTTATTTATTAATATCATTAGTAACAGTACATAGCTTGAACATTCCATCACAATAGTATCCTTTTCCAACAAAAAACACCATTTTGGTCAAGACTAATTGATCACTCTCAATCACGGTCTTCAAGCCTTTCTTGCATAGAAGTGAAGCCGACACCAAATTCTTACGAATTTCTGGAACATGAAGAACGTTTGTGAGCAGTAACTTCTTTCCCGATGTAAATTGCATTTCCACATTTCCTTTGCCATGAACTGGTGCTGTGTTTGCATTCCCCATCAAAACTGTTGTCCTTCTGCAGCAATTTCATAATTCTTAAAACGATTCTTGTCATTACAAACATGAACCGTCGCACCAGAATCGTACCACCAGTCAAATGACTTAACCGCTGCAGCCATGTTTAATTCAGTGACCATGCCTATATGCCAATTAGAAACCATAGCAACAATTTCTTCTACGTTACTTTCAGTCACTTGAATTTTGGGTGTTTCTTCTTCTTTTGCTTCTTTCTGAAACGACAATCTCTTTTGATATGCCCTTTCTTGCCACAATTATAACACGTGACATTCTTTTTCTTGTTGGAATCATTCTCGGAAAACTTTCTTTTATTTCCTCCACCATTTGGATTCCAATTCTTCTTCTTTTCAGAAACAAAGTTCACTTTTGAACCAGTTTGTACTTGATGCATCTTATCACGAATACGAGTTTCCTCTTCAATTCGTAGATGCTTCAACAACTGGTCCACAGAAAAATCTTCCGTAGAATGGAGTAATTTCTTTCTGTAGTTATTCCAACTAACAGGAAGTTTGGCAATAATTGCCCCAACTTGTATTGCTTCTGGAATTTCAATTTTCAAATCTTTAAGTTTAGAAACATAAATTGTATCTCATGTACTTGATCCATGATAGAAGACTCATCACGCATAGAAAATTCAAAGTATTTCATAGTAAGAAACTTATCTGTGCCTTGCTTTTCATTATTGTATTTCTGCTCCAAAGCATTCCAAATTTCCAGTGGTGACTTGATTGATGAATACAAGTCGAATAGACGATCTGACAGTGTGTTGAGAATATGTCCACGGCACAGCACTTCATCTTCGCCCCTCTTCACTCGTGCTGCTTTAACTTCATCAGAATCATCGACCCTTGGCTCTGTAGCAGGCTGATTCGGGTCCAACACATAGGCAATCTTTAGGAACGTTAGCAGAAACATCATCTTATCCTTCCAGCGGGGATAGTTTGTTCCATCGAAACAGTTCAGTTTGACAACTTCTTGATTCATCATCTTCGAACCAGACTCCATTGAAAAACAAATATCACTTTAAGAATGTTATAGTAAATTTAATATTCTATGGTTTGAAGCGTGATTTCACTTTCCTTAAAGTGATATTTGCCCCCACTACACGTTTGCTACCGGGGATAAATGCAAATTCACTTCTAGGATACGACAAACCACCCGAGACTTAACGAATAACAATTTCGGAAGTCTCCTTTCAAGAACAACTCAAAGACTTTATTATGTAAGAGTGAAAGCAGTAATAATTTTTATATATCAAAATCTGGCACAAGAAATACGTTTATATAGACATAAAACACCTTTTCGGAATAGTTGCGTTGTTTGGAATTCTAGTTTAATTTTAAAGGTTGCACCAATTCAAAAGTGTCTACTCTTGAATAAAGAAGTGTCTATTCAGTCAAAATAACTCCAGAAAATTGATTCTAGATAAGACATCTTTTAGAAGATCAATTTCTAAACATTGCAACTCTTTAATAAATAAACTAATAAAAAATAATTCCAAAATAAAAATAAATCCGAAAATAATAAAATAAAAATAATAATATTTTATTTTCCTTGGATCCGTGCGCGTGCCACGTGTCCAAGTGCCAAGTGCCAAGTCTTTGATATATAAATATATATAATATATCTATATTTTGGCTCCCTCCAAATTTTCCCTCCAAGTTTCTATTTTAAACTCAAAGTGGAGCCCTTCTTTTATATAGTGTTCCAAACTTTAGTAAGTTTTTTATGTGGGATAAGAAAACACACTATATATCTTTATATATGCAAGCTATCTATCTAACATTAATACTGAATACATATAAGCATATAAAAGGACGAATGATTATTAAAATACAAAACGATGAGAGTACTTTTTTCGAATTCTTTCTCATCATTTTGTGAGGAAAACAGTTTTTCTCTTATTACACGTGATTCTCTGTCCGTGTTGATATAATAATAATAAGTAACCAATAGGTTGGTACATGCATGTTACATTAATATGCACCACAAATTTCCTAATGGTTTTGGGTCTTGTTAGATTAGGCTAAGAAATTATCTTGCAAAAATTGGTGAGATTGGGACATTTTATGTTCGTAACGTACGATAGTTATTAAACTGTGATGTACCAAATAATTAAGTCATTTTTTTATCACTTCGTATGAATTGTATTGTAAAACTTCTATAACACCATCGTATACGAGAATACGAGATAAGTATTAATATATTGAAACAGAACACGTGGCACCCCAAGATCCGCGTGTTTTCAATAAATCGGATAGGGTCGACCCGAGACCCAACCCTATAAGGACTGATCATTGCCCTCTACCAAGTACACGTGTAAAGCATCCAAAGGCGATAAGTCTCATCTGTCATTCATTCTACAGTACATGATGGAGTTCCTATAAAAACCTCCATTTATGAAGATTCACAGACGGATAATTGGAGCAATAAATACTACGGGTTATATATCGGGTAGCTACGATTATTCATAGACTTGAGAGTACGATCCTATAATACAAATATAAGATACTTCGTAACACGAATCATAGATATTACAACCGCATCACTTGTACTACGTTTAGACTTGATTCTTTAAGAGGTACGTAGGCAGCTTGGTAGTATCCAAGTGCAGTCTATAATCTTGATAGTACAGTCGTTTGCTCGTATTCGAGGTCATCTTGACTAAGAAAGCGTGGGGTAAAATTCGAGCTAGATCAGTTGGCCCCGTCTGTGGGAAACTACTCGAGGGTCGCTGAAGTCAACAACAGAGATGGAGGGAGATAATCACAGGGAGAAGCATGTTCGTATGGAGGACTCAGTGTCTGCTGCACTGGTGAGGGATGCGGGAGATCCCAGTGAAGGGAAAATAATGCTGACAAGAGGTGAGTTAGATAAGATGATACAGGATAGAGTGGATGAAGAGTTGAATCGTCTCATGGCATCGGGACCAGTAACTCTAAATGCTCAGAAGGCACCTGTGACGCACTTAGCACCTAAGAGATTGTTTGAAGGGCAAGAGGGAATGACTACAGAGCCTAAGAAGAGGGGAGAAGTTGCAGGAGCACAATCTAATGAAGAAGTCAATAGTAGAGCAGATGCGCGTTCGGAAATTCGACGAGGAAAGCAGCCTGCGGAGGAAGAAAGAGAGAGGCCAGCTGTGTCGAGGGCAGAGATTGATGATATATATGAGAAGCTTGACAGGGTAAGTCGTAAACCAGAGGCTCTTCAACCAAGAAGTAGGCCGGTTTCAGCATTGATGACTAGAAATTCACCATTTTGCGAGAGTATAATGTTAGAAGAACCTCCAAGTTCATTTAAAGCCCCTATTTTGCCTACTTATGATGGGACGGGTGCTCCGGGGCCACATTTGACGACGTTTCAACTATTGATGTCGTTATATCATTAATCGAACGCGATCAATGCAAGGGTTTTTGTGATGACTTTGGTTGGTCGGGCTCAAGACTGGTTCACGAGTCAACAACCCGGTTCGATATTATCTTATGAGCAGCTAATTAAGAGATTTGAGAATCACTTTGCGGCCAACAAGAAAGCTAGGAAATCTATATCTTCTATGCTGGGATTCAAGCAGGGTCCTAATGAAAGCTTAAGGGACTTTGTACATGGATTTAATCAAGAAGTTTTAGAAATACCTGAATTAACTCATGATCTTGTTGTAACATTTTTTAAATTGGCTTTGAAAAAAGGTACATTGGCATCCGCCTTAGCTTGACGTGCACCAAAAGATCAAGAAAAATTGATGCAATTAGAAGAACAGTGCATCAACGAGGAAGAAATGAATCTATCAAACGATTTCGAGGCTTTTAAGCCCATAAACGATCGAAGAGATCGAAAAGAAAACAACGATCGACAGGAAGGGTCGAGGTCTGAAAAGAACCATGAACGACCCCGTCGATACGCAAAGTATGAGCAATACACGCCTTTGAAAACGTCAAGAGGAAGAGTTTTAATGGCAGTGCAACACTTGAACGCGATTTAGTGGCCAAAGCCAATGAAATCCAAATCTCGAGGAAATCCAAATAAATATTGTCAGTTTCACAAGGATAAAGGTCATGATACTGAGGACTGCTATCAGCTGAAGAATGAACTCGAACGCCTAATAAAAATGGTGTCTTGAATGAATTTATTGATCGTACCCTTGCGGAAGTAAGAGCCCCTGAGGCCAACCACAGTAGAGAGATAAAAAGATCATAGAGTAGATTGTCAGATCGATCCCAATATAGAGGAAACGATGATCGGTATCATAATAATCGAAGCTATGGTACTTGTCATTAGAATGGGCCTCGAAATAATGAATATAGTCGGAGCGATAATTATCGACGAAATAATGATGGGAAAGGGAATGATACACGTCATGAAGATCGACAAAAGGGGCCTACCAATGTGGCCCGGGCAGAGATACACACTATTGCAGGGGGGAAGAGCTGGAGGATATTCGTCTAACGCAAGGAAAAGGCATAAGAGGGAAATGCGTGGCAATCAATATCGTCAGGAGCCTACGAAGGTCTTCTCTGTACAGAATCATGACCAACCGATAGATTTTGACGATACAGATTACAAGGGCATGATTGTTCCCCATAATGATTCGATGGTGATAACGATGGATGTCGCAGACTTTGCTGTACACAAGGTGTTGGTTGATACTGGTTGCTCAGCAGACATAATTTTTTGGGATGTATTGCAAAAGATGGACCTGGGGAAAGTGAAACGGTGAATATTCCCTTGATGGGTTTCACTAGATCACAGATTATGCCGAAAGGTTCAATCGAACTTGATGTATCATTGGGGTCAGCTCCGAAGAGGAGGACATTGCGCGTGACCTTTTTGGTCGTAGACACCCCTTTTGCTTATAACATGATTGTGGGTAGACCGATGCTGAATATGTTTGGGGCTATACTGTCGACCCCTCATTTGAAAGTGAAGTTTAAAACCAGGGATGGTATTGGCGAAGTGAGGAAAATCAGTTAGAAGCTCGTGATTGTTATACCACCTCGCTGGCAACAAACTCCAGCAAGAAGAGGAAAAGAGAGGTCACGAGGGTGAATGTCGTCGATGAAGATGCCACCATTCTGATGAAGCAGTTAGATAAGAAACAGAAGATGGTGGATACGAGGGTACAGCCTGTGGAGTATAAAACGATTCAACTTTTTGAGAATGATGCAGAAAAAACTACGAGAATTGGGGGACAGTTAAGTCCCACGATGGAGTCGAAATTGATAAGATTTCTCAAAGCCAATACTGATATTTTCGCATGGAAAACTTCTGACTTTCAAGGCATTGATCCCGTAGTGATAGTGCATCGTTTAAATGTTGACCCCGATGCAAAACCAGTTTGTCAAAAACGAAGGAATTTTAGCCCTGATAGAGACGCTATTATTGAAGAAGAGGTGAAGAAGCTGCTAGATGTAGGCTACATAAATGAAATTCAATTTATTGAATGGCTAGCAAATGTAGTTCTTGTACAAAAAGCTGGAAACAAATGGCACATGTGTACTGATTTTACTGATCTAAACAAAGTTTGCCCTCGGGACCCCTATCCTTTGCCTCGAATTGATTTATTGGTAGATTCAACTGCAGGTTGTGCTCTTTTAAACATGATGGATGCCTATCAAGGTTTCAATCAAATTTTGATAGCAGAAGAAGATAGAGAAAAAACTTCTTTTATTACTGCACGAGGGGTATATTGTTATAATGTGATGTCATTTGGACTTCAAAATTCAAGGGCCACATATCAACGATTGGTCAATATGATGTTTGAAGAAGAGATTGGAAAAACTATGGAAGTGTACATGGATGATATGCTCGTCAAATCTGTAAATGAATCAAACCACTTGAATCATTTGGAAAAATCTTTTGAAATAATGAAACGATATGGGATGAAACTAAACCCTAAAAAATGTACATTCGGAGTTCGTGGGGGAAAAATTTTGGGGTACATGGTTACAGAACGAGGTATCGAGGCAAATCCCGAGAAAATCGAGGCTTTTTTGAACATGAAATCCCCTTCGAATGTAAAAGATTTACAGAAGCTAACAGGGAGAATGGCGAGCTTAAACAGATTCATATCTAAATCCGCTGATAAAGGACTGCATTTATTCAAAATTTTGCGAAAGGTAAAAAACTTCACATGGACAGAAGAATGTGAAAAAGCTTTCCAAGAGTTAAAGGAGTATTTGGTGTCCCCCCCGTTATTAACGAAACCTGTTTTTGGGGAACCACTGTTCTTATATATGGCAGTATCGTTGTCCGCCATTAGCGCAGTGTTGGTTCGAGACGTCGATAACGAACACAAACCAGTATATTATGTCAGCAAACTAATACAAGGTGCAGAATTGAACTACTTGGAAATTGAGAAGTGGGCGCTTGCCTTAGTAACTTCGGCTCGAAAATTGAGACCATATTTTCAGTCTCATCTGATTGTGGTACTAACGAATAAACCACTGAAGCAAGTATTAGCTCGATGTATCGGGAAGACTCATAAAATGGCCTATTGAATTGGGAGAATTCAATATCTAGTATAAAAGTCGTACGGCAGTCAAAGCACAGATAATGGCAGATTTTGTTGTTGAAATGATGACAGAGTCACCCATTGATGTAGCGATGATGGAGTCTGCGAGACCATGGTTGTTACATGTGGATGGATCCTCGATGGCTAAACGAGGAGGAATTGGAATTTGGTTGCAAACCCCAGATAAATTGGATATGGAGTTCGCAAGAAAATTGAACTTCGATGTTACTAATAATGAAGCAGAATATGAAGCCCTTATTGCTGGTTTAAAAGTGGCAAAAAGCTTAGAGGTGAAAATGTTAATAGTTTACACCGACTCTCAGTTGGTGGCAAAGCAAGTTCCCGGGTCGTATGAGGCTAGAGAAAAAACGATGATAAAATATCTGAAAAAAGTGAAGGAATTGATGTTGGAGTTCGAAAAAGTTGAGTTGGATCAAATCCCAAGAGATGCGAATGAACTAGCAGACGCATTATCGAAGTTTGTGAATCAAATTGTGGGGTTGAAAAGTAGAAAGGTAACTCTGTTGGTGACAAAACACTCGGAAATAGAGTCAATGACTTTGGTAATGCCAGTTGTGGTTGAGAGTTCGTGGAAGGATGCAATTACAGACTACTTAGTTAAAGACGAACTACCTGAAGACAAAGTTGAGTCTAGGAAGGTTGTTCACAGAGCAACGAGGTTTGTAATGATGGATGGAGAATTATACAAACGGTCAGTGGGGGGCCCACTGCTACGATGCTTAACTCCATTGGAATCTGAATATGTTCTTAGGAAAATCCACGAGGGAAGTTGTGGAAAGCATTCCGCGGGAAGATCATTAGCTCAAAAAGTTACGAGGCAGGGTTATTTTTGGCCTACCCTAGTTAAGGATGCATATGA
The DNA here is from genome assembly GCA_019426215.1 of Buddleja alternifolia. Lineage (NCBI taxonomy): Eukaryota > Viridiplantae > Streptophyta > Magnoliopsida > Lamiales > Scrophulariaceae > Buddleja > Buddleja alternifolia. The sequence goes on along the minus strand of CM033391.1, from coordinate 45,335,564 downwards.
ATTTTCCAAGAAATGCCGGGAGTGTCAAATGCATTCTAATGAAATACATCAACCAGGGATCCCTATGGAAGCAATAAAAATTGCATATCCATTTTATCAATGGGGAATTGATATCTTAAGTTGGTATATATAACCTTATTGACATACCTGTTGTAAAACAAGGTGAAATGCATATTTACCTGATTATTAAATTTGTATGCAAGACCTTTCCCTCCAGCCCAAAACCAAAAGAAATTCATTATTATGGCAATAGAACACTTCACGAAGTGGATAGAGGCAGAGGTTGTGGCTCGTATCACAGAAAAAGTCGTTATTGACTTTTTGTGGAAGAATATAATATGCAGGTTAATTAACCCAGACAAAATTGAATAAATATGAATAATATTAGAGTTATTCTCATTTGGAAGAATATAATATGCACGTTTGGCATACCGCGAATATTGATATCGGACAATGGGACGCAATTCAATAGCAGAGTTGTTACGGATTGGTGTTCAGAATTAAAAATACAGTAGAACTTCACCTCGGTTGGACATCTGCAGGCCAATGGATTGACGAAAGTGGCAAATCATATACTCTTACAAAACTTGAAAACAAGATTGGAAGGTGAACGAACGGGATGGGTAGAAGAATTGCAAGGAATGTTGTGGGCATATCGAACTACGCGCCGTTCCTCATCAGGGGAAACTCCGTTTTGTCTTGTGTATGGATCAGAGGCAGTGATAACTGTTGAAATTGGTATGGCAACCCATAGGGTGAGTTCATATGATCCTCAGGAGAATCAAATGGTGAGGGGATTTGAGTTGGACGTTGTCGATGAGATACGAGACATAGTATATGCAAATATCTGAGGCAGAAGAATACGATGGCGAGAGCATATAATAAAAGGATGAAGGCCAGATGTTTTCAAGTTGGTGATCTCATTTTGAAAAAATTCGAAGTATCGAGGCATGTGAAGAAATTAGAAGCAAATTGGGAAGGACCGTTTAAAATTGTTAAAATCACAAAAGCAATGGCATATAGGTTGCAAGATCTCAATGGGAAAGATCTACCTCGTCCATGGAATGTAAATAATTTATGAAAATTTTATGCTTGATGAGAGGGATCGGAAAAAAAAAATCGACTCTCCTTCATACATGACGAAAGGATGGACCCTTCTCTATTTTTTACTTCCATTTCGTTATTCATCTAAATAACTGAGAAAACAATTTAGATATTTGAGCAAATTCAGACACTTCTTAATTGTTTGAATTAAATGAGATTGTTATTCGTTTAAATAAGATTTCTACAACGAAGAATAAGATATACGGGATAAGTTTTAAACGCTGGTTCAAGGTAGTTGGCAAATTCGATAAACAGGTAAATTGACGATAATGTTTAAATTTAAACGAGACGAAAATAGATACAAATACCCTAGAAGTGGGTTAAAACATTGTCTTAATCCAAAGAAATCAAAAAGTCTTAAACTAAAGAACATCAAAATCAATCTTCGATCATTTGAGTCTCGTCAGCAGTCGTTGCCTCTTCTCCGCCTTGACCTTTCTCACTTCTTTGGGCAATGGTTGCTGCAAGCTCCCGTTCGAACTGTAAACTCGCTCCAGATTCCCCGATGACCAAAGCATCGAATTTGGGAAAATAGGTATAAGCAACGTTGTTGGCAGGGGTAGGGGCTCTTAGATAGGCTTCTGCAAACTCATTCTCTTGAAAGGTGGGGGGTAAATTCCCTGTTTCTTTCAAGTAGTCTATTGCCTTAAAGAAGACGTCCTGGACATCGTTAAGAGCTTGATCCAGCAAACGGTCATCAAAGACCATGGATCATAGCATGTCACGAGCTCCACCCAATCGAGCCTTCTCTATTTGACGTCTGAAAGAGGAGGACTCTTGGACTTCCCTACAACTTGCAGCTTTACCTAAGTTGAATTGACGACGCCGTTCAGCCTCAGTACTTTCTTGCAGTAAGTTCAATTGCTGACGAAGCTCATTGTTGGTTCTTTCAAGCTCAGCCATTTTGATTTTGTCCCCATCATATGATCGGCATATGACATCGAGCTCCGTCTATAAGAAATTTTTTTCGAAACTTCAAATTTAGACTAACTTAAAATTAAGCTACTATTACGGTAATTGATTCGTATTTACCTACAGAGAAACAACCTTGTCTTTGTCCTCATGAGCAGCTGTAAGCTCAGTAGCAACTTGCCCCTTATAGTCGGTGAGTTCTTGCTGAGATCGACTTAAGATCTCTTTCATCATCGAATTATTAAGGGACAGCTGGTGAATTAGGAGCTTCGTCTACAAAATTGAGCAACAAATATAAATGAGATATATACAAAAAAAAAATGAACGATAAAAATGATAAATTGCATACCCTTTCAAGATATTGAGCTGCCTATTTCTCAATGAGAGGATGAGGCTAGTCGAGTATAAGAGCTTTATCCTTGGGCAACAAAGTACGATGAAATAATTCGATCGCTGTATTGCCACTAGGATCCTTGATTATGCTGCTATAGGGGTATATGTGCCAATCTTGGATGAGTGGCTGCTGGTCGGGTTGTAGTGGAGCTCGTTCAATAACATCACATTCGAGGTAATCTTTAAGCAGGAACGATTCGGCCTGATTAAGCAATGCATAATCATGAGCATCAGGCTCGTCCGTTGTCTCGGCTCGGGGACTCTCAGCTTGAGGACTCGACCTCGTGGCAATGGCCTGAGATGTACCCTCTCGATGAGGACGTTTCTCTGGACGACCATAGGGGCACTTGTTAATTTCCCAACTGGCTCAGAGCGTCGTCGTCGAATGAGTGAGCCTTCTTCGACCTCTGTATTGGCAGCTGGCTCCGTGCTTATTGGAGGACGAGATGCAACTGGTGGGCGAGTTGGCTGGGCGGGGGACTCACCTAATCTTATTCCAGGTTGTCCTTGGCTTCGCCCCCGGCCACGACCTCGGCCTGTACCATGACCTGTTGCGGCTACTGCCCTTTGGGCCGCTTCGGCTGCAGTTAAAGCTCTCTTGTCTAAACGAGCTTGTCTTTCTTCCATTGCTACGAAGGTAACCAAGCAAAAAACAACGAATATATCATTATAAAAAAAAGGATGATGATGAGTATATAATAAATGTGGAAAGGCAAATACAAAGCGTTACCCAAGTTTTCGATGATGGGCACATTAGCCCTACTAAGCCCACATGTGACTAGCACGAACTCATTCATTATTACCTCAGGCTTGAATAGCCGCTTAAGAATACGTTTTAAGGTTCGGCGAGATATAGTGGGTCTACCAACGTTGCTTAAATCAACGAGATCTGTACCCCATGGACGAGGTACGTTCCATCATTCATTTAAAGGAGGGGCAATGAAGAAAAACTTTTTCTTCCAAGCTCCGAAGGAAGATTAGGTGTGAGATTGAAGACGACAATGACGCTGAGGAGATAGGAAGAAAAAACCTTCTTCCGAAGATTTAGTGGATCGATGTACGGATAAAAAACCATTAAAGTTCTTTATATTCGGATGAACTCCGTACATCCTCATGATGACTATGAAAAAGATGATATGCTTATAAGAGTTGGGAAGAAATTGTGTGGGACTCAGACGAAGGAAGAGAAGAATATTTTCTATGGCAGGATGTAAAGGGAATCTAAGTCCTGAAGCGAGATGGGCCACAAGCACAGTGCGGAACCTTATGGGGGGACGATGCATTCTATCATTCTCGTTAGGAATGATAGTTCGGAAGTTGGAAGGGATATGATATTTAGCTCTAATGTCGGCAATGTTCGATGCGGTTAAAATAGAGGAATAACCTAACTAGGAAACTATTCTACGAGCCCTATCCATATTGGGAAATAACTGTATATTAGAATTTTCATCTCCCTTGAGATTTGGATAGGGAGGAGGGACATCAGACTCTTCTGGTTCGATAACTATAGGAGGGTCGTTCACATGAGGTTCGGGAGAAGTTTCTGGACTACTCGAACTACTGTCAGACTCACTATTAGAGGACGAGGTAGTCTCGTTTTCCTCATCAGAGATATGGGGTAAATCAGCACCCACATTGGGAATACTCATAATGTATTTCTGGAAAATGCAAATATGGGAAAAATAAAAAAGAGAAGGGTTAAGCTTATACCTAGCACGAGGGAAAACTTGAATGTGAACTAAGAAATGATCTTAAAACAGCAAGAAAACCAAGAAGTTGCAGATAATCTTTAAAGAAACTCTCTGTAAAAACGGAAATTAGCCAAAGTAAAAACTCAAATGAAGTATAAATTGGTATATATATAGTAAGAGCGGCATAGGAATCAACGGCCTAGATTAATCGGTAAAAAGTAAATCTGATGATAAAAAAGAGGTGTCGTTTCGAATTCAACTAATGTCTCTTGAAATTCAAAACAGCAAATAGTTGGAGCAGACACGTTTCTCAGGAAACGGCGTGTCAGAATTAATGAAGTGAACGGCTGCAGAGTAATGAGTACATAAAAGAGTTGAACTGTTATGATGAAGAGAATTAAATGCATTAAAAAGCCTTATTTATCTACTTCGTCAGCAATCACTCAGCTAATTAAAATTAGTTTCCTCATTACTACCGAAGTGGGGGACTAATGATGTACCAAATAATTAAGTCATTCTTTTATCACTTCGTATGAATTGTATTGTAAAACTTCTATAACACCCTCGTATATGAGAATACGAGATAAGTATTAATATATTGAAACAGAACCCGTGGCACCCCAAGATCCGCGTGTTTTCAATAAACCGGATAGGGTCGACCCGGGACCCGCCCCTATAAGGACTGATCATTGCCCTCCGCCAAGTACACGTGTAAAGCATCCAAAGGCAATAAGTCTCATCTGTCATTCATTCTACAGTACAGGATGAAGTTCCTATAAATACCTTCATTTATGAATATTCACGGACGGATAATTGGAGCAATAAATACTACGAGTTATTTATCGGGTAGCTACGATTATTCATAGACTTGAGAGTACGATCCTATAATACAAATATAAGATACTTCGTAACTCGAATCATAGATATTACTACCACATCACTTGAACTACGTTTAGACTTGATCCTTTAAGAGGTACGTAGGCAGCTTAGTAGCTGAGTGCAGTCTATAATCTTGATAGTACAGTCGTTTGCTCGTATTCGAGGTCATCAGCGTGGGGTAAAATCCGAGCTAGATCAAACTGTGAATGGGGCTAAATTAATTTCGTGGAAGAAAGTGATTTGACACGATAGTTATGATCTATGATATGTATTTTGGAGAGCGTCTAAGAAAATTCTAATGGGAAAAAGTTTTATATATATTTTTTTAATTTCTTTTTGGGGTGGTCCTGGCATTATGAGCTTGATATTGTTCTTAATTTAATTTTATTTTGGTTTATCCACGTGGTGTTCGGACCAACTTTCGCGCACCTCGACTAATCCCCGCTCGCGGTGTGTGACTGCCGTTGACCAAACATTATTTTGACAATGTCGGGAATCGATCCTGGGACAGTATCGACCCCAAGTTGTCCCAGAGGCAGTCTTATACCACTGGGTGAAGAGGCTTGATTAGATATTGTTCTTAATATCATCAAGGAGAACATAGTTTTTGTATCCAATGGTCCATAATATTTGCATATGTTGTTATTTAGGTGCAATAATTCCGTTACAAATTCAAAAATGAAATTGTTGAAGGTCCATATAATTAATCTAATTAAGGGGTTGAAATTATTGCTTTGATTCTGTTTTAGGGTCAATTTGATCCACGATAATTATAATAGAGAAACTCTTCTAAAGTAGCTAAATGAGGAAGTATTTATAGGCCGCCTAATATATTGTCCTCATGTTATGTTTGTCTTTATATGAATGGTTGTATCACATCAAGGGCGAACAATTCGACCCCGGTATGACACATTAGGGTCAGTAGTTTGGAGTTCAGACATCCTGGGTATAACCTAATCGTGACCTAGGACTTCGTGTATTAGGAGGAATATTATTTTTTATTTTTTTTGGGAGGAATATTATAGTAACATTGAATATGATGTATTTTACCCCGTATCATGTTGGTGGAGAACATTTGGTTTTGTATGAAATTTAACTCATATAGGAAGGAGTAGAGAAAATTTAGGAAATAGAAAAGGAAGTTCTAGGTGGAAAATATGTTTCTTGAATTATTTAATTTCTATAAGAAACAAGGTGGATATATTTGTTTAGTCTTCTTGCACGAGGAAATGTTCCAATTCATTAATGCAATAAGGGATGTAATCTACTTAAATTTAGAACCAAATCCAACTCAAATATTAATGTCTATCGGGTTAAACTCTAAAGCCCGACCTGATTCCCGTCCATTTTTCACTTTTAATAAACAAAATAATAACATTTAGGGATTTTGCTATCAAGAGTTTCCTAAATTGTTACAGGCTTTGGTTTTTTTAATGTTAGATGAAAGGAATATCCTAACTCGACAAATTCAGACAGATAATTTTTAATCATAGGTCATACAAACTCTATAAGACTCCAAATAAATAGAGAAAAGTCACAACTTGTGACATTTTGAAATTAAATTCAGGACCTCCTACATGAAAATAAAAGAAGCGGGTACTACTGCACAAAGTTGCACACACAAAAGATAAACAGAAATAACCTACCCAATTAATAACAACTCTGTTGGGCCAAGTCCCATATGTATTGGGCCCAGCAACCTAATTACTCCCTAAGCCCAGTACAATTCAAGCTAAATCATCAAATCCGGCCCGAACTCACACCGGAGGTTCATATTCTTCTGGAGCAGGATAGAGTCGATCACAAGTAGTTTAGGACAATTACTTATATTATCTCCCAACATTAAGAAAAATAATCAAGTTTTGAGGTGCAATGCACATAAAACACACCAATCTGACTTGCATGTGTTAAAGTATGTCGATCAGTGTTCATCTCCGGCAAAATCATAATTTAAAATATATTTAAAATTAATATTTTTATTTATTTTTAATAACCGCTCTTGTATTAGCCCTCACACGTTCTTATCTTCTTGCAATTAACCTTTAATTTTTCTAGTTCAATGAACATAATGTAAGAACATGGAGCACAATGTCCAATGCTCTTGAAGTTACTAAATTATTGTGGTCTTAATTTTATAGATTACCTAGAAGTAACATCTGATTAGCATCTGTACTTCTATAATACGTGTACAAATTGTTAACCATAGGATGATAGATAGGAATATTTTTCCTTCAAATTTCATGGAATTGTAATAAAAAAAAATGTCATCCTTAACATTGGGAAATTAAACAATAAAGGACATAAATTGCATGTAATGCATAGAGATACCAATTAAAATATAGTGATTATTATCATCCACTATTATCCAAAGTTACCAATTAAATTGTTGGCCGCCTTATTTAGAGAGGAGTTCCACGATTACAAACTATTCATGTAGTGAGAATTTATTGGTGAAAATGCACTACTCAAAATTATTTAAGTTGGGGCACGAATCTAGAACACTCGCTCTCCTTAATATAATATTGACCCGCTTTAGGTGGTGATAAAATATGGCAATTTGTGTCCCAAAATGTAACGACTTGAGACGAAAATAGTACCACTACAAATTCTTGAATCTATTGAACAAAAGACTTGTTTGAACTCTCCTTTTCAAACAACTATGCAACAATACTTTTGTGTTCACTAATTAGAGCTCAAAAACAACAAGAGAGAAGAGAATGATTTGAGGGATTAAATTTTTGACTTATGGAGGGGGCTATTTATAAAAGACAAAAAGTTGTGGGCTGGCAGACACAATTTTTCACTTTAGCTTCTACAGATGTCTTTTCGGTCAAAATAGCACCACTTCGGCCAAACAGGCAACATTTCGATGGAAACAGTGCCTTTTCGGCAGAAAGGTTGCGCGCGGTCCATGTGATTGTGATAAGTCATTGTCCAACGATTCAAATATTATCTAGAAGTAGAAAAATAATTAATTTAATGTCTTTTGTCAAAAAAGGTTAATTTGGGCAAGCAAAGCCCAAGAACTACACCCACACCCACAACCTGCCTTGGGCGGGCGTATGGGCTTTGGAGTGACCCAACACTTGCATTGGTCCTCCTCTTCCATAAAACTGTGGTGCCCCAAGGGCGCAAACAATAGTGTCCAGTCTAGACATTATAAACCCATCAACTTTTTGGTGACTTATCAATGTAGGACAAGCTTTCTTAGGCTTTCCACATTCCCACCATAATTCAACACTTTAAGCTAATTAAAGTGGCTCACTTTGAATATTAATTTCTCATTCATCCAAACTCGAAGTTGAGTAATTCAAAATGCTAAATTCATCTACTTGAAACGTAAATTCATTTAAACGCATAAAATTCAATATAAAAACCAAAAACCATGTATGCCACTCAAATTAGTGGTCCAAGTTGAGTGAAACTCAACTTTTACCTACCAAAATTATCCGCCATTTATCATATACGAATATAGAAGAGCAAATCAAGTTGTGCCGACTTAGAGCTCGATCTCCATTATTTCCGTTTGTCAGCTCATGAGCTATTTTTAATTATTTGAGCTCTCTCGTTCTAGCTCAAGTTTTTAAAACCAAACTCGTAGGCTCTGTTTCGATATGTTTTCATTTCATTTTTTACCGTCATTTTCTAAAATGTAAGGGAGAATTAGTTTTTAATTTTTGTGTGAGAAAAGTGAAAAAAGTAAGCGTGTTTTGTTGTGTTTTTAAAAATAATTGAAATTGGTGATTGTGATGTATAAAATAATTGAAAAGTAATGATTAGATGAATAATGTTGAATTTAAAAATGTAAAGGGGAGGAGAGAGAAAGGTTTAAAAAATTGAAAGGAGATGAGAGAGAAAAATGATAAAAAGAAATTGTGAGATGACTTATGTGAAATGTAATTTTAAAGAAATGATTGAAATTTATTGGGAATATTTTCAGTTTTTAACGAGAATAAAAATGAAAATATTTTCAGTTAAAAACTGTATAAAGTGTATAATTTTATTTTCAGATGAAAATAAAAAGAGAAAAAATAGTTTGAAAACACAAACAAATAGGCCCGTACAGTTTGAGCTTGAATATTTTATTATAATAGTATCACAACCATCTATTTATTGAAAATTAGATATCCGTCCAAACATATGTAATAACATCATAATTTTGACACTCCAGAGGCCGGGTGACCAAGGTCGATACCCTTTTCTTCATTTTAAAGATTTCTCATAAGTCATAAGATAACCAACATAAATTAGATGCCATATGTACGTTTAGATACGTGTACAAATTCTCAACCAAAGAATGCTGGTACATTGGAAAATGTTCTCTCAAAATTTTCAAAAAGTTTATCATACTTAATTGGTTTATTAACCATAGAACCATAGAGTACATACATTGCATGACATAGATATACTAATTAACCACAACAAGAAAATTGAGTATTGACAATGAAAAAATATGTCATAGTTTAAAACTGTAGTCTATAGTGGTCTAAACTCATAGCTAACTTAGCCGTGGTAGATGTTTTATATAACCACACTAAAGTTAGCTGTGGTAAAAGAGAACGCTAACTATTTTAAACTCTAACTAGCTGTGGTATAAGAAATATTAACCTAACAATTTTTTACAACGGCTAAAAGTAATGGTTTTTACAATGAAAACAACATTGATCATGGTTATAAGCCATGGTAAATGTTTTGACCATACTTGCAAATACCACGACCAAAGCCGTAACAAAGCCGTGATCAATTGATTTTAACCATGACAAAAGAACTTTTCACCATTTCATATTGACATGGGCAATAATAATTTTTTTAGTGATTTATTATTTTATTTTTTTTGAAAATCACAGGGTAAATCTTCACCAGTCACCTAGCAAAGCAAACTTGCCCACACGCAATAGCCCACAAACCACGTATGGGGGGTAAGCCGCCCTATATTACCCATAGACGACGTACTCGATAAGCGCAGGGGCTCCCAGGAGAGGATATAGGGGAAATACCCCCAATCCCCATACCTGAGTTTCAAATCCGGGTGAGTTCTCACAACCGATGGCCTTGTGACCGCTCCGTTGCTTGAAATAATTATTTCGATTATAATCTAATATGCATTGTCAAACCCCCCTTAGTTGGGAATCCAACGGCTGAGACTGGGCCGAGACCACCAGCATAGAATTTTCCGTAGTAGGCCTTACTGCCAACCTTGCCATGTGCACCACATGGCCTACAAATTCTTTCCCAATCTCCCAACCATAATTCTCCATATCAAAGACAACAAAGAAGTACAACTAGAGAAAAAAATCTCTCTCCAAACATTCCTTTTTAGTTTACTTTGTAGGGTTAATTATACTATCCCTCTCATTTAATTTAATTACAGTCCAATCTTTTTATTTTAAATATAAAATAAATAGCCCTCTCTTATAATAAAATATTACAATCGCCAATATAATTAAAAAACTAACGAAATTTGCTAACATCATCAAAAAACTATTTTCTAAATTTTCTATTTTGTCTTTGAGGTGTAATTTTTCATATTAAAGAGAATATAATTGTAATTTTCAATTTGGTCTTAAATAAATAATTTTGTAAAGACTTATTAACACTTTGACAATGAAATGCAAATTCGATTTATGTCAATTCGATTATCTTTTAAACAATAAAAACATATACCGAGTTCGGTTAGTTTTAGGAACAACATCACAATTCAATACAGATGAATTTAAATTAGTAAGTTGCCAAAAATGTAATTTAGGAGTAACGTCGTTAGCCTCGTTAGTCAAAGGAGGATAAGTGTAAGGTTTTATTATTGCCCGGGGGGGGGGGGGGGGGGGGGGTTAAAAGTAAGGTTTTATTATAAGAGAGAGGTGTTTGTTATGGGCCACAAATAAACGGACTGGACTATAATTACACTAAATAAGAGGAGTAGTTAATGTAATTAACCCTACTTTCTATTGAGGGGTGAAAGACGAAACAATCTACTCGATACTTGGCTAGAGCTCGACCGCTAAAAGCTCGTTTGAGCTCGGTTCGTTAACTTATCAAACCAAGCTTGAATAACTTTTTGTGTTTGATAAGTTTTGAAACTCGGCTCGAACACAGCTCGATTAGTAAAAAATAATAAAAATATGTACAAAAAAATCAAACTACTCGAGCTCGACTCGTGTTCGGCTCGATTAAAGCTGGTTTGAGCTCGACTCGATTATTAATCAAACAAGCTCAAACACAAACTTTGAAGCTCGATTGTATTTCAAACAAGCTTGAATAACATCTCGTTCGGTTCAACTCGGCTCGTTTACACCCCTATAATTCCATTGATAACTATTTCGGTTTTCTTATGATATATAGATTGATAGATTGAAATCTTACAACCTTGGCTAGCAGAGGAAATTAATTTGAGTCAAAATTGTGAAGCAAAGGTAGGAATCTCGAGTTCAAATAGAATACGCTAAATTGCAAGGGTTGAGCGTAGGGGTGAAAGACGAATCAAACTACTGGATACTTGGCTCGAGCTCGATCGCTAAAAGCTCGTTTGAGCTCGGTTCGTTAACTTATCAAACCAAGCTTGAACAACTTTTTGTGTTTGATAAGTTTTGAAGCTCGGCTCGATTAGTAAAGAATAATAAAAATATGTACAAAAAAATCAAACTAATCGAGCTCGACTCGTGTTCGGCTCGATTAAAGCTCGTTTAAGCAAGGCTCGATTACTAATGAAACAAGTTCAAACACAAACTTTGAAGCTCGATTATATTTCAAACAAGTTTGAACAACATCTCGTTCGGTTCAACTCGACTCGTTTACACCCCTAGTTGAGCGTAAGCAATGGTAATAGGAAATCAAATTAAAAAACAAAATAATATTCCTCCTTTTATTTTTCTTTAAAAACCTCTTTTTCGCATTATATGCTTTCAAAAACATTCCTCCTTTGGTGTATATATCTTTAAGAGTATTTTTGTTTTCACAAAAAAAAGTCACAAACAAAAATGATTGAGGGAGGCAATGTAAATTAATTAAAAGATTGTAAAGAATTTTTTTTATAATTATTTTTCCACACAAGGCCATGGTCTTAAATTTCCTCAGAAATTTCTGATTTTCGGGGGTTTTGAAGCGAAATTCCACCTTCGATCCAATTTTTCAAAATATCTATCGAAATTTTTCGAAACTTTTGTTGAAACTTGAAATTTTCCGAAACTTAAAAATAAAATAAACTTACTTTGTTAAATATCTACTGAAAATTTCGAAATTTCCCTAAATTTCTCGAAATTTATATTTAATTATTTATTTTTAAATAAGAATCAAAATGAGTCCATATTAGTGTGGTTGTCTTGTGGTAGTTCTTGCAAATAAGTCACATCAACTCTACTCATATCCTTTACCACAAGTTTATGTTAATACCTCTGTCGAGTATGTTGTGCCCGTTGTGGTTCAGCAGAATACAACATTAGAAGGATATTATCACCATTATATGCTGTACTACCAACATTCAATGTCATGGGCTGAATACTGTCAACATTTAACTAATAATTTGTACATGCAGTATGAAAGTGGAGGAAGGATAGAGACTAATGATAGCGATTTCGATCCTCCGAAAAACTCAGTATGGTTTTAAATGATGATTCGTATTAAAATTGTGGTACTTTGTTTTAATGAAATTTCTAGAAGATTTAGTTATTACTTTACTCTCAAATCATATTTATTTTATATTTTTCGCCACAAATTTTAGTCATACTATTTAACAAAATTCACTATACATATATTATATATACAATATTATTTATGTAAAAAATGCATAATTACGATAATTAAACTTATCTAAATTTTTATTGAGAATTTTCAAGTATTTCTATATATTTTCATGATTTTTCTAAAATCGAAATTGAAATTTTGGATATCCCTGAATTTTCAATCAAAATTTCCTTAAATTAACTATTATGAAATTTAAACCGAAACCGAAATTTAATACCTTGCACAAGGCCAAATGCATAATTATTTTTTAATTTTGGACGAAAGGGGATATCTTGACCCCATAAATCTGAACCGATAGTTTTTTAGTCATGGATCACATAGACCCTAGAAGATTTCAATTAAGGAGAGAAAAGTCACAACTTGTGACAGCGTGAAATTAAACTCATGACTTCTCACATAAAAATAAAAGCCGATAACACTAGGCTAAGAAGCCTTGGGTGGCTAATTGTATAATTTGATACATTTCTGGGTCATATGTATTTATCCTCAGTTTAAAGATAGGGGCTTTGAAATGAATAGGTGTACACACAGTAAAGTGTATTATATGTTATCTCCACATATATATGAAATAAATAGATATAGAATACACATTCGAATCATTGAAATCGATCTATCGTATAAGTACCCAAATATACCAATCACAGTCTTCCTAAAGTTTTCATTTACTAAACAAAGTTAATAGGACAACTTGACGATGCAAATTTCCGGCGTATTACCAGACGTATCGGTTTTTGTGCCGTCGATCGGTGGCTGCCGGCTGCAGGATGTGATCGTAGTAGGCAACAAGTGCTTTGTTTCTCCTGGAATACCCAGAAAATGGTCATATTATTGTTCTAACACCAAGCTAGAGTCGGGGCCAGAGAAATTGCGAACAAGAAGTCCTAATTTTACAGTGAGAGCTTGTGGTGGTGATTTCATACCGTTAGCTCCTCTTCATCTGGAGTCCCCTATTGGTCAGCTTTTGTGTCAGATTCTTAAAAAACATCCACACCTACTCCTCGCAACTGCTAATCAGCAGATCGAGAATATACGGACCCAGATGGAAGGCCAAGATGAGTCAAGGAGAAAAGCATTGGAGGAGATCATATATTGCTTAATCGTTCAAAGATTTGTGGATAACGAGATATCAATGATCCCTAAGATCTCCACAACCTCCTCAGATCTTAGGCCGTTGAATAATCAAGAACGAAAGTTGGAGTCTGTGCACTCACCCGAGGCATTGGGGATGATACTCAGTCACCTGTCTCTTGTTCTGCCGGATGTTCGTCCCCTGGATTCGGTTACACGGATGAGTAAAGTCGCGCTTGCCAAGCTTTATGCTGCTTCGGTTATGTACGCTTATTTCGTCAGACGGGTGGACCAAAGGTATCAACTCGAAACATCCATGAACACACTTTCGGAAGGTTTTGGCGAAGATAGCCATCTCATATTCGGTGAAGAAAAATTATCATCCAAATTGACGACCTATATTATGTATTTGGATGCTGAAACACGACGGAGATATGTTACTATAAGATCTAAAGAAGCAATATCTTTGATTGGGAAGCAAACTCAGGCCTTGTTTGGAAGGCCTAATGTTACGGTTACCGAGGATGCCACCCTCCTCAATGCATCTAATGTCGATGATGAAGTGGTTTCTCTTACACTTTCTGGGCTTAGATTGCTGGTGTTGGAGGCTGTTGCATTTGGATCCTTTCTCTGGGATGCAGAACTTTATGTCGAATCCAAATACCCCTTCATTAGCAGCTAGAAGTTGCATCTATCCAAGTATGTGACTAAAGGTGTCAAAAGTCCCTCTAGGCCCTTTTGTTTGGGGGAGGCCGGATTGATCCGTCCCTTTAGTTAAAGGGGATGGGCCGATCCGGCTCTTTAGGTCCTCTTTACTAAGGTGCCGTCTTGGCCCCTTTAGTAAAGCGGACAAGATTTAAATGGGACGTGCCTTAAAGGGAACTTAAAATTGAATCCCCCTTTGGTAATGAATTTTCTTTTTTATATGTGCTTTTGTTTATCACTTCATTTCAATATTTATCTAGTAAAAATTAATTTTCTTTATTCTTTCATTTATTTTGGCAATTTATAAAAATAGTCATTTTAGTAATTACATTTATTTTTTAAAAGTTTCTCAATAATACTTGATTTGAAAATAATATTGGATGGTCACACAAATAAAATGAGATGCACCCCTACCTTGCTACATATCCGACGTTAAAGAAACTTTTGATGATAACGTATCAAATATACCTTTTAAGTTTACAACTTCTTCCAATTGTAAATTAATATATTTCAAACATGTGTTCTTTGATATACGCTTAAATTGGGGTTGAAGATATTTTTGTATAAAATATTCAACAATACGAGTTTCGGCTAATGAAAACGGGAGTTCAGATTGAATGCATAACCTAGAATTAATAAGATTATGAAAAGTTTAAGAATTGTAATAATTGAGAATCGAAACTAATTGGATGAGGATGAGTGAATAAAATTTGGAATGAAATTGGGAAATTTATAAAAATTAATAGGATACAAAATAAGAAAAAAATAAAAATAAAGATGCTGTTGTGCAATTGCACAACAATTCTTTGCCAAATTATTGCGGAAAATTCTATGATTGGTCTCGGCCCAGCCTCGGCCATTGGATCACAAGTGGGGGGGGGGGGGGAGTTAAATTGCTAAATGACCCCCCCCCCCTACTTGGGGATCCAACGGCCGAGCTGGTCTCGGCCCAGCATAGAACGGCCCAATAATTGCTGACTGTTGCACACTATTGTTTTATTTTTTTAATAATTTTTTTAAAAAAATGTATTAAATTAAAAAAAAATTGTTAACGGGCTGGCGGGGCCCGTTAAGCAAGTCCCCTCAAAGGTTTTGTCCCCTTTAAGGCTTGCCTCTTGAGGGGACAAGTCCTTAAAGAGCTTTAAAGGGGATTTAAATTGGTCGTCCCTTTTAAGGCCTTTTGACACCTTTATATGTATGTGACACAAAATAGGTACATTTTCTCTTCTCCTGATTTTCATTAGAGCTATAACTTCAACCAAGATCGAATTCAGGAGAAGCTATAATGAAACGCTGACATAATGGTATAGCAAAACGATATATGTAAAGGAGCTTGTAACTCTACCCAGATTGAAAATACTAATTTTTTGACATTTTAAAAGATCTCAATATTTATAGGTTTCTTATCCTACATCAAATTGTTAACAATCACTGTATCTTATTTAATTGCTGAGGAGATAAGCATAAAATTGATAAGTTTCTTCTTCACTCATGATCGTATTCATTCTGGGCTTTTCATTGAGGGGTGAGATATTTGGTGCATATTTATTGGCTGTATAACATATCTGGTTTTTTGGTCAGTCAGACACTGCTGGAAGCACAGCTAGAATTAAATCAGTTTCACTACTGATGATATTATTTCAGAGAAAATTCCATTTTAGCACCCTTTGATATTGGTAAATCTTCAAAAGACTCCTCATGAAACAAAAATTAACACTAAACTCTCATAAGAAAAAAATTAAACAGCAAGTAACCTCGGAAAATTTTAATCCGCTCCCGGCTAGGCCAAGCCTTTGTGAATTTTATTAAATAACTTACAAATTATATGACAAGTGTAATACACTCTCCTTGTAAAATACATTTGGGTGCGACCAAACCGAGTCTGGGCTAAAAAATTTCAGTAACCCCCTACGCGCCCCAGTCGCGGATTTTGTGAGTGGTTAGTTATCAGTTTTTGGCCTTAATAAGTCTATTTTACCCTTGATCTAATAACTATTGGATCTAGTGAGATAAAATCAACTGCCAATATTAAATAATTATATTTTATTAATACAATTTATTATAAACATACATCTTAACAAAGATCAATGGTCCATTTTAAACATTATATATTTATATAAATAACATATATATATATATATATTATATATAGATATTGGTTGTAAACAAAAAAAAGAAAAAAGAAAGAAGCATATATATATATATATATATATATATATTTGAACAAACTAGATGTATTGAAAGTTAACGTAGGTTACAAACCAAAGGTTAAGCAGAACCTAAGTCACATAAAGCGGGATCGAGAGCGGGAGCGGGAGCGTAGAGCGACAAAATTTGAAAAAAATTGGGAGCGGGAGCGCCTTAGAGCGTGTATAATATAAATATAATTTAAAATTGATATTGTCATATATATCATATGTTTTATAATTTGTTCAGCCAAATTATCTTTAGATATTATTTTGATAAGACTATTTCATATTAAAATAAGTATTTGTAAATTTGAATTTTAAAAATAAGATAATGTGATTGTCTTTTTTAGCATGCTTAAAAAATATAATATATGATGAAAGATTATTAAAATAATATTAGTTTTAGGTCCCAACTTTTGACCGAAAAGAATATCAAAAAATGAGCTCGGAGCGCTAAAACGTTAACCCTGTATGGAGGATTATATGATTTAGAGCAAAACTATTACATTCTAAGCGAGTTCTAATACAACTTAAGATATATATATATATATATATACACCCCGCAGCTACCACCACCACCACTCTTCCTCCGCCTTCATAGCTGCGACACCACCACTCTTCCTCCGCCTCCATCGCCGCTCTTCTCCGTCGAGTACAACCATCTCCCCCACCCCCAAATCACAACCCTTGTTGTACCCCCCCTCCCGCCGTCGGTTCTTCCTTTTGCAAGTACCGTCGTTCGTGAATTGGAGTATAAGTTTGCTTCACCGCCCAATTCACCACCATCATTTGCTGCAAATCACCCCAAGGAACTTTCAGAGGGTGACCAACACCTCTTGGATTTCATATAAGTTACAGTGAAGAAATCCACGAAACGCATATTCAGTCACCTCAGCTTTCGAAATCGGTCACCGCCAGCCCTCACCCTCTGTAAATTGAACGCCACCGTTCAATTTCAGGGGGTGGGGTGGGGGTGGCGCGGAGTTCAATTTAACAAATTTTCAGATTTATTTGTATAGACTAGTTACATATTTTCCGAGAATTCCAAATGTATTTTTCTTTAGATTGTTGCTTCACTGGTGGCTGGTGAGCGGCAGAAGAGTGGTGGTCGGCGGTGGCGAATGGCGGTGGTGGCGGTTCATCTACTGTGGTGTTGGTGTTGGTTTAAGTTGCATATATATACATATATATGCATATATATGCATATATAAACATCCCTAGCTATGGGTAAAATATAAGATCCAATCTAGGCCATTAAATCATTTGATCACACGGTCCATAATTAAAGCTATTATCTCGATTTTAATATTTAATTTAATAATGATAGGGGCATTTTAGTCAATAGGTCCAACAAACTCATGCAAATAACATGCAGTATCATAACAGAATCCCTTATTATTCGCAGTAACAAAATCCTCTTCCATTTTTAATTATTAATTCCAATTTCAGCTCCCAAAAAATTACGATTGATACAGAAAACATTAAATTCATATCCATTTCATATATCATCAATCCATCATCTGCAATTTCAGCTCGGAATCATCGAGAATTGAACATCAATATAATTAATTATTTATCATCAATCTCAATTAATTATCAAGCTCGATTCATCATCATCGTCAATTCATTATCATCGTCAAACTCAATCTGATGGATGCAAGTAGAACGACGATTTGATATCTACTGCAATACTTTTGTGATTTCTCAACTTGCTTTGTAAAAAGGAGGTGCATATTGTTGTCATATTCATAGTGTTCGTCGGCATTATATACATACATACATATAGAATAGAAGAAGACAGGGAGAGAAGAAAGGAAGAAGGAGAAGAAAATATCATAATTAGTGATTTCAAACCATCATACAGTAGCTTATAACACATTATACAGTCGCTTAAATACCATTATACAGTAAATACAATGGTGATATACAGTGTATAATTAGTGACATATAATTAGTGATTTCAAACTATTATACAGTATCTTATAAATAACTATACAGTATGTTATAACACATTATACAGTATCTTATAAACCCATTATATAGTGTGTATTTATATATCATACAGTTACAATCTTATAAACTATTATACAGTATCTTATAACTCATTATACAGTATCATATAAATCAATATACAGTATCATATATCTCATTATACAGTGAATACAATAGCTAATAAATATTATACAATAGTTAATTATATGTAAACCCAAGACACTAGAAGAATGAGTAAATTCAAGATCCACGAAAAGAGCATTCATTGTACTATGAATGAACATAACAAATTTGAACCACAATTTTAGCAATACATTCGAATGCTTCACACAAGAACTCAAATAATATACTCCACTTGAGGGATTGGAAGCAATCTGCGTCACTCAAACAGAGAATTCTGAAAATGCAATTGCAATTAACTTTGATCAATATTTCTCTTGTTCATTTCCTTAGTGGCGCCTGAGAACTTATGCTATCAAATTGACTGGTAGATCCTCTGTGCATTGTAGTAAATAAAATATAATACGCAATAACTCGAACCTTTCCTTGCATAGCCAGAACAAAATTTCTGAACCAGAATAGTCGAACACAATACGTGTAAATGCAATATAAACACACAGCTAGATTCTTTATATTTTGGTAATATTCAGTAACTAAACCAAAAGCTATATAGAATATTGGTGATGATATTCGATATTTTATAAAGGTATTGCATTATATATTTTTGTTGCTTGGCTTGGAAGTACGATAGACATTGTCTAGCATTTATACCTTTCTGTTTATCTTAGCTAATAAACATTATACAGTGACTAATTAATCCATTATACAATAGCTAATAAACAAATACACAGTAAATACAACGGTAATATACAGTGTGTGATTAGTGACATACAATTACTAATTTCAAACCATTATACAATATCTTATAAACCACTATACAGTATATTATGACACATTATATAGTATCTTATAACCAAATATACAGTATGTGTTTATACATCATACAGTTACAATCTTATAATTTAATCAAATTATACATTTAATCAAAATGATCGCAGCAATAGATTTACAATGTATAATTTTTTTTCGCAGCAATAGATTACATTTACAATGTATAATTTTTTTTCGCAGCAATATAATTTAATCAAATGATCACAGCAATAGATTTACAATGTGTAATTTTTTTCCGCAGCAATAGATTACATTTAATCAATGTTGCTGTTTTGTTCCATTCCCAGAACTTCGAACAAATGGGGTTGTAATGGATTTACCTGCTTTTTGTAGTTTTTAATGAATCCAGTTACTTATCAAAAAAAAAAAAAAGTCGACACAGCAAGTTATACATTTACAATGTATAATTTGATTGAGTTAATTTTGGCAACAAGTTGAGAGATTGTAGGAGAGAGTTCGTGCGTTTCAATTTGAGAGATTTTTAGAGAGATTGTAGGAGAGAGTTCGTGCGTTTCAATTTGAGAGATTTTTAGAGAGATTTTGTGCCATTTTTTGGGGGAAGATGATGTACAATGACATCATTTGACTATTATACCCCTAATCCAATTGGAATCAATTTTTCCACAAGTTTTTTGCTTCCTTTTTAGACTAATGGATCCAATGGTGTAGATTGGGTCTTATATCTTATCTAGCTATATAATAATATATATTCTTTTATAACTAGTCACGTAGCACACTCTATGCGTGTAAAAAAATAGTTTAAAAAAATCTTGAGGAAAATTAAATAATACAAAATAAAATAAATTTGACATTTAAATTTTGAATAAGCATCAAATGAATAAAATATAAAAAATAAAGGGAAAAAGAAGACAACATGTGAGATGAGAGAATGGGAGAGAATAGGGAAATATTAGGACTCTATGCGTGTAAAAAAACAGTTTAAAAAAAATCTTGAACAAAATTAAATAATACAAAATAAAATAAATTTGACATTTAAATTTTGAATAAATGAATAAAATATAAAAAATAAAGGGAAAAAGAAGACAACATGTGAGATGAGAGAATGGGAGCGAAATAAGGAAATATTAGGAGAGACAGGGAGAATATGAGAAAAAAAATAGGAGATATAATAATAAAAAAAATAGTTGGGGCACTTGTCAAGTTTTTAGAAATAAAATAGCTTCACCAAAAACTTGACAGCCCAAATTAGTTTTTCTAGACCCCTCTCATTTTATATAACAATATAGATTTTAAACTCATAAAAATAAGCGAAAATTACACACAGACCCCTCAGGCCCTCACTTATTAGAAATTACCAGCACATGTCCTCAAAGGGTCTATTTGGAAGGTTTATAGGGATAAATTTGTAAGAATTGTTAAGCACACAGGGGGTGTAATTGTAAAAATTCTTAACATGAGGGGGTGTGTTGGTAATTTTCAATAAGTGAGAGGGAGTTTTGGTAATTACATAATAGTTGAGAGGGTCTGTGTGTAATTTTCTCTAAAAAAATGGCTAAGATTAGGGTTAGATTTGGGAAAGAAGGTCAAGGAAGAAGGTGAAACAAAAAAGGAATAACATATAAATTTAAAATGATTATAAAAATGTAAAATAAAATAAGTAATATATAGTGTAAATATCATCAAAATGTAAGGCCATTTTGTCCTCATAGAAAAATTCATAGGCAAAAGTCGTTCAGAGAGGCATTGAGTGTCTTCTATGAAATGGCAGGTTTTTTTTTTTTTTTTTTGGTATTATTTTTTCCATAAGGGATCAGCGCCCAATTCGAAATATAAGGGGGTTATATGTAATTATCTCTATTATTTCGTAATAGACCTATCTACGCGTACAATTAATTGTTAAACTTTAATAAGTTTGAGTTCATAGAAGAAAGTCATGAAATTGACATATAAATACGTTAAAAGAAAAATTATTTAAGATATTATATACAAATAAAGTGAATATGAAAAATCATTTATGGCCTTACGTACAATCAAAATTATGACAAAACAATTACATATCCGCACGCCAAAAGCTTTTTTTTTTATTACAAAGAGAAGGTGGGACCCTAACGATTTATGCCGACAGCCCCGAGTTTATAGTCGTTTGTCTAGACCAAGTAAGACCTACTCGATCCTGTTCTACAATAATATCAAGATCCGAATCCGGAGATTTCATGACAATAAGGGTTTGCTCAAGACCTTTCTTAGCTAATCCGCCAGCCACACGGTTAGTTTCGCGCCAAATGTTAGTTAGCTTGACATGCCATGCTAAGCTTAGCTTACGCCGAATTTGATCAATTAGATCCCAATGGTGGTGCGAGGTGGTGCCATCGCGGATGCACAATGGAGCATCCCGACTGTCATCAATGATCACATCTCCCAAATGCATATCACATGCCAAGTTCATGCCACAAAGGATTGCTGCAAGTTCCGCACCCATAGGCGTGGATGTGCCTATTCCACCATAGAATCCCCAGACCCAGTGACCACGGTGGTCACGTATAACTCCTCCGATGCTCGTCAAATTAGCTTGGAGTTCATCCCCCAATGGACTGCGCCGTCCACATTTACTTTCCACCTATCTTTCTCGGGTGGTTTCCACCCAATCCGGATAGAAGTAGCATATTCATTCGTATCACAAGAATCAAGACGAAGGATCTCCTTGACCCTCCCCCAAACCAGATCCAAATCCGCAGCCAGGTTTCCGTCAGTTTTTCCATGCACCCGTTCGTTTTGAACTTGCCACAAGAAATTAAGAGTTTCAGTATACGTGATATTCCAAATTTTAGTCCATACATAATGGGAGATGTTCCAGTTCATCCATGCGGGATTAAGAAGTGTGAAGAACTTGTGTTGGTGATGGGGGGCCACTAAGTTATGCCACAACGCGGCTGTTCTCGGACAATCCCGCAATGAAAATAATATATAGGTAATATTCTCGTAATCTACTTTATTTTTCTAAAAGATTGGCAAAATTTATTGTAAAATTACCTTGAAAGTTGCTCCATATTTATCTTCTTTCTCATTTAACTACCTTTTTCACCATATTATGATTTTTTTTTTTTTTACATTTTCGTGATCTATATGTGGACTTTGCATATTAATCATGTCATTGCACATTGTCACGAAATGAGATAGTTTAGGGTTCAAAATCCAATGCATTGCGAAAATCTCCTATAAATGTGTATAATTTTCTTTTATTGGAGGGGCATATAAGCATATAAAATGACGAATGTTTATCAAAAGATAAAATAAAATACAAAATGAGAGTACTTTTTTCGAACTTTTTTTACCTTTTTATTAGTTTTTCTCACTATTTTGTGAGGAAAATTATATTTCTCTTATCACACGTGATTCTCTCTCCATGTTGATATAATAATAGGTAACCAATAGGTTTGTTTGGTGCATGCATGTTACAGTAATATGCACCACAAATTTATCAAATCTTCGCCTAATGGTTTTGGGTCTCGTTAGATTAGGTTAAGGAATTATCTTGCAAATTGGTAAGATTGGGACATTTTATGGTCGTAGCGTACTATAGTTATTGAACTGTAATTGGGGCTAAATGGAGAGCGCCATCTAGTGATTTTTTTTTTTCTTAATACTTTTTTGAGAGCGATATTTATGACTTACGAGCTAGATATGCTGCTTATTAATTTTGTTTTTTTGGTACAAGCTAGGTATTCTTCTTAATAGCGTCAAGGAGCATACTCATTGTACCAGATGATTCATCATATTTGCATATGTTGTGATTTAGGTACAATAACTCCGCTACAAATCCAAAAACAAAATTGCTAAAATTCAATATAAGTAATCTAATTAACGGGTTGAACTTACTGTTGGGAATCCTGTCGGCATGTGCAGCGAAAAAATAAAAATAGATCCGGATTCCCAAACCAAGATCAATTCGTGACTTTCGTCGATTTTAAACAAGAAAAAGATGAATACGAAAAACTTTAATTTTCGCGAATCTTCAATCTTCTCCAACGGTTCAATTGTACCATCTCTAGATCATCACGCGGTGGAATTGACTCTGGAAAATCTCCTACTCCATCTCCATAGACGGCTAGTGAGAGAGAGAAGGAAGGAAAAAAATTCTCTGTATTGTATTTCTGGTGGAGGACTTTCACGTTATGTTTCAACTGTTTTCTCTAGCTTTAGTTGGAGGATTAAATAAATCCTCCAACTAAGCCCATCAGTACACGACCATGTGGGCTATTGGACAATAGGCTATGTTGACCCAGTCAACTTAGTCCAATTAATTTAATCAATTAACATTTAATCCAATTAAATCTATATTGATTAAATCAATATTCTTATTGATTAATTAATTAACTAATATTATAGTTTAGATATTTAATTAACCTAGTCAATTAAATATTCAAACTAATTAATTTAATTTATCATTGTTTAATCCAATTAAACAAATTAAATTAATTTGTCCAATTAATTAATTCATCCTACCCAGGGACAAATTACCAGAACATCCTCCAAATGGAAGACTTGATTTCCCCGTCTATTCCTTTATAGCGCAACACTCTAGGTTCGTCTCAATTGACAATAGGAGGATATCAAAGGATGTGGGTGACACATAGCCAGCACCGTGGCCCTACATTGTAGCCCAATCGAGTACGAAATGAATATGTCATTACGAACCTCTAGATTATGAATACCGTATGAGTATAAGCCCTTCACTGACGTATCTCGATCGAGTGAGAGTCATGGAATATGTCAAACTCACAGGACTTGATG
Source organism: Buddleja alternifolia (assembly GCA_019426215.1). Taxonomy (NCBI): domain Eukaryota; kingdom Viridiplantae; phylum Streptophyta; class Magnoliopsida; order Lamiales; family Scrophulariaceae; genus Buddleja; species Buddleja alternifolia. The sequence continues at coordinate 45,311,191 of CM033391.1, read as the reverse complement.
CTATGCTTAAGAATCATAGTAATATGAGATTACTAAACACGAGTTAGTTCATCAGCTCTGGCCAGAGACTTTCAATCTCATTTACCTATGATCGCATAGGATACTTCTCGTTTACTTTCAAGACAGTGAATTCCTTCTTGGCAATCACCTCACATGCTACTTGCCCATTGGACCACATTTCGAGGTCGACCCCATCTTTCAACGGGTGAATTAGGCCTAATTACTCTAGTGACAGAATCCAACGTCACAAGCACACTGTGACCGTAACTCCTCAGGTCTAAGGCTCACGCATACCTTCATAATCAGTAATCCATTCATTGACAGTCACTAAGTAAAAACCCATGTGATCGATTACTACGAGCCGTGTTCGAATACACTAATCCCATCAATGTATCTATGACACAAACTCCCACTATCCCATAGTGTTCGACTGACACTCCTTTGTCAGAGCATGTGTCATACAAGTCTATATGAATCTCAATGCCCAATTGAGATTCTCCAACTTGCGAACCATTTAAGTGATCAAGTATCAAACCCTTCCAATGCTCATCTCCTTAACTACTATAAGGAGTGTGAAGGTTTGCCTTGACACACATGAACTAGTTGTTATTTTAAGACTTTATAGATGCCATCAAGAATTATACGAACAACATACTATTGCCTTTATATTAAGTAGAGGTTGCACAATATAAATGTGTGCCTTATATTCTAACTCCTCGTTGGCATCGAGGGCACATTCCCAACAATCTCCCACTTGCACTCAATGCCAATCGCTATGTTATTAAATACTCATCTTCTAAAAGATGTCGCTCTAGCACCGCCTGTGACAATAGCCCAGTGAGTGGGTCAGCCGTTTAATCGGCTGAGCTTATTTTCTACAAGGCTACATTGTCCTTTCCAACGATCTCTCAAGAGATGTTGTATCTCTCATCATTTGTCTAGATTTGTGAGACCTAGGTTCCTTTCATACGCGTGAACTTCATTTCATCACAGTAAAGTGACAATGCAAGCTCTGCGCTTGGGACCAACAGAAGTTCTACCACGAACTTTAGATCCAAACAGTTTCCTTAGACAACCTTCAAGACTCCAAGGCATTTCATATTCATTCTCAATGCTAGAGTATTTTACTTGGAACCTTTCCAAGTTACTACTCCACAATTGAGGGTGAATATTAACCCAAAGTGGAATTTTAATCTCCTTTGTCAGACTCAAGGTCCGAGTAAGTATAAAAGTTCCACTATCAGTTCTCCATGGGCATAGACGAAGAATATATCCTAAGTTCTTCTCAAGTATTTCATGATATATATTATGTCTACCCATTGCTCTTCCTTTCTAGGCAAGAGCCCTTTCTCAGATCTTCTTCCTAAATTGCTTAGGATTTATTCTAAGCAAAGGGCTTGGGAGGGGCCCATTATCCTATTCGCTCTATTTTCATTGATGCAAATTATAAGGATAAAAATGGCTTCTCCCAAGTCTTTCATGGAGAACATGCTCGATATTTATGTCTTAACATAGTCAATGAGCCCACATCATTCTCATAAGTAGAGTATTCTCTACATATAGCACCAGAAATGATATCTCACTCCCACTAACCTTATTGCACACAGATAGTCTCTCTTCGTTTTGATGATATCATAATTTCAAATTATGTCATCAAAGTGAAGATTCTAACTACGAGAGGTCCGCTTAAATCCATAAATGGATTCATACAGCATGTAGACCTTATGAGAATTGACCTCAAATATGAAACCCTTGGGCTGTTCAAAATGGATGTCCTTCTAGAAGAATCTATTTATGAACGAGTCTTCACATCCACGTGCCAGATTTTCATATTGGTGTGTTGTTATCGAAAGTAAGATTCTAATGGATTTGATTTTAGCTGTGGCAAAGGGGCTTCCTCATAGTCAATGCCCTTCTTTTGACTACACCATTTCGCCATCAGCCTGGCCTTGCCATTCGAATCAATCTTTCTCTTGTAGATGTATTTGCCTCTGATGAGTACAAAACTCTTGAGGTGATCTACTAGAGTCTAGAATTGATTCAAAGACATCTAATCCATCTTCACTTTCATAACTTCGACACCTTCTCGTAAAGTCCATATCCACCATCGATTTGTCATGGTAGAAGGATTGTATCCTTGATTCTCCTCTGCTACATCATTCATCCTATGCTTTCCTTGTAGCAAACAACCACTTCTCTCAGGTGGCTGAGAGACTCTTCCATATCAATCGTTGGTGGTTGTGTATTACAGTGCTTAGTTTAGTTCCTTGAGTAGTATTGTCCTAAGATGTTTTGTTTTATTCTCTTAGAATAATCTTTCCACCTTCTCCAATTTCTCGAACGATCTTATCTTCGAGCAAACAGACCTCTAAGGCCATAATGATCCCCTGATCATCATGTAGGTAAAAAGAGTTTTCTCCCACTGAATCTTTGGGATAACTAACAAAACGTCCTTTTAAGGACCAAGCCTTCAGATTCTTTACCTTTATCTTTTCTACGTAGGTCGGGAATTCCCATACAGTCACGTGTTTAAGATCAGGCTTCCACTGACGCCACATCTGATATGGTGCCTTAGGAATGAATTTAGAGGAACATCTATTCAAGATGAACCTATGAGTAGCGCAAGACTCACTATGAATTGGGTAGTTCTATGTAGCTTAGCATAGAATGAGTCATGTCCAACGATGTCTCGTTCTTGCATACTACTACCTTATTCATTTGTAGAGTTGCTGGAAGTGTCAACTGTGAAACTATGTTACGTTCTTTTAGGAACAGGTCAAATTAGGAAATCATATACTTGACATTACAATCCAATTGTAGTGTCTTTAATATGATACCATATATTCAACCATAGACGTCAGTATGCACAAACTTTAGAACTTGAGTGGCCCTTTAATATGTTCCCTGTGAAGGGAGATTTGGTCATCTTGCCTATGAAATAAGATTCTTAAGTTTGGATAGGGATCCAATCCTAATGGGCTTGTACCCCCACGTTTCTCCTAACTAGTGCATTTTATGCTCGTAAGGCATGACCTAATCTTAGGTGCCAAACAATTCCTCTAGTTTGTTTCTAGCATACTACATTCTCTAGCTTACGTGTTCACAGTATACTAATTGCGAATTTTCAAATCGTGTTAACAATTTTAGTAAGGATGTATTATTCCTACACTTATTTCCAAAATAAATGCCATGAAAGTTATTAACAGACTTAAAGAAGCATCATTTCTTGACCAAGTCAGAAAACGATAACTTTTTTAATGTCATTTGATAAAACTAGTCAATCATCCAAATATGTTCAGAATTATAAAGAAACAGAGGTGGACTATATTTGGATACACGCGATACCATGTCTGGTTCCAATATTGATCTTATCTTGTTTCTCCAGCTTTTGTACTTCTTTCTAATTCTTCAATCATGAGCACTAGCTCTAGAATGTAGAATACAAAAAAGTTGAGAAAACCGATCATAGAACAGTTGTTTCCAAAACACATGGTTCTATGTCCAGTGCACCTATTATTTAAGCCCTACTCTTCGTCTCATTCTTAGACTTGAGTAATGCTTGCTTTAAGCATACAAATCAATGACTCTGAACTGAGGACCTTCCTCAAGCTTCTAAGTCTGTTGATTTGGTTAGGCCAATACAGACAAAATTCTCAAGCATAATATTAAACGAGTTAATTTCTAAGAGAAATATAGAATAAACGCAGAAAATAAACAAGATTCAATTAGGATGTTTATATTGTACACAAGTAAAACTAGGACTTTAATTTTACTTGGCTCCCACTACTTTTTTTTCGAAACATCGCACTCCCACTGCAATTTTCAGAAATCTCGTTGGATAGATTTCGTAGTGAGTATTGAGTTCTTCAAATAATTCAGTGAATTGCAACCTAACCGATTTCTGGCTCACTGATTATTCAAAGTGGTGTGTTGCACACTAATTTACCCAATAAAGGATTCAATACCTTTCCCCATAATTCACAAAGTCGCAACCTAACCGATTTCTAAGCCCGTGAATTACCCGAGTTCATCCCACTAACTCCTTTAATCTAACATTTGAATTTCACCTTGCAACCTAACCGATTTCTGGGGTGAAATATGCTTCGACTAAGGCATCCTATGCACTTAACAAAACTTCAAATTACTTCCGAATGCATAACCCCCATAATTGGGAAGCATTATACATTGGTCGTAATTTTAATTTCATTAAGCATAGTGAAGGGTGAGGATGTCCCACATCCTTTACTAACTAGGTATGATTTAATTTGGGAGAATTTTAAATATTTAATTAAGGTCTCACAATGCATATTAACTCCTAACATGCTAACATGCATATAAAACGTAGAAAAATCTAGCAATTCTAGTATTACACATTTTCATGGACTAACTAGATCGGCCCAAGTCAATGGGCTAATCAACATATATATTTTAAGCATGCATAATAAAATATAAATCCAAGTCCATAAAGTGTGCATCTCATCACATATAACAAACATTTAAACATAAAAGCACACATGCGATAAGAGCAGAAAATAAATTTAATTTATTTTGTTAATCAAATCCAATTTGATTATTACAAAACTAAATCCCATTTAATTTTTTCACTAAGACTAAATCCTATATAATCGAAGTGAAATTAAATCCAATTTAATTTTATGTGATCGAAAAATCTATATCATAATCAATTAAATCTAATTTTGTTAATAACAAAACTAAATTCAATTTAATTTTGATATGATGATTAAATCCAATTCAATTTCCATTAGAGGATTAAGACTAATTTAATCAATGCGATATTAAATCTATCTAAAAGTAATTCTAACTTAATTTCAATGGGAGGATTAAATCAACTTTAATCTAAGTGGAATTAAGTCCTACTTATGGAAAAGATTAAATCGATTTCAATCATTGTGAAAATGAGTCTCACTTAATTTCCATGAAAATGATTAAATCAATTTTGATCTTAGTGAAATTAAATCCCACTCAATTTCTATGAAAAGATTAAATTAATTTCAATCAGTGTGATATCAAGTCACACTTAATTTCAATGGAAATGATTAAATCAACTTTAATCTTAGTGAAATTAAGTCCAACTCAATTTCAATGGAAGATTAAATTAATTTCAATAAATGTGAAATTAATTCCCACTTAATTTCTATGAGCTTACAAATCATTGACTAAGTCCCACATAATCAATTACAAAATTAAATCTTACTTACTTTTGATGGTTAATTAAATAGATTCAAAATATCAACAAAATTAAATCCCATTTAATTTCGTTTAATAATTTAAATCTTTATTTAATTTTATGTAAATCAAATCAAATAAAACTTAATTAATATTAAATCTAATTTAATAATAATTTAATTTAATTTAATTTATAAAGAGGGCTTTCATTTGATAAGAAAGAAGATTGACCCAATTAATTAAAATTGGCTTTGGGTCTTACCCTAATAATAATTCAATTGCAACTGGCTCCAAGCCCAATATTTAATTGAATTAATTCGGGTTGGGCCAATTATTAATTATTCGTACTGGGCCAAGCCCAACACTTCTTAATTAAAATTGATTCAACAGCTGTCGGGCTTCTTTTAATTTTATTAGACCAAGCCCAAATTAATTTAAGAACCCATCAATTTAATTTATTTTCGATTGGGCCAAGCCCAACCATCGAAAGTAATTAATAAGCATTGGGCCAAGCCCAACAGACAACCTAATATGTGTTGGGCTGCTGTTGCCCATTAGGGCACAACTTCTTCTTCCTCTTACGTTGCGCCGCCATTGCCGCCGGCTAAGCGGCGCCGTCATAGCAGCACAGGCCATGGTGCCGCCGGCCGTGGTTGCGACGTCCAACGCCGCCATCTCCACCGTCGGAATATCGTGCAACCGCCTCATTTCAGCGGTCAAAATCCCCAGCCCCGGTTCACGGCCAAATCGAGCGATTTCAACGTGGAGACGGCGTCTCAGCGGCGCATCCAATCGCCGCTGCTTGCGCCATCTTAAATCCCAAAAATTGGCGACGAATTTGAGACCAAAACGTCAGATTTCAGCAATCACTTAGAAGGCGAAATCCGACGTTTATGGCTTTCATCTTCACCGGCAAATTCCGACGATTTCTGGCATAGATACCAGTGGCGAAATCACCCCCCGTTCATAGCGACAAGGCGAGTAATATCGCCGCCGTCTGCGGCGCTTCCAGCCATGCCAGAAGCTTCGACGACGGCGTCGACATTTTTTCAGTCCCCAACTTCTGCTCCAAGCAGATTTCCGAGAAATCACAAAACCACCCCAGATTTGCAGAAATGCAGATTTAGCCCCCAGTTTTCAGAATTCCAAAATTCACAAATTCAGACTTTCAGCCCATTTGTAGATTCGAAAAGCAGCCCCGATTTTCATAATTTCAGCAATTTGTAAATTTCAGATTAATCTTTGTATTCCAGAAATTCATAAATTGCAAATTATGATTTTCAGATTTAATAATCTTTTTGAAATTTCCATCCAATCTTAAATTCCAAAATAACAACAGATTTTTCAATCCACAATTAATAATGATTCAAAATCAACAATTACGAATTCAATCATGATATATCACATAAACACGAAAAACACGTAAATAAATCAACGAAGGCAACAAATTTCACTCTGATACCACTATTGGGAATTCTGTCGGCATGTGCAGCGGAAAAATAAAAACAGATCCGGATTTCCAAACCAATATCAATTCGTGGCTTTCGTCGATTTTAAACAAGAAAAAGATGAACACGAAAAACTTAGGCTATGTTTGGTTATGTTTTGGGATGGTATTTTGGTGAGAATTATTGGTGAGAAATTTATGGGGACACGTGCAATTTTGATGGGATTAGTTAGGTTATGTTTTGGGAGTTGGTTTTTGAGTGATTTTTTGTTGAGATAGTGTTTGATTTTATTTTCAGAGGGAACATAAATTATTGTAGCTGTCAAATCATGTAAGTATTTGTTTGTCAATAATTAAAAGTTATAATATAATATTGAGATTGTAATAATTATTATATAGATAAATATATATGTATGTATTAGTGGTTGATATATATATATATATATATATGTTTTATTAAATATATTAAAAATAAATGATTGGATATATATATATATATATATATATATTACATCTATAAAATTTTGGCGCACACACACATATATATATATATCTATAAATTTTTTATAAATATTTTATGTATATATTAACATATAAATAGTCATAGTCTACGTATAAATACATATAATATATATATATATATATATATATATATATTAAATGAGACAACAATTAATTATCAAAAAAATACCCACACACTATTAATGCAAATTTCAAATATACCCCTCTAAACATTATTAATAGTTCAATATGCCCCTCAGTTATATAAAATGATAAGTTGACATGACTCTATTTACAATCTATTGCGCTTTTGTCCCATTGTATTCTAATTTCAATTAATTCGACCCCTAATTTAAAACTCGGTAAATTAACCACGCATACATTGACTAATGATAAAATTGTTAAAGAATTAGTCCGCACTTATATCCTATAATAAAAAATAAAAAAAAAACAAACTAAACATATATGTGTGTGTGTATATATATATATATGGAGAGAGAGAGAGAAGAGTAAACTAATCACTAAAGCAGAAGAAAAAGTTGTACAATCAGACATTACAGGATGATGGAATCCTGTCAGCTTTCTTGGGCAAAGTTTTTTGGGAGTATTTGGGCCGATATTTTTGGACTAGAAAATAATGATCCAAACGCAATTTGGCCGGATTTCTGACCAAAAAGTAGCCCAAAACGTATCCAAACATTGCCTTACATTTTCGCGTATTCAATTTTTAATCTTCACGAATCTTCAATTTTTTCCAACGGTTCAATTGTACCATCTCTAGATCATCACGCGGTGGAATTGACTCCGGGAAATCTCCGACTCCATCTCCATAGGCGGCTAGCAAGAGAGAGAAGGAAGGAATTTTTTTTTTCTCTGTATAGTATTTCTGGTGGAGGAATTTCACGTTATGTTTTCAATTGTTTTCTCTGGCTTGTGTTGGAGGATTAAATAAATCCTCCAACTAAGCCTATTAGTACACATCCATATGGGCTATTGGACAATAATTGGGCTATGTTGACCCAGTCAACTTAGTCCAATTAATTTAATCAATTAACATTTAATCCAATTAAATATATATTGATTAAATCAATATTCTTATTGATTAATTAATTAACTAATTAACTAATATTATAGTTTAGATATTTAATTAACCTAATCAATTAAATATTCAAACTAATTAATTTAATTTATCATTGTTTAATCCAATTAAACAACCAATTAAATTAATTAATTCATCCTATCCAGGGACAAATTACCAGAACAACCTCCAAATACAAGACTTGATTTCCCCGTCTATTCCTTTATAGCGCGACTCTCTAGGTTTGTCTCAATTGGCAATGGGAGGATACCAAAGGATGTGTGTGACACCTAGCCAGCATCATGGCCCCGCATCGTCGCCCAATCAAATACGAAATGACTATGCCATTACGAACCTCTAGATTATGAATACCATATGAGTATAAGCCCTTCAATGACGTATCCCGATCGAGTGAGAGTCATGGAATATGTCAAACTCACAGGACTCGATGTTGTGCTTAAGAATTATAGTAATATGAGATTACTAAATACGAGTTAGTTCATCAGCTCTGGCCAGAGACTTTCAATCTCATTTACCTATGATCGCATAGGATATTGGGAGCAGCGTTTTAGTTACATTGGGTATGAGATAGTTTATCTCGTATTTGTTGGCTGAAAATGTTTGATTTTGTATGGAACTTGATCCATATAAGCACGTAGTATACATATGAGAATGAATTCAATGAGTTTATCCATATGACAATGCCATAGGGCAACCCAGACAATAATAAGAGATTAGGGTTGCCTATAGGCCTTCTCATTTTGAACGAATCGATCCGTGCAATGAGCAAACTAAGGACCCACTTACAAACCACTACATGAAGAAGAAGTAGAGAAAATCTTTAGAAAAGAGAAGAGGGAAGTGATTGGAGGAAAATAATTTTCTTGAATTATTTAATTTCATAAGGATCGAGATAGATCTAATATTTGTAAGTCTTCGCACAAGGAAATGTTCCAATCAAATGCAATAAGGGATGTAATCTACTTAAACGTAGAACTAAATCCAACTCCAATATAAATATCCATCGGGTCAAACTCTAATGCCCGATCTGTCCATTTTTCATTTTTAATAAACAAAATAAATAACATTCAGCATGAATTTTGCCATCAAGAGTTTCCTAAATTGTTATACACTTTGTTGACATGTCCAAGACAAAGCACATGCAATTCCAAAAAGTTCCTTTAATTCAAGACGAAGGGGGATACCTTAAATATTTAGCCCGACAAACTTGAGTTGATAGCCATAATCCTGAGTCATATGGACCTTATCTAGGTCCATAAAGAAGGGGAGAGCCACAACTTGTGGTAGGCCGGATTCGAACCCAAAACCTCTCACATAAAATAGGAGGTGGATACCACTAGACCAACATGTCTTAGACACAATTCCACAAAGTTGTGCGCACAAAACATAAACAGAAATAATTAACCTACCCAATTAATAACAACTCTATTGGCCCAGCTCCTATATGTACTGGGCAAAGCAACCTAATTACTCTTTTTTTTTCATTCCGAAAGAGGGGGGATACCCAACAATTCAAAAAATTAACCCGACAGACCGGGGTTAATAGTCACAAAACGAGGCCAAGTAATGCCTGCTCTATCATTGTCTAGGAGGTGATACACTTGTGAGTAAAGTACATTCGTGTGGTGCATATGGGTGTGAATTTCCATTTTAGCTAACGCATCCGCTACTTGGTTTGCTTCCCGCCAAACCATTTGAAATGAGACATCCCAGTCTCTACCTTGCACACTACGAATGCAAGAGATCACCTCAAAGTGGTGATACTCAATGGAGGCTTCCACAATGCTATTAAGTGCAGCTCGACAGTCCGATTCAACGATTAATTTCTTTGTCCCTGTGGCCCACGCCATCTCTAGTCCCAATAGAATGGCTCGCATCTCAGCCTCCAACGACGAACACGGGTCAATGCGACCACTGAACCCCCTTAACCATGTTCCATGCTCGTCCCGAAGAGTACCCCCGACCTCTGCTTAGCCGGATGCTGTTACCGCCACATCCACATTTAGTTTAGTATAACCAAGTGTCGGTTTTTTCCAGCCCGTGTGTACCTGCAGGTGCATCATGTCCGGATCAAAGTTAAGGGCATGAATGGTACCGTCAATTCTTTTGTGTAACACATCTAGTTCCCCCGTAGGAACTGTAGCTCGGACTCCATGCGTCACCTCGTTTCGAACCTGCCAAATAAAAGACAAAGTCTCAGTGCAGGCTATATCCCATTTTTCACACCAATCATACCTGTTCATCTGGTGCGATAAGTTCCAGTCGAGCCAGTCTTCCACTGAACCTGAAAAGAAAAGATTATAACAATCAGGATGAACAAGCTGTAACCAATAATTTTTTGCCCACTGACAGTCACAAATAGCATGCAAGGGGGTATCCGAGGTGATCCCACAAATGGGGCAGCCATCCGAAGACACAATGCCGCGAGTGTTTAAAGTCGATTGAGTCATCACTTTGTAATGCCGTAGTAACCATAGGAACATGAGACGACGGTGTGCTCCCGGGACCTTCCAGATCTTCAACCATGGTTTAGAGTCCACAATTCGCCCGGTACCTTCTAGAGCTTCATACGCACTTTTACAACTATACTTCCCATCCGGGGAAAATCTCCACCTTGGCATATCTTTCTGCCTCGATCCCGCTGCCAAATCTATCCCCTGCAACTGAGTCTTAACCGTGATTGGCAGCCTCTGTAAGACGTCCCAATCCCAGCCAGACCCCGGTAACCAATACTGATTAATAGTCTGACACAAGTCCTCCGGTGGAATCGGTTTTTGACAATGAGTAGCTAACGGTTCCTCCCCGAGCCAGACATCTGCCCAAAATTTGATCCGAGCCCCATCACCCACAATCCACCGAGTTCCAAATTTTAAAAAAGGAGCAATCGATTGAATACTTTGCCAAGTTGATGATGTCGCATTTCTCGCCCGAGCCCGCTGTCTCAACATATATTTGTGTTTAAACACTTGAGTCCACAAGCTATCCTCATCCCGAAGCAGCTGCCATCCCAACTTACCGAGAAATGTTAAATTCGTGACTCTGGTCTTTCGCAGTCCCAATCCCCCTTGATTCTTGGGTTTACAAACAGTATCCCACTTCACAAGATGCAATTTGCGTTCTATTTTTGAGCCCCACCACAAAAATTTCCAGTTCGCTTTATCAATTGCATAACACACACCCAAAGGAATTCTCATTGTTTGCATATGGTATGAAGACAGAGTTTCCGTTACCGACTTAATCAAGGTTACCCGTCCCGCTAAACATAAGTGTTTTCGTTTCCAACCTGTAACCTTTTCTTGACTCGGTCCACCAAGAAGCTATAATCCCGCCTAAGGAGGCGGCCATGCTGCAGAGGTACTCCGAGATATCGCCCCAAATTGTCTGTACATCCAAGATTCATGCTATTATTGATACTACACTTGAGGTCCACTGGTACATTTTTTGAAATGAACAACTTTGACTTGTGACCGTTCACAGCCTGACTCGAGAGGTTACAGTAGTATTTCAAAGTATCGATAACCGACCTCGTGTGCTGTACTGTCGCCTCCCCAAATAGTAGTAAATCATCTGCAAACATCAAGTGAGATATACATGGTCCATGTCGAGAAGTTGGTACCGGTCTCCATTTTCGCTCCCGCACCGCTAAATCAATTAGGCAACCTAACTTCTGCACACAGAAAGCAAAGAGATAAGGAGACAGGGGGTCCCCTTGTCTTAGACCTCGCTTAGGATCAAACCACTCCGTTGCCTCACCATTCCAAAGCAGGGATAGTTTGGCTCGGGTGGTGCAATCCATAATGAGTGATATCCAAATCGCGGGGAAACCACTTTCACTCAACATGTTATCGAGAAAACTCCAATTAATACGATCATAAGCCTTTTCGAAATCAGTTTTGGCTATGAAAAAATCCTTCTTTCCTTTTAGACGACTTAAAGCATGCAAAATTTCCTGAGTAATTAACACATTATCGATTGTTTGCCTTCCCGGTATAAAACTACTTTGAGACCGTGGGATAAGCTCATCGATAAGTTCTTTAATACGATTAGCCAATGTTTTGGTAACAATTTTAAGGCTTACATTCGTAAGACTAATTGGACGAAATTGCGAGAGATGTGTTGGGTTCTTATCTTTTGGAACTAAAACAAAGCGAGATTTATTAAGAATGTGATCAATGTTACCTGACTGAAGGGCTTTCTGAACAAGCTGGAAAATATCATCACCTACTATATCCCAACAACGCTGATAAAACATAGGTTGTATCCCATTTGGACCCGGTGCTTTCGACGGACTCATATCCCAAAGTGCTTGTTTCACCTCTTCCTTGGTAACCGGCCTAAGTAGTATCTCGGTATGCTACCCCTGTAGTGTCGGGAACCCCGGCGTATCTGTGTAGGTGCACACGGGTGCGCCTGTATCATATAAGGCTTTGTAGTATTCGACTGCCATGTGCTTGAGCACTACCGGGTCAGTTTCCACCTTTCCATCCTCACGCTTAAGGGTCCTCACTTTAGATTTACCTTGGTGATTCATGACTGAAAGATGAAAAAAGTGTGTGTTGATGTCCCCTTCTCTAAGCCATTGAGCCCTGGCTTTTTGTTTCCAAAAAATTTTCTCCTGACATAGAGTGTCAAAATACTGAGCTTGTAGTTTATTTTCCAGTTTTCTTAGAGAGTACCTAAAATTCTGGCCATGCGCTATTTGTATACCCGCAATACGAGCTACAAGTTGCTATTTTCGCTTGAATATGTTTCCAAAGGTGTCGTGATTCTACGCATGGTAGCTGTTCGAGTATGTTGAATTTGTTCATGAAGCCCATCTTCTCGTATAGCATGCCAATTCTGATCAACCATATCCCGAAAGCTCGGATGTGTGAACCATGCTGACTGAAACCGAAAATACTCCAAACTGGTCCCTACTCGTACATGTTCATATAGAGTGAGCATTAACGGTGCATGGTCCAACCCTATTCTAGGTAAGTGGCGAACCGTTGCTTGAGAGAAAGAAAGCCGCCAGGTATCATTACACATAGCCCGATCTAACCGTTCTTGTAGAGACGACTTATCTCCTTTAGCCCATGTGAACGGTGAGCCAACAAACTTGAGATCAATAAGCTGACACTTATCTACACATTCCAAGAATTTACGACATTTATGCATATCGATTGGAGCACCACCCTTTTTCTCTGATTGAGCCATCACTACATTCATGTCCCCCGCAATAATCCACGGACCGTGTATGTGGGGTTCCATACGTACAGTGTGTTCCCAAAGATGGTTTCGTGACTCCACCTGCGGGCTTGCGTACATTGTAGTTAAAACCTAAGTCCTATCCCCATCGCGACAAATAACGGAGGTGATGCTCTGTTCATTAGCTTCAACAATGTCGATACTAACTTCTTTAGAATTCCAGAATAACCATATTCCCCCCGCAAAACCCCTTGCTTCAACCTTTTCAACTCTATCAAATTTACTGAACATAAGTATATTTGTTGCATTGTGACCCAAAGCTCGTGGCTCCATAAGGACAAGTATCATCGGGTTATGCCGATTGAGAACTTCTCTAAGCGAATTCAAAAATCCAGGCTTCGCTGTACCCCTGCAATTCCAAAATATAGACGTCATTTAATAACATAGAGGGAGAAGTTCAAACAGAACAAAAACTTATACGTGGGAGGGGGTTGAAAAAAACCCCTTATCCTTGTCCATTTCCATGTTGCTAGTAACATCCCGCCGGGACTCAGTGATTGCAACGTTGCCATAGCCCAAATCGCCACTAGGGGCAACACATCCTGATATATCTACTTCTTCCACTGACTCATCATCGGAACTAAAGCTGACATCTTCTGTATATTCTGGCGGTCGTGTGTGCCCGAAATGAGAGCTTTTTCCCAACATACCAATTGGACCTGGTCCACCACGTCCAAGTTCTCTCGAAACCGACTGAGGTATGTCCATGCTTGATTCGGTCATGTCATGATCTCGCTCGACGCTCAAATTTATGGAATTATTTCGAATGGTATACGTAGCACCAAGCGTGATCGGGGCTATCTTTTCCTTCTCCACTATCTTCTCCGATTGTTCCGGAGGCGTATCCCGATCCACTCTTCTCCAAACCTTAGTAACCGCCGCTTGACTTCTCTCCTCCCCTGACATATTCGGTGTCGCTCCCTCTGAGTCCATTTGCTCTTCCAATTCATATAAAGCAGCGAACCGTGAGCCACTTGTTGTCTCCGTCATATTATTCTTGGATTTATTGCCATGCACACGAGTAGTTGCCATCCTATTAGGAACCTCGACCTCTTTGTCACCCTTATGCCTATCCTCCCTGTTATCCACATTTTGTCCAGCCGATTGTGCTTGATTACCAGCGCCGAAATAGTAAATAGAGGGTTCTTGGTCCGTCTCCCGACTTGTCTTCTTATGCTGCCCCAGTCTTCTTGTCCGAGGGGGTACGATATTCCATGGACCAACAGTAGTAGGTGTGGCTTGTTTCTCCATAGCATTCGGTGTTTTACCGGCATTATCCTTTTGGTTTTGCAAGCCACAAGTTTCTTTTCGGTGTCCTACCGATCCACACTCAAAACAGATTAAAGACAAACCCTCATACTCAACAACTCGTAGTTTTTTGTTTACCTTGATGACTGGAATGATTGGTTTGTCCAAATCAAGTTCAACACTGTTAGAGTATATGCCCTCGAATGCCATAAAGAGGATAGAGTTATAGGGCATAAACATTGTAACTAAACTATGGTTTTTCTATTAATATAAGGTAGTTGATTGTTGTTTTCTTATAGGCATTTATAAGGTGTGAATAAATAACGGAAAGTCCTTGATGACAAGACGAACCTTCTACCTCCTATGGGATAGGAGGAAAGACACTAGAATGGTTTGACCCTTGACATCTAAAAGGGTTCGCAAGTCTAAGATATATTGATTGGGCATCAATAGTGAATAAAGACTTGTATGATGTAAGTTTCGACCGAGAAAGTGCCAGTTGTACACTATGGAAATGGTAGTGGGAACTTATATCATAGACGTGTCAGTTGGACTGATATGTTCGAACACGGCTCGCATCAGTTCATCACATGGGTATTCACTCATTGACAGTCAATGATGAAACTGATAAGTAGTGATAGGTACGTGTGAACCTCTGACCTGAGAAATCGAGTTGAAGATGTACTTGTGACATCAAGTCTGTCATTAGAGTAGTTAGATTCAAATCACCTATTGGTGGAATCGACCTCGAAGTGCGACTTGATGGGCAAGTAGCGTTGTTAACTGGTTTTCAATATGGAATTTATCTCTCATAAGTGAATGAGTAAAATATCCTATGCGACATGAATAAGTGAGGATGAAAGTCTTTGGCCAAAGTATTTAAATACCTCAAATTATTATGAGCTTAGGCATATGGTCAAGTTATATGAGTTTGACTTTAAACCATGACTCTTAGTTGACTGGGATATAAGAATAAAAGGTTTATACACGTACGGTATTCACAGCGTAAAGGTTTGGAATGATCCTATTCATTCGTTCTCAATTGGGTTACGGTGTGAGCCACGAGACTAGCTAGGTGTCACTCACACCTCTTTGGATTCCTCCCAATTGCCTTTTGAGACGAACCTAAAGAGTCGCGCTTAAAGGAAGTGCAAAAGGAAAAACATGGGAAAAAAACTTGAGAGAAATTCATGGCATTGGATCCCGTAATTAATTAATTAATTATTGGATAATTTAATTAATCAATTAAATTAATGAGTTAATTGAGTTCTTGGAGAAATTGAATTATAAATTAATTAGGAATTGAATTAATTGGATTATCAATTTATTTATTGAATAAATAAATTATCCGATTAATTAATTAGCAAGCAAAACGAAAGCCCGAAGGCTTCCGAGCTCACTAAGGGGCTGCGAAATAGACGCCCAAATAGGGCTCTTGCATGCTAGTGTTATTGTTTCATAATGATATAAATATATCATAAGGTGAAAAATAACACAAGACAACTTACATAACTTTCTCTCCAAGAAAAAGTCGCCCACCTTTCTCTCTCTCTCTAGCCGTCTTTGACAAGGAAGAAAGGAGGAGTTTTTCATTTTTTATTCCGGCGTGACGAATTAGAGACGTTGGCAAATTCGGCGTTAAAGAAAAGGATCACGTTCAGAAATCAACATACGCGAGAACGGTAATTTTTCTATACACAATTAAACACGAGGATTAGAGATGATTCGGGCTTTGGGAATTAAATTTACTTTTCGCTGCGTTTTATTCGTATAATTCCCAACAAACACAAACTCGAGCATAAAGTCCACGTAACAATTCTTCCGTGTGCTTATCAATACCCCGCACTTTGCCAATCAAACCACCCATACCTCAGAGATGTTTATCATTAAGGTAGTGTATCGGCAGATCGGGGAAACGAATCTAAACCATAGTGTTCGATATTTTCTCCTTTTTGGGATTAAATGTCGGGTCCCATTTACGAACCGTTAGATAATGTCCCAAGATCATCCATGGGCCATCGCGAAGCACCCTATCATACTCAGCCTTAATTCTGAACCGAACGAGATAGAATTCATTACCTATATCCACTGGGTTGACGTCGTATGGGAGTCTCCAAAGAGCTTTCATACGCTGTTTAAGCATCGTGTATCCCACCTTTCGTCCGAGAACCTTCACCACAAGGGCCCTGCGATAAGGAGTTGCCATCTCCCCTAGATCTTCTTCCGGAATTGTGTAACTTGGCACCGAGTCATCCGCTTCATCCTCACTCAGGTCTGCTCCATCAAAATAGTCTTCTTCTCCTTCTCCGGTATAGTAGCCCGGCGTGACTGTTTGTCGATTCCAAGCTTGGCGCCAAAGATTGTCCTTTTTCCAAGAGTTGGCCGGAGTATCCTCCTTAGCCGTGTTGTCCATCCTAGTTAAGTCTTCATCTGCCGTGTGTGTCCCTGTCCCTCCATTATTGACAGGAACAGAGCCAACCGCCGGAGTTTGTTGCGCCATCATGAAATCTGGATTAGGGTTTTGATGGATTCCCTCATCTGCTCCTAACAGATTCCGTTTCAGTTTTTTGGTTTTTCGATTGGGAGTCACCACCAGCGGTGGTGGTTTGTCGACGTCCGCCTCCTTCATGCACGGAGGTGGAGCAGCACGGTAGGGCAAACCCTAGCTGGGGCGATGACGGCGCTGTTTTTTCTATGTTCCGGAGCAACCTAATTACTGCTTAAGCGCACTACAATACAAGCTAAATCAACTCCAGCCCAAACTCACGCCGGAGGTTCATATTCTCCTCGAGCAGGATAGAGTCGATCACAAGTGGCTTAGCACAATGACTACTACCCGGGTTTGTCGAAATAGATTTATTAGAGTAACCCTTCTGCAATAATAATTAAAAAGAAAAGATAAACAAAATAATAGCCTATAATTGAACTTAGCAAATGAAGAAAGATAGTAAAAAGGTTTTGGATATCATATTACTCATATTATCTATTTATCTCCCAACATTAAGAAAAATAATCAAGTTTTGAGGTGCAATGCACATAAAACACACCAATCTGACTTGCATGTGGTAAGTATGTCGATCAGTGTTCATCTCGAGCTAGATCGTCATTTCAAATATATTTACAATTAATATTTTTATTTATTCTTAATAGCCGCTCTTGTATTAGCCCTCACACGTGTATATTACACAAATAAGTTCTTATTTTCTTGCAATTAACCTTTAATTTTTCTAGTTCAATGAACATAATGTGAGAACATAGAACACAATGTCCATTGCTCTTGAAGTTACTAAATTATTGTGGTCTTAATTTTATACATACCTAGAAGTCACATCTGATTAGCATCTGTACTTCTATAATACGTGTACAAATTGTTAACCATAGGATGATGGATATGAATATTTTTCCTTCAAATTTCATGAATTGTAATAAAAAATGTCATCCTTAACATTGGGAAATTAAACAATAGAGGACATACATTGCATGTCATAGAGATACATATTAAATAGAATTCAATGATTATTATCATCCACTATTGTCCAAAGTTATCAAGTAAATTGTTGGCCGTCATATTTTCAGAGTAGTTCACAATCACAAATTTTTCATGTAGTGAGAATTATCCGCCATTTATCATATATGAGTATAGGAGAGCAAATTGAGCAGTGCCGACTTAGAGCTCGATCTCCATTATTTTTGTTTGTCAGCTCATGAGATATTTTTAGTTATTTGATCTCTCTAGTTAACAGTTTTTAAAGGCAAACTAGCAGAGTTTGAGCTTGAATAATTTCTTCTAGTTTTAATAGTATCACAACCATTTATTTAATGTGAATTAGATATCCACCCAAACATATGTAATAACATCGTAATTTTGACTTCATAGAGCTCGTAAGAATCACTCCAGATGGCCAAGGTCGGTGAGGTTGATACCCTTTTCTTCATTTTAAAGATTTCTCATAAGTCATAACCAACATCACTTAGATGACATATGTACGTTTAGATGCGTGTACAAATTCTCAACCAAAGAATTGGTACATAGGAAAATGTTCCCTCAAAATTGTCAAAAAGTTTATCGTACTTAACATTGGTATGTTAACCACTAGAGTACATACATTGTATGACATAGATATACTAACATTAAATAATTGTTTCAATTATCATCTATTATACATTGTCAAAAAATTAATAGGTAAATTATTAAGGTTGGTAGGCCTTATTGCCAACCTTGCCATGTGCAATTGTGCACCACATGGCTTACAAATTCTTTCGCAATCTCCCAACCTATAATTCCCAATTAATATCAAAGACAACAAAGAACAACTAGAGAAAAAAAAAATCACTCCAAACATTCTATATCACTATTAGATGAACAAATTCACCAAGAAAACCAAGAGAACAACTTTCATGTTGTTCTTCTTGATCTCCTTCTACATTTTCCTCTCATCGCTTGATAGAAAAATCTACTCTTCTGGATATTACGCGTCGATTTTGCCAATTCTCATAACATTTTTGCTTGCAATATTGATCATTTTCGCAGTTCGAACCACCGTTGTGACGTGGATAACCGTGTTGGTGCTCTTGGCCTTCGTCGGGAAGCGCCGCCGTGTTTTGGTTAGGGAAGGAAGAGAGATCACATCAGATGTTGCAATGTATTTGGTTCGAGTTGTGGTTAAGGAGAGGAGCCTTGTGGGTTTTGCTTGTGCCACTTTTATAAGCCTAATAACAATGGGTTGGTTAAGAATATCCAATCAAACTTCTATGTGATAAGGTAAAATGTATAATAGGTAGGCTTGTCGAACTACTAGGAATAGGGAAAGTTCTAGTTCAGACATTTGTCATTTTATTGGTTTCAATGCAAGTGAATTAAACTTGAGTTCGTACAAATCAAATTCAGGCTAGAACTTCCGAGTAAGGATAGAACAAATTTTCTTTCTTGGTCTTTGATTTTGATTTTGTTATAGTTTAAGATTTTCCTATGTTTCTTTTATCTATGTTGTACACTAGGACTAGGAGGGAGTATATACTTATTCAATGAATGTAAATTTTTTTCCTCATCTTTATATTTCTTTTGTACTTTTCCTTTTTGAGACACAACGTTGTTAATGTCATTTTCTATTTAACAACTATTAATGGAATAAGTTTTTTTTCTGGTATTCTCTTTATTGATAACTATTTCGGTTTTCTTATCATATATAAATTGAAATCTTAATACCTTGGCCAGGAGAGGAAAGTAATTTGAGCTAAAATTGTGAAGCAAAGGTACGAATCTTGAGTTCGGGTAGAATATGTTAAGTTATGTTGCAAGAGTTGAGCGCAAGCTTGAATGACTCATTTGAAGTTGAGTAGTTCAAGCTTGACTCGAACTTAAATTAGCTTTAATGAACTCAAGTTTAAAATCGAGCTTGATAACTCAGAGCTCCAGCCTAAGCAAAATCATTAAGACTGTACTAGAATCATTTATTATACTAAGATATGGTTTTCTAAGGTATTTCCTCAAATAGGCCTATTGTTGACAACCAAGTGCCAGCTTTACCAAGCAAATGCTAATTCATAAAATGTAAAATGATCAAGAGTTAGTGACTTGAACTTGAAGAAGTATTCTGAAAAATGAGTTTGGTTTTAGTTGTTCATTGCCAGCTTCTATTTATTTGGGCTAGAAACGGAGAGAAAATATGACCCTAATTGGATGGCCACCTCGCCTTTGAAAAAAAGATTTTTAGAGGTTTTTTTTTCTAAAAATATATTTGTTTGGCATATCATGATATTTTGTTTTAAGAAAAATATCTCAAAATTATAGCTAATTTTGAAAAAATTCTTGCAAAAAAGGAGAAAAAATATTTTTTACTATTCATGATTTGACAGTTTATCCATCGATTAAAAATGATTTTCTCGGCTATCTCCCAATACCGAGAGTCAAATTAATCACATATTCTAATACAAAATAACGCAATATGCAAAATAAGATCCACTTTGCCTATTTTTTGATGTCTAAATCGATGAGTTTGAGTAGATATATTTATGAAAAATTATATCTAAACACCAATCCAAACAAATTTCTCACAACAAAAAATATATCACATCAACCATAATCATTACATATTTTTCTCTAAAAAATACCCATCCAAACACACTTTTAACACAACATTTCTTATCTCTAAAAGTATTTTTTTTCTCACTTTTGTCATGAAAAAAAATTCTTCAAGATGGATGCATTTGCGTTTTTGCTATTATCATTGATCTTGAATATTTTTCAAATATTAATTATCTGGGAGTTTGTCTTCTACATTATTTCTCGATGAATTGTTATTAGATGTATACTAAAAATTGATTTTGTGGATTTCTATAACTCGTGATTTTTTTTTATTTCATTTGTGCAGTGTAGGATATTAATTATTTTGTAATCATTTTATTACAAAATTTTATTTTTTATTAAAAAAATTGCTAGTGCGAGCTACCTGATGCCCGAACCACAAAACATGCGAGTTGTAAGACAACCTCGTGAGCTGATTGTGGGCTTATGATCATCTGATGCAATAGTATTTGAGTTTCTGCCAATTTAAAGTAGGCTCACCAAAATTAAATTGACAACCATACGTACATATGAACTGAGTTTTATAACTTGTGGAAACTTTTCGTGGTGTACCCTCCAAAATTAATTACTGTAACAATTTCATATTTTTTTTGGTTACATTGTAACCATTTCATTACACATTATTTCTCGATGAATTGTTATTTAGATGTATACTAAAAATTGATTTTGTGGATCTCTATAACTTGTGATTTTTTTTTTCATTTGTGCCGTGTACAATATTAGTTATTTTGTAATCATTTTATTACAAAATTTTATTTTTTATTAAAAAAATTGCTAGTGCGAGCTACCCGATGCCCGAACCACAAAACATGCGAGTTGTAAGACAACCTCGTGAGCTGATTGTGGGCTTATGATCATCTGATGCAATAGTATTTGAGTTTCTGCCAATTTAAAGTAGGCTCACCAAACTGAATTGACAACCATACGTACATATGAACTGAGTTTTATAACTTGTGGAAACTTTTCGTGGTGTACCCTCCAAAATTAATTACTGTAACAATTTCATATTTTTTTTGGTTACATTGTAACCATTTCAATACACATTATTTCTCGATGAATTGTTATTTAGATGTATACTAAAAATTGATTTTGTGGATCTCTATAACTTGTGATTTTTTTTTTCATTTGTGCCGTGTACAATATTAGTTATTTTGTAATCATTTTATTACAAAATTTTATTTTTTATTAAAAAAAATTGCTAGTGTGAGCTACCTGATGCCCGAACCACAAAAAATGCGAGTTGTAAGACAATGTCGTGAGCTGACTGTGAGCTTATGATCTCATGCGATAGTATTTGAGTTTCTGCCAATTTAAAGTAGGCTCATAAGAGTGAATTGACAACCATACATACATATGAACGGAGTTTTATAACTTGTGAAAACTTTTCGTGGTGTACCCTCCAAAATGAATTACTGTAACAATTTCATATTTTTTTTGGTTACACTGTAACCATTTCATTACACATTATTTCTCGATGAATTGTTATTTAGATGTATACTAAAAATTGATTTTGTGAATCTCTATAACTTGTGATATTTTTTTCAATTGTGCCGTGTACGATATTTGTTCTTTTGTAATCATTTTATTACAAAAATTTAGTTTTTATTAAAAAAAATGCTAGTGTGAGCTACCCGATGATGACTGTGAGCTTATGATCTCATGTGATAGCAACAAAAAATGCGAGTTGTAAGACAATGTCGTGAGCTGACTGTGAGCTTATGATCTCATGCGATAGCATTTGAGTTTCTGCCAATTTAAAATAGGCTCACAAGACCGAATTGACAACCATACGTACATATGAACAGAGTTTTATAGCTTGTGGAAACTTTTCGTGGTGTACCGTCCAAAATTAATTACTGTAACAATTACATATTTTTTTTGGTTACACTGTAACCATTTCATTACATATTATTTAGGGATACTAACTTTGTTCGTCCTCCATGTGTCGTCAAATTCTCACTTTAATCCCTCTTGTAAAAAAAATAACACTTTTGTCCCTTATGTATATAATATGTATCCCGATTGTCCTTTTTTTCAAATTCCGACCAATTTTCTCTAGGAAGCCTGGAGCGTGAGTTTCACTCACTTTTTTGCAGGGGTAGAATAGACTTTTCACCTTTTTTTCACATAAAGGACTTATCCCCTTCTTCATCAAAGACCACTCCTGCTGAGTGCACACTGCACAGGGATTTCTTGGAGTAGCATTAAAGTCTAAAGACTCTATCTGCATTTGCTTGCAGCTGCTCTACTTCTTTCTCACCATCCACAACCAAATCTTCTTCTTCATTTTTCTTTCTTTCACTTAACATTTATACCCAAAAAAGTCTCTATGATTTCAGAAACATGGCGCATCATACCTCTTCTCATCATCATCTTCTCCACATCATTTTTATCATCATCATTTTCTTCATTCTTTCTTTCTGATGCACCACCCACATTTTATTTGCAAAAAAACCCACATTCAATGCACAATCCTATTTCAATATTGTAACCCCATCCCTGAAAGATGTGTACTAACATTAGTACTAACAATGTAGCTGAATTAAAAAACCAAAATCAAAAACCCCTTAATTTTGGAAAATTTCAGAATTTTACTGAGCTTCTTCAGTAATGGAAGAATCAACGGCGGAGATTCTCCGTGTTCGTTGCCATCGCCATCACCATCACCGGGACCTTCTCCCTCGCCCGCCATTGCACCGGCGGCGCACATTCACAGGCGGGCACATCCGCCGCTGCACCACCACCATTACCATTCACTTTCACCACCCCAAAAGACACAGAACAAAGATAAAGGTAAAAGTGAAAAAATACTTACAGCAGTTGTTACATCTAAATTACCTTTGTTTTATGTGCA
Organism: Buddleja alternifolia; assembly: GCA_019426215.1. Classification (NCBI taxonomy): domain Eukaryota; kingdom Viridiplantae; phylum Streptophyta; class Magnoliopsida; order Lamiales; family Scrophulariaceae; genus Buddleja; species Buddleja alternifolia. Next base: position 45,287,523 of record CM033391.1, on the reverse strand, counting down.
ATTGCACTGTTTTTTTGGGTGTTGGAAACTGAAGAAACAAAAGAGAGGAAGAAAAAGTGTATCCATATCTTTCTAGTATTTGTATTAATTTAGGTTTTTTTGTGTTTTCTTATATTTATCTTTTCCTTGTTTATAGTTAGGTTTTCTTGTTTACCAATTATATGTATCTCTATAAATATGTTATTCAATAATACAAGTTCCCTACGGGGTTTTCTCTAATCTAACATGGTATCAGAGCCATGGCTTCAAGCCATGGTCTCTTGGGTCTCTCGATCTCTCACTTCCGCTGCCATCCTCAAGTCGCCGTCCCCGTCTGGCGCCCCTTATATAATTTAGTTTTTCTTTGTCTAATTTTTTTTTCCTTTTTTCTCATATAGCCTTAGCCGCGCCGCCCTCTTTCTTGGTCGCCGCCGCGGCCAACTTCTTCTCCCTTATCTCGTTTTCTCTTCTTTTTCTTTTTTATTTTATGTCTCCGCCGCTCACCTTTGGAAAACAAGGACTTGGAGCCCCGTCTTTTTATTTTATGCCGCCGCCTTCTCTTTTTGGCCACGGGCGCCGCACTTAGCAGCCGCCGTTTTTAGTTTTGTTAGTTTCCACCGCTCACCCTTTGAAAAGGAGGACTTGGAGCCGTCGCTGCCGCCTTTAACATTTGTCGTTGTTTTCTTCTCAAATTCTCTATGATCGGATTTCTTTGGTCCAGTTTCAACGTTCAAGACTCTCTCGTATCGACAGCAGGGGAGTGTTAGATAATATAATATCTTTCCATATCTTTCTAGTATTTATGTTAATTTAGGTTTCTTTATGTTTCCTTGTATTTTTCTTGTTTATAGTTAGGGTTTCTTGTTTACCAATTACATGTATCTCTATAAATATGTTATTCAATAATACAAGTTCCCTACGGGGTTTTCTCTAATCTAACAAAAAGAAGTGTATCTATAATATATGAGTTTCTTCTTTTTGATGAAGAAGGGGATAAGTCCCTCATGTGAAAAAAGAAGGGGAAAAGTCTATTCTACCACTGCAAAAAGTGAGTGAAACTCACGCTCCAAGCTTCACGGAGAAAATTGGTTGGAATTTGAAAAAAAAGGACAACCGGGATACATATTATATACATAAGGGACAAAAGTGTTATTTTTTTTACAAGAGGGACTAAAGTGAGAATTTGACGACACATGGGAGACGAACAAAGTTAATATCCCTATTATTTAATATATTTCTTATCTTATGTATTTAGAAGTATGATTAACAAATTAAGCGTCTAATTTTTAAATTGAATAAATTTCAGTCATATAAGTTTGGGATAATTGCAAAAAAAAAAATCTTGTGTTACTTTGAAAGTGCTAAAAAAAACTCTGTGTTAACGAAATAGGCGAAACCCCCCCCCCCTATGAAATGGTAAAATTATGCAAAAAACCACCATTCCGTCAAACTTAAGGGAGTGTGAAATGCACACGCGTGAGATGAGAGTTGGAAAGTTTTTATTTTGGTTTTTACGTGTTAAAAGTCTGTTATACCCCTCAATTTTTTAGTTATATAAAAAATATGCTTTTAACTTAAAACTAAATTCAATTAAGTTGGTGGGTTTGTATTTGGATCTGCGTCAAACCCAAAACCTGACCCTAACCCATTTATTTCCCCTTTTTTTTTCCTTCTTCTTCTTCTTCTTTATCGTGTTTTCCACCATAACCACCGGCCACCCGCCCACAAAGAATCGGCGAAGCCGACCCACCACCGTCGCCACCACCAGTTCACCACCTAACCACCATTCACACAAAATATCCAGTCACAGTTCGAAACCGCCACTACCACTGTTGCTTCGCACAAGCCACCCCCTTCCCCACGGTTGCCACCAGCGCTCGCACAACCACCACCACCACCATGCACAGCCACCACAGCTTCGCACAACCGCTATGGAAATATCATATTTGAGAGTTGGGGATTATAGGGTTGGGGTCTTGCAAGAAGACGTCTCTTCTTCTTCTTCTTCTTCACAGTCGCAGAAGAAGAAGAAGAACCCAGCAATTGGGGGTTTGAATTTTACCCATTTTTCTTAATTGTCTTATTTAAAATTTTATTTTCCTTTTCTTTTATCTCAAAAAAACATGAGCCTTTGATTTTATGGAGTTAGATCAAATGGTTAGTAATTTAAGGGTATAATAGACATTTTTAAAAAAATTAACGATGTTAAGGCCTATTTAGGAGTGAAAGACGAACTAAACTACTCGACACTCGGCTCGAGCTCGATCGCTAAAAGCTCGTTTGAGCTCGGTTCGTTAACTTATCAAATCAAACTTGAACAACTTTTTGTGTATGATAAATTTTGAAGCTCGGCTCGAACTCGGCTTGATTAGTAAAAAATAATAAAAATATGTATAAAAAAATCAAACTACTCGAGCTCGACTCGTGTTCGGCTCGATTAAAGCTCATTTGAGCTCAGTTCGATTACTAATCAAACAAGCCCAAACACAAATTTTGAAGCTCGATTGTATTTCAAACAAGCTTGAACAACATCTTGTTTGGTTCAACTCGGCTCGTTTACACCCCTAGGCCTATTTAACGGTTGGGGAGAGTGTGCAATGTTTTACCATTTCACAGGGGGGTTTTCGTCTATTTCGTTAACTCCAGAAATTTTTTAGCACTTTCAAAATAACACAAGGTTTTTTTTTTTTTTTTTTTTGCAATTATCCCTATAAATTTGGGATAAAGTATATACAATGAAAATTACAATAAATTTCAACCGCGCTTAATTTGCATATGATGTTGACGTCATTTCAATTACTTAATTCCAAAGTTTCCTATCAATCTAGATGTAGCATCAAGACATCTCCCATCACTATCATTTTGAGTAAAATCACATTTACCCCCCTTGATAGTCCTAATTATTCAAAAACTCCCCTGTGATATAAAAATTCATAGAACATCCCCCTAAGAAAAAAATAAAGGTACAATTTAATCCCCTAGGCGCCTCACTCACGCGTAGTGCAACTGGTTATAATTTTTTTGACCTTTTTGGACAACTTTGCCCCTGATTAACAACCATTGGATCAAATAGGATAAAATCGACGACCCAGATTAATATCTATATATTTTTTAAATTAATCACATCCATAGATCTAAAAGATATCAACGGTCCATATTAAACATATTATATTTAATTTAAAAACATACTTTATATATAAATATATACTTTTTAATTTATAATTTATAACGATATATTAATAATATATATATACACATAAGTATATGTATGTATACCTGCAACATGGCTACCACCCCCACACCACCACTCATCCTCACGCCGCCGGTTGCCTCCATGTTCAGCCACCGCCGCCTTCTACAACTCCGTCGTCGTCGCCGCCTTCTACAATGCCATCGTCGCCGCACCTTCACCAAATAAAAAACGCCGCCGCCGTCCTTCCGCAAATCGAATCCCATCGCCGTCGCCGTCCTCCTACAAATCAGAGCTCGTCTCCGTCACCGCCCTTTTGCAAATCGATTTGTAGAAGGACCAGTGATAAAATACGGACCAGAAGGGCCATCTTATATATATACAACATGGTTTTGATTTGCAGGCCTGAGATTTGGCGTGGACGACGGTGGCTTTACATAGTGAAATCGGCGACAGTACGGCGACAGAGGGTGGGTGGAGGGGGGGGGAGGGTGCTAAGCCAATGTAAAAACCATGATGATGGTGGTGTTTTTCTGTTGCAGGTGTATATAGATATATTTATGTATATATATTATTTATTTTTTTAAATATATTTTTATAAATTAAATTCAAAAGTATAGTTTTTGGTGGTGGAGGTGTTGAGATAAAAAAAAATTAGGGTTGGGGTTTTAGTTTTGGGGAAAAAGAAGATGATTGGGGAAGAAGATTAGAAAAAAAAAATTAAAATTAAAGTAATTATAAAATAAAATAAATATGGTGTAAATAATGACAAAGTATAAGGGTTTTTTTGTCTTCACAATAAAAGTTGTAGGCAAAATTAATCGAGGAGGCAGTAAGTAACTTTATTTTTTTCATAGGGGGATGTTTAGTGAATTTTTATACCACAGGGGAGCTTTTGAATAATTAGGACTATCAGAGGGGGTGCATGGGATTTTACTCCTATCATTTTATATGTACTGCCTTCCATGATGAATCATCACCATCGAGTAACTTTAAAGTTCACTAAAGAGGCATCAGATTCATACCAAACCTTTCATATCGAAAGGGAATATCTTTTGCAAATCATCAACTATAAATCTCAATCTTCAATCACAACTTATCTACGGTTAGAGAGCTAAGTGAGACAAAAAAAATAAAAAAAATGCATAGTAATTGCGATTACCGTAGCATCAACTACCATCATGGCAACTCTAAGTCCTCCACAGACGAGTACCTAGAACGCATCAATAGAATGCAAAGAACACCAGCTATGATCGCTGACTATCCTCACTTTCCAAATGTCCACGAAGTTTTCAACAACAATTTCTCAGGAAAATACGAATATCATCAAAAAAAGAACTTTTTTATGAATCATCAGGGGAATAAGTCGCCCGAGGTGCACAAAAAGTTCACTTTGTTGAACATGAAAAGACTAGTGGGATCGGTAAGGAAGCAAAACACGTAAACATCGATGAGGAAGCCGATGGGTTCATACAGCAGAAGCATAAGAAATTTGAGCTGTGCAAATGGGATACTTTCAACATGTATTAAGATTCAGTAGACTAGTAGATCCAAATAATGTTAGGGATGGAAGCATCAGAGCACAAAATAAAATCAAGAAGCAATATAAACTAAGCTTAAACATGAAGATAACGACACGGGGATTTAACGTGGTTCGACATAACTTGCCTACATCCACGAGCCTGTTAGAATTCATACAATTCATGAATCCTTACAAAGCAATAACAAGAGCAAAGAAAAGAGAATATGAATATTATTTGATAGTGAATTGGTGAGTTAAAAACAAGTAGCTTGGTCCCTTTATATAAGGTCTAATACAAGGGAATAGAGATGGTTTTCCTATGTGGGACATTTTACAAATACTAACATAACACAAATACTAATCTAACATAACACAAATGCTAACATCCCCTCTCAAGCTCGCGATGGTGTAGAGAGAAGCATCGAGAGTTTGCCAAGAAAGAAACGGTGACGCTGTAAGGTATGCGCCTTTGTGAAGAAATCTGCAAGTTGCATCGAACATGAGACAAATGGCAAGGATAGAGTGCCTTGTTGAAGATGATACCAAATAACATGACAATCAATTTCAATGTGCTTGGTACGTTCATGAAAGACTGTGTTGTGCGCAATCTGAATAGAACTCTTATTATCGCAGTACATCGGTGTCGGTGAGGTAAGAGAGACACCCATATCAACCAATAACCAACGTAACCATACAATCTCACACGTAGTAGAAGCCATAGCACGATACTCTGCCTCGGTTGAAGAGCGAGAAACAACATCTTGTTTCTTACTTTTCCATGAAATGAGAGAATCTCCTAAAAATACACAATAACCAGTAGTGGATTTCCTATCAGTCGGGTCACTAGCCCAATCTGCACCAGAAAAATCACGGAGCTCCAAGGATGAGGTCGATGGTAATAAAAGACTTTGATAAATTGTTCCTCGAAGATAACGAAGAATATGCATAACCGCAGTCCAATGTACAGATGTAGGAGCACAAACAAACTGACTGACAATGTGAACAGCATATGCAATGTCAGGACGAGTAATGGTGAGGTACACCAGGCTACCCATAACTGAACGATACAAAGTGGAATCAGGAAGAGGATCCCCGTCAGTAGGAGTATAACGAACATTGACCTCAAGAGGAGAGTTGTTAGGAATTTCATGTTAGATGTTTTGATGATGACAATTAGGATTCCATGTTAGACCCCAAGAAATGTTAAGTATAAAAGCTTTCGAAGAACAAATGTATAAGCGCCTGAAAGCTCGTGTTTTTATACTAGGCTTGTATTTTTATATTTATAGAGTTTAGACTAAGAATGTGATACTAAATCACTAGAAGAGTTCTGTGTGAGTCTACCAAGTGATGAAGTTGAAGATCAAGCGTCTGAAGGAACAGTAAAGATAAAGATTAGTCTCAAGCGTCCGTCAAACGCTAAAAGACTATCCCAGGTTATGAACTCAGCGCTCAAGATTTGTTATGGACCTTAGACCAAGTACTTAACACTAAGACAATGATAGAATTCTGAGTGAGTCTATCAAAGATAAAGTGAAAGGTCAAGCGTCTAAAAATCGGGCAAAGATTATGATCTTTCTCAAGCGTCTGATTAACAAAGAAGGTTACTTTCAAAAAGGCTAAACTCCAAAGGCTCAAGCGTCCAGTTCTCCAAGCGTAACCTGAAGATTCAAATCCAAGTTATCAAAGATGCATGAATCAACGGAAATTATTCCCAAACGGAAATAAGGCAAGATGCATCAAAAGTCGGATAAGTGCTATTAAAATATAAGCACTACAACTTATGGGCAAGCCATATCTTTGACCGAGACTGTCAGATTTATGAAACCAAGACCATGCCTAACCAATTAAATATACCCAAAGTTAGGATTGTCAGAACTCATGGAATGTTTAGGGAAATGAGATTCCAACCATGTCCAACGGACAAAATCTCAAAACAACCTATAAATAACCTTTTCAGCAAAAGTGACAAAGCAATACATATAGAAAAACATCTGGACGTATAAACAAGAAAATGGTCCAAAACTTTGCTGAATTTATTTGAGAGAAAAAACTTATAAACTCCAGAGCCGAAATCCTTTAAGCTTCTCAAATACATTCCTAGACAGTCACCCATATTTCAAACCTCTTTTTAAGAAGAACCTACACTACTATTGAGATATCTCCAAGTTGTTTGAACTTTCCAAAAACAAACAAACCCGTGACCAAAACCATCAACACCTTTCATCTGAGTGAGAAAGCTTGTTGACTTACAAGCAATATTTTTGTGTAAAAGAAGTTTGTGGAAGAAGATCTCTATTGGAGCTGAAATCTGTGTGACCAAGGAGTTCCGAGATCAAGCGTAACTTGCACCATTTCTGAGTGAAAGAAGCAAGGGGATAGAAGGTCTTTAGTGGAGTTGAAATCTGTGTGACCAAGGAGTTCCGAGATCATATCCAATCTCCCTCTATTTTGTAGAAGTCTCTATGTGACTCTTCGATAATCATCATAGTGGAAAACCTCCCTGATAAAAGGACAAGAAGGACGTAGCTGGGATTACATCACCCAGTGAACCTTACAAATATCTTGTGTCATTTACCGCTTTAACTATTTACTGTTTTATTGCCTTCCTATTCATATTGCATATACTTTGATAAAGTTTTAAAACAACTAAGCGACTACTTTTGATTAACAAACCGAACGCCAAGCTATAAAATACTTCCGCTGTGCTAACCCTGATTTAGTGACTAAACTCTGCCCTACTTTGGCAAGCGTTGAAATCACCAAGTCTAAGTTAACTTTTCCCAAGCGCCTGAAACTAGCGCTTAAGTCATTATCTCTCAAGCGCCGCACCCAGCGCTCAAAGCTTTCCGAGCGTTCAAATACTTCAAAGTGATACGAATTTTTAGAAGTCGAAAAAGACTTCAGGGTTTATTCAACCCTCCCCCTTTCTAGACCCTTTCGTATACCACTTGGGACCAACAAGAGTCAACCATACGAGTATCTGTGAGATGAGCCCGCTCAAGAATATCTGCAGTGTACTTAGACTGAGAGAGAAAATATCCCTTCTCAGAATAAGCTACCTCAATGCCTAAAAAGTAACGTAGATGACCTAAATCTTTTATCTCAAAGCGACGAGACAAAGTAGATTTTAGGTTTGTGATACCATCAATATCATCACCTGTAATGATCATATCATCAACATACAACAAGAGCAAAATACGACCTGCATGAGATGATTTAACAAATAATGCCGAATCATGAAAACTGGAAATAAAGCCAAGAGAAGATACTACAGTGGAGAACTTGTCGAACCAAGCTCGTGGGGCTTGTTTGAGACCATACAAGGCCTTCTTAAGCCTGCACACCTGCCCTGGACTATGAGAAACACCAAGTGGAGGGACCATGTAGGCTTCCTCCTGAAGATCCCCATTCAAAAAGGCATTTTTAACATCCATTTGTGAAATATGCCAATGACGAACAGAGGCTACTGCAATAAGAACCCGGACAGATGTCATTTTTGCAACCGATGCAAAAGTCTCCTCATAATCCATACCATACTCCTGAGCAAAGCCTTTTGCAACCAAACGAGCTTTATATCGCTCAATAGAACCATCAAACTTGGTTTTAATCTTGTACACCCATCGGGAACCAATAGCTTTCTTACCAGACGGTAAAGAAACCAAATCCCAAGTACTAGTTCTGTCTAAAGCAGACAGTTCCTCACTCATAGCCTCTTGCCAGAGAGGATCACGAGATGCCTCAGAGTAAGAGATAGGCTCACAGATAGAGTTAATAGAAACTAAAAAGGAGACGAATGATGGAGAATAGCAAGAATAATCATAATCAGATACATGGGTAGATCGAGTAATGCGTTTAGGATAGCGAGGTGGAACAGGATTCGCAATCACAAGAGGTTCTGGAACAGTCATAGGAGGGGGTCGAGTATCAATATCATGGGACCTGCCAGAAGACTGAGAAGTAACAGATGATATAGGTGTAGAATCAGATGTGCAATCTGTAGTGAAAGGATCAATCTCAACAAGGTCAGATTTTGACATGTCATGTGAAGTAGATGGGATGGAGAAAAAAGGAACATGCTCAATAAAGGAAACATTACGAGAAACATACAATTTTCCAGAAACTGGATCATGACAACGATAACCTTTTTGTCCATCCCCATATCCAAGAAAAACACAAATAGCGACATGAGATAATAACTTAGTGCGCTCTGCATGCGGACGTAAGACAAAACATGTAGAGCCAAAAACTCTCAAATGGGAATACAATGGGGTGTAACCAAATAGTCTAGCATACGGAGAAATCCAAGAATTATGAGAGGTAGGGATCCTATTAATAAGATAAACAGATGTAAGGACAGTTTCTCCCCAAAATTCGCTAGGGACACTAGCGGACAAAAGCATAGATCGGGCTGTCTCAACAATATGCCTATGCTTTCTCTCGGTTACCCCATTCTGTTGTGGGGTATCAGTACAAGAAGTTGATGTATTGTACCATCAGCTTTGAAAATACCAGAAAGATCTCCACTAGTATACTCACCCCCTAAATCAACCCGAAAACATTTAATAGTGGCAGAATGTTGAGTTTTCACATAGGCTTGAAATTCAGTATAAGTATGAACAAGATCAGAACGTCGTTTCAGCAAATAAACCCAACAATAACGAGTGTAATCATCAATAAAAGAAACATAATATCTAGAGCCTCCCTTAGTGGAGATAGGTGTCGGCCCCCAAACATCAGAATGAACTAGATCAAATGGTGCAGAAGAAGTAGAAGTACTCAAATTAAAAGGCAAAGCAGAAAATTTTCCAAGTTTACATCCACTACAATCAGAAATATCATCGGAAGGTAAATCACCAAGAATACCAGTAGTACACATAAAACGTAGGCGAGATCCTAATACATGACCGAGTCTAGAGTGCCACAAATAAAATTTCGAGGAAGAAGGTGTCAAATGAAAAGAAGACAAATTAACACGCATAGCTGCTACATGTGTAGGAAGATGCAGTTCATCCAAAACATAAAGACCTTTCCCCTTTCTACGCCCTGTCCCAATCACTCTCTTGGATTTTAGATCCTGCACATAACAAGAATTTGGGAAAAGGCCAACAAAACATCCAGAGTCACATATTTGAGCAGCTGAAGCAAGATTCATATGTAATTTTGGAATACAATAAACATCAGGTAAAGATATAGTAGATGTATGAATGGTACCAATGCATGTTAATGACATAGGTGTGCCATCAGCAGTCACAACAGAAGTGGAGGGGGGGTCAGAAGATATGGATATAAAAGCAGAAGAATCAGGAGACATATGATTTCCAGCTCCAGAGTCCAAAATCCAAGAAGACGAATTGATACTTGGGCCAATAGATGGTGATTAATCGGAACGAGCAGAAAGAGCATAAGACTGAGGATTACTTTGAAACTGCTGGAAGGCGAGGAACTTCTGAAATTGGTTAGCTACGGAATCAATATTGGGACTCATAGAAGTTCCTGAAGCTGAGTGATCAATGGAGGGCACAAAGGCAGCCTGAGTAGGTGGATAAAAGTTCTGGGACTGACCCCAGAATATGGCTTCTATTGCCCGCCATGATGTTGTTGCGAAGGCTTCCATCCTTGTGACCTTGACTGTGGAGGCTTCCAACCTTGCCCTGACTGTGGAAGCTTCCAACCTGACGCCTTATGTAGCTCAGGACACTGAGCCTTCCAGTGTCCCGGTTCCTTGCAATAATTACAATTGTCTATGACAGATGCTTTATACTGGTGTTAGGGGCTGCAAATACCGGTGCAGACGAAGAAGTTGCCAAAACCGAAGTAGAAGCAGTATGCACCCCCTTTAGACTCTTCAAACAAGTTTCTTCGGCCATAAGCTCATTTACCACATCTTCAACAGACGGTAAGGGTTTGCGGTGCAAAAGGCCTGAACGACAATTTTCAAATTCTGGGCGAAGACCCATCAGTAGCTAAACAAGACGGTCTTCATCTCTACATTTAATATAAGCAGCACATGCTTGTAATTCAACAGATTTTGTCAAAGCTAACTGATCCCAAAGAGTAGTCATTGCACAGAAAAAATCCTGAATACCCAAATCATTCTGTACTAGTGCACAAATTTCAGATTGTAATTGATATTTAACAGCAAAATTATTCTGCACAAACAGTCTTGACAAATAATCCCAAATCTCTTTAACATTGTTGAACTTGGCTAATTGTACTCCAATTCTTTGTTCAACAGAGTTGTTGATCCAAGTGATAATTTTTGAATTATTGGTCTCCCAAACACGAAACAATTCATCAAATTTTTCATCTCCAGTTTTAGGACATTTGGCTTTTCCAGAAACATAGTCCCAAAGTCCCTTCCCCTTTAAAAAATTTATCATCACATAGCTCCAATACGAATAATTCTTTCCATCTAAACGAACACCAATAGATTGTAATGAATCGTCACCTCCAGCCATCGAAAACAACTTAAACAGAAAAAATCCCAAATAACAAGCAACAATCCCAACAAGTCCAATAAGAAACTAGTTATGCAACATCAACAAAGAAATCCAGAGTTAGGGCAGATCTCACCAAAGAAATGCGGAAGTGGTGGAACAAGAATCCAAATTAAGAATGATCACGAACTCTCCAATCAAAGAAGCGAAGCCAGCAAACACGAACAAGCCAGCAGAAAAATGTTGGATCCGCGATCGAGCTTAAAATATTAACTTGGGCTCTGATGCCATGTTAGAATTCATACAATTCATGAATCCTTACAAAGCAATAACAAGAGCAAAGAAAAGAGAATATGAATATTATTTGATAGTGAATTGGTGAGTTAAAAACAAGTAGCTTGGTCCCTTTATATAAGGTCTAATACAAGGGAATAGAGATGATTTTCCTATGTGGGACATTTTACAAATACTAACATAACACAAATACTAATCTAACATAACACAAATGCTAATAGAGCCCAACACCTAGACTATATCTTTATTTCTCAATGAGTAAGTTCTACTATTTATAATAGTGGAGTAAGTTTAAACCTTAACAAATAAGGAAAACAATGCTTAACAACTTAGGAAACAATTCCTATCACAATAGGAACAAACCCAATCAAAATAGGACTCAAATATGCCAAAGTCCGCCCAAAATCTCACAAATAAGCTTAGCCGTGGCTAAAAACCCCGTAGCCGCGGCTAAACTCGTTGTTGACATTCTGGACTGGTAGCCACGGCTAAGCTCGCTGCTAGCTGCAGCTATCACACCTTTTCGTAGTCAATCCACTTCATACGACCCTTTCGCGACTCCGGATCTCTCCGACTCATCTCATCTCCACCTTGGCTCTATTTGACTCCATTTTTCGGCTTTCAATCCTATTTTTGATCCGACTCCACTATATCGCAACAAATAAGGCATACATAAATGAGATGCCTCTCTTTATATATATATAGGTTGTGAGCAAGGACAGACCGGAATTCAGCTACGAGAGGGTAAGATTATGTCGAAAAAAATAAAATATTGTTTACAGTATAATTTTCAGCTCTTGATAGTTTTGTCTTCTTGTTTTTTTCCTTTGCGAAATGTAAATATAGATTCTCTTTAAGTTATGATGTAATGTAGGTAAATAATATCTGAAATATTTTTCTCTTAATAATTAAACATATATAAATAATATCTGAAATATTTTTTTAATTAACTAAGAAAATATAGCTTCTAAATTAAAATGGAAAACCCTAGATTGGAAAGCAGGTACGATTCTAATAGGGGAATATGCAAGAAATAGAGACAAACTCTCTGGAGACGCTAGGTATAGAGGTGGATTGCTAGTTTTCGATGCTTCGATTTATTTATTTATTTATTTTTAACAAAAACCACCCGAGCCGGTGGGGGGAGTTTTCGGGATCCTCAACCCATCCTCATAAATGAATCAGGACTTTACAAGCGCGAGTTAGAGAAACTCATTTTACATGAGAAGGACCAAAGGAAGAACAATCCTAAAAAGAGTATCCTATACAGAACTCAAACAAATCGGAAGGAAGGAAGACTGCCTTTGACAACACGAATCAATCCCGAAGCCCTTTCAAGAATCTGATTTGATCGAAGAATAGTAGAATGATGAGAAGCTACTGCCTGATTGGCAAAGAAGTCAGCAACCTTGTTGCCTTCTCGAACAATATGCGTGAAAACCAGTTCAAATTGAAGTTGATGATGGAGAATCCGAGAAATAAGATGAACAAGCTTCCAATGGCAATTAGAAGGGGAAGTAATCACATGGACCACTGATGCATCAATTTCAACCGAAAGTTTGCGAATACCCAGATCCCAAGCCAAATTCAACCCTTTAACAATCACTGCTACTTCAGCAAATTTGTTATTTGTTCGAGGCTTGTCCAATATATCTCTTCGATTTATATAATATATATGTATGTGTGTGTGTGTTGATCTTTTGATATGTGTTAATCAAAACCTGACGTGTTAATCAAAACCCATATTATACACGTAAAAAATTCACGTAGATTGGTTTAATTAAATGTACTCTCATTTTTCAAACAAAACTTAATAAAAGTACTCACAACATTGAGTTAAAATGTTTAGCAAACATATCATGCATATTTCATAATATATTTACCGAATAAAATTGTACCAGTTTCGCTTAATTCACTTTTCAAAAATTAAGTAAATTATATAATAACCCGCTAAGAAAAAGAGTTAAATTTGAGTGTTCAACTAACAATTCAGCTATATTTCTCTTTTGGGGTAAAGTAAAACATGCAAATCTCACAACAAAAAAACTAATATATAACACAAAGTACTATAAACTTCCAAAAGATCCAAAATGCACATGATATATAAAATCGAGAATTGCTGCCTAGATAAAGCCATGTTTGTGAGACAGCAAAGAATTATAAAACTCCTCACTGAATCAATAATCCCCAAAATTTCTCTTCAATGTCAATAAATTTATCTTTCATCAGGAGATACCTAAATGTTCCCGATGTAATCAACCAGGAAAACTTGAATATAAAATAATCAACAAATTTCAGACACAATTCCCGAAACTATTCAAACAAGCTTGAACAATACCTTACTCGGTTTGACTAGATTCACTTAAACAGCTATTGTGTTGTTACACACAAACACATTTTTTGCAAGTATATTTATCAAGAAAATTAGATGAGCTATTGATTATATAACAATGTGGGAATGTTTTCACTTTTGCAGTCGAGTTAGAAATATTACAAGACTTGCATCATCGATGGGCCCCGATTCGTGGATTAGTTTGTCAAATGGCCTCCATTGTCACATCCAGATATTTTTTTGTCACAAATGTTAAGAACACTCCGACGAATCTCCTCGGGAAGTTCCTTTAAAAGCTCTAGAACAGCTCGTTCATGCTTCTGCTTAAGCTCATCTAACTCCTCGAGCTGCTTATCCAATACAAACTCAACCTTCTTGACAATAAATTTGATCTCTCCTGAATCAATTCCACATGGCATCATATTTTCTTCCAATGGATGAGACCCGTTGGCAATTTGTGAATCATGGCAAATGTTTAGGTCTTTATGGTTAATAGGGGATTGCAAATTTTCTTCAGACCAGCTATCTCCAGAGGCTACTGACTCTGGTGGCATCAAGTTAGATGGCCCGGGCTTTAGTGGAGAGCCAGCGCCGTTAGCTTTGGGTGAATCTGACCAATACTTTCGACCCGATGGGAGTCTTTCCAAAACGAGGGGTCCAGATTGAGCAGAATCGTTTGTCATTGGGGAGAAACTATCCTGTGGTCCAGATCCATTAACACTTTCTGGAATTGCGTCACTGCTAAAAGTGTCGTTGCCCAAGAGTTCTTTGGGTACCCAACCGGGAATGTGGGATCGGATTTCAGAATCGATCATTGCAGCTATAACTGAGACATCGTGATCCGTCAAATCCAGCTCTTCGACCATTTCACTAGCAACAGCAGTCAAAGTATCCTCCTCGATATCAAAGGGGAAGTGAATGTTACGAAAATGACCTGGGTTCATACAGAAAGTAAGATCGTTAATATTCATGAGGGACCCCTTTTTTTCTTTATGGATAGAACAAGGAGAAAGGTGCATATATATGGGCCGAGCTTGAGCTAAAAATTAAGAGGTTGAGTTCGACAAGCCTGAATAAAAGAGCTCAAGATCTCGAGCGAGAAATAAAAAGGAAAAAAAATATATATATAGTTTCGAGTAAATTATTAAATATACCATGCAATGTTAAAGACATCAGTATATATGTACATATTAATAGGTATGCATATATATAAGTATATATTAATAAAAAATATATTTTTATTATTATTATTAATAGGCGCACGAGCCCTGTAAACATGTATAATTGACTCGATCCCCAGTCGAGCTTTTACAGAGCCGGCTCGACTCGATGCTCACCCCTAACAGAGACCAACAAATAAAAACAAGAGCATTTATAACCTGATGAATCTGCTATTCGGAGCTTCAAAAATATTGTGTTTTGGTCTTTTCTTTGACCCTCCACCATGAAGTCTCGACCTCCTTCAAGCAAAGAGTCTTCTGGGGTTTTTCCATTGTCAAACTGGTTGCCATTATCATCTGCAGATACAACTGGTCAAAAACTCCGAAACTATGTTATATACTCCATTCATAAATAGAGGAAGCTTGCGAGGTGTACCTGCACTGGAGGACTGTAGTGAACAATTTCTACTCCCGAAATCCTCATCTGATTGGAGAAATGGGTCCATCAGTAGTTCTTTGGCTGACAACCGATCCGAGACTTTTGAAATGCATTTTTCTATAAATTTCCGCACTCCTGGATCCTTCACTTTTCCTAATGATGCAGGCTTGATTCCCTTTAACAAGGAAAAAAATGATAAAGAACTTAGTTTTGTGGTACAGAGAAGAGAAAGTGTATAAATTATCTCACCTCAATTGACACCTGCATCATGACGATTTCTTTTAAGAAAGTAGAAATAATTGGTTTCCTGCTTTTTACTAGTGCAACTATGAAAGTCATAGGGGGATAAGAAATTAATAAATCCATCCAACCTCACTTGAGATAGTCGAGGTTTTAGATCTTCCTGAAATTTGGGGTTTAGAGTGCAATTAAATCACTTATGAAGCAAAATAAGCAGCAAATCCACATATTCTGCATGCAAAGGGACCTTAATTATATTTGGACATACTGGGGAGACTCGAATAATGATCCATCACAAGAGGACGGAAATGAGCCAGAGTTGAAAATAAAGGATTCAGCGAATATGGCTTGTGTTCATAACTGAGAAAAGACCCATCCTGACTGTTTTATTTCATGGTTTTAAACAAGGCACAAACTAATCTTTAATTTGCAATGCAGAGGTTCAAAAAGATATGCCCAAGCCAGCACAAGAAAACAGAGCCATTCAGTGGATTCATTGAGCTGAACCATGTAATTCGTGTGTCCTTACCCTTTTGTATTTGAACAATTTTTCTGCTTCTCCCATATTATTTGGGTAATTCATAAAAATTCCGCAAGCATCTTTTATGCTATAAATATTCTCGTAAGAAATATAAAAAAACATATTACAGTTAGAAGATCAAGAATAACTTACAGCTGTCACTTTCTTATATATCTGAGCAGCATTGGCACATTCATAATATGGATACTCAAGGGTCACTAGCTCGAGCAAGCACATACCAAAAGCATATATGTCTATAAGTTCATTGTACTCCTCCTCATAAAGTTCCGGTGCCATGAATTCCGGGGTGCCTATCATCAAAATTGCATTTAATCTTGACAATTAAACTTCTAACGAATACCAAATTGAAATATGGACGAAAGAGTAATTAAATCAAACCGTTACCTATGACACTGTGAGCTGAACGAGCCTGCTGAAGTATAGCAGCGAGTCCTAGATCACCAATTTTCACCTCCCCTTGATTCCCATTTACAAAAATATTATCACATTTCAAATCCCGATGAATAACTGGAGGATCATGACTATGAAGATAAAAAAGCCCCTCTAAGATTTGTCGAGACCATTTCTTCAATGCCCTCACATCAACATGCTTATGTTTCTTCCTATACCTACACAGACACATTAACCTAATTTGAACTCGTATTTCACAAAGTAGATATGTAAGTTCATAGCTAAAATTAAAAATAAAGATCAATCATTCAGAATTTGAACATACTGTCGCAGAGTCCCAGACGTGAAAATTTCAGTAATGAAGTTGATATGCTCTTTCCTGGTATCGACCCACGAGTTGTAAAATTTGATAATGTTTTTGTGCTTAAGTGTTTTTAGCAAGTGAACTTCCGAATACAACCGCTCCAAATCAACGGCATTTCTTAATAGATCTGCGACTTTAACCTGATTCCAAGCCACCTCTATTCCTTCCCATCCATCAAACCCTCTATATCTAAATTCCATGATCAAAATCAAGGATCACACAAGAAGGCCATTTCCAATCAATTTTCCACTTAAAATGCTTCAAATTAACAAACTCCTATCAAATAATAAATATCAAAACACAAAAATTTCCAGGAAGGATACACTTTCTTGAAAGCTCCTTTGCCTAGTACTTCTTTATACTGCAAAAACGCAACATAACAAAATTGAAAGAACTCAGCAACCAGAACAATCAACACTTATAATAAGTCAGAACATTAAGCTGATCAACAAATCTCGAATCATTTCAAAATTATAAAATACAACATCAGACATATAAGAAGTCACACAATATTTATATCAAAAAATTCAGATATTCTGCAAAAACAAATTGTACGAACCCGACCGTAGCGACCGGATGGATCAACTTCAACGAACTCAGGTTCAGTATCGGAATCGTCAGGGTCGGGTTCCGAAACCGAGGCTTGTGGCATTCTCCTACTTAATTGAAAAGGAAATTCGGAAAATCAAAACACTATCAGATTCAGATCTGGTACTGAAAATCTCTAGTAGCTAAAGCTGAATCAACTGATTTTGCTGCAATTTGACAGTCGAAATCGAATAAACTAGTTATGCAGCACTGAAAAATGAGATAGTGCAATTCAATTGCTCCAAGTATCGGCTATGGAGGATTCGAATTCAAAATTGTAAAACTGGCTCTCGTTACGTCGATTATGTAGATATTTTGTGTGTGTATATATATGTATGTATAGGTGGAAAGAAAGATGATGATGAGGAAAAGCTTTTCTGTGTGAACGGAGGAAGCAAAGCAAATCTCAGTCTAACTGAGTTTTGATGATTGTGACTTATGGACTGTTTCTTTTACTATATTTTTAGTCTTCTTTTTTGTTCTTATCTTTAATTATTTAATGCAAAAATGAAATGCTGAAAAACTGGGATAAATGGATGGCGCCGTATTAAGGTGTATTCATTGGCGTGGTTAATTATTTTAAAGTATTACAACAAAAAACAGATATATTGCATTTTTTCGTTCCACAAGTGTACCGGTGTACCCTTTGTACATTTTAGGTTCCACTGTGATTTGTCACACATTTAGTCTTCACTAGTAAATAACACGTGCGTTGCACGTAAATCATATGCTTTCGTTAAAATAATTTATGTATGTAAATAATGTTTAATTTTTAAATATTATATAATTCAAAATTTAATACTAGTTTTGTTAAGTGAATTATTATTTAATAAACTATAATTATTTGAAATACTAAATATTAATCGAAATGAAAGTCTAAATTAATTAAAAGAAAAAAATTGTTCCTTTTCTTGTTTACTTTTCACCATCCAAACTTTTCATTTTTCCTCTCCTTGAGTACTTTGTGTACTTGAAATTATCACTCATTATTGTTCAAAAATTCAATATGTGTGTCTTCTTGCTTTTCTTTTTTTTTTTTAATTCTTTTTTAGCTTTTTTTAATTTCTAAAACAATCGTAGCATTTTTTCCCCTCAAGATCATCGTATGTGTCTCATTTTAAATCTCAAGTGCACTCTTCACAAAATCATATTTAATAGATAATGATTTCATTTTTGCTTGTTTCACCTCTGTTAAGTGAATTCTTATTCGGTTGATAAAAATGTAAAATAAGTAAAAAACAAATACATATTCTTTTAATTTGTCATTGTAGCCACAATTGATCCTGTAGCTACAAGGGTAGTCAAATTGGTCTTGTGTATTTTTTAACTGGCAAAATTGATCATGTATCTATCAAAAACTCCCGAATTGAGGAGAAATTTTGCCCAAAATTTTCAATTTGAGTAGACATCAAGGAATACAAATTTTTCAATAAAGTATTTAAATAATTACGAAATTACTGAACATTTAGAAAAACCTAAATCATAATTTAATTAAGTGAAATCATATTACGTAAACTATAATAACTTGAAGCTTTACGAATTCTCTTGTTTGACCCTGATTGACTCATGATGTTTTTTAAATTTGTTTCATAAAATTCTTTTTTCATTTTTCTTCTTAAATATTCTATTATCTTTTCCCGTCATTCAGTATATGATTATAGGTGTTGTTTTTCTTCTTCTCTTTAATTGTGAAAATACTGAAATAAAATAAAATAGTACACAAAAGAATACCAATAATTTTTGAAATTATTTTATCCTTTTTTTAGATTTTATGTTATTTTCAAAAATTGTATATAACTAATTTTTATAGATTCATTAAGTTTTTTTTTGAGGAAATAGATTCATTAAGTTAAAAATCGAAATAACAAAGAAATTCATTTTCTACTCAAGATCTGTTGATCTAATGGTATCCACCTCCCACTTTATGTGAGAGGTCCTGAGTTCGAATCCAAACTGGCACAAGTTGTGGCTCTCGCCTCTTTTATGGAGCTAGATAGAGCTTTTATGGCTCAGGATTATGACTATCAACTCGGACCAAAAATATAAAGTGTCCTAATCTATTTGGACCAAAAATATATAAAATACTTAAATAGACATGTAAAGTGAAATATATAACTAAATATATTTGCCAGATATTTAAATAGGCTAAGAGAAATGTCAAATTAAAAGTTAAAGATGTATAAAAGTGGAGCCAAGTAAACACAATGTACCAAAAAAGGGCCAAAATATATATACTCAATCTATTTAACTTTATTTAAATAGTAAGTTTAATCTAGCTGGTTCGCTCGGTGCCCACCCATCAAATAATCCGCAAAGACAAATACTTTATTTTAAAATATTAACTCTACGTTATGATTGTCAAATTTTGTATCATAATGGAGACATTATTGTATCATGTAACTGATAATTTCATGTACTTATATTCTTTTCTATTAAATTTTTTTTTTTTTGTAATTAACTTCATACCTGTAAGATTAAGTAAAATAGATCAAATGAATGCCACAAAACAAAAGGAAAGAATGAAAGTGATGACATAGTGAAATAAGAAATTATAAGTCAAAATAAAGTAATAATATATGGAGGGTAATATTTGTTTTATATTCTTGAAAATTGTGTTTTAAAATTATAAAGATATTTTGGTCTATTCATGAAAGCAAAAAGAAGATTGGAGTGCCATTATCAAGTTTAAGAGTGCAAATGTCAATAACCGTTAAAATACTCTTTAGAATGATTGGCTACTTATGCCCAAGTTTGATTTCTTGTTACTTTTAGCTAATTTATTGATCATCTTTCATATTGTTTTAGATTGTATAATTTTATGGTTTACTTTCAACAGTTAGATATTTGACAATTTGGTGTGATACCTATGGTTAACGATATATATATATATATATATATATATATATATATATATATATATATATATATATAATCTACATTTTTTGTTTTGGAGTTTTCCTATACATTATTGGCGTTTCATTTACACAGGAATTTGAAGAAAAGTAAATTAAGTTTTCTTTTATATTTTTACTTTTAATGAATATTTTTTTTATTATATTTTGTATTGTTTTAGATCGGATCTTTATGGTTTACTTCAAGAGTTAGATATTTGAGAATTTGGTGTGATACTTATGGTTAACGATGTATATAGTCTATATTTTTTTAGTTTTGGAATTTTCCTGTACACTATTGGCGGTTCTTTACAGAGGAATTTGAAGAAAATAAAATTAATTATTAATTTTTTTTATATTTCTTTACACTATTATCAGTTTTTTATGGAATTTTGGTCGTAGGACCAAATAGGAGTATTTTAACTAATTATCTATTTCTATTATAAAAGTACGAGTTGGTTTTTTGACATTGTTGATATACCTAAAATATCCCTATGAATATAATTCTTTTAATGGCAAGAGTCAAAAATAAATTTTAAGAATCTACAACAATAAGAAGTATAATCACATTAGGACTCTAGAATGAAATTCCATATTGATGTATAATTACAATAAAATTCTATATATACATTAGGACTCTACAATATAATATAAGATTAATCCTATTTTATTTATTCATTTAAAGAAGAAAAAAAGAAAGCTTTATTTTTTTTTGGTAGAATTTGTAGAATTTTATTGTAATTATACATCAATATGGAATTTCATTCTAGAGTCCTAATGTGATTATACTTCTTATTGTTGTAGATTCTTAAAATTTATTTTTGACTCTTGCCATTAAAAGAATTATATTCATAGGGATATTTTAGGTATATCAACAATGTCAAAAAACCAACTCGTACTTTTATAATAGAAATAGATAATTAGTCAAAATACTCCTATTTGGTCCTACGACCAAAATTCCATAAAAAACTGACAGATCCGTTAGTCAGAGGCAAAAATGAAAAAATTAAAACGTCGCATTTATTAGATTTTCAGATATGAAAATGTTAACATTTATTAAACACTTTATGAAAATTTTCCAAAAATATTTAGATTTATTTTCTAAGTTTTTTCTATTTTATTTATTGATTTTGATCTCATACTAACAAAACTGTCTATTTTTTACGGAAATTGGTCGTGGGACTAAATGTAAGAATTTGAGGATTTATGAGATGCAATGTTAGACATACTACAAGCGCGAGACCAAAAGAACAACAATATATCTATGGGACGAAAAATGCGATTTACCCCAACAAAAAATTTAGTAAATACTTTTTCTACATGGTTGAATAATATAAAATGATAATGCAAAATTTAGTATTGAAACTTGAAACAAAACTTAACATTGAAATTTTGTTCATATGAGACTTATTAAGAAAAACATGTGAAATATTAGTTCAAATTAAATAATCTGGCTCTAAGTTTGAGATAATATATGTTCGGAAGGATCGCCTTCCAATTCGAAGTTTTTTCCGCCGAATGAGATCGAATTATTAGGACATGAAAGAATATCCAAGAAATTTAAATTCTTTTAATTTGCAGATTTTTGACATTTTATGCGAATGGCTCCTTATTAATGGAATTAGAGATCTGAATTAGTTGAGATATGCAATTTTTTAAAATAAAAAGAGAAATATGTCTAATTTTATTATGATTTTCCATTTTGGTGGTCAAGTGCAAGGTTGAAGTTTGGAAGCATTTAAAGAGTCAAAGCTACTTTTTCTCTTGAAAAAGATGGAAGTGAAATCTTGATTATAATTATTCGTATCTTTACAAAGTTTGACGTCACTTATGAAGACATCAACATGATACAAACCTGCAAATTCACGTGATATTAAGGTTATGGGGTGTCACAATAATGCCCATATAGTTGGGGAGATTTAATGCTAATTATGATATTCAAAGAGGTTTGCACATGGGTATCATAAGGGATACAATACCCACTTCATCAATGTACTTTTTAAAAAAAATAAAAAAAATCCATAAATATAATGGAGAGGAATGAGCCTATAGCCACTTCGAATGAGGAGCTTCTTACCACAACAATAACTAGGATTCCAGTAGGGGTGTACACGGTCGGGTTCGAGCGGTTTTTGAAAAAAAATTAACCCGACCCGACATGTGCGGGTTGACAAAATATCAAACCGAAAACGCATTATTATCTTTTCAAACCGAGCGGTTCGGGTCGGTCGAATTTAATGTTTTAGCGGGCGGGTTGGCGGGTTATCAAATTATAGTTATAATTTTTACAACTTAATTTTAGTTATAACTAGTAAGTAAGAAATTAAATATTATACTTGTTGTACATTTATAAAAAAAAAAATTGAGTTGGTGAGAAATAAACAAATAAGGGGTGTTATTAAATAAAATTCATATTATCATAATTTCTAAGGAGTGAAAAACTCTCAAATATTAATATAATTAATGTTTTTTTATAAATTTATCATCAAAATATACATATACATATAAATTTTTCGTTCAAATCAAATAAAAACAAGTGTTCAAACGAGTCAGTTTGTTTGCTAAAATGAAAAATAAAGCATGTTACATGAATATGAATTAACCACTCTTATTAGAGAGTATATATGCATATATAGTTTTCAAAGTTTAGTGTTAATCTTTAACTATATATACTTATACTTGTAACATAAATGATTAGCGGTCGGGTTGCTGGTTAGGCGGGTTACAATTATTAAACCCACCACCCGACCCGAAAGTGACGGGTTGCAATATTTTCAACCCGCCACTATTATTTAATAATTTTAAACCAACGGTTTTCGGGCGAATCGACTGGGATTGAGCGGTTCGGGTGGGTTGGGCGGGTTTATGTACACCCCTAGATTCCAGTATCAATAAAGGTGAGTTTTGTCCCAGTTGTGTAGTTGCTTATAAGAAGAGATTGATATCCCATTTAGAATGTCCAATCGTTGGGGAATACGATTCAAAATTGTAAAACTGGCTCTCGTTACGTCAATGAATTTTTAACTTTTAGTCTTATTCGAAGTATCTCACATTTAACTCCAATCAAAATTTTCGTCCAAAATTTAACGGTCAACTCCATTAGTCAACATTTTAAACTTTTTTTTTTTTAAGAATTGGTGCGTGAACCTGTAAATGTATGCCAATTTCTTAGAGAAAATACATCAGCAACCTGTAAATGTGTGTATATGTAAAATTATTATTATGAAACAACCCCAAATATTATAAAGTAGAGAGATTAGAGAACTAAATAAAGAATTCTTTTATTGATTTTGTTATCTCTCTACAATACAATGGAATAACCTATTTATAGGCACAAAACAAGAATCTCAAAGGTTGATTACATAATGAGGAGAGTAAATTACATTGACTCATATTAATGATGAAAAGTGGAAGGACATGGAGACGAAGTGGTTTTGGAGTTGTATGGACATCCACAAAATAATTATTCATAACACTCCCCCTTGGATGTCCATCACTTAAGAATATGCCTCGTTAAAACCTTACTAGGAAAAATTCAATGGGACAAAAACCTAGTGAAGGAAAAAGAGTACATATCAATACGCAATCAGATGCTGCCTCATTAAAAACCTTACCAGGAAAATCCAGTGGGAAAAACCTTGGTTAAGGGAAAAATAGTACAGCGCGTATTATCTCCCCCTCATGACAATATCAGTGAAGATCTTTAAGTCTACGCATGCCAATATTGTAGACTAGTTTTTCAAATGTTGCTGTGGAAAGTGCCTTGGTGAACAAATCAACAAGATTATCACGGGAACGGATTTGTTGAACATTGATATCACCATTCTTCTGAAGATCATGAGTGAAAAAAACTTTGGTGAAATATGCTTTGTTCTATCTCCTTTAATGTACCATTCTTTCAATTGTGCGATACATGCAGAATTATCTTCATATAAGATCGTCGGGATCATTTTTCCAAAAGATAAACCACAATTCCCTCGAATGTGTTGAATCATAGATCTTAACTAAACACATTCTCGACTTGCCTCGTGAATAGCTAAGATTTCTGATGATTAGATGATGTGGCTTATATAGTTTGTTTCATAGATCGCCATGAAATGGCTGTGCCACCACATGTAAATAAATAGTCCGTTTGTGAACGACCATTATGGGGATCAGACATATATCCAGCATTTGCATATCCAATCAATTCGGACTTGGGTACATTTAAATAAAACAAACCCATATCGATTGTTCCTCTAAGATAGCGGAGTACCTACTTAACCCCATTCCAATGCCTTCGTGTAGAAGAAGAACTATATCTTGCTAATAGATTAACAGCGAATGCTATATCAGGTCGAGTATGACAAGCAAGATACATTAGTGCACCAATTGCACTTAGATATGGTATTTCAGGACCAAGTAGTTCTTCATCACTTTCTCGAGGTCGAAAAGGATTTTTGTTCACATCTAGTGACCTTACGAACATCGGAGTACTCAATGGATGTGATTTATCCATATAGAATCGCTTTAGCACCTTTGATACATAAGTGTCTTGATATACAAAAATTCCTTTCTTTAAATATTCAATTTGCAACCCAAGGCAAAATTTTGTTCTTCCAAGATCTTTCATCTCAAATTCTTTCTTTAAGCAATTAACAACCTTTTGAATCTCTTCAGAAGCTCCAACGATATTTAAATCGTCAACATAAACTATAATTATAACAAACTCATTTCCAAATCTTTACATGAAAATACAAGGGCAAATTGGATCATTCGTATATCCTTCCTTCAACAAATATTCACTGAGATGATTATACCACATTCGTCCGGATTGTTTCAGTCCATACAGGGTCTTATTTAATTTAATTGAATAATGTTCTCGAGAACTTGAATTATATGTTTCAGGCATATTAAATCCTTTAGGGATTTTCATATATATATATATATATATATATATATCATTATCAAGTGAGCCATACAAATAGGCTGTAAAATCATCCATTCGACGCAAATCAAGTTTTTCATGCACTGCCAGACTTATTATATAACGAAAAGTAGTTACATCCACCACAAAAGAATAAGTCTCCTCATAATCTATGTCAGGTCGTTGCGAAAACCCTTTGGCAACAAGACGTGCCTTATATCTTACAATTTCACCTTTCTCATTTCATTTTCGCACAAATACCCATTTGTATCCTACTGGCTTTACATCTTCAGGTTACGGACTACAGATCCAAAAAAAATTCGTTTTGCAAGCGAGTTTAACTCTGCCCCAATTGCGTTTTTCCATTTTGGCCAATCATTTCTTTGCCGACATTCATTAACAGACTTTGGTTCTTGATCCTCATTATCATTCATCATATTTAGCGCTACATTATATGCAAATTTATCGTCAACGTTGACTTCATTTCGATTCCATCGTATCCCGTTCATAACATAATCGATTGAGATCTCATTATTTTCACAATTTTAAGGTACCTGAGGTTCTTTTGGAACCGAAATATTAGTTATGACTGGAGACTCTTCTGGAGTTATTTTATCCTCAATTAGACCATCTTGATTCTTAACTCCTTTTTTTTTTTTGAGGATGACTATCTTTGGAACCGATAGGTCTACCACGCTTCAAGCGTGCAGTAGACTCATTACTTGGACCTTCAGGGACAACAATTCTTACTGGAGAATTAACAGCTGGTATATGTGACTTACTCACATTCTTTAGGTCAGTAAATGCATCTGGCAGTTGGTTAGCTAAATCTTGCAAGTGAATTATCTTTTGAACTTCCAGTTCACTTTGTTTTGTTCGAGGATCAAGATGGGATAACGATAATTCATTTCAACTAATTTTCTTTTCCAGCTGCTTATTTTCTCCCCCTAATGTTGGGAAATTTGATTCTTCAAAATGACAATCAGTAAATAAAGCTGTAAATAAATCTCCATTGAATGGCTCTAGATACTTTATTATCGATGGAGACTCGAATCCAACATATATTCCCAACTTCCATTGAGGACCCATCTTAATGCGTTGTGGTGGAGCAATTGAAACATATACCGCACATCCAAAAATTCTTAGATGAGAAATATTTGATTCCTGACCAAAAACCAGGTGTAATGGGGAGAACTTATGATAACTTGTTGGCCTAATGCGAATAAGTGTTGCTGCATGCAAAATAGCATGTCCCAACAAGAAATAGGAAGTTTTGATCTCATAAGTAAAGGTCTTGCAATTAACTGCAGACGCTTAATAAACGATTCTGCTAGACCGTTTTGTGTATGAACATGAGCTACAGGATGTTCAACATCAACTCCAATAGACATACAATAGTCATTAAACGTTTTGGAAGTAAACTCA
The DNA here is from genome assembly GCA_019426215.1 of Buddleja alternifolia. Taxonomy (NCBI): domain Eukaryota; kingdom Viridiplantae; phylum Streptophyta; class Magnoliopsida; order Lamiales; family Scrophulariaceae; genus Buddleja; species Buddleja alternifolia. The sequence continues at coordinate 45,260,822 of CM033391.1, read as the reverse complement.
CCCGCATTATCAAGACGTATTTTCTTAATTGGATAATCAGAAAAATGTGCTCGCAATCGAATCAATTGAGCAAGCAATCTCGCAAACGCTAGGTTGCGAGTTGATAACAAAGATACATGTGACCATCTTGTTGATGCATCAATTAGAACCATAAAGTATGTAAATGGTCCACACGACGGGTGTATTGGTCCACAAATATCGCCTTGAATACTTTTCAAAAATAAAAGAGAATCACTTCCTACTTTTGTTGTTGATGGTTGAATAATCAACTTTCCTTGTGAACAAGCAGCACATGAGAATTCATTCGATTGAAGAATCTGCTGGCTCTTCAATGGATGACCACATGAATTCTTAATTATCTTTCACATCATAATTGATCCGGGATGGCCCAACCGGTCATGCCAAGCAACAAACTTATTTTGATTTGCAAACTTCTGGTTTACAATAATATGTGTTTCAATAGTAGATATATGCGTGTAGTACAAACCGAAGGAAAATGCAGGCAACTTTTCCAATATACATTTGTTACCAGATATTGTTTTAGTGATGTAAAGATACTCAATATTGCCATCACTTGTTGTTTCAATATGATATCCATTTTGGCGAATATCTTTGAAACTTAGTAAATTTCTTTGAGACTTGGTAGAATATAATGTTTCATCAATATAAAATTGCATTCTTCCGGATAACAATATATTAGCTCTGTCGGAGCCTTCAATTAATTTTGCACTACCCGATATAGTACTAACATTGGCTTCTTGCGGTACTAAATAAGAGAAGTATTTTTTATTCTTGAGGATGGTGTGAGTTGTTGCACTATCAGCGAGACACATATCTTCATTATTGATATTGTTGTTGATCGAGTAAATACTCATTCTTTATTGAAACATAAAAAGAAATAAATCAATGTCAAACAATATTATTTAATATGAGAAAAGACAATCTTATGAATAAATTCATTTATTAATCTTAAAAGAAAACAACATGCTTAAATATTTAGTTATAAATTATTAGAATTAAAACTTAACAAATTTATTTTGAACACATCCATCTCCAATCAAGTGATCAATATTTCCATCAGGATTAGCAAAGAAATCAGGACATCTAAATGATTGTCATTAAAATGGACATGATCAGAATCACCCTTTTCAAAAGCGAAATTTCTTTCTATTTTCTTTCTTTTACGTTTCAACGATTCTTGGTAAAGGTCAACAAGATGCTTCAGTGTACGACAGGTACGAGACCAATGACCTTTACCATCACAACAATAGTATGAATTTTCCACAGATTTACTATTTTGGCCACCTTCATTATTTTCTCTTCATTATTTTTCCACTTCTAGTGGAATGATGTGTTCTTGGGATAACCATCACGATAACCATGACTCTATTCACGTCCACATCCACGATTTCTTTAATGATTAAAATAGTTATGTGATGGTACATTTACTTCAGGGAATGTATCCGAACTAGTTGGACGGGACTCGTGATTAAAATAATTATATATTGCTCAACACATTCACTTTAGGGAATGGAGTATAGCTATTTGCACCAAGATGAATTTCAACATCTGATACCCAAGAGAGATAATTCTTCCTCGTAATATCAAAAGCCACAAAGTCAAGTTTTACAAGATTTATCATTATAATACTATGATCAAAGTATAAGAAAATTTCAATAACAAAACATCAATTACATAAAACATTATATGAGCCAGGCGGATATTTGATATTTTGAAGTGCAAAACATACTTCAAAGTATTGCATAACATGTGGCTAATATTTTCTCAAGAATAGACCACTGTAATGTCTACTTAGAAATGGGACAAAGTATTGGATGTATACTTAGGCTTTGTTTGGTAGGGGTCTATAGAGGTGATATATTCATTATCACTTCTAATTTTCAGTTTGGTTCAACAAGATCGGCCCATGATACATAGTAGGCCCGGTTTTTTATCACACCTATTCTAGGATACTGGATACCACCTAGTAGGTGGTATTCATTATCACGAGATTATATCCAAACCTCTTTAGACATGATAATTACTAGTTTACCCCTGTAATAAAAAAAACATACATAACCTAGTTTCTTTGGTATTAAACCATTGTTCATGCAAAGTAAATTTTTTTTTTTTATAATTCATCAATTTTATTATGATACTTGAGATGATTTTATTTGATTTATAAACTGTAGATAGAAATATTTTCAAATCATATTCTAGGGTTAAGAATCAATTTTGAAAGATAAAATTGTGCCTACCATGGGAAGATAATGAATATTTTTTAAAATTGATTTCTTCCTAAAATGAAGCAAGAGGGACATTTTCTAGATTTGTGAAAAGTGAGAATATGACTTTTGGTTATATGTTGAATATGATATTCAAAGTCTCTCTTCCCTTGTTGGTAAGTAAAATAAAATATGGGTAATTTTGGTATTCCAAAAAAATTAATAGGATATTTCAGGGTTTTTCTATTGAATACATCTTAATATAAAATTCTAACCAAAAAAATTTGAAAATAAATCCTTAGGATATCAGTCTTATTTATCTATGCAACCAAACAATTTTTTGTCAATGTATCCCTTCATTTCTACCATAACTATCAATCATATTTTTATCACATTCAATCCTATGCGGGCAACCAAACGAAGCCTTAATATAATCAATCTGTGAGTTGATGCAAAGCAAATGAAATCATATTTCTATTTTCTAAACATCAAATACACGTCTTTATATGTAGTAATTAAAAACATAATATTTACCTCACCTTGGTTCTGCTATTAATCCTCTAGAAATCCCGCCTACTTGCAATAACAATCCTTAGGATTAAAGTGCAAACACCTTGAATTAAAAGTGAACTTGTGGACTTGTACGTTGGATGATTTAACAGCCCTTTATGTAAGGGATTTCGTGGAACAAATGATTAACACCTTGAGATGGATCATGCTAATAACGTATTATGAAACAACCCCAAATATTATAAAGTAGAGAGATTAGAGAACTAAGTAGAGAATTCTTTTATTAATTTTGTTGTCTCTCTACAATACAATGGAATAGCCTATTTATAGGCACAAAACAAGAACCTTAAAGGTTGATTACATAATGAGGAGAGTAAATTACATTGACTCATATTAATGATGAAAAGTGGAAAGATATGGAGATGAAGTGGTTTTGGAGTTGTATGGACATCCACAAAATAATTATTCATAACAATTATGTATATATATATATATATATAAATATAAACACGTTGTAGTTAATGTAATTAGTATTATATATTACGAAAAATATTTATATGCGCATAATTGTATACATTTATATATACTAATTGTCAACTGTTAAATATCTGGCTATCTATCTATCTATATCTATACTATTATATATTTGAAGGGGGTGTTTGACTAATTTTGACTCAATACTAATTTGCTAGAATTTTAAGTTTTTTTTAATTGTAAAAGAATCTCATTTTTTTTGAAGAAAATCGGTCTTATATATATCATTCAATCGAAAGTTTACAACGCCTGGACCAATACAATTCATATCGACTGAAACGATGTAGTAAGAGCATCTGAAACACCAATTACCAAGTTTCTTGAAGATAACAAATCTTAAGAACTCACAAACGAACACAAGAAAATTCTTATGCAACTCCTATTCAAGGAGAGACAAAACTCTCATTCAAGAGAGAAAGCAAACTCTCATACGAGAGAGAAAATAAAATACTAAACAAAAAAATCTAAAATGTTATATAAAAATTTATGTATCACCCGTCTTCGTCTCGTTAGATCTCTGTCTTGTTAGATCCAAATCCGTCTCGTCAAATTTGAAAATGTGATGTACATTTTGAAAAAGGGTGCTCCAACCCAACCCGCCGACGATGGTGGTGGAAACAATGGTGAAGTAGACGATTGCTTTCACCAAGCCATCGCCGGGGGAGGAAAATAGAAGAAAAAAGAAGGCTAGAGTTTAGATAGAGGTAAAAGGAATCTCATTTGTTGACTAGATTTTTGAAAATTTGAATAGAGATTAATTGGTATGGAAATGTAAAGACACTTAATTGGTAATTAATGTAAATTATGTATGAAAGAAAAGGGAACTAATTTATTAAGCGTAGGAGCCAAGATTGTACTTCTATCATCTTGGAAAATGCTTTGTGGTTTACTTATTTTTAGTTTCCCTTTAATCATCAATATGGATCCTATAAATTAGTAAATTTTTCCTTATTTTATTTTATTCATATGTATATGTATATGTATATGTATATATATCTATATATCTATTTATATATATATATTGTTGGTATAAATTGAATGTGATAAAATGGATATGCAATTTGAAATCGAGGCGAGAATGAACTCTGTCCTTAACACAATATTGCCCCGCTATAGCCATGCTATTGGTGGTACGGGTTGGTACAATTTGTGTCCCAAGATACAACGATTCTTCTCGGGATGGAACCACTTCAACACCGAGACCCACGAACGAAACCCTGTTTCGAACTCTCAATAACAAAATGATTCAACTCTGGATTTTGTTATTCCCGAAATAACGAAACTTGAGAGGATGAACATAGAAGAAGAGGAATTGTTGATTCACTCTTGGAAAGAAATGATCATCCAAGGGGGTTTATATAGGTTTTAGAAACAAGAGGGGTCATAAGTGTCATTAAATCTAATTTAATGACTCACATAAATGTCATTAAATCTAATTTAATGGCTCACATGTAACGGTCGTAACGGTTTTGACCGTCATAAATACGACCAATCACATGTGTGTTAAAAATACAGCTCGTACGATCGTGACCATCGATTGTAATGAGTAGTATCTTTAACTCCTCATCGTTTTACATCGATGGATCAGAAGAAATTCACGGTAAACCCACAGATTTCAAACAGCAACTTCAACATTTAATTTCTCATTCGTCCGAACTCGGATTAGAGAAATTCAAAATGCACACTTGTTGTTCGAATTTGTTACCGAAAGTACGTCACACATGCTTTATTTACATCCGATTTCCAACAATCCCTCGCACGAATGAAATTAACATATGCAGACACATTGAGAGTTTGGGTGAAAAACTATAGCATCAAAAGAGGTAGCTTTTGGATTTGAACCTTTTTTAGTGAAATATCATCGGATATACTAGGCTACCCAATGAACGCGATGTCTTGAATTGTTCAGCCGTTCGTGTAAACCAAGACAATGATATTCACACCATAGTCTCTCGAATAGATTTCGTTCTCACTGTTGGGTCCATTTTGGCCGTGGCACCCCATCTTGAATTCATAAGTGTTTACATTTTACTCAATGTTTAGGCGGCCGACATCTCATACTTGCATAAGTGACTTCCTATTTAAGAGTATCCTGCCATACTCCACTTCATTTAGACAATATAGGAATCATTAAAAGTCCGACTTAATTTATTCCTACAACTTACAGGATGCACTTCTTTATCCTAGACAATGGATTTAGAGTATATTAAACTCTTAAGTGCCTCACTGAATTTTCACAACTTAATTGTCCCATTGAACCATGATTTTGGGATCTCCAGTCAACATGGCTGGGTTACCGCTGTGTCCATTCTTAATTTGTAGACTTTAATTTCAATCTTCTTGATAGGCAGTATATTTGATCTCTATGCAATCCTTTCATCAAAGGATCTGCAATATTCTCTTTTGATTTCACATAATCAATGGAAATAATCCCGTTAGAGATCAACTGCTTAATGGTATTGTGCCTACGACAAACATGTCTAGACTTACCATTGTACATGCTACTCTATGCCCTTCTGATTTGTCGACTGATTGTCACAATGCATCAGATTTTGGGCCACTGGATTTTCCACGAGAAACATCTTCTAAACATTGTGTATTCACTCAGCTTTTCCATCAACTTTTATCTAAAGCTATGAATTCTGACGTCGAGCTATACAAGTTCATTTAGATGATTTCAATGACACTTCTCCTCCACCACTCGTGGACTTAGAGTCGATTGTGTCTGATATCCAGTTAGCATTATTGTAATCTCGAAAAAGGCAACGATTCTATATTCCATGATTTTGCCTTCATGAATATCAGAATTTTCTGACTTTATGTACGAGATATGCTATGGAGTGCATATCCAATATGCAGTCAACGGTCCTTGACCATATCTTGATTTGTTTGGATTTCGGTATTTTTACCTTATCCAAAACGCCCCACATTTCTAAAGTATTTGATGGAAGGATTGTGACCTGTCCTCATTTCATACGGAGTCACTACTACAAAAATGACCTTTGGCAGCGGTTTTTTTGGGCCTATGGCAGCGGTTTTAACCGCTGTCAAAGGTACCGCTGGTATAGGGGTGGACCTATGACAGCGGTTACAAAACCGCTGTAATAGGTCTACCTATGACAGCGGTTTCCTGAACACCGCTGCGAAAAAACCAAAAAAATAAAAAAAAATTACGGACCTGTGGCAGCGGTTCTACAGAACCGCTGCCACAGGTGGACCTCTGGCAGCGGTTCTGGGAAAACCGCTGCCAAAGGTCTCACCTGTGGCAGCGGTTTTTGGGAGAACCGCTTCCACAGGTGAGACCTTTGGCAGCGGTTTTCCCAGAACCGCTGCCAGAGGTCTTACCTGTGGAAGCGGTTCTCCCAAAACCGCTTCCACAGGTGAGACCTTTGGCAGCGGTTTTCCCAGAACCGCTGCCAGAGGTGAGAACTGTAGCAGCGGTTCTGCAGAACCGCTGTTTTTTTTCTGTTTTTTTTTAATTATTTATTGCGCTGTCATGATAGTGCCTGTAATATGCAATGATCCAATCAACAAATTTCAACTAACAACAAAACATATTCAACATAAGCAAACATCATCCCAAACTTCAATATTACCATCTTTAATCTCCAACAAAATATACAATTAACTAATTAAATTACTAATGACCTTACGAAATACAATAAATCAAATCTCAATTTATAGCAAGTCACAATGTACAAAAACTAAATTACCTAATTTCTAAGGAGCTGCTAAGAAAATGTAACGTGCAACTTCGCAGCGTACTTCATCAATTTGCTCATCAGTATAGAAGGATTGACAATCCTTAAAGTACTGCAAGATATATGTATATATATAGAGATTAATTGCAAAGTGAAATAACATTTCAATTACCTACCAATTAAGGTTTAATAATTTCAAAAGTAATAGAATTAAGTATATATATATATAAGGATTATGTATACCGCTGTTGGGATTATAGATAGTCCGTGGCTAATAATCTCTTTCATGAATCTCATAACGAAATAGCCACAATCCACCTCGTTGGTCTGCCGGGGGCACTACAAAAGCAATCAAACTTACATTGTATTAGAAGACGAACTTCTATACGAATATATAATCTCATGAACCTAGAAAACGCTAACCTTTATAGTAAACCATTTACAGTCCGAGTTTTTGGATTTGTTGGATTGGTTGTTGCAGTTTGCACGAAATATGTGCACAGCTCTATAAAAAATATAAAAACAAGAAAATATGTTAAAAACAAGAAATTATGTGAAATAAATACAATTTAAAAAAATATTAAATATAATGGATACATTGATTGAATGAAAAACTTACTGATTGAATTTTAGCATCATATCATCTCGGTATTGCGGCTCACCATGCACAGAATCCAGATAGTAAACAATCTCTTTAAATGGATTAATTGCAAGCAACAACCAATGACCCCTACAAAACATTCAAAAGATAGTTGAAAATTTGTTTTGCGTAGCTAGTTTTACAAATTAAAATCGAGTCTTTAGTAGCTCACCGGTGTTGTAAGGTGCAAAAAATAACTTATTTTGTTGTGTACTCTGCATCATAGCACGTGCTATGTACTGCACTTGTTGAACTGACGGGTCTGTTTGAGCAGCTATGGAATGTGGGCTAAGGAACCCGAAACTTGTTTCTTTTCCTTCGGGGATCACGTAGTTAAACCACAAACACCTAAATTGAGCATAAAAAATGAATTTCGAGTGACGAAAATAATCGTAGTTTAGATGTAATAAAATAATTAAAAAACTTACTTTATGTACGCTGTAATGATAGAGGCTCCTATTTCTTGTCTACACAGAAGGTGATAGATCTCCTCCCTCCCAATGAACTCTGGAAATGAAACATTCATAATGGCTTCGTCCATATATATATTGATCTGGGCATCAATCTTCATCATCTTCGTGTACTTTCCCAGAAATACAAGGTCATTAGGGAGTCCATCTAGTTGAAGATCTGCACATATGTCTACTTCACCTGCAGGCTCGGCCACTTGAGATTTTCCTTTGACAGTTGACCGCTTCGACGTCCCTGACTTACGGTTTGCAGATGATTTGGACTGTTTAAGCAAGAAAATAAAATATAAATGTTACACACCAAAGTATATTTAGTAACCTCAAACAAATTGTTATAATTTATTAATGACTAGCTATTAATTACATACCGGTGCAGCAGTGACAATGACAAGACTCGCTGGCCAAGCAACAAAGGTACCCAGCGCATGAGAAATGGAGAATATTTCATCATTGAGAGGGACGGGCAGGAGTGTATTAGCCTCAACTGCAGTGTCAATGCGCACTTTCACATTGTTGGTGGCTAATTGACAGTTGTGAAGTGTTCTATCAGTCTCTGATCGATTGTATAGCTGTCCTTTAGCCACCACACGATATGATGGAGATGAAAGTGCTAATTGACATGGAGTGATACCCTACACACACACGTATATATATATATACAACATTATATTAGAAAGTTTTGTATGATTTACAGAAAATAGAGAGTCGCAAGTTATATGATTAATAAACAAGTTCAAATATTTTACCTCAGGAAGCATCTTATAACCTGGTTCTGGGCTGCTATCTTTCAAAGAAATGACGTCATCTTCATGTGGCTGACGCGAGCTAGGGGCTTCCAAAACATCAATTCGTTGTTGCATGGCAACCATAGTTTCGGAGAGGTTTTTCACTATGTTTCTCAAGTTTTCCATCTCCTTTTCTGAAGCAGGCTTTGGATCCTTAAAATAGTCTCTTGTGAGACCCCAAAGCCAACACCCCTAACGCGACCCGGATGCTCTTTCCTTTTAATAGCTTTAGCCAATAGGTCATCTCGACTCGTGTAAGTTCCACTATGGCTAGTGCTCTCTTGTGAAATGCTCTCCTGTAATGATATATTTTTAAAATTAAAAAAATAGTGAACCTTGTGCTTTTAATAGTATTTCAATAAAACAATTAATAGAGCTAAAATTGCCAATAACTCACCATTTCATTCACCACTCTTCTAACATTTTCGTTATCAATTTGATTTGTCGGATCGGAACGCGAAACCCTCCACACGAGTGCTCGTGTCACATCTGTACAATCGGATCCCGCATCCCTTCTTTTATTTATCTGTATTTTCATAAAAAATATATGTATGCATTAACATAGAATTATTATTAAAAAAATTGTAAGGATTCACTGCTAAATGAACTACATACCTCCATTTGCTCCACAACAGCATCTCCAAAACTCCCTTTCCGGTAAGGATATTCAGGGTTCTTTGCTCTTTCCTGATTGTCAATGCTTATTTTCTGTTTATTACATTATCAAATTATTAGCTAAATATAAACGCAATAACCAACAAATGAAACTGTAAATTAAAATGACTAGCTACCTGCCAAGGTTCACCTAAGCGAACCTCTAAAAATGCCGCCCAATCGGCTTGGGATATCTCATATTGTGGAGGTGGGTTGACATTAACATTTCCATCATCATCTCGCACATACTTTCTGCTTATGTAGCTCCTGAAGTTACGTGCTAGCCTCCCAGCTTCTGCTAGTACGTACTTTTGTCGACTTTCGTCAATATCAAACGCCAACTACAAAAAACAAACAATAAAGTATATATAAAATTATAATTTAGAGAATATGATAATATATTAACACTTACAAATAAGATAATATCCAAATTACCTTCATCTCATCCCAAATGTTTTTTTTTGTTGCTGACGGGACTTTGCGCCAAGTACTAATGGCAATCGACACCTTCTGCCGAACCTGCACGCCTATATACCCAACAAATATTGATTTGTTGGGGTTAATTGGCTGACCTCTGTCATTCCAGCCGACAGGTAGCCTTATGCCTTTACTTCTGGCATTGACAACTTTTTTCATAGCAGAGACACCTCTCCGTATGTCCTTCTCATGACCGCTATCTGATCCATATACATCATCGTCGGGAAAACTACCATCAGGATTTGAAGCCATCGACCTACAAAAGACAAATAATACAGAAGTTAGATTCATATAAATTTGGCAGATTCATTTGGCAATAATAAATTTCAAATAGACGTAATAAATACAGAAGTTATCTTCATATAAATTTGGCAGATTCATTTGGCAATAATAAATTTCAAATAGACGTAATAAATACAGAAGTTATCTTCATATAAATTTGGCAGATTCATTTGGCAATAATAAATTTCAAATAGAAGTAATAAATCACAAAATAAACAAAATTATCCTAAACCACAAAATAAACAAAATTTAATCCTCAATTAAACATAATTAACCCCAGCTAAACCAAATTAACCTTAAAATCAATCAACCCCTATTTCCCTTAAATTTTCCACAAAAATTGGCAAATCTCAAGAATATAAATTTTCTAGCAACTAAGTATAAATATTGAAAGAAGTCTATCATACAATTATGAAATAAATTCTAATACCTTTCATCGTTTTCTTTTTGTCGTTGGCTTAGCAGTCTTTTGCTTCCCATCGGTACGACCATTTTTTTTAGTACGGCGACGAACTGACGGATTAATCCATATCCCCTCTTGGTGATCTTGACGCATATACAATTCATCATCACTTATATCCAAGTCATCGTCACTATCAATTGATTGTGAATCACCTAAGGAGATAGGGTTTTCTCCATCATCTTCACTTTCTTCATAATCACCTTCAATACATGTATTTTTGTTTGCCGATAAAACAATGGACCACCTCTTATCAATAGGATCGGTAACAAAAAATACTTGTTTAGCTTGTGACGCTAAAATGAAAGGTTCATCTTTGTATCCCACTCTTTCAAGGTCTACTCGAGTGAAGCCTATTTCACTATTATCGACACCATGTTTATTGTCAACCCACCTACACCCAAATACAGGCACCCGAAACCAACTATAATCAAGCTCCCATATACGTTCAATCACCCCGTAATATGATAAATCGGCATAGATAGGATTATTATCTTTCGCACTTGAGATATGCATTGCTTGAGCTACAAGACTCACACCACTATTCTGCATTGTACTTCGTTCGTCTTGGTCTTTTGTATAGAATGTGCGACCATTGATACGATAACCTGAATAACAAAATACTAGTCTGTCCGGACCCATCGACAGCCGTGTCAATTTATCTGAAACTGAAAGCTGTGGATTCTCTTTCTGTTTTTCTTCAAAATGCTTTCGGAACCAATCGATGAAACTCTTATTATGCTCTCTTGAAATCCAACTCTCATTTTTAATTGGATTGAATCTCCTAAGTTGGTTCTTATGCTCTTCAACATATGGGTCAACCTCATCGGTGTTGTGGAGCACATATAGGTGTGCCTGATCCCTTTGTGTAATATGAACACTAGCTAATTGTTTTCCCATTAATCCGACTCCTTCTGTTCCCCCTCCCACAACATGAGACTTTGGGAGCTCTGCAACATTAGAATCTGTCAGATACTCTGTGCAAAATGTAATGGCTTCATCAACTATGTACCGTTCAACAATGCAACCTTCCGGTCGACTACGATTTTTCACGTAGCCTTTCAATACCTTCATATAACGCTCAGCCGGATACATAGATCTCATAAAAGCCGGTCCACATAGTTGAGTCTCTCTAACCAAGTGAATGGGAAGATGAGTCATTATATCAAAAAAAGCAGGTGGAAAATACATTTCAAGCTCACACAAAGTGATGACAATTTGTTTTTGAAGTGCAGGAAATTGCTCAGGATCAAACACCTTGCTCCACATTGCTTTGAAGAAGAAACACAATTTAGTTATCGTGTCTCTCACCTTTTTTGGCAAAATGGCCCGTATAGCAATTGGTAGCAAATGATCCATGATTACATGACAATCGTGAGTCTTCAAGTGTTTTAGCTTCAAATCCTTCATTGATACAAGACTGCTAATGTTTGAAGAATACCCTTCTGGAACTTTCACTCCATTAAGAAACTCACATAATGCAATTTTTTCTTTCCTGGCTAGAGTGTGAGCTGCTGGAGGCAAATAAGTACGTTTCCCCTTATTTGTTGGTGTCAATTTTCCTCTTATCTTCATTTCAACCAAGTCTAACCGTGCCTTTACGCCATCTTTTGTCTTTCCGGGCACATTTAGAAGTGTTCCAATGACGCTATCAAATACATTTTTCTCAATATGCATTATATCGAGAAAATGTCTAACATGTAAAGACGTCCAATACGGCAACTCAAAGAAAATTGACTTTTTTTTCCACCCAGTTTTTGCAAGGCCACATGCAAAAGTCTTTCCAAATTTAACCTCCAAGTCTCTTACATTTTCAAACACTTCTTCACCAGTTAAGCACTTAGGAGCTCGACCTTCTTCTATATTCCCATTGAAAGCTTTCTTCCACCGACGATATCGATGGTTCCGATTTAGCCATCTCCGATGCCCTTGGAATGCATATTTCTGGGAGTGTGTCAATCGATATTGATCTGTACTCTTCACACATATGGGGCATCCACATTGGCCATGTACACCATATCCCTCGAGGTTTGCTCTTGCCGGAAAATCATTGATTGTTCCAAATAACATGACTCTGAGATTAAAATTTTCTTCTCTCAACCCGTCATATACTTGAACACCGGTGTCCCACAACACCTTCAAATCCTCAATTAAAGGGGTCAAGTAGACATCTATATCATTTCCAGGTTGTTTCGGCCCAGAAATGAGTATAGGCATCATTATATGCTCTCGCTTCATGCATCGCGATGGGGGAAGGTTGTAGATCATCAAAATCACCGGCCATGTACTATGTGAGCTGCTTTGCAAGCCATGAGGGTTCATGCCATCTGTAGCCAATACAAGGCGCAGGTTTCTTGATTCTTCACCAAATTCAGGGAAATCATCATCAATCTTTTTCCATTGAGGAGAATCTGAGGGATGTCGAATCTTGTCATCTTCAATCCTTTCTTCAAACCTTCTATCAGCATGCCATGTCAAGTCCTTGGCTAACTCTTTACTACTGTACATGCGTTTAAATCGTGGTATTATAGGCAAATACCACATGGTTTTGACAGGCGTAGATCCATTCTTCTTGTACCGTGAGGCGCCACATTTTGGACAGGCCTTCAATGATGCATAGTCAATTCTAAATAATACGCAATCATTGAGACACGCATGTATCCTCTCATATCCCATGCCAATTGAGGTTAACATCCGTTTAGCCTCATAAGTACGATTAGGTAACACATTATCCTCAGGTAGCATGCTTTTTAATAACCAAGCAAGTCTGTGAAACTCTTATCACTCCACCCATTGTTGGCTTTTAACTTGTATAGGTTAAGAACTGTTTTCAATCTCGTGAATTTACTACCACTATACAGTGGTGTCTTTGAATCACTTGTCAAATTGTCAAACATTTTAGGACAATTTCGCAAATCCTCCTCAATCACATTTGTCATCTCCTCCAAACGATCAGGCTCATAATCATTCATGTTGAAATCGTGTGATGGATATGATGTACCACCCAAATCATCCAACGGGACACTGCTTTCACCGTGTCTTGTCCAACGTTTGTAGCTTTTATCAATTCCATTACACACCAAATGATCTTCCAACTCACGTGGACTAATTCTCTTTCCAAAACAACAACGTAAACACGGGCAAGTGATCCTAGTTCGATCTGGTGCATGGTCAACCGCAAACTTTATGAACTCTTTCACACCTTTCTCATACTGTTCCGACATACGATCTGCTAAAATCCAACTTCGATCCATTTTGATTCTAAATTAATCAAATTAAACAATTTTATCATCAGTTGATAGTTAAATTAATTAAATAATTTGTATTTTAATTTATTTCCCATTATTCTAGAAAAAATTCAGCAGAGTAACAACGCAAAAATTACTACCAAGTTCTCGACTTAATCTTCACCCGGTTAGGTTGAATCCAACAAAATTCGAATCTGACGATCCGCTAAAATCCAATTTCAATCTTAATTAATTATATTTTCAGCAACTACAAATATTGATCACCAGTCGGATCACATAAATCACATAAAACTATAGATAAAACATTATATTTTCAGCAACTAAGTATAAATATAGATCACCAGTTGGATCAATGTACCCTAAACCACCAAATAACCACAATTTAATCTCAAATCAAACGGAATTAACACCCGACTAACTAAAATTAATACTAAATTCAGTCAAATTCCTAGTTCCCTTAAATTTTTTATACACCCACACATACACAAATACACGCACACATACACAAATATATATACATACACTCATATATGCATACACCCACATATACACAAATACAAGCACACATACACAAATATATATACATACACTCATATATGCATACACCCACATATACATACATCTATACATACTCTATGTGTGTGTGTATATATATATATATATATATTTATATTTATCTAAAAGAAAATACCAAAACTAAATGGACCACGGCGGCGGAAGCGGAGGTGGGCGGCAGGGGCAGCGGCGGCGGAGGTCGGCGGCGGCGGCGGCGGCGGAGGTCGGCTGCGGCGGCGGCGGTGAGAGAGAGAGAGAGAGAGAAAAACCGAGAGAGAGAGAGCAAAACCGAGAGAGAGAGAGAAAAACCGAGAGAGAGAGAGAAAACGGGAGGGGGGCGGCGGATGGTGGTGGTGGTGGTGGTGGTGGTGGGTGTGGTGGTGGTGTGAGAGAGAGAAAAACCGAGAGAGAGAGAGAGAGAAAAACCGAGAGAGAGGGCTAGATATCTAGAGAGAGAAAAAGAGATCTAGGGGGCGGCGGCGGACGGTGGTCTCGCGATGGTGGAGGTGGTGGTGGTGGTGGTGGTGGTGGTGGTGGTGAGAGAGTTGAGAGAGAGAGAGAGTGAGTAGGTGGTGAGAGTGAGAGTGAGAGTGAGGGGGCCGGGTTGTAGAAAACCCGGCCCTTGTGCCAGCGGTTCTGTCGAACCGCTGGCACATGTCTGTTTGTGGCAGCGGTTCGGCTAGAACCGCTGCCACAAAGTACACTTCTGGCAGCGGTTCGGCTAGAACCGCTGCCACAAAGTACACTTCTAGCAGCGGTTCGGCCGAACCGCTGCCATACGTGCGCTTTGTGGCGGCGGTTCGGCCGAACCGCTGCCATACGTGTGCTTTTTGGCAGCGGTTCTGGCCGAACCGCTGCCACATTCAAAATATTTTTTTTTTTTTTTTTTTTTCTGAAACCTATGCCAGCGTTTTGGCTCGAACCGCTGTCATAGGTCCGAACCGAATGCCACTTTTTACAGCAGTTTTCAAAACCGCTGTCATAGGTGCGCTGTAATAGGACTTTTTTGTGGTAGTGAGTCTCGCTCCTACTTTCCAAAATGTAGTTCGTTGAGAGAATCGTCTCCCTCCCCCACAATTCTGCGATACACCAGAATTGATTAAATCCCCTTATCTCCTTGAGATTATTTTTGGGATAAATAATACCAACAACTTCTGGCGATGCGTTTTGCGGAGTCTAACATCGTTATCTCCAACGAGTAGCAGCGCTCTTAGCGCCATCATTCTGGTCACATTAAAATAAATCTAATTTATTTAATCGTTAAACCCAAAATGATTACAAAATTAAATCTAATTTAATTTTGATAGGATGATTAAATCCAATTTAATTTCCATGACAAGATTAAATCTAATTCCATTAAATCCAATTTAATTTCATGGGAAGATTAAATCCAATTTTAATTTCCATGAAAAGACCAAGTCTAATGAAATTAGATCCAATTTAATTTTCATGGGCTCACAAATTTAGTGATTAAATCCAATTTAATCAAAATGAAATTAAATCCAATTTAATTTCCATGGGCTAACAATTTCAATGATTAAATCCAATTTAATCAATTGCCAAATCAAATCCAATTTAATTTTAAAATAAATTAAATCCAATTTAACTTATTATAAATTAAATCTCATTTAATTTAGTTGGGTCCAACCCAATTTAATTCAACTAAGATCCCTTGGCCCAAGCCCACTCTCATTTTAAACTTAAATATGTTGGGTCCAACCTAATTTAATTTAAAACAGGTGTTGGGTCTAACTCAAATTAATTTAGTTGAGTGGCATTGGGTCATAACCCAAATTAATCAACCCAATTTAAGGCCCAGCTTATTTCGTACACTTTGGGCCAAGCACAATCCCAAAATGATTATTTTCATGTTGGGCCGAGCCCACACATGACTTAATTAATGTGTGTTGAGCCCTAGCCCAACACCACATAAACAAAGATGTTGCCTAGCAACATCTTTTTCTTCCTCATTGAGCCTAGTCAATAGCGGCGCCTTACCGTGACTTCGCCGGTCATGACAGCGGCGCCTTACCGTGACTTCGCCGGTCATGACAGCGGCGCCTGGCGCCGCCACTTCGCCCGGCGCCTCCACTTCGCCCGATACTTCTCCCGCAAATCGCCACCCCTTGAACGACATAAAAAACGGCGAGTTATCGCTACCAATTCGAAGATTGCAGCACCCATTTTCATGGAATCCGATCATATCTCCGGCGTCAATTTCAGCGGCTCAACGCCGCGCATCTCACACCACCGATTTCGGCGTCTATTACCACCATGGTATCGGGCACAACGACGAAGATTTTCGCCATCCAGATTTTGAATTCGCATTTGCCATTTTCATGGCATCTCTGGCGAAACTCGAGCCTTTCTCTACCGATAACTTCGGCGACTCTAAAGCCGTTCAGATCGGCGCATGGTGGCACGTTTACCGTTGCCTACAATGGCGTTTCCAGCGCTTCCATGACCATTTCCGGAGACCTCCAAATGTCACTCCAAGCGATGCCTTCCAAGCCACCACCAAGGCGGCCAGATCCGGCGGTTTCGCGGTCAATTTCATCGCAATTCAGTATCGGGGATGCAAATTGGTGTTGATTTCCGGTGAATCGAACGACGCCCAGCATCTGTGTTTCGAGGACCACAAGAAATCTGCTCCGAACAGTTTCTTTTTCCAGTGTTTCACAATCACCATAGCCGGAAATAGAAGCTGCGCTATAGCACCTTCTTCATCTTCCGGGTCAAACCCAATTAAAATCTCAATATTCAGATTTCATATAACTAGAATTTCGATTCAATCGAAAATTCCAAGAACATCAAAATCAGATTTGTTTTAGCTCAAATTATTGTGATTCCAAATCACAAATTTTCTTATTTTTCCAGATCTTTGTTCCAAACATAAATTTCAGATTTGATCCATTTTTCTCACATCAAATTACATTATGTATTGTGTTAAGTTTGTTGGTATAAATTGAATGTGATAAAATGGATATACAATTTGGAATCGATGGGAGAATGAACTCTATCCTTAATACAATATTGCCCCGCTATAGCCCTGCTATTGGTGGTACGGGTTGGTACAATTTGTGTCCTAAGATACAACGATTCTTCTCGGGATTGAACCACTTCAACACCGAGACCTATGAACGAAACCCTGTTTCGAACTCTCAATAACAAAATGATTCAACTCTCGATTTTGTTATTCCCGGAATAACGAAACTTGAGATAATGAACATAGATGAAGAGGAATTGTTGATTCACTCTTGGAAAGAAATGATCATCGAAGGGGGTTTATATAGGTGTTAGAAACAAGAGGGGCCATAAGTGTCATTAAATTCAATTTAATGACTCTCATAAATGTCATTAAATCCAATTTAATGTTTCACATGTAACGGTCGTAACGGTTTTGACGGTCATAAATATGACCAATCACACGTGTGTTAAAAATACAGTTCGTACGATCGTGACCATTGATTGTAATGAGTAGTAGTATCTTTAACTTCTCATCGTTTTACACCGTTGGATCAGAAGAAATTCACGGTAAACCCACAGATTTCAAACAACAATTTCAATATTTAATTTCTCATTCGTTTGAACTCGGATTAGATAAATTCGAAATGCACATGTGTTGTTCGAATTTGTTACCGTGACATACTTTATTTACATCTAATTTCCAACATATATACGCTAAGTAAATTAGGAAAAAATTCAACTACAATGGACTGATTGATTTTTGATTTTGGAATTCAAATTTTCGTATTTACATCTAATTTCCAACATATATATGCTAAGTGAATTAGGAAAAAATTCAACTACAATGGACTGATTGATTTTTGATTTTGGAATTCAAATTTTCGTATTTAATTGGATTAGCTTGATAAATGAGGAATAACTCAAATAAAATGGAATTGTTATGAATAATTCATTAAGTGGATGTCCATATAACTCCAATACATAATTTAGTGGATTCACCTACAACTCCAATATCTCATTTAGTGGATTCACCTACAATTCCATTACCTCATTTTGTAATCAATATTTGATCTTGTTTTGTGCCTATAAATAGGCTTTGCCATTGTATTGAGAAATACACCAAAATCAAAGAAAGAATTCTCTTCTTAATTCTCTAGTCTCTCTACTTTAAAATATTTGTATATATTTCATAATATTTGGGGTTATTTCATAACACGTTATCAGCACGATCCGTCTCAAGGTGTTAATCATTTTGAAATTTGGCAAAAGATATACATGGGGTACTCAACATATAATGTAAATGTAGTGAGAAATTTTTATGAGTTATTATGAGTTTGTAAAGAAAATTGATGGACAAGGTTTTCAAAACAAAGCAAGAAGAAAAGGTAAAGAAAAGGTATGTATATTTCAATACTTAACAAAAATAGAAATATGCAATAATTCTTTTGATGTTTGGAAAGAAGATATATGTATATGTGCATATATTTGATTAGTATTATTCTTTTGAATAATCCTATCATGTTGAAAATATTTTAAGAAGTTGAATGATTGTTATGTTATTCATTTTATACTTTGATAATAGTATTATATTGATGAATCTTGAAAAAACTTGACTTTGTGACTCTTGATATTACGAGAAAAAATTATTTTTCTTGGGCGTTAGATGTTGAAATTCATCTTGATGCAAATAACTATACTTCATTCCCTGAAGTGAATGTGTTGAGCAATATATAAATTCATATATGCAAATAACTATACTCCATTCCCTGAAGTGAATGTGTTGAGCAATATATAATTATTTTAATCATGAGTCTCGTCCAACTAATTCTGCTACATTCCCTGAAGTGAAAATAGCAGCACATAACTATTTTAATCATTAAAGAAATCATGGACGTGGACGTGGTCGTGGATATGGTTATGGAAATAGTGGTGGTTATTCAAAAAATACATCTTTCCACCAGAAGTGGAAAAATAATGAAGAGAAACATGAAAGTGGCCAAAATAGCAAATTTGTGAAAAATTTATGCTATCGTTGTGGTGGTAAAGGTCATTGGTCATGTACCTGTCGTACACCAAAGCATCTTGTGGACCTTTACCAAGAATCGCTAAAAAGTAAAAGAAAGAAAATAGAAACAAATTTTGCTTTTGAAGAAGGCGATTCTGATCATGGCCGATTTGATGACACTCATTTAGATATTGCTGATTTCTTTGCTGATCCTGATTGAAAAAAAAAAAAGGTGATCACTTGATTAGAGATGAAAGTGTTCATAATCAATTTTATAAATCTTATTTTTAGTAGTTTTTAAAATAAATATGAAAATGTGAAGTTTTCATCAATGAATCATTTATTTATGAAAAGAATGAGTATTTACTCGATCAGCAACAACATCAATAATGAAGATATATGTCTCGCTGATAGTGCAACAACTCACACCATTCTCAAGAATAAAAAAATATTTTTTTTATTTAGTAATGCAAGAAGCCAATGTTAATACTATATCGGGTAGTGCAAAATTAATTGAAGGCTCCGACAGAGTTAATATATTGTTACCCGGAGGAACACAATTTTATATTGATGAAGCTTTATATTCTACTAAGTCTCAGAGAAATTTACTAAGCTTCAAAGATATCCACCGAAATGGATATCATATTGAGACAACAAGTGATGGCAATATTGAGTATCTTTACATCACTAATACAATATCTGGTAACAAATGTATATTGGAAAAGTTGCCAGCATTGTCCTCTGGTTTGTACTACACGCATATATCTACTATTGAAACACATTTTATCGTAAACCAGAAGTTTACAAATCAAAATAAGTTTGTTGTTTGGCATGACCGGTTGGGCCATCACGGATCAATTATGATGCGAAAGATAATTGAGAATTCATATGGTCATCCATTGAAGAGCCCGCAGATTCTTCAATCGAATGATTTCTCATGTGCTGCTTGTTTATAAACAAAAATAGGAAGTGAATCTATTACGTTTTTGGAACGTATTAAAGGCAATATTTGTGGACCAATACACCCGTCGTGTGGACCATTTAGATATTTTATGATTTTAATTGATGCATCAACAAGATGGTCACATGTATCTTTGTTATCAACTCGCAACCTGGCGTTTGCGAGATTGCTTGCTCAATTGATTAGAATACGAGCACATTTTCCTGATTATCCAATTAAGAAGATACGCCTTGATAATGTGGGTGAATTTACTTCCAAAAACGTTCAATGACTATTGTATGTCTATTGGAATTGATGTTGAACATCCTGTAGCACATGTTCATACACAAAACGGTCTAGCAGAATTGTTTATTAAACGTCTACAGTTAATTGCAAGACCTTTACTTATGAGATCAAAACTTCCTATTTCTTGTTGGGGACATGCTATTTTGCATGCAGCAGCACTTATTCGCATAAGGCCAACAAGTTATCATAAATTCTCCCTATTACACTTGGTTTTTGGTCAGGAACCAAATATTTCCCATCTAAAATTTTTTGGATGTGCGGTATATGTTCCAATTGCTCCACCACAACGCATTAAGATGGGTCCTCAAAGGAAGTTGGGAATATATGTTGGATTCGAGTCTCCATCGATAATAAAGTATCTAGAGCCATTGACTGGCGATTTATTTACTGCTCGATTTGCTGATTGTCATTTTGATGAATCAGATTTCCCAACATTAGGGGGAGAAAATAAGCAGCTGGAAAATAAAATGAGTTGGAATGAATCATCTTTATATCATCTTCATCCTCAAACAAAACAAAGTGAACTGGAAGTTCAAAAGATAATTCACTTGCAAGGTTTAGCTAACCAACTGCCAGACGCATTTACTGACCTAAAAAAAAAGTGACTAAGTCACATGTACCAGCTGTTAATGCTCCAGTAAGAATTGTTGTCCCTGAAGGTCAAAGTAATGAGTCTACTGCACGCCTGAAGCGTGGTAGACCTATCGGTTCCAAAGATAGTCATCCTCGAAAAAGAAGAGGAGCTAAGAATCAAGATGGTCTAATCGAGGATAAAATAACTCCAGAAGAGTCCCCAGTCATAACTAATATTTCGGTTCCAGAAGAACCTCAGGTACCTGAAACTTGTGAAAATAATGAGATCTCAATAGATTATGTTATGAACGGGAAACGATGGAATCGAAATGAAGTCAACGTTGACGATAAATTTGCATACATGTAGCGCTAAATATGATAAATGATAATGAGGATCAAGAACCAAGGTCTGTTAATGAATGTCGACAAAGAAATGATTGGCCAAAATGGAAAGACGCAATGAGGGCAGAGTTAAACTCGCTTGAACAAACGAAAAGTTTTTGGACCTGTAGTCCGTACACCTGAAG
Source organism: Buddleja alternifolia (assembly GCA_019426215.1). Classification (NCBI taxonomy): domain Eukaryota; kingdom Viridiplantae; phylum Streptophyta; class Magnoliopsida; order Lamiales; family Scrophulariaceae; genus Buddleja; species Buddleja alternifolia. Next base: position 45,238,963 of record CM033391.1, on the reverse strand, counting down.
ATGTAAAAGTTTTGGACCTGTAGTCCGTACACCTGAAGATGTAAAGCCGGTAGGATACAAATGGGTATTTGTGCGAAAACGAAATGAGAAAAATGAAATTGTAAGATATAAGGCACGTCTTGTTGCCCAAGGGTTTTCGCAACGACCTGACATAGATTATGAGGAGACTGATTCTCCTGTGGTGGATGCAACTACTTTTCGTTATATAATAAGTCTGGCAGTGCATGAAAAACTTGATTTGCGTCAAATGGATGTTGTTACATCCTATTTGTATGGCTCGCTTGATAATGATATATATATGAAAATCCCTAAAGGATTTAATATGCCTGAAGCATATAATTCAAGTTCTCGAGAACATTATTCAATTAAATTAAGTAAGTCATTGTATGGACTGAAACAATCTGGATGAATGTGGTATAATTGTCTCAGTGAATATTTGTTGAAGGAAGGATATAAGAATGATCAAATTTGTCCTTGTATTTTCATGAAAAGATCTGGAAATGAGTTTGTTATAATTACAGTTTATGTTGACGATTTAAATATCGTTGGAACTCCTGAAGAGATTTCAAAAACTGTTAACTGCTTAAAGAAAGAATTTGAGATGAAAGATCTTGGAAGAACAAAATTTTGCCTTGGACTACGAATTGAATATTTAAAGAACGGAATTTTTGTATATCAAGACGCTTATATATCAAAGGTGCTAAAGCGTTTCTACATGGATAAATCACATCCATTGAGCACCCTGATGGTCGTAAGGTCACTAGATGTGAACAAAGATCCTTTTCGACCTCGAGAAAGTGATGAAGAACTACTTGGTCCTGAAGTACCATATCTAAGTGCAATCGGTGCACTAATGTATCTTGCTTGTCATACTCGACCTGATATAGCATTCGCTGTTAATCTATTAGCAAGATATAGTTCTTTTCCTACACGAAGGCATTGGAATGGGGTTAAACAGGTACTCCGCTACCTTAGAGGAACAATCGATATGGTCTTGTTTTATTCAAATGTACCCAAGTCCGAATTGGTTGGATATGCAGATGCTGGATATATGTCTGATCCTCATAATGGTCGTTCACAAACAGGCTATTTATTTACATGTGGTGGCACAACCATTTCATGGCGATCTATAAAACAAACCATATCGGCCACATCATCTAATCATGCAGAAATCTTGGCTATTCACGAGGCAAGTCGAGAATGTGTTTAGTTAAGATCCATGATTCAACACATTCGAGGGACTTGTGGTTTATCTTCTGGAAAAATGATCCCGACGATCTTATATGAAGATAATTCCGCATGTATCGCACAATTGAAATAAGGGTACATTAAAGGAGATAGAACAATGCATATTTCACCAAAGTTTTTTTTCACTCACGATCTTCAGAAGAATGGTGATATCAATGTTCAACAAATCTGTTCCAGAGATAATCTTGCTGATTTGTTAACCAAGGCACTTCCCACAGCAACATTTGAAAAGCTAGTCTACAATATTGGTGTGCGTAAACTTAAAGATCTTGACTGATATTGTCATGAGGGGGAGATAATACGCGCTGCACTCTTTTTCCCTTAACCAAGGTTTTTCCCACTGGGTTTTCCTGGTAAGGTTTTTAATGAGGCAGCATCTGATTGCGTATTGAAATAATTATGTACTCTTTTTCCTTCACTAGGTTTTTATCCCACAGGGTTTTTCCTAATAAGGTTTTAACGAGACATATTCTTAAGTGATGGACATCCAAGGGGGAGTGTTATGAATAATTCATTAAGTGGATGTCCATATAACTCCAATACATAATTTAGTGGATTCACCTACAACTCCAATATCTTATTTAGTGGATTCACCTACAATTCCATTACCTCATTTTGTAATCAATAATTCTCTTCTTAATTCTCTAGTCTCTCTACTTTAAAATATTTGTATATATTTCATAATATTTGGGGTTATTTCATAACAGGAATGACTTTGATTTGGATACGTAAATTATGCCTCGAGGTTAGCATAGCATTAGTTGGTGCTCAATTTAAAAACTTCAATCATGCCAAAAAGTTATGATTCAATAAGGAAAAAACTATTTACTTAATTTAACGGAAGCAAAAAACAAATCTATTTATACATCTTTGTCACTTTCACAGCTTTAGTTGTATTCTAGCTCTTCTCCCATGGATGTGGATGACGTATTTAATTAAAAAGCAATCCACCAATCAACCATTTCTCTTTATCTTCTTTCGTTGTTTTTTATTGTTTTTTTATTACACACAAAATAAATGATTATTGCCTATTTTAATACGTCATGGTTAAAATCAATTGACCACGGCTTTGACCGTGGTATTTGCAAGCATAGCCAAAACATTTACCATGACTTATAGTCATGGTCAATGTTTTGTTCATTGTAAAAACCATGACTTTTAGCCATTATAAAAAAGTATTAGGTTAACATTTCTTCTATCATAGAGCATAAAATAGCTAGTATTATTTTTCACCACGGCTAACTTGAGCATAAAATAGCTAGTATTATTTTTCATCACGGCTAACTTTAGTGTGGCTATATAAACATCTACCATGACTGAGTTATCCGTGAGTTTAGACCGCTATAAACCACGGTTTTAAGGCATGACATATATTTTCATTGTCAATACTCAATTTTCTCGTGTGTTACTAATGTTACTGTTCTTTATTTCAATACAACATATGTACTTATTATAACTTAGCAATTTCCTTTTGGTTTTACTTCTTATTTGGTTTTAAAATATTTCATCTTTTATATCAATCTTCTTCTTTTTATTCAATGTTTGGTTATTAATTTTTTTTTAGAGAAAAATTCACTTTTGGTCCTATAGGACTTTTTTTGACACTTTTAGTCCTATAGAATTCAAAAAGTCCCACTTTTAGTCCTAAATCTCACTTTTGATCTCATAGGAGTTGTCGCGTGAAACACACGCAAGCGCGGATGCGTGATTCTTGGAATAAATGATTTCTGAAAAAAAAGAAAATCAAAATAAACAGTTTCGACTTCTTCCCAAAACACCACCCCCCCCCCCCCCCCCTCCCCGCCGCTACGCTGCCCCCCACCACCGCCGCCAACTCCATGGCCGGCACCCCCACCTAAAATGATGACTTTCAAATGTGGAGATGTTGGGGGCGTCGTGTTTTGGGAGGTCAGTTTTGGGGGAATTTGGGTCGAGCTTTTTAGAGGTGGGCGGCAGCGGCGGCGGCGGCAGCGGCGGCGGCGGCGGCGGCGGTGGAGATGACTGGAAGGTGTGTTTGGGGGGGGGGGGGGTAGAAGATGAACAGTTCATCTTCTTTTTCTTTTCTTTTTTTATTATTTTATTAATATTTTGATTTTTTTTTAATGGCGAGTGAGATCCACTCGCCATTTTTCGTCAATTTTTTAATGTTTGGGACCAAAAGTGTCACTTTTTCACTCTTATGGGATTAAAAGTGTTTTGAGGGTAGTTCCATGGGACCAAAAATGAATTTTTTCCTTTTTTTTTTATTTGTATTTGGTTATAGAATACTTCACCTCTTATGTCTATTTTTTTTTTCATAATTTTTCTCCATTTGATTCAATGTTTGATTATTAATTTATTTCATTTGTTGTTCAATTTTTCTTTGCGATGATAGGAAATAAAGTTATTGATCATATTATATATGCATATTATTTTTCCTTATCCACCATTTTCTTGAATTTGTATTTTCGTTTTTATAATTATGCTTGTCTTACTATAATTTTTTGATAAAAGTTCATATATATATATATATTCCTTGATAAAAATGGAGATTAAAACCTTGTATACATCGATTTTTATTCTAAACCTTCAATTGTTGTGGAAAAGGATAAGTCATGAAAATATTCGTAATCAATCATCCAGTCATGTCATAGTTCTATAATTTTATTTCGTCTAAATTTATATACTGTAATGTCTTTTAATTATGTTTTTAGTAATTTTTAGATAATGGAACTAATATCTTGCGTTGCCAACATAATTTCTCCTTTCCCTCTTTTATTTTTGGATCAGTTCATTTAAAGTCTTATAATATTTCAAGCTTTTGCCAATTTCGTTTGATTTTCCACTAAATCTATAGTTCTGATACTTGTAGATGAGCTTTCAAGATTCATTAGCTTTGCATTTGCGATAGATTACGTGCGTGATAATATTGATTAACTGATGGCTCTTCATGTTTTAATTGTCACATTTCACTTTATTTTATATTTGAAACAACACATTTTTTCTTATTGAGCACCTATTTTTGTTGTGGTGCAAACTTAAAAGTATATAACTTTATTTGTTTAATAACAAATTTTAAATACTTTATCAATGATGATCTAATTAACAATGAACTCAAAACTAAAAGTTGACGGAGAAGTAGTACAAAATAAGAGATCAAAGGCCAAAACCAAGTTATTTATGGTTGACTTTTTTCCTATTGACTCAAGGAAATGGTACTTGATAAACCAAGTGGAATTTTTGCTAAATGGTCATTTTTTGCTAAAAGGCGTCATATTAGCATTTATGATATACATGCGCGGTGTTGGTGCCTAGTACAATTAATTTTATACCTGTGATGTAATTTTCAGTAGTGAAAGATAATCAACACTCCATAGTGACAGTAATCTTCGTTAAACTGAAAAATTGGTTGATCATAGACAATAAATTTAGCTCATGGACATGTACGTTCAAATCATACCCTTTGACTGAAATTATTTACAATAAAGTATATTAATATTGTCAACTATACATCAGAAGAGGCATACATTTTTTCATACTAAAAGTTCAGTCTATGGTGACATATTTAGTTTACAAAAATCTCAACACACATATAGCATAATGATCAATCTTAGATGCAACTTCTTTCTCTAATTGAATGAAACACTCTTTTTCTCATTTCTTTCTACAAACATCAGCCAAAAAGTTTCAGCATTTTCCAAATATACAAGTAAGGTACCTACAGTCAACAAATATCCAATTATTTCATCGATAACCAACATCTACCCTCACCAACTACAAAAAGGTAGAAAAAAGTCTACGTACACATACTCGCTAAACAAGGAAAGTAACCCAAATGACTATTATCCATGTAAATAGCCTAATTTTTTGTTTCCATAACTTAATAACCATCAAGCACGATATGCACAAAGCAAACCAAAAAAAGACCTTGATTATCTAATCTCCCAATAGCCAAATCAGCCGTAACAATAAAAGTAACACACAAGTTCATAAAAAATATATGAACCCACAAAACGACATCAAAATGAAATAGACAGACACATAGAAGAACTTGTACATGATTACGAATCCCAAAAACATGTAAACTTGGAAAGGCCTCTAGGTTAGATGTGGTACCTCAAATCCGAATACATTTAAGTTTGTAGCAGCTAAAAATTATTCAAACACACAAACTACATTTGTTATTAGGGATTTAAAATGCTCGGCTCCTAAATCCCTCAAGTTAAACAAAAATAAATACATCATTATATGGGCATCACATGGGAGCTAGGGCCATAGACTCTCCTACTTCACGCAAAAACAAATAATTCAACCTTCTACTGCAACTAAAAATTCTATAGTACTTTTTGTTCTAACCACACCTCTCTCATTTTCCACTCGACTAAATTCACATAAGCACAACTATCACACACAATAATTGCTTCACTAACTATATATATCACCACTAACAGTAATCAAAATCTCAAATTCTTTTTTAGTTTTAAGAGATATGAAATCCAAATGAAAGGTTACAAGGATAACATAGTTATCATAAATCCTCGCAGGAACAAAGATAATAGTAACTGATGCAACTAAAGATTGTTGAAGTGTGGCTCATTTTTGAAAGAGGAAAATATCCCACATAGATAGAATTTGTAAAGGGTGGGCTCATTTGTTGTATAAAAGGAGACCACTTCTTCACTTTGAAAACATCCCAAATTGCCTAAGTCTTTTACCAATTTCTTCTTTCTTCCTCTATAGTTTGTAATATTTTCACTTTGGTTCTTTAGTGAAATATTTTGGTGGGGTCCGAGGACGTAGGCTAAATTAGCCGAACCTCGTCATCTTTGGTGTTCTTTATTTTGTGCTATTCTTCAAATAGCCATTGTTAGTTATAGTTGTAGTGTTATATTGTGCTATTAAATTTGTCTAGTTAATTCTGTCTAGGAGGTTGGGTTTTAAGCGCGACCGTTGTGACGCCTCCAATCTTTCCTGGGAATTAAATCTAGTGTGGTTTTCTAGTACAATATTTCCCTAGCTATTTCTATATTTGGTGGAATATGACTCTGAGTTCCACAACAAGTGGTATCAGAGCTCGGGTATTCTGAGTATGCTCTGTGGTCGCAGTTTAATCTGATCTTCCACATCAGAAAAGTTTTCCCGGGCTATTTGGCTTTCGCATTTGGAGGGCTCTTGAAGAATAATTTGTAACCAAAAATGGAAGGCAGCTCAAAAGCATCGTCGTCGTCCATTTGGGCGAGAACCACTGTGGCGAATACGCGATTGGCAGTGGAGTCTTTTGATGGCACATGCCATTTTGGTATGTGGCAAAGCGAAGTTGTAGACGCACTCTTTCAACAAGGTCTATACTTAGCTATTGAAGAAAAGAAACCAAATGATATGGAGGAAAAAGATTGGAGTATGATGAATCGCTTGGCATGTGGAACAATTCGTTCGTGTCTATCCAGAGAGCAGAGATATGCGTTTTCGAAAGAAAACTCGGCATATAAATTGTGGATGGCACTGGAGGAGAAATTTCTGAAGAAAAGCTGTCAGAATAAGCTCCATTTGAAGAAGCGGCTCTTTCGCTTCACATTTGTTTCGGGTTCCACTATGAATAGTCACATTACCAGTTTTAATCAACTGGTTACCGATTTGATCAATTTGGATGAGACTTTTAAAGACGAGGATTTGGCTCTGATGTTGCTGGGATCCCTTCCTGAGAAGTTTGAGTTTCTTGAAACAACTCTACTTCACGGGAAGGCTGCTGTATCTCTTAGCGAAGTTTGTGCTGCCCTGTACAGTTATGAGCTGAGAAAGAAGGACAAGCAAGTTAGTTCAGGCGGAGATGCAGAGGTTTTGTTCGTCAGAGGTCGTTCACAAAACAAAAACAAAGGAAAGAAAGGGAGATCCAAGTCCAGACATAAACTAAGCAAAGACGAGTGTGCCTATTGTCGAGAAACAGGACACTGGAAGAGAGATTGCCCAAAGCTGACAACTAAGGGCAATTCTAAGGCCGTGGCGGAATCAAATGTAACCGCGTGTGATGATGCCGAATCGGACTTCTCATTGGCGACATCATCCAGCGGTGCTTCTGAAGTATGGATGCTGGATTCAGCATGTAGTCATCATATGACACCACATTTGGATTGGTTCTTTGATTTCAAAGAACAAAATGACGTTGTCTTCACAGCAAATGAAGCTCCTCTTACTACACTTGGGATTGGTTCAGTTCGCTTAAAGAATCATGATGGATCAATCATAACCCTAAAGGGTGTTCGGTATGCACCAGAAGTGAGGAAAAACCTTATTTCCGTTGGAACTTTAGAATCGAAAGGTTTTGAAGTAAGAGCTAAGGATGGGGTAATGAAGATCATCTCTGGTGCACTCGTGGTAATGAAGGGAATTCGGAAGAACAACAATACGTATCACTACATGGGTGGTACAGTTGTGGGTGCAGTAGCAGCAGTTACTGTTGATGATCGGAATTCAGAAGCAATTAGGCTATGGCATATGCGCTTGGGACATGCAGGTGGAAAATCCTTGAATCTCCTCATAAATCAAGGATTGTTGAAAGGAGTGAAATACTCCAAATTGGAGTTTTGTGAACATTGTGTTCGTGGGAAACAGACAAGGGTTAAATTTGGAACAGCAATCCATAATACTGAGAGTATCTTGGATTATGTTCATTCGGATGTATGGGGTCCCTCAAAAACGAGTTCTTTGGGAGGGAAACACTATTTTGTAACCTTTGTTGATGATTTTTCCCGGAGAGTTTGGGTGTATACTATGAAGACGAAGGATGAAGTGTTTGAGGTATTCCTCAAATGGAAAAAGATGGTGGAAACTCAGACTGATAAAAAGGTCAAACGTCTTCGTACAGACAATGGTGGAGAATTTAGGAGTGGTCCATTTCAAAAATTTTGTGAGGATGAAGGCATTGTCAGACACTTCACTGTTAGACATACACCACAACAGAGCGGAGTGGCAGAACGCATGAACCGGACTTTGCTGGAGAAAGTTCGGTGTTTGTTATCCAATGCTGGGTTGGGTAAAGAATTTTGGGCTGAGGCTGTGACGTATGCGTGTCATCTCGTTAATCGTTTACCATCTACTACTATTGATGGAAAAACACCATTTGAGAAATGGTTTTGGAAAGCCTGCTGCTGATTATGATTCCTTACATGTGTTTGGTTCCGCTGCATATTATCATGTTAAGGAATCAAAGTTGGATCCTAGAGCAAAGAAAGCAGTGTTCATGGGGATCACTTCTGGTATAAAAGGCTATCGCCTTTGGTGTCCAGAGACAAAGAAAATAATCTTTAGCAGGGATGTCACCTTTGATGAATCTACCTTGGTGGAAAAGGTGAATGCAGAACAGCAGGATGGTACTCCCAAACAGGTGGAGTTTGAAAAGTTTGTTGTCCCAGCAGATCAAGAAACTCTTGATCATTCTCCTATGGTAGAAGGAGATTTTGAAGAAGAGGAAGTTCAACCCCAAGAACTTCCACAGCAACTTGAATCAATTGCAACTAGCAAGCCAAAGAGGACAATCAGAAAGCCTGCTCGCTTTGATGATATGGTGGCTTGTGCATCTGCAATTGCCGCTGATGATGTTCCTACCACTTATATTGAAGCAGTCAAAGGACCAAAGAAAGATAAGTGGAGGATTGCCATGAGTGAAGAAATGCAGTCCCTTCATAAGAATCAAACATGGGAACTGGCCAGTCTCCCGAAGGGAAAGAAGGCAATTGGATGTAAATGGGTATTTGCAAAGAAAGATGGGTTTCCTAGCCAAGGTGATGTTCGCTACAAAGCCAGATTGGTGGCCAAAGGTTACGCTTAGAAGGAGGGCATTGATTATAATGAGGTGTTTTCTCCAGTTGTAAAACACTCCTCCATTAGAATTTTGTTGGCTTTGGTAGCACAGTTGGATTTTGAACTAGTTCAGTTGGATGTAAAAACTGCATTTTTATATGGAGACTTGGATGAGGAAATCTATATGACTCAGCCAGAGGGATTCAAAGTTGCTGAAAATGAAAATTTGGTTTGTAAACTTCAAAAATCGTTGTACGGATTGAAGCAATCTCCGAGGCAGTGGTACAAGCGATTTGACAAGTTTATGATGGGAATTGGGTACACAAGAAGCAAATACGATCATTGTGTGTATTTGCACAAGCTACAAGATGGATCCTTCATATATCTTCTTCTGTATGTTGATGATATGTTGATTGCCTCCCCGAGTCTAATAGAAATTGAGAAGTTGAAGACTCATTTGAAAAGGGAGTTCGAGATGAAGGATTTAGGTGAGGCGAAGAAGATTCTCGGCATGGAGATTTTCAGAGATAGAAAATTGAGGAGGCTTTGTTTGACTCAGAAACAATATCTGAGTAGGATGTTGAGGCGTTTTGGCATTGATGAAAGTCAAAATCAGTTAGTACTCCGCTTGCTCCTCATTTTAAGCTTAGCGCCGCTTTGTCACCGAAATCTGATGAAGAACGGTAATACATGTCAAAAGTACCGTATGCAAATGCTGTTGGTAGCTTGATGTATGCTATGGTGTGTACGAGGCCTGATATTTCCCAAGCAGTGGGGGTTGTGAGCAGGTATATGCATGATCCTGGAAAGGAACATTGGCAAACTGTGAAATGGATTTTGCGATACATCCATGACACAGCTGATGTTGGTTTGATATTTGAGCGGGAACATAGTGAGTATGTAGTCGGATATTGCGATTCAGACTATGCTGGTGATTTAGATAAGCGTAGATCAACTACAGGCTACGTATTTACTCTTGCTAAAGCACCAGTCAGTTGGAAGTCTACCTTACAGTCAACGGTTGCTCTGTCTACTACGGAAGCAGAGTATATGGCAATTTCAGAGGCTGTAAAGGAAGCAATTTGGCTTCAAGGGTTGCTTGGTGAACTAGGAATTGGACAAAAGTATGTCAAAATTCATTGTGATAGTCAAAGTGCTATCCATTTAGCAAAGAACCAAGTTTATCATGCAAGGACGAAGCACATTGATGTTCGATATCATTTCATAAGAGAGATACTCGAAGAAGGTGGAGTCAGGATCGAGAAGGTCCATACTACTGAGAATCCTGCTGATATGTTGACAAAAGTTGTGACTGCAATCAAGTTCAAATTTTGTTTGGACTTGATCAACATTGTCAAAGTTTGAAGATTGGTTTTGGTGACCCCGTTTGATGAAGAGATTGAAGATTTTGAAATTCGCCAAGGTGGAGATTTGTTGAAGTGTGGCTCATTTTTGAAAGAGGAAAATATCCCACATAGATAGAATTTGTAAAGGGTGGGCTCATTTGTTGTATAAAAGGAGACCACCTCTTCACTTTGAAAACATCCCAAATTGCCTAAGTCTTTTAGCAATTTCTTCTTTCTTCCTCTATAGTTTGTAATATTTTCACTTTGGTTCTTTAGTGAAATATTTTGGTGGGGTCCGAGGACGTAGGCTAAATTAGCCGAACCTCGTCATCTTTGGTGTTCTTTATTTTGTGCTATTCTTCAAATAGCCATTGTTAGTTATAGTTGTAGTGTTATATTGTGCTATTAAATTTGTCTAGTTAATTCTGTCTAGGAGGTTGGGTTTTAAGAGCGACCGTTGTGACGCCTCCAATCTTTCCTGGGAATTAAATCTAGTGTGGTTTTCTAGTACAATATTTCCCTAGCTATTTCTATATTTGGTGGAATATGACTTTGAGTTCCACAACAAAGATAACTGGACAACGGTCGTCGCACATCAATAACTATACAACAATAGCCAAACGAGAAGTCCAAATTCTTCCAAGTTCGATTGCTGATTGTAAATACATTTTTCACCACTCCCTCTTTTCCATATTTAATGTAAAGAGCACTACCTTACTCCTTGTCCAGTTTCGCGGTAAATACACAAGGTCACCATTTAAGACATAGTAAAAAAAGTTGTCTAGCCACTCTTAACTGTTTTTACCTAAATTTTAGAAGAAGAAATACATAATAGAAAGATGTAACATGTTCCTGCTAGAGGCAGCAAGTTCACAATCCCATTTCCTTAAACCTATCTGCACCCTCCTTCACAAGTTCAAGTGATATGTTGGTACCTAGAGGTGAAGTATACGACGTGTTCACCGGAAATATTCGCACGTCAAATAAAAAATCATGCAAAGGGAAGCAACGATAGCTTGAATTATAGTGCATCAAATATTGAAAGAAGTTTAAGTTCAGCTCCGTGCACAAGGTAACACATTAATTTAGATTGTCAACATCCTAAAATTCAGATTCTTTTTCAGTTTCTCTGCACAAAACTGCATTACATCCACACACAAGCACACGTGCAAAAGTTCACTCCTATTTTGGCAACAAACGAAATAGATACACTTCAATTTTATCAATCTTTATTAATTTTGGAGCACTGAGTTATTGTAATTTTGAAAGAATTTCATCTTCCCGCAGTTTTCTATGTAATCCTCTACGAAATCGAAATTCTACCTGCAGCGTACTCTATTTAAGATTTTCAAATTGGGCTAACATGATTCAATTGGGGTCATCTTGTAGTTTTTTGAATTCATTAATTGAACCCCACAATGGAAGATTGAAGATAAGCACAGAAATCACATACAAAGCCCAAGCAAATTAATTTATTGGAAAGTCAATCGCAAATTTCAGCAGAAGTTCCAAACAAAAACTAAGTAAATTAAAGAGCTATACCTGTACTGTCTTTCATTCAAAGTTCACGAACAAGACTGAGTAGAGAACAACAACAATGAAAACCCTGATTTTAAATATGAATCAAAGTTTATCTCATCATCCCTTTCGCGTAGTGATATATCATCGATGCTTAGAGGTGAGATTCAGGTCTTGGCCGCCGGAGATATTATCACGTAGTTCTACTCTGTGAAAGGGAGACGGCACCGTTTTCTGGAGAAAAGAGAAATGCCGTCGTTTTAACAAAACGAGGGCCCAAATGGTATCACGCTTCAAATTAACGAGTTTTTATCTCTTGAATATTCAACTCGCCAATTAATTCTTTATAGTGTTCTCTATTTATTTTTTTGACAAATAAGCCAACATTCGTTGACGTTTTCCCAAAATTTTCCGCAAACCTCTCTAAGATGAAGAGTCTTTGATGATGATAATAATAATAATAATAATTATAAGCGTAAAGAATTGGGTTGCCTTTTTATTCTTGTCAAAAGACTTTGTTAGCAGTACTCATTTGACTTTCACACTTCGGAATTCCACATAAAAAGACTGGAGTATCATTTTGGTTTTTTTGGACCAACAGGTGGGGTGGGCAAACAATATCATGTTTTTGATTTTATGTTGGTGGTACTGCTACATTATGGAATTTGAGGGAAACTTTTCCTTATTCATATTGTTAATAGCAGCAATCAGTGACAACCGCATACTGCTACTAATTCATACGCTACTACATAGCTACCGATATCATCTTTCTTCAACGAGACATATTATTACACCACTCATCGCCACTATCTACATTTGAACTCTATCTACAGTACATACACCCACCCTTCTTTCTCCTATCCTCTCCTCTCCTCTTTTATTCATTTTTCACCACCCTCGTCTGTTTCTCACAACTATATATACAAATAGTTACATATTCACATAACGTGGCGTTCCCTCTGAATCTAATTGCAGTCAAAAAAAAAGTTTTAATATTCAAACCAATTTAGACCCCCAGGAGACTCAATTACTGAAGCAAGCTGCCATTAATCACAAAATTTCCCAAACTGAAAAAGCGGAGGACACAAAATCCGATTCAATTCATAAATTCAAATTCAGAAAACTACAACAAAGATAGAGAGCTCCGACAACTAAACCCATTTCTTTTTATACCAAATTTGAAGAGCCCGGAAATTCCAAACCTTGTGTCTTGCTGAAACCCTTTCTCTCGCAAAAACGAAACCAATAATGAAAGATTTGTGACCAAACTACAAAATAATATAACAAATGAATCTGTTAATCATCTTTTAACAATAAGTAATGAAAAATCGCTAATTTCCGCAGCCAAAAACGAAGTTAAAGAGCCCAAACTATCCGTTAATCATCTTTTAATAATAAGTCATGACAAATCGATAATTTCCGGAGCCGAAAACGAAGTAAAAGAACCAAACTTTGTACCTGAATCTCAGCCGACAAGGAAAAGAACCAAGGCCTGAATTTTTCTTTTTTTTTTTGAACCCAAAGTTTTCCTTCCCGTTTCAGATGACTTTATCGCCAGCCCCCGCACAGATCCATGTAAACCCACGTGATATGTGGATAATTGGAGGTAGGGGTGTTCACGGGGCGGTTTCGATTTTTTTTTTTTATTAATTTGAAATCGAATTATAAAGTGCGATTTTTTGGTAGAGAAATCACAAATTGTCATTTTGAAAATAAAATCAAGGGTGCGGTTTTAGGCGGTTTGGTGCGATTTCGATTTTTTTTTTTATTAATTTGAAATCGAATTGCAAAGTGCGATTTTTTGGTAGAGAAATCACAAATTATCATTTTGAAAATAAAACCAAGGGTGCAGTTTTGGGCGGTTTGGTGTGGTTTACACTTTTTATCTAACTAAAAGGAAATATTTCAGGATATTTGCATAAAAGTGTCATTTTTTAAACATTACCTAACTAAACCTAATAATAATATTTCACATAGATAAAAATTATGCTTAACAAAAATTATTTATCTAAAAACTACATAACATAATCAAAGTTTTGCAAAAACTTAAAATATTGAACTAATATAAAAATAAATATATATAAAAAAATGAAAAAGCTCACGAGCTTTTGAAAGCCTTAGAAGTCACAGACTCAATCTTTTAGAATGAAACTTATTTCCTTGTTTTAATATTAATCATTTTTAGTTTCATGATTAAGATGAATATGAATTCAGTTTTTTAATATAATTTAATTTTTACCTATAATTTTTATTTTGAATTAATATAAAATTTTAATTTTATCTACTGTCTCCGATTGACGATGAAATTTAAATTTATATTTCTGTCTCTAAACTCACCTCAAATTTATAAGGTTGAGACGAGATATGTGTTATACGTGCATTATAAGTTATCGAGAAATTATCTATATCAAATTATAATTCAATTAGAACATATCATCCATAACACAAGATTCCAAAATCAATTGAATAACATTTTGAAGTACATATTTTAATTAGTCTAAAGTTCAAAAAGAGATTATATTTATAGTATATAAATTGGTATATCTAAGATTTCATTTATTTCCCCAAGTCCATGCTTCAAGAAAATATGGACACGCATCTTGGGTGAACACTTCAATAATTGTTATATATTTTTTATTGGTCCATATTAGATAAAAACTCATTCTATTTATTTAATCTATCATGCATTTAGGGTTTAGGGGTTAGAGCTTCGGGTTTAGGGTTTAGGGCTTAAGGTATCAATCTATAGAGGTGTTCATCAGTTCGGTTCATGTTATTTGATATATCTAATCTAGCATTATTTTAATCCTAATTCAAAATGAATAATTAGTTATAGCAAATGAAATTTAATTCTCAATATCAATTTCAATATGATTAAATAACAAATTCATAATAAATAAATGTATAGAAAATAAAAATAAATATGTATATAAACATACATATGTATAAATATATATATATATAATAATGGCGGTTTTGCGGTTCGGTTTGGTGCGGTTTGGTCCAAAACCATCAAACCAACTTTGCGGTGTGGTTTTCGTTTAAAATCGAAACCACGGTTTGCGCAACAATTTGACGAAAACGGTTCGGTGCGATTCCGTGCGGGCGGTTTCAGAAAATTGTTGCCCAGCCCTACCTGGAGGCTGGAAGTGGAAGAGAGTGGACGCGTGCTGAATAAAAGTGTGAGACAGGCAACCATGTCGTTTTAACTAAACCAGGGCCCGAAAAAAAGAATAAGTAAAAGGGAGGAATCCAGTGTAATGCAACGCAGCGGCGCCAGATGCAACCCGACGACCGAGAGCTGTCTACTCTCGCTCTTATATATAAGTGTAATTATATATAAGTGTAATAATAGTGTATCATTTAGTGTATAATACTAAAAATATATGTGTCTAACCAAGGGATTGTGGTGGAGTGGTAGGGGTTCCTCCACCCTTAACCAAACGTCAAGGGTTCGATCTTTGACTTTGAGAAAGGATCAGATTTTCTTGGCCAGCTGTCCCACCCTTAGAGGTGCCTGCAATCAGCGAAGGGAATAGCCACTGCGATCGGCGGTGGACACCTTGGTTAATAACCCCCAATATATATATGTGTGTGTGTGTGTTTAAACAATGATTATGGATAAATTGGTAAATTGCAATGAATTATATATAATATGGAATTAATGTTTCATAATAACAAATAATAATTACTTTTTATTGTTATTCCCAACCTAAAGAGGCTCCATTGATTACTACACTATAAATACCATCTGATTAAGGTTAAAGAGATCATCTAATCATTCACTAAAATAAATAAATTACTATTCACTTATAAAGATTTGGTTTCTCTGACTTGTCGTGATTCAGGTTGGACATAATCCTCTGAGCACATTTCCCGTCATTATATTTCCCGAGGTTCCCGACTTTGACATCGGCACTATTTTGATCCCATAATATGTCTTTCCTATTGCATTATTTTGATTTAGTTTCAGATACCATCAAATGTATATTAAATATTATTTCCATGCATAGCACGGGATATACGCTAGTGTATATATATATATACTCATTTGTATACAATATTACAATCATTACAAAACTATATTTAATATAATGTTCAATTATTAGCTAATTATTAACATAATTTGTTTAGACAAAATTTACACGATTTAATTGCTACAGTAATATTTTTGTCCCATTTAGAATAAACCAAACACAATATCTCTATGAATCACCAAAATGCAATTTCAAATTGGGTAATCCAAACGCATTCCCACAGAAAACTAAAAACATAAAAATTTCTCGAAACGAAAACCAAATACATTCTCAATAACAACTACAACTCCCAACAAAATTTTTCAGATACAAGATACTCTAACAAAAATACCCCTTCAAAGTAAAACCAAATAGAGCTGAATACTATATTTGACTATATTTTCAAGTTTGGATTTAAAATTTTGTATTGAAAATGAAGATTTATAAATATTGGTGCAAGAATGTTGGGCCTTGTTTGTTTATGTTTTCAAATCTTATTTTCTGGATCACGAAATTCTACGACTATGTTTGTTTATGTTTTTGAAATTCATTTTATCATCCTAAATCACAAAATCCTAAAAATCACACTACAAATTTGTAACTCGAGAATTGCCTAAGAGGGGGGGGGGGGGGGGGGGGGGGTGAATTAGGGATTTGAAATTTGACAGCGGAACTTAATAAGTACCAAACTTAAAACTGAATAATACTTTTATTGAAAGATAAAAGGTGGAACATATAAGTTCCAAAACAAGTTCCAGAAGGAAACTGAAAAACAGATAATGTTATTTAAGAGAAAATACAAACACACTCGATATGAGGATTGAGTATCGCTCAAAAGATCCTAGAGACTAGGTGTGGAACCAGATGGAACTTCCACACGACTACTCTAATGGATTACAAGAGACTTGACTCCAGACAACTCCTCACAAATCACTCGTGTTTGAATAGTTGGAACTCTAAAACAACGACTGGTACTTCTTCTTCCTCACTGGAACTGAAGATTGTACCTAACAAGAGAAAATTACTCGTAATGAGTTTTAGCTTTAGAATTTTTCAGAATACTTGCTTTACAAGAGTAAGACACCAGATATATATAGGAGAAGGAGAAGATGTGTCAGACAATAAATTGAAATGGCTCCTTCCATAGTTATCACAACGGATTCTTTCCAAAGATTGAATAAGGTAGGAGACAAGATGTATAAATATCCGAAATATAAGAAGGGCAAGATAAAAAATATGTTGACTTCCCTTTTATTGATTGATCTTGATTGATCGGATGCCGCTTGCTTTAAATAGGGGTCCTGAAAAATGGAAAGAGAAAAGTAAATAGGTAAAATCGAGATTTCCTTGTCATTGTCAAAATTAGTTCGATTGAGTGTGCCAAAAAGGTCTACAAAATTATTTTCATTCAAATTTACATTTTCTCAACTTTATTTTTTCAATCTCCAATATAACTACGTATTAATTACTACACTTATCATTTCACACAATCATCAGTGAAAATCATTTACTCCAATCATTATTTATCTTTACCTTTCATACATTACAATTTTTAATTTATATTTTATTATTTTTTTATCCACGTAATCATTATATAAATAACTAAGTCAATCATTCAACACATCATACTATCACTGTTAATTTGACACATTTACAAATTTCAATAATTTTTTCACAACACACATATCACATTATTTCCACATAAATATTGATAGTACACATTTCCCAATAAATTTTTAGAATTCTAGTTCAAAAACATAAACAAACATGGCCTAAAAATCCACATAAAAAAACTATTTACAACCAAGTTCACCTTTTTTCAAATTCACATTCTCATTCTCCAATATGACTATTACTCAATCACTACACTCATCATTTCACACAATCATAAATCAATATTAATTTACTTTACACTAGTTTTCTCTTTATCTTTCATACTTTACAATAATTTACGGCATCATATATCAACTAATTATTTGGTTCGACACATTTTACAAATTTTAATTATATTCTAAAAACATAAACAAACACATCAACACATCTAATCAACTTCACATGAATATCCATAGCACGTATTTTCAATTTTTTTTAAAGAATTTGAACTAGAAAACATAAACAAATATAGCCCTGAATTTTGTGGTATGCTTGGTTGTATTTCTAGAAAATGATTGGAAGTAGTGTTGATCTGATAGAAAGATGATATTTTATTGAGATCTGATATAGGAATTGATTAAGCTAGTAATAAAGTAAGAGAGAGAATAAGTTTACTAGTGAAGATAAGTTAATTAATGATGAGAGATAGTATGATATGACCGAAAAGTGTAATGATATTTGTTTATATAGAAAATGTGCAATAAAAAATGAGAATAAGTATTATTTGGAAAAATTGAGTTTGAGTGTGAATTTTCATTTTTGGAGACCCAACAAATGAAAATTCATCTAAATCTTTTAAATAAAAGATAAGGTGTTCAACGTAGGAAAAAGAATATATCATTGGATACCGCTTATCAAATCTAATTCTTTCAAAATAAGGGATGCTGCAAAAAAATTCGAAGTACGGCCATCCTTTTCACAATAGTTAATTTTATGTTGAAGTGGGCACAATGGAAAGAACAACCTGACTTCACCTATTTCCAAGTATAGAAGTGGGGACGGAGACAGGAATTTTACTGAGGGGGGGCGAGATTGTTGTGATATAGTTATACAATTTTTTTTTTTGCCAGATAGGCGAAGGACTCAAGCCCCCCGCGGTACGGTATGCTATATTTATGGGGAAAAATATAATAAGGGATAATTGAGGGGGGCGAGCGCATCCTCCAGCACCCCCCCCCCCCGGGGCTCCAACCCTGCATAGAAGAATGAATATTAATACTCAGAAACCATAAAAAAGAAAAACATAACAAAGTATTACAAATATCATTCAAACAATAATAATATTCTTGATGAATACTGTTGGAAATTGGATATGGGTCATGGGTTGCCCAAGAGGGCTGGACCCTACCCATATTAATTTGAAAGAAAGAAGAGGAGGAAATAGTTTTTGTAGGATAAAACTACCCCAACTCCCTCCCTCTCTCCCATATATATCTTATGTTTGAAATAAGATAAACAACAATACAAAATAACAAAAAATCGCGGCAAAAATGAGGGGTAAAATGCAAAGGTATAAAATATTTTGTTGTAATTCGACAAAGGAAATTCACCGACTTGAAGTATTTGGATCGTGGAAAGCATCTCTCTCCCCATGACTGAGATTGTGGACATTTTAGAGCATCAAAACCGTCTGGAAGAAGTGTGAAACAACCAAGTTGAGATCCGTATTTGGTTAGTATTTAGTTATGTTGAAATCACATGTTATATGTGATTAATTTCCGACATTGGTATCAGAACTAGTTTGGTTGTGTTCCAGACTTGCTTTCACACGAAAATATGATGATTACATGCCTTGAAATGATGCTTTACCATGTTTTCCGTTTTTACGTAAGATGTAGGTTCATTCATGGTGATTTTGTCCGTTACTTTAGAGGCAATTTTGAACAGTTTTTTGTTGTTATTATGAATTATTTTTATATCCTTAGAATCCATGTCTCAAGAGCTTTCCAACCATATATTGCATGTTCAAAACGGATTAGAAATGAGAGAGATATAGTCTCTCAAAGATGTGGTCACGAAATTGAAAAATCTGAAAATTCTGG
Source organism: Buddleja alternifolia (assembly GCA_019426215.1). Taxonomy (NCBI): domain Eukaryota; kingdom Viridiplantae; phylum Streptophyta; class Magnoliopsida; order Lamiales; family Scrophulariaceae; genus Buddleja; species Buddleja alternifolia. The sequence goes on along the minus strand of CM033391.1, from coordinate 45,219,364 downwards.
AAAAATGGCAAGAAGACGATAAACAGTAACTGACGACCAATCCCATTCGCATGTACGGAGAGTGAGATCCACTACCTATCTTAGAGTACTTGGAAAAATAAATGGAGACCATCGTTGGATTCGCCATAGCCGCAAATGGGGTGGGGGGGTAGCCAAAATTTCGAAGCCGAAAAACCAAGGGAAGATGGCAAGTGTGGTGCACGCGTCGCACCTCCTCACGCGCCTAGGTGGTGCGTGAGAAGCTTTTCTGGGGCTGTTTTCGGCCGGAAAAAATTTCTGTTAGGTCAGAAATTAATTTTGTGGTTTTTTGGATATTTAAAATATAATTTTTCGGAAAGGAAAAATATTTTTCTTCGATTTTCAAAAGTAAAAATGATAGAAAAATATTTTTTGGGCAAGAAAAATTCTGAAATTATTTCTCATGCCTTTTATAAAGTGTTAAAATCTTCATATCGTATAATGTATTATGATTGGCTTCGTGCCCATTCTAATACTAATTTTTCATTTTCATAGATGGCGAGATCCCAATTTACTTTTAACATCCTTCGGAGAGGAGTTAGAGAGAGAAGAACTCGTGTGCGTTTGACAAAGTTAGAATTGCTGAGGCGTTATAGAATGTGCCTCGAGTATTCTTTGCATGAACATTTTAAGATAATGAAAATGAAGTACAAGGAGTTACTTCATTTGGGTCATTATTTTCGTGGTCCGGACCGAGAGAGAGAATTATGGAGAAATTCTCTAACTAAGTTTTGGAGAGGTGAATTTGATAGGATTTACACTGAAAATAAAAAAGAGATCTACGTCTCTTGAAATCTTTATTGGTTAAAGTGTAGAAAAAGAGAGAGCTGGAATTCAAGACAAGGAAATTATTATCTTTAAGGATGAATAATGGTTCTCGACGTCTTTTGAAATTCGCTTTTAGAGTTAGACTCTCGAATGGGATGGTTAATATGGTTTCTGGCATGTATAGAAAGACTTAAAACTCGTTATGCTAGCGAATCATATGAAAATATGTTTTTCTACCTTGTGAAGTTGTTTCTTGTAGCATGTATATTTATTTATGATACATATATGTTGTTTTCTTGTAGCTCATGTGCATATGTTTATGATATATATATGTTGTTTTCTTTATGACATTGAGCTTTGACGACTTACATGCATATGATAAGATGTGTTTTTTTAAATATATCATGATATGCTTTGATCATGATATTAAGTGGGAGTTCTAAGGTTGGTTCAAGTGATACTTACCTAGAATTTTGTGAGATTTTTTTCTAGAAAATTAAATTTGTGATAATGAACATTTTGACAAGGATGATGATTGGGCACTACGTGACCTATCGAATCTGTACATTATGGTGAATTGTCATAAATATTAATTTGCTTAGTACGAAATCAGTGTTGTATAGATGGGCATGTATGATATCTATAGTATGACCATGGCAACCAAAATCTCATAAGTATTGAGATTTTAGAATAGTACTAGATGAATACTAATTAGTAGAAATTGTGACACGTCGTGTCATAATATTTTGGAATATATAAAATCGAATTAGATGCTCTAGAGGCAATAACCAACTCATGTAAGACTTATAGTGAGTCTTCTTACTCAATATAAAAGATCAATGAGTTTATCATAAGCGGAAAGCAAGGTCCACTGCTTATGGTATCTTTGTGGATTGTATGAGATATGTCTCATATGCGAATGAGAAATCATACTATTGGTCTACAAGTGGACCAAATTAGTAATACATCCGTAAAATTGAGCTGAATTGGGATTGTTGACTTTAGTATTTGATAATTAGAAGTATACCCGAAATAAGAGAACAATGAGTTGCTCTTTTGAGGGTAATGCCAAATACTATTAGAAATTAAAGTCCACAAACAACGACTTCTCTTACGAGAAGTGAGTTTAAGTTTGTACAATCTCTTTCTTTAATTATTAAGACATTTAAAGATCAAGTCTTTTATTTATGAAAAGACTTTCATAGTCGGGGTTAGCCATTTTGTGTCTTGTACATAAAAGGCTTATTGCTTCTATGCTAATGACTTAGGACTTTGTGACTGATCTGTTTTAAAGAGAATTTGAGATTCTTACAGTAAACAAGATTAAAACAAAGCAAAAGTCATGAAAGAGACATATGATGAATCTAGGGAGAACAAACTTAACCACTAATGTGAATAGAAGTGGATTAAAGGTAAAAGTGCCATAATTGACATGCAGTTGGTCAATTTTACTCGTGTATGGCATGAGTTGAAACAATTGACATACGGTTTGTCAAATTTCACTCTGTGTATGCCATGAGTTGAAAACATAGCACTTATAGATGCTTATATAGTACATTTTACACATTAAGCACTAAGATACTAAATCTTGTCCTATGTGGATTTAGGTTTATGGTTATGTGAAATCAATTAAAAAGCGTTTGAAATTCTAAAAGGATCATTGGAAGTCGGTCTTCTGGATTGTTCTCCTGAGATTGTATTACTCTTGGATTTGAGTTTTTGACTTGGTTAGTATCTATAGAATAGATACACAAAGTGGTGCTAGATTTGTTTCTTCTTGAATGATTTGAGGATGAATTGTGACCAAGGCACATTGATTATTTGATCATAATCAATGTGTGTTCATTAAGTAAAGTGAACAACTATGTGGCAGTTTTTTTTGCATACTTGGTTAAGTCACAATGAATTAAGACACTAAGCTAGTAAGAGAAACTCTCTGAATAACCTTCGTAGTTAGTTGTCAACCTATGGTAAATCATATGTGACCATTCGGAGGTTAATGGGTTGATCTTTCATTGTAGTTAATTTTTGTTAGACTTCTGTGATTTAACTAATATGGAGGTTGGGAAATGAACCTCCTATTCCATTACTCCTTTACATACATTGATCTTGTCTGTTTTGATTTCTCCTAATATGAAACGTTAGAATGTTTCTTTGAAAATTATGAGAGAATCAAACTGATGAATTTTTCTTTAAAATGTTAAATTCAAAGGAACAATGTATCTGTATCTCGAAGATACGCAAATGATCTAAAGTGTACATGTTCTACGTGAACATCATAGTGTAAAATTAGTAAATCACAGAATGTTCAGAGAGTTTTTTTTTTGGGTGAAGAATCTTGAAATTGCTAAACCTCTAGTCAAGTTTAATGATTCGTATAGTGGCTTTGTGCCTTATAGATCACTTAAGAAAATTGTGTTCCCGATTTTGAGTGAGAGCAAATTTGTCAAAGTGATCAAACTAAGAGTCGAATCATAATTTTGTGGTATTTGCTTAAAATTTACTGATTCGTATAGCGGCTTTGTGCCTTAAAGATCGCGTAAGAGAATTATGTTCCCGATTTTGAGTGGCTATGTTCCTTATAGATCATTTATGAGAATCGTGTTTCCAAATTTGAGTGGGAGCAAATTTATCATAGCGATCAAGTTAGTTGAATCCAAATTTTGTGCAAACACAAAATATTCTCCGTAAGATTAGATAGAGTCTAATATAGTAGGACTCTGTCTTGCTCTATTATCTGATAAGAATGAATTAATGCAATGAAAGGGTATTTATGGAACTTACGAAATCTGTAAACATGTGTGGCACCAATAACTCATGACAATTGCTGAGGAGGGGATAGTTGTCTGTGTGGTAGCAATTGCCTTAGTGGGAAGGTCATAGCAAAAATGTGGCATTTTGATTTTCACATGGTTTAAAGATTTGAGCTGTATAGTTTTTCTTAGCTATAGTGTTATGAGTATGTTGTAGTCGCCCAATTGCATATAATCAAACCAAGTTTGGATTTTGGTTCAACATTAAACGTGAGGATATTGAGAACTTTATGTGTTCACGAAATCTATTAAGATGTTGATATTTAGATTTCGAGGTACAAAGCTCACCCAGTGGCAAATGGTATATACATACGTGTGTGTATATATCTTGAGACAAACTTATTTGCTAGTGGTGATACTTTTCTTGTTTATTATATTTTCTTGGTTATTATGGACATATGAGATTAGAATTATGTATAAATGGACATGAGATTGCATTTCTTGATAGAGATGTAATTGAAAAGATATACATTGGAATTCCTTGAGGATTCCAGAAACAAAGGTCAGCAGGTAAAGTCTGTGAACTTATAACCTTGGTGACTGGATTTTGTCTTTAAAATAATGGAGTATGAGATTTTATAAATACATGATGTTATAAGTGTGTTTTCATCGTCATAGATGTATTCCATTATCTTGTGTCTGTAAGTCCATTAAGATGCTTGAAATTCTATCTCTTTATTGGTAATGTCTTGTTAGCCCAGATGGAAAGGAGTACATTAAGCCATTGAGAATGATTTTCCTTTAACTTATGAAGTAGAGGATATGATGAGTAAAGTATTTGATTTTATTTTAAAATCTATGTAAATCGTTACAGATGAATCTTGCTCAGTGTCGAGATCTATGTTGGAGTTTTCTATAGTACGATTTCATAATGGATACTTATAAGCTCATCAATACTCCTATAGTATAGAGTTGTAGCCTCGAAATGTGTCCATGGAGTCCAAATAGAAATGTCTAGACCACCATATTCCAATAGTTGTTAGTTTTTTGGATCTTGAAGTACAATGTGACTTGTACTCGCTCGAATACTTGTTATGCCATGGGTCATAAGGTATTTTCCAATTCTAGTTTGATGTATTGGACAATAGCTGGGAAACACTGCAAATGATTTCCTTAGTATGGAGGAAAGTTGTCGAAAAGAATACACATATGTGGATTTAAGGAGGGGATTTGGATAAGTGTGAGTCTGCCTCTGAATTTACTTCTATTACAATGCTGGCTCAAGAAGTAGCAAGAAGCAAACTTGTTTAGCATTTGTGCACAAATAAAATTTAATTTGTGGCATGTATATTTGCAGTGTGGGATAATGTTTGGTTGATTTGTTTTATAGCATGTGGGAGTTGTAAGCAGTTATGTGGGAGCTTTGATTATATATGTGTACATATATCGTGATAAACCGCCAGCTAATGCTTTCATAGAGGTCTTATTATTGACCTATTGCTGTAAAACCGAACATCGACACACAATATAATTTTGTGAGAAATATCATTGTAAACCAATGAGTGGTGTTACAATAAGTGTATACGCATTTAGAAGTGGCTAAAGTTAGTGCTTGGCCTTAGCCTAGAGATGTATTTGTTGGTCAAGTTAGATCTCTAGAATTGCGTAGAATGTGATCTCTTTTCAACTAAAGGATGTTCATAGAGACTTATGCCCGTAAATGTTTGACATTTGAGTGATGTGCTTTCTAAGCATGTTTGTGATGATACACACTTGATGCCAAAAAAAATGTCTGATAAGTTGAGATTGGCTCTCTCACACGAGCAATCGCCTCTGACATTGAGTAATGTGCAGAGATGAGACATTTTTGATTTTGTAGCACACGAAATCATACGTAGAGATGATGTCGCCTTGATTGGTAATCAAGATGAGATTACTGTTATGAATTTATGTGATCGAAATGGATTCCCACCATCCATTGACTTATCTAGTAGCCAGATGTGAGTTTTTTTGATGTTGTTATTTTTTTTCAAGTGAAAGTAATACTTTATACCAACTCAGCAAAAAGCTTACAACCAAAACTCAAGATGCAGCTACAATAGGTATCACAAGTGCACAACAACTCAACTAAGCCATAGATCAAAACAAAACAGAAGCCAAAAAAGGCCTACCAACTACTCCTGTACATGCAACAAATCATCTATGTAAATTTTATCTCTGTGAGTCAATCTTTTATGCAAACTTTCAGAAAAACGCACAACCAATTCTAGTTTCAGCTGTGTATAAACAATATCCACGTTTCGCTCTTGTTATGTAAATATCCACTTGTTCATTTCTTCCCAAGTTCTATAAATCACCCCTGCCACACCAGCCCGGATCACTCTCTGTCAAAATTCCCAAGGCCTGAAAGCAAATTGTAACCATCTAATCCATCTGTCAAATCTCAAAGGATATCTCTGAACATTCAGCCACTCCATTACCTTCCCAAACAATTGCTGAGCCTAATCACATTGAAAATAAAGGTGTTCAACCGTTTCAATAGCTAGACCACACAACATACAATTTTTATCATTGAGTGTAATAAATTTACTTAACCTCGCCCGTGTAAGTAATCTATGATGCACAACCGACCAAACAATAAACGAGTGTTTCGGTATATTGAAATTACTCCAGATAAAGCGTACAGACCTGAATATGGGAGTGTCACCTTTGAGCCACTCATAACCACTTTGCACAATGTATCTCTTTGCTTGATTTTGTTGCCATACATTGTTAACATATCCATTCTCAAGAGTCTTTTAACTTTATCCAATCTCCTCCAAGTCTAGCTACAGTCTTGTGGAGGTGAGTAGTCCCAAAAATCTGTGCCTTTTAAGTACACTGCTCCAACCCATTTAACCCAGAGTGAGTCCTTTTTTTGAGAGATAGCCCATATCTACTTACCTACAGTTGCAATATTCCACATCTTACAACATTTGAAATTCAAGCCCCTTCTTTATTTTTCTTACACACAATATCGCAACTTATAAGGGCCATTCTAGACTGCCCATCTCTTTTTCCCCACAAAAAATCCCTACACTTGCTTTCCACCAGCTTCACTATTGATTGTGGAAGAATAAACACTGTGGTCTAATATGTATATAATGCAAATAGGATAGAGTTGATAAGCTGGGCTTTGCCAGCGTAAGAAAGATGCCTTGAAACCCATCTTGCCAATTTGCTAGTGATTTTTTCCACCAAATTGAAGCAATCAATTTTAGACCATTTGATAGGTGAGAGTGGCACTCCTAAATATCTCAAAGGGAAGGATCCTTCGTTAAAACCAGTTAGATTAACAATTTCATGCTTTGTTGCTGCTGAAACACCCCTTACATATATGTTGGATTTGCCCTGGTTCGCAAACAGACCTGTTGTGCAGGAAAATCGCTGAAAAGCCTCCCATAAAATCTGCACTGACCTTTGGTTTGCTTTGCAGAATAACATTAAGTCACCTGCAGAGCAGATATTAGTTAACATCACTTGTTTACAAGCTGGGTGGTATCTGAAGTCAGTAATCTAAGTTGCAACCTTCAATTTTCTAGTCAAGTACTCCATGACCAATGCAAACAATAGAGGGGACATTGGATCCCCCTGTCTCAATCCTCTCTTGTCCGGGAAGAACCCATGATTCTCACCATTCGGAACCACTGAAAAAGAGACTGTTTGGACACACTCCATGACCCAATCTACAAATTTGTTTGGAATTCACAGCCCTTCCAACATATCCTTTAGAAAACTCTACTAAATAGAATCATAAGCTTTCTTAATATCAATCTTCATTAGGAATCTGGGGGAAACATTTTGCCTATTGTATAACCTGATAAGTTCTTGGCTAATCAACACATTATCCACTATCACCCCTCCTTTAACAAACACCCCTTGATTCTCATTCACCAATTTAGGTAGTACCATTGCCAATCGTTTAGCCAGCAACTTAGAGATGCACTTATATAAGGTATTACAACAGACTATAGGTCAATATTCAGCTGCCACTATTGGGTTGTCCACTTTTGGTATAAGTGCAAGTTATGTATTGTTCACTTCCTTTAACATTTTCCCATGTTGAAAAAAATCCAGGATTGTATCTGTAACTTCATCCCCCACTACACCCCAAGCTGCCCTATAGAATCCACTACCATAGCCATCAGGATCTGGGCTCTTATTTGGACTTATGCTAAACATGGCTTCTTTCATCTTTGCTCTGCTAAATGGCTGTATCATAGCCATTTGCTCTGGTCAGCTTAGTCTATGGCCAACTTCAAAAACTTGTGGCTCTATCACAATGGTTATACTACTCTCCCCCAACAAATGCTTGTAGTAATCCACAAAATGCTGGGTAACCTGTGAATAATTTCTTAAGACCCTCACCCAATCATGTATGGTTGTAATTCTGGATACATGTAGCCTTAGACTTCTGTTGCAAGAATTTTTCCAAAGCAGTACTTTTCTCTTTAAACTGTTCTGGGCCTCTCTAACTTTCTCAAGAAGACGGCTATTAAGGGGGTCTAAGTGAGCTTCCATTTGAGCAGCTATCAGAGCTTCCTTAGTGGTCATAGCTTGTTGCTCAATCTCTGTGTATTGTTCATCTTACTCAACTAGATTTTAAGCAATTTAAGTTTCTGGACAACTTTATTCATCTTATTGCCATCTATCTTTTCTGCTCAACTTCCCGCCACAATAGTGAGAAAATGTGGTGCAGCTGTCCACATATTAAAAAATTTAAATCATGACATACGCTTCCAAATAGCTTGAGGTTGTTATTGATAGAGGACGAACAAGAAGAAAACTCAAGTTAAGTGTTGAGATACACTTGAACTAAGATATGTACAGTGTATTTGATTTGAATCATGACATACGCTAAACATTGTAGCACGTGTTTCATACCGCGTCTGCTTATATGACCGTTGGAGTATTGAGAAAAATCCCTGCTTTCTCATTGTGTGAGACTCAGAAGTTTATGTAACCTAAATTATACCCTTATGACTTTCGACTATTTCTTATGACCATGAACAATTCGGCAATGCGGCATATGTCTAGGAAAGCAGCTATAATATAGTTGAGAGATTCTAGTGGGAAAGGAAGATTATCTTTGTCTGACACGTATTTTGTATTCACAGGCCTGCCAATTATGTCAAACTTAGTGTTTTAAACATAATGGTGAATACATAGAATCGATTAGAAGTCAAGTATGCTCTTGAATATTGTTTGAGGGACAAGAGATGTGTTGACTAGTGCAGTAAAAAGATGTTTGGGGTATAGCGAGAAGTTGTCCTCATATTATTCGATATTGAGTTGCTATATATCCTTAATTGGTGTATAGCTTTAAGCTCATCATATATGCTCGCTGGTCACACGATCCATTTGCTTGTATGAAATTGTTGATATGTCGATATGGTTACACTAGATGTATGTCTAGCCCTCATATGCGAGTGGGAGATGTTGAAAATTGGATATAGGTCATGGGTCGCCCATGAGGGCTTGGCCCAACCCATATTAATTTGAAAGAAAGAAAAGGAGGGAGTAGTTTTTGTAGGATAAAACTACCCCAATTCCCTCGCTCTCTCCCATATATATCTTTTGTTTGAAATAAGATAAACAACAATACAAAATAAGAAAAATTCGCTGCAAAAATGAGGGGTAAAATGCAAAGGCATAAAAGTCATATTTTGATGTAATTCGACAAAGGAAATTCACCGATTTGAAGTATTTGGATCGTGGAAAGCATCTCTCTCCCCGTGACTGAGATTGTGGACATTTTAGAGCATCAAAAGCATGTGGAAGAAGTGTGAAACAACCAAGTTGAGATCCGTTTTTGGTTAGTATTTAATTATGTTGAAATCGCATGTTATATGTGATTAATTTCGACAAATACGAAAGAGCCTCCTAAACACACACTCAAACACAGTTTTGAAATAAGCAGCTAAAACCACTTGATACACACAAACACACTCACAAATATTTTCTTTCCTTCATCTTTTGGCGTTAAATTCAAATTTGTATTCTTCATATATAGTTCCCTTTTTGCACAAACAATATCTGCAATTCTGCATTACCTGCAACATTAATTTTGTTAAAACCAGTTACGGAGTATAACAGAAGTTAAAGTCGAATATAAAGATGATTTAGTTAATATTGTGGTCAATTTTAACGAGCAATTAAAATACACTTATAAAAGTATTCCACCGACTTTTAGTAAATGAGCACACAAAAAAGACAACCATGGATTGATCCATGAGATTGTGGAGACTAATCTTAACTATGATTATGATATGATTAAGATTGTATCTCCTATTTAGAGCAGGTTTAGACCCATTATAATAAAAAATAATATTTGTGACAAAATTTAAATCGACAATGATAAAACTATTACCAGATATACATAATGAGTGATAATAATTTTTGTTTTAATACAATAGAGATTTTTAGTGATAAGAGTTTCAAATAGTTACTAACTTACTATTTATAGTTATTGACAATTGTTTAGTGACAACACAAATAGAGTGACAAAATTATATCTGTTGTCACCTATAAAGCACGGACACTCCAAAAAATCACCGCGTATGGTGTCGTGCGCGTGCCGGACACCGACACGTGTCAGACACTGCTATTTTCGTGTCCCTAATTAAAAAATTTAAAAAACAGTTGGACACCGTGTCCGACACGGTTGGGACACGGTTGAGACTTTTTATAATACACTAAAACATTAGGGGGTCAAATTGTAAATAAAACTTATCATTTATAAGGAAACAAAGGCAAGGCAACAGTAGCAACACTCATCACTCATCAGCAGAACCCAAAAAGAAAAAGTCACACGCTCGGCTCTCCTCTCAATCTCATCCTCTCTTCTTCTCCGCCAGTCACCGTCTCCATCGTCGTCGTCATTCTCCATCACCATCGCTCATCTCTATTGGCAGCCACAATCGCAGATTGAAGAAACCCTAAATCCCCAAATCCTATTTCACAAATTCAAAACCCTAAATCCCCAAATTGAAGAAACCTATATTATTTCGAAATTATTATGCTAATTAGTTTGGTGATGATTGTGGAGAACATATATTAATGTATTAATAGTTGTTTATGCGATTGCGAATTATATGTTGATGTGGGAAATATGGAATGTTGAACGGGGAAGTAATATCTGTTTGTACTTTGATATTGTGTATGTATATATGGAAATATATGAGTATGTATGCATATCTTAAATTCGAATTGATGAATTGTATATATGTATGTTCTTCATTGAATTGTGCAGACTATTAATATATGTTTGTAATTAGTAGTTGTTTATATATAAAATATATATATAAAAAATTGGACAACTGTGTCGAAGTCGTGTCGTGTCCTATAATTTTTTAAAAATTCCGTTCCCAGCGTCGATGTCGTGTCGTTCCCCGTTCCCCGTGTCGGTGTCAGTGCATCATAGGTTGTCACTAAAGGTAATCACTCCATTCACTCTAAAAATTAAATATGTGAGATCTAGTGTTGGTCCGGGCAAGTAAGCAATTCAGTCAAACTATGTTAAATTTCTTGTGTGACATCTTAAACTTCAATTTATTATTATTTTTTTAAAAAAAATAAATCGGTCTTATGTATCATTCAATCGAAAGTTAACAAAACCTAAAACAATACACTTCATATCGACTCAAACGATGTAGTAAGAACATTTGAAACACCAACTATCAAGTTCTTGAAGATAACAAATTTTAAAAACTCACAAATGAATACAAGAAAATTCTTGTGCAACTTCTATTCAAGGAGAGATGAAACTCTCATTCGAAAGAGAAAACAAACTCTCATATGAGAGAGAAAATAAAATATTAAACAAAATATCTAAAACGCTATATAAAAACTTAAGTATCATCCATTTTCATCTCGTCATATCTGTCTGTCTCTTTAGATCCATATCTGTCTCGTCAGATTTGAATATGTGATATACAACTTGAAGAAGGATGCTCCAACCCAATTCGCAGACGATGGTGGTGGTAACAGTGGTGAAGTAGACGACTGTTTCACCAAGCCATCGCCGGCGGAGAAAAATTGAATAAAAACAAAGGCTGGAGTTTATAGAGAGATGGGAAAGAGAGAGGCGTAACGTTTGTTGAATAGTAAACTTTTCATTACTTATTTATTTCTTATTTAGTTTCAGTATTAAGCAATTCATCTCGGTGATGTTCAATCCCTAACAATAAATCAATTGATTTGATACTAAAATGTTTGAACCATATATGTTGCAAAGATTATATGAATAAATTCAAAGAGTTCTTACACAACCAAAAATTTATTGAAAGAATCTTGACAAGGAAATTGCCACAACCAATGGGTAGTGTTACCATCTAAAACTCGGAGTCTGAAATTCAAAGCAAGTTATTTGACTATAAAGAAATGATATCTTCAAATAATGTAACAAAATTTTGTACGGTAGTATACCTTCAACATTTCATTTATCCATAATCAAATTTCCGTTGATGCAGACTATCTTTTTCTTTTTAACTTTTTAGTAAGCATATACATATTAGGAACATATATTGCTTACAAAATTAAGTAGTGAACATAGTATGCGACAGAAAACGAAATTTAAATTATAAGTTGATCTTGTCAAGATTCTCTAATTTTAATTATGGAAAAAAATACGAGTTTCAAGACCTCAAGTATCAATTATCAATTCCAAAGGCTATGTTTGTATATGTTTATGAAATTCATTTTCATCGTCATAAATCATAAAATTCTAAAAACCACACTATAAATAATTTTAATTTAAATTTACTTCTTCTTAACTTCATTTTTCTCAATCACCATTATAACTACCTATCAATCACAACATCCATCATTTCACACTATTATCAATCAATAATCATTTACCCCACTAATATTTTTTCTTTTTCTCTTTCATACTTACATTCATTTAACCTATCACACGTCAATTAATCATTATTGATTTGACCATTTTACAACTTTCAACTATTTTTAAAAACATATACAAACACAACAAATATCACATCATTTTTACACGAATTTTCATAAAACGCATTTACCAAAAAAAATTCAGGATTCTAATAAAAAACATAAACAAACATGGCCTAAGTTTCTCAGTGGTGATTTTAAATTTAGTGTTGCCTTCAAGGCTAAAACGACTCAATTTTTGTTATTGTGAGCTTTGTCTGTCTTAATTAACTAAATCCGCACACACGCGCGCAAAAGATATAATATATAGTCTTTGCAATAAGTAACTGAAAAATTGAATCCCACCAACCTAGCCTAGCTGCCAATCATGCCTTGAGCTTCCCGTCATCTGCTGAAAAATGGACAAAAAGTTGTAAGCCTTCATCTCCGCAAATCTGTCGAAACTTGTGTATTTTCTTTGCATAAGCTGCAATGGGAGGGTTGCAATCAACTAACTCCATCATTTTGAACGTATTTTGAATTGCCCAAGGTATCTGTTTTAGTTTGTAGCAGTGCCTAATGATTATGCATTCAAGACATGGGAAACAATTTAAACTGCCTCCCCAACACTCTAGATCAGTGTCTTCAATTAGCAAATATTTGAGAGCCAAGAAGTCCCGTTTATTTACTTTCCAATTTGGGCCTTGAAAGGCATAGCCTCGCAATTTGAGCACTTCAAGATTACGAAGTTTAGCAATTGCGTTCATGTATTTCCAAGGATATCCAAACCCATTCAAACTCAGCTTTTTGAGACCCGGCGACAAAATTGAAATAGGAGCAATAACTTGAGACCTAGGGTTGGGATTTACAACAACGCATTTGAGTGATTCAAGTCCATGGAGATGGACAAGATAATCGAAGAAACACAAAGCTTCAACACCATCCAGTGATAATTCTATTTGAATTCCTAATTTCTTTACATTTGGGATACCTTCAAGAACCTCCTTGGTACAATTATGAGCATTCACATCTAAAAGTGTTAAGAGGTTTGGTAAGGAACCACCACAAGGATCAGGCAGGTCGCTTCCCATGGCTTGGAGATGCTTCAATTCTTTCATATTCCATATCTCCATAGGCAGATACGATCGAGCCCCACGAGATTTGATGCGCAAAGATTGGCGAACAATCAAGTACTGAAGATTCCAGAGTTTGGATATAGAAGTCGGCAAGTTTCCATTATAAGTGAACGCAAAGTACCTTAGCTGAAGTAGTTTTAGTATCTCAGCAGGGAAGAAGTAGAAGCAGATTGCAAGAGCATCTAATACCCTGAGCAACCTCAAGTCGTAACACATTGGTACTGGATATTGATGGGGTGGACCGGTACATAGGAGAGAACGCGCCGTAGTTGAAACAGATGCCATGGACTCATGCACATCTTTAATGCCAAACAAAATGTTCTTATGGACACACAGCCGACGCTGGTTTTGTATATGTTTGGTGACACTATTGGCATAACTACTTAAGACATGAATAAACTTTTCCTTCCCAGCTTCACGGACACACAAATGCCAGTAGGCAGAATGAACTTTGCATGTTTTAATAGTACCTCTCGAGCTCCGCTGGCCAACCATAATAAGATTGTTGTTGGCAAGTTTTATCAAACAATCCACAATATACTCTTCCAAGGGTTTGGGTTGACTTGGTTCAAGAAATCCCTCAGCAAACCACAAACTAATGAGCTTAGAGGTGGGGATCTCATAATTTTTAGGAAACGCAGCCATATAGAGAAAACATGCTTTTAAATGAGGAAGCAAATGCTTGTAACTCGAAAGTAGTACATTTGACAATTCATTGTTTGCATCGATGACAAATGCATTTCCATTCTCTGCCATGTGGTTCCAGTACTCCAACGTCTTCTCGACCTTCGATAGATGGTTTCCAACCGCGACGATCAAGAGAGGAAGTCCCTCACAATTCTCAGCAATCTTTTTTCCAGCTTTCACAAGTTCAGGAGGGCATAACTTGTCTTGAAACAAATTCCCACGAAGGAGATCCCAGCTGTCTTCTTTATTCAAGATCTGCATTTTGTGTACTCCATTTGTCATGGCACCAGCTACTTCGTATTGCCTAGTTGTCAGCAAGATTCGGCTTCCATTATGAACATCTGGAAAGAATCTTTTGAACTCTAGCCAGGTATGTTGGTCCCATATATCATCCAACACAATTAGGAATCTCCTACGCTTCAAACTTAATGACACATAATCTTGTATATATTTTGCACCTTCTAGATCATTTTGATCGATCGCAGGATTGAGTTGAGCTAGGATGCGCATCATGATTTCGTCCAATTCATAATTAGGGCCTATTGTTACCCACACACGGTTGCAGAAATAAGACAAAATAAATGGATCTTCATAAACTTGTCTGGCAAGAGTTGTCTTACCAATGCCTGCCATCCCAAGGATTGAGACAGATTGGAGGTCGTCCCGATCGTTTGTAAGCCAACTTCGGGTTCGAATCACTCCATCTTGTAATCCTAAAGGCTGCATCGAGTTGCTAATTAGTTGAGGTTCTTTTGTTATGTACACCTCCTTGATCTTCTTCATCATGGCAGTGAAGAAATTAAGATCACCATTATTATCTTGACCAGGAAACAAAATGCTTACTGGACGGGCGCCATTAGTGTAGTCCTCCTCGATCTCCTTCACCCTCCTGGTAAAGGAATTAATGTCTTCATTTATTTTAGCCAAGTCGACTGTCAATTTCAATAGTTGATTCTCATCTTCAAAGCTTTCGAATTCATGAATCATTCTAACGAGATCTCCATTTGTGTCGAGTCTCCCACCAAAAAGTGTTTCATAACGATCTTTGAACTGTAAGAAGATTGTCGATGGGCTTTCAGATTGTGAACGATAATTATTTAATGCAAGGAGTCGAATTGATTTTGTTACATTAAATAACTCATGACTGATTTGCACATGTAAATGATTCCTCTTGGTGATGTTGTCCACAGTGGAAGATCTCTTGACAAATTGAAGAAACTTTTGTAAGGAGCTGTACGCATCGTACAGATATTCCATATCTGGACATGGAAGCATAGATTTCCTTTCAAACCAAGCTTGAATGATCACTATCGCCCGCTTAAGTAAATTCACAATAATCAATAGGGGCGAGTCTCCTTCAAAGTCACTGTCAGCCATCTCGTTCTTGATTTCCTTCAAACTTTCGATAAAGAAATTAATCTCAGGGACGACTATCTGCAAGTCGAGGGCGAATGAATGATTGTTTTCAGCAGCAGATATTTGTGAAAGAAATTGATTCGATACATGGGAGTCAAATACATCTTCCATTTTATATACTGCCTCTTTGATTTGTCTTTGTAAACCATCCGCCACAGATGATAATAGAGTGGATTCTCTGTTACACTCAAAAACTTCGTAAAAAATTTGTTGCATAGAGGAAAGCTGGTCGTACAGAAGTTCAATTTCTGGACAAGGAGGAACAAATGAAACTCGAGAAGAATTTTCAAGGCACTTTATTGTATGCTTAAGACAAACCGCAGCAGCATAAGCCGCCATCTCTGATCTAGATCTCTTTAATTCTCACACCTCACACAATAATTTTTTCAGCATAAGCTAAGCTTTTGTTAATGAAACTTTAGCTATTTCTCATGGCTAAAATGGTATGGAGGGTGGGTTTTCAGATAGGGTTAATTATACTAACTTCCCTTCTTATTCTTATTTAGTGTAATTACAATCCAATCCATTTATTTGTGGCTTATAATGAACACCTCTTCTTATAATAAAATCTTACATTTACCCCTATTTTATAATAAAAACTTAAATTTATCCCCCTCTGACTAACAACCATTAGTCAAAAGTTACATGTTTGGGAACTTATTAATTTAGATTTATCTGCATTGAATTGTGATTTTACTCCTGAAACAAATCGAAACTCAGTATATGTATTCGATTTCTTAAAAGATAACCGAATTGACATAAATCAAATTTGCACTTCATTATCAAGATGTTAATAAGTCTTTATGAAATCATTTATTTAAGATCAAATTGAAAATTACAATTATGTTCTCTTTAATAAGAAAAATTACCCCTCAAGGACAAAATAGAAAATTTTAAAAATATATTTTAATGATGTTAGCAAATTCCATTAGTTTTTGGATGGTAAAGGGATGATTGTAATGTTTTGTTATAAGAGGGGCTATTTATTATTTGTTTAAAGTAAGTTGAGTCAACTGTAATTATACTAAATAAAAAGTGTGGTTTGTGTAATTAATTCTTTCACATATAATGTGACAATATAATGGGGGGGTATCAACCACATGACATGATAAGGGTGAGTACCAATTTGTTTATTAAAATTTAAAAGTACAACTTGTCTTTTGAAAAATAGGCGTGGACCAAAGGGAGCACATCAAGAACAGCTGGCCATTATACATCGAAAATTATATATATAAATATGAAGTGAAATGATAGTATAATTAACTAACTAATATACAATCATAGTCTTAAATTTCCTCTGAAATGTCGAAATTTTGTCCGAAATTTTGGATTTTTAAAGGTCTTGAAGTGAAATCTCACCTTTGATCCAATTTTGTCCGAAATTTCTTGAATTTTCCCAAAACTGTCTTATTCGCTATATTGATAATTTAGTCGTATTCAAAATAACCTGTCCATCCGCTATATTGATAATTTATTTAAAATGGACCGACTGTCAATTTGTTTTTATAATTTTTAAGGAAGAGTTAATTAAACTCTGACCTTGAATTATGGATTATGTTTAAGAACTTATTTTTCACTGTGCCAAATTACAAATACTTAAATTATGAAAAATATTTTCTTTAAAAAAAATCTTTAAGAAATTATATAGTAAAATAATTGGATGCCAAATAAACATTTCTACAAGTTCTTTTAAATATTCATAGAGCTTTTACCAAATTATAATATGATTTTAGCAAATATCATCAATTTTTATAATGTTAAAAATTAATTTATGAGAATAGCTTTATATTATTTATTTATTAGTTAGGACAATTAAATAAGGTGCTTGTTTACCATATAAATAAAAATGATCATAAGATTAGAAGTTAAATGAAATGAAGTAATCACAATTACTACATATCACTTATTTATTTTTCTTTTCTATTTAGGATTAAAGCATCTAAATAGCCATGAACAAGACATTTGGTGAGAAAAAAAAAAAATGCTAGAAATCAGCAATTGTACTGCACAGCCAATCTTAGGGAAAATTGCACTTTTGGTCCCATAGGACATCACATTTTGCAATTTTAGTTTCATTGGATTTCAAGTTACAATTTTAGTCCCATAGAATTCAAAACGTTGCACTTTTAGTCTCAGTCATCTATTTTTTGACGGAAAAAAGTGTGCACTCCACTCACTATTAGTCGTTTGCATTTTCTCGACTAACGGAGCGTGCACCCCATTCTCTTTTTTTGGGTAAAAAAATAGACGCTTGGGACCAAAAGTGCAACTGTTTGAGTCTTACGGAACTAAAGTTCCAACTTGAAATCCAATGGAACTAAAATTGCAAAACGCAATGTCCTATGAGACCAAAAATGCAATTTTCCCACCAATCTTAAATGACTATAACTTTCTCATACCAGGTCCTCTAAATATATCCCTGACATATGGTTGAAAAAACTTTTGAAATCTAGTTTTATATGAAACTAAATTTATTTAATTATTGAAATGTTCAATAAATCATGAAATAAAAATAGATAAACCACTAGTTTTTCAGAATAATTGAAAAATCTAATGGAAGTTTATGTAATATTGAAATTCATATATACCCTCCTCCTCGAACTCTTTAATATTAGTACTAATATATACTCATTAACGACAAAATATACCAAAAATTTCAGGAAACTTATTACTCTTTCTTTTGTAATAGTATAAACATGCTGAGATTTTATAATGTTGAAATTAGACTTTGAATTTAGCTTTATATTTTTTTTAATGTATTATCAGTGTTCTCACTGGAAGATAAAAATGCATACTTATATGGTCGTGATTTGTAATGTAATAAAAATAAAAATGACAAGACAATAGAATAGAGTAAGCGAAGATTTTTTTTTCTTAATCTTTCAATTTTTCTTGCTGATAATTCTTTTTCTTTTCTTTTTTTTCATAATATGAGTATAAATAGGATAATTGTTGAAAAAATAAGATAAAAAAGCTTATGAATTCTGAATTCACAGTTGGCAAAAGTGTCAGTTTAAAATAACTATAACTTTCTCACATGAATTCTTCAATATACCCATTAATTACATGTTAATGGAAATTCCGCAAAATGTAGTTTTATATAAAATTAATTTTATTTGAAAATCTGACATATACTATATATAGATTATGACATAAAGAATGTAAATTGTCATTTTGACAAAGGCAAAAAGAAAAGAAATTAGACATAAAAAAGAAATATTAATATTATATTCAAATTATACCACTTAAAATTTAAAAGACTAACTCAAGTATGGCCTCCTATTTGAACTCTTCAATATATACTCATTGGTCAATATCAGTATCACAAAAATTTCAAGAATCATTTTGAGCAACTCGATCTTTTTTAATATTATATATATACATGCATATATATATATATATATATATATATATATATCATGTCACTTTCAATGTACCCAATTAGTCCTATCCATACACATTTTTGTCAAAGTTAACTAAAATATACAGAATGGGTCTATCGACTAAATATTGCATAGAATTTTCGACGCAACCGCCACATAAAAATGAAGAATTATGTAGCAGCCGGACGTGATCAATACCATTATTGAATTGAGGGGGGCGGGCAATTTGTGACTTGCTAACTTACTTAAACAAGTAATCAAGCTGGTTGCACATTTTGATTGTTAGGAGGTGATACAAATTACAAGAAAAGTTCTTCTGATTATACATGTGAACATTGGAAAATAAGAACCAAAAGTCCTATCAAACCCTAGTCAAACTAGGAAATAAATTGACTAACTTCCATATCTCGAATCACACGTTAGACCGCCGTGGCGTTGAAGCTGGACATCGTGGTGATGAGTGAACGCCATGGCGTTCCGAGTTCTGTCCTTCAGTCCTAATCCTCACAGTTAATCCCTCTCTGCTCAAAATTAAACCTTCAACGTTGATTCATTTCTCTATTTTGATTTTATTCTCAAATCCTATCAAAAGTAGGACTTGAGTGAGTCTACTACAAAGGGCTTATAAAAAAAAGTCTACTACAAAGGAGTATTGATAATTATGAGATGAGCACTATGACACTTATTCTCACGTGATTAGTTAGCCGAACCTAATTTTGTCAACATTTCTTTCCTAATCAATATAACAAATATTTAGTCTTTAAACATTTGCATCATTCTTTTTTTATATTAAGGTATGCATGAATTGAAGAATGGAATTGGAGTAAATTCCAAAATCTTGACAGGTAAAACAACCTTGAAAATGTCCCTACCTGAGTATTTACATTATACATGCATGAATTGGAGAGTAGTTTTGGAGAAAATGCCAAAATTTAGATTGGTAGTAAAGCATACAAAATTCAACCTTGAAATTTTGGCCCGTGTAAAAATTAGAAAATCTAATAAAAGAGAACTTCAATTTATCACCCCAATTTGTCCTTATTTATTTATTTGAAAGAACAAGCCAATTCACATTGTCAAGAGACAAAGACCATCGACCTAACATATTATTTTGTTCAATTCTAGTAGTGTTTCAGATTAAACATATATCTTGTTTCTGACCTCGGGGAAATGTCCCTGCATATGCTGCCTGAAATTCAATTATGCTTGATATTAAGTCGTGAACTCTATAACTTGTTTCAATTATAAGATGTAAAAGTATAACAATTTACGCCATTTCATATTAATCTTCATTAACTTCTCCATATGTGACTTTTCTTATCCTTGAGGAATGCAGTCGAGACACATATTTTCTTGTAGAAACGTGGTGATATATATATGTGTAATATACCTTATATAAGTTATAAGTTTCCTACCTTGTATAGGTTTCCTGGTTTAGTTATGTTTTGTGGAAGAATTGTATATATACATGTAAATTACAGAAAATTACATGTGTATATACAATTCTTCCACAAAACCTAACTAAAGCAGGAATGAAAAATACAGGAAATATTTTCCTCCAAAGAAAGTTATCATGGCATCAGAGTAGGGTTTTTTTTTCTTCTGAAAACCATACATACAGTAGACGAACATGGCTGGAAATGAAGGAAAGAAACCTTCATCGCCGCATGTCTTGAATTCCAACGACAACCCGGGGAACATAATTACTCAGGTGCAATTGAAAGGTGACAACTACGATGAATGGGCTCGTGCGATTCGAACCTCATTAAGAGCCAAGAAGAAATTTGGATTTATAGATGGAACGGTGAAACAACCTAAAGATGATTCGCCTGACTTGGAGGATTGGTGGACGGTGAACTCGATGTTGGTCTCATGGATAATCAACACGATTGAGCCAATATTGAGATCTACCATAACTCACATGGAGATCGTGAAAGACCTGTGGGATGATATAGAAGAAAGGTTTTCGATGTCTAATGGGCCTCGAATTCAACAACTCAAAGCCGATCTTGCGGAGTGCAAGTGAAAGGGGGTTTCGATAATGACCTATTATGGAAAATTGAAACAAAATTTCTCTAACATATTGTAGCCAAGGACGGAGCCAGAAATTCTACAAAGGTGGGGCGAGATTGTTGTGATATACACGCACTTCGTTTCATTGGTAGCCGAAGGAATGCGTGGGGGGTGCAGGGAGCTTGCCCTAGCCCGCAGTACGGTATTCTATATATATGTATACGAAAAAAATTGGGGATTAAGTTTAGTAAGAACTTTTAACATACTTTGTATTCTGTACCTTTTTGTTAATAGTTAAGTTCTTTTATCCTCTCCCGTGGACGTATAAAATTACCGAACCACATAGAAATAATATTTATACATTTTTCATAACTAATCAAATATATATAGTTTTAAAACTAAAATGGAAAATGGTCCTAATTTTAAATTAAATAAAATAAAACATAAAAAGCCTACGAAGTATGATTTGACTAATATCAATTTTAACATTTCAAATTAAATATGACAATCATCGTTACATTTCATTAATAATATCCAATTTCGTGGAAATCGACTATAAAAAGAAAAGGCAAAAATAAAAAGACACTTATCATACAGAAGAGACGAGAAATGGTTTATATGATTTGAACAAATCATGGGTAATGAGAAAATGTAAAATTATAACAAGAATTTTAACTTAAATGAAAAAATTGAGGGGGGGGGGGGGGGCACCCTCTAGCCCCCTGGCTCCGTCCCTGATTGTAGCCTTGTTATGATATAAGTTCTTTATTGAAAAATAGGGCATCGGCTTCGGTCCTGTAGTTGCAAGTGGATACTCGTAAATCTTTAGGCTCTGTATGGTTGTGTTTTCGAAAATGAATTTTGAGTTTTTATTGAAGAATGTGTATTATAGAAATTCGTATGAAAATATTAATTTTTTTTGTTTGTTTGGATGTGTTTTTGAGAAATGCTTGATAATTGTGTAGATGTGATATAAAGTTGATTGAATTACTTATATATGTAATGATGATAGAAGAAAAAATTAGATTAATATTTTATTTATATCAAAGTAAGAAAGAGAATGTGTTGAATATTTGAATTATGTAATTAATGAAGAGAGAGAGAATGAAGTGATTGAATTGATGAAATGATGAGTAGTTATATAGAGGAATGTGTAGTAGAATTTAAAATTTGAGTATTTCTTGTAAAATTTACCTTGGGATGTGCATTTTCATTTTTTGGTGATCCAAAAAATAAAAATGCAACTCAAAAAACCTAACCATACAAAGCCTTATTTATTATCTCCAAAGCCAAATTCCTTGTACTTTTTTTTTTAACAAAATAAACTTGCATTCAACCTCGAAAAAGTACTTACAACCAAAAAGTACAAGATACTACCTTGTCTTGGGAAACCAAACAACAGAAAAGAAGACAACTTCCAAGCAAACTACAAGCTATCCAAAATTAGATTATTGTTATTTTATCTCACGAGTTAAGCCCTATAACCCGTGCAATGTCAACAATAAACCGACTACACGACCCATTTAGCGAGATCTTGCCGATCATCTCTAACCAGTTGGTTTGGAGAGTCAGGTGTCGAACACCCCCTTGGGCTATCACTCGGGTGAGGTAGGGTTCAGAATGACGAAGGTCATTATGCTCAGCTCGTGGATTTCAATAACAGATAGCCTAACCGGAAAAAATCAAAAGCAAATTGACAAAAAGATCTCTACGACAAGGATGTGCTTGTCTACAAAGGCCAACTGTCCAACACACCTAGAAAGTACCAAAGTGGGCGTCATGGAATGAGTTGTGCTGATTTAGGGTAGGAAGACAAGATCATCATTAAAGGCCATCTCTCATGTTCACACTAACTTATTACATAATTCCAACCAATAGCAATAATGTGCGTCATTTCCATGATTGTTACCTGCACAAGAAACAAACTAGTATAAAGGGTTAGTTCTAAGCCATTCATGTACTCATGATCTCCCTTCCTTGTCAGCCACTTCAAGGATTTGTATGAGTTCTCATTGTTCCTCATCCAAATAAGTCCCTGTAAAACACCCAAGACACAAGATTAAACTTATGAGAATATTTTGTGAGATAACACAAGGCAATTTAGAGATACTCCCTGTAGTCCGAGCATGAGATTGTTGTCGTATGCTAGAGAACACCTTAAGCCCATCTAAATAAGTCATATCCATTTAAACCGAAAGCTTGGGTAGATTAAATCCATTCTTGTTATAGCCAACAATTGTCTAGGAATGTCACTTCCTATCATAAGCGAGTCCCCTCGATCGTCACACGCCTTGTTAGCTAAGAAGTCAGCAGCCTTATTTTCCTCTCGATAAATATGCGAGAACTTAACTTCCATTACTCGCCTCAACCTTCTAATTCGCTGAAGAATGTGTTGCCAACCCAGTTCCCCGGATGGCTCGTTTGAATAATGTCAATGACAACTCGCGCATCAAGCTCTACCCAAACTTTTTGTAAACCATAAAGCTCACATAACTCTAAACCCTTACAAACTCCATATAATTCAGCAAAAATGTTCGTATTTACATCAATGAAATCAGAATATGCTAAAAGAATCATACCCGTGTTATCGCGGATGACCCCACCAACACCTGCCTCTCCCGGATTTCCCCTTGAAGCACCATCCGTATTTAATTTAACCCAACCATAATCCGGCGTTCTCCATTGAACACATGTAGACCTCAAAGTAGCTGGTCGTAACTTCGGGACTACTAGTCGTCTTGCCAAATTGTACTCGTCCTTCCAATTTTTTGGTTGCAACAAACCAAATTTTTGTAACATCTTTATGTAGAACTCGATACGCATAATAACCCGAGTAACATTAACATGCATACCTTCATGTTTCGACTTGTTACGATCCAACCAAATAAACCAAACAATCAAACATGGGAGAAAAAGACGAACACTTGAGCTTGAAGTAGCTCCAATACACCAAGCATGCCACCAAGTGCTTATACTCTCGGTATCCGGAATCTGAACATTACACAAAATAGCAAAGTGCTCGCCCACCTTCCTAGCAAGATCACTCTTAATGAACAAATGGGACATAGATTCAATACCCCCCTCCTTGCAACAGTGACATTTCGAAGCCATAGACACACCCCTTGTTTGCATAGGCAATAGAATGCCGTAGTATTAGGGTCTCCATAAGGTTTCACAATTCCCCTCCAAAGAGCGATTTTAATTGCAATATTGGTCCCTAGGACAGGGCCTATGTTTCACAAAGTTGCAAAATTAGCCCCCGCGTGATTTTTTTTTTTGGTCTCATCCGTTAAGAAGACCAATAAAATTTCACAAATAGGATGCAAATGCCTTTAAGAGTTTAGAATACATTGAATAAATACCCCCTAATTTTTACAACACTATACGCTAAACATTTATTAAAGAGTTCTTTTTTTTTGGTAAATTTTACATAATATAGAATTTTTTATAAGAAATTGATGTAAATTAAATAGTGGTCACATACAAGACACGTGGTCAAATTAGTGTAATTTTTTAACAATTGAGATTAAAAAATGTAAAAACATACATCCTATGAGACAAATGTTGCGAGTTAATTTGTAAATAATGGGCCAAAATTGCAAGGAGACCTATAGTATGTAACTAATATCGCAATTTTTCCTTTAGCAAATAATCAAATATAATTCTTGAGCAAATGGTCAAGTTGGTAAATTTTCTTACAATTCCTCCTCCCGAACCCAAGTATTATATTGCCCCCCCCAAATAAAAAGTCTTGCACGCAGAGGAAAAAGCACCTAGACCTTTCATAGCTGAAGGTACTCTTAGTCGATTGAAGACATTTTTTTTCATTTATACTTAGCCAAGAATTCAAATTCTGTCATGGTAGTACGACATGCATTTTTATTATTGTGAAACTCATAAATGAAGTAGCTTGGGCCTCCTAAAACATGTCGCCTTGGAGCTTTCTTTATCTAAAGGCCCAATGAATTGGGATTTCTCTGTTGGTCTTTGTAATTTTGGGTAAATGGATGAATCAGCTTTAGGATGTTAGCAAATTCTATTTTGGACCAAATTTTTATTGTGCCTTGCACATGACTAAGTTGATTTTGGGATTTTTGGTTTTCCGTTTAAATCTGCTTGGGTGGCATATTTTTAATTTTCCATATATTTAAAAAATGCTAAACTGTTAAATATATTTCTCTTTTTTTAAATTAACAGTTTAGCATTTTTAAGAAATATATTTTCCATGACTAAATATATTTTTAAGAATGGATAGGGAAATCTTAAGAAATTAAAAAATATCTAAAATATTAAAATGTCCAAAGAAATTAGAAAATATCAAAACTATATATTTCAGATTAATTCTTAAATTTAAAAAAATTATTTTTATTAGAAAAATATATAATAGTTTAGTATTAGCATAAATATTAAAATTATTATAAGAACATTAGAAACTTATCCAAAAGATAAAAAAAATTATTAACAAACATCCTAAAAATTAGGAAATACTGAAAAAAAATGTTTAATTAACTTTTAAATTTAAATTACTTTTCAATAGAGAAAATAGAGTAATTCAATATTGAATTACACTATAAGTTCAAAAAATGCTCAAATTTTCATAGAAAAACAATAAAAATTGAAAAAACATCAAAATTATATATTTTAAACTAATTTTGAAATTTGAATAAAAAATATTTATCTGCAAAAATAAATAATTCTCAATAATAAGTGTTAAAGTTAATATCAATTAGGATTTCTTGTATATATTAAATCAATTTTTAACTCTACTGAAATTATTTTGTAGTGGTAAAAAAGGATTAATCAAATATGAAATTACTTATAAATTTGAAAAAAAAAGGAAAAAAAAAGAGAAATAGTCATATTCTCTAGCGGGACCCCCCCCCCCCAAGAGGCATAGCTATTTTACGAAAAATAAAAATACTATCACCTCGGTGGGTGGATCTTTTCTACTCAACCCGCAACAGCTCCAAGCCGCCACCTCGTCAACTATCCAAGAGCTCCAAATCCATTCTTGTATCTCTCGGTATAAGCGATCCAGATGTCTCGCCTCTAAAATGTATCCACACCTCTTCAAGTTTCCAATAATCCTATTCTCGCTGCTAGCTAGTAGGATTATTCAAGATTAACTAATCAAGGCTTATTTAAGAAAATGTAGGAATATATATATATATATATATATATATATATATATAAGGTCAAGATCTAATACTACCCTATATCAGATAAGATATAAGACCCAATATACACCATTGGATCCATTAAATCCAACAGTTCAAAAAGGAATCAAAAAACAGGTGGAGAAATTGTATCCAATTGGATCAGGGGTATAATGGTCAAATGATGTCATTTTTCAAAGCCCACAACCTCACGTCTCAGAAACTTTTCATTGTCTTCTCTGTCATATGCGAGACTTCCATTTATTCTCTGGTCTTTCACTGCTTCTCTTTTTTTTTTTTTTTTCCAATTATTCATGGAGAATCATGTTACTGTAGATAATGAAATTCTATGGATTGAGTTTGATTGAATTAGTCACATTCTACAGAATCTGAAATATCTTTTTCCTTCTTCTAATTGAATTTGATCAATTGATCAGTTAAAGTTGCACGTGTTTTTTCTCCTAATGGAATTACATTTTATCAATAATATACATAATCAAGTTTGTTTGATTTGGTGGTTTTTGGGATTTAATTTCTCTTCTGAATTCAATTGATTGTTCATCTGTATGATTGTGAATACATGTTTGTTAGCTGAAAGTTTATTTCTTATTGTGTAAATGCTTTTTTGCTTAAAGGAGATCACATAGAGCTAAAGTGACAAATATTCAATTATACAGTATGTTATAACATATTATACAGTATATTATGACTCATTATACAGTATGTGTTTATAACATATTAAAAATATTCAATTATACAGTATATTATAAGCCATTATATAGTATGTTATAACACATTATACGATATATTATAACTCATTATATAATATGTGTTTATAACATATTAAAAATATTCAATTATACAGTATCTTATAAGCCATTATACAGTATGTTATAATATATTATACAATATATTATAATTCATTATACAGTATGTGTATATAACATATTAAAATCCTCTGACTAATATACTGTATTTTAATATGTTATAATGATGAATGAATAATCCTCATTTTTCATCAGTGATTACGGAATTTTGGAACAATTTCAAATTCTTGGTGGACAACAGGAACTTCAACATCAATGCTTGTGCAGCTGGAGGAGCATGTGATTCTCAATCAGGGAACTCATGACAAACTTAGTAATTAGATGCTAATGGAAGAAATAGAACGAGATGGGTTTAACAGAGACACATGGTTTATAACTACTGCGCTGATTTTCAGAGGTTTCCTCAAGGAACATCTAACGAGTGCAAGCGTTCTAGGTTCTGAGGCACGGACATGGAGTATTCTTCCATTGACATACGATCAATGTTAAGCTTGTGTGATTATATTTGTTCAGTATGCATTTTTATTTCTTACTTTTTTAACCCATTATTCATTGACTAAGATGTCCCTACCCTCATTAAAAAAAAATATAATCCGAAAATAGCTGTTAAATCTGGACCTTGGGATCACACGGTATCAATGGTGTAGATTGGGTCTTATATCTTATCAAATGTAATGGGATGTATTTGATCCATACTCATATATATATACACCATATATATATACCAAGTAGTATAGGCTAGGGGACGACTACATTGGAGGAGAGAGAGAACATAATCTCTCTGTCTCTCTCATGTTGCACGATTTTCCACTATGTGAACAAATGTGCATTGTGTTTTCTAAACACATACTTATAGATGAAGAATCCCATGTCTAGTAGAATTAGAATCAAGATGTAGTCAATCTCCAAGATTTAACTTCGTTGATTCTTGATCTACCTTAATTAGAATTCAAATTCTAAGTCCAATAGGAAAGGAGGTCGTTACCACGCAACTTCATTTCTTCCTTATTCTACATATATTCTTGATTCACTAAGATCAAACTTAGAGAAAGATTAAAATTTAAATATTCTTACCCATATTACATTCCCCAACACCTCAAACAAGATTTGGAGTCTAGGAATTTTATCTTACTTGATTTAATTCTTGACTCCTATTTTAATTTAATTAAAAAGCTTAACCAATTAGTTAGTACCCAAATAATTAAAGTTCAATTTTAATTATCATAAGCCCAATACTTATTTAAAATTTATTTGGCTTGGGCCTAGTCCAACTAAATAAAATATTTGGACACCTCAAGGTCCATTAATTAACTAATCCAACTTGATTAATTAAAAAGACCAAGTAATTGATCTCTATTAATTAATTCATATTTTAAATTAGGAAAGTACTAGGCTTTCTTAATTTCTTCAATTTCTCTAAAAATGATTAATCACATCATATAAGTGAAAACTCTACAAAGTTAACTGTGTGACTCGTTAGGCTCATTCATGTGCTAGTAGTAACTATACTTTCCAAAGTGCCAATGCATTTTCCTAATTTGTAAATACTAGGTTAAATTACTCTTGATTTAATCCGGCCTCGAATTAATCATATAATTGATTCAAGGCACCTATAAATGGAGGTTACTATCTAGCAACGAACCATGAAGATCTAGACATGAACAAAAGCAAAGATACGCCTTTCATAATCACGATTCTTTCGTAAGTAAGATCCTTCTTATCTCCCAAATCGAGTCTAGAGTAATGCTGTAGTCGAAACTCTAATACCTCAATCTCTATGTTTCCCAAAACATGTATGATCGACAACAAGGAAACCATGTGCCTCTTTAGCTATTTACTTTGGCCAAAGTTTCCTTAAATCAATCCACATGTAAACATAAGAGATGTCTGATTTGCTAGATCAGAGATGGATCCCATCTTGGTCTCTCACGTACGTTCGTAGATAATTAGACTATACCCAAAATACTTTTTATACGATTCACAAAGGAATCATTGTTGGGAATGTGCCCTCGATGCCAACGAGGAGATAGAAAACAAAGCACTAGTTTGTATTGTACAACCTATTATTAAGATGAAGGCAATAGTATGTTGTTCATATAATTCTTGATGGCATCTATAAGTCTTAAATGAACAACTAGTCCATGTGTGTCAAGACAAACCTTCGCACTTCTAATAGTAGCTAACGAGATGGGCACTGGAAGGGTTTGATACTTGACCACTTAAATTGTTCGCAAGTCGGAGAATCTCAATTGGGCATTGAGATTCATGTGGAATTGTATGACACATGCTCTGACAAGGAGTGCCAGTTGGACACTATGGGATAGTGGGAGTTTTTGTCGTAGATACATTGATGGGATTAGTGTATTCGAACACGGCTCGTAGGAATCTGATCACATGGGTTTTTACTCAGTGACTGTTAATGATTGGATTACTGATTATGATGGTATGTGTGAGCCTTAGACCTAAGGAGTCATGGTCACAGTGTGCTTGTGACGTTGGATTCTGTCATCAGAGTAGTTAGACCCAATTCACCCGTTGGGGGCCGACCTCGAAGTGTGTTCCAATGGGCGCGTATCATGTGAGGTGATTGCTAAGAGGGAATTCAGTGTCTCGAAAGTGAACGAAAAGTATCCTATGCAATCATAGGTAAATGAGATTTGAAGTCTCTGGCCAGAGCTGATAAACTAACTCGTGTTTGACACAAATGATAGTTCGATAATCTTATCTTACTATGATTCTTAGAACAACATCGAGTCCTGTGAGTTTGTCATCTTCCTTGACTCTCACTCAATCGAGATATGTCAGTGAAGGGCTTATACTCATATGATATTCATAATCCAGAGGTTCGTAATGACATAGTCATTTCGTATCACCCACATCTTCCTCCCATTACCAATCAAGATGAACCTAGAGCGTCGCGCTACAAAGAAATAGACGGGAAAATCGAGTTTCGTGTTTGGAGGGTGTTTTGGTAATTTGTCATTTGGAAGGAAAAATGAATTAATTGGACTAATTAGTTTAATATGAGATTAAACATGGATGATTAAATTAATTATGTTGACTTGGTCAACTAAGACTATTAATTAATTATTTATTTATTTAATTAATTAGAATATTAATTTAATCTATGTTTATATTTAATTAGATTAAATATTAGGTGATTAAATTAATTGGACTAAGTTGACTAAGTTAACTTAGCCCAACTAAAGTCCAAAAGCCCATAGTGGGCATGTGACATGGGCTTAAGTTGGAGGGTTTATTTAATCCTCCAACACAAGTTCTAAAGTCAATCAACTTAGCACAATTCACATAACGTGAAATCCTCCACCAGAAAATACAAGACGGAATAGTCCTCTCTCTCTTGCTAGCCACCTATAGAGATTGGAGATGAAGATTTCCAGGAGTCCGTTCATGCGCGATGATCTAAAGATGGTACAATTGAACCATTGGAGATTGAAGATTCGCGAGGATTAAAGATTGAATACGCAAAAGATAAGTTTTTCGTATTCATCTTTTTCATGTTTAAAATCAACGAAAAACCACAAATTGATCTTGGTTTGGGAATCCGGATCTGCTTTTATATTTCGCTGCGCATGCCAACAGGATTCTCAGCAATCATGAGATAAATGAAAGCATGGTCCATAAGATAATTGGGATAAATACAAATAACCCCCCTGTGATTTCTCAAATTGGGCACTTACCCCCCTATGAATTCTTTTTAGCAAATAACCCCCTAAGAAAAAATAAAGAGACAATTCAGCCCCCTACGCGCCTCACTCGCACATTGTGCGAGTGATTATAGTTTTTTTTGACCTTTTTGGACAATTTTACCCTTGATCTAACAACCATTGGATCAAATATGATAAAATCAATGGTCCAAATTAACATTTATATATTGTTTAAATTTGATTAATCACATCCATAAATCTAAATATATCAATGGTCCAGATTAAACATATTATATATATTTTTTATTTTTTATTTAAAAGATATATTATTTTTATATAAATATATACTTTTTTACTTTTTAATTTGTAAGAGGGAAGGGCTGGTGGTGTTGCAATTTTGAAGAAAGATGGAGGAGATTTGAAGAAGGGTAGCGGTGGTGGCGTGATTTTGAAGAGAATGAGGCGTTGGTGGTTCAATTGTGTAGAAGGGAGACAATAGCATCACGAATCTGGTGGGGGAAGTGGTGGCGGCACGATTTGATGAGGGGAAGTAGCGACGGCGCAAATCTAGTGAGGGGAATGGTGGCGGCGGTGGGAATCTGGTAAGGGGAATGGTAGTGGCGCAATTTGATGAGTAGAGGTGGTGGCGGCGCGACTAGGCATAGGGAAAGGTGGTAGTGGCGGGAGCTAGTGGTGGAGGAGATGATTAGAGGTTGAGTTTAGATTGTTAGGGTTAGGGTTTTGGGGAGATTGGTTGGGGGGGAAGATAAAAAAAGAAAAAGAAAAATATAAATTTAAGATATTATAAAAGTATAAAATAAAATAGATAAATATGGTAATCTTTTTCAAAATGTAAGGGCATTTTCATCTTTATACAAAAATTTACAGGCAAATATTGTCGAAGGGGGCAGTTTGTATAATTTAAAAAATCATAGGGGGTTATTTGATATATTTTTTCATTGAGGGGGGGGGGGGGGGGGGGGGTAAGTGACCAATTGGAGAAATCACAGGTCGGTTATATGTATTTATCCCTAAGATAATCTATGGAACCTCAGGCCCGTAAGGATTAATATTAAACCTACGAGTTTATTGAAAGTTTCAGATTCGAGTGAGATTCCAATTAGTAACTTCCTTGGGGTTGTTGTTGTTGTTGAGTTCATCCATTCCCAAATGGAAACACTCATACACTCAATTTTTCACCGTGCCAATGCCTATGAGATAAGACACACCCTCCAAGACCAAGGGTACGTGTGTATAAGTGAGTCTTTTGGGTCTATCAATATCCTGTATCTTGATGGTCCCTTTACTTGGAACGGCTTTAAGGATCACGTCTTTGGACACATATTCCATCATCGTCATACGCGATGCCCGATAATGTTTCATAGTCATATGTGATCCACATAACTTTATTCAAAACTATGTACATCAAATTTAAGAATAAAGAATGCCATAAAAGGTTTTGATTTGGAAAAATAGTTTGCATGTGGCATCTCATGAGTCAAATAAGTCCTATGTCAGCATCCTTGAGTCCATGTGTGCAAAATCGCCAAAAATTGAAAATTGCTCAATTATACTTGGTTACGTGCGGAACACATGACCAATTGCTGTCAAATTAGAAATCTCTAGTCAAATTTATCCTCAATTTACAAATTATTTATAAGTACAGGACCAAATTTGCTAGTATAAAAATACAGGACTAATTTTGCCACACTCTAGGCTACGCGCACGTCAAATGTATTTTTTTTTTTGTTTACATGTCAAATGTATACAATTCATATTAATTGTAAATTTTAAAAAGTACATTGCATTTGTGACATGCATAAATATATATATATTCTAGTCAGTACGTATAATCGATTGGTGTGTATAATACAAAAGTTAATAAGAAAGTTTTTGAATTAAAATTAATTAAAAAAAAGTCAAAAGCGGTAAAAGAAGATGAGAAATAAAGTTTAACCTGATTAAAAAAAATAACGAGAAAATATAGAAATAACATCTATATATACCGGGTTTTGTGGGTAATGTGATTGTCTAGTAATCAAAACATATAAGGTGATACACTGATAATATAACATTTACATGGTGTAAGAACACACAATTTGTATAAAAAATTATTAACCTCACTTAAAACAGTTCGTTCTCTAGACCCTTCTTCGTTTCTTAATGTTATATGTATATAAAAGAGAAATACAAAATCACCAACGTGAAAAGATTTAAAGAAGTTAGAGATCTATGCCCCAAATTGGTGAAGTTGACTTCACTTCTTTTTAATTACGTATAGATTTAAGAGTAATGGAGCTACTTTGGATTAAAAAAAGTTGATCTGGTTAAAAAGACTAACAAAATAAACATGGCGCGATCTCTTTTTTTGATCAAAAATAAACATGGTGATCTTTGTTTTTTTTTTCTTTTTTGATCAAAAATAAACATGGCGATCTAGAAGATATTAAAAAACAATAATATATACATCTAAGGGTTTTTTATTTGATTAATATAAAAAAATAATTCTCAAAATAATATAATTTTAAAATCATTATTTTTTAATATAAAACGGCATTTGATATGTCGTCTTCACCTGAATTCACTTTTTTCTTTTTTAATGAAAATTAGAAGACGACATTTTAAATGTTGTCTTCATTAATTTTATATATATTTTTTTAAGTTGAAGACGACATTTAAAATATCGTCTTCAATTTAAATGTTTTTTTTAAAATTATGAACAGTGAAGACGACATTTTAAATGTCGTCTTCAATTTTCTTTCTTTTTTTTTCCGAAAATTGTTAGGGTTAGGGTTAAGATGAAAATTTTCTACATTGTTTTTCATTTTTCATCGTTGATAATTTTCATTTTTCTATCTTGTTGATAATTGTAACAATCGACTTTAAATTTCAAAATTTTTCTAATTCTATTTTTCATATTTCATTTTTTAATATTTTATTTTACAAATAATAAATCATTCAAGTGGTTTATTTAAAATAAAATCATGATTGTCTAAAAATGTCCCCCAGTACCACAAGGACGTAGTCGTCTATTTCTACGATCTCTAACTATTTGCTCATCTTCATGAGCACGAGAATCATAATAGTGACGTTGCATCTCATAAGGTTGTGTTTCTTCATTGTCACGAGTACTACTATCATTCAAATTAATCTCATGACGAGTTGATGCAGTTGTCCCACTTGACTCTCCGCGATCACGATATGCCGTACTCAATACCGGCCATGGGATGGGCGAAGCGTTGAATTCTGGGCGTGAAAGCGCAAATGCAGGTGCAAGCCTGAGTTCTAGAAAAGACACATCCACCTATCCAGATAAAAATTCTCCATGTGGCGCCAATTGAGTGAATGGAAGTTGATCGTTTTGTTGTAGTGGCTGAGGTACGTAACAATCTTCCTGAACATTTCCACATGCCGATACAGGGGGTGCTGATGTAAATGG
The DNA here is from genome assembly GCA_019426215.1 of Buddleja alternifolia. NCBI lineage: Eukaryota > Viridiplantae > Streptophyta > Magnoliopsida > Lamiales > Scrophulariaceae > Buddleja > Buddleja alternifolia. The sequence continues at coordinate 45,185,181 of CM033391.1, read as the reverse complement.
ATCTGGAACAGCTATTTCGGGAGACAAATACTGAGGGATGCTATAAGAAGTTGAAGCACCGCCAGTAAATGGCTGATCAGGGACATGATATGACTTTGGGGCACTAACAGAAAACGTATGATCAGGATATGATGATGACGCGTGACCAGTGAATGCAGGTCTATGATTGGATGTTGATGGACCTACTCCATCTTCAGAACCATAAGACCTCATGCAACGAGTTCTCCTTCTTGTTGTTCTTCTTTACCCAACCTCTGGTGCCTCTGTTTGGTCGTTCGTCAAAACATTCGTTGACTGTCGGTGTGTGGCGATTCTATGGATGTTGGTAGCTATGGATCTATGTTGGTCCACCAATGAGTTCAGTCCATCTATGTCATGAGGACTATGATCACATCCAATCCTCATAGCTGACATCTGACCAGCCTGAAATGGTATAGAACGTCGTAAATAAGAAGAACTAATTAATTTATAAAAACATAAGCTCGCAAATTATAAGTAAGTTTTCTCTTTACGTACCACAATTTCCCACAATGGTGCCTTCCCCGGTTGGAATCCTGACTCAACGACATGCATAGTAGGTGATATATAACGACGTGTAATTTTATCATACCACTCGTCATATCTACCTTTTGTAGTGCATTCGTCAATGATATTGTCTCCCCACACCGACCGGACAAGTCGATCATTCCATATTGTAATGTAGTTGCTGTGGAATGTCTCTCAGTCTCGGTTTACACGCCCCTTTCGGTCGATTCCATGCAAGTAGAAATTATTAAATTCAGGCTCACGAGGAATCCCTTGTCGTAGTCCAAACTGGCGTAAAACTCGTTCGGGATAATGCCCCTCAACGAGGGCATAGGATATCAATGGACAAGTTGATTTTCGCACTCTCGGTTCAAGGCATTCTTGTGGCAAAAATTGGATTTCCGGGTCACTCATGTTATATGGCTGCCAATCAAACTGCAACAAGAGAAACATACTTAAAAATGTAATACTAAGATGAACATTTCATAATATTATGTATATCAAATTATCACAGATACCTGACTCGGCAACATAAAATCAAGGGCTTCTCTAATTGGTCCTAAGGCATTGTGAAACGTATCTACGTATGTGAACTCACAATTCCACCTAAGACCACAAACAAGTTATTTTTGTTATGATATAACATCTATTCTCTTAGATTCTTTTATTTTATTTTATTGGTAAATTTATTCTCGTAAAACTCATTTCTATAAAAGATTTGGAAACACAATATACTACCTTGCGCCATATGGAGGAATTGAAAGTATTAATTCGTTATGCACATTTGTCACGGGAACCATGTCAATCCTACGATACGTGATACTGGGTCTCAGAACCGATATCCTTGACCGTGCCCAAATCTGGAAGAGGTTATATAAATAAATTATTATAATAAACAAAACAACAATCAACAATAGTGCATTAATTTCAAATGTTGATTAACCTGCAACAACTGCAATGCACCACCAGTATTTTCATGTCCTCTCTGACATGCTCTGCATAACTCCCGGTATAAGTGTGTCAAGACATCACTACCCCAACTATAGCGGTGAACACGAGAAACATGTTTCAATTTACTCACCCATAAAAGTGGAACACAATCTCCTGTGGTGTCCGGACATGTGCGTGCAATTGTTTCTACTTGTAAAGGTGTACTGTCATCCTTAATTGTGGAAGTTTCCAAATGGTTGACCAAGACACTTGTCTTAATACGGTACCCATTTAAATCTTCTTTTTCAATCCATAAGCCTAAAAGATTGTAACATAACTCCTGGCATTCAGGTAGTGGCCTTACTTTATCTTTACCAGTAATAGCCTTACCATCGATTGTAAAGTAATAGCCTCACCGCGCAACCACCCACACGAGTATACACCATAGAATCTCCATAGTGTCGGGTTACTCAACTCCACGACATACTCGCGCTTCGCATGTCGCACTGACTAATCTTTCACAGCACAAATGAGATGTTTCTTGTCTTTAAAGACCATGTGTAAGTCGGGATTTCTTTTTCTGAAATCATAAAACTTACCCTTTGATGTAGCTTGGATATCACAAGAGTATGCTTCTAGCTCTGGATATGTTCTGTAGTAGAACGGTGTGACTGAATAAAACATGTTCACATTAACTGACGGAGGTATTGGATCGTTAACGGGCTCTTGATGTTGCAGTGCTGTTCTTATGCCAGGCTATGACAATGTCTCCAACATGACACTGACATCGACATCTCCCTCATGATCAGGTGGAATAGGGTAATCAATTTCATCTGGCTTTGAATCACTCAATTCAGAATCATTAAAACATTCTTGTTGTGGCTCATGGGCAAATTCAGCATTATCAGGCTTTCTATAACTCTGCGATTCAGTATTGTGTTGCCAATTGACCCCAATTTCCTGTGATGATGTAGAGGCACCTACACAATAGTCATGCAACCCAAAACTTTCCATTCCTTGTGTCACCGCTGGGAGATCAGGTATACCAGGTTGTGTTAAAAGCGACATTAAATGGTCAAGCTCTTGGCTAATAGGCATCTCTTGTGTTAAAAGTGACGTGTACGGTCCCCACTCTTGGGACAAAGGCATATCCGAAACAATATTGTTGTATCTTTCATCTTTCTCAATATAGAGATGTAGACTATTAATCTCACCATCAGGATCCATGAAAAATCTTAGGCTTTCATCATCAGTTATCTCCAAAATGGATTCTTTTATCACAGATCGATACTCACACGAATATTTAGCGAATACTTTCAGCGAAAATTGATCAATATCTATTCGAGTTCGCATATACAATCTCGCCAGTAAATCAGTAAAGTTTGTCGAACGTAGTAGTCTCATATACCCAACTGGAGGAATGCTATATGTGATAGAATTTGACTCTTGTAGTATTTGACCTCCCGAGTACACCATAACAGCAATTTTGTTGGTTCGACATATCTTCAAAAAATAAATAAACTCGAAAAATTAGTTCAAGGGACCACTAACTTATCAAATTATAAAAAACATATTTTGTAATTTAATGGGTATAAAATATTGATTTCCTTGCAACTCACAATTATATTAATACTTCGATATGAACAAATAAACGAATTCATGTCAATCTCATCCTTACCACTCACAATTATATTTTATGATTTTTTGTATTTTCATCAATTACTAAATTAATTCAATATTTAACATGCAAAGTTAAGTTATCATCAATACTATTTATCAATATAATAGTGAAAGAAAAATTAGTTATCAAGAAGTCGTCAAACTTCTTAAAAAGTTGGTGAAATATGTTTTTGAAATATTTGAAAAAAATACTTTCATGAATCTTACGTATAAAAGTTTATTTTAAAAAATTTTAAGTAATTTTTCAATTTCTTTTTGTAACAAGACCTTTAGCAAAAAGATAAAAGGAGTTGTACTAGAGAGTTTGTATGCGGAAAAAGAGTTTTGTTTGTTGGGTTAGAAATAAACTAGCGGGCTTTTTTGGTAAAGATGGAAAATAAGATTAATTTGTCGCTTTTTTTTGTGGGTTTTTAATTCCTTGGAAATTGAGAATTTGAAAGTGAGTAAATGCCTACATTAATATGATTAAGGATAGTAGTAGTGTGAACTTTAATTTAGATAATCCTAAGTATTAAAATGGTGTAATCTGATACGGCAAAGCAACATTATTGCCCAATTAGCTTTGAATTTGATTTCTCTTTCTAATTATTTCTAGTTTGATAACAAGTTGATATAGATATGAGAATGTACATATACAAAATGTTCTCTTTTTCATGAAATCATGCTTAATTTAATTTCTGACCATCAAATTACCACAAAATTGAAATTTCAAAAATTTGTGAAGAGCATCATACAACACAAAATTCCATTCAAAATACTTCTTCAGACATTCCTTACTTTCTCTAAAAATCTGAAATAACTTCCAAAACATAAATATATATACAATGTGTATACAATTTGAAATAAGTTCCAAAACATAAATATAAACATAAATAAAACCTATAATTAAATTAAACAATCAACTCTTCAACATATTTAAAAAGAGATATCCGCCAATTATAGCATATTATTTACCTATAATCCATAAATTTGACTCCAAATATGAATTTTTTTCTTCGAAGCACAATGCGTACGATCTACAATTAATACAAACAAAACCATTAACATAAATAACTATTATAAAGTTTACAAAGAATAATAATATGTAAATTTATACCTGATAATTTGAAGTTCAAAAAGTATCCGGATATTAATTCTTCTCAAGTATGCTGAAAGGAAGTTGAAGAAAAAATTGAACGAGTAAAACTCTCTTAAATTTGAGAGAATGAGAAAATTTTCCAAAAGTGGGAGTGAAAACATTCTGTAAAGTTGGGTGAATTTATAGGTGGATTTGAGATAAAATAGGTTTTCCAGAAGAAAAGAAAAATGAAAATTGAAGACGACATTTGGCATGTCGTCTTCAATTTTCATTTTTAAATATTTATGAACAGTGAAGACAACGTGCCAAATGTCGTCTTCAAAATAAAACAAAACATGAACAGTGAAGATTTTCATTAAAATAAAACAAAACATGAACAGTGAAAATTATTTTTTTCAATTTTCATTTTTAGACAATCATAATTTTCATTTTAAATAAACCACTTGAATGATTTATTATTAGTAAAATAAAATATTTAAAAATGAAATATGAAAAATAGAATTAGAAATTTTTTGAAATTTAAAGTCAATTGTTACAATTATCAACAAGGTAGAAAAATGAAAAATAAGGTAGAAAATTTTCATTTTAACCCTAACCCTAACAATTTTCGAAAATAAAAAAAAAAAAAAAAGAAAATTGAAGACGACATTTTAAATGTTGTATTCACTGTTCAAAAATTTTAAAAAAATTGATGAACAGTGACGACATTTAAAATGTCGTCTTCACTGTTCATAATTTAAAAAAAAATTAATTTAAAATGTCGTCTTCTTATTTTCATTGAAAAGAAAAAAATTCAGGTGAAGACGACATATCAAATGCCATTTTATATTAAAAAAATAATGATTTTAAAATTATATTATTTTGAGAATTTTTTTTTTATATTAATCAAATAAAAAACCCTACATCTAATGTCTTATATAAATAAATAACTAAATCCAGCTAACAAAGCATCTCTCAATCTAGTTCATCTGCCATCTACCTGTCAGTTTGGAACAAATATATTTTTTCTTATGTTCCATTAATGCTGCCAAGAAACCTTCTGGCACAATCCGCAACTCAAAAAATCATTTACTAACTAAGATCTCTATCTCTTTCTTTCTCTGCTCTAATATAATTCACATATTCATCTCATTGTATTTATTTTTCTTGAATTTCTTCCAAAAGGGTTTCTACCCAAAAATTTCAGAAAAAATCCATCAAATTCCAATAAAATGCAGGATCATCAAATAGGTATTCCAGCTTGTTTCTCATCAGGCGAGAAGTTAACAGATGATCCAACGGCCATAACCAGGTCAGGTCAAAGCGTTTTCGTCTCCGTTTATCGCACAAAAATAGCCAATCTATGCAGATTAATAACAGTCACATGGTGCAAGAACATGCTCCTCCACGGCCTATCCCTATCAGTAGAAGGGCCTGATGGGGATAGCCATTACAGTTGCAAACTTGAGCTTAAACCCTGGTATTTCTGGAAAAAACACGGGTCGAAAAGAATTTTCTTGGAAAATAAGCCGGTCGACGTTTTCTGGGATCTTAAAGCTGCAAAATTCAATGGAGAAACGGAGCCGAGTTCAGATTATTACGTTGCCATGGTTTGCGATGATGAAGTTGTGTTAATTCTTGGCGACCTGAAAAAGGAGGCTTATAGAAAGACAGGTTGTAGGCCTGCTCTTATTGATCCCATTTTAATATCGCGAAAAGAGCATATTTTTGGCAAGAAGAAGTTTTTAACTAGGGTTAAGTTCCATGAGAAGGGCAGTTTCCATGAGATATCAATTGATTGCAAAAGTAAAAGTGGATCAGCTGATCCAGAAATGGAGATTAGAATTGATGGGCATTTAGTGATTCATGTGAAGCATTTGCAGTGGAAGTTTAGAGGGAATGAATCAGTTCATTTCAATAAAGCAAGAATTGATGTTTATTGGGATGTTCATGATTGGATTTTTAGCCCTGGTTTAAGGCATGCTTTGTTCATTTTCAAGCCAACTTTGTTGTCAAATTCTTCGTCGTCGTTTTCGTTATCGTCGTCTTCGTCTCCACTAGGGTTGTCTTCGTCGTCGTCGGGTTCGACGCCGTTGTCTTCCGGTTCAGGGGAGGGGTTGAGTGCTTATGGATCAACTGATTTTTGCCTGTTTCTTTATGCATGGAAGGTTGAATGATGGAAAGCACATAGGCATAATGCTTTTTCGTTTTTAGATCATCTATTGCAATTTGATGTTTTACTTACATGTCACGTGTATATTTGTTCTAAGTGTATATACATATTAAGAAGTGTATACAATTGTTTTTCTATAATATGGAATAGACTATGAAACACTGAGTTGAAATAGAGGATTAAGAATGTGCTTGTTCAATTCATCAAGGCCAAGGGATATAGTTTTCAATTGAGAAATTCTTGTATGCAGCGGGGTTAAGCAGAACCCAACTTGGCCATGTGGCATCAGTTTCGGATTATAATGATGTATGCTCCAATGAAAGTGACCAGTAGCAGTTCAGGTCCCCTCTCCAATTTATTGTTTTATGTCTTAAATTTCCTCTAAAACCTCGAAAATTTTCGGGGTCTCGAAGCTAAATCTCAGCTTCGATTCAATTTTGCAGAATATCTATCGAAATTTTTCGATATTTCCGATATTTCCCAAAATCTCGAATTCTTAATAAAATTACATTGGTAAATATCTACCGAAATTTTTGAAATTTTTGAAATTTCCCGAAATTTTGACCAAACCTAGAATATTCTGAAATTTAAAATAATATTTAATTATTTATTTTTAAATAAGAATGAGTCCAAATTATTGTGGTTGTCTATTAATGATTGTGGTATTTTGTTTTAATGAAATTTTTAGGAGATTTGGTTATATTACTTTAATCTCAAATCATATTTATTTTATATTTTTCGCCACAGATTTTAATCATGCTACTTGACAAAATTCACTATACATACATTATATATACAATATTATTAATGTAAAAGATGCATAATTATGATATTTAAAATTACACAAAGTTTTATTGTAAATTACCAAATATTTCTATAAATTTCCATGATTTTTTTAAAATCGAAATCGAATTTTGAATATTCTCGAAATTTTCATAAATTTACTATCCCGATATCGACACCAATATCGATATTTAATACCTTGCCTATATTTAACATCAGATATGCACATTAAGTGTAAAAAATATTTTTTTAAGCATATACACATAGTGTGTATATATGATGTAGAATATCAGATAAAACATTAATAGTAAAAATAGTAAATCACAAGATAATCATAACACAAATATTATTATACCTTGTCATTAGTTGATTTTGACAACCAATTTGGGCAAGAATTTTCCAACATTTCATGCTATGGGCCAATTTGGAAAGGTGGTTGGAATGAAGATTGGGTTTGAGGGGGTGAGTCATGAGTGGCAAAGCACATGGGAAAGTAAGTGGCCCCCAATTAAGGTTGGAATTTAGTTTACAGCTGGTTATGAACAAGCTAAAGTGGCATGATTCATGATTGAAGATGACAGGATGGATAACATTTATACGCAATAATTTCCCATCTTCATGTTTTTATTTTCTCCACAAGTTTTCTTGATCTGGTCTTGAGATGTGAGCAATATATGTTATTATAAAATATTTTTCCCAATGGAATATATATATATATATATAGAGAGAGAGAGAAGTTCATAATAATATTTTATGTTGTATAGTTTGTATTGATCCTTTGCAGCTGGCATAAAAAATCTCTCTGTCAATTTATGTCATTTACTCTTTGTGTCAATTTGCCATCTTTATGTTGTACTGAATCAAGTATTCAAGATTGATGAAATGAATCTTTTGATGTGAGAATAATTCTTTTATGAGTTTGATGGAGATAATAATTAATTTTAGAAAATTATTTGTGACTTTTTCCTATTCTTTAGGTTGTTTTAGAATATTTAACATTTGCGAAAGAAATTTATTTTTAATCTATAATTTACAATTTTCATTCATAAGAGCCATGTGTAATGCATGTGCTAGATTTCGTTAAATATTTAACGAAATTCCATCATGGTCTGTATATTTATAAGAAATCACGAAAGTATAAAGTATTGTGAATACGATATAAAACTGCAAGCATTGCTATTGGAAATTTAAATACAAGAATAGATTTCAGTGATTGTTAATTAGCGCGTTTGTATAAATTTATGTAAGAAAAGCCTCTGTCTCTCCCTATCCCTCTCTAAACGTTAGCCTTATTTTTTCTTCTATTTTCCTCCGTCGGCGATGACTTAGTGAAGCAGTCGTCTATTTCACCACTGTTACCACCACCATCGTCGGCAGGTTGGGTTGGAGCACCCTTCTTCAAATTGTACATCACATCTTCAAATCTGACGAGACGGATATGAATTTAACGAGACAGAAATAGATCTGACGAGATGAAGACGGGTGATACATGAGTTTTATATAGCGTTTTAGATATTTTGTTTAGTATTTTATTTTCTCTCTCGTATGAGAGTTTGCTTTCTCGCTCGAATGAGAGTTTTGTCTCTTTTTGAATAGGAGTTGCACAATAATTTTCTTGTGTTCGTTTGTGAATTTATAAGATTTGTTATTTTTAAGAAACTTGATAGTTGGTGTTTCAGATGTTCTTACTATATCGTTTGAGTCGATATGAATTGTATTGTTCCAGGCGTTGTATACTTTCGATTGAATGATATATAAGACCGATTTTTCTTCAAAAAAAATAGAAATTTATGTAAGCATCTGAAATTAATAATAAAAATTTGGGGACCAATTTTTTTCCATCACCAATTACCATATACAATAGTCACATAATTAATTAGAGAATTTGTAGAAATTTATGTAAGTATTAATTGACATTAACAATAAAACTCGGCTACCAAATTAACTTTTGCTCTCACCAACTATATACAACCACTGTGATTTGTGCATGTTGGCAGATAGCGAATAAACTATAGACTGTCCATTTATTATTTATTAATTTGCACCTTTTTTGGTGAATGAAAATTTAATTTTCTTTGATTCATTTTCATTCTGTTATAGCTCTTCCTTTTTTTATTTTTATTTTTAAATTCTAGACGGAGGGGATACTTTGAACGGACAAATTCGGGCCGATAGTTTTTTTAATCATGGGCCACACAGACTCTTTAAGAATTTTTCACATAAAAATGGAAGCTGATACTATTATATTAATTAGCTTTGAGTTGGTATAGCTCTTTTCAATATATTTTGATGTAAGTGAAAAATAGCTATTGGATCAAGGTGATAAGCCCAAAACTTGACGCGCCAGAGCTCTAAGAGTAGCTGGACCAAACTCACATCCGGCCCAGGTCTGTGAAGAAAGGACAACCCGCTGCACTCCAGGGCTGCGGACAAGATCTGCCCAGCTAAGGAAACTACCATATTGGGCCGAGAGAATTAAGCGCCAAATCAATGGAATCGCTCGACGCTCATTTCATCCCAATTTAATAGTTTTATTTTGACCAAATTGCTGAGATGAAAAAATAAATAAAAAGATAGCATTTCACTGTGTCAGATAATGACTATAAATGAGTAGTTAAGAAAAAAAGTTCATTTAAAATATGAAACTTTATTTTGACGCATCGTGAAAAGATAGAAAAGAAACAATAACTATTGAACACATGTAATATCCATTTAACAAAGACATGCATATATTACAAATATATTGATGAATCAGTTTCCTATATTAAATATTTATTAAACTTTTTTAGTGCATGTATATAAACTTACACAAGTTAAAACTAAAATATACTTGTACAAACAGACTAATATCCTATATCTAAAAGTTCATGAAATTATTAGAATGAATCACAAACATTAAAAGAAATACTTGAAAAAAAAAAAAACATAAGTCAAATTTAATTTTGAAGACACGTGAAGGTTACACAAGTTAAAACTAAAATATACTTGCACAAACAGACTATTATCCTATGTCTAAAAATTCATGAAATTATCAGAATGATTACCAAACATAAAGAAAATATACTTGAAAATAAAAAAACATAAGTAAAATGTAATTTTGAAGACACATGAGTATTCTTATGTATTGATGTAGGTAGAATTCGGATCTTGGGCCAAGTTGAGGAAGTCGAAGGCTTAATGGGCCAAAGCCCAATATGATGGCGGATTCAGGTCCCTTCTGGAAGATGTCCAGTCTAACCCAGAAGAGCTGGATGAGGTGGAAGACCTAGAAGACCTGCCAACCTGGACCTGCGGAGGAGCGTATATCTATATAAGTCAATGTTGGGGACAAGTATCAATCAAGTCAAATACTTTCCTTAATGAAGACCCGACGGAGTTAAGTCATATATTAGCATTAATGATGCTTGATCCATGATTAGATGTACCCAAAATTAGAAGGATGCTGATTTATTCTCTTACTATATGTATAATTAGTATAGTTGACTTTCCATAATTTACCCCACCCCATCAAACTTGTATAAATACCCCACCTAAAGCATAGTAAACGATCACCTTTTGAATCCCCGTGGATGTAGGTCTAATTTTTGGACCGAATCGCGTTAAATCTCTTGTCATTTACATTATCGCACTTACATTACTCGATTATATCTCACAATTATACTCATATTATCCCTATTATTAATATAAATATTATTGGTGTGAAACCCACACACATCAATTGGCGTCTGTGAGAAATCTGAGTCAAAGGCGTGAAGTAAGTTTAGTATTTTCTACGTATTTTTCATAACAAGTTGTGATGGCAGGTCAAGGTATGAAGAAAATGATGAACGTCGAAGGAAATGCTGGGAAGATGGCGTTGTTGTCCCTAGGAGATGGAGATCGGCCAGCCCCAGAAACGCCAGCCCTGTTAGCTAGGCGTTTGGCGAATGAAATGCATGATCCTACGGGTGAAAACTCGCCAGGGATACAAAAGGGAGGAAAAGAAGGATCACCTGGCTAGGTGGTCATGGTAGATTTGATCGTGAGTAAGCTGAGACAAATAGTGGACGAAGCTGTCACAGCTGCGTTCCAATCTAAACTGGCAGGTAGGCAGGACTTGCAAAAGGAGAATAACTTGGTATCCCCTCCATCAAAAGGGATACCTAAAGTGGGAGACGAAAAGGCATGGGGTAATGGTGACTTTACCCCTGAAGGAAGTTCTGGAAATAGAGTAGGAAGACAAGGTTTCCTGGAGCAGGAAGGAGACAGGGAAGAGAACGAGCCCCAGAAGAAATATCGGGCTCCGGAGGGACGCCAGATGTGTCGGATAAACCTGGAAGAAGTAGAGGAGCCGGAAGGATGGGTACCCTCGCGGCCTCGCCTAAGGTGCCAGGCCAGCCGCCTCAGATGCAGCAGCAAAGCCCTGGCGCAATAGGAAAGGCAGATTCGCGAGAGCTGCCGTCGCAAGGCTGGGCAGGCAAAGCTGGAGAACTGGAGGATGAAGCCAGCAACTATGAGTCCGCCTAATCTCTTTGGGCAGATCAGGAAGCAAAACAGAAAGCCCGGAGCAAGTTGAATCAACTTGAGCTCATGGCTAGGAGAATGGAAGAGATTGAGAAGAAAGTGACAGGTGGGCAAATCCAGCTAGATCGGGGAATTCCATTCACGGAATCCGTTATGAAGGAGGAACTACCCTGAGATTTCAAGAGTCTTTCCATCATGCCTTATGATGGTACCACTGATCCTGAGGAACACCTGTACACTTTTCGGAACTATGCCTTGCTGCATAGGTTTTTCGATGCAATTAAGTGTAGAGTGTTCTTAACCACGTTGGCCAGGACTGCTCAACAGTGATTCAACCAGCTGCCTGAAGGGGTCATTGGATCTTTCACGGAGTTTAGCTCCAAGTTTACCCATCAGTTCACCAGTAGCAAAAAGCATGGAAGAACCCCACTAAGTCTGTTTAATATCAAACAGAGGAGGGGATGAAGCGATTCAGCACGGCCACCCTGGAGGTACCCTCTGTCACGGCAGACCTGAAAGCTAGTGCTTTCACACAAGGACTGCGGGAGGGGGATTTGTTCAAGTCTTTAACCAAAAAACCAGTCGGAGATTTTGACGAATTACTTAGCAGAGCTGAAAAATATGTCAATATGGAGGAGGCGCAACGGATAAGACAAGCCGAGCAAGGCCATCCAAAGAAGGATAAACTGGGAGACGAAGGACAAGGTAAAGCCCACAGGAGTGAAGGAAGGAGCTGGGTTCTGGGACCCGCTCCTAGGCCCAGCATAAGGGCTAGAACCGCATATATACCCTTGAGAGGTTCTAGGAATGAACAATTGATGTTCGTAGAAGAGAAGAGCATCGTACAATGGCCGGGTGTATTGCCAGCACCATAGAGAATACGACCACTACACAGATGCCTGTCTCGAGCTGGAAGAAGAAATCCAACGACTAGCCAGGTTGGGCTACATGAAGGAGTTCGTCATCCAAAACAATAATCAGTATGGTAGAGGCGGATCGAGCTCGGCGCGAGGAGGAGGAGCCTGGGGACGAGGAAGGGGAGCCCTAGGGAGGTGGCAAGGAAGAGGGGCAGGCAGAGTAGGACCTGTAGGAAGGGGAAATTTTCCTCAGCAGGTCGGTAAATTACACGAAGCTTGGGGAAAACAAGATCAAAAAAAGGTCAACAGAGTAGAACGAGCCACAATACATATGAGTGCAGGAGGTTTAATAGGGGAAGAAACCAAGAGATCCCTTTTCGGAGAATACACCTGCCTTTTTATGAACGTTAACCAAAGTAAACCTGGGCAGGAAATTTGCTTTGGACCAGAAGATTCCATAAGTGTCTTAACTCCGCATAATGATGCTTTAGTCATTACAGCAAATATAGCCAACTATGATGTACAATGAATCTTCGTCGATAGTGGCAGCTCAGTTGACATCCTGTTTTTATCAGGCCTACCAGCAGATGAGCTTGGGACATACTAGGCTGGAGGAAGTGAAAATCTCGCTATTTGGCTTCGCAGGAGAAGTAGTGCAACCTGTGGGGTAAATTACCCTACCCTTATCCTTATGGACGGGACAAAGGAAAAAGACTAAGTTGACTAAATTTTTAGTCGTGGACAAACCGTCTGCATACAACGTGATACTAGGGAGACCTGCCTTGATCTTATTCGAGGCTGTCATCTCCATACACCACATGAAGATTAAGTTTTCCACACCTGAGGGTGTAGGAGAAGTATTGGGAGACCAACATCAGTCCCAAAAGTGTTATGTTGCCTCACTCAAGCAAGTGGACAAACCTCCAGAAGACAAGAAACACAAACCTGATAAAGCTGGTCTTGAAGATGGCGGAGCAGAAAAGAAGATGGTTTTAGCCCACGTCGAGCCAGTGGGGGAGCTCATGAGTATATAGCTCGTACCAGGGAAGGCAGTTAAGGCTTTCAGGATAGGATCACACCTAAATCCAGAGGTGAAGGAGGAGTTGATAGCAACGTTGCGCATCTACACAGATATATTTTCCTGGTCAACTAATGACTTGGTTGGGATTAACCCAACAGTCATACAACATCACCTGAACGTGTATCCGGATGCAAAGACGGTCATACAAAAGAATAGGCACTTCGGGCCAGAGAAAGATTCCATAGTACGAGCTGAGCTGGATAAGCTCCTCAAAGCCAGGCACATTGTGGAGATTCAGTTCCCTGAATGGGTCTCCAATGTGGTCTTGGTGTCTAAGGGAGGATCAAGATGAAGGATGTGCATTGACTTCTGGGACTTGAACAATGCCTATTCCAAAAACCACTATCCATTGCCACGGATAGACCAGCTGGTGGATTCCATAGCTGGATTCGAATTACTAAGTACCATGGATGTACAAAGTGGGTATCATCAGATACCTCTAGACGAAGAAGACCAAAGGAAGGTTAGCTTTATAATTACCTTTGGCACACATTGTTATGTAGTCATGCCCTTCGGGTTAAAAAATGCAGGGGCAACCTATCAAAGGTTGGTAGATATGATGTTTCGTGACCAGATCGGGAAAAATATCGAGGTGTACGTTGATGACATGATGGTAAAGATTAGAGCTACCAGCACGCATGTACAACATTTGCAACAAACCTTTGAGACGTTGAGAAAATACCAAATGAAGTTGAACACGACAACATGTGCCTTCGGAATCAAGGGAGGAAAATTCCTCGGATATATGGTCACAGAGATAGGAATAGAGGTTAATCCTGAGAAGATCAAAGCAATCCAGAATATGACAGAACCTCGAGATGTTAATGAGGTGCAAAGACTGACGGGGCGAATCACCGCCCTAAGTCATTTTATTTCCAAATCCGCAGAAAGGAGTCTGCCGTTCTTCAAGATATTACGAAAAGATGAAAGCTTCAATTGGACGAAAGAATGCTAACAAGCCTTGGCCGACCTAAAGGAGTATCTAAGTCAAATCCCGTTGTTAACCAAGCTCGTGCATATAGCGGTAGCTGACAAAAATGTCAGCACTATCTTAGTTCGGGAGGAAGGAAAAATGGAGAAGCCGGTATACTATATTAGCAAAATCCTTAGTGATACAGAGACAAGGTACTCCGAAATTGAAAGAATGGCATTTGCCTTAGTCATAACGGCAAGAAGGTTGAAACCATACTTCCCAACATACAAAATCATAGTCAAGACCAATCAGCCACTCAACGCTGTGTTGGGCAAAACTGGAGCATCGGGGAGGTTAGTCAAGTGGGTAGTCAAGCTAGGAGAATTCGAGATAGAATAAGCGACACGAACAACAATAAAGTCACAAATTTTGGCAGAATTCATCACGGAAATGACCAAACCTGATGTAACGGAAGAAAAAGAAGATAGGGTACGACTATTGAACGTAGACGGCTCAGCTACGTAAAGTGGGAGCGGTGCGGGTGTGGTGCTCACCACACCTGAAGGTGACCAACTTGAGTATGCCATCAAGTTCGAGTTCAAGGCAAGCAACAATGAAGCAGAGTATGAGGCCTTCATCATAGGCCTCCAAATAGCACTCAAGGGAGGAGCTAAGAACCTGATAGTATATTCAGATTCGCAGCTCGTGATAAAGCAAGTAGAAGGAGAATATGAAGCCAAGGAAAAAAGAATGATGGAGTATCTAAAAACCATAGATACATTGCGAAAAAACTTCGATAAGCTGGAGGTACACCAAATACTTCGAGCTGAAAATGCCAAGGCAGACTACCTATCAAAGCTGGGTAGCTCTATCACCAAATGCAAGATACGGCAAATCACCATCCAATATGTAGCAAGGTCCAGCAGTGACAAGGAGATCATGTAGGTGGAAGAAGGAGATGAGTGGAGGACCGAATTAATTCAGTATCTCACGAATGGAACAATACCCGAAGAGCGAAGCAACAAACAAAGGTTGCTCACACAAGAATCTAGGTTCACCATGATCGACAGTGTCCTCTATAAGAAGGCGTTTGTGCAACTGCACCTAAGGTGTGTATCCAAGGAAGACGGAGACTACGTGCTCAAAGAAATCCATGAAAGGTGTTGCGGCAGCCACATAGGCGGAGCTGCCCTAGCAGGGAAAGCAATCAGAGCTGGATACTTTTGGCCAACTTTGAAAGAAGATGTAGCCGAGCTGGGGAAGAAGTGTGAATAGTGTCAGGTACATGCCAGCCTTATTCATCAACCTGCAGAGATGATACGATCAATGAGTGTCCCTTGCCCGTTTGCAAGGTGGGGCATGGATATTGTAGGACCTTTCCCTATAGTAAAGGCCCAGAAGAAGTTTCTACTAGTACTAGTAGATTATTTCAGCAAGTGGGTGGAGGCTGAAGCTCTAGCCCGGATCACGGAGGTAGAAGTCATTCGGTTCTCGTGGAAGAACATAGTGTGCCGATTCGACATACCTAGAGAGATAATAGCTGATAACGGGCGACAGTTTAGCAGAGCCAGGCTGAGGAATTGGTGTGAGGAGATGGGAATCCAGCAGCGTTTCAGCTCGGTAGCTCACCCTCAAACCAATGGTTAGGTTGATGTTACTAATAGAATCATAGTACAAGGTTTAAGAACCAGGTACGCACACCTGAAATTTCTCTATTGAATTTGTTCTCTTTTTTCCTTGTTATCATCCAATTCTGTATACCTCCCTTATAAATGTGTTGCTAATCTATCTACAAAACTGAAACCTCGGTCTAATAGACTGGAGGGAGCGGCGGGGGGGAATTGGGTGGATGAGCTGCAATTTGTATTGTGGTCATATCGGACCACTCCCAAATCTACTACAGGAGAGAGTCCTTTTCACCTGGTGTACGGAGCTAAAGCTGTGATACCTACGGAGATCAGGGTACAGACCCACTGGGTCAGGTACTTTGACCCAGAGCAAAATGAGGAAAGGTTAAAAGAAGGATCTGGTCGAGGATAGCAAGACAAGGGCGTACATACGAATGGAAAAATACAAGCATAGAATCCAAAGGGCTCAAGGAGTAAAAGTGAAGACCCGAGCTCTCCAGGTAGGAGACTTAGTGCTAAAAAGAGTGGATGTGGTCCGCACCGTAAAGAAGCTGGACCCCAATTGGGAAGGACTATACAAAGTGGCCAAGGTGTTAGCTGGAGGAGCTTATGAGTTGATGGATGGCAAGGGAAAACCACTCCCTCGCCCTTGGAATATTCAAAATCTTAAAAAGTTTTATGTCTAAATGTTCTTTACCTTGATTGACACTATTGTAAGTTAAGTATTTTACAGGACTACCTGGAAGGAATGTAGCATCCTGCCTGCAGTATTGGATGCAGAGCTCCACAAAAAAAATTTAGTAAGAATTTTCTTTGTTTTTATTATGAAAATTATGGGAATATACATGTGTACGATTATGTGAATATATGATTATATGCTTGTGAAACTGTGAAAAGAAGTAAATGGGAGCTGGTGGAATGGGAGGTGGTCAGAGCTAGGATGCACCACCTGGGTGGGTAACCGGGATTCGTTAAGTCAGGCGGTCTGCGGCTTCGAAACCGATGGACCTATGCCAAGAGGATATAAGGATGGGTTGGTGTGGAATTATTCCGGGAATAATTCTGTGACCAACTCGCATTGGAAGACCAGGGTTAAGGGAGCTACAAGGTTGGCTGGAGATATAAGGCTGGAGGAGAGGACTGATTCTCCCACTCCTGGCTGAAATAAGGTGGGAAGATCGGGAAAAGAGGGTATAAGGAAGGATGCCAACTGTAGCAGGCTGGCCAGCTGTGAGCCCGTTGATGAAATATGTGGGAACGAAGAGGAGAAAAAGGGGAAACAAGGAAGGTGGAAAATGAGATTGGCAGGTCTTCACGACTGCATGAGATTAGCAGGTCTTCACGACTGCATGAGGTCGGCAGGTCTTCACGACTGCATGAGGTCGGCAGGTCTGCACGATTGCATGAGGTCGGCAGGTCTGCACGACTGCATGAAGTAAAGCTAACAAGTTAGTTTGTGTACAGAATATTTGATGTTTTTCAGGATGGGTTCCCAAGATGGAAGGAAAAGCACATGTATGGCCCTGGAAAGGTGTAAGTGTTATCTCAAGGTATCTAATACCTTAGGTTTCATGTATACGTTAAATGTTGAAAGAGCATTGTTAATACCATTTGTTGATCAAACAATTAAACCAGCCAGCAGAGCTGACTAACCTACCTCCCGCAAGGGAAAAACAAGTTTTGTGTGTTCAATGCTTTCAGGGAAAAACAGCAGACATTCTCAGGAATGTTGTACAAAGACAATCCAATGGGCAACCAAGTAAGTATGATCATGCATATTACCAAACTATGATATAAACCATATAAAATGAAGGAACGAGAAATGAGGCATGTTAGAGCATATTCCTAATACTCCCTTGAGGGGAAAAAACTATCACAAAATATCTTTGCCTAAAACTAGGCAGGCAAAACACAAAAGTTGGGGGCTACATATGCCCAAAACAAAAACTTGAAAAGATTGTACGAGGGGCTACATAGGCCCATATAAGCACTATCACCAATGTTCCTAAAAATTATGCTGCGGGGTTAGTCTCAGCCCCCCCAGGTATATCATCCACTTGGCCAGAAGGAGTCACGTCTGCAGCTTGTGGCTGGTCCACCATGGTATCTTCAGGTTGGACATCCACAAGAGGAGTTAAAGGGGAAGCTGGAAGAGGGTCCTCTGGAGGAGAAGGGGGTTCTTTACCCTTGGAGTGAGCCATAAAAGCCACGGCAGAATCCAGGAAGGAGGTATAGCTGCTAGTAGGAGGATAGTTTTGAGCTTGGAATTGAGAGACGCACCAATCAAACCCCTTGAAGAAAAACTCTAGGGATTGGTCATCCACTTTAGCAGTAAATTCATCCGAGGTCAGGAGGGCCGCTTTCTGTGCAGCAAGCAAGGCTTTACCCTCCTCCGATTCAAGAAAGGTCTCTACCCAGGCTTGACGTTCTTTACTTAAAGCTTCCTTCAGTTGGTAGCTTGGCTATCCAGAATAGTTTTCTTCTCCTTCGCCAGCTCCTTGGCCTTGGCTGCAACCTTGTTATAGCGCGATTCATGAGCTTGCAGATCTCAGAGCATTTTTTGCTCTTTCTCCTCCCAGGTCTGTTAGGCTTGCTTCAGTTTGTTCAGTTTTTTGTCTAGGTCCTTGACCTCATCTGAGCGGACCAGGTCTAGGAAAGACTGGACAAATAGCTGGAAGAACTGCACCCACAAGAAACAAGTTAAAAATAAGGAATTATAAACAAAAATGGAGCTGGAAAGAATAAACAAAGACAATGACGCACCTTCGGAGCAACTTCTAAAGTCATGTCCATGATTTCTTGGCGGGGCAGAGAGGATAGATGGTGGCGGTCCAAAAGGTTGACTAAACTCTTTAACTACTATCGCAGGGTTGCTCGATCTTTGGCTTTCAAAATAGATTGGGGTAGCATATCCTGAGCTCTAGAGCGCGTTCGCAAAGCTGGCGGATGAGGAGTAGCAAAAGAAAATTGAGGCAGAAAATCCCTGAGATGTCCCTCAGAGCCACGACGTTTGGTAGGAGGAGCATCAGAGGAAGCATCCAGGTCAACGGGCTATTTTCCTATGGCTAATTCCTTAACCAGGGTCGGGTCCCGACTTGAACGACCTGCAGCAGCTTGAGGCTGGGGCGAAGTAGCAGCTACTTGAACCGCACCTCGGGACGGACCACCTGGGGGAGGGGGAGGCAGAGTTGGAGGTGGACCTTCAACCAATTTCCCTCTGCGTTTCAAGGCCTTAGCAGCTCGAGTGGCATCCATTAGTTGCTCTGTCCAAAGCAAACAAGACCAGCATCAACACACAAAAGAGAAGTAAAATAGAAGAAGTAAGTAAGCACAAAGCTAGACTACCTAAAATCTCGCCCTGCATATCAACCTGCACAGAGCTTAATCCAAAAAGATACAAGAGTCGGGGATCAGTCAATTTCTCCAAATCTCTAGGCTGCCAATTCATGTAGGCCAATAAACTTTTATAGATAACAGGCATGGCGCGAACGCGATAAGCGTTGGAACCTTCGATATGATCTAAGAAGTCGAGGCGAAAGGACCACTCCTCATCCTCAGGGGGGGATATGAAAAAATAACTTTTCTTCCACTCCTTCTCAGCAGTAGGGTAGGAACCTATGAAAGTTGTTTGTCTGCGAGAAGTAAAGTAGAAAAACCCTCCATCGGAAGAAGATGAACGGGGAAGGAACAAAGCATAAAAGAAGTCAGAGGTGGGTGGGTGACCTAAACTCCGAAGGAGCACAGAAAAACCTGCCATTATGCGAATGGCGTTGGGAGCTAGCTGGTTAAAGGGAAGCTTAAATTTGTTAACAATAGAGATGAACATGGGAGGTATGGGGAAGCGCAGACCTACGCGAAGTTGAGCTACATAAAAATAAGTAAAACTTGGAGGTGGGCGATGGGGTCTATCATGCACAGATGGAACTACAATCTTATAAGCGTCGAAAATACCATAATTCTGGCGTATGATCTGACCTTGCCTAGGGGTAAACCTAGATGTATAAACTTCCCAAAAGGAGGTACTTTGGGCTATCAAAGCTTTTTCCCGACTGTTTAAGGCAGCTAAATCCACTTCCCCTAAAGCATTCGAGTCAGGAAGGTTCAAATCTTCATTATCTGAAGGAGAACCAGCCTGCCCCGCCCCGGAGTTAATACTGGGACTTTGTGATGGGGGTTTATCCTCAGCACGACCATCTGAAAGAGTCTCAGAGGAGGAGAGGTCCACAAAATCAGGGTTTCTCTAAACCTGGGTGGCACTAAACGAAGCCTCTATTGAGGGAAGAGACGAAGAACTCTCGGCCATAGCCATGGCGTTGGGTTCCAACAGGTTCACAGGGTCGGTATAGTTTTGGGAATCTGAACCTAAACTATTCGACATATTGACTAAGAGACAAAGCAAAACCAATGCAACTAGAAGATTCTCAACAAGTCGGAATAAACAAAAAAAACAAGATAAAAGGGGAAGATAAATACCTAGAGATGGGCGGTGAACGTGGAGTAACTGCCAACTTAAGGGGGGGAGGGAACGAGAAGTGGAGAAAAGAGCGAGGAGAACTCTTAAAAGAACAAGACGGGAGGACATGGAAGGAAGGGATTCAGTTTTTGGTAACTGAATATCTTTTGAAAAATATTCATCCAAAAATAAAGGTAAGCTTTGGAAAAGGGCGGGTTAAGATATTAACCCTACAGGTGGCCCTGATCTAAACGCTCAAGAAGGGGGCAGTTATGGCAGCAAGAAAATCTGCGTCATGATGAGGCACGATCTCCCAAGAGCCATCAAAAGCCTGCCAGACGTGGGGAAGCTCAACCGACGAGGTCTTTTCTGTCAAATCAGTATTAGGGTTTCCTAAACCCATCTATGGACGTCAATCCGATTCTTCAGCTGGAGCAGCTTGGTGCCTCCAGATAGTTTGGTCTACTTGTCCCAAAGTTTATCTTCTCAACTCTCGCAGCTTGACAAGTCAAACTGCAGAGTTGGGGGGAGGGGGGGGGGGAACTATTGATGTAGGTAGAATTTGGATCTTGGACCAAGCTGAGGAAGTCCAAGGCTTAATGGGCCAAAGCCCATTATGATGGCGGATTCAGGTCCCTTCTGGAAGCTGTCCAGCTTAACCCGGAAGAGCTGGATGAGGTGGAAGACCTAGAAGACCTGCCAACCTGGACTTGCTGAAGAGCATATATCTATATAAGGCAATGCTGGGGACAAGTATCAATCAAGTCAAATACTTTCCTTAATGAAGACCTAGCGGAGTTAAGTCATATATTAGCATTAATGATGATTGATCCATGATTAGATGTACCCAAAATTAGAAGGATGCTGATTTATTCTCTTACCATATGTCTAATTAGTATAGTTGACTTTCCATAATTTACCCCACCCCATCAAACTTGTATAAATACCCCACCTAAAGCATAGTAAATGATTACCTTTTGAATCCCCGTGGATGTAGGTCAAATTTTTGGACTGAACCACGTTAAATCTCTTGTCATTTACATTATCGCACTTACATTACTCGATTATATCTCACAATTATACTCATATTATCCCTATTATTAATATAAATATTATTGGTGTAAAACCCACAACATCATGTATGTTTACATTTTTTACATAATATCCTAACAAAAAAATATTTACTCTTATATTAGTTTACGATTAGTGCTTAAAGAAGTATAAAAATTGATAATATAATTCTACATTATTAAAAAGAGTAATAAAACGAAAGAAATAGATATATCTGTGTGGAGTACAAAAAAGAAAATACGAAATTAGTGATAATTAAACTAGAAAATGAAAATAAATTGATTCATGCACATGCTAGAAACAATGTTACTAATTTTGTCAAAACAAATCGAGATGATATTTAAATAAATAAAACAAAACTTTATCAAAACTATATATATATATATAAATAATCAATTGTTTTCTTAAGCAACTATTAAGAAACTATTAACTAAATTTATTTGTCAATAATCTTAATATATTTACAAAGATTCTTGGCATATATACTTAACCATAAATTTCATAATTCTTTACTCCAATTAAGCTCCACATTTTACAGCCACGAGCGACACACCTGATATTTTCTAATGCGTTATATATATTTTATAGACATTACAATCCTTACAAACCGTTTTCGCATATATTGTTCAGTCATTAACCAATTACTAATGCAATTTGTTCTAAACAAAATTTTCATTGGTACAGTAATTTTTGTTCCATTTGGTCTAAAAACTAACAGTATTTTGGAAGACAAATATAGGTCTTGAGCACAAGAAGCAGAATATATACATATAATTGAATCCCGCATAACAAATCATTCTCCTACAAAATCAAGGATGCTGCAAAATTCAAAGTTAGGCCATCTTTTTTGTTAATTTCTGTTGCAGTGGGCTCAAAGGATACTAACAAGTAACAAAGGAGAATTTCACATATTATCAGGTATTGAAAACTGAATATGGATACTCAGAAACCATAAGAATAGAAACGTAACAATAATATTACAAATATCAGTCAAATAGAAATAGTATTGTTTGGGATAGGCATAAAGAAAAACTTTTGATAAACACAATCTGGTCACACACAATTTTGAAATAAGCAGCTAAACCACTTGATACACACTCACAAACTATTTTCTTTTCCATGTCTTTGGCGTTAATTAAGTCCGGTTTTTATTCTTCAAAGTTATCTTGTAGCACGAACCATCTCTGCATTACCTGCAACACTAATTTCATTAAATCCAGTGATAGAGCATATCTAAATCAAAGTCAGACTATTGAGTTACTCTGTTAAAATTACGTTATTGGTCATATGTTTGTTTGTCAATTCTAACGAGTAATCAAATCAGCAATGTATAACTAATATAAATGAATGTAATGGATGCAAGTATGAGCCAATCTAATTTATGAACAAACTTGTAAACTTATGATCATTATCTACAAGCGGGAGAGTCATGTATTCAAAATTTAAAAAAATTGTAGGGTAATTTATTTTTTCAAAGGTGGGGTTGGGTTGGGGGGGGGGGTGTCTCCATTACCAACCCCTTGGCTCCGTCCCTGATTACATAATCGATCTATAAATCTGTTAAAATCATATATGACGCAACCATATCAGTAAAGAGTTCCTCGTACTAAAAATTTATTGAGAGAATGTTGATATGTGAGGATTTCCACAATCAAATGATAGTGTCACCGACTAAAACTCCTGAGGTATGAAAGATCAAAACGAGTTATTTGACTACAAAGAGAAATGATATCTTCAGATAAGGTACACAAACGGAAAGAAAATAGTCTTTGCATTTAAGTAACTGAAACATTGAATCTGACTTACCTCGCTCGCCCAGCTGCCAGTCATGCCTTGAGTTTTCCATCATCTGCTGAAAAATGAACAAAAACTTTTAAGGCTTTATCTCCGCAGCTCTCTCGAGCCTTCTGTATTTCCTTCGCATGAGCTACAACTGAAGGGTTGCAGTCAACTAGCCTGATCATTTTGAGCCTATGGATTTTTCCAATTGCGTAGGGTATCTTTTTCAATTTGTAGCAGTGCCTAATGATTAGGCATTCAAGCAATGGGAAACAGTTAAAACTGTCTCCCAAGTATTCAAGGTCACTGTCTTCAATTAGCAAACGTTTGAGTCCTAAGAAGTCCCATTCATTTACTTCCCAATTTGGGCCTCGAAAGGCATAGCCTCGCAATTTGAGCACTTCAAGAGTCTGAAGTTTAGCAATTGTCCTCATATGTTCCCAAGGATATCCAAACCCACTCCAACTCAGCTTTTTAAGACTTGGTGGTAAAATTGAAATAGGGGCAAAAACTTGAGACCTAGGGTCGGGGTTGACAACAACGCATTTGAGTGATTCAAGTTGATGGAGATGGACAAGATGATCAAAGAAAGACAAAGCTTCAGCATCGTCCAATGATAATTCTATTTGAATTCCTAATTTTTTTAAATTCGGGATACCTTCAAGGACCTCCTTGGTACAATTATGAGCATTCACATCTAAAAGTGTTACGAGATTTGGTAAGGAACCACCACATGGATCGGGTAGGTCGCTTCCCATGACTTGGAGATGTCTCAATCCTTTCATATTCCATATCTCCCTAGGCAGATACGACTGAGCCCTACGAGATTTGATGCGCAAAGATTGGCGAACAATCAAGTATTGAAGATTCCAGAGTATAGATATAGAAGTCGGCAACTTTCCATTATAAGTGAAGGCAAAGTACCTTAGCTGAAGTAGTTTTAATACCTCAGCAGGGAAGAGGTAGAAGCGGATTGCAAGAGCATCTAATACCCTGAGCAACATCAAGTCGAAACAAAGTGGTACTGGATATTGATGGGGTGGACCAGTACATAGGAGAGACCGCGTCGTTGTTGAAACAGATGCCATGCATGCATGCACATCTTTAATGCCAAACAAAACATTCTTATGGACACAGAGTCGACGCTGGTTTTGCATATGTTCGGTGACACTATTGGCATAACTACTTAAGACATGCATAAACTTTTCCTTCCCAGCTTCACGGACACACACATGCCAGTAGGCAGAATGGACTTTGCAGGTTTTAACAGTACCTCTTGAGCTCCACTGGCTGACCATAATAAGATTGTTCTCGGCAAGTTGTATCAAACAATCCACAAGATACTCTTCCAAGGGTTCGGGTTGATCTGGTTCAAGAAATCCCTCAGCTAACCACAAATTGATGAGATTGGAGGCGCGGATCTCATAGTTTTTAGAAAACGCAGCCATATAGAGAAAACATGCTTTTAAATGAGGAAACAAATGCTTGTAACTCGAAAGTAGTACATTTGACAATTCATCGTCTGCATCGATGACAACCGCGTTTCCATTCTCTGCTATGTGGTTCCAGTACTCCAACGTCATCTCGGCCTTCGATAGATGGTTTCCAACTGCGACGATCAAGAGAGGAAGCCCCTCACAATTCTCAGCAATCTTTTTTCCAGCCTTCTCAAGTTCAGGAGGGCATAAGTTGTCTAGAAACAAATTCCCACGAAGGAGATCCCAACTGTCTTCTTTGTTCAGGATCTTCATATCGTGTACTTCTCCATTTATGATGTCTTCACAAGGTACTTCCTGTAGCCTAGTTGTCAGCAAGATTCGGCTTCCATTATGAACATCTGGAAAGAATCTTTTGAGCTCAAGCCAGGTATGTTGGTCCCATATATCATCTAAAACAATTAGGTACTTCCTACCCTTCAAAATTAAAGACACATAATCTTGTATATATTTTGCACCTTCCAAATCATTTTGATCTATCTCAGGATTGAGTTGAGCTAGGATACGCATCATTATTTCATCCAATTCATATTGACGCCCTATTGTGACCCACACACGGTTGCAGAAATGAGACAAAGTGAATGGATCATCATAAACTTGTTTGGCAAGAGTTGTCTTACCAATTCCTGCCATCCCAACGATTGAGACAGATAGGAGGTCGTCCTGATCGTTTGTAAGCCAACTTCGGATTCGGATCATTCCATCTTGTAATCCTACAGGCTGCTGCATCGAGTTGCTTAGTTGAGGTTCATTTGTTATGTACATCTCCTTGATCTTCTTCATCATGGCAGTGAAGAAATTAAGATCATCATTATTATCATCTCGATCAGGAAACAAGATGCTTACTGGATGGGCGCCATTAGTGTAGTCCTCCTCGATCTCCTTCACCCTCTCGGTAAAGGAATTAATATCTTCATTTATTTTAGCCAAGTCGACTGTCAATTTCGATAGTTGATTCTCATCTTCAAAGCTTTCGTAGCCATTTAACTGTCTCACAGCCTCTCCGTATGTGCTGCTTTCCCCACCAAAATTTCTGTCACACATTTGTTTGAACTCTAGGAAGATTGTCGATGGGCTTTCAGATTGCGAACGATAATTATTTAATGCAAGGAGTCGAATTGATTTTGTTACATTTAGTAACTCATGCATGATTTGCATATTTAAATGCTCCCTCTTGGTGATGTTGTCCATTGTGGAAGTTCTCTTGACAAATTCAAGAAACTTATGTAAGGAGCTGTACGCCTCGTACAGAACTTCCATATCTGGACATGGAAGCAAAGATTTAGTTTGAAACCAACCTTGAATGTCCACTATCGCCCACTTAAGAAAAATCACAAAAAACAATGGGCCGGAGACACCTGCATAATTGCTGTTCATGAATTCGTTCTGGATCTCCTTGGACCTTTCGGTAAAGAAAGTAATCTCAGGAACAACTAACTGCAAGTCGAGGGCGAATACCAATGGAATATGATTATTTTCTTCAGATATTTGTGAAAGAAATTGATTGGATACATGGGAGTCAAATGCATCTTCTATTTTATATACTGCCTCTTTGATTTGTCTATGTAAACCATCCGCCACAGATGATGATAGAAGGGATTCTCTGTGACCCACTACAAAAACTTCGAAAAAAAGTTTTTGCATAGAGGAAAGTTGGTCGTACAGAAGTTCAATTTCTGGACAAGCTGGAGGACGAAAGGAAACTCGAGAAGAATCTTCAAGGCACTCTATTGTACGCTTCAGAGAAATCGAAGCAGCAAAAGCCGCCATCTCTGATCTCTCTTTAATTCTCACACCTCACACAATATATATATATATAGCTACAATAATTTTTTCAGCATAAGCTAAGCTTTTGTTAATGAAACTTTAGCTATTTCTCATTGCTAAAATCGTATGGAGGGTGGGTTTTCAGATAGGGTTAATTATACTAACTACCACTCTTATTTATTCAATTACAGTTCATTCCAGTTATGACCCATAACAAACACCTCTTCTTATAATAAAACCTTACATTTACCCCTATTTTTATAATAAAAACTTACATTTACCCCCTCTGACTAACGACCACTAGCCAAAAGTTACATTTTTTGGAATTTATTAATTTAGATTCATCTGCAATGAATTGTGATTTTATTCCTAAAACAAACTCAAACTCGGTATATGTATTCAATTTTTTAAAAGATAATCGAATTGGCATAAATCGAATTTGTACTTCATTACTAAGATGTTAATAAATCTTTACGAAATTATTTATTCAAACCCAAATTGAAAATTACAATTACATTCTTTTTAATAAGAAAAATTATCCCTCAAGTGCAAAATAGAAAATTTAAAAAATATTTTTTTATGATGTTAGCAAATTCGGTTAGTTTTTGAATGAAAGGAGGCGATTGTAATATTTTATTATAAGAGAAAATTATTTGTTATGTGTTCAAAATAAATGGACTAAACTATTATTAGACTAAATAATAAAGGTAATTAATTTGTGTAATTAGGGCATCTCCAATGGAGCTGCATTTTTGTGTGATTTACACTTTTTGCAGCTCCAATGGAGCAGCAAATCTCACACAAAAATGCAGAAAATGAACAGTGTCACGCCAAATATGGCGTGACACTGTTCACCAACGGCATTTTTGTGGTGGGTAGGGCCTACAAGTTTTGCTTGTTATTAGTTTTATATATTTATTTCAGTTTAGTATTATAATTTTGTATAGTTACAATTAAGTCCTATATAATTAGGTTTCTAGATTTTAAAAAAGTTATGATTAGATCCTTTGTTTGTAATTTTTGTTAATTTATTATATATGTTTTTAATTCAATTATGAATAATAGATATATATTAAAAGTAATACAAAGTGGATATATAATATAAGTTAAAAACATTAAATTTTTAATAATTTATTATTAAAATGTTGTTTATTATTATTAAATTACAAAAATATAATAAATTGTAATATCATAAAACAACACAATATATTTACTTGGATAAATACGTAACAAAAAAATTAAAATTGAGTGTTTTTTGTAAAATAAGAGAATTGATATAAATGAGGTGTAAAAAGGAATATTTTAGGGAATATACTTTTTGTGTAAAAAATGGTACAGTACATTGGAGTGTTATTACTGTAATTGCATAAAAATAGTGCAAAAGTTGCACCATTTTTGTATTACACATTGGAGATGCTCTTAACCGTTTCGGGATATAATGCGACAATATAATGGGGAGTATCAACCACGTGACATGATAATGGGGACTATCAATTTCTTTATTAAAAGTACAACTTGTCTTTTGGACAATGGGCGTGCACATGGGTTGCACATGTATACGGCGATACGAATACGATGTGATACGGGTACGATGACAGGGATTTTTCAAAATTTTAGGATAAGACACAGCGAGGATACGGCTACTAATATATGTGTGTGTATATATATATTGTCTTATTTAATTTCCACGCAATCATAAAACACTCCAAATAAATAAATAAAAATATCTCTACCCAATTGCACCCACTAATTATTAAAATATATATATATATATATATATCAAATAGTATGTATCATATATATATATAGTGTAAGAAAATCTAATTCTATTGATAAAAAAAAATCTAGTTCTAAATGTAACTATTTGAATCCTCAGTGCGCCGTCCCATCTGCATTGAATTACTCCTAAAACAAACCGAAACTCAGTATATGTATTCAATTTTTTAAAACATAATCAAATTTGCACTTCATTATCAAGATGTTAATAAGTCTTTACGAAATCATTTATTTAAAATCAAATTAAAAATTACAATTATATTCGCTTTAATAAGAAAAAGTACCCTTCAAGGGCAAGATAGGAAATTTTAAAAATATTTTTTGATTATGTTATCAAATTTCGTTAATTTTTGGATGAAAGGGGACGGTTGTAATGTTTTATTATAAGAGGGGGTCATTTGTTATGTCTTCAAAGTAAATGAATTGAATTGTAAATACATTAAATAATAAAGGTAATTTGTGTAATTAACCCTTTCAGATATAATGTGACAATATAATGGGGAGTATCAACCACGTGACATGATAATGGGGAGTCTCAATTTCTTTATTAAAAGTACAACTCGTTTTTGGAAAAATGGGCGTGGACCAAAGGAAGTCTCAGGAATAGGGTATACGGACAATTTTATGAAAAAATTTCAAACTGACGCAATGTATGCGGATTGATAAAATATCAAAGCGAAATTGTATAATTATTTTTTCAAACCGAGCGGGTCAGGTCGGTCGGGTTTAATGTATTTAGCGAGCTGGTTGACGCATTGTCGAATTATAATTATAATTTTTACAACTTACTTTTAGTTACAATTAGTAAGCAATAAACTAAATAACATACTTGTCATACATTTAACTAAAAAAATCGAGTTGGTGAGAAGTACAAAAATAAGTGATGGTATTAAATAAAATAATCATATTTATTATGAATTGTAAGCTCTAAAATATTAATAAAATTAAATTGTTGTATAAGTTTATCACCAAAATATGCATCTACATATAAAACTTTCGTTCAAATCAAGTATAAACAAATATTCAAATGAACCAATTTGTTTGCTCAAATTAAAAATAAAGTGTGTTACATAAATATGAATAAAATCATTCTTATTAGAGTTTATATATATGTACTTACCCAAAAAAGAGTTCATATATATGCATATATAATTTTAATAGTTTAGGTCTAATCTTTAACTATATATACATACACTTATAACATATACAATTAGCGGTCGGGTTGCGGGTTAGGCGAGTTATCATTATTAAACCTACCACCCGACCAGTAAATGGCGGGTTACAATATTTTCAACCCGCTATAATTATTTAATTATTTTAAAACGACAGCTTTTGAGCGGATCGGGTCGGTTTGAGTGGATCAGGCGGGTTGTGCGGGTTTATGTACACCCCTACTCAGAAACAGCTGGCCATTATACATGGAAAATTATATATAAATATGAAATGAAAATGATAGTTTAATTAACTAACTAATGTACACGGTAACACGGGTACGATACGACACAAATACGAAATACGACAAATTTCAAAATTAGAGAATACGATACGTTGGAGATACGAATATATATATATATATGTATATATATAATATTTAAAAATAAATTTTCGTCAATATGTTCGCTAACATAAATCACAAAGTGCAATATTGACACCAGTTTATTGTTTATAAGTTCAAAATTTTTCAAAATGAACGTCATTTCATTGATAGCATCATAGTAACATTTACATTTTCATCCAAAATCTTTGTTATAAATGTTAATGATAGGTTTCACACGGATCAAAAGAAGAAAAACATATTAAGAAGTGAGACCAAAATGATTTTTTGCTTCTTTAAATTTTCTTTTTTGTTTGTTTAACTTTTTAATTTACGGTCAAAATCATTATTATTTCTCTATTTTAAAAACAAAAGTATTATATAATATTAAAAAAATACTATGTCGGTATTCAAGGTGTGTCAGATACTTAAATTCTGAATCGGATACGCTATCCGGAAGTATCGGATACAGTATCTAAATTTTTTTTTTCATTTAATTTTTGGTTATGCCAAAAAAGTATCCGATACGTATCCATGTAATATCTACGAAGCATCATATCCAATATGAGTATGATAATGCACCGATCCAGTTTTAAAAATATCTGTGCATCATAATGTACAATTAATAAATGGATGGCCACTCACCAAATCAACAGCTAGCTAGGTACAAACAAATTTTAATAATTTTGAGATCTACCTCAGTCACTAATAAACAAGACTTGCGCTCATTTTATATTAGGTTCATCAGTTGAGCATGGAAAAATTCATGAGATAGTCCAAAGAACTTAAGTTAACGTCATTTATGCTATTTTCAATTGCTATACATAATATGTACAGGCTGGCTTTGCAGACATCACAGAATTACTTAACCATATTCATACGATATTGAGACGAGTATCATTTAATTAATGTACAACTTGTTGTATAAAGAAGCATCAAGTGATCGTTTTCGATTTTCTTTTTCCGAAATTGTATTTCACATACATTACTTTTTATAATACTCATGCACGATTAAATGTATATTTAGTTTAACTTTATGTTTGAAATAATATTTTATTTACTTGGGCAAAGATACATTATATGAAATACAAAAATGAAACACTCCTCTTCCTCATAACCAAATTTTGGACGATCTATCTATATATCTACGTAATGTTTCATCACATAATCTCTAAATTGTTTTTTCAGAGAATGATCCAAAATCATTTCATCACTTTTATTCAACATAGCTATGATAACAGAGACATTTTTATCGGGAAAATTGCACTTTTCATACGTCGAAGGAGTGTGCTCGTTGTTTTGGTTGAATAAATTGGAAGATTTTAATTTTGGTATAATAAAGGGGAAGATTTTAACTTTGGTAAAGGTCAATTTTTGGCAATTTGTGTACAAATAAGCCGGAAAATTTGAAATCTGCTGGAAAATATCTACGTAACATACAAATTTGGGAATTTCTGTGTTTGGATGGAAAATTGCATGTGGCTCCTAAAATTGGAGGGAAATAAGAGAAAAAGTCAAAATTACCCCAACTCTGATGTGAAGATAAAATTTCAAAAGAAAATCAAAAAAATATTCGTGACTGAATGCACTCATACACAGATTATATTCAATATCATGAAACTTTTATTCAATGTCATGTACGAAATCTCCCCAAAAAGCCTGGTCAAAAGGTTGTGTGTGAATTGTACGAGATATTTAGTTAACCTTTTGACCCAATCTTTTGGGAAGATTTTGTCCGCGAATGGTACGTGATATTAAATATAATATGTGCATGAGTACATTCATGCACAAATTCTTCCCCCAAACGCTAGCTAAAAGGTTGACTAACAAAGTTTACCATTAATTTGGATGGAAACTTCGGTTGGAGCTAAATATGAGATATTTTGAAAGTTATAGAACTAAATGTGAAAAATTCATATTGAATGAGATCAAAATTGAATTTGAGTACAGTTATGGGACGAAAATGCAATTTTTCCCAAGATCTTGTTTGTTTCAACAATTGAGATGTTGTACTGTAATTCCTATTGCAACTCCTATTGTATGAGTACTAGAATAATACATTTGTAATTGTTAAATTTTTAAACACATGTCATTCATCTAATATCTCTAGGTAAGACATGCAATAAAATTTGCAATAGAAGATGGTGAAAGCAATTGTATGACATTTTGTCTAATTTTGCGCGTTTCGCAGAGAAAAAGTAAACAAAAGTGAGTTCCAAATATCTAGAAAAATTTGTACAATGTATGATTGAATGTGAAAATTTTAGAGAAAAAAATGTATAATTACGGTGGATAAGTCTTTTTTGATAAATATGTTTAGTTGTGCTTTAATTTGCAAAAATCTCAAACTTATTTCAAATTTTTGCCGGGCCAGACAAAAAAAAAAGTTAAAATGAATACTATTTTGTATCTTTTTTTCGTTTAGAATAACAAAATATGATCTAATAAATGTAAAAGTTCGAAGAGTTGAAGTGAAAAGTTATGAGAAAATTTGGAGAAATTATCATGTGATTTCTTGGAAAAATATTTTTTTCTTGGATACTCAAAAAGTTGAGAGAAGAAGATAATGTATTATTTTGAGATTTTTTTTTTCTCTTGAAAGAAGTGTACATGTGATAAAATTTTCTAAAAATATTCCACATCCATCCACAGCCCTCGTCTCCAATTTCGATGCTTATTTTATATGACAAGTTGTACATTAACTATTTTCGGATGGCTTATACTTTTCCTGGGTAATATTATGGTTTATTGAGAATGTTGCTTCCGATATATTTAACAACACACATTCATGGGATAGAAGGTGGTTTTCATTATCCATTGCTCATAAATAAACCACCCTCCAAAACTTGAATCTATATGGTTATGGTTCACCGAGAACAATATTTTCGATTCACTATATATAAAAAAAAAAGCACATGTGGTGTTTCTGGATAAAAACAAATTGAATAAGGAAGAATTAATTTAATTAACTCAAGTCTCGTGATAATCCTCCACTTAGAATTATCTAGCAACCCTTGCGTTCGAATTCGATACGCTAGAAGGGGGTTCAGACTTTAACACTTCAATGTGTTGTTAAAACTGTTATTCGGAAGCAAAGGGGTGTGGCCTAGCGGTCACAAGGCCATCGACCGTGAGAACCCACCCGGGTTCGAAACCAGGTGTGGGGATTGGGGGTATTTCCCCTATATCCTCCCCTGGGGGGCCCTGCGCTTATCGAGCCCGTCGCCTATTGGTAACCTAGGGCGGCTTACCCCCATATGTGGTTTGCGGGCAATTGCGTGTGGGCAGGTTTGCTCTGCTGGGTGACTGGCGGAGATTTACCCTGGGATTTCCAAAAAAAAAAAAAAACTGTTATTCAAACCGCAATTAATACAAATAAAGAGGAAAGGAAGATACAAGTCCAGATATAACCTTATCTACCAAATACTTAAATCTGATAAAAATGATAAATGTTATACCTCCATATTGATCTCCAATCACATACAACACAACTTGTTCCAGCTAGAGATATGGCTGGTAGTAATTCTTAATCGTCGGGATTTAAGCTACTTCACTAATTACACTATGCTAATACTAAGATTATGCCTACTCCTAGAGAAAGATAAAAAGATGTGTATATTCTACTTCTTGTTGTTGTCCCTTTCTTTTTTCTTCCCTGCCTTGCTCTTTTATCACGTACCCACTTACTTTGCGGTTAGTAACTCCCTTCAACTGCGTTTTCAAACTTATTGGTTTGGCGTGTCTATGAACTGGGTAACTTCCTTCTCTTTTGGGCTTCTTTTGACGGGCTTCTTCCCTAATGCCATACTAAGTTTGGGCCTTTCAATTTGAGCCCAGTTTCGAATTATTCTACTGATAAAGGTTATTTGGGCTCTTTTATCTTAAGCCCAATTTCGAAATGAGGTGTGGACCATTCAGGTCCTTTATTTTAGTGAGCCCATTTTATTTTAGGTGTAAACAAATGTCCCCCTAATATACGTGAATAATTCAGATTCACGTGTATTAAAAGACACGTTCATTCTTTTTAATAATAGATGACCATTCGGATTCCAGGTCATCAAAAATCATGCCTTTTATAACAGACTTCTAGTAAATTTGGTGACTATTTTTAGTAATAGACGACTATTCGGATTTCAAGTCATCAAAAGTCATGCCTTTTTGTAACAGACTTCTAATAAATTTGGCGGCTATGGAAAGACGCGCCCTTTTGCGTTCATCTTCTCTACTACCTTTCATTTAATTAGGTGCGTCGTTCCATTGAATAGTGACAAGGAAACCTATAAATCCCTGTATTTCATTCTCGGGATACACAAGAATCCAAAATTCCTCCTTTTTTTCTTCTTTGAGCCGACTTACGTAGACAAATCGCCATTGCTATTCTCTTTCTCGTTCGTGTGCTTTTACCATTTTTCGTAGAAATGGCTTTTCCCCATAACTCAGTACATAACCTGACCTCTTTAGTTCCTCGAGCGTCCATTTTGGACTGTGATGAAGCATTGGATTTATACGAGGAAATTAGGGCATTCGAAGCCTACTACTCTGATGCCAAGATTTCGTCCATTGGCACCATATATATCATCCCTCGATGGGCATCTGACCGTCGCGGTCAACCCCTTAACCATCTGGCTTTGGGTCCTCATTTCGAGTCATTTGCCTTTGAAGCCGATGCTCCCCATGTTCCCAATCTGCTCGGGACATGGCCTGCTCTCGAGAGTGACAATGCCCCTATTTGTCTTAAGGGATCCTGTAAATTCGCCTGGATCAATTCGACGAAGCCCATTATTGGATGGATTGGCAATACCGATGCCTTTCCATGGTTCAATCGCCTCTAGCGATTTCACGCGAAATGGGAGCATAATCGAATAATAGAGCTAATTCGAATAGCCTGCTACCAAACCCCCCCTTCGAACAGATGACGACGGATGCCCTTTCCCTCTCGTGGCATCTGTCGTATAATTGCTTCGTTTTGCCTCAGGGATTCCAAGCAGTCACTCTTGAAGATGTGGCCCTAATCACTGGAACATCCCCCCACGGGGTCATATTACGTACGGGCGAAGCGGAATCGAGCTCTCAAGCACTCCTCAAGGCCTCCAATATATGGTTTAAACACCATGGCAAGAGTGGGGGTGCCAACATTTCGTATTCGGGTATAGTCAAACACTTTACCAATACGGACGACGAGGTACCTGATTTCGAAGAGGTACTGTTCTTAAATTATGTCTTCTACCGCTTGTTCATGAACGTAGGCTGCGCAGTGAATAAGACATTTCTGCCCCTTGCTGCTAATATTGCTATCACTTTGGATCCTGTTGAGTTAGGTCCTTTCATCTTGGCCCAATTCTATAGAATGATGTTCCATATCTACGAAGAACCTTCGAAAGTTAACAAGGTTGCTAAATATCAGAACTCCTTCACTCGAGGAGGAATCTCAATCCTCGAATATTGTTCAACCCATTTCGAATTGGGCGTGTTATGGGGAGGCTGCCATAAACCTCTTGATTCCTCTGGAGAAAGCCTCCTATCTGTTAGTGTTGAGTGCGGTGTACAACCCGTTGCACATCTCTACCTGGTGCCCTTTCTTCGAAACCAGACATGATCAAGCCCCGAATCACTGGTCGCATGCAGCCCTGCCAACTTGGTTGCTAGAAATTGACTCCTTGAGGCGGACCGATGATGATCGTCCTTATTGGAGATCTATCTTATCCTCTCGAGACCTCCTATACGTGGATAACAATCCCGGAGTTGAGGTTTATAACCCTCAGGTATTTCTCCAATATTCTTCATGTTCTATTCTTTAAGTGAATTCGAATGAATATCCCTTTTACATATTACCTTTTTTTCAGTTGTGCTCGAGACAGTTTGGCATTAGCCAAAGCTTTGCTCTGCCTTTCCTGGGCACTTTGAATCGCCCGTGGTCAGGCAAGTCATACAATATACCCAAAACAAAGAAGGAGTTGGCCGAGGCCTCCATTCGAGGAAAACCCTCTTGTCAAGTAGTTATTTCCCTTGTTCCGGCCTTCTGTAGGCTCCTTCGAGTGGATCCACATTTTTTCAATTTCTGGAATCAAATACTGCGGCGTAAATTCTAGAGGCAAATCACCCTCAAGTTGGTCATGGATGCTACAAGGCTTTGTTTAGGGTCTGTACAAATGACTGCCTTGTCGACAATGTTGTCACCTGAGGTATGGGTACTTAAAGATTTTTCCTTGTTACTTTGTTAAATATTTTGTTCCTTGATTTCGATTTGTGTGATCAGGATGATGCGTACATTATCCCTTATTCACTTACCTTGGGGTGGAGATTTGAGAGGGATAATCACTTAGTCCAAGCACACGAAGGGCTTTTCGAAGCTCTTCGAAAGTCTGAAACTTTGGCGGTGCCTCCTCTCAAGGCTATCCCACTTGCTCGCCCCTCGAGGGCAGACAAAGCGAAGGCCCCAGTCACTGCTACACCTCCATC
Organism: Buddleja alternifolia; assembly: GCA_019426215.1. NCBI lineage: Eukaryota > Viridiplantae > Streptophyta > Magnoliopsida > Lamiales > Scrophulariaceae > Buddleja > Buddleja alternifolia. The sequence continues at coordinate 45,148,716 of CM033391.1, read as the reverse complement.
TGTCCCTCAAAGACGCAGAACTGGGGGCATTACCATTAGAGAGCCTTCTTCCCCAACTCTTCAAACTGCTTCCGAGGATGAAGATGAAGATGAAGATGCGCCCATCGTGTTTCAAAGACGTAGGTTACATGGGTCTTTCGAGGCTGGTAAGTATTTTTCTCTCATCAATATATGAGTTTTTTGTATCTTTCTTTGCTTACACTAAACGGCGTTTTCCTACAGGCCTTTCGAGTTGGACTCTTTCTGAAGTGATTCCTCCGCAAGAAGCCACACATGCTGAACCTCCAGTAATTGAGATAGAAGATGAAGCTGAATTGGATATGCCATTACTGGTAGAGGCTTCATTCTAGGCGCCTTCTCATGATATCCAATCCCAGTCAGAAGAACTCACGCAAGTCCTCGAAGACCACTCCTCGGATATGTATTATAGCAATAACTTTACTAAGATTTTATTATTTTTGCTTATACGGTAGTTTCTTAACCGGGACTTTTACAAATCCTTTGTTTTGCAGATTCTTTGAGTGAAGAGACCTCGGTCAAGAAGCCTGCCCTGCGGGAGCAGAAGAAACCGTTGCTGAGGAAGCTCTCGAGTTGGGTTCTTCACAGCCGGTTGAACAAACTGCTGAAGCTACACCATTCGAAGGTAAGCTATAACTATGTTAGTATTTTCTCGAAACGTTTTTATGGTTAGATTAACCTTTTATTTCTTTAGGTGTTGAAATTACCCCCGAGGAAATTCTAGAAGATCAAATTGTTGCTCAGTCTCTTGAGATCCAGGGTGCCCCATCTACTTCAAATGTAGCGGTGCCTTCAATCGAAGGTAAGTAGTTTTGCCATGTCACTATATATCGTTTGTATGATTCTCCATTTTCCATTTCCTTTACATTATTTCGATTATTCTTCTCAGGGAATGTTGAGCTTGTGCCCTTCTCGAGGGTTGCTTTAAACGAAGCCTTGGATGCGATCAAGCTTAACCCGACTAACCAAGAAGGGCTTGGGAGGATTCAAGCACTCCTGGATGGTGCGACGCCGAGGATTGCTTTCCAGTGTCGCCCTATGTTTGTCGCGGCCAGGCAGATGTTCGAGAGTCGCCTGACGGCCATCCATGGTTTGATCGAGTAAGGCTTTACCCCTTTCGAGGAAGAGATTTATCCTGCGGGGACCCAGCAATTGGATCAACTTCAAGGCCGAGTTCCGACTTTGGAAGATACTCGAGCCGGTTATCTGGTCCAAGTTGCGAAGTTAGATGCCAAAATTGCCGGTCTCCAAGCCGAGAGGGACCATCTTTTAGATTTGGCCAACAAGACTAATGAAGAATTGAATGTGGTTAATAATCAGATTGCTCTCCTCACCCACGAATTCGAAACAGTGGTGAAACCGACATTGCTCGAGAAGGACGCTTTCATATTGGCTATTAATGTTTTGATAGACTCTTTACGTTTTCTAGAATAGGTTTGTAGAGTAGTATTTTTTCGAATAGCTTTTTGTACTCTAATTATTATTTATGAAGAAATTGCCAGTTTCTGGCAATCTTTCGAATATAATATCTGCATTTTCTTGCCATATGCTTGGTGTATACTTCTTCAAATATTTTGCATTTAAACTTCTTCCATATTCTTTTCCATTTAAATACTGGAGTATGAATAAGTTTCCTGATAATTTGTTCGAGATCAAAAAAGACCCTTCCCACTTAGGTGACCATTTTCCATAAAAATGATCTTTCGAGCCTTCTGGTAGTATCATTTTCCGAACTATGTCCCCCACTTCGAAGGACCTTGTTTTTACCTTTTTATTAGAGAAAATAGCAGATACCCCCCCAAACTATGAGGTGATGTGCGCTTTGCCCCCCAAACTATTAAAAATTACACTCAACATCCTCAACTATCATATATGTGCACTTTGCCCCCTCGGTCAGCTTCGGGCAGTACACAGGGGGCAAAGTGTTACAAACCGCATAGGTGAGGGGGCAAGGCGCACATCACCTCATAGGTGAGGGGGCAAAGCGCACATGTACTAATTTTTTTATTTTTATACTTTTTTTCATTTATTTTCATGTTTCCGGGTTTTTGAATTGTCTTTTTTATTTTTAGAAAATTATGAATATTTGAATTTATACTTCTTTTCATTGTTTTCTTATTTATTTTCATGTTTTATTTTTATTTTTCTTATTTTCATATTTGAAAATTATTTATTTCACTTCTAGAAATAATATTTCAAGAAAAATCTAAATAAATCCCAATATGCATGATTTAAATTGAACGATGAATGGGTAAAAATTTTCCGGAAACTGACCGAGGGGGGTTAAGTTAATATTAAGAATATTTGAATTTTTTTTAAAAAAGAAAATATATGATAGTTTACGGTGCTGCCCGAAGCTGACCGAGGGGGCAAAGTGCACATATATGATAGTTTAGGGTGTTGAGTGCAACTTTTAATAGTTTGGGAGGCAAAGCGCACATCACCTCGTAATTTGGGGGGGGGGGGGGTTATCTGCTATTTTCTCTTTTTATTATAACTTTTTTCTACTCTCCTCTTCTAGAGTTCGATTTGCTGTAGTGCCATTATTTGAATCATTTCGTGATCTATTTTTTCGGTCGTCATATTCTCGACATACTCCTTTTTTCGATTGCTCTAAAATTCTTTTCGACTTAATGTTTATTTTCATTGGGATAACCGCTTCATGACCGTATACCAATTGAAAAGGTGTAGCCCCTAGGCTATCCTTTTGAATAGTTCTTAATGCCCATAAAGTATCAATAAGCAATTCGTGCCAAACTCTAGGATTGTTTTGTATCATTTTCGAGATACATCCTTTAATCAATTTATTAGAAGATTCAGCTTGTTCGTTTGCTTGAGCGTAATAAGGGGTTGAATTCAACAATTTTATCTTAAATTGACTCAGAAATTTGAGCATTTCAGTGCTGTTGAAAACTCTAGTCTGGTCAAAGGTTATAGACTCAGGAATTCCAAACCGAGTTATAATGTATTCTTTGATAAAATTGACCATTTGTTTTGAATCGATATTTTTGAAAGCCTTGGCTTCCACCCACTTTGTAAAGTAGTCTGTGGCTACTAAAATATAACTGTGCCTCTTCGAAGAAGATGGATTTATTTCACCTATGATATCCATAGCCCATCCTCGAAATGGCCACGACTTTATAATCGAGTTAAGTTCAACCGTAGGTTGCCTTAACACTTTGCCATACTTTTGACATTGTCTGCATCCTTTTGAATAATTTATACAATCTTGGAGGATAGTGGGCCAGTGAAAACCATATCAATGTATCAACCATCTCATTTTTTGGCCAGCTTGATCCGCCCCACAAATCCCTTCGTGGGTTTCTGCCATGATAACCAAAACGTCTTCTAGATCTCTTACACACAACTTTGAAATAAGCAGCTAAATTCCACTTGATACACACATCAACAAACTCACAAAGTATTTTCTTTTCCCTCGCTTTGGCGTTAATTAAGTTCCGATTTTCATTCTTCAAAGTTCTCTTGTTGCACGAACCATCTCTGCATTACCTGCAACACTAATTTCATTAAATCCAGTGATAGAGCATAAATCGAAGTCGGAATATTGAGACTCAGTTAAAATTACATTATTGGTCATCTGTTTTGTTGTCAATTCTAACTAATACAAATAAACTTAATGGATGCACGTATGAGCCAATCCAATGGTAGAACAAACTTCTAGAGTTATGAATTATGATTATCTACAAGCAGAAGAACCATGGATTTATGCAACTAATTTAATTGAACATAATTATGGACGGAGTCAGAAATATTGATTTGCGGGGGCAAATATAAAATAAAGGGGTTATTGTTTTAGACTTTGGGGAGGGGGAGGGGCGAATTTCTAAATTTAAAAAAACTGTAGATTAATTTTTTTTTTTTTTTAAAGTTGGGGTGGGTGTGCAATCACTAACCTCCTTAAATCCGTTCCTGATTACACAATCGATATTCAAATCTGTTAAAACCATATGACGCAACTATATCAGTAATTCAAAAAGTTCTAAATACCAAAATTTTATTGAGACAATGTTGATATGTGAGGATTGCCACAATTAATTGATAGTGTCACCATCTAAAACTCCTGAAGTATGAACATCAGAACACGTTATTTGACTACAAAGAGAAATAATATCTTCAGATAAGGTACACACTCGGAAAAGGATAATAGTCTTTGCAATAAGTAAATGAAAAATTGAATCTGAGTTACCTAGCCCAGCTGCCAGTCATGCCTTGAGTTTTCCATCATCGGCTGAAAAATGAACAAAAACTTTTAAGGCTTTATCTCCACCACTCTCTCGAACCTTTTGTATTTCCTTCGCATGAGCTACAACTGAAGGGTTGCAGTCCACTAGCTCGATCATTTTGAGCCTATGGATTTTTCCAATTGCGTAGGGTATCTTTTTCAATTTGTAGCAGTGCCTAATGATTAGGCGTTCAAGCAATGGGAAACAGTTAAAACTGTCTCCCAAGTACTCAAGGTCACTGTCTACAATTAGCAAAACTTTGAGTCCTAAGAAGTCCCGTTCATTTACTTCCCAATTTGGGCCTCGAAAGGCATAGCCTCGCAATTTGAGCACTTCAAGATTTTGATGTATAGCAATTGTCTTCATGTATTCCCAAGGATATCCAAACCCACTCAAACTCAGCTTCGTAAGACCTGGTGGTAAAATTGAAATAGGGGCAACAACTTGAGACCTAGTGTTTGGGTTTACAACGACGCATTTGAGTGATTCAAGTTGACGGAGATGGACAAGATGATCAAAGAAAGACAAAGCTTCAGCATCGTCCAATGATAATTCTATTTAAATTCCTAATTTCTTTACATTTGGGATACCTTCAAGAACCTCCTTGGTACAATTATGAGCATTCACATCTAAAAGTGTTACGAGATTTGGTAAGGAACCACCACATGGATTGGGTAGGTCGCTTCCCATGACTTGGAGATGTCTCAATCCTTTCATATTCCACATCTCCCTAGGCAGATACGACTGAGCCCTACGAGATTTGATGCGCAAAGATTGTCGAACAATCAAGTATTGAAGATTCCAGAGTATAGATATAGAAGTCGGCAACTTTCCATTATAAGTGAAGGCAAAGTACCTTAGCTGAAGTAGTTTTAATACCTCAGTAGGGAAGAGGTAGAAGCAGATTGCAAGAGCATCTAATACCCTGAGCAACATCAAGTCGAAACAAAGTGGCACTGGATATTGATGGGGTGGACCAGTACATAGGAGAGACCGTGTCGTAGTTGAAACAGATGTCATGCATGCATGCACGCACATCTTTAATGCCAAACAAAACATTCTTATGGACACAGAGTCGACGCTGGTTTTGTATATGTTCGGTGACACTATTGGCATAACTACTTAAGACATGCATAAACTTTTCCTTCCCAGCTTCACGGACACACACATGCCAGTAGACAGAATGGACTTTGCAGGTTTTAACAGTACCTCTCGAGCTCCGCTTACCTACCATAATAAGATTTTTGTTGGCAAGTTCTATGAAACAATCCATAAGATACTCTTCCAAGGCTTTGAATTGACTTGGTTCAAGAAATCCCTCAACAGACCACAAATTAATGAGCTTGGAAATGGGGATCTCATAATTTTTAGGAAATGCAGCCATATAGAGAAAACATGCTTTTAAATGAGGAAGCAAATGCTTGTAACTTGAAAGTAGTATATTTGACAATTCGTCGTCTGCATCGATGACAACTGAATTTCCATTCTCTGTTATGTAGTTCCAGTACTCCAACGTTATCTCGGCCTTCAGTAGATGCTTTCCTACTGCGACGATCAAGAGCGGAAGTCCCTCACAATTCTCGGCAATCTTTTTTCCAGCTTTCACAAGTTCAGGAGGGCATAACTTGTCTTGAAACAAATTCCCACGAAGGAGATCCCAACTGTCTTCTTTATTCAAGATCTGCATTTCGTGTATTGCATTAGTCATGTCACGGGCTACTTCGAATTGCCTAGTTGTCAGCAAGATTCGGCTTCCATTATGAACATCTGGAAAGAATCTTTTGAACTCTAGCCAGGTATGTTGGTCCCATATATCATCCAACACAATTAGGAATCTCCTACGCTTCAAATTTAATGACACATAATCTTGTATATATTTCACACCTTCAAGATCATTTTGATCGATCTCAGGATTGAGTTGAGCAAGGATACGCATCATGATTTCTTCGAACTCACATTTTGGGCCTATTGTGACCCACACGCGATCACAGAAATAAGACAAAATTTCTGGATCTTCATAAACTTGTTTGGCAAGAGTTGTCTTACCAATGCTTGCCATCCCAACAATAAAGACAAATCCCAGATCGTTCCGATAGCTTGTAAGGCAACTTCTGATTCGAATTATTCCATCTTGTAATCCTACAGGCTGCATTGAGTTGCTTAGTTGAGGTTCTTCTGTTATGTACACCTCCTTGATCTTCTTCATCATTGCATCGAAGAAATTAAGATCATCATTATTATTTTGAGGAAACAAAATGCTTATTGGATGGGCGCCATTAGTGTAATATGTTCGGGATTTGCCCTAAAATCCAATTATTTAATGTGATAATATATATTAAAAGTTATGAGTATTATTAAATATCCTATGGGATAGGCATAGTCCATAATTGCATATGAGAATCCAAATGGAAGTGATGTTCCATGAAAGACTTGGATTGCGTATATCATGTGTTATTATAAATGGGTTATAGTCGGTGATAAGAATGAGCGTCTTATCTGGTAAAGACTATAATATGCTATATTCGATGATTTGTCTTAATCATGGGAATAGGGATTCTATATATAATATATTCGTGTAAATCAATTAGATTGAATCACTAAACCGGACCAATCAAATTATTTATTTTGACTACTACCGAAAATAAATAATTTTGAACAATAACTCTTAATCCTATGATTGTCGTGGACTAATGCATCTAGTGCACATTGCTTTGATGTATTTAGAAGTGAGGTTTTCGGTGACCAATATACTTTATACATTGGGTAATGACATAAAAATGTGATTGGAAAGGACATTCATATGGAATCTATGATCTCCATGAGAGATAAGATATATCCCCTATAATGGATTTGCAATGTTCAACTTTTCTAAAACTTTGGCCAAAGTGTTTCAAATGAAGTGTCACTGAAATTATATGAAAAATAGTTTTTCATTTGGAAAGTTGATAAGAAGCAAATAGAGCATTATATAATAAGATGTGAAAAATAAAATGATAGTAGTCTTAATTTTATTTCTTCACGAATATTTCAATAGAGGAGTTAATGAAATATTTCTTTACGAAAGAATGGGAACTCAAAAATAAATTGAAGTTAATTTTAGACTGCAACAATATTTATTTAGTGGAATTAAATATTGTTAAGTGATATTAAATATTATCATGTGATGATAATTTGATTGAATTTGCTTGGAGCTAAAATTAATTTTCCCTAAGGTCCCTTCGCAAACCTCAAATTGAAACTCTACGAATAAATACTAAAGTATCTATTAGATGGATAAGTTTGAACTTAGATGAAAAATTAATGTAGGGAATATGTTTGGAAAAAGATATTTAATTAAATAATAATTTAATTAAAAAGGCAAAAGAAATTTAAAAAAAAATAAAAATTGTGAACAGTAACACGCGTGAACTGGTGCCAGCCGTAATGGTTTTTCCTTTTTCACCCCACTAAGTTTTCTTTTTCTTCTTTAACAACCCCACTTGATTTTTTTTTAATCAAATTTTATTTTTTTTCACCCTATATAAAGGGGTATCATTTCCAAGTTCAAACACACCAAACAAAAACGAAAGCAAATAGTTCTTGTATATTTTTACGAGAGCAAGCTAGCTTTTAAGAAAATAAAATTCCTTTTACGGAGTTTTATTTTAGTAGTATTTTTGGAGCCCACACTCCATAGTTTGTTGAGGCATTGCGAAGAAGGCTTTGCGGTGAACGATTTCTTCTTTTACCGGCGAGTTCCAATCTTCGGTGTAAGGTTTGCTTTCTTCATTTTCAATTATTATTGTTTTTTATAGTTATTCAATTATTGATTTTAATTAAAGTGTTTAATTATGTAGTCTTTTAATTGTTAGCTATAGATAGGCAATAATAATTATTAATTAAAGTGTTTAATTAATTGCTTTAAGCCATAGTATGTATGCTTTAATTTTTGATGTCATGCATATACACATAAGAGCTAGGTCTCTATTTTAATTCCGCTGCGTACCAATTTGGGTTCGATTTTGAATCGATTTCCCAACAACTGGTATCAGAGCTAGGCTCTTGATACGTACATGTGAGACATATTGGCATGATGACATGTTATTTATTTTAGAATTTTGATTCTAGATATTAAAGCTTTAGACATGTATCGATTATTATGATATAAGCATTCTTGTATGATTGGATCAATTGTTAGTTATAGTTGTAGTATTATATTGTGCTATTAAATTCGTCTAGTTAATTTTGTCGAGGAGATTGGGTTTTAAGCGCGATCGTTGTGACGCCTCCAATCTTTCCTGGGAATTAAAACTAGTGTGGTTTTCTAGTACAATATTTACTCTCTATTTCTATTTTTGGTGGAATATAGCTCTGAGTTCCACAACAAGTTGTATCAGAGTCTCAGCTCTTGATCCGTACATGTGAGACATGTTTACATGATTGCATGTTTCAAATTAAATGATACTATGGAATTATATGGAATTAAATTCTAGATATTAATGTTTTTAACATGTAAAATTTTATTATTTTTAAAGCATGCTTATTTTGATTAGATCAAGTATGAATACATGTTTATAACATTAATATATTTATTCAACATGATAGATTTGATTTGATTAAATGTTTTATTTAAATTGTTTAAATAAATGTTGAATATTTTTATGTCAATCATATATTGTGATATGATGATTGAGTGGGAGTAAGATTCAAGAAGTTGAACCTTAATACTTCATGAGCATGAGATCGTTGTTTAAATTGTTTAAATAATGCATATGTACATTATTAAAGCATTAGTATGTGTGATTGAATTCAACATGAGAAACTTGATGTGATCAAGTGTATTATTTAAATTGTTTAACTATATGTTGAATATATATGATGTCAAATTGTTTTTCACATAATAGTTGAGTGGGAGTATTTTCCAAGATAAGGAGAAACGTTTTGATGAGATCATATAATTCAAATAGTTGAATTTTTTTATTTAATTAAATTTCTTGGAAATTCTAATTTGATTAGTACTCATTATTATTTAATGTATTCATTATATGATAATGAAAAATCCACGAGTTTTGAAATATCAACCCAGATTATAACTATCAACCCAGACTTGTTGGGCTAGATATGTAGGGTATCCCTCCCTCTTGAATTAAAAAAAATATATATAATAGGCTGACAAAGTGACTATTTGTTGCTCCATGATAACGAATATCTATGTACTGTTTGGCATATTCCTTTTCCTTAAATTAGACACTTGAGTCCTTATTTTGACGACTGATTCAAATCTTCATTGCCTAAATGTGTAGGTTCTCAAAACATCTCCAATGATATGTTTTATGTTTGCTGCAATGCAATATCAGTTTATCTGTTTTATATAATATTTTGGTAGGTTCCCCGGTGGCCCATCTCCATTTTCAAAGTTTTTCTTTACTCGCATCAGTTTTGTTTTGTAAATGTGTAAAAGAGTTGAATTTACATGTTAGACATGATTGATTTTCCGTATCTTTTGAGCGTTTATTATACATGTCTTTTTGTATTGGCTTTACTATTTGCATGCATTGTATATTCTAAGTTCTTTCGTAAATTGAGATGAATACATACTTCTTAATTTTTATTTATTTATTAGTATTAGTATTTCTTTTTTCTTAATCCAGACCTAATCCGACGATTTGAAGGCGATAGGAACTCAGGCTCAATCAAGTGAGTACTTTCTCGCTTCATCTAGGTTTAATTATGAAAAGGATTAAAGTTTCACCCAATGATTAGCTAGCTCTCAATTTTTCTTTTTTATTCAATTATTCTTTTGTCAATATGAAGTAGTGGATATCCAAACAAAGATCTTAGGCTTTGTTTGTTTATATTTTTGAGTTTAAATCTTGAAAAAATTTCGGGGAACGCGTACTATGGATATTCATGTGAATTTGATGTGATATGTTGGTGTGTTTGTTTATGTTTTTAGAATATGGTTGAAATTCGTAAAATATGTCTAATCAATATTGATTAGTTGATATGTGATGGGTTGATTGATTAAAAAGTATGAAAGAGAAAGAGAAAAGTAGTGTAAAGTAAATGAATATTGATTGATAATTGTGTGAAATGATGGATGTGGTGATTGATATGTAGTTATATTGGAGAATGAGAAAGTGAATTTGAAAGATGATGAATTTGGTTGAAAATAGTTTGAAGTGTGAATTTTTAAGATTTTGTGATTCAGAATACTGAAAATGGGAATTGAAAACATAAACAAACAAGGCCTTAGTCTCTACCAGCTTTGCGTGTAACCTGGAGTCTTCCTCATTTGCAATTGTACATACCATGACTTTATTGGTTGGTTTTGCTATCGTAGGTAAATATTGTATGTATTAATTTTTCAAACTCCTTTTGTGAACATATATATAATCTCTAACCAATATTCTTATTTTTTATATAATTTTTGTTGTTATCTCTTTTATATTTTCCGTATAAGTCTAAGGACTTTATTAGTTGATTTTGCTATCGTAGATAGATACTGTATGTCTTAATTTTTCAAACTCCTTTTGTGAACATATATATAATCTCTAACCAATATTCTTATTTTTTTTATATAATTTTTGTTGTTGTCTTTTTTATATTTTCTGTATAAGTCTAACGAACTGACTCAACACATTCCTTTTCCAGGTTCGTCATAAGGAAAAAAAATTGTAATTTGGTATTGATTGGCGAGGTAAATAAATAGTTGAATTCTTAGCTTAGGAGTATACTGAAAATTATATAACGTATCCATTTACTTTTTTTGGATTTAATATGTATCTTTCCTTTATATATCTCTTACTTTTATTTCCTCTACCAATCTCACTTTATAATTCGTACTACAAAAACATAGTTGGGACTTGGGATATACATATAAGATATTGATTGATCATACTGTTTTTTTCCATGCTAAATCATTTTATAGTTGTTTTCTAATTTTTCTTCCTCTTGGTTAAATGTCTTGGCTTTTCAATTTTCTCATTCTCGGCACCTTATTTTTTGTATACATCATACAAAACATTTAGTTCTGTTGTTTTTAGAAATTTCATTAGTTTATCAATTTTTGATAGTTTTTGATACTTTTAAATGAAAAGCTGAGCCTGATTTTCAAGCATCATGATTTGTACAAATTTACTATAACTTATATTTTAAAATTTTTACCATTTGGATTCAAATTTACAGTTTTACACCAATATTAAGTTAAGCAATTTATATCCCCACAAGAATTTATAGTTAGTCTCTGTTGTTTTTCCTTTCTAAAAAACCTACTTCGTGCATGTCCCTTGACCTATATTATAGTCGATCGTTATTAGAAACTAAAGTTTGCTATATTCCTAAAAAATTTATTGTGAAGAAATCATTTATTGTTTGGCTAAAAAATGTATTGCACTTGATATTGATTCAATTTTATGGGGTCATATTATTTTTTAAGGTTCAATAATAGTCTAATGTCAATTTGCTTCATTCCGTTTACTTTTTCTACTTATCTCTATTTTTTTGGAATTCATATTCTTGGTATACAATCCACATGTTATTAGAGCATAAGTTGTCATATTGAGAAGTTTGATTATATTCTTACTCAGCATAATATTTTGGGCATGTGTGATTTTTGGATCGAATTTTCATTTAATATATTTTAAACTGTTTGTTGATTGATTTATGGAAAAAATAATAATGCATTTTATTGTATTTGGTTTTAGTTAATTTTAATCCGTGCATAGTACAGGGCACATACTAGTACTACTATATATAAGAGCGGAGGTAGGCAGCTCTCGGTCTGCCGAACGTATGCTTTTGTGTCCTTTTTTGCTCCACTGGATTCCTTCCCTTTTTACGCTTACATGTATCCTCTCACATAGCCATTTATGTCTGCTTCTTCCAAACGGGATTTATCTTTCAATTTTCCATTGCCAGCTTCGTTTCAACGAGAGAGAAAAAGGGTTTCAGCAAGAAAAAAGGTTTGGAATTTCGTCTGCTTCGAATTTGGGTATCTAAAATTCGAGTTTGTTTCTCAGTTTCCTCTATTTTTGTTGTGGTTTCTAAAATTTGAATTTATGGGTTGAATCTGATTTTGTGCCCTCTACCTTGAATTAATTTTTGTGTTCTCTGCCATAAATCAGATTTTGAGTTGTATCAAATTTGGATTTATGTGTTTGATTTGTTAGGGAGCTATTGAAGATACAATAACTCTCATGTTTTGATTCCTTCAATTTGTGAAATAAATATGTGTTCTATATTTAAGATGTGTTCTAATTTTTGTCTTCTGTGCCATGAAATAATTTAGTTTTGTGTTATGGAGTTCTTCAAAACAGTTCATGACAAGTTTCTCCATGGAATTCTATGCTATATTAAAGATTTATGTTATTTTTTGGTTGGGGCTAAAGGTGTCTGATTTTTGTGCCTAGAATGAGTTTGCAATCTGTTAAGCAAGAAATCATACTTTGATATAATAAACATCATAAGCTGGAGACAATTAACAGAGCGCTTAACATCACACTTGAAGTAGCAATGATAGGTGCCTTTGTGATGACATCTAAATGAGTTATTTTCTCGGGATGTTGCAAGATAATACCTCTGAAGACCAAAAGAAAATATTTCAATTTTTGTAAAAAAGAACAAATAATTAGATATATAAGCGAAAATAAAGAGATGCAAAATATTAGAGTATAGGGAGGGGGGCGATACCCGGTACCAAATACAAAGCCAGCAGAGTGGAACTATAAGTATAATTGTTGGCCAAGCATATTGACAACATGTAAATATTAAAGAATGGTAAATATTGAATCAGATTTTGTGTTCTCTGCCATAAAATTTTGTTTGATTTGTTAGGGAGTTCTTGAAGATATGATTAGTTGTCATAAATCTCATGTTTGGATTTCATCAATATGTGGAATAAATATGTGTTCTACGTTTAAGTTGTGTTCTAATTCTTGTCTGTTTTGCCATGGAATAGATTAATTTTGTGTTAGGCAGTTTTTCAAAACAAATTCATGACAAATTTTTCTATGCTATATTAAAGATTTATGTTATTTTTTTGCCAGGGTTAAAGGTGTGTGCTTCTTATGGCTAGATTGAGTATATAAACTGTTTTTCCAGTCTTTCATTATTTCTCGTTTCAATTTGAAGAACCTCAACATAACAATGTCCTGGAAAAATTTGTTGACATTGAATTACAAATAACCTAGGATAGAAAGTAACTAAAGAATGATTACATAGAGTAATAAAGTCTGAAATTAACTCTAAACCCTAAAGTATTGCATCGGGCTAACTATAACAAGGGTTTGGGATTTCCAGCTACTACCTTGTAAAATGGGCTTGCGATAGGATCGGTGTTAGGGTTTGTTTATTTTTGTTTTTAGTTGTGAGGGTTAGATACAACCCTTTAATCTGCCTTCTTTTTTTGGGTTTCATAAATTTTTGATTTTTTTTACTTGTTGCAAATTTCGGTATCGAATTTCGATTTTGTTTCGCCGATTTAGTGTGGGTAAAGGTGTAGGCAATTTTTTATTTTTATTTTTACATACTTTCGGTTTCTTTTGACTTGTTTCTGATTCTGGTATTGAATTTTAATTTGGGTTCACGGTTTATTGTGGATAAACGTGTATGCGAGTTCTTATTTGTAAATTTTGGAATCTCGGACTGTTTCAGGTTGTAACCATGATTATACGGAATCTGAATTTCTCAAATGACAGAATTGACCTGTTCAATATAATTAACATGAGATACTTGAATTAATGACTGTTCAAGAGGTATAGGAAGGGTAAAACTTCTTGAGGTCTATGATTAGCTGTTAATAGAGGTTCTGGGGAGTGGCCAAAGAATCTGAGAATTATTCCTTTGTATGTAAGGGCGAATTTTGTATCTTTGGAAAGCCTGAATCTAAAGAAATATTTTCTTGTTTTCAATGCTCACATTTTAGGGGGAGATTTTATTATCTTTTAGACACTTTTTTAACTTATGAGCCTTGCGTGTTCGATAGAGTAATTCTTGTCGGATTTTGAGCCATCATAAGCATTCTTTGATATGTGATTTTTTGTACCATTCATTTTGCTGGAAGTAACCTCTTTCAATTAGCCTTATTGAAAATCTACAACTTTTGTGACTTTAAAATTCTTCATGACGCTTGAACATTAGCCTCAGTTGTAAGACAAATCTTCATTCTTGATTTGTTAGGGAGTTCTTACTGTATAGTTAGTTGTCATAAATCTCATATTTTGGTTGGATTGTGTATGCGATTTCCTTGCTTATTTTCAATTTTCCATTGTTGGCTTCATTTCAGAGAACAAAGATTTGGGATTTTTGGATTTTTCAGATTTTGGTTTCAAATTTTAAATTTGTTTTGTCGGTTTAAAGTGGGCTAAAGGTGTGAGCGATTTTTGTGCTTATGTTTAGGAGGCCTTATATTTTGGTTTCTTACTTCTCTATCTTTGTTTTTGTTTTTGAAAACTTTGGTATATCGGTTGAATTTGATTTTGGTTACAAATCTTTTCTGTTTGAAACTACTTGCACAGTATGAACATAATTTGTAATAGACTTATGTTCATATTTCGTGTTTTGCATAGCTCGGGCAGTCATCTATGAAGTTTAACAAATTTCATGCCTTGTAACATAAATGGTTGAATAATTTTGCTGCAGATAACACTATCCTACATCTTGATAGAAAAAAAAGGAGGTTATAAATACATTTTATAGATGTGAAAAAATTAGTCATCATCTCCTTATGTGTAAATCAATTGTCAGATTTTTTAAATTTGTTTCTTTGGTTGAAAGTGTGCTAAATAGCTTAAGTAGGATGCCTTGACTTGCAAAATTTTTGTCAGCCTCTATTGTCTGTGTTGCTAGTAAGCTATGGATTTAAATGTATTTGGATTTGAAGTTCCACACATAACTTAATTATCTGACCTAGAGGCCTTTCGAAGTTTACAAGCTTTTGGGATTTGTAAATCTGTAAGTTAGTTCTGCATCTGCAAATTGTTTGAAGGATACTGATTATTATATATTTAACTAACAATTAATACCTTTTGAATTCGTATATGTATATAGAGATGTGTAATCCTATGTTGTTTGAAACTATTTACCTCTACTCGAAGAGCATCCTCTAATCATATCACCATTTACTCATTACATGTTTGTTAATTGCAGGTTCCCCGCTTGTATATATGGAAGGTGCAAAATAACTTAGTGGAGTAGTTAGAGCCCAGGGCTTGATTGGAATTTTTTGGCCAGTCTTTGTACAAAGAAAATAGGCTTTTTGCTATATATAAGTTAGGATTTTTGTAGACTATATATACTAGCATAGACTAGGTTTTTGGCATGAAAAAGGTATAGTTATGTTAATAGTTAACAATGTTAAAGTAGTGTGCCGTCAATCGTTTGCTGTAAATAGTTTCAAAATTGTATCAGCTTATCTAAAATCGATGACTCATTTAACTTAAGAAATATTACATTTATAAAATATTAGTTATATCATTACAAAAAATTATACCACAGCTATAAAAATGTTTGTACTGGGCACCGCCAACACGCATTGCGCAGTGCCCCTTAACCAATATATATATATATAAATAGGAAATGAAATTGATAGTCTAATTTCTTATCTAATGTACAATCAATAAATGGATGGCCACTCACCAAATCAACAGCTAGCTAGGTATAAACAAACTTTAATAATTTTGAGACCTACCTCAGTTGCTAATAAACAAGATTTGCACTCATTTTATATTAGGTTCATCAATTGAGCATGGAAAAATTCATGAAATAGTCAAAAGAACTTAAGTTCATGTCATTTATACTATTTTCAATTGATATACATAATATGTACAGGCTGGCTTTGCAGAGATCACAGAATTACTCAACCATATTCATATGATATATTGAGACGAGTATCATTTAATTTATGTATTACTTGTTGCATAAAGAAGCATCAAATGATCGTTTCGGATTTTCTTATTCCGAAATTGTATTTCAAATACATTACTTTTTATAATACTCATGCATGATTAAATGTACATACTTCAGTTCAACTTTATGTGTAAAATAATATTTTATTTTCTTGGGCAAATAAACATTATATGAAATACAAAATGAAACACTCGGCTTTATAACCAAATTTTGGACGATCTATATATCTAGGGCTTTTGGCACATTGCACCCTCCAATTGCCACCTTTTGGCAGCCTGCACCTTTAAATTCGATTTTCGGCAAATTGCACCTTCAAATTGCATATAGCTGGCATTTAGCACCCTCGGGCATCTAACTCACCAAAAAAAAAAAAAAATGAGTTAACTCATTTTTGGTAATTACAAACACACCCCCTCAATGATGGAGTAGTTACACAAATCTCCCCTCACTAATTGATAATTACAAACATACCCCCTTAGGGGGTCTATTTGTAAGATTTACAGGGGGTGCAATTGTAAGAATTGTTACACATACAAAGGGTACAATTGTAAGAACTTTTTAACATGATGAGGTGTGTTTGTAATTATCATTAGTGAGGGGAGGTTTGTGTAATTAACCCATCATTGAGGGGGTGTGAGTATAATTATCCCAAAAATTAGCATATCATTTTCTTCTTCATTCTCTTATTTATCGTTAAATCTTTTTTCATAAAAAGTGTATCACCAGGTTCAATCACTGTTTTTAATCTTAGGATTTATAATCACATACGTACATGCTTTGTTATGTTCAACATAACTCAAAAAACTAAAATACTCAATAAAAGTTTACAGCACGGGACGAGGGAAAGAAAGGAAAATAGAATATTTGTTTTCTCTGTTTCAATCTTACTGTGTGCATCTGATGCTAAACTTTTAAGAAGTAAAATGTATTTCTTACACAGTCAAGAAACAGAGGAGAAAAATTTAATCTTTCCCATAACATCTCACTTCTATAAGAATACTCACGTCCCTTGGAGTTTGAAAATGGGACACAACCTTTGAAATAGAGCAATATGGTTTTTTACAATTGTGCATATTACCAGACGGCTCCTATGTTTTGTATAGGACAAAAACACACGTTTAGGATAGAGACGTGTATTCAAATAGAACAACGTAAAAATTTAAGTTCATTAGCATTAAAACTAATCTGATAAACAAGATTTTCATTTGAAGAGTCACAATTTTGGAAATTAGTTACACTACTTTTCAGTCATGAATTAACGTACTTTCTCTGATGAAACCTTGAATTAAAGTAATTGAAAAGAATGATCTGTTAATGTGCATGTATATATTCTAGTATCACCAAAAAACAAACAAAATGTATATATTCTAGACTCTTGTTTCCTATATTTTAATCGTATGAAGGCATCTACATAAATGTTAAAAGTTTAAATAGAGAACTTAGCTTAAAGGATTTGTGGCCAGACATTGATTGTGGAACCAATCAACCATGTATGACTTCATATTGTTCTTTGATTTTATAGCGTCCAAAATCCAATAGTCTTTCATTCCAAAAAGGCATCGGAAAGTGTTTTGCAGCAAATAGGCATTCTTCAACATCTGAAGCCGGATTCCGTTTCCCAAGATTTTATATCAAATAATACCATTCGTCCGAAATTCTACCATCGAACCTCTTTGATTTCACGAAATCAGTCGCGAGTTGCACTAAATTTTGAGAAGCCAGAATATTGTCTTGAGGTTGTTAAAAAATAATATGAACAACTCGTACGAATGATTTCGTATAACATGAATGATTTCGTTTAACCTTCAAGTCGCGCAATTTTTACGCTTTTCTCAAGACAATATTCATCCCCTACCGAGTGCAAACGAGTTATATAACGAATTTGTCCCAGGATACAATGGAGTCCAGTCACAAGAATTGTAGTTTGCCTGTGAATTGCACTTTCGAAGACAAACCCGATTACTCAAAATAAGAAGCCTGACTTACGTGAACTATGGTTTAATAAATTGGTGGATGTCAAACGTTAATAATGACACAAAACACCAAAAGCAAAGCTTTTTCAATGAGAAAGAAACTAAAGAAAATGTTGAACTATTAGATAATGAGATTGTTGGATAGAATTTTGTTTTCTGCAATCTCCTTCTCGATCCAACTTCACGTTAAAACCGACATCATATATATGGAGGTTTCACAGCTCTTAAGAAGAGACATGTTTTCTCATAAAAGAATGTCGTTAAAATTCTTAAGAGAACATAAAAAGTTATCTGATGAATAGGACTCTATATGAAAAGACACAACTTTTGGGAACTCAATTAAATCACATCCAATAGATTATTAAACGAAATCAATGGCTAAGATTTAATTTGAAAATATCTAACAACAAATAGTATAATGTAATCAATTCAAGCAATATCATATAATCAATTGGAAATTAAAATATTAACAATGATGTGAACCTCCTAGTTTTGATCAGATGAAGGGACAGTAGGATTTGCAAGCAGGTATTTAAAATACTCTTAGAATGATTGGCTACCTCTATCTGAAGTTACGTTCTTGTTACTTTTAGCTAACTAGTAAAAAATACGTGTGTTGCATGTGTACACGCTATCTTAATATGAATTTTATTCTACAAATGACAAAAAAAAAAAACAAAAAAACTTTGCTTCCTTATCACTAATAGGATGTAAGACACATAAAATCATAATTTACCACTTGAACAACTTAGCCAAAAAAAAGGGGGGTAAAAATAGTATAACTTATCCCAACTTTTCGTGTTTTTACACTTTCTCAGATGAGTTATTGTTCTTACCCCCAAAATACGTAGAATTCACATTATCCATGGGAAGAATTTGCACCACCCCCATAACTTCTAGAGTAATGTATACTATATTTGTTGTGTATTTAAAGAAGAATTGTGCTTAATCTATATAGGAAACAGAAAATTGTACAAAACCAAGTAATTAGTATGACTCTTCAACTTTATGCAGCTAAGCCTTCATGTTCCATCACTTGGTTGATTATTGTTAATAGTTATGTATTTATTATATTATCTATACTACTATAAAAGTATAAACTATAAAATAGGAAAGTCGCTTAATTTATGTAGGAAACGGAAAATTGTACAAAATCAAGAAATTAGTTATGACTCTTTCAACTTTCTGCAGCTAAGCCTTCATATGTCCATCACTTTTTGATTATTGTTAATATTTATGTATTTATAAAATTATCTATACTACTATAAAAATAGAAACTCTAAAATATTTTATAGATTAATGCACTCAAATTATTATTATTGAGTAAGAATATAAAACAATTAACAAAGGATTGTCCAAAGGACTCTTCCAATAGCTTTTAATTTTAACTAATGTCAGTTATTATTTTCCATTAGGTGATCGTTTGAATACAAGAATTATACTTAAGGAGAAAATAGATTTTATAATTAATTTTATATTATTTAGTAAGTTACTCAAGTAAGGGCAATAATATCATTTCACAATTGGAAGAAACACCTTTTAAGATCCATACTTTTATAGAGTATAGATATAGATATAATATGTGATCATCTTTCGTACCTTTGCTTTAGATAAGATATGTACGTTTTACTTTCAACAGTTAGATATTTGGCACTTTGGTGTGATGCCTAATTGTGAGAAAGTGTTAGTTACATAAATCAAGTAAAAATCTTGTTTTGAAAATGCATTTTTTCAGATTTAGAAAGTGCAGTGAAGTGTGCAAGTTGGCAGAAGAGAGAGAGAGAGAGAGTTAGTTATAACTAACTCGGTGCATGTATACTTGTATATATATGTTTATATATACTGGAAGGGATACATGGCAGATTCAGTTAGCAACAAACACATTTTATTTGTAAAGAGTGAGTTAGATACATTGGTGAGAGATAGATACATAGATAGATACACTTCTTGAGAGCTATGTTATTTTCTCATTGTAATTGTAATCTTGAAGAACTCTTGGTAAATAAAAGAATGAGTGGAGTGTTTGACAGTGGATGTAGATCAATTTGATCGAACCACTTAAATCCTTGTGTGATTGATTTCTTTCTTGTTCAGTTAAAATCTTGACTACATTGTTTGAATTCGTTTAAAACACAACAAGTGGTGCGGTGAACGTGGAACGATTGAAACAATGGGTACTGCAAAGTTTGATGTTGAGAGATTCACTGGAATGAATGATTTTGGGCTATGGCGATTGAAGATGAAGGTCTCCTGGTTCAGCAAGGCCTGGCTGATGCATTGAAGGGGGAAAAGGGACTATCCGATTCTCTAAAGGATCAAGAGAAGAAGGAGATACTGGAAAAGGCTCATAGTGCCATCATCTTGAGTCTTGGAGATAAAGTGCTAAGAAAGGTTTCCAAGGAACAATCTGCTGAAGGTATATGGGCTAAACTTGAAGATCTTTATATAACAAAATCCCTGGTAAATCGTTTGTATTTGAAACAAGCTCTGTATTCGTTTAAAATGAGTGAAGATAAACCAATTGATGAACAATTGGATCTGTTTAGTAAACTGATTCTGGATCTTGAAAATATTGGTGTAACAATTGAAGATGAAGATCAAGCTTTACTATTGCTGTGTGCTTTACCTAAAAGCTATACTCATTTCAAAGAAACATTGTTGTATGGAAGGGAATCTTTGTCATTGAATGAGGTTCAATCTGCTCTCAATTCCAGAGAATTAAATAACAGAAATGAAGTTAGAAATCAAACTCAGGCTGAGAGTTTGAATGTTAGAGGAAGAACTGAAAAGAGAGAATTCAAGAAGAAGACTAGGGCTAGATCAAAGTCTAAGTCTAAGTTTGAATGTTGGCATTGTCATAAAGAAGGACACACCAGGAAAATGTGTCCTGAGAGGCAGAAGAACAAAACTGAAAATAAGAGAGAACAAGCTGATGTGGTAGTATCAAATGATGGTTATGAATCTGCTGATGTCCTATCTGTATCAGACATTAATTCTGATAAAGAATGGATATTAGATTCAGGATGTTCATTTCATATGACACCCAATAAAGGCTGGTTTGAAGAGTTTAAGTCTCAAGATGGTGGAAATGTTCTTCTGGGAAACAACAAATCCTGCAAGGTTCAAGGCATTGGTTCTGTCAGAATAAAGATGCAAAATGGGATTGAAAAGGTGCTAACTCAAGTGAGATACATTCCAGAGTTAAAGAGAAATCTAATATCTCTTGGAATGTTAGATGAACAAGGATATCTGATTAAAGTGGAGACTGGTTCATTAAAGGTCTTAAAGGGTAACATGGTATTGATGAAGGGAATAAGAAAAAATGGTATATATTCTCTTCTTGGTAGTACTATGATAGGTTTGGTTTCACATGTTCAAAGCTCTCAATCTGAAAAGGCTATTATATGGCATAAGAGGTTAGGACATGTGAGTGAAAAGGGGCTGGTGGAGTTGTCAAAACAAGGGTTACTTGGTACTGACAAAGTTCAAAGTCTTGAGTTCTGTGAAACCTGTGTACTTGGAAAATCTTGTAGAGTCAAGTTTGGCACAAGTGTTAAACAAACCAAGGGGACTCTTGATTACATACATTCAGACCTTTGGGGATCAGCTAGGACTCCATCACTCAGTGGAGGCAGGTACTTTATGTCCTTAGTTGATGATTTCTCAAGAAAAGTATGGATTTATATTCTTAAGAGCAAAACTGAAGCATTTGAGAAGGTTAAAGTATGGAAAACTCTTGTTGAAAACCAAACAGGAAAGAAAATTAAAAGGCTAAGAACTGACAATGGCCTTGAGTTTTGTTCAAAAGAATTTGAAAGTTTCTGTGAAAAGCATGGTATTGCTAGGCATAGAACTGTTGTAGGTACACCACAACAAAATGGCCTAGCTGAGAGGTTCAATAGAACCTTACTTGAGAGAGTCAGGTGTATGATGATTAATGCAGGATTACCAAAGTATTTTTGGGCTGAAACTTTGAGCACTGCAGCATACTTGGTTAATAGATGTCCTTCCACAGCTTTGAGTTTTAAAACTCCAGAAGAAATTTGGTCAGGACATCCAGCTAATTACACAGGATTGAGAGTATTTGGTTGTATAGCCTATGCTCATATTAAGCAAGACAAACTTGAACCAAGAGCTCTGAGATGTGTATTTTTGGGGTATCCTGAAGGTGTAAAGGGGTACAGGTTATGGTGCCTGGAACCTGGAATGAGGAAGTGTATTATCAGTAGAGATGTGGTGTTCAATGAGCTTGTGATGGGGTATCCTCAGGTGAATAAATCTGATAAACAAACAGAAGAAAGTCCTGATTCAAGTAAAGTCCATATTGAGGTGGAGCCAGGTGATGTAACTGAAAAAGAAGTAGAAGGTGAACCTCTACCTGACTTTGATCCTACTGAAAGTGATGAGGATCATCATACTGAAGAACATGATCAGTTGATTGATTACAGTTTGACAAGGGATAGAGAGAAAAGAATTGTGAAAGCTCCTAGCAGGTATGGATATGCAGATTTAATGGCTTTTGCATTTGTCACTGCAGAAGACGTTGATTCTGAAGAGCCAAAGAACTTCGATGAGGCTGTTAGTGGCAAAGAGAGGGGTAAATGGTTACAAGCCATGAATGAAGAGATGAAGTCTTTGTATAAGAATAATACATGGACATTGGTGGAGAAACCAAAGAATCATAAACCTGTGAGCTGTAAGTGGATCTTTAAGAAGAAACAAGAAACTAATGGTGTCAGATACAAGGCTAGATTGGTTGCAAGAGGTTTCACACAAGTAGAAGGAGTGGATTACACTGAGATTTTCTCTCCAGTGGTTAAGCACAGGTCAATAAGGTTAATGTTAGCTCTAGTGGCTCAATTTGATCTAGAGCTAGAACAACTTGATGTGAAAACAGCTTTTCTATATGGAGAATTAGATGAAAGGATTGTCATGTATCAACCTGAAGGTTTTGAGGTAAAGGGGCAAGAACATAAGGTGTGTCTTCTACAGAAATCATTGTATGGTATGAAGCAATCACCAAGACAATGGAACAAAAGGTTTGATCAGTTTATGATCAAGCTAGATTTCAGTAAGAGCAGCTTTGATTCCTGTGTTTATTTCAAAAGCTTGAAAGAAGGGCAAATGATATATCTATTGCTATATGTGGATGATATATTAATTGCATGTAAGTTCAAGAGTGAAATTCAGAAGGTTAAGGATGCTTTGAAGAGTGAATTTGAAATGAAAGACCTTGGAACTGCAAAGAAGATACTTGGAATGGAGATTACAAGAGAAAGATCCAGCAGTGTTCTGTGCCTAAGCCAAAAGGAATATCTGAAGAAGGTATTAAGTAAGTTTGGCTTGAACAATCTGAAACCAGTATTAACACCCATATCATCACAGTTCAAATTAAGGGCTCTAAAGGGTAAAGAAGCAGATAAAGAGAAGGAGTACATGGAGAGAATCCCTTATGCAAATATTGTGGGATCTCTTATGTATGTGATGGTTTGTACCAGACCTGACTTATCTTATGCTATCAGTCTTGTGAGCAGGTTTATTTCAAATCCAAGTAGAGATCATTGGTATGCTCTAAAGTGGATTATGAGATATGTTATAGGAACAATTGATAAGGGGTTGATATTTGAAGGAAGAAGGACAGATTGGCAAGAGAATGAAATGGTTGCTGGATTTGTTGACTCTGATTATGCAGGTTGTCATGATACCAGGAAATCATTAACTGGTTTTGTGTTTACTGCATTTGGCACAACTATAAGCTGGAAGGCAAGTCTCCAAAGAGTAGTTGCTTTGTCAACAACAGAAGCTGAATATATGGCATTAGCAGAAGCTATAAAGGAAGCCATATGGTTGTATGGTTTTGTTCAAGAACTGCAACTCAAACAAGCAGTGTTGAGTGTATTCTGTGATAATCAAGGGGCTGTTCAGTTGTCTAAAAATGGGATGTATCATGAAAGGACTAAACACATTGATATCAGAATGCATTTCATAAAGAAAGTAGTAGCAGCTGGAAAAATATGTGTGAAGAAGGTTAAAACAGAAAATAACCCTGCAGATATGTGTACTAAACCAGTTCCAGGCAGCAAGCTTGAATTCTGTTTGGAGTTGATTGGAGTTGGAAGGGTTTGAGTTTCTTAAGTGAGACTGAGTCTCTTAATTGAGACTGAACCTCTTGGTGAGGTTGTTCTGATGATTCTTGTAAGAAGAATGAAAGTCAGGTGTTCAAAGGATTTGTGTAACTAAGGTGGAGATTTGTGAGAAAGTGCTAGTTACATAAATCAAGTAAAAAGCTTGTTTTGAAAATGCATTTTTTCAGATTTAGAAAGTGCAGTGAAGTGTGCAAGTTGGCAGAAGAGAGAGAGAGAGAGAGAGAGTTAATTATAACTAACTCGGTGCATGTATACTTGTATATATATGTTTATATATACTGGAAGGGATACATGGCAGATTCAGTTAGCAACAAACACATTTTATTTGTAAAGAGTGAGTTACATACATTGGTGAGAGATAGATACACTTCTTGAGAGCTATGTTATTTTCTCATTGTAATTGTAATCTTGAAGAACTCTTGGTAAATAAAAGAACGAGTGGAGTGCTTGACAGTGGATGTAGATCAATTTGATCGAACCACTTAAATCCTTGTGTGATTGATTTCTTTCTTGTTCAGTTAAAATCTTGATTACATTGTTTGAATTCGTTTAAAACACAACACTAATGGTTAATACAGTCGACATTTCTTCATTTGAATTTCGCCTATGCACCGCTGTCCTTTCACTTACAGGGGAATTTGAAGGGAAAGAAAAGCAAATTTAGTTATTTTTTATATTCTATTGTTGTAGATAATTAAAATTAATTTTTATTATTTATTTTTTACTTTGTCAATAGAAAATTGAATTTAATAGGTACATCAAAATTGTCAAAAAACCAACTCGTACTTTCATAATAGAAAAATAGAAATTAATGGCCAGTGTTGTGGATGCATTTGGCTATTTCAACTCGAATTAAAAAAAAAAAACAAGAAGTTGTAGATCTACTTCAATTATACTGGCATTTTATGATTCATTTCATATGGTTGACTAAATATCACATCTCTCTGCAACTGCAAGCCACCCTCTAGCAATTGAAAAAATGGCCAAAAAAAAAAAAAAACCCATCAACAAAAGCTAATGATAAAGATTTCTTGTAGCTATATATTGTGAGGTCTGAAAAACGAAAGATCAGAGATGGCTTATCCTGCCTTGATTTCTGTTAAGCAGACAATTGAGCGTCTTCTAAATTCTTCACATCTTCAAATAAGAGATTCCCCTTTATGTGCACGACTTGAATATGTGTACAATGAGCTGGTTCCATCAATACAACAACTTGTCAATAAAATATCTAGTTTCGAAAGCAGCTCCAGCAATACCCTGAGGTTGATGGCTAGTATGGATATGCGAATGAGAGAGGCTGTCTGCGAATTAGAAGATGTACTTGAATTCCACGTATCGAATCAAGTTCTTTCACGATGTGAAGGTGATCAGATCAGTTATCCCTTGAAACTCACCCTGGATTTCGACAAAATTGAAGAAGAGATTAATTGCTTGACTGAAGTAGTACACAAGATCGAGGACGACTACAAGGAAGTTAACTCAATAAGAGAAGATATTGGATTCAGCGAATATTTCATATATACAGGGGGCAGCAAGGTGTCCAATATTGCTTGCTGGGAAGAAATACTCCAAGAGAAGACATGTGAATTAGAAGATTTATCAAATCAACTTCTTTCACAATACGAAAACCTTGGCGACACGAGTGATGATCTGTTGACATCCACCCAGGAGATCGACGACGATGATGAAGATGATGATGATGAATATAAAACTTGCAGCAGTAGTAGCTTGATAGATGATCTTGAATCGATCAAAGAGGAGTCTAATGCAGAAAACTTGTTGTCACCGCCGCCTGAGGATGATGATGATTCTGTTTCATCAAAAACTGATTTTGGTGGAAATAACTCAAAGATTGTTGGATTACATGATGAATTAAGTAAGCTCAAACTTCGTCTTATGGAGGATAAATATTTTCATCGAGTTGTCCCCATTGTTGGGATGGTAGGCATAGGTAAAACTACTATTGCCAAACAAGTTTATGAAGATCCATTAATCTTGAATCATTTTGATTGTCGTGCTTGGGTCACGATAGGGCCAAAATATCAAAAGGAAGAACTCTATCGACGTATCCTAGCTCAAATAAATCCTAACTTCGATCAAAATGATATACGAGATGATTTGGATTTAACCAAGTATGATGAAAAAGATGACTTGGATTTACCCAAGCGTCTTCAAGATGACTTGAAGTTGCCCAAGTATGTCCATAGAAGTTTGAAGGGTAAGAGATATCTAATTGTGTTGGATGATGTATGGGACACAGAGATATGGGATAAGTTATTCCTCAGATTTCCGTCTGAATATCCCGAAAGTCGAATCATGCTGACAACTAGGCTCGAGCAAGTGGCTAACCATGCCTGCAGACGCCACTTCTTTCAAGAAATTGAAAAAGAGGCGATCCTAAAAAAGCGATCCTTAAGCGAGGAAGAAAGTTGGTATCTATTTTGTGAGAAGATATTTGGTAAAGACTTATGCCCTCTTGAACTTGAAAAGGTTGGAAAGAAGATTGTCCAGAATTGTGAAGGACTTCCTCTCGCAATCATCACTATTGGAGACCATCTATCAAAAACCGAGAAGACGCTGGATTATTGGAACAAAGTAGCAGAGAAAAAAATTCATGTGTTCAACAGTATAAACAGGTTATTATTTTCAGATTATGAGTACTTAGCTCAACATTTAAAACCATGTTTTCTCTATATGGGAGTTTTCCCTCATGATTATGAGATCCCTGCCTCCAAGCTCATCAAGTTGTGGTCTACTGAGGGATTTCTTGAACCTGATCTGACCAAAACCTTGGAAGATGTTGGCATGGGATGTTTGGAGGATCTTGCTTCTAGAAGTGTTGTTCTGATTCGCAAACACAGCTCCCGTGGTAGAATTAAAACTTGCGGCATCCATTATGTCTTTCAACATTTATGTATTAGTATAGCTGAAAAGAACAAGTTTTTCCATGTCCTAAATAGTTGTCCAAGTAGTCCTACAGAAGGTATAGAAGACCAGCGCCGCATGTGCATCCATAAGAATGCTTTGCTCGGAATGAAAGACGTGCATGACCTGATGGAAACTGTTTCAACTACTGCGCGTTCTCTCCTTTGTACCGGTCCATATCATCAATATCCGGTTCAACTATGTTTTGGTTTGAGGTTGCTCAGGGTACTGGATGCTCTTACAATCCGCTTCTACACATTCCCATTTGAAGTGCTAAAACTTTTTCAGCTAAGGTACCTTGCTATGACTTATAACGGAAAGCTCCCTGCTTCCATATCCAAACTTTGGAACCTTCAGTACTTGATTGTTAAGCAACACGTGAGCATCAAATACAAAGGAGTTCGATCGTATCTGCCCATAGAGATCTGGTATATGAAAGAATTGAGGCATATTCAAGTCATGGGATCCGACCTGCCACATCCTCCTTGTGGTAGCTTCTTACCAAATCTCTTAACACTTTCAGATGTGAGTGCTCATAGTTGTACAAAGGAGGTTCTTGAAGGTATCCCGAATTTAAAGAAACTAGGGATTCAAATAAAATTAGGATTGGATAATGTTGAACATTTATGTTTCTTTCATCATATTGCTCGCCTCCATGGACTTGAATCACTCAAATGCATCATCGTGAATCCCAAATCCAGGTCGAATTATTTTGTTAACCAGCTTACACCTGTTTCAATTTGGCCATCAGGACTTAAAAAGTTGAGTTTGAGTGGGTTTGGATATCCGTGGGAATACATGAGCAAGATTGGTGAACTGCCAAATCTTGAAGTGCTCAAACTGCGATGCTACGCCTTTCAAGGACGAACGTGGAAAACAAAGAAAGGGGAATTCCCGAAGCTCAAATACCTTGTCATTGAAGATACTGATCTGAAGTATTGGGAAACGCAAGGTCTCTGCTTCTGGGAGGTTGAGCGTCTAATAATGAGACACTGCTACAAGCTAAAAGATATCCCTTTCGTACTTGACAGCAAAGTATTGGAGCTAGTTGACTGCAACCCTTTTGTTGAGCGTTTGGCCCAGCAAATGAAATTGGGCATCTGAATATAGGTAATGAAATGCTAAACGTAATATAATCATGAATGATATGTTTTTTGATAGATTATTTAAACTAATTTCTCCCTCAACTTATTCTGGTCGTTTATACTTTTAGTTGATCAGTAATAATAGATGAACATGACACAACCAATTAATTGACACTGCACTCAAAACAAGCGTTTCACATTCATTAATCTTTGGTAGACTAGAAAGAAGCTCATTTGAGTCTTTTACTATGCAACATAACTGCCTTTTCTCCAAAGACTTGGAAGTTGGGACATATATTGTTTTTAGGGAAATTTTATTTTTCGTCTCCACCTATATACCTAATCCGATTTCAATAGCCCATGGTCCAGACTCATCCAGTTGACCATTAAACTACCAAATTTCATTACTTTTGGTCCCACTGTCAACTTCTCCGTCCAATTGTTAAAGAATGAAATCCTGCCCAAGGTTCATGCCAAAAAAAATATTTGTATTGTTTGACTGATATTTGTAATATTGTTGTTATATTTCTATTCTTATGGTTTTTGAGTATTAATATTAATATTTGGTTTTCTATGCTTGGACAATTTTCTATAAAAATATTTATTTAGATATACTTTTATTTTTGAGTTTTAATTATGAAAATAACTTGCACTTAATTTATAAAAATAAATTTCATATCAAAAGATGCATATTGTTGGAGATGGCCTTAAAAAAATCAGAGACAATATTAAATTTTGAGTATTAAGAATTTTTTTTTAAAAAAAAAATAGTTGCAAGGGAGATTTGGTTGATTTTTTTTTTAAAAAAAGTTCCTTGGTTTTTTGACAAAAAATAGCTAGTAGGAGGATGCCAAAAGATCAAACTTTAAAGGAGGTGGATGCAAATACACTACAAAAACTTTTGTCAATTAATATATATATATATATAATTAGTGACAACTTTAACATGTCCTTTTGTTTTGTTTTTTTTTAACAGGAAGCCTTAATTATATATTGGATAAGCTTAATCGTTTTGTTACAAATATAACAGCACTTCTAGTAACATCATCTTGCACATCATTATACCAAAGGAGAAGCAAAATGATAGGGCAGTCTTCAAAAACTTGATGTAAAAAGGGTGATCTACAGGTTCATTAGCAAGACGATCCACACATCCCTTAAGCTGCCTGTAGCCAAAATGCACTTCCACCATTTGGAAACTAGTTGAGATCTTCCGACAGTCCATTAGAATGGCCTGCATTGTTCGAGGAGGTGGCTGGTCCCTGCCAAGACAATTGATTAAGAACATAGAATCAGTTTGGATTATGAGCTTTGTAATATTAGAGCCAAGAAAAATCACTTTTTGCCATGGCTAATATCCATAACCAAAAGTCAGCAGCCATGGCTATATGTCATTTTCCAATGCTTGTGAAGCCCCCAAAGAGTTTGTCCCACATGGATAAAATAGGAGAAATTAGATTTGTATATATTGTAGGCCAAAGGACTCAAGTGTAACAAAGGATACTCATTTTAAGTTGTGGTTTAAATGCCCTAACCAAGGTTACGCTCAGTGGTTTTGGAGGCACGCACCGCGTCCAACAGATTCGTGGGCCCCGGAGCATGACAAATGATATTAGAGTCGTTCCCCATCCGAAATATTGGGAGCTAAGTTCTATACGGGGCAAAATGCTACACGTTGCGGCCTGCGGGAGCCAACTCTTGAGGATGTGGCACAAACTGCTATGTGCATGGGAGATGACTAGGGGTGTTTACGAACAGACCGAACCAATCGAAAACCGAAATTTTGGTCCGGACCGAAAACCGAACCGAAAATTTTGGTTCGGTTTTCGTTCTTTTTTTTTTTTTAGCAAAATTCGATTTTTGGTTCGGTTCGATTAACTAGGTTCGGTTAACCAAACCGGACTGAAAAACCGATTTAATATATTTTTTATTTTAATATTTTATTTATATTAGTAATTAAATAAGAAAAGGGAAGAAAACCCCTGTTCTTCATTTTCACTTCTGAGTTCAGACTTCACGCTTCACGCTGTTCAGTCGCTCCACCGCCGAACTGGTCGGTTTTTTAACCGAACCGAGCCGAACTTTTTCGGTTCGGTTTTCGGTTCGAAATTTCGAAGGACTGAAATTTCGGTTCGGTTCGGTCAAAACCAAAAGCTTCGAATGGGATGCTTCGTGTCAAGTGGCATTTGAGAAATTGAGGGAATACTTGGTTTCCCCGCCACTACTCACTAAGCCCCTAGACGGAGAAACGCTTTACTTATATTTGGCAATCACCCAGGAAGCTGTCAGTGCGGTATTGGTTCGAGATGACCATGGGGATCACAAACCTATATATTATATCAGCCGACTACTAAGGGCGGCCGAGCCAAGATACCCTCTCATTGAGAAGTTGGCCCTCACTTTGGTAGTGGCGGCTAGAAAACTAAGGCCCTAATTCCAATCACATCCTGTGGTAGTGCTCACTAATCACCCCTTGAAGAGAATACTGTCGAGCCCCGACATATCGGGAAGAATGGTTAAGTGGGCGGTGGAACTTAGTGAGCACGGCATCGAGTATCAAAGGAGACCAGCTATCAAAGCACAAGTGTTAGTTGACTTCGTTGCTGAGATGATAAAGGATGAGGCGAGCTGCTCCCCACCACCATGGACTATATGGGTAGATGGCTCTTCCACTAATGTTAGTAGTGGAGCCGGAGTAATCATCGAGAGTCCTCAAGGGGACAAGCTTGAATATGCCATAAGATTTGAATTCGGAGCCTCGAATAATGAACCTGAATACGAGACACTACTAGTTGGGGCCAAGTTAGCCCTTGCTGCTGGAGCAAAGAAGGTGATAGTATATAGCGATTCATAGCTGGTAGTCAACCAGGTGAATAGAGTATATGAGGCTAAGGATGTAAGAATGACCCAGTACCTCACCTTGGTCCAGGGGATAAGAGAACGCTTCGAGGAGTATGACCTTAGGCAAATTTCGAGAGCAGAGAATGAGGCTGCAAATCAGGTGGCCAAGTTAGCGAGTTCCGTAGCCTCCATAAAAAATAGAAAGATAACCTTCATCGCCTCCGACAAGCCTGAGGTGGAGAAAGGGGGCTTTGAGGTGCTATGCGGGGAGGCTGAGGAGCCTAGCTAGAAGGATGAGATAGTGGACTACTTAGTAGCCGAAAGCTTGCCTAACGATCCTAGGATGGCCCGAAAGGCTAGGATGAGGGCAATTCAATTTGTCATTATAAATGGCGAACTGTACAAGAGAGGATTCTCCCAGCCGTACTTGAAGTGCCCGATTCCTGCCAGAGCCGAATATGTGCTGCGCGAAATACATGAGGGCTGTTGTGGAATCACCTGGGGGCAAGGCGCTAGCTTCCAAGACAATGCGACAAGGATACTTCTGGCCTATCAACTATGCTAAGAGATGCTCAAAACTTGGTGCGAAGATGCCGGAGTTGCCAAGAGCATTCCAACATAAATCACCTCACCAGGGCTGAGATGCGGTCGTTGGAAATTACTTGCCCCTTTGATATGTGGGGGCTAGATATAGTTGGGCCTTTTCCTCTAGCCATGGGTCAAAGGAAATTTTTGCTGGTCGCTATAGACTATTTCACCAAGTGGGTAGAAGCTGAACTCTTGGCCAAGATATCTAAAAAAGAAGTGATGAAGTTCATATGGAAGAATATAATCACGCGGTTTGGGATCCCAAGGTCATTGGTCTCAGATAACAGCACCCAATTTCAAGGAGCAAAGTTGAGGGAATGGTGCCAAGAGTTGAACATAAGGCAGCACTTTACTTCTGTCAACAACCCTCAGGTGAATGGCCAGACAGAGGTCACTAATCGCACCATTCCCAGAGTTAGCACCGGGGAGACCCCCTTCAACTTAGTTTTTGGAGCCGAGGCCATAACCGCGGTGGAGATTGGTGAAAGGAGCTTAAGGATCAGTCAATATAGCCTTGCTAAAAATTGGCATCGCAGGAGAGAAAATTTGGACTTCATCGCTGAGGTAAGAGATGAGGCCGTTGCAACAATTGCGAAATATAAATCAAGGATGACACGAGCTTACAATCGTCGGGTACGCCCCTGAGGTTTCCAAGTGGGCAACTTGGTGCTAAGAAAAAGAGCAGCTACTGGCCCTATCGGAAAACTGGAGACCAAATGGGAAGGCCCTTACCAAGTAAGAGAGGTAATAAGCACTGGCACTTACAAGTTAATGACAACTGATGGTGGAGAGGTGCCCCGCACCTGGGGCATATCCAACCTCAAAAGGTATTATACATAGATTGTTTTGCATATTATAGGTGCTACCTTGATAGACACTAGTTAACAGTCAGTGACAATGGCCATGGCCTAATTTATATTATTGTCTCCACTACTATGTTAACACCAAATACTTGGATGTGTTCATCCACTCTAGTGGATAACAAGAACCTTAATACGGCCCCTTGGAACAATATAACTCCCATGAGAGGCCTTAATACGCGACCCCATTTGAGGTCAACATGGGTAGCATCGCCAAAGTCCCGTGAGCCATATACGACTCGACTGAGGATGGGCGACCCCATAATCCCTTCATAGTACTGAGAGAGGTTGAGGATCCACAAAAGGTCTCCCCTCTCCCATTAGGACTATGGATTGAAATCATGACCCATAGTCCCTCTATAAGACCAAGAGAGGTCGAGGACCTATGAAAGGTCTCCCCACTCCCACTAAGGCTATAGATAGAGATTATACCACATAATCCCTCCGATAATACCGAGAGAGGCAGAGGACACATTAAAGGTCCCCCCCCCACCACTCCCACTAAGGGTACGGATTGAGATTGTGAACAAACAAGAGGTCATCATGCCCAAATAAAAACATAAAAAAAAGGATAACGGACCCACTAACAATAGTGGGGTCCTAATATTAGTCTAGAAGACCATGACGTTAAGAAACCCAAAGCACAGCAAGATCAATAATCATCAAGCCCGACTGGTTATTAATTAAAATACAAGGCCTGTAGCCCAGTACTACCAGCTCCCTATAAATACCTTAGAGGAGCTGGAGAGGTGGATCATCTACTCCTCTAGTAAAATATACACTGGGAATTAAGAGTAACCCCACAAAAGAACTACAAATTGACTTGATCCCACCTACCTTGGGTACGTAGGCAGCTCGAAGTAACCGAGTGCAGTCTATGAATTATTCAACCCTCAACCTAATTTGTCGCGAGTTGGACCGGTTCCCTTACTCCACGTGGTCAATCACGTGACATCAACTATCTGATGATTTTTAGCATCAACATACGCCAAGTGTAAACATTCCACACTCAAGTGGTGTATATATGTACATGGTCTTAAATTTCGGTCGAAACACCAAAATTTCGACCGAAATTTTGGATTTCAGGAGGTCCCGAAGCGAAATCGAACCTTCGATCCAATTTTGCAGAATATCTTTCGAAATTTCGACCGAAACCCGAAATTTCCTTAAATTTTTTGCTGAAACCCGAAATTTTCCGAAATTTAAAATATTTTTGTCAAATATCTATTGAAATTTCGGCCGAAACCTGATATTTCCAGAAACATTCACTGAAACAGAAATTTTGGTCAGATTTTTTTTTAATATTTTTAAATATTATATTATTAGAAAATTATATTTATACTTGGTAAGGACCACACCTACCACTTACCCCCCAACCACAAGAAGCAATAAAGCAAAAAAATTGAAAATGAATATGATTGAAGAAATTGTACTACTCCATTGGAGTTCTTCAAGATTCAACACCAGAAGGATATCACCATCATCATTATACGCAGTACCACCAACATTCAATGTCATGGGCGGAATATTGTCAACATGTAACTAATAATTTTCACTTGCAATATGAAAGTGGAGGTAGGACAGATATTAGTGATAGTGATTTCGATCCTTCTAAAAACTCGATGTGGTATTGAGTAATAACTTTTTACTTAAATCTTGGTACATTTTATTTTAATGAAGTTCTCATGAGATTTGGTTATTATCTTACTATCAAATTATATTTATTTCATATTTTTCGCAACAGTTTTTAGTGATATTATTTAACAAATTTATTATCCATGTATTATATATAAAATATTATTGAAGTAAAAGATTCATAAGTACGATAATTAAAGTTACCCAAAATTTTATTGTAAATTTTCATGATTTCTTTAAAATCGAAACCGAAATTTTGAATATCCCCGAAATTTCCGTAAATTTACTACAACGATATCTATCTCGAAACCGAAATTTAAGACCTTGTATATGTAAAGGACATCTTGTAGAACATTCGAAATGATTAGTTTCAAATTATATTGGCTGATACCGCGACTCTATAATCAAGATGGTGATGTATGAAGAAATATCAAATAATATAATTGTTTTTGTAATGCTCATTTCTCCTTGATGCTTTTCTTGGATATTTCCACTTCCACTTTTTAATTACACAAGTGGTTCAATTGATTAAATCATTCACACAAGTATCATTCAATACGGCTATTAACACAAATAGTTGCAAAAAAAGGTAGAAGTTTCATTCACCAAAAAACTTTGCTAGAAAGAATTTCTTCTATATATCTTGTTTTATTGTGCGAGAGGTATGAGCTATTGAAAACATGGCTTATGCTGCTTTGATTTCTCTTAGGCAGGCATTAGAGCGCATTTTAAATTCTTCCAAAATTTCGATTGTACCTCCATGTCCAGAAATTAAATTCGCGTATGAGGAGGCGACTTCAGCGGTTCCACTTCTATATCGGAAAGATGCAACAGGAGCAGAGTATGTTAACTTGAACAGACGAATCGGAGAGGAGGCGTGTAAGCTAGAAGATGTACTCGAATCCCATATATCAACTGCATTTCTTTCACTATCTGAAAGCCTCGGAGATTATCAGACTTCTTCACTGAAGCTGATCCCCATAGACTTTCAGGAAGTGGTACAAGAGATTCATTCCTTCACCGAATCGGTGAAAAAGATCAAGGAGGAGTACAATACGAAAGATGGTGAGCAACAAAGCAAATTGTTGGATTGTCCAGATTTAGAAGACGATGATGACGTTGGTTCATCAACAACTGATTTTGGTGGAAAAAACTCAAAACTGTTTGGATTAACTAATCAATTTGATCAAATTCAACATTTACTTATGGATGATCAGTACGACTCGAGAAGGGGCAACTTCAGACATAGTGTTGTCTCATTACTGGGATGGTGGGCATCGGTAAGACTACTCTTGCCAAACAAATTTATGAAGATCCATCAATTGCCAGGCATTTCGAATGTCGTGCGTGGGTCACCATAGGCCCAAGGTATCAGTTGAAAAAACTCATGCGAGGTATTCTAGCTCAAGTGGATCCTGAATATCTTGAACGAGATACAGAAAGTGAAGACCACTTGCGCGCACTTCTGTACCAGGGTTTGTATGAAAGGAAATACCTAATTGTATTTGATGATATATGGGATCGCAAAGTCTGGGATGAATTACTTCGTTCTTGTCCCTGGGATGTCAATGGAAGTCGGATCCTGATGACAACTAGACTTGAAGGACTCGCTTATTATGCAAGCGGCTCGTATGATTATGTTCACAGAATGCAATTCCTGAATAATGACGAAAGTTGGCATATGTTTTGTGAAAAGGTGTTTACTGAAGAGTTTTGGCCTAGTGAACTTAAGAAGGTTGCGAAAAAGATTGTGCAGAATTGCGAAGGGCTTCCTCTCGCAATCATCGCGGTTCCAGAATTGCGAAGGGCTTCCTCTCGCAATCATCGCGGTTGGGAACCACCTATCCAAATCCGATAAGACGTTGGAGTACTGGAAAAAGGTAGCAGAGAAAAAAATTCCTATTTTCGATTCTGCAAAAGAGTTCAAGGTAATATTTCGGAGTTACGAATACTTACCTCAATCATTAAAAGCATGTTTTCTATACATGGGAGTTTTCCCACAAGATTACGAGATATCTGCCCCCAAGCTCATTAAGTTGTGGATTGCTGTGGGATTTATTGAACCCAGTCCATCTGCAACCATAGAAATTACAGCCATTTTATGTTTGAAAAATCTTGTCAACCAAAGTCTTGTTCTAGTACGCAAGCTGAGCTCCAATGGTAGGATTAAGACTTGTGGCATCCATTATGTCTTTCAACATCTGTGTATCACTGAAGCTTCGAAGGACAAATTTTTTAATCAACTGTGGTATCAGAGCTCGGGTATTCTGAGTATGCTCTGTGGTCGCAGTTTAATCTGATCTTCCACATCAGAAAAGTTTTCCCGGGCTATTTGGCTTTCGCATTTGGAGGGCTCTTGAAGAATAATTTGTAACCAAAAATGGAAGACACCTCAAAAGCATCGTCGTCGTCCATTTGGGCGAGAACCACTGTGGCGAATACGCGATTGGCAGTGGAGTCTTTTGATAGCACAGGCCATTTTGGTATGTGGCAAAGCGAAGTTGTAGACGCACTCTTTCAACAAGGTCTATACTTAGCTATTGAAGAAAAGAAACCAAATGATATGGAGGAAAAAGATTGGAGTATGATGAATCGGTTGGCATGTGGAACAATTCGTTCGTGTCTATCCAGAGAGCAGAGATATGCGTTTTCGAAAGAAAACTCGGCATATAAATTGTGGATGGCACTGGAGGAGAAATTTCTGAAGAAAAGCTGTCAGAATAAGCTCCATTTGAAGAAGCGGCTCTTTCGCTTCACATTTGTTTCGGGTTCCACTATGAATAGTCACATTACCAGTTTTAATCAACTGGTTACCGATTTGATCAATTTGGATGAGACTTTTAAAGACGAGGATTTGGCTCTGATGTTGCTGGGATCCCTTCCTGAGGAGTTTGAGTTTCTTGAAACCACTCTACTTCACGGGAAGGCTGCTGTATCTCTTAGCGAAGTTTGTGCTGCCCTGTACAGTTATGAGCTGAGAAAGAAGGACAAGCAAGTTAGTTCAGGCGGAGATGCAGAGGTTTTGTTCGTCAGAAGTCGTTCACAAAACAAAAACAAAGGAAAGAAAGGGAGATCCAAGTCCAGGCATAAACTAAGCAAAGACGAGTGTGCCTACTGTCGAGAAACAGGACACTGGAAGAGAGATTGCCCAAAGCTGACAACTAAGGGCAATTCTAAGGCCGTAGCGGAATCAAATGTAACCGCGTGTGATGATGCCGAATCGGACTTCTCATTGGCGACATCATCCAGCGGTGCTTCTGAAGTATGGATGCTGGATTCAGCATGTAGTCATCATATGACACCACATTTGGATTGGTTCTTTGATTTCAAAGAACAAAATGACGTTGTCTTCACAGCAAATGAAGCTCCTCTTACTACACTTGGGATTGGTTC
This sequence comes from Buddleja alternifolia, assembly GCA_019426215.1. NCBI lineage: Eukaryota > Viridiplantae > Streptophyta > Magnoliopsida > Lamiales > Scrophulariaceae > Buddleja > Buddleja alternifolia. The sequence goes on along the minus strand of CM033391.1, from coordinate 45,111,122 downwards.
AGTTCGCTTGAAGAATCACGATGGATCAATCATAACCCTAAAGGGTGTTCGGTATGCACCAGAAGTGAGGAAAAACCTTATTTCCGTTGGAACTTTAGAATCGAAAGGTTTTGAAGTAAGAGCTAAGGATGGGGTGATGAAGATCATCTCTGGTGCACTCGTGGTAATGAAGGGAATTCGGAAGAACAACAATACGTATCACTACATGGGTGGTACAGTTGTGGGTGCAGTAGCAGCAGTTACTGTTGATGATCGGAATTCAGAAGCAGTTAGGCTATGGCATATGCGCTTGGGACATGCAGGTGGAAAATCCTTGAATCTCCTCATAAATCAAGGATTGTTGAAAGGAGTGAAATACTCCAAATTGGAGTTTTGTGAACATTGTGTTCGTGGGAAACAGACAAGGGTTAAATTTGGAACAGCAATCCATAATACTGAGGGTATCTTGGATTATGTTCATTCGGATGTATGGGGTCCCTCAAAAACGAGTTCTTTGGGAGGGAAACACTATTTTGTAACCTTTGTTGATGATTTTTCCCGGAGAGTTTGGGTGTATACTATGAAGACGAAGGATGAAGTGTTTGAGGTATTCCTCAAATGGAAAAAGATGGTGGAAACTCAGACTGATAAAAAGGTCAAACGTCTCCGTACAGACAATGGTGGAGAATTTAGGAGTGGTCCATTTCAAAAATTTTGTGAGGATGAAGGCATTGTCAGACACTTCACCGTTAGACATACACCACAACAGAACGGAGTGGCAGAACGCATGAACCGGACTTTGCTGGAGAAAGTTCGGTGTTTGTTATCCAATGCTGGGTTGGGTAAAGAATTTTGGGCTGAGGCTGTGACATATGCGTGTCATCTCGTTAATCGTCTACCATCTACTGCTATTGATGGAAAAACACCATTGGAGAAATGGTTTGGAAAGCCTGCTGATGATTATGATTCCTTACATGTGTTTGGTTCCGCTGCATATTATCATGTTAAGGAATCAAAGTTGGATCCTAGAGCAAAAAAAGCTGTGTTCATGGGGATCACCTCTGGTATAAAAGGCTATCGTCTTTGGTGTCCAGAAACAAAGAAAATAATCTTTAGCAGGGATGTCACCTTTGATGAATCTACCGTGTTGGAAAAGGTGAATGCAGAACAGCAGGATGGTACTCCCAAACAGGTGGAGTTTGAAAAGTTTGTTGTCCCAGCAGATCAAGAAACTCTTGATCATTCTCCTACGGTAGAAGGAGATTTTGAAGAAGAGGAAGTTCAACCCCAAGAACTTCCACAGCAACTTGAATCAATTGCAACTAGCAAGCCAAAGAGGATAATCAGAAAGCCTGCTCGCTTTGATGATATGGTGGCTTGTGCATCTGCAATTGCCGCTGATGATGTTCCTACCACTTATATTGAAGCAGTCAAAGGACCAGAGAAAGATAAGTGGAGGATTGCCATGAGTGAAGAAATGCAGTCCCTTCATAAGAATCAAACATGGGAACTGGCCAGTCTCCCGAAGGGAAAGAAGGCAATTGGATGCAAATGGGTATTTGCAAAGAAAGATGGATTTCCTAGCCAAGGTGATGTTCGCTACAAAGCCAGATTGGTGGCCAAAGGTTACGCTCAGAAGGAGGGCATTGATTATAATGAGGTGTTTTCTCCAGTTGTAAAACACTCCTCCATTAGAATTTTGTTGGCTTTGGTAGCACAGTTGGATTTTGAACTAGTTCAGTTGGATGTAAAAACTGCATTTTTACATGGAGACTTGGAAGAGGAAATCTATATGACTCAGCCAGAGGGATTCAAAGTTGCTGAAAATGAAAATTTGGTTTGTAAACTTCAAAAATCGTTGTACGGATTGAAGCAATCTCCGAGGCAGTGGTACAAGAGATTTGACAAGTTTATGATGAGAATTGGGTACACAAGAAGCAAATACGATCATTGTGTGTATTTGCACAAGCTACAAGATGGATCCTTCATATATCTTCTTCTGTATGTTGATGATATGTTGATTGCCTCCCCAAGTCTAATAGAAATTGAGAAGTTGAAGACTCATTTGAAAAGGGAGTTCGAGATGAAGGATCTAGGTGAGGCGAAGAAGATTCTCGGCATGGAGATTTTCAGAGATAGAAAATTGAGGAGGCTTTGTTTGACTCAGAAATAATATCTGAGTAGGATGTTGAGGCGTTTTGGCATTGATGAAAAGTCAAAAACCAGTTAGTACTCCGCTTGCTCCTCATTTTAAGCTTAGCGCCGCTTTGTCACCGAAATCTAATGCAGAACGGGAATACATGTCAAAAGTACCGTATGCATATGTTGTTGGTAGCTTGATGTATGCTATGGTGTGTACAAGGCCTGATATTTCCCAAGCAGTGGGGGTTGTGAGCAGGTATATGCATGATTCTGGAAAGGAACATTGGCAAGCTGTGAAATGGATTTTGCGATACATCCATGACACAGCTGATGTTGGTTTGATATTTGAGCGGGAACATAGTCAGTATGTAGTCGAATATTGCGATTCAGACTATGCTGGTGATTTAGATAAGCGTAGATCAACTACAGGCTACGTATTTACTCTTGCTAAAGCACCAGTCAGTTGGAAGTCTACCTTACAGTCAACGGTTGCTCTGTCTACTACGGAAGCAGAGTATATGGCAATTTCAGAGGCTGTAAAGGAAGCAATTTGGCTTCAAGGGTTGCTTGGTGAACTGGGAATTGGACAAAAGTATGTGAAAATACATTGTGATAGTCAAAGTGCTATCCATTTAGCAAAGAACCAAGTTTATCATGCAAGGACGAAGCATATTGATGTTCGATATCATTTCATAAGAGAGATACTCGAAGAAGGTAGAGTCAGGATCGAGAAGGTCCATACTACTGAGAATCCTGCTGATATGTTGACAAAAGTTGTGACTGCAATCAAGTTCAAATTTTGTTTGGACTTGATCAACATTGTCAAAGTTTGAAGATTGATTTTTGGTGACCCCGTTTGACGAGGAGATTGAAGATTTTGGAAATTCGCCAAGGTGGAGATTTGTTGAAGAATGGCTCATTTCAAAGTTGAGCAATATCCCACATTGGAAAATGGTTGTAAAGAGTGGTCTCTTTACACTATAAAAAGAGACCATCTATTTACATTAGAAAACATCCCAAATTGCCTAAGTCTTTTAGCAATTTCTTCTTTCTTCCTCTATAGTTTGTAATAGTTTCACTTTAGTCCTTTAGTGAAATATTTTGGTGGGGTCCGAGGACGTAGGCTAAATTAGCCGAACCTCGTTAAATTTGGTGTTCTTTATTTTGTGCTATTCTTCAAGTAGCCATTGTTAGTTATAGTTGTAGTGTTATATTGTGCTATTAAATTCGTCTAGTTAATTCTGTCTAGGAGGTTGGGTTTTAAGCGCGACCGTTGTGACGCCTCCAATCTTTCCTGGGAATTAAATCTAGTGTGGTTTTCTAGTACAATATTTCCCTCGCTATTTCTATATTTGGTGGAATATGACTCTGAGTTCCACAACATTATGCTAGTAGTTTCACGGAAGGTATAAAAAACCAGCGTCGTATGTGCATCCATAATAATGTTTTATTTGGCATAAAAGATGTGTATAACTCAATGGCATCTGTTTCATCTAGGGTACGTTCTGTCCTATGTACTGGTCCACACCATCAATATCCAGTACCATTGTGTTTCGGTTTAAGGTTGCTCAGAGTACTAGATGCTCTTACAATCCGCTTCTACGAGTTCCCAATTGAAATACTAAAACTATTTCAATTAAGGTACCTTGCCTGCACGTATAATGGAAAGCTCCCAGCTTCCATATCCGAACTTTGGAATCTCCAGTTCTTGATTGTTCGTCGACATCTGCGCATCAAATCCTGTGGACCTCCATTGTATCTTCCAAGCGAGATATGGAACATGAAAGAATTGAAGCACCTTCAAGTCATGGGAAGTGACCTACCACATCCTCCTTGTGGAGCTATATTGCCCAATCTCTTAACACTTTCAGATGTGACTGCTCACAGTTGTTCCAAGGAGGTTCTTGAAGGTATTCCAAATTTAAAGAAGTTAGGAATTCAAATAGAATTAGCACTAGATAGTGTTGAACCTCTTTGTTCCTTAGATTATCTTGCTTATCTCCATGGACTTGAATCACTCAAATGCGTCATTTTGAATCCTAAACCCAGCTCTCGGATTGTTGCTCAGACTTATCCTACTTCAATTTTCCCATTAGGTCTTAAAAAATTAACTTTGAGTGGGTTTGGATATCCTTGGGACTGCATGAACAAGATTGGTGAACTGCCGAACCTTGAAGTGCTCAAATTAAAATGTTTTACCTTTCGAGGCCTAAAGTGGTATAAAAAAAATGATGAATTCCGAGAACTCAAGTTCTTGCTAATTGAAGACAGTGATCTGGAGTATTGGGGATCCGATAGCTCATTCCCACATCTTCAACGCTTAATTATTAGGCATTGCTACAAATTAGAAGAGTTTCCTTTGGATTTTAAATCCGCGGGAAGTCTTGAAATGATCGAGCTAATTGACTGCAAACCTTCAGTTGTGGAATCTGCTACATTTCAACAGGGTCTTCAAGTCTGCCTCCGTTCATCTTGGATCGATGAGAAACACTAATCATGACTTAGCTCAAGAGTACCTTGGCTTAACTGAAAAAAGGTAAGTCAGATTAATTATCTTCATATCTAAATCATGTGTTTGGAACTCTTTGGTGCTATTAATCATGATTTATAATATCTGTTACATTTGTAATATCTTAGGAAGATAGCTCATTTAACATATATGTGGTTGGATAATGTTATGTGCACGCTCAATTAATCACATAGATCCATTTAATTGAGGTCCCCCTGTCTGTGCTAATACATGAGTTGATATTTATTGCTCATTAAAATTGAATAAAATCTGATTAACACTAAATTTATCTAATATTATCTTAAAATGAAATATGAATAACAGAATACTAATGTTGCTCAAATATCTTCCCGAGAAATTAAATATACTTTCTTTTCATGAGGGAACTATCAAAGTTCTAGAGAAGAATGAAATTCTTCTACAAACTTCGAATATGTTTGATGAATTGGTTGAAAAAATAAGCATGCAAACTGTAGAAGTGCCTTTGAATTTTGGCCAACTCTCAGGCTATAGTGACAAAATTTCATATTTGCAAAATGAGTTAAATAAAGTGGCCAATATAAACTTGACTAAGTAATATCTGTTCAAAACCTCGTTTATGCAATACTTCATCCATGACTTTAATTCTTACCCAAAAAAAAACCATGACTTGAATGAATTTTTTGTCGCAGGTAATTCACAGAAGTTGTTCTAGCAAAAAGAGTTCCTTGGAAACTTCCAGAGAAAGGAAGACAGGAAGACGAGAAAAAGAAGTAAGTGTGTGGGTCAAGAGATTTTTGGCTACTTATTTCCATAATTAGTATTTGTTTTTGGCGATTGAAAATTATTTTTAATTGGATCATTTGTATTTCATCAACAATATTGTTTGGCTTAAATTTGTAATATTTGTGGTGCATTTTTATTCCCATGGTGTCCGAGAAAAGTTAAGCTTTAATGGTTCGAGAATGTGAACTATGTTTAAACCATCCACTGCCTTTTATTAATTTTTGAGTATTTCAGCCTCAATTTTACCATTAAGGTGAATCGCATAGGCCCGGTCCCCTTCCGCTTAAAGGTTTATTTCATATCATTCAAGTGGGTGGTTCCCTTTTAGTTTCAAATTTGATATATTCTTGAGTGATTTAATTAATAATAAAGCCCTAGTAGCGTCTATCAAACACACATTAAATCTTTTGTTAGGAAGTGATCAAGCAATTATATATTGGATTAATTATATGGACACTCGTTGTGTGAAACCTTAGTTATGGAAAACATCTCAAGATTTGAACCACTATGACAGAAACTTGAGTGGCCAATGGCCATTCTGTCAAACAGGTGCTGCGGGTGCCGTTAAATTTACCTTTTTCTTCAAAATTGTAATATGATTAGGATTTAGTATAAACATAGTAACAAAATGAGATACGGTTACGGGCCAAGCTGTGGACCTAAATGAATAATATGAACTAATGGACCAAACAAGTCAACAAATCAGCACATGGAGGAGAGGACCAAAAGAATTACCAAGCGGCCCAACTGGCTTAATGACCTCGAATAAAATTACCTAGACTGCTAGGGTTCATTTTACCAAGCATGTTTTGATATTTTAGTTTGTTAGGCAGGTGTCCTTGAGTCCTTGTATTCAGGAGTGCATGTTGTATTTATCCTCGTAATGAAAACGGTAACAAAAATGTTTTGCAGAAAATATCTTCTTCTTCTCCCCTTACTCTGGAGTTTTGTGATTCCCTTTCTCAAATAAGCGAATTAGTTTGGCCATAGCTAACATTTGGTGCTTTCATCATCCTTCCTCATGCCTACTGTTTACACCAAAATAAAAGTCAAATTGGGCTGGCATTTGAGGAAAGCCCAATAAGGAATAATTGGGGCAAAATCGAATGGACCTGGATTTAAAGAAATCTAAAATTGAAGTGTATGAAGATTCGAAAGGAAAAATATAGGCCAAAGTTAGTGGGGGCACAACAGAAACAATAGCGAGACAACATCCAAGATCCAGAATCAATCTAGTACCAGCAAATGGGGGCCAAAGTTAAGAAATTTGAAGAAGGAGTTGACAGCGGTTCCGGAAGCAGAGGAGAACGTGGAGGTTGCAAAGAAACCGAAAAAGAATAGTGGGGAGCATATAAGCGTACAAAGAAAGAAACAAGAATTCATCATCAAACGATCAGACAAAATTTGCAAATTATCTTTCTTCTAGTAGTCTTAGCAATTAGTTTAATTCTAGATTAAGTAGTCAGTAGTTTAATTCTAGATTAAGTAGCCAATAGTCTAATTCTAGAATAAGTAGCCAGTAGCATAGATTAGCACGGTAGCAGCTTTGTACTCGAGCATTTGAATCTTGTATCAAGAAGAATTCATCGAAAGAATTCATGGAGGTATATTTCTGTTTAAACTTTTAAATGTTGATTAATTGCTTGAATTTTAGTATATCTTCTTTGATTGTTGTATGAATCGTATAACGAAATCAATTCAAGTCATAAACCACCTTTATCACATATAAGCAGGGTTTATTAGATAGTTCTAGGTTGTGAATTATCAAGGGGCTTGGACCGACCACTCAAAATCCTTCCCTAATCTAGTTTTGTTTTAACATCGAAACAAATTTATGGCGACCACAGAGAGAGTTAGTCAAATTTGACTTCTATAAATTCATTATAAGATGTCAGAAGATTCTTCTAGAGAAGAACCGAATGATGATCTTCAAACATAGCCTGTGTCTAAACACAGGATTAGAGCAAACAAGATGTATGAGCAGTTTGTTAAAGTCATGAAACAGACTTTAATGGGGGCTCGAGATGATCAGTGAAGGGAATTTAATGATCAATATCGAGCATTGGCTCAAGAATCTGCTCGGATATTTATGGCAATAGTACAAGATATTGCTATAAATGCCCAAGAAGGCCTTGCTCGAGAAGTTACTCGAGTTGTAACCGAGTTAGAAGAGATATTTAACTAGACTTGTGATGCTTTCTCGAGAATGGTAAATATCCAAGTAGTTACTGCGCTGGAACCGTTAATCGAAAAACATAATGTCCTAATAGAAAAAGTGTCACAACTAATAGCAGTTGAGCCTAGAATACGAACGAAACACTTAAATCAGGGAGAACTGCCGCCTGGTTACTCTAAAGAAACTAGAAATAGGAGTAACCGCCTCGAAATTGGCCAAACGTCAAATACTTCTCCTGTAAACAAACACAATTTTCTAAACACATCTGTGCCTAGGAGGCACACAGGAATGGGACAGCAAAGTTACACTCAAAACATGTGTCCTCCTCCGATTATTCCTAAAAATGTTAATGGGAATCAGTCTTAGTCATATCCTGCGAGACCAAACTTTCCTACCCCGACAGTTGGCTATGAACAAGTGCCCGCGGGATACCCCATTAACAGCCATTTTAATAATTTCAAAACAACTCCAATTTTTACCCAAGGGCAATACCCTAGGGGGGGGCAGAGTCAAACACAGGCTTATCCAGGAGTTTCGAATGCTCCTTTTCCCATAGGAAACCATGGCTTTTCAAATGTACAAATAAGTCAAGGAATTCCTACTTTCCCTAATAATATTCAGGTACCATATGTAGGGGGCAAGCTGTGCCCGATGCCCATATGGGAGAAAATATTGGGGGATAATTCCTCGATCCCTTTCAAAATCATATCGAAATGATTATTGAGATGATGTACGGACCTGGTTTTCGAAGAAACCACATGTTAATGACAAGAAAGCCTTATCCTGATTGGGTAGATAGGAATTTCCCTTTTCCTCAAAATTATAAAATTCCCGATTTTACCTTATTCTCTGGAGATGACCACGTATCCGCCCTCGAACATTTATCTAGGTTCACTTGCCAGTGTAGAGAAGTTTCAGATCAAGATTTTATCAAACTAAGGCTTTTTCCTAGTTCATTAACAGGATCGGCCTTTAATTGGTACATAAGCCTATCCCCAAATTCAATAAATAATTGGGATGAGATGCAGTTCCAATTTCAGAATCACTTTGCTTGAACAAATCCAAGGATCTCGATGAGTGATCTTGCTAAGATAAGGCAGAATATAGGAGGATCAATCGAAGAATTCCTAATACGTTTTAAGAAACCAAGGGTTAAATGTCATCTTAATCTACCCGAAACTGAGTTTGTTCAGTTAGCCTAACAGAACATGACCTTCGAATATAAGTTGAGGTTCGACAACGGTATGCCTTCCGCTGACTTGCGAAGTTTGGCTGAGAGCGCAATAAGATATTAAAATATGCTGAAAGAAAAAAAGTCATAGAAAACACCAAAACTTTAATGCCTTCGAAGTAGGGTCTCCATGGGTGTTCGAGGATGCTTATAAAGTAGACCTAGCAGAATTTGTAAAAGGACCCCCTTATCAGTGTGGAGCCCTCGAAAAGAAAGACTGCATGGCGATTGGGTCGTTACAAACGAAAAAATAAAAGAACTACACTTTCGATGTAACAAAAACCCAACAAATTGTTGATTGGTTACTCCCCAACAAGAAATTAAAGTTTAAAAGAAAACATAGAATTCCTTCGAAATCTGAAATAAAAGGGAAACCTTATTGTAAATGGCATAATGCATTTTCCCACGACACAAATAATTGCATTTTATTTCAAAATCTGATTCAAGAAAAGATAGATTCGAAAGACCTTATATTCCTTGATATTCAAAAAACTAATATCGATGAAGATCCATTTCCAGTTATAGATCTCGAAATTAACACTCTCGAATGTTCTGACTCGTAGGTCACTATCAAAACCAAGGTGGCACTCAAGACTTTCAACCGGCTGATTGACGAGGGAATACTGACTTTTCCTAAAGTCAAAGACAAAGGGCTCGAAGGGATGTGCAGGTGGCACATGAACACCCTTCATACCACTGATCAATGCCAAATTTTCAGGCAATTTGTGGCAAAGCAGCTCGAGCGAAACTTGATTAGCTTATCCTCGACCGAAAAGAGGATTTTGGGTTTAGGTCAAAATGGGAAATTGAAAGAAAAGCAACTGGAAATCGAACCACCCAGCGAAAAACAGAAGAGTAAAGAAAAAACATATAAACAGGTGCTCGAAATGCCCCTGTGTGAAACCAGATATGAAACTCCGGCGAGAGTGGTGAACAATTTGACTAAACTACAGAGGGTCGTATGCAATCATTGCGCAGATGCTCTCCATTTCGAATTGATTAGGTTACAGGTGATCCCGAACGATCCGAACTGGATTCCAGCATACCAGAGGGCCGAGAATTGGAACAAAAGGCCGAGGCAGGAATTTGGCAACAGAATACCAAGCCCAATGCCCTCTCAAAAGGCATTTTCAAGGGCGTGGAGGAAGAGGTTTGCCGTATAATCATCCGAGAGGTAATGATTATCGCGAGAATATTGAACATGGTTGAAACAATAGGGCGAAATCGATAGCCCAGCAGGTAGCATATTCAAGGGCTTTAGTTGCAATGGAGATGCAACAAGAGGCAGTTATAGCTACCCTGAGAATCGAGGAGGAGGCCCTAGCTAAGGGGATTTTGAAGTCGAAGATAGTAGAGAAATCGAATTAAGATGACTTCGAAACAGAAATGGACAGTTTGAGTGATCAAATGAAGGATACAAACCTTCAAGGAAAGAACGTTATGTCAGGAGAAGAAGATTTGGGGGATTTCAAATCAGGTGACGATTTGGACATCCTTCTGGAGAAAGAGGCCTCAGTTCGAAGGGTCATGAATTTCGAAAGGGACAGTGATTGTAACATGGTGACCATCTTACCATCAGAATTCACCGCAAAGGAAGGCGGATTGGATGAAGAAGAGAAAACATTGGAGGCACTGACTGACCCAAAAAGAGGTAACCCTCCTTATTTCGAATTCATAAATTGCAAGACTGATATCAAGGAAAATGAAAACGAACATTTTTTGGAATTATTATTTTCGAAAGAAACAATAAACAATAACCATATGAAGCCACTATACATACAAGCCGAAATCGAAGGCGTAAAAGTTAACAAGGTATTTGTAGACAATGGGGCAACTGTTAATGTGCTACCCGAAAGCACTTTAGCCATGCTAGGAAAATCTTTGAAAGACTTCGTGGCTGCCAACGTAGCAGTCTATGGTTTTCAGGTCAAGCAACAAAAGTGTTAGGAGTTCTACCCTGTCGAATTAAGATAGGATCTATGAGTTCTTATTCTGCATTTTTTGTGGTAAAAACAAATTCGTCATTTAATGCACTATTGGGCAGAGACTGGATTCATCAAAATTACTGTTTGTCTTCGACATTGCATCAATTTTTGATATGTTGGAATGGTGCCAAATTTGAAATAGTCAAAGTTGAAAATAACTCATATTTTGTTGATACACAAATTGTGAATGCTAGGTACTGCGCCGAAAACCTCGAACTAAAATACAAGGAGCTTTCATCCGTCCCAGTCGTCGAAAAAACAATTATAGGAAGGATGCCACGAAAGGGCCAAGGCATCGGTCACCACTTGCTCGAAAGAAAGCATTTGGTAGCAGGCTATTCGAACAAGCCCAATAATTCGATTAGCCTTCCACTTCAAGTGGAATTGTTGAAGACGCTCAAACCACGGGAAGGCGTCAACACTCCATATCCAACCATTTATGGTTTTTTCTTGTTGGTCCAAGCGAACTTGTTGACCACCCTATTCATGCAAAGAGGGGGATTTTTACCTTCTAAGTCGGGCCAAATCCCAAGAAGACTAGGGGCATCAGGGACGGTACTCTCGAAATCCATCGATTCAAATTGTGGGCCAAGAGCTAGATGATTAAGCAATTGACCTCGGTGCTCGGAAGCCCACCGAGGAACTACGTGGGTTGATTCGAGAGGCGTGACCTTGAGGTCACTATAATGGGCTTCGAAAGCTTTAATGGTGTCGTACAGCTCCTCGTCATTGCTACAATCCAAGACGAGCGCTTGAGGAACTAAGAACATGAGGTCATGAGCGGCGGTATGAGGAGGAAAAGCCATCGATTTAGGCTTCGAAGAAGAGGGGCAAGGCGACGCTCGAAGGATAGTTAGAAAGAAACAGAGCTTATATGAGAGATGTTGTTTGATGAAGACAAAAAGAAAGAAAGGGCTTTTGAGAATGACGAACCAGAGAACTCATGGTGAGAATATTTATAAGAGGTCTAGCACCCGATCATGAAGAGACACACTTATTACTGAGAAAGTAGCAAAATGACGATCAAAGTCCCAAGAAAAGTTTAAAAGGGGCGCGACTCTACATAACCGCCAAAAAAATATTAAAGGTTCGTTTATGAAAAGACATGTTCTTTAAAAAATACCCACGGAGTCTAAGCGGTCGCATTAATTAGGGAACAGATGTGACTTTTAATACACATGAACTCGAAACGTTCACGTATATTAAGGGGGCATTTGTTTACACCAAAATAAAAGTCAAATTGGGTTGGCATTCGAGGAAAGCCCAATAAGGAATGACTGTGGCAAAATCGAATGGACCTGGATTTAAAGAAGTCTAAAATTGAAGTGTATGAAGATTCGAAAGGAAAAATATAGGCCATATTTAGTGGGGGCCCAACAGAAACAATAGCGAGACAACATCCAAGATCCGGAATCAATCTGGTACCAGCAAATGGGCGCCAAAGTTAAGAAATTTGAAGACAGAGTTGACAGCGGTTCCGGAAGCAGAGGAGAACATGGAGGTTGCAAAAAAATTGAAAAAGAATAGTGGGGAGTATATAAGCGTACAAAGAAAGAAAGAAGAATTCATCACCAAACAATCAGACAAAATCTGCAAACTATCTTTCTTCCAGTAGTCTTAGCAAATAGTTTAATTCTAGATTAAGTAGCCAGTAATTTAATTCTAGATTAAGTAAACAGTAGCCTAATTCTAGATTAAGTAGCCAGTAACATAGATTAGCACGGTAGCAGCTTTGTACTCGAGCATTTGGATCTTGTATCAAGAAGAATTCATCGAAAGAATTCATGGAGGTATATTTCTGTTTAAACTTTTTAAGTGTTGATTAATTGCTTGAATTTTAGTATATCTTCTTTTATTGTTGTGTGAATCGTATAACGAAATCAATTCAAGTCATAAACCACCTTTATCACATATAAGCAGGGGTTATTAGATAATTTTAGGTTGTGAATTATCAACGGGCTTGGACCGACCACTTGAAATCCTTTCCTAATCTAGTTTTGTTTTAACATCGAAACAAACACCAACCAAACAAGCCTTAGAAGAAGCCATTTCCGCCCTCACCGATCATATTGCATATCTTCAGTCTTCCATTGACGATCGCCATGAATCTCTTTCCAAGGTCATCGCAAATCTGCAAACCACTAAAAATACTCCTTCTGACTTTTGACGGCTCTGCCCCATTAGACTGGATTTTTCAGGCAGAACAATATTTTCGATTCTATCAAGTGCCGTCGAAAAATCATTTCGAGCTAGCTGCTTTTTACACGGCCGGCGATGCTCTTGCCTGGTTCAAATGGATGTATTCCAATAACCATTAGTGAACATGGAATTCATTCCTTCAAGCCTTAGAGATAAGATTCGGCCCGATTTTATTTGACAATCACCAGGACGCCTTATTCAAGTTAAAACAATCAGGCTCTGTTGCTGATTACCAAGACCATTTCAAAAAAGTTTGCAACCGTGTGGTGGGCCCTTTCCCCTGAATTCATGCCTCTAAGCCAGCAATTTCTCTTCAATTTGGCCCACTTCTTCAAATACACATACCATACCTTTGCTGCCAACTCCCCCTCCCAAACCCCCATTTCCTATTAAACGTTTAACCCCCACCGAAATACAAGAAAAACGCTTGAAAGCATGGTTCAAAGTTTCTTTTCTTTTCCACCGAAACGTCCGAAAAGTTTCTGTTTTTCAACTTACGGAAAAGAAATCATCATGTAGTTTCGAAATTATATTGTTTCCTAAGAAACTCTTAATGTTTTCAAAGAAACTCTTAGTGCTTCCAATGTTTTCATGGAAACTCTCAATGTTTCCATGTTTGTTTTCCTGGAACATGGAAACCATCGAAACATTGAGAGTTTGATAATTTCTTTTCAGAAAGATTTGCTCTATCGCCAACACATTGAGAGTTTCAAAAAGATTTCCATGGAAACTATGGAAATATTGAGAGTTTGGTAATTTCTTTTAAAAAAGATTTGCTCTATCGCAACTACAACAAAGCTCTCAAATCTCTCAATGTAAGGAAAAAGGTAAAAAAAAAATTAAAAAAAAAAGAAAGAAGAAGAAATGAAGAGTAATAAATCTAACAATCAAACAAATATTTTAAACGCGACAAAAAATTTCATTCCGGCCATCGTTGCAAATCTAAACCATTCCTTCTCCTTTTATTGTCAGAAGATCCAAATGATTCCGTCCCATTTGATTCCGACCAAATTGATTTCTCTACACCTTCCGATGATAATTTTCCACCTCCGCCCCCTCCTCGTTTCATCACTTTGACGCCCACTCCTTCGGATCCACCCAATTCCATATTATTCCATCTTTCCTCTTGTGCTATTTATGGTGAAATTTCTCCAAAATCCCTCTACTGTCGTGGCCTTATCGGGGGTCATATCGTGGCTATCCTCATTGACACCGGAAGCTCACATAACATCATACAACCTCGTATTGCGTCATTCTTAAAACTATCGGTTATAGCAACCTCGGGATTCTCTGTGATGGTGTGTAATGGTGACTCTTTACACGGAATAGGATGTTGTTTTGACACTAATCTCACTATCTAACATCACTCCTTTTTTACCCTAAATCACTCCTTCATTATACCCTTGGATGTCCTACCTATTTTCGTTTCCAACGAGGTCCTTGGAATACAATGGCTCCAAACCTTGGGCCCAGTTCTTTTTGACTTTTTATTCCTAGCATGACCTTTACCCACAATGATGAAACTGTCACATTAAATGAACTCTCTAAACACACTGCCTCACCCTCCACCTTTGTCCAAATCTGTCGCCTAGTCAATACTGATGCAGTGGCTACCTTTCATTCAATTTCTATGCTACCAGTAGACTCAAACTCCCAACAAACCTTTCTTAATTCCGTTGCTTCCTTACCTAATGATCCTAGACAAATACTTCACAAATATTCCTCCATTTTCGACACCCATCGCGGGTTACCTCCAAATCCCCCTCACGATCACCATATTCATCTAATTCCCTACTCGATTCCCATCAATACTAGAATATCGATCGTTAGAGTTTGAATATTGCCACTTGATTTACAGAGTGAGTATTGCCACTTGATGTCAACTTTAGATGGTCATAAATTATTTGTATAAATTCTGACTATTTAAACTCTTATTATACCTAGTTAGCTTTTTGTATTAGACCATCTCCAACCTAATGCTAATTTAGGTTCGAAATGGCTGAAATAGCATGGGTTGATACTCCAAGCCATGCCATTAATATGCACCAAATTTGGTGCAAGTCCTCCCTT
Source organism: Buddleja alternifolia (assembly GCA_019426215.1). Classification (NCBI taxonomy): domain Eukaryota; kingdom Viridiplantae; phylum Streptophyta; class Magnoliopsida; order Lamiales; family Scrophulariaceae; genus Buddleja; species Buddleja alternifolia. The sequence goes on along the minus strand of CM033391.1, from coordinate 45,096,066 downwards.
TTTTATCACTTTGCATTTTTCAATTTGCAATTTATTTTTATTTTTTTTGCAACTTAGTTCTTAAAACTTTCTATGAATGATATTTTTGTTCAATTATATATATATATAGAAATTATGTTTGTTTATTCAAATAGTAAACTCGGTCTTTATGTATTGTGTAAATTTATGATTACGTACTTATTATTGACTATATTAAATAACTAAATATACTTTAATTATTTTTTAATCATTTCAACTATAACATAAATGGTTGTTTATTTCATTTTATGAAAAACAAAAATAGATTTAAAATAAATTTTAGTTATTTATTATTATTAAATAATAAAATGTATATAATAAACATAGTAACAAAATGAGATACGGCCCAAGCTGTGGACCCAAATGAATTAATATCAACTAATGGACCGACCAAGTCAACAAATGAGCACATGGATAAGGCCCAAAAGAATTACCAAGCGGCCGACCTAGCTTAATGACTTCGAATAAAATTACCTGGACTGCTAGGGTTCATTTTACAAAGCATCTTTTGATATTTTAGTTTGTTAGACATCCTTGAGTCCTTGTATTCAGCAATATTTTTAAACTCGGACAGTTGATTGGGTCATTGGGTCACTGGTCTGATCAGTTGGATCACTGTAAAAAAATCGATTGACTATGTATATATATATATATAATAATGATAAATTTGATTGTATTTTCTATACATTGCACAAATGTGCAATTAAGCTTATGACTGATTATCTTAATATTAAAAAGTAAAAAATAAATGGAAAAAAAAAGAAATATAATGATATAAAACGGTCAAACCTGGTGGAATAAAAGTCAAATGGTAAAAAGAAAAATTTCTATATTGCAAAACCTAGTGGAGCACAGACAATTTTGTTCTCCTCTCTCGCGGCCGACATAAGCTTTTCATTCCATTTTTCTTACTTTTTTTTTTTTTAGGTAACTGAAAAATATTTATACCCACAAACATTTTTCTTTACATCACACATAAGGAATAAAACTTCTAAACCTTAGTGTTCTCCACAAGACAAACAAAACTCAACAACCTATACAGTGAGAATTAATTCTAAATATTTAAAATATGAACTATGTATGCTTCATCTCTTGGTGCAAGCTTCTTGTTTTTCAGCTCCCCAAATTTAAGTTCAAGCTCCACCTGTAGCTCCTTAAAAACAGTATCTACCTGCTTCTCCGTTTGCTCAAAGTATCGCCTATTTCTTTCACTCCAAATTCTATTCACAACTCCCACTATACCTGCAATCAATATTTGTTTCCTTAGTTTCCACCTATTAAAAGCAAATCGTGCCCATTTCATCCATCTATGTAAACTAGTAGGCCATGTATCCACTTTCAGCCATTGCATCAGTTTCTTCAGTAATTGTTTCCCCCATTCACACTCAAAGTACAAGTGCTCAATAGATTCATTAGAAGTTCCACAAAACAAGCAACCACAATCCTCTATCTGTATAAATCTACTCAAGCGATCTTTTGTTAATAATTTCTTATGCATCACAAGCCACATAGTAAAAGATTGTCGAGAAATATTCAATTTGTTCCACACAATTTCAGCCTATCTAAACTGCTGCCCCGTTCCCTTGAGCCAATCATAACAACTAGATATAGTGAAAATACCTGTTTTTGAGAACTTCCATCTATTCTGATCAAAGCCCTCCTGTATATTAGCTTTGACTTTATTGATTTTCATCCACGCCCAACTACAATCAGTGGGAGGAGAATAAGCCCAAAACTCCTTCTCTTTGAGGTATACACTATGAACCCATCTTACCCATAAGGAATCTTTTTTCTGAGCCAGAGCCCAAACTTGCTTTCCAATGGCTGCTATATTCTATAGTTGGCATATCTTGACGTTTAAACCCCCACATTTCTTCTTGTCACAAACCTGTTCCCACCCCACTAGAATTAGTCTCCTTTTCAACTCAGTATTACCCCATAGAAAGCTCCTACATTTCTGCTCAATCTGCTTCATTATGGCTTGTGGGAGTACGAATATAGAAGCCCAATATGTATGCAAAGTCATGAGCACTGAATTAATCGGTTGCACTTTACCTGCATATGACAATTGCCTTGAAGCCCATCTTGTCAATCTCTTTGTAATTTTTTCCAGCAACACATAGCACTCCACTTTATTCCACTTCTTCGGGGAGAGGGGGATTCCTAGATACTTCATAGGAAACTCACCCTCCACAAAGCCTATAAGCTCCACAATCTTCTTCTTTGTTTCTGGAGTAGTACCTCACACATATATGCTTGACTTCCCCTGATTTGCATGTAATCCAGAGGTTTTGGAAAATTGCTGAAATGCAGTCCAAAGGGCTTTCACTGCAGAAGCTGTTGCTTTACAAAACAGCATTTTTCTTACTTTTGTCTCTTTCCTTCTTTGTTAAAATTCTATGTCAGAAATTTAAAGCAGTAGTGAGATTTTGTGCAGTAACATCTACTTCTGCATACCAGTTTATTCTGTGTTAATTTTTCAAGAACTTAAAATAGATCATGACATCTTTTTTGCAAATCAAGATGAGAGAAGCAAATGACTGGTCAGATTTGTGCACGGGAAAGTATAAGGTTGCAGAATCAGCGACCCAGGTTGGATCGAGTCACCGGTTTTGACCGGTTTTCTCCGGTTCGTATTGGTTTTGTGTGCCGCCCGTTTATATGTACAACCGGATTGGACAAGAGACCGGTTCGTGGTTAAACCGGCCAAACCTGTCTGTCCGGTTTGAAAACATTGGTACTCGGGAGTGCATGTTGTATTTATCCTCATCATTACGTAATACGGTTAAAAAAAAAAAGGTTTTGCAGAAAATATCTTTTTCCCTCCCTTTCTCTGGAGTTTTGTGATTCCCTTTATCAAATAAGGGAATTAATGTGGCCATAGCTAACAGATACATCTTAAAAATTAAAAGTACAGTGATATAGGAATCACTATTGGAGAATTAAAAGTTAGGTTTCACGAAAAATCATATAAACGCAGCAGAATTATTTAAAAAAATAAATTACAAATCCAAACTTTGATTTCTTTGATTGCATATTCAAATTAATAATTTCGCTTAATGAATGACTACTTACCCGTTGAAATGAAGTGGTTGAAATATCTTATTCTTCACTTGAAACTTGAATTGATGAATTCTTGATTTCTTCAATCCACGTATAATCTTCAATTCTTGAATTCTTCGAATTTTTTGAATTTGATCCGAACAATGAAATTATGCTGTCTCTAAATTATCACGCACAGATCGATTGATGAAAAATTCCCACTAATTATCTCTAAGGGGCAACGGCCAGTATAGAGAGAGGGAGAAGGATTTTTCTTCTTTTTTTTCTGAGAGAGTTATGAAAGTCTGTTTTCTTGTTCTAGGTCAAAGACTCATTTTCTATCTCATGACTAATTGACCAAGACAAACAAAAGACCCCTTGTAAGTTGGACATCCTCATGGACGCCCAACATGACCTAATAGGTGTCCTTTTGGACGCCTTCTTCAAGTCCCGTGCTTCTTTTATTTTAATTAATTTTCTATTCAATTAATAATTTATTATATCCAATAAATTAATTAATCAAATTAATTAGATAAATTAATTCATTAATTCATTCATTTCCATAGGAAATTAATTAATAATTAATCTTACCCTTATAATTAATTATTTTATCTAATGAATAATGAATTATTTAATTTATCCAATAAATTAAAAACTCCAAGAAGAAAAATAGAAACTCCTTTTTTTCATTTTTCTTTATCAATTCTTTAGCGCGACTCTTTAAATTCATTTCATTTGGCAATGAGAGGAAACCAAAGGAAGTGGGTAACACCTAGTCAGTCACGTGGCCCACTTCGTAACCCAAACGAAATCCAATGATAGGATCATTCCGCAACCTTCCAATCGAAAATACCGGATAAGTATAAACCCTTTGTTCGTGTACCCCAGTCAAGTGAGAGTCATGGTTATGTCAAACTCACTGGACTTGATCATATGTATTAATTATAATAATACGAGATCTTTGAGATCGATTTAGTGCCTAGCACAATCGTCTCTTTTTGCTTTGGCCAAAGACTTTGATCTCTATTTATCTATAATCACATAGGGTACTTTCTCACTCATGCGAGAACAAATCTCATTTAAATATCAGCTAATACTACCATTTGCCCATCAAGCCGCATTTCGAGGTCGACCCACCAACGGGTGAATTGGGTCTAACTACTCTAATGAAATACTAGACTTCACAAACGCATCTTCAACATGATATTTCAGGTCAAAGACTCACTTATACCTATTACGCATAATCAGTTTTGTTATTGACAATCACAGAGTGAAAACCCATATGACAGAACTGATGCGAGTCGTATTCGAGCATATCAGTTCCACTGATGTGCCTACAATTTTAAGCTCTTACCATTCTATGGTACTAGACTGGCACTCCCATGTCAAAGATAAGTTTGTACAAGTGTTCTAAGTCTTTATTTGTCCATTAAAGACTTCATTTTTACTTGCGAACTTGTTTTAGTAATGAAGATCGATCTCTCTAGAGTCACTCTTCCTATCTCATAGAAAGTAGAAGGATCGCACTGAAAACATGGACAAAACGTTTTACACTACTTATAGATGCAAATAAGATTTAAGTGAAAACTAAATAATGTCTTTATTAATAATATCGAAATAAGTTAATTACAAGATAAATGCCCTATCATTCTATCATCTCTGTCATTTGAGGGCATAATCCTAACATTAAATACTTATGATATTCCAAATTATCACTATAATATATTTTAAGTAATGAAATTTTTTGTACTATCATAAAATTGTGTATATATGTTGTCACGTTAACAATTCATAGTGACACAAAAGTTGTAGAAAAGTCGCACTATTAACATTTAATGGCATGAATATAGTAATAACATAGTGACAATAAAAATTGTCACAATGACCTAACGAGAGAAAGTTTTGTTGTTACTATACAACCTTAACAATTTTTGCCATTATTGAACTTATAGAATAGAAACTATTATAGTGACAATGCAATAATTGTTAGCCCTAAAATATCTATTAATACTGTTTTAATATTATCACTTTGATATATCGCCATTAGTGATTTTTTTCCTTGTAGTGTTGGTGTCATCTTTAATTGGTCATTGTAATGCCACAATTGCATAAGCCCAGCAGAGATAGCAAAGAAGCCCACGTGTTTAGCTTTCTTTTATGTTTATCTTTTAATTTTTGTATTAGTTGTTAATTAGGTCTCCTTTTCCGTCTAGTATTAGTCATGTCTTTTAATTCCTTAGTTTCTAGGTCTCCTTTGTCTAAATAAAGATGTTTGAGTTGTAATACGTTCAAGCAAAATTGTACTCAAAGTTTAGTTTCTTTTTAATTATCTCTTCTTTCTCGTTAATTCTAAGGAGATTATTCCCATCTCGAACCTGGATATTACATTGATGCTTTCATTGAGAGCATGACTCCTTGTAAAGATTGCAATTCTACCAACCCTGCCTTCGTGGAAGATGTCATCGCACATCTCTCCGACACCCTCAAAAATGTCAACATTCGGTTGGACGACCGCACGGTACAAATTACTCAAAATCAAGAAACCAACAGGGAACAACCAAATCTTACCCTCTCTTCAATCCCTCACGACTATGGTTCACAACTTGCAATCTCAGACCCCTCCACCTAATAACACATCTACATCTGCTAATCAAAACCCTTACAACATTGCAAGCATCGCACATCTCTCTGACGCCCTCAAAAATGTCAAAACTCGGTTGGATGCCACACGGTGCAAATTACTCAAAATCAAGAAACCAACAACCAAATCTTAGCCTCTCTTCAATCCCTCACGACTATGTTCACAACTTGCAATCTCAGTCCACTCCACCTAATAACGCATCTACATCTGCTAATCAAAACCCCTACAACATTGAAAGCCCCTCTCCTCACACGTTTCACGTCCCTAATCCCCCACAACAAACCACACTTTTGGTAAAACCCCCACAAATCCTCCTTAATACATTCGACGGTTCAAACCCATTGGATTGTCTTTTCCAAGCCAAACACTATTTTAACTTTTATCAAATTAATACTGATCAGAGGTTTTCACTGTTAGAATAGTGCCCTGCGAGCCAATCCTAGATAGGCTTTCTTTATCTATTCTTGTAATAAACAATTTCGTTTTGCATTATATTAATAAAAGACATTTCTTCATCTTATGTTTATATTGTTATAACTGTATGATGAAGTCCCTAAAATTAACACATACCTATGGTGTTTGATATCTCATTGGATGGATATCATAAAACAAGTCTTTAAGGCTGTGATTTTTAAATACTGTCCAAGTCATAGAATTATCAAGATGGGACATTGATAATTCGGATAGACTTGCGCCTATGATGCACACTCTTAATTAGAGAATGTCTCATTTTATAGACATTAGTGTAGTTGACATAAATGCACATACGCGGGTGCTTGTTGAGAACAAGTTCACTGATTACCCTAACTGAAACTTCCTAAATTGGAATTATTTCTATATATGTCAAATTAGGAGTTTCTTAATCACGATAGTGCAAGATTAATTCTTTGACTTGAGTCATCATAGTAATCTTGTATATTGACTCATGCACTTTGACTCCTGTGCCAGTTCTTTTACAATGACACATATGGACTGGTGATTGGGTGTAGTGACTCGTATATGGAGGTTGGTGTTGACAACAAAGGATCCATCACTTATCTAGATGAACAAGTGAATTTTCTATAATATTCAAAGTGGTTAGACTGAGTTAGTCCTTGGCCAAAGCAAGTAAGTAATTAATTAAGAAATGAGTTTCTTGAATTAATCAATCACTAGTGAAACACACTTGAATTATTAAGATTGAATTTACAAGGATTTCGACCAATAAGATTCCTCGAACCTTTATTCAATTGGGAAATTAGTTGATGGAGGAATCTCACTTGCATGGAATGGGCGATTGGAAAGATTCACTTTGAATCGCCTACATCTAGGTCTTCAAGATAAGTAGCTAGAAACTTTTCTTTGATTTATGGGTATCTTATATTTAATAGAGATTAAATAATAAGATGGTTAGTTAAAAGTGTTTAATTAATCGAGATAATTTAATTGTCCAAATTAAATCATAAAGGTTATGAACCCATTACTAGTATATTGGTGAACCTAAAGGGTCACACACAATACTCGGACAAATCCATTTCTTAGCTAAGGAAATTTAATTCAAAGTAGTTGAGTTAATATATTAATTAATTAAGACTTTTATTTATTCAAGTGTTGGATAAATAAATTAATTAAGTTGATAAGATCAATTTAATTAAGCTTAAGTCTAAAAAGCATTTAATTAATTGGAAGTGACTTTTAATTAATCTAGTATGGTGGATTAATTATTAATAGGCTATTTCATTAAGCTTTCGTCAAAAATTTGGTGGAGGAAAATAATTAAAGAGTTTAATTAAATCTCTTCTAGAAGGAAATATGATTTCTTAGAGAGAAAGAAAACTAATTAAAATAGAAGAGTTCTATTTGAGAATTAATTAGTCTTCTATTCCTACATGAAAAAGATTTAATGTAGAAGAGTTTTATATGGGAAAGAATTGCAAGAACCTAGTTCTATAAATAGGACTAGTATGGAATGAAAATTTGATGATAGCTTCACAAGCCAAAAAATTTCGTTCCTCTAGCGTAGAAAATCGTTTCTCTCTCTCCACATACAAGTTCTTGAGTTCTTAATTATTCATCAAGATCTTGAATTCAAGAATTCTTCCAAATTACTTAGAGAAGTAAATTTTTGCTTTCACCTTAATCTCATACACTATTCCTTAGAGTTAGAATAAACGTTTATAGATCAACCTAGCTAAAGATTATAAACGAGTGGGTATTCGGGGTGTGGATCAACTTTAGAGAAGAAACACTTGGGTCTCTGAAGTGAATCAAGAATCCGATCAAACACGTTTTTGGTGGAGGAATTCGAAATCTACATCAAAGGGAAAAACGAAGGAGTTGATTCAAGGAACGAGGAGCAAGCTAGGGAGCTTACGTTAAGGAAGAAGAAACTCTTCGATTTTTGCAAAAAATCGAATAAGGTAAGATTTTCTTTATTTAAGTTTTAAATAACAAGTGTAGAGATGCACAAGCCGTGATAAGCCCGTAGGATTAATAAACTCGCATGTTTAAATCCTAGAAACTAAAATTTTAATTTTTCGATGTGCTTAGTCGGGCTATATGTATATTTCCCAACATTCACTAGTTTCGTTTTATATGTCAAGTGACACGTTTAGTTGGTATAAGTGGATGCACTCCAATAGCCAACTAACATCTTGGGAAGCTTTTGCAAGGGCACTGTAATTGCGATTTGGGCCATCCTCGTACGATAACCATCAAACCGTCCTTTTCAAACTTCACCAAACAGGAACCGTTGCGGAGTATCAAGTCATGTTTAAAAAGTTGTGCAATTGTGTCCTCGGCCTACCGAGTATAGTTATACTCAATTGTTTCTTCTCCGATCTCAAACCTAAAATTCAACAGGAATTAGCCATTCATAAACCTCCTAGACCTACCGAGTATAGTTATACTCAATTGTTTCTTCTCCGGTCTCAAACCTAAAATTCAACAAGAATTAGCCATTCATAAATCTCCTACCATCACAGAAGCAATTGGCTTGGTTAAGCTTGGTGAAGCCAAATTAAGGGACCAAAGCAGTTGCGAGTCATTATTACCAAGTCTCATATCACCTTTAGTGCCACAAAATTCTTTTCCAAATCAACCCAATTAACATATCACCCATACTTCTTACACCCCCTAAATCACGGCCCTAATTACCAATTCGACGCTTAACCCCCTACTGAAGTGCAACACAGCCGTTCTCAAGAGATTTGCTTCAATTGTGATGAGAAATTTAGCCCAGGTCATCGTTGCAAGTCCACACACTTTCTCACCCTTATCACCACCGGTGATGATGACATAGACCCATCCTATTCAGAAACCCACGAACTTTTTTTCGATATTCCGATAATAACATATCCTGATCAAACATACACCAGGATGACTCAGGCTTTGAGGACAAAGCCAAATCTGAGGGGGAAAGCATTGTAATGCCACAATTGCATAAGCCTAGCAGAGATAGCAAAGAAGCCAACATGTTTAGCCTTCCTTTATGTTTATCTTTTAATTTTGGTATTAGTTGTTTATTGGGTCTCCTTTTCTCCCTAGTATTAGTCGTGTCTTTTAATTTCTTATTTTCTATATCTCCTTTGCTTTGTTTATATAAAGATGTTTGAGTTGCAATAAGTTGAAGCAAAATTATAGTCAAAGTTTAGTTTCTTTTTTACTATCTCTACCCTCGTTAATTCTAAGGAGATTATTTCCATCTCAAACCGAGATATTCCAGTCATACTCTCCACAAGGTCGTCCATGTACAAAGTCGTCTATTTAAACTTTGATTAAACATAGTAGTTTTTGTATTGAGTGAGTGGCTATCAACGGATCACCAACCTCATTATTTAATTTCAACGCCAATTTATAGACTAGTCGTACATAATTAATTATACTCTCACTACAAAAAAATAAGATATTAGTGACAAAATGTCAAGTGCCAATATCAAAGTTGTCACTAATATAAATTTTCAGGGACAAGATTTTTTGTTTTGTCACAAAAATAGGTTTTACATATTTAATAGTGACAAAATTTTGTATAGGAGTTGTCACTCTTAATAGTTAGTGACAAGGAAATTGTTGTCACTATTGATAATTAGAGACACCTAAATAATGACAAATTAGTGATAACAAACATAATTGTAACTTTATTTGTGTTGTCTCTAAGTTGTCACTATACATGTATCATTAATTGTTAATAGTGATGACTTTAATATATTAAATGAGAACATGAGATATAATCATAGTATAATTTACTATAGTAATGCAATATTGGTTACTAAAAGTGCAAAATATTTTTCATCAAAAAAATAGAGTTTTAATATATGTTTAGATTATTTTCTTATAGTCTATACATTTTATCTGAAAATTAATTAGAACTAAATGATTTACAAGAAATTGAGTATATATGATGAGTAAGTGCATGTTACTAAAACTAATGCGTAAGACACGGATAATTTTGACATATTGACTTTTATTAATCATCATTTTAGTTACTTCGGATGTATAGAATGAACTATGTTATGATCCAATATTAAATCAAATTTCGCTTTTGTTGCATTGAAAACAAAGAAAGTATGTTATATTAGTAGCAAAATAAAAAGAAAACGAGAATATACTTTAGAAGATATAAAAACTATTTAAAATGACAAATTCATTTGTAAATTAGTTGACTTGATTATAGATTATATTCTTACTAAAAAGTAAAATAAGAGAGAAAGAAACATCGATTATTGATTAAGAATAAGAAGAAACGAAGGAAAAAAAATACTTGAGATGTGCTATATTTTGCATGGTGCTATTCCTACAAAGATTTTTGTGAAATATTTTAAATTCATCATAGGGATCATTTTTTATACATTGAGAGGTATACTTATTAAATTAAAATGAAAAAGAATATGGAGTGCATTTGTCAAAATGTGGAGTGCAAATATCAACTCCCTTATATTATTAGGACTTTGCAATAAAATTACGGATTTTTCTATGGTGGACCGGGAGTAACGCTCCTCGTGTCTATCTCTTTCACACAGTGAGATGTACTGTGTGTAGATCCCACACATAGTTGTGTGAAAGAGATAGACACAATGGTACACCTTGGAGTAACACTCCCGGTGTACCATAGAATTATCCATTAATTACATACATATAATAATAATAATCGAAAATGAAAAAAGGATATAAAGTCACGTGAGGTTACTCTTATTTATTAATTTATTCAATAAATATAAAATCGATAAAACATAATGCAAATTCTATCATGTGTTACCTATGTGAGTCAACTTTAATCACCTGCATCTATATTGCATCGCTAATAGTTTCTTCACTAATCATTATTATGGCATCGTGTGATAAAAAATGTATTTCGTACACTTAATCATCAAATGAGAATATAAGGAATTTATTCAAATTTTAAGCAACCTAAATTATCTATAAATTTAATACTGATAAAAGTATTGTAGTACACATGCCAAGAACAATGGCACTAGGACTAAGGCCATTAGCCTATTCCAAACAGAGATATTGCACCTGTTGGGTGTAATAATTAAGTTCTCCATTCTTGTGAAAGTAATCAAAAGATACAATTCTATCATGTTTCTAGAAATATTTGAATTTCTAAATTTTTATAGTCTCTATTAATTTTATTCATTTTTAATATCTAATATATTGACGTTACTTCTTTCAAAATATTTGTTTAATAATGTCGTCTAACAAAGATTATTAAATATTATTTTTAATACTAAACTATTTAAAAGGATATATGTTACCAATGTAGAAAATAAAAACTTCAAAATTTATTTAATTGCAATTGCATGAGTTAAAGAATGCTGAATTTATAATTTTTGTTCTTATATATCTTTTTTACATTTTCAATTTGATCTACAAAGAAAAATGAATTTTTAACTGCTATCATATTATAGTTTATTGATATTAAGTAATCTAATTTGATGCTTAATAAATTTTATTTTTGATAACCTTTTCAAAAAGAATGATCGTAACCAAACATGTATTCCTTTAAATACAATGATTCAACATTAAAAATTACGACTCAAAAAGTTCATAAAATTCAATAACGTATAGTTGTTCAATATAAGTTGATTGACAATGTGAGTTTCTTATTTGAACTTTTACCTTCAGGAATCTTTAAGAATGAGCTTTATATAATTTCTAAAAATGGCATAAAATCTAAATAATAGATAAACTAAATTTAAGAAAATATTTAATATTCTTATTTTATTTTCATTTCAACACTTATCAATTAAAAAAAAATAATGTCACCAATAATCATATATTTAAAGTGAGGAATAGATAATTGAATATTCAAGAAAAAAGAATATAAACAATCTGGAAAAAGTTTAGTTTTGGTCCCCCCAGTTGTACATCTAATCTAATTTTGGTCCTATACACCGCTCATCAAATATTGTCCTTAAACTATCATGTTTTCATTAAATGTGATCCTTCTGTCTAATTTTACGTCAAATTGGTAATTGTTGGGGTTAATTGAAATATCAAATATTATATCCCCCCCCCCCCCACCCCGCGAAAAAAAAGAAGCTAAAATTTACCATTTTATCATAAATTTTCAAAGTTGAAGATAGCCATGCATGTCTCGAGTGACGCCTCCCACAACAGCCGTACACATATGGTTACTAGGAGCTAAATGTACTGCACTATACACGTTGATTTTAAATGTACCAGCGCCAGAGCGAGTCCACCCAACCTGAATGCTCTCATCAATGCTTTTCGGATCGTGCCCAAAAGCATATTGAGATTCCTTTACCCAAGCCTGAATCACCTCCAAAGTAACATGGGGTTGAACTCAGTATTGAACTACTTAAGGCTAATAAATTTATGAACTCAAATGTCCTTAACCTTATAGATTAAAAATTAACCAATTATTACTTTTATAGAAAAATTTTTATTTAAAACTTTTGTGATGATATGATTCTAATTATGATTTTAATTTCTTTAAAAAAATTAAAAATATATTTTTTGGATAATCACAATATTAAAATAAAAAATAGATTATTTAAAAATATTTAAATGTCTAATATTAAAAAATAAGACCATATTATAATAATTGCTTGATTTAAAAATGTTACAATAAAAAAATTTTGATACAGAAAATCAATAGATCAATTCTCAACTAAATAATAAAGGATAATTTAGTCCAATTCTTAATTCCAATGTTTGGATTTTTAGGATTGAAAAATTTATAAAATAAATTTTTGAGATTGAAAATTTTTTTTATGGAATTTTCTAATGTATTTTAAGGAGTTCTAATAGTAACTTTCCCTAATTTTTACGAAATGAACTAGCAAGAAGAAAGGGCTTAATTGGATGGCATATCCATCTCGAAGAATTTTTTTTCATGACAAAAGTGAGCTGACCCAATCCGAAATGGTGGGACTCAGCCAAAATCATGACCTTTGCCTCCGTGGCATAATATCATTGGCCAAAGTATGTATCATCCCCACGCAGAATGAACAATAAAGCCCTTTTCTCAAAAGGGACATTTAGGCAAATAGCCCATTTTGCAACCTTTATTAAGGCAATAGCCCCCTCTTCCTGTAGCCATTTTCTGTTAATTGCACATGGGTCCAGTAACTTTTAAAGACATTCAATTTTAGTCCTTATAAAATAAAACTTTACAAAAACATACGAAATTAATTAAAAATGAACAGTGTCACCAAATTTTTATCATTTAACGAGTTAAGCTTTCTGTTCCAAAATTCTCATGTAAGAGAGTTGCTTCGTAAATTCGGTTGCTTCATCAATGAAGACTTATGTTGGATCTAGAGTAAAGTACCTATCTTACCCTTTTGAATTTCAAAATATATTCTTAACTTATTTAATAATTTAAACTTAGGAACACTGTTCTGATAACTCGAGAAAATCTTTCTAATGTGGAAAATCAGATTAAACTGCGACCACAGAGCATACTCAGAATACTCAAGTTCTGATACCATTTTGCTTGCACGTTGGGAGGAAATATTCCGCACATTTTGTCTCCCAACCAGTAACACCGAGAAGGTAAACAAAATCTTCCCAAAACAGTATCAGAGATTATTGAAATCGATAATTTGTACAGAGGAAACATATTCTTGAGACGATGAAAGGGTAGAATGTTACTACTGTTCATCATTATTTTTTATTTTTTATTTGGTTTTCGAGCATTTTTAATATTTTGGATTATCGGTTTTTTAATATTTTTGTATTTTTTGACCATGAGAGAGCTATAATATTTTTAAATAGTAGGGGAATCCCGTCCCTATGGGTAAACTACTCACTATGCATATTAATAAAGCAATAAAACTTATAAGAGATTTTTGCACACAAAGTAGATATTTTATTACAAGAAAAGATGAGAGATTCTCTAGCAACCAAGAAGTGTGGGTTGGAGAATGTTAAGGTGCAATTTTTACAAATGAGGGGAGAGGTCCTTTTATAGGCCTCGGAATTGAAAAACATTACAACAAACTGAAATAAAAATTTGACATTCGCAACAGGTAGCTGGTAAAGCTACAGTGTTGCTTTTATTATATGAACGGTAACTACCAATAATGTCACATGCGGCCAAAGTATCTTAAAGTAAACAGTAAAATGTTGTTGAAACTTTGAATGTTGTCTGCATGAGTTGTCCCTTGAAATTATTACTTCTGTCTTGTAGCTGAATTATTGCTCTTATATTGTTGCTTTGTTGAAAAATTACTTCCTTTAATGCTTTGGCTGGATTATGGATTTCCTATTCCTGAGCTTGATGCTCCAAAATTTGGTACATATGCTGGAGGACATTTTACACTTGTCAATATTTTAGTTCCTTGAAACCATATTTGATAATAAACTCGATCATTAGCTGCGATGAAAATACTATGATGATGCTCTTGAAACAAAAGTTGAAACCTTGTAGTTGAATCAGTGTTTAACATGTATCTTCGTTGATCTTTTCGACGAGTTTCAACAGCTAATTTCATCTCTGCTATGTCTGAAATGGGATTTACTGCGTCGTGTAATAACCAGAATGCTACCGATGGTGGTGACGCCCTTTTTTCAAAAGATTCATGTATCCAATAAAATGTATGTCCCATTTGAACATTTGTCTTTCCCCAAATTGGTGGTATAGCTGTGACTTCAATTCGTAGAATATCTATTCCTCTACTTAGCTGGAGGCTTACTGCGTCTTTTAAATGTCTTCCTAAATTTTTAACTTGGTCTAGATCAGTAACATATAGTCTTGATACAAAACAAAAGTCTAGAAGCAGCTGGATAGTGATAAAAATGCCTTCGATCCATCCTTCTTGAAAAATTGACGTGTCTATCTGAATATTTGGCCATGAAATATACTTTGCAGTGTAAAATTTTAAGGTTCCTTGTTGTTTGATTGGCTCTCTTTTCCATTGTAAAAGGGTAGTGGAATGCAGTATTTGTAAGACCCTTGTCCCACATGGGAAAAGGAATGAAAATAAAATTAGTTTATAAAGAGAACCCTAGAATTCAAGTGTAACAATGGATATCTATTTTGGGCCGTGGTTCAAATGCCCAACTCAAGGTTACGCTCAGTGGGTTCGATGGGATTTCTCTGGTCCAACGGGCTCGTGAGCCCGGGGCGTGACAGTATTCTTTCTATTTTAGCGGTCACAATTAATTGAGCTATCTTTAATATTTTTCTATAAAAAGATTCTTCTGTTTTTTGCCAAATCATATTCTGTATCCCTATAGGTAGGGCTGAAATTGTTTGTGTTGGGTAGTGAAAGATTCTGACTAAGAAGTACTGGAGGGCTTTTTGTTGTATTTCTTTTGGTACGCCTCTTTGATTTGGCTTTAAAACATAGTCTTGTAGGGTTTCATGTTGGACTAAAAGGTCTTGGTATAATTTGTTTAGGTTGGTGAATTTCTTTATTATGATGTCAAGATCTTCTTCTGGTTGATCAATATCTGGGCTTATAGGCTGCTTTTCTGATGAAAATGCCTTAGGTTATGCATTTTCAACATTGGATTGAATATATATATTTGGGCCTAGTAATCTCCTTGCTGCTGTTATTGCTTCGTAGAATTGCTTAAAGGGTACCATATAACCATTTGAAACTTTTTGAATGCTTTCTAGTGCCTTTTGATAATTTTCAAAGATTCCAACTTGCTCTCCTCTAATAACGAGATAAACTGCTGCATCTTTTACTGAAAAATCTTTATTTTCTTTCTCAAAATAATAACAGAGGGCATTTAATGCTGCTAATTTGGTGGATGAAGTATGAGCTTCCCATAGACCATCGAGTAAAATACTCTGATTTTCAGTTATATAGGGGGTATATCTTTTGGAAGCTTGAAATTATGTCTAACTGGGAGTGATACTTTGCCAAAGGCTTTTAAAACTAGTTTAGGATAAACGCTTTGTGTAGCTGGATTGAAAAATGGAGTTTCTATTGTGAATGTTGGATTATTCTGGCTAATTTGTTGAAAATTTGGCCTGAAAGCTGGTCTTCGGACTATTTGGTTGTAAGCTGTAAAGGGAGGTCATGTTTGTTGGTTGTTTTGGTCGTTGGGAGCCATGATCTGTTACCCAAAATTAAAGTTAATTGTCTGCTTAATAAATCTGCTATACTATTGTTTGAGCCTTTAATATGTTCAAATTCTACTTTATATCCATTACCTTCTATTGCATTTCTAAAATTTAACCATCTTTTATTATTTTGTTTTCTAGAATTTTCATTTTTTATGAATCTAACTACAGTTTCACAATCTGTTCTAATGGTAAATGGTTTATTCAAATATAGTCTAAAATGGTCTATTGCTTTAACTATTCCTGCTATTTTTTAATCTAGACTGGTCCAATTACTTCCTGTTTTATTAAGGTTACCATTGGAATAAACTGATATTTTTCTTCACTTTTTGGAGAAAATTTATGAGTTTTACATTTTAATATTGCTCTCCATCCTTTTATAGAGTTATCTACTTCTATTATGACATAATCAGTACTTAAAGGTAATTCTAAAGGTTTTAAATCTTTAACTACTTCTTTAATTTTTCTAACTAGGTTAATATCTTCCTGATTAAAGTGTCTTTGGCCTGATTTTCCGATTTTCTTATATAATGGTCCGACTGATTTACTAAGTTTAGGAATGAATTTTCTAGAGTAATTCAATATTCCTAAAAAAGCTTGTATTTGTTTTAAGTTTTCTAGTTTATCTAGGAAATCTAAAATCTTATGAGCTATATGAGGTTGTAATTTAATCTGTCCATTTCCTATTTCCAAACCTAAAAAACTTATTTTTCTCTTAAAAAATTTCATTTTCTTTTTAGACACTACTATTCTATTTTCTTCTATTAAATTAAACACTTGTTTTAAATGATCTTGATGTTGTTTAAAATTTTCAAAAGCTACTAAAATGTCATCTATATATACTAAACAGAAATCTAAATTTTTATATATACTATACATAAATCTTTGAAATATTGCTGGAGCATTTTTTAAACCAAAAGATAAAATATTCCACTCGAAATGTCCTTACTACAGCTGAATGTTGTCCATTTTTTGTCTTTTTCTACCATTTTAATTTGATTATATGCGCTTTTTAGATCAGATTTTCAAATATCCTTTTATTTTGTATTATATTAATCAACTCATCTTTATTAGGTATTCTATAAGCATCATCTTCTGTATTATCATTAAGTCTTTTATAATTATATACTATTCTAGGTTTTCCTCTTTTTATTTCTGCATTATTTCTTACTATAAAAGCTGCCGATCTATGTGGACTATCACTTATTCTTATAAGACCAATTTCTAACATTTCTTTTATTTGTGTTTTGAATTCTTTTATATTTTCAGGAGTATATTCTATAGCTGTTGTTCTTATTACTATATCAGGGTTTAAGATGTTTAGTTTAAAAGTATAGTTTACTTTGTTTTTGGCTAAATTATCTCCTATAAATCCTAACATTTCTAATTTATGCAGAATTCTTTCATTTTCTAGGTTTAAAACTTTTAATCATTTTCCTATATCTCTAATTTCTTCATCTAATAAGATGTCTATGGTTGCTGATTCTATATTATTTTGTTCTAGTTCTTTGAAAAAATCTAAATCATTATTACCATGTCCATCACGCTTCGCAATCAATTCTGATTGTTTAATATATCTATTTGTCGGAAATGTATAATTATGTTTGCTAATAGTAATATAATTTTTTCCCACTAATATACTTCCATTTAATGCACAAATAAAGTTTAACCCTAAATGAAATTCATGGTTGTTTATGTTATCTGGTGCTATAAGTACTTGTCCTAATGTATATTTGCTACTATAATTTCCTGAAAAATCTTTAAATTGTATTCCTATGTTAATTAACTCTTTTGTTATTCTCATTGATCTATTTTTAGCAGTTCTACTAGTAATAATATAACTTAATTGTGCTTCAAATTCTTTTGGTACAAGACTAGAGCTAAGCATGCTTTTTGTATTTCCTGTATCTAAAATGACTTTAGTTTCAATATATTTTTCTTGATTACACCATATACGACAATCTAAAAGTATTAAACTACTAGTATAAGATACTTGTATTTGAGGTTCATATGCTGTATTTTGTAAATGGATTTCTTCTAATTGTTGGTTAGGTTCGTTAATTTCTTCTATAACTACACATTTTCCTTTATTTTGATTACCTCTTATGTTTTCATTATTTTTTAATTTTAATTCTAATACTTGTATTCTTAAGTCTAAATTTTCTACTTTATGACTTAGAACTTCTATCGTCACTAGTTTTTTACTAGGTTCAAGAGATACATCTGTTTCTATATTATATGCGTCTTTAGCATAAATAAAACAAATTTCGTCAAAACATTATTGCACTGATATCTTAAATGCATATCAGGATATAATCTACAAATACTACATGCTATACTTATAGTTCCTTTTCCATTTATATATTTATGTTCACATGAATTATTCATATAGGTATATTATATTATATTTGGAATTTCTGGTCCTTCTTCACTTACTATACTAAATATGTTTTTATTATCACTTTCATTACCATCTATACTTACTACATCTTCATCTAATTATTCTGCTATGACTGCTCTTTCCATATTAAATTGTCTTTTCGGGCACCTATTAGCTAAATGTTTAGGATTTCCACAAATAAAGCAAGTGCATTTCCTAGTTGATGACTTTCTAACATAATTAGAGGGTTTTCTTCCTTGTCTATATTGTCTAAAACTAGATTTTGGTTTATTTGATTTCCTTAATATCTTTCGTTTTGACTTAAAGTAATTCTTCTGTCCATATTGTTGTGGGGTGTATATAGCTTTTCCACAAAATTCATAAGATTATTTTCTAATTTGTTCTCTAATAAATTCTTCTTTACACCATTCCTGAAATTTAAAGAAAGTATATTGTACTCTAGGTCCTATACCTAATCTTGTAAGATTACCATTGGTGTTTATCCATTTTTCATGTATTCTTTTTCCTAAATCTTGTGGTAATTTTGTAAAATATCTATTACATACTTCTTCATCAAATGCTTTATTAGCTTCTCCTATTAATCTTGTAATGAAAAGGTATAATATATTTCATATGGGTTATAGTGAGTTGTTCTAGGTTTCTAAGTGCCGTATCTTGTATGAATGTATTTTCTCTTCTTGGATCTATTCCTATTATTAAAGTTCTAATAAAACTAGTAAAATTATAAGGATCATTTCCTAAAGCTTTTATTTCATTAATTCTATTAAGATCCTTTTTCTTCTTACTTTGCCAGATAGATAATGCTGTAGGTCCTAAACATGTTCCTAAAAAGTTAAACATATCCATATCTGCCTTTTTATTTATTTTCCAATGTCTTACTACACATTGTTCCCATATATTTACTTCTTCAGGCCACATTTGTGGACTTCCTAATTCAATTACTAACAAGGTTCCACTTATGGTTTTTACTATGGGTTGTCTTGCTCCTACATATTTATTTGGATGGGTTGATCCAAATTCATATGCTGGATTTTTCCATTCTAATCTACCACTCATTTCTACATTTCTAGCTGGAACTTCACTATAATCTGGTTCTACTCTAGTTCTTTTTTTTTATATTACTACTAGTACTTGTTTGGCTATCTGCCATAAAAGTTATTTCATTGCTACCTTTTTCTTTAAAGAAATTTTTAAATATTACTTTTCCTGAACATATATCATCTACTAAATCAATATTATAATATTGTTTAAATTCTTTTTCAGTTGATTCTTAATTTATATCTAAGTTCCTTGCTTCAAAATACATTTCATCTACTGATTCTCTTAAATTATTTATCTCGAAATTCTTTCTTAATATTTCTTCCATATTTTTTGGTCTATATCATTTTTAAGCTGACTTTCTAATTGTGTAATTTCTTCCTCTTCATCCTCTTCACTTTCTATGTCAGATATTATTTCCCAATTTGCAAATCTACTAGTTATTCTAATTTCTTCTTCTTCTATAATATTAATATAGCTTGTTGCAGTTTCGTTATCCGTTTCTTCTTCTAAGTCTTCTAAGTTTTCTTTGGGATCTTGTTTTTGATAATTAAAAAATCTAATAGAAGTTTGACCTCTACTATTTGTATACATTACACTTTCTCCTGGAATCTTAACCGTTTGATTTTCTTCTAGGTGTTTAGTTAATTCTCATTCTTCTCCATTTAAATCGTTATTATCTATATTAATTATTTTTACTCCTACTGAGGCTAAACCATCTATTATTCCTTCTATGTTAATTTTATACTGAGGAAAACTATTATTAGTTACTCTTCCTAAAAATGCTATAGAAGCAACTAAGTTATTTCCATCATAAGTTTCATATCCTCTAGTTTGTAATTCTATAGTAATTTTGTTAATATCCTTAATACTTTTCATCATATTTGGAGCTATATAAAATATTCCTACATTGTTAGTCATATCTATTTCCATACTAGCAAATACTGCTCTCCTAGCATCAGACCAACTTTTATCTAGTAATAAAACTAAAACTTTTCCACCGGTTCCTTTTCTAGTTAATCATTTTATTCCTACAATAATTAATTCTAAATGTATATACTTATGTTTTAACTGTTTTAATTGCTTTATACATTCCGGGCTAACTAAGCTTATATTTTCAGCATTTGTTGTAATCTTTACTTTTTTTTCTCTAAATTTCTTAATTAAATGTGTGTTAAAATCCATTTTTCCTACTTTGTATAGTGTTTTAGGTTTTAACTTATCTATTCCTTTGTTGCTATACAAATTAAGATTTTCTTCTATATCTATTATTTCTTCCAATTCTACTTCTCTAGCTAAGCTTTGACTTCCCGATCCTCTAAACATTCTTTTGGTAAAACTGTTACTTATTTTTCCCTTCTATTTTTTTTTATTACTTGATTCACTTATAGTTCTACTAGTACCACTAAATGATCTCAACATTTTTTACCAATATATATATTTTTTAGGTTTTTCAGACTCGTCTAGTGCTAGATTTACTAATCTTTCTTCTATACTATCTTGTAAATCTCCTTTAATTACTTGGGATACTGTGTCTATTTTAGTGCTTAATTTTTTTAATTTATTTTCTAATTTATCTAGCCTTTCAAATACTTCTAAAACTGAAGCAAATTGGATATTCCAAAGTTTGGGATATAATTTATCTGCATTACAAGTTCCTTGATAGGTAGTAAATCCTTCTTCCGTATATAAGTATTTATTTGCTAGTTCAATGACTCTTTTATATTCTAATCTATTTTCTATACTATTCATCCGCTAACTATTCGTTCTATATTTTTTAACGTTTTATTAGTCTCTAAACTTTGAGCTTCTAGCTTATTTATTTTAGCTTACTTGACTTAGAGTTTTCTTAGTTTCGAGTTCTATTTGTTTTAACTCTATTGTTTCGTCTTTAGTAGGAAAAAGCTTATTATATTTTTTAACAATTTTTAAAGTTTTCTCAGATTGTTGTTTAATATATCTAAATTATTATTTTCACCATTCTTTATTATTTCTCTATTTATTAAAACTGTTTCTTTTAATGATTCTAAAGTTTTACAAAATTTAGCGTTATTTGCTTCTAAGTTCGATGCTAATGATATAAGTAAATCCGTTAAACTATTTAAATGTTTATTTTTCGAATGTAAATTGTGCTTAAAACTTGAATCAAATCTACAAATAAATTTTTGTTTATCTAAAGAGATTATAGTTCTATCGGCTAAACTATATTCTAGATCTAAATATTCTAATTTTTTATAATTAGAAGGATCTATTTTTAATAAAATGTTGTTGTTAATATATTTAAAACTAAAAGAAATTTAATATAGTTTTGGTGATCTCGTGCTATAGGTGGTGTGTTAAAATAAGTATTAACCCAATTATCTCTCCTAGTTATTAATTGGTTTCGTAATTCTAATGTTAATTCTTGATTATTATAATCTAAATTTTCTAAAGTATTAAGACAATCAATAAAAGAATTCAAAATAATATCGGCTATAGGCATGTAAATAGCTTATGAGTGCAATAAAAAGTTTTATGCAGATTTATAAAAGCGGGTTAGGATTCCCTTTTCTTTAAATATGTATAATTACTCTCATGGGTTTAAATAATTCTACAAGAAAATAAAGGGACCAAATTGAAAATAAAAACAAAGCATATATACTTAGGAAATAAATATTACCTGCCACGTGTCAATTTTTTGCTTGGTTTTGGGCATTTTGACTTGGTCAAAAATAGTGGCTATTCTTTGCAAATTTGAGGGACTAAAATACAATTTTCATGGTGCTAGTCACTTAAATTAAAACTTTGGTTTTTGGGTGCTAGACACTTAATAAGCTATGTAAAAAGGTGCTATCGGCTTAATTTTCCCTTTCGTTTCGGGACGCTCAAAAACAGTTCTAAAAAAATAAATTTCTTCATCGATCGATCTAAAATCGAGAAAAACCAACCAATTTCGATTCTCAATTCTCGAAAATAAGGTTATTTATTATCAATTTTTACTCAAAACTCTTCCTATTTGATGCAGGCTTAATTTTAATCGGTTTGTATTTGCTCGCGTATGTGTCTCTGATATTGAGTTTCAATTAGCGGTGAAAAGTTTGTTCATCCAGTGTTTACGATGATTGTATAGATGTCGATTTACGTTTTTTTTTTTTTCCTGTTCTCTTATTATATGCTTATTGATGTGATCGTTTGGTGAAATGGAGTGTAACGATTTATGTGTTGGTTTAAATTTGGTGCTTAATTTCCTCAGCTGTTTGTTCTCATGGAAAAGTTCAATTTTTGTGCTAGAGTAAGTCTGCAAAGGTGAGATCATATATGAAAATAAAGTTGGAAGTTCTTTAAGCATGTAAATGTCACATATAATATTTGTTAAGAGATATATTTGTATTAGGTTATTTCCTTATGTTAGGAGTGTTAAATATATTAAATATTTTTGTATAGATTTAGGATATCTTTCTATGTTTTTCATGTTTATCGTTTTCCTTATTTATAGTGTTAGGGTTTCTTGTCTCTTGTAACTCTATATAAATATTCCATCATCAATAATATTATTTACGGGGTTTTCTCTAATCTAACATGGTATCAGAACCATGACTTCGAGCCATGGTATCTCGATCTCTCGCTTCCGCCATCCTCAAGTCGCCGACCCTGTCCGGCGCACCTTATCTAGTTTAGTTTAGGATAGTTTTTTTTTCTTTATCTTTGTTTATGTTGTCGCCGCTCACCCTTGAAAAAACAAGGACATGGAGTCGCCGTCTTATTTAATGGTTTTCAGACGAAACTGCTCCACATTGAGAAGCGTCTTCATCAAACTGCCACCTTATTTAATAATTTCAAGACGAAACTGTTCCACCTTGAGAAACGTGTTCGTCAAAATCTCTCTACTAAGCATTCTTTATGCCTGGACTTTCGTAACATCTTTTCTCGATTTTTAGTTCAGTCTCAATGTTCAAGATTTTCACGTTTCAACTGTGGGGGAGTGTTAGATATTATTATTGCTCTCCTAATTAGATTAGTATTATTATTGCTTTCCTAGTTAGATAAGTATTCTTATTGCCTTATTTATCTTTTATCTTCTTTATAGTTTAAGGTTTTCTTGTATTCTCTCTCTCTTGTAACTCTATAAATATGTTACTCAATAATACAAGTTCCCTACAGGGTTTTCTCTAATCTAACATGGTATGTATCTCGATCTCTCGCTTCCGCCATTCTCAAGTCGCCGATCCCGTCCGGCACACCTTATCTAGTTTAGTTTAGTTTAGGGCAGTTTTTTTTTTCTTTATCTTTGTTTATGTTGTCGCCGCTCACCCTTGGAAAAATAAGGACTTGGAGTCGCCGCCTTATTTAATGGTTTTTAGATGAAACTGCTCCACATTGAGAAGCGTCTTCGTCGAACCGCCGCCTTATTTAATGATTTCCAGACGAAACTGTTCCACCTTGAGAAACGTATTCATTAAAATCTCTCTACTAAGCATTCTTTATGCCTGGACTGTCGTAACATCTTTTCTCGATTTTTAGTTCAGTCTCAATGTTCAAGAGCTAAAGAGTTTCTTCTCTCAACTCTCACGATCTCTCGCTTCCGCAAGCCTCTACCATTGTCATCCCCATCCAGTTAATTTTTTTTTCTCTCCTCTCTGACAGACGCTACTGTCGCTGCCTATACCTCACAAAACATTATGAATAACCATTTTTCCTCGTTTAAATTTATTTTGTAAATTAGAAAAATTTAAAACGTACGTTTACACACTTATACTTTACAAAACATTACAAATAACATCAAATGGGTATACTTGTCCCAAAAAATATGGTTTCCAGATCGAAAAAAAATTCCCACCAAAGTAGGGGTATTTTCGGCAGTTCACAAAAATTTCTAATGGCACCATACAAAAACTCTAACGCAAGGTGAGAAATGTTGAACGAAATATAACTATAGGGTGTTAGACTTAATAAATTAAACTAGAGGGTGCATTTTTTAATTAGGCAATACCTCAGGTGTACTTAGTATAATTATCCCTACATGTATATATATATAATTTCATATACATTACAATCATTACAAACTTGTTTCAATATATTGTTCAATCATTAACTAAATACTAATGCATTTTATTTAAAAAAAATTTTATATAATTTAATTGCTATAGTAATTTTTGTTCCAATTGGTCTAAAAGTATTTTGAAGATAAAGAAAGGTCTTGAGCACAAGAAGCAGAATATGAACATATAATTGAATCACACATAGCAAATCATTCTCTTACAAAATCAAGGATGCTGCGAAATTCGAAGTTAGGCCATCTTTTTGTTAATTTCTGTTGCAGTGGGCTCAAAGGATACTAATTAACAAGTTACAAAGGAAAATTTGACTTCACATATTTCCAGGTATTGAAAACTGAATATTGATACTCAGAAATAAAAATAGAAACGTAACAATAATATTACAAATATTACAAATATCAGTCAAACAGTAACAGCTCGTTTGGTTGCTATGTTTAGGAGGGTTGGACTAAATAAACCCAACTAACTTCATGTTTGGTTGCACTTTTTCAGGTGGGTTTGTAACCATTCGGCCCGCAAGGCCCGGTACACACATCAACACACTCACAAAATATTTTATTTTCCTTTGCTTTGGAGTTGATTAAGTTCCGGTTTTTATTCTTCAAAGTTCTCTTGTTGCACGAACCATCTCTGCAGTACCACTAATAACACTAATTTCATTAAATCCAGTGATAGAGCATATCTAAATCAAAGTCGGAATATTGGGTTACTCAGTTAAAACTACGTTATTGGTCATATGTTTGTTTTTCAATTCTAACGAGTAATCAAATCAGCAATGTATAACTAATACAAATGAAAAGTAATGGATGCAAGTATGAGCCAATCTAGTTTATGAACAAACTTGTAGACTTATTATTATTATCTACAAGCGGAAGAGTCGTATCTATGCAACTAATTTAATTGAACATAATCGGGGACATAGTCAGAAATATAGTTTTGGGGGGTGAATACAAAATAAAGGGGGTAAAATTGGAAAATTCTAGATTTTTGGGGGGTGGGGTGGGGAATTCTAAATCTAAAAAATTGTAGGATAATTTATTAATTTTCAAAGTTGGGGGTTGGGGTGGGGGTTGTCTCCATCACCAACCCCTTGGCTTGTCCTGGTTACATAATCGATCTACAAATATGTTAAAACCATTTATGATGCAAATCATAACAATAAAGCGTTCCTAAACAATAAAGAGTTCCTCAAAAAGGTACACTTTCTTCAATTACTCCTTGTGAATTTTCAAAATCTATATTAGTTGGTAATGGTGTTGTTATTCCCGTTCCCTCTATTGGTCATTCTTTTATTCATAACAATTATTCCTCTTTTCATCTTCGTAATATTCTCATAGCTCCTCATATTTTTAAAAACCTCATTTTCGTCTGTCTGTTTACTTGTGGTAATTCTTGTTCTATCGAATTTGACCCCTTAGGTTTCTCTGTGAAGGATCTTAATTCTGGCGCCCAATTATATTTTAGTGACAGCAATGATGACTTATATCCCTTCCACTCCACCGGGGTCCTTTCCTCTTCATCCGCTGTCAATCTTGCTGTTGTCTCTCCGATGCCGCCTCGGCCACCCGGGCACCTCTATCTTAAAATTTTTAACATCTAGGAATTTTATTAAGTCTTAAGGAACTCTTTTATCTATATGTCATGCTTGTCAATTAGGCAAGCACCATCATTTCCCCTTTACTAGTTCGACTACTAAAACTTCTCGTATTTTTGATATTATTTATTCTGATTTATGGACTTCACCAATTGTCAGTTAGAATGGTTTTAGATATTATGTTTTATTTTTAGATGATTTTTTTTGATTTTTTATGGGTTTTTCTGCTCCTCAATAATCTGAAGTTCTTAATATTTTTACTAATTTTCATATCTATGTCAAAAACCAATTTAATTATGAAATAAAATTTTTCCAATGCGATCATGGTCGGGAATTTGATAATGAACATTTCCATAATTTTCTTAACTCTCACGGTATACTTTTTCATTTTTCGTGCCCACATACTTTTCAACAAAATGGTAAAGCTGAACGTGCAATTCAAACTGTTAATAATATCATTCGTTCTCTTCCTTTTCAAGTTAAATTACCATCTTTTTTTTTGTCGAGGCACTTCACATGTATGTCCACCTCCTTAATCTCCCCTACCACCACTCTATCCTATCGCACCCCCTTCGAAATTCTGCATCAATTATCTCCAACCTATGACCACCTCTGCGTTTTTGGCTGTTTATTCTATCCAAATCTTACTGCCACTGTTCGTCATAAACTTGACCCTAGGTCCTCTGCATGTGTTTTCTTAGGCTATTCTTCCAACCATTGTGGTTTTCATTGTCTTGATCTTACTACTAACAAAGTTATTGTTTCCCGCCATGCTACTTTTGACTAAAATATTTTCCCTTTTACGTCTTTCATCATCCTTCTATCGCAGAAAATTACCGTTTTCTCTCTTCTCCTAACGATGACCCTCCTCCTCTTATCCATCACACTGTTCCCATTGGTTTGTCTCCTTCCCTCCTCGTATCTCTTACCCTTGCTATGCCTCTTCTACTTACGTATCTACTTCATGTCATCCTATGACCACGCGCTCCAAAGATGGAATCTTCCATCCTCGCCAAATACTCAATCTATCTGCCATCTCTGAACCCTCCCCTCTTCCCCAGTCTCACACTCAAGCTCTTCATAACCCTCACTGGAAATCTGCCATGGATGCTTAGCTTTCTGCACTTCATGCTAATTCCACTTGCGATCTTGTTCCTTATCCTCCCAACGTTAACCTCGTGAGTTCTAAGTGGATTTTTTGGCATGATTTTCTCTCTGATGGTAACCTTGAGCAGTACACGCTTAAGGTTTCGCTCAACAACTAAATTTAGATTATGATGAGACCTTTAGCCCATGGAAAATTCCATCACACTCACTATTCTACACCTTGCTTTATCGCGTTCCTGGCCTCTCCATCAGTTGGATGTTAAAAATGCGTTCTTACATCGTCATCTTTCTGAGTTGGTTTTTATGAAACAACCACTCGGGTACATAAACCCACTATACCCTAATCATGTCTGTCGCCTTAAGAAAGCCGTTATGGTCTTAAACAGGTGTCCCGAGCTTGGTATCAACAATTTGCTAAATATCTCTATTCTTTAGGTTTCACTGGCAGCAAAGCTGACATCTCGGTTTTTGTCTTTCGTCGTGGCACTGACAATGCTTATCTGCTTTTCTATGTAGATGATATCGTTCTCACCGCCTCCTCCTCCTCTCTTCTCCATTCGATTACTCGTTTACTGTCCTCTGAATTTGATATGACTGACCTGGGTCCTCTCCATTATTTCCTCGGCATCTCTGTCACTCGTCTCTCCTCTAGCCTCTTTTTTTCTCAGTTTAAGTTTGCTCGTGAGATTATTGACAGTGACGGCATGTCTATGTGTAATCCTTATGCCACTCTAGTGGATACCAAAGCCAAATTTCCCTCCACAGGTCCTCCTGTCTCTGATCCAACTCTCTATCGTAGTCTTGCTGGTGCTCTACAATATCACACCATCACTAACAAATATTACATATGTTGTCCAACAAATCTGTCTATATATTCATGCTCCTCGTGAGCCTCATATGCATGACCTGAAACGTATTCTTCATTATTTCCAAGGGACTTTCTCTCATGGCTTATGTCTTCGTCCTTCCTCTGTCGACCATCTTCTCGCGTACTCTGACGCCGATTGGGCCGGTTGTCCAGAAACCCGTCGTTCCACATCCGGTTATTGTGTTTTCTTGGGTGATAATCTCATCTTTTGGTCCTCTAAATGTCAGCCTTTCGTCTCTCGGTCTAGTGCTGAGGCTGAATATCGTAATGTAGCTAATGTCGTCTCCAAAACTTCTTGGCTTTGCAATCTCCTTTTTTATTTGCATTGTCCTTTACCTAGAGCGACTATTGTTTATTGTGATAACATTAGCCCCGTTTATCTAGCTTCTAATCCCATACAACATCAACGTACTAAACATATAGAGATTGATATTCATTTTGTAAGAGATAAAGTTGCCTTACGTAAAGTTGTGATACATGTTCCGTCTGCTCACCAATTTGCCGACATCTTCACTAAGATTTACCCTCACTGCTATTTTTGGACTTCAGATCCAGTCAAAGCATTCGAGAATCTCCTGCTACGACTGCGAGGGAGTGTTAAAATGGGAAATATATGGTATATCTTTTGTTATTGTGTATATCTTATCTTGTATGATAAATTAGGGTTTTATGTTTCCTTCTGTAATTATTTATACGTGAGTTGCAATACAGTTTTCCCTATGAGGTTTTCCTACTCTAATAGAAACTTTATTAAATTTAAAACATGTATTTGTTCCTTTTCTTTATAGTTTTTCCTCTTTCTAAATCACTTTTTTTCTTCTTCTTCTTAATGATAATGGTCAATAATTTATCTATTATACGAATAAACTTGACCAAATTAAGCAATTGATATCACGTTAAATTATGGTGAATTTCACATACCAACTCTTCAATATAGTTCTCTCTAGCCGATATATTAAATGAGAATATGAGATATAATCATAGAATAATTTACTATAGCAATGCAATATTGGTTACTAAAAGTGCAGAATATTTTTTATTGAAAAAAAAAAGACTTTTAATATATGCTTAGATTATTCTCTTATAGCTTATACATTTCATTTGAAAATCGATTAGTTACAAGAAAATGAGTATGATGAGTAAGTGCATGTTACTAAAACTAATGCATAAGACATGGATAATTTTAACAAATTAATTTTTATAAATTATCATTTTAGTTACTTCAGATGTATAGAATGAACTATGTTATGATTCAATATTAAATTTAATTTCGTTCTGTTGAATTGTGAACAAAGAAGGTATGTTATATTAGTAGCAAAATAAAAAGAATACGAGAATATACTTTAGAAGATATAAAACTATTTAAAATGGTAAATTCATTTTGTAAATTATTTAACTTGATTAAAAAGTAAAATAAGAGAGAAAGAATAATTGATAATTCATTAAGAATAAGAAGAAACGATGGAAAAATATAAGAGGTGCTAAATTTTGTATGATGCTATTCTTACAAAGGTTTTTTGAAATATTCTAAATTCATCATAGGAATTATTTTTTATCCATTGAAGGATATTCTTATCAATATATTAAAATGAAAAGGAATATGGAGTGATTTTATCAAAATGAGGAGTGTTAATATCAATACCCTTATATTATTAGGACTTTACACAATGAAATTACATACAGATAATAATAATAATTAAAAAAGAAAAAAAAGGATATAGAGTCACGTGAGGTTACTCTTATTTATTAATTTATTCAATAAATATAAAATTGAGAAAACATAATGCAAATTCTAGCATGTGTTACCCATGTGGGTCAACATTAACCACCTGCATCCATATTGCATCGCTAATAGTGTGCTTTATTAACCACTATGATAATTGATAGTCATGTATGATGGCACCGTGAGATAAAAAAATGCATTTCGTACACTTAATCAAATGAGAAAATAGCTAATTTATTCAAATTTTAAGCATCTATCTATAAATTTAATACTGATAGAAATATTATGGTATACATGTCAAGAACAATGGTACTAGGGCTAAGACCATTAACCTATTCCATTTAGAGATATTGCACATGTCGGACTTAATAATTAAGTTCTGCATTCTTGTGAAAGGAATCAAAAGGTACGACTCTATCATGTTTCTAGAAATAATTTAATTTCTATGTTTTCATAGTCTCTATTAAAGTTATTCATTTTCAATATCTAATATACTGACTTCATTAGTTTTTAAAGATATTTATTTAATAATATCATCCACCAAAGATTATAAATATTATTTTTAATACTTCACTATTTAAAAGGATATATGTTACCAATGTAGAAAATAAAAACTTAAAAATTTATTTAAGTGCAATTGCATAAGTTAAAGATGCTGAATTTTTAATTTTATCTTTTTTACATTTTCAATTTGATCCACAAAGAAAAATGAATTTTTAACTGATATCATAACATAGTTTAAAATTTTAGTTAATCTAATTTGATGCTTGATAAATTTATTTTTAATAATCTTTTCGGAAGGAATGATCGAAACCAAACAAGTCTTCCATTAAATACAATGACAACATTGAAAATTAGAACTCAAAAACTTCATAATAATTCAATAACTTATAGTTGTTCAACATAAGTTCATTGACAAGGTGAGTTTCTTATTTGAACATTTACCTCCGTGAATCTTTAAGAATGAGCTTTATATAATTTCTAAAAATAACATCAAATCTAAACAATGGGTAAAATAATTTAAGAAAATATTTGATATTCTTATATTCTATTTTCATTTCAACACTTATCAATTAAAGAGAAGAAGATTAATGTCACCAACAATCATATATTTAAAGAGAGGAACAGATAATTGAATATTCAAGAAGAATAATAAAAATAATCTGGAAAATTTGTATTTTTGGTCCCTCTTATACACTGCTCATCAGATATTATCCGTAAACTATATATCATATTTTCATCAAATTTAGTCATTCCGTTTAATTTTCCGTCAAATCAGTAACTGTTGAGACTAATTAAAATGTCAAAAATTATATTTTGCACTCCAGAAGCACAAATTTTGGTAATTTCCACCCTCAAAAAAGAATAACTAATGTTTTACCATTTTATCATAAATTTCGAAGTTGCAGCTAACCATGCATGTCTCAAGTGATGCCTCCCACAACAGCCGTACAAGTATGGTTACTGGGAGCTAAATGTGCTGCCCTATACACGTTGATATTAAATGCACACGCGCCAAAGCGGGTCCACCCCATTGTTCTGAAAATCGGACCGAACAACGATCGAAAAAGTGACCGGGTCACCGGTTTAACCGTCGTGGTCAACCGCGGTCAAACCGGTGACGTCATAATTATGCATTAAACAATATTAATATACTATTAAATATATAAAATATGAAAAAAATATGTATTTCCTATATATATATATGTATTGAACTGAAAGAAAACACTGAGATTTCTTCTTTACCTAAACAGTATCTCAAGTATACACAAAATCTACATATCAAAATACATTTCATTAAAGCAATACTGATTCAAAAATGAAGAAACATAAAAGTAATGAGGGGAGGAAAATTGCAGCAATTGGAACCCTAGGTAATAGGTATGAGCGAGGTAATTTGGGGGGGACCAATTTCAGATTTTTAGATTTTAAAAGGTTGGAGTTTATTTATTTTCAGAACCGCCTGGTTCTTTAATTTAGGACCGATTTTACCGGTTGAACCGGCGGTTCGAGCGGTTTTGACCGATTTTGAGCCCTAAACGGGTTTTTTCGCATAACCGGACCTCCGATTTTCACAATATTGGTCCACCCAATTTGAATACTCTCATCAACGCTTTCCGAATCGTGCGCGAGAGCATATTGAGATTCCTTTACCCGAGCCTGAATTACCTCCAAATTAACATGGGGTTGAACTCCGTATTGAGCATGCATGCAACGTTTCCTTTCCTTAAGGCTAATAAATTTATGACTTAATTGCCGTTAATTTTCTAAATTAAAAATTAATCAATCATCATTTTGTATAGAAATTGTTTCATTTAAAACTTTTATAATGATATGATACTAATTATGATTGCAATTTTAGATATCAGATTTTTTTTAATTTCCTTTAACATATATATATATATATATTGGATAATTACCATATTAAAATAAAAAATAAATTATATAAAAATTTAAATATCTAATATTAAAAAATAAGACCAAATTATAATAATATCTCGATTTAAAAATTTTACAATAAAAAAATCTTGATAAAGAAAATCAATAGATCAATTCTCAACTAAATAAATAAAGGATAATCTAGTCCAGTTCTTAATTTCTTCATCGATGGATCGGAAATCGGGAAAAACCAACGGATTTCGATTCTCAATTCTCGAAAATAAGGTTAGTTATTATCAATTTTTACTCAAAACTCTTCCTATTTGATGCAGGCTTAATTTTAATCGGTTTGAATTTGCTCGCGTATGTGTCTCAGAT
This sequence comes from Buddleja alternifolia, assembly GCA_019426215.1. Taxonomy (NCBI): domain Eukaryota; kingdom Viridiplantae; phylum Streptophyta; class Magnoliopsida; order Lamiales; family Scrophulariaceae; genus Buddleja; species Buddleja alternifolia. The sequence continues at coordinate 45,063,319 of CM033391.1, read as the reverse complement.
ATTGAGTTTTAATTAGCGGTGAAAATTTTGTTGATCCAGTGTTTCGGATGATTTATACGTATTTTTTTTTCTCTTGGAACGACGCCGTTGTGATCGCAGACATGAGATCTGGAAGTTGAACTGTATAAGCGGTTGTATTGATGTAGATTTATGTTTTTTTTTTTTTTGTTTATTTATTTTTCTGTCCTCTTATTTTATGCTTAATGATGTGATCGCTTGGTGAAATGGAGTGTAATGATTTATGTTTTGGTTTAAATTTGGTGTTTAATTTCCTCAGCACTTTGTTCTCATGGGAAAGTTCAATTTTTGTGCTAGAGTAAGTCTGCAAAGGTGAGCATATTTGAAAATAAAGTTGCAAGTATTTTAAGCATGGAAATGTCACGTGTAATATTTAGGGCTAAACCGAGCTACTCGAGATCAATCACTAAAAGTTTATTTGAGTTTAGTTCATTACCATATCAAATCAAACTTGAAAGGCAAGATTCGAAGCTGCTCATACTCTAAGTTATGAAACTCGCTTCGATTAGTAAAAAATGGTAAAATATGTGCAAAAAAAGTCAGACTACTTGAGCTCGAGTAGTGTTTGGCTTGATAAAAGTTTGTTTGAGCTCCGCTCGATCAATAATAAGCTTTTTTTTGATAAAGATCAACAATAAGCTTAAACACAAATTTTGAAACTCGATAATAATTCAAATAAGCTTGAACAATAACTTGTTCTGTTGGACAACCCTAGTAATATTAATTCATTTGATAGCTGCATATATGTTTTTTTTTTGTAAAAATACATGAAACTATGAACATGATTCTGTAAAAATGCCTCTAACAAAATGATTTTTTTGAAAAAAAAAAAGCCACAAGAATTTAAATAAAAAAGAAGCTAAAATATAAATAATTTTTGTGCCCCTTTCATATATAACCTTTTCACTGTTTGGCCCGGCCTGGGCCACGAAATGAGATGGCCCAACAAGCCCGGTTAAAGTGGGCCTAGACCGGGCTCAGCCAGGCCAGGGAACATACTGTTTTTGGCCCGACCTAGAACTAGAAAGGTTTATAAATTTTTTGCTATCATTTTAATAAAAATTAAGGTTGACCAAGTGGTTAAGGATCCCTTAACCATTCTTGAGACCAGGGTTTGAACCTTCTTGGCTTCATTTAGATTAATTTTGTAAATTAAAAAAATTAAAAACTTACATTTACACACCTATACTTTATAAAACATTATGAATAACCATTTGTCCTCATTTAAATTGATTTTGTTAATTAGAAAAGCTTAAAACTTAGTTAACACACTTATAATTTACAAAACATTACAAATAACACCAAATGAGTATACTTGTCCCAAAAAATATGGTTTTCAGGTTGAAAAAAAATTCCCACCAAAGTAAGGGTATTTTCAGCAGTTCACAAAAATTTCTAACGGCTCCATACAAAAACTCTAACGAAAGGTGAGAGATGTTGAACGGAAGCTCTAGGGTGTTAGAGACGTAATATATTAAACTAGACGGTGTAATTTTTAATTAGGAAATACTTCACGGATACCCAGTGTAATTATCCCCATATGTATATATAAATTTCATATACATTACAATCATTACAAACCTGTTTCAATATATTGTTCACTCATTAACTAAATACTAACTCAATTTGTTCAAACAAAAATTTACATAATTTGATTGTTATAGTAATTTTTGTTCCAATTGGTCTAAAAGTATTTTTGAAGACAAAGAAAGGTCTTGAGCACAAGAAGCAGAATATGAACATATAATTGAATCACGCATGACAAGTCATTCTCTTACAAAATCAAGGATGCTGCGAAATTCGAAGTTAGACCATCTCTTTGTTAATTTCTATTGCAGTGGACTCAAAGGATACTAACAAGTAATTTAGGAGAATTTCACTACACATATTTCCAGGTATTGAAAACTTAATATTGATACTCAGAAACCATAAGAAATAACATTACAAATACTACAAATAATATTACAAATATCAGTCAAACAGTACAGTATTGTTTGGGATAGGCAAAAAGAAAAACTTTTGATAAGCACAATCTCACACACAATTTTGAAATAAGCACGTAACCACTTGATACACACATCAACACACTCACAAAGTATTTTCTTTTCCTTCGCTTTGGCGTTAATTAAGTCCGATTTTTATTCTTCAAAGTTCTCTTGTAGCACAAATCATCTCTCCATTACCTGCAACACTAATTTCATTAAATCCAGTGATAGAGCATATCTAAATCAAAGTCGGAATATTGAGTTACTCATTTAAAATTACGTTATTGGTCATATGTTTGTCAATTCTAATGAGTAATCAAATCAGCAATGTATAACTAATATAAATGAATGCAATGGATGCAATCTCTGAGCCAATCTAATTTACGAACAAACTTGTAGACTTATGATTATTATCTACAAGCAGAAGAGTCATGTATCTATGCAACTAATTTCATTGAACATAATCAGGATATAGTCAGAAATATAGTTTTGGGGCGAATACAAAATAAAGGGGGAAAAATTGGAAAATTCTAAAATTTGGGATGGTGGGGAGGGAGGCGGTGGGTGTCTCCATTACGAACCCCTTGACTCAGACCCTGTAATGCCACCGTCTAAAACTCCTGAAGTGTGAAAGATCAAAATAAGTTATTTGACTACATAGAGAAATGATATCTTCAGATAATGTACACATACGGAAAAGAAAATAGTCTTTGCATTTAAGTAACTGAAACATTGAATTTGAGTTACCTCGCTAGCCCAGCTGCCAGTCATGCCTAGAGTTTTCCATGAAAAATGAACAAAAACTTGCAAGGCTTTATCTCCGCAGCTCTCTCGAACCTTATGTATTTCCTTCGCGTGAGCTACAACTGAAGGGTTGCAGTCAACTAGCTTGATCATTTTGAGCCTATGGATATTTCCAATTGCGTAGGGTATCTTTTCAATTTGTAGCAGTGCCTAATAATTAGGCGTTCCAGCAATGGGAAACAGTTGAAACTGTCTCCCAAGTACTCTAGGTCACTGTCTTCAATTAGCAAAACTTTGAGTCCTAAGAAGTCCCGTTCATTTACTTCCCAATTTGGGCCTCGAAAGGCATAGCCTCGCAATTTGAGTACTTCAAGATTATGATGTTTAGCAATTGTCTTCATGTATTCCCAAGGATATCCAAACCCACTCAAACTCAGCTTCTTCAGACCGGGTGGTAAACTTGAAATAGGGGCAACAACTTGAGACCTGGTGTTGGGGTTTACAACGACACATTTGAGTGATTTAAGTTGATGGAGATGGGCAAGATGATCAAAGAAAGACAAAGCTTCAGCATTGTCCAATGTTAATTCTATTTGAATTCCTAATTTTTTTAAATTCGGGATACCTTGAAGAACCTTCTTAGTACAATTATGGGCATTCACATCTAAAAGTGTTACCAGATTTGGTAAGGAACCACCACATGGATCGGGTAGGTCGCTTCCCATGACTTGGAGATGTCTCAATTCTTTCATATTCCATGTCTCCACAGGCAGATATGATTGAGCCCTACTAGATTTGATGCGCAAAGATTGGCGAACAATCAAGTATTGAAGATTCCAGAGTTTGGATATAGATGTCGGCAACATTCCATTATAAGTGAAGGCAAAGTACCTTAGCTGAAGTAGTTTTAGTACCTCAGTAGGGAAGAAGTAGAAGCGGATTGCAAGACCATCTAATACCCTGAGCAACCTCAAGCCAAAACACAGTGGTACTGGATATTGATGGGGTGGACCGGTACATAGGAGAGAACGTGTCGTAGTTGAAACAGATGCCATGGACTCATGCACATCTTTAATGCCAAACAAAACGTTGTTATGGATACACAGTCGATGCTGGTTTTGTATATGTTCGGTGACACTATTGGCATAACTACTTAAGACATGCATAAACTTTTCCTTCCCAGCTTCACGGACACACACATGCCAGAAGACAGAATGGACTTTGCAGCTTTTAAGAGTACCTCTCGTGCTCTGCTTACCTAGCATAATAAGATTTTTGTTGGCAAGTTCTATTAAACAATCCACAAGATACTCTTCCAAGGCTTTGAATTGACTTGGTTCAAGAAATCCCTCAACAGACCACAAATTAATGAGCTTGGAAGTGGGGATCTCATAATTTTTAGGAAATGCAGCCATATAGAGAAAACATGCCTTTAAATGAGGAAGCAAATGCTTGTAACTCAAAAGTAGTATATTTGACAATTCATCGTCTGCATCGATGACAACTGCATTTCCATTCTCTGTTATGTGGTTCCAGTACTCCAACGTCATCTCGGCCTTCAATAGATGCTTTCCAACTGCGACGATCAAGAGAGGAAGTCCCTCACAATTCTTGGCAATCTTTTTTCCAGCTTTCACAAGTTCAGGAGGGCATAACTTGTCTTGAAACAAATTCCCACGAAGGAGATGCCAACTTTCTTCTTTATTCAGGATCTTCATTTCGTGTACCTCTCCATTTGTGATGAGAGGATGAGCTACTTCGTGTAGCCTAGTTGTCAGCAAGATTCGACTTCCATTATGATCATCTGGAAATAATCTTTTGAACTCAAGCCAGGTACATAGGTCCCATATATCATCTAACACAAGTAGGTATCTCCTACGTTTCAAACTTAATGACGCATAATCTTGTATATATTTCACACTTTCAATAAGGATATATAAAGTCAGGTGAAGTTCCTCTTATTTATTAATTTATTCAATAAATATAAAATTGAGAAAATAATGCAAATTCTATCATGCGTTACCCATGTGGGTCAACTTTAATCACCTGCATCCATATTGGATAGCTAATAGTTTGCTTCACTAATCATTATGGTAGTCATGTATGATGGCATTGTGCGATAAAAAATGTATTTCGTACACTTAGTCATCAAATGAGAATATAAGGAATTTATTCAAATTTTAAGCAACCTAAATCTATCTATAAATTTTATACTGATAAAAGTATTGTAGTACATATGCCAAGAACAATGGTACTAGGACTAAGGCCATTAAACTATTCCACACAGAGATATTGCACCCGTCGGGTGTACTAATTAAGTTCTCCATTCTTGTGAATGTAATCCAAAGATACAACTCTATCATGTTTCTAGAAATATTTGAATTTCTAAGTTTTTATAGTCTCTATTAATTTTATTCATTTTTAATATCTATTATATTGACAATACTTCTTTAAAAACATTTGTTTAATAATGTCGTCTAACAAAGATTATAAAATATTATTTTTAATACTTAACTATTTAAAAGGATATATGTTACCAATGTAGAAAATAAAAACTTCAAAATTTCTTTAATTACAATTGCATAAGTGAAGACAATTAAAATTTGTAGCCAATTAAATGGCGACACGTGTAAATTAATATCAAATAAATTCATTTATTTACATTTAAGGATTTAATAAAAAAAAATTTATTCTTAAATTAAATAATTGAATAATTGATATTTAAATACTTATTGTATTGACCAATTATGAGGTGCCATGTGGCAATTTTAATCATAATTAAATAATGGTGATTATGAAAAGTCTTCCACCCCTACAACTATAAATAGGGGTTCAAATTCAAGGATTCATGGACCAATTTCACCAATTCACAAGTGCATTTGAGCAAGAGAAAACAAGAGAAGTTCCCAAAGTCTCTCTACAAGTTCTTCAAATTCAAGAAGGCGTTCAAGGCAAACTTCAAGGCGTTCTAAGCAAAATTCATCAAATTATAACGTTTGATTCGAGATTAAGGTGCTAAACCCTCGAATAAACGTTATAGAAGTTCAAATCAAGTTAAAGGAAGATCAAAGCGACGAGTCAACCTTGAAGCTTTCAACTTTCCCAAATCATTTACATCGTTGATCTGAGATTAAGCTATCGAGCCCTCGCATCAACGTTATAAATATTCAAATCCACATTGGAGAAGATCAAAGAAGTGATTTCTGCTCCAATATTCAAATCAAAGTTCTTGAAGTGAAGAATCAGAGGATAAATAATTAGAGATTTGTACTCATTAAATCGTTTGATTCAATTAAATATATTTTGTACAACATTTCTTGTTTGTTAAATTGCAGACTTAAAATTTGTTGTTTACAAATTTTGGCACGCCCAGTGGGACAATCTCTACCTCTCATCTCTTCACTTAATCAAAAGTTCAAAGTTTCACAATGAATGCCCCGAAGAACGCATCGTTCCAAATCGCCGCTTCAATTTCTTCAAGTGCTACGGTCAATGGTATCGGCGTCGTGACGAGGAGCATGTCCAAAAGACTTCAAACATCTTCTGAGTCGACTCATTTCCTTGGATCTGTTGAAAAGGAGTTGCATCATCTTAGCAACATACGCGATGGTGATGAATCTCCTCCGACCTCCCCTCGGTCGACATCAAGTTACTCATTTACTTCAAACATAGCTCCTGTTATGATGACAAATGCTACAACTCTGGAAGAACAAATGGCCAACTTGACAAAAATTATCGATGGATTTGCCAAGCATATGGAAGAACAAGATTCTCAAATCTCAAAATTGATGAATAGAATGGATAATAGCGAGGCTAGTCGCTCACAAGAAAAACAACCGAAAATCCTCGATGAAGCAGAAGCATCTGAAAGGCAACAATCAAAGAGAAATGAGAAATCTCCCATTGAAGATTTTCAGGTATCGTCAGATGGATTGATCCCCATTGATCAGCTGAAGGAATTTATCATGGGAACTATCAAGGATAAACTCGATGGAGGTTCCAAGTCATCGTTGGCTTACACGAAGCCATATACCCAAAGAATCGATAGACTCAAGATGCCGAATGGTTACCAACCTCCCAAATTCCATCAATTCGAAGGTTTGGGTAACCCAAAGCAACACGTAGCCCATTTCATTGAAACATGTAATAATGCTGGGACTTACGGAGACCATCTCGTCAAGCAATTCGTCCGGTCACTTAAAGGGAATGCATTCGACTGGTACACGGACTTGGAAGCTGGATCAATTGATAATTGGGAACAGCTGGAACATGAATTTCTCAACCGCTTCTACAGCACCCGAAGGACTGTTAGCATGGTGGAGCTCACTAACTTTCGCCAGTGGAAAGAAGAGGCAGTTATTGATTATATCAATCGTTGGAGGAATTTAAGCCTCAATTGCAAGGATCGCTTATCTGAAGCATCAGCCATAGAAATGTGCATCCAGGGGATGCATTGGGGTCTTCGGTACATCCTTCAAGGGATTCAACCCAAGACATTTGAAGAACTAGCTACTCGAGCACATGATATGGAACTAAGTATGTCATCAAGTGGAATTGGGGGACCACCCATCCAGAATCCTCAGAAGGTCGTAGAGAAACAAGAATTCAAGAAAGGGGGTAAATCATTTTCCAAAGCCCCAAACAAAGAGTCTATGGCAGTGAATGCAACACCCATCAAGTTACGAGCCAAGGCAAATGATGAGAACGACGGAAAGAGAGATACTTCGCAAGATAAAGTGCAAAGAAGATCAACTCTGAAAGAAATGCAAGCAAAGCAATACCCGTTCCTTGACTCCGATGTCTCTGGAATATTTGATGATTTGCTTAATGCAAATCTCATTGATCTGCCTACGATGAAACGACCAGAAGAAGCCGGGCGTATAGATGATCCTAAATATTGCAAGTATCATCGCCTAGTGGGGCACCCAATTCACGACTGTTTCATATTCAAAGATAAAGTGATGCAGCTGGCTCGTCAAGGAAAGATATCTCTTGAAGAAGATAACGTAACTGCCAACGTCGTATCTGTCACGTTGAGACTAATTAAAATGTCAAAAATTATATTTTGCACTCCAGAAGCACAAATTTTGGTAATTTCCACCCTCAAAAAAGAATAACTAATGTTTTACCATTTTATCATAAATTTCGAAGTTGCAGCTAACCATGCATGTCTCAAGTGATGCCTCCCACAACAGCCGTACAAGTATGGTTACTGGGAGCTAAATGTGCTGCCCTATACACGTTGATATTAAATGTACACGCGCCAAAGCGGGTCCACCCCATTGTTCTGAAAATCGGACCGAACAACGATCGAAAAAGTGACCGGGTCACCGGTTTAACCGTCGTGGTCAACCGCGGTCAAACCGGTGACGTCATAATTATGCATTAAACAATATTAATATACTATTAAATATATAAAATATGAAAAAAATATGTATTTCCTATATATATATATGTATTGAACTGAAAGAAAACACTGAGATTTCTTCTTTACCTAAACAGTATCTCAAGTATACACAAAATCTACATATCAAAATACATTTCATTAAAGCAATACTGATTCAAAAATGAAGAAACATAAAAGTAATGAGGGGAGGAAAATTGCAGCAATTGGAACCCTAGGTAATAGGTATGAGCGAGGTAATTTGGGGGGGACCAATTTCAGATTTTTAGATTTTAAAAGGTTGGAGTTTATTTATTTTCAGAACCGCCTGGTTCTTTAATTTAGGACCGATTTTACCGGTTGAACCGGCGGTTCGAGCGGTTTTGACCGATTTTGAGCCCTAAACGGGTTTTTTTTTCGCATAACCGGACCTCCGATTTTCACAATATTGGTCCACCCAATTTGAATACTCTCATCAACGCTTTCCGAATCGTGCGCGAGAGCATATTGAGATTCCTTTACCCGAGCCTGAATTACCTCCAAATTAACATGGGGTTGAACTCCGTATTGAGCATGCATGCAACGTTTCCTTTCCTTAAGGCTAATAAATTTATGACTTAATTGCCGTTAATTTTCTAAATTAAAAATTAATCAATCATCATTTTGTATAGAAATTGTTTCATTTAAAACTTTTATAATGATATGATACTAATTATGATTGCAATTTTAGATATCAGATTTTTTTTAATTTCCTTTAACATATATATATATATATTGGATAATTACCATATTAAAATAAAAAATAAATTATATAAAAATTTAAATATCTAATATTAAAAAATAAGACCAAATTATAATAATATCTCGATTTAAAAATTTTACAATAAAAAAATCTTGATAAAGAAAATCAATAGATCAATTCTCAACTAAATAAATAAAGGATAATCTAGTCCAGTTCTTAATTTCTTCATCGATGGATCGGAAATCGGGAAAAACCAACGGATTTCGATTCTCAATTCTCGAAAATAAGGTTAGTTATTATCAATTTTTACTCAAAACTCTTCCTATTTGATGCAGGCTTAATTTTAATCGGTTTGAATTTGCTCGCGTATGTGTCTCAGATATTGAGTTTTAATTAGCGGTGAAAATTTTGTTGATCCAGTGTTTCGGATGATTTATACGTATTTTTTTTTCTCTTGGAACGACGCCGTTGTGATCGCAGACATGAGATCTGGAAGTTGAACTGTATAAGCGGTTGTATTGATGTAGATTTATGTTTTTTTTTTTTTTTGTTTATTTATTTTTCTGTCCTCTTATTTTATGCTTAATGATGTGATCGCTTGGTGAAATGGAGTGTAATGATTTATGTTTTGGTTTAAATTTGGTGTTTAATTTCCTCAGCACTTTGTTCTCATGGGAAAGTTCAATTTTTGTGCTAGAGTAAGTCTGCAAAGGTGAGCATATTTGAAAATAAAGTTGCAAGTATTTTAAGCATGGAAATGTCACGTGTAATATTTAGGGCTAAACCGAGCTACTCGAGATCAATCACTAAAAGTTTATTTGAGTTTAGTTCATTACCATATCAAATCAAACTTGAAAGGCAAGATTCGAAGCTGCTCATACTCTAAGTTATGAAACTCGCTTCGATTAGTAAAAAATGGTAAAATATGTGCAAAAAAAGTCAGACTACTTGAGCTCGAGTAGTGTTTGGCTTGATAAAAGTTTGTTTGAGCTCCGCTCGATCAATAATAAGCTTTTTTTTGATAAAGATCAACAATAAGCTTAAACACAAATTTTGAAACTCGATAATAATTCAAATAAGCTTGAACAATAACTTGTTCTGTTGGACAACCCTAGTAATATTAATTCATTTGATAGCTGCATATATGTTTTTTTTTTGTAAAAATACATGAAACTATGAACATGATTCTGTAAAAATGCCTCTAACAAAATGATTTTTTTGAAAAAAAAAAAGCCACAAGAATTTAAATAAAAAAGAAGCTAAAATATAAATAATTTTGTGCCCCTTTCATATATAACCTTTTCACTGTTTGGCCCGGCCTGGGCCACGAAATGAGATGGCCCAACAAGCCCGGTTAAAGTGGGCCTAGACCGGGCTCAGCCAGGCCAGGGAACATACTGTTTTTGGCCCGACCTAGAACTAGAAAGGTTTATAATTTTTTTGCTATCATTTTAATAAAAATTAAGGTTGACCAAGTGGTTAAGGATCCCTTAACCATTCTTGAGACCAGGGTTTGAACCTTCTTGGCTTCATTTAGATTAATTTTGTAAATTAAAAAAATTAAAAACTTACATTTACACACCTATACTTTATAAAACATTATGAATAACCATTTGTCCTCATTTAAATTGATTTTGTTAATTAGAAAAGCTTAAAACTTAGTTAACACACTTATAATTTACAAAACATTACAAATAACACCAAATGAGTATACTTGTCCCAAAAAATATGGTTTTCAGGTTGAAAAAAAATTCCCACCAAAGTAAGGGTATTTTCAGCAGTTCACAAAAATTTCTAACGGCTCCATACAAAAAACTCTAACGAAAGGTGAGAGATGTTGAACGGAAGCTCTAGGGTGTTAGAGACGTAATATATTAAACTAGACGGTGTAATTTTTAATTAGGAAATACTTCACGGATACCCAGTGTAATTATCCCCATATGTATATATAAATTTCATATACATTACAATCATTACAAACCTGTTTCAATATATTGTTCACTCATTAACTAAATACTAACTCAATTTGTTCAAACAAAAATTTACATAATTTGATTGTTATAGTAATTTTTGTTCCAATTGGTCTAAAAGTATTTTTGAAGACAAAGAAAGGTCTTGAGCACAAGAAGCAGAATATGAACATATAATTGAATCACGCATGACAAGTCATTCTCTTACAAAATCAAGGATGCTGCGAAATTCGAAGTTAGACCATCTCTTTGTTAATTTCTATTGCAGTGGACTCAAAGGATACTAACAAGTAATTTAGGAGAATTTCACTACACATATTTCCAGGTATTGAAAACTTAATATTGATACTCAGAAACCATAAGAAATAACATTACAAATACTACAAATAATATTACAAATATCAGTCAAACAGTACAGTATTGTTTGGGATAGGCAAAAAGAAAAACTTTTGATAAGCACAATCTCACACACAATTTTGAAATAAGCACGTAACCACTTGATACACACATCAACACACTCACAAAGTATTTTCTTTTCCTTCGCTTTGGCGTTAATTAAGTCCGATTTTTATTCTTCAAAGTTCTCTTGTAGCACAAATCATCTCTCCATTACCTGCAACACTAATTTCATTAAATCCAGTGATAGAGCATATCTAAATCAAAGTCGGAATATTGAGTTACTCATTTAAAATTACGTTATTGGTCATATGTTTGTCAATTCTAATGAGTAATCAAATCAGCAATGTATAACTAATATAAATGAATGCAATGGATGCAATCTCTGAGCCAATCTAATTTACGAACAAACTTGTAGACTTATGATTATTATCTACAAGCAGAAGAGTCATGTATCTATGCAACTAATTTCATTGAACATAATCAGGATATAGTCAGAAATATAGTTTTGGGGCGAATACAAAATAAAGGGGGAAAAATTGGAAAATTCTAAAATTTGGGATGGTGGGGAGGGAGGCGGTGGGTGTCTCCATTACGAACCCCTTGACTCAGACCCTGTAATGCCACCGTCTAAAACTCCTGAAGTGTGAAAGATCAAAATAAGTTATTTGACTACATAGAGAAATGATATCTTCAGATAATGTACACATACGGAAAAGAAAATAGTCTTTGCATTTAAGTAACTGAAACATTGAATTTGAGTTACCTCGCTAGCCCAGCTGCCAGTCATGCCTAGAGTTTTCCATGAAAAATGAACAAAAACTTGCAAGGCTTTATCTCCGCAGCTCTCTCGAACCTTATGTATTTCCTTCGCGTGAGCTACAACTGAAGGGTTGCAGTCAACTAGCTTGATCATTTTGAGCCTATGGATATTTCCAATTGCGTAGGGTATCTTTTTCAATTTGTAGCAGTGCCTAATAATTAGGCGTTCCAGCAATGGGAAACAGTTGAAACTGTCTCCCAAGTACTCTAGGTCACTGTCTTCAATTAGCAAAACTTTGAGTCCTAAGAAGTCCCGTTCATTTACTTCCCAATTTGGGCCTCGAAAGGCATAGCCTCGCAATTTGAGTACTTCAAGATTATGATGTTTAGCAATTGTCTTCATGTATTCCCAAGGATATCCAAACCCACTCAAACTCAGCTTCTTCAGACCGGGTGGTAAACTTGAAATAGGGGCAACAACTTGAGACCTGGTGTTGGGGTTTACAACGACACATTTGAGTGATTTAAGTTGATGGAGATGGGCAAGATGATCAAAGAAAGACAAAGCTTCAGCATTGTCCAATGTTAATTCTATTTGAATTCCTAATTTTTTTAAATTCGGGATACCTTGAAGAACCTTCTTAGTACAATTATGGGCATTCACATCTAAAAGTGTTACCAGATTTGGTAAGGAACCACCACATGGATCGGGTAGGTCGCTTCCCATGACTTGGAGATGTCTCAATTCTTTCATATTCCATGTCTCCACAGGCAGATATGATTGAGCCCTACTAGATTTGATGCGCAAAGATTGGCGAACAATCAAGTATTGAAGATTCCAGAGTTTGGATATAGATGTCGGCAACATTCCATTATAAGTGAAGGCAAAGTACCTTAGCTGAAGTAGTTTTAGTACCTCAGTAGGGAAGAAGTAGAAGCGGATTGCAAGACCATCTAATACCCTGAGCAACCTCAAGCCAAAACACAGTGGTACTGGATATTGATGGGGTGGACCGGTACATAGGAGAGAACGTGTCGTAGTTGAAACAGATGCCATGGACTCATGCACATCTTTAATGCCAAACAAAACGTTGTTATGGATACACAGTCGATGCTGGTTTTGTATATGTTCGGTGACACTATTGGCATAACTACTTAAGACATGCATAAACTTTTCCTTCCCAGCTTCACGGACACACACATGCCAGAAGACAGAATGGACTTTGCAGCTTTTAAGAGTACCTCTCGTGCTCTGCTTACCTAGCATAATAAGATTTTTGTTGGCAAGTTCTATTAAACAATCCACAAGATACTCTTCCAAGGCTTTGAATTGACTTGGTTCAAGAAATCCCTCAACAGACCACAAATTAATGAGCTTGGAAGTGGGGATCTCATAATTTTTAGGAAATGCAGCCATATAGAGAAAACATGCCTTTAAATGAGGAAGCAAATGCTTGTAACTCAAAAGTAGTATATTTGACAATTCATCGTCTGCATCGATGACAACTGCATTTCCATTCTCTGTTATGTGGTTCCAGTACTCCAACGTCATCTCGGCCTTCAATAGATGCTTTCCAACTGCGACGATCAAGAGAGGAAGTCCCTCACAATTCTTGGCAATCTTTTTTCCAGCTTTCACAAGTTCAGGAGGGCATAACTTGTCTTGAAACAAATTCCCACGAAGGAGATGCCAACTTTCTTCTTTATTCAGGATCTTCATTTCGTGTACCTCTCCATTTGTGATGAGAGGATGAGCTACTTCGTGTAGCCTAGTTGTCAGCAAGATTCGACTTCCATTATGATCATCTGGAAATAATCTTTTGAACTCAAGCCAGGTACATAGGTCCCATATATCATCTAACACAAGTAGGTATCTCCTACGTTTCAAACTTAATGACGCATAATCTTGTATATATTTCACACTTTCAATAAGGATATATAAAGTCAGGTGAAGTTCCTCTTATTTATTAATTTATTCAATAAATATAAAATTGAGAAAATAATGCAAATTCTATCATGCGTTACCCATGTGGGTCAACTTTAATCACCTGCATCCATATTGGATAGCTAATAGTTTGCTTCACTAATCATTATGGTAGTCATGTATGATGGCATTGTGCGATAAAAAATGTATTTCGTACACTTAGTCATCAAATGAGAATATAAGGAATTTATTCAAATTTTAAGCAACCTAAATCTATCTATAAATTTTATACTGATAAAAGTATTGTAGTACATATGCCAAGAACAATGGTACTAGGACTAAGGCCATTAAACTATTCCACACAGAGATATTGCACCCGTCGGGTGTACTAATTAAGTTCTCCATTCTTGTGAATGTAATCCAAAGATACAACTCTATCATGTTTCTAGAAATATTTGAATTTCTAAGTTTTTATAGTCTCTATTAATTTTATTCATTTTTAATATCTATTATATTGACAATACTTCTTTAAAAACATTTGTTTAATAATGTCGTCTAACAAAGATTATAAAATATTATTTTTAATACTTAACTATTTAAAAGGATATATGTTACCAATGTAGAAAATAAAAACTTCAAAATTTCTTTAATTACAATTGCATAAGTGAAGACAATTAAAATTTGTAGCCAATTAAATGGCGACACGTGTAAATTAATATCAAATAAATTCATTTATTTACATTTAAGGATTTAATAAAAAAAATTTATTCTTAAATTAAATAATTGAATAATTGATATTTAAATACTTATTGTATTGACCAATTATGAGGTGCCATGTGGCAATTTTAATCATAATTAAATAATGGTGATTATGAAAAGTCTTCCACCCCTACAACTATAAATAGGGGTTCAAATTCAAGGATTCATGGACCAATTTCACCAATTCACAAGTGCATTTGAGCAAGAGAAAACAAGAGAAGTTCCCAAAGTCTCTCTACAAGTTCTTCAAATTCAAGAAGGCGTTCAAGGCAAACTTCAAGGCGTTCTAAGCAAAATTCATCAAATTATAACGTTTGATTCGAGATTAAGGTGCTAAACCCTCGAATAAACGTTATAGAAGTTCAAATCAAGTTAAAGGAAGATCAAAGCGACGAGTCAACCTTGAAGCTTTCAACTTTCCCAAATCATTTACATCGTTTGATCTGAGATTAAGCTATCGAGCCCTCGCATCAACGTTATAAATATTCAAATCCACATTGGAGAAGATCAAAGAAGTGATTTCTGCTCCAATATTCAAATCAAAGTTCTTGAAGTGAAGAATCAGAGGATAAATAATTAGAGATTTGTACTCATTAAATCGTTTGATTCAATTAAATATATTTTGTACAACATTTCTTGTTTGTTAAATTGCAGACTTAAAATTTGTTGTTTACAAATTTTGGCACGCCCAGTGGGACAATCTCTACCTCTCATCTCTTCACTTAATCAAAAGTTCAAAGTTTCACAATGAATGCCCCGAAGAACGCATCGTTCCAAATCGCCGCTTCAATTTCTTCAAGTGCTACGGTCAATGGTATCGGCGTCGTGACGAGGAGCATGTCCAAAAGACTTCAAACATCTTCTGAGTCGACTCATTTCCTTGGATCTGTTGAAAAGGAGTTGCATCATCTTAGCAACATACGCGATGGTGATGAATCTCCTCCGACCTCCCCTCGGTCGACATCAAGTTACTCATTTACTTCAAACATAGCTCCTGTTATGATGACAAATGCTACAACTCTGGAAGAACAAATGGCCAACTTGACAAAAATTATCGATGGATTTGCCAAGCATATGGAAGAACAAGATTCTCAAATCTCAAAATTGATGAATAGAATGGATAATAGCGAGGCTAGTCGCTCACAAGAAAAACAACCGAAAATCCTCGATGAAGCAGAAGCATCTGAAAGGCAACAATCAAAGAGAAATGAGAAATCTCCCATTGAAGATTTTCAGGTATCGTCAGATGGATTGATCCCCATTGATCAGCTGAAGGAATTTATCATGGGAACTATCAAGGATAAACTCGATGGAGGTTCCAAGTCATCGTTGGCTTACACGAAGCCATATACCCAAAGAATCGATAGACTCAAGATGCCGAATGGTTACCAACCTCCCAAATTCCATCAATTCGAAGGTTTGGGTAACCCAAAGCAACACGTAGCCCATTTCATTGAAACATGTAATAATGCTGGGACTTACGGAGACCATCTCGTCAAGCAATTCGTCCGGTCACTTAAAGGGAATGCATTCGACTGGTACACGGACTTGGAAGCTGGATCAATTGATAATTGGGAACAGCTGGAACATGAATTTCTCAACCGCTTCTACAGCACCCGAAGGACTGTTAGCATGGTGGAGCTCACTAACTTTCGCCAGTGGAAAGAAGAGGCAGTTATTGATTATATCAATCGTTGGAGGAATTTAAGCCTCAATTGCAAGGATCGCTTATCTGAAGCATCAGCCATAGAAATGTGCATCCAGGGGATGCATTGGGGTCTTCGGTACATCCTTCAAGGGATTCAACCCAAGACATTTGAAGAACTAGCTACTCGAGCACATGATATGGAACTAAGTATGTCATCAAGTGGAATTGGGGGACCACCCATCCAGAATCCTCAGAAGGTCGTAGAGAAACAAGAATTCAAGAAAGGGGGTAAATCATTTTCCAAAGCCCCAAACAAAGAGTCTATGGCAGTGAATGCAACACCCATCAAGTTACGAGCCAAGGCAAATGATGAGAACGACGGAAAGAGAGATACTTCGCAAGATAAAGTGCAAAGAAGATCAACTCTGAAAGAAATGCAAGCAAAGCAATACCCGTTCCTTGACTCCGATGTCTCTGGAATATTTGATGATTTGCTT
Source organism: Buddleja alternifolia (assembly GCA_019426215.1). NCBI lineage: Eukaryota > Viridiplantae > Streptophyta > Magnoliopsida > Lamiales > Scrophulariaceae > Buddleja > Buddleja alternifolia. The sequence continues at coordinate 45,046,491 of CM033391.1, read as the reverse complement.
AATGCAAATCTCATTGATCTGCCTACGATGAAACGACCAGAAGAAGCCGGGCGTATAGATGATCCTAAATATTGCAAGTATCATCGCCTAGTGGGGCACCCAATTCACGACTGTTTCATATTCAAAGATAAAGTGATGCAGCTGGCTCGTCAAGGAAAGATATCTCTTGAAGAAGATAACGTAACTGCCAACGTCGTATCTGTCACGTTTGGGTCATCTAAGGTTATGATAGATAAAGACGCCAAATGGAGTGCCTGCGAAGAGCTTAACGATGCTAACTATCGCTCATGTAATGCAACACATGAACAAGAAAACTCTCCAAAAGAAGATAGTTTGTCTGAGGTAAGGTCTTCTGTTGATCACTGTTTGTCAACAATCGCTTTTACGGATGAAGATCTGTTACTTGGATCCAACCCTCATAATAGGCCATTATTTGTCACTTGCTACACTCATGAGCAAAGGGTAAATAGAATTTTGGTTGATGGAGGGTCTGCGGTCAACATTTTACCTTTGCATACGTTGAGAAAATTGGGGATTTCTGTTGACGAACTTTCTAGTAGTCGTCTGATGATCCAAGGCTTCAACCAAGGGGGGCAAAGAGCTGTCGGTATCATAAGGATGAAGCTAATGATGGGAGAGATGTCGTCAAACGCATTGTTCCATGTTATAGATGCTAGAACCTCTTACAACATGCTTCTAGGACGACCTTGGTTGCATGAGAATGGTGTGGTCCCTTCAACTTGGCACCAGTGCTTCAAATATTGCCAAGAGGGAATAGTAAAAAAGGTGTTGGCCGATGATAAACCTTTCACTGAAGCTGAGTCGCATTACGCCGATGCTAAATACTACCTTGAAGGACCAAAGACCACAAAGGCAGAAGCGTCACTTGATAAGAAGCCAAGAGAAGAAAATCAACAAACTACAAGGGGTGAGGCGAATGATACTCTACATTCCAACGGTGAAAATCACTCAAAAGTTGAATTGCCTCTCGTCAAAGATGAGTCATTAGAAGAATTGATACTACCTATGACGAGACTTGATATGAACAAGCCATCTCATCCGCCTCTTAAAGGATTTGTCCGCCCAATTGAAGGTGCCAAAGAAGAACATGGAGGAATCCGTACCGACAAGTTCTTCGATCCAAAGGCTTACAAACTCCTTACCAAAGTAGGGTACAACCCAAAAGAAGGCTCTATTTTGGGAAAACTCCCTCCAGAAGTCTCTGGTGAACAAGTTCATGGACTCAATGCTACTCAGATAATGCTTAGAGAAAGTGGGCACGCTATTCAGAGCCCTCGAATCGGTCTTGGGTTTGTCCCCCAAAATCCAATTCGCATCGCAATAAGAAGAGCTAGTAGCAACTATGTGAGTGAAGAAGCATTATCCTCAACAAAGTATATCTTTGACGAAAGTGGAAATAAGACGCGACGCATATCTGTCTTTGAAAGACTTGGTCCTCTAATGAAAAATGGCAATAAGAGAAACGATAGACGAAGGTGGGGTGTCTTGAAAAGGGCGAAGTACGCTATCAAAGTCAACAAATCACGTGCCACTACGAACCTTCGTAGTCTGATACCATCTCGCATGGGATGCGCTGATTTGACTATATCATGCGGTAAAGTCTTGAAAGCTAAATGGCAAACTATAGTCTTTACTCAAGTCCAGTACTATGATGAGGACGATAAAGAGAGTGTGGCGTCATCATATCACATCACTTCAAGAGAGGAAGATATTTTTGAAGAAGAAGAAAACGCAGAGACGGCACCACCTGAACTTGAAGAAGGTGTCAAAGCCACGGTCGACAAATTGAAAGAGATTAACCTCGGTGATGCCAACAATATTAGGCCAATTTACATAAGTGCTTTACTAACTGTCGACGAAGAAAAAGCCTACATTGAGTTGTTACATGAGTTCAAAGATGTATTCGCATGGTCGTACAAAGAAATGCCCGGCCTAGATCTAAAGGTAGCAGTCCATCATCTATCAATTAGAAAAGGGGCTCGTCCTATCAAGCAAGCCCAACGTCGATTTCGACCCGAGTTGGTCCCTTTAATTGAAACGGAAGTAAACAAACTCATTGAAGTTGGATTCATTCGTGAAGTCAAATACCCTACATGGATTTCAAGCATCGTTCCAGTGAGAAAGAAGAATGGACAAATCCGAGTGTGCGTTGACTTTAGGGACCTTAACGGAGCATGTCCCAAAGATGACTTTCTGTTGCCTATCGCTGAACTCATGATTGATGCTACTACCGGCCACGAAGCTCTATCTTTCATGGACGGGTCGTCCGGATATAATCAAATACGCATGGCACCAAAGGATGAAGAATTAACGGCATTTCGTACCCCAAAAGGTATATATTGCTATAAAGTAATGCCATTCGGACTAAAGAATGCAGGAGCAACCTATCAAAGGGCCATGCAAAAGATCTTTGACGACATGCTTCATAAAAATGTAGAGTGCTATGTCGATGACTTGGTTGTGAAGTCTAAAAGGCGAGTAGATCATCTCGTAGACCTAAAAAGGGTTTTTGAACGCTTACGAAGATATCAACTAAAGATGAATCCCCTAAAATGCGCATTCGGCGTAACATCGGGAAAGTTTCTTGGATTCATTGTTCGGCATCAGGGCATAGAAATTGAACAAGCAAAAATTGATGCAATCGCGAAAATGCCTGAACCCAGAAATATCCATGAGCTCAAAAGCCTGCAGGGGAAGCTAGCATATCTTCGAAGGTTTATCTCAAATTTGGCCGGTCGATGTCAACCATTTAGTCGCCTCATGAAGAAAGGTGTTCCATTTGAATGGGATGAATCTTGCAGAAATGCTTTCAAAAGCATAAAAACATATTTGATGAAGTCACCCGTGCTGGTTGCACCAGTCCCAGGACGCCCATTAATCCTTTACATTGCTGCTCAAGAACGTTCTGTGGGGGCATTACTCGCACAAGAGAATGATCATGGGAAAGAAAACGCTTTGTACTACTTGAGTAGGATGATGATGCCAAACGAGATAAAGTACTCGTCAATTGAAAAGATTTGCTTGGCTCTTATCTTCGCTATCCAAAAGTTAAAACATTACTTCCAAGCGCATATTGTTCGCCTTGTTTCAAAGGCAAACCCACTAAAGTATGTCATGTCGAAACCAGTGCTCTCCGATAGACTTGCGAGGTGGTACCTTCAATTGCAACAATTTGAGATTGTCTATGTTCCCCAAAAGGCTGTGAAGGGACAAGTTCTAGCTGACTTTTTGGCAGATCATCCTATCCCCGCCGAATGGGAGTTATCTGATGATCTACCCGACGAAGATGTCCTACTGGTTGAAGTTGCTCCCCCTTAGAAGATGTATTTTGATGGAGCTTCTCATAGAGAAGGAGCTGGCGCTGGAGTAGTTTTTATTACGTCTAATGGAGAAGTGTTACCATACTCCTTCACTCTGACTGAAAACTGCTCAAATAACGTTGCTGAATATCAGGTTAGAAATGGCTGTTGATATAAAACAATTGCACCTCAGAGTATTTGGAGACTCCAAATTGGTGATAAATCAATTAGAGGGATCATATGAAGTAAAAAAGTCTAACCTACTTCCATACTTCAACTATGCGAGACGACTTGTTGGATGGCTTGGGGATGTGACGATTGAGCATGTGCCGAGGAAAGACAATAAACAAGCTGATGCATTAGCAAAACTGGCTTCTACACTCGCCATGCCTGGAAAAGAAGCACGAGTTCCAATATGTAAAAGTTGGGTCATCCCACCAATCTTTGAAGATGAAGATGGCGATGAAGAAGAAAATCACATTGTCGAAGTATTTGAAATAGGAAAGGAAGATCGGCGGCAACCACTGGTGGATTACTTGAAATACGAAAAATTACCTGATGATCCACGCCAGAGAATCGACATTAGACGTCGAGCAGCCCGCTTCATCTATTACAAAGACACCCTTTATAGGCGCTCATTTGATGGGGTCTTCTTGCGTTGCTTAAACGATGATGAAGCCATTCAAGCCATGGAAAAGCTCATTCCGGAGTTTGTGGAGCACACCAATCTGGCCCGAAGTTACACTTTCGCATAAAAAGAATGGGCTATTATTGGCTAACAATGGTTAAGGACTGCATGGATTTCGCTCAGAGGTGTCAAGCTTGTCAATTTCACGCGAATTTCATCAATTTTTGCTTGTTCAATTTCTATGCCCTGATGCCGAATAATGAATCCAAGAAACTTTCCCGATGTTACGCCGAATGCGCATTTTAGGGGATTCATCTTTAGTTGATATCTTCGTAAGCGTTCAAAAACCCTTTTTAGGTCTACGAGATGATCTACTCGCCTTTTAGACTTCACAACCAAGTCATCGACATAGCACTCTATATTTTTATGAAGCATGTCGTCAAAGATCTTTTGCATGGCCCTTTGATAGGTTGCTCCTGCATTCTTTAGTCCGAATGGCATTACTTTATAGCAATATATACCTTTTGGGGTACGAAATGCCGTTAATTCTTCATCCTTTGGTGCCATGCGTATTTGATTATATCCGGACGACCCGTCCATGAAAGATAGAGCTTCGTGGCCGGTAGTAGCATCAATCATGAGTTCAGCGATAGGCAACGGAAAGTCATCTTTGGGACATGCTCCGTTAAGGTCCCTAAAGTCAACGCACACTCGGATTTGTCCATTCTTCTTTCTCACTGGAACGATGCTTGAAATCCATCTAGGGTATTTGACTTCACGAATGAATCCAACTTCAATGAGTTTGTTTACTTCCGTTTCAATTAAAGGGACCAACTCGGGTCGAAATCGACGTTGGGCTTGCTTGATAGGATGAGCCCCTTTTCTAATTGATAGATGATGGACTGCTACCTTTGGATCTAGGCCGGGCATTTCTTTGTACGACCATGCGAATACATCTTTGAACTCATGTAACAACTCAATGTAGGCTTTTTCTTCGTCGACAGTTAGTAAAGCACTTATGTAAATTGGCCTAATATTGTTGGCATCACCGAGATTAATCTCTTTCAATTTGTCGACCGTGGCTTTGACACCTTCTTCAAGTTCAGGTGGTGCCGTCTCTGCGTCTTCTTCTTCTTCAAAAATATCTTCCTCTCTTGAAGTGATGTGATATGATGACGCCACACTCTCTTTATCGTCCTCATCATAGTACTGGACTTGAGTAAAGACTATAGTTTGCCATTTAGCTTTCAAGACTTTACCGCATGATATAGTCAAATCAGCGCATCCCATGCGAGATGGTATCAGACTACGAAGGTTCGTAGTGGCACGTGATTTGTTGACTTTGATAGCGTACTTCGCCCTTTTCAAGACACCCCACCTTCGTCTATCGTTTCTCTTATTGCCATTTTTCATTAGAGGACCAAGTCTTTCAAAGACAGATATGCGTCGCGTCTTATTTCCACTTTCGTCAAAGATATACTCTGTTGAGGATAATGCTTCTTCACTCACATAGTTGCTACTAGCTCTTCTCATTGCGATGCGAATTGGATTTTGGGGGACAAACCCAAGACCGATTCGAGGGCTCTGAATAGCGTGCCCACTTTCTCTAAGCATTATCTGAGTAGCATTGAGTCCATGAACTTGTTCACCAGAGACTTCTGGAGGGAGTTTTCCCAAAATAGAGCCTTCTTTTGGGTTGTACCCTACTTTGGTAAGGAGTTTGTAAGCCTTTGGATCGAAGAACTTGTCGGTACGGATTCCTCCATGTTCTTCTTTGGCACCTTCAATTGAGCGGACAAATCCTTTAAGAGGCGGATGAGATGGCTTGTTCATATCAAGTCTCGTCATAGGTAGTATCAATTCTTCTAATGACTCATCTTTGACGAGAGGCAATTCAACTTTTGAGTGATTTTCACCGTTGGAATGTAGAGTATCATTCGCCTCACCCCTACAAAATCAAAGCGAGATTGGCATGAAAGGATTGGAGAAGCTTTATGGGCATATAGGACCACCTATAGGACTCCGACACAAGCAACTCCTTACTCGTTAGTGTATGGAGTAGAAGCCGTAGTTCCTCTTGAGCAACAAATCCCTTCATTGAGGATAGCCATACAAGAAGGACTTACTGAAGATGAAAATGCTCGTTTACGGCTTGAAGAGTTGGAGGCCCTTGATGAGAAGAGACTAGAGGCGCAGCAACGACTTGAGTGTTACCAAGCTCGTCTTTCTAGGGCATTCAACAAGAAAGTTCGATCACGCTCCTTTGAAGTCGGTGACTTAGTCCTCGCTGTAAGAAGGCCCATCATTATGACGCATCGGACCGGCAACAAGTTCATATCAAAATGGGACGGTCCCTATGTCGTTAAAGAAGTTTATACCAATGGCGCGTACAAGTTGGTCGTCGAAGACGGCTTAAGAGTTGGCCCCATAAATGGGAAATTCTTAAAGCGTTACTATCCATGAGTTTGTACCCTAACCTTTCAAAAAAAAAAAACAAAAAATCAAAAAAAAAAAATTATTATTGAACTACGTTATGACTTGATCCCTTTTATTAGGGTACGTAGGCAGCTTAGATTCCCTCTAAGTTTAGTCATAAAAAATAAAACAATCATGTTTCCCATATAAAGTGATGTTATCCATTAAAATATAGTTGTACAAAAAAAAAAAAAAAAAAGCTCAAGAAAAAATATCTATGTTCCTCAACTCCTCTTGGACAGATGCCAGGTGCGTCATTGAAGTACTCAAAATCTTCGCTGCTTCATCACTCAAGGGGGCAGTCTTCTTAAGAGCAATAATCTCATCCTCAATACCATGAATATCAACCTCGGCACTCTTAAGAAGTTCTTCCTGGCTCTTTAAGGACGAAGATAATTTCTTCTTGCGACGCTTCAAATCTTTAAGCTCTTTCTCAACGCATGCCAATTCCTCCTTGGTAGATTTGATGTGATCAACCTCTTTGCTTGCTCTAGTCTTGGCTTTACCTAGACGGTCCTTGGTATCCCCAAGCTGTTGATCAAGAAGCTCCTTGGATAGCCTTTCTGAAGATGAGGATCTCGCGGCATCATAGGCAGCTGCCTTATAAAACAATGATTGCAATAGTCCGTCAATGTGAGAAACATCTATATCTTTGAAGACCTTCATTGAGTCATAAACAACTTGAACTTCGTCCTTCAAAGATGAGATGTCATCAACTTTGGCTTTTGTGATCTTATCCCAAATAATACGCCATAAGCTCTGAACATGAATGCGTTGCTGCTCAAGTACATATTTCATCCCCACAAATACTGAAGCCTCAGGAGAAGGTGGTCTCTGTTCAACACTAGCAGGTTTGGATGTCTTTTCTTGACTTTTCTTACATGTTATGGGAGCTACATCCGGTGAATCGGATTCATCTTGAGATTCCTCAGCAGCATTCACATCTAAAATTTCTTTATGTAACTGAAATAAAAAAAAAGGCTACATTAGAGAAAGTTTCGAAAGAATTTCAAATGGAAGAGTAATAAATCAAGAAAAGAAAGGAGAAGAAAACCTGTTTGGAAAAATCCAATAATGATAGATTACTCAGAACATCGGCATCGGTATGTCGCAGTGAATTTAGATCTTTCTTTTGTCTCTTCCAGTGTTGGTCCGCGTTGCTACTACGACTATCCTCCAAGTCGCATGAAGAACTTCTCTTTTTACTCCCCTCAAAAGCTTCAGTAACTGGTACACTACATTCAATAATAAGGGATGGCAGACGAGGATGTAGAGGATTAGGAGTAATGTCTTTAAGCATGCAATCTCCTTCAATGTGTTTTTTGTCTTTAAGTGGGGTTTGCTTTAAACCATTCAAGAACGATATGTTCTCCTCAAGATATGTGCCATGAGTCTTTGCCCACCATTCTTTATAATTCTTTGAAAAGAGCTTCTTAGCATTTGGGGGAATAGAAAGAAGCATAGCCTTAGAAAGGGACTTGGTAAAAGTACACAAGCGCCAATAACGAAGAACCTCATCTGATGTAACTGTTCGGACATCATACTTGATAACACCAGGAACCTCCTGATAGTAGCCAAATTGGCGTCCAAATCTATGTGGACTATAAGGCTCAACAATGGAATTTTCACCCTGTCTCAAAGACAGATAGTGCGAGCGAATGGACATGAAAAGATTCGCCTTAGACTCCCCGTATTCGCCATCATCAATAAACATGAGATCCTTGCTCGTCGTGGTCATTAGGCAAGTCCAAGCAGCAGTCTCTCCCTTATGGATGCGTCGTCGGGCCTCTGTTGGATCAAAGTATCTTGCACCACCTTCGCCAGAGAATTTCACCATCTTAGGACCACGCAATTCACGCCCAACTGGGTAGTGAGTCTTGAAGTAATAAGCCAACCAAGCATATACGAAATGGATAGGGAACGAAGTATTCGCTTTAGTTGGTCTCATAGAAGTCGAAACTTCATTCAAACCTTTGTAAATGCTTGCCAAAACAGGGATCGTCAAGCTAACTTGTCGACCACTAGCCATAATTGCAGCCATCTTGAAAGTACTTGGCCGTATAGTGTTAACATCTCTCCCAGGAAGAACAAAGGTACAGAGCCAACAAGCCAAGTGAGCCGCCAAGTAAGTCTCTTCCTTCAAAGTTTCCCTAATGCCGAGTTTGGAAAATATCGCCTCCTCCGTAGTCGACCACTTCTCGTGAACACCTAAATCTCCAAGGGGGTTGTGAGTAGACGCTAGGCGAGTGGACTTCTTCTCCTTACGAATAGGAGTTTGGCTATATTTCATCTTCTTCTTGGACCAAAACCTCACCCATTGGTCAACAGACACTTGGGAATATTGATTCACCTTGGAGCCTCCTAGAAGTAAATGGTAAGCGCGGAATAAGTATTCACATGAGCGAGGGAGAAATATGTGCCCCTTTTCGTCAATACCAGTGAGCTCCGTAGCATTAGGGATGACTTCGTCGTAGAAGAGTCCAGTCATGGGAAGACCAGCGAGAGCGTATAAATCCCACAGAGATATCGAAAACTCGCCAATGGAAGTCAGTAATGTATTCGTAGTGGGACACCAAGCCTCGGAGAAAGCTTTCACGATGTTCGTGTTTCGATCATAAGTATACATCGAGGCATACACTGCATCGTAGATCCTGGCAGACAGTAACTTATCTTTGCACCAGCTAAGGATGTCCTCTGTCCACTCCCAGTAGCCTTTGATGTAGTGAAATTCACCAAGGAATTTGATGTCGTCTCCAATCCACTTCGCCTTGCCGTCAATGATGTTACGCCCCAGTGTTGGCAAAATAAGTGGCTCATTCGATGGTTGGTGGTGAGAAGATCGCAGACTCCATGCCTTAGTTGTTTTGTTCAAATTAATTTCTTCACACCATTCCACCATGGACAATGAGTTTGTCAAACTTGGCCACCATTTTGCCTTTCGACCGACAAGAGAAATATGAACCGATAGATGAACACCTTCCTCCATAGATTGGTTCTCGTTGTCAAGAATTGTCAAGTATTGATCTCCGGAAGGGGACGAAGTATCTTTGAAAAAAATCATTGTATTACCTGCCAATGTACAACGAAACAAGGTGTTAATGAAAGTTTGCAAAAAAATAAATAAATAAATAAATTCAGCACGCAGTGCACAACTGTGCAGTTTTCGTGCACAACTGTGCGAAAGGTTCGCACTTTTGCAAAAAAAAAATAATAATAAAAAAAAATAAAAAAAAATAAATAAATAAATAAAAAATAATAATAATAAAATAAAATTAAAAAAAAATTTAGCCCGCAGTGCACAACTGTGCAAAAGGTTCGCACTTTTGCAAAAAATAAAAATAAAATATATATATATATATATAATAATAATAATAAAATAATAATAATAATAAAATAAAAAATAAAAATAAATAAAAATAAATAAATAAAAATTCAGCATGCAGTGCACAACTGTGCAAAAGGTTCGCACTTTTGAAAAAAAAAAAATTGCAATGTTATATGTGAAATCCTAGGAAATGAGAAATTAAAATATGATATACACATAGCTTACCAAGTTGAAAGAAAAGAAAGAGGGAGAAGAACATAAATTGTTTGTGTGTGTTTCTAACTAGAACTCAAAAACCCATTTTATAGTGTGTTATGAAAAGAAAGATGAGAAATAAGATAAGAAAAGGTGAGGAAATGGGGAAAATTCTTTTTCTTAATAAATTCAAAAGGTCATACAAAGTGAAATTTAAAGCAAAGCACTACATAAATAAAGGGAAAGTTTTATTTTTATTTTTTAACTAAAGCAAGCAAAATTCTCTTCAAACTCCAATTTTATAGTGTGTTATGAAAAGAAAGATGAAAAATAAGATAAGAAAAGGTGAGGAAATGGGGAAATTTTTTTTTCTTAATAAATTCAAAAGGTTATACAAAGTAAAATTTAAAGCAAAGCACTACATAAATAAAGGGAAAGTTTTATTTTTTTTTAACTAAAGCAAGCAAAATTCTCTTCAAACTCCAATTTTATAGTGTTTTATAAAAAGAAAGATGAGAAATAAGATAAGAAAAGGTGAGAAAATGGGGAAAATTTTTTTTCTTAATAAATTCAAAAGGTCATACAAAGTGAAATTTAAAGCAAAGCACTACATAAATAAAGGGAAAGTTTTATTTTTTTTTTAACTAAAGCAAGCAAAATTCTCTTCAAACTCCAATTTTATAGTGTGTTATGAAAAGAAAGATGAGAAATAAGATAAGAAAAGGTGAGGAAATGGGGAAAATTCTTTTTCTTAATAAATTCAAAAGGTTATACAAAGTGAAATTTAAAGCAAAGCACTACATAAATAAAAGGAAAGTTTTTTTTTTTTTTTTAACTAAAGCAAGCAAAATTCTCTTCAAACTCCAATTTTATAGTGTGTTATGAAAAGAAATATGAGAAATAAGATAAGAAAAGGTGAGAAAATGGAGAAAATTCTTTTTCTTAATAAATTCAAAAGGTCATACAAAGTGAAATTTAAAGCAAAGCACTACATAAATAAAGGGAAAGTTTTATTTTTTTTAACTAAAGCAAGCAAAATTCTCTTCAAACTCCAATTTTATAATGTGTTATGAAAGAAAAATGAGACATAAGATGAGGAAAGTTGAGGAATTAAAGGAAAAGTGGAAAATCCTTTTATTTGTAAATTCTAAAAATCATATAAGTGCTACAAGCACTACATAATTAAAGGAAAAGTCTTGCTTTTTTTTTTTTTTTTTTTAAAAAAAAAAATAAATAATAATAATAATAAATATATATATATAAAAAATAAAATTAACATATTTGTAAAAGTTGGCAGACCACAAATATTTGATTGTGCAAATGGGCCACCTTTGAGTTGAAATAGTAAAAAAAAAAATCAAGGCCTCTATCCATAAATTCACTTGGGCTACCAAGAAATAGCTATATTTTGGGCCCATATTCAATACCCACTTGGGCTTTCAAATCAAATTGTACAAAAAAAAATCAAAATGTCGCGACTTATCCACTCAAGACGCATATTCAAGCATCATTCGTGGACAAGTCTCGAGGGGGCATTTGAAGACAATTAAAATTTGTAGCCAATTAAATGGCGACACGTGTAAATTAATATCAAATAAATTCATTTATTTACATTTAAGGATTTAATAAAAAAAATTTATTCTTAAATTAAATAATTGAATAATTGATATTTAAATACTTATTGTATTGACCAATTATGAGGTGCCATGTGGCAATTTTAATCATAATTAAATAATGGTGATTATGAAAAGTCTTCCACCCCTACAACTATAAATAGGGGTTCAAATTCAAGGATTCATGGACCAATTTCACAAATTCACAAGTGCATTTGAGCAAGAGAAGACAAGAGAAATTCCCAAATTCTCTCTACAAGTTCTTCAAATTCAAGAAGGCGTTCAAGGCAAACTTCAAGGCGTTCTAAGCAAAATTCATCAAATTATAACGTTTGATTCGAGATTAAGGTGCTAAACCCTCGAATAAACGTTATAGAAGTTCAAATCAAGTTAAAGGAAGATCAAAGCGACGAGTCAACCTTGAAGCTTTCAACTTTCCCAAATCATTTACATCGTTTGATCTGAGATTAAGCTATCGAGCCCTCGCATCAACGTTATAAATATTCAAATCCACATTGGAGAAGATCAAAGAAGTGATTTCTGCTCCAATATTCAAATCAAAGTTCTTGAAGTGAAGAATCAGAGGATAAATAATTAGAAATTTGTACTCATTAAATCGTTTGATTCAATTAAATATATTTTGTACAACATTTCTTGTTTGTTAAATTGCAGACTTAAAATTTGTTGTTTACAATAAGATAAAGAATGCTGAATTTCTAATTTTTGTTCTTATCTTTTTTACATTTTTAGTTTGATCTACAATGAAAAATGAAGTTTTAATTGCTATCATAATATAGTTTATAAATATTAAGTAATCTAATTTGATGCTTAATAAATTTTAGTTTTAATAATCTTTTCAAAAAGAATGATCGTAACCAAACAGGTCTTCCTTTAAATACAATGATTCAACGTTAAAAATTACAATTCAAAAAGTTCATAATAATTCAATAACGTATAGTTGTTCAACATAAGTTGATTGACAAAGTGAGTTTCTTATTTGAACTTTTACCTTCAAGAATTTTTAAGAATGAGCTTTATATAATTTCTAAAAATAACATAAAATCTAAATAATAGATAAACTAAATTTAAGAAAATATTTAATATTCTTACATTTGTTTTCATTTCAACACTTATCAATTAAAAAGAAGAAGAATAATGTCACCAATAATCATATATTTAAAGAGAGGAATAGATAATTGAATATTCAAGAAAAAAAAATATAAACAACCTGGAAATATTTAGTTTTGGTCTCCCAGTTGTACACCTAGACCAATTTTGGTCCCCCTTATACACCGCTCATCAAATATTGTTCTTAAACTATCATATTTTTATTAAATGTGCTGTCTAATTTTACGTTGAATTAGTAACTGTTGGGGTTAATTGAAATATCAAAAATTGTATTTTACACCCCGGCCAGAAGCACAAAGTTTGATAATTTTCATCCCCCCCACACCCCCAAAAAAAAATATAACTAAAATTTACCATTTTATCATAAATTTTCAAAGTTGAAGATAGCCATGCATGTCTCGAGTGACGCCTCCCACAACAGCCGTACACATATGGTTACTAGGAGCTAAATGTGCTGCCCTATACACGTTGATTTTAAATGTACCAGCGCCAGAGCGGGTCCACCCAACCTGAATACTCTCATCAACGTTTTTCGGATCGTGCCCAAGAGCATATTGAGATTCCTTTACCCGAGCCTGAATCACCTCCAAAGTAACATGGGGTTGAACTCCGTATTGAACTCCTTAAGGCTAATCAATTTATGAACTTAATTGTCCTTAGCCTTACAGATTAAAAATTAATCAATTATTATTTTTATAGAAATTTTTTTATTAAAACTTTTGTGATGATATGATACTAATTATGATTTTAATTTCCTTAAAAAAATTAAAAATATATTTTTTGGATAATCACAATATTAAAATAAAAAATAGACTATATAAAAATATTTAAATATCTAATATTAAAAAATAAGATCATATGATAATAATTTCTTGATTTAAAAATGTTACAATAAAAACTTTTTGACAAAGAAAATCAATAGATCAATTCTTAACTAAATCTATAAAGGATAATTTAGTCCAGTTCTTAATTCCAATGTTTGATTTTTAGGAATGAACAATTTATAAAATAAGTTTTTAAGATTGAAAAATATTTTTATAGAATTTTCGAATGTATTTTAAGGAGTTCTAATAGTAACTTTCCCTAATTTTTATGAAATGAACTAGCAAGAAGAAAGTTGTTTGTCCAAATTGGTTGACCCGATCCGAAATGGTCGGACTCAGACAAAATCATGACCTATGCCTCCGTGGCATAATTTCATTGGCCAAAGTATATGAATCATCCCCATGCAGAATGAATAATAAACCCTCTTTAAATGAACCAGGATTCTCAAAAACAGTACTAAGAAAATAAATTTCTTCATCTATCGATCTGAAATCGGGAAAAACCAACGAATATCGATTCTCAATTCTCGAAAATAAGATTAGTCATTATCAATTTTTACTCAAAACTCTTCCTGTTTGATGCAGGCTTAAATTTAAATTGTTTGAATTTGCTCGCGTTGTGTCTCTGATATTGAGTTTTCATTAGCGGTTGAATTATCGGTGAAAATTTTGTTGATCCAGTGTTTCGGATGATTTATACGTATTTTTTTTCTCTTGGAACGACACCGTTGTGATCGCAGACATGAGATCTGGAAGTTGAGCTGTATAAGCGGTTGTATTGATGTCGATTTACGTTTTTTTTTTGTTTATTTATTTTTCTGTCCTCTTATTTTATGCTTAATCACCAAAAACCATATATTTAAAGAGAGGAATAGATAATTGAATATTCAGGAAGAATAATAAAAATAATCTGGAAAATTTTTATTTTTGGTCCCCCAATTGTACACCTAATCCAATTTTGGTCCCTCTTATATACCGCTCATCAGATATTATCCGTAAACTATATATCATATTTTCATCAAATTTAGTCATTCCGTCTAATTTCCGTCAAATTAGTAACTATTGAGACTAATTAAAATGTCAAAAATTATATTTTGCACTCCAGAAGCACAAATTTTGGTAATTTCCACCCTAAAAAAAGAATAACTAAAATTTTACCATTTTATCATAAATTTTCGAAGTTACAGCTAACCATGCATGTCTCAAGTGATGCCTCCCACAAAAGCCGTACAAGTATGGTTACTGGGAGCTAAATGTGCTGCCCTATACACGTTGATATTAAATGTACACGCGCCAGAGCGGGTCCACCCCACTGTTCTGAAAATCAGACGGGACAGCGAACTGAAAAAGTGACCAGGTCACGGGTCACCGGTTTAACTGTCGGGTCAACCGCGGTCAAACCGGTGACGTCATAATTATGCATTAAACAATAATTAATATACTATTAAATATATAAAATATGAAAAAAATATGTATTTCCTATATATATATATATATATATATATATTGAACTGAAAGAAAACACTGAAATTTCTTCTTTACCTAAAGAGCATCTCAAGTATACACAAAATCTACGTATCAAAATACATTTCATTAAAGCAATACTGATTCAAAAATGAAGAAACATAAAAGTAATGAGGGGAGGAAAATTGCAGCAATTGGAACCCTAGGTAATAGGTATGAGCGAGGTGATTTGGGGGGGACCAATTTCAGATTTTTAAATTTTAAAAGGTTGGATTTCATTTATTTTCAAAACCGCCTGGTTCTTTAGTTTAGGACCAATTTTACCGGTTGAACTGGCGGTTCGAGCTGTTTTGACCGATTTTGAGCCCTGAACGGGTTTTTTCGCATAACCGGACCGGATTGATGGCCGGTTCCGGTTTTCACAATATTGGTCCACCCAACTTGAATACTCTCATCAACGCTTTCCGAATCGTGCGCGAATTACCTCGAAATTAACATGGGGTTGAACTCCGTATTGAGCATGCATGCAACGTTTCCTTTCCTTAAGGCTAATAAATTTATGAGTTAATTGTCCTTAATCTTCTAAATTAAAAATTAATCAATCATCATTTTGTATAGAAATTGTTTCATTTAAAACTTTTATAATGATATGATAGTAAATCTGATTTGCAATTTTAGATATCAGATTTTTTTTAATTTCCTTTAATATATATATATATATATTGGATAATTACCATATTAAAATAAAAAATAAATTATATAAAAATTTAAATATCTAATATTAAAAAATAAGACCAAATTATAATAATAACGCGATTTAAAAATTTTACAATAAAAAAAATCTTGATAAAGAAAATCAATAGATCAATTCTCAACTAAATAAATAGAGGATAATCTAGTCTAGTTCTTAATTTCTTCGTCGATCGATCTGAAATCGGGAAAAACCAACGGATTTCGATTCTCAATTCTCGAAAATAAGGTTAGTTATTATCAAATTTTTACTCAAAACTCTTCCTATTTGATTTAAATTGTTTGAATTTGCTCGCGTTGTGTTTCTGATATTGAGTTTTAATTAGCGGTTGAATTATCGGTGAAAATTTTGTTGATCCAGTGTTTCAGATGATTTATACGTATTTTTTTCCTCTTGGAACGACACCATTGTGATCGTAGACATGAGATCTGGAAGTTGATCTGTATAAGCGGTTGTATAGATGTCGATTTACGTTTTTTTTCTTTTTTTTTCTGTTATCTTATTCTATGCTTAATGATGTGATCGCTTGGTGAAATGGAGTGTAATGATTTATGTATTGGTTTAAATTTGGTGTTTAATTTCCTCAGCAGTTTGTCCTCATGGAAAAGTTCAATTTTTGTGCTAGAGTAAGTCTGCAAAGGTGAGATCATATATGAAAATAAAGTTGGGAGTACTTTAAGCATGTAAATGTCACGTGTACTATTTTGGACTGAACCGATCTACTCGAGATCGATCGCTAAAAGTTTATTTGAGTACGATTCATTACATATCAAATCAAGCTTGAAAGGTAAGATTCGGAGCTGCGCATACGCTAAGTTATGAAACTTGGCTCGATTAGTGAAAAAATGATAAAATATTTGCAAAAAATTGAGGCTACTTGAGCTCGAGTCGTGTTTGGCTCGATTAAAATTTGTTTGAGCTCCATTCAATCAATAATAAGCTTTTTTTGATAAAGATCAACAATAAACTTAAACACGAATTTTAAAATTTGATAATAATTCAAACAAGTTTGAATAAAATTTGTTCTGTTGGACAACCCTAGTAATATTAATTCATTTGATAGCTGCATCTATATTTTTCTGTAAAAATACATGAAACTATGAACATGATTCTGTAAAAATGCCTCAAATAGAATGATTTTTTTTTAAAAAAAAAAAAACAGTCACAAGAATTTTTTATTTTTATTTTTTTTAAAAAAAGTTAAAATATAAATAACTTTTGTGCCCCTTTCACCTATAACCCTTTCACTGTTTGGCCCGGCCCGGGCCACAAAATGAGATGGCCCAACAAGCCCAGTTAAAATGGGCCTGGACTGGGCTCGGCCCGGCCAGGGAACAGACTGTATTTGACCTGACCTAGAACTAGAAAATTTTTTGCTATCATTTTAACAAAAATAAAGGTTGACCAAATGATTAAGGATCCAATAGCCATACTTGAGACCTCGGTTTGAACCCTCTTGGCCTCATTTAGATTAATTTTGTAAATTAAAAAAATTAAAAACTTACATTTACACACCTATACCTCACAAAACATTATGAATAACCATTTGTCCTCATTTAAATTTATTTTGTAAATTAGAAAAATTTATAACTTACATTTACACACTTATATTTACAAAACATTACAAATAACATCAAATAGGTATACTTGTCCCAAAAAAAATGGTTTCCAGGTTGGAAACAATTTCCCACCAAAGTAGGGGTATTTTCGGCAGTTCACAAAAATTTCTAACGGCACCATACAAAAACTCTAACGAAAGGTGAGAGATGTTGAACGTAATGTAACTATAGGGTGTTAGACTTAATATATTAAACTAGAGGGTGTATTTTTTAATTAGACAATACCTAAAAGGTACCCACTGTAATTATCCTACATGTGTATATATAAATTTCATATACATTACAATCATTACAAACTTGTTTCAATATATTGTTAAATCATTGACTAAATACTAACACATTTTATTCAATTTTTTTTTACATAATTTGATTGTTATAGTAATTTTTGTTCCAATTGGTTTAAAAGTATTTTGAAGACAATGAAAGGTCTTGAGCACAAGAAACAGAATATAAACATATAATTGAATCACGCATGGCAAATCATTCTCTTACATAATCAAGGATGCTGCGAAATTCGAAGTTATGCCATCTTTTTGTTAATTGATGTTGCAGTGGGCTCAAAGGATACTAATTAACAAGTTACAAAGGAAAATTTCACTTCACATATTTCCAGGTATTGAAAACTGAATATTGATACTCAGAAATAAAAATAGAAACGTAACAATAATATTACAAATATCAGTCAAACAGTAATAGTATTGTTTGGGATAGGCAAAAAGAAAAACTTTTGCTAAGCACAATCTCACACACAAATTTGAAATAAGCACGTAACCACTTTATACACACATCAACACACTCACAAAATATTTTATTTTCCTTCGCTTTGGAGTTGATTAAGTTTCTGTTTTTATTCTTCAAAGTTCTCTTGTTGCACGAACCATCTCTGCATTACCACTAATAACACTAATTTCATTAAATCCAGTGATAGAGCATATCTAAATCAAAGTCGGAATGTTGGGTTACTCAGTTAAAACTACGTTATTGGTCATATGTTTGTTTGTCAATTCTAACGAGTAATCAAATCAGCAATGTATAACTAATACAAATGAAAAGTAATGGATGCAAGTATGAGCCAATCTAGTTTGTGAACAAACTTGTAGACTTATTATTATCTACAAGCGGAAGAGTCGTATCTATGCAACTAATTTAATTGAACATAATCGGGGACATGGTCAGAAATATAGTTTTGGGGGGCGAATACAAAATAAAGGGGGTAAAATTGGAAAATTCTAGACTTACCTAGCTTCCAATCATGCCTTGGGTTTTCCATCATCTGCTGAAAAACGAACAAAAACTTGTAAGGCTTTATCTCCGCAGCTCTCTCGAACCTTTTGTATTTCCTTCGCATAAGCTACAACTGAAGGGTTGCTGTCAACTAGCACGATCCATTTGAGCGTATGGATTTTTCCAATTGCGTCTGGTATGTTTTTCAATTTGTAGCAGTGCCTGATGATTAGGTGTGTAAGTGATGGTAAACAGTTAAAACTCATGTCTCCCAAGTACTCAAGGTCACTGTCCTCAATTAGCAAAAGTTTGAGTCCTAAGAAGCCCCATTCGTTTACTTCCCAATTTGGGCCTCGAAAGGCATAGCCTCGCAATTTGAGTACTTCAAGATTATGATGTTTAGCAATTGTCTTCATGTATTCCCAAGGATATCCAAACCCGCTCAAACTAAGCTTCTTAAGACCTGGTGCTAAAATTGGAATAGGGGCAACAACTTGGGACCTAGTGTTTGGGTTTACAACGACGCATTTGAGTGATTCAAGTTGACGGAGATGGGCAAGACGATCAAAGAAAGACAAAGCTTCAGCATTGTCCAATGTTAATTCTATTTGAATTCCTATTTTTTTTAAATTCGGGATACCTTGAAGAACCTTCTTAGTACAATTATGGGCATTCACATCTAAAAGTGTTACCAGATTTGGTAAGGAACCACCACATGGATCGGGTAGGTCGCTTCCCATGACTTGGAGATGCCTCAATCCTTTCATATTCCATATCTCCCTAGGCAGATACGATTGAGCCCTACGAGATTTGATGCGCAAAGATTGGCGAACAATCAAGTATTGAAGATTCCAGAGTTTAGATATAGAAGTCGGCAGCTTTCCATTATAAGTGAAGGCAAAGTACCTTATCTGAAGTAATTTTAATACCTCAGCAGGGAAGAGGTAGAAGCGGATTCCAAGAGCATCTAATACCCTGAGCAACATCAAGTCGAAACAAACTGGTACTGGATATTGATGGGGTGGACCAGTACATAGGAGAGAACGTGTAGTAGTTGAAACAGAAGCCATCGTCGTGTGCACATCTTTAATGCCAAACAAAACGTTCTTATGGACACACAGTCGACGCTGGTTTCGTATATGTTCGGTGACACTATTGGCATAACTACTTAAGACATGCATAAACTTTTCCTTCCCAGCTTCACGAACACACACATGCCAGTAGGCAGAATGGACTTTGCAGGTTTTAAGAGTACCTGTCGTGCTCCACTGACAGACCATAATAAGATTTTTGAAGGCAAGTTCCGCCAAACAGCCCACAAGATACTCTTCCAAGGGTTTGCGTTGATCTGATTCAAGAAATCCTTCAGCAAACCACAAATTAATGAGCTTGGAGGTGGGGATCTCATAATTTTGAGGAAACACAGCCATATAGAGAAAACATGCTTTTAAATGAGGAACCAAATGCTTGTAACTCGAAAGTAGTACATTTGACAATTCATCGTCTGCATCCATGACAACTTCATTTCCATTCTCTGCTATGTGGTTCCAGTACTCCAGTGTCATCTCGGCCTTCGATAGATGGTTTCCAACAGCGACGATCAAGATAGGAAGTCCCTCACAATTCTCGGCAATCTTTTTTCCAGTCTTCACAAGTTCAGGAGGGCATAACTTGTCTTGAAACATAGTCCCACGAAGGAGATCCCAACTGTCTTCTTTATTCAGTATCTGCATTTTGTGTACTTCTTCCTTTGTGATGGCTTGATTAGGTACTTCATCTAGCCTAGTTGTCAGCAAGATTCGGCTTCCATTATGATCATCTGGAAATAATCTTTTGAACTCAAGCCAGGTATATCGGTCCTATATATCATCTAACACAATTAGGTATTTCCTACCCTTGAAACTTAATGACACATAATCTTGTATATATTTCGCACCTTCTAGATCATTTTGATCAATCTCAGGATTGAGTTGAGCTAGGATACGCATCATGATTTCGTCCAATTCATATTTTTGGCCTATTGTGACCCACACACGGTCGCAGAAATGAGACAAATTTTTTGGATCTTTATAAACTTGTTTGGCAAGAGTTGTCTTACCAATGCCTGCCATCCCAACGATTGAGAGAGATAGGAGGTCGTCCTGGACGTTTGTAAGCCAACTTCGGATTTGAATAATTCCATCTTGTAATCCTACATGCTGCATCGAGTTGCTTAGTTGAGGTTCTTCTGTTATGTACACCTCCCTGATCTTCTTCATCATGGCAGTGAAGAAATTAAAATCATCATTATCTTGAGGAAACAAAATGCGTGCTGGATGTGCGCCATTAGTGTAACTCTCCTCGATCTCCTTCACCCTCTTGGTAAAGGAATTAATGTCTTCATTTATTTTAGCCAAGTCGACTGTCAATTTCAATAGTTGATTCTCATCTTCAAAGCTTTCAAATTCATGAAGCATTCTAGCGTTATCTCCATTTGTGATGTTTCTCCCACCAAAAATTGTTTCACACATATCTTTGAACTGTAGGAAGATTGTCGATGGGCTTTCAGATTGTGAACAATAATTATTTAATGCAAGGAGTCGAATTGATTTTGTTACATTAAGTGACTCACGACTGATTTGCATATTTAAATGCTCCCTCTTGGTGATGTTGTCCACAGTGGAAGTTCTCTTGACAAATTGAAGAAACTTTTGTAAGGAGCTGTACGCCTCGTACAGAAATTCCATATGTGGACATGGAAGCAAAGAATAAGCTTGAAACCAAGCTTGAATCTGCGCTATCATCCGCTTAACAGCAATCACATGAGGCAATGGGCCGTAGCATCCTGCAAAGTCGCTGTTATCGTATTCGTTCTTGATCTTCTTTGACCTTTTGTTGTTTCAAAACTTCACAAACGTATCAAATTGATAATAACAAAGAAAGATTATATCGAGGCGAGAGAGAACTCTCTATCCTTAACACTAAATTGCCCCGCCTTGGTGGTACGAGTTCTTACAACAAGTGTCCCAAGATACAACGATATACTTTTCTGAAGATTGAACCACTTCAATTTCAGAAACTACGAACTTAATTTACTGTTGAAATCTCAAGAAAAAGATGAAGATGATTTTATAGAACTCAAGAACACTTAGAGAGAAATATGTTGTGTTTTGAGTTGGTGTGTTTCAAAATGGTTGGAATGGTTGCTATTTATAGGCAAAATCCATTTCCATAAGAATCAATCCACACCATCCATTTCTAAGATCAAATCTTAGCCATCCAAGATGCTCCACCACCTTGAAGTGCTCATATGTCATTCATGATGTATTCATGACATATTTTCCATTAAAATGTGTTGTGTCATTCATGATATATGCATGACATATTAAATAAAATTATATCAAAATATGGGATACACAAATTCAAACCCTTCAATTTAGCACTTAATTTCTCATTCGTTCCGATTAGAGAAATTTCGAAATGCTAAACTCATCTACTCGGAACGTAGATTAAGATTATCCAATAATCTTAAGTATCCCGGATACTAACGGCGTTCGAATTTCGTACTCAACCACAATTTGTACCATTTTATCCAACAATCCCCCACACGAATGAAATTAATGCAATGCATGCTCTTGAGATTTCGATTGAAAGTTTATCACATCAAAAGAGGTAGCTTTTGGCTTTGAACCTTTCCTAGTGAAATATCATCGGATTTACTAGGCTCTCCAATGAACGTGATGTCTTGAATTGGTCAGCCGTTCGTGTAAATCTAGACAACAATATTCACATAATAAACTTTCAGCAGTTTTTCAGTTCTCACGGTTGGGTCCATTTTGGCCGTGGCACCCCCTCTTGGTTTCAGAAGTGTTTACATTTTACTCAATGTTGAGGCGGCCTACACCTCACACTTACATAGGTGACTTCCTAATTAAGAGTATCCTGCCATACTCCACTTCATTTAGACAGTATAGGAATCATTAAAAGCCCGGCTTAACCTTTTGCTACAACTTGCAGGTTGCACTTCTTTATCCTAGGCAATGGGTTTAGAGTTTATTAATTAACTCTTAAGTGCCTCAATGAATGTTCACAACTTAGTTTTCCCATTGAACCATGATCTTGGGATCTCCAGTCAACATGGTTGGGTTTCCGCTGTGTCTATTCTTAAATTGTAGACTTTAATCCCATTCCTCTTGATAGGCAGTATATTTGATCTCTAGGCAATCCTTTCGTCAAAGGATCTGCAATATTCTCCTTTGATTTCACATAATCAATGGAAATAATCCCGTTAGAGATCAACTGCTTAATGGTATTATGCCTACGACGAATATGTCTAGACTTACCATTATACATACTACTCTGAGCCCTCCCAATTGCCGACATACAGTCGCAATGAATCAAAATCGGAGGCACAGGTTTTTCCCAACAGGGAACATCTTCTAAGAAATTTCTTAGCCACTCAGCTTCTTCACCAGCTTTATCTAAAGCTATGAATTCTGATTCCATCGTGGAACGGGCTATGCAAGTTTGCTTAGAAGATTTCCACGACACTGCTCCTCCACCAACGGTAAATACATATCCACTTGTGGACTTAGAGTCGTTCGTGTCTGATATCCAATTAGCATCGCTGTATCCCTCTATTACAGCTGGATATCTTGAGTAGTGTAATCCATATTCTTTAGTATACTTTAAATACTTAAGAACTCTAGTTAAAGCATTCCAATGCTCTTCACTTGGATTACTTGTGAACCTACTCAACTTGCTCATAGAATAAGCTAGATCAGGGCGAGTACAGTTCATGATATACATCAGACTCCCAATGACCCTAGCATATTCTAACTGTGATACGGGTTCGCCATGGTTCTTGCGTAAATGAACGCTCAAGTCCACTGGCGTCTTAACTGGTGCACTATCACTCGGAAGGAACTTTTCCAAAACCGTCTCAACGTAATGAGATTGTGATAAGACTAGTCCTTAGAAGTCCTCAGGATTTTAATCCCTAAGATGACATCTGCAAGTCCCATATCCTTCATGTCAAAGTTCTTCTTTAACATTCCTTTAGTATTCATGATAATTTCATGATTACTACCCATTATCAACATGTCATCTACATATAGACACACTATGACGTATGCGTTATGTGTTTGTCTAACATACACGCATTTATCACACTCGTTGATCTTGAAACCATTTGATAACATTGTGCTATCAAATTTTTCATGCCACTACTTTGGCGCTTGTTTAAGTCCGTATAGCGACTTTACAAGTTTACACACTTTCTTCTCCTTTCCAGGAGCAACATACCCCTCGGGTTGTTCCATGTATATTTCTTCTTCTAATTCTCCGTTCAGAAACGCAGTCTTAACATCCATTTGAAATAGCGATGAATAATCTTATGGATGTTATTCTCGTTACTGGAGAATAAGTATCGAAGAAATCAAGACCTTCTGTTTGTCGGTATCCTTTGACTACCAAACGGGCCTTATACTTATCAATAGTTCCATCAGCCTTATACTTTCTTTTCAGAATCCATTTACAGCCTAAAGGCTTACTTCCCTTTGGAAGATCAACCAACTCCCAGGTATGGTTGTGCAAAATAGACTCGATTTCACTATTGATAGCCTCTTTCCAGAGTTGAGCATCTGGACTAGACATAGCTTCCTTAATCGTCCTTGGCTCCCCTTCTAATGTATAAGATACATAATCGGGACCAAATAATTTTGGAACTCTTGCCCTTTTGCTACGACGTGGTTCTTCATCCCCGGGATTAGAACTACTCGTAGACTCATCAAATGTTCTTTTGAGAGGAACTTGTTCATTTCTTTCCTTACTTGGAAAGATATCCTCGAAAAATGAAGCATTTCTAGATTCCATGATAGTACCTTCATGAATCTCAGATATTTCTGATTTATGTACCAAAAATCGATAGGTGCTACTATTAAGTGCATAACCTATGAATATGCAATCAATAGTTTTAGGCCCTATCTTAACTTGTTTGGGTTTGGGTATTTCTACCTTAGCCAAACACCCCCACACTTTGAGGTACTTGTAAGAAGGCTTTTGACCTTTTCAAAGTTCGTACGGAGTCTCACTCCTACTTTTGTGGGGAATCTTGTTAAGGATATAATTGGCGGAGAGGATCGCCTCCCCCCACAAATTCTCAGGTAAACCTGAATTAATCAGCAACGCATTCATCATCTCCTTAAGAGTACGATTCTTGCGCTCCGCTATTCCGTTTGATTGTGGTGAATATGGGGCCGTTGTTTGATGTATAATGCCTGAATTTGCACAAAATTCATCAAATGGTGCTCTGTATTCGCCACCTCTATCACTACGAATAGCCTTTATCCTTTTTCCAAGTTGATTTTCAACTTCCGTTTTGTAATGTGTAAACGCTCCTAGAGCTTCATCTTTACTTCTTAGTAAATACACATAACAATACTTTGTGCAATCATCTATGAATGTAATGAAATACTTTTTCCCACCTCTAGTTTGCACAAACTTCAAATCACAGATGTCACTGTGAATAAGTTCTAGTGGTGCGGTGTTTCTTTCCACTGAAGGAAACGGTTGTTTGACTAGTTTTGCCTCAACACAAATTCCACATTTATGTTCATTTTCAACTTTAAAAGTTGGTAATAAGTTCAAGTTGACCAATCTTCGAATAGTATTATAATTTACATGTCCTAGTCTGACATGCCACAAATTAGAATACTCAAGCAAATAAACAGAATTCTCAATACTTTTATTGCTTTCATTTTCAATTACAACAGAGCGGATTACATTCATTACATTCATCTTGAAAAGGCCCTGCTCAAGGTAACCTTTTCCAACATAAAATCCTCTCTTTGTTAAAGAAAATCTATCAGCCTCGAAGACTATCTTGAACCCATTCTTGACCAAAGCTGAACCGGATACCAAATTCTTGCGAATCTCCGGAACATGCAGTCAATGTCAGTTCTTTGCCTGAAGTCATCTTCAGCACAACTTTCCCCATTCCAACCACTGGAGATGTGGCTGAGTTGCCCATAAACAGTCTTCGTCCTTCAGTTGGGGTATAGGACGAGAAGGCAGCCCTATCTGAACAGATATGGCGAGTAGCTCCAGTATCAACAAACCACTCCCTCGGGTTGTCCACTAAGTTGGCTTCGAACACGACGGCAGTGAGATCAAGATCTGTTAGATCGATCGGCACCTGTTTGTCCGACAGGTCATCGATCATCTTGTTGATACCCTGGACATCATCAACAGCTAGGTGCACTTCATTTTGCACCCGGTTCTTGCCTTTGTTCTGGTTATGGCCAGAACCTTGCCCATGAAACTTGTTTTTCTTGGGCTCTCTACAATCTCTGGCCTAATGACCAGGTTTGTCACAGTTGTGACAGCGGTCTCCCGCCCTTGACTTTCCTTTCCCGGCAGCCTTCTTTTTCTGGGAATTTCCTTGGAATTTTCCTTGGAATTTTCTCTTCCGGTCAGAACTCTCCGGAACTTCTGCAATGTTTGCCATTGCCTGCACAAGGAGCTTCTTGTCTGATCCCCGATTGTCTTCCTCAATTCTGAGTCGGACAACCAAGTCTTCTAGACTCATCTCCTTTCGTTTGTGCTTCAAGTAATTCTTGAAATCCTTCCAAGAAGGCGGTAACTTCTCAATGATAGAAGCTACTTGGAAGGACTCACTCAGAGCCATGTTCTCAGCATGAATTTCATGTAATATAATTTGAAACTCTTGAACTTGGCTTGTCACAGACTTAGAGTCTACCATTTTGAAGTCTAAGAACTTCGCGACCACGAACTTCTTTAGTCCAGCGTCCTCAGTTCTATACTTCTTGTCCAGTGCCTCCCAGAGGTCTTTGGCAGTTTTTACTTCAGAATATACGCTGTAATGCGAATCATTCAATCCATTGAGTAGGTAATTTCTGCAAAGGAAATCACCATGTATCCAGGAATCATATGCCTTCCTCAGATCACTATCAGTTGACTCAACCGGGACATAAGGAGCATTTCCCCTTAAGTACCTTGCTTGGTTCAAAGTCGTGAGGTAAAACAACATATTTTGTTGCCACCTCTTGAAGTCAGCCCCGCTGAACTTCTCCGGTTTTTCAGCCTGAACCGGTATAACAGGATTAGCCATTGAAACAAATGGAGGGACCGGAGCAGAGCCAGAACCGGAACCAGGGCCCAGCCCTGAACCAGAACCTAGTCCGGCACCCCCACCAGAGCCAATGCCAAAATCGGAACCAGGACCCAGCCCTGAACCGGAACTAAAACCAGAACCTCCACCGGAGCCATTGATAATACCGAGACCATGAGTAGCACCTGGTCCAAGACCGAAATCAAGAGTAGCACCATCAACATTTCCCATATTTTCCATTTGAACAAGTGATAACTTTTGAACAACAAGAAGAAAATTTAGTGTTAAGTTTGTTGTTTCAAAACTTCACAAACGTATCAAATTGATAATAACAAAGAAAGATTATATCGAGGCGAGAGAGAACTCTCTATCCTTAACACTAAATTGCCCCGCCTTGGTGGTACGAGTTCTTACAACAAGTGTCCCAAGATACAACGATATACTTTTCTGAAGATTGAACCACTTCAATTTCAGAAACTACGAACTTAATTTACTGTTGAAATCTCAAGAAAAAGATGAAGATGATTTTATAGAACTCAAGAACACTTAGAGAGAAATATGTTGTGTTTTGAGTTGGTGTGTTTCAAAATGGTTGGAATGGTTGCTATTTATAAGCAAAATCCATTTCCATAAGAATCAATCAACACCATCCATTTCTAAGATCAAATCTTAGCCATCCAAGATGCTCCACCACCTTGAAGTGCTCATATGTCATTCATGATGTATTCATGACATATTTTCCATTAAAATGTGTTGTGTCATTCATGATATATGCATGACATATTAAATAAAATTATATCAAAATATGGGATACACAAATTCAAACCCTTCAATTTAGCACTTAATTTCTCATTCGTTCCGATTAGAGAAATTCGAAATGCTAAACTCATCTACTCGGAACGTAGATTAAGATTATCCAATAATCTTAAGTATCCCGGATACTAACGGCATTCGAATTTCGTACTCAACCACAATTTGTACCATTTTATCCAACACCTTTCGATAAAGAAATTAATCTCAGGAACGACTATCTGCAAGTCGAGGGCGAATACCAATGGATGATTATTTTCAGATATTTGAGAAAGAAATTGATTGGATACATGGGAGTC
This sequence comes from Buddleja alternifolia, assembly GCA_019426215.1. Lineage (NCBI taxonomy): Eukaryota > Viridiplantae > Streptophyta > Magnoliopsida > Lamiales > Scrophulariaceae > Buddleja > Buddleja alternifolia. Next base: position 45,018,706 of record CM033391.1, on the reverse strand, counting down.
AAATACATCTTCTATTTTATACACTGCCTCTTCGATTTGTCTATGTAAACCATCCGCCACAGATGGTAATAGAATGGATTCTCTGTGACTAATAAAAACTTGGAAAAAAATTTGTTGCATAGTGGAAAGCTGATCGTACAGAAGTCCAATCTCTGGACAAGGAGGAACAAATGAAACACGAGAAGAGTTTTTGAGGCTCTCTATCGTACGCTTCAGAGAAATCAAAGCAGCATAAGCGGCCATCGATCCCTGATCTCTCTTTAATTCTCACACCTCACACAAGAATCTCTCAGCATAAGCGAATTTTGTTAATGAAACTTTAGCTAGTATGTTTCTCATTGCTAAAATGGTATAGAGGGTGGGTTTGCAGATATGTGAAAATTAGTCAACCACATGACATGATAATAGGGAGTATTAATTTCATTAAAACTACAAATTGGATTTTGAATAAAATGGGCATAGACCGAAGGAACTCATCAAGAACAGCTGGCCATTATACATGGAAAATTGAATAATATGAAATGATAACGATAGTATAATTAACTAACTAATGTATAATTAATAAATGGATGGCCACTCACCAAACACAACAGCTAGCTAGGCTAAGATAATTCATATACATAGATATTGCTTCGTTCAAGAAGATTATATATGCATGCAAAAGTTAAACAATAATTTAAACAACGGGTTATTGGGATAATTACATTTTTCGTCCCATAATTTTGCACAAGTTCAATTTTTGATCCTATTCGTTATGAATTTCTAACATTAGTCTTATAACTTTCAAAATGTCTCACATTTAGTCCCAACCGAAGTTTCCATCCAAAATTGAACAATCAACTCCTTTAGTCAACCTTAGGATTAGGTTATTTGGGGAGATTTTGTACGTGAATGACACGTGATATTAAATATAATCCCTGTGTGAATGCATTCTTGCACGAATTCTCACCCAAAAACTGATCAAAAGGTTGACTAATTGATGAGGAGCAACCTGGTATTTCATTCCTCCCACTGATCGGTCGACCGTTAAATTTTGGATAGAAACTTCGATTGGGACTAAATGTGAGACATTTTGAAAGTTATAGGACAAAATAGGACTACACACTTTTTACATACACTACACATTTTTCCACACACAATGCACATTTTTTACACACACTACACACATTTTCACACACAATGCACACTTTTTACACACACTACACAAGTTTAACACACATTACACACATTTTCACACACAATGCACACTTTTTACACACACTACACACTTTTATCAAACACTAAACTTTTTCAGGCACTACACATTTTTTACACACACGACACACTTTTTTGTACACGCTACACACGTTATACACATTTACACACACAATGCTCACTTTTTACACACACTGCACACTTTTTCACACACAATGCACATTTTTTACTCACACTACACATTTTCACACACAATGCACACTTTTTACACACACCAAACTTTTTCACGCACAATACACATTTTTTACACACACTACACACTTTTTTGCACACATTCCACACAATATACACATTTACACACACGATGCACACTTTTTACACACTTTTTCACATGCAATGCACATTTTTTACACACAGTACACACATTTTCACACTACACTACACACACTACACATTTTTTACACGCACTAAACTTTTTCACGTACACTATGTAAAATTGTGTGTGAAAATTTGTATAGTGTTGTAAAAAGTGTGCTATGTGTGTGTAAATGTGTATAGTGTGTGTAAAAAGTGTGCATTGTGTATGAAAGTGTGTGTAGTGTGTGTAAAAAATGTGCATTGTGTGAAAAAGTGTGTAGTGTGTGTAAAAAGTGTACATTGTGTGTGAAATGTGTGTAGCATGTATAAAACATGTGCATTGTGTGTGAAAGTGTGTAGTGTGTGTATAAAAAATGTGCATTGTGTGTGAAAATGTGTGTAGTGTGTGTAAAAAGTGTGCATTGTGTGTGAAAATGTGTGTAGTGTGTATAAAAAATGTGTATTGTGCGTAAAAAAGTGTGTAGTGTGTGAAAAAGTGAAGTGTGTAGTGTGTGTAAAAAATGTATTGTGTGTGTAAATGTGTTCAAGTATTTGTGTAAATTGTGTGTTATGTATGTATCAAATTTCAAACTAAGTTAGACCTAATTCGGACCCAGTTTAGACCCCTATTGGGCTCAACTTAAAACCCAATTTGACCCATATATTAATAAAAATAAGTGGAAACCAACCAGTTGGAACTAAAGAAAAAAAACTTAGGACCCAACCCAACTAAAATCTAGTTGGGTTGGGTTGAAAATATATGTTTAAAAATAAGTGGAAACCAACCCAGTTGGAACTAAAGAAAAAAAACTTAGGACCTAATCCAACTAAACTAAAACCTAGTTGGGTTGGGTTGAAAATATATATTTAGACCCAAATTGTCACCCCTACGCATAACACTAGAAGTTATTGAGGGAGTTCTCTCAAATCAAGCTTTTCTGAATAAATCATTGGTAATAGAAACTCTTAAGAGTTAAATTATGCATGTCAGTACAATTGTTCCAACTGCCTTTTCCGGAATATTCAGAACATATATTGTTTTAATATATTTGCAGTTGGATTACGTTCTCCATAATGTAAATCATTTGCATCATCAATCCATAAGCGTACGAGACTGTGTCACGAATGGCTTACCGTGCATTTTTACTGGAGGTCGTCCATGTAACATTTAGACTTTTCTTTTTCTTTTTACCTTTTCCGGATTGGTAAAATTGACATGTTATACATTCCAGCAATTTTAGAATCTGAAAGGGGGCGTGTTCATGATTTTTCAAAAGTCGGAGATTTTTCAGTAATTAACACTTAAATGAGGGGATGTGCATGTGATATTCCCTAACAGGCATATAGTTGATTTTAATTGGTCAATTAACTTTGTTGAAAATATAACCAATAGTATAATGTAACAGTGCAATCTCCTTGTTCAAATTTCATTTCTGATATACGTCGTTAATGGCTTGAATGAAGCTTGTGTTGCAGGTGATGCAGATGTTCCAACACAAGAGGAATGTGAAGAATGAAAATCTGAACTTATACTCCCAAGATGAGGAAAAAATATGTGTGTAACGAGTGGTTTTTAGTTGTCTATTCATTCAATAATAAATGTGTGAGACAGTGTGTATCAAGATTTTCTTTTTTATCTGCTTAAACTGTTTTATTTATGGGATTTAATAGTATCTTCTGCTTCTTATCTTCATATAACTGATTTTTCCTTCACAGAACTTAAATGTTTACCCTGTATTCCTCTAAATCGTACTCTCCCACATATTAAAGAAAGGACATATTTTTTCCATTGAGATATTGATTTTGGTTATAACCCAAGACTCAATCTACAGTTTGAATCCTACATTCTAAATTAATCTTTTGTCTCGCATTTCATCTTTTATATGCACGACATGGATATAAAGTTTTTCCTTAAATGTACATATGAAATGAATTTTATACACATATCGTGAGCATACGAGATGGAATATGAGGTGAAAACGCGATTTTGGAAAAGAGAATCCAACACACAGTTTGTTTAAGAGAGTCTAAGCAGCCCTAAATATGTGACCTCAATGCTACAAGCACAAATTAAGTTTAGATATTAGTGATGTGTTTTCTCTGCATAATTGGTACTTATCAAAGCTCTTACTTTTCTGTGAAAAAAGATCGGCCTAGGCTATGTGGTGAAAGCGATCAACTTTGTTATAGACCAAATCATAGACTCAAATCATCTCACACCCTAACATGAACTCATCATCAACATAAACCATGTCCCAGTGTAGATTGCTCATATGCTGCAGATGTGAGAATTTATAGTGATAAAAAAACAGGAAATATCTCCAGGAAATTTTTATTTTATTTCCTATTCAAAATTCCGAGTATATCTCATCAATAAAAGAACATTTCTAAGCGCTCTAACAGTAGAAAATCGACCGGTACAGTAAGTTATGACTCTTTTGACCTTTGTGTATAAATCACCTGAACACCATTTCCTGAGTCATCAATCTATCCGTACCAAAGAGCACTAAACGATCATGAAAAAGATCGACACGTCCAAAAGCGTCCGTCCCTGGAGGGCACTCCAAGGCCGCTTCAAGAACCCGATGATGCACGCCATGTGAATCCACCGAGTGCCCTCCTTTGTGATCATGCCCGGCCAAACAGACCTTAACACATTCATACCGGTGTATCACATCCATTACTTCTTCATAATTCCACAACAAAGCTTCCTTCGACGATGCCTCTGGATCCAACGGTAGATGGCAGCATATCACCACTTTCTGATCCAAAACCGTCGCATCCTGAAGGACTCGATCCAGCCATTCGATTTGATCACTCCCCACCGCACCATTAAACATAAGAAACCTTCGGTCCCTCCCCACAAGCCCGTTCGGGCTATTCTTATCCGAATTAGGGTTTCTTTCGTTTAGAAAATTTAGGGATTTTAAAGTGTTGGGGTGATCTTCGGGCCAACCAATAGCACTCACATCATAACCATCAAGGACTATGAACCGGTACTCGGGAATTGGAGAAAACTCATAATAGGCGGTGAGATTATCGCAACTAGGGTTAATGTTTAGGGCGGGGAGTAATTTCTCACGAGGGAGATTATAGAGACAATGGTTACCTATCAAGTGATATACCGGGCCGTTGAAAAGATTGAATGCATCGAGAATTTTCTTTACAGCTGTTAGAGATTGGTCTTTAGGGCAGAATCCATCGACAATGTCACCTAAGTTGATTGCGAATTTTAGCTTTTGATCGTTCCATCTTTGGACAGCTCTGTGTAAGACGTGAAAGCTGTGGCGGTAGTAGCGAGGGACGCCGAGAAAGGAGCGACCGTCGGGAATATCAGCATATTGGACATCAGATATTACTCCAAAGGAAAGTAGAGGTTGTTCTTCTTGTTGTGCTTTGACAAGATTATTTGGACAACCCATGGGTGAGCCAAAAACTATGATCCTGGAAATGGACTAATGATTTATTATTATTGTTAGCTTTAATTGTGTATTCACAGAATTCATTGGAAATGTAGTTTTACTGGACTGTTAAAAGAGGAACAAAATAAAGAACTCAAATCTACCTTATAATGCATTGATACTTGATTTTTCCCATTTTTGACAGAGATGAATAAAATTGTGGAATTAAATTAAATTAGCAAAACCTCTACTGCAGAGAGTACCCACCCCACCCCTGGAAGAAAGGAAAAAGAAGGAAAAAAAAAAAAGAAAAGAAGAAGAAATCCCATCATCCTAAAAAGCCTAATATAAAAGAAGAAACAAGTTAAAGTAAAATATTTGATCATACAAACAATCTATCAGGAAAATTGGAAACAATGATTTATTATTAAATTTTGATTATGCACTCACAGAATTAATTGAAAATATACTTCTATAGGACTCCTAAAAGAGGAGAAAATTAAAATTCAATCTACCTTATAATGCATTTAATATCTGATTTTTTTTTCTCATTTTTGACATAGATGAATTAATTTTCTTAACTAATGCTATGAAATTAGATTAGATTAGCAAAAAAGAAAAATTAAAAATAAAGAAATAGGACATATTCCATGACCCTAAAAGGCCAAATACAGAACAAGAGAAACCAGTTACAGTAAAATATTCAATCATACAAACAATCCAGAACCAAATAGTATTAAAGGGATTTAAAAGATTCAATTTTTTTAAATCGATTTCACAGCATAACATGCAAAATATGAATAAAAACATCAAAATAAAGGGAAGATTGATAAAAATCAGAGAAGAAATAACGTACCCCTTTTCGAGAAATTGAATGCTTCAATTGTGATTTCAATCACAGCTCAGATTGTAAAATGGGGGGGACGAAGAATGTAAAGACGTTTTATGTTGTTCTTGAGTCGACGTGCGATGGTCGGTTACCGAATTTGATGATTCAGTCTTTGATTGATACTTACTAGGATTGATTTGATTGAATGAACCTAAGATAAAATATTCGAGGGTCGTGGTAATGAATTAAATAGGGATTGTTATTGTGATTTGTGAATGATCTCCAACTCTATTAAATTAATGGGGTAAATTGCACTTTACTCCACTCAAATTTAATTGTTTTGGTATATTACCCCTATATGCAACTTAAAAGCACTCCGCACCCTAGTCCCTATATTTATATCGAATATAAGAGGTTGATCAAGATGCGGTTTTACAAGAGGTTGATCAAGATGCGGTTTTAGGGTCAGAGCTCTCATGGGATCTCGGGATAATTTATATGTGATGTGATAGTGGACTCACCACATATGTATGAGCACATGTGTGGTGGAGATCACCCGAAATTTTAACTCCCGAGAACTCTCAAGTATGATCTGGGTTTTAGGTCAATTTTTATTGAAAAACTCTTCGTCCTCAATCTTGTACTCCTATTTTCTACTAAAAGTTGGGTTACGGCATTGTAACATTTTCCTGTTGGTATCAATGGTGAAGGTATGATAAATAATGATACTTTCTATAACAAATGTGTTGGTTTCAATGTGAAAAACGAATAGAACAATTGAGGATTGCAATTATGGAGATTCAGAAATCATTATTTAATATGAAAAAATAATGGACAATAAGCATCACGTTTAGTCTTCATAGGAAGATAACGCAGTGTGCGTGTTAAAATTTGGGAAAATTGCATATGATCTCCCGTGATATGGGAAATTTATGGCAAATTACCCTGTGTTAAGTTTATTGCGTAGCACCCCCCCTATATTTCAATAATCTAGGCATACTCTCCTTTTTTTGATTTGTTTTTTTCATAGTAAATGTCAGACCAAATGCATTTTTGCCCTTAGTTACATGTTTATAATTAATAAATAATTTAATTTGCATAGGATCTAGAATATTGAATATGATAAAAAAAACACCAAAACAAAAAACAAAAAAAAGGAGAGTCACAGAGTTTATTGGAACATAGGGGTATTACACAATAAACTTAATATAGGGAGTTTAGCACAGATTTTGCATATCACGGGAGGATCATATGCAATTATCCCTTAAAATTCATAACCTAAGAGGAGCTACAGAAGTTGACGAAGATCTTTCTAGGCAAATTTTGTTCTGATAATGTAATTGCGGGGCAAAGCGCTATAATGGACTGAAGTTGAGGGCATAATATTCTTTTAAATTAGTTTTTGGGCTAATGTGCTAAAGTGGTGAAATATCTGGGGGCTGAAATGCCATTTTTCGAGAGTCAATTTTGCTACATCCAAAGTGATAGAAATATGAATGAGATTTCTTAAGAACTACATCCCTAGGTGATAATTCCTACTCATTATTAATTTGTGTAAGACGCAATATGTGTTGGAGTAGAATAGTCTCTTCTAATTGCTTATAAATTTAGATAAGAATCACTTTGAGTTGGAGCACGATAATATCGAGTCCAACTCATTGTATGAAATTATTTTTTCTATTTGTTTTTCAAACTGAGCAGCTCTATATCTGCAACACGGCTGCTGTTGGATTTAGGCAATTTTATAAAGAGAACATAAAACAGACTCAACATATATTAATTGAGAAAATGTAAATCAAAATCACACAATTATCTTTTGAAATCGAGCTATTTCGAACATCGAGTTTAAAGTATTTAATGTGTAAATCGGTAAATTGGCAATTTATTCAATTTTAGTTATAGCTCTTATAATTTAGAGATAAAAACATTACCCTCCAAACTATTTAACTTTTTTAGATACTTTTTCTTTAACTTAACATCCTGATGTTTAAAAAAAGGACTTTTTTTAAATTATTAGCATATTCCTACGAAAAATTCTACCGGAATCATGTGCCATTTTATGGGCTAAAATGCAAATTAACACGAAACTAGAGGAAAAATTGTCATTTTCCATCAAATCTCTTCTCTCTCATTCACCTCTTTGGGATCCACTGTGTAAATACTTGGTTGTTGGTACAAAGTCATCTTACTTTCACCCAAAAAAGTGTAATCAGCCCTTGTTCCCCAAATAAAAGATAAATACGAATAAAACCATGCTCGTCAAAGGGTATATATTTGTAATTTTTTCCATAATTACAATTAACAATAAAATTGCAGATTACAATATATCAAACCGATCGTCGAAAACAATGATGGCGAGTTGACAGATTGCAATATTTTCAACAAACATTCCGAAAACAAGAGCAGTATACAGTTCGAGCAGAAATCGAGGATTGCAATGACAATATTTTCAAACAAGCAGTTCGGGAAGAATTATGCACGCCATAAATTGCACAGTGCAAGTTCGTAGCATGTATGTCGTACGTCTACGATACTACGAACTGGGGGTGTCCTACACAAGACCAACTCATGCCTCTTATTAGCCACAATAGGCGATGTATATATATCACAAAATGAACATTAGAAAAGGGGGGCTCCCGAGAGGGGCTCCCAGGTACGCTTTCTCTCTCCCTTTCTATTCTTGTCAAGCATTTGAGCTTATTCATGGTTTTAAGTTAAATAGCTAAATATATGCCTTGCTGAGCCGGTGATCCCCTAATTGATTGTGGAAGCTTGGTTATTTGAACAAAGAATTAGGCAGCTAAAATAATCAGTCATTACAATAGTTGACTAATGTTGAACGCACTGTACACCGCTCATGGTTGTAGTTAGTCTCGACTTAACTGATTAACTTGATGAAATACCTTGTTTTGCCTCTAGATGTGCACCTCGTATTATACGAAGCTTCACTTTGTATTATACGAAGCAAATATGCCCCGTTAGGGCTTATTTCTGAACTACGATCGACTTGATCCTACTAAAATAGGTACGTAGGCAACTTGATTTAGTTCAAGTGCAGTCTATAATCTCAAATAATTTGGGTTTGGGTTCGACCCCCGGGTCATCGATTTAGTTCGTATTTCTGACAAAAATCGAGGTACATGCATTTGTTTTTGGTACCTTTCATTTTAATATCTTTTGTCTATATAATTGAAGAATCCACTCTTCCACTTCAAAATAATCTTTACGTCAAATTTTTTCTGGTTCTTAGCTCCGTACCGGATCCTATCTCTTAATCGAGCTACACTTACTCGGATCAATTCCGTTATTAGATACAAGAAATGACTTTAAATATAATATATTAGTCCAAGGGTAAACAATTTATGAAATACTATGCAACAGCCAGGTATATTATCACCCTCTAGTTGGATATAACAAACACCACCACCAACCATAAATGATTCGGAATTTGCAGTTCAAATCTTATTCAAATTGTTACCTAACCTGATTACTCGTAATCGTACATTACAAACATGAAGATCTTAAAATTTCATTTTGTCAAGTAATCCAAGGATCAAATACAAGACGAGAACCCGGTAAAAAAATAAAAAACATGCAACAATCCACAAATAGTGGATTCTATGTACACCCACTCATGGCCGAGAAGCACCAATTAGCCACTCTTCTTGATTATGTACCTATACACGTTGAATCTTTTACCCAAAACTGCATTGCGTCATCTTCCCTGGCGTAACATCCCAATAAATCTCACTATTCATGATCTTTCAGTATCTTCTTAAATGATCTCGGGTGAAGAACGGGTGTCTAAGAGCATCCCTGGCTGATAACCTTTCTACGGGATCGTATCTTAAAAGCCCCTGTAATAAATTAATAAGATCTCCTGCAGAGTGATCTACATGTTGCATGATCATATTCTGGAGCCTAGGCAACTTCAAGACAGCTTTAATGCTATCTCTTGATGTCGCGCCCTCAGGCCAGTCCAACCTACCCCTTCTAACATACTTTTCTGCGTGTCGACTGGAAAAGAAACAAATAAAGCAAAAAAATATTTAGCAATTTGCACCAAGATTTATTGTCACGACAAGAAACGAAGCTAGTATAGCTTACTCTGCTTTCTTCAACATATGTTGTGGTAAAGGTCCGAGGACTCTTTCCATCATTGCAAGGTGCTCTAAATTCTCGTGTGTTTGAAACAATGCTTCACCCTATCCAAGATATAAAACAAAACATGATTACTGACAAAATTGAGCATGGTTACAATCAAAATCAAAATAACAGATGGCACTGAATCAGCATACCGAGCAAAGCTCAACCAAGATACAGCCAACACTCCATATATCACAAGGGTAACTCCATCCAAGTCCTGCACAGCCAAAAAGCATAAATGCACAAGACTATGAAGAATAGAATAATAATTCACTTATGGTTACAACAAAGTCAAAAGTTGACTCTTAAACACACTACCTAGAATAACTTCAGGAGCTCGGTAGTGTCGGGTTGATACAATGTAGGTTTGATCCTGCTTGTCATAGGTTGTGCTTCCAAAATCAATTACCTTAATTGCACTCGACTTTGGAATTCTCTTGTAATAAGAACCATCCTTGGGAGACCTTGATGAAACCTAGAGAGATGACAACCAAAAATGGGTAAGCACACAGGAGATGAGAACACAGGAACAATGAATCCAATTATTCTCGTCCAAACATCTACTCAAGGTCATACAGGCTACCTTGTACTCGGGAACTTTTATGTATTCCGGTGAGACAAGAAGGATATTTTCAGGCTTCAAGTCCGTATGGATGAGGTGCAAATCATGCATAACTGAGGCGAACAAAGAAAAATCAACAAACCAAACCAAAAACAACACTACACTAATATTAGGTAGAATTGGTCATCATTTTGAACCAAGAGAAAAGGCCATTCGTTTCTTGTATTAAAGAGTAACAGAAGATAACACAGCTACTACTATTATCCTATGGAAACAATCTCACATATAATAACATTATAATGGATGAAGAGAAACTATTTACACACATGCTACACATTCCAACAGTTGTCTGCCAATCTCACGGACAAGATCAATGGGAAATGAGCGATAATTGTTTTTGCGTAGGAAATCGTATAAACTTGGTCCAAGCTTCTCAAAGACCTGTTGAAACCATTTAAGTCCATTCACAATTTTAATCCCCAAAATATTTGTTAGGCTGGGGAAATTAATCCACCAAATCAATCATATACTTACAATACAGATATGGTTACGATAGTCAAACCAGTTCCGTATTTGTACACAACTGCAAAGAATAAACTCGTTCAAACAAGAGCAATAAATAACAAAAACAAAAGGTGGCAACGTTGCAAATTGAAATACTCACCGACTTCCACCTTTGTCATGTCTACCAAGTTGTTGGAGCACTTCTACCTCAATCATTGCTGCATCTCGGTACTTCTTAATACCACGAACAATTTTAATGGCAACCATTTCCTTTCTTTCCCTGTCCCAGCACTCCAAAACCTGACCAAATGTGCCTGCACAGAAGAATTTCATTCAACAAACGCACAGAGCACCGTGTTCAAGTAAAGGTATGGCCGAAAGCAATTACCTTCACCCATCTTGCTGTGGATCTTATCTGCAAATACATAAATCCAAAAACAGCATAAGCACATAGGATATTCCGGGACGAACAATCAAGTACTATGAAGTAAAAAGAGGATACTTTTACTTTACTTTATTCAGAAGAAAAATTTTCAAATAATTCAAAACTTATGAAATGGTCAAAACAACTACTCCATATAGGGGAAACATTGACACAGACTCAAAAACAAAACAAATGCATCATTCCTATTAGTTTTAGTTAAAATAGTTAAATTTATCGATGGTCTATAAAAAAATAAGAAAATAACAAAACATAGGTTTTGATGATAGTGAAGGTAGTTACAGCGGGAAGTTAAATTTTCTCCGATCTCAAACATATAATGGCCATCTTTGTCATCATCTCGCACTGGGGGGGAACCATTTCGAGGCAAGCCCTTAACAAACAGAGAATTAGGATGGTCCGAGATTGCCCTTGAAGGTGCATAGCTTGTCAGATTCCCAATCTCTTGTCCAGTAAACAATCCTAGCTGAGCCTACACACAGGCATTCATTCATATTTTCCTCAATATCAAAAATCATTAATTTTGTTTACCTCCTCGTTCATCACTGCGTACGCACCAAACATACTTCATCCATACATCAGGCCAAGGAAAAAAAAAACAATACACAAACATATTTACAAAAAAAAAAAATTAAATATTTATGCAACAACTTACATTCAAATATCATAGGAAATAGGTCTTTATGTCAATATTCGAAATTAAAATAAAAAGCATATAATTTGTAACTTATCTAGCGAATTCAAGATCTATAAAAAAACTTGCCAGCTAGTTAAGTTCCAATCTTCTGAACATAAACAAAAATATATCAGATCTATTAAGAAAATGGGCTAAAACATAAAGATCGGGTCAAAACCACAAGATAACACATAGATCTGAAAAAGAAAAAAAAATAAAATTCTTGTAAACCACCACAAAATAATAAAAGCTCTTTTCATACCTGATCCAACTAAAAAATTCTAATTTTCGATCAGATCTACAAAAAAAACCAATAAAAAATGTACAAATCAAAGAATTAAAGATCGGATCAAGAAAATACCTTAGGGGGTTGAGGAACAACATCCCAGCCCAAACGCATCCTCTTCCTGGGGCGCCGATCCATCGTCAATTCCGTCACGCGTTCCATCTCCATCTCAAGATCAGGCGATAATTCTAGAGAGAGAATAACTGTTTGTATAGAGAGAGAAAATTCAAAGCGTATGAAGATAGATAGATACAGAAAAGTGGTGTTGATAATTTGTGTGCGGACGTGAAAGATGCTACTACCTAATATTGACCTAACAACGTGCCTAGTCGGTTGTGGCAAGATCTGACCGTCCACGTGGCTTTGTTATCGTCCCCGCTTTTTGCTAGATGATTCTCCTCTGCGTTGTAAAGTTTAGGGTTGCAACTTGCAGGATTGGGCCGTAAATGGGCCAAATGAATACAGGGTGGGCCCAATGAAATTTGGTTTACTGGATATTTGATAAAATGGGGTGTCTGTATACGAGTCCAAAATAAGCAAAAAAGAAAAAACAAAATTGTATTGGAGCGGGCCGAACGGATTCATTAAAAAAAGAAATAGTTATTCGTTTTCTTTATCGTCCTAAAAATTGGATCTTCTAATACTGTTGATAATTCTCTAATTAAATTCGTGCATTATATATACTAGTAAGTGTCGCACATTCGTTTGCGTGTGCAAAATAGAAAAAAAAATTAAAATTTTTTTTTAGTTAAAGTCAATTTGATAATTATTTTTTGTACCAAAATCAAATAAATAAAACATAAAGAAGATAGTGGAAGAAAAAAAAGTATGGGAGAGAAAAAAAAATAAACGTGATATATAAAGATGATGTGAGAGAAAATAGGAGGGAGAATAAAATTTAGAGAGAAAATAATAGTTATTTAGGACACTTGTCAAATTTTGGGTGGATGAAGGCTTCACCAAAATTTAACAGCCCAAAGTAGTTACTATAGGCATCTCCCACTTTATATAATAGTATAGAAATATATATATATATATATATATATATTAATTCTAGATGAAGGAGATAGCTTGACCCGACAAATTCGGGCCGATAGTTTTTAATCATGGGTCACACAGAATCAATAGGACTCCAAATGAGAGAAAAATCATAACTTGTGACATGTTGGAATTGATCGAGCCCTCTCATATTTTTTTTTTTTGGTTTATAACCAAGGGTGTTCTCCAGCCGGACGTCGGAGATTAATTCCTTTGAGGCAGAGAGATCACCGAAATGGGTACAGTCTCTCCCAACAAAATCTTTTCCATACACACGGGTAGGGATCTAACCCTGGACAATATACTTAAGAAACCCAGTTATCTACCAACTGTGTTGGACCTTGTTACTAGGCCCTCTCATATATATATATATATATATATATATATATATATATAAAATATATATATAACATTGTTTCAGTATATTAAATTTTCATAATTAGGAGTGTATATCGAATCGAAATGACTCCTGATCCATCCTTTCCTCGAGAGCCACTTGAATCTTATTAATATTTTTAATTAGTGGAAATAATTTTTTCTTTGTATCGAATGAAATGATTAATAATATCACACTACCATCATTATCAATAACTATTTTGAAGCAACCTTTTGTAATCAATTTTACAATTAATAATAATATAACAAACTCACAAACAAGTAATATTTGCACATTGAACCAAAAACCTCTTACTTGTAGAGTCGACATATTACCGTATGGTAAGAGACTATAAGTGATGAAATGGCGAAAAATAAGAAAAATTAGAAATTATCAGACTATAAGTGAGGAATTTGTATTCGATGATATAAAAGATGTATAAACCCTGAATTATGGGATGAGAAAAAAAAAAAGGGTTCCTTCAATACATAATATAATTTATAACTATCACACATTTACAAATAAATATACATTTACTAATAAATCTATTTTCTTTTGTGTATATTTTATCCTATTAATACTTATGAAAAATTCTAGTATATATACCTCATAGGTTTTGAATAAAAGTACTTTTAGGAATAAAAATGAAAATTATTTATGACAGTGAAATATAACACATCAACTATATTACAAGACTTATTTAATACTTGCATTATACAATTCAACTTAAAAGAATTATATAAGTGCATAATATACACGTTCACATGCTCAAAGATTAGAAAATACTCAGGTACTTCGTATTGAATTCTTCAATATACATATGCCATATCATTCTTTAACATGCATGCTTAAACTTTATTCTGGTGTAGAGCGGATCTTCTATCCCACAATGGTGTGCCACAATGATGTCACATCATTGTGGGATTGACAAGTGTCCATTTAAAAAAAATTGTTAATAATAATTTAAATTAAATGGACACTTGTCAATCCCACAATGATGTGACACCATTGTGGCACACCATTGTGGGATAGAAGATCCGTTCTGATTCTGGTGACTGTCTTAATTTTCAAAATGATTTTACAAGAGCTCTAAGGCAATCATTTCCAAAGCTCTGTTGTTCCTCTTGTATTAGCTTTGCTGAGGCCCCGGCTAAGCTAAAGGGCTACATTCGTACAACTCTAGTATTTGAAGAGTTGGATTCTCCTATTTCAGAAGGTATCTCCTTTAAATAGTCGCAATACCTGAGACATAGGTATTGAATGCGGGGAAAGTGTGTATCGTTCGCTCCCCAATGCTCCAAAAAGGACCGGTGAATGAGCAAAAACTTTTATTTTTAAATTCCTCTTCGTTTGGTTCCCACACTTGGCCGTAGAAGGCTTCATCTTTGAGTTTTAGCACTTCGAGATGGGGCAACGAACCGATATTATTCATTTTATCCTACGCAAGCATGCAACCACCCAAAGACATGTCGGGTGGGTCCCCCCCTCATGTGGGCCCACTTAAAAAATAAAACAAAAAACAAAGGAAAAAGGAAAAGGCAAAACCACTGCATGGCCCCCTATTTTGGACGGCAAGTTGCATGGCAATTCACTCAATTGGCATGCAAACTTCAATCCGCATCTTCTGTTACACGTTTGTGTTATACGCACAGATGCGTGATAAATGTATACACGGGCAGTTGGGATGTGGAGAGAGAAATTTCAAATTTTTATCCATATTACATAATTTTCTCTCTCTACATCCTAACCGCCCGTTTATACACTTGTCATACATCGATACGTATAGCAGAAAGTGTAACACGAATATTGTAATAGAAGATTTCATTTGTGCAAACTTGCCAATAAATAGAGGACCTTCCTCTCATTCTTTCTCACACCAACAGCAGCAGAGAGCAAAGGTAAAGAAGAGAGAGTTAGAGAGGAAAAAAAAAGGAAAAAGGAAACAGGAAAAGGCAAAACCACTGCATGGCCCCCTGTTTTGGACGGCAAGTTGCATGGCAATTCACACAATTGGCATGCAAACTTCAATTCGGATCTTCTGTTACGCGTTTGTGTTATACGCACAGATGCGTGACAAGTGTATACACGGATGGTTGGGATGTGGAGAGAGAAATTTCAAATTTTTATCCATATTACATAATTTTCTCTCTCTACTTCCTAACCGTCCGTTTATACACTTGTCATACATCGATACGTATAGCAGGAAGTATAACACGAATATTGTAACAGAAGATTTCATTTGTGCAAACTTGCCTATAAATAGAGGACCTTCCTCTCATTCTTTCTCACACCAACAGCAGCAGAGAGAAAAGGTAAAGAAGAGAGAGTTAGAGAGGAAAAAAAAAGGAAAAAGGAAAAAGGAAAAGGCAAAACCACTGCATGGCCCCCTGTTTTGGACGGCAAGTTGCATGGCAATTCACACAATTGGCATGCAAACTTCAATCCGGATCTTCTATTACACGTTTGTGTTGTACGCACAGATGCGTGACAAGTGTATACATGGGCGGTTGGGATGTGGAGAGAGAAATTTCAATTTCTTATCCATATTACATAATTTTCTCTCTCTACATCCTAACCGCCCGTTTATACACTTGTCATACATCGATACGTATAGCAGGAAGTGTAATACGAATATTGTAATAGAAGATTTCATTTGTGCAAACTTGCCTATAAATAGAGGGTCTTCCTCTCATTCTTTCTCACACCAACAGCAGCAGAGAGCAAAGGTAAAGAAGAAAGAGTTAGAGAGGGGGGGAAAAAGAGAAAATAGTGAGAAGAAAAATAAGAGTGAGGTTCGTTCTACTATTCGTTCTACTATTCCAAGTTTCTTAAACTTGATGTATTTGTAATCCAAGAGATATTTCCTTGAGTATTTGGTGTATCCCCTATTAAGTTTAGGGAGAAATTGTGTAAGCCCATTATTTATATAGTGGAGGTTTTCGACTTCGGTCCCGTGGTTTTTCCAGATTTGGGTTTTCCACATAAGAACTCTTGCCTCGTTTATTCTATCGTACTATTGGTGGTGTGGTCCCATTTTTTATCCAGTTAGTGGGGAAAAGAATTATGTCGCTTCCGCTGCACCGTTGTCATTGTGAATTTTGGCACTCTTTCCCAACAAGTGGCATCAGAGCCGTATTTATATTTGAGTTAACAGATTAAAAATGGAGGAGTCATCATCTATTGGTGGGATGTTCAAATTGAATGGATCGAACTACTCAATTTGGAAACTGAGTATGTTAGATCTTCTCTATTGCAAGGATTTGTACTTGCCCTTGCATGGAGATCATACATCTAAACTAGAAGATATGAGTGCAGATGAGTGGACTATCTTGCATAGAAAGACGGTTGGCTTTATTCGACGTTTTCTTGAACACAGTATCTTCCATCACTTTGCAAATGAGGAAAAGGCTGATGGTATGTGGAAAAATAAAGAAGATATGTTTGAGAGGAAATGTGCATTAAACAAAGCTTCTGTTATCAGAAAAATTGTCTAGCTACGGTACAGAGAGGGTGCCAATATGACGGAGCATCTTAATGCGTACCAGGGCTTAATAAATCAATCCATCAACATGAAGATACCCCTCGATGATAAAGTGATTGCTTTATTGTAGCTCAACTCATTACCGGATAGTTGGGATACCCTCTTAGTGTCAGTCAGCAACTCAGCTCCAAATGGAGATTTGACCTTGCAAGTGGTCAAAGATTGCCTTCTAAATGAAGAGTCTAGAAGAAAGGAGCAGGCGTTCAGTACCGAGCAAAATGCCTTGGTGACTGAAAATTCTAACAGACGAGGAAGAAACAAAAGTGGAGGTCCTCAACACCAAAGAGACAAACCCAAGGGTAGTCCAAGTTCAAAAGGGATCTCAAATGCCATTATTGTGGTGGTCCAAACCACTACGAAAGAGACTGCAGAAAAAAGAAAATGGATCAAAAGAATGGAAATAATGAAAACAAGAAAGATGACAAAAACACCACAGCTATGGCAACTGATGTGATGTTGTCATTATCTGTGATGATACATGTGTCAGTTCATCATACCAAGAAACAGATTGGATCATTAATTCAGGAGCCTCGTATCATATCATCCCACATAGGGATATGTTCACATCGTACACAAGTGGTAACTTTGGCAGAGTCAGAATGGCCAATCATGGTGTGACAAAAATTGTCGGCATGTGGAATATTAACTTGGAAACTGACACAGGGTGCCGACTCATTCTGAGAGACGTCAAACATATTCCTAATGTTCGGCTCAATATTATTTCCACTGGCAAGCTAGATGATGACGGCTATGTCAGTAACTTTGGTGAAGGAAAATGGAATCTCACCAAAGGTTCTTCGATTATTGCAAATGGTAAGAAAAAGAACTCTCTACCTAATGCAAGCAAAATTATCCAATGGAGAGGTGAATGCAGTCAATAGTTCCTCCATTGGGCTATGGCATAAGAGGCGTGGACACTTGAGCCAAAAAGATATGCAACTTTTGGCTAAGAAGAAACTCCTACCTGACGTCAGTGGGATAGAGCTACAAACTTGTGTTGATTGTTAGCAAGAAAACAACATAGAGTTGTGTTCAAGAGCTTCTATCCATCTAGAAAATCACATCCTCTGGACTTAGTGCATATTGATGTTTGCTATATGAAAGACAAAACACTTGGTGGTGTAGTGCATTTTGTCACATTCATCGATGATTTCTCTAAAAAGGTCTGGTGTTTTGCTTTGAAATTTAAAGACCAGGTTATAACAGTCTTTAAGCATTTCCAAACAAAAGTCAAAAGAAAAATCGAAAGGAAGCTGAAGTGTATTCGCTTATACAATGGTGGCCAATACTAGGGTCCATTTAAACAGCATTATTGTGACCATGGTATCAGGTTTGAGAAAAGCGTTCCAAAAACTCCACAAAATAATGGTGTGGCGGAGAGGATGAACAGGGCAATTTGTGAGCGAATCAAATGTATGTTATCACACTCCAAATTGCCCAAATCCTTTTGGGGTGAAACAATGAGAACTGCAGTTTACTTGATCAACCTTTCTCCATCAGCTCCTTTGGATGGTGACATTCCAAATAGAGTTTAGTTGGGGAAAGACTTTTCCTACAAAAACTTGAGAGTGTTTGGCTGTAGGGCGTTTGTTCATATTCCAAGAGATGAAAGATCCAAGCTTGAGGATAAAACTAAACCATGTACCTTCTGGGCTTATGGCTATGAAGAGTTTGGTTATAGACTTTGGGACCCGATGAGCAGAAAAGCTATCAGAAGTAGAGATGTTGTGTTTCTTGAAGAACAAACATCTAATGATACAAAACAGAGCGAGATGAGAGAATCTTCTCAGGAAGTTCCTAATGACTTAGATCCTGTTTCTTCACGTTGAACTCGGGATCACGGGGGAGATGAATAGGACGAGCAGAATGATGCAACTGATGATGAGCTACTTGACGATCAGGTGCCACCTATACAGACTGATGAGCCAGTTCTGCTACCAGAGGTGATGGTTAAAAGGTCAACCAGACAAACACGTCCTTCGACCAGATATAATCCAGATGAGTATGTGATGCTCACTGATGGGGGAGAACCAGAGAGTTACCCGGAGGCTATATCACATGATCAGAAAGATATGTGGATGGAGGCCATGAAAGAGGAGATGAAATCCTTACAAGAAATCACACCTATGACCTGGTAAAACTGCCTAAAGACAAGAGAACACTAAAAAATAAATGGGTGTAAAAGTTGAAGAATGTGGAACATAGCTTACAACCCAGATATAAAGCAAGGCTGGTTGTGAAGGTTTCAATCAGAAAAAGGGTGTTGATTTTGAAGAAATTTCCTCACTAGTGGTGAATATGTGTTCGATCCAAGATGTTGTTGGGATCGCTGCTAGTCTCAATCTGGAGATTGAACAACTTGATGTGAAGACCGCATGCCTTTATGGAGATCTAGATGAAGAAATCTACATGGAGCAACCAGAAGGATTCAAAGTCAAAGGAAAATAAAACCTTGTGTGAAGCAAAGGGGTGGTCCAGTGGTCCACCAGGCATTCGCCGTGAGAACCCACCCGGATTCGAAACCCAGGAGAAAGGGATGAGGGGTTTTACTCTTACATCCTCCCCTTGGGGCCCCTGTGCTTATTGGGCCCGTTGCCTATGGGTAACCTAGGGTGGATCACCCCCATACGTGGTTTGCGGGCTATTGTGTATGGGCAGGTTTGCTCTGCTGGGTGACTGGCGGAGATTTACCTTGGGATTTCCAAAAAAAAAAAACCTTGTGTGCAGGTTGAAGAAAAGCTTGTACGGTCTGAAGCAAGCTCCCAGACAATGGTACAAGAAATTTGACTGGTTCATGACAGACCATAACTACACAAGAACCAGCTCAGATCACTGTTTATTTTTTAAGAAATTCTCAGATGTAGATTTTATCATTCTACTGTTATTCGTTGATGACATGCTAATCGTAGGTCATGATGCCAGCAAGATTGAGAAGCTGAAGAAAGACCTTGAAAAGTTTTTTGCGATGAAAGACTTGGGCCCGGCTATGCAGATCCTTGGAATGAAAATCTCTAGGGATAGAGCTGACAAGAAGCTCTGGTTATCTGAATAAAAGTACATTGAGAAAGTTCTTGAGAGGTTCAACATGAGCAAATCTAAAGCGGTTAGTACTCCACTTGCGGGTCATTTCAAACTCAGCTCCGCACAATGCCCCACAAATGAGGAAGATAAACAAGAGATGAAGAAGATACCATACGCTTCTGTATTTGGCGGTTTGATATATGCTATGCTATGTACTAGACCCGATATTGCTCATGCAGTTGGCACTGTTAGTCGCTTTCTATCTAACCCTGGCAAGGATCACTGGGAAGCAGTGAAATGGATCTTGCGGTATCCAAGAGGCACTGCGAGACTATGTCTAAGGTTTTGTGGTGGACAAACTATTTTAGAGGGGTACACAGATGCAGACATAGCTGGTGATACTTATTCCAGGAAGTCCACGCTCGGATACTTGATTACCTTTGCAGGGTGAGTTATTTCTTGGTAGTCGAAACTTCAAAAATACGTGGCATTATCCACAAAAGAGGCCGAGTACATAGCTATGACTGAAGCGTGTAAAGAGGTGTTGTGGTTAAAGAAGTTTCTAGAGAAGTTGGACTTGAAGTAGGAAAAGTACGCGCTCTATTGTGACAGTCAGAGCGCGATCCACTTGACTAAAAATTTGACTTTCCACTCAATGTCCAAACACATAGATGTGAGATAACATTGGATCCGGGATGTTCTTGACGAAAAGATGATGCAGCTTGATAAAGTGCATACGGATGATAATGACGCAGATATGCTCACGAAGTCTTTGCCAAGGGAAAAGCTTGAAGTCTGTAAAAGCGAAGCAGGCTTGGTTGTGTCCCCAACATGAGTTGGAGGGGGAGAATTGTTGGGTGGGTCCCCCTCATGTGGAGCCCACATAATAAATAGAAAAAAGAAAAAAGCAAAAAGGCAAAACCACTGCATGACCCCTATTTTGGATGGCAAGTTGCATGGCAATTTACTCAATTGTCATGCAAACTTGCCTATAAATAGAGGGCCTTTCTCTCATCCTTTTTGACACCAACAGCAGCTGAGAGCAAAGGCAAAGGAGAGAGAGTTAGAGAGAAAAGAGAGAGAGAGAGAGCAAATAAAAAAAAAATAGTGAGAAGAAAAATAAGAGTGAGGCTTGTTCTATTTTTCGTTCTACTATTCCAAGTTTTTAAACTTGATGTATTTGTAATCCAAGAGATATTCTCTTGAGTATTTGGTGTATCCCCTATTAAGTTTAGGGAGAAATTGTGTAAGCCCATTATTGATACAGTGGAGGTTTTCGACTTTGGTCTTGTGGTTTTTCCCGATTTGGGTTTTCCAAGTAAAAACTCTTATCTCGTTTATTCTATCGTACTATTGTTGGTGTGGCCCCATTTTTTATCCAGTTAGTGGGGAAACAAATTATATCACTTCCATTGCGCTGGTGTCATTGTGAATTTTGGCACTCTTTCCCAACAAGACAGCTGTTTGAGTTTGTCAGGGAAAGCAAAATTTACTGGCAATGGTTTCAAAGGTTGCACATCCCTTGCGCAGAAGTGGCATTTCAATGTTTCGAGTTCACGTAGGTAGACAAAGTTATTGAATTCATAAGATGACCATTTGGTGTGTTTGTCGTGGAAGTATGAAACTCCCAGTTTTTTCAGATTCGGCAAGATTTCCAGCACCTCCCTCGTACATCTGAAATTCGTCACTTCTAAAAGTTTTTGTAAGTTTTCCAGAACAAGAAACTTCCCTTGATCCATACATCCCTTAGTTGTGCCATTTTCTAGATCTCTGAGGGTAGATATAAGGTACCTTCAGTTATAGTCTTCCCTTCGAAAAATCAGTGAAGTTCGAATGATTAAAGTTTGAAGATTCCTAAGTTAGGATATCGACGCAGGAACTCGCTTGCCTTGATAGAATAAAGCAATGTACCTTAAATTAACTAGCTGAACAATTTCTAGTGGAAAGTCAGGATTTTATTGTCAGTGCATCCAATACCCTGGATGATACTTGGTGGCTCTGGGAGTCCAACTCCCAGAGCCTATCCACCACACAAAATGTATTAACACAATAAAATATATATATATTTTGATGGACCCCACAAATGTTTTAACACTGTTTGTGGCTGATATTTCGCGGGAGTCCAACTCCCGGGAGCTACCAAGTATCAACCCAATACCCTGAGCAATCTAGAAACCAGAGTCAAAGGTAATGGTCCATAATCTAGGCTGAACTTACTAAAATGTAGAAGAGAATGAAAATTCGAGCCATTAATGTCTATTGGTCTATTCAAACTATTTGAGTGAGTACTTACTCGACGGTGATTGTTTACGTCTTGTGAAGAACAAAAATCTCGATTCATTACTTGAAGAAATTTCTTGCTCTGAGCTTTTTCTATGCACAATCCCTCAAGAGATTTTGGACGCTGCATTTCTTAGTTTCACTGCGTTGATTAACTTCTGAACCAGAATGAGACTTCTATCAACAAGATCCTTGAGATAATCCCTTGCCGACTCTTCCAAGTTTTTAGAGGCATTGGGTTCTTTCACGAATCCCTCAGCAATCCAGAGATTGATGAGACAAGAGACATAGATCTCGTAATCTTCAGGAAAAACTCCCATATAAAGGAAACATGTTTTGAGATGATGTGTCAATGCATTTGTTCACACTACAAAATAATATGGGTCTTTGAATTATAAAACCTAAAAGGCCAAATACGGGGAGATCAACAAAGGAAAAAGTGGGCCCACAAATAAATGAGGTAAGGTCCATTAAAGTCAAGAGATAACAAGACATGGGCTGAAAAAGCCCAACTGTCGAATTTGAATAGTAAAGGGAGTCCAAAAGCTAATAAGTGGCATTGAAGACGTGCCAAGTTGAGGATTTATGAAAGAGACGGTTTAAAGCAATTGAAGGCGGTTCCCGAAAAAGAAAAACGTGGGTTCCCACAGCAGGGATATAGGCGTTCAGAAAAAGAAAAAAGAACACACACAATCAGACAGACTCTGCAAAAAACTTCTTTCTTTCAGTAGTTTGTAGCAATCGTAGACGTAACTAGGTTTAGTTTAATTCTAGAGTAACTAGTCAGTAGCATAAAGTAGTTCGTTAGCAGCATTGTAATCAAGCACTCTATTCCTATATCCAGAAGAATTAATCCGAGAATTCATGGAGGTATATTTTTACTTGAGTTTATAAGTGTTGATTAATTACTCGAGTTTTAGTTTATCTCTTAATTTATTGCGAGCATTGCATCACGAAAATATTTGCAAGACTGAAACCACCATTAGCACATATAGGCAGGGATTATTAGATAATTCTAAGTTGTGAATTATTAAGGGGCTTGGATCGACCACTCGAAATCCTTCCCTAGTCTAGTTTGTTTAAAAAAGACGAAACAAATTTGGGCGACCACAGTGGGAGATAGTCGAATTTGACTTCTCTAAATCTGTTATAAGATGTCAGAAGATTCTTCTAGAGAAGAGCCGAATGACGATCTTGAAACACAGCCTGTGTCTCGACACAGGATTAGGGCAGATAAGATGTATGAGAAATTTGTTAAAGTCATAAAACAGACTTTAATGGGTGCTCGAGACGATCAACGAAGAGAATTCAATGTTCATACCAAGCACTGGCTCAAGAATTTGCTCGAATATTTACTGCAATAGTGCAAAATATTGCCATGAATGCCCAAGAGGGCTTAGCTCGAGAGGTTACTCGAGTGGTAACCGAGTTAGGAGAGATATTCAACCAGACCTGCGATGTCTTTTCGAGGATGGTGAATAACCATGTCGTTAATGCATTGGAACCACTAATCAAAAAACATAACGTTCTAATAGAAAAAGTATCACAATTGATCGCAGTAGAACCAATAGTTCGAACAAGACACGTGAATTTAGGAGAACCTCCACTGGGTTATCCTCGAGAAACTAGGAATAGGAGTAGTCGTTTCGAATTTGGCCAGACATCAAACACATCCCCAGTAAATGAACATAATTTTGCAAACCTATTTATGCCTGGGGGGCAAGCAGGAATGGGAAACATGCGTCCACCTTCCGGTATTCCTCAAAACATGAATTCGAATCAGTTTCAACCGCAATCTTCGAGACCAAATTTCCCGATCCCATTGGTCGTTTATGGGCAAGTACCCGATGGTTACCACACTAATAACCGCTTTAGTAGCTTTGAAATACCCACAACAATTACACAAGGTCAATACCCTGGGGGACATGGTCAAGTGCTGACTTATCCAGGAGTTTCAAATACCCTTTTCCCTATGGGAAACTCTGGGTTTTCGAATACATCCATGGGTCAAGGAATTCACACATTCCCGAATAATATTCAAGTACCATATGCAGAGGGGCAAGCTGTGCCCGATGCCCATATAGGAGGGAATATTGGGGGACAGTTCTCTGATCCCGTTTAGACCCAGATCGAAATGATCATCGAGAGGATGTATGGACCGGGTTTTCGAAGAAACCACCGACTGATGCCAGGAAAGCCCTATCCTAATTGGATAGACAGAAACTTCCCTTTTCCCCGAAATTATAAGATTCCCGATTTCACCTTATTTTCTGGAGATGATCATGTCTCTACTCTCGAACATTTGTCTAGGTTTACGTGCTAATGTAGAGAAGCCTCGGATCAAGATTTTCTCAAACTAAGGCTTTTTCCTAGTTCGCTAACAGGATCTGCCTTTAATTGGTATATAAGCCTGACCCCGAATTCCATAAGTAATTGGGACGAGATGCAATTCCAATTTCAAAACCATTTTGCTCGAACAGATCCGGGGATATCGATGAGTGACCTCGCTAAAATAAGACAAAATGTAGGAGAATCAGTCAAAGAATTCCTAATACGTTTTAAGAAAACAAGGGGAAAATGTCACCTTAATTTGCCTGAAAATGAGTTTGTACAGTTGGCCCAACAAAACATGACTTTTGAATATAGGTTAAGATTCGATGGCATGCCTTTTGCTGACTTTAGAAGTTTAGCCGAAAGTGCCATAAGATACGAAAACATGCTTAAGGAGGAAAATAATCGAAAACACTAAGGCTTTAATGCCTTCGAAATTAGGACTCAATGGGTGTTCGAGGAAGCCTTTGAGGTCGACTTAGCAGAATTTGTAAAAGGGCCTCCCTATCAGTGTGGATCCCTTGAACCTAAAAATTGTATGGCGACTGGGTCATTACAAACGAAAAAAGAGAAAAATTACTCTTTTGACGTAACAAAAACCGAACAAATTTTTGATTGGTTATTAGCTAACAAAAAGTTAAAATTTAACAGAAAACATAGGATTCCTTCGAAATCTGAAATAAAAGGAAAGTTATATTGTAAATGGCATAATGCATTCTCACATGATACACATGACTGCATTTTATTTCGAAATTTGATCCAGGAAAAAATAGATTCGAAAGGCCTCATTTTTCCTGACACTCAGAAAACTAACATAGATGAAGATCCATTTCCCATTTTGAATCTTGAAATTAATACTATTGAATGTTCTGACTTGCAGGTCACTATCGAGACTAAGGTGGCTATAAAATTGTTCAACAGACTAATTGACAAAGGAATATTGACTTTCCCGAAGGTCAAGGAATAAGGCCTCGAGGGAATGTATAGGTGGCACATAAACACTCTCCACACCACGGATCAGTGTCAGATTTTTAAACGCTTTGTTGCTAAACAGCTCAAGAGGAGTCTGATCACTTTGTCTTCAACAGAGAAAAGGATTCTGGGATTGACCGAGAGGGAAAGCTGAAGGAGAAACAGGAGGAAATTGAACTTCCTAGGGAAAATTTGAAGAGTGAAGAGAAGATTTACAAACAGGTGCTCGAAACGCCTCGGTTCGAGGCTAAGTATGAGACACCCATTCGAGTGGTGAATAATTTGACTAAGTTGTAAAAGGCCTTGTGCCATCATTGTGCCGATACCCTCTATTACGAATTGGTGAGGTTACTAGTGATTGAAAACGACCCCAATTGGGTCCCTGCGTACCAGAGAATGAAAAATTGGAACAAAAGGTCGAAACAGGAATTCGGCAACAGATTACCAGGCCCAATGCCTTCGCAAAGGCATTTTCGAGGATGAGGGGGCAGAGGACTGCCCTATAATCACTCTCGAGGGAGTAAGTATCGAGAGAATTTCGAGACAAACAAGAATAACATGGCTAAATCGATAGCCCAGCAAGTGGCGTATTTGAGAACAGCCATTGCAATGAAGATGCAATAGGAGGCATTAATTGCCAATTTAAGGATTGAGGAAGAGGCCTTGGCGAAAGGAATATTGAAATCAAATATAGTTAAGAGGTCGAGCTATGAGGACCTCGAGAAGGAGGTGGACAACCTGAGTGACCAGATAAAGGACGCGAACCTTCAAGATAAGACAACTACCACTGGAGAAGATGACTTGGCAGATTTCGAGTCTGGAGACGATCTGGACATTTTGTTGGACGGTATACCAGAAGGTGGTATGGTGAGCGAAATCGAGAGAAACGAAAGACAAGCCTCTATTCGAAGAGCTTTAAGCCTTGAAGGGGAAAAAGACTGCAACATGGTAACGGTTCTCCCGACAGAGTTTGCCTCAAAGACAGGAGAAACGGATGAAGAGGAGAATGATTTGGAGGTTTTGACAACCCCAAAGGAAGGTAATCCACCTGATTTCGAATTCATTAAATATGCAGATAGGAAAAAAGAGAATGAACATGAATATTTCCTCGAGTTGTTATTTTCGAAAGAAACCACAAATAATAATCATATGAAACCATTGTATGTACAGGCCGAAATTGAAGGGTTTAAGATTAACAGGGTTTTAGTAGATAATGGTGCAACCGTTAACGTTTTACCGAAAAATACTTTAACTATGTTAAATAAATATCCAAAAGATTAAGTAGGATCTATGGTTTCGTATTCTGCATTTTTCATGGTAAAAACAAGTTCGTCCTTTAACGCCCTGCTCGGAAGGGATTGAATTCATCAAAACTATTGTTTGCCCTCAACATTACATCAGCTTTTGATATGTTGGAATGGGAAAAAATTCGAAGTAGTTAAGGCTGAAAATAATTCTTACTTTGTTGATGCTCAAATTGTGAATGCTAGGTACAACATCGAAAAGTTCGAAGTGAAAGACCAAGAAGGAGCGTCTGTCCTGACTCTCGAAAAGACCATGGGAGAAGATGCAGAAGGAAAAGAAGTAGAAAGCCAACTCCAGGCAGGAAGGGAAAAGATGTCCCAAGTCGAAATAGGACAATCTTGAGCAGAATTTGCAAAGTGTAGTAGTAATCAAACTATTTCTTTTGTATTATGGATATGACCAAACAGACTGTTATCAAAAATGTTTTTAAGAATTTAGCAGTAGGGAAACTTAATTCAAATTTATTCTCGTATTCGTATGGTTTATTTGAAAATGTTGGCTCGAATTCTACTGCATATAATCTTACTAGACCAATAGATCATAAAGTGGAAAATATAATCAAAGAGGGGATCTTGGAACATGATGAAGATATCTGGCAAGATGTTCAGGATCCTTTAGAAGAAGTTAAACTAGGCACGCTCGAGAAACCCAGAATGACTTATATTAGTTCGAAAATAGAGCAAAATGAAAAGGAAGAACTTATTAAAGTTCTGCATACTTATAAAGACTATTTCGCCTGGGCCCATCACGAGATGCGAGGAATAGACATGTCTGTAGCTAAGCACGAATTATCAATAAAACCTGGATTTAGACCAATAATTCAGGCTCCGAGAAGGTTTTCGCCAGACTTAATAGGTCCAATCAAAGAGGAGATCAAAAAATTGGTAGAGGCCAAGTTCATTAGACCAACCAGATACGTAGAATGGTTGGCAAATGTGGTGCCAGTTATTAAGAAAAATGGCAAGGTTCGGGTGTGCATTGATTTTAGGGATTTAAACAAAGCCACGCCAAAAGATGAATATCCAATGCCAATGGCTGACATTTTAATTGATGCAGTAGCTCAATTTCAATATATGTCTTTTATGGACGGGTACTCGGGCTATTATCAGTTGAAAATAGCCAAGGGTGATAGGAACAAGATAGCATTTCGATGTCCAGTTGCCATAGGTACCTTCGAATGGACAGTGATGTCCTTTGGCCTAAAGAACGCTGGGGCTACTTATCAAAGGACCATGAACTATATGTTTCATGATCTTATAGGGAAATCAATGGAGATTTACATTGATGATATAGTGATCAAAGCACAGGCACATCAGGAACATGTTAAATGATTGATCGAGTCCTTCGAACGAATGAGGCGTGTTAATCTAAAAATGAACCCTTTAAAATGCGCTTTTAGAGTGAAAGCCGGGAATTTTTTAGGTTTCTTAATTCTTAATCGAGGAATTGAAGTAGATCGAAATAAGTCCAAAGAAATTCTAGAAGTAAAACACCCTACGAACAAGAAAGAGTTACAACGATTTTTAGGGCAGGTGAACTTTCTGCGAAGATTTATATCGAACTTAGCAGGAAAGACGGAGGCCTTTTCCCCACTTTTGCGATTAAGAGAAAAAGAGGATTTTATCTTGGGAAGAAAGCAGTAAGAAGCTTTCGAGGCAATAAAGCGATACCTCACTCAACCGCCAGTTTTAATTCCTCCTCAACAAGAAAAGAGGCTAAGATTGTACATATCAGCGGCAGACTGCTCGATTGGATGTCTCTTAGTTCAAGAAAATGATAGAGGATTCGAACATGCCATTTTTTACTTAATCAGGCTATTAAACGAAGCAGAGAAAAGGTATTCATCTATTGAAAAATGGTGCCTTAGTTTATATTTCGCATCTGTTAAATTAAGACACTATTTCTCCGCATATATCATAGAAATAGTATCCCCAACAGACGTGATCAAATTAATGATGAATCAACCTTTGGTAAGGAGAAGGCTAAGTAAGTGGAGTCGGAGTTTACTCCAGTTCGATTTGGTTTATGTGCCTCAGAAGGCTGTAAAAGGACAGGCATTGGCCGACTTCCTAGCTGATCATCCTTCGAAAATCGAAACACTGAACAATCACGAAATCGAATTTATGGACTTGGTACCGTGGACACTCCATTTTGATGGATCAAGTACACGAAAAAATGCGGGGATTGGGCTATACATAATATCTCCAAACAAAGCAATCACCAAAATATACGCGAAAATCAAGGGTGAATGTACAAATAATAGAGCAGAATATGAAGCTCTCATTTTAGGTTTGGAGGTTTTACTCGAGATGAATGTTAGAAATATTGAGATAAGGGGCGATTCCTAATTAATCATAAATCAAGTGAAGGGAATATTTAAATGTGTAAGTCGATTGGCAGTAGCCTCATTTGCCCGAGTACACGAACTGTTGAAGAATTTTAACACCGTCAAAGTCACCCATGTACCAAGAGAAAGTAATCAGATAAGAACGATTTGGCTCAGATAGTTTCAGAATACAAATTAGACTCTACTTTGCTCGAATCAGCAATCCGGCTCGAACCAAGATCGGTGTTACCTTTCGAACAGAGACACATATCGATTATTAAAATAGACATTATGAAAGAAAAAAATGATTGGCGGTGCGAAATTGTGGAATATCTTAAAAACCCTGCAAAGGGAGGGTTCTCGAATAAATTAAAATTGAATGCGCATCATTATTTCTATGACAGATAATAACTATACAGAAAAGACTCCCAGGGAGTTTAATTAAAATGTCTTGATCTGGAGGATGCCATGATCATCATGGCCGAAACGTATGAAGGAATATGTGGGGCCCATCAAGCGGGACAGAAAATGAGATGGTTAATACACAGATATGGGTACTATTGGCCAACAATGTTAAGAGATTGTATAAATTATGCCAAGGGATGTAGGCAATGTCAGAGGTTCGGCAAAATATTAAGACAGCCTGTGACCGAATTGAATTCAATAATCAAACCATGGCCATTTCGAGGATGGGCCATAGATATCATTGGCGAAATCAAACCTGCCTCTTCTAAAAAACATAGCTATATCCTGGTAGCAACAGATTATTTCACGAAATGGATCGAGACTAAGGCTTTCAAAGACTTCAATTCGAAGAGAGTAATGGAGTTCATTAAAGAAAACATAATTACTAGATTTGGGATCCCTGAATCTATAACGTTTGATCAGGACAGAGTCTTTAACAACACTGAGATGCTTGAATTCTTAAATCAATTTGGGATTAAGTTATTAAATTCAACACCGTACTATGCCCAGGCAAACGGGCAAGCTGAATCATCAAATAAATTGATTAAAGGTTGCATTTCGAAAATTGTTAGGAATTTCATGATAGATGTTTTGATGATAACAATTAGGAATCTTGTTAGACCCCAAAGTTATGTACGCTTAAATTTCATAGATACTTGTATAAGCATTTGAACATTAGAAATGTATAGGCTTTATCTTATCTTTTACTTTTGACATTCTTAGATCAAGAAGTCGGTTAGATTAAGCGTTTGATACTTTCTGAGTGAGCTTATCAAGACTGCGAAATCTGAAGACTCCAAGCGTCCAAGAAATCAATAGTGAATGAAGTTTGAAGAAGTTCACTCTAAGCGCCTGACATGTTCTGAGTGAGGTGTCAAGTAACGAAGACTGAAGTCTCAAGCGTCTACACTTCTAAATAAAGTCTGAAGACTTCTTCCAAGCATCTAAACATTAAATAGTCCTCCAGATTAAATGGAACTTTCAGTTCATGAATGAAGCGTCTATCAAATGACAAACATTCTCCTGAAGCGTCAGATCGATAGGAGTTTAATGCAAATATTCTCAGTGCATTAAATGCCAACGGGCATTTAATTCAAATTGCATTAAATGCTGATAAGAGCATTAAATGTGATAAGCACTTTCAGACGTACGGAGAAGCCATCCTATTGGACTGTCAACAATTCAAAGACTGCAGCATCAACTTTTGTGCAACAGATTTTCAGGAAAAAGGACAAAAGTTGTTCACTCGCGAAAGTGAGAGACACGCGCCCTTGCATGTGTCAAACGGACACTTTTTCCAAGAATGCCTATAAATAGAACTTCAACAAAAAGCCAAACATAGAACAATTATCAAGCCAAATTGCTGTTGCATTGAAGTCTCAGTCCTTAAACTCTCAGAAAAGCCAGAATACTCAAGAAAATATTCTCTTTGCTTTTCATCAAATCTTGAGACAGTCAACCCAATATCTCAAACATTCTTTTTGAAAAAACTACTCTACTACTGAGATATTCCAGTTGTTTGAACTTCATCAAAATCAAACAAACCTTTTTAGAAAAATCTCTATCCAAGCCTCGCGATTTGTGTGAAGTCGAAGTTGAATACTTGCCATATTTCTGGGTGAAAGAAGCAAGGGGATTGAACTGATTTGGAGCAG
Organism: Buddleja alternifolia; assembly: GCA_019426215.1. Lineage (NCBI taxonomy): Eukaryota > Viridiplantae > Streptophyta > Magnoliopsida > Lamiales > Scrophulariaceae > Buddleja > Buddleja alternifolia. The sequence goes on along the minus strand of CM033391.1, from coordinate 44,986,999 downwards.
AAATCTGTGTGATCAAGGAGTTTAAGTCATCGACATCCATCTCTCCCTAATTTGTAGAAGATTCTGTGTGATTCTTTGAGAATCATTTTAGTGGATTGCCTCCAAGTGTTCGAGGAGAAGAAAGACGTAGTTGGGATTACACCACCCCACGAACCTTACAAATATTGTGTCATTTACTTTTCAGTCAATTCTTTCATCTATCATATCATTGCATAAATTGATTAAGTAAAACACAATCAAAAGCTAAGCAACTAAGAAACCTCTTGTGACGCTAAAGCTTTTAAAGAGAAGACTCCAAAAATCATTTTGTTGTGCTAACACTGATTAAAGAACTGAACGCTTAACCTACTTGGTCAAAGTATTCAGATCTTGAAGTCTGAGTTAACTTCCTAAAAATAGTCTTCATCAGACGCTTCGCCAAAGCGCCAATATTTTTAAGTGAACGCTTAAGTCAAGCGTTAGACACTTCAAGCGTCTATCTTTTCAAGCGTCCAAAAATCTTTTAGTACGAAACTTTTTGAAGTCGAAAAAGACTTCAGGGTCTATTCAACCCCCCCCCTTCTAGACCCTTTCGTATGCCACTTGGGACCAACAAAAATGATAAGGAATAACCCTAGAAATTGGCACGAATTGTTAATTGATGCATTATGGGCTTGAAGAACAGTCAAGAAGGATAGTTTAGGAATATCCCCATTTCAATTGGTTTATGGCCATGAGGTTGTTATTCCTATAGAGATTAGTATCAAATCAAAAAGATTTTGCGAACAAATGCATTTGACAGCAGAACAGTATATCGAAAATATGAACATCAAGCAATTAGATCATGAAATGTTGCAAATTATAGCTTTAAAACAAATCGAGCTCCAAAAGAAAAAGATCGAAAAAAGTTACAATAAAAGAGTAAAGTCAAGGTCCTTCGAAATTGGGGACTTAGTATGAAAAATGATTCTACCCGAAGGGTCAAAAGATCATTTTTACGGAAAATGGTCGCCTAAGTGGGAGAGACCATTTTTAATTTCGAATAAGCTATCAGGAAATTCATTTAAAATTCAATATTTAAATGGGAATGAATATGGAAGAGCATTAAATGCGAAATATTTAAAGAAATACACACCAAGTATGTGGAAAGAAAATAAAGCAATTATATTCAAAAGACTACTCGAAACGGGCAAAAATTTCTTACAATTAAAATAAGAAATATTAAGGTACATCATTCGAGTTTATCTAGGACTTAATGAAATACGAAGAACTGGCCAATACATCTAGGGCAGAATCAAAGGTGTCTCTCTCGAGCAAGGTGGGTTTAACTACTTCTTTGAGCTTGTAGGTCAACCCGGTTATCTGATCGTTCAAGGTTGATAGGTCTTGATCGACTTGGTTAACTGAGTGAGTCAAACGATCCCTTTCGAGTTGAAGATTAACGATCTGAGCATCTAGTACTGCAATTCTAGCCAAGAGATCCACTCGAGAATTCTCTAGAACAGCCACCTGACTATGAAGTTGATCCATTTGCTGGGCATGGCCAGGGAACACCTCTCCTTAGAAGGGATTCATGCCTTGGTCGATGAAGGTAAGAAATTTGACAAGGCTATTTTCAAACACTTCACACGTAGTTTGAAACATAGGCAACCACTGATCAGCCATCCTCTAATCCGCCTCGTCAAGAAGGAAATGGAGTTCTTCTAACAACCGGGAATCAGTCAGCCTATGCCGGATGTCATGAAGAGTTTCGTGTAGTGTAACTTGAGAAAATGTCAACGGAGCTACACTCCCTGAAAATGAAACCGCGAAATTAAACAAGGAACTTAAGAAGATAAAAAAATATCATATGTATGATCAATAGACGCGAACCTTCTGACGGGGGGAAAAATACCATAGAGCTCGAAGGACCAGGGTCCAGAGTCGATCCAAGAAGACTGGTATGGGGAGGAGCATCCTCGAGCTCTTCTATCCGAACTGAAGATAAAGCAGGCAAAGAGCGAAGGGTAGGATGAGGTCCAAGGGCAAGATTTGTGCCAATGCTGTGGAGGATGGATGAATCCATAATAATAGTAGACATTCATGTCGCAGTGCCAAGAGAAAACCTCACTAAGGATGGCAAGCTAGGAATGCCTATGTTTTCGAAGAAAGAAGGCCCTATGCCTAAGTTTTCAAGAAGGAAATACCCTGGAAGGAATTGTTCATAAATATATATACAGATATTAAACTTCTCTAAAAAAAGATGAACGTACGAGCGCATGTACCTGACATAGAAGCCCTCAAAGAGCCAGGGGTAGTACCGATGTTAACCTCTGGATCGGCATCCATTCTAAGTGAAACTTCGGGAGTGGGAGAGAAAGGCGAGGTGTCAGAAGGAGGGGCTACAACAAAAAAGGCACCAACGTCGTTGTTACGAAAGAAACCTTGGAATAATTTGGTTAAGGAATATAAATATGAAATGTATACCTTCGGGGTTGCTCGTTTCGAGATCGCCCTCGGATGACACATGTTGAGTTCCAGGAAAAATTTCGAGCGAAGCCTCCTCAAGATTGGTCTCAGAGGTGTCCATAATGTCAACCTCAGTGACTGACGTGCCAGTTTCGAGAACGGCAGCTCCACTCGAAGAACCTGTGCAAAGAAAATATGCAGGTATGAACAGTTTTTCGAATGAAAAGTAAACCAATGAGATAAAAAGTCATGCTAAATTAGGGATTTACCTGAAGCTTCGAGAGTCCCTTGCGACCGAGAATGTTTTCTACTTCTTGGTTGAAGAGCGTATGGATCTATGTCATCCTCTTCATCTTCACGGTCACCAAATGTTTGAGGGGCCTCTTCTCGAAGAGTGGAAGCCGGAGGCTCTCGAATGGTGATGGCACCCATTTTTCGAGAAGCAGGAATTAGAGTGTCAGGGAGATTAGATGCAGTGGATGAAGCTCGAAGGGCCTGAGATAGGGCGATAGCTTCTGAATTTGGGGATCATCCCGTTCGAATCTCCAGCCCGAAGTTAGAGCATACGGGATGATGTAATCGTTATCCTGCGGGAGAAAGGTGAGAATTAGAAACAAATGGTATTCGAAATGAGAGAGACTTAAAAAGACATGCAGTTACCTCGTTCGAGAAAAGGCTCGAGAGTTGAGCCATGTTCACTGTGCCAGCGCAGAGCCTGGTAATATCACTGATTTGTTTTTGAATAATTTGCCTCGAGTAACTACGCCTCAAGACAACATTCCAGAAGTCCATGAAACACGCTTCTACTCGAAGGACTCTACAGAAGATTGGTACAAAACAAGGGGGAATTTGGCAGGAGGCTTGGTTTCGAATCAGGGCTTCAGGCTTAGCCCGTTTGTTGTTTTATATGTAAAATTGCCTGTCGGACCAGGGGTGATTCATGGTACCCAGGAACGGTAATGCGAAACACTAGGTTATACCAAATTGTCTTCAGCAAAGCTACAAAACAAGAAGCAAGAAAGTGAGCGAATAAGATTAATGCATTCGAAATCTAAAAATTTTTTACCTGTGGATTGTAAACCTCAACTCCGGGGGTATGATCAGCAAAAAGGAGGTCTCGAGAGGAAAGGACAGACCTCCAGTATGGATGTTCATCAGTAGAAGGATTGAGTGAGTCAATTGTCCTCATCCAATTGGGCATTGCAGCGTGAGACCAATGAGTGCTTACTTGGTCGTACCTCGTCTCGAAAAAGGGACACCAAGTAGAGACATAGAGGGGATTATAAATGGCAGCTAAGGCCATAAGATATGAAGTTTTCTCGAGGGGAATCAACAAGTTCACACAAACTTCCCCGTAGCACGCCCAATTCGAAATGAGCTCAAATCGAGGACCAGAAGTCTTTTTCGAATGCCTGTGTGCTTCATTTTGAATTGAGTCTTTGAGGGCTTGAATAGGCCTAATGTGTAATAACTCAGGGTAATAAAATAATATCTAGCATGTTAGTAACCAGCGGGGACTGGCTAATTTACTGGCATTCGAAAGATCGCGATGAAGATTGAACATCATGCGATAGAGTTGGGCCAACACCAAGGAGGCTAATTCGATGGGTCCCATGGTGACAGAAATATTAGCTGATAAATTAAGAAAAAATTTGTTTACCACACAACCGGCGTTCATAAACAACCGGGAAAAAATGAAATTAAAAAACAATACCTCTTCGAAAGAGGTAACCATGTCATCAGAATTGATAAAGTGCCTAACCAGAGCTGTATAGGCGATGTTAGCACCTCTATTTTCGCCATGGTGCCTCAGCCAGGTTTCGGTAGACGCCAGGAGAGCTCGGGCGTTAGGTAATGGTTCGCCGGTAGGAAGAGTCGCGCCCGTTGGAGAAAGGCCCGTGATCAAGGCTACGTCCTCCAAAGTGATCGTTTGGAAACCCCGGGGCAAGAAGAAATAGTTGTAAGAGGGATGCTATGAGTAAGCCAAGGCATTCGTAACCACGTGTTCAAAAGGGAGAATCGGGTAGCAAGCTATTCGAATAAGCCCCATCAATCGATTGTCTTCCCACTTACTATGGAATTACCTCAACCTCTCAAACCAGGGATAGGCATCGACGACTCCAATCCATCCATTGGTCGGTTTGGTTCTATTCGTCCAACCGAACTTATCGCTCACTATACATTGAAAAAGAGGGGCGTCATTCTCCAAAGCGGGCCAAGTCTCGAGTAAATTGGGATTACCCTCAGAAGAAGGCTCGAATGCTTCGGGTTGAAATCATGGCCCGAGACCCACATAGTTAAGCGATTGGCCGCGGCGACCGTAAACCCATGGCGGGACTATATGGCTAGAACCGAGCAGAGATATTTTTTCATCACGATAGTGAGCTTCGAAATCCTTGATGATTTGAAACAGGTCTTGGGCGTCTTCACAATCCAAGACGTCTACTCGAGCAACCAAACAAGAGAGGTCATGAGAATTCGCCATTGAAAGGGTTTTCGAGGAGAAGATACGAACTCGAGGAGCAGTGAAGAAGATGAATTGTTCGAAAAGCTTGAGATACGGCTTACTCGAAAAGTGAAGGAGAGAGATTTGATAGCACTGTAAGTTGGCGGAGAAAGGCAATTGGATATTTCTAGGGTTTAAGTACCCGAACGCGAAAAGACGTGCCTACTACTTAAAGGGAAGAGGAAGAGCCTCGTACGTTTTCTACCCGCCAAAAAACGAAGAGCCTCTTGAAAAGGGATGTGTCTATAGGAAGTTTAAGTGTCCAATCATGAAAAGACACAACTGTAAATCCATGAGGAAGGCGAAAAGCTCAGGTGACTTTAATGAAGGGCATGATCTTCCATACCCACCAGAGTATGAAATTATCGTCAACGAAGGATGTGTACATTAATACACATGAACTCATAACGTACATATGTATTAGGGGGGCATTTGTTCACACTACAAAATAATATGGGTCTTCGAATTATAAAACCCAAAAGGCCCAAATACGGGGAGATCAGCAAAGGAAAAAGTGGGCCCACAAATAAACGAGGTAAGGTCCATTAAAGTCAAGAGATAACAAGACATGGGCCGAAAAAGCCCAATAGTCGAATTTGAATAGTAAAGGGAGTCCAAAAGCTAATAAGTGCCATTGAAGACGCGCCAAGTTGAGGATTTTCGAAAGAGACGGTTTAAAGAAGCTTTAGGCGGTTCCCGAAAAAGAAGAACGTGGGTTCCCACGGCAGGGATATAGGCGGCCAGAAAAAGAGAAAAGAACACACACAATCAGACAGACTTTGCAAAAAACGTTTTTCTTTCAGTAGTTTGTAGCAATCGTAGACGTAACTAGGTTTAGTTTAATTCTAAAGTAACTAGTCAGTAGCATAAAGTAGTTCGTTAGCAGCATTGTAATCAAGCACTCTATTCCTGTATCCAGAAGAATTAATCCGAGAATTCATGGAGGTATTTTTTTACTTGAGTTTTTAAGTGTTGATTAATTACTCGAGTTTTAGTTTATCTCTTAATTTATTGCGAGCATTGCATCACGAAAATATTTGCAAGACTGAAACCACCATTAGCACATATAGGCAGGAGTTATTAGATAATTCTAAGTTGTGAATTATCAAGGGGCTTGGATCGACCACTCGAAATCCTTCACTAGTCTAGTTTGTTTAAAAAAGACGAACTCAAAGATAGAATCCCGATGAACCCATCATCGTCATTTCCGGTCACCGCCAACTTCACGTTCTTCGCAATATACTTCCAGTATTCTAGTGTCGTCTTGATTTTGGAGAGAAGACCACCAATCACTGCAATTGCAAGTGGAAGACCTATCTTCCTCCCAATTTCCTCCAACTCAAAAGGGCAACATTCTTCCCGAAACACTTTCTGACGCAATAGATCCCAACTATCTTCCGAACTCAGAAGATTCATGTGATAATTAGGGCCAGCGGAGTTCGCATAATTAGCCACGTCTGAGTAATGAGTAGTTAAAATGATAGACTACCATTATTGTCATCAGGGAGAAACCTTTTGACATCATCGCAAACTTTAGTATCCCAAACATCATCCATCACAATCAGGTATCTCATACCCTTCAAACTTTTGTACACATACTCCGCCAACTGCGCATTGCTCTTCTTTTCATTATCATCAATGACATACCCTATCGAATCTAGAAGACTCGTCAGCATTTCTCGATCATGGTATTGCTGGGATACAACTATCCAGGCACGAATGTCGCAATGATACTCAATAAGTGAGTCTTCATTGAGATTTCTCGCAAGTGTCGTCTTGCCAATACCACCCATCCCATGAATTGAAATCGTCTCGAGTTGAGACGACGTTCCAGTTAATTGATCTTTAATTTGCATCAATTTATCATCAAGCCCCACAACTTTATGAACAAATCTTGATGAACTGGCCGTCAGAGAGCTGTTTGATTGCAGATCTTCTTCTACTTTCCCATCCTTAATCTTAGACATAGCTTCCAAAATGGAATCAAATTCATCTATTATCTTCGCCAAGCCGTCCACATTCTTCATAGACCTTTCATCAAACAGATTTTGAAAAGCATAAATCATCTCTCGAAAACAGCTGCAGATTTTGAAATGAGGATCTCATTTTCAATGATATCTTCTGCTTGGTACGCCGCATCTCTGATCCGCCCTTCCAAATGATAGATAGTTTGTGATGAATTTTCGAGAATGGCTTGCAAATGACAAGCTTTTTCCCTGAGAAATGTAATCTGTTGATCAGGTTGAGGGATCAAATCCAGTGTTTGTACAAGTGAAATTAGAGCAGCATAAGCAATCTCTAATCTCCAACACCTTCACACATAAACAATATATGTGTGTGTATATAGGGTCAAGATCTAATACAAACCTTCTATTAGATAAGATATAAGACTCAATCTACACCATTGGATCCATTAAATCCAACAGTCCAAAAAGAAAGCAAAAAACAGGCTGGAAAATTGATTCTAATTGAATCAGGGGTATAATAGTCAAAATTATGTCATTATACAGCATCTACAACCAAAAAAAGGCACATAAATCTCCCTAAAATCTCTCAAATTGAAACGCACAAAATCTCCTCTACAATCTCTCAACTTGTTGCCAAAATTAACTCAATCAAAATTAATATCCAAACTCTTACGTTAATACTGTAGGGGTGTTGCTCAATTTCTTGTATAGGCTTGTGGGAGTGAGTCTTCAGAAGGTTTGAATTTTGAGAGCTTCGTGATCAGTAGTAATGGAGTTTGGAGGCGGGTTCTGTAGTAATTGGTGTGTGGGTATGTGAATATTGTTCGCGAAAGTGATGGAGCGAAAATGGTGATAGTGTTGAATAGGGACTGCGAATTTTAGTGAGATTTTAGGGAGGATGTCCTATATTTAAAGGTGTATATCACATTTTGCTCAAAAATATTTCATTATTCGTTGAGGATGAGAAGACATTTGAGATTATACAGTATAAATGTATGCAGTACAAAAAAATATAAGCTGTTACCCACCATTCATGATGTATAAACACACACTGTATAATGTGTTATAAGATACTGTATAATGTATTATAACATACCGTATAGTTGTTTATAGGATACTGTATAATAGTTCGAAATCACTAATTGTATGTCGCTAATCATACACTGTATATCACCATTGTATTTACTATATAATGATTTATAAGCTATTGTATAATGGTTTATAAGTTACTGTATAATCCATTATATAGTAGCTTATAAACCATTAAATAATGGTTTCTGAAGAGTGATTTGAAAATACTGCCTCAATATTTTGATGATGATAATAAAAAACCTCAACGACGACTAACGAAATGGATTATCTATAAAACAGCTCAAGCACAATAGCTATGCAAATTAATTACAAATAATTTGAAAAGCATGTCTAATGCCACAAAATTAATTTGATTACAGTAACTTAAGCAAAATATCATATACGATCACAAGTTAATGCCAACTCTCTGTTCTAATGAAAAAAACTCTAATATGTAGTTTACAGAAATAGAACTAAATAAAGAACGTCAAAAACCCCAGCAAAACTGAACTAAAATAATGAAAATGTTGGGAAATAAATGTAACTAAATCTTGGAAACTTGGACTAATAATACTGACGTACTCCTTGATTCCATTATTCCTAATTCGTGAAATTATCTAATTATCCTTGGCATATATGTACTTGATTAATCAAATAAAGTTTATTATCTATTGTATAATGGATTAATTAGCTATTGTATAATATTTATTAGATATTGTATGCACTGTATAATGAGTTATATGATACTGTATATTAGTTTATATGATACTGTATACTGTGTTATAAGATACTGTATAATGGTTTATAAGATTGAGTTTGACGATGATGATGAATTGACGATGATGATGAATCGAGCTTGATAATTAGTTGAGATTGATGATAAATAATTAATAATTAAAAATGGAAGAGGATTAAAAATTGGAATGAATAATTAAAAATGGAAGAGGATTCTGTTACTGCGAATAATAAGGGATTCTGTTATGATACTGCATGTTATTTGCATAGGTTTTTTGGACCTATTGACTAAAATGCCCCCATCATCATTAAATTAAATATTAAAAACCGAGATAATGGCTTTAATTATGGACCGTGTGATCAAATAATTTAATGACCTAGATTGAGTCTTATATTTTACCTAAAGACTAGGGATGTATTTGATTCATACCCTATATATATATATATATATATAGAGTTTGTTTGTCGGAAATTAAAAGTAGCTATGGTATAGTTTGTTTGAGGGGAACAATTATGAAGAAGAAATGATTGTTTGTGTTGATTTTTTTGGCTAAAGAGGAAGCGAAACAAGATAAGCATTTGGTTGGTAATCATGCAGCTGTGTCCAAATTTACATTGAAGTGTTTTAGTAAGTCTAAGATCACATGTAAAAATATAAAAAAGAGTAATGCTAATCTCACAGAAAACTGTGAGATTAGACCTACAGACACCCTAGGCAACCGGGTATTTAGTGAATTTTAGGTATTATAAAAGAAACCAACTAACTTACTATAATCACTAAATAACCCCAAATCTTTTATCAACAAAAAATAGACCCCAAATTAAAAATCTTTTTCCACTCCATCTTCCCCAAATCCAAACCCTAATTTTTTTTCCTCCATTGATTTTCTTCCATGGATATATACACACACAGAGCGAAATACACACGCACACAGAAACACACACGCACACACACACACAGCGAAACACACAAACACACACACACACACAGCGAAACACACACACACACAGAGCGAAACACACATGTATATATTTATATATAATAAATATGCAGAAAAAAAATTCTTTAAATTAGGTAGAAGAAGTGGGGCAAATTGCAATTCATCATTAATAAAATTAGGTAACTTAGAGAGCAGGTTGCCGGTTCCTCTTTGTCAGATTGTGTGGCTGAGATTGGTCTATAAGGTTTATTCCTTACAGACCGTGAGGAAAGCTTTTTCCTATAAAAAATCCGTGTATTTGTCATAAAAAGGAAAAATTCACTTATACATGTGTCTAGACAATTACTGACTTTTGTGAATTATACTTACTTTCAGAGGGTTGTACTGCCTAATAGAATTCGTATTTGTTGTCGGTACTTTAATTTTTTCAATATATTAACAAAATGAACACGAGAATTCGGATATTGGACAACACAGGACAACAAGATAGTCGAGCTCGTTGATTACCACTAATATCTATTACAATTTGACATCAATAATCTTATGTAGAAAGTATTGACTCATTGAATTTATTAATGTAAAATAATTGCAACATTTTTTCCCCTCTAAAATGAAAGAAAAAAGTAAAGCTTAACCGGTAATATATATCACCACTCCCCCTCGATAATAGTGAATTATTCACTAGTATTGATGACTTGCACTTCTTACAATAGAGACATAATATAAAGGTAACTAGCAATAAATTAAAGGTAAACCTAAACTAATAAGGAAACTAATAACAATACAATAAGAATAATAACTCTAACACTTACAAGCCAAAATAGTGCACGAAAAAGATGGGTAATCATGTAATGATATAGGTCCCTAGCTCATAAGACTTCATCTATTTTTAGTCTTTCCTAATTTTAGTAAATACCGACACCATATCATCCTTTTTTTTTTAGCGAATTTAGGGGATTCTAATATATTATCTACAATCTATAATCTATAATCTATAACTTTTATAAAAGTGTATATTTTAGGAGATGATTTACATTTCTTGACTTTTTTGTAGAGACTAAAATATCCTTATGTGAATATTATGCTAGAAAAAAAAAGTGAGGTTCATTAAGTAAATAAATTTCTTGTATTTGTAATTAATTTAATCTATCCTTCTAAAAGCATTAATGTTAGTTCACTATAGGCACTACTATATAAATGAGTCAATTTGTTCATTGTATATATTCATGAGTGATTTTGTATCTACTTTTACTTTTTTTATTAGATATTATTTGACAATTTTGTAAAAATGATTGATATGTAAGTAGTAAATAATTTTCTGTATTTCACCACAATTTTTTTTCTAGATTATGTAATTCTTTTTTGACTAATGAGCAACATAAGGCTTTAAATAAATTATACCATTTGTTAAAAATTTCGATGTATATTCCATATGAATTCTACAATGAGATAATTTTAAAATCAAATTTGAAGGGAAAAAATGTTGGGATGTTGGTGACGTGGTTCATTTTGCATGCTTTACTTACATTGACTCTTAAAAATCAATTTAAAAACTTAGTTAAAAAGATAAGAACATAAAATCATAAATAGGAAAAAAAATTATTTCGAACATTATGCAAGTTCACAAGACATGTTATTCAAAAAGAAAGAAAAAAATGTATGAGGAGAAAGAAATTTTTACTCCATACCTCTTGCAAAAATAAACAAATGAGAATTTTATTTATAATTTACCTATTCATTTTTGGATTTTTTTATTTAATAATAAAGAGTCATGAAATTAGCATTTTTATTTATAGGCATCGATGTTCGTTTTTTCTATACTCTCTAGCATTATAATAGGAATAATTAAGTTAATTGGAGAGCAAATGAGAAATTATTTTAAACAATCTACAAGAGTACATAGTGGTCAATTTTAAATAAATTTGGGTTGGTGTCTCACAATCTTTTCTTACATATTGTACTTGATCCTTGAAGATTCACATAATCGATGAGATTGAATAATAAAATAAATTGGCATTAGATTGGAAATCTCACATACTTAACTTTTTTATCGTTACAAAAATTACATTTGTGCAGTCCCGTATCTGTCATATATAGTATTGTTTATCATATTTAGTAGTTTTTAGTGTTTTGTATTTATCAACATTTTTGTGAAATTCAAAAGATTTTATTCAGATGAAAAATACTATTTTACATGGCAATAAGCAAATTCCAATATTCCAGCACAAGGTTCCCTAAATAACTTATTCTTAAATGCTTAATTATAAGTACTAACATTTTAATTGAGCTGCAAGTGATAAAAAAAATGATTAGTCGATAACTTCTACAAATATTCAACTTGAATTTCATAAAACGCTTTCTTGAATTATTTCTTCTTAAATAATTTATTCTTAAACCCAAAAATCCTACATTCATGAAAACTATAGGATTGTGCAATAATCCATTTTATATGACAAGACTTCAACTTAAAATTGAGTTAATGAAATGATAAAAGAATTTATGAGTAAAAAAAATAAGAACCTACAAATAGATTCAATAATTTAGTATTTAAATTGCAAATCAACAATAATAAATAATTAGCAAAAAAATCAATCAAAATGAAATATGATTAGCTATTGCAATGATTAATAAAAGAACATTAGATATGAGTAGTTCAACTGAATTATGCAATTTTCTAATCAAATTAGATGTGGACCATATATTATTCATTGATAAATATGTTTTGTATATTTTGATTACAAATGCTATCAAGTTACATGCCCTTTATTTTTTTCAACAATACAAACATAAAATAAAAGCTAAGTGATGTTATTGAATAAACTAAATAAAAATATTAGTTGATCAAACTAGATATGTTAACTGATCAAAGTAGATTAAGAAAATAGAATAAGATGGTGCATACTTTAGTATTATATTGAGTTGTGGATTCCCATCAAGTTAAATATTTCATTAACATGATAAAATGTATAATACACAATTTTAATCTTACAACTATCAAGTTCGTTTATTTATATATATTTATGATGTATTGCTATATGATACACAATTTCATTTTCATACTAAAAATCAACAAAAATTGCACTTTGGTCCGGTTTGATAGAGGTTGCCCAATCAATCATAATAATTAAGAGATTTTCACATTTAATCCTATATGATAAAATTACTAAGCAAATTGAGTTCTCTCCATTAAAAAATGGACGGATGTTATTAGTCAACTTTTGAAAATTGCATCAACGCCCTAAATTATGTAAATATAAGATTGGGGGAGTTCTTTATTACTTAAATTCAGAGATTGAGTCACAGGGGAGGGGTAGCATTAGAGATGGTGGTGACAATGCAATGGAGGAGAGAAGAAGGGTGAGGGCAAATAGTGATGGTACCGGATATGATGGTGAAAGTGAAGTGGGGAGAAAGGAAGGGATAAGTGGAGTGCAGTGGGCAGAGAACTAGGTCCGAGAAGTAGGCTGGGTAGGCACGTGGGGTAGGGGTGGAGCTGGTGAGACAAAGTAAGGTTAGGGTGAGTTTTTTTTCTTTTTTGACATAATTTAGGAGGGTTATGCAACTTTAAGAAATTAACCAAAAATACTATTTTACTAGAAAATTAAAAGAAATATATGTAGTAGCCCACACACACGCGTTTATTTTGCTAGTTATAGGAAAAGAATGTGATTCATAATGCAAGAATAAACAAAACTATATATTTTCAAGACAGATCAAGATAAGATATGATGGCATGGGCAATTTGTCTACTCTGCGGTCCCTCTATTTGACTAAAGTCCTACTAGACAAAATAAAGTAATGGGATGTCAGGTGATATATCGACCTCAAATAGGGACCACGATGAAATTATATAACATGTGGACAAGCTTGGTATATACAATTACATTCTAGTAGAACTTGTGCAACATAGACGGTTCATTACCATGGTGAATCAAGTGATCATTTCCATAAACCAACGCAATATATCAGTGTATGGTTGAACCGAATCAATTGTACTCAATTCAACTTATAACTACAATACCATGTACACATTAATTATTAAGAATTTGTCTTGTTAAAAGAAGTCCTGAAATGGTGCCAAGGAAGCTCGTAGGGTCCCATCCCACTCAATAATTCGTAATACGATTCTGAGTATCTAATTATACAAAAAGGGGTAATGCCAGTAACTCATTAAAACTTTTCGGATTTTATAATTTTTTATATAAACTTTTTTTTAACACTTTTTTATTTGTGCTACACTGGTTTTTACACTTTCTTATATAAATTGTTTTCTTTTCTACATTTTCACAGGGGTTTATACAAAATTTTATACTTTAAGCATTTCCTGGCAGAATGTTCGATGGGATTCCATTACATGCATTCCATGTGAACCTTTTAAGTGTAAAAATGACATTTTAAGGCCCTTATGGTTCAATATTTTTACTCTTTTAAGTTAAAATGACATTTTGAATAGTACAATTTAAAATAGTGAAATCACAACAAAATGCCGTTTCAATTGATAAAATGTCATCTTTACTGTTAGAAGGGTCACATGTGATGCATGCAATGAAATCCCAATGGAATATTCCACCTACTTCGTCAAAAAATGCTAAAATATAAAAAGTGTAAGAATCGGTATAGTTAGATAAGAAAGTGTAAAAAAAAAAAATTTATATAAAAAAGTGCAAAAATGCAAAAAGTTTGAATGGGTTGTTGTAATTACCCCAAAAATTTATATGGGTATATCGCATTTTTCTCCCATAAGTATACCCATATACATTTTTTGTTCCGCACTTTACAAATATTTCACATTCCATCCCATAAAACTCAAAATTCTCACATATGGTCTCATCACCAATTTATTTGAAAAAATTCAACGAATGAATTCATTAGATCGGAGCTAAAAAATAAAAATAAATAAATAAACAGAAATGGCACAAATATGGGATGTTATGCTAAATGTTAATATGGTATAAAATATTACAAAAATATCTAAAATTATTTTTGCATTTTCTGTTTTTTTTCTCTGACTAACGAATTTGTTAGTTTTTTGATGAAAATTGATCGTGGGACCAAATGTGAGAATTTCGAGGACTTATGGGATGTAATGTGAGATCTTTGTAAAGCGCGAGACCAAAAGTGTACAGAGAGTTTCATTTATGATATTAAAAAATACAATATTTTTTGGGATATACATTGGATTTGCGAGAATTTTGGGATATATGAAAAGGGTCGAAGGAATTTTAAAGTTTTTCGATGTCTGGTTTTTTTCTTTGTTTTTTTGCTAAGTCTTATTTTTGACAAACACGTGCAATTGAGAAATTAATGGTCAGGTGCATGTCACATTGCTTTTTTCATCCATGAGATAATAGTGGTACCATAAATGAGACAAATTGGCAAAGTTTGGTACCAAAATGAGATTTTCTCATTAATTTTCAATGACATGTGCAAACTTAACAGCCACATGGAAGTCACATGATTTTTTCTATCTCCTACCTTACGCTGGTACCAAAACAGGTACAAATGGGCAAGTTTTGTATGAAAAAAAGATTTCAAGAATGTTTGGTATAAAAAATATACAGACTGTCAATTATGATACAAATAGATTCTCCCGTTATCCATGGAAAATAATGATGATTCATATTTACAATTTTAAAGATTAAAGCTGAAATTATTTTTAGTTTCAAATCATATTTTGTCGACTTCTTGTGTTTTGTATTCAATTATTTAATGTTAGAATCACTTTTCAAGTTGCTTTAGAAACTATACTTTATTACAAGAAAATATCTCAAAGCGTCGAATTTTTTTAATTTTTTTTTGAAAACATAGGCGTATTATTTACTCCAAAACCAATACAACTACACCAGGCATACCTGGGTGTCATACATCCCCAACTTTACTATGTATTGTATACCATATTTTCCCCACTAACTCTTTTACATTACAGTTGCTAGTTTTAAACAATCGTCGATTCCTTTCTAATCAAATAGCGTAAATGATGGCCGCAAACAACCCTCTTGTTTTTTTACTCATAGCTGATTTCCCTTGACATATTCTCATCCCCAACTTCAAAACTTGGTCCCACCTTCTAGTTCTACAACCAATATTCAATTTCGCCCAACACTCTTTCATAACTTCACTACTATACTCACACCGAAAAAATAGGTGGTCTCGGCTTTCTGGTTCCCTCCGACACAACAAACAGACATCATCCTCAATATCCAGCCACATACTCACACGGTCCCTTGTTTTTAGTTTATTCAGGATGGCAAGCCATAAGATAAAACGGTGTTTTGCTATGACACTCTATCCCCAAACCATCCCTCTCCACTCCACCTCGTTGTAATGTTCCCTCGCATTTATGTAGGCGTGGTGGATGGAAAATTTCCCATTTCGCCATCGATTATGCATTGTATCCACGACATCTAGAAAGATCGATCGTATTCCTAACATTCTCTTCCAAAACCATGATGACTCTTCGCTTCTACTGTCGACATAGACCTGGTCTTGATGTAATAAGCATTGACCCACTTTATCCACATCTGGTCCGTCTTGTTTGCTATATTCCATATATGTTTGAAAATCGCTGCAATGTTCCACTCCCCTATAGATATAATACCTAAGCCCCCTTCTCTTTTCGGTTTGCAAACATCACTCCATTTGACTGCGGCAACATACCCCCTATTGCCTTGCCACTCCACAGAAAAGTCCGACATATTTTTTCAGTCTCATAGACAACTGTTAGTGGCAACGAAATTTTTTTGGCTCCAGAATATCTGGACACCAAACAAAACTGCTTTTATCAATAACACCCTACTCGCAAAAGTCAATGACCTGGAGGTCCAATGTGTGATCCTTTGCACAATCTTTTCCATTAGAGGTTGACAGTTTTTAACCATCAATCGAGATGAAATCAACGGTACTCCAAGATAACGCATGGGCATTTGGCCTCCACAAAACCCGTACTCGCTAGTAGCTGCTTTTTAATCTCATCGGTTAAGCCACCAAAGATAATTTGACTTTTTTCACTATTTGCTTGCAATCCAGAGGCACACACAAACTGCTCAACCGTGCCCTTAATCAAAGAAATGGACTTTGGCTCACCTTTACTGAAGATCATAAGATCATCAGCAAAACACATATTTATCAACCCCACTCTTTTACATTTTGGGTGAAATTTAAAAGTCGGATTCCTGTGGAGTAGCTTGAAACTCCGTGATAGATAATCCATAACCAGAACAAATAAGTACGGGGACATCGGATCACCTTGTCTAAGGCCCCTTCTACCTTTAAAATGCCCAAAAACAGCCCCTTGAATCATGATTGAGTAGCTCAGGGTGGTCACTACAAAAAAAATTATCAAATGCAAGGAATTTTTTCGTTGCAACAGACTCCGTTTCGTCACAATATGTATAATGCGAGGACAATATTTCGTCCCATGGTCGACGCATTAGCTTCCTCGCAATAGGTTATTGCGACAAATCTAGCATTCCTCGCAATCCCTATTGTGATAAATGTAATTTCATCACAATAGATTCTTTGTTGTGACGAAAATTTCTTCACAATACGTCATATTTTTTCTCGCATGTATAGATTTCCTCACAGTAAGTGTATCTTAAATGACGATTATTTCGTCACGATAGATAATATTCGCCACAATAGATACTTGAATGTGGCGAAATATTTCGTCACATTACAATTTTCATGAATTTTGAAAAATCTATTGTGAGGAATTGTTCCCCACAATATTTACAAAATATTCATCATAAATGACATATATTTACCTAATGTAAGGAACATTTTCGTCACAACAAACGTCTAATGCGAGAGATAATTGCATTGCAATAGAGTTAGGTAATGTGACAAAATCTGTTTGGGTTATGTCATCACAATAGTTATGCCTAATGTGAGGAACACATCATATCATCACAATAAGTTAACCAAAGTGAGGAATACACAATAACATTTTTCGCCACAAAAGTCCTACATTTCATATCCTATAATATAATCCTTCATGTGATTAACAAAAACAATTGTAACAAATATGCTTAAAATCTAAATCATTCATTAACACCAAAACGTAATAAAGATGCATACATTAAGCACTCTCCAAGTACAACGTCACAAAGCAAACTAATATACTTTAAAACTAACAAAATGACTTTATACAAAATGAACCTCGACTATCTTCCAAAGTGAAGCCTGTAAACAACATCAAAAATAAGATCAGAATTCAAGAAATAACCATAAACAGAGCACTATAATGACTACCATTAATGAAATTAAAATAATAACATAAGTTAAAAATGGAAAAAAAAACATTAAATTATCTTGGTTAACACCTATGTTTCAACAACCAAAACAAAGGGCTTTGAAGCTGCTTAAACAGAATTCCAACTATGGAACCACCTGAAACTCTATTTTAGTCGGCAAAATCAGCATCTAAAACAGCTTCGGCATGCTATTTCAGGAATGCTAAACCAGTCTGGATAGTTATGTGAGAAACCATTCATGTGCAAATCTTTTCTAACTCCGTCTAGAGTTTTGAATATTGAATTGTTGCAAGAACGACATGGACAATAAATTAAGTTGTCAGATCCCATCGCATTCTCTTCAGCAAATTTTAGAAATGACTCGACACCTTTAATATATGCTTCAGAAAAGGTATCTGGTTCATTAATCCAACTTGTGTCCATGGCCTTATAGGTATATACGTATAGATGTGAAGTTTGTATCTACCCTAATATAAAATAAAACTTGTATTCTTCAAAATTAAACGTCATATCTTATTGAGAACTCAAAGTCCTAAAAGAATCATGAATAAAAAAATTAAACAGACTTATAAGAGCGATAATCACAATTTAAGTTTAACTAACTTTTGATTAAAGTATTTTCTCAAGATGCTTGTTCAATTGAAATTTTAATTTCAAAATATTTAGTAAAGTTTCTTAATAAAGAATTTCCGAAGAATCTTTATAAATAGCAAAATGGATTCTAATATTTTCTCAACGCAGTTTACTAATAAAACATTGTCAAATCTAGTGACAATTTTACTAGTGGGTGTCTATAAGAAATTACATTTACATTATAAGAACCATACTCGCTAATATAATTTTTATTAGTCGATTTGATGTAGATTATCTAATACTAAGTTAATGATCTCGAATATGTGATTATAACATCAAGATTAGATTTCATGTGAAGAGCTAGTGTGTTTCCAGGACAAACTACAATTATATATATATATATATATATATATTGAAAAGTAATTACTAGTTTTAGTCAATGTTATTCATAGGACCACTAACAAATTCAAAGGAAATAGCAATAAGTTAATCGTCTTGTCATGATCTATTGACGCTTCTACGCATGTACCATACAAACAGAACGATGGATTGAGCACAATTAAAGGCTTTTCACTTTTACCTTAATTGTCAGCTCTTCAATAATACTATTTTCAAGAAAACAAAATAATGGTTAAAATAGTTGAAGGGGCTAAGCGAGTTGTCTTTTTAGTTTATATATATATAGATGACTAAGGATCTAACTTATTAAAGATAATGAGAGATTCAAATTTCCCATTCTTTTCTACTGCTATAATTTATGATTTCAAGTCTTCTAACAAATTGTTGATGGTTATCACTACCAATTAAACTCATATTTAGCCAAATATTGATTGATAGCAACATGCCAACAGACAGTTTGCTATAGATTTAGCAGCTTGTAGAATCATAAAGAAATAAAAAAACAAGCAGTAGATTGATGAAAAAAATTAGAATAGATAAATGCCTAACCTTCAATTACCGAAGTGAAACTTGCTACGTGCCTTGTGGTTATCGAATAATGCCCTAATTTTTTGCCACAATTTTCTGCAATTCTGAATTTTGGCAGTATGAGAAACGATTTGGAAGGAGACAGAATTGCACATGAATAGAGTATACATAATCTGTATGTTGTGTGTGTGTGTGTGTGTGTGTATATATATATATAGAGAGAGAGAGAGAGAGAGAGAGAGAGATTATGCAAAAAAAATAAAATAAGAATATATGATTTCACAAGAAAAACTAACACTTCATCTTACTCAAGTGACAAGCTTAAGCTAAAAGCAAAGAGTTTAACAATGATACACCAAACCAAGAACTATGCCTAGGTGCACGGTTGTTCAACTGGGAAGAGCAGAATAATCAAAATAGTTAATAGAGACAACTGAGTTTAGTACCAGTAGCCATGTTACAACCCGCAATTTGCAATTGAAGTATACTCAAATTTTTTCAGCCCATACTTTAGTATAATGATTGAGATAATATGTCTATATGTATATATGTTCGTATCATAATACTTATCAGATTTTAAGAATACTGGAACTGGGTATAATCAAGTACGAGAATGCGTACAACCTTTCGATTTACTTCGGAAAAACATTTATGTGTGTGATCATCCTATAAACAGCAGCAACGTTTGTCTTAAATCTATCAACTGTTAAGCATTACAATTACTAGTGAAGCCATTCATTACCATATAAAAGCCTTGGCATCTTGACATTTTCCAAGTAACTTTTTGAATTGAATCCAAACAGAGACAAACAACCAAAAAAGAAAAAGAAAAGGCAAAACATTTGTGGGATCACCCTATAAACATAAATTTTTGTTTTAAAACACAATTAACTTTGAAGTCTTTCAAGTGAATAAGCAAGAAGTGAATTACAAAAATTAAAACTCACACAGGTAAGAATTTTAGCCAAAAAAAGTTGAAAATCTATCATGTGAAGCTTCGGGTTGCTATAGATGTACACAACAAGCAGAACCATAAAGAAAGAAAGAAGGGCACAATTGTTTGACTAGAAAAAAAAAAAGAACAAGAAAAATGACAAACCTTCAATTGCCGAAGCGAAACTTGGTTCGTCCCTCGTGGTTATCGAATTATGCCCAAATTTTCTGCAATTCTGAATTTTGGCAGTATGAGAAACGAAAATAGTGTAGATATATGCATGAATATGTATGTATATACGTGTGTATATAAAGAGAGAGAGCAGGAGAGAAATACTTACTATGGTGATTCTCCCTAGATGATGGCAACGATGGAGTGGAGATGGTGGTGATTAAATTAGGGATTAGGGAATTTCTTTTGAAGAAGAATCCTACCTATGGAAGGAGAGGGGTGGATGAGAGGCATAGTGGAACTGGGGAAGGAAACCGAGAAAGGCGCGGTACTGGGTGAATGAACAGTTTAGCTGGGGAAGGAACGTGATTACAAAAAACGACGTCGTTACATCTCTTTTTATTTTTCAAATAAAAATAATGCTACATTAAATGACGTCATTCCTGCATTGTTTCAAAATTTCCAAGTATTGCAACAAATTAAATCCTCACATAAAGATTATGTGGAGAAATAATGAAAAAATAAATAAAATTAGGGAGGGAAAAACATTATCATAGGCGAGAAGCAAAAGTGGAGTTCAATTTAATCTAATGTGAGGATTTTATTTTTCCTCACAGGGGTGGATATTACGAGGAGCCCATATTCCTCACAATAGATTTGATTAATGTGACGAAATATATAAAAACATCACATTATGTTAGTATCGTGCGACAAAATTTAACTCCTCACAAATAATATAAATTCAATATTTTTCGTTTTCATCTAAAGTGAGGAAGTTTGTTGTCATTATACATATTGCGAGGAAGTAACCTATATATATTGTGACAAAATTTGTATTTCCTCACAATAGATAGCATCTATTGCGAGAAATAATATTTTTATCGCAAAACAAAGCTTTAAAGCGAGGAACGCGTATTTCGTCACATTATAGACTTTAAGTGACGAAATTGAGTTTCCTCACAAATAATTCGTCACATTAGAATTTTTTTTTTTTGTAGTGGGTCACACATAACATAATCATTTGAACAATATCCACAGGGAAACCATAAGCAATTAAAATCTTTTCCAAAAAAAACCCAATCAACCGTATTATAGGCTTTCCGATTATCTATCTTTAGGACTGCTTTGGGGGTATCCCTTTTCTGTTATAACCTTTTACTAATTCATGGCACAAAATAACATTATCTACAATCGATCGACCCTTAATGAAAGCCCCTTGGGCTTGATCCACAATCAATGGTAGCACACTCTTTAACCTGTTGGGATGTGTGGAGTCGGATCAAAATAGGGTCAAGAAGAGGATCAAAATAGAGCTAAGAGGAGTCTGGGTTGACCGGGGTCGCGAAATAAGTCAAAAGACGAAAAAATTGGAGTCAAGATTTTGGCCAAGTGGCGCCGTCGCAAAACCAGACACTGGTCAAGTGGCGCCACAGTGCCAGATTTGGGCCATGGCGCCACAATGCCAGATTTGGGGCCACGGCCCACGGGCGGGTGTAGATTTTTTCAGCACACGTTTTTCACGGATATTTCGCGTTTTGGGCAGTTTTTTGGCATGTTTTGAGTCCTAATTTAATTGGAATTGTTTCCTATTGTGATAAAAATTATTCCCTATTGTTTAGGATTGCTTTTCCTAATTTGTTAGATTTTAGGTCTTCTCTACTAGTATAAATATGAGAACTCTACTTGTAATCCACTGATGTACTCCAATTCACTTTGAAAGAAATAAAGATGTAGTCTAGGTTGGCTCGTGGATGTAGGCAAGTTATGCCGAACAACGTTAAAATCCTCGTGTTGTTTATCTCCATGTTTAGGCTTAGATTTTTGTTTCTTGTTTATTCTTCATGCTCCGATGCTACCATTCCTAACAACTGGTGTCAGAGCCACAAGTTGTAGGGGAAACATTTTTGGTTAAACACGGATTTCATCGTGGGAACGATGGTAGGAGATGGAAGAGTAATCAAGCTCGACAATTTCGTTGCAGAGAGCACGAATTGAGGTCGTGATGAAGCCGGAGAGGATGACAGAGGATGATGGGATCGGGTAGATCGCCAACCAAAGAAGAGTAATCCCATTGAACGTTAATGAGAAAACATTAGAAAATCGTGGTGCCAGCAGATAGGCAGATCCGCAGCAGCAGAGGCAGATTCGTCAAGCCAGAGGTCAGAGGGAAAATCGTGTTTCCAAGAGAAATGAACGAGTTGTAGAGATCGTGGTCGGCAGAGTTACGGTGCCAATAAAGTAAATCCATCGAGCCAGAGGTTAGAGTGACAGAATCGATAATTGAGAAGGTAGAGTCGTGTAGTCGAGAGGCTAGAGGACAGGGTTGTGGAGGTATGACCATGTAGAGAGAAACCATGAAGACAGGAAGTGGTGCCGGGAGGGGTTGACCGTGGAGTCGGAAGTCATGGTGGCAGGATGTGAAAATCGGGTAGGTAGATTCGCAGAGCAGTGGGTTTATTGGCAGAAGAATGTGATATAGCTCGTGGAGTGGGAGCTCGAGCAGATATGTCAGTGGCCCAAGTTAGCCATTGAAAAACCGAGTTGGCGGATGGATCAGACATAACTCATGTAGGGGCAGAGAGCAGATATGTGAGGGATCCGAGATTGCTGTTGAAAAAGTCCTTGTTATAAAGATGTTAGTGGATGGGTTGACCGAGGCAGTTTGGGTTGTGAAATGTTCGGATTTTAAAGTAACCTATATCCGAGGTTCAGATGGACCGAGATGGATAAGCCACGGTATTCAGGAGTTGGTTGATCACCAAAAGAATGGGGTAGTGGCGAGGGTTCAAAGAGAGGGAACGATGTTCACAGAGAGAGTTCGTCAAGTGGGTGACACTAGAGGATGAATGAATTGAAGAGACATGGAGAGGTCTCGGGATTTGATCTCCATTGGGTTTGGGGATGTGTCGACTAGAGGAGGTTTACTTAGGAAAATTGAAGAGGTGGTTCGAGTTGAGTTCGGGTTATTTTGATCAGTCTTCAAGTGGGAGATTGTTGGGATGTGTGGAGTCGGATCAAAATAGGGTCAAGAAGAGGATCCAAAATAGAGCCAAGAAGGGTCGGGGTTGATCGGGGTCGCAAAAGAAGTCAAAAGGCAAAAAAATTAGAGCCAAGATTCTGTCCAAGTGGCGCCAAGGAAAAATCAGACACTGGTCAAGTGGTGCCATAGCGCCAGATTTAGGGCCACGGTGCCACGGGCATCGGCAGAGTTTTTCAGCACGCGTTTTTCGCTTTTTGGGTAGTTTTTTGGCATGCTTTGAGTCCTAATTTGATTGAAATTATTTCCTATTGTGATTGGAATTATTCCCTACACTACTACAGAAATGACCTATTACAGCAGTTTTTTTGACCTATTACAGCGGTTTTAACCGCTGTAATTGGTTTACACTATTACAACGGTTAAAAAACCGCTGTAATTGGTCGAACAATTACAGCGGTTATTGAAATAACCGCTGTAATTGGTGGGTTAAATGCTATTATAGCGATTATGGTAATAACCGCTATAATAGGTGATACGGTTTTTTTTTCCCTAGCTATACTGTACAACATACCATAAAAATCAAAATTCAACATACTAACACAACAAACCATAAAAATCAATTCAACAGAAACAACAAATTAAAACCGAAAATTAACTTCACCAAATGATCTCATCTCTAACAACAAAAACCAATTCTTTCCTCCTAACAACATATCAAATTTTATGTATAATCTCCAACAAATGATAACGAGTTTACAATCAACCAATTAAATACAACAAATCAAATAAAAATTTACAACAATTTGCAACTTACACCATACCAAAAGCGCATTGGAAAATGTATTGTGCCAATTCGCAACGTACTTTATCCAGTTGCTCTATAGAGTAAGTGACGTATTGACAATTAGGAAAGTACTGCAAGATATAGATTGAAAACCCAACAAATTAAAGGTTTAATTAATAACTTAAAAAGGGAAATTAGAATTTGATGATAAGTATTAATTAGGATTATATATGCATACCATTGGTGGGATTGTAGATTCTCCGTGGCTAATAATATCCTTCATGAATTTCATAATGAAGAAGCCACAATCTTTACCGTTTAACTGCAAGGGGCACTACAAAATTGAAATCAAAATTGTATTAGAACAATAAATTTTATACGAATAATCTCTTGAAAATATAAAATTACACTAACCTTTATACAAGACCATTTACAGGCCATGTTTTTGGATTTGATCTTTTGGGTGTTACGATTTGCACGAAACATCAACACAGCACTGTTAAAAGCATCAAAAAACAAGGAAAGCTGTAAATATCAAGCAAATATATCTGTGAAATCTAGGAAGATATATACACTTTAAAATTAATATTAAATATAATGGATACATTGATTGAATGAAAAACATACTGATTGAATGTTTCTTTCATATTGAGCCGGTTCTTCGAATCACCGTGCAAAGAATCCAAATAATAAATGATTTCTTTAATTGGATCAATCACAAGCAACACCCAATGTCCCCTAAAAAGCATTCAAAAGATAAGTTTAAAATTAGTTTTGCGTACGTAACAAATTTTACAAAATAAAGTTGGGTTTTTAGTAGCTCACCTGGTGTTGTAAGGTGCAATAAACAACTTCCCGTCTGCGCAATCTTTCATGGCATTTGTCATATATTGCGCTTATATGATACGCTAGAGGGATTAAGACCTGCTCCCGCAGCTATAGTATGTGGGCTAAGGAACCTGAAATTGTTTGCTTTCTCTTCGGGGACCACGTACTTAGCCCACAAACACCTAAATTGAGCATAAAATAAATTTGAGCAACGAAAATAAACATATATAGTTCAAATTAATGCAGTAAAATAATTTAAAAACTCACTTTTTTTTAATTCATATTTAAAAACTTACTTGATGTAAACTGAAATGATAGAGACTCCTATCTGTTCTTTGCGCAAAAAATGACAGATCTCCTCCCGCCCAAGATACTCTTGATAGGGTTCGTTATTATAGATTGCCTCGGGAATGTCTATAGAGACCAGTTGTTCAATAGGCATTATCTGCAGGTACCTTTCAAGAGTTACAAGTGGCTGAGGGCGTTGATCAGCTGTTACGCCTGCTGCTCTGTCATCTTCACGTGAAGGGTTGGCCACTGGAGGTGTTCATTTGACAGCTGAGTGCTTCGTCATCTCTGATTTATGTTTTTCAACTGATGATTTGGATTTTCCAAGAGACTATTTAAGCAAAGAAAACAAAACGTGAATGTTACAAACCAAATTATATTTAGTAACCTTAAACAATTGTTATAATTTATTAATGGCTAGATATTAATAATTACGTACCGATGCATCACTGACAGTGACAAGACTCTTAGGCCAAGCAACAATGTATCCCACAGCCTCAGAAACTGTGAACACTTCTTCATCAGCGAGAAGGACTGGTAGGGGTGCAATATCTTCAATTGCAATGTCAATCATCACTTTCACAAGGTGGGTGGGTAATGGACGTGTATGCATCATTCTATCATCTGATCGATTGTACATTTGTCTTTTAGCCACCATACGATAAGACGGTGTTGAAAGTGCCAATTGACATGGCGCCACAACCTACATATATAAAATATATATAAATATACCATTATATTAGAAAATTGTGTGTGTTTTAGAGAATTGCAAGTTATATGATCACTGAATAATTTCATATCATTATCTGAGGAAGGTTCTTAACTGGATCTGGGCAGCTATCTTTCAAAGAAACCGCTTCATCTTCATGTGGCTTCTGCGACCCAGACGCCCTATGCTCGTCAAACTCACGTCGCAATGAGGATAATGATGCAGTGAGCATGTGCACCATGTTTTTCAAGTTATCAATCTCCTCATCTTTAGAAGGCTTTGAATCAGTAAAGTAGTTTTTTTGTGATACCCCAAAGCCTACACCCCTAACGCGACCCAAATGCTCCTTCTTTTTAAAAGCTTTAGCCAATATATCATCTCGGGTCCTCTCATTTCCACTATGGCTACCCTCCTATGATAAGCACTCCTGTAATAATACATTTTGAACATTAGTGAACTTTGCTCTTTTAAAAATATTTCAAAAAAAACATACAACACATTATATAGCTAAAATTGCAAATAACTCACAATTTCATTCGCTACTCTTTTAACATTGACATTATCAATGTTATGCTGGCTGTCAGAATGTGCAATCCTCCACACGAGTGCTCATGTCACGCCTGTGCAATCTGACCCAGCTTCCTTTCTTTTTTCCATCTATATTATGATTATATATATATATATATATTAATAAGGAATTTTTATTAGAAAACTTGTAAGGATTCACTGTTAAACGAACTACGTACCTCAATTTGCTCCAGTTGAGCATATCCAAGACGTGATTTCCTATAAGGATATTCAAGTTCCTTAGCTCTTTCCTGATTTTCCTTACTTAGTTGCTGTTCATTACATAATCAAAGCATTAGTCAATGTTCATATAAATGCAATATGCAACAAATGAAACCATAAATTAAAATAATTACCTGGAAACCTTCACTTTGCCGAATATGTAAAAACGCTGTCCAATCTTCTTGAGATATATTGTGTTTTTGGGGTGGACTGGAATTAATATTCCCATTATCATCCTCTACCCACACTCTGCTCAAGAAGCTCCTGAAGTTTCGAGCTAGCTTTCCAGCTTCGGCTAAAACAAATTTTTGTCTACTTTCTTCAATATCAAAGGCCAACTATGAAAAACAAACAACAAAGTATATATGAAATTATAATTTAGAGAAAATTGAATAAACAAAAAATACATTAACCAATTAGAAACATGATAATAGCCAACTTATAGCTATTTCATTCCAAATTGCTGATTTTGTTGCTTCCGAGACGTGTCGCCAATCACTGATGGTAATCGGGACCCTCTCACGAGCTATGACTCAAATGTAACCAACAAATATTGATTTATTTGGGTTAATTGGTTGGCCATTCTTATTCCAGCCGACTGGTAGCTTTAAGCCTTTACTTCTGGCATTTATGACTTTTTTCATTGCAGCGATACCTCTACGTATCTCATTTTGAACACATTTGTTTGAACCACCCCCAAAATCCATCGACCTACAGAAGCCAAAAATACAGAATTTAGATTCATATACTAAATATATAGTACCAAATAACGCCACCATTATTTTAGAAAAAATTCGGCAGAGTAACGACACAAATTTTTTTACCAAGTTCTCGACTTAATCTTTCCCCAAAATTGCAAACAACAAAACCAATCCATCAATTCTTTCACAAAACCAATCAAATTTCACAAAACCATGAATGCATTAAACGATGTCAACAAAACAACACATATTGATCCAATCACGATACATAATCAAAATACATATCAACAAACAGGCTATACTCATGATATGTATTCAAATAATAATACTCGTTATCATATAGAGACAGCGAGAGAGAAGAAGCTTATGGTGGTGGTGGTGGTAGTGGTGGAGGGGGCGGTGGTGGTCGTAGAGGAGGAGGAGAGAGCGACTGTGGTTGTGCCGGTGGTGGTGGTTGCGGTGGTATACAATATCGACCTACAAAAGCCAAAAATACAGAAGTTAGTTTCATATAGCAACAACATAATTTTTCAATCCATACACTAACAAGAGACGCCCTGACTCATACACTAACAAGTGCTTATATGAACCAGCAAAAAAGTTTAGGAAATAAGTATATCATATAATTATCACATAAGTTCAAATACCTTTCATTGTTTTCTTTTTGTCGTTGGCTTAGTAGTCATTTGCTTCCCCTTAATACGACCCTTTTGTTTAGTAGGTCGACGAACATATGGATTAATCCATATCCCCTCTTGGTGATCTTGTCGCATATACAATTCATCATCACTGATATCCAAGTCACCATCACTATCAGTGGCTTGTGAATCACCTAAGATAGGATTTTCTCCGTCATCATCACTATATGAACTATAATCCTCAATACAAGTATTTTTGTTTGCCGATAAAACAATTGACCACCTCTTATCAATAGGATCGGTGACAAAAAATACTTGCTTAGCTTGTGATGCCAAAATGAAAGGTTCATCTTTGTAACCCACCCTCTCAAGGTCTACTTGAGTGAAGCCTATTTCACTATTATCGACACCATTTTTATTGTCAGCCCACCTACACCTAAATACAGGCACCCGAAACCAACTATAATCCAGCTCCCATATATGTTCAATCACCCCATAATATGATAAATGAGCATAGATAGGGTTATTATCTCTCGCACTTGAGATATGCATTGCTTGAGCTACAAGACTCACCCCACTTTTCTGCATTGTTCTCCGTTCATCTTGGTCTTTTGTATAGAATGTGCGACCATTTATACGATAACCTGAATGACAAAATACAAGTCTGCCCAGTCCCATCGACAACCGTGCCAATTTATCTGAAACTGAAAGTGGATTCTCGTTTTGTTTCTCTTGAATATGCTTTCGGAACCAATCAGAGAAACTCTTATTATGCTCTCTTGAAATCCAACTCTCATTTTTATTTGGATTTGATCTCCTAAGTTGGTCCCTGTGCTCTTCAACATATGGCTCAACCTTATCGGTGTTGTGGAGCACATATAGGTGTGCCTGATCCCTTTGTGTGCAAGGAACACTAACTAATTGCTTTCCAAGTACGCTTTCTCCTTCTGTTCTCCCTCCCACAACGTGAGACTTTGGAAGCTCTGCAATGTTAGAATCTTTCAGATATTCTGTGCAAAATGTAATCGCTTCATCAACTATGTACCGTTCAACAATGCAACCTTCCGATCGACTACGATTTTTCACGTAGCCTTTTAATACCTTCATATAACGCTCAGTCGGATACATAGATCTCATAAAAGCCGGTCCACATAGTTGTGTCTCTCTCACCAAGTGAATAGGTAGGTGAGTCATTATATCAAAAAACGCTGGTGGAAAATACATCTCAAGCTCGCACAAAGTGATGGTAATTTGTTTCTGAAGTGCAGGCAATTGTTCAGGATCAAACACCTTGCTCCACATTGCTTTGAAGAAGAAACATAATGAGGTTATAGTTTCTCTCACCTTTTTTGGCAAAATGGCCCGTATAGCAATTGGTAGCAAATGATCCATGATCACATGACAATCGTGAGTTTTCATGTGCTTTAGCTTCAAGTCCTTCATTGATACAAGACTGCTAATGTTTGAAGAATACCCTTCTGGAACTTTCACTCCATTAAGAAACTCACATAATGTAATTTTTTCTTTCCTGGATAGAGTGTGAGCTGCTGGAGGCATATAAGTACGTTTTCCCTTATTTGTTGGTGCCAATTTTTCTCTTATCTTCATTTCAACCAAGTCTAACCTTACCTTTACGCCATCTTTTGTCTTTCTGGGCACATTTAGAAGTGTACCAATGACACTATCAAATATATTTTTCTCAATATGCATAATATCAAGAAAATGTCTAACATGTAAAGACGTCCAATATGGCAACTCAAAGAAAATTGACCTTTTTTTCCACCCAGTTTTTGCAAGGCCACCTGCAAAAGTCTTTCCAAATTTAACCTCCAAGTCTTTTATATTCTCAAACACTTCTTCACCAGTCAAGCACTTAGGAGCTCGACCTTCTTCTATATTCCCATTGAAAGCTTTTTTCCACCGACGATATCTATGGTTCCGATTTAGCCATCTCCGATGCCCTTGGAATGCATATTTCTGAGAGTGTGTCAATCGATATTGATCTGTACTCTTGACACATATGGGGCATCCACATTGCCCATGTACACCATATCCCTCGAGGTTTGCTCTTACCGGGAAATCATTGATTGTTCCAAATAACATGACTCTGAGATTGAAATTTTCTTCTCTGAACCCGTCATATACTTGAACACCGGTCTCCCACAACACCTTCAAATCCTCAATTAAAGGAGCCAAGTAGACATCTATATCATTTCCAGGTTGTTTCAGCCTAGAAATGAGTATAGGCATCATTATATGTTCTCGCTTTATGCATCGCGATGGGGGAAGGTTGTAGATCATCAAAATTACCAACCATGTACTATGTGAGCTACTTTGCAAGCCATGAGGGTTCATGCCATCTGTAGCCAATACAAGGCGAAGGTTTCTTGATTCTTCACCAAATTCAGGGAAATGATCATCGATCTTTTTCCATTGAGGAGAATCTGAGGGGTGTCGAATCTTGTCATCTTCAATCCTTTCTTCAAGCCTTCTATCAGCATGCCATGTCAAGTCCTTGGCTAACTCTTTACTACTGTACATGCGCTTAAATCGTGGTATTATGGGCAAATACCACATGGTTTTGACAGGAGCAGATCCGTTCTTTTTGTACCGCGAGGCGCCACATTTCGGATAAACCTTCAATGATGCATAGTCAGTTCTAAATAATATGCAATCATTGAGACAGGCATGTATCCTCTCATATCCCATGCCAATTGAGGTTAACATCTTCTTAGCCTCATAAATACGATTAGGTAACACATTATCCTCGGGTAGCATGTTTTTTAATAGATCAAGTAAGTCTGTGAAACTCCTATCACTCCACCCATTGTTGGCTTTTAACTTGTAGAGGTTTAGGACTGCTTTCAATCTTGTGAATTTACTACCACTATACAGTGGTGTCTTTGAATCACTTGTCAAATTGTCAAACATCTTGGGACAATTTTGTAAATCCTCCTCAATCACATTTGTCATCTCCTCCAAACGATCAGGCTCATAATCATTCATGTCCAAATCCCGTGATCGATATGATGTACCACCTAAATCATCTGAGGTGACACTGCTCTCACCGTGTCTTGTCCAACGTGTGTAGCTTTTATCAATTCCATTACACACCAAATGATCTTCCAATTCACATGGACTAATTCTCTTTCCAAAACAACAACGTAAACACGGGCAATTGATTCTAGTCCGATCTGATGCATGCTCAATCGCAAAATTGATGAATTCTTTCACCCCTTTCTCATATTGCTCCAACATACGATCCGCTAATATCCAACTTCGATCCATCTTGATTCTGAATTAATTAAATTAAACAATTTTAATATCACTTCATAGTTGAATTAATTAAATAATTTTTATTTTAATTTATTTCCCATTATTCTAGAAAAAATTCAGCGTAGTAACGACGCAAATTTTTTTACCAAGTTCTCGACTTAATATTCCCCTGAGTGGGTTGCAACCAACAAAATTCGGATCTTACGATCCGCTAAAATCCAATTTCGATATATCCATCTTGATTCTTAATTAATTAAATTAAATAATTTTAACATCAGTTCAGTTGAATTAATTAAATTATTTTAATTTTAAATTATTTCCCATTATCCTAGAAAAAATTCGGCAGAGTAACAACGCAAAAATTTCTACCAAGTTCTCGACTTAATCTTCCCCAAACTTGCAACCAACAAAATTTGTATCTTTCAACCACAACAAACCCAACATTCTAATCTTTCATCCACAACAAACCCAAAATGTCGATCTCACTATACGAAAATATTGATCACCAATTGGATCACATAAAGCAACATATTTAAAGCAACTTCAAATATTGATCACCAGTTGGATCACATAAAGCATCATATTTCTAGAAAATACAAATATTGATCACCAGTTGGATCACATAAATTACATAAAACTACAAATAAAGTATTATATTTTCATTTTTCAACAACTAAGTATAAATATAGATCACCAGTTGGATCAATGTACCCTAAACTACAAAATAACCACAATTTAATCCTAAATTAAATGTAATTAACACCCAGTTATACACAAAAATACATACACATACACAAATATATATACATACATCCACATATACACAAATACATACACCCACAAATATATATACATACATCCACATATACACAAATACATACACCCACACATACATAAATATATATACATACACCCACACATACACAAAAATACATACACCCACACATACACAAATATATATACATATATACATCCACATATACACAAATACATACACCCAAACATACATAAATATATATACATACACCCACACATACACAAAAATACTTACACCCACACATACACAAATATATATACATATATACATCCACATATACACAAATACATACACCCACACATACACAAATGTATATACATACACCTACACATACACAAATATATATACATACATCCACATATACACAAATACATACACCCACACAT
Source organism: Buddleja alternifolia (assembly GCA_019426215.1). NCBI lineage: Eukaryota > Viridiplantae > Streptophyta > Magnoliopsida > Lamiales > Scrophulariaceae > Buddleja > Buddleja alternifolia. Next base: position 44,954,299 of record CM033391.1, on the reverse strand, counting down.
ACATAAATATATATACATATGCACACACACACACACATATATATATATATAGAGAGAGATACCCAAGGCGGCCGTGGACGACGGCGGCGGGCGATCGGGGCTACGGGAGGCGAGGGGCGGCGGGGCTACGGGCGGCGAGGGGCGGTGGGGCGGCGGCGGAGGCAGATCGACGGCGAGGGGCGACGGGCGGAGAGAGAGAAAATGAGAGAGAGAAAGAGAGAGAGAGAACGACGGTGGTGGTGGGGTGGACGGCGACGGGGGTGGTGGTCGAGCGAGAGAGAGAGAGAGAGAGTAGAGAGAGAGTTGAGTGAGGGAGAGAGCAAAAATGGGGGGGAAATGCCGGGTTTTTTGGTTTTGGGGGGATGCGTGTGCTATTATAGCGGTTCTTGGTTGAACCGCTGTAATAGCTCCTAATAACGAAGCTATTACAGCGGTTCAACCAAGAACCGCTATAATAGGATTAAACCTATTAAAGCAGTTCAACGAAGAACCGCTGTAATAGTCCTATTACGGCGGTTCAACGAAGAACCGCTGTAATAGGTCATGGATTTGACCTTATTACAGCGGTTCATGTATGAACCGCTGTAATAGGTCCCTCTGTTCAGCGGTTTTCCCAAAACCGTTGTAATAGGTGCGCTGTAATAGTGTATTTATGTAGTAGTGCTAGTTGTTTAGGATTGTTTTTCCTAATTTGTTAGGGTTTAGGTCTTCTCCACTAGTATAAATATGAGAACTCTACTTGTAATTCATTGATATACTCCAATTCACTTTGAAAAAAATAAAGATGTAGTCTAGGTTAGCTCATGGATGTAGGCAAGTTATGCCGAACCACGTTAAAATTCTCGTGTTGTTTATCTTCATGTTTAGGCTTAGATTTATTGTTTCTTGTTTATTCTTCGTGCTCTGATGTTACCTTCCTAATATAACCTATTGCACAAGATTTTTGAAATGGTTTTGTAAAGCACATTACAACAGGCTATATTCCGAAAATTGCTTACCGTGGGGGGATTTGAGCATTTTGGAATAAGGTGCAACACTGTATTGTTTACTTTTTTAAGAAACTTCTTCTTAGCAAAACTATCCATCACAACAGATATCACATCAGCCCTTACAATGTGCCAACTGCTTTTGTAGAAGCAAGAAGTGTATCCGTCAGACCCCGGGATTTTCTCATCAGGAATAGAGAAAATAGCCTGCTTTATTTCCTCAGGTGTAACTATTCTCCTCAACCCATCTAGATCAGTTGGTTGTAGAATATAGCCCTCCTTTATAACATCTTGCTTAACTACTGCATTTGCGTCACCCTCAGCCCCCATAAGCTACTGATAGAAGTTAAGGATCTCTTGTTTAATTTCTCCAAGATCAGTAATACTCCTTCCTTGACTGCCCCTTAGTGTTAGTATTTGACTATTAGCTTTATGCACCTTAAGCCGAGCAAAAAAGTACCGTGTGTTCTCATCATTGTGAAGGTTATATTCCACCTTAGCTCTTTGCTTTAAAAAGTCTGCTTCTACTCTCACAAGATGTCGTAGCTTCTCGTACTTTTCTTTCTCCCTCTTGATAACAGACTCGTCAAAAGGTGTAACCTGGAGAAGTTCCCTCTCATACTTTAATGCCTCTCTTGCCTCATTAGTTTTTTCAGAGATGTTTGAGTATGTCTCCTTGTGAAGTTCCCTGAGTCTACTTTTAATAGCTTTACTCTTTTGCACCAGCCTATACATCTGACATCCTCGAACAGGCTTATCCCATTCTTCTTGAACCATATTCAAGAACTAAGGATGGTGTTTCCATCCATTCAAAAATTTGAAAGGCCGATTGCCCAACACATTCTCCTCCAACTGCAACACCATAGGACTGTGATCGGATATATCAGTGTCCTTAAAATCCACCGTGTAGTTCTCCATTTCCAAGAACCACTTTTCATTTGCAACCACCCTATCCAATTTACAATACGTCCGGCTATGTGCTTGGTGTTTATTACTCCAAGTGTAAAACAACCCGGTGTAGGGGATATCATCTAGTCCCACAGTGTTGAAACACTGTCACATACCAACATTTCCTCCTCCAAAACTTCCATCACTATTGAGTTTCTCATTGGGTGTATTATAGCGTTCCAATCCCCCATGACAACCCAAGGCTTTTGTATATTCATGCTGGTGATATCCATCCATAACGACTCTCTCCCAATCTCATCATTATGGGCATAAACCACCGAAAGAACAAAACTGTGTTTGCCATTATTTAGCCTACAGGTAATATGTTGGTCAGATATCCTCAACATATTACACTGAATATTACCCTTACTCCATAACAACCAAATCCTCCCATTTACAGCTATCCCATAGTTATTTACCATATCCCATTGCTCACCCAAACTCCTATTGACTTTACTGAAATTATTTGCCTTGATTCGTGTTTCCACTAGACCAAGCACATCAATTTTGTGGACTGAACACAACCTCCTAACCGCGAACTGTTTCTCAGCAGTGTTTAGTCCCCTTGTGTTCCATGCCCCTAAAATCATAGGCATGGTGGTAGTGGTTCCCTGCTCTCATCACCCCTCCCTCTACATGACTTCCAACGTGCCCCAACACCTGAAACAAATTAGACAATGCTTGTTGCACCTCCAAATTCGTGGCTTTATCTGCCTAAGAATTTCCTCGTTTACTTCCCGAGCCCCTTACCTAATGACATCCAGTGACCTTATCTTTATCGTGTTCCTTCTGTGATGCCCTTATCTACTGGGGAGGAGTGCTCTGCACTTGCGAATTTGCCCCTTCTCCTTGTGATGAAGTAGCACCTGCATCATGTGCCACCATTTCCATGTCCAAAGCTCTTTTGGGTCCACAGGATCCATTGGCCTCTTGACTTGCCATTGCTTCTGAGCAGGTTTCTACATCTATTTTCAGTATGCCACCAGAGTTTACACATTGTACAAAACAGGGGTTTCCATTCATAAATGGCCTTTTGCTATATGAGTTCCCCATTAACTCCATTTCTAATAAACAACACATTGGATAATTCTTGTCTAACTTCCAACTTCACCAAGATTCGTGCATAATCAATTTTTAGCTTTTGCGCAGTTAACACATCCGTATATAGTGGTTCTCCAATAGAGCTAGCAATTTTACTCAAACTGGATGCTCCCCACATTCCCAGAGGCAACTGGGGCAGCTGAATCTAGACAGGAACAAACTTTAGATTTACCTCCTTTTTCATCCCAACTGACCATTTTTCCAGTACCAGTGGTCTGGCATAGAAGAATTGAATTCCTTTTCCCAGCGCCGCCTCCATATCAATTTCTCGTTCGGACCGCAGAATAAAGAACCCCTCAACCTGTACTACTTTCGGCATCTCCAACCCTCTCAATCGAGCTTTGAGGAAGTTTGTCATAGCCGTAATGGATATTTCCTGCCCTAAGATATACGCCGAGAGAGAAAATCTCCAATAATCAATCTCAGGTTCAACATCCTCCTGTGTGAGGCAGATTTCATTTCCATTGCAAGCAATTTTCTCCAATCTGAGCCCGTTTCCTCCTTCCCTGTTCCCTGAGAAGAGATCCCTCCAAGTTTTCGGTCTCTCTCCCACCGGAGCTTTCTCACTTACCTTTAGTTCGGACGGGACCTCTGCTGGCAGCTGTTTTTCCGGTGGATTTGTGACTTCCTCCACCAAAACAATATCACCCGCTTCCATTCCCGGTCCGATGACCACCTCTATTTGCTCCCCTTCCATCGATGTCGCGTCCTTACTATCCTGATTTGGTGATGGTGTAGTCAGACTTCCTTTTGAGTGTTCATTTGGGCTGGTATCGGTGCCTGTAGCTCGTTTTCCCCTTCGTCTCACCATTCTAGGTTTTTGGTGCACGTTAGCCCGCTAATGTGCGCCGAGAGGAAAAGTTTCAAAACCTTTTTTTTAAAATATGTAAATTTAAATTTTAAAAGCGTCGAATATTACAAAATAAAATATTACAATTTTTAGACCTAATTTCATCCACCCTATTGTTAAGTATTGAGTTTAACTATTGTTATTGCCTAAAAGGCAAGTCTGCCCCCTCAACCCAATCAAAATATGATTCAACGATTGAAAACCCTTATGTTATATAGTTGATTAACATATCAACTATTACTGCAAGCGTGCATAGGACCATCTATGATCTTTTTTAGGGGTGTTCATGGTTTTTCAAAACCGTACCATACCGACCGTACTGCACCGAGCCGTACCGAAGTTGCGATTTTTTTATATAAAAATCTACATTTTGGTACGATCCGAGGCCGTACCGATTATTTTGGTATGGTTTTGGTTTTAGAATTCTAAACCGGTAAAAAAACATACCGGACCGCATATTGCATATAATAATTAATTATATTATTCATGTTATATATAAGTGACTCTACTAAAGAAACTTCTAGAATGTATAGGGACAAATACATTAAGAATCAAATTTGTTACACAACTTATGTAGGATTTGGAGGATTTTAAAAAATTATGAATTTAGGAATTAGTTATTAGAATTTATCACTCAACTTTTTTAATTGATTCCTATTTAATTTATATTTTTAACATAGTATTTTTGTGTTGGTTTCAACTATAATTATTAGAGTTCGATTCTTGTTTGACTCTTATTTTTATGTTAATGCTAATAACTTTATTATCTTTTAGTATATCATATAAAATTTCACTAAAGTCCGTCAATATTAAATAATACTATTTACTGAGAAATTCATGTGACTTATAGTTATAACTATTTTTTTTGTATATACTTTTTCCTTTATAGCTCTCTGATAATATGTCAATCTAAGGATCTCTTATGTGATAAAGCCGTCTTAATGTGTATAAAAAGTGGACATAATACTATGTGAATAAATATACAAAAAGTACCGCAAAGCGGTACCATACCGTACCGAACCGCATGATACTGAATGCCATGGTACAAGTATCAAAAAGTTCGATTTTGGTTCTAATTATTTAAATACCGTAATTATTGGTATGGTATAAATTTAGTGAAAAAATCGCAAAAATTGAACCGTGTGCAACCCTAATCTCTTATATCGGAAGTAATAAGTTGAGTCAACTACACAACCACATTGATAACGTATTAATGATGAAGTTATCTCACCAATATATATATATATAGAGAGAGAGAGATGAAAGAAACAAATAATGTAATAGATCTAGTAAAAACTTTGAAACTACATATGACAGCTGACAATTAGCGACTCCACAGTCCACACCCATCAGCAAAGGCAAATTCTTATCTTAAAAGAAGCCGACAAAGTCACAGAGGAGAACTTCGAATAGAATTCCTCCAAAAATTTGCCGAAACTCTTGACCAGAAGAAACCTTTCTCAGAAATACACGTATTATTCTAAAAGCAAATTTTAGGAAAAATTACATTTTTGATCTCATAAAATAGTGCGTTTTACAAGTTTGATCCCATTGGATACAGAATTGCAATTTTAATCCCATCAGATTTAATAATTGCACTTTTGGTCCCAACAATCAAAATTGACGGAGAAAAGAGAGTAGAGTCCACGCATCGTTAACTCAAAAAATACCAAAAAAAATAAATTCAAAAAGAAATTAAATATTAAATATAAAAATATTTATAAAATACAAATACAAAGAATTAATAAAATAAATTCAAAATCAAAAGTTTTTTTTTTTAAAAAAGGAGAAAATGCTAGAAGAAGACGTCTTCTCCACGAGCTCCTAGCCATCCCCTCTCCACCACACCACCATTGAGCCACGACACCAGCATGGCACCACCATCGTATATACCTCCACCACAGCTGAATCGGACCTCCATTGCACCTGAAATCGGACCTCCAACTCACCTTCATCGATTTCTGGACTTTTTTAAAAAATAATATACTTTTTAATAATAATTATATAAATAATACACAAATAATAAAAGTTCTGAAAATAGCACACTACGCCATTATAAATGGCATATCCATATGGGTACGCCTTAGCTGCTTATCCGGATTAGAAAAAGGCTGCTCTTGTCTCTTCTTTCAAAGAAATTCATAATGGCGTATCCATATGGGTACGCCATTCATAATGGCGTAGCTTGATGTTTTTTTTTTTTTTAATAATGTTCTACCTGGATACTTCATTACTAATGGAGTATCCAGCCCATTACTAATGGAGTATCCAGGTACATACGTTTGACTGGGTACGCCATTGTTAATGGCGTACCCATGCACAATTTTACTCACCAATCTTTTTTTTTCCTTTCTCTCTTCTGCCTCCCTCGTTCTCTCCGCTCTTCTACTCCATTTCTCCTCTCTGCTTCACCCACTATTATTCCTCTCATTTAGCATTTTATCCCTAAATTACAAGATAATTTTTTTTTTATTCTGTGTTATTATTTTATTCAATATATTTTTGAGTTAGTTAATTATTTTAATTTAGAACTTATGGTTTAAATATTTATAATTTTTGTCAATTTAAACCCTAGTTTTCAATTTTAATTTTGAATCAAATTATGACCTAAGTTGCCCACACATGGTTAACAAATAAAAGCGGTAAAACCCCATTTGATGGGGTTTTTTGTAATACTCGAAGATGTGGTGGAATAAAATCAGCGGATTTGACCATTTTAAAATAATGACCATCTGCTCGTCTGGTTCGCATTACTGTATCACTCCCTGAAAATATTAACTCAGACCTGTGGCTTGCTTGATCTGTCAACACACTAGGATCTACAGGCCCATATACATCACGACTGTATAAATTTGCCATCCTGCATTTATAAAGTATAACAAGTACAATTAGAATATAATGAATTAATTAGATTATTATCCATTATTCAAATACTAAAAACTCAAATTTATACCCAAATTATATCGTATCCAAGTTCAATAATCAACACTGAAACTTGACTAAATTAATCAACACTGAAACTTGACTAAATTAATCAACACTTAAAAATTAAACATAAAAATTCAAAATCATAGCTAAATGTTATACCAAAAAATCGAAGCAATACCTACAAATTTGTCTAAAATTATATGAAAGTTCAATACTTAAAACTAAATATCTAAATATAATGTTTAGGTATTACTCCGATTTTTAGTATTTTTACATACCTAAGTGCCTAAAAATATAATGTCGACATATATATGTATGTTCAAGAATTAACACTAAATACTAATTTATATAACTAAATATTATATACACATAACTAAAGTCGAAATACCTAAAATGTTTACATATAATGTTTACAAAAATTCCTAAAATACCTATCTACTACAAAAATTTTAACAATTCAAAATTTTAACTAAAATTCTACCACAAAAATTCGAAAATAATACCTTAAAATTTAAAATTTTAGCATAAAATTCGAAATTCTACCCTAAAATTGAAACATAAAGCCTAAAATTGGACCTTCTATATTACAATTAACCAATAATCCCTAAAATCCTAACTTCTCCCCTAAAATTCAAAAATAATTTTAGGGATAATTGCTAAATTAAATAACAATTACAAATTCTCAACAAGAAATTAAAAAAATTATATCTAAATTCATAAGCATAAAACTACTAATTAAATTAAAATAGATATTTACCTTAAATTAGAAAAAGAAGAAGAAATGAAGATCGATCAATATAAACGTGGATTTGTTCCGCGTGAAATGAAAAGGAATGGTGTAGGTGAGGAAGGAGATGAGATGAGAGTTGATGAAGAAGTTGCAGTGCAGTGTGTGATTTGGGAATAAATTTGAGTTTTTAGTATTTAGAATAATGGATAATAATCTAATTAATTCATTATATTCTAATTGTAAATTTTAAATATAGTTGCCCATTCCGCGCTGCCCGAGCGCGGAATGGGCACAAATTATTTTTTTATATTATATATATATTAATTAAATCATGTTTTTTTCCTTACTTCCTGCTCATTTTTCTCCTTCTTTCGTGCATTTTTGAGTTTCGACTTGAACATATTAATTGTAGACTTTCATATAGACTTTGTAACCACATAAAAATGGAATCATTCCGATACCCGAGTAAAGAAATATGACAAGTAAAAAAGGACACATTAGAACAATTTTTTAAAGAAAACAATAACTTTGTCCATGTTTCCGGCACATTTTTCTCTCTTTTTCGTTCATTTTTGAGTTTTGACTTGAATACATAAATTGTAGATTTTCATATAAACTTTGTAACCACATAAGAATGGACTCATTCCGATACCTGAGTGAGGGAATATGACATGTAAAAAAAGGACACACATATACGGATTCTTCGGGAAAAAAGGACACATACGGATTTTTCCGATACCTATATGCGTGTCTTTTTTAACATGTTGTATTTTTTCACTCGGATATTGAAGTGAATCAATTCTCTTACTGTTACAAACTTTGTGAGTCAATCTACATTTTTTGTGCTGAAGTCGAAGCCTGAAAATGTACAAAAAGGTCGAAAAATCATCCCGAAGATGGCGAAAAAATATATTTTCCCCCAAAAATCCGTATATGTGTGTCCTTATTTTACTTGTCATATTTCCTCATTCAGGTATTGGAATGAGTCCATTTTTATGTGGTTATAAATTTTATATGAAAATCTACAATTTATGTGTTCAAGTCAAAACTCAAATATGAACGAAAAAGAGAGAAAAATGTGCCGGAAACATGGACAAAGTTATTATTTTCTTTAAAAAATTGTTCTAATGTGTCCTTTTTTACTTGTCATATTTCTTTACTCGGGTATCGGAATGATTCCATTTTTATGTGGTTACAAAGTCTATATGAAAGTCTACAATTAATATGTTCAAGTCGAAACTCAAAAATGCACGAAAGAAGGAGAAAAATGAGGGGAAAATAAGGAAAAAAAATTATTTAATTAATATATATATAATATTAAAAAATAATTAATGCCCATTTTAAAAAAATAAAAAAATTACATTTCGCGCTGCCCGAGCGCGGAATCTGCCCATTCCGCGTCCAGGCAGCGCGGAATGTGCTATTTTCTGCACCCGAATTTTTGTTGTATTATTTTCTTAATTTTGATTTATTTTTATATTATTTATTTAAAATTCTCGAGGAATAATGGTGGGTGAAGCAGAGAGGAGAAATGGAGCAGAAGAGTGGAGAGAACGATGGAGGAAGAAAAGAGAAAGAGGAAGAGAAGGGGAAAAAAAAGAAAGATTGGAGAGTAAAATTGTGCCTGGGTACGCCATTACTAATGGAGTATCCAGGTAGAACATTATTAAAAAAAAAAAACATCAGGCTACGCCATTATGAATGGCGTACCCATATGGATACGCCATTTATAATGGCGTATTGTGCTATTTTCGAAATTTTTATTATTTGTGTATTATTTATATAATTATTATTAAAAAGTATATTATTTTTTAAAAAAGTCCTCGATTTCTTAGGTGGTGCTACGGTGTGGGGGCTTAGCGGGGCGAGGGTGTGGGCGGGCGCGGATTATGGGGTTTGGGGTTCTATGAGAAGAATTCTTCACAATTTCTCTCTTTTCTAATTCATTTTATAAAGTATTTTGTATGTTATAAATAGAGAAAATTGCACTTTTGGTCCCATAGGAGTTGCCCCATTACACTTTTAGTCCTATAGGAATTTTTTCGACACTTTTAGTCCCATTGGATTGAAAAAGTGACACTTTGGGTCCCAAACCCCACTTTTTGGACGAAAATTCAGCGCGTGTGTCACACTCATTGTTAACTACTAACGGAGCCGTCAATAAAACACGTGAGGAGCACGTGTGAGCGGGGTTCATTTTCATTCTCAACTTAATCGATCATTTTCCCCCCAAATCAAAAGAGCAAATCGTAACCCAGCCTTTACAAAACCAAAAAATCCTTTCATTCTCACTTTTCCCTGTAATATGTACCTGTAATCTGAAGAAGGCAATAAGGCGAACATACGGTGAAGATGAAGTTGAGGATTTCGCGATTCGTAGATGACCCCCTCCCAAATACGGTATGTAGAGACTCTTTTTACTTGTTTTAGTTAATAACTGTTAGGATTTAGGTGTTATTAGTTTAATACGAATTATAATGTTGAGTTTCATTATGGTACACTGATTTCTAGGGTTTTTTTAATTTGTTAATCGAAACCCTAGCTTTTTTGGCATTACAATAATGGGTTGAGACAATGTGGTCCCTGTGTGTTGGCTTTTTTTTAAAGTGATTGTTTTTGTAGTTAATTTGTATGACAGTGTGTAGGGTAGCAATGTTTTTGTTTTGTAGTTTGATGACAGTGGCTTTTCTTTGATGTGTGGGGCAATGGTTTTTATTTTTATTATGTGTTGTGAAGTCAAAAGAGTCTGGGGCAATGCCTTTTACATGTTGTTTATTGTTGTCAGTCTGTGGCCATGCCTTTGTATTATGTGTTGTTTATTGTGTTCTTTATCTTTTTATTAATTTCTTGTTCTTTATCATTTTAATTTATACTGAGAGTTGATTTTCTATTTTTTTGTCTTTCTTTTTTTGTTATTTACAGGGGCTACAAGTAAATATATCACTTTAAGAATTCACCATAGGGGGGAATTAAAATTAAAACCTAATCATGAATATATAGGAGGTATAACTAGTGTGTATGATGATGTCAACGTAACTAAGATGTCTATACACTTCATTAGTTGCTTGTGTGAGGTGTTAGGTTACTTTGGTAAGAAAGAATTTTATATGCTTGACAAACAGAGGGGTAAATATAGACAGATAGTGGCTATGACAGACATACATGTGCTATGTGATGGATTTGTGACCAAAAATAGGGAAATACATATTTATTTGGTAGCCAAGTTCCATGAGCTTCCCACAAATGAACCAATACCCATAACTCAACCAGAAATAATAAACCTTGACCCAGAACCCATTGATGATCCAGCACCCCAAACAAAAGCCCAATCTGAACCTATCCAAATAACAAAAGGTCCATCTGAACATATCCTTCAAACACCACCCCAATCAAAACCTCAAACACAAACTAAACACCAAACACAATCCCAAACACAACCCCAAACACAACCCCAAACAGAAACCCAAACACAACCCAAAACCTTAGAAGTTAGGGAAGATGAGGAAAACCTTGAAGATCCTGATTGGGATGAAATATGTAGGATTGTAGACTCTTTAGGTGAGGACAATGTGGGAAATGGAGAATTTGAGAAGGGGGCTGGGAATAGTGCTAGAGAGAGGGAGAGGGATAGTGAGGGAGACAATGAGTATGTGGAGAGTGAGGTGGACAGTGATGATGAATGCAGTGACTTTTGGGATAGTGGGTATATGGACAGTGAGGATGGTGAAGAGGTTGCAGCCACACCTAATGCAATTGAACCTATACCTATACCTCAACCTATACCTCAGAGAGATTCATTGAGGGTGAGGAAAGGGAAGACTTGGTTAACAATGGGGATAATTTTAATAGTGGGAAAGATTCTGATAGTGAAGGGGGTGAACAAGACATAATTTTTAACCCTAGGGACAAATATGATCCTCCCTTTGAGCTTGGCATGTTATTTAGAACCAAAGATGAGTTTAGGGATGCTGTACACAATCATGCAGTAAAGACTAGGAGAAGCTTAAAAATTACTAAAAATGATAGCAGGAGAGTGTATGCTAGGTGTGTTAGGGATAAATGCAATTGGAGGATAAATGCTCTGAAGGTGAGGAATGAATGTTCATATCAAATTAAGGAATACTACCCTAAACATAAATGTGGCAGATCATATAATGTTACAAATGTGAATTCAAATTGGATTTCTAAAAAATATGAAAATGCCTTTAGGAATGATCTTAAAAGAAATGCTGGTGGGTTTAGGCAAGATGTAGTTCAAGAAATCAGGTGTACTATGACAAAATCTCATGCATATAGGGCTAAAAGAAAGGCACTTAAGGTTATTGAAGGTAAAGCAGATGATCAATATGATCAGCTATGGGATTATGCACAAGAATTAAGGAGATCAAATCCAATGAGTACAATTGTTATGGTTCAGGATGGTGAGGTGGGGGTTAGTGGGAGGAAAAAATTTGGGAAATTCTATGTATGTTTTGATGCACTTAAACAGGGTTTCTTGACAGGTTGTAGACTAATTATAGGGGTAGATGGGTGTCATTTAAAGGGACCATACGGTGGCATTTTGCTGACTGATGTGTCAGTTGACCCAAACAATAGCCTATACCCCATTGCTTATGCAGTAGTGTCTAGGGAAACAAAAGAGGCATGAGAATGGTTTTGTGGTTACTTAAGGTTGACTTAGGAATAGAAAGTCCTGATGCTTTCACTTTTGTAAGTGATAAGCAAAAAGGTCTTATACCTGCATTTCAATTAGTGTTTCCAGGGGCAGAAAATAGGTTTTGTGTGAGACACTTGCATGAAAACTTTAAAAAGGCTGGATTTAGGGGTTTGGCATTCAAAATGGCACTGTGGAATGTTGCAAAAGCAACCATAGTGCCTGAGTATGAGTTGAGGATGAAATAAATGGGAGAGTTGGATGAGTCTGTTGTGGAGTGGTTCAAGGACAAGCCTCCACCTCAGTGGAGTAGGTCACACTTTCAAACTTTCCCAAAGTGTGACATGTTATTGAATAACTTGTGTGAGTCATTTAACAGTGGCATACTTGAGGCTAGGGAGAAGCCAATACTTACAATGCTTGAGTGGATAAGGGAGTATTTGATGACTAGGCTTACTGAGAATAGGGACAGGGCTGCAAAAAGATGGTATGGGAAACAAATTTGTCCAAAGATTAGGAAAATTATAGAGAAGAATATGGACAGGTCATCTGACTGCATTCCAATTAAGTCAGATGACTGGAATTATGAAGTAAAAATGTGTGACAAGTTCACTGTAAACTGAGGACTCATTCCTGCTCTTGTAGGAGCAGACTGGAATTCCATGCTATCATGCCATGAGTGCAATTGGATGTCAAGACATTGAGCCATATGACTATGTACATGAGTCATATAGTGTGTCCACATATTTGTCAGTTTACAGTCATGCCATTGCTCCTGTAAATGGTCCACTGTTATTGCCTCCCAATAACTTGTGTGAGTCATTTGAAGAAACAACAGTGGCATACTTGAGGCTAGGGAGAAGCCAATACTTACAATGTTGTAAGTTAATATGTTAAACTTTTGAGTGTGATGCAGGAAAAGCAAGTAATAAAGATGTATTTGATGTAACTAATTGTCAAATCTTTAATTGCTTACATGTGTTATTTTGAGAAGTGCAAGTTGTGGTGGGACAGGGACAAAAAAGAGAAAATGTGCAGCTAAAAGGAGACGAGTACAGCAAAACAGGTATTTTCAGCATTATGGAACTACAAATGTGGTTGTCCAAATGGTGATTAGGAAAACTCAATATAGCAGAAGCCAACTTATGGACAGGTCATCTGACTGCATTCCATTGCAGTCTACTAAGTGCTCCAGATGACTGTAAGAATTAAGAATTTGACTCCAGTACAAAAATGTTATATTGTGTTCTCTTAGGCAAGGAAGAGGATAGGCTAATAGATCTATTGTAGGTTCACTGTAAACTTGAGGCACCAAACCATCCTAATCCCATACTGTCTCCTGTTGTCAACAGTCTCAGTATTGATGAAGGAAGTCACAATGACAAATTTAAGTGACCTGTTGTTGCAACAAGTAAGGGAGCCAACAAATGGAAAGGCAGACTGGAATTCCATGCCCTCACCTTTTGTTGTTATATTGTTGGGTTATCTTGTGAATGAATCACCATGTATATTTTAGTCCATTGCAATGGTGCAATTAATGATGTCAAAGACATGAATGAGGATTGATATGTTTTGTCATTTCAGTGGTGCATATGACTATGTACATGAGTAAAGTAGCACCTAATTGATTGTAACACAAACACCATAGTTCCATAGATAAAACTGAATAAATTACACACAAAACACCTAATTCCATAGATAGATAACACCAACAATTAGACATCACACCATAGTTCGGTTCCTAACTTACATCAATAGACCTAAATTACTACACTACACTTCAAAGGAAAAAAAATCCAGAAAAGCACCATCAACCCTATAGCAACGAGGACCATACAAGCGTTTGTGGATTTTTTGCGCCTCTGTTGCACTCTCACTTCTTCAAGTGTTTTGCACCTATGTTGTAACTTCCGGATTTCTTCCTCTTGTCTATTCAGTCGGCGCAGCAAACCAGGTATTATTAATTTTGACCTGACACACATTGGTGGATCAAACCATGTGAAAAAAAAATACATTTTCCATCAGCACAACATTCGAACCTTCGCCCCGGGTTGCCATCAGTCCACGATGTCCTCAACCTCGCCGTTTTGGGCTGACGATAGTCGCATTTGTGGAGTGTATCTTCTTGGGGCCGAAATGTATATGAGCTTTGGGACATTTTTGTGTCTTCTCTGGAGCTAAAGAGGAATGAGGGAGAAGAAAATGAGGGAAATGACCAATTTTGCCTCCATTTGGTGAACATGAGCCAAATTTCCCTCCAAAATAGTCCAACACGTGCTCCCACGCGCTGAAATTGCCTCCAAAAAATGCTTTCATGCGTCCTGGCAGCGAGTGTGACACGCGCTGAATTTCCGTCCAAAAAGTGGGGTTTGGGACCAAAAGTGTCACTTTTTCAATCCAATGAGACTAAAAGTGACGAAAAAATTCCAATAGGACTAAAAGTGTAATGGGGCAACTCTTATGGGACCAAAAATGCAATTTTCCCGTTATAAATATTTCTGAATTTAGTTTTTTGTATGTTTTAGAACTACCAGCGCATGTACCCCACTCTTTTTTTTCCTGCCAATTTTTTGATGGTTTGGACCAAACTTACAACTTCTTTAGTATATTGGGCCTGAATTGCAACTTTGGATTTAATGAGACCAAAATTGCAAGACCCTCTATCCAATGGGACCTAAAGTGAAATTTTCCCCAAATTTTAACTATAAAAATCAGGGAAATAATTCTTAACTCGAATACTAGTACTAGAAATGTTTTTTAGTAATAGTACAAAAGTTGTCACTAAATGTATGAGAGTACTTTATTTTTGGCCCGATATAATGTCTTTTTACAAATTTAATAGTGAAAAAACTGTTTTTAAGTTGTGCGAATTAGTGAATGTATAGAAACAAACAAATATTATGAGTATATTATCATTATCTCACGTCAGATGAGATGAGAGGCTTGAGACATATAAGCCCCAAGCTCTCATTATCTTTAGCGAGACGCCTACGTTACTAATGTCTCATATCATAATATCATAGAGGAGACAATAAATTTAAGAGACATATAAGCCCCAAGTTCCCCCTCTCCAACTAAAGATCTGTTTTAGGATAAAACCGTGTTGCTCTGGCCAAAAGATACAATATTTCACTTAAATGTATGTTACAGCAGATTATGAATTATATTAATTTAATTTGTTATCATTAAATTGTTACCATACATGCATATTTCACTACTTGCATCTGTGACAATTTTATATGCCATTTTTGCGTCACTACATTTTTTACCGAGTGTCAAACTTTTACCTATTCAAAAAGAAGGTATATATCTAATATCTTCTTGAGTAGTGTACTGTAACCTCATAGAAACATCATGGATATGAAACCATTTTTGGGAGAGGGCTTCCCACCCTCCATACTAATTGTTTCATCAATTTTGCTTGTTCTATTTCTGAGATACCTATCAAACAAGAACTTCAAAACAAAATACGCCAAACACCCCCCATGCCCTCCAAAACTACCCATAATTGGCAACCTTCATCAACTAGGCAAACATCCACACCTCTCTCTTCACTCTCTATCCAAGAAATATGGCCAAATCTTCTACCTACAGCTTGGTCAAATCCCAACCCTAGTTCTTTCATCAGCTGAAATGGCAAGAGAAGCCCTAAAAACCCATGATCTTGCACTTGCAACCCGGCCCGAAATATATGCAGCCAAACACCTTTTCTATAACTGCACTAATATTGCTTTTGCCCCATATGGTGCCCACTGGAGAAACGTAAGAAAGATTTGCATACTAGAGCTACTAAGTGCTAAAAGGGTTCTTTCCTATGGCTTTGTGAGAGTAGAAGAATCAGCCCGTTTAGTTCAACGTTTATCGGGCTCATATCCTCGGCCTGTTAATCTCTCGAAGTTGCTTAACTTATATGCAAATGGTGTATTGTGTAGGGTTGTGTTTGGTAAGGATTTTTCAGGTGGTGGAGAGTATGAACAATTAGGGTTTCAAGAGATGCTTGATGAGTATCAAGAATTGCTTGGGGGATTTTCCCTTGGTGATTTCTTTCCTTCTATGGAGTTTATACATTTCTTGACTGGGAATAAAGGTAGGCTTGAGAGGGCTTTCAGAAGGTTTGATCAGTTCTTTGATGATGTGATTAAGGATAGGTTGAATTGTGGTAGCAGAAGAGATGAGAAAGATTTTGTGGATATCTTACTTGAAGTGCAGAAGGATGAAGATGGTGATATGCCACTCACTATGGATAATGTCAAAGCAATCCTCTTGGTAAGCCACATATTTTTAAAGCATATTAAAATTGTCAAATGGATAGATCACTAATTTGCATTTTGATTCCATTCACACTAAATTAACCACGTTTTTTTCTTGAAGAACACTAAATTAACCAGTTTGGTAACGGAGTTTTCTAATTGATGTCAATTTCATCTCATTATTTCCCCAATTATATATGGACTCTGTACTGACCCAATTGAAGTTGTTTTGGCGAAAATTAACGTTGGAATAAGTATATATATATATATATATATATATATACACATAATATATTGCATAGTTGGTGGACAATCTGGAACAAAATGAATGGAAATTGGTTAATTAGAATTTTAATTTGGTGGAGAATCTCCATAAGATTTGTAAACCATTTTTGGCTGTTTAAATCTCAAATTCCCTGTCCATATATACAATTTATGTCGAAACGTCAATTTTGTTTCAGTTGAAACTTGAGGAAGTAATGAGATTAAATCGAGAGAAATTATATATACAACAACAAAACATAATGTTATTGATAAAATTTAAAGTGACAATTTTAAAATAATGATTGACAATAATTTTTGCTTTGTCACAATAAAGATTTTTAGTGACAAGATTTTTTTAAAAATTTGTCACTATTGACAATTAGTGACACATATACATGTATAGTGACAACACAAATAAAGCTACAATTGTCATTAAGTTATCAGTAAAGGTATATCACTAATTATCAATAATGACAATAATTTTCTTCTCACTAATTAATAGGAGTGACAACTTCTATACAAAGATTGTCACTATTAAACATGTAAAATCTATTCTTGTGACAAAACAAAAATTCTTGGCACTAAAAATTTACAATTAGTGACAACTTTAACATTGTCACTTGACATTTTGCCACTAATATATCTTTTTTTTTTTTTTGGTAGTGATAACTACAAGATCATCATATTGACCAGAACGGAAGTAGTAATAATTTACGGGACCTATTTGATACTTTTGCCTATTTTTAACTTAGTCATCCACCAAGACCCATCCAATGCAATCTAGAATTTGTTCATAGAAAGATGGGTGTATCACCACAAGTGTACAATCGGGTTATAGTGAGATCACAATCGCTCAATCAACCATATATACGCGTATCTATATGGTAAAAGATATTATGCGACTGTATATATAACATAGAATTTGAAACATTGAATTAGTCGTCGCTTTCCAACTTTGTTTTTGTGTAATTAAGTAATAATCACATGTTTGCATTTTTATCTTCAATTTAGTTCCCGCAGTCCCTCTAATTCAACAATCGTCAAAATTAGCTTCTAAATTTTCAATTTTGTTACAAATCAATTTTTTGTCGGTAATGCTCCATTAATTGCTAATAAAATTGCGAGGGATCCTTTTTTGGAGCTTCAAGTATCAAACCACAACCATTCACATGGTAAGACTGGTCACGTGGAATCTATCATGTACGAATAGTTATATATACAAATAGTTATAATTATAATAAGACTTGATATTTCGCAACTCTCAAAGAATGTCTAAAACCGTGATGATCACAAGATCTTTTACTATCCCTGCAGGACATGTTTGCAGCAGGTACTGATACAACCTTCATCACCCTAGACTGGGCGATGACGGAGTTAATAATCAACCCAAGAATACTCGAAAAAGTACAGTCCGAGGTAAGAAACATAGTCGGAGAAAAAGAATCCGTGTCTGAAAACGATTTGCCTCACTTGCACTACATGAAAGCCGTCATCAAAGAAACCTACAGATTACATCCTCCAGCACCAGTCCTACTTCCACGAGAATCCATGGAAGAAATCACCATTAATGGCTATACAGTTCCTGAAAAAACTAGGGTTTTCATCAATGCTTGGGCAGTAGGAAGAGACCTAAAGTCCTGGGAAAATCCAGATATATTTGAACCAGAAAGATTCATGGATAGTGAGATTGATTTCAAGGGTCAAGATTTTGAGTTAATACCTTTTGGAGCTGGCAGAAGAAGCTGCCCAGCTATTGGATTTGGTTCTGCAACTGTTGAGCTAGGTTTAGCACAACTTCTTCACAGCTTTGATTGGGAGCTTCCTATTGGTGTTCAACCTAAGGATCTTGATATGACTGAGGTTTTTGGAATTACAATGCATAGGATAGAACCTCTAGTTGTAGTGGCTAAACCACATTTGCTTGGAATCAAGAAGTGACTACTTTCTGGATCCCAAGACTCGGGGGTACACTTCAGAGTAGCAGCTGATATTCGATAATATCGACCTGATATGTATTTAGATCGTCTTTTGTTGGTCGAGTTTTTATTTATAATCATTATTATCTATTAACATCGAATTTTGTCGCTGATAATATTTGATGATATTTAGTTCTCCGATAGGGAAAAATGCATTTTTCATTCGTTATCTATAACGCTTTTCACTTTTGGTCCCCTAAGATATGCATTTAGCAAAAATACCCCGTATGTTTAAAAATTGGCACATTTAATCCGATTTTGGAATTTTCCAGCCAAAATGGTCAGAAAATTGCATGTGCCGGTCAAGTGAGGGGCCAAATTTGGGATTTTTGATTTTGGAGGAAAAATCTTTGACTTGGCATGCCACTTGGACAAGAGTTTGACAAGTCGGCATGCCACGTGGATATGGAAAACAATTTTGGCACCCAAGGGGATTCCAACATGTCACCCAACCACTGCACCAACAAGCAACTCGATATATACTTTATTTGGATTTTTATGTAAATGTAAGCATGTTATTTGTCAACACTAACATAATTAAAATGTATTAATAAATAAATTATAAATAATGATGTTGGTTAGATATATTTGTATATTATATAAAAGTACTTTTATTTTATAAATAGTACAAATATAAAAGTATATCTTAATAAAATAATGTATAACTGTATGTTTTATTTGAACTATAAATATAAAAATAAACATAAAATAGTTCTATTTTTATATTCATCATGTAAAATAATCACTAATATATAATCCACATATATAATAATTTTAAATAAAATTAATTATAAAAGTTGATGTATTTTCAAATATTTAATTATTAATATTTTATATAGTTATTGTGTTTCAAAAAAATTCAAAATGTCAATTTTAAATTCAGTTTTTAAAATATTTATTTTATTTTAAACTTTTAATTTTTAAAAATTACTGTATTTACTTTATTTTAAAAACTACTGTATTTTAAAAATTACTTTGTTAAATATATTAATTATAAAATTTGAAAAATCAAATATAGGGTTGTTGCACCTTTTAAATCATTCCATGTAAACTTTTCTTGTGCAAGAGAAAACATATATAATCTATAATATATATATATATATATATGTACACACACATATATAAGATTTCAAAGTGTGCATGCCACTTTCCAATCTTTACATATATATATATATATATATTATAGTAATATGTAAATATTTTCTCTCTTGAATTAGATTGCAAATCAAATCATATTCTATTGCAATTTAAATCATATCTTCAAATGGAAAAATAAATTGCCAACCAAGTTAGTGAGGACCAATCAAATCACACCACCTCATCAAATAATCATGGCAAAATTCTCATCCCTACAACTATAAATAGAGTTTCAAAATCAAGAATTCAACACACCAAAATTTGAGCAAGAGAGAGATATCAAGAAATGTATTGAAAATTCTCTCTACTCTCCAAGAAAGCAGTTTGGTCTCAATCAAGGTGCCAATCAAGGCAGTTTGGTGTCATTCAAGATGACATTCAAGGTGTTCATCACAACCTTCAAGGATTTTTTAGAGAAACTCATCAACGAATAATGTTTAATTCATGATTACGGTGCTTAACCCACAAATTAACATTATTATATTAAAGTTCAAGTCAAATTTGAAGAGAGATCAAAATGCTAAAAGTCCCTCAAGAATTGAACATCAAGATCAAATCATTGAAGTGAAGAATCAGAGGAATTAAGTTAGATATTTTGTATCCATTATTTTATTCAATTTAACAAAAGGTTATTTGCATAAATTTTTCTTGTTTGATTATATCGCAAGACAACTAAAATTTATTGTTCACAAATTTTGGCACCGCCCAGTGGGACCTCTCTACTTCTCTTCTGTTCCTTCACCAAAAATTTGAAATATCAAATGGCTGCTCACAGAAATGCGGAATTCCAAATTGCAACTTCAATCTCCTTAAATGTGATGGTCGAAAGCATTGGCATTGTCACAAGAAGCATGAGCAAGAAGTTCCAAACATCTACGGAGGCAAGTTCTTTCCTTCAAACCGTCGAGAAGGATCTCCTTCATCTTAGAAATGTGCATGAAGGCGATGAGTCTCTGCCATCCTCTCCTTGGTCTACATCGAGCTATTTAGTTATATCAAACGTGGCACCGGTGATGGTGACAAATGCTACATCTGTAGAAGAAAAACTTGCTAATTTGACAAAAGTCACCGAGGGACTCGTTAGGCATGTTCAAGAGCAAGGCTCTAAAATTTCAAAGTTTGATGAACAAGATGTATGGTACTAATGTTAGCCACATAAAGAGAAAATAAGTTGAAGCTCATGACGAAGCCGAGACGTTTATAAAGACACAATCTAGCGAAAAAGAAAAGTCTTCAAGGAATTTCAAATATTATCTGACGGATTAATTCCTATTGACCAAGTGAGGGAGTTTATCGTAGGAACTATCAAAGAAAAGTTCGACGGAAGCTCCAAGACATCTATGATGTATGCGAAGCTATACACTCAAAGACTTGATAATCTGAAGATGTCAATTGGTTACAAACCACATAAATTCCGGCAATTTGAAGTCCAAGTCAATCCGAAGCAACACGTTGCTCAATTTGTTGAGACGTGCAATGAAGCTGAAACTTACAGTGATCACTTGGTCAAGCAATATTTTAGATCATTGAAGGGCTACACATTTGATTGGTACATTAATGTTAGGAAATTTCATGTTAGATGTTTTGATGATGACAAGATAGAATTTTATGTTAGACCCCAAATACAATGTAAGTTTCTGTTTTGATAGATCTTTGTATAAGCGTTTGAAAGTATGTAATTTTTTATTAGGCTTGTAATTTTTATCTTTATAGATTTTAGACTAAGTATTAGATACCGAATCGCTAATAGAATTCTAGGTGAGTCTATTAGAGAAGAAGTTGAAGATCAGTGTCTGAAGTCAGCTGAAGATAAAGATTTGTTCTTAGCGCCCGTCAAACGCTAAAGGACTATTTCAGGATTTTTTTGAATCAAGCACTCAAATCATTCTAGCAATCCCATGTCAGATTCACCTGAATTAAATCCTCAAGTCATGAAGGACTTAAATGCAATCATTCAACGGACATTTATTTCCAACGGAAAATAAATTCAAATGCATTAAATGCCTGATAAGAGCATTAAATGTGATAAGCCACTATGACTTGTGGACAAACCACTTTTTTGACTAGACTGTCAGAACTTCAGAGTTTATAGTTGCTCCCATCCAATCGGTGCCAGCAGATTTTCAGGAATGTCAGGTTTTAGGTAAAATCACGCGCTGCGTGAAAGGCACGCTCTCACATGTGTCCAACGGACAGATCCAAAGAATTGCCTATAAATACCTTACCTTCAGCAAACCCTAAAATAGATGGTACATAATATTACAAGAGAAATTTACGTACCTGCACAAGAGAAAGCTTAGAAACTCCATAGCTAAAAATCCTTCAAGCTTTTTATCTACATTCCAGATAGTCACAAATATCTCAAACCTCTTCCAAAGAAGAAACCTAAATTCCTATTGAGATATTCCAAGTTGTTTGTTCTTCCTAAAAACAAACAAAAACCTTGTGATAAACCTTCAACCTTTCATCTGAGTGAGAAAGAAGTTGAAAACCCCTTACAGGCAGTATTTCTGAGTGAGAGAAGCTTGTAGAAGACGATCTTCATTGGTGCTGAAATCTGTGTGATCAAGGAGCCAAAGATCTTTTTCATTCTTTACTATCTTGTAGAAGATTCTGTGTGATTTTTCGAAAATCATCCTAGTAAATTCTTCCAAGTGAAAAAGGAGAAGAAGGACGTAGCTGGGATTACATCACCCAGTGAACCTTACAATCTCTTGTATTTTTTATTTTAATTATTGTCTTGATTTTACATTATATTATATTCTTTGAAAAGGACAAGCTAATTGCAAAGCGATTAATTAACCAACTGAACGCTAAAAATCATTTCCACTGTGCTAACCCTGATTAAGCGATCTAGGCATTACCCTACTTTGGTAAATTGCTAAAATCACTAAGTCTAAGTTATCTCTACTGAAGTGCCTGACCCAAGCGTTGAGCCTCTAAGCATTCAAATTTATAAAAGTGATACGAAATTTTTGAAGTCGAAAAAGACTCCAGGGTCTATTCAACCCCCTCCTTCTAGACCCTTTCATATGCCACTTGGGACCACTAAGTGGTATCAGAGCGGTTGAATTAGAAATCTTAGCGTTTCCGAGCGTAACTGCTTGTTCAGATCCATCCTTTTGAAACTTAATCGCTTCAAAATTTCTCTTTAAAACATCTCATTGTGGCTTTTAACAAAATGCCTAAGTTGGTAGAATCAAATTATGATTCTTGGAAACTTAGAGCATTCGCTTATTTATGCTCTTGCGATATGAAATGTGTGATGTGATCACAGATGGCCCCATTCAGATTATGAAAGTTGAAACTCGAGCCCCTGAAGCAACCGAGGCCACACCAGATGGTTATGTAGAGAAACCTAAGTTAGAATGGACGCCTGATGATCGAAAAAGGGCAAATCTAGATAATGTTGGATGAAGTGCACTTTACTCAGCGTTAGGAGACAATGATGCATTGTTCAACAAGATCAAGCAATGTAAGAATTCCAAAGAAATATGGGATAAGTTGGCTATAGTGTGTGAAGGATCGGCACAAATGAAGGAGAATAAGCTCTCCATAGCCATGCAAAGACTCGAGCATTTTAAGATGCAACCTAATGAGACGCTAGAACAATTGGACGCAAGATTTACTTTGCTCATTACCGAGTTAGCGTCACTAGATAAGGAATTGACCAACAAGGAAATGGTCAATAAGATTTTCGGAAGACTTCCAAGTAAATACTTGATTAAGACTGTTGCTATGAGAGAATCACAGACCTTGGAGACTCTTACTCCAGAACATGTGTTTTCAGAGTTAAAGGCATTTGAATTCGAATTGGGAGAAGTCAGCGACATATCGACTTCAGCGATTGAATCAGGAGCTTTAATCGCTACTACCAAAAGTAAGGGTAAAGCGGTTAGCGAAGTGAAATCAACGAAATCAAATGAAGAAAAGGAAATGGCCTTATTGGTGAAGAAATTCAAGAAATTTCTAAGATATGAAAAGAGAAATCCCATTGGACAAACTTCATTTCAAACTCCAACCCCTGCTCCAGCACCTCAGTATCAAGCGCCAGTGTACTCTGCACCCCAACCAGTAGCGCCAGTTCCTTACCAAGCACCTACGATTCCCACTCTAAATCTCTCAGCGCTAGTCGGATCAAAGCGATTATCCACTGAACAGAAAATGAAAACTAATTTGTGTTATAATTGCAGGAAACCAGGGCACTACCAGGTAAATTGCCCTTATCCAAATGTGTCTAAGCCCACAAGGCAAGACTATGTGGATAGAAACCAATTCAGGAGCAACCTTTGCCAACAAGGTTTGCTAGCAGAATCTGAACCATTCCCCGCACCTGAAGAGGATTTAGAATCATCAGATGAAAGCAGTGATGATGAGCTTACAAGCGACTCATCATTGATTTGTCTCATGGCAAGAAATGATGAAGCGTCTGACGAATCGCTACCATAGGTAACCAATGAATTATCTCATCCTCTTTCTTATGATGAATTACTTGACAAAGTTAATGAATATTATAAAGATTGTCAAGAGGCCGCCAAAATATATCAAAACGATCTCGCTATTATCTCATCACTCACAAGAGATAAAGTAACGCTCAAAGCAGAGTTGAAAGTTCAGCAACAATGCATTGAGAAGAATCAATCACTTGAGAGTGAGATTATTCAATTAAAAAGCGATCTTGATATAATAGTCAAGAGAGAAGCTGATCTGATCGCTAGACTTGCCAAATCAGAGCACCTCGTCTCATCATTATCAAAAGCTTCTAAAAAGTTGGATAATGTGACTGAGGTAACAAGAATATATGGTGAAAAGACCGGTTTAGGATACAATAAATTCGGTAAATAACCTAATAAATCTAATGTTACGGCGAACAACAAAGGAAAGAGTGTTTTCTTTGTTGAGAAAGGTTCACAAAGTCAAACGCTGAATGAACCAAACAACAATGGTACGAGGCTAAATGAGAAAGCCAAAACTGACTCAGGCAAGGGTAAGGCTAAAACAAATGATTCACAAAGAAAGGTTAATCCAAACGCTTAAAAGGCTAAGGATAAACCTAACCACTGTGAATCAAGCGCTAAGCGGTCAGCACCAAAAGTGCAACCCAAGCCAGCGCCAAGGAATCACCAGCGTCAATATCCAAGACAGTCAAGATCATATTATCGATACTATGATGATTATGATTATAACTACTATTATAATCGAGAAAATAATTATACAACCAAAAAGCACACACAACACGATGTGAAACCCAAGAATGCCAGTATTCCCACAATGAAAACTAGGCAAATATGGGTTCCTAAAGTTCTAGTTCAAACCAAAGTTACTAACAAAGATGGACCCAAGGTAACATGGGTACCTAAAAAGAATTAGAATTATCCTTTAAATGCAGGTACCTAGAGCCAACACCGATACTTCAGTTTGGTACATTGATAGTGGATCGTCAAGACACATGACGGGTTTCAAAGATCTTCTAGTCAACTATCAAGCTTCCAACGGTCCTCAAGTTATATTTGGTGATAACTCCAAAGGTAAAACCAAAGGTATAGGTATCATGCATAGGGGGAACATATTATGTTGAGGGTCTTAAGCATAATTTGTTAAGCATTAGTCAATTTTGTGATAAAGGCTTTGAAGTAAAATTTTCAAGCGACTTCTGCTATGTTAACGACGCTAAGACTAAGTCTACTAAATTAAGAAGTAAAAGAACAAACAATGTATATTTAGTAGAATGGGATTCTACAATTGATAACAACCCCATATGCTTTGTTGCTAAAAGTCAAAATGAATTGGGTTGGTTATGGCATAGAAAAATGAATCACCTCAATTTTAAGGCAATCTCTCAATTAATATCGCTAAATCTAGTAGAGGGATTACCTAAGGGTTCCTTTCAGAAAAATCGCCTATGTGATGCATGCCAAATGGGTAAACAAGTTAAATCATCTTTTAAAAAGAAACCATGCCTATCTACTTCTAGAGTTCTTGAACTATTGCATCTAGATCTGTTTGGTCCCATTCAAATCATGAGTGTTCATGGTAAAAAGTACTCACTAGTAATAGTTGATGATTTCTCTCGCTATACTTGGGTAGAATTCCTAGAGACCAAAGATGAAACTAGTGTCAAGCTCACATCGCTAATTCGTCAATTACAAACTTATAAAGATTTAAAGGTGACAAGAATTAGAAGCGATAAAGGAATTGAATTTACTAACCAATTTTTTGAGAAGTTTTGTATAGACTTTGGAATACTTCATGAGTATTCTGCTCCGAGAACACCTCAACAGAATGGAGTTACCGAGCGACCGAACAGAACGCTTAAAGAAGCCGCTAGGACGATGTTAGCAGAGTCCAAACTGCCTCAAAGGTTTTGGGTCGAAGCCATCAATACCGCTTGCTACACTCAGAACCGGTGTATGATCAACAAGCAACATGAGAAGACTCCATATGAGTTGTGGAAGGGACGTAAGCCTAACGTTTCATATTTTCATGTATTTGGTTCAAAATGTTTTATTCATAACAATGGATCTCACAGCCTAAAGACTTTTGATCCTAAAGCAGATGAGGGAATCTTTCTAGGCTATGCCAAGATTGGAAAGAGTTTTCGCATCCTAAATAAGATTAAATCGAAGGTTGAAGAATCCATTCATGTTGTGTTTGATGATGCTAACCAAGAACCGAGTAAGGTTCATCTTGATGATGTAGGAACTGAAGATCTCACCCAACAAGCGTCACAAATCAATCTTGGTGATGATAGTGATGACGAAGATGATGAGATTCGTGTACCTATTCCTAAGGATACTCATGAGGTTAACAATGGTGATAATGTTAAAATTGGTGATGATCATGAAGAGAATGATCATCAAGAGCAGATTGGAACTGTGAATGATACAGCGATTTGACACGCTAAAAGCTAACGTGCTATTGTAGCAAGTGCACTAGTCGTGTGTAGTAATAAGTGGACTAAAAGTCCGGGTTGTTGAACCACGGAGACTTGAATTCTAGTTTATGATTTTATACAAAAAACAACTACAATAAAAGTAACTTAAATGTAAAAACGTGTACAATAAGAACAAGGTTATGCAAATGAATTAAAACCAATTATAAAGGGAGACTAAGGCACATGCTAGGTCCAAATTGATCAAATATACTTATAAAGGCTCTTATTGTAGAATTACTCTTATATTGTTATGGTGAAAACTCCTAAGGTAGAGAATAACCGATGTCTCGCGTATAAACTCCTATACTTAGATCGTGATTTCCCAAATATCCCTATCCGGAAATCTAACCCCTAAACATGCATTAATGTACTAGAGTTCACTCAATTTGAATCGAACGACTTCACCCGGGAATCTTTACCTATGTCTAGGGCAATTTCTCATTAGTTGCGGGTCATGATGTGAATTTCTTGCACCCTAAGTCAATTTTCTCCCGAAATATTAACCTAGGCATAAGATTCTAACATATAGTGATCAAGTATATGCAAGATAGACAAAAACACAATTCACATCACATAACAATATAAGAACAACCTCAACAATCATCTATTGTAAGCATATATCACAATTTGGCCTTACATGGCCCTAGTCTTACGAATTTAGTTCATAATTGAAAGCATAAAAGACATAAGAGGAATATTAATAGACATAAATGAAATGAAAAGCTCTTAAAAACTCCCTAAATGGTGAATGATGATGGATCTTGAAGTTGAGCCTTCAATCCCCAAGCTCTTTTCCTTCCTCTAGTTTTCCCCTCCAAGAGTGATGAAGAATGGTGATGAATGGTGGAGAAATCAGATTAGGGGCTGCCCACCTCTCCTCCAAGAATCTGAAATTGATAGTGAATGATGAAGAGTATGGGTTCCCCCTCCTTTTATAGCCAAAATTCCACTAAAGTATGCATTAAGAATTCCCATTAAAGTTCCCCAATGAGAATTCCACCTAAGGTGATGCTTAAAGTTTGGATTTTAAGATTCCAACCAGCTAAAAAATGCTGAACTTTCGGCCCTTAAGAATTTCACCAAGCATAACCATGTGAAAATTTCAACAAAACACATGCATGCTGCCATTTTCTTGCTTTCCAGCGCAGTCTTAGTATTTTCCTTATAAATGTCTTCACAGATCTCCAAATTGGATGATTTAAGTCCCCATGTTCAGATAAAACATAGATCTACAACTTTCCAGAAGGACATTTTGTCCAATTCGGTCGCTAAGTATACCTAAATTACGTTTCAACATGGAGGTTGTTTCTAATTTGGCGCCCATAAAGTAAATCTACCAAGAAACACACTTATGACAACCCCTCAACACATGTGTTGAATTATGGCCAAAAGTGATTCTTACCCATCATATAATGCTAGAATTTAGGCTGAAAAGGAGTAACATTCGGACTATCCATGCCTAGGCATGACTAGGAGGGCGCTGGGGCGTATCTTGGCACATGTACTTCTCTGTTCGGCGCAACAATCGTATTTCCTTCACAATTATCTCTATAGACCTCCGATTTGGACGTTTCAAGTTCCCATTTGAAGCTAAGACATACATCTAAAACTTTGTAAAAGGAAACTTTGTCTAAGTCGGTCTCGAAATGTACGGAATTATCTGGTAGGAGATGCATAAACCGCCTAGGTGTTGAAAAACATGCTTGAACTTGTTTTGTACATCGTTTTTCTTCCCTTTTCTTCATGTATTCTCATTTATTACCTGTATTCACTTAACACACATATTAAATGCAAATGTTACATGATTTAAGCAATAAGTGAATCCAAATCATAAGAATTACGGTCTTAAAAACACGTAAAAACACCTCTTATCACGATTGCGCAAGAGACAAATGAGAGTCAAGTGATTGGCAACCAAGAATCTCTCAACCTGTTCCAACCAGACCGCAAATGGCTTAGAGATCATACACCAGAGCTAGTAATCAGAGATATGGAAGCACCTGTTAGAACTAGGTCAGCTACAATTAATGAGGCCATGTTCGTAAGTTTTCTATCTCAAATGGAACCAAAGAAAGTGGATGAAGCGCTCAATGATTCAAGTTGGGTAGAAGCAATGCAAGAAGAGCTTAACCAATTTGAGAGAAGCAAGGTTTGAACGCTAGTACCAAGACCAACTCACCAAGGAGTTATTGGGACTAGATGGATTTTTAGGAACAAAATGGACGAAGATGGCATTGTTACAAGAAACAAGGCTAGATTAGTCACTCAGGGTTATTGTCAAGAAGAGGGTATTGATTTTGATGAGACATATGCCCCAGTAGCCCGTCTTGAAGCGATTAGGATGTTCCTAGGATTTTTCGCATTTAAAAAGTTCACAGTATACCAAATGGACGTGAAGAGTGCTTTCCTGAATGGTAAACTCCAAGAAGAAGTCTATGTGGAACAACCTCCAGGATTCATCAACAACCATGGCAAAAGTATGGTCTACAAATTGGAAAAGGCACTCTATGGCCTTAAGCAAGCACCAAGAGCATGGTATGACACTCTCTCTATCTTCCTTATAGGTAAAGGCTTTTCAAAAGGCAACGTTGATACAACGTTATTTAAAATTATCCATAATGAAGATATTCTCTTAGTCCAAATTTATGTTGATGATATTATATTTGGTTCTACTAATAAGCGATTGTGTGAGAAATTTTCAAAAATGATGCAAGAACAATTTGAAATGAGCATGATGGGTGAATTAACTTTGTTCTTAGGATTACAAGTTAAACAACTCCCTAATGGAATATTTATTAACCAAGCAAAGTATACAAGAGATATGATTAAGAAATTTGGTATGGAAAATGCATCATCTTCAAAAATTCCAATGAGCCAAACACTTAAGTTAGATAAAGATGAAAGTGGGAAGAAAATTGATATCACTAACTATAGAGGTATCATTGGATCACTTCTTTATCTTACCACTAGTAGACCTGATATTATGTTTTCGGTATGCATGTGTGCACGATTTCAATCTGATCCTACAGAATCACACTTGAATTCTACCAAGAGAATCCTTAAATACCTAAAAGGCACACAAAATGTGGGCTTATGTTATCCACGAGACTCTCCTTTTGAACTAATTGGTTATTCAGACGCAGATTTTGCAGGATGCAAAATAGATAGAAAAAGTACTAGTGGTACATGTCAACTTCTAGGTGATAGACTAGTTTCGTGGCATAGTAAGAAACAACAATCCATAGCGACTTCTACCGCTGAGACAGAATATGTAGCCGCTGGGAGCTGTTGTGCACAAATCCTTTGGATGAGGCAACAACTTAGAGACTATGGAATAATCCTAGGTCCTACCCCAATCCGTTGTGACAACCAAAGCGCTTTAGCTATGACTCAAAATCCTGTCCTTCACTCTAGAACCAAACACATAGACATTAGATACCATTTCTTGCGTGACCATGTTCAAAAGAAAGATATCTCCATGCACTTCATTAGAACTGACAAACAATTAGCAGATATCTTCACCAAAGAGCTCAACGAACAACGCTTTCTCACTTTGAGAAGTGAATTAGGTATGATTGATTTAAAACGCTTAAATCATAAGAGCATTATATCTTTATAGGCATAAAATTTAGAGGGAATCCACCTTATGTTTATGTCTAAAGCGTTTATCAAAAATATGAAACAAGTCATCAATTTTAGGGGAAACTTTAAATTTGTACTTGTCTCAATATATAAAGCGACTGTGACCAAAAATGACTTTCTAAAGTTTAAGCATTGATCACTAGCGCCTATTTTTTTTGCATGACAAAATCAATCTCTAATAAATGAAAATGTCCTTTATCAGTTCAAGCGATTGATTTTATTTTTAAAAGAAATTAAAATTCTGTTCCTAAAAAGTCTTCAGCGTTAAAAGAATCCCCACTTTAACGCTTAGTAAATTTCTCTAAAAATCATGCATAGTTTTCATCGCTAAAAAGTAACATGTGGATAAGTCGAAAAGATTAGATTTGATAACTACCCACACGTGCCTATCAAATCAAACTGACGGTTATGATTCATATCTAAACCTAGGCGGTTCAGTGACTGCACAAGTCTGAGTACGTGTCAGTGTACTATCAGGCGCGTGTATTTCACGTTGAAAATTTCAAAAATTTTCAAACGTCTTTCAATCAAATGGGTAACTGGGGATCCCAAAATCTCTCTATTTTGAAACAGTTAACCTATTTTACCGCACCTTTTGACATCCGTACTTATACATAATCGGCTCAGATTCACACTTTTCAGTTTTTCAAAATTCAATGATGTCACGTGTGGCAGTCATCTAAGCAACTGAAGAGTTATTTTTGCCTCTATATATATTCTTCAAGGCTTTTACAGTCAGATTTTATCACTTCCAAACTCTCTCTCTGTTGTAAAATCTTCATCTCTCTCAAGGCAAAAACTTCTCTCATTTCTTCAAAAGCTTCAAACTTTCAGCAATGGCATCCAAAGCTTCAAAATCTTCCAAATCATCCAAGTCTGCTACCGGAAAAACTTCCCGCGCTGAAAAACCAGTCACGGTTAATGCCGGATTTATTGTTAACTGGGACTACCTGTTTGATAACCAGAACTTTCCTCTACGAACGATTCTTCTACTCGTTCAAGAATCTGGTTTGAGAGATATGATTACTACTGTTTTTAACTACTTTGAAGAAGAATCTCTCTATTTCTTCAACAATGCTAAGATTTCTGACGACGAAAACTCCATTTTCTGCGTCTTCCCTTTTGCTCGTGAGACCTTTGTTCTCATTCCTTCACTGATATCTTCCGTATTGACCTTACCCAATGATGGTGGTGAAGTAGAACATGTTACTCTCGGTGATGCGACTAAAGTCTGGGAATTGATCAAGAAAGAAAAAGTCGACGCTGCTTATGAGCCAAACTTCAAGAAGAACGACATGACGGGCGAATATGTCATTCTCGCGGATATTTGCACCAAGATGATCAAATGCAGAAAAGGAACATTCAATAAAGTTACAAACATTCAGTACAAGATGATGGTCGCCATCCTGACCAAATTAAAAATTAATTGGTCTCTCTATGTTTTTATTCGCTTCAAGACACCGATGGCCAAGTCAGTTAATCCCAAGCCTTATGGGATTGTGTTAAGTAGAATTCTAAGCGCTTGTGGTTTTACAAATTCCGCTGGAAAGAAGATCCCAGGACTCAAGTTCTATGGCAAGAAGATAATTAGCGAGCTGCTCAAACCAAAAAGACATGGTGGTGCAGCGGTTCCAAAAGAGGAGCGTGAGCGACTTCAAGCCGAAGGAGTTGTTCGCAGCGATGATGAAGAACAAGCGTCTTCCTCGTCTGCAAAAGCAGTGGTGGTTAAGCGACCAAAAAGAAAAATCGTTCTCAAAGTCGTTGAACCAGCCAAGCCAGTCAAAAAACAAGAGCCTGAGCCCGCAAAGAAGAAGATGAAGTTAGAGCCCCAGAAGAAACAAATATCTCCTTCTCCTAAATCTCCATCTCCTCCTCCAACGTTTATCTTCTCAATTCCTGAAGAAGAGGAAGCAGTAGTAGAAGAAGTACCGCTTGCCCGAAGGCGTACTCCTCTCTCCACTCCAGCTGCATCGACGAGCGCTCAACTAGAGCCAGCGAGTGTTCCACCTCCTACTGACGCTGTTCCCGAAGTCAGCTCAGTTCCTAAAGCCTATGATCAATCTGAAAGGCTTTCTCGTGCTCAGGGCAAGTACTTGTGCTAAGCAACGTCATTTATCCTTTCCTCGTTAGCTTTCTTTCCCTAACGCTAGGATAAAAATCTTCTTTCAGCCGAGTGTGAAGAAAATATTCAGACTGTTCTTAACACTCTTGAGGATTTGCATATTCCCATTCGTGTTGATCCTATAACTTCTTTTCTCGATTTAGAATCAGAAGAAGAAGTCCCGGAGCCTAAGGAACCTGTCCCTAATATAGAAACAGATCAAGCGACTACGTCAGTCTATGATATTCCTCAGGGTAAGCGTTTCAGTCTTTTTTTTGTAATTTCTACTTAGTAGAAATTTTGCTTGTTTTTCTCAAATGCTTATATGTATCAGCTCAAGATGAACCTCGAGATGCACCTCACAATGAACCAGACGCTGATGCACCTCTACCTTCAGAGGTCCCCATTAAAGTAGATGTTGATATGGCAACTGTTGTGGATATCGCTAAGGAAGTGGCTCAAGATCTTCCTGACGCTACAACTTCACAAGTCAGTGAAGCGACTGAGCATCCTGAGAGGTCGATAGAAGTGGCCCCCATCCCAACAGAAGCAATTGCTCTTGTTCCTACTCTAACAGGACCTCCTCCTCGTGTCATCGATTTCTTTCCTCATGGATATACTCCTGATATTGAATTCTATTATGCCGCTAGAGAACGAGACACCCATACGCTTGCAGAGCTCAAAATCTCTTTTCAAACCACTCTCCATCGGCCTGATCTTTCCAACTCTCAAAAGTTTGAATTCTTTGAGCAGTTTGCCGATTTAGGACTATACAACCTGGAGCGACTTCAATCTCGCTTAGAGTACATCTGAAGACCAGCGTTCAACAACACAGAATTTGACGAAAAGCGATTTAACTTCATCGGTCGCTCAGACGAGTCTTTTTATCCTCTTCGAGCCAGCAAGATTGTCCTCAAGAATCCCCACATGGGCGATTGGAACAAAAATCCTAATGAGGAAGATCCAAAGTCGTTAAATCTCCTCAGAATGCCCTCTCTCCTAATCCACTCAAACTTTGGAAAGGAAAAGGACCAGTAGTTGTTGAGCATCCAAATCCTGTTAATTCGTGGATAGAAGATGAAGCCAGAGAATATCTTGCTAGATTATGGGCTGAGGATTATGATGAAGAAACTACACGCTTCGAAAAGTACCTTGCCGCTTGAAAAGAACAAAAGAAAGCTGACAAGCTTGGCAAAAGATAGATGATGGATACAGTCAGATGGGCTAAAGAGTTCGTTCTACATTTCTATACTCTTGAAGAACTCGTCAGAAATCCATTCCTTTTTGAATTTGGAATTGAATACAGACGCCGAGGATTTGCGACTTTTTTGCTTCAACAGCATCAGCATATTGCCGAAAATGTTAGCGCTCTACCGGGTTACAGACAACCCATTGAGACATACATTCATCAACAACTAGCCTTATTCAGCCAAGGTGGACGCTACATCTTACATCATCGTCAAGCGTTTGTTCAACGCATCTTTCCCGATTTGAACGAAGAAGCCTCCTCAAGTAAACAGCCGCTTCTTCCTGGACAAAGTTAAATTTTTGTCGACATTTCAAATGAACACGCTGAGTTTGCTGAACTCCACAGAGATAGAAGAGCAGTGATAGAAAATGCGTAAGCGTTGGACATCACTTTCAATCACTTTTCAGGGCTGAATGACTTCCGAGGATACAATCTTCACTCTGTGCTCTTTTGTGAACAAAATATTCAAGTGGCCAAAATGATATCACTGATCAGGCCAGTGGACCAAGAAGCAGCTCAAGCACTGATGCCATTTATTTTGGACTTTTTCCAATCTTATACTTCAGGAATTCATTTGCCGGAAGGCGTGCAGCTTGCTCTAAGTACTGAAGAGCGAGAAGATGATATCTTCTTTATTCCTCAAAGCAGTCTGATCAGTCCAAGGCATATGATGGAAGCGCTCGGCCCACTCTGGGTCATTGCTATTGAAGAACCTTCTTCTTTCGTCTAAATAGTTGAAACAGTCGATTCTCCTACTATGGATGACGCTCAAATTTTCGAAGCTTCTTTGCCAGATCTTTCTAGCGCCCCAGTAGTTGAGGTCCCGTCAGCGCTTGCAGATCCTTCCATGGATCAAACGATTGAAGAAGTGCACGCTGAAATTGCTTAAAAGCCTGAAGATCCCCTTTATCAGAGATAAATCCAAAGGCAAGGCTGCAGTTTCTAGCTCTTACGGACTCTTTCCGTCTCCTGAGCGTCCTTCTTCTGATTCAGATTCTGAGAGTGATTCAGACGTTAGCAATTTCAGACAGGCAGTACGAAACTCGTTCACCAACATTGAAGGTTCCTGTTCCAAGATGTTTGAGGCTGCTGATAGACAAATCCGCATAATGTCTAATACGCGAAGTCGTGATATTGCAAACGCTTCCAATAAAAGCACTATCACAATCATGAACAGCATATCCCCACTTGTCGCTGAACCCTCATCAGAATTCAACCATCACTTAGGACAGAGCGCTTCGGCTGATGCTGAACGACATGCTTTGACCGATGCCGCTGCTCAGAGCATCGCTCAGCAAGTCGCTCTCTTAGTTGACGAAGTTCGACTCTTGCGAAGAGAAGTCGCTGAGTTGAAAACCTCTCTTGATGATGCCAAGAAGGGGGAAAAGGAAAAATAAAAGCATCACGCGTCCAAAGCGATATCAAAGACAGATAATAAACAATGGCGATCAATCTTTGAAGAACTAGTGAGCATCAATAAGATGCTAACTAAAAAGAGAAAGCCAAGGTATTATCTAGGAAAATATCCGCTTCCAGAATTGGACGTCGATTTCTTGAAAAGTATGGGATTTCAACCTTTTGCCGGTCCGCTTAGACGACCAATCAATTGGAAACCATCAAAAGATCCAAGAAAAGATATCTATCACGATTTAATTCGTGAGCTTGGAATTTCGCCAAGAGAATGGACAGAAAGGTTGTTAGAACTTAATGAAAGCGCTAGACTTCATAGGCATGATTACGATGAAGTTCAACATACGACAATGATCGACATTGATCATTTCCTGTTGGACTTAGCGCTAGAAGTTCTCCAAGGTGAAGAAAGAGCAAAGCGACAGAAAAAGTGAATGATTTTTTTTTTATATTTTTGTTGCCGCTTTCATTATATTACTTTCAGTATAAATCATGTATGCTTACTCTTTCAATATATGAATGATTTATCGCTGAAACAACTTGTTGAGGCTAATCTAACATTAGCTAACTTTACTAACTTTTAAACGCTAACTTATATTTATTTGGGCTTTTCTTTTAAGTAACTCTTAAATTATAAAAGAGTTATAAGAGTTAAAAGTCTTGACATCATCAAAAAGGGGGAAATTGTTACGAAATTTCATGTTAGATGTTTTGATGATGACAAGATAGGATTTTATGTTAGACCCCAAATACAATGTAAGTTTCTGTTTTGATAGATCTTTGTATAAGCGTTTGAAAGTATGTAATTTTTTATTAGGCTTGTAATTTTTATCTTTATAGATTATAGACTAAGTATTAGATGCCGAATCGCTAATAGAATTCTAGGTGAGTCTATTACAGAAGAAGTTGAAGATCAGCGTCTGAAGTCAGCTGAAGATAAAGATTTGTTCTTAGCGCCCGTCAAACGCTAAAGGACTATTTCAGGATTTTTTTGAATCAAGCGCTCAAATCATTTTAGCGATCCGATGTCAGATTCACCTGAATTAAATCCTCAAGTCATGAAGGACTTAAATGCAATCATTCAACGAACATTTATTTCCTACTGGAAATAAATTCAAATGCATTAAATGCCTGATAAGAGCATTAAATGTGATAAACCACTATGACTTGTGGACAAGCCACCTTTTTAACTAGACTGTCAGAACTTCAGAGTTTATAGTTGCTCTCATCCAATCGGTGCCAGCAGATTTTCAGGAATGTCAGGTTTTAGGTAAAATCACGCGCTGCGTGAAAGGCACGCTCTCACATGTGTCCAACGGACAGATCCAAAGAATTGCCTATAAATACCTTACCTTCAGCAAACCCTAAAATAGATGGTACATAATATTACAAGAGAAATTTACGTACCTGCACAAGAGAAAGCTTAGAAACTCCATAGCTAAAAATCCTTCAAACTTTTTATCTACATTGCAGATAGTCACAAATATCTCAAACCTCTTCCAAAGAAGAAACCTAAATTCCTATTGAGATATTCCAAGTTGGTTGTTCTTCCAAAAACAAACAAAAACCTTGTGATAAACCTTCAACCTTTCATCTGAATGAGAAAGAAGTTGAAAACCCCTTACAGGCAGTATTTTTGAGTGAGAGAAGCTTGTAGAAGACGATCTTCATTGGTGCTGAAATCTGTGTGATCAAGGAGCCCGAGATCTTTTTCATTCTTTACTATCTTGTAGAAGATTCTGTGTGATTCTTTGAAAATCATCCTAGTAAATTCCTCCAAGTGAAAAAGGAAAAGAAGGACGTAGCTGGGATTACATCACCCAGTGAACCTTACAATCTCTTGTGTTCTTTACTTTAATTATTGTCTTGATTTTACATTATATTATATTCTTTGAAAAAGACAAGCTAATTGCAAAGCGATTAATTAACCAACTGAACGCTAAAAATCATTTCTGTTGTGCTAACCCTGATTAAGCGATCTAGGCATTACCCTACTTTGGTAAATTGCTAAAATCACTAAGTCTAAGTTATCTCTACTGAAGCGCCCGACCCAAGCGTTCAGCCTCTAAGCGTTCAAATTTATAAAAGTGATACGAAATTTTTGAAGTCGAAAAAGACTTCAGGGTCTATTCAACCCCCCCCCCCCTTCTAGACCCTTTCGTATGCCACTTGGGACCACCAACTAACTTAGAGGTTGGATCAATAGACAGTTGGGAGCAACTAGAACGTGAGTTCCTGAATCGCTTCTATAGTACACGACAAACTATCAACATAGTTGAGCTATCAAATACCCGTCAGCAGATGGAAGAGCCCGTCATTGATTATATGATAGATGGCGAAATTTAGTCTCAAATGCAAAGATCAATTATGTGAAACTTTCTGCATCGAGAAGAGCATCCAAGGCATGGAATGGAGACTTTGTTACATACTTCAAGCAACTGGCCACTCGAGCGCATGACATGGAACTTAGCATTTAAGCTAGTGGAGAAGATGATATTCCTGTCTGTGACAATAATGAAGAAGATGGGGGCAAGTTTTCTTCCTTAACAAATCAGTAATGCTCCTCGATATGAATTTAAACTATCTCAAATTCCCAAATTAAAACATTTTTAAGGCTCCCTGATAAGAGATTAAACTATATATATATATATATATATATATATAAGACGCACCCTAATACGGCTTAAACTGTTAACTATACTCCTTGATATGAGTTTAAACTATCTTCAAAATCAAATGAAGACTCCCTAATATGAGTATAAAGTGTCTTCAAATCCCCAATTCATGCAATTGTACTCCTTTGATACGAGTATAAACTGTCTATCAAATTGAAATACTCCTTTGAGATGACTATAAACTATCTACCAAATTGAAATACTCATTTGATACGAGTATAAATTATCTACCAAATTGAAGCACTTCTTTGACACGAATATAAATTGTCAACAAAGTTGACTAAATCCAAGAACTCTTTGACATGAGTATAAAAACGTCTACAAATCAAAGTCAAGTACTCTTGACAAGAGTATAAATTATCACGAATCAAATTCAAAGTAAAAAACTTTTGACAAAAGTACAAATTGTTCACTTTTTTTAAGGAAGTTCTCTTAATGAAGAAAGGAATTTCGAGACGTGTTCACGTTTTCTTACACACTAATGCAAGTGAACAAGTCTCGAGGGGCATTTGTAGACAATTAACAACTGTAGCCAATTAAATGGCGTCACGTGAAAAATAATATATAATCAAATTCAATTCTTCTATTTATATTTTAAGAATTTAATCAAATTCTGATTCCTCAATTAAATAGTTAAATAATTGATATTCTAAATATATATTTTTAGCAAACAAAAAAAGTCATGGGCCTAAATAATATATTATGGAAATTCAAATAATATTTTATGAAAAATTAAATCTAGGGTTGTTGTACCTTTTAAATCATTCCATGTAAACTTTTCTTGTGCAAGAGAAAGCATATATATATATATATATATATATATATATATATGTACAAGATTTCAAAGTGTGCATGCCACTTTTCAACCTTATATATATATGTATATAATATATATATGGAAAATTTCACTTTTGGTCCCATAAATTAGGCTTTTTTCAATGTTGGTCCCATTGTTTACGGGTTTATCACATTTTATCCCATAACTTGCATTTTTTATCAATTTTGATCCCATTAGTGATTTCTGTTAGTTTAAACAAACAGGAGACGACATGTGTCTGTTAGTCAAACTAACTTATATTTTTTATTTTTTTATATTTTCTATATTTGATTTTGATTTTTTTTATATGCATATACATATACTTATATGCCTACACAAATATATACACGTATACTTATAAACAACCACCAACTACCATCCTCTTTACCGGCACCACTACCCACCGCCGACCATCTGCCATTTGCCACGTCATCCTTCGCCTGCAAATTCCATCGCTGCTCCTTTACAAATGCACCTGCAAATCGCCACCGTGATTGCGAATTTGGGGTGAGAGTGGTGGTGGTGCGGCAGATCTAGATTGAGGGTGGTGGTGGCTCCGAAATATGGAGTGAGGGTGGTGGCAACAGGCTTTTGTGTTGTGTGTGGTGGTGGCGGCAGGCTGTGTTTGGTTGGGGCTGCGGACCTAGGGTTAGAGTGGTGGTGGTGGCAGCGGATCTGGATTAAAGGTGGTGGCGGCGCCAGAATATGGAGTGAGGGTGATGGCGGTAGGCGTGTGTTGTGTGTGGTGGTGGCGATGGCGATTGCAGTGAGGGTGCTGGTGGCAGGTCCGTGGTGGTGGCGCCGACATTTGAAATGGGAGGAGGCGGCAGGCTAGCGACGACGGTTGAGGTGGGGGGGGGGGAAGGTGGTGTTCATGGTGTTGGTGATGGAGTTGGTGTAGAGATTAAAAATTAGGGTTTTTTGGGTATAAATTTTGGTGAAAAAGATGAAGAAGAAAAAGGAAAAGTCAAAATCAAAAATAGATAATATAAATAAAAAAAAGTTTCTAGGGTTTTTTTTTTTTTTTTTTAAGGTTTGACTAACGGAACACATGCCACGCACGTGCCAACTCCTTTAGTTTTTGGACGGGAAATCACTAATGGGACCAGAATTAATAAAAAATGCAAGTTATGGGATAAAATGTGATAAACCTGTAAACAATGGGACCAAAATTGAAAAAAACCTAAGTCATGTGACCAAAAGTGAAATTTTCTCATATATATATAATTAACATTATATAAACATTTCCTCTTTTGAATTAGATTGCAAATTAATCATATTCTATTGCAATTTACATCATATCTTCAAATCAATAAAATAAACTGTCAACCACGTTATTGAGGACCAATCAGATCGCGTCACCTCATCAAATATTATGAAAAATCCTCATCCCTACAACTATAAATAGGGTTTCAAATTCAAGAATTCAACATACCAAAATTTGAGCAAAAGAGAGATATTAAGAAATGTATTGAAAATTCTCCTTACTCAAATCCAAGATGGCGGTTGGTGTCAATCAAGGCTACAATCAAGGCATTTTTGGTGTCAATCAAGGAGGTTTGGAGTCATTCAAGACCGCATTCAAGGTGTTCTTGGCGACCTTCAAAGCTTTCTTAGAGAAATTCATCAAATAATAATGTTTAATTCATGATTACGGTGCTAAACCCATGGATTAATATTATTAAAGTTCAAGTCAAATTTGAAAGGTGATCAAAGTGCTAATGTCCTTCAAGAATTCAACATAGAAGATCAAATCGTTGAAGTGAAGAATCAGAGGAATTAATTTAGAGATTTTGTATCCATTATTTTATTCAATTTAATAAAATTTATTTTGAATAACTTTTTCTTGTTTAATTATATCACAGACATTTATAATTTGTTGTTCACACTATATATGACGTGATTTTGGACCATGAGTCTTGAAGCTTGGGTGGATTTCATAGGACCGTGGGACCAGGTCAATCCTTACTTAAATGTTAGTATGGATGCGTACGCTAGCTCGGATAGGATCTTCTATTCCAAAATGTCATTCCATCTTCTATTCCATAACTTTGATGTTTGACATGTGTAATAACTACTAATCCTTATTTGCTTTATATTTATATTTATTTAACCAAAATTAAAGCAGAGATAAATAAGGAAATACAATAAGATTTTGGGAAAATCACTATAAATGAATCTTAATTAAATATTACATAGCTATTAAGCAACAAAAAAAAAAAAAGAAGACAAATCTGATTACAAATTTGTAATTTGTAACTTCTTGACTAGTTTTGGCCAGCTGACACACTAGGGGTGTGCAACGAGTCGAGCCGACTCGCGAGCTCGGGGAGCCGGCTCGAAAAAAGCTCGACTCGAGCTTGAGAAAATTCGAGCTCGAGCCAAGCTTTTCTGTCGAACCGAGCTCGAACCCAACTATACTTGTTCGAAGACTCGCGAGCCTGAATAAAAAACAAATAATTTATTTTTTAATATATATATCATATAATATTTTATTTATTTTTTACTATATACATACATATAATATAATATCTTATAATATATATATATGTATTAATTATTAAATGTTAAATAATTATGATGAATATATTTAATTATATATATATATATTAAAACAAAATTAATAATAATATATATTAATTAAAGAAAATTAATTTTTTTTTTCTGAGCTCGAGCTCAAGCTCGGCTCGGCTCGAGTTCGAACGAGCTCAAGCTCGAGCTCATTTTTTTCAAGCTCGTCGAGCTCGAGCTCGAGCCCAAAAATGTTGCCAAGCTCGGTTCGTGAACACCCCTAGCTGACACTGAATCGTGGTTTCGACATGTACATGCCAAGTTGAATAAGGTAGACTTCTGTCTATTTTTCACTATTTGTTGGTTCATCTAGTATAATAGGAATACTGCCATTATGGAAAAAACACAACTCCAGCCAGACATTCTCGTAAGAAAAGCTGGGGCTTTCTTCACCTCGTTTAAGGAAGCAGTTGAGTCATGCCCGCCTATTAGTGTTGAAGCTATGGATGCACGATGGGTTCCTCCAGTATCTGGGATCATAAAGATTAATTTTGATGGTGCACACTTTACAAATCCGGTAGCCATGGGAGCTGGCTGTATTTGTCGCGATTGGGAAGGGGCTTGTTTAGCTTGGAGGCAGAAGGTGTTTCCTTTCGAGTTGGAACCGGAAGCCTCTGAAGCTCGGGCAGCATTGGAGGGATTGAAGCTGGGTAGTAGTCACGGTTGGCACAATGTCATCCTCGGAGGTGACCGCCTATCTCTCATCCATCGCCTTCGCTCGCCGGGGTCTGATCTCTCGTCCTTGGGGCCTATCATTGATGATATTCATCTTCTTGTTTCTAGTTTTAGTTCTGTTTGTTTTTCTTTTGTCAAGAGAGGGTAATAAATCTGCCCACCTTCTTGCTCGTACCGCTTTTTCTTTTCGTGAAGGGACCACTGATCTTCCCGATCATGTCCAAGACTCTGTTATCGTTGATTCTTCTTAATTAATGCATCTACCCTTTCTTCTAAAAAAAACTTCTTGACTAGTTCTTGCAATTACAGAACCAGCTTAAGCCAATCCGGTATTATTTTTTTGCCTTCAAGCATTTCTTATTCCAAAAACATCAAGACTTCTTATCATCATATAATTTCAAATCCTTATATTTTATTTCATATTCAAGTATACTATTCATTCATTTCAAAATCAAACTCAGTTCCTACAAGGGAATGTAGGCAATTTTGTACAAACTCTACCAACCAAATGACCGAATATTTCAAGATAATTAATTCATAATTTATTACCTAACAAATCTTTTGCTACTGGTTGCTGATAGATTGAGGAAATTTTTTCCCATGATCGAGTTTAAAGCCTCTGAGTTGTGGATGCAGCGTCAAAAGTCTATGTGAATGAGTTTCAACTTCAGTATATACCTATCAAATGGTGGAACGGGATTTGAGCATATGACCATGTTAACTATGCCTTTAATTTGAAAAAATAAATAACAAAAGAATGTCATTTCTTTCTGATTATTTTAATTAGATTTGTAAGGGGGGCGGAGTTTAATAAAAGAATATCTATGGAGATGTGTTATGTTTAATTGAGATCCACCTATTGGGATTTTTTCCAAAATTATCTTATTGCATTTCCTTATTTTATCTCTTTTTCAATTT
This sequence comes from Buddleja alternifolia, assembly GCA_019426215.1. Taxonomy (NCBI): domain Eukaryota; kingdom Viridiplantae; phylum Streptophyta; class Magnoliopsida; order Lamiales; family Scrophulariaceae; genus Buddleja; species Buddleja alternifolia. Next base: position 44,911,483 of record CM033391.1, on the reverse strand, counting down.
TGGTTAAATAGATATAAATACAAGGCAAACAAGGATTAGTCCCGACCATTCCTGAATCATATGAGGGAATGGGGTATTTATTACACATGTGAAACATCCAAGCTAATTGAATAGAATTGAAGATGGAACCTCAATTTTTTAATTTTCAACTTTCAGCCATATAATTTTTGAAATATGCAATTTCCCCCCGTCTAGCTGCCCCTGCCACCTCTCAATTTTTTAAATTTTTCAACTTTCAGCCATATAATTTTGAAATATGTAATTTGCTCCCCCGCCCCAAAAATTTTAGTCTTAGGATGCATTTGGAAACACTTTTCAAATGGACTTTTGAAGATGGAAGACCATTTGTAAAAATGTTATTTGTTTGGTAATAAAAATCAAATAGACTTTTGGAATAAGTCACTTCTCCAAAAGTCCATTTTGAAGAAGTGCATTGATAAGTGCTTCATATACTTAGCAATCTCATCTAATTCTAATATTTTTATTTGATATTTGATGCCAGATACAATTTAGCTAAACTCTTGATTTTATATTATAGGATCATCCAAAGACATTTTAGGAAATTCAAGAAAATAGCACGGAATCAAGAAGAAGCGGTTCTCCAAGCGCAACATTAATATTTCTACCGTAACCCTCTCCATGGATATCCAATGAACTTTATTATTATACCATTTTAAAGATACGATATGTATGTTCATTTCATATGTTCAAGATAAAGATCAAACATATACATACGAAGTCGAAAAGGACAACTGAAATGAACAGCGCGGAGGACCAAAACGAAGTATCAATTTGAGATGGAATTTTCCTATGTTTCAAAGATGAAACCATTCTTGAGTATTTCTAATGAATTATAAATCTGTGTCTTCACTTTCCATTGCATCTTGAATCGTCTCAATCCGATATTTATAGAGAGAGATATGGCCAATTTACCGAGACTACGCATGAGGCCACAACGAGCAAATATGCTCACCGCAGCACGAACGGACCGAAGCTACTGCATGCTCGCGCTGCAGTGAGCCAAACTGCTCCCTGCAGCGGGAGACTTAGCGTAGGGACCCAATTTTGGGCCTATAAATAGGCCCTTAACCCATTTTGTTGGTATCTTTTCCCCCAAGTCTTGTTACTCCTTGTATTTTTGCACTTTTTGGGATATTTTAGCTTTAAAGATGACATTTAGAGGCTAAAAACCTCATCCGGGCAATTGTAATTTGAAATCGTCATCTTGATTTGTGAAATTATTGTTCTTAATATAACTTCTTTGTTAAGCACTTGATTTTCTTGTTTACATGTCAAATGTTTGATGAAATGCTTAGTTTAGATGTACACTTTGTTATTGTGTTTCATTGACCCATCGCTAGTTAAGGTTAAATTGCTATCAATTAGGGCCTTAGTAGCAACTCGAGATTAATATTGATGAATGATTGATATTAGGTCCTTAAGGGAAAATCAATGTCATTAGATTCAATTCATGCAAAGTGAATTGACTATTGATGTCAACTCTCTTTTTGCGATTAATGCTTCTTCTTCAATGAATCGAAGGCCTAGTCTTTAGATGCATTTTAGGTGTTAGAATTTATCGATGGACTATCCGTTGGTACATTGCACTTAAGAAAAGAGCAAAAGTTTCATATGCTATCATTGTTTCTCTTAGTTGGCTACTGGACTAGAATTAATCTTGCGTATCTATGATCAAATCGAGAAAATGATGGGTAATGGAAATTAAATGGACTTTTGGAATAAGTCACTTCTCCAAAAGTCCATTTTGAAGAAGTGTATATTAGTGGATTTTGAACTTTTTTTCCAGCACTTTTATAAGAAGTTACTTTAAGTTTAATTTTACTAAATACTTTACATTTTAAAAGCACTTATTTGAAATGCACATTTTGAAAAGTCCATTCTACGAATGAACTTATTAATTAGCAACTGAATCCAAACACATCCTTAGTGTGTCATTGATGTTTTTAAATCTATTTTCCAATTTCTAAAAGCTAGTGCTTTCATGACTTTTAATTTATTTTTAGTAGGCCATGATTGATATGAAAATGTATTATAGTTTTCTAATCTTAGAGTTCAAGAATGTATTTTATTATTTGAGTACAAATCTTTGGAATTTTATTTTTTCACTGTATATCTTTTAACTGTTAAAAGATTTATTTGGTTTAGGATTTCAACAAAGACATAATGGGCATTTATAAAAAAATTTGAAAAAATATGAGAAGAGAGAAATTGAAAACAAATAGAAGATATATATATATATATATATAGCAAAAAAGAGAAGAAGATAGATGATATCAAATTGTGTATTATGTTTATATGTGTAGTCATATACGTATAATGTGTTTGATGGGTTTAAGGGGGTGGCAAGTATTGCCTTACTGGGGAGTGAAGATTTATTAGTAATTTGTAAGTAGAAAGTTCAATATAGTCGGGTATAGTTGTTTTATTTTTTAATGACATTTGACCAAGTATTGTCAAAGATAAGGAAGACAATAAATTACTATCAGATTGATTGGACTTATTTTGACTCTTTTAATTTCTGATGCAACACAGATCGTGCGTCTTCAACTATAAATATTGTCAAGACAAGATTGCGTAGTAAGATCGAAAATGATTTTGAGTAGTTAATTATTAGTTTATATTGAAAAAGAATTGCTCAAACAGCCATTGACGAGTTCGAGGTAATGAAAAAACGTCGAGCACAATTTAACATGTCCAAAGTTATATTTAATGAATAGGTTAGCACTATGTTTATTTAATTGTGATTTGCATATTTTTGAATTTTATACTATCTTAAATTATGATTGCTTCCCCTTTTTTGTTCACAAACACCTTTTTGTTTGAATATTCATATTTTGTACTCTAATTTGTGTTCATAAGATTGTAATTGCACAGGAAAAAATGTGTGTAAAAAAAATATTAAATATTTATATTTTAAAATTTCGATCTTTTCACCCCTAAGGTAAAATCCTGGCTCCGTCTCTATTCCCGATGGAACTTTTCACTTTTCCTAATTATTAGAAATAATCTTATTTATATTTACTTGCATGTGATCTTGATATCACATATTACTAGAAACAATATGTTAATTGATAAAATTTCTATCGCATTCTTGGGGAAGTCTTTTTAACAGTTGAACAAGTGTCAAAAAAATTTATGGGATTTTAGTTTTAGCCTCATGTTTATACAAATTACATTTTGTTAGTAATCAATGCGCTTAAACGAGTAAAAGTAAACGAAAAAACATGAAAAACATGACACAAGATTTACGTGGTTTAGCCAAGATACCTACGTCCACGGTCTACACTAGAGGTTTTTATTGATTGTATGATGAGAGATACATATCACAAGCATATAATGTGAATATATATTATTATAAATTCTTAAGAGTCTTCAAAACACATTAGGAAACAAGCTCTAACTTAATCACAACCCAAAATTTGGTCAAACCGTGTTTTCTTGCCGCCCAAGTTAACGTCCGCTTGTCCCGACATTCGAACGTCACCAAGACTTACGTTCGAATGTCAAACTTCATCAATTTCTTGAAACCTTCTGCATGCAACATTCAAACGTTGCCAACCTCACGTTCGAACGTGACTCAAACTCCAAAAAACTGGAAGGGTACTGCAGGGCATGTTGGAACGTTGCCAGCCTTACGTTTAGACGTGAATCCTGCTTCACTTGGTCTTCATTTCTTTGACTCTCTCTCTCTCAATTAGTCTACATACCCCGTCAATCTCCCATTTGGAAACTGATCACCTCAACTCTTGATATACTACTCACCACCCCGTGAAAGTATCCTTTAGTGAAGACGAGCCTTATTCATCACAGAAACTCGAGGCCAACTAAGGCCATATAAAACCTTAGTTTTTCTGTGGTAACTCCCTTAGTTAATATATCCATCGGATTCTTTGAACCAAGCACATTCTTCAACTCTAAAGTCCCATCATCTATCATCTCTTAGACATGATGATACTTCAATTGAATATGCTTAGTCCTTGAGTGAAACACCGAATTCTTTGCCAAACTAATGACACTTTGACTATCATTATAAAGTGCACAATCCCGTTTCTCCATGTCAATCTCCCTCAGAAAGTTCTTCAACCAAACCACCTCTTTACCCGCTTCTGAACTAGCAATATACTCGGTTTTGATTGTGGAGAGTACTACACACTTTTCTAGCCTAGAAGTCCAACTTATTGCAGTGTCACCCAAAGTGTAAATGTACCCCGATGTACTCTTTTCGACCATCTTGATCACCACCTAAATCAGCATCCACTAAGCCCTTTAAAGTAACACTACTGCTCAAAAAACACAAGCACATACTCGATGTACCTCTCAAAAATCTCAGTAGCCACTTTACCGCTTCCCAATGGTTCAAACCCGGATTAGCCATATATTAGCTTACAACTCCCACGACATGAACTATATCCAGCCTTGTACAAACCATTGTGCACATCAAACTCCCAATGGCAGAGGGATAGGGAACCTTTTCCATTTGATCTAGCTCCTCCTCAGTCTTAGGTGATTGCTCCTTACTTAATTTGAAATAAATCTACAAAGAAGTACTCCTAGACTTTGCATTTGTGATTGCAAATCATGCAAGTACCTTTTCTATGTACTTCCCTTGAGTCAACTTGAGACTCCCACTCGACCTATCTCGAGTAATCGTCATCCTGAGGATTGTATTTGCAGCTCCCAAGTCTTTCGTCTCACACTCAGTGGACAATTGCTTCTTCAGCTTATCAATTTCCCTTATTTTAGACCCAACTACTAACATATCATCCATGTAAAGAAACAAAAATGAGCAACAATGGTCCTTTTGACACCGAGTAAATCCACTACTACACATGAACATGTCAAACTTCTTAGACAATACAAGCTTTTCCCTAGCTTGCATACAAGGTTTTATTTTCCATTGTCCAGAAAACATTATGGTTGAACCATATAAATATACTCCTCTAAATCCCCATTGAGGAATGTCGTTTTTACATCTAATTGTTCAAGATGTAGGTCCGCTGCAGCAAAAATACTCAACACCTTCCCAATCTAGTCAACTTGATAACCAGTGAAAAAATCTCAGTGTACTCAATCCCTTCCTTTTGCTGGAATTCTTTAACTACCAATCTCGCCTTGTACCTTTTACTACCATCCAATTCGTTTTTTACCCAAAAAGTTCACTTGTTCTGCAAAGCTCATTTCCCCTCTGGCGACTTAGTCAACCTCCAAGTCCTACTTCTCTCAAGCGAGCTCATCTTATCTTTTATAGCTAGCTCCCAATTGAGAGAATCTCCCACACTCATCGCCTTCTTATATGACTCGGGCTCACCCGAATCCATCAAAGTAAGTAGTGTAAGGAAGAGAAATACCTCATGTTTGGTTTAGGAGTTCTACTCGTTCTTCTCAAGGTTAGGTGCGGATTCTTTGGTTCTACCTCAATTCTATTCTCAGTCCCATTCCCCGCAACCTCGTCTGGAGTGATCTCTTCCAATATCGCCTTCGGTTTTCCATGATCCTCAGTCTCAATCCCAAGTCAATTCTTGTAAAGCACCTTCTCGTTGAAAGTAAAATCTTTATGCCTTATGACTTTTTTGTTTTGGTAATCCCAGAACTAATAGCCAAAACTTTCTCCTCCATAATTAATAAAGATGCACTTCTGTGCTTTAGGATCCAATTTATTTTTGTCATCAGAACTATGCAAGGAATAAGATAAACAATCAAAATTTTTTAAATGCGATAGTTACCTCATTTTCAGACCAAACCTCCTCTGGAATTTTGAAGTCCAATAGTATTGAAGGTCCCCGGTTGATGAAGTAAGTCATTGTGCTCATTGCATCAGCCCAAAATATCTTTGGCAACCCGAAGTAAAGTCTCATGTTCCTAGCCCGTTCATTCAAAGTCCTATTCATCCACCCCGCTATCCCATTCTATGCGGAGTCCCCAGAATGGTCTTGATCATCTTGATCTCATTCTCTGCACATTACTCTTTGAATTCTTAGCTATCATACTCCCCGCCATTATCCGACCTGAAACTCTTCAGTCTCAAACCCATCTTATTCTCCATTTCCGCCTTCCACTTCTTAAAGGTATTATACACATCAGACTTGTTTCTTAGAATATAGACCACACCTTTCTAGTGGAATCATCTGTGAAGGTAACGTAATATCTGGACCCTCCAAGCGACAGTATGGGTGCTAGTCCCCATACATCGATTTGGACAAGTTCTAATTTTTCTGTCTTCGGTTCTCTTCCCGTCTTGGAGAAGCTCACCATTTTTTGCTTCCCTAGTACACACTCTTTGCAATGACCCAACTCAACATCTTCGAGATTGGAAGCTTTCCCTTAGATGCCATGATCTTTATTCCAATCTCACTCATATGCCCAAGTTGCCTATGCCATAAGTGCATATCCTCTATGGCCTCGCTTGCAGCTAATGTGTACTTTTGATCTCGGTAGTGTACAAAATCCCAAACTTCGAACCATGAGCCACAACCATATTTCTTTTGATGATTTTCCATACAAAACCACCAAACACTATGGTGTAGCCATCACTATCAATTTGACCCATCAAGATTAAATTCTTATCAACCCCAGAACATGTCTCACATTCTACAGTTTTAATTGCATCCATGTGCTGTCGTTATTACAACATCCCCATTTTCAACAATTTCCATGGTTTCGTCATCTGCAATAAATAACTTTCCAAATTTTCCAGAGATATAATTTGTTAGATAATTCTTACAAGAAGTAGCATGAAAAGACGCACCTGAGTTCATTACTCATTAATTAACTGGACTGTCAATACAACAAATATGCGCATCTCCGACATTGTCTTCCACTGTGTTTGCTTGTTGATGTTCTCATCTTTTATTATGACCCGCCTTTTTCTGGACAATCCCTCTTGTAATGACCTTTTCTATCGCAACCCCAGCAATCAACATCCTTATGCGGTTTTAACTTCCCTCATCCCGTTGACTTGGATCGACACCTATCTTTCTGACCATCTTGTTGATTACTTCTTCCTTTACTTTATGTGCAGATGTGAATTCTCCTGATTCCCTCTGTCGAATATCCTCGCTTAGAATCAGATCCTAAATCTCTTGAAGTTTCAACTTTCTTTGGCCAGACGAACTACTCACAGCAGCTATCGTCGCACTCCAACTTTGAGGAAATGAAGACAATAAAATTAAGGCCCTATATCAACCGAGCTCAACTGAGTAATGGTCATATTGAACTCGTTGATATGATTGGTCATCGATCCCCCCTTAGTCATCCTCAAATTGAATAAATGTCTCATAAAGTAGGCTTTATTTGATGCGGATGGCTTCTCATACATATTGGATAATGCCTTTATCAAATCCACTGTATTAGTTTGATCTAGGATATTAAACATTATGTTTCTTGATAACGTCAATCGAATAACATCTAGGGTTTGCCTATCCAGCAATTCCAATCATCTTCTGACATTTTTTCAAGCTTATTCCCTGACAACGGTTGATGGATCTTCTTTTGGTACAGATAATTCTCTATATGTGACCACTAGAATCCAAAATCCTTTCCATCAAATTAGTCTGTCTTCATTTTTCCCTCTTCAGACGCCATTGATTCACACATATTGCTATAACCCATGCTCTTGATACCAGTTGTTAGGAATGAATGCGCATAAACAAGTAAAAGTAAACAAAAAAGCAAGAAAAACAAGTCACAAGATTTACGTGGTTCGTCCAAGAATGCCTATGTCCATAGTCTACCCTAGAGGGTTTTATTGATTGTATGATGAGAGATACATATTACAATAGTAGAATGTGAATATATATCCTAATAGAGTCTTCAAAATACATTAGAAAACAAGCTCTAACCTAATCTCAGCCCAAAACTCGGTCAAACCCCGTTTTCTTGCCGCCCAAGTTGAAGTCCGCATGTCCCGACGTTCGAATGTCACTTAGCCCCACGTTCGAACGTCAAACTTCATCAATTTCTTGAAACCTTTTGCATGCAACATTAAAACGTTGCATACCTCAAGTTCGAACGTGACTCAAACTCCAAAAAATTGGAAGGCTACTGCATGGCACATTCGAACATTGCCAGCCTCACATTCGGACGTGAATCTTGCTTCACTTGGTCTTAGTTTCTTCGTCTCTGTCTCTCAATCACTCTACATAGCCCATCACATTTAAGGAAAATTTTCATTTTTTGTCCATTACCTATAACATTTTTCAATTTTGGTCCTCCAAGATAGCAAAAGTATCTAGTATATTTCAAAAATTAGCAAATTTAGTCCGATTTTAGAATTTTTAAGCCAAATTGGCCGGAAAATTGCATGTGTCTGTCACTTGAGGAGGCAAATTGAGATTTTTGATGTTGGAGAGAAAATCACTGACTTGGCATGTCACTTGGACAAGAGCTTGATGATTTGACATGTCATTTGGATATGAAAAAATTTTGCACCCAAGGGGATTCGAACCCTAGGTTTAAAAGTTGGCAACATAACACCTAACCACTACACAAACATGTAACTTGATATTATGCTTTGCATTTTATATAACTCTATATATTATAAATACAACAAATTATACATGTATTACATTATATACAGTAAATGATATATATATATATATATATATATATATTACGGTAAATACAATAATTTTCGAATTAAATTTATAATAATATAAATATTCCAAATATGGTAAATACTTCAAAATACAATCATTTTTAAAATTAATATTTTTTAATAGAGTAATTTTTTAAATACAGTATTTTTATAATAAAATAAATACAACAAATATTATATATTTATATTTTTTTAATAGTACAAAGAATAATTTTTAAAAATTAAATTTTAAAATACAGTAAATATTATAAAATATGATGTGATACCTAGAGGTTTCTTAATTCTAATATGTCCTCATAAGAGCCAATTTATAACTCATATTTTTATAGAGGAAGAGTATAATATGTTACAATTTTGTAAGGGCATTGAAAAAGAAAAAGTAAAGAATTACACACATGCCCTCATGGTGACTATATATACATATACTGACTCTGATCTTCCCTTTACCATCAACTTCAAGAGACAACAAAGAACACACCAAGTTTAGCAATTTTCGCATAGAAATTTCCATCACTGAAACATTTCGGTGATGAATGATTGTCCGCCGCACGCGGTACCCGTGCCCATGTGTCAGGCGTGGATAGGGCAGGCTTCAGCTGGTTAAGTATGGGCTTGCGGTCTTAAACGGTTCCCATTATCGACGGTCAAATCCCAACACCTAAAGACGGAGTGATTTAAGGGTGAGTGGGGTTGAAGTGAATTGTGGCATACTAGGTATATGACCAAACACGCAGGCTGCGAGCCTGCATTGGGAGGTATAAGGTGTTAGCTTTTCAGCCGTGTGTTCAGGGGTGATAAAGAAGAAACAATGAGACCCAAAGAGCTTAAGAGCAAGTCATTAGACATGATGGTATTGCTAACATGGCTCCCTCTTGTTAAACATGCCATTGACATGACTTGTACTGAACTGTATACTGTTCAAATGCATATAATAAAACTTGAGTATCATGTCACTCATTGTTCATTTGTTTTTTGTGAACATAAATTAGATTTTGCTCATGCTTTCAAATTTTTTGGACTATTATGAGTTTGTTAGGAGTGTTGAATCCAAATTTTGAGATTTTTCAATAAACATAGATTTTATAAAACATTTTAAACTTCCATTGAATAATAAACTTTTACTCGATCTTATTTAATGTAGTTTATATCTTTCTACAATATTTCAAAAATAAATCCTTACATTATGAATTTACAAATTTTCTAAACTAAAACTGATCAAATTGTATGTTTTAAGGGCATGGTGAATCCTCGAACATTATATTGTCATCTTCTCATTTTGTTAAATCATATATTTCTGCAAAATCATACAACTTAGGGAATTGTTTAAGTTAAGATGGGCAGTATTAGAGATTTTCTTACCTCATAAGTCTTTCGAGCGTGAGGTTGGAGTTATTATATTTTGGATGTTTGCTTGGTTTGATGTTCACTTAGTTGAGTTAGACTTTGTTCGGCCATGGGTAGTTTATTTGGATCAAGCGTCAGAAAATTATAATATGATACTTGAGGTTTCTTAATTCTAATATGTCCTCATATGAGACAATTTATAACTCACATGTATATATAGAGAGTACAATATGTCACAATTTTGTAAGGGGCTATAAAACGAAAACGAAAGAAGTAAAGAATTACACACAAGCCCTCATGTTGACTCTATATATACCTATAGTGACTCTCATCTTCCCTTGACCACCAACTTCAAGAGAACAAATAATACACCATGTTTAGCAATTTTGGCATAGAAATTTCCATCACTGGCAATATTTGTATGTTCAAGTTTTGAGGGATCAAATGATGTCCATATTCCGATTTCTTTAGCTCAAAATCATCCTAAGAGGACAAGGAACAATTCTATTGAGTCCAAATTTTCTAATTTGTTCCTGAAAGTTCCAGAATCAGTCACCAAAGCACCACCACAGTGTGCCGTTTTCAGTTTCAGAAACATTGCTTGCACATGATGTTTCTTGAGTAACTTGATTAAGTAAGTATTAGTTGGACTCGACATGCATAATGTATCGACACATACTTCATCTATAGCAAGACCCAACATAAAAAGATAAATTCATATGAATCGTAAACTACAAGGTTAGAACTTAGAAAGAAAAGAATTTCATTGGTTGAGGTGATATGGAAAAATCACGACAAGTTAAAAGAAGCAACAAGGGAGATTGAGGAACATATGCGAAGGCACCATCCATACCTTTTTATCATGTTAGAATTTGGGGATCATATTCTTTTAAGGAAGGAGGAATGTGATATCCGAGGTTTCTTAATACTAATATGTCCTCATAAGGGAAAATTTTGTAACTCATATGTATATATAGAGAGAGTATAATATGTTACAATTTTGTATAGGGTATGAAAGAAAAACAAAAGAAGTAAAGAATTATACACAAGCTCCCATGGAGACTCTATATATACCTATAGTGACTCTCATCTTCCCTTCACCACCAACTTCAAGAGACAACAAAGAGCACACCAAGTTTAGCAATTTGTGCATAGAAATTTCCAGCACTTGCAAAGTTTGTATGTTCAAGTTTTGAGGGGTCAATTGATGTCTTTTTTTGGATTTCTTTAGCTCAAAATCATCCTAGAGGACAACGAACAATTCTATAAAGTCCGGATTTGCTAATTCGTCTCGAAAAGTTCCAGAATAAGTCACCAAAGCACCACCATAGTGTGCAGTTTTCAGTTTTAGAAGCATTGCTTCATTTTCTTGTGCCCAAAGATCACCCTTATAGTGGCATACATGCAAGATCATTCCTAGAAAGATCCTTGAGTTTATATATCTTTACAGGTAATTTTGTTTGGAAATTGTTATGGAAACATTGCAGAATTTGCATTTAAATCATCACTGCTAGTAATATCTTTTCAATTCTAGAATCTGCGTTTCATATTCAATTGCTCCAAATCCCTTATTCTATGCTCTAATTGTAACGCAAAATTATCTTACAATCCTTGTCGAGTGTAGATATGTTTTATGGTAAAGTTTGCAGAAAAGGGATTCGGAAATAGTCCAAAAATGGCCACCAAAGAGTCCTTGTCAGTGTGCTGTTTTGGTTTTCAAAAACTTTTACTCATATATCTTTGCTTTGAAATCACCTTTTGCATGGTTAAATTGTAAATTCAAGATTCACTGTGTGTTTAGATGTTTATATTGGTAATAATTGCTAAGCTACATTGTGTAATGTGGCCATAAAGTTAATTTTAGTACAAGGTGGCAGGAGGTACCTGAATGTGGCAGATTTGGAGTGTCGACTTTGAAGGCCCGATTTAACCTATTTTTGGTATGATTGTTGAGATGGAATTTTGATTGTACGAAAGCTTAGTTATTTGGAAATCTATGAATAGTAAGTTGAGTTGATGGTTAGGATGTTAAAGGGAAGAAAACAAGGATAATGGCAGAGACGCACGACAATGGAGGCGCTTAATGGAGCAATCTGGTGTAATCTTGTGCACGAATGAACAATGGAGGTTAAAGCTTTTTGTATCCAAGTTATATATCATCTTGAAGCTGGATAAGTGCTGGGTAAGTTGGCTTAGCCTTAACCTTTGGTTATTCATGATTAAGTGTATCGTACTAGGACTTAGTATTATCAAATGACTTGCATTGTGAGCCTATTATTGATTGCATCTTTATTTGAAATGGGTTCTTGCTATGAGACATTTTAAGAAAATAAAGTTGAATAAATTGTAGTGTTAGACAGCCACTCGAGGACAATTCTAAGTAGCTCTGAAGTATACTTTGAGTTGCTTCTCAAAATTATAGTTATATGCCTTTCAAAACTGGAAGGAATATTCATCATGTCGTAAACATTTATCTATATACTTACATCATGCTTTGCAACATCACATGAAAATGGGTTTCAACACATTCAAAAGTAAATCATGAATTCATTTTGAATTTACCATTTCATATTTCCAATTATAAGCATCATGAATGATTTCAAAGTCACATTGTGTTAGAATATATTTTAGAGGCATATTTGTGAAAATAATTTCAAGAAAAACATCTTTTAATGAAATTCTGGAAAACGATTTGCTTGATTGAATATTCTATAGTGAGCCAAAATGCTTCATAGCATCATTCGTAACATTCGTGATTGCATATTGTACGTGGTAAAGTGTCGGGCCCAAGTCGTGCGTGGATAGGTCAGGGTTCGGCTGGTCAAGTATGGGCTTGCGATTTTAAACGATTGCTACTATCCACGACCAAATCCCAACACCTAAAGACGGAGTGTTCTGAAGGTGTTGGATTTTAAGCCGCGTGTTTAGGGGTGATAAGGAAGAAGCAGTGGCACCAAAGAGCCATGAGCAAGTCATTGGACGCGATGATATTGCTAACCTGGCCCCCTCCTGTTTAAGCGTGTCATGTTCATGACTTGTGTTGAACTGCATACTTTTTAAATGCATATAATAAAACTTAAGTATCATATCACTCATTGTTCAACTGTTTTTGTGAACATAAATTAGGTTTCACTCATGCTTTCAATGATCTTCGAACAAAACTTCATCATGCATATACTAAGGCTTTGTATGGTTAGGTATTTTGAGTGTATTTTCATTTTTTGGATCACCAGAAAATGATAATACACACTCCAAGGCAAATTTTACAGAAAATACACAAATTTTAAATCCTGCTACACATTCCCCTATATAACTACTTATCATTTCATCATTTCAATCACTTCATTCTCTTTCTTCATTAATTACACAATTCAACTATCCAACTTTATCATAAATAAAATACTATTCTAATTTTTTTTCCTATCATCATTACATATATAACTAATTCAATCAACTTTATATCACATCTTCCAAATATTTCTCAAAAACACATCCAAACAAACAAAAAAAAATTAATATTTTCACACGAATATCTATAATACACATTCTCCTATAAAAACTCAAAATTCATTTTCGAAGACACATCCATACAGAGCCTAAGATTTTGGTATTGTGCCACTTATTGCTTAACTATTGTTATGAACGCAAATGTCATATTAACTTGCATTTTCAATTATCCTTGAAAAATAAAAACTATTATTGTTTTCACCTCATTAAATTATCATTTTTGGGTTTAAAAAATATTTTAAGCACCTTTCACAAGAACATTAGCACTTACTAAGCCTTTGCTTACGTAGTTCACTTCTTCCTTCCAGTTAGAGGTGACTTGAGCAGTGACACTGATTCGCAAGATTATGAGTGTAGACATGGACAATTCTAGACGTGATTATTGAAAATTAAGACATGGATAGTAAGTTTACTTTATCTGGTTGACGGTGTTAGGGTTGGGAACCTACTAGAAGCTGTTAAGTTGTTTGAGAATTTTGGATTGAACTATTATTTTGATAGGCTCACACTTTTAGATTTTGCCTCTTTATGAACTGGATTTGGGGGCATGACAAAATGGTATCAGAGCAAAGAAAAAGTGGTTTTGGGACAGCTCAATATGAAACCCAGATTCTGGAATTGAAAAGAGATTACTGGCAGTGATGCTTTAAATGCAAATTATGTAAAGTTTCCTTAACTATTTCCAAACAAAAGTACCTGTAATGATATCTAAACTCAAGGATCTTTCTAGGGATGATCTTGCATGTATGATCAAACCCCCGTAAGGATAAACTCGCGGTTTTTGATTGGATCCTTTTAGTATTGAATTTGGGGGCGTCAATGAACTTTAAAATCAATATTTTGAAATGGTTTGAAATACAAAAACTGTTTTAAAATACAATAATTTTTAAAACTGAAAATACAGTAATTCTTAAAATTAATATTTTAAAATAAAAAAAATTGAATTAATATTTTTAAATATTAAAATTTTGAAAATTACTGTATATGTGATTACATATTACTGATTTTTATACATGATGAAAATAAAAATAGATTTGTTCTATTTTATTTTGATATTTATAATTACAAATAAAATATATTATTATCTAAAAATAAATTTTCATATTTTTATGTTAGATATTTTACTGTATTTATATAATAGAAGTACTTTTATTTAATATAAAATACATACACTAATTTTCAAATTAAAATTTTAAAATATAGTGAATATTTCAAATACATTTGATACTAAATAATAAAATCATTTTTAAAATCAATATTATTATCAAAGTAATATTTAAAATAATGTAAATACAGTAATTTTTAGAATTAAAATTGGAAATTACAGTTAATATTTAAGAATATTGAATTTAAAATTAATATGTTGATTTTTTTTTAAATATAGTAATTATTTTAAATATCCTTAATTTAATATTTAAAAATAGGGTAAATTTTAAAATTTATATTTCAAAATTTAAAATTATTATACATGAAGATTATATATTATCGGTTATTTTACATGATGAATATAAAAATAGAAATATTTTATGTTTATTTTTATATTTATAATTTTTAATATAATATATAATTATATATTTTAAAATATCATTTAGTGTATAATGTCATACATATATCATTTACTGTATTTATAATATATAGATTTACAGAAAATGCAAATGATAATATCAAGTTGTTGGTTTAGTGGTTGAGTGTCATGTTGCCAACTTTTGCACCCATGGTTCAAATACACTTGGGTGCAAATATTTTTCCATATCTAAATGACATGCCAACTAATCAAACTCTTATTCAAGTGGCATGCCAAGTTAGTGATTTTCCCTATAAAATCAAAAATCCCCAATTTGACCCCTTACTTGACCAGCACATGCGATTTTTTGGAAAATTCCAAAATCAGACTAAATGTGCCAAGTTTTGAAACATACTGGATTTTTTTACTAGGAGCATATCTTAGAGGACCAAAAGCGAAAAACGCTATAAATAACAGGCGGCAAATGCAATTTTCCCTACTTTTACTTCTACTTTTTTTTTTTTTGGTTACAAAAAGTTCGGGTGGGATCGGTGCCGCTACTTTTACTTCTACGATTAAGCACAGCTGGTACCACACTTGTTCAACTGTTAAAAACTAGCAGCCATTAATTCCTCAACTTATATTGCATTTGTACTCCCATATATGTAGAGCTAAAAGACGAATCAAACTACTCGATACTCGACTCGAACTCGTTCGCTAAAAGCTTGTTTGAGCTCGGTTCATCAGCGTATCAAACCAAGTTTGAACAACTTTTTGTGTTTGATAAGTTTTGAAGCTCGGCTCGATTAATAAAAATTGATAAAAACAAGTACAGAAAAGTCAAACTACTCGAGCTTAATTCGTGTTCGGCTCGATTAAAGCTCGGCTCGATTAACAATCAAATAAGCTCAAACACAAATTTGGAAGCTTGATTGTAATTCAAACAAGTTTGAACAACAATTCGTTCGGCTCGACTCGACTCATTTACACCCCTACATATATGTTAACGTAGTTCACTTTTATGCCCTTTATGTTGTGGATCTAGCTACTTTAAGTACACCAATTTTACTAGTTTGTAATAAAAAATTGCTGATTGCGATTGTTGATTCGATATCCGATGTAATGATGTAACCGTTTCATTCAGAAAAAAAACATTACATCAATTTTAAAAAAATTGGCACATTAAATCATTTTTTTGTCATAGTTTATAAAATTTGCTGAAAAATCTATCCCTTGAGTGGCTACTGGACATAGTAAAAAATAATATCAACAAGGGAATTTAAACCTGCATAAATGAAGTCCAAAAATTACTCTTCAACCATCAGATCATATATTAGCAACTCGTTTATTCTAGTTTGAATATAAATACCTAAACCATTATTAATTAATTTCGATATATGAGAATGTGACGATATCATAAAATAAAATATTAACAAATTGTGCACACTCACTTATATAGTATCTAAGTAGGTATAATTAAAAAAAAAAAAAGTAGGCATCATTATTATTTACCAAGCATTGACCTGGAATTAATTTTTATTATATGAAAGTATTTTTCTCTTATGTAGTTTGATTTTTGTAATAATGGAAAATAAACCTTGATTGTAAATTTTTTTGAAGGTAAAACTATGAAAGAAATGAATTGACTTCCATAAGTTATTTAAACTATTTTTTATAAACGATAACATTATGAATTCCTTAAACTATTTTTTAAATCTTCTTTAAACTCTCAATATTGAAAATTAAGTTTACTGAATATATTTTAGCTTGTGAAATTATTTATATCTAATATATATAAATAATAGGGAAAATTACTCAAAACTCCCTAAAATAATTTTTCATATCGAGAAAGGCATGATATTAATAAATTTATGGTTTAATTCGAGAAAGGCATGATATTAATAAAAAAAAATCATAAGTCCTGAATAATTTACCTCAAATTAACTTAATATATACTATATAATCACATATGCTTCCAGATTCCAGTAAGTGACGTAATTTACGGTGTAAAATTATAGAATAATTGAATAATTAAGTTTTATGAATGACTTCATAAATAACTTAAATTACTTTAACATAAGTGAATATTGAGATTGAGATAGAGTAAATAATTGTAGAGTGATACCGAACTAGCGCAACATAAATGTAAAACACTTTGTCAGATCACAAGATTGTAGAGTAAGTACGTATGCAACACAACTACACAAGATTAGTTTTTCATAAATGTGAAAGTACTTGGTTAGATCCAAGATGGTAAAGTAGGTAGCATAGAATTTGTTTCCTTGCTCCATTTTGCTTCTTTCTACTTATAAATAAGTTAGGTGTGATGTTTGATTGATACCGTTCGAACTTTGGTTACTCGAGAATTCGGTGCATTTGCATTAAAGAATACTAAATCAGTTCGATACAGTATGTGACATACTTAATTTACGGCAATGAGTTTTATAAATAACTTAAATTAATTACTTAACATAAGTGAACATTGAAATGAAATAGAGTATATATTTGTAGAATGATACCAAACTAGAGCAACATAAATGTGAAAACACTCCGTTAGATCACAAAATTGTAGAGTACGTACGTAGGCATCACAAGATTAGTTTTTCATAAATGTGAAAGTTCTAAGGTTAAATTCAGGGACAAATTCAAGAATTACTTGTTGGGGGGCCGATTACCATGCATTAAAGTAATTTTTTTGATAATATTTGTATGTAGAATGTTATTTTTATTTTAACATATTAGTAAAATGATAATATAAAAAATTTAGTACTTTTCGAAATATATAAATAATTTCTTTTTTAAAATATTGAATTTGTACTCGACGTTCTTTGGTACCTATTATCGTATGATTGAATAAGTTAGTACACATAAAAAGACATATTAAGCTCTAATTTTGAACCTAATTTGCTCATATGAATGAACATTTTTAAAAAAGATATAAAGTAACAATTAACTATTAGCACCAATATCATAATTTTTCATAGACTTTTTCTTGTCTTTAAATCTGTCAATGTCTTATATTTTTATCCCTTATGACAAAGCCTTTTATATATTTCTAAGAAAAGTTTTTATTAATTTTAATTCTAATATTTCCTTTTCAACAATATTTTTCTAATAGATTCTAGGAAAACTGCCAAATAATTTTAAGCAAAAAAATGTTGTTGTTCACAATTTCAGTTTATCTTGCTTGTTGGGAAATTGTTTTTTCCTCTTTCCTTTTTTTTAAAAATAATAATTTATTTGTTAAAAGCAAGTATATTATAAATAAAAAAGAAAAAAATTAGGGAGGCCTAGAGGAGTTGAACTCTAGACCTTAAGGTTGAGAAAAAAGTGCACACCAACTCCACCGGAACTTTCCTATAATTACATCTAAAACCTTAACTTATTATTTTGGGGGGGACCATAATACCAAGAACGAAAATTTATATTCTTGGGCGGGGGGACGAATGCCCCCCTTAAATTCGTCCCTGATTAGATTGAAGATGGTAAAGTAGGTAGCATAGAATTTGTTTGCTTGCTCCATTTTGCTTCTTTCTACTTATAAATAATTTAGGTGTGATGTTTGATTGATGCTATATCGAACTGAATTTTGGTTACTCGAGAATTCGGTTATGCTATTTGCATTAATGAATACCAATCAGTGCTAGGTTCCACTTATTATTAATGCATAGTGGTGATGAGTTCAAATCAATATACATTGGGTCGAGCGGATGTATGCATCTAATGGATAATATTTGCGGTACCCAAGTGGTCCTTGGCGTTGAGGAGCACTACTCATGGTCACTATTACGGGAGTTGCTATATATTAACGGTTTTATATTAACGGTATTTCCGGTTAAATCCAAATGGTCACGGTAGTATTTGCGGTTAAATCCAAAAGCAGTTCTAGTCTCGTGAGTTAGGGGCCTTGTTTGATAAACGTTAGGGCAGGGGTTTGATCCCTGCCTTCTCCAATATATTTTTTTGTTTAAGTTCCCTTTTATTGAGACTTGTGCATGCATGCCAGACTGCTAGTAATCTTAGAGGAATTTGACATTTTAATAAATTATTATTATTCATTTATTTTGGCTAACCCTTTTTATCATGTCCTTATTAATTTAAATTTATTATTTTTAATAATGAAAGACAAGTAGCAAAAAGAAAAAAATTGAATAGCAAACGGCTCAAATTTTCTCTTTTGAACCTTTTTATACTCATTAGGATTAAAATTAACAAGTACTTATCCTAAAACCTACAAAAACAAATGTTGAGAATGAAAAATATATAAGACAAAAAAGGTCTATATATAATCATTCAACTATTTAGAGTTTATCAATATATGCATAAAATGATTATATTAGTCTTAATAGTTATTGATTTATATTCTCTTGGAAGACGATGGTCATTATAAATATAGTTGGACTTTTGCAATTGATTTATTTTTATTTTTGATTTAATATTCTTTTCTTAATTCTACTTAGTATTGATTGTGATGGAGAAAGCATCATTTTTTAAACTATTCTCTGTATCTAAGAACGAAATAAGATAAAAGAAATCAAATGAAAAGAAAATTATTGAGAAAAGTTCTATTATTAATAAATTAATTAATATAAAATTCAACCATAAAGTTTCTTAGGAATGCCATTAATATAATGATTATTCATATGAGCAATTAGGTTTGAAATTGTAGTGTAATATGTATTTTTATATGTATTTACTTATTCATTCCTATGATAAATAGATATTTAAAGAACGTCATGCATGAAAATAACCTTTTATAAGAATTGCTCACATACATCGAAAGCACTACAATTTTTATTGAAAGTCGGCTTGTTTGTGTTATATGTAATAATTATTATTTTCCTTTTTTCTTAAACTACAATAAAATTGGATATATATATATATATATATATATATAAATTGCTTTCATGGTACTCCTCCCAGTTCATTCTTGAATCCGTCCCTAAATCTTTCCCCTATTTTTAACACTGATTTTGAAAAACTTATGAATAGGTCTATTTTATTTGTTGTTGTAATTGTTCGAAGACTTACTTTGAGTCATTTAAGCTTTTAAAAATGACTTGGTAAATGGTATGAATATACCGATAAAGGAAAATATAGGCGTTGTGTAATTTTGGTCCCAATATTATGTAATTCACCATATTACATCCTGTATCTTCAAAAGATGTGTAATTTTGGTCCCAAGCCTAACATCTGTTAATTTTCAGATGAAAGTAGCACGTGCTTGTCATCTGCATGGTTAATTGTACAATTTATTGTCCATGATGTTGGACCAAAATCACACATGACCCAAGTTTCGGAATTAAAATTGCACATGACTCAAATTTATTAATTTATATTTAAAAATTCATGAATCATGTAGTGCGACATTCATAATCATATAATATTTGATTTTATTTCTAAAAATGATATACAAATATTTATTAATTTGTCTTTTTGTATTTCACTTATTAAATCACAACCGGTCTAGAATTAAACAATTAATATTTTCATCTAATTAAAATTGTCAGAACTTAGTGTTTATTTATTAATTTTTTGTCATATTTGAATAAAAGAAAGGAAATTGGATAAAATATTTTTGGTTGTTGATATGAATATGGGCATTGGTGGCTTTTTGTTAAAAAAATACATAAAGAAAATAAAATAAAAAGAAACAAAATTAGAAAAAAATATTTATTGTAAAAAGATAAAACTAAAAAGTCGCATGCAATTTTGGTCCTATTTATGTTTTTGTGCAATTTTAGTCCCAAAAGCAGATTAACGGTACATATGAGAGGCACATGCTATTTCCGTGATGGAAATTAAGTCTTGTAACCAAAATTGCTCATTTTTTAAAGATATGGGATGCAATGTGATGAGTTCCATAAATTAGGGTCAATTTTGTACATGGCTTAAGTTATAGGATCGAAAATGCAATTTTCCCTCCCGATAACTATTCTATGTTACGTAACTTAGCAAGAAAATTTTTAAATCCTGGAAGACAATATATAGAAATCCTAGCTAATAATAGAAAACATTGCTATATTTCACTGACTACTCACGTTTTATCACCATTAACTTGATCTGAGTCAGATGTTTTATTATGGTAAATATTAGTGACAAAATGTCAAATGACAATGACAAAGTTGATATTACTTGTAAAATTATGGTGACAAGAATTATTGTTTTGTCACAAAGATATGTTTATATTTAATAGTGACAAAATTAATTGTATAGTAGTTGTCACTCTGTATAATTAGTGACAAGACAATTGTTGTCGCTATTGTTAATTAGTGACATACCTTTACTGATTACTTAATGACAATAATTATAGTTGTTACTAAATTGTCATTATACATGTGTAATTAATTCTCATCAGTGACAATTTTCAAAAAATTCTCTTTACTAAAAATTCTTATTGTGACTAACAAAAATTCTTATCACTCATTATATATACATTTAGTGTCAATTTTAACATTGTCACTTCAAACTTTGTACTTCATATTAATTTTTGTTGTAGTATATGCAAAACCAGAACCAATTCCTTTGGCCATGTTTTGGCAATACAAATTAGGTCGGTATGACTATCAAGAAAACAAAAAAATGGGTCGGTAGGATAACATGTCATGTACCATCCAAGTAATAGTCAAACTGCTCGTGTACTTAGAAGATAAAGTTATTACGTAATTCATTATGGTAAAGACGGGGAGAAATATAGATTTGGTCCCTGAACTTGTCCCCGAAAATAGATTTAATCCCTCATGTTACAGACTCGATACATTTGGTCCCTTAACTTACAAAATGTGCACAAATGTAGTTTTCGCTGTCAATTTACCGTTTATAACTAATGGAAGTGCCCATGTGCCATGTATGTGACCTGCTGTATGGTGTCAATTTTTATTATTATTTATTATACTAATATTTTTAATTAGTTTTTTATTTTATTTATTTATTTAGTTTTAATTAATTTTATTATTTAAGATAATACTTAACTATTTTATTTTTGAAATATTTTTATATTAATATTTAATCAGTTCTAATCTTAATTTTAATTTATTTTATTTCATTTTTTATTTTTTATATTAATTTTTTTCATTTTAGTTAATTTATTATTTAAAATAATATTTAACTTTTTAAGTATTTTAAATAATTTTTATTTTTATAAAAAATTAATTATTTATTATTTTTTATTAAATTTTTTATTATTTTTATTTTATATTAAATTTTAATTAATTTTCATTTTAATTAGTTTTTTTATCCAATATCCACGCGGCGGATTGAATTTGACCACCTAGGCACGATTGACTTCAAAATTGAAAATTCCCAAATTGAAAAACCTAACAAAACCCTACTTTTGATTTTTTGGGGGGGTTTCGTTAATTTGGATAGAAAGTTAACGTTAGGGACTACATTTGTGCTTATTTTGTAAGTTGATAGACTAAATGTGTCGAGTTTGTAATATGAGGGACCGAATATGTTTTCGGCGATAAGTTTAGGGATGAAAAATGTAATTATCTCGGTAAAGACGTATGTCTGTTTAGAACCGACCTCCAATTAATTTGTAAGAAATCAACTCCGAGTGAGTTGTCTAGGCCGGGGTGGAATGCGATGCTCAATAGGAGAATAAGAGTGTAAGATGTGTAATCCTTTATATGTTTTAGGGCTAAATACAAAATACCCCCTTAACTATCCCTAATGTTGCATATACCCCCTTAAACTTTAAAAGGTATCAAAATGGTCCCTCATGGGAATTCATGAGTTATCCAAATGCTCTCATCCAAACACAACCTTGCAATATTAAGCATTATATTAACTTAACCGATGATTCCTTCATTTTTTAAATGAATTTATCAAATTAAGTTTTTAAAATTAACTAATCATTTGAATCTTGTAATCTCTTAATTCAAGAATTATGAAGAATTATTATAATTATTTAAATATTCTTTAATTAAATCTTATCAACTAACAAATCATTTAAATCTTGTAATCTATAAATGTATAGTTTATAAATTAACAAAATATTTAATTTAATTTAAATTAATAAAATTACAAATTATCAATTAAAAAATTGTAGATTTAAAGTACGAAGATTTGTGTTTTCTAATTGTATCATATTCAGTTATAAGTTATTTAATTGTATCAACCAACAAATCCTATTTAAATCTATTTGTATTTTCTTACAAATCATATAAGTTCAATGAAAAAAGAATTAACTAAGTTTATTTGGTGCTTAAATATTGTAAGGTTATATTTGGGTTGAAGTATTTGGAATTGCTTAAAAATTTGCACGAGAGACTATTTTGGTACCTTTTAAAGTTTAGAAGGGTATATGCGACAGTAAAAATAGTTTAAGGGGGCATTTTGTATTTATCCCTATGTTTTAATCGGTGGTGTTTATAAAGAATCTCCACGGCATACGGTTCAGTGAAGGGCACATGGGTCCGTGAGAGATAACGCCATGTGGAATGATCCTAGGGCTGGTATCTTTGGATTGTAGGGGTCAAAAACGACCTGAACCATAAAAAGTAAAAACACATGGATTTAGATCTTTAATGTTAATATTCTTAGACTATAGGGCTATATTGGTAATTCAAAACTTATGTCTGTACTACTGGACATATCAGTTTATTACCCATCAACTGTATATATCGACTGTATTTTTTTAATCAAAATAGAAGAAGCTACAAATACAGTTGAAAGACAAATTAAGCTATTTGACGACTCATACCGGTTGCTAAAAAATTGTTTGAGCTAAGTTCGTTAACATATCAAAACAAAGATTAATATACTTTTTGTGTTCGTTAACATATCAAAACAAAGATTAATAGTAAAAGGACATAAAATATATACAAAAAAATCAACCTACTCGAGGTTGACTCATTTTTGGCTCGATTAAAATTCGGCTTAATTAACAATCAACCAAATTCAAACACAAATTTTGGAGCTCGATAACAAATCAAACAAATTTGAATAAAAAATTGTTTGCCTCGACTTGACTTATTTACTACTTTAGCTATGAAACAACAACAATTCTATGATGTACGGATACTCCTAAAAATGACCACATACAATATCATATCTGTATCGTACCAATATCCGTTACGGATACTCCTGAATACCGTGTCCGAACTATTTTTGAAGTGTCCAAAAATTAAAGAGAAATATAAAATTTTGGATACCGTATCCGACACATTTTGGTACCAGATAGAGTATATTTTTCACTATAAAATACTTTTTGGACTAAAATAGGTTGTACTGCTGAATTACTCGGTTGTTTCCACAAATCTGAGTCTGTCTCTTGCTTGCCATGTTGGGTAACCATGTAGGTATTATCGGTAAGCAGTTCACTGTGGATCAACTGAGTATTCCTGATTCTATGTTTGTATTGATTTTCATTGCAGAGATCTGCTATCGTGCTGTTAGGGTTGATTCCTAATCTACCGTATAACGAATTCATAAGGATCTTGTACACATAGGACAAGGCCTCGTTACCTATTTTCGGTCTTTTGTTAAAAATTAATACATAAAAGTTAAACAAATGATTAAGAAATTTACAGAACTAGAAAAAAAAATTATATTCAATGAATTTACCGAATCAAATTTATTTTAAAACATTATACATGTATATATACTACAACAAAAATTAATACTAGTGACAAAATTTGGAGTGACAATGTTAAAATTGTCATTAGATATAAAGAATGAGTGACAAAAATGTTTATTTTGCCACTATAAGAATGTTTAGTGACAAGAGTTTCTCTAAAATTGTTACTATTGACAATTAGTGACACATGTATAGTGACAACTTAGTGACAACACAAATAGAGTGACAACTAAAATTGTTGTCATTAAGTTATCACTAAAGGTGTGTCACTAATTATCAATAATGACAATAATTTCCTTATCACTAACTATCAAAAGTGACAATTTCTATACAAATCTTGTCACTATTAAACATGTAAAATCTATTTTTGTGACAAAACAAAAATTCTTTTCACAAAAAAATTGTAATTAGTGACAACTTTGACATTGCCACCATGATATTTTGTCATTAACGTATTATTTTTTTGTAGTATATATACATCTATCCTCGGCATATCGTATCCTAAAATCTTAAAATTTGTCGTATTCATGTCGTATAGTATCTGTATCATGCATCATAGCAATAAATCATTCATATTGTAAAACATCATTCATCTTTATCTTTATCTTTATCTTTATCTTTTCTTTATCTTTATCTTTATCTTTATCTTTATTTTTATTTTTATTATTATAAAAGTGTGGGTGATTTTTTGAAATTTTTGATTTACCTAATATATTCCCATCTAATTCACTTTTTTAATGGTAAAAGAGTAAAAAAACAAATCATGAAAATAAATTTTAAATTATCTAAAAAAGTAAAGATGTATATTTCAATTAGGACTCTAAAATACATATAGAATATAATTAGATTTAGAGTTTCATAATGACACTACGGCCAATTTATTCAACAAAAGAAAAAGAAGACGATAAAAGTTAGAAAATTTTGCTATTAAAATCAAAATATGATCAATTAACATTAAGTAGCACCCACGTCATATGAGTACTCAATAATGGGTCATGAAGAATTTTGTACTAATTTGTAAATTCGCAAAATTTGCACTTATGAAAAAATAATAATATAAGGAATTTCAATTTGTACATATATATTTTTTTGTGTATTTTGAAAGTATAGTCTAATATTTGTGTCTCCATGTACCTTAAGCATATCTAATATTTAATTTACGCTTTTAAACGTTCACGTCATTGCTTATATTTTGATTTCAACTGATCATTTGATCATTGTATTGGGTGAGAAAATTGAGTATCATTACAAAACGCATATAAAAGATAACTTATCAATTCTTAACATGTAAAATTGTTAAGTTTGATCGATATATAATATAGTGCAAGCACATATATATAATATTATTGTAATGTCCCACATCGGGAAAAATGAAAGAAAGTGAAATAGTTTATGAAGAGAAACTTAGGATTCAAGTGTAACAATGAATATCCATTTGAGGTCATGGTTAAAATGCCTAACTTAAGATTATGCTCAGTGAGTTCGACCGGATTTCTCTAATCCAACAGGCTCGCACGCCCGGGACGTGACAAATGATATCAGAGCAGGAGCTAGCCAAAATATCGGGAGCTATGTGCTTTAATGGGTAAAGTGTTACACGTTACGAGAGCCACCTCTTGAGGTTGCGGCGCAAAATGCTACGTGTGTGGAATCCATCTCTTAAGCCCGTGGCAGCCACCACTAGAGTTCCGACGCCTGGTGACATGTTCTGGATTGAGTCACACAGCGACGAGGACGTCTCTGCTCGAATGAGGAGTGGGGAAATGAAAGAAATTGGATTAGTATATAAAAGAGAATCCTAGAATTCAAGTATAACGATGTATATCTATTTTGGACCGTGGTTCAAATACCCAACTCAAGGTTATGCTCAATGGATTTGATGAGAATTCTTTGGTCCAGTGGACTCGCGGGCCCGGTGCGTGACAATCGAATTCATTGACAAAGTAAGTTTGTTTGTCATTCATCTTCTAAGTTATGAATCTTTAATAATGATTCATACATAATTTTGTAATTTTGAATTTAAACAAGAGACAAAATAATTTCAAATAAGAAAAATTACATGAACAATTAATCAAATATTGAATTAGGAGAAAGATAATTGAATATTCAAGAAAAAAATAGAGAAAAAATATTTGAAACAAACTAAAAACTATTATCACAAACCATCAAACTCAAACGACGGAATTTATACGAATTCATGAACTTAAGATATTATAGTTTATATAGTAAGAATTTGCTTAGTTATTGTTTAGGTTTTGAATAGTTTATTTAGAAAGAATTTGCTTAGTTATTGTTGGAAATCGGATGCAAATAAAGTACGAGTGACGTACTTATGGTAACAAATTCGAATAACATGTGTGCATTTCGAATTTCTCTAATCCGAGTTTGGACGAATGAGAAATTAAATGTTGAAGTTGTGGTTTGAAATCTGTGGGTTTACCGTGAATTTCTTCTGATCCAACCGTGTAAAACGAGGAGGAATTAAAGATACTACCCATTACGATCGATGGCCACGATCGTACGAGCTGTATTTTAACACACATGTGATTGGTCGTTTTTATGACAGTCAAAATCTGTTTGGTCATTATATGTGAGTCATTAATGATTTTATATGAGTCATTGATCACATCACATGTGAGTCATTGATCACATCACATGTGAGTCATTAAAGTGAGTTTAATGACTCTTATGCCCCTCTTTATCCCTATATAAACCCCCTTGGGTATTCATTTTTTTAAGAGCGAATAATAATTCCTCTTCATTCATATTCATTCTTTGAGTTTTGTTATTCCGGGAATAATGAAATCAAGAGTTGAATTATGTTATTATTGAGAGTTCGAAACAGGATTTCGTTCGTGGGTCTCGGTTTTGAAGTGGTTCAATCCCAAGAAAAATCGTTGTATCTTGGGACACAAATTGCAGGAACCCGTACCACCAATAGCAGGGCTATAGCGGGGCAATATTGTGTTAAGGATAGAGAGTTCAACTCTCGCCTCGATTCAGATTTTGCATATCCATTTTATCACAATCAAATTATTCATTTTAACCAACAAACTTAACACAATATTATTCAAATTTGATGTGAGTAAAATGGATCAAATCTGGATAACTCGATTTGATGCCAAAAATCTGGTTTTTGATAATTTGGAATCAGGTTTGGGGCTGGAAAATCGAGAGAGAAAGATCCGATTTGATTGGAACAAAGATCTGGAAAAATCTGAAATTTTATGATTTGGAATCACAATAATTTGAACTAAAATCTGATTTTGATGTTCTTGGAATTTTTCGATTGGATCAAAATTCTAGAAATCTAAAAATCGAGATTTGAATCGGGTTGGACCCGGTTTGGTTGAATTGCCGCCGTGCAACACAACTAATTGTCGCTGGGTTTGAGACAGCAAATCTGCCGTGTGGTGGGGTTAGGTGTCGGTGAATTCACCGCCGTAACCCATCACAGACGGTACTTGGGTGATGTTGCTGCCTCTGTTCGCCGGCGAAGCCATGAAAATGGCAGGTGCGATTTTCGAATCTCACGAAAAAGAAATTGCTCGGAGCGAATTTCTTGTGGCCCTCGAATCCCGTTAATGATGGGTCACTTAGATGCCGAAGCTGGGTTGCCGCCGAAAATGGCGAATTTCTGGCAACGCGAGGATCGACGAATCTCGCTGAAAAATCCTCCCGGATCGGAGAATCTGGTGGAGTGATATCAATGGTGATGATAGTTTTTTATTATATTAATACTAAAAGCTAAAGTAGCCATCATGGAAAAGAATGCAAAAGTCTTAAAAGTGGCCGCCCATTACAGTAAAAGAGGTGCCTTTTGGCCTTTTGTTTTTTCTTGTGGGCCAACACTTTTTAAATAATATATTAGTGGATGATGTATGAATAAAAGTCACAAAAGCTCGGATGGGAAAAAGAGAGGCTTTTTGTTTTGTCTTTTATTTTGTTTTTATTTATTAATATATTAAAAGTGTTAAAGTAAAAAGCATTAAAGTAGCCGAAAAAGAAGACCGTTGGTTTAACGAGGCAAAAGGAATTAATATAAAATTAAAAAGCTAAAGTAGTCATCATGAAAGGGCATGAAAAAGAATTGCTAAATAGCCGTTCATTATGGAAAAGTTTTGCCTTTTACTACTTTTACTTTTTGCTTTTTGCTTTTGCTTGTTTTACATTTATTAAATCATGTGTGGGCTCGGCCCAACATGAATGTAATCATTTTGAGTTTGTCTATTAAATAAAATAGATTTATGTTAATATGACCAAAATGATGCGCTTGGAGCGCTGTTGCTCATCGGGGATAGCAACGTTAGATGTCCCAAATCGCATCGCCAGAAGTTGTTGGTATTATTTATCCCAAAAATAATCTCGAGGAGATAAGGGGATTTAATCAATTCTGGTGTATCGCAGAATTGTGGGGGAAAGAGGCAATCCTCTCAGCGAACTACATTTTCGAAAGTAGGAGTGAGACTCTGTATGAAATAAGGAACTTTGTTATATCTTGGTGTTCTTTATTATTCAAATAGCCATTGTTAGTTATAGTTGTAGTGTTATATTATGCTATTAAATTCGTCTAGTTAATTCTGTCGAGGAGATTGGGTTTTAAGCGCGACCGTTGTGACGCCTCCAATCTTTCCTGGGAATTAAATCTAGTGTGGTTTTCTAGTACAATATTCACTCTCTATTTCTATAATTGGTGGAATATGACTCTGAGTTCCACAACAAGTGGTTAGAGCTCGGGTATTCTGAGTATGCTCTGTGGTTGCAGTTTAATCTGATCTTCCACATCAGAAAAGTTTTCCCTGGATATTTGACTTTGAAAATGTGGAGGTTATGGAATACCGAAAATCCAAATGGTCAAGGACCATTGACTGCATATTGGATATGCACTTCATAGCGTATCTCGTACATAAAGTCAAGAAATTCTGATATTCATGACGGCAAAATCATGGAATATAGAATCGTTGTCTTTTCTCGAGGATACTGGATATCTGACACAATCGACTCTAAGTCCACGAGTGGTTCTGGTTTACCATCGGTGGAGGAGCAGTGTCATTGAAATCATCTAAATGAACTTGTATAGATCATGTCAAAATTCATAGCTTTAGATAAAGTTGATGAAAAAAGCTGAGTGACTACACAATATTTAGAAGAGAACCCAGGTTGGAATCTTGGACGTATAAGAGTAAAAACCAGGTTTTAACCAAGTTCCAAACCAAGTGCACATCTTACACTCCGGCTGATGAGCGGATGATGTTTATGGAAAACTTGATCACGTCACTTGTGGTTGGAATAGGTAAAGTGGTGTTGTGCATAAACTTGGACGTCGTCACTTTAAACTATACAGTTGTTGAGTGAGATCGGTCCTAATGTTTGTGGCACATATTCTCTGAAAAGAGAAACGTCTAGACGATGTGGTGTACGAAGTACACAACTTGGTCAAAAATACGAAGGATTTGACCATTGGAGTACAATCGAGAAAGTCGATCAAACATCCGATGGTGCGTCGTTCAAAGAATTTGATGCAAGTGTGGTAGTATTCACCATGGTCTAATGATATTTTCGAACGCCAAAATCATACTCTAAAGAAGATAATGATGCGTTGGATTAATTCAGAATTGTGGGGGACGTGGTCCTAGATAACTACATTCTGAACGAAGGTCCCACGTAGTAGTAAGAGTAAGAATCTGCCTGAAAGATGGCAAGATTTCCTACAGTTACGTACAAATGTGGGGGCTGTGGGTTAAGGTAAAAGCACCCAAACCTTAACAAGGTTACAAGGCGTACTTGTTAGCCAAAGGGAACCTTCAAATGGTAAACCTTGATTTCGTCTTTTCATGTTTTCGGGAATGGGAATTAAATCCATAAAATATTCATTGTTGTTGCTAATTTGCATAACCATGAGATATTTGAAATGGATATTAAGACTGCGTTCCTTAAACAAAAGATTAGATGAGGAAGTTCACATGGAACTAACCGAGGGGTATGTTGAGTCGGTATACGGACTCGAACATAGCTCCTAAGTAGTGTGGCATGAAAGGTTTGACAAAATATTATGTTATCAAACAACTTCATAATCAACTAGCATGATACATGTGGTTTTTCAACAAAACACATAGCTCATAGTATGAAATTTCACTAAGGTTCAAAGCCAAAAGCTACCTTTTCTGGTGTGAAAGTTTGATATGTTGATTATGTAAGTAATCATGACTACTGAAAGGATGTTGAAAAAGGATTTCAACATAAATGATATGGGTACGGTCCAAAGACTTGTCTCACTGAGACTGTACTTGGAAAATTTAGTTTCCATAACAGTGCTCTTGTAAGAAAGTGACTAAAGATTTGGTTGAGAACCATGGTGAACCCATATTGCAATATGCACATATGCCCAGTTTGATATATTGAGACAATAAGTCGGCAATAGCACGTGCATTCAATTGCGATTGTTAGTTTGCAATAACAAAGGCATATAGTGGCATAAGTAATGGTAAGTCTAGACAGGCTTGTCGTAGGCATAATATCATTAAGCAGTTGATCTATAATGGCATTATCTCCACTGATCATGGAGGATAAAGTAGATCCTTTGACGAAAGGACTTCCATAGAGATCAAATAGACTGCCTATCAAGAGGAATGGGGTTAAAGACTACAAATTAAGAATGGACACAGCGGTAACCCAACCATGTTGACTGGAGATCCCAAGATCATGGTTCAATGGGACAACTAAGTTGTGAAAATTCAGTATGGCACTTAGGAGTTTAACTCCAAACCCATTGCCTAGGATAAAGAAGTGCAACCTGCAAGTTGTAGCAAAAGGTTAAGCCGGGCTTTTAATGATTCCTATACTGTCTAAATGAAGTGGAGTATGGCAGGATACTCTTAAATAGGAAGTCACCTATGTAAGTGTGAGGTGTAGGCCGCCTCAACATTGGGCAAAATGTAAACACTTATGAATCCAAGAGGGGGTGCCACGGCCAAAATGGACCCAACAGTGAGAACGAAATCTGTTCGAGAGACTACGGTGTGAATATCATTGTCTTGGTTTACACGAACGGCTGAACAATTCAAGACATCGCGTTCATTGGGCAGCCTAGTAAATCCGATTATATTTCACTAAGAAAGGTTCAAAGCCAAAAACTACCTCTTCTGATGCTATAGTTTTTCACCCGAACTCTCAATGTGTCTGCATATGTTAATTTCATTCGTGTGGGGGATTGTTGGAAATCGGATGCAAATAAAGTACGAGTGACGTACTTATGGTAACAAATTCGAATAACACGTGTGCATTTCGAATTTCTCTAATCCGAGTTTGGACGAATGAGAAATTAAATGTTGAAGTTGTGGTTTGAAATCTGTGGGTTTACCGTGAATTTCTTCTGATCCAACCGTGTAAAACGAGGAGGAATTAAAGATACTACCCATTACGATCGATGGCCACGATCGTACGAGCTGTATTTTAACACACATGTGATTGGTCGTTTTTATGACAGTCAAAATCTGTTTGGTCATTACATGTGAGTCATTAATGATTTTATATGAGTCATTGATCACATCACATGTGAGTCATTGATCACATCACATGTGAGTCATTAAAGTGAGTTTAATGACTCTTATGCCCCTCTTTATCCCTATATAAACCCCCCTTGGGTATTCATTTTTTTAAGAGCGAATAATAATTCCTCTTCATTCATATTCATTCTTTGAGTTTTGTTATTCCGGGAATAATGAAATCAAGAGTTGAATTATGTTATTATTGAGAGTTCGAAACAGGATTTCGTTCGTGGGTCTCGGTTTTGAAGTGGTTCAATCCCAAGAAAAATCGTTGTATCTTGGGACACAAATTGCAGGAACCCGTACCACCAATAGCAGGGCTATAGCGGGGCAATATTGTGTTAAGGATAGAGAGTTCAACTCTCGCCTCGATTCAGATTTTGCATATCCATTTTATCACAATCAAATTATTCATTTTAACCAACAGTTATTGTTTAGGTTTTGAATAGTTTATTTAGAAAGAATTTGCTTAGTTATTGTTTAGGTTTTGAATGATCAAAAATTCAAATTTTTTTTAATATATTTTATTCAAGACTTTGAAAAGATTGATGTTTTCTCATTTCAACTAATTATAGCTTCACAATTAATGCTTCAAAAATCTTATATATTTTACTAAGTAAATTTATGAAATTAAATCATCAGTATTGATAGGAGAGTATTTATGTGGAATATGGCTAGCTCTTTGTTTAGGGAGAAATTCTAGCAATTGAAATTCAAAGTAAATTGATAAAAATCAAGTTAAGAAAAGAAAAATTGTATTCTCCATTGTATTTTAACTATTTTCTCTAGACATTACGTGCAACATACATATTTTTTACTTTTTCTATATTTTTATCAGTAAAAGTTAATGAAAAAGACACATCTAGTCGTAAGCACACAAAAAAGGAAGCATCGAGACACCGAGAATGAGGTTCAAAATGGTGACTAGAGTTGTACGTGGTGAGGCTCGAGAGGTTTTACAAAAAATTCAACCCGGACCAACATGTGCGGGTTGATAAAATATCAAACTGAAACCGTACAATTGTCTTTTCAAATCGTCCATTCAGGTTCATCGGATGCAAGCTATTTATGGGCCTCTACAAAAAAAATAAGACATTGGTGACAAAATGCCAAGTGACAATATCAAAGTTGTCACTAATTATCAATCTTTAGTGACAAGAATTTTTGTCTTGTCACTAAAATATACTCTACATATTTAATAGTGACAAGATTTGTATAGAAGTTGTCACTATTGATAATTAGTGACAAGAAAATTGTTGTCACTATTGACAATTAGTGACACTTTTTGTGACAACATAGTGACAACAATTGTAGTTGTTACTTTATTTGTATTATCACTATACATGTCACTAATTGTCAATGGTGACAACTTTGTAGAAACTCTTGTCACTAAAAATTCTTATTGTGACAAAGCAAAAATTGTTGTCACTCATTATGTACATCTAGTGACAATTTTTGCATTGTCACTTCAAATTTTGTCACAAATATTATTTTTTGTTGTAGTGGGCGTATTGGTTGGTTGGTGGGTTATCAAATTTCAGTTATAGCTCTTACAACTTATTTGTAGTTATAACTAATGAGTAAGAAATTAAAAAAACATATTTGTTGTTTTATTTTCAATTTAAAAAATAGAGTTGGGTAGGTGGTTGACATATTTGGTGTCCCTAAATAAAAATGATAATTTTATGCTTTGTAATGAGTGAAAATTCTTCAATATTATAAAACTTAAATAATTTCATAAGTTCATCATATATATATATATATATATATATATATAGATGTTTTATTTGAAGGGGTTATGCTTGTTTATCTACACCCCTAATGTAGACACGTTGATTGATCTTAAGAAGAAACATACTATTGTGCCTTAATAAATAAACAAAAGAGAATCTAATATAAGAAACAAGAACACTACATAATTATCCAATATTTGTGTCATAATGAATAGATTATTACAAATATACAAAGAGCTCAATTAGGAAAAGAAGAATAGAAGTTTTCAATCCATCCAAATTAAGAAAGAAACGATATACATGAAACAAAATTTGACATAAGAATTTATGTAGTTACATTATTATCTAAGTTTTAATAACTTGGTTTTTTCAAATAATTATGGTTTATAAATTAATAGTTCATTTAGTTAAGTTATTATTTAACTTTTGGATATAAAACATTCTCAAATTGAATATAATATCTACGTAAACAAATCATCTGATTCACGTGAAATGCACTTGTTGTTTACTAGTATTGTAAAACATCTCCCATGATAGAATTAAATGGAGAGATATACCTATACCAAACTTGAATCCCAGTCTTTTAATATTGAAGAGCTTAGATTATATACCTGATCGCCCAAGCCAAACTACATGCCCGCTATTTATATAGTAGATATGTCCATAGCTAGAGCTACAGCATTTTAGTAAAATGAGTTGTGATATTTTCATGATGTTTTCTATTAGCTTCATTATACCATTGTTCTTATTCTTATTGATGACATACAAAATACTTGATATGGTTACAACAAGCAGGCTTCCTCCTGGTCCTAAAAAGCTCCCCATCATAGGCAACCTTCATCAACTTGGAAAATTGCCTCATAGATCCCTCAAAAACTTGTCCAAAATATATGGCGATCTCATGTTCTTACAATTGGGGTCCGTGCCTACTTTAGTCGTCTCATCGGCCGACATGGCCCGAGAAATCTTTAAAACACATGACCGCATTTTCTCTGGGCGACCCCCCCTGTACGCTGCCAAGAAACTTACTTACAATTTTCGCAGCATTGCTTTTGCGCCATACGGTGACCTATGGAGAGAAACAAGAAAAGTCTTGGTTTTGGAGCTCATGACCGTGAAAAAGGTCCAATCTTTCGAGGGAATACGTGATCAGGTGGTGACTCTCATGATGGACCGTATAGCTCAGGCTACAAATCATATAGATCTAAGTGCATTTGCACTTTCGCTATCTAATCACGTGGTTTGTAGTGTGGCCTTCGGAAGAAAGGGCGGTGTCGACGGTGAAAAAGATGGAAACACTACTAAATTTCATGAAATTCTTCATGAAACACAAAATTTGTTGGGTGAATTTAATGTTGCAGATTACTTTCCAAAGTTGGCATGGGTTAACAAGTTCAATGGCATAGACAAGAGGCTAGACAAGAATTTTCAGGACTTGGACACTTTGTTTGAGAAAGTGATAGAAGAACATCTTGATCCAAAGAGGCCTAAATCACACCATAAAGATATGGTTGATGTTCTACTAGAAATCCAAAAGGATCCCAATCAAGCCATCACTTTGAAAAATGAACACATCAAGGCAGTTCTCCTGGTATGTTTCTAAGGGTGTAAGTTAATCAAGTCGAATAAAATATTGTTCAAATTTGTTTGAATTTTATTGGAAAATTTGATATTGAACTTCGGAAAAAAAAATTCGGCTTGGCTTCTTGCTAATCGAGCCAAAAATGAGTCGAAGTCTGATATATTTTTTACACATATTTTATCATAACTAATTGAGTCATTAAATTCGAACCGAGCTTCAAAGCTTATATAAAAATTTGTTCAAGTTTACCTATGATGTTAAATGAATCGAGTTTTTAACTATCGATCTCTAATGTTTGATTAATTTTTCAGCCAATATGTTTTCTTTGGCCAACTAC
This sequence comes from Buddleja alternifolia, assembly GCA_019426215.1. Classification (NCBI taxonomy): domain Eukaryota; kingdom Viridiplantae; phylum Streptophyta; class Magnoliopsida; order Lamiales; family Scrophulariaceae; genus Buddleja; species Buddleja alternifolia. The sequence goes on along the minus strand of CM033391.1, from coordinate 44,875,732 downwards.
AATTGTATGTTAGTTCTAGGTGAGACTATTGTCCCCCCTCTCCCCCTATTTAAGCTAGAGCTGCAAATAAACGTTTACCTCTGCTCTGACTCATTTTGTAGTCCAAAAAAGTCTTATGATTTGAAACTGCAGGACATATTTGCGGCCGGAAGTGACACCCCCGCTGCAACAATAACGTGGATAATGGCAGAACTCATGAGAAATCCAATAGTCAGAGAAAAAGCCCAAAAAGAAGTGAGAGAAATTGCCAAAGGGAAACTTATCATAGAAGAAATTGATATACCAAAACTTACATACCTAAATCTAGTCATAAAAGAGTCTTTGAGACTCCATCCACCAATCCCATTACTTGTCCCTAGAGAGACCACACAAAAGTGCACCATTGACAATAAATATGAAATCCTCGAGAAAACGAAAGTATTTTTCAATGCTGTAGCCATTGCCACTGATCCAAAACACTGGGAAAACTCGGAAAATTTCTGGCCAGAGAGATTTACAAATAGTGAGGTTGATTATAGAGGGAACCATTTTGAGCTATTACCTTTTGGTGCTGGAAGAAGGGGCTGTCCTGGAATCAATTTTGCAATTCCACTTGTGGAGTTGGTGCTTGCAAACCTTTTGCTTTGCTTCGATTGGGATCTTCCGGAGGGAATTTCACCACAGGATCTTGATATGGAAGAAGCACTTGGGGTTACAATGCATAAGAAAATTCCTCTATGCTTAGTAGCTTCACCTGTGAAACAAGTATAGGGAAAATAAAATTTGAGGAACAATAATGCGTGATTAATTCATTTGCATGAGTAGTACGTATAAAATGGATTTTACCTATGAAGTGAATAAGGTCATGAATGTATGCATATATTCGAACTTTCGTAGTGATGTATGCAAATATAAATAAATTAAAGTTGGCATACTCAAGCGATTGAATTAGTTTAGAATGCGTACTGTTATATAGCCAGTTGCTGTGGTGCTGAGTCCTTGTTCAGGTTGATTGTGGGTATATCAATCTTTAATTTGGATGAGGAGACAAGTCTTCCTCCTTTTGGGGTAAAATGCATAATATATTTATGTGTTATATCAAAAATGCAAAAAACCCCATGTGTTAATGAAATTGGATAAACACCCCTTGTATTATTAAAAAGTCTGCGCGAAATTCCTGAATTGACCCATCTGGTTGTATTTAGACTTCTAAGTTCTAACATCGTCATACTATATTGTTTTGAGCTCATTTTCAAGGGCTCAAGGCAAAATTCAAACAGAAGAATGTACAATAATAACTCTGACATTGCATGTTTGGTACATATTAGCAGAAAGCACGTGCGTTGCATGTGGAGCCTGATTCTTGTAATTTTATTTATTTTTTATTAAATTTCTAAGAATAAAAAAATCAAAAATTGTAATAATCACTTATTTTTAACTAAATTTTTACGAACTGCAATAATCTAATATTTTGATAATAGGACAACAAGTGAAAGTCTTTTAGATGGTTTTGCCAAATATTTGTATCAAAATTTAATGTTGAAATTTAAACTTTAAGGCATATATAATACTTCTTACTAATAGAAATTTAATAAGTCTAATGAGAAAATATTGCCATTCTTTCTCTATTTTGATCTTGTTTATTGTTGTTTATGGTAATTCTTTTCCTCTAATTGTACTTTTTCGTCTCTTTTCCTGATAAATAATGTTGCTAATCTTCATTATCTCAACATCCACATTTTTTTTTCATTTACCCATAATCTGCAACTCATCATTGTCTGCATCGAAAATTACACTTCAAATACAAATATCAAAATAAAATGAAAATACTAAATGAAAAGTTGTATAAAAGATAAAAGATGCTTAAAAATGAAAATTAGGAATCTCTCTCAACAAGACCGACATTTCTTAAGACATGAAAAAAAATATTGTTGCGTACTTTCACATTGGGTAGAAACAATTAAATGCATCAATTTTGAATTTGCATTTGTACAAGGTTGTCCACTGCCTCGGGTCAAAAAACTGAATTATATCTCCTAGCCCTAATGGCTGCACAACCAAAAATATGGATAGAGTATTGGATGAATAATGAACTTGCCTGTCAGGCTAATGAATTTCTCCCTCTAATCCAGAAATAGAGATGAAACCTACTCATTTTGAATGCATACAATGGCGAAGTTAGAGCTCCCTGACAGACTCTTGGGGTATTTTTCCAGCATGATTGCATTCACACGCAACTTCCATATGATTATACCTATTGTAGTCATTAAACAATCGGTAAAATAATTTTAAGACTATTGAGGGGTCACAATAATTTATCTACAATAACAACAATTAGTAGTAGAAATGGTTAAGTAAAAAAAAGAGTAACAGTCATGTTTTCTCAATTAATTTTATAGGTATTTTAAGGATCAAAATTATCAATAATGGCTCGGTTTTGTAAAAGAAGAGTCACAGTCATCTTTTCACAATTAATTTTATGGGTATTGTAAAGGTCACTCTTATCAATAGTGGATTCAACTAATTATTTATTTATAATAGCAAGAAAAGATAAACTAATAGAAGGGCAATAATGTCCTTTCACAATTGGAAGAAACACCTTCCAAAATCTAGCAGATAGAAGGACAATAATGTTCTTTCACAATTGGAAGAAACACCTTCCAAAATCCATACTTTTATAGATACTAGTAGAGTGTACGTGCGTTACACATAAAATAAATATTTATAGGCTAAAGAATTCCAATATTCAAGTACTATATTTGGAAATATTAAAAAAAAAAATCTAATTCAAACTTCTACTTGTTCATTTGAAACATTTTGATATAGAATTATGTATTTAACTATAAAATAAAACTGAAAAGAAAAAAAAAGATAAGTTTAGAGCCTAAGTTGCACGAGAATTGACAAATATCAATTATATTTATAGTAATCTTTGACTGGTTTTGGGAAGTTGGAGAGGTGGCATTTTTATTATTTGAATGTGAAAAGTTGTTCAAATTAATAAGATGGATTTGATTTCTTTACTATTATGATTGCTTATAAGGTTTCATACGCTTTAGGTAGTTGGGAAGGTGGATTTTCTTTTAATTATTAATAACAGACAATTATATTAATCATAATTAGTAACACGCATATATAATATATAATAATTAAGTTATAATAAAATTATTTAAATAAAGGGCAATCACTACAAGAAAACATTGATATAGCATCGAGGAGATTACCTAGCTAAATATCGTTTTTCGATGCTAATTTGTGTTAGCAACGCAACCAGCATCGAAATGGTCGGCGTAGCTATATCGCTCGCCCCTAATTTGGACTCGTTGCTGATTTACGTTGTTCTGTCCGCATCGAAATGCACCAACGCGCGATTACGTTGCTGATCAGCTGCGAAATTATTTCCATGATGATATCAGCTAGGACGATTTTCGATGCTAATATAATATCGAATTTCACCTGTGAAACTATTACGTTGCAAAATTCGATGCTAAAATATTACGAAATATTTAAATAATATTATTTAGTTAGGAATATTTTCGCTGCTAAATTTGATTATTTTTTATTTGCAGCTAAATTTTATATTGCTAATTTCGTTGCTACACTACAAGAAAACAGGGCTTCAGCGAATCCGTCTCTAAATCCCTCAATATTTTTCATATTTCATTTATTAATTTTATTAATCTTGATTCATTACAAATAATTACAATACAATCAAATTAACATCGAATTCTAAATTAATTCCAATTAATGCACTTAATATGATCATCACCAAATATCAAAAATCAAACATCTATTTAAAAATCTATGAAACCAATTAATTTAAATCAACAAAAACATTCATTTTCGAAACAAATACCTTACAATTTATGTACCTTTATTATTTAAAATACTATGTCCAAATTGAAGATTCAACTATAGTTCCATTTACAACTATTTCAAGAATATGATCATCCCTTCAAGATCTTCCAACTACATCAGTAACCTGAAATGGAAAAAAGAGTAAATCTCAACTGTATATACTACAAAAAAATGCAAACCCATACGTAAGAACGTCCAATTGTTAACACCAAATCTGCAACATGCTCCAATACTTTCAGAAATAAAACTTAGATGGGATCCCTTGATTTGAACTAAGCTTAAAATTGCCATTAAACAAAAGATGTTAACGCACCAGAGTCATGAACAAGAGTTAGCATACCTCAAAATTTGCAGCACTAAAGACTTTTGAGAAACCAGGGACGTGCTCCACTGAATTATGATTATCGGAAGGAGCTACATTGTCCTGAAATTCAATAATAACATTCAAATGAATTATAATTTCAAAGGGAAATCATTATATATATATACACACACACACGTACGAATAGATAATAACATTTAGGATTTTCTTGAACTTGCTGCAAGGGAAAGATAAAGATAGGAAAGCTAGTAGTATCATCAAGACACGAGTTGTGTTGCATACGAACCCTTATCTCGTCTTTTTCTCTTTCTGCTTAACTTTTTATCTTCTGAAACTGAATATGCATACATCTTCTTTAGTTTCTTCATATACATCTCAATCTGTATATGAAAAAATGATCTAAGTCCTACAAGCGATGACTTTATATAGATATAAAATCATTTCATAATTCCCAATAGTAAACCAAGCTCTATAGGCAAAATAACATCGAATTCTGTTAGTTTCTTCTTCATTTAAGCCATGGCAAGTGGAGCTTCACCTATTATATATACAGAAAAGTATATAACCAAAAGAATTTCCAATATAATTCATATTAATAACTATAACAAATGAATCAAGATGTTTATACCTGCTAGGAAGTTCTTAGCACAAACATTGGGCCAGCGATTGGAATAAGAGATATGACATGAAAAATCAAAGAAGAGTGGCTAAAAGAGAAAGTTAAGCCAAGCATAGCAGTTGATGTTGTGAAAGTAGATTATGGGCTTCTCAGCTTACTCCCTAATCTTTCTAGCTCCTGCAAATAGTTTACCAATGTTTCAGTAAAAGGTAAATTCTTTAACTTTGACTAATTTATCATATGATTATTTCATCATGCTGATGCTAAAAAACAACTCACTTATTAAAATCAATAAGCATGTGATCAAAACGCACAAAAACACAATGGCACATAAGTTTACCTTCATGTAACTTGTCCGGTCAAATGAAACTCTAATGGAGAACACTAGTTCTTGTCATGTTTCCCACTTTAATCATAAATGACTATGCCTGGCTACTTATTTTGACAAAATCAAACAATTCAAACTAAATAAAAGTAACTAACTCTAGATTTCCAAATCAAATGTATACATTACAAAATGCATTAGATAATTTCTAATTCTTGGACCAGTTTGCTTTTATGCCATGTTCAAACACTACTACATGAGTATCATCAACAGAACACCATATTCTTCAGCAAGACTAACAACATTTGCAAACAACAGAGTCAACTATAGCATTATTTACAGTTTCCAATTCTTCATGATAAATATTAAATATATGATTACTTATACATATATAGTATTATATATATTTGACTTCGGGGTCCTCCTCGTCGAATGGATTAGAATCATTTCTCCGAGTCATTGCCAACTATTTTCTTCTCACTATAAAATTGGAAGGAAGGAATAATCAGCAAAGTCACATATTTTCGGAGATTTTCGTACTTGACCGTCCAGCCTCCAGTATTTTGGGCATAACTGCTTCATTAGAAATCGAATTGAGTTGATTCTTTAGGCAAATTAAAGCTAACAGAAAGGGCTACAATTCGTATGTTGAGATCTGGAGCAAAAGACGTAATTTACAAGGCGTAAATTGGGTAACAACAGTAACACACTTTCTGAACGAAAAATCAGGTTTTTGAAGTTTTATAAATACCTGTCAAGAGTGAAAATGGGGTTTGCAAAACTGATCTCTTTTTCTGCTTGAATGAGATGATGATGATGATGATGATGATGATGATGAACTGAAGATTGAGAAGAGAAGGGTTGGCCTTTGTTGGGTGGATGATGAGATGATGATGATGAACTGACGACGTACGGTTGGACGGAGCTTGAGCAGCAGAGGTGGATCTGGTGAGCTTTGAGCAGCAGAGGCGGCGGATCTGGTGAGCAGCAGGTTGCAGATTTTTTTGTGAAATTTGCTAAGTCCCAAATAATATATCCTTCTTTTGTCTTGACTCTTGGATAAAGATATAAAAGTATTTTGGGCTTTTGTAAGTTATAACAGGTGCCTTAGTGTGGTGGTAAGGAGCTTAGAGTTTAAGTGGGTGGTCTCTGTTTCGATTCTTTGAAGTAGTATTTTAGTTTTGTTTTAAATTTTAGTCATTGTTAATTCAATCTAATTAAAATAAATATGAATTATATTTTTTTAACTTGAATTACTTCTAGTCTTCAATTTCTATTCAAAATTAAGATAATAGAAAATTTATATTCCATCTTTGATTGAAGATGAAAATTAAATACATACATGAAAAAACAAACATACATGAAAAATACAAATGAATATATATAGTATAAATAATATTTCAACACATTTGACAACAAAGTTGACTCGGTACAATTTTCATTCTCCTCTTATTCTAGGGTAAGCCCCTTTTATGAAACGAATTTGCACATTGTTTGACGCAGTAGCTTCATACACTCTAATTGATGCTCTCTTATACACACCAATTGGATCATCAAAAAATTGATTAACACAGTAGATATTTAGTGTATCTAACTCAGTTGATTGCGACAACACGTACAGAATGTAGCTTAGCTTGCAATCAGAACCCGAGAAGTTGAAGATCGTGACGTCATTCAATGCCTCCAATCCCATTGCTTGCAACTTCCAGTCCTTTACGTAGTTGGATACACTAATGCCCGCGTTTTTCCATGGTGCACCCTACACATGTTAAGTCAATTACAATTTTATTTTAGAAACTCAAACATAGAACGTGTTTAATAAACCATGTAATAACTAATCTCTTGACAAACCATAAAACTTAAAATATTACCACCAAATCGACTTTAAGCTCATTCAAGCCTGTACATCTACTGATGAGCACCAATGTGACAGCAAGATTGTCAAGCAACTTCGAACACCTGATCTCTAGGCGGTGCATATTAACAAAAAAGTACTTCGCCATAATGCGATGTAGAGACTCCGCATGCGCCAACCTCTAAACAAACAATTTAAAAAAAAAAAGTCAAAAAACTTCTTAAAAGCATTTTCACTTATTCAAACAATGATAGATAGATATACCCTAACAAAATCAACTGGGACACATGCTCGTTCGCTGGACAGCAATTCTTTCGTCATTTTTACAAGCTCTCGAAGTAGTCGGTATGCCGAGCAATTTGATCCGATGTAGTGTCGATGACGGTGTTCTATCCAGTGTAAAGAACGAGCTAACGGCCCCAATAGTTGTAAATGACCCGGAGCCTGTTCGTCTTGTTTCAATAAAATAACAAGGATATCTACATTGGGGAAGTGTACTTTTATTATCACATTTCCTTGGGCCCGATTGAATGCCATCTTGAATATTTTTACAGAAGGCAAGTATGCCTCAAATTCTGTTAGTCCTCTAAAATCACAGTTGAATAACTGCAAATCATTCAACTCGGGACACCCTTTTCCAAGGCGGGAAGAAAATGTGTTATCATACAGCACGATGTGCTTCAATATGAGTCTTTTTAAATTTCGTAAATTATATCCATCTTCCCACCTAACAATGTAGTTCGGTAGATATAATTTTAACTGAACAAGAGTATGTGACAAAAACAGGCCGTTAGGGAGTGAAGTGGACAACCGGCCGACTAATTTCAGTATACGCACAGAATGATCTATTCCAAACGCCACCCACTCTTGCCTTATCCAATGCAATGCCTCGGCCCCCATTGGTAACTGAAAGCTCAAGGTTTCAACCACACTTTCATTATGTTCAAGTATAGTGTGATTAACAAAATGAATAAAATCTAAACCATGATAACCCCTTTGTTCGAAACGGTTAATATCGAATAAAAGAGTAGGGATGGAATACCAACAATGTTGAAAATATTTTGATAAAAGACCCAACCGGGTTGCCTCCACAATGCATGCATCCCTTGATAACCTTCCCATAACATGAAAAATTATATCCTCACAAAGGAAACTAAATCCATTATTAGAAATTGTACCTCGTTCCATGGCGGAGCTTGAGCAGCAGAAGCGGATCTGGTCGGAGCTTGGCAGAGTTGGTTTGTAGATTTTTTGTGAAATTTGCCAAGTCCCAAATAATATATCCCTCTTTTATCTTGACTCTTTAATAAAAGATATAAATATATTTTGAGTTTTTGTAGTTAAAGGTAAAGGTTAACTTTAATTAACCTTTACCTTTAACTTTAATTAACCTTAACTTATTAGGTAAAAAAATAGTGAAAAAAGAGAAAAACAATGCAATGAAACGATGAACCCAATTGACAACTTTAATTAACCTTTATCGAGGATATGGAATTTCAAGATCTGCCCAAGATCTTTCATCGAGATAAGAAAACAACTTTAGGGTACAAAGAACTATTATTAAACATAAGCACATTAAAGGACACGGTGGCTGAGTAAAAAATGTCTCTTGACATTAAAGCGAGCACAGTCACATGTCTTTTGATCCTCACTAACTTTAATTATACTAACTTTAATTATTAGACATTATTTAATGAAAGGTATATCTTTTTAAAGTTAAAAAAACACAGGACTCTTGACATTAAAGTTAAAAAAACACAGGACTCTTGACATTAATACTGCATTTTCACATTTGGAAAAAACACCTTCCAAAATCCACACTTTTATATAATCCTATGTTTCATTATGCCCTTTGATGTTTTAGCATTATGAATGTCATGATCATGAACTTCGGTATTCCTTAATTTGCTAAGAACTGAAGAGGCATGTCTTAAATATGAATGTTACTTGTGTTGCACATGGTCAACCATTTTGTACTAATTTGAATAAAATATTACAAGTTATAGTCATTTCCAATAAATAGATATTAATTACTTTTTATAAAATAATTAGACTAGAATCATGGATACTGATTTGGTAGAGTCGGATCAAAATGAGGTCAAGAAAAGGAGTCAAAATAGAGCCAAGAAGGGTCGGGGTTGACCGGGATCGTGAAAAGGAAGAAAAAACATGTTCCAGGGATTCCGGGCGAGTCGAACGGCGCCCAGGCGCAGCCAGATGCGCGCCTAAGCGTGGCACGCAGGAGAAGGGGTCGTGGCCACTGCTGGCGGCGCCCAGGCGTGGCCAGTCGGCGCCTGGGCGCGGGTCCGTCGGACACGTTTTTTCCTTATTTTTGGCATGTCTTGAGTCCTACTTTGATTAGAATTGTTTCCTATTGTGTTAGGAATTATTCCCTAGTTGTTTAGGATTGTTTTCCTAATTTGTTAGAGTTTAGACTTCTCCACCATTATAAATATGAGAACTACACTTGTAATTGATTGATGTACTCATTGAGAAATAAAAATGTAGTCTAGGTTGGCTCGTGGATGTAGGCAATTATGCCGAGCCACCTTAAAATCCTCGTGTTTTTCATCTTCATATTTAGGCTTAAATTTCTCATTTTTTTATTATTTTTCGTGCTCTGATGCCTACCATACCCTAACAGGATCCATCATAAAATAATTAGAGCGAAGTCCTTCTGTCGAAATTAAATGTGTTTTCTGATGCAATACGAAATCAAACCATCTAACTATTTGCTCCATTAGTTTTATCCTATATTTGATCTTTTTGATAGCATAAATCTGCCAAATATAATATCTGTGACACTGTTAATATTATAGTAACAATTATTCCTTGTCTTTATTTTACAAATCAAATGATCTTAATTAGTTTATGAGCTGGCAACTAATAACTTCAGGTTTATTTTTAATAAAAACTTAACGAATTAGAAAGCGCAAAATTTACTTTTAACCATAGATGTCTTTCACATCCCACTGTACCTATGTGTGTACGTAGTCTCTCACTCATTCAGTCATGTGTTAAAACTCATATGAAGCACTCAACTCATCTCACGGAACATACAAAGAGAGGAAATACAGATAACACCAGATGTTGTATAGATGTGAATAATGGGTGTCGAATCCACACAAAAATAATTCCTACTCCTAAATTTGCAGATAATAGTGAGCAGGGTCGAATCCACTTGGACTTGTTCAGATTTAATTCTCAATAAACGAATAAAATAAAAGAGGGGGGATTTTTAATAATCGATTAAACTAAAAATTACTAAAAATAAACTAAAAATTAAGAAAAGTAAAATTAAACAAGTAAACTAAATCAATAGATGGTGAGATTCTAGCCTAAGGAGTTATCTCCATTTTGATTCCAAGAGTCGATCATTGATGCAAAGATACTTCAATATTCATGAATAAATTGGCTATAGTTATTAACAAGCTCTAACAACCTAGTTTCTCCTTAATTTATCGATAACCAAAACAAGCTCTTTGATTAATTCTCTTATTGATTAAACAACCCTAAATAAGCTCTTAGGATTTAATTTAACAATAGCATTAAGAAATCGAGAAACATCAATTCTAACCAATAAACTCGCAAGGTCGGTTCATTTAGATTAGATCACATATTCACCTAACAACAGTCGAAAACTTGTCCATAATCAACGTTATTAACTGTCACAAATATTAGAATTGACCAAACAATTACGAATTTGGGATTCTAATTAGCTATATATTATTCCAACAATCAAATAACGGGCCCTTATTATTCAATTAATCAAAATAATAATATCAACAAACACAGAAAATATGCAAATACTCAAGAACAAAGAAGGAATAAACATAAATTATATCTCACAACTTTTGTAGAATCAAAACTTTAATAATCCTTGGCTAGAAATAAAATCTTTAGCAATACATCTTGAAAGAAAGAAAAACGCAGGAATTCTTTTTCCTCTCCATGAAAATAACGTGTGTTGTGATAATGTCAAAGTATGGAAGAGAAAACAAAATTCCAGCAAACCTAATTATATATATCTAGCCAAAAGACTCCTAACTAAATAAAACCATAATTCTAATCTAATAGGGAAATTAATTCCTTAATAGAATAAAATACTAATAAGACTTCTAGAAAAAATAGGAAAACTCCTAAAAAATAGAAAGACTCCTAGAAAAAAGGATTTTCTCTTCCTCATCACACTAAAATAACGCGTCTTCATCATTTTCTTCTTTTTCTCCATCTTTTTCTTGCTTTTCTTCTTCTTTCAAATTTCACCTATCAAAATAAAAAAAAACATATTAAATATCTATCATTTAAACTCAAATACCAATAAAAGAATAAAAGAAAGGTAAATAATATTGGCACTCCAAAAGTATTATTGGCACTCCACTATTCAATACAAATTTCTTTCTAAAAATACTGAAAAGTGGAGCTCCAATAATAATTTTTAAAGTGCCAATATCAACTCTCTAAAAGAAGTATATGAAAAATATGCATAAAATGCATACTAACATGAATCTTTTGTCTTTTAATTTGAAGGGATATATAGATGTAACTTGACTCCCATTATCGGACTTATGTAATTTCTTATTCAGTTATAAAATTTCCATTTAGCCAATGAAATAGATAAATAATAAAGGAAGAAGAGACTGAAAATATAGCTTTAACAAATTCAAAGAGTATTTGTTAATAGTAACAGGCCTTGTTAAAGTTTTAGTTATGCAACAAAGCAAATCACTACATGCGCTGAACTTTTCATCTTTTCATGAGATATTCATTAGCTTACAAAGTTGGATTCGATATGCTCACACATTTAAATGTTCTTGCAAACAATATAATCTGCACTCAACATAATGCAATAAGAAAAATTAAGCTACTACTTTCACATGCACACCCAAGAATCAATAAGCCCAGTGAGTATTTCTGTGCAATATTTCGCCTTACAGTCACATGCGCGTAAAATTAATCTAACAATATAGTTTGCATCCAATATGCACGAGCTTGAGCACAGATCAAAGTTATATTTATAGTGAGGAATTAAACTTTACAAGATTAGGAAAGTTGAAAAGAGTGTGTTTTTATTATTTGAATTTGAAGTTGAGAAGTTTCTAACACAAATAAGGATGAGTAAAAGTTATTTAACGACATTGACCATAAGTTACTGAAGTAATTGGGGAGCTGGAGTGTTCTGTAATTAAATAATTAATAGATTAATAGGTAATGGATAATGTTAGATAGATAGCTTGCATATATAAAGATGTATAGTGTGTTTTTTATCCCACATAGAAAACTTATTAAAGTTTGGAACACTATATAAAGAAGGACTCCACTTTAAGTTTAAAATAGAAACTTGGAGGGAAAATTTGAAGGAGACCAAAATATACATATTATATTGTTAGATAGATAGCTTGCATATATAAAGATGTATAGTGTGTTTCTTATCCCACATAGAAAACTTATTAAAGTTTGGAACACTATATAATGAAGGGTTCCACTTTAAGTTTAAAATAGAAACTTGGAGGGAAAATTTGAAGGAGGCCAAAATATAGATATATATATATATATATCAAAGACTTGGCACTTGGCCCTTGGACACGTGGCACGCGGACGGATCCAAGGAAAATAAAATATTATTTTTTAGTTATTATTTTCGGATCTATTTATTATTTTGGAACTATTTTTTATTAGTTTATTTGTTAAAGAGTTGCAATGCTTAAAAAATGATTTTCTAAAAGATGTCTTCTCTAAAATTAATTTCTGGAGTTATTTTGACTGAGTAGACACTTCCGAATTGGTGCAAACTTTAAAATTAAACTAGAATTTCAAACAACGCAACTATTCCGAAAAAGGTGTTTTATGTCTATATAAACGCATTTCCTTGTGCCAGATTTTATATCATAAAAAAATTACTACTTTCACTCTTACATATTAAAGTCTTTGAGTTGTTCTTGAATGGAGACTTCCGAAATTGCTATTCGTTAAGTCTCGGGTGGTTTGTCCTATCCTAGAAGTGAATTTGCATTTATCCCCAGTAGCAAACGTGTAGTGGGGGCAAATATCACTTTAAGGAAAGTGAAATCACGCTTCAAACCATAGAATATTATATTTATTTATAACAGATAATGGATTAATGTTAAAAAGGGTTGTTTAGTCAATTCACAATTGGAAAAAACAACTATGAGATCCACACTTTTGTAATAGTATAGACTAGTACAAAGCACGTGTGTTGCACGTGATTACCTAATTATTTTCACATTATTAGGAGAACTAATATCAAGATCTCATAGATTATTTTTTTTTTGAGAAATAAGAATTGGTTATAAAAAAATGTATAATTGCAGTCTACTTAATTTTTCTGTCCAAATATTTTTCATATGTATTTTGAACGCGACAAATAATACTCGTACTTTGAATTAACCCACTTAGTACACGTACTTCATATATCCTGTATTATGTATTCCATCAATGGTCTAGCAACCAAGTTGTAATTAACTTTTTGGTTGCAACTTAATTGCTAGAGAGAAATAGATCAAAAATGATGCAATCTAAAGATATCTTCAAAATTCCCACCTCCTTCAATATGGCAAGGCTGTTGGTGCAGGAATACAAAGAAATAATTGCCAAAGTAATTGTAATAACATTGTATTGTCTTTAATTAGCCTGTTTATATATCTAGGAGTTACTATAATAATTTAGAGGGAGTTATTGTATTGATTACATAAATCAAGCTCTAAGCAAAGAACTGAGAAGACATAGCTGCAGTATGGGCACATTTTGGAACCGTCATTATTCTTTTTTCCATCATGTAATAATAGCCTTTTTATTGCCACAATCATTACTCATTTATCAAGGAGGCAAAGTGTTGAAGGGCAAATATATCTTTTTAAGAAACACATTCAAGATCCACACTTTTAGTATTAGTAGTATAAAGCACGTGTGTGGCACGTGATACCCATATTTTTCTATAACCTTAGTTAAATTGATTTTAAGAACATACAAATGTTAGTTATAATAAAATCAAACTATAAGTAAAAGGAAGGTAAATGCTTGCACAAAAATTTTATCCAGATTCAATGTTAAACAAGTTCGGATAATTGGTATTTCTTTTCTTTTCTGTTTTCTTTCTGTAGTGGTGTTTTTGGTAGTTGCTTGCCCTTGTACCTTTTTGCTCTTTTTATCTTTGCAAATCTTGTTAAAGTATCATCTCCCCAACATATATCACCATATGTTGTTTCATCATCACATATAATTCGCAAGAATCGTTGGAAGTTTATTCAATTTGAATTGTCATTCAAGTATCCTTAAGAGAAGAATTGTAATCTTAATTTTCAGCACATAAATACTAAAATCCAAAGATAAAATGATCAATATATACCTGAATCATTTTTTCAGACAAAAGCTCTTCCTTTGAGTCAAAAAATGGATATTGTCTCACCCTTGCTTCAAATCGTGCATGTGGTTCTGATTTTGAAGTAGGTGACACTTCCTCATGGTCTGAAATATGATTATTCAATGTTGAGCATAAAACAACCTCCATCAGTTAGCAAACCAGAAACAAAGTAATTAAAACAACCTCCATCAGTTAGCTTTAGTTTCCATCTGATTAGAGGCACTCCTCAAATCAATGGTTGCTAACAAAGATAGAGGAAACCATTTGGCACAGATTAGAAATTTGGAGACAATTTCTTGTTAAATGTATTAGAAAGAGTTATAGGGACTTAGGAAGTTGGAAGGTTAAAAGTTTTTCTTTAATTAGGTGAATTATGTCAGCCTACATTCAGCAAAAGAATTTTACACTTGTTGAGAAGTTGAAAGGTTATTATTTTTCTTTCGTTAATTAAGTGCATTTCAAAAGATTTATTATTCATTAATTTGCAGATGGTGGGTATTCATTAATCATTAATTTCATAAACAAAGATAATTTATTTTAATTTTTAATTGTATAATTAGTAAGGATATATAAGTCAATTCACAATTGGAAGAAACACCAAATTATCCACAGTTTTAGTATAGTAAGTTAAATAGTAAGTATAGATAGATATATAGATAAAGATATAGATATAACTTTCGGATAACGAACAAGAAAACAAATTCCGTTCGTTCTTTCTTCAGATTACCCTGGTTAAGATCATACAATAATAATTAGTCTCTACCAAAAATGAGAACGAGTACTTGAACAAACTTTCAGATATAATGTACATAAATAATAAGCAATTTTAATAGTATACAGTAAATATGAAATCTTGAGAAAAAAACTATCTTGGAAGAGCAATAGTCAGTGTTCCAATGTTCATGGACCTAAGTTCATTTCTAAGTGTTGTTTAGAGTGGTTAATGTTGGAAACAGGTAGTTCAAAAATGTGTTAAAAACGACTTTAGACTACGAAATTCGAACAATATTCGTATCCGGGATACGAGATATTATTGGATATATATATTAATCTACATAACGGTAGATGTGATTAGCACTTTGAATTTCTCGAATCTGATTTCGGATGAATGAGAAATTGAGTGACAAAATGGGTTGTGTGAATATGTGGGATATTGCATATCATACATAAAGAATTGATCAGATTCCTTTTGATCGAATGACAGAAGATGAAAAATTAAACACGTGGGATCGCTGGCCACGATCACACTAGTATTCAATCTGATACTTAATCCGGTACTTCGTGCGCACTACATTTAATATGGTACTTCATATGTGCCAGTGAAAGGTAGTTGTTTCTGGTTGAACGGTTTACTGTTTCGACTTTACAGTCAAATGGCCAGCGGGTTCAGTTGAAAAGGCAGTTGTTACCTATGCGCAATACGGTTTGGTATTAAATGATTTTTCACATTCCAGCCTTCCCTTGGCTATGAAAGACATCCCCCAACTTTATTTTGCAGACACAACATTCACCATAGCATTGCATACTTTTTCAAAATTCTCTCGAGAATTTTAGGCAGAAATTTTGTTCGTAGACCCTAAGGTTTGAAGTGATTCTACCTCAAAGACGAATCATTGTATCTTCGGACACAATTGTACTGGCCCATACCACCTATGCAGGGCAATATTGTGTTAAGGACAGAGGGTTGATCATCGCCTCTATTCAATCAATTTCTATTTTGATTCAAATATCAATTTGCAATTTTCCAGTTCATTTCTAAGTTCCAGAAACAGATTGGTAAACAAAAATCATTATGTTAAGGTTTTTCAAAAGCATATTCACATTCCAGTTGAACTTCGAGTTCGGATTCCATAGGAGCTTCCAATTCAGTTCCACATCAAGATTGAAGCTGATTCCAGAAGAACTTACAGTTCAAATTTTGATTCATTCCAGAAGCATATTCAGATAACAATCTGGAACTTCCAATTTAATAGTTTGGAACTTCCAGTTTAGTCATATTTTCCAGAAGAAGATTGAAAGTACCAACAGTTAAATATTAAAAACTTTTTGGGAACGCTTTTAAAGAACTTGAAATATTGTACAAGTAAATAAATATCTATATTATACTGAAAGTGTGGATATCTTAGTGTTTCTTTCAATTGTGAATTGACACTTCTATCCTCCACTATCTATTGAAAATAAATACTACAATTTACTAAATATGAAATCCACCACTTTCCTATAAGAAATTAAAAAAAAAATCCCAAATTTCAATGTTTTCACCTTTTCAACTTCCTTGCACTACTACAAAAAAGACTATTACAACGGTTTTTCTTTTTCTTTTTACTTATTACAGTGGTTTTAACCGCTGTAATAGGGTATATATATTTTTTTAATTTTACCTTCTCGTTTGTAACCTTCCTGTACAAGATCAAAATTCAACAAACCAACACAACAAACCAGCACAGTACAACAGATTCAACAGAAACAACAAAAATCCAAAACTTCAATATAACAAATTCTTTCCTCCAACAACAAAATTTTATAATCTCCAACAAATGATCACATGTTTACGATCAACTAATTAAATTAATCACAATTTAAATACAACAAATCAAATCACAATTTACAAAAAATACATTACCCAATTTCTAATCACATTCGATAATGTATTGTGCCACTTCGCTACGTACTTCATCAATTTGCACTTGAGTGTAGAAGGAGCATCGACAATTATGAAAGTACTGCAAGATAGAGATTGTAAACCCAAATGACGTTTCAGTTACCTACCAAAGGTTTAATAACTTCAAAAAAGAAATAACTGAGTATTAGGATTATGCATACCGTAACTGGGATTGTAGATTCTTCGTGGCTAATAATCTCCTTCATGAATCTCATAACGAAGTAGCCACAATCTACGTCGTTTGTCTGTCGGGGGCACTACAAAAAGTAATCAAAGTTGTATTAGAACACTAACTTTTATACGAATAATCTCTTGAAACTAGAAAATACTAACCTTTATTCTAATCCATTTGCATGTCTCATTTTTTAATTTCTTCATGTTGCGATTTGCACGAAATATGAACATAGCCCTGTAAAAAAACAAACAAATATGTCAAAAACAAGCAAATATGTGAAATCTATGAAGATATATACACTTTAAAAATAATATTAAATATAATGGATACATTAATTGATTGAATGAAAAACTTACTGATTGATTTTTTCTTTCATGTCAAATCGGTTATCCAAATCACCGTGCAAAGAATCCAAATAATAAACGAGCTCTTGAAATGGATCAATCACAAGCAACAATCAATGTCTCCTAAAAAGCATTCAAAAGATAAGTTGAAAATTTGTTTTGCGTAACAAGTTTTACAAATTAAAGTTGGGTCTTTAGTAGCTCACCCGGTGTTGTAAGGTGCAAGAAATAATTTATTCATTTATGCACTCTCTGTCCTAGCATTTGCTATATATTATTTATATTCTTCTTTTTCTAATTCAAATTTCTCACGTGAGACAACTCTTGTCAAAACACTATAAAAGTTTCTAAATTATTTGAAAATTAAACTAACATTAATTACTATCCTTACTTAGATAAATTAATTTATTATCCTTTCTAAAATAATTTTATTAATTAAATTTTACTTATATAATTTTATTAACATCAGTTGATTTGAATTAAATAAATAATTTTAATTTTAATTTCTTGCCAATTATTCTAGAAAAAAAATGGCAGAGTAACAACGCAAAAATTTGTTCCAAGTTCTCGACTAATCCTTCCCCCAAACTTGCAACCAACAAAATTTGAATCTTTCAACCACAACAAACCCAACATTCTGATCTTTCACCCACAACAAACCCAAAATTTCAATCTCACTATACGAAAATATTGATCACCATTTGGATCACATAAAGCATCATATTTCCAGCAATTAAGTATAAATATTGATCATCAGTTGGATCAATGTACCCTAAACCACAAAATAACCACAATTTAATCCAAATTAAATGTAATTAACCCCTAACTAACCCAAATTAACCTTAAATTCAATCAAGTCCCTATTTCCCCTAAATTTTCCACAAAAATAGGCAATTCTCAAGAATTACTTATACCACAAAATTTTCTTCATATTTATCTAAAAAACACACCCCAAATTCGCACAAACACAAACACATAGCATAAACCCGTTACATTTTAGAAGAAATTTTCAATTTATAGCACAAACCCGAGACACATAGCACAAACTCTCTCTCTCTCTCTCTCTCTCTCTCTATATATATATATATATATATGTATGTATATATATTAATCTAAAAAACTTACCTCAAATTCGAACAAACTAAACTGAAATGGTGGTGGTGGAGGCGGCGGCGGTATATGGTGGTGTTGGTGGCTGCGGTGGTGGTGGTGGTGGCGATGGTTTTGAAATGGTGGTGGCGGCGGTTTTGAAGTGTAGAGAGAGGACGAGAGTAGAGAGAGAGAGAGAGAGAGAGAGATGAAATGGGGGGAGGGGGAGGCGGCCGAGTTTACTTTTATGAATTAGGGTGAATCGCTGCCTATTACAGCTTTGAACTGCTGTAATAGGTTTACCCTATTACAACGGTTCACCCTACTACAAAAATACACTATTACAGCGCACCTATTACAGTGGTTCATTCACCCATGAACCGCTGTAATAGGTACCTCCGTTCAGCAGTTTTACCAGAACTGTTGTAATAAGTGCGCTGTAATAGTATATTTTTATAGTAGTGTTGCTCTCTGAAAGGCATGAAATTAAGTTACATCTATCTGATTTAATTTTATTTTGGTCTTCCCACAAACAAGTCCATCAGTTCAGCATCAAATTAAGTAACCTCTATCTTATTTAATAAACTTTTGGTCTTCCCACAAACAAGAATTTATGCAAAAGCGTTTCAAATCCTAATGCATCATGAAAGGGGCACCCCACTTTCCATCAAATTGATGTCCAATTATAGCACTTAAAAGTTGCCCAATGTTTAATTTTCCATAGAGGTCTAAAAGTCTAATTCACTTGTAACCGATCTTGGGTAATACTACTATATAAGATAGGATTTTGTGAAGCTTAAGGGAATATGAGTCCTATGAGGCTTGGGCAAGAGAGCAACTTTAGAAGGTCTAGATATTACATTATTTCATGAGAAGCAGAAGAAGATGAAGATTGGGTTGGTCGGTGAACAAGTTATCAAATGCAGCATGAAGAATGGTGAAAGTGAAACTGTAGAGATTGTGCTCATACTTGAACAAACATATGGCAGCAAAATAAGGAGGAGGAGAATGCATCACAAAAAGGACGATTTCTCGTTTTGTTCATTCAAATATTATTATTTTATGATTGGTATTAATCTTAGTCTACAATTAAGCTTAGGGGGAATAGTTTAATTTGATATTGTTTTTTTTTATGTTGAATTAAATTTATGTTGTTGGCTTTGTTTAAATGCATGGTGAAAATCATTTCAATGAAAGATTGTGAAAGTGTTATAGATATGGATACGACAGCTTCAGAAATGTGACATAAATTTTCTTTTTTCGTTTTAACTTTTGCGAAATATGGAAATTGACATAAATTTATGTTGTGAGATGCTTTAGGATAATAACTGAACATTGTTTTTGGATTAAAGAAAAAATTTAAGTGAAAAATAAATAACACAGAAAATGTATTTTTAAGATATATAATGTTGCATAGAGTTTAGAAGATAAGACAAAAGTGTTTTATTACATTAAGGATGATTGAATGCAAAACAACATAAAGAGTACTAGAGTGGATTACTGTATGGTTAGTACATTTGATTGTGATTCTGATAAAAGATGAATTAGTGGACTAAAAATATGCATAATACTTATGGACAATACATTTTATTCAAATTGTCTTTTGTTTTTATTGTAGTAATTGACTGAATCTGAAAAGAAAATGATACTATTAGATATGGCTAAGATTTCATTTAGACTTGGACATCGAATGATTATATTATAAATTAGGCTAGAAAGATTTATGTCATATATACAAGAAACAATTATTGAAAATGAATTAGAAAAATACTCAGCACAAATGGAGATAGTGAACGCTTTAATAAAATTTGTTAATTTCTTTACAAATTGTAAAAATAAAAATTCAACAATTAACAAACGGTATCAGTATATATGTTGAATCAAAGTTCATCTGCAATGTATCCAATTCTTGGTAAACCTTTGCATAGATGAAGATTTATGTTAATGTTATGTCAATAATTATGATTAATGTAAGTTTAAGTGTCCGTTCCATCACTATGATAGTTTGAACTTTGAAGAGTCTCATCTGTTTCATCCAATGACAATTTGAAGAGTCACGCCAATTAATTAATTCAGAATTTGACGTACAAGTAAAACCTTTGTACCTAAGCTATTTTTTCCCCTAAAACCTGCTACAATTAAATGGCATTTAAGATACCTGCAACAATTAAGTGGCATTTAAGATACTAAAGAACGTTTAACATATTTTTACATCCATTATTGACTAAATGGATAGAAATTAATTGACCCTAATAATAAACTTTTTGCTTCGTCTTAATTACATATGCTAATGATAGAAATAGATTAAACAACATTGGCAATATTTGAAATAACTAAATGAAATATTTATAAGTTTTATGTTGTTCCAAAATAACTTTTTCATATTTCTAAATATTTTACTGTATAAAAACGATTTCCACGTACGAATGCACGTGCACTTTACTAGTACATGTAAAAGTGTGAGAATGAAAAAGAAAGATTGTTCATGCAATTTTATTGAGCATACTCGTCATAATTTTAATATTTTAAATCAATTTTTGTTAATTATTTTTTAGCATTATAATGTTAATTAAAATTTATTATGTGATACGAAGACCCCGAGCTCTAAATTATAAATGAACTACTCAGATTAGGTTAAAATTGAGAAAATTACATTTTTGGTCCCTAAACTTGTCGACTAAAATACATTTGGTCCTTCATGTTTTAGCCTTGACATATTTAGTCCCTCAACTTGTCAATTTTAGACACTTTTAGTCCTTACCGTTAGCTTTCCGTCTAAATTAACGGGACCTCACCCCGGGCCCCAATAATCAAAATTTGGGTTTTGTTAGGTTTTTCAATTTGGGTTTCAATTTTCAAATCAATTTTGCCTATGTGGACACATGACTTGCCAATTTGGGAAAAAAGAGACAAGTGATCAATTCTCAATATGCCATGTGGAAAATTGAATTAAAAATGATAAAAAAAAATTAATTAAAATAAAAAAATAATAAAAATAATAATAGAAAATTTAAGTTATATAATAAAAAAATTACAACACCAAAAACACCGATTTGTAATATGTAGTTTAATTTTTTTGCTATTTTTTAATTTCTTAAATTTATTTAACATGTTTCATAAATATTTCCTAACTTCAACTTTAATTTAATTTGAGATCCATTTTTAAATCAAATATTTTTCATATTTATTAACTTATATTGAGTAATATATTCCCTAACTTCAACTTTAATTTAATTTGAGATCCATTTTTAAATCAAATATTTTTCATATTTATTAACTTATATTGAGTAATATAATATTTTATATCGTGTCATATTAGAATATAAAATTAGTTTAATATATATAATCTTAAATATTTTCTAACTTTTAGATAGTTTTTTATTTTATATATTTTTATATTTTTATTTTTCTATTTAATTATATATTTAAATTATTTTTATCAGTAAGTTGAGGGATCAAATCTGTCGAGACTGTAATATGAGGGACCTGTTTTAGTCAACAAGTTTAGAAATGAAAAATGAATTTTTCCTTGTAGAATATGATGCTTAATAGGAGAAATGGAAAGTAAACTATGTAATCCTTTATATGTTCTGGTTGGTAACATTTGTATTCATGGTGTACGGTTCACTGGAGGGTAGAACGTACGTGGAGATAATGCCACGTAAATGATCCTATGGTTGACGTCTTTAATGGTAATATTCTTACATAGCAAAGATATATTGGTAATTTAGTGTTTATGCATAAAGGCATATCATTAATCAACTGTATTTATTGTGTGTATTTATTTATCAGTACTAAAGCAAAACGTCATAAAACAACAATGAGTCAAAAAGTGACTTATTAGGGAAAATTGCAATTTTCATCCCGTAAGTTGCTCACATTTCGATTTTGATCCCATTGAATTGGGATGTACCACATTTAGTCCCACAAGTCAAATAAAATCTCAATGTTGGTCCCATGGGCAAGTTGTCGTCTAAAATTAAACGGAACAAGGCGCGTGCACTGCACACTTCAGTTAGGAATAGTAACTAGAGGAAAAAATACACGTCTTTGACTGAAATGAGCTGAAAAAATTGGCTTACAAAAGATGAAAAATCAGATTGCCCATGGGACCAACATTGAGATTTTATTTGACTTATGAGACTAAATGTGGCACATCCATATCCAATGGGACCAACGTTGAGATTTTATTTGACTTATGAGACTAAATGTGGCACATCCCTATCCAATGGGACTAACATTGAAATTTTATTTGACTTATGGGACTAAATGTAGTACATCCCTATCCAATGGGACCAAAATCAAATAGTGGGGAACTTACGAGACAAAAACTGCAATTTTCTCTGATTTATTACATCACTCTTAATATAAAACAACTCTCATTTTTTTATAAAACAACTCTCAATGATTGAACTCAATGGCTCCTAAATAAGATAAGGCCAACGGATTGATATTGAATGGAAAATTGAATTTTCCAAAAAAAAAAAACCAAACGGTCATTTTTAGGTTTGAGTTCGGTTTGAATTGAAATTTCGATTTTCAATTCAATACGATGGGTAAATCAAAATGTAAACACCCTCTACTCTCATGATAGAATTAAATGGATGGGCTCTACCAAACATCAATTTCAGTCTTTCATTAATGGAACCAAACTGTGTACTATATACCTAACCATCTGGTCAAACCACATAATCCCTATTTATATATGTAAGAGATCAACATAAATGGATAACTGTCCTAAATTTGTTCATCTTTAACTCCATAGCTAGAGCTGCAGCAATTCAAAAAAAATGAACTTAGATACTTTCTTAATGTTTTTTATTAGCTTCATTCTACCATTCTTCTTATTCTTATTGATGAAGTACAAAAGATTTGGTATGGATTCAACAAGAAGGCTTCCTCCTTGTCCTAAAATGCTCCCCATCATAGGTAACCTTCATCAACTTGGAAAGTTGCCTCATCGATCCCTCAAAAACTTATCCAAAATATACGGCGATCTCATGTTCTTACAATTAGGATCAGTGCCTACTTTAGTGGTCTCATCGGCCGACATGGCCCGAGAAATCTTTAAGACACATGATCGCGTTTTCTCTGGACGACCCCTCATGTACGCTGCCAAGAAACTTAGTTACAATCGTTGTGACATCACTTTTGCGCCCTATGGTGACCTATGGAGAGAAACAAGAAAAATTGTGGTTTTGGAGCTCATGACCGCGAAAAGGGTCCAATCTTTCGAGGTAATACGTATTCAGGAGGTGACTCTCATGATTAATCGTATAGCTCAAGCTACAAATCCGGTAAATCTTAGTGAATTTGCGCTTTCTCTATCTAGTAACGTGGTCCTTAGCGTTGCCTTTGGCACAATGGGCAGTGTCGATGGCGAAAGAGATGGACACAGTCGTAAATTTCACAAAATTATTCATGAAATAGAATATTTGTTGGGTGAATTTAATGTTGCAGATTACTTTCCAAAGTTGGCATGGGTTAACAAATTCAATGGCCTAGACAAGAGGCTAGACAACAGTTTTCATGAATTGGACACTTTCCTTGAGAAAGTAATAGAAGAACATCTTGATCCAAACAGGCCTAAATCACATCACAAAGATATGGTTGATGTTTTACTACAAATCCAAAAGGATCCCAATCAAGCCATTACTCTAACAAAGGAACACATCAAGGCGGTTCTCATGGTATGTTTTTAAGGGTGTAAGTGAATCGAGTTTCAAAAATTCTGTTTGACTTTGATTTGATTGTTGATAGAGTTTCAAACGAGGTTTAATATAGTTGAACACGAGTTGAAGTCGAGTAGCATGATATTTTTTACACATATTTTACTACTTTTTGAACTAATTGAGCCCAGAGTCGGGCTTCAAATCTTACCGAACATACAAATGTGTTGAAGTTGTTTGTTATGTTAAACGAATCGAGCTCAAACGAGTTTTTAAGTACTGATCTGTAGTGAAGTATTGAATAACTTGATTTGCTTTCCGCCCTCTATGTATTTTTTGTTTTTCGTTAATGACATCAATTACAAACTCATCTCCTCAAAAAATAAAAAATACGGCATGTAAAATGTCTAAAATACCCGACTATAAAGAAGTGTAAAAATATATTCTAATAGTGTTTTTTGTGCTAGTTACATTCTAATAGTGTTAATTACACCACCTTCCCCCCATTATTTTGTCTAATTACAAACTCCTCCCTCGCTGCTCTTTCCAAAATTTTATTTTCCTTTCCATTATAAAATTCTTGTTTGAAGCTCTTTCGCTTGCAATACCGGTCAAGTTTTAATCGTGCCGATCATGGCTTTAAATATTAAATTAAGAAAGTGCTCAGAATTGATTTTTATGCTTAAAGGACGGAGCTTAGATGAACTTTTAGAGACTCGTCTCTACTCGAGTATTGAGTGGCACTATTTGTTTTTCAACTCATAAAACTAAAGTCCTAAATTTATGATTTGAAATTGCAGGACATATTTGTGGCTGGAAGTGACACTTCAGCAGCAACAATAACATGGACAATGGCAGAACTCATGAGAAATGCATCGGTTAGAGAAAAGGCCCAAAAAGAAGTGAGAAATATTGCCAACGGGAAACAAAAAATAGAAGAAATTGATATCCCGAAACTAACATACCTAAATCTAGTCATAAAAGAGTCTTTGAGACTCCATCCACCTGTCCCATTACTTGTCCCTAGAGAGACCACACAAAAGTGCACCATTGACAATAAATACGAAATTCCTGGGAAAACGAAAGTATTTTTCAATGCAGTAGCCATTGCCACTGACCCAAAACACTGGGAAAACCCGGAAAATTTCTGGCCAGAGAGATTTACAAATAGCGGGGTTGATTATAGAGGGCACCATTTTGAGCTATTACCATTTGGTGCTGGGAGAAGAGGTTGCCCTGGAATGAATTTCTCGATTGCACTTGTTGAGTTGGCGCTTGCAAACCTTTTGCTTTGCTTCAGTTGGGATCTTCCGGAGGGGATTTCACCACAGGATCTTGATATGGAAGAAGGACCTGGGCTTACAATGCATAAGAAAACTCCTCTTTGCTTAGTAGTTTCACCTGTAAAAATGTATTAGGAAAATGATGTGTTAGGAAAATAAAATTTGAAGAACAATTTCTGTTTAATTTGCATATGTATAAAATGGATTTTACCAATGTAAATTGTTGAGAATAAATCATACTTATACATATAGAAGTGAAATAAACTTATGGATGTCGTAATGAAAAATACGAAGAATTGTGATTGAATCAATTAGGACTTGCTTGATTTTTATATTCATATCGGAAGTAGTAT
The DNA here is from genome assembly GCA_019426215.1 of Buddleja alternifolia. Lineage (NCBI taxonomy): Eukaryota > Viridiplantae > Streptophyta > Magnoliopsida > Lamiales > Scrophulariaceae > Buddleja > Buddleja alternifolia. Next base: position 44,849,818 of record CM033391.1, on the reverse strand, counting down.
TGTTGTGAATTCATAATCTATCTATGATTCCACCAATTAAATGATCCATTGGGAATAATATAAAATTAAATGATTTAATCCATTCATCTCTGGATCCATGTTTTCTTTTATTGACCTCATAAAAATGTATTAATTGTAAGTATATATTCAACCTCTAGTGGTGGGTGTTTGGCTCAATTGCTACTAGAATTAACACTAAACTAGCTTACCCATGAGCGCATCACCCAAATGGAACTACATGTGGAACATTTGACATGTAAGGAGGAGAAAATTTATTATGTTTGAAAATTGAAAGAGGTAGAAAAATATTATAAATACTATCAAAAATGTATTAACCCAAGTCTCGAGAACAATTCCAATTTTATAGCGCAACTTACCAAATATAAACAATTGTCATAATATTTTCCGTCGTGTTTCTTAGGCCCAAAATCAAGAGATTTTTTCTGCAAACATGGGTACGCTACCTATAAATATAGGATAATTTTCGAGATTAGGTTTATCACACTTTAGATAGTTTTTTGTAATCTCTGTGTACCTCTTTTAGATAAAGAATTACATTTTTCGTCCCATAATTTTGCTGTAATTTAGTTTTATTCTCATTCATTAAGGAATTATCATATTTAGTCCCATAATTTTCAAAACGTAACCAAAGTTTTCGTCCAAAATTTAAAGGTCAACGCCGTTAGTCAACATTTTGACTGATTCTTTAAGGAGATTTTGTATGCAAGTGACACGTGATATTGAATAAAAATATCGTAATAATGAAAATAATTCGTGTGTGAGTGTATTTACGCACGACGCACTCACGCACGAATTTATTGACTAACGTAGTTGACCGTTAAACTTTGGACTAAAATTTCGGTTGTGACTAGATGTGAGACATTTTGAAAGTTATAGAACTAAATATGAGAAATTCATAACAAATTTGACCAAAAAATTGGACAAAGTTATGGAACGAAAAATGCAATTTTCCCTCTTTCAGAACATATAAAATTTTAGGGGAAATAGTTATTTTATCCCATATGTATGCCCTTTTATAATTTTGCTCTCATTAATTACGGGATTTTCACAAATGTGTCCCATAACTTTCAAAATTCTCTGATCTTAATCGAGTTTTTCCTCCAAAATTTAATGGTCAACTCCGTTAGCCAACATTTTGAACGGATCTTTGGGGAGATTTGCTCATTACTAGCACGTGAAATTGAGTATAATACATATGTGAGTGTATTCATGGACGAATTCTCCCAATAAATAAAAAAGGTCAAAATATTGACTAATAGAACTGACCATTAAATTTTGGACGAAAAATATTGGTGGTACAAAATGTGAGAATTTTTAAAAATGTGAGAATTCTATAACAAATTGGACCAAAATTAAAAAAAGTCAAATATATGGGATTAAAATACAATTTTTTCAAAATTTATCGTCCTCCCTGAAGACATGGTCTGGGTTTAGGTGAATCACATTAATCTTTGTGTTTGTTCTTACTTCATTCTGACCCTATCAATTAAAAGCATTAATCCCTTGAGGAAATCTTTTAACTCAAATCAGGCTTTGAGGATCCCAAATGTAATTCACGAAAATTACACTTGGGATCGGATGAAACCCATTTAGAGACAGAGCCGATGGAGGGGCTAGTGGGAGTACCCGCTCCACTCAACTTTGAGAAATTATTTTTTTCCCTATAAATTTTTAGTATTTAAACTTTCGCCTGCCCCTCCCCCAAAATTAAAAATATCAAGATTAATCCCAATTTTTTTATATTCAACCCCACCTCCCCCAAATCTCAAAATCTCAAATCCTGGCTCCTATCCCTGAACTTATTCATAGCTAAAATTTCCCCCACCTTACTTATGCAATGTAACAATGCTGAAAATTCAGATTATATAATATCATTGCATGTTCCAACATCACAGAAGTATATATATATCTACTATAACAAACAAATATTAAAAAAAAATGCGCCATTAATATTAAATCACTCTAGTCTAACGGGATAAGAAAACCACCAAAGAACAAAAGCACAAAAAACCAAGACTATTGGGATTAGATGAACAGCTTTCTCTCCAAATGAAGATTTTGGAGAGATATCCTTCTTTGCAGTATCATCAGATATGAGATCATTATTGTTATAAGTACTCAAAAAATCGTCAGAAACTAAACCTTTTGCTGATTCAGCTGGAGAAAAGCTTCTAGCAGACGAATAATAACTCGTCGATCGATGCATACTTTCTTGAGAACTAGTGATAGACATATAGAAGATATGTAAGCATATGTGGGATGTATGTGAAAACTGCAGAAGAAGATGAGTTTTTACGGAAATTTGTAGGGACTTATTATGTTTTAAATAGGGGTGGCGAGTGAAAGCTAATTTGCATTTTGGCCCCCCAATTGGATGGGAGTTGAGCACCTTTGGCCCCAAGTTTTATGGGCTCTACATATTTAGTCTCACAGTTTAATTATTATTGTGCACTTCGTTCACTTCATTAGTTTTTTGACGGAATCATTCATGTGAGTGTTATGTGACCGTTAAGCCTACTATTGATTTTCGGCAGGAAAAACTCGTGTAAGGGACACATGGGGGGCGGGCCGGGGTGGGGGAGGAATTGATCGATCATTTAGTGGCTTTCATATGATTTTTTCCTCTATAAATCAGCGGAACGAATAGGCACGTGGCACTCACGTGACAATTTGTCTAAAAATTAACAATGTAGACCAAATTTACAATAATTTTTAAATTATGGGGCTAACTATACGGAGCAAGTAAAATTTGAACCAAAATATGCTCAACCCCTCTTTGATTGGACTAAATGTACAATTCTGAAATTACCTTTGCTTCTTGTGATTCGATGGACAAAATATGAAGAACAAAAAAAAAGTGTTTTGACTTTTAAAATTGGAAGAGGATTTGAAGTGTGAGAGAATCAACTTGTAACGTAATTAAAGGCATGCATGTGGCGATTACTATTTAAACGGGTTTATTATTTTTTACCCTCTTTGTTAGTCCGAAGTTGCTGAACATTCCCTCTTGTTCAAACAATAGGCAAAAACACCCCTCTATTTTTTTAAACCCCTCTCAAAACTCCTTTTCTGTTAGAAACTTGTTAAAAATATAGCATTTAAAACATCCCTATATATTTGCTTTGTAGTGAACTTTAACCCAACAAATAGGGCAAAGGTGTATGGATGTTTTAAGGGCTATATTTTTATCAAGTTTCTAACGATAAAGGGGTTTTACGCTGGATTTACATAAACAGATAGGTATTTTTACTTATTATTTTAATAGAAGGGGTATTTAGTAATTTCGGACTAACATAGGGGTAAAAAATACTTATCCCCTTTTAAACAAGGTGGATTTATGTATCCATTTCTTTTTTAATATTTTTGGCCCTGTCTAGCTTTTGTAGGGTTTGGCAGGAGTTGAAATGCATATAAATTTTGACAAATTCAAGTCCATGAACCCAACCAAATCAAGTAGCTAGCTTTAATATAATGGTTGATCAATGAGGAATCAATGCACAAAAAATATAATTTAAAAATAAAACCAAAGCAAGAAAGTGAGATAGCGATTTACGTGGTTCGACAAATTGCTTATGTACGTTCATGAACCTATGCTAGAGAGATTTTTATTATGTATTAGAGTTGATCAATTACAAAAATGAACAATACAACTAAGTACTTATATATCAAAGCTAGGAGATTAAATTGCACAAACCCAGAAACACATTAGGTAACTCATTCTTGCCAAAAAAAAAAATAATAAAAAAAAAAAATCGGAGAAAACACGCCATCAGGTTGTTGAGGCACGCTACAGCGCCAACTGTTGGACAAAACTTCACCAAAGTATCGAATGCTAACAACGAACAGATGATTATGTCGAGGCGAGAGAAACTCAGAGAACTCTCTATCCTTAACGCTAAATTGCCCCGCCTAGGTGGTACGATTTATTGCAATAAGCGTCCCAAGATATAACAATATACGTTCTGAATTCGAAACCACTTCAAATTCCAGAACCGAACGAATTTTTTCACCACTCAAACTCTTGAGAGAATATGAGAGAAAGAGAGAAGCTTATAATGCTTGGTGTGATTTTTCATTCAGCTTGAGGGGCCAATTTATAGGCTTGGAAATCCGACCAACTAAATACGAGAATTTAATTAGAATTCTGTTACTACTACCAACGTTTGAACGTTAGCCAAGCATCATTTGAACGTTGAGCAAAAACGTATTCTGCTGTTAACACAGCAAAAGCATTTCTGACTCAGCATTAAACATGGTCAACGTTCGAACGTTAGAACCCCAACGTTTGAACGTTGGATCTTCTAGAAGACTATTTCAAAAAATGAACACACGTGGCCAGTGTTTGTTCAATCTCAATTTAACGGGTCAGATTCTCAACTATTGGATAAATTGTTAATGGATCAATTTTTGTGGGATTAATTTTTGTCCAAAAAATTAATATCTTGCAAGCCCAAGCCCATGTCCTAAGGCCAACGACCCACGACCTGGACCCAAACCCGATCCCAAGCCCGATCCCGAGCTCGAGCCCGGTCCGATCAGGGCAGACAGATGGACGACAGAGGCGGCGTGCGGGTTGGCTAACCAAGGCAAGCCTAGGTCCTCTCGCTTCCACAAAATTGTGGTGACCCAAAGGTCCAACCCATTACCTTAAGGTAATTGTATATAAATCAATTACAACTTTGACCCATTTCCTATGTGGGATAACCCACTTCAAACATCTCACTTTGCCACTTAATTTCTTATTCGTTTTAAATCCGATTTGAGAAATTCGAAGTGCTAAACTCATCTACTCGGAACGTAGATTAATATTATCCAATAATATTTTGTATCTAGAATACTCATGGTGTTCAATTTTTTTATGCAAAAACCATATCCAACACACTTTTCATAAACCAGATATCCAATAATCCCCCACTCGAATGAAATTAATGCAATGCATGATCTCAAGAAATCAGACAAAAAATTATCACATCAGAAGAGGTAGCTTTTAGTTTTGAACCTTTCTTAGTGAGATATCATCGGATTTACTAGGCTACCCAATGAATATAATATCTTGAATTCATCGGCCGTTCATGTAAACCCAAACAATTATATTCACATGATAAACTCTCAATAGTTTTAATTCTCACTGTTGGGCTCATTTTGGCCGTGAGACCCGTTCTTGGATTCATAAGTGTTTAAATTTTACTCAATGTTGAGGCGGCCTACACCTCACACTTTCATAGGTGACTCCATATTAAAGAGTATCCTTCCCTAGTCCACTTTATTTAAACAGTATAGGAATCATTAAAAGCCCAGCTTAACCTTTGCTACAACTTGCAGGGGGCACTTCTTTATCCTAAGCAATGGGTTTGGAGTTTAGACTCCTAAGTGCCTTACTAAATTTTCACAACTTAGTTGTCCCATTGAACCAAGATCTTGGGATCTCTAGTCAACATGGTTGGGTTTCTGTTGTGTCAATTCTTAATTTGTAGTCTTTAATCCTATTGCTCTTGATAGGCAGTATATTTGATCTCTATGCAATCCTTTCATCAAAGGATCTGTAATATTCTTCTTTGATTTCACATAATCAATGGAAATAATCTCGTTAAAGATCAACTACTTAATGGTATTGTGCCTACGACAAATACGTCTAGACTTACCATTATACATACTACTCTGTGCCCTTCCAACTGCCGCCATACAGTTGCAATGAATTAAAATGGGAGGCACAGGTTTTTCCTAACAGGGAATATCTTCTATGAAATTCCGTAGCCACTCAGCGTCTTCGCCAGCTTTATCTAAAGCTATGAATTCTGATTCCATTGTGGAACAGGCTATGCAAGCTTGCTTAGATGATTTCACGACACCGTTTCTCCACTAACAGTAAATACATACCCATTTGTGGACTTAGAGTCATTTGTGTCTGATATCCAATTATAATCGTTATATCCCTCTATTACAATTGGATATATTCAGTAGTATAATACATAATCTTTAGTAAATTTTAAATACTTAAGAACTCTAGTTAAAGCATTCCAATGCTCTACAATAGGATTACTCGTAAACCTACTCAACTTGTTTATAGAATAAGCTAGATCAGGGCGAGTACAATTCATGATATACATCAGATTTCCAATGACCCTAGCATATTCTAATTGTGATACGAGTTCGCCATAGTTCTTGCGTAGATGAACGCTCAAGCGGTGCACTATCGCTTAGAAGAAACTTTTCCAAAACTATCTCAACATAATGAGATTGTGATAAGACTAGTCCTTCAGAAGTCCTTAGGATTTTAATCCCTAATATGACATCTGCAAGTCCCATATCGTTCATGTCAAAATTCTTCTTTAACATTCCTTTAGTATTCATGATAATTTCATGATTACTATCCATAATCAACATGTCATTGACATATAGGCACACTATGACATATGTGTTATGTGTTTGTCTAACATACACGCACTTGTCACGCTCGTTGATCTTGAAACCATTTGACAACATCGTGTTATCAAATTTTTCATGTCATTGCTTTAGCGCTTGTTTAAGTTCATATAATGACTTCACAAGTTTACATACTTTCTTCTCCTTTCCAGGAGCAACGTACCCCTCAGGTTGTTCCATGTATGTTTCTTCATCTAATTCACCATTCAGGAACGTAGTCTTAACATCCATTTGATGTATCTCAAGGTTATGCAGTGCGAAAATAGTGATGAATAATCTTATGGATGTTATTCTCGTTACCGGAGAATAAGTATCGAAGAAATCAAGACCCTCTATTTGTCGGTATCTTTTAACTACCAAACAGGCCTTGTACTTATTAATAGTTCCATCAGTCTTGTTCTTTCTCTTCAAAATCCATTTACAGCCCAAAAGTTTTCTTCCCTTTGGAAGATCAACCAACTCCCAAGTATAGTTGTGCAAAATAGACTCGATTTCACTAGTGATAGCTTCTTTCCAGAGTCGAGTATCTGGACTGGACATAGCTTCCTTAATCGTCCTTGGTTCCCCTTTTAATGTATATGATACAAAATCAGGACCAAATAATTTTAGAACTCTTGCCCTTTTGCTACGACGTGGTTAGGATTAGAATTACTCATACATCCATCATGTGTTCTTTTAAGAGGACCTTGTTCATTTCTTTCCTTACTTGAAAAGATATCCTAAAAAAATGAAGCATTTCTAGATTTCATGATAACACCAGAAATAGATAGGCGCTACCATTAAGAGCATAACCTATGAATATCCAGTCAATAGTTTTAGGCCATATCTTCACTTGTTTGGGTTTGAGTACTTCTACCTTAGCCAAACCCCCTTACACTTTGAGGTACTTGTATGAAAACTTTTGACCTTTCCAAAATTCGTACGGAGTCTCACTTCTACTTTTGTGGGGAATCTTGTTAAGAATATAGTTGGTTGAGAAGATCGACTTCCCCCATAAATTTAGCGGTAGTCTAGAATTTACCAACATCGTATTCATCATTTCTTAGAGAGTGCGATTCTTTCGTTCAGCAATGCCATTTGATTGAGGTGAATATGGTGCTGTCATTTGATGAATAATTCTAGAGTTGGTACAGAATTCATCAAAAGGCGCTCCTTATTCTCCACCTCTATCATTCCGGATAACTTTTATCCTTTTCTCAAGTTGATTTTCAACTTTGGTTTTGTAATGTGTAAACACTCCAAGCGTTTTGTCTTTACTTCTTAGTAAATATACATAACAATACTTTATGCAATCATCTATGAACGTAATGAAATACTTTTTTCCATATCTAGTTTGCACAAACTTCAAATCATAGATATCACTGTGAATAAGTTCTATAGGTGCGGTGTTTCATTCCACTGAAGGAAATGGTTGTTTGACTAGCTTTGCCTCAACACAAGTCTCGCATTATGTTCTTTAAAAGTTGGTAATAAGTTCAAGTTGACTAATCTTCGAATAGTATTATAATTTACATATCCTAGTCTAACATGCCACAAATTAGAATACTCAAGCAAATAAATAGAATTCTCAATACTTCTATTACTTGCGTTTTCAGTTACAACAAAGCGGATTACATTCATTACATTCATTTTGAAAAGGCCCTTCTCAAGGTAACCCTATCTAACATAAAATCCTCTCTTTGTTAAAGAAAACCTATCAGACTCGAAGACTATCTTGAACCCATTCTTGACCAAAGCTGAACTGGATACCAAATTCTTGCTAATTTCTAGAACATGCAGAACTTCAGTCAATGTCAGTTCTTTGCATGAAGTCATCTTCAGCATGACTTTTCCCATTCCGACCACCGGAGACTTGGCCGAGTTTTCCATAAATAGTCTTCGCCCTTCAGTTGGGGTATACGAGAAAGGCCCCCTATCTGAACAGGTATGGCGGGTAGCCCCAATGTCAATAAACCATTCCCTTTGGGTTGTCCACCAAATTGGCTTCGAACACGACATCAGTGAGATCAAGATCAGTCAGATCGGTTGGCAATTGACTGTCGGACAAGTCGTCGATCATTTACCTTAGACATCATCCATAGCTAGGTGAACCTGGTTCTTGCCTTTGTTCTGGTTTTCACCAGAACCCTGCCCTTGAGACTTATTTTTCTTGGGTTCTTTGCAGTCTCTAGCCCAGTGTCCAGGATGGCCACAGTTGTAATAGCCCAGTGGGAATTCCCTTTGGATTTTCCTTGGAACTTTCTTTTTTCGGTTTGAGCTTTCCGGAACCTCTGCGATGTTTGCCATCGTTTGCACCGGAGGCTACTTATCAGAAACCCGGTTGTCTTCCTCGATTCTGAGTTGAACAACCAAGTTTTCCAGATTCATCTCCTTTCTCTTGTGTTTCAAGTAATTCTTGAAATCCTTCCAAGACGACAGTAACTTCTCAATGATAGAAGCTACTTGGAAGGTCTCACGTAGAGCCATGTCCTCAGCGTGAACTTCATGAATAATTATCTGAAGCTTTTGGACTTGACTTGTCACGGACTTAGAGTCCACCATCTTGACGTCTAAGAACTTTGCGACCACAAACTTCTTTAATCTGGCGTCCTCAGTTCTATACTTCTTATCCAGTGCCTCCTAGAGTTATTTAGCAGTTTTCACAGACAAATAAACGCTATAAAGCGAATCATCTAAAAATCATCTAACTCGCTGAGGATGTAATTCCTGCAAAGGAAATCACAGTTGTGCCAGGCATCATATGCCACCCTCAGTTGGTTGTCAATCGAATCCTCCGGGACATAAGGACCATCCTCCCTCAAGAACATCACCAGGTTTAAAGTGGTGAGATAGAACAATATCTTTCGTTGCCATCTCTTGAAGTCAACCTCGCCGAAATTTGACGGCCTTTCAGCCTGAGCTGGAATAACTAGATTAACTGGTGGAACCATTGGTGGATTAATTCCAGAGCCAAAATCGGAACCGGAACCGGAACCAGATTCAAAATCGAAATCAAAATCAACACCACCACCGGATCGAATACCGAGACCAAGACCACCACCCGATCCAAGACCATAATCAAGAGTAGCACCATCAACATCACCCATATTAGCCATATGATCAATATGACAGATTTGAATAACAACAATTTAGCGTTAAATTTGTTGGACAAAACTTCACCAAAGTATCAAATGCTAACAACGAACGGATGATTATATCAAGGCAAGAGAGAACTCTCTATCCTTAAAGCTAAATTGCCCCCTAGGTGGTACGGTTTATTGCAGCAAATGTCCCAAGATGCGTCTCAAGATACAACGATATACATTCTGAATTCAAAACCACTTCAAATTCCAAAACCAAACGAACTTTTTCACTACTCGAACTCTTGAGAGATTATGAGAGAAAGAGAGAAGTTTAGAATGCTTGGTGTGATTTTTCATTCAGCTGGAAGGGCCTATTACAGGCTTGGAAATCCGACCAATTAAATACGAGAATTTAATTAGAATTCTGTTATTGCTGCCAACGTTCGAATGTTAGCCAAGCAACATTCGAACGTTGAGCAAAAACGTATTCTGCTATTAAGACGGCAGAAGCGTTTCTGACTCAGCATTAAACCTTGTCAACATTCAAACATTAAAACCCCAACATTCGTACATTGGACCTTCTAGAAGACTAATTCAAAAAATGAACACACGTGGCCAACGTTTATTCAATCTCAATTTAACGGATCAGATTTTCAGCTATAGGATAAATTGTTAATGAATCATTTTTTGTCCAGAAAATTAATATCTTGCAAGCCCATGCCCATGTCCCAGACCCGACGGGCGGATGGCGGCGGCGGCGCGCGTGTGGCTAACCAAGGCAAGCCTAGGTCCTCTCCCTTCCACAAAATTGTGGTAACCCAAAGGGCCAACCCGTTACCTCAAGGTAATTGTATATAAACCAAGAGGTAAATGCAAAAAAAAACCCCTATGTTATTCCCAATCTGCAAGAAACCCCCCTGTGATAAGGAAATAGCCTAAAACCCCCCGCAGAAACCAATAAACTCAGCGAAAAACCCCCTCTCCGTCAAATTTTAACAGAGTTTGTATAGCACGCGCGATTGTGCGACTGAAAATGAGTTTGCATGCTTTTTTGTGGTAGTTGAGGTTGGAAAATGACATTTATACCCCCTTTAGTATTACATATATGTTTATAATCTTTCCACAATAACCCATTTTCACTCTATTCTATCCCCTCACCCCCTCAATAAGCTGCTCTCGTTCACTATTTCATGCAATAAGGTAAATAATTTTTTTTTATTTCTTAACTTTTAATACTGGAATATAATGTAATGTTCTCTATTTGTACGTAATTTCTTACGTAAAATTAACATATAATATTGTATTGTATTTTATGAACTTTAATATTTCTATAACAAAACACATTCCAATAAAGAGGCCAACACCTGAACAACAAAAAAGAAAGAAAAACTGCAAAAGAAAGTCAATTCACACTTCATTGCTAAATAAATTGTTCATACAAAAAACTGATTGCAAAATAACTGATTATCCAACCAAAATCAGTTTCCCTCAACAAAAAGACCATGTATGAATAGCTTCCACCAACAAATTCCAAAAACAGACACCACAATCTAACACAATGTATTCAACATTACCAAATATCCAAAACAGAACACAAAGATTGATCATTTTATAAAACTTCCAATTACGGCCTATTAAGACCTTTCTTAACAACTTTTGGCACATTTGATATTCCATTTGAATGTCCTACACTTGAGCTTGCCGCCCTGGATGTTGAAATACGAGTAGATGGATTCCATGACTTCTTAAAAGCAGAAATTGATGTTGAGGGTCCCTTTTCCTTTTGAGCTTCAGGTTGAGGTTGAGGTTGAGATTGAGATTGATGCCTCTTCAGTTTGGGGCATGACTGCTTCCTTGACTTTGGTGGTTTAGGAACACTTGATTCTTGTGTAGGGAGATGAACATCTGTTATTGGACCTTGATCTGCAACACTTGATGCAGTTTGTGAGGGTTGTTGATGCATCTACAAAATTTAAAGCAATTACACAATTGACAATTAATTGAAAGACTAGCAAATGACAAAAAATGACAAGTAATTGAAAGACTAATAAATGATAATCACCTCAAATTGTGGATCAATTCTGGTTTGATCTTGTTCCCCATCAGTAGCAGCTCCAAACTAAAAAAAAAAATGACAAGTTGTTGAGAGAAGAGTAAATGACAATGAAATGAAAATGAAAATAATATACATGTTACAGAAAAATATGGCTTACAGGCTGTTCTTCTTGGGCAGCTTCAGATTCCACATCATTTTCAGTTTCATTTTCCCTAGCATTGTTATTCTACATAAAAACAAGGAAAAATATAGACACAAATAGTCCCTAAAGTCATAATTTTGTCTCACTTATAGTCCCTAAAGTATTTCATTTGTCTCACTTACGTCCCTAAATTAAAATTTGTTACGATACCGTCCCTAAAGTCATAATTTTGTCTCACTTTAGTCCTTTTAGGTAAAAATAATTCCGTTTTTGGAAAGTTTTTGGAGCTTCTCGGTTGTGCAGACAGCTGTGCGCGTCTTCACAAGAAAATTCATAACTAATTGTAGAAAGCTCGGATTCATGAACCGTTTTCTTCCTATGAAACTAGACACATAGGGCTATCCACAAATATATCTCACATACTCAGGAGATGTCTAGAATAAAGCATATTTGTATTCAAAGTTAAAGAAAAATCTGTCAATTTTCAAAACAGCTGTGCGCGTCTTCACGAGAAAATTCATAACTAATTGTAAAAAGCTCAGATTCATGAACCGTTTTATTCATATGAAACTAGACACATAGGGCTATACACACATATATCGCACATACTCGGGAGATGTCTAGAACAAATCAGATTTGCATTCAAAATTAGTGAACAATCTGTCATTTTTCACTAACTTTGAATGCAAAACTAAACAAAAACATGATGCAATTACCTTGAAAGTTGAATTAGGATGAGGTGGATTTGTACATGTGAATTTGTTGTGCCCTTGTTGTAAGCAAATACTACATGTATGTGTAAGCCCCATTCTTGATACACAAGTAGGATCTTTTCTATCATTCTCATCTCTCCTTCTCACCTTCCTTGGCCTTCCAATCCTTACCTTCACATTTGGAGGATCTACCATACCCAATGGTGACTCCTCAAAGTCATGCATACCAGGCACAGGGTTGATCATGTGACTATACACCCTCATGTAGCAATCTTTCTTCAAGTAATCATCAACATAGTCATCATATTCCAAATTGTGGTAGTTGAGAGATGCAATAGCATGACAACAAGGATAACCCACTAACTGGTACATGCCACAACTACAATGTTTGTCATTCAAGTACACAATGTGATTCTCCATGAAGTGCCTCACCTCAAATTTATCATCCCATGCCCATGTAGGAAAACAGTTTTTACTTACAACCCTTTGGCTTTCTATCTTTTTCTGAATGTTAGGACATATAACTCCCTTGAATTTATCCATACCAACCCTTTTAACTTGGAGTCTTGTCATACATTTTCTCCTAATGCACTCAAACATATCAATTATTGGAAGTTCTCTTGCATCCAGAATGTAGCTATTGAATGATTCTGATATGTTATTGACCAAGACATCACATTTTGTTCTGTTAGGAAAGAAACACCTTGCCCAATGATGGGAAGATATCTTGCACATCCACTCATAAGCAGTCTGATTATTTCCCCTTTTAGGAGATAGCCTTTCAATCTCTTTCATTATTCTTAAGTGCTGCTTCACACTATAAGTAGAAGCAGCCTTCCAAAACAGTTTTTTCAAGTCCTGCCACTTGTATTTAACCTCAAAATTGTTGTACATGTGTTTAAGACAGAACCTATGTTCAGAACTTGGAGCTAGGCCAGGAATTGCCTCAACCAATCCTTTCTGTCTATCTGATATAAATGCCCAACCTTTGTCGTCAGCAGATCCAATATCTCTAAGCAACAAATTAAGAAACCATTTCCATGTTTCTTCCTTCTCTATCTCAACATAAGCCATGGCAATGGGAAACATGTTGTCATTCCCATCTCTACCAATGGCTGTCAACAACTGACCTTTAAACAAACCTTTCAGAAAACACTCATCCAATCCTATGATTGGTCTACAGCCAGCTAAAAACCTTTCTCTCATACCAGCAACACAAAAATACATTTTTTGAAGAACTGGTGGATTAAGGTTTCTATCCACCTGTAATATCATGTTGCTAGTTGGATTGTGTTTGACTACTGTAGCACAGTAGTCATACAATCTGTTGTACTAGTCCTTTATATCTCCTCTTACCAAATCAAGAGCATACCTTTTAGCTCTATACACCTTATGCATACTACATTCAACTTCAACATCTCTCCTAATTTTGTTTTTCAAAGATTCCAATCCTTCCACAGGATTATCCCTTATGATGTTCTCTAGCCTCTTCCCCAAGTATTTGTAATTGGCCTGCTTATTTTCATATCTATGTGCACATGTATGACTTCCCCTAAGTGACTTCACTTGGAAAGTGGATGTTTTCATGATTGGAGAAGCATGGATTCTCCAATCACACCCATGCTTACATATTGCTGTAATTTTTGCAGCTTCATTGCAAGTGAACTTCAGGTCCCACCCTTTCCTAACGGCCCAATCCCTTAGAACCTCCCTGTATTTCTTTCTAGAAGGAAATTGAAGTCCTACAATCATCTCAAAAGTTTTCATATCTGTGTCATCAGACCAAACAAAAGAATGAGGGCCTTCATCATCTGAACCCCTCATTGACTCTAAGTCATCTTCCTCAATATCACTATACCACTCTTCATTAACTCCTTTTCTTTCATTTTCTTCAATTTTTCTTTCTTCTGCTCTTTGTTTTTTTTTATCTTTCAAAAAAGCCCTTAAAGTTTTAAACAATTTTCTAGCATGATCAGGGGGCCTATTTACAAAGATGTCATCATCTTCTGGACCCTCAAAGTCCTCAAACATCCATGAAGGACAATCGGATACTGATGATGAATCAGAATGCGATTCTTCTTCATCATCACCACCTTGATAGGTAGGATCTGACTGTGCACTAGCAGAGCCCCCAATATTTGTTTCACTAAATTCAGGCCTTTCCCCATTTGTTTCATTAAACTGAAACCTCTCACCATCTGATTCATTATTATTCTTATCATAACATATGGAAGGCATTGGTTTTTGAATTGTTAACACTTTAGCCTGGGGATTTACAACTAAAATTGGGTCTCTAGAATCAACTATATAAATAGGAATTACTCTCTTACCCTTATATCCCCAAAGAATCTCCCTAATACCATCATCCCCTTTCACTACCCTTATCCCTTTTTCTAGTGTTTCCCCATGTAAACAGTAATACACATCAAAGTTTAGGGATTTTCCACCAGCTTTTTTGTAAAGTCTTGCAAAGTCATGAAAAGAAAACTCATCAAGGTTCTCATTTAGACATAACACTCTACTACCCCCAACATATCTAACCATAGGGACCCATTCAATAACTCCACCAACCCATACATCAAAGTCATGATAATCCAAGGCAAAATTAAACCCAGCCATCTCTGCAAATAAATGCATTTACTATTAATATATATATATACTAACTCAAATAGTGAATTCAACATTAAACAACAACATTAATTGAACATACTATACAATTCATCTACTACTTATATATGTATATATACATACTTTATTTTCATTACCCACATGAATATATATACTTTATTTACTATTAATATATATACTAACTCAAATAGTGAAGTCAACATTAAACAACAACAATAATTGAACATACTATACAATTCACCTACTACTTATATATATATATATATATGTATATATACATACTTTATTTTCATTACCCACATGACTACACACACAATCAGTAAACAAAGTAAGACACGTAACTCAACATATATATAGCATACACATAGTTAAAAATATATATTTCCTATGTTTTAAAATCATTTTCACTCTCTCCAAAAAATATGTGTTTCTTATAAACGAGAAAGAGGAGAAAGATATACTCACAATCTCTGGTGATAGCAGCTTTCGGTTCAGATGGAGGAAAAAATTTGAAGCTATGTGAAGATACCGTGTGTTCTGTTCTGCGTAGGCCTTCTGCTTCTGCGTGAAGATTGAAGAGGTGAAGGGGCTTAAATTAAACTAATTTCTGGAAAAAAAAAATTGATAAATAAAAGTTTCCATTAGACCACTAAAACAACCACCACCATATTAGAATCCAAGTTCAAAAGCAAGCAACATAACATAATTACAAACAAGCTAAATTAACCAACACAAAATCCATATGGCCACCTAAATTAAACAAGCTAAATTTCCCCCATTCTTTCTTCTTCTTCAACCCGTAAAAGTAACATGCACCCAAATCCCAAACAAAACAGTCAAAAAATACAAAAAAAGAACAAAAACATACCTTATTACTCCAAACCATACGAGATCTGTCACCTTAATATGTTTTTTCACTCGAAAATCTCTTAAATCTTAACAAACCCTAGTTTTAACCCTTTTGAATCACCTTACTCACTCTCAAAAAGCCATATATATCATATAACGAACAACAATATCACTCCAAAATAATATACTAAACATAAATTTTCACTTGATTTTGGTTGTTGAGAGAAGAAATTAAAACCCTAGATGGATCCCCATTTTTCTTACCGTCTTTTCTCTCTCTTCAAAGTGAACTCTGCGTGAAGTTTAAAATTACTGGGTATAATTAGTGTTAAGGGTATAACGGGAAATGGAAGAAAAAGTTTAACGTCGTCTAATGCAATTGACAGAACTGGCACGTGTGCTAAGTTTATTGGTTTCTGCGGGGGGTTTTAGGCTATTTCCTTATCATGGGGGGGTTTCTTGCATATTGGGAATAACACAGGGGGGTTTTTTGCATTTAACCCATAAACCAATTACAACTTTGATTCATTTTCTATGATAACCCACTTCAAACACCCCATTTTGGCACTTAATTTCTCATTCATTTTAAATCCGATTTGAGAAATTCGAAGTGCTAAACTCATCTACTCCGAACATAGATTAATATTATTCAATAATTTTTTGTATACCGGATACTTTGGTGTTCGAATTTCTTATGCAAAAGTTGTGTCCATCACACTTTTCATAAACCAAATATCCAATACCAACTTTGGTCGGCTTCAGCGCGGGTTCGGGCCTTACACACTCCTGGTGCTGCAGCGAGCATTTGTGCTTGTTGCAACACGATGTGGCTCGAGTGCTTTGGTTATGCATTGTCAATGCTACAGCGAGCCCTTGTGCTCGCTGCAGCGCGGTTTAACTCGCGTGGGCCCTTATTTTCTCCTTTCCTTAGTCGTTTTACTTCTCTTCTTGGCACTTTGACTTGTCTTCACATACTTGAACCCATCATGATCACACTGAATCTTTTGTTTTAAAATTGTGCTTCATCTCGTATTCAATTTGATATGTATACGCCATGTATATATAATCTATATATTAGTATATTTTGGAAGGGGGGGGGGGGGGGGGGGAATGTAAACACATGGCCTGCATATGATGGATGAAATAGAGAATGAAACACCATATTAAAAAGAAGTTCTAATTGTTGATGGAGCGGAAGCTATATTATGTTGAGGGATTTGAAGAAGTCGCCTTCAAATTTTAGAGAAAATAAAAAACACTCTAGATATATGGAAAATTGCAAACACAGTTTTTATTGATCAAGGAGATAGGTAACAGCAGGGACGGATTTACGGGGGGGCCTGGGGGGGCCCCGGCCCCCCCGAAATTTGAAAATTTTTTACACGGTACTTGTAATTTTATAATATGCCCCCCCCCCCCCCCAAAGATATTTAAGAAACCTTGCATATATTAAACAAGTAATAGGTTTGGTGCAGTTGGTGAAAGGCATAGGATAAGCGAGGAATTAGAGAGTGCAGGGGTTCAAATCCCCTCCTGCCCATGTTTTTCACTTTTTTTTTTTAAAGCTCCATTTCCAGCACCCCTTTAGTTTGATTATCATATGTAACTTTAGTTTTATTTAATATTCTTGTTTAATTAAAAGGGTAGCTAACATAAAACAAACAACAAAAATTGAATTGTTATTTTGCTTTTCTATTAAAACAAAAATAAATATTGACTATATACTTATAAATAAAATTTTATTTTTTTTGTTATTGGTACTTCGGCCCCCCCAACACCTAATTCCTAGATCCGTCCCTGGGTAACAGTCATGTTAGTGTTACCTCATTGTGGCATTGTGCTGTGCAGAGAGGACACAATTCCTCGTGTATTACCAAAAGGAGATGCCATTATCCTCCTGTTATCACGAGACTCAACCAATTATATTACTTATCATTTATTAAATGAAAGATATACTCTCATAATATAATAATAATACTCAATATACTTTCTTGCTTTGTATATTATTTTTCGTAATCATTTAAATTAATAGTTATTAAGGTAGCATATATTTAAGGTCATAGTCATGATTTCACTATATACGTATAAATATTTTTTTACACATATTCTATAATTTTAGTCATCGTAACTTAAATTTTAAAATATAAATAGTACATGGGTATATATGTATACAAATGACGTTCGTTATGCATATGCAATATAATCCTAATAGATGTGACTTTTTTCTTTAGTCTCCTCATTACTTATCCCATATGAGATAAAATATTCAAAATCAAGTCTAGTATCATTGTTTTATTTAACATTTAATTATTTTGAATAAAATTATGATAATGCTAGTAGACAAATATATTCTATGACAAATCCAAAGGCAATTAGGGATGAGATTCTTCTTTTCTACCAGAATCTCATGGGAGCAGATAGTGTAGTTCAAGGTCAAATTGATACAGAAGTGGTGGCACAGGGGTATATATTACATACTGAGGAAGAAAAGAAAGTCCTTATGAGGCCAGTCACTGGGGCAAAGGTGAAAGAAGCAATGTTCTCTATACCAGATGGGAAGAGTCCAGATTTGGATGGATTTACTTCATGCTTCTATAAGAAAGCATGGGATATAGTAGGGGCTGAGGTGATTAATGCAGTTAAGAATTGTTATGAGAAAAAGAGAATATTGAAAGAGATAAATCATACATTACTCCACTTTATTCCTAGAGTTGCAGAGCCAAAGACTGCCAATGATTACATGCCCATTGCATGTTGTACAGTAATATATAAAGTTTTGTCCAAGTTGATTTGTAATAGACGGAAACAAGTTTTACCTATCCTAGACTAGGCACAGGGAGCCTTTATAAAAGGAAGGGCTATTGTGGACAATGTAGTACTTTGTCATGAGTTGGTGAAAGGGTATAAAAGAAAAGGAGTGTCCCCTAGAGTGGTAATGAAAGTAGATATAAGGAAGGCTTATGACACTTTGAGCTGGGATTTTTTAAATAAAATTCTGATAGCATATGGGCTACCTGATGAGTTTGTGGACCTCATAATGATGTGTGTGACAAGTGTGAGGTATTCAATCATGCTACAGGGGTGTGTTTTTGGTAACTTTGAAGGGAGGAGGGGACTGCGACAGGGGGACCCCATGTCTTCATGTCTATTTGTATTGGTTGTGGATTACTTATCCAGAAGTTTGAGACAAATGCATAGGGAGCCAGGTTTCAGATTTCATCCTAAATGCAGAAGAGTAGGCCTCATAAACATGTGTTTTGCAGATGATCTGATGATGTTCTGCAAGGGGTATGTGGGATCAGTGAGGAAAGTGAAGGAGTATTTTGACAGATTCTTTGATATTTCTGGATTGAGGGCTAACTTAGATAAGAGCCAGTTGATTTGTGGAGGGGTAGATGAAGAGACTAAAGATCTATTGTTAAGGCAGATTGGATTTGTGGAGGGTTAAATGCCTATGAGATATCTTGGTGTGCCTCTGATTTCTTCAAGATTGACAGTTAATTACTGTCAAATTTTGATTGATAAAATTTTACAAAGGATCACAAGTTGGACAAAAAGTACCTCTCTTTTGCAGACAGGATTCTTTTGATTAGAGCAGTACTGTTTGGCATCCAGATGTACTGGAGTCAAATTTTTCCCATGCCAATAACAGTGATCAATGAGATTGAAAGATTGTATAGAAGGTATCTGTGGAAAGGGACAGCAACTGGAAGGTGTCAGGCATCTGTGAAGTGGTAGAATGTGTGTACTCCTAAAAAGGAAGGGGGTTTGGGGCTCATTTCTCTTACACAATGCAACATGGCAGCAATATTTAAACATATCCGAAATATAGCCACCAAAGCAGATTCACTTTGGATAAGATGGGTGCATGCATACTACTTGAAGTTGGGTAGTGTCTGGACAGTGGAAAGCAAAGTGAAACTCATGGTTTTGGAAGAGGTTAATGGCAATTCGTAATCAATTCCTAGATGTAGTGGATCAAACCCAGAATCGGTGGAAACAAGGTAAATTTAGTATTAAGAGTGCTTATGAACACAAAATGGAACACTTTGATGAGGTGGATTGGTATAAGCTAGTTTGGGGTAAAGGCCCTATAGCTCGACATAGAGTGATTCTTTGGATGAGTATGCTAAATAGACTTAAAACTAAAGATAGACTTAGTGCGTGGATGGAGGTGGATAATCTGAATTGTGAACTTTGCTTGAGAGAAATGGAATCAAGGGATCATATCTTTTTCAACTGTGAGTTCACTAAGCCGGTACATCAACAGGTGTGGAGCAAAGTGAAGCTAAGGTGTAACAAGGAAGAATGGGGGAGTGCAGTTGCATGGGTTTAAAAATCAGTAAAGGAAAGACTATAATGAGTTGTAAAAGAAGGGCTATCTTTGCTGCTTTGGTTTACTATGTGTGGATGGAAAGAAATAGGAGTAATGTGAATAGTGCAGTAGGAAAGATATGGAATTCAATTACTTATAAATTTTAGTTGAGATATGTTTGTAAAAGTTTGATGGTTAATGAAATTCGCTTACATTGTTCCCAAATATATATATATATATATATATATATATATATATATATATTCTATGAATCTATTTCACATTATTTGAAATAAAAATATATGATTAATGGATATATATTGTTCATATGTGTATGTAGCGATATTATTTTAAATAATTATGACAAAGCTAAAAAAAATGAAAATTTCATCATTGTTTTTTTATGAAATACGCAAGGGGTAATCAATATTTTTAGGGATAAAAACATTCATACAAACTTTTCGCATTTTTACACTTTTTTATAAAAACTTTTTTCTTTACACTTTCTTATCTGAACTACATTGGATTTTATATTTTTTTTTATATAAATTTGTTTTTTTATATAATTTCCTATCTGAACTACACGAGGGTTTTCAAAATTTTATACTTTTAGCATTTCCCAGCGGAATATTCGCTGGGATTCCATTACATAGGGGTGTACATAAACCCGCCCAACCCGCCCGAACCGCTCAACTCGAGCCGATCTGCCCGAAAACCGCCGGTTTAGAATTATTAAATAATAGTAGCGGATTGAAAATATTGCAACCCGCCACTTTTGGGTTGGGTGGTGGGTTTAATAATTGTAACCCGCCTAACCCGCAACCCGGCCGCTAATCATTTATATTACAAGTATAAGTATATAGAGTTAAAGATTAACACTAAACTTTGAAAACTATATATGCATATATACTCTCTAATAAGAGTGGTTTATTCATATTCATGTAACATATTTTATTTTTTATTTGAGCAAACAAATTGACTCGTTTGAACACTTGTTTTCATTTAATTTGAACGAAAAATTTATATGTATATGTATATTTTGATGATAAATTTACAAAAAATATTAATTTTATTAATATTTTAGAGTTTTTCACTCATTAGAAATCATGGTAATATGAATTTTATTTAATAACACCACTTATTTGTATATTTTTCACCAACTCAATTTTTTTTAGTTAAATGTACAAAAAGTATAATAATTAATTTCTTACTTACTACTTATAACTAAAATTAAGTTGTAAAAATTATAACTATAATTTGATAACCCGCCCGTTAAAACATTAAATCCGACCGACCCGAACCGCTCGGTTTGAAAAGATAATTATGCATTTTCGATTTGATATTTTGTCAATCCGCACATGTCGGGTCGAGCTAATTTTTTTTGTAAAACCGCCCGAACCCGACCGTGTACACCCCTACCATTACATACATTGCACATGACCCTTTCAAGGGTAAAAATGACATTTTATGACCCTTATGATTTAATATTTTTACTCTTTTAAGTTGAAATAATAATTTGAATAGTACAATTCAAAATAGTGAAACCACAAGAAAATGACATTTCAACTGATAAAATGTCATTTGTACCCTTAAAAGAGGCACATGTGATGGAAGTGACAGAATCCCGACAGAATATTCCGTCTATTCCGCTGGAAAATGCTAAAATATAATTTTTTTGTGAAAATCAATGTAGTTCAGATAAGAAAATATAAATAAAAAAACTTATATAAAAAAGTGTAAAATCACAAAAAGTTTGGATGAGTTACTGTATTTACCATATGATATACGAAGTAATACATTTATTTTAAGAACACGTAGGTAAAATTCCTTTTTCCTTCAAAAATATGTTAGGAGAATAGAGTTCAAATGTATTAGTGAGACAATCCTAACGACCTAGATCAATAAAACACTAAAATTACGTAGACGCAGAAAATTATGAAACTTAGCTAAAAAATACTCTTATACACGACACGAGCATGCATTTGATCCGGTATCGGGGCCAAAAGACTACTATACAAAAATACTAAAAATAAAATAAAGGGAAAATTACACTCACATCCCCTCAATAATGGAGTAATTACACAAACCTCCCCTCAGTAATGAATAATTACAAAACACACTCCTTCATGTTAAAAATTTCTTACAATTACACCCCTGTGTGTAACAATTTTTACAATTACACCCCCTGTAAACCTTACAAATAATCCCCCTGAGGGGTGTGTTTGTAATTATCAATTAGTGAGAGGAGGTTTGTGTAATTACCCCATTATTGAGGGGGTGTGAGTGTAATTTTCCCAATGTTGAGGGACGGAAAAACATTTGGATAACGGCCAAAACAATGGAATTTTGCAAGGGACAATAATCCCTAACAAAAATAGTGGCAACGAGTAAATTTTTTCTTTGAAAAGTCAAGTGCATGGATTCGTGGATCATCTATACCTCCTCTGATCAAATAAAAAATTACTGTAATTTAAGTGAAGGTTTGTTTTGCTAGCAAATCACACAAGTGTTGGTCAATTCTATTTGAATTTTTGTCGGTTCAAGTTTCTGATATCATTTTGATAAATAAGGTCTGAAATCCAAATAACTTAATTTCATGAGTATTTATAATTTCTCAGAAGTAATCCTGTTTTTTGCCAAAAGTAAGGATCTCGTAGAACTCTTGATTTATATCAAAAGATTCGACAATCCATAACTTCAGTTTGATAATGTGTTGTAAAATTCGCCTTAAATTCATTTAATGTATGTTCTCCAATTGAATAATATATTTTTTTAAAGGGATAATTACACTGGGTACCCCTGATGTATTGTTAAATTACAAAAAACATCCCTTAATTCAATAAATTACATCTAACATCCATTCCGTTTATTCCGTCTAACATTGAGCACCATCCATTAGGGTTTCAGTACGGCGCCGTTAAATTTTGGGTGAACTTTTTCTGGACCTGGAGATCCAACTTTTCTAGGTCAATTATGCCCCTTTGGTATTATTTGTAATGTTTTGTAAAAGTATAAGTTTTATATGTAATGTTGTGTATGTAAAGTATACAAGTAATCATTATAATTGTAAAAATTATTTTCAACAAAATAAAAAATATATAAATTATTAAAATCATAAAATAAAATAAAAATATGTGTAATATCATTTTGATCTTTTAATAAAATTAATATAATAGTTTATATAATTTAAAAAAATTATATTTTAAATTAATTTATGAAATTTACAAATAAACTTAAAAATTGTATTTTAATAATTTCTAAAATAAATTACTTATTAATATATTATTTTATAATTAAATAAAAAAGAAAATGAGAAAAAATGGGGAGAGGGACTGTTCATCGTCTTCCCCCCCACCCCCTTTCCCCCCCACACACACAGCAATACACACACACACAGAGAGTTTACACGCACGCACACACATACACACATAATTACACACACATAGCACACACACTGGTACATGCACGCGCACACACACACATTCACACACGAGCAATTTCTAAGATAAAGATACATACACATATACATATAGATACATATATGTATATGTATATACTTTTCTTTTAAGTTAATTTTTTATTTTAAAATTGGTATTAGAAGTAAATATAGAGATGTAAAGGAGCAATTTGGTAATTCAACTTTTTTTCATAATTCAGCTTTTTTTCATTTTTTTAATTTTTTTTCTTTTCTAAAAAAATTATTCAATAAGGGCATGTAGGTCTTTTGTTATTTTCCATTCATTTTTACATTAATACATGAATGTAATTTATTAAACTAGAGAATAATTTTTGTAATTAGGCAATACCTCAAGACCCCAGTGTAATTATCCCTTTTTTAAAATATAAAGTTGACGTATATACTTACTGTGCAGACGTTTTAAGGGAATACCAAAAAATTTTAATTAAAAATCTGAAATGCTATAAATTGGATCACAAACTCGAATATATTGAACTTAATATTTATGTAACATTCTTATGTGGAATATGATATAATCAACCACAAAAATTTAGCCTAAAAATGCTAACAATTTCTTGAAGGATAACTTTATGTGAATTCTCCTATATCTATGCTCAGGCAAAGATATACAATACATAATCTAAGAATCAGACATTATAGCTGCAGTCTCTTGTGCGTGAATTGCATGACTCCCATCAATGCCTAATTATATGAAAAAATTCCCACTATAAAAACCTTCTCACAAGCAAATCCAAATGCTCAAAAACACAAACTCTCATGGACAAAAAACACTTATTTTCCCACTTCAACTTACTATTCATAGCTTATTTGCTATCACATTATGCATATATTTGCAATGCGTCAGAACGGGTCGGCCGGAAGGGCAACTGGGAGATTTTGTTGAACAACACCGGCGTAGTGGCGAGCCATATGGTCTTAACTCACAAAAACACCGTAATAATGTCTGATCAGGCGGGATTAAGCCAGTCAAGCTACCACCTGCGCAGGCGATACAATGGGACCCGTTGTAGGGGAACGCGAAACGACTTGGGAGACTCATCTTGCTATGCTCATTCAATTGAGTATGATATAATAAGAAACAAAATAAGGCCGCTTGATATAGAAACCGACACTTCTTGCTCGTCGGGTTCTATGTTAAGCAACGGGACGCTTATTCAAACGGGTGGTTTTGGTGATGGTTCTAAGAGGATCCGTTACTTCGAGCCCTGTGGGGATAACCATTGTGATTGGAGGCAGGGGAAGGGTTTTTTATCAGATGATAGATGGTATGCATCTAATCTAAAGCTCCCGGAGAATGATGACCGTTTGATCGTCGTAGGCGGGAGAAGGGCATTTTCATATGAATTTGTGCCTAAAAGATCTTTCAAAGAGAAATCTTTCGACCTTCCTTTCTTGCAAAGGACTTACGACATAAATGAAGGGGGAAATAACCTCTACCCTATTGTCCACCTTTCTTCTGATGGAAATTTATTCATCTTCGCCAACCGGGATTCGATCCTTTTCGACTATAAACGAAACAAAGTAATTAAAACATTTCCGAAAATCCCTGGAAAAGGATCAAGAAGCTATCCAAGCACAGGCTCCTCTGTGATCCTCCCATTAGACCACAAAAATAACTTTCGAAAAGTTGAAGTCATGATATGTGGGGGAGCAGCTTATGGCGCTTTTTCAGCAGCCAAACAGGGCAGATTCTTGAAGGGCTTGAGCTCATGTGGTAGAATGGTGATCACAGGGGAAAAACACAAGTGGAAAATGGAAAAGATGCCCCGGGCCCGCCTAATGAACGATATGATCACTCTCCCAACAGGGCACGTTCTCATTATCAACGGCGTTAAAAAGGGTTGTGCTGGATGGAACTACGCGTCGGATCCTTCCCTAGAACCTTACCTCTATAAACCTAAGAAAACGCTTGGGAAACGCTTTTCGGTTCTAAAATCTACGAAAATTGCAAGAATGTATCATTCATCAGCTCTTCTTTTACCTAATGGGAGAGTTCTTGTTGCAGGGAGTAATCCTAATGAAAAATACACATTCAAGAATGTGGCTCATCCAACTGAACTTAGATTACAAGCATTCATCCCAGGATATATGTCGACGAAATTTGATGATAGAAGGCCTCACAATGTAACAATATATAGTGGTAGAAATGATGAAGGGGTGGGCTATGGAGAAGATTTTGGTGTTAATTTTGTGTTGGAGAACATAAACAGAGGAAGTGAAGTGGTTTTTAGTGCATATGCAACTCCATTTAATACTCATTCAATGTCAATGAACCAAAGAATGGTGATTTTGAAGTGCAAGAAAATGGTCAAGTCCAAGGATGGATGGGTAAGAGCACTTTTGGAAGCTCCTCCTTCTCCAAGAGTTGCACCTTCTGGCTATTATATGCTTAGTGTTGTTAATGATGGAATCCCTAGTATATCTCAATGGGTTAGGTTTATGTAATATGGTTGAGAGTAAAAAACCCCTATCCCACCCGCCCCACCTTAAGAGAGCTTGATCAAATGTAATAACTTCAAATAATGTATTGTTATTTTGGGTTGTGATTGAAATGACCAGCTTTTCTCCTTTTGTTGGTCATAAATGATTTTAATGTTTTTGATAAGTAACGGGTGGAGAGAGAGTGGCCAACGTAGTGACTCCTTTAGTGGTGACTATAAAAGTCTTCTACGTTAAGAAATATTCGAATTGAGTCATAGCTACTGTTCATTGAGTGAACATGTCATCTGAACTCTAACAGAATCCACAATTATATGAATTGAGTCATACCAAACTTATTCAGTTGACTTTTTGAATTGTTTTAAGAAGGTCTAAGGATTCGAATCGTGAAATCAAAAAAATGTAAAATGCGACTTTTTCATAATTTCTTTGTTCTTTTTGTAATCGTGGGAGTAGGCTGCTCCAAGTCCTCTTAAGAATGGCTTTAACTTTAGTCTTTAGTCGATATATTGAAATCTTTCAATTGTAAAAATGAGAAAAATCACATGATTCAATAATGTTTCTACAAGTTGCTTGTACATCTTCTTGTGAGAAAGTGTCCGTAAAGGATTCCTCTTGAATTCTCTCTTAAAGCAAAAGGAGAGTCGTTAATTTTTTGGTCCCATCTAAACAACGACTATAGCCCCAACTGCAGAGAACCGTACGAAACTCACTCGTTCTCTGGTGTTCCCTTCCCCCCACGGAAAAGCGCAGGGACTGAGCTGAATTCAATTTCTTTTCAAGTTTCTGCGCAAAATACGTACATACAGATCATACAAACACATATACATACATATATATATATATATACACACACATTCATGGAAGGTGTGAATGTAATGTCCTTAAGAGCGTCATCATCTGCCACAACTGCGACAAATAAATTTTCTTTTCAGCAATCCCTCAATCCCAAATCCACATTTGTGAATGGGAACCCTACGCCGCAGAGCCACGTCAAGCAACTCTCGTTCTTCCCGATTAAAGCTCAACAGGTAAAATCCCTCGTAAAATTTTTGGGTTTTACAATTACTCGAGAGTTTAGATTGTTAATGGAAAGTTTAAATTTTTTGCGCTTTTGTTAGATTTTATTATTGTCTCCATGATGTTTAGTGTTTCATTGGTTGTGTAAAGAGTTAAAAAATTAGCTCGGACTAATGCAGAATTTGATAAGTAGCTGTCAAAGCTATGTAAGGGCTTAAATATTATACTGCAGATCAAAAAATTAAATTTTATAGTTTTTAGACTCCTTACAAGAAGATGCTTAAGGTAAAGGGGAGACCTAATAAACCATTGAGCTTGTTTGGATAGTTTCATGTTAACAGATAGTTTCAAATTTTTGAGCTATTTTTCAATCATTTAATGTGGAGTCATTTGAAATCCTTCTCGTATGTCTTTCCCTCAAATCCAAATTCTTCCAAACGCAACCTTAGAGTTGTTTCCGCGGGCTCGTGTTTTTTTATCTATGCTAAAATGAGTTAAAATTGAGAAGAAGGTTGTGACTTTTTTAGGATGTAGGCAGTTGGCTCAATAAAATTAAAGCAGCAAAAGACTTCATCGGTATAGAAGCAAGTTAAGATTGGTAATTTGATGCAATAAAAAGAGTAGAAAAACTAACACCAAACTGAAGTATGAAAACTTATACTGGGTTTGTTGGGCTAATCTACAAATTTTATGTCTTCTAATACTTAGTTCGAATTGAAAGACGGGTTGGCTGCGGTTTTCGAGCCTAAAATGTCTCTTGGAGATGCACTCAAAGTTAAAGAATGGGAAGTCGGGATGTACCAAGATGAATTTGCAGCAAGTCAAGGTATAAGAATTAGGAGGCGACCACCAACCGAACAACCTCTTCACTATAATGGTCCTTTTGAATTTCACTTGCAAAATGACGACAATACACCACGCAATATTCTTGAAGAAATTGTATGGTACAAGGACACGGAGGTCTCTCAGGTAGTCTTGCTTTTTGTTAACGTGCATATTTTTTGCCATATCTGTGTTCATGGAATATTGGGTTTTGATTGCTAGATGAAAGAAAGAAAACCACTTTCAGTGTTGGAGAAAATGCTCAATGACGCTCCACCTGTTAGAGATTTTGTTGGAGCTCTTAAAGAAGCAAATTCAAGGACTGGACTGCCTGGTTTAATTGCTGAAGTGAAAAAAGCTTCTCCGAGTAGAGGAGTTCTGAGAGAAGATTTTGATCCCGTAAGTATGTTCTCTTAATTTTCTTTAAATTGTGTTTACTACTTTAAGTTCCCGTAGATGATAATTACTTTGTTCTAAGGTGATGGGTGTTTCTCCTCATGTATATTATAAAATTATTACTGGTCAAGTGAACTATAACTTGTGCACAATATTGTGTTAAGTAGGTTATAGATATTTCTTATATCAGAAGAAGGCAATTCGGAAAAAAAAAAGACCAACATTTATGCCAAGTCGATCAGGAAAAAATTCATGTAATTAGATACATGAATATATTTGTACCAAGTCTACCAGGAAACAAAAATTTGATGAAGTAAAACAAGTGAAACAGATTATCTGAATGCACTCCTGATTTTGGAGATTATAATCTGTCCATTCGTCTCTCGAGGTCACTTGTTTATCCTCTTACCAGTAACTGGTATGAATATTTTGGGAAATTTCTTTAACCTGTCTAATGTCTTTGCTAGTGTTTAAGTCTTTAGACGATTGAAATGCAAACAGAATCATGAGTCGTATATTGTTGTTATGAAACAGGTTCAGATTGCTAAAGCTTATGAAAAAGGTGGAGCAGCATGCCTTAGCGTTTTGACTGACGAGAAGTATTTCCAGGTAAGAGCCAACATTTTGATCCATTCGAATTTGCTTCAAGATATATTCCTCACTTTACACTAGGCTTATCTGAAAAGTTCTATTTATGGGGATAACTTAGGGAAGCTTTGAGAATTTGGAGGCCATTAGAAATTCTGGAGTACAGGTATGCATTCATCGATAATTTTCCCCAATAGCTACAAATACGCAGCTACTGCAAATCATCAGTTCAAATCTTCTGTAAAATATAACCGTGTAATGCATCTTGTCACACATCTTTGCAACAAGTGTTTACATGAGTGGTTAGGATGTGGTGAGAGAATTTTCAGATTTTTCTCCACATCATATCTTTCTATTTCTCCACATTCTAACCATCTGTGTATACACTTGTCACACATATGTGCATGCAATAGAAACTGCTACACGTTTGTGCTACAGAGGATTTGAACTGGCAAATCTTGTG
This sequence comes from Buddleja alternifolia, assembly GCA_019426215.1. Classification (NCBI taxonomy): domain Eukaryota; kingdom Viridiplantae; phylum Streptophyta; class Magnoliopsida; order Lamiales; family Scrophulariaceae; genus Buddleja; species Buddleja alternifolia. The sequence goes on along the minus strand of CM033391.1, from coordinate 44,820,403 downwards.
ATCATTACAGTCATCCTTGTATAGTGGCTTTATGTGGGTCACATCACATGAATGGTTGTGATCATTCAGGGACAGATTCGTAGAGCTCCTTAGAATGACCAGCTTAATATTTCTTTTCGTATTCTTTTAACTGATTTCTGAAAACTTGGAATTTCAGTGCCCTCTCTTGTGTAAAGAATTCATAATAGATGCTTGGCAAATATACTATGCTCGAGCTAAAGGAGCAGATGCAATACTGTTAATTGCTGCTGTTTTACATGATCTGGACATCAAGTACATGATTAAGATATGCAAATTGCTCGGATTAGTGGCACTTGTTGAGGTTTGGCTAATAATTAATCATTTCTTTTCTTTTTTTACCGTTACTTGCAATATGCGCCTCTAATGTTCTATGCATGAATTTCCATATTCAACTTCCTTTCTCTCTCTTTTTGTGTGATTATATTTAGTTCAATAAAATGATAATAGTTTCCTCTCAATGATCAATCAGTTATCCCTTATGTGGTCTTCCATCTTTTTAGGTACATGATGAGAGAGAGATGGATCGTGTCCTAGAGATCGAGGGGATTGAACTGGTCGGCATCAATAACCGCGACCTTGGTATTTCCTGTAGCTTTATAATTTTTTTATTGAAAGTCTTGCACTATGTATTTTGTCTTCTACTTTTTCTGGTTATTTTTATCTTCGATTAATAATAATATTTAATTTTTTGTCACTATCGAACGAAAATTAGGGAATGAATTGATAGAAATGCGACTCTGGTAATTTGACAAGTAGCAGCTTGAAATAACATATTGAGCTAAAAATCAGTCACAGTTTTATATGGTCTGATTAGTATTAACTTGCTAAGACGTTTCACCTTCTATGTTCTGTAGGAACATTTAAGGTTGATATTGGCAACACAAAAAGGCTTCTTGAAGGTGAGCGTGGACAAAGGTTACGTCAAAAAGGCATCATTGTAAGTACTCATCAAAATATATCAATCCTTGGCCATTGTTTCTCTATATGATTACTTTTAATACATATTTTACGCCTTTTTTAATGGAAATTTTTCAGGTTGTTGGGGAGTCTGGACTGTTTACTCCTCCTGATATTGCATATGTACAAGAAGCTGGTGTTAAAGCGGTAAGCTGGAATAATCTGTTGAATTTATGCATCTGATGGGAAATATTTTTGCGTTAAACACCATGTCGTGAAAGAGAGAGTCCAGAATTGGTTAAAGTTGGTTCTTTATTTATTTTTTCCCTTTTTTTCTTTTGTCTTTTTTATCGGTCTCTTGAGGAACGGAACCTGAATTATTAGTGCTAGGAGGCGAAATATATAATTTGGCTCAGAAAAATTTGAGAATTTCATGGGGTAAATTTTGAATCATACCTTAACTTACAAATAAAATATGATATTGTAGACAAGGGGGAGGCGACTGTCGGAGCCAGCCCCCCTACTGGCTCCGTCTCTGGATGTCTAACAACCAAATTAAGAGTTTTCTTTGCTTGAGAGTGTAATTTCAATATGTTACTCGGGACATATTCGACTTTTATGAAGCTTGCCACTTTATGTTTGATCATTCGTGCGTTTTTTCTTGTGTAGGTATTGGTCGGAGAGTCGATTGTTAAACAAAAGGACCCTACTATCGGAATAACTCAACTCTTTGGTAAAGATATGTCTTCATGATACGGAGATTAGGCTTAACTTTAGCTAAACAGGATTTTGGATACTTGAGTGAACTTCTTACATGTGTAGAATCTTTTTGGTAAGCTATTCGGTTTGACATTATACAGTAGAAATTGTATATTTGTACTCGGATTGTCCACTTGAGTTGAAATCGTAATCTTTTGTTTGAGTAGTAGCTAGTGCTTATATGTTTAGTGACGATTTTGTTATTGTGTTTCAGGAGCTAATGACTAGATGCGATAAGCAAATTACGTTATTCGACGTTTAGTTGAGTTTGTTTCGTTAAACATGACAAATCATGCTTGAATATTTTCAATGTTTGATAAGATTTGAAGTTCTAAGTTGGAGTATGTGTGAAATGAAATTATTAAACTACTTGAATTTAATATAGTTAAAACAAGTTCGACGGTGATATTGCAAAAACGCATAAAATTTCATTTTCACAACTATTGTTTAAAACTCCAAGTCCTGTCAGATGGACCCCCGTAATATTGAGATAATGAAATGTGATTTAAGAGCATCTACATATTTAAAAACATCTCTCGCAAGTGAAGAAAAATTTTTAACTTTTTTCCAACAAAAAAAAAAAAAAAGGAAAGAAAAGAAGAGAGAGAGTGAAAATTTTATAAAAATATTGTATTATTTTATCAAAAATGGTATGTTCAGATTTATTTGATAGAAAATTAAACACCCCAAATTTTTTAATTTCATGATAATGACGTAATCAACAATATAAACGGAAGCACACCTGAGTCCATGAGACAAAATTACACCTTTTGGATTATGTCTTCTAGTTATGTTGTAGACCCTGTTCTTTCTCTAAAGAAGATGGAAATCTGGAGAGATGGGGAAGTTATCTGCACTTTACCACATAACTGGGGACCATAACCCTTTATTGTATAAGTTTTGATTTAATTGCTAATCAGTCCATCATAAATTAGCAATTATCCCTTAGTATTTACACATATTAGTTAGAACTTCATACTTAATATAAGATGACTTAGGCCCCTATGACTTTATTTGATCATGTAAAATGGGCCCTAAACTTTAAGATAATGATATATATATATATATATACTAGTCAAAAGCAAACCGCGCTACGCGCAGCTCAAATTGCCCAGACTAAACATCTAAATTCTGGTGATTGGGATTCATTGTATTAGAGTGGGCATTATTGGAAGGTAAGTTTTGCTTTTTTGTAATTGTGAGCACAGATGGACCTGATTTTATTATTTAGAGTGTTTTTAATATCTTTCTAAAATACAGACCAATTACCAGTAGTTTCTTTACAATTTTCTATTGAAATAGAGTCCCATAAAATCATTATCCCGGTCCAACATTAGTAAATGAGCTGGTATTATTTATGTTCATTCATCTATATAAAAAACTTGTGAAAAATAAATTCTTACAATATTTCAATCAATTTAGCTTAATATTGTATGATGAAATTATTTTTTATTTGTGAAATGTAAATGGTAGTAATATTCTCTATATTATCTCTAATCGTATTTCTAAAAATATTGTAGGTTGATTTGACTTTAACATGTTTGAGATCGACCTCGAGCTTGGGCCGAGTCGAACAAAACTTGAGCTCGAGCTCAGAAAAAGAAATTTATTTTTTTCAATTAATATATATTATTAATTTTGTATTAAATATATAGAGTCAAATTAATCATAATACCAACACAAGTTGGCTCAGTTGGTAAGGACGGGTCACTTCCCCTCAGAAGGTTGTGTGTTCGATTCCCTCTGCCGATGTGAGGGCTGTGTTGGTGGGCGATCCGTAAGTACCTCTGTAAGCGACCTGTGGTCCCGAAGGCATGCCCTGACCATGGTAAGTGACCGGAGCCGACCCTACCTAAACTTTTTTGTGCCAAAAAAATAAATTAATCATGATTGATTAAATATATCATTCTTTATACATATATAATATTATAAGATATTATATTCTATACATATATAATATTATGAGATATTATATTATATTATATTACATTAGTGGATGCGGTGAACTGTACTGAAGGGCGGTGGGAGCTGCCCTGACATTTTATTGGCCCATTTGCACGGGTATTGATTGAGGAGTCGACATTGAGAATGAGCCCATGACCGTCCTAATAGATACACATTCTTTGATCCATCAATACTATTTTTGATATAAACTTACGAAACTCTAAGCAATATAAAGAGACCATTAATTAATTTGGAAAAAATGAGATATTATTTTCGACCATATATATGTGTATATATATGCAAATTGCCCAGACTAAATATACACGTCTTTTGTGAAAACACCACTGGTTCTGAATTTACACTACTGGTTGTCATAATTGATTCTTGATAAATATATATAAGTCCATCACAAATACACTGCATCATCTTCAATATCCAAAAAAATTGCAATTTTGGAAATTATAAACAGACTTAAAAAGTTTAAAGCTGAAATGAAGATAAGAATCTAGAAAACCATTTAAAAATAAACAAGTTCTTAGGAAAATACTATAGGAAGAAGCAATTGTATCCCATTAAAGGTGTTTATGTTGGAATGCGAACGTTGAAGTGAACATAATCATTACCAAATAAAAATAAGTTTCTCACTTTAATCCCAGCATAAAACAGCATAAGAAATCATTGGCATCCTAGATGTGTACCCAAGATATACAAGTTCCAGAAAATGTAATTAAAGAAGCATACAAAGTACTGTATTGGACCAATGAAAATATCCTTCTTCCTTGAGAACTATGTCACACAAAACCATAAACATGTCGGTCGCAAGTACATGTGAAAGTGTTGATGTTTCCCAAATCCAATTATTATTCTACAAAAAAGAAGAATATGAGACTGAATTAAAACCTCCATGAGTTTTGTGGGTTGTGGCATTTAAGTCAACGTCTGCAATTAAAAACGGCTTACTCTTTTTATTTTTAAGTAGATAGATAAGGTTGCATGTTGTACTTTCTTCTTGGAAAAGTAAAAAATTACACTTCAAATTACAAATATATGAGCTCTGTGTCATTGGTCTTCTCTGTTCCACTTAATTAGTGATGCCTCCCAGACCTATATGCTTTACTCAGAGCCCTGATAAAGAAATAACTCACTGGTTCAGGAGCTGGAGATTTAAGACTTAATGAGTAGATGGGATGCTTTGCTACAAAGATGATGGTAGATTTACTTAAATTGCCAAGTGCAACCCACCGTTCATGGTCCAATTTTTAACTTAACATCCATATATGTTTCATGCATATCCACCAAATTATAACATCAAGTACAAATTGCATAACATATATGAACATTTAAACTGACACTTTTTAATACATTATGAGGCAGAGGCAAACCACAATGGTATGATTCACCAGGATGCTAATATGGAAACCGATAGGATACAACTTAGACCAAGCAATCATCAAGCTACCACGGGAAAGAAATTGAACATAGTCTCCTACACGGAATCAAGAGTTCAAACAAGCAATGAAGATCTAGGGAGAATTAATGAAGAAAGTACCAACCCAATTTTGTGTCTTTCCCAGGACAAACAATGTTGATATTCAAAATCTTCATATTTACCGTAGTACCTATAACCCATCGAACCCCCTTCGGATACCTGCATCATCAGATAAATATAGTAAAGGTGCACGTCTAAAGGAAATGAAAACTCCATGTAATACTATATACCGAAACACTGTTCAAAACTACCTCCATCCACATTGTAGTACAAAGTCAAACCCTATCACCTTTACACGAATTTATCAAATTTATTTGACAATTGTGATTAAGGGTGATCACGAATCGACCGATCCAACTGAATTGACTGAGAACCGAAATTTCGGTCCAGACCGAAAATCGAACCGAAAATTTCGGTTCGGTTTTCTTTTTTTTTTTGCAAATTTCGGTTTTGAGTAGGGATGGCAACGGGCCGGTTCCGGGTCTGTTTTTGAGGAACCGGAACCGCATAAATTTTTAGGACCCGGAACCGTCAGGACCCGCGGGTACCCGCGAGTATTTTTTTTACACTACCACTTGCGAGTACCCGCGAGAACCGGAACCGTGAGACTCGCGGGTACCCGCGAGTTTGGAACAGGAACCGGGACCGCAAGACTCATTTTTATTTTTATTTTTGGGCTAGAGTTTTGCCTTTTTTCTTTTCCTTTTTTTGTATTTTTTTTCTTCTTTTTCACTACTTTTTCTTCTATACGTTATCCATATGTATGTAAATAATATTATACGTTCTTCTATAATTTTTCTTCTATACATTCCGAAATTGTGCTTATTAGGAGAAAGCAAGGCTTATGCTAGATATAACATTCCGAAATTGTGATCTTCTTATTCATGGGAATTGTGATTTTCTTATAATACATCAAATCTGTGATTTTCGTATTCATGGGAATACAACCTTGAAAAAGTCCTATCACAATATTTCTTCAGAACATGAAATTATATTGACCTCTATATATTTTGAACTCAGACCTTGATCCAGACCTTCACTTCATGGAAACTTGATGGAATTCATTCTCTGTTCTTTCTTGATATTCTGTAACTTGTAGCTTGTTCAATTGTGCATATCCTCAATTATTTATCCAAAACATCCAGGTATAGTTAAGTAAAAATTGAATGAAGTCAGACCCATAATAATTTACATCGCATGTATGGACATTCTCAAAAAATAAACAACGCTCAGTTATAGATGAAAGTGTTTTGAAATTTTATGAGTTGGGGAAATTCTGTTTTTAATTTATTTTTCCCCTGCTAACTTATATTTTTAATTTTTTAATTTGTTTAAAAAAAAGGGACCCGGAACCACTAGGACCCGTTAATCTGGAACCGAAACCGGAACCGGATCCGGTTAGAGACGGGAGAACCGGAACCGTTGTCATCCCTAGTTTTGAGGATCGGTTCGATCGGTTAACCGAAAAATCAATTTTTTATTTTTTTTATAGTATAATATAGACCAAAAACTATAAAAAATGTGTTTCCTAGTAACAACTTATAGGAAAATAAAGAAAATAAATTAAAATTAGTCATAATTAAATTTCAGTTATTTATTTATATCTAATTTATTTATTTATTTATCCCGAAAAATCAAACCGAACTGGTTCACTTTTTAATTTCATTATGTCAATTTTAGTTAGCCGTACTAAACATAATTATAAATATATAAATGTATGCATTCCAAAGAAAAAGTGAACAACAATAACCAAAAAACAGTAGCTAGTGAGATTTTTGAAAAAATAATACCAAAAAAAAACAAAATTCCGATTTTAACCAAACCGAACAAAAACCGACCAAACCAGTCGGTTTTTTAACCGAACCGACCCTATTCGGTTCGGTTTTTGGTCCGAAACTTCAAAAAATTGAAATTTCGGTTTGGTTTGGTTAAAAAACCGACCGATGAACACCCCTAATTGTGATACAGTATTATCAAGTTTAAAGTTACAGTATTCGATCAAGTGAAGTTGAAATAACAATTGCTATGATGTTCATCGTTCAACAAGTTCTTCAAACAAATCAACAAATCATAATACTTAATGTGTTTAAACATGAAGGGAGTATAATCTTACTCAAATACTATCTGAGATAAATTAACTATGGTTTTACGATTGCATCAGATAAAAAGTCACAATACTTGCTGTTTATGGCAGAGACTACATCATTAATCGGCCAAAAAATACAGAACTCTATAGTAAATCAAACCTTTGGGATTGTCAAAGAGGGATGAGTACATAAGAAGATACGAAGATGCTCTTCACAAAAGTTCTTGATCTTCTCTTCATAATGCGGTACCTTTTCTAGTAAAACCTTGCAAAACTCTTGAAACCAATAAAAAGTTTCACCATACTGATGTTACACGAAAAGGCAGATATTATTTTTGAGAGAAAGATTAACAAAATCAAAGATCTTGTATGATTTAAATTACCTCACTCATTGTATGAAGTGGAACATCATGTAATAATATTTACGATCTTCACAAATTCTCAATTCTGGATCTTTTCTGTAGTTGTTAGCACCTAACCCCCAGTTCGGCATCCCGAGCTCTAATTGCAATTTTTACTCTAAACATAAAAAAATTAAAAAAACTAACCAAATATTGAAGGAAGCAAATCCAATGTAAACCAGATCCACAGAATACAACACTTTCAGATGATATTAATCAAAAAAAGACGAACAACCTAATCTCAGATTCAATTTCAGTATAAAAAAGACTCAAATAAAAATACCCGTAACAGGAAAACAAAACACAAAAGCTAGTCAACTCTTTCAACCCACGCTCCTCGCAGAAGAAGAGGCGTTTTAGCGGCCCTCACCCGCCTGCATCAAAAAATCCTGAAAATTTCAAAACCACCACAAATCCAAAATAAGGAATTAAATCATAAACTGAAAAATCAAACAAAACTGACAAAATTAAATCACAACAACCCCTCTCCCCTAAAAAATTTCGCAAATGCTTTTGTTCGTTGCAGAAGATTAAAAGTGAGAGAAAAGAAAAACTACAAGCATCAAATGGTACCAATGCAGTCAAAAGCTTACCATGAACAAAATCGTTCGCTCCTCATTAACACTACAAAATCTCAGACCTCTTTCAGAAAGAACACACAAAATTAATCAGATACACATACAAGTGAGCCAAAAAAGAGTGAACTCAACTTTTGATTAATATAATTTGAAAAGTATGTAATATTACTAACCATTTAAAAAAATATATAAAAATTGAACAAATAAATGATAATTAAGAAAAGTGACTTTACCAGATTGATATTAAATCTCACGAAATGATTAACAATCACATGTTAAAGGGGTACGAAGGCCAATATCGCAAGCACGATACAAAACAAAGGCAATTGCTTGACAAACTATAAAGAGGCTACACGTATGGGCATCTATTTAACATTGTAGTCTCTCCAAAGACACTGAATACGCATGATGCTCACCATTTTGTATCTGCCAAGCAACCACTAACACAACCAACTAAACACATAGCAGCTAATGAGATCACAGTCTTCTAAAATCACAAGAAGTGAAAAAAATGCAGACCATATATGACAAGACCAAAAAAGTTGTGCAACCGTGGAATAGAATAAAAAAAGGGGGTTTATTTTTCCTTTGGGGCACCAAATGGAAGACTTGCATATGGGTAAAAACAATACTCCATCAAAAACAAGTACCAAGAATTGTAAATAATCTGGTCTTAAAATCCACCCACAATACCAACATCATTTGTTCCTTCACGCAATGAAAATATTAGTATGAAAAGAACTTTTCAACCAATGCTCAAACAATCAACAACATAATCTGTTATTGATTGTCCTTAGAGGTCCCAGATGAAAGACTTGGTTGTTGGCAGACACAATATTATATCAAAAACAAGAACCAAAAACTGTAAATAATTTGATTTTAATATCCCATTCACAACACCAATATCATTTGTTCCACCACGCAATGAAAATATTAGTATGGATAGAAAATCTCATTTTGGGTTTTCTTTCTTCCTTCCTTACTGCTCTCTATAAACTCACACACACACACACACACACAAAACAAAAACCAGTACCTTTTCAACTTATGCTGAAACTGATCCTCTCTTTCAAGCAACAAAAATCAAAATAACATGATTTTTTATGTTATTTTCTGCAAATAATCAACAATGGCAAACATTTACAATTTAAAATCATAAACTGAAAAATCAAACAAAACCCACAAAGCTTAAATCAAAACTAAAAATATTCTGCAGATGGGTCAATTTGAGAAAAACAAAAGAAATTGCGAATCCCACCGCTTCTTCTCAATTGAACTCGAACGCCGGCCAAACATGGGTCTCTCAAAGTGGATGAGAACTGCAATTTCAGTGGGTCATTCTCCTTGGGACAAATCGCCTTCAATAGTCAGAGAGAAGGATGAAAGGGAAAAAGAGGGGGAAAAAAAAGAAAGAAAAGGGAAGAAGAAGAAACCAATTTGAGGGGAGGAGACACGCGTCCCTTTGCATATAAAGTAAAAACAATCGGCCGACGCGCATCCTTGCCGGGGACAGGTGGGAGCCGGAGACCAGCCGGGAAGAGAAGGACATCGTTCTGTGGGATTGGATAGGAGGGGGAAAAATTGAAAAAAAACCATCAAAACGACGTTGTTTTGCTGGTAAATGGTCATTAAAAAAAAAGAAAAATAATTACGACCAAAATATAAATTTGAAAGGGATAGATGCCTATATAATTTAGTAATATAATAAAATGCAATGCATACATATCTATATGTCTAAATGCTAATATTATATATATTACATGATGTATGTTTAAACTTTAATAAGAGGGGTTTTATTCATATTAATATAAAACACTTTATTTTTAATTTGAGTAAATAAATTATTTTATTTGAACATATGGTTTTACTTGATTTAAACAAAGATGTAGATGTATATTTTGATGATAAACTTATAAGATAAGATAATCTAATTTTATTAATATTTTATAGTTTACAATTCATGATAAATATGATTTTTATTTAATAACACCACTTATTTTTGTATTTCTCACCAACTCAATTTTTTTTAGTTAAATGTACAACAAATATGTTATTTAGTTTCTTACTTACTAGTTGAAACTAAAAGTAAGTTGTAAAACTATAATTATAATTTGATAACCCGCCCGCTAAATACATTAAATCCGACAGACCCGAACTGCTCAGTTTGAAAGGATAATTATGTGGTTTCAGTTTGAGATTTTGTCAACTCGTATATATTGGGTCGGGTTGATTTTATTTTTTTTAAACCGTCCGAACCCAATTGCGTACACCCTTTCCTCAAATGACACGACAACGCTCATTAGGAGCTTTCGAGCGAAAATTGAGTAGTAAGGTGCTTTTAAATTACTATTGAGGCGTCATGTGCTAAAAAAATGAAATTTTGGGGTAAAGTGCTATTTACCCTTTTATAAACACGGAGTGAAATTGTGATTTACTTTTCTTAAGGTCCTTCACAAAAAGAGAAATATCAGGAAACCCCCAAATATTATTTTGCCCATAAAACAATTTGCGTCAGCCGCTTCGCAGAACATCCCTTATCCTCATTCCTCAAACCCTTTCTAAACCCCCTCATCTTCATATTCTTGCTCTTAATTCTTCCGCATATACATACATACATACATATACATATATCTGTAAAGAATGTCTTTTGCAGCTGAAACTCTAGTGAAGCCTATGTCAATGGCAACCTTAACTTCAATTCCGTCCCTCTTCACTACTTTTTCGAAGGTTTCTTCACACTGTCGCCAATATTCGTCGATTCAATTTAAACCCATTAAATTCCAGCTCTCTCTCTCTAAAACGCCGTCAATTTCACACCCTTTTTTAGTTTCTGTCAAAAGAAAAGAACCCTTTTCCAGAATTTCGGTCATAGCTGCTCAAGAAGAAGAGAACAACCCGATAATCTTTGAAGACAAAGAAGAGGTAGAAGAAGAAGAAGGACTAGAATTGCAAGGAAATTTGAGTTGGGGGGGTGCATCTGAAAATGAAGTTGGAGGAGAAGAGATTGATGTGTCTGTTGAGCCTCCTGAGGAGGCAAAAGTGTATGTAGGAAATTTGCCTTATGATGTTGATAGTGAAAAATTGGCTCAGCTTTTTCAGCAGGCTGGTGTTGTGGAGATTGCTGAGGTAAATTTGATGGGTTGTTATTTTAATCTGAAAAAGATTGTATTTTTTGTAATTTTTAGTGAAAATATTAGGTTTTGCATAATGGGTTAGTTTTTACACTGTTTTGATGAGTTGGTGAGGTAGACTGATGGTTCGTTATGATTTTGGGTGGAAAGATTGGGAGTTATGTGCATAATGGATGAATCTTTGTGCAGATTTGATAAGAAATGATTGGATAGTTTTACGTGTTTTGATTTGCGGGTGTTGGTTGCTTTTGCAGATTATTTACAATAGGGAAACTGACCAGAGTCGAGGATTTGGATTTGTAACTATGAGTACTGTGGAAGAGGCTGAGCGCGCCGTGGAGATGTTCCACCGTTATGTGAGTTTATTTACTTTCTATGATATTTGGCAATTTATCGACCGAAGAACGATGGGATATTTGATTACAAGAATAATGAAATATAAAAGATTTCAGCCCTTAAAAGCGTGTAATTCTGCCATTTTCCCAATATGATCCGAGGGGCATAAGAAGTCACGCCAGTGTCCCGTGTTGTTTCTCCATTTGACAATTGCTGCTAGTTTCTATAAACTAAGGACATTTATTATTTGAAAGCTATTTGAGCTTAATTTTCGTGTCAACCTTGATATGTGCCTGTTGAGATGATAAAATTCCTGCCACACGTGTTGCCTTGTTTGAACACCTTTGTTAACGATATATATATATATATATATATATATATACTTGTATCGTAAAATAAGTTATTATTTTTTACATAAATTCTTGATTTTCTTTCATTGGCCATTTGATATCACTAGTATGTTTTCTGTGTGGAGTTTCTTGATTAAGTTTCTCGGTGATGGACCTTTTCTTCACATAAAATTCTATTGATATTTGCTTTTGTGGGTTCATTATAATTAGAAAAGAAAATGATAGATGAGTGGATGACAGAATGGTAAATATACTTCTATAGTAGGAGTTGTGCCAAGAGAGGCTCGATCTCTTCCAAATATTTGTACAAGTTACTAGGCTGTAATAAATTCTGTGGTGTTGTTTGCACCTTAAATTAATGAGGTTGTTACTACCTTAATTAGCAGCAGTCTGAATACTCGGTTACATAATTGTGTATCACATTTTGTTAGAAGTACAGATGAACTTCAAGTTTATACACAGGTGGTTAGGATGTGAAGATATAATTTTTGGTTTTTTCTCCACATCCTAACCATCCGTGTATATATTTGTCATTCATCTTTGCATGTAAGAGGAAATGTTGCACGGTTATGCAATAAGATTTGGACTCTTACAAAGAACGTAAGTTGTTTTACGCTATAAAAGCTTGTGTTATTACCGTAATCAGAGTTTAGTTTGTGAATGATGAAAATTATAAAATAACGCTGCATTGTATTAAGTCCTCTGATTACGCCTAGGTGAAGAGATCTTTGTCATAAACTGGATTATTATTGGTCCAAAGAAACGACTGAGATTTATTCAGAATCTAATCTCCATAAAAAGAAGTTTTTATAATCTTGATCGTCCTTTAAACACTGTCATTTTACCATTTATTTTTTGGCCCTTTTGAACAGGATGTGAATGGCCGACTCTTAACTGTTAACATAGCTGCTCCAAGAGGATCACGGGTTGAACGACCCCCTCGAACCTTCGAACTTACTTACAGAATATATGTTGGTAATCTGCCATGGAGTATGGATGATGAACGTCTTGAGGAGCTTTTCAGTGAACATGGTAAAGTTATAAGTGCTCGGGTTGTCTCGGATAGGGAGACTGGAAGATCACGTGGTTTTGGCTTTGTAGTGATGTCGAGTGAGTCTGAAATGAATGATGCGATTGCTAACCTTGATGGACAGGTAAATGAAAACACTTGTTTGTTCTCATTAAATATACGAGCTTTAAGATTTTTATAATTTAATTTTAGATGAAAAAATATCATTTTTCTTGTATTTGAGCTTTGTTGATGATAGTTGTCAATTTATGGGTGGCCCTTTTGTATATGTACCGCCCAAATTGGAAATAAATGAGCACCCCCCACCCCACACGCCCCCGGCCCGCCGAGAACGCTTACATACACTATTTGAAACCACCTGATGTCTATATCTAACCCCTTCCCTGAACCCCCCCCCAACAGAAAAGTCTTAGATCTTTGTGTTATATGCTGATCATCTTATACGGCATTCTTGGTGCAGAGTTTGGATGGGAGAGCAATAAGAGTAAATGTTGCTGAAGAAAGACCACGGCGCTGAAGGTTTTGATTTGATCCAGACCAATGCAAGTATTGTGTGTATTTCATATTTATTTGTGATGAGATTCGTGAGTGCTTATTAATTAACTTTTAGATAGGTAAAAGAAAATGTCATCGAAAGTCGTTTTTGCCCTTATTCATTTGATTTTTCTCCGATATTTTGCACAATCATCCATATGATGCTAGTCGATCGAAATTTTTGTTTGATTCGAGTTATCAGTGTGTACTGTTTACTGCTGTTCGGTCACTAGTCCTTAGTTTTCAGTACTTCTTCAACTTGAGACTTGTATTTTAAATTAATAGCAGCTGCAATTAAAGCCTTTTGATCGTGAAATAGCTCAAGTGTTATGTTGGCATGGCGGGATTGTATACAGATACGTTCAGATGTGATTGAAATGTAGGACAAAATTCAAGGTTAGGAGTGATATTAGCATGTCATAGGCCTGCCGTCTCGTTATAATCACAAGCGTTCATGTAGGACGGGCCATCTGTAAATCCAACAACATGATTGTGAACAAAACTCCGAATAGCTGGACCTCATGGAGAATGACCCGTGAATTTGAATGGAATACAGGATGGAATATTGTAATCATAACCTTGTAATTAACTAATTATAATTGCATATGTATACATTAGAAAGTATTTTCGCACATAGTGATTCGATAAGAAATTAAATTGAAGTAAATATATTTAGATTATTGGCAAATTAATAACTGAATTTTATACTTTTTATTTATTTGTTTTGTAATTATATATCATCCCATGTGTCTTTAACTAAATTTATTTCAAGAAATTAAATTTTTAATTAAATAATATTATTGTTATTTTTAGCATATTTATGCATAAATAATTAGCCTATGTATCTTTCCCGATTTGCCACAATATTGCATTTTTGTATAGATTCAGATTCTTTAATCCTACAAGTCTTTCTAATTGTAGAAAATATAATCCTATAAGTCTTTCTAATAATGTAGAAAATATAACACTGTTCATATTTCTATATGCAGTAACAGTGAATAAATTCTTTATCATGAGATTATTAAGATAAAATAAAATGCAAATAATAGATTACATATGAATACTCATGCCTTAAAGTTTTTTTTTTTTTTTGTAAATAAAATAAAGAATTAATGCCATATTTTCACTCAATTCACTTGTTTGATTTTATATTCAAGTAAAATTTTGCATTTGTTATTATTTTAATCACTTTGATTGACATATGAACTTCTAAATTTACATGACCAGGAAAATAAAACAACTTCTACATATAAGATGATTCACTTGTACAAGCATGTTGAAAATGTAACTTATCTATCTTCATATACTTTTATTTTAGGTTTGATCAAACTGAATTTGAGCTAGAAGTTCAACTTTGAATGCACCATTATTTGGTGTGATTTAAATTGCTTAATTTGATTATTTATCGTCCATTAAAATAGAAAACTAAAGAAAGAAAGAAGATAATTGTATAAAAAAATAATTAAAAAGTGGCAAGTTCATTTTTTAAAGTTAATGGATTTAAATTTCCACATGGAGAGACATTATTGTCCATTTAAACAAATTAAAAAGTAAGTAGAGTGCCATCATAAAAATATAGAGTGCTTAGATCAATTTTCTAAAATAATTATAAACATCATATTACATAAAAACACGCGTGTTCGTGAGTTCTTTTGAATTAAGTACAAAATATATCATATTCTCACACTAAAAGTACTTATATGAATTATTTTTTAATTAAGTTTTTTTTATATATATTTGTTATCATGCTAATAACTTCGAATATTTACAAACTTTCAGATATTTGTTGATAATTCTATTGTACATTCATGTTATATTGCATAACAATGAAAAATTAATGAATATTTTTATATAAGAAAATAATTCATTTATATCCCAAAATATGGTGTCTCACGATTTTACTCTCTTTTTTTGGATGTCAGAATAAAGTATAAAATTTTAAATTATCTTCTTAATCTTCAAAATCAACACTTAAATTAATAATCCGACAACATAACAATTTATTGCTAATTACAAAATGCTAAAAATGTTTATAGAATTATCAAAATTAATAACCAACTTTTTGTTTAAGTTGGAATATTGGTAGTGTGTAAAAATTTCTTCTTCTTTATTGGTAGTTGAGGGTAAGAATCTATTTTATTTTATTAGTTCGTATTTTAGAGAAAGTAAGAATCTATTTATTTTTGTTATATTAAATAGTGTCTGCTAACATATTTCATTTTTATCAACAATTAAAGAGTTTTTAACTACTAAAACAATTTCAAATACTAATAAATAATTTCCTACTCCTCAATGGGCTCTTTTACTTAATAAATTCAATTATTAATTATTAAATAAATGATGATATGAAAAAAAATTCACAATGAAACAAACAATTAAGTTATTCAAACATTTATATAAAAACTAGATACATAGATCAGATGGTTCCATGATAGAAAAATTTTCGTCAAACGCAACATTCGCATTTGAACACTAAAAGGTCTATAAATTATGCATGTTGTATACGCTACACCGACAATGACATAGCCAATGTAGCATTATCTAAGACCTTTTAGCGTGTACAAGAATCTTTTCCATTATAATAGTTGCTACCACAAATTATGATTAATTTAAATGATTGTGTCACAACCCATCAAAAACACTCGGCTGTTTTTCTTTTCGCCTGCCTATGTTCCCTTTTTTAATTTTGACAAGGAGAACGCTAAAGGAAATATTTTACATATAGAGCAATGATATGAGGAACACCAATAAATGTGATTCACAAAATACGCATTTCCACACAGAATAAATTAAAAAGGTCAAAAAAAAGAAAAAGAAAATATACATAGGCATATCACCACCCTTTTGCACAAACATATTGGATCACTTTCTCTACTCAGCCGAAACAAAGAAATGATTATACACAGTGCTACATTCATCCACCTGTTGTTGCCATTAGTAACCCCGCAACTGAGCTTCTTTGCTCGTCAATGGAACATAACGAACTGAAGTCTCGGTTCTAACACTTAGAGAACCATCTGTATTCTTGTCAACAACTTGCAAGGCCTGGAAGGTGTTACCAACCGGGATCACCAATCTGCCCCCAGGCTTCAATTGTTCAACAAGTGCCGGTGGAATTTCTGGGGCAGCAGCTCCAACATGAATAGCGTCGTATGGTGCAAACTCAGGCCAGCCCAGCCTGCCATCTGCGACCATGAAATCACGTACACACTGATTAATACATATGTGGGCACTATTTACTTTCTTCATTATGAACAATATTCTTACTGCAAAGGTAAAAGACAATTACAGACACACAATGCAATAGCCAATCTAAATTCCCGTTTGTGTGTAAAATTGCGGTATAAATTATCGTGGCGTGGCTGATATCCAAATCGAAACAGATGAGGCAGAAAACATACAATTTTTCATTTTTAAACTGGGCATGGTTGAATTTCCTCGAGTCAATTCAATATCCCTTAACCGGCCTATCATCTTTCCTTAGAAATTTGTGTGATTCTTCAAGTTCAAACAGTACAACATAAACAATTGGTATATGAAATGTTAAGGCTATGTTTGGTTATGTTTTCAAGTCATATTTGGTCCAAAATTCCCGCCAAACAATGTTTGTTTCACACAATATTTCATAAAAAATACACAACTTTTTTAATCCAAAAAAACATAATCATTATTTTTCATCTTTATCTCACTTTGTCCCCTATCTCATTCTCTCTCCTCTATTTTTTATACAAAAAATTTCTCTCTCCTCTTAATATCCACTATCTCTCTCTTCTCTCTCTATCCCCCTCTCCATCCCCCTCTCCTCTTTCTCTCTCTCTCCTCACTCTCTCTCTCTTCTCTCTCCTCACTCTTTCTCTTCTCTTTGACCGTGTCTCTTTTTTTTTTTTTTTTGTAATGTTTTGTCATATCTTTGATCATGTACCATTAAACTTTAAAATAGAAAAAAAGTTTGTTTATTTGTAATTCTATCATGAGAAATAGTATTGATAAAACATAAATTAAAATTTATGGAGTTTTCTAAAGTAAAACTTTCAAATTTTGTTTTTCAAATTAATTATAGTGAAAGTATTTGGATTTATATATATCTATATTTATATACATATATATGTTATTTGTACATATTATTTTAAAGTTTTACTTATTTTTTATGTGTGTGGCTGTGCATAATTTATCTCATTGCTAAATTTGTGATTTGATTGTGTGTGTGGATCGAGAAATGCATGTGTGTTACCCATATTTATATGTGTATGTTTTCTTAATGTATATTATGTGGGGGAAAAAAAAGGTCTTGGGACGGTCAAAGGCAATTTGACCACGGTCAACTCGGGTTTGACCGAGTCAACCGCGTGGTCAACACGGATTTGACCGCATGAATAGTGACTTGAAAGCAAGGGTTTCTTATCTCGTGGTTTTGGTTTGGATTTGTAGTAGGAGTGACCTAATTATCTAAGAATAAGATTGTATTTTAATAATTTTTAAAATAAATTACTTATTAATATTTTTCTTATAAATTAAATAAAAAAAAAAGAAAAAAGAAGGGGGGGGGGACTGTTCATCGTCTTCCCCAATCTCCCCCAACCCCCCTTTCCCACGCGCGCGCGCACACACACACAGTTTGGGCGCGCACACACACAGTTACACGCACACACAAACACACACAATTACACACAGAAACACACACACAGTCACACGCACACACAAACACACAATTACACACACAGTCACACACGCACACTCACACACGCACACTGTTACACGCACTCTCACACACGCTGATACATATATATATGAATATATATACTTTTCTTTTAATTATATATCAACTATTATTAACACTATTACTTATATATATGTGTGTGTATATATATATATATATACTTTTCTTTTAATTTTATATAAACTACTATTACTACTATTACACATATATATATGTACACTAATATATATACATACACACACTACTATTACTTATATATATATTTATCTATATAATAATTATTTCAATCTCAATATTATATTATAATTTTTAATTATTGACAGACAAAAACTTACATGATTTGACCGCTACAATAATTTATGTTCCCTCTGCAAACAAAACCAAACACTATCTCACCAAAAAATCACTCAAAAACTAACTCCCAAAACATAACCAAACATTATCCCATCAAAATTGCACATGTTCCCATAAAATTTTCACCAATAATTCTCACCAAAATACCATCCCAAAACATAACCAAACATAGCCTAAATCTGTCGATTTAAGCAACTAATTTCCACTTAAATCAGACATAAGCATCTTTTGCATTCTGAATACCTTGATCTATTTTTTAAGATAGGTCTTCACTAGAAACAACAAGGTTTCTTGTGCACACACAATAGTGTTGCGACAAAATGCCAGTTGTATTCATAACTAAGGCAGAAGCAACTGAAGATATTGCCACACTCTTGAACATATAAACTCAAATAGAATAGCAACAAGACAGCTCAAAACATACCACCAGCGTGTACACAGAGGGATCCTTCTTTAAGTAGAGGAGCTGCTGCACTCTTTTCGATGCTTTTAATAGAAGATTCGACCAACTCAGGAATATGCTCTACACCAACAGCACGACCTTGTGGCCCAACCATAACAGCAAAGCATGCAGTCAAATACCCCGTACCTACAGGAAGAGCTATATCAGGACTTGACAAAATCTGGAAAGTGCAAATAGGAAGTTTAAACGCATTCACTAATTAATTTCAACTGCGCCAAATTAAAACATAATTTCTTATCAGATGTAGCAGCTTCCTACACAGAATCTAGTTGATATAACCCACAAAGCAGTGACCAATTGACAGATATATTTGAAAGGTAATATATCTAGTGTGAAGCTTCATGAATCCAGCTTCAATAAAGTAAAATAAATTCTGTGACACGAACATGTGTACTACTACATATATTTGAAAGATAATATATCTTGTGTTAAACTTCATGAAGAACAGCAGGAGCATTACATATTACCTGAACCAACATCCAAGGCATGCATGCCAGGCTTCAAATGGTTCTCCAACAATTCAAGGCACATGGCATGCATATGAGGCGCAGAAATTGTAGCGTTGTAACCTATCTGCATGGGACTATCAACATACGGAGGTGTACCCTCGGGAACAAACAAAGCCCTGTCAATGGTTTCCATTACTTCTGCTACTTTCTTTGAGCTTATCACTCCGTAGCTCTGCAAATGCTCCACCATTTCTTTATTCTTACGGATACCACTTCCACTCCAAAATCGCTGTTGGGAAACATAAAACAATGTTGAGATAAGATACGACATAAAGGCCCGTCTCATGACCTGTCACAAAGTGACCAGAAAGCAAAATAGCAATATCAAGTATTGAACCAGAAGTAAACAAATATAAAGAATCTATGAACTTATTCAACAGTTGATTTGACTAAGCAAATGAAACCACTCGGTTTGAATGGTTTGAATGTATTTACAGTGAAGCATGACTCACACTTGATACCCGCAAATCCCTACATGAGAACCTCCTTTATCCCATCCATGAAGGAAAAAGTAAGGGATACACTGTCTTATCTTGCATTCCCTTTGAACTATTCTACCATTCGCATTTGTTTAATGAAGTCAAGAGTGCCAAAGACCTTCATTTTTTATACTTTGTGCTCAAAACTAAACAGACTGATGTGACATGCACTTGCCTTCTCGTACACCAGACGCCCTTGCACAAGGTATTGTCCGCTTTGGACGGAGCCACATGGGTTTGTCCTTACAAGGTGCCTCTCTAGGGAGAGGAGAGCTTAGGGCTTATAATAAGCCTCTCAAGACCCACGTCTCCATCCAGTGTCAAAAGTAGTTACGTACACATGATCAAAGATAACATTCACATATTCGTTTTCTCATACACATCCGATTTACAGAAATTCCTAGCATAAAAAGCCTACAAGATGGTTACTTACAGCACAAAAGCTCAATCAAATCAGAGCTATATATACACATTATGTACCTAGGTCAAGCATTCCACGAATCATAAATTTCAATTAATCAACGAATCAATCAACAACAATCACAACGTTTGCAAGAACATCACACGTATCAGCTCTGATTCCCAAATCTCACGACGAATTCATTATAAAGCAAAACATAAGATTCGAACGATTGTGTATGTGCGCACTGTACCTCCATGCTGGAGAAGAGACAGTTCCCCGTGCCGAAATGAGGGCTAGAAAGGCGCAAACACCGTGAGGAGACGGCGGTGATGGCGGCGGCCAGCGGCGGGGGAGGGGTGGCGCGAAGACGGTGGTGGTGCAAGTGGCGAGGAGTGAAGTATAAATAGGATGTCTGTGGGGGCGTACGATAGCGGCAGCGGCACGCGATAAGAAGTGAGAGTGAAGAATAAAGGGACGTGGAAGGCATTTTTTAATTCTTCGCGACTTTTCTCGCGTTTTCTTTATCTCTCTCCACCCATCCACCCCACCCCCCATTGGCCCCCACGTGCGTGTCACGTGTAGAGAACAGCTTCTTTGATTTGGGCTTTTGGTGTCTATTTGGGCCTATTTCTGGCCAAGCCCAAAGTTGCAGATTGGTTTGTTTGATGGGCTTTGATTCGGCTCGGTCCAATTAGTCATAGTTAATTGAGCTGTAAGTTGAGGCAAATTATGAGTAGATTTTAGTATTTTACCCAAAATCAAATCCAAAGCTCTAGGTCCGGCTCAGGTCCAGTCTCAAGCATCGGGTCGAAATCCAAACTCAATAAGACATGAATATGGCTTTGGATCTGGATAACACTATTAAGATTCATGGGTCCAAACCAATACTTTTAGAGGCATGAATCTCATTACAGATTAAACTAGGGCAAAGACGAATCAAGCTACTTGATGCTCGGTTTGGAATCATTCTATAAAAGCTCGTTTGATCTCGATTCGTTAATATATTCAACAGCCATTTGTGTATTCGATAAATTTGAAACTCGACTCGATTAGTTAGAAATGATAAAATATGTGCAAAAAAATCAAGCTACTCTAACTCGATTCGTGTTCAGCTCGATTAACAATCAAATCAAGCTTAAACATATTCTAAACTCGATAATAACTCAAACAAGCTTGAAGAACTTGTTTGACTCGACTCGTATACAGCCCTAGATTCAACGGTCAAGATGTAACTTTAAATGGGCCAACAACCTTGTATTGGGTTTGGATGTGGGCCCAGCTAATAGGGGTAGGACGGTAAAGTTTAACCCGATACAAGGTTGTCGGGCCAACTAAACGAAGATGTAAGGCTCTGTTTGGATGTGTTTCCAAATCATTTTCGATCGTTATTTTCAAAAATATATGGGAGAATGACTTTTTTTATTTTTGTGTAACAAAAGTGAGAAAAGTAGGTGTATTTGGTTGTGTTTTTAAAAGTTGATGTGTATTTTCATTTTCAGATAAAAATGAAAATGAAAAAAGGGAAATGAAAACACAGGCAAACATAGCCTAAGTAACTGATCCGTCAAAAGAAAAAATGATTTCCAAGTTATTTGTTAATACATTGGCTTCCAAGTTTAATTGTCATTTTGATTAGGCAAGAAAAAGAAAGTAGGGTAACCATTAAAACCAATATGAAGACAACAAGATTTACATGAAAAAACCCTCCCAAGATGATAGAAGGGAAAAATTCACGACCACGTAGTAAATATTATTTTTTTGTAAAATATTATACACATTGCCAATAGAAAGACAGCATTATCTATCTATAGTCAGAGTTTAGGGCTACATCTAGTTTTACAAATCATACTCCACAACTTAATCAATATATACAATTGTTTAATATTAACAATTTTAACTTGTTTGAGAAAACATTCTATGTCGGATTAGACATGATTAACTTTGAATTTTCAACGTATTGTACACGGTTAAGAACCATTTCTTGGCAATTTGGTACCATAAAAGTAAAAGTCGATTGGACTTTAACATTTAAAATTTCTCTTCTGCTTTTGCTTTAGCTAAATAAAGATCTAGCATGTGTAGATTAAGCACATAATATATACTAAATTAAGGCAATGCTCATGGAACTAGAGGAGTAATTCAAAGGAGTACCTATACTTTAAAGGTTGATGATAAAGCCAGAGCACATCTCCTTATGCCAGAGCAAAGCATTCACATAATTGTCCTCAAGTTGAAAGAAAATCATCTCGTCAAGCCCGACTTTCTATGATCTTCAAACTTTACTCATCCGGGCAGCCGTCTCTTCGAAGCCCTTCTCGCAAATAAATCTCAAAATTAATCATTTCTAACACTTTGTATCAGAACTGGAACATACCAGAATCAGAAAATTAAAGAGCAACATTGAAACCGGGGGGGGGGGGTTTACTTATGTCAATTGTGAATGTTTTGCTCTGTCATTTAGGAGATGCGCTCTGGCACTATCACCATCCTACTTTAAATCTTGAGACAGTAACAATCATATGAGTTATTCACAATTCTCGGCCCCGGGGGGGGGGGGGTACTTATGTCAACTGTGAATGTTTTGCTCTGCCACTATCACCACCCTACTTTAAATCTTGAGACAGCAACAATCATGAGTTATTCACAATTCTCTTAAATGAAGACATACTATGTGGTATTTTCTCTCTCTCAAAAACCCTATTCGCCTTTTTCTACTATTCTTTTTCGCTGGTTTGATGAAGCAGTCTCCTTCATCATCATTGTTGCCACCACCATCGTCGGCGAATTGGGTTGGAGCACCCTCCTTCAAGTTGTGTATCTCAACTTCAAATTTGACGAGACAGAGATAGATCTAACGAGACAACGATTGATCTACAAGATGAAGAAGAACGATAAATTAGATTTTATAGAGTTTTTTAGTTTAGTATTTTATTTTCTATCTCAAATGAGAGTTTTGTCTTTCTTGAATAAGAGTGTGGTCTTTTGCACAAAAAATTTTTTGTGCTCGTTTGTTATTCCTTAAGATTTGTTATCTTAAAAAATCTTGATATTTGGTGCTTTAATTATTCTTAACTACATTGTTAGAGACAGTCTAAGTTGTATTCTCCTGGATGTTGTAAATTTTATTGAATGAAGCAAAATGACCGATTTTAAGATTTGTTATTTTGAAAAATCTAGATATTTGGTACTTTAATTGTTCTTAACTTATCATTAAAGACAGTTTAAATTGTATTGTCCTTGACGTTGTAAATTTTATTGAATGAAATAAAATGACCACTTTTTCATCAAAAGAAAAAAAAAAATCATATGTAACTCTATGTGCGGTGCATTTTTCATTTATCTCACTAAATAAATAATTATAATTATATCGTGATTCAAATCTCCGGTTGTTACATAGCTATTGAATTCCCAAGACAAACAAAAAAGTATCATATGGCATCAACCTTTTATTTCCCTGTTTTTCGCCCATATTCTTCACAAAGTTGTCAGCTTAATGCTGAGTATGATTGCCTGATAAGTATTAAAGTAAAAAAGAAAAGATAAAAAAAAGAACACCACCATCACCCCTTTTCTATATTTAATTTCTTCCCAATCTTTCTTACGTTTCTTTTTCATTTCTTTTCTGTGGGTAAATAGAAAAATAAATCAAGTTACTTGATATTCAATTCAAAATCAATTGCTAAAAGTTTATTAGTGTTGGGTCTGTTTATATAACAAATCAAGCATGAATGCTTTGTTCTTTTTGATAAGTTTTGTAGTTAGGCTGAAACTCAACTTAATTAGTAAGAATGACAAAGTATATTAAAAAAATCAAGCTACTCGGATTCAACTTGTATTCGATTCGATTAAATTCGTTTGAGCTTGGTTCAATTAGTAATCAAATCAAGCTCAAAAATATATTTTGAAAGTTGGTAATAATTCAACGAAGTTTGAAGAACAACTTGTTCAGTTTAACTCAATTGTTTTACAACTCTATTTGTGAGTGATTCATAAACAATTCACAGATCCAAGTTTCATTTAATCAAATCATATGAAATTCATAAAGATTCCGAACATAAATGATCATAATTGTTTCGAGTACCAGTATTTAAACCTCGTGAGCAATAATATCACTTGTCATGCTATTTTACTCTAAAGTTGGGTGGAGGGGCCAATGTAGAATTTTTTTAATCCAAATGAAAATAGCTTTAATTATTTACACCACCCTTACAAGCAAGGAACTTGATCCAAAATGCTTTTATTCCATTCCCTAATAACTATATATGACTTAGTATTTTGTAGAGCAAAACATCAAACAAATCCTCCACCCCCCACACCGCACCACCCACCTACCCACCAAA
The DNA here is from genome assembly GCA_019426215.1 of Buddleja alternifolia. Lineage (NCBI taxonomy): Eukaryota > Viridiplantae > Streptophyta > Magnoliopsida > Lamiales > Scrophulariaceae > Buddleja > Buddleja alternifolia. The sequence goes on along the minus strand of CM033391.1, from coordinate 44,795,582 downwards.
AAAACAAAGAAAAGCAAAAAGGAAATGACAAGTCTTCACCAATCAGCTAGGAATCAGCAAAAGATTCGCCATGACCGTCCGATGATGTCATCAGATGATAGTTCACTTAGAAAGCAAATCCAGGCCACTCATTCTCATGATGTTCTCCTTGTTGACGTTGACCCTATTCTTGTCATCATAAAGGATATCATTAATCTTGTTTCACCAGCCGTTGATGGCATTATCAATGTATGATTGCAATACTTTTGCCCTTCTAAACCAGACTCGGTTTAGTCGATCTAAATGTAATTTATAAAACGAATGAATTATACTTATCATCTGATTAATTAAGGTGAATTACATTTGGACTCAATCAAATCATGTCTAGATTAAAAAAAATTCGGTGAATTACATTTGGACTCGGTCAAATCATGTCTAGACTAAAAAAATTTCTTGTTAAACGTATTTGTATTAGACTTAAACTTGTTTTTGTTGTTACTTAGGGCTCAAAAAGTCATATGGATAAAGTGGAAACTGCAGCATTGACTAGCTTTGACGGCATCTCGGACGAATTGGCCTTTATATTGAACAAGATTTCCATTGAGGTATATACATTTCGCCTATGTTTCTTAGCATGTGTGACAGCACTTATCCTTTTTTTGGGGCCACAGTCAAAATACAATGTAGCCTTTAGCAAGAAGTATAGTTCGATCCTACATTATGTTAGGTTCAAGTATTCATATCCTTAAGAGTTTGGATTCTAGTAATATTCAAATATTCGAGTTGTACTATTACTATCATCTATAACTGTTAGCTACACAACACACACTTCAACACTATGTTAGGTTCAAGTGCACTTCAACACTATGTTAGGGTCAAGTGCTCGGTTACGCCATCTACATACTCGTCCCCTCGTGCTAAAATAACATTATTGTTGCTATCATCTATATGTATATTTACTTTACACGTAAAACATGAAGTTATAGATAAGTAGGGCGACCGTTGGGTCCGCTTCCTTGTAGTTCCGTTTATGTCTGTGTGGCAACAGTAGCCCTCGTGTGACAGCCAAACCATGATGCCTAGGTTATTGTACAATTTAAAGGTATGAAATACATGGTTGCTATCATCTATAACTTTTAGAGCAGCAGAAAATGCTCAGTCCTACACTCCTCATTACCGTCATCTACTAGTCCCCTCGTGCTAGCACAACGTAATTGTTACTAACATCTATCTTTCTTTTTCATTGAAGCTGTCATGCAAGTGCTCAGGTGGACTTGCCCATATATCAGCAATGGAAATACTCAACATGCTCTCCACCTACACATGGGATGCAAAAGCTGTGATATCCTTAGCATCATTTTCTCTAAACTATGCTCAATTCTGGCTCGTCTCCGAGCTCTTTGCCACCGATCCACTCGCCAAATCAGTAGCCCTCCTCAAACAACTCCCGAACATCATTGATCTTTCTGATGTAATGAAATCGCGATTTGACACGATTAATAATCTTGTCAAAGCCACTTTAGAAGTAACAAACTGCGTTTCTGAGTTTGGACGCCTTCCGTCTAAATACATAACGGATGATTCAGAGCTATTGATTATTGCAATGACTCAAATCCCAGTTGCTGTCTATTGGGTTATACAAAGCTTGGTGACGTGCTCATCTCACGTAACCAAAACGCTAGGCCTGAATCATGAGTAAGAAATGAAAAAGGAATTAATATTGCTATATAGTCTCATAAAATATGTCCTCTTGCAGTTTTAGTCTCAATATTTAAAATCTGCATAGTTAGTAGTTTGATCGCGTGTTTTGCATGTGATCAATACTTAATTTAATGGCGTGTAAATTGCACACGTGAAATTCCCTTCGATTTTGTCAAGTGTTAACGTTTGTTGTGTCCAAAAATGCAGAGCAATTTCTTTAACTGCAGAAACATGGGAGCTTTCTAGCTTAGGACATAGACTGTCCATTATCTTGGACCACCTCAAGACACAACTTGGTCTCTGCTATCAACACATAGGTACGAGAATTAACGTTTATTTATGGCCCCGTCTGCTTGCTAGTATTGGTCGTGAATCGTGATAGATGTCTTGTCACACCAAATTTCGCGTTTGTCACGGGACGCCACTACTCATGATTATTTTTGGGCCCATAAATATTTTTAGATTGTGGATCACGCCTCCTATGGTATGATCCGTTTTCCAAAGTTCTGGATCAACTTTCATCATACTCAATATCATCCTAACAAACGGGGTGGATTTTGCCTTATCAGCAATGTCATACACCGCTCACTGATGTGGCATTAATCTTCCTGTTTGGTGCACGTGCACCCGGTATATTTAAGAATTTTCCGTAGAAACTAGAAACTTAAGTTCAAGTTATCCGATCTATTTCCAAGAAGGGGATTAGACAAATATCTGTCTTCCGAGAAACTAGAATCCTTGCTTTGTTGTTAATGCTGTCAACTCACTTAAAAACATGCAGATGAGAAAAAGCATATCGAGTACTTCCACACGCTCGTGCGCATAATTGATACGACGCCTCATTTGGACAACCAGAGAGTACTCAAGCACTTAATCTACCTCAAGGATGATCTACTCCCACTTGAAGTTGGAACCAACAAGACGACGAAGGTATATCTCTACCAATTCCCATTCAATACACTTCCGCACCTACATTTTCTTACTTAACGAGAAAGAAATGATTACCTTTGTCGTGTAATTGAATAGGTCGGTATTGAAACCCTTAAAGGAAAGACGGTCTTGTTACTCATATCAGATCTCGATATATCCCCTGATGAACTCCGCATTCTTGATCGTATATATCATGAATCAAGAAGGGGGGCAGAGTATCATTACGACATCGTGTGGCTCCCGATTGTGGAGAAATCAATCACATGGAATGAAGGGCATGATCAAAGATTCGAGCATTTGCAGTCGTGGATGCCGTGGTACACGTTGCATCACCCGAGGTTGCTAGAATCGGCCGTTGTAAGGTTCATCAAGGAGAAGTGGCATTATGCTAAGAAGCCAATTCTTGTTGCCTTAGATCCACAAGGCTACGTATCTAGCACAAATGCAATGCATATGGTGAGGATATGGGGTAATTCGGGTTATCCTTTCACAAACACGAAAGAGTCACAATTATGGGAGCTTCAGGAATGGAGACTTGAGCTTGTAGTAGATGCCATTGATCCATCCATATTGACTTGGGTAAATACACTTTTTTGGTTTAAATTTTTTATCCGATGGAAAATTCTTGTCCGAACCAGGTTTCACCATAACGAACCAATCGGCCTTCTGATTCGGAGCTAGAATTTTCCAAATGTACACCATTTCTTGATACTCTCACTAGGAAAGGTACATAAATTGGTTTAATGGATTGTGGTTTTTCTATTTCTTAGATAAATGAAGAGAAGGTCATATGCCTATATGGAGGCGAAGACGTGAAATGGATCCGGGAGTTCATAATCGCAACAAGAAACGTTGCAAACGACGCGGAAATTGAACTAGAAATGGTGTACATAGGCAAGAATACGAATAAAGAACGCACGAAAAAAATCAATGAAATGTTAACCTCGGAGGGGCTAAGCATATGTTGGAACGATCTCGCATCTGTTTGGTTCTTCTGGACGCGACTAGAAAGCATGATGTATTCAAAGATTCAGCACGGGGCGACACTCGAGACCACAACCCTTGCCGGTGACCACGTTTTTGCTGAGGTGCTCACTATGCTCACATTTGCTGGTAGTGATCGTGGATGGGCTTTGTTTTGTAAAGGATCAGGATTAAGAAGTGGTGAAATGGCAAGGGCTAATGGTGATGCAATGCTGAATGGTTTGGTGGATTTCGGGACGTGGGCCAACGACGCAACACGAAAGGGCTTCGTGCCAGCGCTAAATGACTACTTGAGTGGCCACCACACGGAGGAGCATTGCAACCATCTGATACTTCCGTGGATTGATGATATCCCGGAGAGGGTTGCCTGTGCTGAGTGTCATAAAGTAATGGAGAAGTACTATATGTACCGTTGTTGCTTTGATTGAGAGATGTCTCATCATGTTGAATCACGTATACGAGTTAACTTTTCAGTTAATGATGCTTCTGTATTTTTTGGTTTTGTAATAAAGATTGATTGTCAGTTGAGTTAATTTTGCCTTTTTACAATTTGGCCTTCTTTTGTTAAGACTAATGTGTCAATCTGAATGATTTGGTTAGAAAGCTTCACTTATGAGATTGTATTCGAAATTTAATTTGTTGTAATATCAGTGGAGTCATTTCCTCCTTCAGTTACTCTCATAATCTCATATGTTAGCAGTTGTAACTATTGACACTAAGTGAATCGAGTCACGCTAAATATAAAGTAATGTTCAAGTTTGTTTGAATTTTTATCGAGTTTCAAAAATAATATTTGAGCTTTATTTAATTGTTTATTGAGTCTAACTCAAACAAAATTTAATTCGAGCTGGATACTGATCAAACTCAAGCAATCTTTCTCCATGCATTTTTTATTTTTTTAACTAATCGAGTCGAGCTCGAGCAGAACTTCAAACAATATGGAACATAAAAGTGCGCTCAAACTTGTTTATCATATTAAACAATGTAAATATTTAATGATCGATTCGAATTGAATATCAAATAGCTTGATTTACTTTTTCAAACCTAACAATTAATAGTAGTCCAACTATAATTTCCTCCATCAGTCTAGGTCTAGGGTTAATTGCATAAAAACCCCATGTATTAACGAAATAGTCTAATCACTCCATGTATTATTAAAAAGTCAGCGAAAAAGCCAAATTCTATTACAAAATGAGTGTTTTTCAAGTTTTTCACCTTTATTGGCACGATCATTTGTCATTTATATACTTTTCATACAATATAAGAGGTATATAGTGTTATTTCACCCAAATAACATATATTTTCTTCTATCTTTTTAATAAAATTTGGTTTTTTTGCAAACTTTTTAAGAAACTGGGGTGATTAGGCTATTTCCTTAACATTGGGGGCTTTTTGCATTTTTGATATAACACATGGGGGTTTTATGCATTAAACCCTAAATTTGTCCTACAAATTTGAAATTCTCATCTCTCAAATCCAAACAAGAGGCTTAAGATATTATCATGAGTCATGCTTTCGCATTGGTTTCCCACCACAAACTTTTTCCACACGGACTGGACCCATTGCTTATAATTTTCAAAGTCAACTACCAAAACGACATTTCCATATAGTATATTATAATAAATTCCACCATTTCATACTCCAGCCTCCAGCCACCACCACCACCACCACAACCTCCTCCGCCTCCTTCATCCTCCTCCCTCGGCCACCGGCCACCGGCCACCGCCACAGACTCAAAAACATTCTCCAAATGTCTCCAACTCCTCACCAATCCCATATATTCCTCATATGCTTCTTCACATTAATTTTCCTTGTTGAATCAAGACTTAATCTTCTTCAACCTTCTGAGCATGACTATTTCTCCACACAATTGACACAACTGGTAACCACCCCGAACCGTTATACATTCTCCGAAAACTCGCAACGCAACAATCAATCATCCATTTCTCCGGAACCAAAACACAGCAACAAAAAGAAAGTAGTTGACTCAATTCTTGAGTTCTTGGCTGGAGCTTTTTCAGGCAGTGGTTCTGGATTAGTATTCTCTTTGTTTATTAAGTCTGTCATGTACTTTATTCGCAGGCGTAAAAAGGAGAGAAATTTGAGAATTTTCAGCACCTTGATCAAGAAACCAGAGGATTTAGCTTTCCTGCAAAGGGAAAATGGATTGGCAAACCTTGATGTCATAGGAAGAGGTGGAAGTGGGGAAGTTTATAAAACTGTTTTACGCGGAGGCGTCGAAATCGCGATAAAGAAGATAATCCAACGACCTCCACAAGCAGAAGAGCTCACTAGAGAATATTTGAACAAGCAAATGTGCCAGATTAAATCTGAAGTTGAAACCGTGTGTCGAATCAGGCACCGGAATTTACTTCCCCTGCTAGCTCATCTGGCGCACCCCGGTTGCCATTACTTGGTGTATGAGTACATGAAGAATGGCAGCCTGCAAGATTATCTCCAACATGCAACGGAAGGCGAAAGAGAATTAGACTGGTTGGCGCGATACAAGATCGCGCTAGGGGTGGCTGCAGGACTCGAGCATCTGCACATGAATCATAGCCCTTGTATAATACATAGAGACCTGAAGCCCGCCAATATTTTGCTGGACGATGAAATGGAAGCACGAATTGCAGATTTTGGGCTTGCAAAGGCGGTCCCTGATGCCGATTCACATGTTACAACTTCAAAGGTGGCGGGAACCGTTGGGTACATTGCCCCAGAGTATTATCAGACGTTTAGGTTCACTGATAAGTGTGATATATATAGCTTTGGTGTGGTGCTATGTGTTTTGGTAAGTGGGAAGTTGCCATCTGATGAGTTTTTCCTGGGCACAGATGAGATGATTTTGGTGGATTGGATCAGGAATTTGATGGCTTCTGACGACCCGAGAAGGGCAATCGACCCGAGGATGTTGGGGAACGGATACGAGAGGGAGATGCTCTTGGTTCTCAAGGTTGCTTGTTTTTGCACTGTGGAAGATCCTAAAGAGAGGCCAAATAGTAGGGATGTTAGGTGCATGTTATCTCAGATAATGCACTAGTTGTCGGATAAACTGAATAATTTGTTGTTGTGTTTTTATGTATGAAATGTGCATATAAAGATGTAGATTCAGTTAATCATAAACTATATTATTGTTTTTCCAAGGTTTTGTTAAATTTAAGTTATCAAGAAATGCTAAACTGAAAGCAAGGTGCATTTATGTTTTCTGATACTAACTCTGCATCAGTTCCAAGGCTTAATGAGAATGTCAAGATCCATAGAATTCTTCTATTAGAAAACAAAGCACAACTAGAATGAGATCAATTTGATCAAAAAGTAATCACAACTTCAGACTGATCTCATCACGATAAGTTCATTCAGATTGATATGAGCAATTCAGCCAAATGATCAAAATTCCTTTTACTCTTTGAGATAATCACAAATGACCTAGAGGGTCTGCGTGCTTTTGTTTGGGATCGACCCGTGACCAGCCATTGTGAAGATCAGTCACACCTGGCTGATCCAGATCACGCTATGTGTCGACCATGAAAATTACGGAAGTATGTGATTTATTGTTGTACTCTACATTTGGATCAATATCGATCCAAGATTGTCCAACTGACTTGACTCCGTGCTGGAAAAAAACTCAGTTTGACCTTAAAGATTCTTCGATTTTATGTAGCTCCCTATCTGGAGAATGAACGACACCAAACCTAGTTCCTACTGAAGAAGGTCGACCTACAGAATCGACCCAAATCAGACACGTAACACCCAACGAGAGAATAACTTCTTTTGCATAAGAAGTTGAAAAGGCTACAACTTGCGATTTGTATCTACCCAGGCACATTTTCTATGTTCTTTCAGAGCATTAGTCTATATTTCTTTCTATTCTTTTCCAACTGGATGATTCATTCATGACAAAAAGACAGCTATTGCAACCAGTATAAAATTGCATAAAGTACATCTATACAAGTTAATTTATAGATAACATGGTGATATAATCCAGATTTCTTACCAGAAGTAAGCCGGTTTTCTTCTATCTGCTTCATCCTGCCCACAGATAACTAAATTTGAAAGATGAAAGATCAACCAACAACAAAGATTCTCAATTTAAATATAACAAACCGCCAATCAGATATATATATATATATATATATATATATATATATAGATGTCTTGCATGTATTAGTAGACATAAAAAGTTCCTTGATGGCTGTTTAACGAATACGAAATCAAGCATACCAATACAAATATGATTCTACATAAACAAAAATCAAAAGAATGCATAATATCATAAAGCAGAAGAAATAGAGATTACTTTTTACACGATTGGAAGTATTTTCATCCATGAAGCAACCATTTCAGATTGATTTAGAAAAGAAAGAAGAATATAGTTAGTTTAGCTGATATTACGACAGCTTTTCTATCGAAGGTTTTAATTTGTATGAACTTTTTTGGTTACGCTTAAAATTCAAGCTTGATTCAGAATTAATACATTTTAAGCTTGATTTCATAAATCATAATTCATACGAGCTGCAAAGTAGCCCAATTCAATGTGCTTCTTTAGAGTTCGTCAAATAGCTTAATAATGTCTCAACGAAGAATTATGAGTTTGTGGATCATGCAAGTCCTGTTAGGCCAATGACTTCCGCAATTTATAAAAGCTGGAAAATCTGAAGTCAATATGTTAATTTTTATTCCTTTTTTTTTATGTTGAAATTCGCTAATTTTGAAGAGAAAAAAATGTACCACTATTTGACTCTTCATTTTTACAAATAGTATCTTGTTTTTGTCAAAAAGCAATGTGGAGAGGCATGGGAGTGTAAAACGAGTCAAAACAAGATATTGTTCAAGCTTATTTAAATTCCTTTTGAAAGGATAACGGTAATACTATAGATCAAACGGAAGCCAAATCAGCTTCAAGCAAAGCAGAAACAAAAGCGGGAGGATTAAAAGCAAACGGGATTTTCTATTACAGTTTCCTATATCCTATTGCATCTCTGATTGTTATGCTTAGGCATGGATGAGTGACACGTCATAAATAATTTCTTATTCCTCCATTAGAAGGCCTGTTTATTAGACACGTGTGACTCATTGGTGGCGTGCAATAGGAGATGCATAGAAGATTCCGTTTGGATAAAAGGGGAGGGTCAAAATAGGAAATTTGTAGGTCAACAAATAGCTTTTAGTTTAGCATTGCCCTCTAAGATTCTAACACAAATTTCTTTTCCACACGGCTTAATTTTCATAGTCAAAACAACTCTTTCATTTTACAGCAGCCACCATTTCAAACTCATTGTCTTCAAGCACCACCACTTCCTCCTACTCCTCCTCTCCACCGCCATCCACCGGCCACAGGCCTTCGCTACAAACGCAAAAACATCATGCAAATGTCCCTACTTCCTCACAAACCGCATATATTTCTCCTCTGCATCTTCACAATAAGTCTTCTAGTTCAATCAAGACTCACCCTTCACCCTTCTGATCATAATACTCACCTTCATATAAACAAAGACTTCCATGTTCAACGCGCATTGGAGAAGGATAACGAGATGGATATTACCCCGAAACGTTATATTTTTGCTGAAAATTCACAAGGCAGAAATGAATCCTACAGAAAGAAAGTAGTTGACTGGATTCTTGAATTCTTAGCTGGAATGTTATCAGGCAGCGGTTCTGGATTAATCTTTTCATTGCTTATTAAGCTCATCATGTTCGTGATCAGAGGGCGTAAAAAGAGCCCGAGCTGGAAGATTTACAGCACTGTGATCAAGAAACCAGAGGATTTAGCTTTCCTGGAAAAGGAAAATGGATTAGCATCACTTAATATAATAGGAAGAGGTGGAGGTGGAGAAGTTTATAAAGCTGTTTTAAGCAACGGGAAAGAAATCGCTGTAAAGAAGATAAATCATTACCTTAGAGATTCAGAAGCGCTCGGAGAAGAAGACAGCAAGTTTTTAAACAAGAAAATGCGCCAGATCAAGTCGGAGATTCAGACCGTAGGTAAAATCAAGCACCGGAATTTACTTCCCCTGCTAGCCCATCTGTCCCGGCCCAGTTACCATTACTTGGTATACGAGTACATAAAGAATGGCAGCCTGCAAGATTATCTTCAATATGTTAAAGAAGGCGAACGAGAGTTAGACTGGTTGGCCCGGTACAAGATTGCACTAGGGGTGGTTGCAGGGCTTGAGTATCTCCACATGAATCATACTCCTTGTATAATTCATAGAGACTTGACACCCGCCAATATTCTCCTGGACGATGAAATGGAAGCTCGACTTGCAGATTTCGGGCTTGCAAGGGCGATCCCTGATGCCAATTCACATATTACGAGTTCAAATGTGGCGGGAACCGTTGGGTACATTGCCCCGGAGTATTATCAGACGTTCAAGTTTACTGATAAGTGCGATATATATAGCTTTGGTGTGGTGTTAGGTGTTTTGGTAAGTGGGAAGCTGCCGTCTGATGACTTTTTCCAGGACACGAATGAGATGATTTTGGTGGATTGGATGAGGAACTTGATGGCTTCAGAGGACCCGAGAAGGGCAATCGACCCGAAGATGTTGGGAAACGGGCATGATGAGCAGATGCTATTGGTTCTCAAGGTTGCTTGTTTTTGCACTGCGGAGAATCCTAAAGAGAGGCCAAATAGTAGGGATGCTAGGACCTTGTTATCTCAGATAAAGCATTAGTTGTGCAAATAAATTGTTATTGTTAATAAGAATTGTGTTTTGATATTTGAAATATGCATACGATTTTGTAGGGGTCAGTCGGCTGCGATTTCTATTAGGTCATGTTTGGATTGAAGGATGTGAGACTTAAAGATTTTCAGATTCATGATGCAGATTCATTGAGCACTATCCTCAAAGAACAGCGTGTTTAAAGTTACAATGAATTATAACTTCTTCACACTCATTTTGAGTTACTTTTCCAATTATTATGACGGATTTCGAATTTGACGCTTCCGTCCAAACACAACCTAAATGTTTTCCAAGGTTTTGCTTATCATATCAAGATATGCCATGGACCCTATTTCTTTTTTCCCCTGAAAAATCGTCAACGACGACAAACGCATCCTTTTTTTCATGATGAGGCATGTAATACCAGCATAAGATCGTTCTTTTACCGGTTTCAGTATCAAGTTCTCTTCAAACTTCAGATATAAGCATGGTTCATAAGGAAATAAGCACCATAGGCATCAATACATTATTAGGTTTATGTAACCAAAGACAAAAATATGATTTGAAGGCTATCATAGCACATCTATAATCTTTTTTTTTTTTTTGGGTAAATTAGCACATCTATAATCAAAATACATAATATTATGCCAGAGAAGATCACGGACTAACTGCTAATAAAGAGGGCATTTCTCATTGTAAATGACTACCGGATGATTCATCATATTAACGCTAAGTCCCAAGTAAAATCGAATAAATCTTGCACTAAGATGCCTATCCCAGCACTAAAAATTTATCCCACATTTTCAGCATCTCACTACTAAGCCAATGCTACCCATTGCAAGAGTTAAGAGCTGCAGAAGTCAGAGTGTCGTGCTTTTGCAGGCCCGGGAAATCAAGCATCAGTTGCAGACAAAAGGCTGGGAAAACAGCAAGTAGTAGCAGCAATTTATGTGTAATTTATGAAAATGACCCCAATGATTCATTCTCCATCTGTTTGGATGAATTTAGGCACTTAATTAGTTCAATAAGTGTTTTTCTCTATCAATATAAGACTTTCTGAATGTATATTGAAAAAATCCCAAGCTTTGAGGTACCTTAAAAATCTAAAAGTAATTGTGGAAGTATCCTCTCTAGATGAGTAGCTTCGATTTTAAGAGAACCCTCAGCTTCAGCAATGGTAGCAGCACGTTGAATAGCCTCTACAACACATAAACAGAAAAATATGTGCTTAATGCCCTTCAACACCAGGCAAAATGCAAAACAGAGCAGAGAACAGCAAGTTGATATACATTATAGCACTACAATTTTTCTTGGAAAGTTGAAAACATAAAGGCACGTGGTTTTTTTCTTAAGCTATCAAACCTGTCACGAATACTCGGAGGAGTTCACAGCTCAGCTTCAACGCATTTGCATTGGCTGCATTTCAATAAAGAATGCAAGTAGATTAGCTAGCCATATTCATCAGTAAGTAATGATGTATAAATTATAATCTATTCAGTTACATTCTCTAAGTTCTTTCTGAGCAATATTCTCTATTACCGTCCAATATTTCCTTTAAACCTTTTTCCAATTTTATTTCTTCACGACAACAATTTGCGATAGCTATTTCTCAAGCAACCCTCAACAGTGCAACCAGTATAAAAGTGCATAAGTACATTTGCACAAGTTCATTTTTCGGATGGCATTGTAAACACACATAAAATCTTACCAGAAGTAAGCCGACTTTTCTTCGACGTGTTTGGTCCTGCCTACAGACAATTAAATTTGAAAAATCAAGCAACAAAAAGCATTCTCCAATTGAAACAAAACAAACGGAGATCATATAATTTTACATAGCTATTGCATTCAATATTAGGTATTTCAAATGAGTGAAAAATTCCAATTACATTCAACAAATATGAAATCATATATACCAACAAGAATATGTCTATATGAACAATAATTAAGAAAAATATAATATTAGGAAACGAAATTAAACAGGAAAGTGGAGTATTAATTAATAATCGAAATGAACCTCAGCTTCAGTTTCTGAGAGTTGATTTTTTTCCTTCTCTGCACATTTACTGAATTACATCAGGAAAAACAGCTCAATGTGATTTCGAATATTACAAAATTAATTCGAAACAAAATAAAACCAAAAATTATTAGAAAACGGAATACCTGCAGCTCGTCTCTCCCAAACGAGTCTGAAAATCGCACGAATCAATTCCTGTTTCATGTACACCGAAAATATATAAATAATTGCAACTCGTAAACAAAATTTTGTAAGGAATTTAGTGTGGTTTGCAAATTGACCATGAAAAGGAGAAGAAAAAGAGAGATTTTCTTACAGAATCGAAAGTATTTTCCTCCATTGATAGATGAACGTGAAGCAGCCCGAGTCTGAATGAATCTTATTTTGTGTGTGCGAGTGTGTTTGGTGTACCTTTTAGTTTTTAAGGCAGATTTGTTCTGTTACAAAAATTATTGGTAATTATAAGTTGGTATAAATTAGGATAAATTCAAGCAGAGCGAGTCGAGCCGTATTTGGTTAGGATTATTTGATTTTTTTCGAACATCAATAATTGCGTTTGAGCTTAGTTTGACCCAATGCAAATCAGTTCTAATTGAGTTGAATAAAAATTGAGGTCGTGTAGTTTGATATTTTTAGATATATTTTAAATTATCGAGTCGAACTTCATATTTTGTGGAATAAAAAAATGTGTTCAAATTGTGTTTGTTATATTAGAGGAACCAACTCAAACAAGATACTGATTTAGTTGTTTTTGAGCCTAAAAATTTGTGTTCATGCAAAAGTTATAACCGCATGGAGTCAAATATAATACTTCATCATCCCACAATGGTAGGGGAAGAGTTAGAGGCCGTATTTTTTTTAATTCAGGATGAAGGGATACTCTAAGTATGTAACCCGACAAATTCGGGTTGATAGTCAAAATTAGAGGTCGTTTGGCCCAGTTTTTCAGCAGCTAAAAGCTGCGTTTGGGACCTAAACGCAATTTTTGTGGTTGTTTGACCCCAAAGACCATAATCTCGTTTGAGCTCCACAAACGCTAAAACCTGCATTTCTTTAAAAGCTAGACTCCCCATCTTTTAACCACCGCTATTTTGAAATAACACATGCACTGCACGTGGGCCATATGATCTTGTTAAAATAAATTAAATAATTCATGTATATAGATGTTCAATTTAAAATTGTTATATACTCAAATTTCAACAATAATTTAACCAAGTGAAATATTATTATCCAATAAGCTATAGTTATTCAAAAAATTAAATACTGGTCAACATGAAAGATTGGATCGAACAAAGTTTAGTGAAAATTAAAACTTATATAATACTGTAAATAAATAAATTCTTCTGTAAATTTATGCTTCATTTGTTACTCTCTAGTTTATTACTAATAGATCATGTTATCTTCTTCCTTCCTTTACTTAAATTCTTTGTATACTTGCAATTGTCTCTTCCATATGCCTAAAAATTTTGATAACTATGTAGCTTCTCATTTTTTAATTGTTCTCTCTATTTTGCTACTATTGAATGTATATTTTCATTTATAAAATTAAAATTTATTGATAAAAATGTAAGAGAAGCAAAAAAAATATGTATATTGCACGCAACAGCTTATAGATGGACAATGGAGCAACTAATAATAATGTAAAGGGAAATATCATAATTTAACTAACCTCTTGTTTGATATTGACGACTTGTGTTATTTCTCAACTTTGTCTTAAAAGTTATTTATTTGTTTATTCTTCACGACTATTCAGTTATATATTCCCTTCATTCAATACAATATATGATTATTGATGTTATTTTTTTTTCTTCTCTTTAATTGATGAACTGTTGAAATGATATGAAATTGCAAACCAAAGAGTATCGGTATTTTCTGAAATTGTTTATATAATGTTTAGATTTTATGTTATTTCTAAAATTATATATAACTCTATATTAGTTAAAAGTTTCATTAAAATAGCAATATTAGTCTCATGGAATAGATCATGTTGCCCCATTGTTTACAAATTTGCAATTTTGATCTTATTGCAAAATTGGTTTCATATGACGAATGTGTTTGCATTTTTAGTCCCAATTGCTAAAATTTGGACGAAATAGTTAGTCTAACCACTTATCTTGCACGTGATCATTATTTCATTTGCATAAATTTCATAAAAGAATACCCCTATATTATGTAAATTAAATTTGCAAAAGACTTACTTTTTTTTTATTATATTTAGAGTATAATTGTAAAAAGTCAGGGCGCATTTATGCTATTTATCTAATCTATCCTAAACCCTTAAAGGTGAGTACAAGCCACTTGTGAAACTCCATCCGTTTTCTTAACAACTTAGATCAAAATTGCAAAAAAGAAAGAAAAATAAAAAAATTCTGTGCGACTATTTTTGCAACTTTGAAAACAATGAAACTAAAATTGCAATGGACTCTATCATACGGGATCAATATTGCAATTTTCCAGTTGGAACAATAATGAAACTCATATTGTCAACAAACTCATTGTAACTATCTTGAACAACTATAAATTGCTGGATTGTTATGAAGCTTTTGAGATGTACTTCTGAATTTGAGACGCCTAAGAAAATGAAGATCTTAAATAATTATTTAATTATTTAAACAAAGGTGGTAAATTTAAGTAAGGGTAATATTGTAATATCGTAATTGGAAGAAACAACATCCAAAATTCATGGTTGTGTGTGTTTTTGTTTTGGGGGTTTTTTGGGTGAAAATTTTGTTGAAAAAGTTTATTGGGAGTTGTGTATTTTGATGAAAATGTGTTTGGTTTTGTGTTTGATTTTATTTTCAGAAGAAACAAAAGTTATTGTAGCAGTCAAATCATGTAAGTTTTTGTCTGAAAAGTTGTGTTTATAATTAGTTAATGATTGAAAACTATAATATAATATAAGTTTTAAATGATTATAATATTATGGTTATATATATATATATATATATATATTGTAGTTGATGTAATTAGTAGGTACCCTAAAGTAGACACAAATAAGGAGACAATAGCTGATAATTTTTTGACAAAAAAAAGTCCTTTTTGGTCAAAAAAACATAAAGCAAACAAATTTTGGCCAAAATGTGTTTGAAAACAAAAGCAAACACAGCCCATGCTTTTATAGTAGTATAGATATAGATATAGATACATTGATATAAATATAGATATAGATTACAAGATTACCAAACATTTATGTAATAGTTAATTGGGATAAATGCAGATATGTATAATTAAGATAGTGCTCTGGAGACAATACCACAAAGTTTGAAGAAGCCCAAAATAAGTCCAACTCTTGTATAAGAAGCAGAGGAGAAGAACCTCTTCCATACTCGAACCAGAACAAAGTCTCAACTGCAAAACTGCTCCTAAGCTTGTGACTATTGTTCAGTATAGCCAATGATGAACACTGTCCACCTTAAATATTTTGTGCCTCCATGACTTGTTGAGCAGCAAAGAGCCACAAATTCCCAAAAATCCAAAGACAAAACCAAGCCCCAAGCTTATGTAGAAACCCGATGTTATGAAAGTATCCTCCTCATCGTGGTCTCCAGTTTTCTCCGGAGTCCGGGTTATAACTTCATCTCCTGGACAAGTATCAGTCACCGGTTTCCCACAAAGTCCCGAATTACCCGTGTATACTGAAACGTTGAAAGTCTGTAACTGTGTACTCGATGGAATTCTTCCTGATAAGTTATTGTATGACAAATCCAGGACGCCAAGATGAGTCAATTGAGAGAAGCTTATAGGAATACCCCCTGAGAGGTTGTTTCTGGACAAATCAAGAAAATTTAATAAATGCAGTCCACCAATTTGTGGAGGAATGAATCCATTTATGAAGTTTGTAGAAAGATTGAGTCCAAAAAGTTCTACTAGACTTGTGATTTCATTTGGGATTCCTCCAGTTAAGTGATTGCTTGAAAGATCAATGAATTTCACCAGTCCAAGAATATTTTTATACTCAGACTCTACTCTTTTCCACATTATAAAGGCACTTTCAACATGGAATCCTCTACCGAAGAGAAATGAAGGATATGAGAGGGTGATGGTTGTTATTAAACTTCGTTCTTGAGCCATAGCAGTAAGATTGTTGAAGCATTTCGGTATGGTGCCATTGATCTTGTTCGAAGAGAGATCAAGTATTTGAAGTTGTTTCATGTGGCATATGCTTGAAGGTACTTCACCATATAACTCATTGGATCTTAGGCTTAGAATAACCAAGCTTGGCCAATTACCTCCTATCCATGCTGGTATACTACCAGACAACTTATTTTCTCCGAGATCAATCACCTGCAAATCCCTGCAACTTCTAAATGATTGTGGGAATTCTCCCCCAAAACTGTTGTTTCGTAAGTTCAATGACTCTAAACGACACTCTGGGCCGACTGGAAATATACTTCCTGACAAGTTATTATTCGCCAGATTCAGTATTATGAAAATCGATCCTTTATGTTGGAAACAATCAGGAAACTTCCCACTAAGCAAGTTATCTGAGATATCCAGAGAAAATAAAGCTCCACTATTGCACAATGACTCGAGTGATCCCGAGAACCTGTTTTCGAAAAGATTCAGTGTGAAAATACTGAGAGGCAAAGGTGGCAATGTACCTTCCAAATTGTTAGAACTCAAGTCCAGTACTGAAGGACGACCGGAAAATTTTGATGTTAAATCAGGTAGGACACCATATATTTGGTTGTATGAAAAGTTTAAGAGTACAAGTGTAGTAGAAGACAGGTCCCAAAACCAGGCAGGAATGGTGTCTGATATTTCAGCACCGGAGAGATCAATGTATGAAAAGTTGTGCTGAGTTCTAAGCCATTCTGGGAATTGCGGCCCTTGTTTGCAATTCGCCAGTAGTATAGATTCAAGTTGAAAAGGAGGAACAAAACCAGAACTGATTTTGAATTGAAATGAGTTAAAAGACAAGTCCAGTTCCCGCAACATGGAAAGATTAAACAGATTCACTTCCGAGATTATGCCTTCCAAGTGATTGGACGCAAGATTCAAAATCTCAAGCTTAGAAAGGCGTCCGATACTTTTTGGTAATGTCCCACACAGTTGATTATTGGACAAATCGAGAACATTAAGATTGAAAAGTGTTGGAAATTGGATATGGGTCATGGGTCGCCCAAGAGGGCTTGACCTTACCCATATTAATTTGAAAGAAAGAAAAGGAGGGAGTAGTTTTTGTAGGATAAAACTACCCCAACTCCCTCCCTCTCTCCCTAATATATCTTATGTCAAAATAAGATAATATAACAAGAAAAAAAGAAGAGAAAATTCGCAGCCAAAATGAGGGGCTAAAAGTGAAGGCATAAAAATGTCATTTTGGTGTGATATTGGCAAAGAAGATTCACCATTTGAAGTACTTGGATTGTAGATAGTCATCTCTCTCCCCATGATTGAGAATGCAGACGTTTTAGAGCATCAAAACCGTGTGGAAGAATTGTGAAACAACCAAGTTGAGATCCGCATTTGGTTAGTATTTAATTATGTTGAAATCGCATGTTTTATGTGATTAATTTCCGTAATTGGTATCAGAGCGAGTTTGGTTGTGTTCCAAACTTGCTTCCACACGAAAATATGATAATTATATGCTTTAAAATCATGCTTTACCATGCTTCCCGTTTTTACGTAAGATATGGGTTCATTCATGGTGATTTTATGATATGTTCATAATATGCTTTAATTTTCGAAATGTAGCATGCCTAGACCATGTATAAATATATTATGAAGTTATACGTAAGCATGCTTGACATTTGATGAGAAATTGATGTTTTTGAGTGAATTTTTTCGTAACTTTCGACGTAATTTCGAACCCTTTTTTGTTGTTATTATTATGAAATTGTTATATGGTTAGAATCCCTATGTCAAGAGCGTTCCAACCATATATCAAATGTTCAAAACGGATTATAAATGAGAGAGATATAGCCTCTCAAAGTTGTGGTCGCGAATTGAAAAAATCTGAAAAATTCTGGGAAAATAAGGAAGACGATGAACAGTAACTGTGACCAATCCCACTCGCGCGTACGGAGAGTGAAATCCACTTCCTACCTTATACTACTCGGAAAACAAAACTGAGACCACTGTTGGATTCTTCATAGTTGCAAATGTGGGGGTAGCCAAAATTTAGAAGCCAGAAAACGAACGGAAGACAGCGCGTGGGGTACACGCCCCGTCACTACCACACGCGCCCACGCGCCGTGGTGGCGCGTGGGGGCGCGTGAGCCGACCGTCCGAGGCCTTTTTGGCCGGAAAAATTCCCACATGGTTAGAAAGCTATTTTAGGAATTTTTGGATATTTAAAATATATTTTTTTGGCGAGAAAAAAATATATATATATTTTTTCTTTGATTTTCGAAATGAAAAATGATAGAAAAACAATTTTTGGGCAAGAAAAATTCTGCAATTTTTTAATTAATTTTTTGAAATTATTTCTCATGCCTTGGCTACCTACCAAGATGAAGATTTTTTGAACACCTTCAATATTATGCTCATTTTTTGTTAAACGCATTTGGAATTATTATTTTTCCTAAATTAAAATCGTTGGAGCATAATTGTTATTTTTTTTAAGTGTTAAAATCTTCATATAAGGTAATGTATTATGATTGGCTTTGTGCCCAATCTAATACAATTTTTTTTCATAGATGGCGAGACCCCAATTTATTTTTAACATCCTCCGGAGAGGAGTTAGAGCGTGAAGAACTCGTGTGCATTTGGTAAAGTTAGAAATTGCTGAGGTGTTATAGAATGCACCCCGAACATTCTTTGCGTGAGCATTTTAAGATAATGAAAATGAAGTACAAAGAGCTACTTCATTTGGGTCATTATTTTGGTTGTCCAGACCGAGAAAGAGAATTATGGAGAAATTCTCTAACTAAGTTTTGGAGATGTGAATTTGATAGGATTTACACTGAAAATAAAGACAAAGATCTACGTCTCTTGAAGTCTTTATTCATTAAAGTGTGAAAAGAGAGAGAGCTGGAATTCAAGACGAGGAAATTATTATCTTTGAGGATGAATAATGGTCCTCGACATCTTTTGAATTTCGCTCCTAGAGATAGACTCTCAAATGGGATGGTTAATATGGTTTCTCGTATGTGTAGAGATACTTAGAGCTCGTTATATAAGTAAATCGCATGTATATACGTTCTTTGCGTTGAAAAGTTATTGACATATAGCTCATGTGCATATGTTTATGAAATGTATATGTTGTTTTATTTATGACATTGAGCTTTTAACGACTTACATGCATGTGATAAGATGTGTTTTTCTTATATATATTATGATATGCTTTGATCATGATATTAAGTGGGAGTTCTAAGGTTGGTTCAAGTTCTACTTACCTAGAACTTTATGAGATTTTTTTACTAGGAAATTAAATTTGTGATAATGAACATTTTGACATGGATGATGATTGGGCACTACGTGACCTTTCGAATCTGTACATTATGGTGAATTGTCATAAATGTTAATTTGCTTAGTACGAAATCAATGTTGTAAAGATGGGCATGTATGATATCTCTAGTATGGCCATGGCAACCAAAATCTCATATGAGTATTGAGATTTTAGAACAGTACTAGATGAGTACTAATTAGTAGAAATTGTGACATGTCGTGTCATAATATTTTGGAATATGTAGAATTGAATTAGATGCTCTAGAGGGCAATAACCAAGTCATGTAAGACTTATGATGAGTCTTCATACTCAATATAAAAGATCAATGAGTTTATCATAAGCTGAAAACAAGGTCCACTGCTTATGATATCTTTGTTGATTGTATGATATATGATCTCATATGCGAATGAGAAATCATACTATTGATCTATAAGTGGACCAGATGAGTAATACATCCGTAAAATTGAACTGAATTGGGATTGTTGACTATAGTATTTGATGATTAGAAGTATACCCTAAATAAGAGAACAATGAGTCACTCCTTTTGAGGGTAAAGCCGAATACTATTAGAAATTAAAAGTCAACACACAATGACTTCTCTTGAGAAGTGATGAGTTCAAGTTTTTGTACAATCTCTTTCTAATAATGAAGACATCTAAAGGTCAAGTCTTTTATTTGTGAAAAGACTTTCATAGTCAGCGTTAGCCATATTGTGTTTTGTACATAAGAGGCTTATTGATTCTATGATAATGACTTAGGACTTTGTGGCTGATCTGTTTTAAAGAGAATTTGAGATTCTTACAGTAAACGAGATTAGAACAAAGGAAAAGTCATGAAAGAGACATATGATGACTCTAGAGAGAGCAAACTTAACCGCTAATGTGAATAGAAATGGACTAAAGGTAAAAGTGCTATATTGATATATTATTGGTCATTTTACTCGTGCATGCACTGAGTTGAAAACATAGCACTTATAGACACTTATATAGTGCATCTTACATATTAAGCACTGCGATACTAAATCTTGTCCTATATGGATTTAGAGTTATGTGAAATCAATTAAAAAGCGTTTGAAATTCTAAAAAGATCATTGAATGTCGGTCTTCTGGATTGTTCTCCTGAGATTGTATTACTCTTGGATTTGATTTTTTTTTTGACTTGGTTAGTATCTATAGAATAGATAGACTAAGTGGTGCTAGATTTGTTTCTTCTTTAATGGTTTGAGGGTGAATTGTGACCAAGGCACATTGATTATTCGATCATAATCAATATGTGTTCATTAAGTAAAGTGAACAACTATGTGTGCAATTTTTTTTATTTTTTTTTGTATACTTGGTTAAGTCAAAATGAATTAAGACACTAAGCTAGTAAGAGAAACTCTCTGAATAACTTTCGTAGTTACTTGTCAATATGTGGTAAATCATATGTGACCATTCAGAGGTTAATGGGTAGATCTTTCATTGCAGTTAATTTTGTTAGACTTCTGTGATTTAATTAATATGGGGGTTGGGAAATGAACCTCCTATTCCATTACTCCTTTACATACATTGATCCTGTCTGTTTTGATTTATCCTAATATGAAACATTAGAATGTTTCTTTGAAAATTATGAGAGAATCAAATTGATGAATTTATCTTTGAGAGGTTAAATTCAAAGGGACAATGTATTTGTATCTCGGAGATACGCAAATGATCTAAGGTGTACGTGTTCTAAGTGAACATGATGAGGTGGAAAATTAGTAAATCACAAAATGTCTGGAGAATTTTTTATTTGGATGAAGAATCTTGAAATTGCTAAACCTCAAGTCAGGTTTAACGATTCGTATAGTGGCTTTGTGCCTTATAGATCACTTATGAGAATCGTGTTCCCGAGTTTGAGTGGGAGCAAAATTTATCGTAGTGATCAAGTTAGTTGAATCCAAATTTTGTGCAAACACAAAATATTCTCTGGAAAATTAGATAGAGTCTAATATAGTAAGACTCCGTCATATTCTATTATCTGAGAAGATTGAATTAATGCAATGAAAGAGTATTTATAGAATTACTAAATCTATAAACATGTGTGGCACCATAACTCGTGACAATTGCTGAGGAGGGGATAGTTGTCTGTGTGGCAGCAATTGCTCTCGTGGTAAGGTCGTAGCCAAAATATGGTATTTCGATTCTCACACGGTTTAAAGATTTGAGTTGCATAGTTTCTTTTAGTTATAGTGTTATAATTATGTAGAAGTCACCCAATTGTTTACAATCAAACCAAGTTTGGATTCTGGTTCAACATTAAACGTGAGGATATTGAGAACTTTATGTGTTCTCGAAATCTACTAAGATGTTGATACTTAGATTTTGAGGTACAAAGCTCACCCAGTAGCAAATGGTATATATATACATGTGTGTATATATCTTGAGATAAACTTATTTGCTAGCGGTGATATTTTTTAGTTATTATGGACATATGAGATTAGAATTATGTATAAATGGACATGGGATTGCATTTCTTGATTGAGATGTAATTGAAAAGATATACATGGGAATGCCTTGAGGATTCCAGAGACAAAGGCCAGTAGGTAAAGTCTGTGAACTTATAACCTTAGTTGGCAGAATTTGTCTTACAAATAATGGAGTATGAGATTTTATGAATACATGATCTTATACATGTGTTTTCATCTTCATAGATGTAGACCATTATTTTGTAGTCCGTAAGTCCATTGAGATGCTTGAAATTCTATCTCTTCATTAGTAATGTCTTGTTAGCCGAAATGAGAAGGAGTACATTAAGCCATTGAGAATGGTTTTCCTTTAGCTTCTAAAGTAGAGGACATGATGAGTAAAGTGTTTGATTTTACGTAAAAATCTATGTAAATCGTTAAAAATGAATCTTGCTCAGTGTCGAGATCCATGTTAGGTTTTTCAATAGTACGGTTTCATAATGGATACTTATGCTCATCAATACTCCAATAGTGTAGAATTGTAGCCTCGAAATGTGTCCGGAGAGTCCAAATAGAAATGTCTAGACCACCATATTCCAATAGTTGTTTGTTTTTTGGATCTTGAAGTACAATGTGACTTGTACTCGCTCCAATACTTGTTATGCCATGAGTCATAAGGTATTGTCCAATTCTAGCATGACGTATTGGACAATAGCTGGTAAACACTGCAAATGATTTCCTTAGTATGGAGGAAAGTTGTCAAAAGAATATACATATGTAGACTTGAGGAGGGGATTTGGATAAGTGTGAGTCTACCTCTGAATTTTCTTCTATTACAATGCTGACTCTAGAAGTAGCACGAAGCAACTTGTGTAACATTGTGCGCAATTAAATATTATTTGTGGCATGTATATTTGCAGTGTGGGATAATGTTTGGTTGAATTTGTTTTATAGCATGTGGGATTTGTAAGCAGTTATGTGGGAGCTGTGATATATATATGTGAACATATATCGTGATAAACAGCCAGCTAATGCTTACATAGAAGTCTTATTATTGACCTATTGCTGTAAAATCGAACATCGACACAAAATATAATTTTATGAGATATCATTGTAAACCAATGAGTGGTGTTACAACTTGTGTATACGCATTTAGAAGTGGGTAAAGTTGCTACTTGACCTTAGCCTAGAGATATATTTGTTGGTCAAGTTAGATCTCTAGAATTGCGTAGAATGCGATCTCTTTTGAACTAAAGGATGTTCATAGAGATTTATGCCCATAAATGTTTGACATTTGAGTGATGTGCTTTCTAAGCATGTATGTGATGATATGCACTCGATGTCTAAAGGTATGTTAGATAAGTTCGAGATTGACTCTCTCACACGAGCAATCACCTCTGACATTGAGCAATGTGCAGAGATGAGACATTTTTGATTTTGTGGCACACTAAATCATACGTAGAGATGATGTCGCCTTGATTGATAATCAAGATGAGATTACTGTTATGAATTTTTGTAATCGAAATGGATTCCCACCATCCATTGACTTATCTAGAAGCCAGATGTGAGTTTTCTTGAGGTTGTTATTGATAGAGGACGAACAAGAAGAAAACTCAGGTTAAGTGTTGAGATACACTTGAACTAAGATCTGTACAGTGTATTTGATTTGAATCATGACATACGCTTCCAAATAGGAAGAAAAACACTGTAGCACGCGTTTCATACCGCGTGTGCTATATGACCATTGGAGTAATGAGAAAAATCTCTGCTTTCTCATTGTGTGAGACTCAAAGGTTTATGTAACCTAAATTATACCCTTATGACTTTCTACTGTTTCTTAAAGCTTTATTTTAGTGTTGCTACTTTAGCATATTACCAATAGCCACGAATGATTCGGCAATGCGGTATATGTCTAGGAAAGCAGCTATAATATAGTTGAGAGATTCTAGTGGGAAAGGAAGACTATCTTTGTCTGACACGTATTTTGTATTCACAGGCCGGCCAATTATGCCAAACTTAGTGTTTTAAACATAATTGTGAATACATAGAATTGATTGGAAGTCAAGTATACTCTTGAATATTGTTTGAGGGACAAGAAATACATTGACTTGTGTAGTAAAAAGATGTCTGGGGTATAGCGAGAAGTTGTCCTCATATTAATTCGATATTGAGTTGCTATATATCCTTAACCGGTGTATAGCTCAAAGCTCATCATATATGCTCGTTGGTCACACGATCCATTTGCTTGTATGAAATTGTGAATATGTCGTTATGGTTACACTAGATGTATGTCTAGCCCTCATGTGCGAGTGGGAGATGTTGGAAATTGGATATGGGTCATGGGTCGCCCATGAGGGTTTGACCCTACCCATATTAATTTGAAAGAAAGAAAAGGAAGGAGTAGTTTTTGTAGGATAAAACTACCCCAACTGCCTCCCTCTCTCCCTAATATATCTTATGTCAAAATAAGATAATATAACAAGAAAAAAAGAAGAGAAAATTCGCAACCAAAATGAGGGGCTAAAAGTGAAGGCATAAAAGTGTCATTTTGGTGTGATATTGGCAAAGAAGATTCACCATTTGAAGTACTTGGATTGTGGATAGTCATCTCTCTCCCCGTGATTGAGAATGCAGACATTTTAGAGCATCAAAACCGTGTGGAAGAAGTGTGAAACAACCAAGTTAAGATCCGCATTTGGTTAGTATTTAATTATGTTGAAATCGCATGTTTTATGTGATTAATTTCCGTAAAAAAGATTTACAAAGTGTTCAGGTAGAAGTCCATTTATTTTATTACCACTGAGCTTTAATTCTATCAGAGACGAAAACATTGTGATACTGTCAGGAAGTGATCCATTCAATCTGTTCTCTGAAATATCCAAATGTTTCAATCTTCTCTCAGCTAAGTTCTTCATTACCTCAGGAAAGTGGGGAAACTCGCCATCTAGTTTATTACCAGCCAGGTTTAAAGTTTCTAAGCTTAAGTTCCCAAAGAATCTAGGAATTCCACCTTCAATTTGATTATTAGACAAGGAGAGATATGATAGGGATGCCATGTTCCTGAAAGCATCAGGAATCATGGTTCAAAGTATCGGCCGATATCCGATTATATCGGCCGATACGTAACCGGATCGGACCCCTCCGATCCGATAAAATCCGGCGATACGGATTGTTACCGTTTGGGCTTGGTATAGCCGATATTATCGGATATAGGCCGATAATATCGGCGATATGCCATAATATCAGACCATATCGGATCATATCGGTCGATTTTCCGATGAAAACGGCCGATTTTCGGTTTTGAATGAAATGTTAATATTTGCTGCGTTTAGGGTCTTTTGGAGAAGACGAATGAGTAGTGATTCTATGAGTTGCTTTTCTTTGTCTGTTTTTCTCCCTTTTTCGGCCTTTTTCAGACAATAGGTAGGA
This sequence comes from Buddleja alternifolia, assembly GCA_019426215.1. NCBI lineage: Eukaryota > Viridiplantae > Streptophyta > Magnoliopsida > Lamiales > Scrophulariaceae > Buddleja > Buddleja alternifolia. Next base: position 44,770,065 of record CM033391.1, on the reverse strand, counting down.
ATAGGTTTGTTTTTCGGCCTTTTTCAGACAATAGGCAGGAATAGGTTTGCTTTTTGTGTCTTTATTTGTATTATTGTTTATTACGGTTTCTTTTTCAGAGAATATTGTTAGCTTTATATCTATTATTGTATTATTGTTCACAGGATGATTCACGATGAAGTGTAAATATTGTTTGAAAAAGGGTATATAAGCATGTATATGTTCTCTACTCATGAGCGACTAGAATGATATATTTAGCTTCATTGATGGTTGATGTAATAAATACCTTTAATATGTATTAAAAACTAGCAATTTGTGTTATTTACATTTTTCTTTAATTTTACTAATTTTTTTAGAATTTTTGAAGCATTTTATAATACTTTTGTATCGTATCGCCCGATAATATCCGGATATGCCGCGACCGATCGATATGGAACAGCACCCACCGATACCGCGACTTTGAACCATGTCAGGAATGGAACCTTCAATTTGATTATCAGACATGGAAAGATATGAGAGGGATGCCATGTTCCTGAAAGCATCAGGAATGGAACCTTGCAAAGAGTTCGAAGAGAGGTCAACATAACTAATGCTACCGCTCAAGTTAAACATCCAAGAATATATGGAATGTGGACTCAAAGAATTACTAGAAAGATCGAGAATAGCAAGAGATGAAAAATTCATCGTGGGGTGTGAGCTGGAAAGGATTTCAGGGAGGTCACAAGATCTCAAGTGCAATTCTTGTAGCGAAGGTACTTTTGTTAGTGCTTGCAGCCAATTGGTTACTTGGCTAAGATTAACAGAGCTTAAGTCAAGATACTCAAGTGAATGAAGCGTATAAAGCCAATCAAGGTTTGTGCTATATGTGCTTTAAATATATACATTTTTTTTTATTTTAATTTATAAATTGCATTAGTACCCCCACTCAAATTATTTAATGCCCCCCTCAATTTTGAAAGTATTAAATACCCCCCTCAATTTTAAAAAATTATTTTTTTATCTTACAAAATTTTTTATATTTGAATTTCGCCCCTCCTTAAGATCGAAAAATATCACGTTTTCTCCATTTACTTTGAGTTCGCCCCCCTAAAATCCAAAATCGTGGCTATAACAAAAAGAGGTATAAGAGTATAAATTATGTCAAAAGTTGTAATTGAACCTAATTTCTTATTATATTTTTCCCCATAAATATAGCGTACCGTACCGCGGGGAGCAACCCCCCGCACCCCCCTTTCTCGCCCCCCTCGGTATAATCCCCGGTGCCCCAGCTAAACAAAGTTTCTGGATCCACCACTGATTTTCCTTGAACCAAATATAGCCTTAAGGCTAAATTCATGAACATTTTGATTGCTTGCTTTGAAAATGTAGTAAAAACACTCCTTAATAATCTCTTCATAGAAGCGCAAAGGGAGAATTGCGACCTTAGTTCACACAATGAATCACTGAATAAGCCACGACTTAACCGCCACTGAACATCCCAAACATTTTATTGTTGTTTCATTACAGTGAAATATTTAATATTATTATGATCTATATAATACATTTAAGTGATTCAATGTTTTAAATAACGTCAGGAAATGCATATTAAATTTATAAAAAAAAATCACTTTTTTGCTCTTACATGTATGTGTTTATGGCTTGGTAACATTGCAAAAGAAGAATTTGATAATTTCATCCTCGCCCTTTAAACTTTCTACTTGGAGTTGGGAGATATTAGGCATAGTTAAAGACGTTAAGATTGAATGGAAATACGGGGTAGAATTTTATAAGTCAAAGTCTTCTTTATTCACGAAAAAAGAAAAAACAAGTCAAGTCTTCTGAGAAAATAAAACTAAAAAACAATGACTTCTTTTATGGTATAAAAATCTTTTGATTTTCTGCTGCTAAAACTCAAAACACTGTGACATTCTTTATTCAAAATATGAGGCTAGAATTAAGTCAAAGTCTTCTTTATTCACCAAAAAATAAAAAACAAGTCAAGTATTCTGAAGAAAAAAAAAATCAATGACTTATTTTATGGTACAAAATTATTTGGCCTTGTTTGTTTATGTTTTTAAGTTGTAATCCTAAAAAAAATTTGAGAAATGTGTGATATGGAGATTCGTGTGAAATTAATATGATGTAGATTATGTTTGTTTATGTTTCTAAAAATGATTGAAATTTGTGAAATGTATCAAATTAAAAATTGTAAAGTATGAAAGAGAAAGATAAAAGTATGAGTTGGAATATATGATTATTGATTGATAATTGTGTCAACTGATGGATGTAGTGATTGATATGTAGTTATATATTCTATTATAAATTACGAGTTGGTTTTTTAACATTTTTGATGTAGCTAAAATATTTCTATGGAATTAAATTTTTAATGACAAAATAGTCAAAAATAAATAATAAAAATAAGTTTTATCTATCTACAACAAATAAGGTGGTACTAACACAGTAGGACTTTACAGTGAAATTACTGTTGGGAAAAATTCTAGCGCGTAACGGGCGGTGTTTATGAAGATGCAAAATGATAATGATATGTCGAGGCAAGGGTTACCCTATTTCCTTAAGACAATATTGTCCCGCACTTGGTGGTCACGGAATAAGGCAATTGTCTCCCAAGATACAACGACAAACGTCTCGAAAATAGTACCACTACAAATTTTCGAGCCTAGCGAACAAAATACTTGTTCCAAACTCTCTCGATGGACATGGATGAATTAAATGCACATCTAAACATTTAATATGCAAACTTATTCTTACAATATTAAAATAATATTTAAGAATATTTAAAGCACTCAAATTAGTACTAAATAATTCTTAAAATAATATTTAAGAACTTCAAGAATATTTTAAATGCTCAATTTAGCATTTAATATTCAACACTATTCTTAAAATATTAAAATTAATATTTAAGAAACAAAAGAATATTCAAAGTACTCAAATTAGTACTAAGAATAAAAGAGAGAAGAGAATATGATATTGGTGTAAATAAATCCAAACTATGGGGGGCTATTTATAGAGAATGAAAGGTTTTGGGTCAAAAAGTGTGATTTTTCGGATTTCTGCAGAAAGGCGCAAAGGTTGTGTCTTTTGGACAAAATGCCCCCTGATTGCACCTTTTCGGACTTTTCAAATTAGCCCCAAGAGTTGCAATTGTTCAAAACAACCCCTCAGCTAAAAGACAAAATCCGCCTGACATGGTTATGATCCGGTGTGGCTGGTGTACCGTACACCCGCCTCTCAACCAATAACAAGCCACTATTTTCGGGAAATGATTAGGTGCGGGCGGTTGCACCATCCGGCTGTGCAATTCAGCCCCTATTTTTCCACAGACTTTAATTTTGACCCCAAAACTTTGAATCTTGATTTATTAAGTCCTTTCAAATTGGTCCCTCAATTTTCCGATTTGAACATTTTAGACCACGAACTAAATGAACTATTTCTTATACGACCGCGGCCGTCGATCGTATAATTGAGATCATTTATTCGCGTTTGTTCACATCAATTATTGATTCCAATTATGAGAAACATTTTAAGTGATACACTTTGCTAATTAATTTCTCATTCACCCGAAATCGGATTTGAGTAATTAAATACTCTAAATTTATCTACTCAAAACGTAGATTAATTTAAGTAAAAGACACTCCACTCTCAACATGTGGAATTCACTTAAATCTCCACTAAAATCGCGCTAAACACAATTTACTCAATCAAGATTTCCAACAATTACATATAATAATAGTAAGATGTAGAGTTATATAAGATTACTCCTATTCATTTATTCATGAAGAGAAAAAAAAAATTGCTTAATAAAATGCCTCCATTAAAAGAATTCATTAGAAAAAACTACACAATTCACCACATGACCCAATAAATTAAAATCTATAGTTTAATATGAAACTATAAATCTACCATCATCAATATAGTTTAGGAATAAAACTTCACTGAACTGTTAATGAATTAAAAAAGAAAAATTCGGAAGCGTGCATCCTAAAAAATATTTGCCAATCTATAATTAATATATGTTTGCAGTTCATTTAAAAGATCTTGTAAGCTCCTCTATTTTTTGGACTTTTTTAGAGGATACATAACAATATTATAATTTTATAAATCAAAAGAATTTGTTAAGATAAAATAAACTACAGAGTTTTACCTCTTCTTCTAAAGAGCTCAACAGAGTCAGGAATTTTGATAGATGACTTATATGTTGTTATCCAAAATTTTGTTGAACTCTCTTAAGATTTTTATTATAAATACTTTACGAGAGCTCTTTGTTTCAACAACTAAAAAAAGGCTATGTAGGGTAAAACTGCATAGCAACATATCACAATTTTTAAAAAAAATACCTACCAAAAAGTTTTGTTTTTTTGGCAAAAGTTTGACCAGACATATAGCTCAACTTAGTGATGACAATCTCGTGAACACATTAAAAAATAAGTTCTATCCTCACTAAATCAGTTTTGAGACGTGCACACACATATATGTGTGTGTGTGTGTTTATATATATATATATATATATATATATAATAAGCAGTTTCTTTTCATCTTCTTTTTAATTGCCCTTAAATTATTATAGAAAATATTTTATTATTATTGTAAAAATAAAGCATACACATTGAATATGCCTTAACCGCTAGTGTATATTAATTATATCATGTGGAAAAATATTTTCAAGTGCAGTGCAAAACCAATTATGAAATCATGCTTCTAGAAAGAATTGATAAAAAAAAAGTTCAATACAATATTAAGTAAACATAAATATACCTATATATATAAATTATTAATAGTAAAAGCTCGTAAGCCGGCTTGCGAGTTTATGAACACTCAAATGCAAGCTCGAGCTTGGTTCATGAATAAACTCGAGCTCGTGAAGCTCGGCTCAAGCTAGAGACATCTCGAGCTCGAACCAAGCTTTACTCGAGCCGGCTCGCTAGGCTCACGAGCCAACTCGACTCACCATACACCCCTATATATGGCACAGATATGTATATAATTGAAGATTAGCACCAGACTTGAAAGAAATATATACATATATATTCTTTAGCGAAGTGGTTGTATTCATATTTATGTAAGATACTATGTTTTTATTTGAACAAACAAATTGAATACCTTGTTTGAACAATTGCATTTTTTTTTTTACATTACTATATTATTTTATGTTTATCTCAAATATAATTTTAAGAAGTTAAAATTGGCTTCTGAAGTTAATCGTATTTTATTAATTATCACAATCAGATTATACAATTAGTTAAATGAACATGCTTTATGATGTAATAAAAATAAAAATATATTGAAGATAAGAAGAGGTTGAATACAACAAAAAGTTATAAAAAAATAGGTTCAATTACACTAACTACCTCTCTTATTTAGCAGACTTACATGGTAATCCACCTATTTTGGACAGATAACCCCCTCTTAATAAAATCTTACTTTAAGCCCCTCATTTTAACCCCTTCGTGCCGTATTGAATTGAATACAAAAAATTATTTTGATTGATATTTTTATTTTGTAATAAAATTTGACTCCATATCTTAATTATTTTTTTTAAAAAAAGAATTATTTATCAGTTCGCCTAAATGAAAATTGAAATAAATTTTGTAAAACAATTTATTCGAATCAAATTATTCGGTACCCTAATGCATGTCGCATCTAATGTAACCTAAGAAACCCACATTATTCACTAAACAATAATAATAATTTAAGGGTAACAATAAAAATATTTAAATATCTAACCTACATGAACTTTAAAAAAGCACGACCATAGAAATAATTTATAATTATAAGATAGTTTGAAGTATTGAAATGTCAATTTATATATCAAGAAGTTCGTACATAAAGTATTTTGATGAAAAATATTCTATTTTTTTCACCAAAAATAAAAATTTGATGGTAACGTATACAATAGATGGTTAAATGCACATTTTTTAAAGGTCAGGGGGTAAAGTGCACATATCTCAAAGTATCAAGAAATCCCCGACAGAATATTGATGGAAAGGCAATATTCCTCTCGATTCCACCAGAGATAGGCAAAGAGGGTAAAGTGCAACATTTATCCAAGGTGAGGGTGTCGGGTGCATATTTTTATAGGTTGGGGGGACAAAGTGCACTTTACCCCATAGGTGGGGAGGGTGTCTCTATTAATCCCTAGTTAATTTAACCTACATGAATTTAAAAAACATAACTATAAAAATAATTTGTAATTATAAGATAACTTGATTGATTGAAATGTCAATATATTAATCAAGAAATTAGTACATAATAGTAATTTGATGACCATTTTATTCAACCAAAATAAAGATATGATAACAATTGAACGAAGGGTAGTTAAATGCACATTTTATAAAGATCAGCGGACATACCTCAAAGTATCAAAGAATCCCCGAAGGAATATTTGAAGAATATTCCTTTAGATTCCACCGGATCCGATCACAGAAGGTTAAGTGCAACATTCAGGTGAGAGTGTCAGATGCACATTTTGATAGGTCGGGAGGTAAAGTGCGCAACTCCTATAGGTTGGGGGTGTTTGCGTTTTTTTCATTAACAAAATATCAACTTTTGAGGTCAGATTTTCAACTAGTCTCTAACATGTTAATATAGCATAAATGATATATGATAAGAGTCACTTTTACGTGTTTTTAAGCCCGTTGTGTTTATATTTTAGATTCATTTATCGCCTAATCTTGCCACATTTGCGTTTAATCCGGGTGTTAAGTGATTTCAGGCCTTAAGTGGATACAGTCGAAGAAAGGGCGAAAAAACGACGTATAAAAACAAGTTCAGGCCAAGATGCTTCGCACTTCCATGCCCAAGCGCAGCCATAATCACGCCTGGGCGCCCAAACAAGCATAAAATAAGTTGGAGTTACGCCAAAGGGCGCCTAGGCGCCATTTCCCCACGCTTGGGCGCCACATTCGCCACACCTTCCACGTTTGAGCGCCATTTCTGTATGTTTAGGGACCGAATTTGATGCAGTGTCCTTCTTCAACGTTGTAGCTCTATGTCTTATCTTCATGTGGGAACTTGAATCATTCAAATCGGAGGTCTTTGAAAAATGTTATGAAGAAAACACGATTGTTGCGCTGAAAAGCAGGAAAACGGTTCACAGTTCAAACTGTGGCGCTCAGGCGCCACTTTCTCACACCTAGGCGCCACCACCACCGCGCCTAGGCGCCATTATGCTTGCCTGGGCACCATTCAACTTATTCTCCAAGTCATTTGTGACACGTAGGCCGCGCCTGGGCGCCGATGTAAATGTTTTTGAACCTATAAAACCCAATTTTCAGCACATTATTAGGGGTTCGAATTCTGGGGGTTTTGGGAGCATTTTCTGGGATTTAATCGTTATTCATTGCATTTTGTGTTTACACTTATGTATATGGATATGTTTGATTCTTCTATGTTGATGGTTATGGGCTAAATTCATATGACTAGGTCCTTGTAAGAATTGATTTGTGACTTATTCGTATAATTGATAATCGTTGAATTAATTCCTATGTTGCTATGTGTTATGAATTTGTGTTTATACTTCTTACATGTGATTGATCACCATGTGTATGATTGATTGCCTAGTTTAGAATTTTGAGAAAGACTTAAACTAGGGTGCAAAGGATTCATAACATCACCGATCAAATAGGAGTTGCCCTAGACATAGGTAAAGACTCCCGGGTGAAGTCGTTCGATTCTAATCGAGTAAGCTATAGCTCTTTAATGCATACTTAGAGGTTAGATTTCCCGGTAGACATACTTAGGAAACCGCCATTTAAGTATAGGAGTCTATCACGAGACATCGGTTATTCTTTACCTTAGGAGTTTTCACCATAGCAACTAGGTCTAATAATTCAACGAGAGTCTTTGTGCGAATAAGGATCAAATCAAGTCTTGCATGTGCCTTAGTCTATTTTCACACTTGAGTTTGAATCCATTGCTCGTTCTTACTTTTGTTCTTCATTGGATTAATTGTTTTACTCTTACTTTCCCTTAAATTGTCTTTACTTTATCGAAAATCATAAACTAAAATTCAAGTTTCCGTGGTTCGACAACCCGGACTTCTTTTTGTCCACTTATTACTACACACGACTAGTGCACTTGCTATAAAAGTACGTTAGCCTCTAGCGTGTCAAGTTTTTGGCGCCGTTGCCGGGGACTTGTTTATTTAGTTTTTGTTTTTATTGAAAGTTTTTATAATTTTTGCTTTCTTTTTATTTTTGCTTTAGTTTTTTGTCTTTATTCTAATTCCAATAAATGGCAGGAATCCTCCATTTCTGACCCTGGAGCAACAAGAATGGCTTCTAGGACTCATTCAGGCTATGCAACTCACTCTAGAGGATTTGAATTGTCCGAAAAATATGCAATTGGTGTTCGACGTCATTCAAGTTTTGCAACAAGCACCAAATTGTGGTATGACTACGAGGAGTGGTGAGGCAACTGTGAGGGAAGACGAGGAGTTAAAAAATGAACGAATCTCTGCCCAGTAGATCACACCCGAACGAGCAGCTGAAAGTGTAGCAGAATTGGAAGCATTACTATATGGCACGCCTGAACGTGCAGATTCAGAAACTCCCACTGCCAAGCCTTCCATTCCTACAGCTTCTCAACCGGTTGAAGATTTTCCACCCTCTGTCCTCTCCACATGTAAGGAGGTAATTGATTCCAATGAGGGCAAGTTGTCATTGAATATAGAAGATGACATGGTTAATGTTGATAGCTATGAGGTTTTTGAGCATCCACTTGATTTTGATTTGTATTTCCACATTGATGCTTTTGATCTTTTTAGTGTTGAGCACTTTCAGGAAAAACGAACCAATCATTTTCTACATCCCTACATCGTGGACTCCGCATATGTCAAAATGATGGTTGAAGAAAAACAAAATATTGTCTCTAGCTTGGAGAAAAGTCCACAATATCACCCGATGCATGGGGAAGAAAGATTAATTGAGGTGTTGAGGGACCATACAAAAATTCTCGAGTGGATGATTGCTTGGTCCCAACCTATGGTATGTAGCACAAATGATGGGCCAATCTTCACTCCCAATGGCCAAAAGTTGAAGCGATACCGAAGAATGAATTGGAGAACGAACAAGGCATTCATATATAAACCACCTTAAGCCAATCAAAGAGCATAAAGTCAAGCTAATGACTATAAACAAGCGCTTCTTGGGAGGCAACCCAAATTTGTAAGTTTTCTTTTCGTTTCGTTTTCTTTTTTTGTTTTGTTTAGTTTGTTTCTTTATGGTGTGTTCATGCATGCACCTTTTGGAACATCTTTTGTGGTGGATTTGAGCTTGGAGCAGATTTCAAGTGATTAAGATTGCTTTTTAGCACCTCTGTCGTAAGTACTTTCGTTTACCCCCCCTGTGAGTGTGTATGATTGAGTCAACATTGAGGGCAATGTTGAGTTTAAGTGTGGGGGGGGGGGGGGTATGAGTAGCGCTTATTGATTTTATGTCATGTGATCTTGTTTTTAGCTCAAGTTTGGGGGAATCGTTGCTATTGCATGTGTGTTATGCTATTTTGTCAGAAAAATCAAGCATATAAAAAAAAATTAGGATTTCAACCCGTCAATTGATGCATTGAGATTGGTTCGTTTAAATCAATGGCATTTTTTCTTTATCAATTTGGATTTCAATGACTATACACATCGTTTCCTTGCTTGTGGGACCCTAAACGAGACTAGATTGTCCTTAAGATGATTCACATATACACATAAGCCGAGGGTAGAGGAGTTGAGTGGACAACCATTTTGAAACACTTAAAAGCTTGATCCCGGAAATATCAACTTAGAATTTTCACATGTGTTATGAGTTGAGAATGTTAGCTTTGTATGCTTAATAATAATAAAAGAAGTTGAACATTGGTATGACTGCAAAAGTTAGGCTTAATAGATACTGGGGGCGAAGAGTATCATGCCTAGAATACTGTACTATTATGCTAATATGAGCTAAGCTCAAGCCAATGCAAGTGTAAAAGGAATAAGGACCTAGTTTTGTTTTGTGGCGTTTGATACTCGAGTGATTAAGCCCTTAGGAGTGTCTTTATACTTAATACCCTAAAGCCATCCGGTTTGGGAGTTATTGGCCTAAAGCTCGTTACAAAGGTGTCATAGAAAGCCTAAGAGAACCGAACATTGCACATGGTCTAGCCTCTAACGTTTTGAGTTGAAAGTTGCATAAGTTAAAGCCTAAAGTGGAAAAAGTGATGAATTTTAAGTGGCTATGAAGTTTTCTTCAATTCACATGCCTTGTGACTAATCGAAAGATGATAGATATGAGATTAATGCTTGAAAAGTGGTAAGAATGCCACTCGACTATAATACTTTAGATTTATTACACTACACCCTTAGGATGGTCTTTTCGAGGTTAAGGCGTAACATGAGCAAGTATGTGACTTGTATATATATGTAATTTTGAGCTTAAAAAGATGAATTCATGCCATTGCGTTATTATTAATCATATTGATTTTCGTTGATTGATCGGGGTTGAAAATCCTTCGATTTTGTGGGTATATCATATGCAAACCCTCACGAGACTATAACTCGTCCTTTGAGGTAACTCAAGGGTTCAAAGGCTTGTTGCATCCACTAAATGCAACCATGTACTCCACGAAAGTGAGTTAGGTAGTTTTCTTTTCGTTCTCCCTTGTTTGAGTTAGCTTATTGCTCGAGGTCGAGCAATTGATAAGTGTGGGGGGGTTGATAAGAGTCACTTTTACGTGTTTTTAAGCCCGTTGTATTTATATTTTAGATTCATTTATCGCCTAAATCTTTCCATATTTGCGTTTATTCTATGTGTTAAGTGATTTTAGGCCCTAAGTGGATACAGTCGAAGAAAGGGCGAAAAAACGACGTATAAAAACAAGTTCAGGCCAAGATGCTTCACACTTCCACGCCCAAGCATAGCCATAATCATGCCTGGGCGCCCAAACAAGCATAAAATAAGTTGGAGTTACGCAAAAGGGCGCCTAGGCGCCATTTCCCCACGCTTGGGCGCCACATTCGCCACACCTGCCACATTTGAGCGCCATTTCTGTATGTTTAGGGACCAAATTTGATGCAGTGTCCTTCTTCAACGTTGCAGATCTATGTCTTTTCTTCATGTGGGAACTTGAATCATTCAAATCAAAGGTCTGTGGAAAAAGTTATGAAGAAAACACGATTGCTGCACTGAAAAGCAGAAAAACGGTTCAGAGTTCAAACTGGGCGCCACTTTCTCACGCCTAGGAGCCACCACCACCGCGCCTAGGCGCCATTATGCGCACTTGGGTGCCATTCAACTTATTACCCAAGTTATTTGTGACACGTAGGCCACGCCTGGGCACCAATCTACCCGCGCCTGGGCGCCGATGTAACCGTTTTTGAACCTATAAAGCCCAATTTTTAGCACATTATTAGGGGTTCGAATTCTAAAGGAATTTTTTGGGATTGAGACCTCACTTTTCATCACTTTAGAAGAGCAAAAGAGAAAGGAATGAAGAGATTCAAGCCTCCAATTAAAGATTCAATCATCAATTCAACATAGGGAGTTTCTTAGCTTTAGATTCATCTTTGTTATGAACATGGATCTTATGCTAAGCTTTTTCCTTATGCATTTTATGAGCTAAATTGTTGAACTAGGGGCATGAGAAGTCCATGTTGTTAGTATTGTGATAATAAGATCGTTTTCCATTTCAATACGTGTATTGCTATGTGTTGTGATTTTGTGGTTGAATGTCTTACATATGCTTGATCACCATGTGTTTGATATCATGTCTAGGTGAATTATTCGAGAGAAAATTGACTTAGGGTGCAAAAATTTCACAACATCACCGACCAAATAGGAATTGCCCTAGACATAGGTAAAGATTCCCGGGTGAAGTCGTTCGATTTTAATCGAGAAAGCTCTAGCTCTTTAATGCATGCTTAGTGGTTAGATTTTCGGGTAGACATACTTAGGAAACCGCCATTTAAGTATAGGAGTCTATCACGAGATCGGTTATTCTTTACCTTAGGAGCTTTCACCATAGCAATGTATGTCTAATGAATTGGTAGTGATCTTAGGATAGCAATACTCAACATGTGACCAAAGATGAGCCTTAGTCACCTCTCGACCTTGGAAGTTTAATCCCTCTTTACTCTCGTTTTAGTTCTTCTACCTTCTTGCTTAGTTAAATCTCTATTTTAATTTCTTTTGTTATCGAAAATCATAAACTAAATAACTAGTCCTTGAGGTTCGACAACCCGGACTTACCATCCACTTATTACTACACACGACTAGTGCACTTGCTACCAAAGCATGTTAGCTTCTAGAAGGTGGCGCCTAGGCATCACAGTGCGAAGTCTTAACAGTTTTCTTATTTTTCAGCGCAGCAATCGTGTTTTCTTCATAACTTTCTCTACGGACCTCGGATTTGGATGATTCAAGTTGTCACGTGAAGCCAAGACGGAGGTATACAACTTTATAGAAGAAAAAAAATCCTGAAATTCGATTTCAAAATATACTGAAATACTGTGTTTTTGTGCACTTTATGTCAATTGCTGTGATTTTCCACCTTTACTCAATAAGCACATAGGTTATACGCATATGTGGCATAAATCAAGCGATAATTAAATCTAAAACGTAAACGTAAGGGCTTAAAAACACGTAAAAATAAATCTAACATGTTAATATAGCATAAATGATATAATATAAACACACATGCACATATACCATTAACAAATATTAGGAACAAAAGATCATGAAAGAGTCGATGGATATTTAATTAACGGAATATAAGCATTAAGTTAATCCCTAAAAGATAAATGATTAAAACTTCATAACGAAAAGACGTGTGCGTTATTTTAATATTATTTAACATTTAGTGCGAACACATTTTAATTTATATGTTATTAGATATTTGTCCATGCATATAAACAATTACATGAACCATTTCATTGATTCATATTTCTATCTTCAAATTACTTCTGCCTTTCTTTTGTTCTTTTTATTCTTTCCTTAATAAGAGTCATAATTTGTATAAATACATTCCACACTGATACACCCACATTTGGCCATATTATTTTAATACACTAATGATAAAAGTCCAAAGCCCAATACAGAGGCCCAGATCCAAAACAACAATAAAAATCCAGAACAGAAGTAAGATCCGCGCTTTTATAGCTGGGTCAACTTCGACCCGATCTACGACCCGATCACACAAGACGTCAGATCATTACACGTGGCGAGATCTAAGTGATACACGTGTAGAACTCATATCCATACACGGTGTCATCTATAAATACCTCCATGGACGATCAGTTGGGGGTTACGCAATCACTTTTCATTAAATTCATTGTAGATTCACTATAGCTCCGAGCTACGAGCTTCGATCTAGACACTGAGTAGACCCACGTATAAATTACGAGGTTCATGTTAGGACTTATTAATTGAATTAAACTATGTTAGACTTGATCCCATTTGAGGTACGTAGGCAGCTCTAGTATTGAGTGCAGTCTATAATCTATCATGCTCCGGGTCGGGTCCTACCCAAACCTCGACTGTTTTGAGTTGTATTGAGGTTTGCCGAAATACGACCCAGATCAGTTAGCGCCGTCTGTGGGAACGTCTACTTAGTTTCGCTAAACGATCGAACTCAGACAATGGGAGAATCGAGCAACATCAAGAACAAGACTCTACAAGGCGATGCAGCACATCGCGTAATCAACCCTGAGGTAGAACCACCTCCGGGCTTTGAACTAGGTGACGAACCTAGGGGTGATGAACCCATTATAACTATGACTCATGAACTATTCCAACAAAGAATACAAGAATGTTCTCAAAAAGCTCTACAAGAGTACTTGGCTAATGCTCCGGCAACGCCACACATACCAATTAACCCCGATCCTGTTACGCCTCGTAAGCTCTTCCACCAGCCCACTCCACAAACGGATAAAGCTCGGAAGGTTCACGACATCGAGGCATCAGGGGACAATCGGAAAAGACACTCCGAAAAGGAGAGTGAAAGCCATACCCCGTCACTTAGTGAGGGTTACAAAGGCAAAAACAAAGAACACGAAGAGGTGTGTGAATCACCCAATGTACTGAAGAAGGTCTTCCGACCTGTATCAGCTCTACAAAGAAAAAATTCTCCTTTCTGTAAGAAAATCTTGTCGGAGTCATTGGGGAACTTTCGCATCCCCGACCTTCCAAAGTATGATGGGTCGAATGACCCCAAAACTCATGTGATCGCATATGAAAATCTGATGACGACGCATAACCTATCTGATGCTTTAAATAGCAGAATTTTCCTAACGACCCTTACAGGGCGAGCACAAGAGTGGTTTACACAACTACCTACTGGAAGCATCATCGATTATACGCAATTCATGCGAAAATTTGAATATCACTTTGCTAGTAAGCGCAAATATGCCAAATCCATAACTCACTTGTTTGGAATACGACAAAAGGATGACGAAAGTCTACGATCTTTTGTAGATCGTTTTAATGATGAAGCTCTTGATGTACAAGGGTTAACCAATGAGATTAAAATCAACCTCATGATAAATGCTTTAAAAATGGGACCTTTTGCCGACGCATTAATTCGAGATAGGCCTTTCGACATGGAGGAGCTCATTGTGGTAGCTCAAAAATACATATATGCTGAGGAAATGAACGAGCTAAAGAGAGAAGAGCGGAGAGTCCAAAAACAATTGAAAGATAAGGCTCAGAAGAAGAAGCACAACTCAAGGAATGATCGTTTGGATAAGCATGGTCGACCTCTGTATACGAGGTTCAAAAATTACATACCGTTGAACACATTGAGAGGACAAGCATTGTTGGCCATTGAGAACAAGGACATGTTGATATGGCCACGACCCATGAAGGAAGGAGCCAAGAAGAAGAACCCTAAAAAATATTGTAGATTCCACAAAGACACGGGCCACGACACTGAAGAATGTTTCCAACTGAAGGATGAGATCGAGAGATTAATCAAGCAAGGATATTTGCAGCAATTCATCGATCGGAAGGCTCAAGAGAAGCAAGAAGTGCCTAACTCTCCAGAACGACAAGTTCGACGAGATCGAAGTCGTTCTCGAGATCGTGGCAGGGATAATTATTGAAGAAGAGATGATTACCATAATCGAGATCGCAAGGACGACAAAACACGGCATGACGAACACCGAGATCGATACCCTAAGGA
The DNA here is from genome assembly GCA_019426215.1 of Buddleja alternifolia. Taxonomy (NCBI): domain Eukaryota; kingdom Viridiplantae; phylum Streptophyta; class Magnoliopsida; order Lamiales; family Scrophulariaceae; genus Buddleja; species Buddleja alternifolia. The sequence goes on along the minus strand of CM033391.1, from coordinate 44,754,948 downwards.
GCAAAATAATGCACCTAACAACTTACCTCTTCGTGGAGAAATTATCACGATAGCTGGAGGCCCAACAAGTGGAGATTTGCACAACGCTCGTAAAAAATACACGAGAGAGTTGAAGTCGCGCAAACAAAGAGTGCAGACATTACATGTCATGACCGTGCATTCGAGGCATGAAGCTATAAGCTTCTGAGTGTACAAAGTGCTTGTAGACAACGACAGCTCGGCTGACATCATGTTTCTTAGTGTACTTCGAAAAATGAATTTCGATACGAGACGACTTCGGCCAGAGACTACTCCATTGGTTGGATTCGAAGGCTCCGAGATCACCCCAGTCGGCACAATTGACTTACCAGCTTCGTTGGGTGACGAACCTACGAGAAAAACAGTAATGATAAAATTCCTTGTGGTAGATGCGCCATTTGCGTACAACGTGACACTACGACGACCTGGCCTAAATTTATTTGGGGCTGTAGTGTCCACGCCCCATTTGAAAATGAAATTTTGGACGAAAGTAGGCATCGGACAAGTCAAATGTAATCAAGAGATGGCACGAGAGTGCTACGCTACATCTCTGAAATGAGCTCCAACAAAAACGGGAAAAACAAAAAATTTGGCTTCCACCATTGAGATTCCGAACTACGACCCGGAACTAAGCAAAAAATAGAAAATGGAAGACACTCGCATTGAACCATCAGACCACAAAGTTATCGAACTTGATCCTGGAAACTCGGAAAGAACTACAAGAATTGGGTCACATATGGACCCAAATCTCGAACTGATGATGATAAGTTTTTTAAGGGAACACAAGAACATTTTTTCTTGGACTGCATCGGACTTCAAGGGCATAAGCCCCGAAGTCATTGTTCATCGGCTAAACGTCGATCCAGAAGCAAAGCCCATTAAGCAAAAGAAAAGGGACTTTGGACCTGATCGAAATGCTATAATTGATGCCGAGGTGAATAAGCTTCTCGATGTAGGATATATTAACGAGATCCATGTCACTGAGTGGCTAGCTAATGTAGTCTTAGTCCCGAAGGCTCAAGGTAAATGGCGCATGTGCACAGATTTTATGGACCTAAACAAAGCTTGTCCTTGAGATCACTATCCCCTACATCGAATAGATTTGTTAGTGGACTCTACAGCTGTGTGTTCTCTCTTAAGCATGATGGATGCCTACCAAGGTTTTAACCAAATAATGATGGCAGAAGAAGATCGTGATAAGACTTCGTTTATCACCTCGAAGGGTGTATACTGTTATAAGGTCATGCCTTTTGGCCTTCGGAACTCAGGTGCCACATATCAAAGGCTTATGAACATGATGTTCAAAAACGAGATTGGAAAAACCATGGAGGTATACATTGATGATATGCTCGTGAAGAGCACGAACGAAATCGATCACTTGGGTCATTTGAAACTTTCGTTTGAAATTATGAACAGATATAGCATGAAGCTCAACCCCCACAAATGCACTTTCGGAGTAAGGGGAGGAAAATTCTTGGGATTTATGGTCACCCAACGGGGTATTGAGGCTGATCAAGAAAAAATTCAGGTAATTTTAGACATGCCTTCACCTCGAACGGTCAAGGATGTCCAAAGGTTAACGGGTCGTATGGCCAGCTTGAACCGCTTCATTTCAAAAAGTGCGGACAAGGGATTGCACTTCTTCAAAATACTTCAAAATATCAAAAATTTCAAATGAGGTGAGGAATGCAAGAAAGCTTTCCTCGAGTTGAAGAATTATCTAACCTCACCACCATTGTTGACGAAGCCAGTCCTAGGAGAAGATCTCCTCTTGTATTTGGCAATTTCGGAAGAAGTGATTAGTGCTGTTCTAGCCCGTGAAATCAAATCCGAACACCGTCCGGTTTACTACATCAGCAAAATGTTACAAGGGGCAGAAAAGAACTATCTTGTAATTGAGAAATGGGCACTTGCATTGATCACTGCCACAAAGAAATTACGTCCCTACTTCCAATCACATCACATCGTGGTTCTAACGAACCAACCCTTGAAACAAATCTTGGCCAAGCCTGATGCATCTGGAAGGCTTGTGAAGTGGGTTGTAGAATTGGGTGAGTACTCAATCGAATATCGACCTCGAACCTCCATCAAAGCCCAAATTATGGCTGATTTCTTAGTTGAGATGTCATCATCATCCGAAAATGATGTAAACATTTCGAATACTGACCAATGGGTATTACATGTAGATGGTTCATCTATGAGTCAGCACGGGGGAGCTAGAGTATGGCTTCAAGACCCGCATGGAAATGATCATGAATTCGCCATCAAGCTTAATTTTGATGTGACTAACAATAAGGCTGAATGCGAAGCTTTAATTGCAGGTCTCAACATGGCAAAGAACTTTAACGTGAAGAATTTAAATGCATTCACTGATTCGCAACTTTTCTCAAATCAAATCAGCGGAGCTTATGAAGCAAAAGAAAGCACGATGTGCAAATACCTGTAGCAGGTAAAGAGCCTTATGGCCAACTTCAAAAAACCAACCTTGAATCAGGTTAAAAGAATAATACATGTCGTTACTTGGAATAATATAAAAATCAATGAGTGAACATTCTACATATTAACAATATAAACTAAGTATCGAGAAACTAACCTTGAATATTAGGTACCTCGAGAGGAAAATGATTGAGTTGATGCTCTCTCAAAGTTTGCCAATTTTATTACTGGGGTAAAAAGTAGGTAGGTCACGCTTCTTACTTCGGACTACTCCAAGATATCCGAAGAAAATTCAATCAACGTCATGATGTTGGATCAAGAAAATTCGTGGAAAGATGAGATAAAATAATACCTGGAAACGGTAAAGATACCGTCAGGTCGGAATGTAGCACGAAGATTGATGTATCGAGCTGCAAGGTTTACACTTATTGATAATGAGTTATACAAACGGTCTTCAGCAGGTCCACTGCTTCGATGCCTAGTACCATCTCAAGCTCACTATGTGATGCAAGAAATTCACGAGGGTAGCTGCGGAAATCACTCTGGAGGTCGAGCACTAGCACAAAAGGTTGTGCGGCAAGGCTATTTTTAGCCCACGCTTGTCCGAGACACATAGAACTTCGACAAAAGGTGTAAAGAATGTCAATTGCACTCAAATTTGTCTCATCAACATGCAATTCCGATGGAACCGATTAAGGTTGCTTATCCATTCGACCAATGGGGTCTTGATATTTTAGAACCTTTTCCACCTGCCACTGGCCAAAGAAAATTTATTATCGTCGCAGTGGAACACTTCACTAAATGGGTCGAAGCCGAAGCAGTGGAAAAAATCACGGAGGGAGAGGTCATGAAGTTTCTCCGGAAAAACATCATTTGTCGGTTCAGAGTTCCCCGAGTTTTAATATCGGACAACGGAACTCAATTTAATGGAAAGATGGTAACGAACTGGTGCATTGAAATGAAGATTCAACAACACTTCACAGCTGTCGGGAACCCACAAGCCAATGGTCAAACTGAGGTGTGCAATAGAATTCTTCTCCAAGGCTTAAAAGTCAGGATTGAAGGAAACAAAGGAGATTAGGCCGACGAACTGCCGGGAGTCTTATGGTCCTATCAAACTACACCATGAAGTTCAACTGGGGAATCACCATTCTGCTTGGTGTACGGATCGGAAGCAGTTATACCGGCTGAAATAGGGCTTATGTCCTACCGCGTTGCATCATATGATACGCCTAACACTTCTGTCTGAAACATAAAGGATCGACACTTCGAATTGGATATCATTGAGGAAAAATGGGAGAAATCATATGCAAAAATCCTCATGCAAAAAGTGCTATGGCTCGGGCTTATAACAAAAATATGAGGCTGAGAAATTTCCAAGTGGGAGATCTAGTCTTAAAAAAAGTTGAAGTTTCAAAACACGTGGGAAAACTCGATGCGAACTGGGAGGGACCCTTTAAGGTCATTGAAGTAACCAAGCGAGGAACATACCGATTGCAAAACATGGAGGGAAAAGAATTACCTCGACCTTGGAATATACACAACCTTCGAAAATTTTACACCTGAATATCGTTGATATATATCGATGTTTAACCTTTTGTCAAACGCATATGATCTAGGCAATTATGCCATTGTCACATTCCTATTTTATCTTTTACAAGAATACGCACCAATATGCTTTTACGACCTAACAATTACGCTCATGAATGAATACAAGTATGCTATGTCACATAGACAAAACTTAAGTGAATGAATACACTTAAACTTCGAGGAAGAGTAACGATGTTTAATCTCTTGTTAAACACATGTAACTTGGGCGACTAGGTTAAGGCTAGGTTCCGGTTCGATGATATTTGTTGATGTGATATTACGATCTAATGGTTGCATTCTCTACGTCTATGTTTAAATCAATATGATGTGTATAATTGTGGTGTTCAATACATACGATATGTGGTGTGCATAACCGCATTTGTATGAAATGTTTGGTATACATGGTCTATGATGCTACCTCGATGATATTATATATTCAATATGAACTGAAACAAGGATACAATGTAATTCCAATTAGATCTGAAGTAAGACATGCATATATAAGAAAAATTCATTCAAAATGTGGTCAAAATACTCACCCTGCACATCGGTAATACCGATCAAACACTTGGAAGACAAAAGACAAAAGTAGAGTGTTTTCACAAAAAAAAAATCAAAAAAAAAAAATAGGTGACAGAATAATTATCCTTAGGCACTACGGCCTACAAAACACAATTTCCAAATTCAAGATTACTAGAAACATTAAGAGCCACCCTCTGCCTTGTCATCTATTTCATCATCATCTTCTTCTTCAAAGTAGGACTTCCCAAGACTCTCGAATTCAGGGTAGTCAATGTAGGTTCGTCGTGTTGACAACCTGGAGACAGATGGACGAAGTGCCTTTTGAAGGGCAAATTCTTCGAAGGATTCACAGTCAAAGTCACCAGGCAGATGTTCCTCCCGAATTAGATAATCTAATGCCTTGTTGAACCCATCATACATATCCCCCGCAGACTTAGCCAAGAGGATCTTCTTGAATGCCTTCGAAGAGGCAAAGTCCCTCGCCCCACCAAATCTCTGCTCTGTCATTGCCTGCTTAAATTCATCAGAAACCACGAACTCCTGACGTCCAGCAACCCACCCAGCATCGAATGATTGCCCAGCCTTAGCCTTTTCTTCCGCCAGCTGATTTTTCAAATCCTCGAGGAATTGGCTCATTTTCTTCAACTGTGCCTCGTAATTTTTTCTATCAGTCTTCAAGGCTTCCTTAGCGGCGTCTCTCTGATCTCGAACCTTTCCAAACATTTTCTTGTACTCCTCGACCCTAATATTATTTTTTTCACTCTTCCAGAACGATACCCCAAGGGACAGTGGTGCATATGAAGCCCGGCCTGAGAAAAACATGAGTATATATATCATCATTATATTGAAGCTATAAATGGAAATCAATAAGAATAACACAAACTACTGTGTCACTAACTTTTGTCAAATGATAAAATCCTTCATCTTCCACATCGGTGTGATGTCTAGACATCACGCCGGCCTTATCACGGGTTAATAAGATATTGCTAAATAACTTAGAAGCCACCGAGTGCTTCGGCTTGTCATCGATGCTAGAATCGATGTACACCCGCCAATCTGATTTCAATAAGCTGCGACTTGTATCTAAAGGAGGACGAGTCGAACCACCAAAAGTTTCAAACCTTTCCTACTGAGAAAGGGCTTCCATCCTATCCAACAATTCAAAATTCTCACTGGGAATTGAAGCACGAACACCTGATAAAGCATCATGCTGTAACTCAGCCATGGCTCGTCTTTTTGCCTGACTGGTGAGCACTATTCAAGCCCTCACTCTAGCAGAAGTCTCAGATCCCTTAGCTCGAACATATGAACCCTCAGTGTTATCCACAAGAATTGGGTCTGTGACATTCTCAGGCTGAATCCCATCCCCCGGTGCAACACCACCTTTGTTAGCATTATCCAAGGTGTAGGGCAATGGAGGTAGCATCTCGTCGATCCTACGCTCCCCAACACTAGGCGTGGCAGCTCGAGCTTTGCCTTTATTTTTACTTTTCACCTTGGCAACTCGTGCCTCCTCAAGCATCTCAGCTTCATAGGAATCATCCATAACTATGATTAACACAAGACACAGGAAAGATAAATCAGAGAAAATAAATAAATAATGAAAACATACGAAGAGACTCAATAGAATCATTGGGGTGGATACGAGCCTGACTCAATCCGCAATGAACCAAAATTGGTACAGTCAAAATCTCTTTTGTCTTAAACCACGTATTAAGTTTATCTCGTATAAAAAACTGACCCTATGTTACATCACCATAATCTTCGGGTTCACGAATCCTAAGGTTCTATTTCCTCGGCACCCCCCAAGCCTTGTGGTTTGGTTTAGCAATATAAAAGAAGTAGGGCTTCCAGTCCCCATACGAGGACGTGGTGACACTTAAACATCTTCGATTACTCCAAGGGGAAATGTAAGAAAGACCCTCTCCATCATTTTTTGACCCATGACAAATACGGAACAAATTCCAAAAATGGGCAAAGCTAATATCTACGTCGAACCCACACATTAGGACTACAAAACAGTTTATTAACCTATATGAGTTCGGTAGTAATTGAGTAGGGCTCAATCGAAGTTTATTTAAAACTTGGATGTGGATGTCATGTAAAGGAAACCTCAAACCCCCCATCAAATGGGTTATGTGAAAACATCGACAATGTTTTGGTGGACGATGTAGCCTATCTTCAACATTTGGAATGATGATCTTATAGTTCGAAGGCATATGATAAGTAGACCTAAGATGAACGATTTGATTAGCTTTCACCTTCGAACTCTTAGATAACCAAGAGGCATTTTGGACCTTCCTCGAACTAAAAACAAAAAGGTTAGCATTAACCTCACTATTACCCTCACTATCTACGGGGAAGATCATTCATCTCGTTATTATGATTATTATTATCAATATTACCCATATCATTATTTCTTTCATCTTGCTCTTCCATGGTAATATCCACGGAGACTCTTCTACCTACATTATGAACAAGTCGGTCACGAGTGCTAGAAAGAATGGACGACACACTTAAACTTAACTCAATTCGAGGATCCGAGAACTCTACATTATTATTATTATCTCTCAAAACAAAAGAATCAATATCCTTAAAAATCTTGCTTGAATTATCCGCACTACCGGATATTTCATTATTATTAACGGAAGGGATAGACTTAGCTGGACGAGCCATGGATACAATACAACAATAAAGAATAGATTAGATACAAAGAGAGTACGAACCTACGAACGATGAGAGAAGAAGGTAAATTCACGAACCACCGAAGTGCACGATACTCTAAACCCACCGAGGTGCAAGAAACTCTCTATATAGGGTCCTTCAAAGACGCGTGAAAGTAAAAGTTGTAAACTGTGGAAGTTACCGTCTATTTATAAGGGGACGATGTTAAATTTGGACGGCAAACGATGGAAGCGCTATTTGAAATCAACAGACAAGATCACGCGACGTTTGGATTGAAAAAGGATGACGCAGATTAACAGCTCATGACTATTAATTACCATCAAAAGATGCGCCGTACGGTAAATGATGACCACGCCTAGTAATAAAGGCTCTGACACAAGATGACTATGCAGATAAACAACAAGATATACATACCTACTGCATCGTGAACAATTTAGTACATGCCACACTGCTACACGAACTTCATACTTCGTCAGCTCTCACTTCGAAATAAAATATTTTTTCTCACTAAGAACTTACGAAGTGGAGGACTAGATGATATACCCAAATTAGGCCATATTATTTTAATACACTAATGATAAAAGCCCAAAGCCCAATACAGAGGCCCATATCCAAAACAACAATAAAAACCCAGAACAGAAGTAAGATCCACACTTTTATATCTGGGTCAACTTCGACCCGATCTACGACCCGATCAAGCAAGACGTCAGATCATTACACCTGGCGAGATCTAAGTGATACACGTGTAGAACTCATATCCGTACACGGTGTCATCTATAAATACCTCCATGGACAATCAGTTGGGGGTTACACAATCACTATTCATTAAATTCACTGTAGCTCCGAGCTACGAACTTCGATCTAGACACTGAGTAGACCCACGCATAAATTACGAGGTTCATCTAAGGACTTATTAATTGAATTGAACTACGTTAGACTTGATCCCACTTGAGGTACGTAGGCAACTCTAGTATTGAGTGCAGTCTATAATCTGTCATGCTCCGGGTCGGGTCCTACCCGAACCTCGACTGTTTTGAGTTGTATTGAGGTTCGCCAAAATACGACCCAGATCACACACAAATTGATTTAGCTCGATTATCGTTGGGTTAATTCGAACCAAACCAACGACCCAAATGGGTCAAATCAAGATAACTATCAAACTAGATTATAGACTGGACTTGACGAAGTCAAGTTGCCTACATACCTAATTGAATAGGATCAAGTCTATAAGTAGTTCAAAAGGAGGTGTTAAAGTATACGTATTTGCTTCGTACACATACCAAATAATATATATGTGTAAGAGAATAAAAATGAAGTAAATCTAGAGAGTGTTCAGAGAGATGTTGGTCCCCCTCATAAATGAATTGGAGAGGGTATTTATAGGAGATGAGGTGGCCACTATTCCTGATGTGACATTTGGGTTAGTTGGGCCTAGACGAGAAAATTACAGTTTTCGTCCCGTAAGTTGCCCACTTTTCGATTTTGGTCCCATTGGATAGGAATGTGTCACATTTAGTCTCATAAGTCAAATAAAATCTCAATGTTGGTCCCATGGGCAAGCTGTCGCCTAACATTAAACGGAACAATGCGCGTGCATTGCACACTTCCGTTAAGAATAGTAACTGGAGGAAAAAATACACATCTTGGACTGAAATGAGCAAGAAACTTGGCTTACAAAAGAGGAAAAATAAAATTTGAATAACATATCAACGCTTTACAAGAAAGTAACTGTCTAAAGCATAACATACATTAAAAACAACAATATATGTAAAAGCCTCACAAAATCATCTCAAAAATCTGACTTTTCTCAAAAAACGACAGACAAACCCTAGAAATTTGGATATATGAATAAAATATCAATACTTCGCAAAATAATCACTATTTAAAGCCTCCAAATCTGATTTTCCATCTTTTGTAAGCCAATTTTTCAGCTCATTTCAATCCAAGACGTGTATTTTTCCCTCTAGTTACTATTCCTAACTAAAGTGTGCAATGCACGCGCCTTGTTCCGTTTAATTTTAGATGACAACTTGTCCATGAGACCAACAATCATATTTTATTTGACTTATGGGACTAAATGCGACACATCCCAATTCAATGGGACCAAAATTGAAATGTGAGTGACTTACGGGATGAAAATTGCAATTTTCCCGGCCTGGACACATGCTGAATGTTTATTGGACCTTTAGTATATGGGTCATTGGGTCGGTAAACCGGGTCAGATCAGAACCCGACCCGTTCACTGGACACACGGGTCTCTTGGCTTATAGCGTTTTATAATTTATATAAAATACTAGTATATTATCTATTGACCGGTCAAAGGCCACTTTTTGACTTATCACAAATGCATCAATTATAATAAACAATAATAATTCATTTCATTATATCCTTAATGATAAAATTTACTTTACAATGACAATTCATATAACTAAATGTACAAAATACATGAAAGCTTTGTATAAATTGTAATTAAGTATAAAAAAATTCTAATCATGCATTATTATATTGGAAAATATATTATTTTAATGGGCTAAACCTTTTTTACTGTATGTTATTTAAATGGCTAACATTTTTTCCTTTATGTCACGTGTAATCACCTTTTTCAGTGACCTTAGGGCAACTCTTTTTGTTTAATGAATAAATTATAATATTTTATGTAACTCTGAAATTAATTATTATCTTGTGATACTATTGTAGAGCCGTAATATAACTATACATCTTTTGCCATTAAAACATTCAATATTCTCAATAACCATAATATTCATATAATTAATTAAAAATTAAAATGTAAATAACAATTTGAAGACTTTATGTGTAATTGTGTTATATATTTGTCTGTTTCAAGTTCAAGCCGCTTAAGTTTTTTTATCTTTTTTTTCTATTGATGAATAAATTTTAGTGTTTGCATAAACTATTATTCAAATAAATGATTAGCTCCCAAAACTATCAAGGGATTTGCTTTGTCACAAGAATAAAGAGGATGAAATAATTGACAATATTAACTTATTTTGAAGAATAACTAATATATATGGAGTCTATCATAATCAATTTAGAGTCATGTAAAGAAGCGGATTGTAACAACCATGAGCTAAAACTACAATAACATTATGTTTTTAACTTGGTGCAGAGTTAGTAATATATTTTATCATTTTAGGATGTGATTCATTATAGAGTCCTAATATAATTATATAATTTACTATTGTAGGTATTCCAAATTTAATTTTATTATTTACTTTTATTGTTTAATCTAAAATAACATAATTTTTTTTCTTCTTGTGTTCTTGGTTATTGTAAAATCTCGAGATTTCGTTCTTTCTTTATGCTTTCTACTTAAAACTTTAAGTCCAGCTAATTTTGTCTCATCTTTTCGTTTTTATGTTAGTAAAATATGAATTACCCAAGTTTTTTTTTAATACAAAAAAGAAGGGGTTACTTGAAAATGTTTTAACCCGACAAACCCGGGTTTATAGTTATAATACGGGGCCAAGTATGACCATCGAGACATCTTGGAGAGCTTGATGGATTTCCTCATCCGGTATGTCCATATAGCTCAGGGGCTTTGCCAAGCCCTTTTTGGCTAACTCGTCTGCCACTCGGTTAGCCTCTCTCCACACAAATTGTATGGATACATCCAAATTGCGTCTCGTAATCCTGCGAATTGTAGTGATGACGTCAAAGTGGTGATGTGCCATGGAGGCATCCACAATGCTGTTGATGGCGTCCTGGCAATCAGATTCCAGTATGACATGTTTTTTTCCCGTGGCCCAGGCCATCTCTAACCCTTTGTGAATGGCATACATTTCGGCCACCAACGGGGAACATGGATCGATACTCCCACCGAAGCCCCTAATCCATGTTCCGTGTTCATCCAGTATTACACCCCCGATTCCCACTTTGGGACCAGTGCCATGAGTATTCGATGTGACAGCGGCGTCAACATTAACCTTATAGTAACCCGTTTTTAGCTTAGACCATCCCGTTTGCATATGCAATTACATTACCTCCGGGTCCAGTTTAGCCAAATGTAAATTACTGTCAATTCTTTTACGTATCATATCCAAATCAATGTTATCGGTAGTATCCTGGGTTCCATGCATCACCTCGTTGCGCACCTGCCAAAAGAACTTAACCAATTCAGTAAAAATGTTCGCCCAATTGTCACACCATACGTACCTGTTGGCAGCATGAGAAAGGTTCCATTCCACCCATGATGCGTGAGTGCCGGAGAAGAAATGTGTCATGTAACGCGGCTGAATTAGTGCTATCCAGAGCCATCTCATCCAATCACAATCGCGGACGGCATGGAGTGCCGTTTCCGGTGATCATCCACAGAGTCGACAAGTATCCACCTCCACGATTTTTCGAGCACAAAGTTGCGAATTTGTGAGGATTTTCCCGTGTCTCAACAGCCAAAGGAACATGCAACGTCGGAAAGCTCCCTGACCCTTCCACATCATTTGCCAATACTTCTCCTCGCCTGCATGTGGTGTATTCGGTAATAAAAATTCATAGGTGCTTCGGCAACTATAGTCTTCGTCGTGAGAGTATCGCCATCGCGGGATATCTTCCTCATCTGCCACGTTATCCAAGTCTATGTTCAAGAGTGTCGCATGGATATCATCCGAAAGCAGGCCAATCTCATTCCGATCCCAACCAATCCCCGTACACCAATAGCTAGCTACTGTCCGAGCTGCCAAATCTCGGGAAACATGGTGATGAACTCGCGAAGCTAAGGTGCCCCCATCAAGCCAACTGTCGAACCAAAAACTAGTTCTCTCCCCGTTTCCAACTATCTAAGTAGTCCCATCTCGTAATATAGGTATCGTACTAAGAATGATCCTCCATGTGTGAGATGTTGCATTTTTTGCACGAGCTCAACGACGCAGAAGATACTTATGTTTGAGTACTTGCACCCACAGGTTTGGTGCATTTTTCATAATCTGCCAGCCCAATTTTTCGAGTAACGTCATGTTTTGGAGGCGCATTTTCTTGAGTCCTAGCCCACCATGCTTCCTATGTTGGCATACCGTATCCCACTTAACCAAGTGCATCTTCCTGTCCGTTTCTGTTCCTCCCCAAAGAAATTTCCGGTTCGCTTTATCAAATTTGTCACATATACCCATGGGGATTTTAGTCGTGTGCATATGATAAACTGGGATGGCTTCCGTAACTGCTTTGATCAACGTGGCCCATCCTGCCAGGGATAGATTTTTTCGTTTCCATCCCTTAAGTCTCCCCTCCACCCGGTCCACCAAATAATCAAAGTATTTACGAAGAAGTCGTCCATGCTGTAATGGTACTCCAAGGTAGCGTCCCAAATTTTCAGTGGTTCCGAGGCTCGTTCGTCGTATGATGCGCTGCTTGGTGTCAAACTCCACATTATTTGAAAAATAGATTCTCGATTTCTCCCTATTGACTGCCTGACCCGAAATGGAACAATAATGGTTCAAAATGTTCATGGCAGTTGTTACTTGTTTCTCTGTGGCCTCCCCAAATAATAAGAGGTCGTCTGCAAACATAAGGTGGGATATGTGCGGTCCAGTTTTGGACGTGGGAGTGGGTTTCCAAGATTTATGAACCACTGCTATATCAATAGGAGTACCTAACTTTTGCACACAGAAAACAAAGAGATAAGGCAAGAGGGGATTCCCTTGTCTTAGACCACGCTCCGGAACGAACCATTCAGTCACTTCCCCGTTCCATAATAGGGAAAGGTGTGCTTTCGTAGTACATTCCATAATGAGTTTGGTCCAAGTCTCGGGGAACCCTAGTTCATCCAACACATGTTTCAAGAACATCTAAGTAATCCTATCGTATGCCTTTTCGAAATCAATTTTTGCTATAAAAAACCCTTTTCTACCTTTCCGAATACGCATATCGTGAAGAATTTCTTGTGTTATAATCACATTATCAATGGTCTGTCGACCTTTAATAAAGCTACTTTGCGTTTGCGGGATAAGATCATCCATAAATCTCTTAATTCTATTAGTCATGGTTTTGGTTATGATTTTCAAGCTTATGTTAGTAAGACTAACTGGACGAAACTGTGCCAGGTGTGTTAGATTTTTAATTTTCGGAATTAAGACAACACGGGATTTATTTAAGCCAGGATCGATCGTACCTGTCTGGAAAGCATCACGAACCATAGCAAAAACATCATCTCTAATAATGTCCCAGCAGCTTTGGTAGAACATTGGCTGAATCCCATCCGGTCCAGGGGCTTTGGTAGGATGCATCTCCCAAGTTGCGCATTTAACCTCACCTTTTGTGACGGGGCTATGTAGAATATCAAGGTGAGCTTCCGTCAACTTAGGGAAACCTGGACTCACTGTATAGTTGTGGATTGTCTCTCCTGGGCCGTAGAGTACTTTGTAGTAGTCTACTGCCATCTTTTTCAGAACCAGTTTATCCGTTTCCACTGTGCCATCAGCTCGAGAGAGAGACCGAATACTTGACCTATTTTGTTTCGTGACCGCCGACAAGTGAAAGAAGTGTGTATTTTTATCTCCCACCTTCAACCAAGTGACTCAATTTTTGTTTCCAATAAATCTTTTCCTGGTGAAGAGTCTCATAGTATTGGGCGAGTAGTTTAGTCTCAAGTTTACGGAGCAACAAACGAAACTGATATCCCTGAGCTAGCTGTATCCCTGAAATTCGTGCGAAAAGTTGTTTTTTGCGTTTAAAAATATTGTCGAATGTCTCCTGGTTCCAATTGAGTACAGCTTCCCGAATTCCTTGAATTTGCTCCCCTATGCCACAGTCGTTAAGTAAGTGCCAATGTTGCTGAATCATATCCCGAAACCCCCTATGCATGAGCCATGCTGTTTGAAATCGGGCTTGGTCACGTTTACCAATTGACTGATTATTTTTTTATAGCCGGAGAAGGATCGGTGCATGATCCGACCCTACTCGAGGAAGATGATGAACACACACTTGAGGGTATCTCACTCGCCATTCTTCATTGCTGAGAACTCTATCAAGTTGTTCTTGAAGTGGAGACCGCCCCCCTTTAGCCCAAGTGAATGGGGAACTGGTGAACTTCAAGTCAATTAGGCCACAAGTATTTACAGATTCCAAGAACCGTCGGCATTTTGAAAGGTCTACCAGTGCTCCTCCCATTTTTTCTTCCGGACTAGTCACCACATTCATATCTCCTGCAATAGCCCAGGGTCCCCGAACATGGGGTTCCATTCGTATAAGGTGGTCTCATAGATGGTTTTGAGGCTCAATTTGCGGACTAGCATAGACAGCCGTAAGTAACCAATCCGCTTCCCCATCCCCGCCGAACAATGGTTGATATGCACTGATCATTCGCTTCAACAAACACAAGATTCAACTCAGCCGAATTCCAGAACATCCAAATGCCTCCGGCGAAGCCACGAGCTTCTACGTTTTCAACTTTATCAAAATGACTGTCATGTAAAATATCATCCGCCCTACTACCCGAAATCCTAGTTTCCACGAGAACAAATATCAACGGATTATATTGACGGAGGATTTCTATAAGCGAATTTTGAAATTCCTTTTTTGCCGCACCTCTACAATTCCAAAATATAAATGACATTAATAAATTGAATATAAAATAGTTCATGCAAAGAACTAATTAAATCATACCTTTGGGGGTGTTAACACCCCCTATTCACGTAATGCATGGCTGTCTCCATGCATTCTTGTAGTTGTCCCGTGTCTGCGGCAGCCGACCTATTCTCCATATCTGTTACTACCTCCAATTCCTCGACCGATTCATCGTCTAACTCCTCGTCCGAATCAACAGCCCCCTCTGTCTCCTCACGCATTGTTGTATCGGTGTTACTCATTTGCGGGTCAGCGAGGGACATGATAGAGTTATTCGCGATGGGATAAGTGGTACCGTGTGAAATTGGAGGAATTAACTCAGTCCGAATTATGTTCTGGCTGGACGTATTGACGTTTCTGTCCCGTAGGAGTTGTTGGGCAATGATCTCCTCTCCCGATTCCATGTTACTGTCCAACTCACTTAGTACATCAAACCAAGACCCACTGGTTTTGTTCGTGCTTGGCTATTTCGGCAGCGGTGGTGGTATTTTCGTATATGTTGTTCCCTTTGCCATACGTTTCACTTGCCACATGCCGCCTTGATATTGCTTTCTTGTGTTACCTCCTTGGTCCGATTGCTCCCCCTTGTCATAGTTGCCACTTTCGGGAGGTACCACGGTTTTATCCTTTTTCGCCATAAAGATAAAATTGTCTAGTCGCGTACTCGAGAGTGGAGTCGTATCCTTCTTTTGATTTCCCCTTCGAGTTCTAGGTGGAACAATATTCTAAGGTCCGTACCTGCTTGGTGTAGTCATTTTTGGAGTGGTACGTGCGGGTTGTTCCTCCACGTTGTCTCCGGTTGGTGCTTCTTTTTCCCAGTCATGTATTCCACATGTCTCCTTTCGATGTCCGTATGCTCCACACGTGAAACAAAACATGCTTAGTCCCTCGTATCCGACAACGCGAATCCTCTTGTTTACTTTGATACACGGTATCAATGCCTTATTCAAATTCAGCTCAACACAGACCCTTGCATATTTCCCCCGTAATGACTGTTCAGTATGTTTATCAATGCTAATAACCTTGCCAATGAGGCTTCCCATTCCCGTCAATGCTTTTTCATCAAAGAGATGAATGGGTAAATCCGGGAACCGAATCCAAACCAACGTAGAGGTGATTGTTTCGTTTTTCGGT
This sequence comes from Buddleja alternifolia, assembly GCA_019426215.1. NCBI lineage: Eukaryota > Viridiplantae > Streptophyta > Magnoliopsida > Lamiales > Scrophulariaceae > Buddleja > Buddleja alternifolia. The sequence continues at coordinate 44,738,988 of CM033391.1, read as the reverse complement.
TCAAAATTAGGTTCCCATTTATGAACAGTGAGGTAATGTCCCAAAATCATCCATGGACCCTCCTTCAATACTCTATCGTATCCCTCTTTCATTCGAAACCGTACCAGATAATAGTCATTCCCTATATCAACCGGATTCAAATCACATGGAATTTGCCACATAGATTTGATGCGTTGACGCAACACGGAGTATCCAACTTTATGTCCAAGAAATTTTATCACCAATGCTCGACGATAAGGTGTAGCCATAACGTGGATTTCTTCGTCGGGGGTAACGTATTCCGGTATGTTCTCCTCTATATCATCACCGGGTTCAGCCGAATTTTGATAGTTGTCCATGCAGTCGGTTTCACCTTCCCCAGTGTAGTATTCCTGTTTGGCTGGCTTTCGGTTCAACACTTCCTTCAAATTCATCGCCTTCCAGACATTTTCGGTGTGCACTGCGCCGACGAATGACTCATTGAGAGATTTTGAGATATTTTGCTGAGGGTTGTCGAGTGAATCTGCCCCGACGTAGTTGCGTTTGAGTTTTTTCGTGTTTTTGTTAGGTGTCACCACCATTGGTGATGGCTGGCCGGTATCCTGCCCGTCCATGGCCGTGGCGGCGGTCTCACGGCGAGAAAACTGTAGATTTCGGCCACTTAGGGTTTTTCCAAGTATTCCTAGAAAGTCGGAGCCTTTTTTTAAGAACCAATATTATGGATTACCCAAGTTAAAGGCCTGATATCCTGCGGTTTTGCACAATCCAGGAGTCTTATGATTGGAGCAGTGGTGCAGAAAATCAGAACCCTTCTAAAGCAAAGACCTATGTATACCTAACTCGTGCATTTATAATAATAATACAATATATATCAGCTTTCATTTTATTTGCTTTCTTTTAACTAATAAAGTAATCTTATCTACATGTAATTTCATTTTAGATAATGTAATTAAAACTTCTTATCATTGTAGATATATATAACTTATTTTTATTATTTATTACTTGACTTTTTTGCCATTAAAAAACAAATTACATAGGGATATTTTAGGTACACCAAAAATGTAGAAAAAAAAAACTCGTACTTTTATAATATGAAATGGAATGAAATTAAATGAATGATGAATGAATAGATAGATAGATCACAAGTTCTCCTTATACCCCTTCATTAATTCTATAGCCAACATTATTGTTTTGTCTAGAAAATGGCAATTCACTGGAAAACCCATATTTCCGCTTGCAAACTACAGAGAGAATATATTCTTCAATCAAGAGGATAAATTATTCATTACTTTACATAACATTAATCTATGAGATCTTTGAATGTTGTGCATGTATACGAATTATGATTTTAGTTCACTGTATTGCTTGACGCATTAAGAATACTACGTTGAATTAAACATTTTAATTATTATATTTTTTTACTAATTTTTAATGACAATTTCAAGTGTATTATTTTATATTTTTCTTTAAGAAACGCTTGAGGTCAATTTTGAAATTTTAATTAGAATCTGGAGGTTAGTTTTCGAATTTTATTAGAGTTTGTATTTTTAGAATCAATTATGAAAAGTTGAACCCAAACGCATAATCACTTTTCATAAAATCAATTATTTCATAATCAATTCTTTCATAATCTATTATGCAACCGCTGAGCCAAACTTACCTTAGTGAACCAACTAATAATATGCGACAATTTTTATCTGTAGTAATTTACTTATAACAAAAATGGTATTCCAGCACTTTATGACTCTTAGATTTACAACACGGGACCTTAAAGTTAGAAGTAGATATCATCAAACTAATAACTTGGTGGTAGTAATCTACTTCTTAAAGGAATTGAATTCATGATAAAGGTCTATCAAAATAAAACTATATTGGTTTGGATAGTTAGGGACATGATTCAAGTGATTCTAAGATGGAATGGATTCTCTCGGATTATCATACACTATTTGACCAAAATGATTGAGTCAATTTTTACAATTAAACTTCTGAATCCAACAATATATGATGAATCAAGAATATTGATTCGAGTTTATTATAGAATCACTCAACATGCTCCTGTAATACAACATGCTCTTGTAACATAATTGAACCAGGGTGATTGATTTGTTCTATCATCACCTTGCATCCATAAATATATGATGAATTGGGATAATTGGTCCATATTGATCATAAAATCACCCAAAATGCTCACTTACCCCAATGTCTTTCATGGTTTGGGAAAGGGGCCCTCGGCTTGATATTTAGGGGTGGGCTCTTTGAGCACTTGATTTAGTGACACTAGGGCATTCGTAGTTTGTGTGAGAGATTCTCGTAACGATTTGAGTGGAAGAGAATGTAAAATGTAGTTAATAATTCTTAATGATTTTACGAGTCAACAAATTTTAATTCTAAATCAAGAGGGATATTCTTTGTTTTTTTGAAGAAAAATCGGTCTTATATATATTCAATCGAAAGTTTACTATCGACTCAAACGATGTAGTAAGAACATCTGAAACACTAACTATCAAGTTCTTGAAGATAACAAATATTAAGAACTTACAACCGAACACAAGAAAATTCTTGTGCAACTCCTATTCAAGGAGAGATAAAACTCTCATTCGAGAGAAAAAACAAACTTTCATACCAGAGAAAAAGTAAAAGACTAAGCAAAAAATCTAAAACGCTATATAAAAACTTATGCATCACCCGTCTTCATCTCTTCAGATTTGTCTCTGTCTCGTTAGATCCATAGCCGTCTCGTCAGATTTGAAGATGCGATGTACAAGTTGAAGAAGGGTGCTCCAACCCAACCCGCCGACGATGGTAGTAGTAACAGTGGTGAAGAAGACGACTGCTTCACCAAGCCATCGCCGGCGGAGGAATATAGAAGAAAAAGAAGGCTACGGTTTAGAGAGAGATGGGGAGAGAGAGGAGTGAAAATTAATATGAAGAGGGATATCCTGACCCAACAAACTCGGGCTAATAATTTTGAATCATGGGTCACACAGATCCTATAAGACTCCAAATAAGGTGAGAAAAATCACAACTTGTGATAATCTGAAATTGAACACAAAACCTCTCACATGAAAGTGGAAGCTGATACTACTAGGCTAACAAGTCTAGGTGTTACCAGTCAATAAGTTGAACTGCAAAAATCCTTAATTTTCTAAAAGAAAAAAAATTGTAGATAATTTCATTTAACAATTACAATCATAATATGTAAATTAAATTAGGGATTAATGCAAAAAAAATCCCTGTGTTAATGCGAAATTGCAAAAAAATACTTGTATTAACGAAATAGGCTAAAAACCACCATGTGTTCTTAAAAAGTCTGCAAATAGTGGATTTTTGAAAAGAAAAAAAAAGCTTGCTTTTCATATTTTTCACCTTTAATGACATATTTTTTTGTCATTTTTACACACTACAACCAAAGAAGCATGTCATTAAAGGCGAAAACCATGAAAAATACACTCTCTTTTTGCCAAAAATCCACTATTTACAGACTTTTTAAGAACACATGATGATTTTTAGCCTATTTCTTTAATACAGGTGTTTTTTTGTAATTTCGCATTAACACAAGATTTTTTTTTTTTTTTTTGCATTTATCCCATTAAATTACACAACATGTTGGTAGAATTCACATAAAAATTCGACTATAAAGTTTAAAAACATAAAAGAAAAAGATATTGGCTCATGAGTCATAAGTATGATCTGTTGATAACCGACAAGCCCAAGCGTGTTCAGAGCCTTCAGCCTGCAAAGAAGCAGGCTAAGCCCTGCTGGGAAATTATATACACGTGAAACATAAATGGTCGAACCAGATCAGGCCCACATTATATGTGGTCTGAATACGAATTGTTTCTTTCTACAAGTAAAAGCTGTGGTCCACCCAAACTAAGAGATTAGAAAAAAGAGCGTGTTATTGGGACATAGATGGGTTTATTACTTTATTAGATTATATATTTAGTGAATATATATATTGAATACATGAATGTATTCACCAAAAAAACAAATATTGGATACATGAATGTATAAACAAATCTATGGTAGTTTAATAATCAATGATATAAACTAAAAGGATGGTTGTTTGTTGTATATGGAGCCACTCAGAGCATGTCTACTCAGTGTAATATAAAATATGTCGACATCCATCCTAAGAAAACCTCTGCAATTGGCCTGGACAAATATTTCGAGACTCTGGACAATCTACAAATTATTTGTTTTAAACTCCACTAGAGTTTCATCTTGAACCGGTTGTTGCGATTGTGAGTTTATCTCGTATTCCACATTATACACGTACGAAGTATAAATGAATTCAAATCTTATATCACATTATACACGTACGAAGTTATTTTCTAAAGGGGAAATTTTAGTTCGCTCTCGACTCGGCTAAATTTATGTGTATTTTTTGAAATGACTTACCAATTATATGATAAGTGTAATACACTCTCCTTGTGAAATACACTTGAGTGCGGCCAAGTGGGATTTGGGCTAGAATTTTCCCTAAAGGGAAAATCTAGCCCGCTCCCAGCTCGGCCAAACTCATGTGTAATTTTTTAAATAACTTACCAATTATATGGCAAGTGTAATAATACAATGTCTTTATGAAATACGCTTGGGTGCGCCCAAGCCGGGTCTGGGCTAGAATTTTCTAGCCCGCTCTCGGTTCGGCCAAACCCATGTGTATTCTTTGAAATAACTTACCAATATATGACAAGTGTAATACACTTTTCTTGTAAAATATACTTGGATGCGGCCAAGTCGGATCTGGACTAAAATTTTAAAGATACAAAAAATATAAGTCGTAATATTATGTTTAAACAATCAAGATTCTTGTAATGATCACAATCTTAGAAATTTCATCACATTTAAAAGATTTTTTAAACTTACTAAAAAAAAAGGTACCGCATCATCGGACTGTTTTTAGAATTCATGTGGAGAAAAAACGACTTTAGTATTATATAAATAATTCCAAAATATAATTTGGTGACAATAATTTACAATTTTTATTTATATTCTATTAATGCATGTTTTATTAAGACACTCTCCTTTGTAAAATTTTTGAGATTTTGATGTTATCACGCTCTTGATATTGCGTAAGGTCCTGCATTCATCACTTAGTTTATACCAAGTATATGGATATATCAGAACAAAAATATACATTAAATTGAATCGTTTTTCTTAAAACATAGTCAATTAGATAAGAAGTATAAATTTAGCTATTCTTATAGTTAATTAAACTCATCCAAAATAGAGTTTATCTCTTAATTTAAAGTAGTATAAACGAGTGATTTTTTTGAAATATCAAGATTTGGAGTATCAATATAATTAAAATTATCAGTGTATAAAACTTCATATAATTCTATCATATGAGTGGTCGTAATTATACCAAAATTTCGGGATTCAAGAGCTCCTAAAAGTAATCGGTATAGATATATATAGACATAAGTGTAGATATAAAATGCTTTTTTTTTTTTTAATAAAACTTGTAACTTCGAGATGAGCATATTGGACAACTAAAACAGCTCATTTGCTTTCTAAGTTCCAACTCAAACTATACAATAGTAATTCTTTATTTATTGTAACAAGATCCGAAGCTTCTAACTTCTCTCCAACCTTAATTAATCTAAATTCTTTATGCTAATATATATTAATCAAAGATGAAATCCAGCAGGAAACATGTGCCCTATTTCTCTTCATATGAGGGAAGTGTCTTCAAATTCTCCACCACATTCCCCCACTCTGCAATGGCATTCCAAAGCTATTATCCAAGCTTGGAACTTTAACATTTGTGATCTTCTAATATTTTTTCCCTTAGAATTTGTAGATCTTATGAGATAGTTTGTTAGATAATATTGATCAAGTATAAAATCCAAGTATCGAACATAAAGATTTATGTAGTTCAACTCAAATTGAGCTACAACAGCATGTGGAAAGGAGATAAAATTCATCGTGTCAAAAAAATTAAAAAAAATACAAAAACATTCAAAATTCTATTAATCAAAATCTCGAAAGTAAGAGTGTATAACATACAATGTGCAACCCCATACATTGCATCTTGAAACTTATATTCCAAATAGCCAAATATAACGTAGAGTAGTTAATCAGATACGTCAACTCAAAATTGCTTTGAGAAAGAGGACATGAGAATTTTGAGACTGAAACTTTGATACATGAATAGGCTTCATAACACATTATCAGGATTGATTTCAATATAAGTAGTTCAATAGCAATATCACCTTTAGTTTATCAAATAAAACTAGAACAATTAACTACCAATAGAAAAGTTGAGTCACTAAGTTTACAAAACAAATCAAATCCATTAGGAATCTTTGGAGTAAACTTTGAAGTAATATGTTTCATCTCTTAGCAAAGTCATGATTAATTAAATTAAAGGAGTGTGTTAAAATAAATAAATAAAAAAGTTGAACAAAAGGAATAATAATATAATTGAAGTGGCCATGTAAAAAATCATTAGGGTCACTTTGTGGGGACCTAAGACAAATATGTGCATGGTTTAATGCTCCAAGACCATATAATAGTTATGGACACACAAGAACAAATATTCTAAGGTTACAAACATGTGAAGCCACATTCATTTTGATTATCCCCAAATTTATATTGGGAAACAGCTCATTAGTCTTGAATTGTGTAGTAATTTTGACCATTTTAGGGTTAATTTGAATAGTGATCCCATGTTTTGTGGTGTAAAAGTGCATAATCAAAGTGTAAAAGGGGGCAATTTGTGTACTTGGTTTTAGGAAAGGAAATGATTTTTTATATATAATTTTGAGATGGTAATTTGATTATTGAGAGTTGGGTTTATAGGGCGAGTTACATGGGTGGATTTAATTATATTTTATTTAGGAGATGTCTTTTTGAATATTTACAAATCTTTTTTTACACTTTAAAAAGTTATTCTTCGAAAGTTTTTTTTTTTAAGAAAAATCGATTTTATATATCATTCAATCAAAAGTTTACGACGTTTGAAACAATACAATTCATATTGACTCAAACGATATAGTAAGAACATCTCAAACACTAATTATCAAGTTCTTGAAGATGACAAATCTTAAGAACTCACAACCGAACACAAGAAAATTCTCGTGCAACTCCTATTCAAGGAAAGATAAAACTCTCATTTTGGAGGAAAACAAACTCTCATACGAGAGAGAAAGTAAAATGCTAAGCAAAAAATCTAAAACGCTATGTAAAATTTATGCATTACCCGTCTTCATCTCGTCAGATTTGTCTCTGTCTCGTCAGATTCATAGCCGTCTCGTCAGATTTGAAGATGTGATGTACAAGTTGAAGAAAGGTGCTCCAACCCAACCCGCCGACGATAGTAGTAATAGTGGTGAAGAAGACGACTGGTTCACCAAATCATCGTCGTTGGAGGAATATAAAAAAAAAAATTAGAGTTTAGACAGAGATGGAGAGAGAGAAGAGTGAAAAATATTCTTTGAAAGTTCAAGTCTCAATATTTATAATCATATTTATTTGTATATAGTAAATTGCATGTCAATTTCAACATAGAAAATAAATATGACCGTATTAGATTTTTAATCCACAGAGGTCCTAAAGATATTTTTACCTTGGACAAGATATGAAAGCGAAAATGGAACTAAGAATGATTAGGGTAGAAAAAGTATGAAGGGTGTTTTGACATGTGTGATTATTAGAAATTCCAATCATCCGTATAATCACATTTATTTGTGCAATAAATTCCACATAAAGATCATTATTTTGAAGGCTGTGTGTGAAGCTCAAAATTCTAAAAGTTTGTAAAGAAAATACTGTAACATAGTACGAAGATTTATATATGCCTCACACTCCTACTCTAATATGACTAGAATTTAATTGTCTGCAAAACTATTCACATCAAAATATAACCAAATATAAAACCACAAGAGATTGTCTCAAAATAATGATTTAATTTCTGTTCAAAAATAAAATAAAATAAAAAATAATGATTTAATTATTACATTGCAATTTTCCATGTTATTGTCTCAAATTAATTCTAATGGTGCGGATTTCCTTGTCATTCACATATCCCCATATGAATATATAGCCAAAATATGTCTCATTTATTCCCCCCTCATTAAAAGAAAACAAGAAAATGCCAATAAATAATAAAAGCGGAATATATATATATATATATTAATTAAAAGAAAAGGAAATAATAGCATATGTGGCCATGCTATGATGAACAGTAAACATCACAGCTGGTCACAGTATCATAATCACTCTCTCCTCAAACTCCACACCAAAACTTTCCCCTTCTTCTCTACTGTTACCTTCTCTCCACTTCTATACAATTCCATCCGCAAGCCTCTCTCTCAACACATATACATACAGAGTCATCCATACAGAGTGTTCTGACAGAGGAAGCAAAAAGAGTAGATAGATAGATAGGAAGGAAGTATGGGAGGAGTGACGTCATCAATGGCGGCAAAGCTGGCGTTTTTCCCACCGACGCCGCCGAGTTACAAGCTGATTACCGATAATACCACCGGATTGCTGCTGCTGCACCCGTTCCCGCACCGCGAAAACGTCGACGTATTGAAGCTTCCGACGCGGCGGGGCACGGAAATCGTGGCGGTGTATGTGCGCTACCCAATGGCTACTTCGACGCTGCTGTACTCGCACGGCAACGCGGCAGATGTAGGGCAGATGTACGAGCTCTTTATCGAGCTCAGCATTCATCTCAGAGTTAATCTCTTGGGGTAATTAATTCTTACTTTCACCTCTTTTAAGCGTAAATTACTTTTTGGAATTTAAGTTTTTTGGAGAAAATTGTTACTTTTTTTTCGAATTGCTGTGTGATTGTGCGTTCTTAAGGTGTTTATTGGTGGAATTTTGATAATTTTTTATGCCATTAATGTGAATTTCTGGTTATTCCAGTCTGCAATGCCTATTATATTTATATTAGATTATATGCCTGACCTTTGGGTAATGATGTTTATCTGCGTTAATTTTTTTCCAGTGGATTTTTCTTTTAGGGTGTGGCTATTTTTGGGAATTAGATTTGATGTGAATTATATTATACTTCATGAAATTGAATTGTGCTTATTTTATTTTCATCTTGCTTTTTGGTTGTGGTGGTGAGCCTGTGAGGATAGAAGTCTTGACTGTTTGAAGGTACTTGGAAAAGAACTTCTTTGGGAAGATTTGCAAGATGATAGTAATTACGGGGTTTCTGGATCAATAGTTACGACTTGTGTTCATTTCAATATCTGCTATTTGAAATATTGCTAATCAGTTATCTGCGATAGAATGATCAATGATAATCATTACTTGGGTATTTGGTTTTGGCAGCATGGATTTGGACTTTCAAAAGAGAGATAAATGAACATGGGGCTGGGTGGGCATAAGCTGATCATGGTTGATATACATTGTAATATTATCAGTAGGAGAAGTTTAAATTGTTGAACAAAAACCTTTTTAAAGAGCAGCTGAGTGAGGATTTTTCGCGTTCATTTTCATCTATATGCTTTACTATGTAGTGAACATATGTAAAAGATATATACCTTCAATTTATCAACTAATATTTCTTGATTTTATTTTTCAGAACAACCTACTTTAAGGTTCAGTGATTGAAAATAATAATTCCGCCCTGCATTTTTGTGAGGTGTTTACTTGCCCAGTCTAGTTCATGGCGCCAAAGTGGGCATGCACACAACTTTTTGTTGGCGGTTTTATGACATTAGATTTATGATGTTTCAATGTCTGACATCATCATGTATACATCCGACGGTTCACAAGCCAGTTGGACACATGTCCACTTGGGCGACATGAACTGAACCTACTTGCACATCTATGAAGAAATTTGGTAAACAATCATTTCTCAAGAAGTAAATCAAAATTGTGTTATAAGTTTATAACCTAGTGTAATATGTATCCCCTGGAACATTATACTTTACTTACATATCGTTAAATAAGAGTTAATAGGTCTGGAGTTTGAGAATGGAAATGATTATTGAAGGGCAGCAAGTGTAAGCCAATGATAAAAGGTTGATTACAACGTTAGACTTGAGTAATAAACTTTTTAACTTAAAAGCAAGCATGATATTTACGGGTTTAATTACAAAGTGCTCAACACTTGTAACATATGCTATCATCTTGATGCTATCCTAGATTTGTCACTTTCTATAGAGCTTTTCCACAGAAATGTCTAATGCACATTAATTTGCAGGTACGACTACTCAGGTTATGGGCAATCAACCGGCAAGGTATAAGACAATTATTTTCCATGACAAGTCTCTTTACCTCATGTTACCAAGGAACCTGTTAAAATTAGAATGTTTTCTATATTGCAGCCAAGCGAGCACAATACTTATGCAGATATCGAAGCTGCATATAAATGTCTTGAGGAGAGCTATGGGGCTAAGCAAGAAGACATCATCCTATATGGTCAATCTGTTGGTAGTGGACCCACTGTAGATCTTGCAGCTCGTTTGCCTCGATTAAGGGCTGTTGTTTTGCATAGTCCTATTTTATCAGGGTTAAGAGTTATGTATCCGGTGAAGCGCACATATTGGTTTGACATCTATAAGGTAAATGTTTTGGTTACCAGTTAACCATGATTACTCATAGGAGGTTTCAGGGTGACAAACCGTCCATATAGTGGGACCCAATGTGGGGTCCACCATACACGAATAGTTGTGATTGTCATGGCATATGATTACTCCTAGGAAGTATATGATTACTCCTAGGAAGTTTCGACACTCTTAATCATGGGACAAATAATAGTCCCCGTAGTGGGACCTGCTTGGGGTTCACCATACACGAGTAGTTGTGATTGTCTCGAGATAGGGGGTTCTGGCACTTCAAATCCTGGGATAATACTATTCGTCCATGTAGTGGGATCTGCGCGGTGTCCATTATACACGGGTAGTTGTAATTTTCTCCCGAGTCGGAGTCGGAGTCGCGAGACTCCCTCGGAATGACTCATTGAATCCTACTTACTGATATCATTCTGACTATCCTTTCTCACCAACGGGTGTGTGTGCTTGGCACTTGATTGTTTTCCAATTCTAACCTTGTCCTTGTGGAAATGTCATGCAAATTCTGTCTCTAAACGTGACTTATGTTGATTTGATGCAGAATATTGACAAAATCCCCTTGGTGAAGTGTCCTGTTCTAGTTATTCATGTAAGTAAACATTTTCGTTTAATTTGCTTTTCTTAGTTGTATAGAGCAACCACCTATATATCATGCATATAAATATTAGTCTTTTGGGTTTATCTGCAAGAATTTTCTGCATCTCGTGCAATTATATATATATATGTGTGTGTGTGTTTCTTAAATCTTAGCATAGCATAATCGATTTGGCCCTTTGAACAATTCACAGCCCGTAACTTGATATTTTACAACTTTACTGTCTTTCAGTAATTGCTTTTTATCTTTTTAATCTTTTTCTTATTTGAGCTAATAGTTTACATATATTATTGCTAATTCACACATTCGTCTGCAGGGCACTGCTGATGATGTTGTTGACTACTCTCATGGAAAACAACTTTACGAGCTATCCCAAGAGAAATACGAGCCCTTATGGATCAAGGGTGGAAACCACTGTGACTTAGAACTCTATCCCGACTACATTAAGCACCTCAAAAAGTTCGTATCCACAGTAGAAAAACCGCCCTCTCAAAGGCACATGTCGAGGAGAAGCATAGACCGACCGGAACATTCAAGAAGGAGCACCGACTGTATCGAAGCTCCAAGAAAGAGCACTGACCGGAGAGAGAAACCTAGGCGGAGCACCGATAATAGACCAGAAAAGCTAAGAACATTTGATTACAAATTTCATAATGATGATAAGCTTTCAAAGTTGAAAGTCTCTTTTGATCAAATGGAAAGATCTAGAAAGAGTGTGGAATTTCACGAGAAGTCGAGAAAGAGTATCGATGTTCAGCTAGAGAAAGGACGGAAGAGTGTTGATTGGTTGGAGCGTATACGAGCTTCTTCGTGAATCTTTCAATGTTGGTTTAAGTTATGGTGATGGGGTGTGTAAGTTGCTTAATTGAATTTCAGGTTTTTTTTTTTTTTTTTTTGTGTTGTGAGGAAAAGAAATGTGGAAAGGGGTATAGTATGATATAGTTCATTGCTATTTCAAAAGTTGTCACTTGTTTTTCATTGTTGGAGGCATCCGTTGGTTGTATAAAGAATGTTTTTGACATGACACTCTTGTCCATTTGGATGGAAGGATTTGACTTTTAAGAAAGGATTAAAAGGGAAATTTCTATGATACTCCTGGTGCATTGGTCCTAGTACACTAGAAGCCATTAGATCACATTGAGTGGGGTGGAATGCACCCATCCCATGATGTGATTGTACGGTGATAGATAGATTAGGAGTAATGCTCCTACTGCATCATAGAATTACTTGGTCAAAAAGTTATGATCAAAACTATTATATTACTCCTTGTCCATCAAGAATTACTTGGTTAAAAAGTTATGATCAAAGTATTAGATGGATTTAATCCAAAAGTTATGGGAAGATAATTTAAGTGATTAACTGGCATGAAGATTTGAATTTGAAGAAAGGATCTAAAGTTTGTATTTGATCAAAAAAAAGAAAAAAGAAAGGATCTAAAGTTTGTATTGATGGGTTTGATATATATTGGAAAAAGGAAAAAGAAAAATAATGGTTTTTTTTTTTTTTTCTTTCAGGAAAAGCGATATATATTACTCAAAAGAAGAACTATAAAAGCAAAGTGCAGAAAAATTCTCAGTCTGGAGAGCGGGCTCGAACAGGCTCAGAATCCCCCACAGCCTTTTCGCCCAAAGAGTGTGCCACCGAGTTGCCTAAGCGTTTAACAAAAAAAAAACGAAACAGAATGATAAAAAGACAAAAGAAACTGAATATCCGAAACCAAAACCCACAGATGAAAGGTCTGTTTTTGAATTTTGAATCTTGCGGATGACACTGATGCAATCACCCTAAAAATTGACGTCTCTCCAGTTCATATGAATAGCAAGAAAAATAATGGGTTTGAGAGCATTGGAAAACGAAAAAAAAATAGATTTACTTGAATGGTAAAAGATTTGAAATTCATTTTGTAACTTAGAATGGCAAGAAAAATAATGGATGTGTTTGTTTTTGTTTTCAAACAAAGTTTGGCCAAAATTTGTTTGCTTTATATATATATATTTTTTTACCAAAAAGGACTTTTTTTTATCAAAGAATTTGTCAGCTATTTTCTCCCTATTTATGTCTATTTTAGGGTGCCTACTAATTACATCAACTATAATAGAGATATATATATATATATAACCATAATATTACAATCATTTAAAACTTATATTATATTATATTTTTCAATCATTAACTAATTATAAACACAATTTTTCGGACAAAAAGTTACATGATTTGACTGCTACAGTAACTTTTGTCTCTTCTGAAAATAAAATCAAACACAAAACCAAACACATTTTCATCAAAATACATAACTCCTAATAAACTTTTTTACCAAAATTTTCAAAAAAAATAAATTCCAAAATAAAAACAAACACGGCCAATGGGTTTGAGAGCATTGGAAAACGAAAAAAAAAAGAAGATTTACTTGAATAGTAAGGGTCCGTATGGTTGTGTTTTCGAAAATGAATTTTGAGTTTTTATTGAAAAATGTGTATTATAGAAATTCGTATGAAAATATTAATTTTTTTTTTGTTTGTTTGGATGTGTTTTTGAGAAATGTTTGGAAATTGTGTAGATGTGATATAAAGTTGATTGAATTAGTTATATATATAATGATGATATGAGAAAAAATTAGAATAATATTTCATTTATGATATAGTAAGAAAGAGAATGTGTTAAATAGTTGAATTATGTAATTAAAGAAGAGAGAGAATGAAGTGATTGAATTGATGAAATGATGAGTAGTTATGTAGGGGAATGTGTATTAAGATTTAGAATTTGAGTATTTTCTGTAAAATTTACTTTGGAGTGTGCATTTTTATTTTCTGGTGATCCAGAAAATGAAAATACAACTCAAAAAACTTAACCATACAGAGCCTAAAAGATTTGAAATTCATTTTGTAACTTAAAATTATTAGAATAAGTTTAATGAATTTGTTATCATGGATAGAATTTTTTTAGCTCTCAATTTTGTAAGTAGGAAATAAATAATAATTGGAAAATGATTTACTTGTGAAGCATCTTTAGTTTATGATATGATATTTTTTATGAGAAAAATCATTGAATCGTGTGAGATGTTCTTTTATATAGTAAAGATGTAGATTGTACATGTTATAAGAGATTATTTAAATATAATAAGAACAATATGAGATGAGGACACTTTGAAATGGTTAGTCATTTAATTGATGTTGAATCTTAAATAATCTTTATTTGTACTCTATTTTTTTCCAATTAGGTACTAGAAAATTGCATTTTTTTTCTTTAAAAAAGGACTACTTGTGAAAGCATAATTTAATGGGTTCGCCATTATTCATTCATTTATTTTAACTAAATTATTCAAATCATTATGAAGAGTTCGTTTTGTCCGTTGTTTGGATTATAAACTTAATTGGAATGAGTGTTTGACGTCTTTTTTTAAATATTTTGATCAGACTTTTTAGTTTCGTAAAATCACGCTTTCAACAAAACTGAAAATTTAAGGCTATGTTTGGTTATGTTTTGGGATGGTATTTTGGTGAGAATTATTGGTGAGAAATTTATGGGGACACGTGCGTATTTGATGAGATTGTGTTTGGTTTTATTTTGGGAGTTGGTTTTTGAGTGTGTTTTTTTTGTGAGATAATGTTTGGTTTTGTTTTCAGAGTGAACAAAAGTTACTGTAGCAGTCAAATCATGAAGCTTTTGTCTGATAGAGAGGAGAGAGAAGACATAGAGCACATAGAGAGGAGTGTAGGGACAAAGTAGGTGTAGAAAGATGAAAAATAATTATTATGTTTTTTTTGGACAAAAAAAGTAGTGTATTTTTGATCGAATATTGTGTGAGCCAAACATTGTTTGGTGGGGATTTTGGACCAAACATGAGTTGAAAACATAACCAAACATACCCTAAATTTTTATCACATAATCAATTATACAGGAACAAAACTAAGCCAAAGTCCACTTTAAACTAATTAGTATCGTTTCATAAATAACAAGTGTGAATGATTATCAAAATATATTTCAAAGGATACACCTCAAAATATTCCCAAACTCCTAAGCCCATTTTCATTGCAATCCGACCCGAACCGACCCGACCCGGCCCGGCCCAATTAACCCAAACCTCCGTGACCCATTCCGTTAAGCTTCCTATTTCCAGCAAACTCCGTAGCATATAAATTTCAGAAGCCAATAATAAATCTTTTCTTCTATTTTTTCCTTCATCATCAACAAAGCCCCAATTCAATTTCTTAGAGCCTCTAGAAGAAGAAACCCCCAAAAACCCATTATTCAAAATGTAATTTTTCGAATTAATGTTCATTGTCTTTGCATATTTTTCTACTGCTATTCGTTTACTTACACTGTCTCTTGCTTATTTTTTAGGTTTGATTCTTTTGTGTTGTATAGTTGTTGTTGATGATGATGATTCCATATCTGTTTGTTTATTCTTTGATGTGTTTTTAAGGTCGCAAGAAGAGATAGCAATGGGGGCAATCAAACACGCTTTGAGAGCGCTGAAAAAGCGGCATTTACTCGAAGAGGGCGCTCATTCGCCTGCTTTCATCGCGCTCTCCCGCCCGATTGTATCTCAGGTTGTTTATATTGTTGCGGTTGTTTCGTGTTTATGATTCGTAGTTGATTGATTTCGATGGTCTATTGAAGATATTTAGCTCTGGATTTTATGATAGCCTTGACCAAATTTTTGGATGTGATATTGATATATTTGGAGTTATTAGTTTGATTATATTATGCTTCCAAGAAAGCTAGGAAGTTTGACGATTTTGAAGTGAAAAGTACGTGATACAACTACGTATTGAAATATTGGTTAGTGTATTCTTGGAGGAAAGATTGGCGAGACGGATCCTTAAGTTAATATCGTAACTAACTTAAAAGAATCGGAGACTAAGCTAATAATAGAGGAAAGCATTAGATTGCAGATGGTGCTAGACTATAATGTATTAAATGTAATAGCGACTTTGCTTGAAGTTTATGTCTTAAGGGTAAGAGTTTCGATACATGATACTCTGATTAAATCTCAAACCCGTTTATGAGGCAATAATATAAGGAAGCTATCGGAGTTGAATTTAATAGCTAATCCACAGTATAGTATTGTAGACAGCAATTCGTGAAACTACGAAAATTAAAGCTATTTCGGTCATGAATGTGATTATCAATATACTTCATTGAGTATGAAGTAAAGTTCAATGGCTTTGAAAAGACTTTTTTGGTTCCTATACATCCCTCAATTTTTGGTTTACTTTGATAAATGTATGTAACCAGTTATATGGTTCCATATAATGTAACTTTTTATGTACTTGAATTATTTTGGATTCTGTATTGTTTCTCCATAGTTTACCGTCAGAAGTTTTGTTTTTAGTCACTAATGGATCTTAATTGACTGCGGAGGAGAACTTTCCGTGTCTATAAAAAATTATGATGCAGTTCTACATGCATAATTAAGAAGTACTGCCATACATTTAGTTTGTAATACTTGTTTCGGCGAATATGTGGTGCTACTGTTCAAATATTTGATGTCTGACTTAAATTCTCTGTTGTTGCACTTCAACCCTCAGTTTGATATTTCGATTTTAGTGAGGAGAACACTATGAAAAATATTTTGTTTACATCAAATGATAGTACTCTCTATGCTTGATCCTTTCTATTGTCCTTTTCCTCTCAAAAGTTCATGAACCAAATAGTTTAATGGGCTCAGAGTGGAAAAAGAATGTCTATGTACAAATGTATTGCGATTCCGCAAGCATGGGTTCTTACTTGAGTTTGTTGATATTATACGTTAAAGGGCTCAGAGTGGAAAGAAAAAGCTGAGAATCTTGAAGTGGAGCTCCAGCAATGTTACAAAGCTCAATCTCGATTATCAGAACAACTTGTGGTGGAAGTGGCTGAATCCAGAGCTTCAAAAACTTTAGCACAGGAGAAAGAATCCTTGATATCGGAGTTGCAAAATGATCTCAGTCAAGCAAGGTTTTATCTTTAACTCTGTTTCCTCTCCCTCTCTTTCCTCAGCAATAAAAGCTCCATTAAGTACATTAACTGTGAGGGAATATCATTATGAGGATTTTATCTCATCAATTTCTCCATATAACTCTTACTCATTTGCAGGGATGAATGCTCTCGTTTAACTGCGCTGTTGGAAGAAAAAACTGAGGCTCTGGAACTGTTGATAAGCGAGCACCAAGATCTTAAAGGACAACTGGAAGCAACCACTGTTAGAGCTGACAATGCGGAGACGGAAAACAAGATGCTAATTGATCGTTGGATGTTGGAGAAAATGAAAGATGCTGAACGCCTAAATGAGGTATCTGTAAAGTGGTTTCTGCATTAGAATCATCATCATGGTTTACTTTCTTATGTCGAATATGATTAAGTTGGAATATTTTCATGTAGGATTTTTCCATCTCTCTCCTTATAAAAGACAAGGATAAGGAGTGACAATGGACAGTTGTATCATCATTATCCATTCGGGTGTTTGATAGAATGATATAGACTTTAATATTGATAAGATAAAGTATTTCTTTGTTCTATTAGGTTTGATAACATTTAAGTAGAAAAGGATAGACCAGTTGCGATGAGTTAAAGTTTCCAGTGATTCTACCTTTAGATTGTGCCTAGAACAGGATCAAGCATGAATATTTTGAACTTATAGATTTGTTCATATGAAACAACTACCCGAAAGTTTCAACGAGGCTCATGTTTTTTAAAATTTTCGTAGCACTCAAAGTATAAACGTTGTTTATTAGTCTAACCAGTTTACACCTATTTCTCTTATTAATGGTTTTACAAGGGCGAATAAGGACCCTTGTTTTTATAGTGTTCATTATTGCTAATTATTCTAATTTATCAGGCTAATGCTATTTATGAAGACATGCTGGACCGCCTCAAGGGAAGCAGTATACAACTTCTTGCCCGGCAACAAGTTGATGGTGTGGTTCGCCAATGTGAAGAAGGTGCTGAGTATTATGTCGAGTCGACCATTCCTACTATATGCAAGCAAAGGATCCCTGCCCATGAAGGTGGTTGTGCCGCTGTATTATATGAGTATAATTCCTCTATATTGGTAAGTGGAGGACAAGACAAAGCTGTTAAAATGTGGGATACAAACACGGGCTCGCTAATTCGCACTCTTTACGGTTCCCTAGGCTCGGTTCTCGATATATGTATTACCCATGATAACAAATCTGTTATTGCAGCAAGTAGTGCAAATAATTTAAATGTATGGGATGTGGGGTCCGGCCGGGTCAGGCATACTCTCACGGGCCACGTGGACAAAGTCTGCGCTGTGGATGTTAGCAAAGTGTCCAACCGCAATGTCGTGAGCGCTGCTTATGACCGTACAATAAAAGTCTGGGATCTTCAGAAGGGCTATTGTGTAAATACACTTATATGCCACAGCAATTGCAACGCCCTTTGTTTTAGCATGGATGGACAGACAATTTGTTCGGGCCATGTAGACGGAAATCTCAGATTATGGGATATTCAGACAGGTAAACTTCTGAGTGAAGTTGCTGCACATTCTTTTGCTATCACATCCTTATCGTTGTCTAGGAACGGGAATGTGATTTTGTCTAGTGGGAGGGATAATTTGCATAATTTATTCGATATGAGAACTCTTGAAATTTGTGCTACGCTGAGAGCAAATGGGAATAGAGTGGCGTCTAATTGGAGTCGATCTTGTATAAGTCCTGATGATGGTTATGTTGCTGCTGGATCTGCTGACGGGTCGGTGCATATTTGGTCAGTTGGAAATGCCAAGATAGTGAGCACTCTAAAGGAGCACACGTCGCCCGTGTTATGCTGCTCGTGGAGTAATCTTGGGAAACCTTTAGCTACTTCAGACAAGAATGGTAATATTTGTGTTTGGAGTTGATTGGTTTTGAAAGATAAGATTGTTATGAAGATATAATTGAGATTAATTGACCACCATCAAAGCTATTGTGGAGAATGTGGTTATGAATGATTTCTTGGGAGAGTTTGAAGTTCAGATTAGCAGTATAGTGAACATGTTCATAACTTGTATATATTATACTTGTACAGTATATTGTTATTATTGCACTTTCATTTTGTGATTCAGTTTCGTATTATTCATTTGCACTCCCCTTTGGATATCATCAATT
The DNA here is from genome assembly GCA_019426215.1 of Buddleja alternifolia. NCBI lineage: Eukaryota > Viridiplantae > Streptophyta > Magnoliopsida > Lamiales > Scrophulariaceae > Buddleja > Buddleja alternifolia. Next base: position 44,719,780 of record CM033391.1, on the reverse strand, counting down.
TTAACTCTTTTATTACACGTTATTCATGTGTAATGTTTTCTCGTATTCCTCCCCTCCAGTGCTTTTCTATCTCTATTTTTCCTATAAAGTTTAATTTTATTTTTCCATCTCTTTTACTTGATCTTCATTAATTTTAATTTAAAAATCTACTCATAAGTTTTTACTGTTCAAATGTTGTGAAAATCGGACCGGATGGTCGGACCGGTTAAAACTGGAACCGGCCATCAATTCGGTCCGGTTATGCGAAAAACCCATTCAGGGCTCAAAACCGCAAGAACCGCCGGTTTAACTGGTAAAACAAGTCTTAAAACTAAAGAACTAGACGGTTTTGAAAATAAATGAAATTTAACTTTTTAAAATCTAAAATTGCCCCCCTCCCCCTCTCCCCACAAATCTAAAATCACCTCTGGTGTACCTAGGGTTCCAATTGCTGCAATTTTCACTCCTCATTACTTTTATGTTTCTTCATTTTTGAATCAGTATTTGCTTAAATGAAATGTATTTTGATATGTATATTTTGTGTATACTTGAGATACTCTTGAGATAAAAAAGAAATTTCAGTATTTTCTTTCAATTCAATATATATATATATAGGAAATACATATTTTTTTTTTCATTTTTTCATATTTTATATATTTCATAGTATATTAATTATTATTTATTGCATAATTATGGCATTACCGATTCGACTGCAGTTGACCTGACAATTGAATCGGTGATCCGTGATCCGATCACTTTTTATGTTCGCTGTCCAATTTTCAGAACAATGCTGTGCATGCATAGGTCGAGTTTGTATTTCCAAATTCCAACTAGTATCAATAAAATAAATTGTTAGGCTTTCGTAGTACTATTGTACTGCCACAGCAGTTGGGAGAGTTAATTATGTATAAGAATCAGAACGTTGTCAATTGCAACGTTGCTGGCTATTTATTTAGTTACACATAAATATAAGGGAATATCACACACAGACCCTCACTTATGTAATTATTAAAATACCCCTCATTTATTTGAAATTACCATCATACACCCTTATATTAAGGATTTTTTACAATTACACCCCCTCTATTTAAAAGTTCTTAGGCTATGTTTGTTTGTGTTTTCATTACCATATTTTTATTTTCATTCTCATTTGAAAATGAAAATACACAATTTACACCGTTTTCAATTGAAAATACACTTATTCTCATTTTCACTTAGACATTCTCCAATAACTACTTTTTACTTTACTAATTCACACTCACCTTTTTCTTTCTCTCACATCTCCTTCTGAGAATCCATTTTTCGGGCAACTATTGGGGTGCGATAATGTAATAAAATACATAGTATTAATCTTCACACGCTTGTGCATATTTTAAGATCAATTTTGAGTATTTTTACTACTTTTTTTGGTCAATTTATATTATTTTTACTTACAAGTATATTTAATCAATATAATATTATTTTATCTATATTATTTATATAATTATTACTTTTAACTAACTCAATCATTTCACACATCATTAAATAATCAATTCCAACCATTTCTGGAAACACAACCAAACAAGCCGTCATTTTCACACAAAAATAAAAAAAATTATTTTCCCATAAGTTTCAGAAAATAATGGTTGAGAATGAAATGAAAACACATCCAAACAGATCCTTACAACTTTACCTCTTGTAAACCTTAAAAATTGACTCTTTGAGGGGATGTGTTGATAATTTTCAATATGTGGGGAGAGGTTTTGGTAGTTACACAATAAATTAGGGGGTCTGTGTATAATTTTCCCTAAATATAAATATCAATATTAAGTGTGGCATTAATGTATAGGAAGTTACTGAAGGATTATTTGGTGTCTTCTAGGGATGTTCACGAATCAACCGAACCGACCGAACTAACCGAGAATCGAAATTTCGGTCCTGACCGAAAACTGAACCAAAAATTTTGGTTCGATTTTCTTTTTTTTTTTTTTTTTGCAAATTTCGGTCCGGACCGGTTTGGAGGTTCGGTTCGGTCGGTTAACCGAAAAACCAAAAAAAAAAATTAATTTTTTTTTATTTTTTATATAGTATAATATGGATCAAAAATTATAAAAAATGTGTTTTTTAGTGACAACTTATAGGAAAATAAAGAAAATGAATTAAAATTAGTCATAATTAAATTTTAATTATTTATTTATATCTAATTTATTTATACCGAAAAATCGAACCGAACCGGTTCACTTTTAAATTTCATTATGTCAATTTTAGTTGGACGTGCTAAACATAATTATAAATATATAAATGTATGCATCCCAAAGAAAAAGTGAACAACAATAGCCAAACAAAAGTAAATTTTTTTTTTTTTTTTTTATGTTTCGATTTTAACCGAACCGAAAAAAACCGACCTAACCGGTCAGTTTTTTAACCGAACCGAACCGACACTGTTCGGTTCGGTTTTTGATCCGAAATTTCAGTTCGGTTCGGTTAAAAAACCGACCGATGAACACCCCTAATGTCTTCATATAATGTTTATCAAATCCAGACTCGAAATCTTTGGCACATTTACAATGATAAAATCTTCAAGGAGACTGTGTTGAACTTATATAAGGTTATACATTCAGGAGCTTGAAAGACGAGAGTATGACACACAAGGTTGCTCCTCTTCAGAAACACTTGTTTGAGCTTGACTCGTTAAAATAAGAAGTCAAACTTGAATAGGGATCGGCAACGGGGCGGGTATTGCAGGACTCAGGACCCACCCCATTAAGAATTTTTCATACTTGGATCCAGCGGGTACCCCGCGAGTCCGGGTCCTACTCATTAGATCCGGAAGAAATCTATTTTTTGACATTTCTTTTTATCGTATTCTCACAAACTCATTTAAAACATATAAAATAAGTAAATACTATCGAACAAATTTAAAGTTCAATAATATTTCAAATAATTTTGAACAATAACTTATTCAATTCAACTCAATCCGTTTACGAACCTTACCACAAACACAAATCAGTAAATTTGCCTATAATAAACCTAATACGGGCATAAAAGTGAGTGAGACTACAATCTCATTCTTGGCCTAATAATAGTAGTACCGGACCGGGCGCCTCTTGTACAAGCAAACAACTAACATGGACTATATCATGTACGTTTTAAGCCCAAGCCCATCTATAAATCAAGAGCTTATATAACAGCGCAAGTATATAAGGGTGTCCCTGACGGCCTAACCCTATGTTCACTCCCTTATTTACGGATTTACCTTCCGCGAGCTCTTTTTTTTTTTATTTTTTTGGTGTATACCAAGGTTTTCCCCAACTGAATGTCGGAGACTATTTTCCTTCGAGGCGTAGAGATCACCGAAGTGAGTTTTGCCTCTTCCAACAAAGTCTTTTCCATGCCTTCAGCGAGCTCTGTTTGATATTTAGATTTTAGCATTCTCTTCTAGGGTTTTTCACTAGAGTCACGCCCCAATTTCATCTCTTAATCAACATCTAATATCCGCACTCCACATCTATTTTTTGACTTCATTTGACTTTTCAGCTATGTGGATATTTAGGCTTTTGTTTGTTATGTATTTGAGTTAAAATCCTGATTTTTTTTTGGAAAATACGTACTATGAAAATTCGTATAATGTGATGTGTATTGTGTTTGTATTTGTTTCTAGAAAATAGTTGACATTTATGAAATATGTCAAATTAATTATAATATGTTGATGTATGATGTGTTAAATGGTTGATTTAGTTATTTATATTATGATTATGTGAATAAAGAAATGATAAAATATTATAAAGTATGAAAGATGAAAAAAAAATGATTGAATTAAATGATTTTGATTGATTATTGTGCAAAATGATGAATGTAGTGATTGATAGCTAGGTATTTAAGGAAATAAGAATGTGAAATTGAGAAAAGGTGTATTGATGATGGTAAAAATTGTCAGTCGTTGAATGTCACGTGATTGACCACGTGAGATAAAGGAACCGATCCAATGCACGACAAATTAGGTTGGGGGTTGATGAATGTATAGACTGCACTCGAATATAGCGAGCTGCCTACGTACCCGATGAATGTGGGATCAAGTCAATTCGTAGTTCTGTATTAGTTTTATTCTCAGTTCTTACTAGTGGATTTTTCTGGAGAGAGCAGATAATGAGCCTTTCATAACTCCTTTAAGGTATTTATATGGATCTAACGATGGGCTATGAGTCATGGGCTTCACTTTGTCAGTGGCCCATCAGGCTTAATAATTAACCTCTTTATTGGCACTTAAACTAATAAAATAGCTCAAGTATTCTTGGTGGGTCGTCAACTCTTTTGGGCTTGACTAATATAATAACCGTGGATTGGACCCACAGGGGGGGGGGGCGAGCCGCAGGCATGCTTATTACTATAATGTCCCTAGATATTTTTGATGCACATCATGTATCTTGGTGAAAATAGTTCGTAGTGTGAATTATTAGAATTTTGTGATCCACAATTAGAAAAAGGAGATTTGAAAACATAAACAAACAAGGCCTTAGGTTTTCATTTGCCTATGTGGATATTTAGTTAAGTGTTTTTTTTTTTAATAAAAAAAGTTTGAATCTATATAAAATTTGAGTAAAAAGACTTGAATGGTTCTTAAGAGCTCCTATATTTCGAAGTCTTGGTATAGTTTTTAACATTACATGGATAGTTGTTGTTTCTTTGAAATTCTTTAGAGCTAATAAAAATAAGCAAACAGACGCACATACAAAGTTCTTTCCATTAGTCTCAAATGGACATCTTCTGTGCTATGTAGTCTCTTTCAATTTTAAGCATATATCACTTAGCCTTCAAGTTTTTTAGATGATTAACAAGTGAGTGGCTAGTCCCATTTATATTACTTCACTGCCAAACCAAAAAAGAAGTCACCCCAGCAACTTTCTCTCTCAGTAGAGAAAGTGAAACTTGGGTTTGTGGCCGTTGTTCCCGCGTCTCAGCCTGCGGTGCACTTTGTTTCCCTTTCTTCTTGGGAGAAAGATCATCCTCTTCTTCCTTTTCCTCTCCTCTTTACGTAAGATGGGCAGTGTCATCTCACAAGGCCGAATTGAAATGGGTGAATCCAGCTCCCTCACCACCTGATCTCGTCATACCATCGACTGATTTCGCTTCCCCGACATCAGATCTAGGCTTTCCATCCATAGATCTGATGTATCTTGTGTTGAACCCAGCTGTTCCACCCCTACTAGAGCGAAGATCTCCAGATTCTCAAGCTCTTTTTGACTCCTTTCTTGATCGGAGTTTTTTCCCGCTTTTTGATGCGGGGAAGATATTATTGTGGTTTTTTTGCATCTGTTATTGATGTGGGCCACAAAATGTCCAAGGGCATTACAGTAAGTTAACTCATCACCGGCTTGGGTCGGGGCATTTCCCGTGGGAAATATATTGGTCAAGCCCAAAAATGGCTGACGACCCAATACGAATATTAAAGTTGTTTTATTAGCTTAAACGTAATAAAGCTACGCCTAGTGGGCTAACTCATAAAATAAAGCCACGGCCCATAGTCCATTACTAGCTCTTTATAAATACATCAAAAGAACTGGGAAAGAGATTATTATCTGCTCTCCCCACCAAAAAGAGTGCTAGAGAGAAAGCAGCTGACTATCATAAATGATGAACTACTCCCCTAGTAAAATAATATACTGGCTATTGAGAGTAACCCCATCGTCGAACTACGAATAGACTTGATCCTAGCTATCTGGGTACGTAGGTAGCTCGCCATAGTCGAGTGTAGTCTATAAATCTACCAACCCCTGCCTAGTTTGTCGTGTGTTGGATTGGTTCCTCCACCCCACGTGGTCAATCACGTGACAAATATCATCTGACAAATTTTGACATCATCAGATTGGCGCCGTCTGTGGGAACAGCGCCCCAGCCACTGAGTATGCAAACTAGGCCCCAACCGGATACGACCTGTGATAGGATGACTAGCAACCATCATCCAACAGCTATCGATGAACTTCCAAATGGAATGCCTGAAGATCAGCCCAATGCTGAGGGTGGTGCTCAAGACCCCCCAGCCCCGCAAGCTGAAGGCGGGAGTGCAGACATACCACCCCTGACGAACGGGCAGAACGCACCTCATGTGACTCCATTAGTGATTCCACCCCCTACCACTAGGGTGTTCGAGATCACTTAGGAGGCTCTACTCACTCTTGTTTAGGATGTATCAGTGAGGGCAACACCTGTCCCATCGACTAGGAAGGGGCACGACCTTCATGTGAGAAATACTCAAAAGACTTCCTCTTATCAGAAGAAGAGGACTCTTTTCACCTCCTCAGTCAATTCGTGGAGGTCAGGAGCCTCGTCCCCAGAGAGTCGCCCCCAGGGAGTCGACCACAGAGAAAATCCCCCCAACGGTCCAGTCAATGGCGAGAATCCCATCGCTCCACCTCCTGCGAACGAGTAGACTGGTCCTCCTGTTACACCAGCGGTAATCCCACACCCTGCTACCAGGGTGTTCGAGATCACCCAGGAGGTACTGCTAGCCTAAGTTGAAAATGCATCTGGGCGTACAGCCGCTCGAGCTGGTCAGCAATACGCCCAGGCACACCCATCATGTTCTGCGCGTGTACCGACAATAGCTGGACAGGGTCCCCAAGGGAGGAACACTCAAGAGGTGCCTCCGCCATAGAAAATGTGGGCAGAAGATCCACCCCCTCGGTCGGATCATAGGGGTCGTGAGCCCCAGAACGGAAGCCACCCTCGTCGAGTGGAGCCTAGCCAATACACCCACCATGGTAGAGAGTCCTTAACTCCCCGGTGAAGGGGGCGAAACAATAAATAGAATAGAATAGTGAGGCATTACCTCCCGAGAGGCTTCTGAGAAGAAGAGAGAGAAGGCCAATGCCTCCGAGGTCGCTACGCAGAGGTCATGTATCCTTGACCCCTGTAGAGACCCTGCCAAGGCACAATGGCCGATGAGGGTATACGCTCCTCCAAGATGGAAATTTGGGGGACTATGCGTGATATGAAGATATGTAGCTGGTACCACTAGCAAGATGACCCTCCTGGGAAACATCCCTCAAGCTTGACAAAAGGTCAAGCCTTATGAGGCCTTCTCAGGTAATAAATAACAAAAACTAGCTTTTTTTCATATATAACTATTGAACAAGTCAAGCGTTGAGTGGGGACGCCCACCAGTGCCGACTGCCTTTTACTTTAAGCTCTGAGATGCCTATGGCACCCCTCTTTATTTTCTGCATGGATGATTGAATATTGTGCTAAGTGCTTATTAGCACCCTTCTCCTTTACATATGTTAAATTTTATTTTCAAGTCATGGTCGAATAGCAAACCGAAAGCCCTCGGAGTCACTGACTCCGACTGAAGCTATTACAAGGTTTCAATACTTAGTTTATTTATGCTAATTCTGTGAGTTGCCGCGATAAGTGTAGAGAACAAGAACATCAATACAACCCCTGGAAGCTATCAAGCTCTCACTGGAAGTTTTATAAACATCACACGCGACCCCACTTGAGGTCAACATGGGTGGCACCGCTAAAATCCCCCGAGTCGTATACGACTCGCCTGAGGATGGACGACCCCATAATCTCTCCATAATACCGAGAGAGGTTGAGGACCTACAAAAGGTCTCCCCATTCCCATTAAGGTTATGGACTGAGATTGTGAAAAATTAATATAAGGCAATCAAGTCCCCAATAACGAGTGACCACTGGTATCACGAACCGTGCTACTCATGCAACTAAATAAACATTATGCAAATAGACCTCGCCGCTCCATGTGTTGATATAACCAAACACCAAAGAGATGGCAAGAAAAAGGTAGCCAGCCAAAGGTGCGACTTCACTTCATGATCCCAAGGCATAACGTTAAAAACTATCTAAGCCCCTTAAGACGAATTCCAATATGGAATAGTCCATGCGCCACATGTCAATTATTTTGATATTACTTGCACATCTGCTCCCCAATGAGTAGTATATGAAGCGAGTAGTAGGAAAAAAAATACCAGTTGCAGGCTAGTAGACGCCTAATAAAGAGCTACCTATGGCGCCGGTTACTAAGTAGCCATAGGAAATATTATTCAACCCTACCATCCTAAACATGGGGGTAGACAATGATGACCAAAAATATAGCTAAGTAGCTAACTGTTAGAGTATGCAAAAAGAGATAGTCAATATCCATGAAAAACCCCCCGAGCTACGGCGAGAAAATATAGCTAAGTAGGTAATTGTTAGAGTATGCAAGAGATAGTCAATATCCATGAAAACCCCCCCGAGCTAACAAAGACTCGAACGAGGAATGCCCACCTGATAATCCATCCAGAAATACCAAGAGAGGTCAAGGCTCTGCAAAGCATCCCCCCTCCCACTAAGGTTCTAGATTGAGATTTTACAATTAAAAATAAGTGACGACCAAAGTCGCACTAAGAATGAAAACATGAGAGGTAACCCAAGCCTCCACATAAAAACATGGCCACTAGTGTCACAAATCAAACGTTACTTACTCAAAAGGCATAAATAAAGGGTGAGACCAAGCTCGAAGTTATCCCCCCACTAGCGAAAGATAACATCTACCCCGTAAAATCCTTACTCTCTAAAGTGTTAACCATGCAAAAACACTAAGGAGTGGGGGGCAAGGAACTTTATGAGGCGCTAAGTCTACCCGTCAAAATTATTCACCCACCAAATCAAATCTTGGGGGTAAAAATGATAAAACGTGTCGTGAGCATAATAATGCCACCATTAGCACTCATTGGCGTCAAATGGCGCTAACAAGTAAACACCACCATTGACACCCCGGCAAAGCTCATGAGGCAACGGGGATAGAAAAATATAAAGCTTACTCAAAGCCTATGAAGAGCTAATGAGTAGCTCACAAATGTGTAAAGTCAAAAACTAGATTGCTGCTAATGTTCGACTAGCTCATAGTCCTACAAGCAAGAACGCGACCGTAAGATAAAGTACCTGGATATGTACATAAGGCATATAAAAAGTCATAAGTCGCCACCGGTAAAAACCCATGAGGTTATAAGCCAGGGTAACACCCCGGAAGAAGGCGCCTTGAGGCATCACGCCTCGAGGCACAAACCTCGCGGACAGCCGCGAGGTAACGTGCCTCATAGCTGACCGCGAGGCGACAAACCTCGCTGTAGCCGTAGGGCTATAATGTTAAGGGTCAGAATCAAGCGACCCTTCCTCCAATCTAAATAGCCTGACGCTTGCCAAACATCGTACCTCTCCTAGCATTCATTAAATCCCGCCAATGGCGCGTTGAAAATGATTAAGTACTCCACTGGCGCTCATGAAGCCAAGGGGTACATGACACCACGCTAGTGCTCATGAAGCCAAGGGGCGCAGCAAATCAATTAAGTAGTTAACCTAGCGCTCGTGAAGCCAAGGGGTACAAAATACCCCCGCAAATGCCCATGAGGCCATGGGGTACACCCCGCTAGAGCTCATGGAGCCACAGAGTACAATGCGCTTCTTATCTCTTAGTTGTGGACTTACGAAATATACCACAAGACTTAAAAAGGGATCGTGAGGCCAAGTACCATGAGTACTATGATCACGAGACCAAGTACCATGAGTACCATGATCGCAAGACCAAGTATCATGATCGCGAGACCAAGTACCATGAGTACCATGATCGCGAGGCACCCTTCTCATCACGTGTTGGCGACACATCCGCTTACTACCGAAACCTCTATTCGAAGATGGGGAATGTCCTACCTAGTGATTTAACGAATTTTTGTTTGACGTAGGGTCATACCTACTTTATGGGTGTTATATGACAAAACATCGAGCCTAAAAGATCATAGAAAATAGATTTACCATGGCAATGAGGGACCTCATCACCTCACGGGAAAATTGCAATTTTCATCCCGTAAGTTGCTTACATTTCGATTTTGATCCAATTGGATTGGAATGTGCCACATTTAGTCCCATAAGTCAAATAAAATCTCAATGTTGGTCTCATGGGCAAGTTGTCGTCTAAAATTAAACGGAACAAGGCGCGTGCATTGCACACTTCAGTTAGGAATAGTAACTAGAGGGAAAAATACACGTCTTGGACTGAAATGAGCTGGAAAATTGGCTTACAAAAAATGAAAAATCAGATTGCCCATGGGACCAACATTGAGATTTTATTTGACTTATGGGACTAAATGTGGCACATCCCTATCCAATGGGACCAAAATCGAGAAGTGGGCAACTTACAGGACGGAAACTGCAATTTTCCCTCGCCTCACCATAGAGGCTAAGGACTTCATTCCCTCACTTCAAAGCAAAAGACCTTGCCCATTCACTATAGAGGCCAAAGACCTTACCCCCTCGCCTCGGAAAAAAAATATTCCAATTAAATCATGACATGACCCTTGGCGGTCTTGCGGAGCTGAAAGCTTTATTCAGAATTGAAAGAATTTCTAAATTCGTCCCAAAGATAGAAATTATTTCCAATGAGAATTGGACTAAAAACATCCATTCCACCCGAGCTTCGTGAATAAAGTCCAATTAATTGCCTTGGAGAAATTTACCCCAAGGCGTATCAATTGCCTTGGGGAAATTTGCCCCCAAGGCAATTTAATTGCCTCGAGGCAATCTGCCTGGAGGCCATTAAATAATGGCCCCGTGGCAAATTTGCCACGAGGCCATTATTGCCTCGCGACAAAATTTGCCAGGAGGCAATTAGTGCCTCGCGGCAATGCCGCAATGTCGGCCCATTTTAATGGGCCGATAATATATATATATATATATATATGTAAAATTTTGCTCCATCATTTGTATCGACTTCCTACTCTCGAATATTTCACCTGACGGAATAAACATTCGGGAGTGGGGGGCATATGATATGGGCCACAAAATGTCTAAGGGCATTACAGTAAGTTAACTCGTCATCGGCTCAGGTCGGGGCATTTTTCGCGGGAAATATACTAGTCAAGCCCAAAAATGGCTGACGACCCAATACGAATATTAAAGTTGTTTTATTAGCTTAAAAGTAATAAAGTTAGGCTTAGTGGGCTAACTGATAAAGTAAAGCCCACGGCCCATAGTCCATTACTAGCTCCTTATAAATACCTCAAAAGAGCTGGGAAGGAGATTATTATCTGCTCTTCCCACCAAAAAGAGTGCTAGAGAGAAGGCAGCTGACTATCATAGACGATGAACTACTCCCGCAGTAAAATAATATACTGGCTTTTGAGAGTAACCCCATCACTGAACTACGAATAGACTTGATCCAAGCAATCTGGGTAGGTAAGCAGCTCGCCATAGTCGAGTGCAGGCTATAAATCCACCAACCCCCGCCTAGTTTGTCGCGTGTTGGATCGATTCCTTCACCCCACATGGTCAATCACGTGACAAATATCATCTAACGAATTTTGACATCATCAATTATGTATCTTTTATTTTTACAAGTCTGTTTGTGTGCGTTTTTGTTCAATTTAGGTATGTCTTGGTGTTGCAAAGCATTTCTTGGTGGTATAATATTCTTCAGGGATATTATATGAGTTATATGAAGTATACCACGAGTTTTGTCGGGCACAAGTTTTTCTCACTTAGAAGTCTACTTTTGGGGAGATTGTTTGGTGCCACATTATTCATTTGAATGAGGCTGTCTACATTTTTGAAACCCTAACCCCGTTACGAATGTTTTATTTATCTCGAATATAAATTTCGCTACATGTAGTGTCTTATTAGTCAGTTGTATTTTGTTTGTAAAAGATAGAGTATTGCCAAATTTTCTTCCCTTTGTAGGTTTGTTTTGTGTAGATTTGTATTGTTTTGGGAGTCCATCTTATATTTTGTATTTAGGCTTTTTGGCCACTATTAATATATAAAAGTTTATTTATCAAAAAAAATAAAAATTACTTCACCGCCTCAATGGATTGATTTGGTGTATCGGTTTAGACCGATGTATCTAGATAATTCTTCCTATAAATTTAGGAAGAAACTTCTATCAATTCTAGGTTTCTCCTACATTTCTAGGAAAGTATTACACATTCTCTATGTAAAAAGTATTTTTACAATTTCTCGCGCTTTTTTGCCCGTCATTCATGTCTTTTTTTACCTATATTTCACCTCTTTCCAATGGTTTTATATCTCTACTTTTTTCTGTAATGTTTAATTTTATTTTTCATCCTCTCTTTTTCTAATTTTTTTTCCTCTTTCTCTCACCTTTTACTTGGACTTATTTAATTTTCATTCAAATTTTTTACCATCATATGCATATAGTTTGTAGTACTAGTCTCAATAAAATAAAATGTTAGGCTCAGACAAATGTACTTCCACAGGAGTCGCAGAGTTAATTGAGTTATATGGTAGGAAAGTAGTCGATTTAAACATAATTGCTTCTTAGTTACACATAAGTATAGATAGCTAGATATGCAGTATAGATACAAATATTAAGCAATATTTTGAAACGCATAGGCTATGTTTGGATGTGTTTTCATTTCATTTTTAACTGTTATTTTTTAAAATGTATGGGAGAATGAGTTTTTTTATTTTTGTGTGACAAAAGTGAAAAAAATAGGTGTGTTTAGTTGTATTTTTAAAAATGGTTGAAATTGGTGATTATGATGTGTGAAATGATTGAAAAGTAATTACTAATAATTAGATGAATAGTGTTGGATTTAAAAATTTAAAGGAGAGGAGAGAGAAATGTTTAAAAAATTGAAAGAGATGAAAGAGAAAATTAATAAAAAGAAATTGTGAGATGAGTGATATGAAATATAATTTTAAAGAAATTATTAAAATTTACTGGGAACGTAAAAATGAGAATGAAAATGAGAATGTTTTCAGTTAAAAACATTGTAAAATGTGTATTTTCATTTTCAGATGAAAATGAAAATGAAAAAAGCAATTTGAAAACACAAACAAACATGGCCATACTGTATATCAAATCAGAAAGTTGATCTGATCAAGGGTCACTGATTTGACAATCGGATCAATCGTGGTTAAACCTATAATGTCATAATTATGGAATAAATAATAATTACTATATTACCATATAATACAAAATATTAAAATATGAACAAAAAAGAAGTTTCTATATTTTCCTCTACTCATATTAAATTCTGTAAATTTTAAAAATTAAAAGCAGAATATATATATATATATATATATATATATATATATTGAGAGTTTGAGGTAATTTTTCACTTTCATGAAGACGAGAAGAAAAAGAAGCAGCAAGCGTGTCTGAAGAAGAGGAATTGTGGGAGAAAAAAAAGGCTACAATTTTCTAATTTAAATTAGCCCATGGCCTGATCGGTTCAAATAACCCGTTCACGGGCCAAATGATTCATCTGTTTGATCGTTGGGTCGGATGATTTTGTCCAAAAATAACGGTTTTCAGCACAAAGCAGTTTTGACATTCAACCCGGGCCATTTTAAAGACCGGTTGTTGGTTCAAACAGTCCGACTGGCCAGTTTAAATTAAGTTTAAAACATTGATATTTGGGAAGTTACTACATAATTAACTGGTATCTTCATATCATGTTGATCATATACAGACTCAAAATCTTTGACACATTTACAATGATGAAATCTTCAAACCAGACAATGTTGAACTTAAATAAGGATATTCATTTTCGGTGCTTGAAAGATGAGAGTGTGACACATAATATTAATAAGATATCAAATACTCACCTCGAAACTAATCACTAAAATACTTATTTGAACTTGATTTATTATGACAATGAGTCAAATTTGAAGACATGCTTTTTGTTTTGAAGCTTGGCTAGATAAGTTACTTTGAGTCGTTTCGTGTTGACTCAATTAAAGCTTGTTTGAGTTCAATTCCAATAACAATAACACTAAGCTCATTCGCAAATTCTGAAGCTCAAACAAAGTCCATCAATAACTTGTTCAGTTTAACTCGATTCATTTACAACCCTAACAATAAAACGGTATACTTGTCCCTAGTTAAGTTGCAATGGGCTTCAAAAAGTGAGTGATAGGAAAGATTGCAATACTGGTCCTGTAGAATAAGGTTTATTGCAATTTTAGACTCATTGCTTTCTAACTGTCGAATAGTCTCATAGATGTTTTTTTTTTTCCTGTTGCAATTTCAATCTCATCCATTAAAAAATAAATGGAACTTCATGCATGAAATGCGCACACAGTTAAACTGCATACTGATCGTGCAAAGTACGCGACCAAACTAATGGATTCAGTCCGTCATATAGTGGATTAAAACTTAAAAATGCCAAAAAAGAAAACATTCGATGAGATTGCATTGCAAACGAATTTATCCCATAAGACACTACAATTTTCTCATAAGTGATAGTATCATAGTCTATAATCTCATATCAGGCCTGATTTATGGTAATACTGGGCCGGACTTTCTTGTGAAGGCAAACAACTACGTGGGCTTTATAATGTATGTATTAAGCCTAAGCCCATACATTGCAGGTACATATAAAGTCAGATGTATATAAGCACCTCGCTAACCCTAAATCTCTACCCTCTCTCATTTGCCTTCAGCAGCAGCTCTGTGTATATTTTTCTTCTCTTCTAGGGTTTTTAACCAGAGCCGCGCCCCAAATCTCATCTCTTAATCAACCATGGTTAGTTTGTAGCAATGATTCACAGATTCAGTACAATTCATGATTTTTATTTTACCTGAATTAACGATGTGTTTGTTGTTAATAGGTGCTCCCAAACGACGTCGATTTGCTTAACCCACCGGCGGAGCTTGAGAAGAGGAAGCACAAGCTCAAGCGTCTCGTCCAATCCCCAAACTCTTTCTTCATGGTAATCTATATATATATATATAGATGTATAGATATATATTACTGTTTTATTTGTTTCATTTTTTTGATTTATTTGTTGGTTGCATTTGTAGGATGTGAAGTGTCAGGGTTGCTTCAATATGTAAGTTTTATTCTTTTTAGATCTTTTGTAACTGAATTATATATTTTTTCCAGAAATTTGAAAGATTCTCATGTGTTTTTATTTTTCTTGTGTGTGAACAGTACCACTGTTTTTAGCCACTCGCAAACTGTGGTGGTGTGTGGAAACTGCCAGACGGTGTTGTGCCAACCGACGGGCGGTCGTGCTAGGCTCACCGAGGGATGTTCCTTCCGGAGAAAGGGAGATTGATGACGCAACGATATATTCTCGGTTTGCATTCTTGTGATAAGTGAAAATGATAGTCAGTGTTGGCCATGAGAATGTGAGGCAGGGTTTTCTTTTTGTCTAATGTTTTCTGTTTTGATGTCTACTCCAGCTCTGATGAGTTTTGTTGAACTATAGTTGAAAAGCTATGTTATGTTTTGCAATCTAGAATTTTTAATGGTATGAAATTGGATTTTATTTATAATTTTGCTTTGTTCGATTAACTTACTCAAGAGTTATTGGTTTTTAGGTAATTGTGTGTCGTATGATCAGGGTTATTAGTTTTGAATTGCTTCTTGGTACTTAAGGTTTAAGAGTATCGTAATTCGCTATGCTGCTGTTAGAATGCCCGTGGGGTTATAGGAAGATGAACATGTAGGTGTAAGCCATTGTATCTGATCTATCTAAAGTTTGGTAGGCATACCCAAGACTTTGCTTGATTGCTTTCTTAATGGCTTTCCTTTATTTAGTTTAGCATTATTGAGTAGGAAGACCACGGTGCGAAACAAAAAGCCATTAATAGGAAAAGATTAGCTTGGAAGACTTTCTATTCGTAGATCTGATCTTGCCGGGTTAAGCATGCTAATTAGAAGTACCTTGCTGCCCACTCTCATTTTCCCCTTACTAGTAAAGGGGGTTTTATGAGTAGAGATCTTCCCCCAGTCGTCATCTCTTCCTATCACTTCACTTTGTTCGAGAAATCTGATCTCACTGGCCCTTTTGGGATTTGATTAGGGAATGGAGTACTAGCCAAAACATATATTAACAAAATAGAGTTTGATTGTGCTATATAGTATATTGATAAAACTTTTTAGCTCCCATTTCAAGCAAGACTAGAACATGTGTTTTTGCTACACACGAATTCATTGGTTTATGCTTTTATGCTAATATGGGTTATGGCCTAGTTGAAACTTGTACTTGATAGGTGTTTTAGCGATAAATGTTTCGTTTGTTGTTGAAGGAGAGAAGTTTGGTTAGAAGCAATTTATCTCTTTCAGTTGCTTGGATGCCCTAGTATATTTGCTCAACGCTGTTTGGTTCAAGGAAATTGCCAAGGAAAGGAATAGAAAACAATGAAAACAATTTTTCATTTTTTGGTTATTTGAGAAAATGAAAAAGAACAGAAAATCAGACGGATAATTGAACTGTCCTCACCAAATAGTGAGGAAAAATAGAGGAAAAAGAAAATGGGTTTCCTTGTTTCCTTTCCTTTCTCTAGTAATTTACTTGAACCAAATAGAGTTAAAAAATTATAAAGACGTGTTTGGATGGAGGAATTTGAATTTGGAGAAAGGATTTTAAATGATTTCAAATTGGCGTCATTTGAAATTCACCATAGTGATTAAGATAATAACTCAAAATGAGCAACAAGGGATTTGCAATTTATTACAATTTGAAATTATCCAAACAAACTAAATAGATTTGTTGGTGGATTTGAAATCCATGGCTTTCAAATCCTTCAATTAAAAAACAGCCAAAAAGAAAATTTGGAATATTTGAAACTGGATACAAACTGGATATTCTGAATCATGCAAAAAAGTAGAGTGAAGAAAGGTGATATAGTTTTCAGAAAAATGGCACCATGTTAGAGTGATATTTTGCTAGTTAATGACTTTTCATGTACGGCATCAGCCATGTGAAAGAAGTATTGTCTGAAAATTTGTGCTAACATTTCACAAAAATCTCTCTTTAGTTTGGTATTGTTCCTGTCAAAGTCGAGCGAGTTTATTCAAGTTTTCTTGTTTACACTTTACAGCGGATGAGTTACCTAATCACATAGCATTTTCTACGTGATTACTTGTATTGCTGCAAATGACTCCAAGCTTAATTAAGTACAATAAGTAATTCTAAATTTAGAATGGAGAAACTAATATTAAAGCAGATTAATGCTGATTCTCATATGTGGCCTTCGCCTTCTCATCAACCCGTCGAGCTTTATCTCATATTCCTACGCATGTCGTGCCCATTTGGTGCTGCGCTGCTTGCACCTTGATCCACGCTTGCGTGCGCCAATCATCGGCATAAGTTTCCATAAGTTTTGGCAATATCCGGGCACGCCTCACACCGTGGCTGGTCAGATGCCCGTGAGTGGTGTACCCATGTTCGCCAATTTGTCTATCTGGGCACACAGTGCATATAACACCCTTGGTCCACCTGACTAGGCCTTGCGAGCCATGACCGGACCCCTAGGCCTCATAAAGGTTTTTTTTGTTTTGTTGGTGACAACAATAAACGTTGAAAAGTAGAGAAGTCATTTCTAATTTAGCTGATTATTGGACATTCAGCGTACCTAATATGGTTGACTATCAGAATCTTTGATTCACCGCAGACTTGTTTCAACGTGACCTTTGTAATGCCTTTGATGTTTAAACTCGAATTTTATTTTCAACTCATTCGACAAATAATCAGCATCGACGCACTTTAGGCCCGTCGGACACTCCAATTTTATCAACATCATGGAATGATCGCCAACAAGTCATTATCCCCTGATTGAAACCATGTTCGCCTCTAGCATGCAGCCAAAGTGCGGCATGTACTACCGAGGCCCAGACACCCGTATTACGTCACCAATAGTTAGCCAGAGTCATTGTGTCACACCAAGTCGGCACCCGTTGGCTCGCTTGACAAGCAGCCGGGGCATGCCAAGCGACCCGAAGCCTCTTACAGAATCAGTAGAAATTTTGATTGTTAAATTAATCGCCTCACTGCCTGATTTTGAGAAAAAGGACAATTAAATTATTTAAAACCACTAAACAAGATTTTTTCTTAAAGGAGAAGTTGGAAGTTGCATTTTGTTTATTAAAGTATATAAAATGAGATTGTCAAAGTATTTTACTAAAAGATTTTATTACATTATAACATAATATTTTTTATAATCAATATTCACACATTATTGATTAAAAATAAAATCAAATTAAATATTCACACATTTAAAGTGTATGACAATCAAATAATTATAATATCAAAATTCATAGCTAGAGACTTATTTATGGAGGAAGTTCTTTGTTAGATAAATAATGGCGTATGTCAATAGCTAGAAACAAATAAAAAATAAATTGATAACCTATGACGACAAGAATATTTTACTGTGTCAAGCTACTTACATTTACATCCACGATTTAATACAATATTACATCTTTATTTTCTATTTTTTTGACAGTAAAAAGAATGATTGTGTATTAATTTAGATAAGAATAGACAACATAAAAACACAAAGTGATTCTGAGCTATGATGTACTGACACTGACACGGCGACATAGAGACGACACGACAAGGATACGGGGAATAGCATTTAAAAAAAAAAATAGGACACGACACGGCTGTCCAACTTTTTTTTTTTTTAATATATATTGCATATAAATTTGTATTTTACTTGTTTTTTCGTAAAATTATATATATTGCAAATAATTCAACTACTTATTAATAACAAATGCAAAATAAAAATATAAACATAAACATGTTTTCAATCCATAATATGATATAATAAAAATAAATACTCCATTGTTCAAATCTATGTCTTATAAAAAGTTGGTATGCTTTTATTAGATTAGAAAATTGGTAAATTTTTATTTACAATTTGACCCCCCAAAGTTTTAATATCTTATAGTCGTGTCTTGGCTGTATCCTCACTGTGTCAAATACGCATCTGGTCGTGTCCGACACGGTATTCAAATTTTTATTTTTATTTTTTTTAACCATGAACACAGATTAGAAGTGTCGACACGTGAAGGAGGAGTGTCGTGTCCGACACGCGCACGACACCGCTCGGGAATAATTTTCGGAGTGTCCGTGCTTTATAGATTCTGAGGAATACTTGGTAGCTCCCAAGAATCCAATTTTTTGGCTATACTCACCACATAATATATTAAATCGCATGTAGAGTCTACCAAAAAATATATATTTTAATACATTATGGGGTTGATATGGCTTGAGAATTAAACTCGCGGAGTTACTAAATACCTCCCAATAAGTTCAATTGTCTCATTGCAAATTCTGTCTTCTATGTCTATAGGATATAAATCTACAAGTCCTCGAGCCGTGTTGATTTGGTAGGATATTTTCTATCAAGACAACTTGGGATCAAATTGCTGGGATATGAGCTCGTCGCAAAGGGTCTTTCTAGTGCGGCTTTACCCCTCACGTGGTTTGATGGTTATTGCATGAGGGGGTTTATCCAGAGCGCACCGTCATGTAGCGGCTGCGGGTTCCTAGAAAAAAAAAAAAGATATAAATCTGCAAAACCCCATTAGCTCGGTTTTTGGGTGTGTTTCGAATTGGTAATTGTGTAACATGAGCACTCAAAACGACGACGTCGAAATCCGAATCCTGTGCCGGAAGGTGGTGATATTGAGGAAGGAAGCAGGCCTCCAATGGCTGATCGGCTCTCCTCCGTCATTACGACCTTCAGTCAGTATCAGCATCGTCTCCACCGTCCGATGCCTCCACACTCTCCCCTCCTCCGATCCCCTCTCTCCTAACCTCCCTAAGGAGTCAGGTAAATTCAGTTCTGTATATCTGTGTGTTTTTAGAGTGTGTACAACTATTAATGCGTAACGTACGCCCTGTCGGCGGTGCAAGTTTCTATTTGAGCTACTGATTGAACTAATTTTCAACCTTAGTTGGTGGAATTAACTGACGAGATGTTTTCTTTTTGCAATGATTTTTCATGTTTTTTATTTTGTGTACGCGTAAATGTTGAAGTTAAATCTGGAAATCTCGGGGTAATTTTTTGTAAAATCAGCTACCGGTAATTGAATTTTAGTAAAGAATCAATGGTTATGAACATAAGGTAATTCTGTTAACCTTGTTGTTGTGTAGATAGTTGGCGACTGGAATTTTTTCAATTTGGAAATTGAAATGAACCTTGAGAGTTGATTTGATGGGGTTAGGGGTTGGGAGTTAGCCTTAGGGATGGCATTATATACGAAATCCTAAATTTTATCGCGTTTGTTATGATGCTCGACTGACAGATGAAATCAGGAGTCTGCTTCCAAGGGGTTTTGAAGTAATTGGGGCTGTGATTGTTCATGATAAGAATGACGCAAAGATAGAAAAAGTTGCCCGTGATGCTATTTCAGCTGTTAGGAGTTTTAGGAAGACCCTTTACAGTAACGACATTGAAGATCAGGTGTTGATTGGAGCTGTGCTAGATCTGAACTGTGGCAGTGGTGAGCGTGATCTACAGTTTTTCATATCGGGGACTGGCAATAGGGGTAATTTGGAGAAAGTGAGCACTCTTGTTTATGAAGATCAGCCCCAGAAAGAAGTATGGGAGAAAGGTTGTATAGTTCGGTGCGAACTTTCTCTCAAGTTGCCTCTGTATTATGCTTTAAACAATCCTAAAGGTAAAGGGTTTTTTCTTCGTTTTTCCCCCTTTTTTCCAAGCATTATGCTTTTGTAATTATTTGTATTCTGCAGATGGTTATATATTGGACTTAAGGGTGAACTCTTTAGCTGGAAAGAAGTATATAAATGATATAATTATGATCAAGGAAAAGAAGATTCTTTCTAAATGATTTGTTCGATTTTTAGTGTTCTTACTACTCCATTGCTTTTACTACTATTTTTGATGGAATTGCAATGTAGAACAAAAAAACACTTGAGGGAACTGAGAGCCCTCTGTTAGATTTTGTATTGTTTTTATCAATGTAGCAAACCAAACAAAAATAGGCTGGAGTTAAGAATTATTAATACCAGTTAAGGCGTCACTAAAATAATTTGTCCATTGAGACAAACAAGTGGTATGTGGACAAATGATACATTTTGAAGCTCAAGGTTGTAATATTAAGTGATATCTACTAATGCAAGATAACTAGGAAAGAACATCGAAGCAAAGAAAAATCATAAAAAAAAGTACATATCTAAGATTCCACAATAGCTATTAAAACTGTGATATTTAGTGTTTACTTATTCTTTTAGTGGAAGATGATATGCACATTTCTATCCTTTTTGGTGAATATTTTTCATACAAATTTACAAACGTGGGCCGCGTATTTCATATTGATAAGAGGTTCATATTTTTCTTTTTCTATTGCTGAGTTACATTCTGTTTTATACAGATGCGGAAAGTGCATATGCCCGAGCTATTGAATACGTGGAACACAAACTTAGAGATCCACAAGTTGCATATATCATACAAGCCCAAAATAAACCTTCAACACATGGACCTCAGCCTGTCATTCTTCATGGAACGGATTTGGATCTTCCAGCTGAGCTTCCAAGAAATGCTTTTCAAATGGAAACTCTTCAAGAGTCCTCTACTAAACATCTAGCATGTTCATACTTTTTCCCGGGAACTAAGGACATTACATCATTTACCTCTGTGGAGGAGGTAAAATGCTTTCTTGTCAATATTGATTTTACTAAGAATCGTGAACCTTTGATGAATTTCACTCTTTCTCAGCATCTATTGAATTCCTTTTTTTGCTTAGGATGCAGATAAAATTCTAGTTAGCATCATGTCTAATAGGTCAAGAAGTACTTCCACACCTTATGCGCCTTGTGCCGAATATTATCCAGGTATAAAAACGAAATAATATTCGGGCATTATACAATGGCAGGATGTTTGGCCTGTCCGCTAGCTTGTGTGTATGGATTTTCTTTTACCTTTGAGGATCCTTCGTATTTTTTCTAAATCTGTTCTTTAATTTGTTTCTCCAGCAACAGAAGAAGCTAAACTTTTGGCTGTGAATCATAAGTTAGAAGTGTTATCCTATGCAACAAAGGATATGCTGCTGACACATATAGTATCGAAGTTGGTCATCCCAGGATTAGTTGACCAGTTACATTCATTGAAGAACAAAATGTTGCCAGATCTTTTATCACAGCGTCATCAGGTTAGATGATCACCTTCTGTTGATTTGTTTTCTTTCATCATGATACTGTTTATTTTGTATTTCATGTTTATTAATACAGCAAATGAAACACTATCAGTTGCTGTTTGAACTAATTTACATGTAGTGGTCCCTTACCGATTTTTCTAAATCTTTTTCCCCGTTTTCTTGACTGCAAAGTATATTGACATAGATGCTCAACTCTTCTGCAGCTACGACCATACCACTTCATTCCTTCAGGATTTCTACATCCAATCACTGTTATATATGAACTTAGCTATGGGGAGACGGAAATGAAGCAAGGTAGTCTTTATTTAAAGTTCACCAAACAAAGTTGAGATAAATTTTGACCATAATGGCAAAAGGATAGATTTTGAGAGTTTATTCCTTTGTATGTTGTGAAAAACACATAAAAAAATTGATCAAGCTATATGTTCCATTCTAGTAAGATTTGATAATTGTGGTAATTTGAAGACCTTGCATTTTGCAGTTGAAGTTCGAAAATCCCTTCACCTGAGACTAGGGTTGCCATTTGATCGCCCTCTCTTAAGAGTTGCTAATTCCATAAACTTATCTTCAGTAAAGGATAAAACAAGAGACAAATTGACTTCAAAGGGTAAATATTTAGCTTCCTATAGGCATTCTATTGTTTTTTCTGGTGTGGGTGTTTTTGTTTTTTTTTTGAATTGGAGTGTATCTTAGAATTACTGATTCATTGTTATATTAGGCTCCTATTTGCTCAAGGATGTTCATCATGGTATTCCAAGCAGCGGGGGTAATTTTTTCCTTGAACCTTGTGCTTTTCATCTTTTACGTTTGTAGTAATTCTTTTCCAATTTCTGTGATTTAAGTTGAGCCTGATTTTACCCGCAATTGTAATGGTTGTACAGTATCTGGCGGCAGTGTCTCTCTAATTCAAGGTTCTTACGAGTATTATCATTACCTCCAAGATGGCTTTGATGATTCGGTACCACAGCTTCATACTGCAACTTAATGTTTTTTGTCAAAATTTTGCTTGTTTAAGTGGAGCATGCTATTCTTAATTTAGCATCTTTGTTTGTGGATGCCATATGCAATGACAAAGTGCACTATGTTCAACAAGTCTTTTGAAGACGTTTTTTCCACATTGCTGCTGACTCTAGGCTTGGTTTTAGGTTATAGTGTCACATTAGTAGGTTGTTATAAGAATGTGATGCTGTATGGTTGCAGTCTTATGGGATTCCCTGAAACAAGAGTAATTTATTAACGGATTGTAACTCTGTGTGTGGTTCAAGGATTTTGAAGAGGAAAGGAGAACATTGGGGGAAAAGGAAAATAAATTCAATTGAATACAAAATATCAAGCTTGTTTGGTTGTTTAGGAAATACAATTAGAAAAGCAATAGGGAGAAAGGAGGTGATGAGTTCTTCATACTTTTCTCTAGTTTTCCTCACCTTTTTGTCGTTGGAATTTTTCCCCAAGTTTTCTTTTTGGTAGTATATATCCTGGCAACCAAGCAACCAAGATTATTTTTTTTAGCATTTTCTTTTCTTTTCCTCACCGAAATCCTTGTGCTATACATTGTTAAAAACTATATGGCAAAATTAGACAGAAGAAACCTTAGTAGATGTGATCTTAACAAGAAAAGGAATACACAGGCCTCATTGTACCCAAAAAGCCAAATATTATATATATATATATAGATAAGAAAAAGCTAGAGAAAATATGTTATGTTTTTACCGTTTGTCGTTCTCCTTTTTTCAAGATGATGTGGGTTAAATTGAATTGATAATTTTTTCCTCTAATCTGTAGAGCTGATTAATTTACTGATTGCATCTATTTATAGTGAGTAGAAGATCATTTTCAATGTATTAGTACTTGCTGTAAATTCATGATAACTGAGAATGTGATGGCCAGTTTGGTGAACCATACAATCTGCTCAATCTATGTTTTGGTTTTAAGGCCATTCTGTTCTTTCAAGTGTAGTTCTGCAGAGAGCCAAGGATTTCAAATTCATGATACAAATCCATTGTGTTTGTTTGGATAATTTTGAGTTACCATGGATATCAGATGTTTAGAATTCGTTGATGGATTTCATATTATTCACTAATACTTGATTTTTTGAAATCCTTGTCCTAAATCCTTATCTCAAATAAATCCAAACACAACCTTAGGTTGTGTTTATATTGAAGGATTTGGAGCTAAGGATTTCAAATCAATAATATTAATCCATTGAGCTTGTTTCGAGGTTTCTTTCTAAAATGGATTTCAAATCCTTGAGCTCCCATTTTGAGCTCTCCATCGAACAATTATGGCCATTTTAAATCTACATAATATGTAGTGGTTTGAAATCCTCTTCCCCAAAATCCAAAGCCTTCCGTGTAAAATTTGTTATTTAAGTGACTTATTTGCTATGTAGCATTTATTTGATTTTCAAACAGAAGCACCTAGTCACCGCAGATCACTACATTCGCTATTTTGATCAATGTGTTTAATGATATTTTACATATGCCAGGGCTGGGGCTGTGCTTATCGTTCTCTGCAAACTATCATTTCATGGTTCAGGCAGCAACACTACACTTCCATTGATGTCCCTTCACACAGGTACTTTCTCATTGAGACTCATCTACCATATAAATCCTCGAATGGCTCAACTTCCATTTCCCACTTGGCACCCAACTTCATTTCAATTCTTGCTAAACATTTGATTTGGGCATTTTCCTTTTCTTTCATAACCGTCTATAGGATATATTATGATCGTTGTTAAAGTGCGACTGTTTACATCATAATTTTTGGGAACACTCTTATGTGCCCCTCAGTACGCCGAGTCTCGGCACAATCATGATCATCTAAGTGGTGGGGTCCATCATACACAGAGTTGTGATTGTACCCAGACTTGGAATGCCGGGACTCCCTAAGAATCTCTCTAATTTTTGTGGTTAGTGATTTTGAATGGTGTTTTATCACTTATCTATTATCATGTTTCCTTTTATGGGAAGTTACACAAGAAAAGATTATTGTAGGCATTTTTTCTCTCCCTGTTTGCCCTTATCTTGTTCTACCACTAGTTGCTCTCACGAATAAAATGTTGTATTATTTCAGAGAAATACAGCAGTCACTCGTAGAGATTGGCGATAAGGACCCTTCATTTATTGGGTCACGTGAATGGATTGGAGCCATCGAATTAAGTTTTGTTTTGGACAACTTACTTGGAGTAAGTATTCATTTTTCTGTAAATTTCTTTGGTTTGCATTTGAAAAAGAGTAACAACTGGATACAGAACTGTCATCTAAACCAACTGATTTTCCATCATTCAACCTCATTTTCCTTCCCATTTTCCTACGAGATGACTTCTATCTTTTTTGTTGTTGATTGCTTAAATTAGTCAGAATTTTTCGATTCTGAGGTTGAGATCTAGAGAACTTTACTAGTTCCAACTCTTGAGGCATGGCATCTTACATGGTAGTAGTGAGTATATAGACTATAGTAGCGAGGACATCACCGTATAAAATGCTATATTCAACAGGTCAGCTGCAAAGTCATTAATGTGAGGTCCGGAGCTGAGCTTCCAGAGAAATGTCGAGAACTTGCGTTGCATTTCGAGACTCAAGGAACACCCATCATGATTGGTTAGAATTTACATATTTTCATGTCAAATTCAAGCTTTTCGTTTAACAAATAGATAAAAGACAAGTTCTATATTTTGGCTCACATGGAAGGGTAATTGAAGGGGACAACATTTTGACTGGCCATTAATTGGCATATGAGTCATATTTGGGGCTCTACTAGGCCTGTGAGACCCCACTCCTATATGTACAGATCCCATGGATGGACCCGTACTAATAGAGTGTGGTGATCTCTAGGGACTGAGTCGTGCTACTCATCCAGAATCATTCATGTACATATAATGTTGATACTATAAACAAGTGAGGGGTCAACTGCTAGGTCTAGTCCACCTACTTGTTTCATCTTTGATTATAAGTACATTTTTCCATAGTCGTAGAACCATGTGTTGTGAAAAAGACGAAAATAGGATATGACTATTATTTATTTACAGGTGGAGGGGTTCTTGCATATACGCTGTTAGGAGTCGATTACAATGAAGTGAGCGGAGATTGTGCGTTTCTTATACTCGACCCACATTACACCGGCAATGAGGACCTCAAGAAGATAGTGAATGGTGGGTGGTGTGGGTGGAAAAAGGCAGTTGATAGCAAGGGAAAGCATTTCTTCTTGCAAGATAGATTTTACAATCTTCTGCTTCCCCAGAGGCCTAACATGGTTTGAAGGACAATTAGTTTAGATTTATATAGTGGAGATGACTTCAAAGGCATGATTTTTTATGTTTTTTTTTTTCTTCTCTTAATCCTGTGAGAATAGATGCAGATTATATTGTTTTGTTTTTTTCCCTAAATATTGAAGTGTAGCAATTTGCATAAATTGATTTCTGGGGACAACTGAATGTTAGAATATTTAAAATGTGAGTAAAAAGACATTAGTGATTCTTTGGAAATTTTATATTTGAAGTCCTAATATAATCAATCACATGTATAATTGTTGTTTTTCTGAAACTTTCTATAACTTTTAAATCTTTCCTTTTATAAAAGTACGGGCGATTTCTTGAAATTTTTGATGTACCTAATATATCCCTATGTAATTCACTTTCTTAATAGCAAAAATGTCAAATAATAAGTAAACAAATACGTTGTATATATCTACAATAATAAGATGTATAATTACATTAGGACTCTATAATAAAAGTATTTATGAGTCGTATAAGGATTCTACAAGAAAGTTATATGTACAGAATTTTACAAATTGATTATATATAGACAATAATCAAATGTAAAATTATATATATAAATAGAACAAAAGTAGAATATAGAAAATTTATAAAACTACGGATTGTTTCTTGAAACTTCTTATATACCTAAAATGCCCCCATGTAATTTAATTTTTTAATGGCAAAAAGAATCAAAAATAAATAATAAAAATAATTTTCAAATATTTACAATAATAAGAATTATAGTTACATTAAGACTCTAAATAAGGTTACTCCTATTTATTTATTCATTAAAATATATATATATATATATATATTGGAAGTCCAATATCCCAACATATACAGTATAACAAAAGTACACCAAACTTACATTTAATATTAAATTCTAGACAATAGGAACGCATACCCAATTAATTTCTTATTTTATATTGTAAGTTAAGATGGATATGAATGAAAATACCTAGCTCAACAAACTGATCAATTCTAAATTTAAATACCTTAGCTTATTCGGCAAATAATTTGGAATACTAATTTTAATCATACATAAATTTAGTGACTTTTGAATCTAAAAGATCCCTATGTAATTCAATTTTTTAATAGTAAATGATTCAAAAATAAATAATAATTTTTTTTAAAGTATCTACAACAATAAAAAAGTATAGTTACATTAAGTTTCTACTATTAAATTACATATAGACAAGATTGCTCGATCCTATTATTTATTCATTAAAAGAAGAAGATTAAAAAGAAAATTTAATCTGCTTGAATTTTGAAGAAATAAATTTATAATACAAATAAATATAAATTATTCACATTGTTGATTATATTTTGATTTTTAATTAATTATATAAATATTACGTAATCGAGAAAATTGAATATCATCACAAAAGGCATACAAAAAATAACTTAGTAAAAGAGGCTTGGGAAAGCTTTACAGTCAGGCGCCATTTATTATCTTATATCATTACTAATATTAATTAATTATAATAATACAAAAAAAAAATAGTAAACCATTGTTACCTCATGATTTTGGGAGATATATTGACATTTGTTATTGTAATTCAATATTTGTCACTTTCAGTTAGTGATGACTTGCACAATACTTCATTTTTATTTAGCCGCCTTTCTTTTACACTAAAAAACTTGACTAACATTATTTGTGAAGGGTTGATTTCATTTTATCCATTCAACTTACTCATTTTGGCATTGTATCAACTAAAATCTTATTGCTATAAAAAATGGAGAAACAAAGAAAAAATAATAACAAATAAAAAGACCACACAAGTATCCAAATGAGTCATAACAAATAGATTATTATAAGTTCACAGGACTCAAAATGGGGAAAGAAGAAATGAAGCGCTCGATCATCAAAATTAAACAAGATAATGTATGAAAAAAATCATGAATTTACATAAGAATTTATTTAGTGATATTATTATATAAGTCTTGATTTTCAATTAACTGAATTTCTTGAAATATTCATTCAACTTTTCATGTCAATCAATATTAAATTTTTTAAATAATTATAATTTATTTTATAGTTCATTAGTTACTTTATTGTTTTTATTTTTGAGGGGTAGTTAAGTTATTGTTCAAGTTTTGAATTTATTAAGTTGAACAATATTTATGTATATAAATTGTTTTAACGAGATTATATGATTTACCGGCTATACAGGTCTGGTTACTAGTAACTAAAATAACACATATAAAGTTCTTTGGATTAGCAAACTTGAGCGAGATATCGCGGCTTTAGTCATGTTTCTACTATTGACAGCTCAATACAAATTTTAAATCTTTACATATTAATTTAAAATTATTTTGAGAAAAAATTATCAAAATTTGAAGCTTTAAAACGTTGGAGTTATAGCGGAATTAACACGATAAATTACTAACATTTAATAATGTTGGCTTAATAAACATGATAAATTACTTACATTTAAATAATTTTAACACTGCAAAATGGGAATTTGGAGGTGATTTTATGGTGGGTTGGCTCATGAAGTCGATTCACGCTCATTTGGATTTTACATTGAAATATTTTTCTACTATTTTTCTCCACCGACGATGATTTGATGAATGTCACCTCCATCACTGCTGATGTCACCACCATCGTAGGCGGGCGGGGTTAGAGCGCCCTCCTTCAAGCTGTGCATCCCCACTTCAAGTCTGATGAAATGAATATGGAAGCAGATGGATTTAACGAGATGAAGACGGGTTAGTTTTTATATAGCTTTTTAGATATTTCGTTTAGTATTTTGTTTTCTCTCTCGTATGAGAGTTTGATTTCTCTCTCAAATGAGAGATTCGTCTCTTTTGAATAAAAGTATGGTCAATTGTACAAGAATTTTTCTTGTGTTCGTTTGTTAGTTCTTTAGACATGTCATTTTGAAAAAATTTGATATTAGGTGTTTCAATTGTTATTATTACATCGTTAGAGACAGTCTAAGTTGTGCTTGCATTGTTCTTGACGTTGTAAATTTTTTATTGAATAAAATATAACGAACGCTATTCTCTCTCAAGAAAAAAAAAAGATTATATATTGAAACGATTTTTATAGTTATATTTTGTATTTAGGTTAAGGCATATTGTAAATATTTTATTTTTGGTAGTTTCCTTGTATAGGTGTTTTACCTTGTATAGGGCTCTAGCATTGCCTGTGTATATATATCTCCTTGTAGTTAGAGTTTAAGTTAAGGTGTGAATAATAAAATTTCAGCCTCCAAAATATACTTTCTTGCTGCTGCGTTTCTTCTTGGTATCAAGAGCAGGTTTGGGAAAATCCTAAACTTTGCTGTCATAGCCTCCACCAATCCCATATTTTTTTTAAAGCCGGATCCTTCCATCTGATTCATGGCTGAGAAGAAACAAGTTGACATGTCGTCTCCATTCTATCTATCTCCATCGGATAATCCGGGAGCGGTTATCACTACTTGTGTTTTGAACGGAGAAAACCACGACATGTGGGAAAAGGCTATGATCAATGCATTAAGAGCGAAAAATAAATTGGGTTTCATAAACGGAACTCTCCAAAAACCGAAGAACGATACAATTGAGGCAAACAATTGGGAAGCTTGCAACTCCATGCTTATCTCGTGGATCTTCAATTCGATCGACAAATCCATCCAGCCAATCATTGTATATGAAGAAACTGCAAAGGCGGTACGGGATGATTTGCGGGGACGGTTCTCGGTCGGCAACGCACCACGTGTTCATGAACTAAAAGGCGGAATTGCTTCCATCCGCCAACAGGGAATGACGGTTATGGGGTACTACACGACACTAAAAGGGATGTGGGATGAGCCAAGTAGCTATTCCAAGATCCCAAAGTGTACGTGCGGAGCTCCTAAGGAATTCTGATCGAACGTGAGGAGGAGAAATTACATCAGTTTTTAATGGGCCTCGATGATGCCGTTTTTGGAACTGTTCGCTCACAAATACTTAACATGGATCCGCTACCCACTATCAACAAGGCATACTCATTGATTACGCGAGAAGAGCGACATCGATCCATTGTTCGTGGCCAAGAGGAGCGTATAGAGAGTGTTGCGCTAGCGGTGCAAACATCGCCAAAGCCCAAAACTACATCTCAATTTGGGCAGTCGAAACCGAAAAATGGAGAAAGGAAGTGTTCTAATTGTGATAGGCCGGGCCATGAAATTTCAGAATGCTTTGAGCTTGTCGGCTATCCTACTTAGTGGAAGGGACCCCGAGGTCGTGAACGAGGAAATCAGCCACGTCGACAATCGAATGGCAATTCTATGGTGTCTCGAAATCAAGAGCAAGCTGCGGCTTTTCACACGTCGAACAAGCAGTCCGAGGGAACGAGTGCGATACCGGGCCTTTCGGATGATCAATTTCAGAGGTTACTGACCCTACTTGGTAACGAGGGTTCTGATAAGCTCTCTGGTAAGGAACTTAATGATTTTGCATGGGTTTTAGATAGTGGTGCCTCCAACCACATGACGGGTAACATGAACTTTATGATGAATGTTGAAACCACCACGTCACTTCCTGTTTTCTTGCCTAATGGGGCGAAAACTGATGCATCTAAAAAAGGACGTGTGTTTTTGAGTGAACACATAACCTTGACAAATGTTTTATATGTTCCTCAACTTGCCTGCAATTTAATTTCTATACGCTAGTTGATTGCTGAATTACATTGTCAAGTTTTATTTATTGACAACCTTTGTGTAATACAGGACCGCACCTCGAGGATGCCGGTTGGAGTGGGTGAGCTTCGGAGGGGGGTCTACTCTCTCAAGTGCACAAGGCTACATTCCGCTCTGAAAACCGATACGGGAGAGTCCTTCACCACTTAGCATAGACGTTTAGGTCATCAATCTAGTCAGCATTTATCTTTTATTTCCGATGTTCGTAGTATAGAATCCAAGACTTTAGATGTTTGTGATTCTTGTTTTCGAGCTAAACAAACTCGATCTGTTTTTCCATTAAGTAATAAAGATGCTGAGAATTGTTTTGACCTCATACACTGTGATTTGTGGGGACCGTGTCGTACATGCTCTAGTAACGGTTCACGTTATTTTCTTACTATTTTAGATGACCACAGTCGTTCCGTTTGGATTTACTTGCTGAAAGAAAAAAGTGAAGCAAGTCGTTTTCTTACTGATTTTTGCAAGCTTATTAGCACTCAATTTGACAAGTCTATTAAACGGATTCGAAGTGATAATGGATTGGAGTTCACTTCTATCTTCATGCAAAATTTCTTTAACAAACAGGGAATTATGCATGAAACGAGTTGTGTGAACACACCTCAACAAAACGGGTGAGTGGAACGTAAGCATCGAAATATACTTGAAGTTGCACGTGCTTTATGTTTCCAAGCGAACTTACCCATTGGGTTTTGGGGTGAGTGTGTTTTGACCGCGGTTTACTTGATCAATATTACTCCCACCGTCAAGTTGAAAGGAAAATCACCATACAAGGTTCTGCTCGGCATTAAGCCGTCTTATAGTCATGTTAAAGTATTCGGGTGTTTGTGCTATGCTCACCAATCTCCCAAGCCATTGGATAAGTTTGCCTCGCGTAGTTGGCGATGTATTTTCTTGGGTTACCCTCATGGCAAAAAGGCATGGAGACTCTATGATTTGGATCAACGTGTAATGTTTTAATCTCGAGATGTGTCGTTTCATGAGGATAAATTTCCATTTGCAACCACAGGTAATTCGGTAGACGTTGGAGTTGTCAATGAGCCTTCAGGCCATAATGGAATTTTTGATGTCTTTTGTGAAAGTCTTACGGGGGATGAGCTTGGTGATAAGGAATTAAGGGGGAGTCGAAATTCACCTTTTGACCTGCCTTCCACGCCCGAGCGTGGCATCCTTGACGTTCGGGCACCGGAAGCAGAAATCGAGTCTCCTGGTTGGCAGTCCACGCCCGAGCGTGGTGTTACTGGCGCTTGGGCGCCGCCAGCAGAGACTGATATTTCTCAACCAGTCCGCGTTACTCATCCTCCAAGCAAATATTCTGATTATGTTGTATATTCAACTGTGATCAAGACTCCAATGAACATTGCAAAACTTGACCCCCCCGATTGCCATCGACACAATCCGGTTCCTCAGGTACGCGTTATCCCTTAGCTAAATTTGTGTCTGTTGATAATTTCTCTTTGAAGCACCAAAATTTCTTGCTTGTTCTTAACTCGATCACTGAGCCTAGGAATTATGCTGAAGCGGTTCAACACGTTGAATGGCGTAATGCGATGGCTTGAGAAATTTCAGCTCTCGAAGCGAATCAGACTTGGACCTTGGAGATGTTGCCGCCTGGCAAGCAGCCCATCGATTGTAAATGGGTCTTCAAGGTCAAATACAATTCCGACGACACCATTAAAAGACACAAAGCACGTTTAGTGGCCAAGGGATTCACATAGATTGAAGGTCTGGACTTTCATGAGACATTTGCACCGATGGCAAAGCTTGTTTCTGTTCGTATTTTCTTGACTGTTGCCGCTTCTCATGGGTGGGAGCTACATCAGATGGATGTAAACAACGCATTTTTGCATGGGGATCTGGACGAGGAGGTCTACATGAGGTCGCCCCTGGGCTTTCATAGTGCATATGTTGGACAGGTTTGTCATTTGCGAAAATCTATCTACGGTCTACGTCAGGCATCGTGAAATTGGTTCGCAAAATTAAGCAGTGCACTGCAGCGTTATGGCTTCATACAGTCACATGCTGACTATTCACTTTTCACTTACCGGCGCGGTCACTTATTTTTGAGCATACTCGTCTATGTAGACGACATC
This sequence comes from Buddleja alternifolia, assembly GCA_019426215.1. Taxonomy (NCBI): domain Eukaryota; kingdom Viridiplantae; phylum Streptophyta; class Magnoliopsida; order Lamiales; family Scrophulariaceae; genus Buddleja; species Buddleja alternifolia. The sequence goes on along the minus strand of CM033391.1, from coordinate 44,686,872 downwards.
ATCTTAATGGGTAATGATTCGGAGGCTTGTACCAATTTTAAGTCCTACTTGCATAACTGCTTCAAAATTAAGGATCTGGGCACTTTGAAATATTTCTTGGGACTTGAAGTAGCTCGTTCACCTAGCGGGATTTTCTTACGTCAACGCAAATATGTTTTAGACATACTTTCTGAAACAGGTTTAAGTGGATGTCGACCAGCTGATACACCCATGGAACAGGGGCACCAACTTGCTTTAGCTAATGGAGATTTAGTCAAAGATGCTGCCTCTTATCGACGCCTTGTTGAACGACTTATCTATCTTACTATTACCAGGCCCGACATCACTTATGCCATTCATGTTTTGTGCCATTCATGTTTTGTCTCAGTTTGCTCATGCACCACTACACGAGCATTTTGATGCTGCCTTACGAGTTGTACGATATCTCAAAGCACATCCGGGACAAGGAATACTTCTTCGAGCCGATAGTGCTTTATTGGTCCGAGCATTTTGTGATTCTGACTGGGCTAGTTGTCCAGTCACTCGCCGATCCATCACGGGATATTTTGTTATGCTTGGTGACTCTCCTATTTCATGGAAAACTAAGAAACAGAGCACGGTTCGAGATCCTCCGCAGAGGCGGAGTGTCTCTCCATGGCAGCGATAACGAGTGAAATGATTTGGATCAAGGCTTTCTTGGCTTCGTTGGACATTCGACTCCCACAGCCCATGACTCTTTTCTGCGACAGTCAATCCGCTATTTATATCGCAGCCAACCCGATTTTTCATGAACATACCAAGCACATTGAAATCAATTGACATTTCGTTCGTGATCACGTACAATCTGGCACGATTGTCACTTCTCATATTCGGTCCAATCTTCAACCAACGGATCTCTTTACCAAGGCGCTCGGGAAACATCAATTCTTGTTTTTACGTGGCAAGTTGGGCATTCATGATTAGGGGTGTTCACCGAGCCGAGCAGGCTCGCGAGCTCGGCGAGCCGGCTCGAAAAAAACTCGGCTCGAGCTCGAGCCGAGCCTCACGAGCTCGAGCCGGCGATCGAGCCGAGCTCGAGCTTTTTTATAAGTGTTCGGGAGCTCGCGAGCTCCCTTTATATATATATTTTTTAATTAATATATTTTAATATATATATATATATATTATAATATAATATTTATATAATAATATAATTTATTAAAAACAAAAAATATATATGTTTAGCTCGAGCTCGAGCTCAGTGGAAATAATCGAGCTCGAGCTCGAGCTCATGCTATACGGCTCGATCGAGCTCGAGCCCAGACACAAACAATCGAGCTCGAGCCTAGAAAAATGACCAAGCTCGGCTCGTGAACACCCCTATTCATGATTTGCATGGGCCAACTTGAGGGGGAGTATTGTAAATATTTTATTTTTGGTAGTTTCCTTGTATAAGTGTTTTACCTTGTATAGGGCTCTACCATTGCCTGTGTGTATATATCTTCTTGTAGTTAGCGTTTAAGTTAAGGTGTGAATAATAAAATTTCAGCCTCCAAAATATACTTTTTTGCTGCTGCGTTTCTTCAAGGCGATTATGCTTTTGATAAAAAACCTCATTCGTTTCTGTCAGAAGTTTAGGAAAAAAATTCCTCCACATTAACATGTCTTGTTCCATATATATTTGATGCCATTGTTTGCATAATTGGCAAATACAAGCTAAAAAATATTAAACAAATCAAATTATTCAATACTTGATTCAAAATTGATAGTTTCTGTTGACATTTGTGCTTAATTCATTTAACATATCAAACAAACTCGAACTAACTTGAAGCTTGTAACCAAAAAAAAAAAAAAGTAAGATGAAAATTCAAAGCTTTCACTCAAAGTTAACTCGATTAGTTAAAATATAATAAAATAAATATAAAAATATTAAACACTCAAATTTAATTCAATTAAAATTCGTTTAAAGTTGACTTAAATAATCATGAAACCACCAAACTAATTTTAAACTCATAAAAAATTCGATTAAATTTGAACTATACGTCTATACCTTATTACTCTCTGTATTCACTTGCAACCTAGCATGCCAAATGCTCTCAACTGCCAGCATTTCACCATATCAGCTGTATGTATAGTTGTATACATATACATAACTGTAATAACTCCAACACAGTAGCTCAGGCAACACCTCCCATGGCGCCGCAAAGCCTCCACCGCCATTACTCCTTTACCTCTCATTCCTTCCCTTCCACCGCCTTCCAAACCCCCAAACTTTTCCATACACCAAAACCACTCCAAAACCCTACCAAAACCACCTCTACTCCCATCTCCTTCTCCATTCTCACAATTTCCGCCCAAAACAACCGCAGAAATTTCACGCAATCAGCCTCCAGCTTTAACAATTCAGATTATGAAGAAGAAACACATAACAATCGCATAGAAGAAGCAAGAGAAGCCGTCAGAGAGTATCTTGAAGAAATTGGGGCTTCGAGAGAGGACGCCTCTAATATTTCCTTCAATTGCCCTAATTATTTGGATATGCTTATTGACGGCGTTAATGACCTCGACGACTGGAATTCCTGGACCGCCGCCGCCGCCGGAGATTCAACCAAAGAGGTTACCGGAGATCCGCCGGAGTTCAAGAAGAAGGTGTACCGAATGGCGGAGCAGAAAGGTGATAATGGTATACTTCCCTGTTTGGAGAGCCTCGGATTGTCTCTCTCTTCCGCCACACACTTAGCACGATATCTCTCCTCTTCATCCTCCAATGCGCTTCCGCTCCTCATTGGCAAGGTGATTGACTAGCCTCTTTTGGAGTTTTGACAGTTTTTCTCATTATTCAGAATCATTTTTTTTTCTCATTCTGCATTTTTTTTTGAATAATTATAATAGGTTAAGTATGTGAAGGAAATATTCTTTTCTGACAGTGATGATCATCAACTTATCGGAAAAAATGCTCGCCGTATGATGGCGCACCTCTCCATTTCAGCTGATGAAGATGTGCAGCAAACATTAGCATTCTTTGAAAAGGTTGGAAGACTTGCTGAGAAATGATGTAACTTATTGAACATTTTATTGATTCTATTCAATTTTTGTTCAAGTACTCGTCTACGAGTGCCATCTTCTATGGATTAGTTTACTTTTAAGCTTAATCCTTCATGTTTTATTTAGATTGAAGCAAGACGTGGAGGTTTGGACCTTTTGGGTTCCGAGCAAGCCTCTTTCCGCCATCTCATTGAATCTTTTCCACGCCTTCTGTTTCTGCCTCTACAAGCTCGCATTAAGCCTATTGTGAAGTTGTTGGAAGAAATTGGTGTTCCAAAAAGAGACACAAGAAACGTTCTTCTGTTATTCCCACCCATTCTGTTCTACGAAATTAATAAGGAAATCAAACCAAGGCTGCAGTCGTTTGAGAAGGTATTACCTGAACTATAGTAATTTTTTCCTATTTATGAAGTGTTTGAGATTTGCAATTACAGTCCTCGCCCTGAATTTCTTCTTGCACGCATGCCACCTTGGACTCCACAAGACCATTAACTGTAAAGATAAATTCCTTTTCCTTAATGGTATATGCCGACCTTTCTAGTTAAATCCCACGATTTTCTCATGCAATATTGCACTCTTTCATTTGGAGATATCAGTTCTGTCATCATTTTGTGGGACAAGGTTCTAGTCGAAGTTGTCTTGTACCACATTCATAAGTTTCAAAAATTGTAATTCCGTGGGACTTATGCCTTAACACAAATTTGGTTGCTTGAACATAACCCCCAGCTTCATCCTTGTAGACGTGTGTTTGAGAGAGGATGACGATGGATTGTTGATGTTAGGCATATAAGATAGGGAGCCCTAACTTAACCCAAAACCATGGTCAAGGTAAAGGGTTGATTCCCCACTTATATACCTTTCTACACTTTCATGTGGAACCGATGTGGGATATCGTAACAATCCATCCCCCTTTCAAACCGGACGTCCACGGACGGCATACTCTGGGTGGCAACCCATACCAAGGCCCACTTTCCGGGTGGCAACCCCCCTGGGCCCACATCCGGGATGGCAACCCCTGGGCCCACCATCGGGTAGCCCCTTTCCGCAGCCCGCCCGAATCCGGCAGGTCGGACCAAATTGTTAGGCATATAAGATAGGGAGCCCTAACTTAACCCAAAACCATGGTCAAGGTAAAGGGTTGACTCCCCACTTATACACCCTTCCACACTTTCATGTGGAACCGATGTGGGATATCGTAACAGTTGACCACTGAAGGATTACCCGATGGTCATAGTGCTAAGAACTTCGGCTTGTCTATTTAGTAAGAATGAGAAACAACATATTCTGGTCAGATGTCAAGAACAATAGCCAATTGCAAATGCACAAACAATAAACATACTCCAATACTTAGTTACCTTATCTACAATGATTTTAACTTGGCTATCATAATCTTGATTGATCTTTCCTTGATTTTATGTAGTGAATAAGATGTAGTTCTACATATTTAACAGCTAGAGCTAGTGATGCCAGTGATCTTTCTTCAAAATGATGTGTAACTTTCTAGAGCCTGGAAAACCTTGGAATGAAAATTCTGAACTTATGTCTCTAATGAATCCCTTGCTTGATGTGTATGATTATGATATTATACAATTTTTGGAATTCTGTCTCATGAACTTGACAACCGACAACTCTTGACATTTTGGCTTGTAGGTTGGTGCCAAGGATAATGATCTCGGGAGGATGCTTGTCAAGTATCCATGGATTCTTTCTGCAAGCGTTCTGGAGAACTTTGAGAAAGTCCTTGATTTATTTGATGAGGAGAAGGTACTAGTCAATAACCAAATTCAAATGGAATGATTCATCTGTCACTCCAGTAGAGTTCTTGCTCCTTAGATTTGTCGAGAAGATGATATTGTATTGGCATACTTACTCTCCAGGTTCCAAAAATGTGCTCCTCTGATGTGATAAAAAACTGGCCACATATTTTGGGCTGTTCAGTTAACAAGTTGAAGCTAATGGTGGAACTGTTGAGTGAAATGGGCATTGGAAATAAGAAGCTAGGTAAGGTTCTTGCGGCAAGTCCACAGCTACTGCTTCGCAAGCCTCAGGAATTTTCTCAGGTTGGGTGATTTCTTCATATGAAATAACAATCGAAATTTTAACTATAAAGAAACCTTTTTTGTTAATTTTTCTGTATTTCTGTTAAATACATTTCATTATGGAGGATTCCTCTGAAAATAATGGATAATGTGTTTTTCCTAACTTTAGTGATCAATTATTTTTTTTGTTGCTTGTGGGTTATATGGGGAATCCCACATCGTGTATTTGCTTAACCGGAGTTTCTTTTAGGTATCCTAAATAAATTTGCTTTTCATAACATCCAGGTGGTATCCTTCTTCAAAGATTTAGGAATGAATGAGGAAGAGATTGCTCAAACACTTGGTCGGTGTCCTGAAATATTTGCTGCAAGCATAGACAAAACTCTCAAGAAGAAGCTGGAATTTCTTACTAACATTGGGATTTCCAAAGCCCAGCTCCCAAGGGTTATTAGAAAATACCCGGAACTATTTGTATGTGATGTCGACAAAGCATTACTTCCTAGGTAAAAAAATATGATCAAAATTAAACTGTTGTAGCTTATGCAAATTGAGCTATAATTTTGGGGTGGAGGGATCACTACACTTGTTCCAATTATTTGGAACATTATACGATTTTATACAGCATACGAGTAATTATTCGTGATCACCGTGGCACCAGATGACATTTTTTTTTCTTTTTGGGATAATTACATGCACGCCCATCATTATTCGGTAATTACCATGAGCTCCGAGGTTTTGTTAATTACCAAGACACCACCCCCTGCCCCCCCCTGTCAACAGGAGTAAAATTATAATTTGTTTTTATTGACATAGGGTGAAATTGTAATATGCTTTTGCTGATAAGGGAAGTTATGATAAACCTTGGGGAGTTTTTCGTAACTAGGGTGTCACACATGGGTTGTCTAATGTAATATACTCATCTTTTTTTGTTGTTGACAGAATGAGGTACTTGATGAAGATTGGGCTGTCAAAGAAGGATATAGGATTCATGGTACGCAGGTTCTCGCCTTTACTTGGTTACAGTATTGAAGAAGTTTTGAGGCCGAAATTAGAGTTCCTAGTTTACACCATGCGAAAGCCTGTAAGAGATGTGGTCGACTATCCGAGATACTTCAGCTACTCACTGGAGAAGAAGATAAAGCCCAGATATTGGGTTCTGAAGGGTAGGAATGTAGAATTTACATTGAAGGAGATGTTGGGTAAGAATGATGAGGAATTTGCAGATGATTATTTAGGAGTAGGTGAAATGCTTGTTCCTCCCTCTTGAGACTACTGTTTTTCTTGTACATAAGCATCTTATTGGTAGTTTTGATGATAGATCACATAATTATGCGATTTTCCACATTACTGTTGCTTGTGATTGTGCGCTAGTGTACATAATTCTTGAAGTTCGTGCTATTGTTCTGAGTCGGGATGAAGTCTGTGAAGTCGTCGGAGAAATGAGTAATTGCAACATATGCTTTCATTATAGGCATTGGTTGAGTAGGTTCCTGGCGGAAACACACTGGCGCTAAATCAAATTCTAAACTTTGAGAAAAAGGAAATACGAGTGCTAGAATAGTAAGGATAAATAAAGAACTTATCTAAAATGAAGAATGAATGTGGTGTCCGTAATCGGATTACCTTAAGAAAGTCTTTTGTATGCACAATGTTTTGAACGTTAAGACAAAGATTTAAACGCAAGAGTTCTTATTTAAGCGATCAGAATTCTTTCCATTTGAGTTGATCTCTATTCATCAAATCCATTAAAAATAATAATATATCACACTCGAAAATTGAAATACATGTCAAATTAGTTTCAATATGAAGTTGTTCAGAAAATAAAACCAAAATGGAAATTGATACTGCACTGTTCTTGATTGAAGGCGACTTGTTAAAAAATAATTCATCAAAAAAAATTCTCGATTATATAGAAATTAAAATTAATCATTTTCTTTTCAGGAGAATTAAAGAAAATTGGTGGAAGTCCAAGCGACGTCGTTTCAGACATTTCAGCAACACTAAAACACAGGCATCAGCTCCACAATACCTCTGAAACTCAAACATGGCGTCCTTAAACCCCCATCACCAATTCTCCATTTCTTCATTTTCTTCACTTTCCACTCCCCATATTCCAACCCCACAACTCTTCAAAATCCCCAAACAACCCCAAAATACCAGAAAGACATTTTCCATCTTATCATGCACCCCCACTCCACAATCCTCCCCAATTTTCCTTCCCTTCCTTCAAACCCCAGCTAGAAAACGAACCCCAAAACCTGACCCTGAACTTAATATCGAAAAAATCAAGGACCCAATTCTAAAATTCTTCAAAACCCGAACTTCAGACCCGGACCCGACTCAAGAAGGCAAGATTTCCCTCCAAAAGAACCGCAAAACTTCATGGCACCTAGCCCCCACATTTGAAAAACCCGAAACCGAATCGAAACCCGAAACCGAGAATTACCTTAAGCCCTCTCCTCAGAATGAACAAGCTTCATCCAATGTGGAGGGGGTTGTGGGGGAAATATTGGAAATTTGTAGGGCTTTACCGGAAAATGTTACTATAGGGGAGGCATTGGAGAGAGATGATTTTGGAGGGAGATTAGGGGAGGAGGAGTGTGTGGAGGTATTGAGAGTTTTGGGTGAGGAGGGCAATGTGATGGGTTGTTTGTATTTTTTCGAGTGGATGGGATTGAGGGAGCCTTGTTTGGTTTCGCCAAAGGCGTGCTCGGTTTTGTTCCCGGCGTTGGGGAGGGCTGGGAAGGGGAATGAGTTGGTGGTGGTGTTCAGGAATTTGCCCTTTGAGCAGAACAAGATGTTTAGGGATGTTCGTGTTTACAATTCTGCGATTTCAGGGCTTTTGTTTTGTGGGAGGTATTGGACTTTTTTGTTTGTTTAACTCTGGTTTATTTGTATTTGCAATGTGATGTCTGTTTCAAAGTGGACTACTTCTTGTGCCATAACCATTGCTGTGCTATAGTTGTTTAGTTTTTAATGAGAAATTTAAACTGAAATGTATATATTCCAGCTGAATTAAGTCGAATTTGTTTATTTGTCGAAAATGTTCTCCCTTCAAATTACTCCATATGAGGGAGATTTGAAAAACAATGGCTAAAAATGGAGCTCAAAGATTTGAAATCTATTGTAACTTGAAACTATCATAATCAACGGGTTTGTTATTACAGATTTGAAATTCTTCGCTCTTTTGGATGATAATGCAGACGATAACTATACAGTAATGTGGTGCAGTTTTCTTTCCTTTTGCATGATTGTATGGTTTATGTAGATAATGGTCCTTGGTTACGTCTCTACTCACACATGGTATTTGTTTGAACATACAGAATTATCTGTCCGCTTATTTAACATTGTTATTGTCTTGCTCTTACCTTTTCAGGTTTTCTTGTAATTCATGCTTCCTTGATTAGTGATGCCACTTGCTAATACTATATCATTTTGTGTATTGGCTTCATTTTTTTTCTTCTTTAAGGTATGATGATGCTTGGAAAGTGTACGAGTTGATGGAAACAAGTAATATCCAACCTGATCATGTAACGAGTTCTATAATGATTACAATCATGAGGAAGAGGGGAGATAGTGCTAAAGATGCATGGGAATTCTTTGATAGGATGAATAAAAAAGGCGTAAAGTGGAGTTTGGAAGCTGTAGGGGCTCTTATCAAATCATTCTGCGAAGAGGGGTTAAAGAACGAAGCTCTGATTATCCAATCAGAACTCGAGAAAAAAGGAATATCTTCTAATGCTATTATTTATAACACAATTATGGATGCTTATAGTAAAGTGAACCAAGTCGAAGAGGCAGAAGGTCTTTTTGCTGAGATGAAGTCAAAAGGAATAGCTCCAACCGCTGCCACTTATAACATTTTGATGGATGCTTATAGTAGAAGAATGCAACCTGAAATTGTCGAGAAACTAATTCAAGAAATGGAAGATAATGGCTTGGAGCCGAACGTAAGATCTTATACATGTCTCATTAGTGCCTATGGTAGGCAAAGGAATATGAGTGATATGGCTGCAGATGCATTCTTGAGGATGAAGAAAGTTGATATAAAACCCTCTTCACATTCATATACATCTCTTATCCATGCATATTCGGTAAGCGGATGGCACGAGAAAGCTTATATCGCTTTTGAAAATATGCTAAAAGAGAAAATAAAACCCTCTATTGAAACATACACGGCCCTTCTCGATGCGTTTAGGAGGACCGGTGACACCGAAACATTGATGAAAATTTGGAAGATGATGATGAGGGATAAAATTGTCGGGACCCGTGTTACTTTCAACATTCTTCTTGATGGGTTTGCGAAACAAGGCCAATACGTCGAAGCAAGAGATGTTATATGTGAGTTTGGGAAGCTCGGGTTTCACCCGACGGTTATGACTTATAATATGCTTATTAATGCGTACGCAAGGGGAGGGCAAGAATCGAAGTTGCCACAGCTTTTGAAAGAAATGGCTGCCCTTAATTTAAAACCCGATTCAGTTACTTATTCGACAATGATATATGCGTATGTTCGTGTGCGTGATTTCAAGAGGGCATTTTTTTATCATAAACAGATGGCGAAAAGTGGGCAAGTACCCGATGCGAAGTCCTATCAAAAGCTGAGGGCAATCTTGGATGTGAAAGCTAAGATAAAGAATAGGAAGGATAAGAGTGCTATGATGGGTATTATAAAGAGCAGCATGGGGTTGTTGAAAGAGAAGAGAAAAGGAAAGAAGGATGAGTTTTGGAAAAATAGAAAGAATAGATCAAGAATCCCCCCTGGCTCTGGTTTGGCTTCAAGGTGATAATATGTTGTAGATCTAATGTATCAAAAGATGTCATTTTATCGATTCTTAGGGAGATTTGAGATTGTAAGTCTCAATATAATACAAACATATATGCATACAATGGACCTAACGTAGGTCTCTCACATGGATGGTCGTGATCGTGCGAGAATTTGGAGTCCAAGACTCTCGAGAACTCATAGGAATGAACTATGCCATATTCTTAAAGTAGTGGACATGTATTCGTGAAGTATTTGCGAGAATTGTTTATGTCCAATTTTCCTATATCGGTATGCATCATAGGTTGATAGTTCCGTCTAAGAAAGTTTAGTTATATTGCTCCTAGTGAATATATATACTTAGCTGAACTTACAAGTGTTTCATATGATTATTTATTTTTCAGGAAAATTAAAACACTTGTTCTGTACCTACTATGTTGACCATGTGCATATTTGATAGACCAAATATCAAGCACTATGATGTTTTGGAGCTCAAGCTACTTCAAACCCTTACCAAGCACTATGTTATATAATTATCAAGCACGATTATTTGATAGACCAACTATCAAGCAGTATGTTATATAATTACAACATAATATATCTAATAAATAGAAAAAACTCAATGTTCAGATCCAGTTTGATCGATGCAATTAACATAAATAAATAAAAATTCATGTTCGGATGCGGTTTGATCAATTTCAATTAACAAGTGTCATTATACTTGTAACATAATAATAGATCTAACATAAATAGAAAACAATTCATATTCAGATTCAATTCGATCGATCTCAATTAACGATAGTTATGTCCATTTGTGATTAATCAATCTCCTTGAAACATAAATATACTTTTACATTTAACAAATGACTTCCGTTCGTCAAAACTCAAAACCGATCGCGAGCCAGAATTTTCAGTCGGGAGGGACCAACTATACGTCGCATTGTGAAAATGGAGAGAACTGGCATAGAATGGTGCTGTTGTGGGATTGCGGGGAATTAAAAAACCCGCTTATGCCACAAAGACACGTGGCACCCTAATTTAGGCGATGACATGTGCATGTAACTGTAGCCTCCCTATATATACCTCATTCATTCTCATCCATTTCCTCAGTCCCTACAGTGTTTCTCCCTCACAGCAAACAGCACATATAGATACAAACTCATACATATACAGTTACGTACACACACGCCGTGATTCAGTCGGCAAACACACACGCACTCAAGTGTGTTTCTGCGTGCTGTGAAGATCGGAGTTCGATCGCTTCTGCATTCACTGTCTCCTCTCTTGGTTCGAGATCCGAGCCAAAAACAGAGGAATTTTTCTGCACTCTAAACAGGTACAAGTAAAATCCAGAAATTATTGAGATAAGTGTGTAAGTATGTGAATGTGCGTACGAATTTTGAAATGAGAAGTTATTTTTTGTGAAATGTTGGTTGATTTTTTGATTAGATAGGGTTTTGGTTGAGAAGAGGAGGAAATGGCTAGCGGCGAGGGGTTTCTAACGGAGGGGCAGAGGGAGATGTTGAAAATAGCGTCTCAGAATGCGGAGGTAATGTCGTCTTTGTCATTGGCATCGTCACCTAAATCTCCCCGCCCAAAATCTTCCGGTCAGAAGTCTTCTCTGCTTTCTGAGCATCACCATGTCAAGGCTCCGGGCGTGGCAGTCCGGCATGTACGCCGTTCGCACTCTGGAAAAACAATCAGACTTAAGAAGGGTAAGATTTTGAAGAAACTAGTAAAAGTTCTTGGTGATGTAATTCTTTTTGATTAGTTTGATTTATGATTTTGTTATGCTCTACAGGATATAGTAGTAGTTATTAGCTTAAATTGTTTGTTCTTAGTTGCTATGGGTTGAGTAGAACCTATGGGATTTATGCTAGTGGTAAATTCTGTCAACTTTGACATGAGAATTTGTGATTGTTGTGGTCTATTAGAGCTGTTGTTTCCCCCCCCTTCATGATCGTTAGTTTCTTTTGCGAGCTTTTTGTTTTCTAGTTATTCTTGGCTGGTTAGCTGTGTGGCTTATGAGCAATTTGATACTAATGTGTAGTATCCACTGGATTGATCCTTATGTGAATGTCTGCGCATAAAGGCTCATTCCTTTGTAGTTGATGAAGCCTATGTGTGCGTTCGATATAAGGCATGCTGACTTAAAATGTGTCTAAATTGAGACCATATACAAAGAAACAATGAGTGCACGAAAATCTGGGAGCAAAGTTTTGGGAATTATCCTAGCAAGGCTAGGCATAGATCAGCTAAGCGAAAACAAAAGACTTTGGGGTTTCTTCCGCTGTATTACTGTTACAATATTAAAGTAACTAATTTGCACATTCCTAATCCAGAACTTCTCAACTTGCTGCCTTGTCACATCCTGCAAGCACATTATATTTCGACATGGACTCTAGTCAACCATGTACCCACTGTAGTCCTGCAGCATCGTTATTCAATGAGTGCCTACTGTTAACGATTAGTGTCAGCACAATTTCTATACAGTGAGTTAAGCCACATGGTTGTAACTTTGGACTGTTCTTCCAATCTTATTGCTAGAGCTTTTAAGTGTCAGAATTTTGGACTGTGGGTGGATGGGGTAGTAATGCACCCATGAGACACTTGCATTTTATCTTCTCTTGCTAGCTTGAGTTATATGTCTTTTTCTTCTGAAACATCATGGCCACGCCCCTTGTCTTATGCTGATGCATGTGCTTTGTGCAATCTGATTGTGGTAATAGATGGTGCTGGAGGAAAAGGGACCTGGGGAAAACTACTTGATACTGATGGTGAATCTTTTATTGATCGCAATGATCCCAATTACGACAGTGGTGAGGTAATCATGTCATTTGGTTTCTTTCAGCCTTTTTTTTTTTGGTTAAACTCTTTTATGAACTGCCATTTATCGATGTTCTATTCATGTAATAGTTTGTTCCTTGTCACCTGAACAGGAGCCGTACGAGCTTGTCGGATCAACTGTCTCTGATCCTCTGGATGACTACAAGAAGGCTGTGGCATCCATTATTGAGGAGTACTTTAGCACTGGTGATGTAGAAGTGGCTTCTTCTGATCTTAAAGAACTAGGATCGAGCGAGTATCATCCCTACTTTATTAAGCGCCTTGTTTCCATGGCCATGGACAGACATAACAAAGAGAAGGAGATGTCATCAGTTTTGCTTTCAGCCCTGTATGCTGATGTCATTGATGCGGCTCGTATTGGTCAGGGATTTTTCATGCTGCTTGAATCGGCTGATGACCTGGCAGTGGACATATTAGATGCTGTTGATGTCCTTGCTTTATTCGTTGCTCGAGCGGTGGTTGATGACATTCTACCCCCCATTTTCATCACCAGGGCCAGAAAAATGCTTCCAGAAGCTTCTAAGGGATTTGAGGTACTTCAAACGGCTGAGAAGAGCTATCTCTCGGCCCCACATCACGCAGAGCTTGTGGAAAGACGGTGGGGTGGAAGTACGCATCTCACTGTTGATGAGGTAAAGAAAAAAATAGCTGATCTTTTAAGGGAATATGTTGGGAGTGGAGATACTTGTGAAGCCTGTAGATGTATTAGACAGTTAGGTGTTCCGTTTTTCCATCACGAAGTTGTGAAAAGAGCTTTGATTCTATCAATGGAGACGCAAACTGCAGAACCTCTTATTGTGAAGCTGCTGAAAGAAGCAGCCGATGAGGGTTTATTCAGTACTAGCCAAATGATGAAAGGTTTTGCTCGATTGGCTGAGAGTGTTGACGATCTTGCCCTTGATATTCCTTCTGCAAAAGATATGTTTCAATCCCTTGTTTCCCAAGCAATATCCGGAGGATGGCTTGATCCATCTTACTTAAAATCTTCAGATGAGGATGAGGTGAAACCAAACAATAATGATGAAAAGTTGAGGCGCTACAAGGAAGAGGCTGTTAGCATTATTCATGAATATTTCCTTTCAGATGATATTCCTGAATTAATTCGGAGTCTTCAAGATTTAGCAAAGCCTGAATATAATCCTATTTTTCTCAAGAAGCTCATCACCCTGGCCATGGACCGGAAAAACAGAGAAAAGGAAATGGCTTCTGTTTTACTCTCTGCCCTTCATATAGATATCATCTCAACAGAAGACATAGTCAATGGTTTTGTTTTGCTGTTGGAATCTGCAGAAGATACAGCACTCGACATTTTAGATGCTTCAAATGAACTCGCCTTTTTCCTGGCAAGGGCTGTTATAGATGAAGTCCTAGCTCCACTAAATTTGGAAGAGATTGCCAATAGGTTACCACGAAATTGCAGTGGTAGTGAAACTGTGCACATGGCTCGATCGCTTATAGCAGCACGTCATGCTGGGGAGAGAATTCTCAGGTAACAAAACTCTCCGTGTCTTTGGAAATAGCTCCCTAAAACTCGATATGTCATTAGAAAGAATGCTGAATATATCTCCCTCAGATTGATATGCTCGCGATTTTAAACTAGTTGGTGATAAATATATGACACATTTTCTATTTTCCCCCCTTAATGCGGAAGTAATCGTATATGTCAATTTGCTAATAGTATGATTTATATACAGTTTCACATGTAAATGTATTTTCTTCTCAATAAATTTCTGGATTAATCGTGAATTTTCATGATTAACTTGTTACGTAAACAAGTATGTTTGGAAGTTTATTTCAGATTTTCATGAATGGTACTAAAAATTTCAAGACCAAGGAAATTATATTATCTGGAGCCCTAATATGTTATGCTCAGGTGCTGGGGTGGCGGCACTGGCTGGGCCGTGGAAGATGCAAAGGACAAGATTCAGAAGCTTCTAGAAGAATTCGAAAGTGGCGGAGTTGTAGGTGAAGCTTGCCAATGCATTCGCGACTTGGGGATGCCTTTTTTCAACCACGAGGTGGTGAAAAGAGCTTTAGTTATGGCGATGGAGAAGAAAAACGACAGGATGCTCAGTTTACTGCAGGAATGCTTTGGTGAGGGGTTGATAACTATCAATCAGATGACTAAAGGTTTCAATAGGATAAAAGACGGGCTCGATGACCTGGCTCTTGACATCCCGAATGCAAAGGATAAGTTCGAGGTGTATGTGGAGCATGCTAAAGAAAGAGGCTGGCTCTTGTCATCAATTGCATCTTGTTGAGGAGAAAGGTAAATTTCTTGTTCCTATCAGTAATTTCGTGGCCTAGCTTGGTTCTTCTGCCTGGTAATTTTGTTTACATGAGACGTGAATGTGATGGTGATCTTTTTGATCCTTTCTGAGAGGCTCTTTCTTTCATTTTCGCTGTTGTCTTATGAAGGCTGTGATGTATAAATTTTTATTTCGTTTAATAAATAATTTTCAGGTTAGTTACTGTAAGTAGAGGTTTCGGATGAGTCATTCTTTGTTTTTGGCGTTTCAAGACGATAAAATACTAATTGGTTATGTAATTAATTAATTGGGAAAATCACCCACACATACGTTTCACTTATTGTGTAATAACCAAAACTCACTTTTTTAGAAATTATATAAAGTTCCTCTATGTTAAGGTATTCTTATAATTACACTGTGTATTTAAAAAATTCTTATATTTTACCCTCTGTAAATCTTATAAATAGACTCTTTTAAGGGTGTATTGGTAATTTCCAAGAAGTGAGGGTTTTTTCGGTAATTACATAATAAGTGAGGGACTTTGTGTGTAATTTTACCTAATAATTTTAGCCATTCATTTCCAACATCGCTAAAACGAAGTGTAGATTATATTTTTTGTAAATCTTAATAAATCTTTGTTCCAGAATAAGAATACAATTTTGGATCTTCCCCATCCTTTTGATCTTTCTTTCCTTATTTTTGAGAAAAAGGACCAACAGATTTTCATTTTGAATCTGCTTTACATGCTCCATTTGGACTCAGGATATTTCAACCATTTGTGACTACAAATGGGATGGGAAATTTTGATTGATATTATGGTCGTAGGTCTCCTTAAATAAGATTACAAAATCTTAATCTACACTATGACTAAAAATCAGACAAAGCCACTTGATGCTGGACGCAAGATCAACCACTAAAATGCTCGTTCTCATGAACATAACACGTCTAGATTGAACACTTTATTTTTTTTGTTCGATTTGAATCTCAGTTCCACTAGCACACAATGACAAAATATGTGCAAAAAAGGCAAGTTACTCAAAGATGACTCGTGTCCGGATTGATTGGAGCTTGTTCGAGTTTGATTCAATTAACGATCAAATCATGGTCAAATACAAATCCTGAAGTTACGATAATAATTTGAAAAAACTTGAGTAATACCTTGTTTGACTCGATTTGATTCGTTTACAAGCCTAATATCTTCCGTAGGCAAGTGCAATTTATAAATTAGTTTTTGAGAAGAACAAGTGCAAAACTAATATTTATACAATTAAATTTGGAAAGTTATAAGCCTAATACGTTCTTAATGCGAACAAAAATGGACTGTCCCCAATGTTTTCTAATAGACAGTTAAAAACACTATCGTTAAAAGAATTACATTAATAATATAGTATTATCGGAACTACACCACCAAAGGGTCTATTTTGTATGTAACTTTAGCTTGAAGAAATGACAGACAAGCTGGTGCTACCAGATCCAGGAATGCGGCTATCTGGAGATTGCCTTGTATACGGAGATGAATTGATTACCCTGCAATAGAGATTAGCATTTCTTTTAGCCATATATATATATATAAGTCGGTCACTGTGAAGCCTATATTTTTTCTGCTGTGATTGCTAAAATATATTGTTAACGTAGAATTACTAATTCTATGGTAATGTTAATGGAGAAGATAGTGATACTTGTGGAGTACCGAGATTCAAAATATTTGTATATTTACAAATAATCATGGGGGACCCACATGTGGATGATAGTATTTGTTTCGAGATTTCGACTCTCAAGAACTCATAAGAATGATAATGCCTTGAGAAGTACCGAATCGTGAGTTGCAACAAGAAATGATACAACATATATGGACATCCCCGAGTGTGAGCACATCTTACGGAGAAATTTGAACAAACAAAACTTGTTTGGTGCTAGACACCCCTAGGTTCAATGGCATATATTAAAGGAAAATGGATAATGTTTTTTTCATATGAATAACTAAGGATTTAATTAAAATCACAGAAATAATACCACCAATATTGGAAACTCCAACTTACTTAACTTCAGGAAATTCTAGCCCGCTTGGCCGCTCTTGGTTCGGGCATATTCAAGTGTATTTCACAAAATGAGTGATCAATCACATGATACACCCACCTTGAAATACACTTGGGTGTAACCGAGCCGGGAGTGTAACTTCTCAATTACTAATTAAGGTCGCACAACTACTAATCTATCATCTCATTCTATCGAAGAAGAAAATTTAACCTCATACAAGAGACATTCACATTGGTAAGAGTAAAGCAACTAGAAAAATTTACCTCTCCTTGCGTTTTTCCAGAAATCGAGCCAAAGATTTTCTTCGAAACTGGGGCACAGTGCCTAATCACAACGTAAAACATACATAATATAAATACATATTACGAAACGAATATTGAAAAAGCATGGCTTCAAAAGATAGTAGAAAGTACCTGATGAAACGAAGGTCGAAGAAGAAGAAACAAATCCTGGCAAATTGACTACTTTCCGAGGCTCAATGTTATTAGAAGATCTAATAGCTACCCCCGGTTTTACGATAGGTGTGTCGTTATTGGTACACGACCGGCCAGCATATTGAGAACCACTTATAGAGGTTACGATTGTTGGGGCCGAACGATGCGGAGTTGTATTGTAAGGGTGGCTCACAGTGAAACTTTCGAGAATAGAAGGCCTACTAGGAATGGATGCTTGAACAGGAGGTGCCGGGGGTGGTGTAATAGAAGTTTTTGTGGGAGGCCCGTTTCCAGCCAATAACATAATAGCCTGAGCCTATACACAGTTGAACATAATTATAATGATTGATATAATACAAGAAAACAATAAGCGGAAAATCTTTCGAGCCTGTTTGGTATAAAGATTTGGTGAGGAAAAGGAATGAAAATGTTAGGGGAGATAGTCTTGGTTGTTTGGAGGCTAAAGAGAATCACGCGGAATTTGTATTTGAAAATAGTGTTTCATCTTATATTTCATATCGTATTCACACGTCAAGTGTATAAAGCCCATCTCATCTTTAAATTTAAGGAAATGATTTTTTTGCACGTGACGTGCATAGAAGAAATGAAATACGAGATAAAGTACCAATTTGGAAAGGATGATTTGGGCTGAGGGAAAGTCCTAGAAAAATGAAACTTTTGAGGAAAATTTCATATAATAGAGAAATCTCATTTTCCTCATAAAAAAATTAGGAAAATTAAATAAAATTGAGGAAATGATTATTTGTTCTTCTTGACAACTATTTTGGATTTTAAGTTTTTTCTTTATCCAAGTATTTTTTCTCGCACTAAGATCCTTGAACCAAACAGAACGCCAAGATATCAAATGATGTACCTTCTCAGCAGAAATATTGTCGTAAACACAAACGGAACCGTTATAGAAGAGGGTCAACTGAGCAGGAGCCCCTGAGACCTTGGAACCATTCCTGCACGAGAGATCAAGTTTAACTCAGCATCATAGTTATCGTTTTCCATGCAAGGTTCCACTTCAGTGTGTTGTACCATACCTTAAATCAGTTGTTCCTACAACAGGGCTGGTAGAGGGCTTAACCGGGCCATGATTAGTAACCGGAACTCCAGCAAGAGGTTTTGGGTTTGAAGGACCAATCAGATTCTGCCTAGTGGCAGCAAGAAACGACTGGTGAACAGCACCGCCAATGGTAGGTAAAACCGTTAGATTTGCTTGACTGGTGATTGGTTGATGAATAGTATAGCGAACTGCCCCTTGCTTTTCGGGAACAATATTTTTCTGAATACCAAAATGAGGAAAAAAAATGAAAAAATTGAGTTGATAAATTAAGAAAAGAAAATTGGTTTATCTAAATAATCACATAAATAAAATGGAGATGTAAAGGGCAATAGTACATAAAGATTAGTAATTGTTTGTTACAAGAAAACAAGTTATCAAGATTCTAAGGTAGCATTGGGATTGAAGGATTTCAGGAATATGGATTTCAAATTCATTAGGCTTGTTTGGATACTTTTCAAGTAATAATGGATTTCAAATCTTTTTATACTTTCTTTGAGTTGATTCATGGATTCTGGCAAGAAAAAGGAAAATACAAGTAAGAATGATTGAAAAATTAAGTACAAGATACAATAATTTGAAGCACGCATAATATTTTTTTTTCCTCAACAAAATCCAGGTACCAAACAGAGCTTAAAACTGTGCGTGGTTCTTGGACTTCGGTGAGAAAACGAAAAGGAAAAATGTTCTTGTGGCTTCAAATGGTAGTATGCTGTGTTTGAATTTTTTCTCCTTCTCATTTTTCTTTTTCTCAGCAAAATCCATGAACCAAACATAGCTTAAGGGAAACTGTAACAAATCTTTATCAAGACTACTAAAAAGGTTTAAGGCATCGTTTCGAATTGGGCTCTTGCAACAAACCTGGTATGATTTGTGATCCGAGTCAAAATTTTCAGTAGTTGTTATTGTCACTAATCCAGTCGACGCCAGGGAGTCAAAACCCGTTTTAGTTGTATCTTCTCGCGAACCCCGAAAAGATACGAGTTGCGGAATAGCAGAAGCGTTATTTGGGAATGACCACTGCATTGCTAAACTTCTTACTGGAGCTATAGAATCAAGAAAATCAAAGTTCAAAATAAGTTATATTGCAGTGTTTTGTGAAGGAAAATGCATAGAAAAGATCACACTATGGCAACTTCTTTAATATTCTAAGATTGTCAATCAGTCACAAATATAGTATAAGAATTTAGCTCAAAGGGGCTAAAAAATGTGTAGCTGTAAGAGCAATTCAAATTCTATGTTACAAAACCGTGTATGCAATATATATGTATATACTTTTATGATTGAGATACATAGATAGGGTCCGGGAGAAAAAATAAAATAAAAAGTAAAAAGTTGATTTTTTCTCTCGACATCATAACTATTTAATTGTACGCAATATCACATATATGTTCGTTTAATAAAAAATATTACACATTGTGTGATAGAAAAGCAAAAGGGCCGGGTGAGCATGTTGAATTAAATAAAAAGAATTCAAACTTAAGCATCTTATGCAAGTTAGGTTATAGTAATACAATTATTGTACTCATCAATGTGGAACAAATAAAGAATATGGAAATCCATCTGGTCAATACAATTTAAATATAGAAAAAAACAATTTGGAATTTTAAAATGTTTATTTTAGTGTACGAATCATGTTAAATTATTCCTTTTTCTTGGTCTTAGCAGCATAAATTAATAAAATTATTAGACAGGTGGTGGTGACTTCTTGGAGGCCACAACTTATTTAAAACTTAATAGAATACTGACTTGACAAATAGAATAATGAAATATCTGTTGAGGTGCATGTGTTAGCTTTGAACAAATCTAGCTAGCACAAGAAACACGAAAATGAATTTAAAATTTGAAAGGACTGTGCTAGCATAAGCCTCATGCTTGCACAGCTAACATTACAATCAATAAGAATATATATATATATATATATATATATATATATTATTTTATAATAATATATGTCCCATTTGAACGTTTCTCACAAAGCAAGAACAATCCACCCTACGCATCAATTCACTCAAAAATAGTTATGAGATATAGTAAAGAATTGAATTGTGAACCTCCACTTGACAGATGGGGTTAAGAAAAAGGAAAAAGAAATAGAAGAAGGAATTTAAAAGTAAAATGCTTTATTGTGGTTATATATATAGTCGGTGATTCTTAGTGATTTTCCGGATTTCTATTTTCATTATTATAACTATTCGTATTTGATGAACTCGATATAGATCTAATTAAATGAATGGTTGCAATTATTCAAAATTATAAATATACATGAAGTTCCTAAAAATGACTCCTTTTTAAAATATGCATGCTACCATGTGTATTAGATAAGTGTAGTTGTGGACCGCCATATTACGCATGAGTATTGAAATTTCATTTTACGACAGCATCGTATTACATCTAGACATCTAGTAATTCATAGTCATGTTAAGTGATGTAGCTCTATCTCGTATTCTACTTTTTTTTTATGCATGACATGTATAAAATTCATTCAAAAATATAAATTATACACTAAATTTTACGGATATATAAGATGTTACACACTTTTGAAAAGAAAAAAAATAAAATCTAAATGCTTCCAACCACGCAAAAGTTGGAGCCCAAGTTTGTATTTTGGTTTTTTGATCCCCAAATTAACGGAAAAAGAAAAATAAATAATCTGAAAGCCCATTTGGAAAGGCAACTTCAGTAATAGAAATCCATGACGTATTTCGAATTCAAGAACAGATATTCATAAAACCCTGATCAGAATATGTGCAAAGACTAATTAAACACTTAAAATTATTATTTTCAAATCTTTCTAGCTTTAGATTATTTTTCTTCCTAATAATATTAATTAACATGAAGAATTAATTCAATAAAAGGACTGGATATTAATAATAATAATAATAATAATAATAATAATATAATTACCTGCATCAATGGGTTCATCATCATGAATTTCCTGCTTCACAGTACTACTCAAGCCCATGAAATCTCTCTCCATCTTCTTCAAACCAGAAACAATTAATGAAACAAATTAATTAAATAAATCGAATCAAATATATTATTTCTTCATGAGGGAAGACAAAAGTATATTAATGAATCCTATCTTACTTTCTATATATGGAAGGAACTTCCCAGATTGGAAATGAAAGAGCAAGTTGGGATTTCAGGAGAGAGAGAGAGAGAGAGAGAGAGTGAGAGAGAGAGAGAGAGAGGAAAATTTGATTACATGAAGTTACTGTAATTGCTATAAACAGCTTATAGCTATAAATTATTATCCTCGTGGGCTATATTATGCACCGGCTGTTCCCGGTCATCGAGCAGGTGCGTCTCAAGAGTTAAAAAGAGAAATACACTTTTAGTCCCTTATTTATCGGACTCCACAAAAATGGTTCTAAATATTTTAATTTTATACAAAGTTTGTCCATGCCGTTAACTTTATTTCAGAAACTTAATGGAATGTTCGCAAGTGAGCTCATATTGGGGGAAATTTGTAAATTTTGGCATTGGAAATATCAATTTGCACAATCTACCTTCATTTTTGTCAAATTACAGTGGGAAATTCATAGGGTATAGGTTGGCGGATTTTCAAATTATATGATATATAAGTTGCATACAAATAGTAAGTAAGAAATTACAGAACATATTTGTTGTTGTAATGATGGTTCCAAATAGCATACGAAAGGGTCTAGAGGGGGGGTTGAATAGACCCCGAAGTCTTTTTCGACTTCAAAAAGTTTCGTATTAAAATAGTTTTGGACGCTTGAAATGTAGACGTTTGACTAAGCGTTTACCTGAATATGTAGACGCTTTGGCTGAGTGTCTATTGAAAACTATTTTGATAAAGTTAACTTAGACTCGAGATCTGAATACTATAACTAGATAGGTTTAAGCGCTCAGTTTTTTAATCAGGGTTAGCATAGCGGAATGATTTTATAAGTCTTCTCTTTGAAAGTGTTTAGCGTCACAAAGTTTTTCCTTAGTTGCTTATCTTTAAATCGTTTTGAATGCTTAGAGAGCTTAGCGCTTAGCCAAGCGCTTAAGACTGATTTTAAAGCTTAGTGTTCTCTTTTTGCAAATATAATCGCTTAACTGTTTTAAAGTCTTTTTAAAGATATGATATGCAAATGTAAAGTAAAGTAATAAATCTGTGAGTGATACAAGATATTTGTAAGGTTCACTAGGTGTTGTAATCTTAGCTACGTTCTTCTTCTCCTTTGCACTCGGAAGCAATCCACTAAATTTATTCTCGAATAGTCACACAGAGACTTCTACAAAATAAGGAACAATGGATGTTGATGGTTTGAGCTCCTTGGTCACACAGATTTCTGCTATAAGACACTTCTATCCTCGGAAGACGATCTCGAGCTCCTTGATCACACAGATTTCAATTCCAATAAAGACCTTCTTCAACAATCTTCTTTTACACAAAAATACTGCTTGTAAAACAACAAGCTTTCTCACTTAGATGAAAGCTGTTGAGGGTTCTGTCATGAGTTTGTTTGATGTTGGGAAGTTCAAACAACTTGGGATATCTCAATAGGAGTTCAAAATTCTTTTTTGAAGAGGTTTGAGATATCGTTGACTGTCTTTGAAATGTATTTGAGAAGCTTAAGGGATTTTGGAGCTTCAATAAAGACCTTCTTCAACAAGTTTCTTTTACACAAAAAATACTACTTGTGAATCAATGAACTTTCTCGAATTCCAATATGGCTATGGAGTTTATAAGCTTTTCTCTCAAATAATTTCAGCAAAGTTTTGACCTTCTCTTGTGCATGAACGTGTATATTCTTGATCTTTCTCCCGTACTTCCAATAAGGTTTTGCTGGAGGGTACTATTTATAGAGATTCTTGGGATTTGTCTGTTGGACACAATCAGGCGTGTATCTCTCACGCAATGCGTCAAATAGTCCCTTTCTGACATTTCTGAATTTCTGTTGGTTCCAATGGGACAAGAGCAGATTTGAACTCTGAAAAGCTCACAGTCTAGTCAAAAGGTGGCTTGTTCACAAGTCCTATAGTCTTATCACATTTAATGCACTTATCAAGCATTTAATGCATTTTGAATTTATTTCCCGTTGAAAATAAATATCCGTAGGATTGCATTTAAGTCTTTCATAACTTGAGAATTTATTTCAGGTGAATCTGATCCTTGATTGCTTGAGTGCTTTGAGCGCTTGGTTCAACACCCCTGGAACAGTCCTTTAGCATAGCTAGGCGCTAAGAACCGTATCTTGAATGCTTGATTCATAAATCTTGAAATAGTCTTTAAGCGTTTGACAGACGCTTAAGACAAATCTTCATTTTCACTTGACTTCAGACGCTGATCTTCAACTTCATCTCTAATAGACTCATCTAGAATTCTATTGGCAACTCGGTATCTAATACTTAGTCTAAAATCTACAAAAATAAAAATTACAAGCCTAACAAACTAATAAACTTTCAAACGCTTATACATATATTCTATGAAAGTATAAACTTATATTCTTTTGGGGTCTAACATAAAATCCTATCTTGTTATCATCAAAACATCTAACATGAAATTCCTAACATGTAAATTTCATTAAAAAATATTAAGTAGGTGGGACTGACATACAAGAATACATGGTGTTACAAAATCAAATCATATTGTCATAACTTGTAGTGAGTGAAAACTCCCGAATGTTACTAAAACTTAATTGTTATATAAATTTATCATCAAACATATATAGTATATATGTCTTAGAAAAATGAAACTTTCTTCAAATCAAATAAAAACAAATGTTCAAATAAGGTATTCAATTCATTTACTCTAATAAAAAATAAAATATTACATGAATATAAATAAATTCATTCTTATTTGAGAGTATATATATGTATATCTTATTTTCAAAGTTTGGTGCTAATTTTTAACTATATCTACATATATATATGTGCAACACATACACACACATATATATATATATATATATATAGTTAATAGTTGGGTTGTAAGTTAGGGGAGCTGCAATTACACGCCATCCAACTCGAAAGTGGTGGATTACAATATTATCAAACTACCAATATTATTTTAACGGTGATTTTTGGATAGATCGTCTCGATTTGAACGATCCAAATGTTACATGTGAGTTTATGTATACCCTTGATTTCGAATTAGTCTTCTCTTGCATTGAGTGACACAAATCGTGAAGATCCAAACGTAGCACAGCACGTGACGAATCTTTCTTCTCGTGCAATTTTTGGCTGACCCACAATTTTATTTCATCTGAATATATTACAGAAATGAGGAGTTACATAAAGTGACAGCAACGTGCTCTCTACTCTTCGTTGACTCAGCCATATACTATCCACATGTCTCACAACTATTGGACCTTGATGTTCAATTAGACGAGCCACAGGACAGGATGTATTATTGTGCTCGTCAACTTTCTAATATTGGGTTAATCATGTTATGGACCCGAGTCCCATCAAATCTGACCACTTTATAAAATTGTATATATTAGGGTGAGAAGTGAATCGTTTCTAAATATATTTGGTCTATTAAATTCTTAATAGTAAGTATAATACTCCGCTTGTCATAATATAATGCCTCTCATTGGATGGAATATAATAGGGAGTTTCAAAAAATGATGGAGGGAATAAAATTGGTCTTAACAAATAAATACGTCTCGAAAGCTATTGTATCATATTATTAATTCATATGAAAGAATTTGTTTGACTTTTCAAAAAAAAAAAAAAAAATTGTTTGAAGAGAAAGCACATTTTAGCAAAATTGAACACGATTAACGGCATAACCCATATTTACTAGAATACCTCGACATGAAACTATTAATCAGAGGTACACATGACCGGAGTTTGTGTAACTCAAGTTTCAATTCTAATCCCTTAAAAAAAAAAAAAAGAAGTTTGAATTCTAATCATAAACTCGAGTTCAACAAGTCAAAAGAAAAAGGGCCAAGCTCAAGCTTGTACCGAGTTGAGCCAAGCTTGAATTTGAGATTATTTAAATACCATCTTGCGAGCATGCAAACAGATGTATAGACTCGTTAAAAAGATTCATGAGTGGAGCAGTGACCCTTAAATAGGTATTCCAAGCCTTATTGGGAAAAATCTATGCTACACCCGATGTGTTGGTCTTAGTGCCTTTATCACCACTCATTTGTGTTGGGATAGGTGGTCTTTATCATCCACCACCTATGTAAGAACCACCCACCCCATCATAAATGTGTGGTAATGAGGACACCAATTCCAATAGACCAGATGTAGCATAGAATTACCTGCCTTGTTGCTTGTGGCTTCATAGACGTACACTGATAGACACCTTATCCGCTTGGATCCTATACAAATGAGGTTATGAACCATGAAATTATAAATAAACGTTATTATATACACTAATTACTCCACATTAATTTGGGTATTACAAAAGTATTAAGATTCTAGTTCGGACTAAATTTGATTTAATATAATATAATTTACAAAATGAGTTTACAAAGAACCATGGTAGTATTTTTCATTACATACATAAAAGCTTCTAGGGTAAATTACCCTCCGTCCCTCGAACTTTATTTTACCTTCATGGAACTTGAAATAGACACTTTGCCCGTTGAACTTTTAATAAGGGATTTATTTTGCTCCTTATGCCAAATGGTCAATGTTAAAAAAATTGGATCTGTTAATTTTTGTCAATTAAGTTTAATTACATAAATAACCCTTGCACTATTTTAATCACACCATGAGGCCATGGCCTTTAAAAAAAATTATATTGACTTTTATCACTTGAAAAAATAAATAATAAAGTTCCTGAAATCACAATAATGCACCAAAATTAAGAAAATTAAATATAATAATTGGAACTAATTAGTAAGTTAGTGAATATTTTTTAGGCCTTATTTCCAACACACAACACAATGCATGCTAAATGGTCAATTAAATTAAAACAAAATAATTTGAGTGAAATTTCTTCAACAAAGATACTTCAAAAATAAGCTACCAAAAACACCTTCTTTTCCCATAAAATAATATTTTGAAAAAAAATTAATTCACAATAAACAAAAGGATTAGAGTGTTAGATTAGAAAAAATCCCGTAGGGAGCTTGTATTACTGAGTGACATATTTATATACATGTAATTGGTAAACAAGAAACTCTAACTATAAATAAGGAAAAGATAAATACAAGAAAACATAAAGAAACCTAAATTAACATAAATACTAAAAAGATATGAAAAGATATTATATTATCTAACACTCCCCCGTAGTTTAAACGTGAGAGTCTTGAATGTTGAGACTGGACCATAGAAATTCGATCATAGAGAATTTGAGAAAAAGACAGCGACAAAAATAAAAGGTGGCGGTTGGCCTTAAGAGGCAGCGGCAGCTGCTCCAAGTCCTCGTTTTTTAACGGTCAGCAGCAGCAACTAACAAAACTAAAGGCGGGGCGGCTAAGCGCGTCAGTCCGCGGCCAAAGAGAGAAGACGGCGGTTTCAAGTCCTCATTTTTCAAGGGTGAGCAGCGACAACTAACAAAATAAAGGCGGCATAAAATAAAAGGGTGGCGGCTCCAAGTCCTCATTTTTCAATGGTGAGCGGCGGAGACTAACAAAACTAAAGCCGGTGACGGCTAAGCGCGGCGGCCAAAACACAAAAAAGATAAAGAAAATTAAAGAAACGGGCGGCGGCGGCGGCTAAAATACGAAAAAGAAAAAGATAGGTTGCTGAACCCAAACTAAATTACAAAAGATTCACCACAGTGAAGGAAAAACAAAAAGAGAAAAAAATATATATATATATATATAGGGAGCCGGACGGGGACGACGATGGTAGAGGCTGGCAGAAGCGAAAGATCACGAGGGTTGAAAGAAAAACCCTTTAGCTCGATACTATGTTAGATTAGAGAAAACCCCATAGGAAATTTATATTATTGAGTAGCATATTTATAGAGATACATGTAATTGGTAAACAAGAAACCATAACTATAAATAAGGAAAAAATAAATATAAGGAAACATAAAGAAACTTAAATTAACATAAATACTAGAAAGATATGAGAATATATTATATTATCTAAGATAGAGGTTTAATGACTTGCCATTTTGGTTAGCTAATATTAATTAATTTAATCAAGGTTAAAGGAGAAATGATTGTTTATGCATATATTAATGACTTGAAGAAGTGCGGAAGAAATCGTAGGCTCTGTTTGGATATGTTTTCATTTCATTTTCAACCGTCATTTTCTACAATGTATGAGAGAATGAGCTTTTTGATTTTCGTGTGAAAAAAGTAGGTGTGTTTGGTTATATTTTTAAAAATGGTTGAAATTGGTGATTGTGATGTATGAAATTATTGAAAAGTAATGATTAGATAAATAATATTGGATTTAAAAATTTAAAGGAGAAGAGAGAGAAAAGTTTAAAAAATTGAAAGTAGATGAGAGAGAAAAGTGATAAAAAAAAAATTGTGAGATGAGTGATGTGAAATGTAATTTTAAATAAATGATTGAAATTTATTAGGAACGTAAAATCGAAAATGAAAATAAGAATATTTTCAATTAAAAACAGTATAAAGTGTGTATTTTCAATTTAACATGAAAATGAAAATGAAAAAATTGATTTGAAAACACAAACAAACATGGCCGTAGTTTTTAATAATATCAGGCGGCCTACCTGCAGATTAACGTGTATGATCGGAATTAAAAATTTAAATGAATGGGATAAAAAATGTAAGGCCATTTTTTTAATACATTGAAATGAAAGAGCATTGTCAATGGTGCATTGAATAGCTTTAATTGGCATCAAAGTCAAATAAATCCAAAGGGGGAAATTAAATAAGAAAAAAATACGTTAAGGAGGGGAGTACTGAAAGAAAATGTGAAGGATACGAGGGACATGTGCGCAAAGATACAATGCATGTGATTGGACTTTGGATGATCAAAATATAAAATGAAGTTTCTGAAATTGGTCCGCAATTCAGCCAGCCAAGAAGTGCCCCACATGTTCTTCGTTTTAATATTGACCCCTATTTCTCACGTCATTTCATATGCCAACTTTTTTCGTAAGTTTGGAGTCTTGAGACTTTAAGTCTTAAATTTGCATTTATAAATTCGTTCTTTCATAACCATCATGTATAGTATTAAAAATTTTGCTTTTTGTTTGAATATTAGGAGTAGGGGTGCCCACGAGCCAAGTCTGGCCAAATTTCTCGGCTCGAGCTAGACGAGCATGAGAGAAATGATATTGAGCTTGAGCTCAGAATTTTTTTTATAATTTTTAATTAATATATATATATATTACCATTAATTTTGTATTAATATATATTAAATATAATCATAATAAGATTAAATCTATTATTATTTATGCACATATAATATTATAAGATATTATATTTTATGTATGTGTATATATTTATAAAATATTTTATATATGTATTTTTTTAAAAAATAAAAAATAATTATTGGGCTCGAGCTTGAGTCGAGCTTCTTTCGAGCCGACTCGGTTCATTGATCACCCCTAGTTAGGAGTTCGAACGTTTTTAAAAATGTCAATTTTGCCCTTTATGCGCATGTACTACGGACAAGTGATGGTCAGCTCATAATACTTGGTTCAGTGAAAATATGACTTATATCCTGATGCTAGGTATAGGCCATAGTGACCAAGTTGAATTTTGACTCAGCGAGTACTGGTGAAATGAACATGTGATGGGTTAGATTTTCTTTAATGGTAGCCACTACAGGTCTCATCCTACTTGGTTTTATTCAGGAAACTAGAATACAAGATATCAGCTACAGATAAAATTATAATGGACTCAATTGCATAACCACGATAACAAATTAACTATGAATATTTTGTAGGTAAATGCATTTTAAAAATGATTATGCATATAGTAATAAGTTGGCCACCAAATAGTCATATAATAGTATCAGATTTGCAACGAAAAACATATTTGTTGCAATTTCCATTTCTTATGCAAGGGATTAGTTGCATATTATTTGTAGGAAAAATACTTTTAAGATAAAATATTAACAAGATATCTTTCCTACGAAATATTTGTGGCGCTTATTATGAATTTAAAATCAGTAGCTAGTTTGTCGCTAGATGTTGCAACATAATGCATATTCGTTGCAATTTCCGTAAGCATTGCTACATAATTTAACCATCGTGACAATCACCATGGCTTCACCGCATTTCTGTAGCCATGGTGTAGTTAGATATGATAAATATAGATATTTCTCTTCTCATATTGAGTAAACTTCTAGATGAGATGATCATTCTATAATATACCAAACAATAGGCGTGGGTTCGATTCCAATCATCACCATACCTTCACAACATGATAAAGTGTGTTAGATATAATAAGTACTAAATACTTTTGCTCCCTAATGAAATTGCAACGGAATTTCTGTCTCTATAACAATGGTCATCAATGAATATTCTACCGATATGCTGGAAACTGCTAGAAGTTATCAACGAATTTTGAGTTGCTATTGCAACAAAAATTGCTACTAAAATATGATGATTAATTGATTATTATACGTACGAGAATAGCAACCGAACTCCGTCGCCATGTGCTAGCTACAAACGCCCTTATCACCTTCAAAGATGGGCTACGATCATTCCGTTGCCATCGCTACAGATTTATAGGCATCAACTATGAAAATCATTGTAGGGTGCGTTTGACCCAACAATTGAAAAGCTAAAATCTGTTTTTGAAGTCAAACTCTATTCTGATGTCTTGTTTATTTTTTACTAAAAAAGAGATTATTTTTTTTGAAATATTGTAGATTTGTGTGTGCCATCCTTTGATTGGCTTATTTGGTTATACTTAACAATGTTTAGGGAATATATCCTTTTTAAATTTGATGGATAGGGCAATTCTTTGTTTATTTTATGAAGAAATTTCATCCACGAAGTTCATGTTCTTGCGTGCATGATTTTTATAGTCTACGACTTTTTGGGCATTTCTTTTTCTACTTCATTTATATTGAGAAAATCCAAAAAAGAGGAAGCGATGTCACACTTGTTAGAACCAAGTCAAGAGATAAAAACAGTGAAAATTAATCAAACCAGGGATCTAGCCTGGATTTCGGGTCGGGCCGAATAAAAAATGGTCAAAACTTAATGGCTATGTTTGTTTCTATTTTGGACGGTATTTTTGGCAAAAAATTTGGTGAAAAAATTTATTGGGAGGTTTGTATTTTGATGAGAATGTATTTGGTTGTGTATTTAATTTTGTTTTCAGAGGGAACAAAATTTACTGTAGCAGTCAAATCATGTAAGTTTTTGTCTAAAAAAGTTTGTGTTAATGATTAAAATATATAGTAATATAAGTTTTAAGTGCTTATAATATTTATGAATGTGTGTATATATATATGAGTATATTTTACTATTTGTATAATTATATATACTTATGTGTATTAAATTTCTCTATTGATATATAAAGGTACTTATATTATATTATATGCTCGTGTGTGTATATATATATCTATGTATGTATGTATGTGTGTGTACTTATATACACAATCAAACTTTTATAACTATACCCATAAATGTTATACCCCGAAAATTTCTCACTCTTAACTCTTCTTTGTCACCTTCTCAACACTAACTCATGATCATGGCTGTCTCTTTCCATCTCCAAAGCCATCTTTTACACAAATTCCAATTTTTTGACCAAATCAATTTTATTAATTTCATTAATAAACCAAATCGAACACTCCCCAATTCCCCATTTAAAAATGTTTCCACACCCAAAGTCAACCTCTAGCAAAATTCTGGAGTATGAGGCATGTAATGGAGAAGAGGCCCTCTAACAAGAACTAAAAGAAACTGTCTCAAAAGAAGCATTCCAACATCACACTTAGGGGTGTTCATTGGTCGGTTTTTTAACTGAACCGAACCGAATTTTCGGTTAACCAAAAATTCTCGAGACCGTCCTTTCTCGAGCTAGCGTTAAGCGTCAGAACTATACCAATACGCCATATGCTGAAACTAAACTTTTATATTCCAATTAAACCAATAATACATCCTTCAATTGTACATAAATCAACAATAACTCTATCAATCATAGGTCTCTAAGACAAAACATATGCATACCCAGTTATACATCCCAAAACATAACTCCTTCTAGTAGCAATGAACCAATGCTTCCTTTACTCCTCATTTCTCCCTTCGTATCCGACATACTAAGCTTATCTGAAAAGGAAGAAAGGAGGGGTGAGTCTGAATGACCCAGTGAGGTAGGCTAACTGTTTGCTTTTGTTCCTAAAATTGACAATCCTTCCAAACCTGAACATTTTAGGCCTATTAGTTTATGTAATGTGATTTACAAAGTTTGCTCTAAGATAATTGCTCTGCGCCTCAAACACCATCTTGATAAAATAATCTCCCCTACTCAAATGGCATTTCTCCCAAACTGAAGCATTAATGACAATTCAATTATTTCACTTGAAATCATGCATTACATGAAAAACAAAAGAGGAAAAAAAAAGTTTTATGGCAATTAAAATTGATATGGCGAAAGCCTATGATCGAGTCGAATGATCACTTCTTTGTTGTATTTTGACTCGGTTTGGGTTCTCTAGCATCTTTGTCCAATTTATTCACCAATGTATTACCACTACTTCCTTTTCTACTCTTGATAATGGCTCTCCGGTGGGTAAAATTACACCTAGCCGTGGCATTCGCCAAGGCAATCCGCTTTCGCCTTACCTTTTTGTCATTTATTTCGAGCTACTTTCTTATATGCTTACTCGTGCGGAAAATCTTGGCTTAATAAATGGCATTAAAGTTTCGTGGCATAGCCCGAAAATCACCCACCTAATGCATGCAAATGATTTGGTGATTTATTGTGAGGCTAATGAAGAAAATGCGGATTCAGTTAGCCAATGTCTTGACATCTTTGAAGCTTGGTCAGGTCTTTGTGTGAGTAAAGCTAAATCATCCATTCATTTTAGCCACAATGTGCGTCCAATAATCAAACTATGCATTTGTGATATTCTTGATATGTCTGAATGTAATCATCATGTCAAACATTTGGGTCTCCCATTTTGTAAACAAGTTCGTAAAAATTTGTGTTTCAATGATTTGGTGGATAAACTTCAAAACAAATTGACTTAGTGGAAAGCCTATAACCTCTCACAAGCAGGGCGTTTAATCCTTCTTAAATCAGTGGCTCAATCTCTCCCAGTCTATTCAATGTCCACCTTCATTCTTCCAGTGTTAATTTGTTCAAAACTTGATACCTTAATGAGACGCTTCTGGTGGGGTCATAATGAAAAGAAAAAAAAATGATACTTTAGAGTGTTGGGATAGTATTTGTACTCCGAAGTCTCATGGTGGAGTTGGGTTGCGAAAAATGGAAGCCTTAAACATAGCGCTAATTTCTAAACTTGCTTGGAAAATTGCTTCGGGTTCTGCTGGTTTATGGGGTGAGATTTTGATGCCCAAGTATATGCATGGTAAGTCTTTTCCTTTTCCTCATAAATCCACTAATGGTGCTTCTTAGATTTGGAGGGATATCACCAAGTGCATGAAAATTGTGGTAGTTGGTGCATGTTTTTCAGTTTCTACGTCTTCGGATATATCAATTTGGTAAGAACCTTGGATTCCTTCAATTCCTAAGTTCCTTCCTCCTAATTCATTGCTTGCTAATAATTTTGAATTTGTTGAAGAGCTGATTGATCCAGTCAGTGGCTGTTAGAATGTCGATACCTTTTCCCCCCTTCCATTGTGACTGCTATTCGTAAAATTAGCGTTTCTCCCAATCTGGGACATAAGCAGCTTTTCTGGACCCCCACTGAGTCGGAGATTTTTTCAATCAAAAGCACCTTCTTGTTCTTGATGAAATCTCAACTGGACCAATCAAGTATTTCAAATGTCAAAATTTTTAGAAAGCTTTGGGTGGCCAGGCTCCATAACAGACATAAAGTATTCGTTTGGCGGCTCTTAAAAGATCTTCTTCCTACCAGGGAAAGACTCATGTTTGTTCTCCAAATTGAAGATTCCTCTTACCCGCTTTGTAATCAGGAATCATAAAACTTGGAACACATCTTCTTCCATTGCCCTTTTGCAATACAATGTTGGTGGTTATCTAACTGGAAATTCAAAATTAGTCAATTAAGAGATTGGACAATTGAACAATGGTTCACTAAGCTACTGGATGATTTTGATAATTTTTCCTTGGAACCTGTTCATCGTGATGAGTTTACAATATTTTCGATTTGCCTGATGGATTTAATTTGGAAGGCTCGTAACAAATTTGTCCACTCCTCTATTCGGTCCTTACCTATTTTGGTTGCTAGGTAGGCTGATATGATTGCTACAGATCATAGCGATGCTCAAGTCTCTAAACTCCTTCAATCCCGTGTGGCATCCTCCTCGTCTGTGTGGAAATCGCCACCTAAGGGATGGTTGAAAATTAATGTTGACGCCGCTGTCAAAGATGGTAAGTGTTGCCCTGCTTTTGTTTGTTTTAACTCTAATGGAGCTTTCAAATATCCAGGGTCTCATCGTTGCTGGACTCATTCAGTCACTCAAGGAGAATCCGTTGCTATCCTTCACGCTTTCACAGTGGATCTTTCACTAGGTTCCGACCCTATCATCTTTGAATGTGATTTGTTATAATATGCTAAATTTTTCTGAAATTTTATTAATATAAATGGGATTACAATGGAAATACTCGAAATGATATAATATCTATCTCCCCGGTTAACTCCAGCTGCGATCTTCAATTTTAATGTGAATTGAAGTGAGATTGAAGCTGATACCTCAAATTCGAAAGGTGTGAAGAAGAAGATGAAGTTAGAGAGAGAGACGTATGAAATCGAGATCAATGCAACAACTAAAATCTGACCTCCTCTCCAAGTTTCTATTTCATAAGTAATTTTCTTAGAGGATTCCATGCCACGTGGATCAATCGCAGCTCATAACTCCAAAACCCAGCTTAAATCCTAATCGGATGCCCTAATTGCATTAATTACTCATAAATTGGGGATTTAATTAATAACCCTAATTGACTATCCAAAACGATGTCTCCTCGACTTATTATTAAAACATAAAATGCTAAACTTATTTTTACGTTTTCATAGCTCAGGGTTCGAATCCTGACATCACCCCTCCTTTAAGAGACTTGCCCCCAAGTCTCAACCTGCGGAAATTGTTGAATGATCATGGACCAATCCTCCCACGTTGCTTCTTCCTTTGGCAAATGAGCCCATTGAACAAATATTTGCCCCACTGCAAAGTTATTACGCTTGGCCATTCTCCTGCCTAAGATAGCTACTGGAACCAAAATTGAGTTGCCTTTTTCAGTTAAGGTTGGGAACTCTGCTATCACAGTTGAATTAAGAGATATGGACTTCTTCAAAAGTGATACGTGGAATACTGGATGAACCCTCACACTTGCTGGTAACCCCAATTTATAAGCCACTTTTCCAATCTTTTCTACTACTTTGAAAGGCCCACAGTATTTGGCACTTAACTTCCAAAAACTCTTGTCTCTAAGTGTATACTGCTTATAAGGTTGGAGTTTAAGTCCCCTACAACAAACTCCCTTTCACTTCTGTTTTTGTCTGCGTATTATTTCATTCTACTCTGAGCTACAACTAGATACTCTTTTAGTGATTGAATCATGTGTTGATTCTGTATAGTCAACTCTTCTATCCCTGCAACCAACATAGTGGGATAGGGAACCAAGCTGATATGGTTAGGCTTGTAGCCACACAAAGCTTCAAATGGGGTCATGTTTATGGTGGTGTGGAAACTGGTATTGTACCACCATTCGGCCAAGCCAATCCGCTTAGCCCAATGCTTAGGATTCTGATGAGTCATTCACCTTAAATAGGCCTCTAAACATTGGTTCACTCTCCATCACTCTGAGGATGGTAAGTAGTAGACATGGCCTGCTGAATTCCCAAGATGCTCATTAGTTCCTTCTAGAAGTGGCTCACAAACAGCTTGTCCCTGTCAGTGGTGATCACAGCAGGTAAACCATGGAGTTTGTACACTCCTTCCATGAATACCCTTACTACTTTAGAGACTGATAAAGGATGAGATAAAGTGAAGAAGTGACTGTACTTGGTTAATCTATCAACCACTACCAATATAGCAGAAAATTTTTACATCCTCTACTGCTTTTGCCCAGAAAAATATCAACTGTAATCTCTTAAGGGTAGATTTTACACTAGAGTGGCCTCCAACAGATGAGCTATGCATGGATTCTAAAATTTGTTGTCTTAGCTCAGTGTTAGTCCCCACATATAACTTTCCTTGATAACTCAAGGCTCCCCCTTGAAAGGAAAACATAGAGACATCCCATGGTCTCAACATGTATTCTGTCATGGCCTCCCTTGCAAATGAATCCCCTTCATAAGAATCAATGAGTTGTTGTATCCATGTAGGTTGAATGGCAGTCAGTGTAGCACACTGTGAAATGTGAGTGACTACATGATGACCCTCTAACCCCCCATTGACATTGAGTCAACAACTTTATTCTCCAACCCCTTTTTATATTCAATTTTGTAATTGAATCCCATCAACTTAGCCAAGTATTTCCGTTGAAGTGCAGTGGTTATCTTTTGCTCTAATAAGTACTTAAGGCTCTGCTGGTCAGTCCTTATAGTAAACTCACTCCCCATCAAATAATGTTTCCACTTGGCCACTGCTAGTATAATGGCCAAGAACTCCTTTTCATATATAGATAATCCCATACTTTTAGGCTATTGGGTGCCCTTCTTGCATCAAGACAACCCCTACGCTCCCATAGCAAGCATCTGTCTCCAAATTGAAGCCCTTAAAGTAATCTGGTAGAGCTAACACTTGGGTACTTGCCATGGCTGCCTTTAATTTTACAAAAGCTTGTTCAGCTTCCTTACTCCATTTAAATTTCCCTTTCTTGAGTAGTGTAGTTAAGGGTTTGGCCAAAATCCCATAGTCCTTCACAAATTTCCTATAATAACCTGTGAGGCGTAAGAATCCCCTTAAGCCCTTCACTGATGTAGGTATAGGCCAATCTAACATGCATTGTATTTTACTTTTATCTGATGCTACTCCCTCTGCAGATATCGTATGGCCCAAGTATGCTATCTGTTTCTGAGCAAAGAGACACTTACTTTTCTTGGCACATAGTTGGTGTTCCAACAGTTTATCACTAGTTGTAAATGCTTCAAGTGAGTATCCAAATTTGGGCTATAAATCAATATGATATCAAAGAATACTAAAACAAAGATTCTTAAGTATTCTTTGAAGACAATATTCATCAAAGACTGAAAAGTAGCTGGTGCATTTGTCAAGCCAAAAGGTATGACAAGAATTCATATAAGCCAGAAACAATCACAGATGCAGTCTTATGAATGTCTTCATCCTTTACTCTGATTTGGTGGTATCCAGCCCTCAGATCTATCTTAGAAAAGATAACTGCTCCTTTCATTCATCCAACAGGTCATCCATGATGGGTATGGGAAACCCATCCTTGATGGTGATGTTGTTAAGCATCCTATAATCAACACAAAACCTCCAAATGTTATCTTTCTTCTTCACTAGGAGTACTGGTGAGGCAAATGGATTGTGGCTAGGCTGTATCACCCCAGATTTGAGCATCACTTTTACCATTTTCTCAATCTCAAGCCTCTGCACATATGAGTACTTGTATGGTTGTTGCTTCATCGGCTGTGCACTTGGTTTCAAAATTATACCGTGATCCTGAGCCTTTTCTAGTGGTAAGCCCTTGGGTTCAGCAAAGATTTCATCATACTCAGACAGCAAGGAATCCACCTCTACTCTATGCTCTACAGGTAAAGATTGAGTATCCTCTTCTATTCCAGTCATCACATACATTTGACACATAGAGAGATAGGATTCTTTGTCTTGAATCTTTTTAAGTTTTTCTCCAGTGATCGTCTTAAGTTCTAACTCCTCATGTATCCCATGAAGGGATATATCCTTTCCTTCCTTGACCATGGAGACCTTTTGATTCTCAAAATCAAAAGTCACTGTGCCAAACCTTTTCATCATGTCAACACCTAAAACCATATCACAATCCCCAAGTTTGAGCATTCTCATGTCAGCTTGAAACTCATTGCTCCCCATTTTCCAAGTGAAGTTAGGACATTTAGTGTTACATTCCAACTTATTACCATCAACTACAGTGACCAATAGAGGATTGGTGTATTTAATCTCAAAACCTGATCTCTTGGCCACATTTGGGTCTTAAAAACTATGAGTGCTACCAGTGTCCACTAAGATATATGTGGTATTATTTTTAACATAGCCCAACAATTTTATAGTATCTTATACCTCCTGTCTTCCTGCCAAGGCATGCACTGATATGAGTAACCCTTTCCTCCCAAGCTCATCTCCAGTGGTGTTACCCCCCCTCTTCACACTCCTCTTCTGCAGCTACAATAGTGAACAACTTTTTGCATTTATGCCCAAATGTGTAGGTTCATCACAATTAAAACACATGCCCCTCTTTCTTCTGGATTCTATCTCATCTGGGCTCAATCTCTTGATAGCCATGTTTCTTTCTGGATTATTGGCTATCCCTCTACCCCATTGGTTATTAGTGGCAAGAATGAATTTGTTACTTCTCTGGTTAACTTGAGAATTTCCAGAGGCTCCCCTACTCCAAGTTTTTTGAACTTTAGCCACTGCTTCTAATGATGTTTCTTGTAACTTAGCATAATGGCCAGCTTGACTCAGTGATGTTGGGTTAAACATTTGGACCACTGATTTTATCTCTTCCTTAAGCCCACTTATGAAACTATGCAGGAAATATTCATCAGTAAGGTTTCGATTCATGCTTACCATAAAGGATTTCAGTTCATCAAATTGTTCCTGATACATGGCCACAGATCCAGATTGTTTTAGTTTGTTGAAATCTCCAATGATGCTCCTTGGCCTAGCTTATAGGAACCTCTCCAGTATTAACTCTGTGAACCTATCCCAGAGCATGTTTTCTTTGCTCTCAATATAGTCCTAGTACCAATTATCCGCTTTGCCTTCCATGTTAACTGCAACAAAGATAATTTGCTCATAATCAGTCAGTGGATTTACTAAGAAGTATTTACTGCACTTTCGGATCCAGCTCTTCGGATTGGTTCTATCAAACTTAGGGAAGTCCAGTTTTACCCCCTTAGTAAAGTGATTATTATCCACAAAATTTTTGGCAGGTTCATTCATGCGCTGAAAACATGCCATATTTGAGTCATTGAATGTGCTTCGAGGTGTGTTAGGTTGTATTGGTGAAGCGATTTGGGGAGAAGATGAATCTGCGAGTTCCTTCCCTCTAGCATTCTCCAGATTCTTCATCAGTGCCTCCATGTGCAGGTGTAGGAGGTGTTTCATCTCCACTATCATTTCTTCCTTTTGTTTGTTGAGCTTGAAATCGATGGAATCAGTGAGTTCTTGAACTCGCACTTCCAGTTCATGCATATGAGTTTCGGTTGTCTTCGTCATATCTTCTACCCAGGATGTATTGCTCTGATGGCCAATTGTTAGAATATGCTAAATTTATGTATGGTTGTATATTTAGGAAATATTTTCATTTTTTGGATCACCAAAAAATGAAAATACACAGTCCAAACCAAATTCAACAGAAAATGGTCAGATTTTAAATACACTACACATTCCTCTATATAACAACCAATCATTTCATTCTTTTCACAATATTTTATCATTAATTACACTATCCAACTAATTATCTTTCTTACTTTTTCATATTTTATATAATAAAAATTCCTATTCAATTTTTCAAAATTTTCAATTATTATTATTAAATAATATTTAATAATATATAATTTGAAAAAACAAATTGTGTGATTTAATATTTAATATTTCATATATATTTAATAATATGTGTACTTGAATTGAGACTTAATTGATCATGCTTTTACCAAAAGTATATACAATATTGTGTGATTTATAATTTCATTTTAATAATTTCGTTTGCTATTTATTGGATTTTAAATTATACTTTTTTAGCTTCTCAATATTCAAATAAATACTGACTGAATCTCGATTATTTCATTTTGGTACTAACGTGGTATTTAATAGGGTTGCCCACGAGCCGAGCTCGAGCCGAGTCTCACCAAATTTCTCGGCTCGAGCTCGAGCAAAGATTTTTTGTAACATCATAGTATCTCATTATAAGAAGATGGAAATAAATTTGCCTCAATCAAATTGAAAATAAAATATTATATATAAATGGAAAAAGAAATATAGAAGTACTTATGCTCCAATCATATTTACACATTAGATAAAATATTGCATATATGGACCACATTCTATTTTTATATTTGTCCAATGCGAACCGTATAATTACACTAACTATTATAAATATAGACGAGCAAGATTTAATTTTCTTGAACTTTTAAAATATAAAATTGAAAAGAAAATAAGAAATGGAAAAAGGATAAAAATCTAAAACTAAAAAGAAATGAACAGGTGACAAAAAAAAAACTAAAAATGAAGGGCCCCCTACCCCCCAAACCCATACCCGCCCCCCACCCCAACCCATGTACGCCCCCCACTGTCTGACTGCCTCTTTTTTTTTTGTCTTTTTGTTCTATTTGTATAATATATGTTAGAGCTATTAACGCTAGTCATCCCCCATGTCACGCAAAAGTGTCACTTTAGCCCCTCTTGTGAAAAAATTATCACTTTCATCCCTCATGTCCATAATTTGTACCCAGATGGTCCTTTTTTTGAAATTCCGACCAGATTTTCTGGCTTCCCACGCGAAAATAGGGTATCCACGCATATATCATGCGCGTCTTCATGAGAAAATTCATAACTCATTGTCGAAAGTTCGGATTCATGAACCGTTTTCTTCCCATAAAACTAGACACATAGGGCTATCCACACATATATCGCACATAATCAGGAGACATCTAGAACAAAGCAGTTTTGTATGAAAAAATTAGCTAAAAATCTTTTGGAAATGATGCCTAGCTAATTTTTTAATACAAAACTGCTTTGTTATAGACGTCTCCTGATTATGTGTGATATATGCGTGGATAGACCTATGTGTCTACTTTCATGTGAAGAAAACGGTTCATGAATCTGAGCTTTCTACAATAAGTTATGAATTTTCTCGTGAAGACGCGCACAGCTGTCTGCACAGCCGATAGACTTTTAGCTAATTTTTAAATACAAAAATGCTTTGTTATAAATGTCTCCTAATTATGTTCGATATATGCATGGATAGCCCTATGTGTCTAGTTTTATGGGAAGAAAACGGTTCATAAATCCGAGCTTTCTACAATGAGTTATGAATTTTCTCGTGAAGACGCGCACAATTGACAGATTTCTAGCTAATATTTTAATACAAAACTGCTTTATTCTAGACATCTCCTGATTATGTGCGATATATGCATGGATAGCCCTATGTGTCTAGTTTCATGGAAAGAAAACGGTTCATGAATCCGAGCTTTCTACAGTGAGTTATAAATTTTTTCGTGAAAACGCGCATGATATATACATGAATAGCCCTATTTTCGCGTGGGAAGCCGGAAATTCTGGTCGGAATGTCGAAAAAAGGACCATCTGGGTACAAATTATGGACATGAGAGATGAAAGTGATAATTTTTTCACAAGAGGGACTAAAGTGACACTTTTGCGTGACATGGAGGATGATTAGCGGTAATAGTTCTATATATTATATTATGTGTGTGAATATATATGTATATATATATATATACACACACACATATATACATATTCTTTTATTACCAACTCATAACATTATTAAAAAAAATATTATTTTAATATCTTTTCCCCCATCATCATCACATTCATAACCAACTCAATTATTTCATATATCAAATCCTAATAAAAATCAACTTTATATCACATCTACACTACTTTCAATCAAATTCTAAAAATACATTCAAACAAACAAATTAAGTCAATATTTTCACACGAATTTCTGTAATACACATTCCCCAAAAAAAACTCAGAATTTATTTCCGAAAACACAACCATACGGAGCCTAAATTTTTCTGAAATTGTATTAATATAAATGGAATTACAATGGAAATACTCGAAATGATATAATATCTATCTCTCCAGTTAACTTCAGTTGCGATCTGCAATTTTAATGCGAATTGAAGTGAGATTGAAGCTGATATCTCAAATCCAAAAGGAATGAAGAAGAAGAAGATGAAGTTAGAGACAGAGAGAGAGAGATGTACGGAATCGAGATCAATGCAACAGCCAAAATTT
Source organism: Buddleja alternifolia (assembly GCA_019426215.1). Lineage (NCBI taxonomy): Eukaryota > Viridiplantae > Streptophyta > Magnoliopsida > Lamiales > Scrophulariaceae > Buddleja > Buddleja alternifolia. Next base: position 44,645,265 of record CM033391.1, on the reverse strand, counting down.
GACCTCCCCTCCAAGTTTCTGTGCCATAACTAATTTTCTTAGAGAATTCCATGCCACGTGATCGCAGCTCACAACTCCAAAACCCAGCTTAAACCCTAATCGGATGCCCTAATTGCATTAATTACTCATAATTTTGGGATTTAATTAATAACCCTAATTGACTATCCAAAACGATGTCGCCTCGAGTTATTATTAAAACATAAAATGCTAGACTTCTTTTACGTTTTCATAGCTCAGGGTTCCAATCCTGACATGATTCTGAAGTGGCGGTCACGATGGTCATCTGTCCGTCTGTTATCCTTGATTGGGTTGCCAGCCCATTGTAGATGAAGCTCTCTCTATCTTATCATCCAAGCTAGATTGGCGCCTTCGTCACATTCGTAGAAGTGCAAACGCCACTGCACATGCTTTGGCTAACTGGGCTTTTCATGCTAATTGGGACTCTACCATTGATGTTGTTTTGTTTTCTCGTATTATAAATGTTGTTGGTTGTAATAAGGCTAGAATGGCCAAACTATGTCCTGTTTTGTTTTCTCATGTTATATTTTAATTTATCAAAAAAAAAAGAAAAAGTACTTCATGACTATAAAGTTACTGCAAATTGCTTAAATGCACAATAATTCGCTGTCAAAGTCTTCTGTAAATAGTATTTTCTTTGTATTTAACTGCACGGACTCATGATTACCATCTAATCGAGTCCCAGTGCACCCACCTTTTTATTTTAAGTTCTTTTTTTATTTTATTTACTGCAGGTCTAATGTAAAAAAAAAAAAAAAAGAATTGGTGTAGATTTTTTTTTATTTTTTTGATAATTAATTGGTGTAGAGATATCGAAACTATCATTTATGAATGTAAACAAACTCTTTTGTTTATAGTACTAGTTACATGAATGAATCATGAAGTAAAAGTGCCAACAAAGTCTGTCTTTGAGAAGATAGATAGTTCGTTAACTTGATTTAAGCATAAAAGTATAGTTTATTCCCAATGTTTCTCAATTAAAGAAGTGATTTAATTAACTATTGCAAGGTAGAATTATTATGATACAAAACATGAATAATGTTGTTAATAAATATAATCATTATTATTATCTAAATTTTAATAGTTGTTAATCAATTTTAATATTCAATGTAGAATTATTATGAATTAATTAATATTGTTGTTAATAAATCTTAAAAGTTATGATTGAAGGTTTGTAGTTGTGTAGACTAGCACACAACAACAAACCCCTTCGCCCCCCCCCCCCCCCCCCCCCCCCCCCCCCCCCACCACACCACACACACACATGTACAAACGCATATACATACAATATGTATATATATATATAAAGATTATATAATTATATGTATGTATACTCTTCATGCTCCCACACCAATATATACACGGCATCATGATCATCAAAGTATATTTATATACTACAAGTTGGGCATCATGATCATCAAAGTATATTTATATTACTACAAGTTGGCCATATTTATTCTTTCTCTTTTTTTTTTTTTTCATTCAGTCCCTATCATTTGTGGTCCTCAGTTCAGGAAAAAAAATTCTTATATACTGCATGTGGTGGGCATCAACCAAATATTTTGCATTTTCCTTTAAATAATTTACATTAATTTATTGTCAAAAAAAATTAAGAAATGTATGTCATTTTTTTTTTGGTAACAAGAAATGTATGTCATGGGACACATATTGTAATGTTATAATATACTTATTGAATTTTTATTTTATAGAAGATCCGTCCTTGACAAGTTAATAAGTATATCTAACTCAATCTTTTGTCAGTTCGATTATCTTAATTTTTTTTTTGCCCTTAGAAAATAGAAAAAAAAACTATATATATAATAGTGCTGTTGACATTTGATTGATTTAGTAACACGACGACTCATGAAAAGATGGAAATAAGATGCAAGGGGGATGTTCAGCAAGCTGTACTTATATACCAAAAATTTCAATTCTTTCTCTTTTCTTTTGAAAAAAAGATTGAGCATATAGTACATTTATGTTAACGGCTCAACATGCGATAAATCTTATAAATGAAATCAGGGATAATTGCATAAGACCCCCTGTGATATGCGAAACCTGCGTCAAACTCCCTTGTGTTAATTTTTTTGTGAATCACCCCCTTGTGTGTTATGTTTTATTCTGCATATTCCCCCTTTTTTGATTTTTTTTGGTACTTGTTTTTATCATAAATGTTCTAGATCCAACTTAAATTAAATTATTTAACTATTATAAACATGTTTGGGGCGAAAATACATTTGGATTGATATTTATGATGAAAAAAATACCAAAAAGAACCTAAAAAAGTGGGAATATGCAGAATAAAAAATAACACATGGGGTGATTTGCAAAAAAATTAACACAGGGGAGTTTGACACAAGTTTTACATATCACAGGGGGGTCTTATGCAATTTTCCCATGAAATCAATATAAAATAATATAAGAACCAAAATCAATTTATGGTACGTATGAGATAATGGGCTGGTAGGGAAAATTTTCAAGTGAATTGATATCTAGGCATATTGACAAAGATATTATCTTTAATATATATCTTTTTTATTAAGAAGTAGATGTCGTGGAAAAATACATCTCGACGATATAAAGCTTACAGAACAATGATTTCCATAGAGTATAGACTATACTCCTTAAGCTATGAGCTTGGAATGTATAGAAAGAAGAAAGGAAAAAACTCGAATTCAGAGATCAAGGAGTAATTCGAATTTTCGTGCACATTGTCAATATTGTAATGAAGGAAATAGATATTATTTTGTATCCGAAATTAATTATCTCATTGTAAGATATATTTCTTTTGCCAAATAACGTGTTTTTTGGTCTCTAATTTGGTGCAACTCACAAGTTCTAAATAACTAAAAATTGAACTAATTTGGAGCCACTAACCAAAAAAGAAAAGAAAAAAGAACTAAGTTTTTTTTTTTTTTTTTTTTTTTTTTTAAGAGAAAGCAACTCACCTACACCAGTATGCAATCCACGCTTACCCACACCACACCCATTCAACCCTTTTTCATATATCTCTGTTAAATATTTTAGTTATTTCTAGCTTCCTTATATGCATATTTTATATATACTAATAAACAACACATGAATCGCACATGAATCATATGATCTCGTTAAATCAATTTATATATATAAACATTGTTCAATAATAACTTAGCTAATCAATTATTAACTTATACTATAACTATTTGAAAAATTAAATATTGATTGACATGAAAGGTTGACTGAACATTTGAATAAATAAGTTAATTGAAAATATATGTCTAGTTTATCGACAAATTAATAATCGCTTAAGAGAATAATTGATTATTTGGTAGTGTGATACCTTTTGTTTATTTATTTTGTAGTCCTATATCACCACCATATGTCTTTAACTATATCTATTTGAAGAAATTAAATTTTTGATAAAATAATATTAATATTGTTTTCTAGTATGGTTATGATGTATGCATAGATCATCAGTCTATGTATCTTTCCTTAATTAGTTGCCGCTAACATTGTCAAAATCATTCGATATGTCTCATTTGAATTTCAATGTCATTCTCCACGAGTCACAATGGGTTTGGCTTAAATGATGCTTTCTTTTTAGTTTGATTCGATACTATTGAATGTGCCTTTTCATTTATAAAATTAAATTTTATTGATAAAAATATAAATGTAAAAACAGGCACGTTGCATGTAAAAGTCAATGCATACATATTAGAAAGATTATTAACACATAATGAGAAATATTTTTTCATATACGAACATTTGTGATTGTAAATGTATTTGAAAGTGGAACCTCAAACTTATTCAATATCGAGCTACAAAAATTGATCTTATTGTATCATGCTTTTTGGAGGAGTTTGACTGACTACTTTGTTTTAATAATTATGTCATATAATTTGAACGAAGTTCAATTATTCAAAAAATAAATAAATTATATTTGTTATGTGATTCATATACAATTAATTATCTATACAATGTAATTACGTTGATCATGTAATTATTAGTTGTTCAACAAAATCGAGCATGTTATAAAAAATTCCCTTTGTTTAGCGGTGTTGGATTATCGTGCACGTCATTACATGATATGCCTTGTTTCTGGAAAATTGATTTACAAGCGTTTTAGGCAATAGAGTCTATAAATTTTATACCAACTTTATTTGTTGTTGCCAAAAGATATAAAACAAAAAGAAATTACGTATAATTTTATTATGTGTGATTTTACACATTTCGGTGGTATTCTTACTTGTGAATTGAAAAAGAAACTCAAAGATATCTCTTATTAATTAACGTTATCCATATGTAATTTCATTGTAGAGACCTCATATAATTATATTTCATATTGTTCTAGATACTTATAATTTATTTTTATTATTTATTATTTGATTCTTTTACCATTTAAAAAGTGAAGTACATTGGGATTAGGTGCATAAAAAATTTCAAATAAATTATAGTGTTTTATATAATTTTCATTTGATTATTGTCTAAATATAATTCCTTTGTAGAGTCCTCTATATGCAATTTTCTTGGGAGTTCTTATGCAATTACATATGTACTTTTATTATAGAGTCCTAATGTAATTATACACCTTATTATTATAAATATGTACAAATTATTTTATTATTTATTTTTTGACTATTTTGCCATTAAAAAAGGTGAATTATCTAGGGATATATTAAGCACATTAAAAATTTCAAGAAACCACCCGTATTTTTATAATAGAATAGATAGATAGATAGATAGATAACATTAAAACTATAAAATATTCTCATAGTGTTCCGCCCTAGTATCATGGAAGACCACACGAGCTTGTTTAATATATAGCACCAAAATATCACTTATTTATAGTACAGAAAAGCTCAATAATTCTATAACTAGTCGATGTGAAATATATGCATTTCATTTGATTATTCTATAAAACAATGTGATTATTCTACAATACACATACAATTATAACATTATATTAAATGTAAATGTATAATACGAGCGATTGCACCTTAGCTTTCCCCGAATGAGCTTAGGAATATAAATAAATAAAATCAAGTCCAACATTGAATTTAGTTTGATTATCAATCAATTCAAGTTTCATTCGAAGGATCTATAACGTAGTATAATACTTGTTAAGTTCGAGTAATTTAATTTTTCTTCAGTATTTATTGCATGCATCCTCTTTGAACTGATCGAGTCGTGCTCAACTCGACTTTTAAATATGAGTAATTGGATTTAATTTTTGTGAATTTAAATGAAATAATTAATTATGTTATATAATTGTCTTGCAACTTCTCCTCATTGGTGCAATAACCAAGACTTGGTAGTATAGGTATATATACACCTATAGGCTTGAGCACGGCCGACTCTCTCAGCAGGCCAACAATAATGTAGGGCTGGGCTTTAAAGCCCTGCAAACTGGGTTTTAATTGGAAAGACTTGGTTCAAATTCATTTTGACCTAATTAATTAATTATGACAAGTGTAATTAATGAAGTTTTTCTATGATTAGTTTTAAACAATTCATCTAATTTTTACAAAAACTTCAGATGCTTACGTGTAATTAATAGATTGCAAATCCATATTGTTATCTTCAATGGAAAATAAGTTTAATTTCTTTCAAGGAAATTTATGAGTTTATTCATAAAGTGACTTGTAAATCGTGGTAAGGGTGCAAGTGGAGTTTATGCTGGTGAGCTCGAGAGTCAGTTGCGACATGCGAGCTTTTTTATGTAGTTTATTAGTTTTTATTTAATGAATGCATAAATGTTGAACCGCCTTATAACTTAATGTTATATTCAGGATCTACTCGGACCAGATCTTGATCGAACTACTAATTATACATGGATCCATGGCTTGTCCGGCTGACCCCAAAATCTTTCAAAGCTCGATCAGGTTAATATGTGCTCGGACACACACATAGTGAGTGTGAGATTATTAGTAGAAACTTGGAATTAATGATGAATGAAAAAATAGTCATAGAATTTTTGGTTGTATGGTCTAGGGTTGTGTTACACGTGACACAATTCTCGTACTTCACATGTCAAATACGAACTTCCGGATGGCTGGTTGGATCCCAGAAAAAAACGTGCGGACCCTATCCTAGGTTAGTAAATGTGGAGTGATGTAGGAGATGTTTTGGTAAAAGATTGCGAATATAACTTCTAAGAGCTCAACCTCTTCCCTCTCTACCAGGCTCGATGAGCCATGGAATTTCATTGACTAGGTTGAAACTCGACTTGGTCGCACCCTAGCGACTTAGCTTGTAAGTTATAATGCATGCTTATTTAATTATTTTATGCAGATTTATTTTACTGAAAGAGACATCGGAGTGGCGAATTGATAAAGAGGTTTCCCGAAGTTTTACCCTCGTCCAAGAACATTTTATTTGAGTGGAAATTCCAGGTTGTACCAAAATTAAAGAGTCACGGACAGAACAATGCATCTCATTTGATGCCTTAAGACTTCTCCTTAGTGCCAATCGTCTATTTCTAACTTCATCTGTTTGTCTCAATTCTTTTTTTTGGTAAATTCTGTTTGTCTCAATGCTTACTCATTCAAGTGTATCTTTCCATCACTGGCGACTCTATAAATATGAAATTCTAAACATCGGAAGATTGTTATGATTTATGAGTTACAAATTATAAGATACATGCCCAAACAATTTATATCTGAAGTCTAGGTCAACTACTATTGTGAAATGACTACAATACCACATCAGCTCTAGAAGTTGGACCCCCAAATCGGAATTCGTTTGACAGTACTTTTCTTTTTCTATCAGACTCCGCAATCCCATCAACAATGGCGATACGATTTGAGGAATATCAGATTGATATTCTCATAACAGCATTTGAAGAGTCGGATCGCTTGACAAGACAGAAGAAGATTGAATTGGTGAGTGCCACAGGACTGGACGTGGAGCAAATTACGAGCTGGTTCAATAGGCGACGAGCCCAGAAACGAGATAAGCAATCGAGAGTCGACTTGAAACGTTGCAAAGCCGAGTTAGAACAAGCTTTGCATGAGAGCAAAGAGAGGGAAGCCAAGCTGAACCAGGAGCTTGAGCAGAGCAAGAGGAGGGAAGTTGAGCTTGGAGATGAAATCGAGCTTTTGAAACAACAACTAAGAATTGTTGGAGGTGATTTAGGCATTGATCCAATTTTAAGGTTTATGAATAGCTCTGTATAAGGAAGGTTTGAGGAATGTGTGTTCTGTGAGGTTTTTGTTCTTTTATTAGGTTTTGTTTAACGTTACGGAGTTACGTTTATGGGAATATACGATGATACTTGCCAGTTGGCCTGTCAATGGGTAGGCATTACCCAGGCCCAGACCCAATAATTTCATATTAGACCTTGCCCAGACCCGATTATTTGGGTCTGAGACCCGGACCCGACCCGAACCCGATGGTAGTAAGGAGTTCGGGTCCGGGTCGGGTCTGTACCCGAACAAGACCCACGGGTCCACCCGAACAAGACTCGCGGGTCCTTTACCCAAAGAAGACCCGATCAATACCCGAACAAGGCCCACGGGTCCTTTACCCGAACAATACCCGATCAATACCCGAACAAGACCCAAAATTTATTTTTTCAATTCACTTTTGTATTTTTATCTGCTTTTATTTTATTTTTTCCTGTGGATTTTGTAAATAGAACTACTGTCACTAGTGTATTTGACCATTTTCTGTTCTTATTTTTTATTTTATTTTAGATTGTAAATTTTACTAGTATTTGTTAGCTGACAGGAGAAACTTATTTGTCTCTAATATGGAATTAGGAAAAGAGTAATATTAGCAGCCTTCATGTATGGAAGAGATCCAAAACACCAAGTGAGATTCTTCTAACCGGAAAATAAATAATGGTTTTGATCGAGACATGTTTTACAGTTCTATAAATACATAAAATATATAATGAACAACAAACTCGGACGATCCTAATTCCCAAAAAAAAAAAAAAAAACCCGACCCAGACCCGAAACTCCTGGTCTGTGCAGTGGACCCGGTTTTCGGGCCCATCGGGTCTGCGGCCGGGTCGGGTCCGGGTAGGGTAGAGGAGGCATCCTGTGTGCATTTTTAGGGTCTGAGTAATACCTACCCATTGACAGGTCTACTTGCCAGTCCCGAGAGATTTATCCCTACTTGTATGAGCTCTACATGTGAGCGTAATCGCATTCAAGGAATCTATTATGACACGAGAGTTGTGGGTCTTGGGAATCATCAAGAATGACCTGACATTTGATAGGATCTTAAAAATGTCTCGAGGAGATGGCTCAGGGGCAATGACTTTTTATACTTTAATTTTAGAGTTCGATATCTTTCTTTGGTCACTAGAAAAAAGGTATCTGATCAATCCTATAGAAATTGACCCGTAGCTGCAGTGTAGTAGGTGTTGGAGTGTGGCTCATTTTTGAAAGAGGAAAACATCCCACATAGATAGAATCTGTAAAGGGTGGGCTCATTTGTTGTATAAAAAGAGACCACCTCTTCACTTTGAAAACATCCCAAATTGCCTAAGTCTTTTAGCAATTTCTTCTTTCTTCCTCTATAGTTTGTAATAGTTTCACTTTAGTCCTTTAGTGAAATATTTTGGTGGGGTCCGAGGATGTAGGCTAAATTAGCCGAACCTCGTTATATTTTGGTATTCTTTATTTTGTGCTATTCTTCAAGTAGCCATTGTTAGTTATAGTTGTAGTGTTATATTGTGCTATTAAATTTGTCTAGTTAATTCTGTCGAGGAGGTTGGGTTTTAAGCGCGACCGTTGTGACGCCTCCAATCTTTCCTGGGAATTAAATCTAGTGTGGTTTTCTAGTACAATATTTCCCTCGCTATTTCTATATTTGGTGGAATATGACTCTGAGTTCCACAACAAGTGGTATCAGAGCTCGGGTATTCTGAGTATACTCTGTGGTCGCAGTTTAATCTGATCTTCCACATCAGAAAAGTTTTCCCGGGCTATTTGGCTTTCGCATTTGGAGGGCTCTTGAAAAATAATTTGTAACCAAAAATGGAAGACACCTCAAAAGCATCGTCGTCATCCATTTGGGCGAGAACCACTGTGGTGAATACGCGATTGGCAGTGGAGTCTTTTGATGGCACAGGCCATTTTGGTATGTGGCAAAGCGAAGTTGTAGACGCACTCTTTCAACAAGGTCTATACTTAGCTATTGAAGAGAAGAAACCAAATGATATAGAGGAAAAATATTGGAGTATGATGAATCGGTTGGCATGTGGAACAATTCGTTCGTGTCTATCCAGAGAGCAGAGATATGCATTTTCGAAAGAAAACTCGGCATATAAATTGTGGATGGCACTGAAGGAGAAGTTTCTGAAGAAAAGTTGTCAGAATAAGCTCCATTTGAAGAAGCGGCTCTTTCGCTTCACATTTGTTTCGGGTTCCACTATGAATAGTCACATTACCAGTTTTAATCAACTGGTTACCGATTTGATAAATTTGGATGAGACTTTTAAAGACGAGGATTTGGCTCTGATGTTGCTGGGATCTCTTCCTGAGGAGTTTGAGTTTCTTGAAACCACTCTACTTCATGGGAAGGCTGCTGTATCTCTTAGCGAAGTTTGTGCTGCCCTGTACAGTTATGAGCTGAGAAAGAAGGACAAGCAAGTTAGTTCAAGCGGAGATGCAGAGGTTTTGTTCGTCAGAGGTCGTTCACAAAACAAAAATAAAGGAAAGAAAGGGAGATCCAAGTCCATGCATAAACTAAGCAAAGACGAGTGTGCCTACTGTCGAGAAACAGGACACTGGAAGAGAGATTGCCCAAAGCTGACAACTAAGGGCAATTCTAAGGCCGTGGCGGAATCAAATGTAACTGCGTGTGATGATGCCGAATCGGACTTCTCATTGGCGACATCATCCAGCGGTGCTTCTGAAGTATGGATGCTGGATTCAGCATGTAGTCATCATATGACACCACATTTGGATTGGTTCTTTGATTTCAAAGAACAAAATGACGTTGTCTTCACAACAAATGAAGCTCCTCTTACTACACTTGGGATTGGTTCAGTTCGCTTGAAGAATCATGATGGATCAATCATAACCCTAAAGGGTGTTCGGTATGCACCAGAAGTGAGGAAAAATCTTATTTCCGTTGGAACTTTAGAATCGAAAGGTTTTGAAGTAAGAGCTAAGGATGGGGTGATGAAGATCATCTCTGGTGCACTCGTGGTAATGAAGGGAATTCGGAAGAACAACAATACGTATCACTACATGGGTGGTACAGTTGTGGGTGCAGTAGCAGCAGTTACTGTTGATGATCGGAATTCAGAAGCAGTTAGGCTATGGCATATGCGCTTGGGACATGCAGGAGGAAAATCCTTGAATCTCCTCATAAATCAAGGATTTTTGAAAGGAGTGAAATACTCCAAATTGGAGTTTTGTGAACATTGTGTTCGTGGGAAACAAACAAGGGTTAAATTTGGAACAGCAATCCATAATGCTGAAGGTATTTTGGATTATGTTCATTCGGATGTATGGGGTCCCTCTGAAACGAGTTCTTTGGGAGGGAAGCACTATTTTGTAACCTTTGTTGATGATTTTTCCCGGAGAGTTTGGGTGTATACGATGAAGACAAAGGATGAAGTGTTTGAGGTATTCCTCAATTGGAAAAAGATGGTGGAAACTCAGACTGATAAAAAGGTCAAACGTCTCCGTACAGACAATGGTGGAGAATTTAGGAGTGGTCCATTTCAGAAATTTTGTGAGGATGAAGGCATTGTCAGACACTTCACTGTCAGACATACACCACAACAGAACGGAGTGGCAGAACGCATGAATCGGACTTTGCTGGAGAAAGTTCGGTGTTTGTTATCCAATGCTGGGTTGGGTAAAGAATTTTGGGCTGAGGCTGTGACGTATGCGTGCCATCTCGTTAATCGTCTACCATCTACTGCTATTGATGGAAAAACACCATTAGAGAAATGGTTTGGAAAGCCTGCTGCTGATTATGATTCCTTACATGTGTTTGGTTCCGCTGCATATTATCATGTTAAGGAATCAAAGTTGGATCCCAGAGCAAAGAAAGCTGTGTTCATGGGGATCACCTCTGGTATAAAAGGCTATCGCCTTTGGTGTCCAGAAATAAAGAAAATAATCTTTAGCAGGGATGTCACCTTTGATGAATCTACCGTGTTGGAAAAGGTGAATGCAGAAAAGCAGGATGGTACTCCCAAACAGGTGGAGTTTGAAGAGTTTGTTGTCCCAGCAGATCAAGAAACTCTTGATCATTCTCCTACGGTAGAAGGAGATTTTGAAGAAGAGGAAGTTCAACCCCAAGAACTTCCACAGCAACTTGAATCAATTGCAACTAGTAAGCCAAAGAGGACAATCAGAAAGCCTGCTCACTTTGATGATATGGTGGCTTGTGCATCTGCAATTGCCGCTGATGATGTTCCTACCACTTATATTGAAGCAGTCAAAGGACCAGAGAAAGATAAGTGGAGGATTACCATGAGTGAAGAAATGCAGTCCCTTCATAAGAATCAAACATGGGAACTGGCCAGTCTCCCGAAGGGAAAGAAGGCAATTGGATGTAAATGGGTATTTGCAAAGAAAGATGGATTTCCTAGCCAAGGTGATGTTCGCTACAAAGCCAGATTGGTGGCCAAAGGTTACGCTCAGAAGGAGGGCATTGATTATAATGAGGTGTTTTCTCCAGTTGTAAAACACTCCTCCATTAGAATTTTGTTGGCTTTGGTAGCACAGTTGGATTTTGAACTAGTTCAGTTGGATGTAAAAACTGCATTTTTACATGGAGACTTGGAAGAGGAAATCTATATGACTCAGCCAGAGGGATTCAAAGTTGCTGAAAATGAAAATTTGGTTTGTAAACTTCAAAAATCGTTGTACGGATTGAAGCAATCTCCGAGGCAGTGGTACAAGCGATTTGACAAGTTTATGATGGGAATTGGATACACAAGAAGCAAATACGATCATTGTGTGTATTTGCATAAGCTACAAGATGGATCCTTCATATATCTTCTTCTGTATGTTGATGATATGTTGATTGCCTCCCCGAGTCTAATAGAAATTGAGAAGTTGAAGACTCATTTGAAAAGGGAGTTCGAGATGAAGGATCTAGGTGAGGCGAAGAAGATTCCCGGCATGGAGATTTTCAGAGATAGAAAATTGAGGAGGCTTTGTTTGACTCAGAAACAATATCTGAGTAGGATGTTGAGGCGTTTTGGCATTGATGAAAAGTCAAAACCAGTTAGTACTCCGCTTGCTCCTCATTTTAAGCTTAGCGCCGCTTTGTCACCGAAATCTGATGCAGAACGGGAATACATGTCAAAAGTACCGTATGCAAATGCTGTTGGTAGCTTGATGTATGCTATGGTGTGTACGAGGCCTGATATTTCCCAAGCAGTGGGGGTTGTGAGCAGGTATATGCATGATCCTGGAAAGGAACATTGGTAAGCTGTGAAATGGATTTTGCGATACATCCATGACACAGCTGATGTTGGTTTGATATTTGAGCGGGAGCATAATCAGTATGTAGTCGGATATTGCGATTCAGACTATGCTGGTGATTTAGATAAGCGTAGATCAACTACAGGCTACGTATTTACTCTTGCTAAAGCACCAGTCAGTTGGAAGTCTACCTTACAGTCAACGGTTGCTCTGTCTACTACGGAAGCAGAGTATATGGCAATTTCAGAGGCTGTAAAGGAAGCAATTTGGCTTCAAGGGTTGCTTGGTGAACTGGGAATTGGACAAAAGTATGTGAAAATACATTGTGATAGTCAAAGTGCTATTCATTTAGCAAAGAACCAAGTTTATCATGCAAGGACGAAGCATATTGATGTTCGATATCATTTCATAAGAGAGATACTCGAAGAAGGTGGAGTCAGGATCGAGAAGGTCCATACTACTGAGAATCCTGTTGATATGTTGACAAAAGTTGTGACTGCAATCAAGTTCAAATTTTGTTTGGACTTGATCAACATTGTCAAAGTTTGAAGATTGGTTTTGGTGACCCCGTTTGATGAGGAGATTGAAGATTTTGAAATTCGCCAAGGTGGAGATTTGTTGGAGTGTGGCTCATTTTTGAAAGAGGAAAATATCCCACATAGATAGAATTTGTAAAGGGTGGGCTCATTTGTTGTATAAAAAGAGACCATCTCTTCACTTTGAAAAACATCCCAAATTGCCTAAGTCTTTTAGCAATTTCTTCTTTCTTCCTCTATAGTTTGTAATAGTTTCACTTTAGTCCTTTAGTGAAATATTTTGGTGGGGTCCGAGGATGTAGGCTAAATTAGCCGAACCTCGTTATATTTTGGTGTTCTTTATTTTGTGCTATTCTTCAAGTAGCCATTGTTAGTTATAGTTGTAGTGTTATATTGTGCTATTAAATTTGTCTAGTTAATTCTGTCGAGGAGGTTGGGTTTTAAGTGCGACCGTTGTGACGCCTCCAATCTTTCCTGGGAATTAAATCTAGTGTGGTTTTCTAGTACAATATTTCCCTCGCTATTTCTATATTTGGTGGAATATGACTCTGAGTTCCACAACAGTAGGCGAGTCTGTTATGACAATCCCACCAGAATGCTAATCACATTGAAACTAGTTCAAGGACTATGATACCAATACAAATAGGTTTGAACTTGTGATATAAGATAAAAATCATAGAGCCTGGTAAAAGAAAATACTAATTAAAAGGGACCCGAGTCATGGATCCAAGTACTTGGACCCATTTTATTGTAGTTTTAGTTTTATTTTCAATTATAAATAAATTATGCATGCGTGCCTCTTGTAATTCGTAACTCGAATATCAATAAAAATATTTTAATATCCAGCTATTGATGTAGACAATATTCGATGTATCAAGTAAATATTATATTATGTGGGTAACCATTCTTTCAATATTCTTGTCTAGCTTGTTTAATATCTTGTTGTAAGAAGTAATGAAGAACACAAAAAAAGTATACATAAATGACAAAATGTCAAGTGACAAAGTCAAAGCTATCATTGATTATAAATATTTAGTGACAAGAATTTTTATTGTCACAAGAATAGGCCTCACATGTTTAATAGAGACAAAATTTGTAAAGAAGTTATCACTCTTGATAATTAATGACTAAGAAATTGTTTCACTATTGACACACATTTAGTGACAACAATTACAGTTGTCACTCTATATCTGTTGTCACTAAATTGTCATTATACATGTATTATTAATTGTCAATTAGGGTTGCAAATGAGCCGAGCCCTGCAAATTTTACAGGCTCGAACTCCAGCTTGATCTCATCTTAAAAAATTTGAACTCATCAAGCTCATTGAGCCCATTTCTTTTGAGCTCGTTGCCGAGCTTAAACTCGACTTGTTTGCTCGTTCGAGCTGAACGAACATATATTTTAAATTCTAAAATTTGTATAAAAACTACGCAAAGACAAACGGATAACTATAAGCACTTGGGTCGTTAGCGAGAAAGAGAACTTGGAGAAGAAAATTAAAAAAAAAAATTCTTTACAAAAATATATGCATATAATTATGAATTCCGAAATCAATATATGACAAAATGAACAAATATATTTAGTATGAAAGGAAATAGTTAGATTGTATTAGTTTGACTAAAAAATTATTATAATGAAATTTTTGGATTAAAAAGAACTTTCGTAATTTTTTGGAATATATTATTTCGGAGTTACTTAGTTATTACAATATTATCATATAATTTATTATTACGTATATAAGTAAGATATATATAATAAAAGCATTATTAGTAATACATATATGTATACGAAAATTGACACTTTACAGATTACAAAAAAATTGAATATAATATTAAGTAAACATAAATATACATATATATATATATATATATATTTATATAATATTAGTAAAAGCTCGTGAGCCGGCTCGCTGGATTATGAACACTCAAATGCAAGCTCGAGCTCGATTCATGAATAAGCTCGAGCTCGTGAAGCTCGGATCTAGCTTGAACCAAGCTTTAATCGAGCCAACTTGAAAGGCTCGCGAGCCGGCTCAACTCACCTTACACCCCTATTGTCAATAGTGACAATTTTAACGAAACTCTTGTCACTAAAAATCTTTATTGTGCTATGACAAAAATTAGTGTCGCTCATTATATATATATCTAGCAACAAGTTTAACATTATCACTTCAAGTATTATCAATAATATTAATTTTTGTTGTAGTGACGTTATCTCGGTACATGCAGGAAAGTAATTAAATTATTGGTGGTGTTTATTTATGTTTTGTGTCATTTCTTTTCTTTTAAATATGTTTCTGCCTCTTTAATTTTGTCTTTTTGATTGACCTTTATATTGCTGATGACATCAAGTTTATTTGCACATTGATCGTTCGTCAATATGCTAATCATGATATCTGTCAATTGTATATTCCCAGAGATCGATGGTATGCGCCTGATTAGCTACGCCGTCTGCGGTGGCTGTCGGCGGTAGCAATAGAGACATCAAGAATGGTGATTATTGGTGAGCAGATGTATTAGATTTGCAGATTTTTTGAATCAATCTTCCTCTTGCCATTTTGTGCTCGGAAGATTTGATGACATTACTTGAACTAATCCTGGTGTGCACTTGTATTCTTAGTCAGTCCCAAAACATCTTAATTCATTGATGATCAAGGTACATGTATATATGAGCCCCTCATGTGATTAGGGGAGCTAATAAGAGGGGTAGTCAATTTTTTGGCCCTATAAATTTTTAAATTTTAATAAATTTTTAAATTTTAAACTCTGACCCCTCAAAATCGAAAATTATCAAACTTTTGCCCCTTTGTTAATTATGTATTTGTCTCCCCAACTAAAAATTCTGTCTCCATCCCTAGCTATTAGTGGATAAGATGTTCTTATGTTATGTAAAAAAGTGTATATAATTCCTGTATTCTTAGTTGGTCCTAAAACATCTTAATACACCGATGAATGCCGTGTAAGTGCCTCTCACATGATTAGTGGATATATATATATATATATATATATAGATGGACCAACTACGCGACCAGCAAAAATATATGTGTGTTTTCTACAACATCCAAGCTTCTTTTTACTACAAGATAAAAAATTCAATTATTTTCCTCAATTTTATAACTTTTCATACGAGATAGTAGTGCTTAGCTACAACAAGGATATGTGTATGGTAAAATTTTAATTGAGTCCTACTCCAAATGTTTTTTTAATAAGTGAGTCCTACTCCACATGAATGATTATAATTTATAATTGTCTCAAAATATGGAGAAACCTCTAACAAGAGTCCAACTAATATAAATGTCTTTGTAATTTCAAACATATTTCAATTAATCAAGGTTTAATTACCTAATTGTCCTTGGTCTAAACTCCACCCACATCATCAAATTCACCATGACAATATTATTAAGTAAACCAAATCATGCATGTTTGTCATTTTCCAGAGGCCAATAATTCTAAAAGATGACAAACTCAATTAAGAGGCAATTATATATGGGACTTATTTGTAAGAATTTGCATCATATATCTCATGATAATATATTTAACTAAATTCTAAGAATGCTCAGTTGAGTAGTTAGGCTCTCACATCAAACACTAAAGCGACATTTACTTTCTTATAAGTGATGTTGCAATTATTAGAGATATTAGTAGCAAGTTGGATTTAAATTATCAAAAATGATGCAACAAGTGGTATCATGACATGTCACAATTTGAGAATGTCTGAAATATGGTAAGCATAAAATTTTATTACTAATCAAAAGGCGAAAAATAAAATTTAAAAGTGGTAAAATTTCAGTCCTATCCTTAATTGACCACAAGTATTAGAAATGGGCCTAAAATTGAATTGACTCAGAAAATTACAAGACTCGGCCAGCACTCACACATGCAAGTATATATTTGGTAAAACACTGGGTCCATAAAACAACTATAGAAAATACCTAAAAAAAAAATCATTGGAAAACAAAAAAATCATAAAATTAATTAACGTCCTTGAAGGCCAACACATGTAGAGGTGGATTCGCTTCAACTTCTATTGGTAACAAATCTCTCAAAATGCATTCACTTCTTGTTTTACATCAGAAATTGTAGTAGATATGTAATAAGTAATAACCAAATTTAGGCACTTTCAAATTAATCACGCAATAAATTAATTCATACTTATCATACACTTGTTCTATACTTTAAACATAATAATTATATAATCACAATATAACTAAATTATTGCAACACAAATCAATTAAAATTTCCATGCTAACATCATCAGATCAACAGGTTTGAATGAACCCCCAGTTGTCAGCACAAATTTCTGTCTTTAGCTCTGTCCTCAAAGCATTTATCAAAAAGAAGCTCTGTCCTCAAAGCCAGCATATTCGAAGTTCTCTCTGAAAAAAACCCTTTAATAATCTATGTAGAAAATGGGATATATATATATATATAGAGAGAGAGAGAGAGAGAGAGAGAGAGAGAGAGAGAGAGAGAGTGGTATCTATATATATATGTGTGTGTGTGTTCATATATAGAACTCAGTTCAGGAGTGAAATCTGAATATAATTACTAGTCAGAATCGGCAGAAAGACTTGTCCAGGGTTGGAAATGGAGTGAAAATTATGTATCTTTTAAGGTAGTGGATTTTACTCCATATCCAGTCCTGGCTGAGTCTCTTTCGGCTGCTCCCATTCTTCCTCATTTGGGTATTTTGGGTCACCCTTACCCCTGATATTTCGTCTTGTATTTCATTTTATTATCAACTACTTACGAATATAAATCCATGTTTTTTGTGTGTTTAAGGTAAGATATTATATACATGACATGCACATATCAACTTGGAAGAGGATCCAAACTGATTCAAGTTTACCGAGACTAATTACAAATACACTAGGTAGCCCAAAGGTACATCCTTTTATGGCTTTCTTGTTTCCCTTCATGAACAAAATGTGGGAGCTCTAGTGCATTTTATGTGAGCTACTTTTTGGATTCCTTTTTTCCAATTTGGTATTTCATATCATAGTTTTGTATGTGTTGGTGAGCAAGACTATATTGTTTTCTATTTGAGATCCAGGTTGGGTTCTTGTTTACTCCAAATGTCTAAAATCAAGAATCTCTCAATTTCAGTACAAAAAATTCTTGTTCAGACACTGTTCGTCGATTCAAAATTTTAAATTTGAAAAACATGTTAAATTAAATCTTATAATTATATGGACAATTTAATCTGATAATTGTGTGGACTATTAATAAAATAAATGTGATTTATGGGCTACTAAATAAAGTTAGGCACTTAAAAGTGATCAAATAAAGTTATTGGGTCTTTCAATGTATTATTGAAAGCATGGGCCTCTCCTATGTGTGGAGACTAAAGTGCACTTACTCATTTTATGATGGGCTAAATTAGTGATTGTTAATAACTGCATAAGTTATTAAGGTGTCGTGGTTCCCCGGGTCAGAACGTGAAGTTAGTTTTCTGATTTCCCATCTTCAGAAAACTGCAAGAGTGAAGGGCAAGTTTCTCAAGAGGAGGGCTTATATTCTAGACCTAGAAGAACTATGATCTCAAGCCATGAATTCAGGTATGTTTCTCCTTCATCATTCTAAAATAGTGATTATCATGTGGTTTTAAAGATTTGTGGCAAATTCGAGTTAAAGGCTAACAAAACATATTCGATAATTTAAGGATTTCAACCGAGAAAACATCTTATTTTTTTAATGGTAGGGGTGTAGAGGTGCAGGTTGGGGCAATTTTGCTATTTTTTTGGCATGGGACTTAATTTTTGCCGTTTTGGAGTACTTTAGCTCAATCCCAAACCGACAAGCATCAAATAAGCTCTTTGTGGTCCAATCTGGTTGTGACGATCTTCGCTATTTTCAGTAACTAGTAAACAATACTTGCGTTGCACGTGAATTATATAATTTCGTTAAAATAATTTCTATACATATATATTGTTTAACTTGATAAATCTAAAACTTAAACAATAATTCAACTAATGAATCATTATTTAACAAACTATAATTATTTGAAAAAATAAATAATGATTGGCATAAAAGGCTGGATACATTTAAAAAAAAAAGAAAAGAAAACCTAACATATAATTGAAAATTGAAACTTAAATAATAGTGTAATTAAATAAACTCTTATGTAAATTCATGTTTCACTTACATATTGTCTTGTTAATTTTGATGGATTAAGGGTTTCATTTTTTCTTTTCTCTTATTGAGTTATCTGTGTACTTAAAATAGTCTTTTTTTTATGGTTTAAAAACTGAATACCTGTGTAGTATTTTTTTTTTTTTGTTATTTTTCTATTTTCTAAAATCACCCTAACATGTTTTTTCTCAAAATCATTCGAAGCGTCTCTATTTCAAAAATCAATTTCAATCTCCACAAGTCACAATAGGCTTGCATAGATGATATTTTATTTTTTAGTTTGATTTGGTACTATTGAATGTGTCTTTTTTCATTTATTAAGTTATATTTTATTGATAAAATAAAGAAGAAGTAAAAAACATGTGTGTTGCACGTAAAAAGTTAATGCATAAAATAATAGAAAAAATAATTAAAACATTGATGTGTGTGGGTTTCACACCAATAAGAATATGCAATATAATATATAAAAATATAGTATAAAGCACGAATATAATGTAAATGAACACAAGATGTACGTGGTTCAGTCCAAAATCAGACCTACGTCCACATGGGTAAAGAGTTCGATCCTTTATTCATTGTAGGAGTTGATATTTATACAAGAATTTGACGGGGGGTGTTAAAAAGGGTAAGTCAACTATACTAATTATACATTTGGGAATTGGAATTAATCATAATCTATCTATATTGGGCTATAATCAATCGAGTATAAATGGAAAATATAAAATTACAAACTTGATCTCCGCAGGTCTATATATGGCAAGGTTGGTGATTGATTAGATCTTGTCTCTAGGCTGTCGATAATTAGCGCTGCCCTTCCTGCGCAGGTCGGGTCGTCGGGGCCTCCAGTTAAGCATGTCCGAATATAATATCTTCTAAAAGGATCCAAGTCCATAAAATCATTGGGGTTGGACCCATAAAGTATTGGACTACCCAACTTGGCCTAAAGACGGATTTCTACCCACATCAAACATCATGAGGAATATTTTTTCTTTTCTTAACTTGATAGTTATTATCATATTTTCTTTGTCAATTGCTAGTTCTATTTCTCGAAACATACACTAATCATATTTTTAATAAATATTTTTCTATTATACTGACGACTTAGTTTTTAAAATATTTGGTATAGTGTTAGCCATGTTTGTTTATGTTTCAAAATTATTTTCAATAAATATATATATATGGTACCAAAAAATTTATCAAACACTTTGTAACATCTTATAAGCTCTCAAACAGTTTTATAAGATGTTTTAAAGAGCTTATAAGCTTTGCCAAACACTCTCTTAATCTAGCTAGCCTTCTAAAAATATTAATGTTAGTTCATTGCATGCACTACTATAATAAATGAATCAGTTTGTTCATTGTATATAGTCATAAGTAATTATGTATCTACTTTTTGTTTTTTATCATATTTGGAACTTTGTAAAAATGGTTGATGTGTATATAGTAAACAATTTTTTATATTTCACGATAATATTTTCTAGAATATGCATGTTTTTTTTGATTAATGAGCAACATAAAATTTTGCAATGGACTTTAAATAAATTATATCATATGTTAGAAATTTTGAAGGGAAGAAATGTTGGGTTGTTGGAGACATATCTCAATTTTGCATGCTTTACTTTGTTGACTCTTAACATTTATTTAAAAGACTTAGTTGAAAAGATAAGAACATATTATAAATATGAAAATATATTCCCAACATTATGAGAGTTCACAACAAACATGTAATTGGAATAAGAAAAAAAAATATGAGGATACCTTTTTTTTTTATTACTCCATATAAAATCTCACAAAAATAAACAAATGAGAATTATGTTTATAATTTACCTATTCGTATTTGGTTTTTATTTAACAACAAATTAAAGAGTCATGGAATAACTATTTATATATATATATATATATATATATATTAATAAATTCATTTTATCTATACTCTATAGCATTCTACTAAGAATAAGTTAATTGACGAGCAAATGAGAAATTATTTCAAAAAATCTACAAAAACACATAAGGATTATCTTTAAATGAATTTGGGTTGGTGTCCCACTGACCTTTCTTACATCATTGTACATGGTCCTCCAATAAGAGTTAATAATAAATTAAACGAACGTTAGACTGGATTATTTTACATACTTAACCTTTTCTCAGTTACAAAAGCTACAATTGAGTTCAAAAGGCAGTGCTCCCAATCCCCTTATCTATCTCATATAGTAGTATCATTGATATATAGTCCTTAATATTTTGATATTTATTAAAAGTATCACATAATATAATCCATATGAACTATTTGTGAAATCATAGACTACATATATATAGATATCTTTTATTAAATTAGAAATCCAGTGCCAAACTTCATATACATATGTATAAGAAAAATATGTATTCAAGCAGGAAAGTCAAAAATCTAAATAAGGCAATACTATATCAATACTCTTATATAAAGTATGAGTAATTTTTCATGTTCTGCATTCCCGACATTTTTGTGAAAATTAAAATGATCTTGTTCAAAATAGATAAAAAAAATACTATTTTACAATGCAATAAACAACTTCTTATAGTCCACCACAAGGTTTCCTAAATAACATATTCTTAAATGCGTATTTATGAGTAGTAACATCTTAATCGAGCTGCAGATGATAAAAATAATTAGTCAATAATTCTACAATTATTTAACTCATAAACACTTTTTCTACAAACTTTAGGAGACTGACAACTCAAAATACGTTTTTTGTTTATCATGTATGAATGAATGTGAATCATTAAATATTTACATAGTAAGGTTAAATAGTAGATGAAATGTGCATTATCATTTATTTTGACTTTTAAAGAAGGAGCAACATTGTAAGTTATTTATAGTATTCTTATATATGATATTTAGTAATTTCACCTTAACTTAACTACAAGAATTAGTTTTTCTTAATTAAAAATAAATGTATCAAATAATTTAACTCACTTGTACTCCTTTTAAAATTATAAATCTATAGGGAAGTTCATTCACAAATCGAAAGTAGTTAATGTCCCACGTGGATATACATATGGGGGTTGGGGGGGGGGGGGGGGATTCACAAAAATTCTATAGTCATGAAAACTATAGGATTGTGCCTAATCCAATTAATATGACAAAACTTCAACTTAAAATTGAGTTAATGAGATGATAAAAAAATTTATGAAAGCAGAAAAATGAAAACATACAAATGGATTCAATAATTAACATTTAAATTGAAAAATTTAACTATATTAAGTATTAAGAAGAACATCAATCCATATAATTAGCTATTGAAAGGATTAAAAAGAGTAAAAGGTAAATTAAGCATTTTTTTTCTCATTTGGATCTTTTTGTCACATATGAAAGATAAGATGGATGATATTAACACTCCATGAAGTACTATAGGAGTTCCCATTTTTATTTTTTTATTAAAATATGACAACAATGCTCATAAACTCTAAAAACTCTATAAACTTTACAATTGAATTCCAAAAGTATATATCTTTATGTAATCTAACAAGTATAACATAATAGATATTATCTTTACTACTTTATTTCATTTCAAATAATTACATAAATTAAAAATTAAATAGTTTTAAAACTTTTATATGAAAACCTAAAACATAAGCCCATGATGAATTTTTTGAGCGCTGTACATGCATATAGGTATGTTTATTTCAGTATTAAGCATTTATAAACCAATTGTTTGACAGGCATTATTAAGATGGTGAAAAGATTAAAAACATTATAAGAAGAAAAATTTTATCTTCTAAAAGTCTTGAACAATAGACTTTTACTAACAAATGGACATGCTTGTCAATTGTTTAGAGGTAAATAAAGTGGAGCTCTTATAGTAATGTACAAAACTCCAATATCAATTATATTTCTGATAGATAATTAAGCTACAAAAGTTTTCAATATTATTATGTAAAAGAACATTCACTACAAAAAAAAAAAAAAAAGATTATTGCCTATGTCAATATGTCATGATAAAAAGTTTTTTTGTCATGGTTAAAATCAATAGACCACGGCTTTGGCCGTGGGCCGTGGTATTTGCAAGCATGGCCAGAATATTTACCATGACTTATAGTCATTGTCAATGTTTTGTTCATTGTAAAGACCATGACTTTTAGCCATTGTCAAAAAGTGATAGGTTAACATTTCTTCCACCACACCTAGTTAAAGCTTAAAATAACTAGCATTCTTTTCACCACGGCTAACTTTAGTGTGGTTATATGAAACATCTACCACGACCAAATTAGCCGTGAGACAGCTATAGACCACGATTTTAAGCCATGACATGTATTTTCATTGTCAATACTCAATTTTCTTGTAGTGATTAGATCTAAGTAATTTAACTGAATTATGCAATTTTGTAATCAAATTAGATATGGACCATGTATTATTCGTCAATGAATGTTGTATTTTGTATATTTTGCTTACAAAATGACTATCAAGTTAAATGTCCTTTAATTTTTTTAATAATACAAACATAAAATAATAATTAAGTAATGTTTTTGAATAAATAAAAATATCAATTGATAGTGCATACTTTAGTATCATATTGAATTGTGAATTACCATCGATCAAGTAAAATATTTTATTAACATAATAAAATGTATATATATTAATTTTATTTTATAACTATCAAGTTTTTTACTTCTATATGTCTATGATGTATTGCTAAATGATACAAAATTTTATTTTCATACTGAAAATAAGCAAAAAATGCACTTTGGTCATGAAAGATAGGGGGTCCACACTCAATCACAATTATTATAGACTTTTACATTTAATCTCATATGATAAAATTCTTATGCACAGTGAGTTCTTTGCATAAAAAAATGGACGAAAGTCATTAATCGACTTCTGAAAATTGCTTAAACCCCTTGAGTTATGTAAAACTAACAATTTCTAATTTGAATATAAAAAAAACTACTATAAGATTGGGGAGTTCTGTGTTACTTATATTCAAGATTGAGTCAGATGGAAGAGGTTGTGTTATAGATGGTGGCATGGCAACGCAGTTTGGGAGAGAGGAAAGAGGAGGGCAAGTAGTGATGGTGCTGGATATGGTAGTTGCAGTGCAAGTGGGGAGTGATGAAGGTACATGTCTAGCATGGTGGGCGGGAAATTAGGTTTGGGAAGCAGACTAGGGTGGGATAGGGTAGAGTTGGTGAGGCAACTGATGTTGGGGTGTTTTTTTGCAAAATTTACATTATTCAGGAAGGGCTATGCAACTTTAAGAAGTTAACTAACGAGTTTTGTAATGAGAGAACCAATGTGCTCCAAAATTTCATCATATAATACTAAATGTGAAAGTCTCATAAAGATTGTAACTAAAAGTACACAACTCCCTATCTTATACAAAAATACAATTTTACCTAAACGCAGTAGACCACGAGCAACACGCTTGAATTTTACTAGTTTATCACAAAATCCTCAAATAACTCTAAATTATTATTATTATTTTTTTTGTAGAAAATGTAAATTTCATTAGTCAAAGTAAGAAATGGTATTACATGAAACATAAATAGAATTAAGATATGTGATTATCGAACTTAAATTTATAATAAAAACAAGATCAACAAACATTCACGTATATATATTGAATAATACATTAAAAAGGTAAAAAATCGATTATTAGAAATGATATTGAAGATATCCGAAACATTATTGGATGATAACACCATGAAGGCTAAGGTACCTTCCTAAACTGATGAGATTAAAATCTCAAAAGTATTTTCGATGATATTTTGTAATGAAGATATGATTAGGAGTAAAAAGCACTTTGCACTCTATAAAGTTGGGATTTTGGCATTTTTCATCCTCAAAAATTAAAACACACACTTTGCACCCTCACTTTCATGATATTTGGCAACTTGCACCCCCGATTCATAATTCAGCAAAAATAGTCAACGAGACAAGAGCTTTAGTGATCTTCCCAATATTTCAAGGGTAAATTAGTCAACACATATTTTCTCCCGCCATAATTGTTGCTGAAGACCCACATATGATTTGGTATGATTCATTTTTGCTCTGTAACACATCTCCAGGTAATACCATTTGAAGAGTCCACATCTATTTTTCGCATTGATAAGTTTTATTTATAAGTTGGAATTTATGCAATATAATAGTTAGAATATGAAAATAAATAATCATCACCAAATACAATAGAAAAAAGAAAAATAAATAATATCTTACCCCATGATTTGGGCATTTGTGAAATATTATTCTACCTGAATTATTCTTTTGCCAATTGGTTATTAATGGCAAGACATGCCACAATGACAACGTACAAGTGGAATTTCGTGTCCATAGTGCCAATAGGTTTGTCTATTGCTTGAAGTTTGTGATTCCATTTGTGAATCCGTTTGCTATATTTCTTTAAAAGAAATGGCGTTATGTCAATTTTTAAGTAGAAAATGACGCTTTTTCAACGTTTCTTTGTTTTTGGCAAGAACCTCATGGCGGGAAATAAGGTGTGGAGACATTTTTACCCTCAATCAAAGAGAGCCGATGAGTTCTTTTGCCGAAATATGGATCAGGGGTGCAAGTTGCCAAATATCATAAAAGTCAGGGTGCAAAGTGTGTGTTTTAATTTCTGAGGGTGAAAAGTGCCAAAAACCCAACTTTATAGGGTGCAATATGCTTTTTACTCATATGATTAGCTATAAATATAAACTCGGGAATAATAAATATCATTTGATATATTAAATTAAATATCAAATTTGCAAGGCCAGTCCAAATATGTATAAGTCGATATTACAGACATCATGATGTCGGGTCCACATGGATGAATCATTGGGCAACAATATGAGGTAACCAAGGCGCAAGATGAATGACATATATATATATATATATAAAAGATAATTACACTCACACCCCCTCAATAATTAAGGAATCACACAAACCTTCCTCACTAATTAATAATTACAAACACCCCCCTCAAAAGGTCTATTTGTAAGGTTTACAAGGGGTGCAATTGTAAAGAATCTTTAACATGAGAGGGTGTGTTTGTAATTATCAATTAGTGAAGGGAGATTTGTGTAATTACCCCATCATTGAGGGGGGTGTGAGTGTAATCATCCCTATATATTATGTGGTGTGAAAGTTAAGTCGGGATCAGGGTGGTCAAGTCCTGATAAAAATATTTTGGGAAACACGTTAAGGGTGGACTGGGTCCGACCTATGACATACTTTTCAATAATAGTGATTAGTAGAGGGTTTTAGAGTGATTAGACAATCATCTCATAAATGATATAATTCTTATTAAGAAAAATCACATTTTTTGTCCCACATGTTTGGCCTTTTCAATTTTGATCACATTCGTAACGGAATTCTGATAATGTGTCTTTATAACTCTAAATTCTCACATTTGGTCTCAGAATTTAACAGTCAACTCTGCTATCAACATTTTGATCAATTTTTTTGGGAGATTTTGTGTGTGACATGTAATATTGAATAGAAACATTGTGATGTTGACAATAATCAGTGTGTGAGTGCACTCACACTTGGATTCTCGTCAAAAAAGGTCCAAAATTTTGACTAACGGAGTTGACCGATAAATTTTAGAAAAAAAATTCGGTTGAGACCAAATGTAAGAATTTTTCAAAATTATGAGACATAATGTGAGAATCCCTTAATAAATAGAAGCAAAATTAAAAATGGCCAAACATATGTGGGACCAACAATACAATGTTTCCTTCTTATTATTTATCGGAGACTAGGGGTGCTTAATGGGTATGGGCCTCAAATTCTATTAACTTCTTAATTGATGTATCTAGATAATGGGCTCTGATCTTATTAACTTTAACCCATAATAATAAATCCACATATATATATATATATTATCGATTTATATATATTTAAAAATCTAAATTGCCCTTAATGACATCGTAAATATGGCACGTCAATGACGTCAATATCGTTTTACAATTTCTGATTGATAATAGTGATATAAGAATTGTGACGTAGAAAAGGAATATATTAAGTCTTTGTCCAAGAAATAGTACAAAAATGTTAACATCTTTCACTTTGGGATTTTTTTTTTTTTCTAAAACCTTCAATTTTATCGTTCCTAGTCTTCTTCGAACCTCATCCACGTTGTCCTGATCAAGTTTCATAATTTGCATCTATTAATTTTTTTTCCCGAGCATTCCTATATATAATAAATTAATAATCATGAGGGACGGCAAACAAATCTTAAACATGAAGGCCTTGGGTGAAAAGTGTTGAGATAGCTAGATATTTTGTTAGTTGTTATGAAACAACCCCAAATATTATGAAATATATACAAATATTCTAAAGTAGAAAGATT
Source organism: Buddleja alternifolia (assembly GCA_019426215.1). Taxonomy (NCBI): domain Eukaryota; kingdom Viridiplantae; phylum Streptophyta; class Magnoliopsida; order Lamiales; family Scrophulariaceae; genus Buddleja; species Buddleja alternifolia. Next base: position 44,617,888 of record CM033391.1, on the reverse strand, counting down.
AGAGAATTAAGAAGAGAATTCTTTTTTTGATTTTGGTGTGTCTTAACAATACAACTTCATGTCCTATTTATAGGCACAAAATAGTAGGTACAATTATTTCAAGAGTTGAGTACATAATGGAAAATATGGATTTACAAGTAGTGGAAGAGCAATGATCACCCACTATAACATAAAGAGTAGGAGAAATGATTATCCATCATATCATGTAGTGGAGGATACATGGACATCCATATAATTATTCATAACACTCCCCCTTGGATGTCCATCACTTAAGAATATGCCTCGTTAAAACCTTATTAGGAAAAACCCTGTGGGATAAAAACCTAGTGAAGGAAAAAGAGTACATAATTCTTTCAATACGCAATCAGATGCTGCCTCATTAAAAATCTTACCAGGAAAACCCAGTGGGAAAAAAATCTTGGTTAAGGGAAAAAGAGTGCAGCGCGTATTATCTCCCCCTCATGACAATATCAGTCAAGATCTTTAAGTTTACGCACGCCAATATTGTAAACTAGTTTTTCAAATGTTGCTGTAGGAAGTGCCTTGGTGAACAAATCAGCAAGATTATCTCTGGAACGGATTTGTTGAACATTGATATCACCATTCTTCTGAAGATCGTGAGTAAAAAGAACTTTGGTGAAATATGCTTTGTTCTATCTCCTTTAATGTACCCTTCTTTCAATTGTGCGATACATGCGGAATTATCTTCATATAAGATCGTCGGGATCATTTTTCCAGAAGATAAACCACAAGTCCCTCGAATATGTTGAATTATAGATCTTAACCAAACACATTCTCGACTCGCCTCGTGAATAGCTAAGATTTCTGCATGATTAGATGATGTGGCCGATATAGTTTGTTTCATAGATCGCCATGAAATGGCTGTGCCACCACATGTAAATAAATAGCCCGTTTGTGAACGACCACTATGAGGATCAGACATATATCCAGCATCTGCATATCCAATCAGTTCGAATTTGGGTACATTTGAATAAAACAAGCCCATATCCATTGTTCCTCTAAGATAGCGAAATACCTGCTTTACCCCATTCCAATGCCTTCGCGTAGGAGAAGAACTATATCTTGCTAATAGATTAACAACAAATGCTATATCAGGTCGAGTATGACAAGCAAAATACATTAGTGCACCTATTGCACTTAGATATGGTACTTCAGGACCAAGTAATTCTTCATCATTTTCTCGAGGTCGAAAAGGATCTTTGTTCACATCTAGTGACCTTACGACCATCGGGGTGTTTAATGGATGTGATTTATCCATGTAGAATCGCTTTAACACCTTTGATATATAAGCATCTTGATATACAAAAATTCCGTTCTTTAAATATTCAATTTGCAACCCAAGGCAAAATTTTGTTCTTCCAAAATCTTTCATTTCAAATTCTTTCTTTAAACAATTAACAGTTTTTGAAATCTCTTCAGGAGTTCCAACGATATTTAAATCGTCAACATAAACTGTAATTATAACAAACTCATTTCCAGATCTTTTCATGAAAATACAAGGACAAATTTGATCATTCTTATATCCTTCCTTCAACAAATATTCACTGAGACGATTATACCACATTCGTCCAAATTGTTTCAGTCCATACAATGACTTACTTAATTTAATTGAATAATGTTCTCGAGAACTTGAATTATATGCTTCAGGCATATTAAATCCTTCAGGGATTTTCATATATATATCATTATCAAGCGAGCCATACAAATAGGCTGTAACAACATCCATTAGACGCAAATCAAGTTTTTCATGCACTGCCAGACTTATTATATAACGAAAAGTAGTTGCATCCACCACAGGAGAATAAGTCTCCTCATAATCTATGCCAGGTCGTTGCGAAAACCCTTGGGCAACAAGACGTGCCTTATATCTTACAATTTCACTTTTCTCATTTTGTTTTCGCACAAATACCCATTTGTATCCTACTGGCTTTACATCTTCAGGTGTACGGACTACAGGTCCAAAAACTTTTCGTTTTTCAAGCGAGTTTAACTCTGCCCCCATTGCGTCTTTCCATTTTGGCCAATCATTTCTTTGTCGACATTCATTAACAGACTTTGGTTCTTGATTCTCATTATCATTCATCATATTTAGCGCTACATTATATGCAAATTTATCATCAACGTTGACTTCATTTCGATTCCATCGTTTCCCGTTCATAACATAATCGATTGAGATCTCATTATTTTCACAATTTCAGGTACCTGAGGTTCTTCTGGAACCGAAATATTAGTTATGACTGGGGACTCTTCTGGAGTATTTTATCCTCGATTAGACCATCTTGATTCTTAGCTCCTTTTCTTTTTCGAGGATGACTATCTTGGAACCGATAGGTCTACCACGCTTCAAGCGTGTAGTAGACTCATTACTTTGACCTTCAGGGACAACAATTCTTACTGGAGCATTAACAGCTGTACATGTGACTTAGTCACTTTTTTTAGGTCAGTAAATGCGTCTGGCAGTTGGTTAGCTAAACCTTGCAAGTGAATTATCTTTTGAACTTCCAGTTCACTTTGTTTTGTTCGAGGATCAAGATGAGATAAAGATAATTCATTCCAACTAATTTTCTTTCCAGCTGCTTATTTTCTCCCCCTAATGTTGGGAAATCTGATTCATCAAAATGACAATCAGCAAATCGAGCCGTAAATAAATCTCCAGTCAATGGCTCTAGATACTTTATTATCGATGGAGAATCGAATCCAACATATATTCCCAATTTCCTTTGAGGACCCATCTTAGTGCGTTGTGGTGGAGCAATTGGAACATATACCGCACATCCAAAAATTCTTAGATGGGAAATATTTGGTTCCTGACCAAAAACCAAGTGTAATGGGGAGAACTTATGATAACTTGTTGGCCTTATGCGAATAAGTGCTGCTGCATGCAAAATAGCATGTCCCCAACAAGAAATAGGAAGTTTTGATCTCATAAGTAAAGGTCTTGCAATTAACTGCAGACGCTTAATAAACGATTCTGTTAGACCGTTTTGTGTATGAACATGTGCTACAGGATGTTCAACATCAATTCCAATAGACATACAATAGTCATTGAACGTTTTGGAAGTAAATTCACCCGCATTATCAAGGCGTATCTTCTTAATTGGATAATCAGGAAAATGTGCTCGTAGTCTAATCAATTGAGCAAGCAATCTCGCAAACGCCAGGTTGCGAGTTGATAGCAAAGATACATGTGACCATCTTGTTGATGCATCAATTAAAACCATAAAATATCTAAATGGTCCACACGACGGGTGTATTGGTCCACAAATATCACCTTGAATACGTTCCAAAAACGTAAGAGATTCACTTCCTACTTTTGTTGTTGATGGTCGAATAATCAATTTTCCTTGTGAACAAGCAGCACATGAGAAATCATTCGATTGAAGAATCTGCTGGCTCTTCAATGGATGACCACATGAATTCTCAATTATCTTTCGCATCATAATTGATCCGGGATGGCCCAACCGGTCATGCCAAACAACAAACTTATTTTGATTTGTAAACTTCTGGTTTACGATAACATGTGTTTCAATAGTAGATATATGCGTGTAGTACAAACCAGAAGAAAATGCAGGCAATTTTTCCAATATACATTTATCACCAGATATTGTATTAGTGATGTAAAGATACTCAATATTGTCATCACTTGTTGTCTCAATATGATATCCATTTCGGCGGATATCTTTGAAGCTTAGTAAATTTCTTTGAGACTTGTAGAATATAATGCTTCATCAATATAAAATTGCGTTCCTCCGGGTAACAATATATTAGTTCTGCCGGAGCCTTCAATTAACTTTGTACTACCCGATATAGTACTAACATTGGCTTCTTGCATTACTAAATAAGAAGTATTTTTATTCTTGAGAATGGTGTGAGTTGTGGCACTATCAGCGAGACACATATCTTCATTATTGATGTTGCTGCTGATCGAGTAAATACTCATTCTTTATTGAAACATAAAAAGAAATAAATCAATACCAAACAATATTATTTAATATTAGAAACGACAATCATATGAATAAATTCATGATGATCTTAAAAGGAAAACAACATGCTTAAATATTTATTTATGAATTACTAGAATTAAAACTTAAAAAATTTATTTTTTAACACTTCCATCTCAATCAAGTGATCAATTTTTTCATTAGGATCATCAAAGAAATCAACAACATCTAAATGAGTGTCATCAAAATGGCCATAATCAGAATCGTTTCTTCAAAAACAAATTTGTTTCTATATTCTTTCCTTTCCCATTCAGCGATTCTTGGTAAAGGATAACAAGATATTTAGGCGTACGACAGGTACCTGCCCAATGACCTCTACCACCACAACGATAACATAAATTTTCCACAGATTTGCTATTTTGGCCACCTTTATTTTTCTCGTCATCATTTTTCCACTTCTAGTGGAAAGATGTGTTCTTTGAAATACCACCACGATTTCCATAAGCATGTCCACGACCACGTCCACGTCCACGTCCATGATTTCTTTAATGATTAAAATAGTTATGTGCTGCTACTTTCACTTCAGGGAATGTAGCAGAACTAGTTGGACGGGACTCATGATTAAAATAATTATATATTGCTCAACACATTCACTTCAGGGAATGGAGTATAGTTATTTGCATATATGAATTTATATATTGCTCAATACATTCACTTCAGGGAATGGAGTATAGTTATTTGCATCAAGATGAATTTCAACATCTATTTTTCCTCGTAATATCAAGAGTCACAAAGTCAAGTTTTGCAAGATTCGTCATTATAACACTATCATCAAAGTATAAAATGAATAACATAACAATCATTCAATTTCTTAAAATATTTCAACATGATAGGATTATTCAAAAGAATAATATAATCAAATATATGCACATATACATATGTCTTCTTTCCAAACATCAAGAGAATTATTGCATATTTATATTTTTGTTACATATTGAAATATACGTACCTTTTCTTTACCTTTTCTTCTTGCTTTGTTTTAAAAATCTTGTCTATCAATTTTCTTTACAAACTCATAATAACTCATGAAAATCTCTCAATGGATTTTACATCATACGTTGAGTACCCCATGTATATCTTTAGCCAAATTTCAAAATGATTAACACCTTGAGACAAATCGTGCTGATAACGTGTTATGAAACAACCCCAAATATTATGAAATATATACAAATATTCTAAAGTAGAAAGACTAGAGAATTAAGAAGAGAATTCTTTCTTTGATTTTGGTGTGTCTTAACAATACAACTTCATGTCCTATTTATAGGCACAAAATAGTAGGTACAATTATTTCAAGAGTTGAGTACATAATGGAAAAGATGGATTTACAAGTAGTGGAAGAGCAATGATCACCCACTATAACATAAAGAGGAGGAGAAATGATTATCCATCATATCATGTAGTGGAGGATACATGGACATCCATATAATTATTCATAACATTAGTGATGTTTTTGTAATTTCAGCTTAATTAGTGAGTTAGTTAGTCGGTTAAGCTAGTTGGTTAGCTTAGTAAGTAAGCTTTCATTTTCTATTAGTTAAAAAGTCTACAAATAGACTTTTAGCTTGTACTTTTCATTTTTAAGAAATTAATCACAGAAATCAATCCCCAAAAACTTTTCTCTTCATTTCTTCAGCTCAATGCAGATTTTCATATCGATTAACATGGTATCAAGAATCAATCGATCCATTACTCTCAATCTTTGATTCAAATCGTATCATTTCACCGATTCAATCGAATTCTTCTCTTCGTTTTTGAATCTTTTTCATCATATCTCTGTTCGAGCTTCAATAGTGGCCAACAATGGCGGATTCCAGATCGCGTTCATATCAGGAGCCTTACTTCTGCAAAATTCAGACATGCCAGGCATGATGCTTGTTAATCAAGCCCTAATTGGAGCAACAAACTACATTCCATGGCGTAGGTCCATGGAAATTGCACTATCATGTAAAAATAAGCCAGGTTTTGTGAATGGAAGTATTCCAAGGCCTGAAGAAAGGGATCCAAACCTTGCACAACGGGAGCAGGTAAGAAATATGGATATATCATGGATAATCAGTGCAGTATCTAACGAAATTGCAAAATCAATTTTCCATAGCAACACTGCTGCATTGACGTGGTCTAATTTGCATAGGAGATTCTCTAGTAGCATAAGTTCTAGAGTTTTTGGCTTAGGAAAGTTGATTTCTACATGTAATCAGGAGAGTTTAAGCATTGAAGCATATTATACTAAGCTGAAGCAGTTATGGGATGAGTTAGAAGCAATGACTAGTATGCCTGTTTGCAATGGAAATGCACAATGTGTAGTTTTGATAGCTTGGGAATCTCAATAGGAAGAACAAAGGCTCATGCAATTTTAAATGGGGTTAAACGATTCTTTCAAGCCAGTAAGAGGACAAATTTTGTTGATGAAACCACTACCTAGTATTGATGATGCTTATTTAATGGTCCAATAAGAAGAAAGACAAATGGATGTATCACCACAAATGAGGGCAACACTGTTCTAATGGCTGGACATAGCTCAAACCAGTAGAAGAGTTGGACACCTAGTCATCAAACTCAAGGGAAGAAACCACTGTATTGTGAACACTGTCACAGAACTGGCCATGTGTAAGAGAAGTGCTTCAAACTGCATGGTTTTCCTGCAAATTATAAACCAAAGGTTAAACAGAATAGCCAACACAGTGGTAAACCTATGCACCATGGACATATGGCATAACAAGTTACATCCAATGGTCCAATTCACATGAGTGTAAATGGTTATTATCCCAAAAATGATTATTCCTCTCAGATTTCAGTCACCAATGCCAGTACTTCTCTTCCTCAATCTCCACAACTCACTGCTGATCAGATAACTCGGCTTCTTGGCCTCCTCAATCAGAAACCATCCAACTCTACCCCTGAACCTCAACAACATCTAGCAGGTATAAACTATTGCTTGACTGCTTCTTCTAGTCTTCATACTTGGATAATTGATAGTGGTGCTATTGATCACATCACATATCACTTCACCTTACTACAACACCCACAAACTCTCAATCCCTCAATCAGTACACCTGCCTGATGGCACTTCTGTCCTTGTTACGCACACTGGAACCAATACTATTCATCCTCATATCATCCTTCACAATGTCCTCCATTGTCTGCATACAAGCACAATTTGCTCTCTGTTAGTAAGCTATCTCTTGACTCCAAATGTAACATTTCATTCACTCCCACTGATTGTATCATGCAGGGCCCTTTGCTGATGAAACCTATGGCAATTGGTAGTCAAGTGGTTGGCTTGTATTGCATTTATCAGTCATTTCTTGTCTCTCATAGCTTACTTTTTTCTTCTTTAAATAAAATGTAATATGGCACCACAGATTGAGTCACACTTCTACTGATAAAATCAAACATCTTTCTAAGATCATCTCAAACTTGTCTGATGTAACACACATGGATTGTACTGTATGTCCCCTCACTAAACAATCTAGACTACCATTCAATAAAAGTCATACTTCTATATCTAACTCTTTTGATCTTGTTCATTGTGATGTGTGGGGTCCATATAAATCCTGGACATATAATGGTTTCAAATATTTCTTGACCATTGTTTGTGCCCTCACTTCTACTTACATAATTAACAGACTTCCCTCTTCCATTCTTTCACATAAATCTCCATTTGAAATTATGTACAATCAAGTCCCTTCCTCTACTCACATGAGAGTGTTTGTTTGTCAATGTTTTGCTTCCACCACTGCCCACAATAGAGACAAATTTGCCCTAAGAGCCACCAAGTGCATCTTTCTTGGCTATCCTTCTGGCCAAAAAGGATACAAACTCTACAATCTTTCCACTCATCACACCTTTGTTAGTAGAGATGTCCACTTTAATGAAAATCTATTCCCTTTTTCCCACACTACTTCTTCTTCTGTTCTGCCTTATCCTACTGACAGTATTGAATTTGATTTCTCTTATATTGATTCCACTCCATCTCCTCTTCCCTCTTTACCCACTATCAGTCCTTCTCCTCTTCACTCCTCTCCTCCCCCTAGAACATCTTCTAGGGTTAGAATTCTTCCTAAATGGCAACAAGATTACATTTGTTCTACACACACTGTTCATTCAAGTACTCCATATCCCATGTCTCACTTTCTGTCCTTTAGCTCCACCAGCTCATTGTTATCAATCCCTTGCTTTCAATATTGAAATTCACCTAGAACCTTCTTCTTATTCTCAAGCCTACACCAATCCTAAGTGGAGAGAGGCCATGTAAACAGAGATTAAAGCGCGCGTTAGAGGATAATCAAACCTGGTATATCACTGATTTACCTCATGGGAAACAAAATGTTGGGTGTAAGTGGGTGTATAAAGTTAAATATCAATCTGATGGCACTTTGGAAAGGTATAAAGCTCATTTAGTTGCCAAAGGATACACTCAAACTGGAGGGATTGACTACCATGATACTTTTGCACGTGTGGCCAAAATGACCACTGTTAGAACCCTCTTGGCTCCTACTACTGCCAAGAGCTATTTACTAGCTCAATTAGATGTGAATAATGCTTTCTTACATGGTGATTTGAATGAAGAAGTCTATATGGACTTGCCTTCTGGTTTTGCCATTAAGGGAAGATATACTAAACCAGTTTGCAGGTTGGTTAAATCTCTATATGGGCTCAAACAGGCCTCCAGGAAATGGTTTGCCAAATTCTCCTCCACTTTACTTATTGCTGGATTCAGTCAATCCAAGTGTGATCACTCCTTATTCACCAAAGTTGATGGCACTAATTTTACTGCCCTACTTGTGTATGTTGATGATGTGGTAATAACTAGCACTAATCACAAAATCATAGCTGATTTGAAGCAGTTTTTAGATGAGCGGTTCAAAATCAAAGATCTAAGCTCAAGTATTTTTTGGGGCTTGAGATACTTAGAACAACAAATGGGGTGTTCTTGAATTAGAGAAAATATGCACAAGATATTTTATGTGATGCTGGATTATCAGGGTCAAAGCCAAGTATCATTCCAATGGAACAAAATCACAAGTTGAATAACACTGATGGTGTTGAATTAGTTGATCCATCTCTTTATAGAAGATTGGTTGGTAGATTAATCTATCTTACAATCACAAGGCCTGATTTGGCTTATCCTGTCCATATACTAAGTCAGTTCATGGCAAAACCAAGGCTCCCACACCTACACATGGCTTACAAAGTCCTAAGATATATCAAGGGAACTTTAGGACAAGGCTTACTATTTCCAGCAGATCAAGAACTCAAGTTAAGTGCTTTTTGTGATGCTGACTAAGCATCTTGCCCTATGACTAGAAGATCTATTTCAGGTTATTGCATTAAGCTTGGTGAAGCTCTCATCTCTTGGAAGACCAAGAAACAAAACACCGTTTCAAGGTCTTTAGCTAAGTCTGAATACAAATCAATGGCATCTGTATGTTGTGAGTTGACATGGTTGCTGAATTTGTTGAATGAGTTGCAAGTACATGGGTTGACACCAGTTCCACTAGCTTGTGATAGTCAAGCTGCATTGCATATTGCTTGTAACCCAGTTTACCATGAAAGAACCAAGCACATTGAGCTTGATTGTCATCTAGTTAGGGAGAAGCTGCAAGAGGGGATAATTGATCCAAGCTACACAACTACCAAGCTTCAAGTTGCTGATTTGTTCTCAAAGAGTCTTGAAAAATCTCAATTGGATTTTTTTCTTAGCAAGTTGGGTATTTGTAATATGTTACAAACTCTATCTTGAGGGAGGATGTTGAGATAGCTAGATATTTTGTTAGTGGTGTTTTTGTAATTTCAGCTTAATTAGTGAGTTAGTTAGTCGGTTAAGTTAGTTGGTTAGCTTAGTAAGCTTTCCTTTTCTGTTAGTTAAAAAGTTTATAAATAGCTTTTAGCTAGTACTTTTCATTTTTAAGAATTTAATCACAGAAATCAATCTCCAAAACTTTTCTCTTCATTTCTTTAGCTCAATGCAGATTTTCATATCGATTAACAAAGAGTCAAATATGGCTATACATTTCAATGAATATCGAATTAATTAACGACGCACTTGTTGGGGAAACTCCCTCAAATGATCAAGAACGAAAAATCTGCAATTAAGAAAAATGAAATGGGCTATGCGTATCACTTAAGATACTGTCTTAAGAACAACAATTTCCCCACTATGCAGATGCTTCTCGGGAAATAGAATTGTTCCCAGGATACAAGCCCAAACACAAAATTTTATTTTATAGACTGCACTCTATGAATAGATATACCAATCACCCTTTTGTGGATTATAAAATGAAAGGAAATTTAAAGAAAATTAAGAGAAGTTTTTCGGCAGAATGTTAAGTTAGGCTATGAGAAATGTTTGTAATGTAGGAATGAGCGGAAAAGGTAAGATGTGCAGATACGAAACTGATATATATATATAGGTAAATGAGAGGAGAGAGACAGTAATTACTTTCTTAATCTTTTTCACTTGGGGTCTTATATATATATATATATAGCCACACTTTCAAACCGGTGACCAGAAATAATGAAAAAGAAATAGCTATTGGAAAAGTTGTTTTGCTGTCAAGAGTTACATTACATTTCCAAAGAGCCACAAGTATCTCAACCGCTGTCTTCCAACGGCGAAATTACAAAGTAATTTAAACTTATCAACGGCTAATTTTATTATTTAATTAATTAAGAATTATATAACTTATTTTGAAAATAAATAATTCCAACAATCCCTCGGCATTTTCAAAATAAACTAAGATAAAATAAATAAATTCAAACACTTTAATCCACAATAAAATATGGTGTAATCAATAGGTGGAGAACCCTTGAACCTAAAGATTGAACTAAATAAATCAGGTTCTTCGACTAAAAGGATTAAACCTTGATCTTGTCAAGGAGTTCTCTGAAATATTTTAGTTCCACCATATCCAGGTGATGGTCACACAAAAGCCGCACGTTAAAGGTCATGTGCTAATCCTGTGCTAATGAGCGTTTTAGGATTTCACCAGGAAAAATCCATCGGATGCGACCCTGACATCCTACACTCACGTAGGCAAGCTTATAAAGAGTGCTTTCACTTACTCCAACTTAAATAAGTCTATAAGCAAGTTAAAGACATAATGTCCAACCCTCCAAATTTTTTGAAAGATTACAGTACATCACCTCATAGAAATAGGATTTATCTCATAATATAATTGATGTACTCGGAAAGTACCCAAGTTTCCTTTCCAATGGATTCACCTAAAGTTAAAGTTCCCTTGAACTTTAAAAAAGATATTATACAAATATCGTAATTAAAGTAGGCTACAACTTTGGCTATCCCTACTTACACTGGTATTAATCCCATTTCCCTCGAGGTCTTAAAAATTCTTTCTCCAGAAAGCGCTTTAGTAAGCAGATCCGCTAGCATCTCATTAGTCGGCAAATATTCTAGCACGACTTTTCCTTTCTTCACTAGTTTTCGTATATAGTGATATTGTCTAGATATGTGTTTAGACTTACTTGTGAATCTCTTATTTTTCGCCAAGTGGATAGCTGCTTTGTTATCACAATACATAGTAACGGGTTGAATTGGGCCTTATGAACGGTATATGCCATAGGAATCTTCTCATCCAAACTATATCCTTACCCACGAGTGACATAGTCACATACTCAGATTCCATCGAGGACATGGCTATACAGGTCTTTTTCTTTGATGAGCAAGCCACCGCACCGCCACCGAGTGTAAACAACCATCCCCCAGTTGACTTTGAGTCAACCTTTCCAGAAGCCCAATCTGCATCACTATAACATTCCAAAGAAGTACCAATTCCACAATATTGCAAAGAATAATTAATTGTGCATTTCAAGTATCTTAAAAGTCTATCTATTTCTTGCCAATGCTCATAATTAGGATTGTGCGTGAACCTACTAAATTTTCCAACCGCGAAGGCTATATCCGGCCTTGTGCAGTTCATCAAATACATTAAACTTCCTATAATTATTGCATATTCCACTTGTGCAATAGGTTCACCATCATTAGGAACAAGTTTATGATGAGGATCTAAAGGTGTATTACTAGCATTGCAATCATATCTATTAAATTTTTTCAATATTTTTTCAACGTAATGGTATTGTGACAAAATAATTTTACCATTGTCTCTAGTAACCTTTATACCCAAAATCACATCAACAGGCCCCATATCTTTAACCTCAAAAACATGAGCAATATAATTCTTAGTTTCATTTATCAATTCTATACTTGAAGAAAATATTAATAAATCATCAACATAAAGAGTAATTGCTACACATGAATTCGCATCTCCTTTAGTGAAAACACAATCATCAACTTTATTACTTTTAAAGCCAAACTTCTTAATTTCGTCTCTAAATTTCTTATTCCATTGTCTCGGAGCTTGTTTAAGTCCATATAAAGATTTATTAAGTTTACATACTTTATCCTCGGACCCTTTTACTACATATCCTTTAGGTTGTTCAATATATATCTCTTCATCTAAGTCTCCATTTAAAAAAGCTGTTTTGGCATCCATTTGATGTACCTCTAAATTATATATTGAGGCTATCGCAAACATAATTCTAATGGAAGTCAACTTCGTAACCGGAGAAAATGTCTCAAAATAATCTACTCCTTCTTTTTGTTTAAAACCTTTTACTACTAATCTAGCCTTATACTTATCGACTGAACCATGAGTTCTTAGTTTCTTTTTCAATACCCATTTACTACCCAATGTCTTGGTATTAGGAGGCAAACTTGTTAGAGTCCAAGTATTTTTATCTATTATTGACTTAATTTCATCATCCATGGCTACTTTCCAATCATTAGCATTGGGTAGAGACATGGCTTCTTTAAAGTCTCTAGGATCTTCTACATTATATGTAAACATTCCAGGTCCAAAATCTTTTTCTATCTTCTTTCTTTTACTTCTTCTTAAACTTGGTTCACTAGATTCAATATTATCAAGAGACGCATTATTATCATGATTTTCTCCCTCTAAATCCTTAATGAGAAACTCGTCATTATTTTTATTTTGTAAAAGTGAATCAGTCAATCCTTTATCTATCTCAAACGAGTTGGCATCTTTAATTGTTTTGTCTTCGAAAAATTCAGCCGAGATAGTCTCAAAAGCAACATTATTCTTTAAATCTAAGAATCTATACGCTTTACTATTACTAGCATAACCAATAAAAACCGATTTAATTCCTTTAGGGCCAATTTTATTTCTACTAAAGGAAGTATCTAAAGCATAAGCAAGACATCCCCATGTTCTCAAATATTCTAAATTAGGAGACCTATTTTTCCATAATTCATATGGAGTTTTATCAAACCCTTTATGTAATATTCTATTATTAATATAATTAGCAGATAATAAAGCTTCACCCCAAAGATTAGTTGGCAAATGTGAACTTAACAACATAGTATTAACCATATCTAATAAAGTTCTATTTTGACGTTCCGCCACACCGTTTTGTTGAGGGATTCTAGGTGCACTAGTTTGATGTACAAAGCCATTTTCTTCACAATATTTATCAAACTCATTTGAAGAATATTCACCTCCCCTGTCACTTCTTAATATTTTTATTTTTTCACCTGATTGATTTTCTACTTGTGATTTGTAAATTTTAAAAGCATCAAAAACTTCATTTTTAGATCTAAGTAAGTAAACATAGGTAAACTTAGAATAATCATCAATAAAAGTTACAAAATATCTTTTACCCCCTCTAGTTTCAATTCTTTATTATCACAAACATCGGTGTGTATTAATTCTAATATACTCGAATTTCGATTAACAGTTTTAAAAGGCTTTCTAGTTAATTGTTAATTTTGCTTGAGCACAAAATTCACATTTTATGGAGTCATTAATATTGTGCCTCGAAATTAAATTATTTTGAGTCATTCAATTAATTACTTTATTACTAATATGTCCTAATCGATAATGCCAAATATTATTCAAGTCACAAACATAAGAAGAATGCATAATATTTTCATTAATAGTGCTCAAAAGATACATCTTGTCCTTAGCATAACCTTTACCGATAAAAGTCCCGTTTTTTGTTAGGATCATTTTATCGGTCTCAAATACAACTTTAATTCCATGATGGCTTAATAAGAAAACCGAAATAAGGCTCTTTCTTATGCCTGGTACATAAAGCACATTTCTCAATGTAAGAATTTTTCTGGAAGACAATTCCAAATCGACGGTACCGCAACCTACTATTTTGCTTGTTGCAGAATTTCCCATGAAAAGCTTATTATCATCCTCCACTTTTTTATAAGTCTTGAAGACATTTTTATGTGGTGTGACATGACATGTAGCCCCTGAATCCACCCACCATCCTTCATTAGAATCCACCATAAAAGTCTCGGAAATCATAGCGATAATTTTCTCCTCTTCAACATTGTGACTTTCATTGTTTACCTTTTGTCCTTTTCGAAAACGACATTGTGCAGCCTTATGGTTAGTTTTCCCACAAACAAAACAAGGACGACTCTTTTTAAAACTTTGTTTAGAAAAATTTCCTTTCTTAAAATTATTACCAGATTTGAAATGAGCATTTTTCTTTTTCTTGAAAGCCATCTTAGAACCATCATAAAAATTATTGCTAGGAGTAGATGTATCAACAACATGCACTTTATTAAAATTGGAACCGCTTACCCGATTTTGATCTTCCTCAATTTTGTCACGCACTCGGGCTTGCTCCTCAATTTGTAAATGTCGAAGGATTTCCTCCAATGTTTGACTCTCTCGCTTGTGCTTTAACATTTTTTGATAGTCTTTCCATGAAGACGACAACTTACCAATGATAGTAGAAACTTGAAAATTTTCGGTCATTGGTTCTCCAATCGCCGCAATTTCTTGAGCAATTCGAACCATTTCTTGAACTTGCTCGATAATTGATTTATCATCCACCATTCTAAATTCCACGTACTTGTTAATTAAATACGCTCTATGACCCGCATCTTCCGTTGTATTTCTCGCAAGAAGTGCTGTCCATAGTTGTAACGCCGTCGAGTGATGCCAAAACACATCAAAGAGACTATTGGACATTGCTCCAAGAATCAACCCTCTACATACATAATCGTCTTCCAACCATTTAATTTGCTCTTGAGAGTATGAACCATCCTCCATGCCAGTTTGTGGATATGGCATTTGAAGCACATATGCAACTTTTTACATAGTGAGCATAAAGTGGATACGTTGTAACCAACGGTTAAAACTCGGGCCATCAAATCGCTCCAACTGTTCAACTTCTTGTGAAGGCATCTTGATCATCACCGGAGTGGTCATCTTGAAGATTGTTGTTCTTAAATTGTTGGGGAAACACCTTCAAATGATCAAGAACGAAAAATCTGCAATTAAGAAAAATGAAATGGGCTATGCGTATCACTTAAGATACTGTCTTAAGAACAACAATTTCCCCACTATGCAGATGCTTCTCAGGAAATAGAATTGTTCCCAGGATACAAGCCCAAACACAAAATTCTATTCTATAGACTGCACTCTATGAATAGATATACCAATCACCCTTTTGTGGATTATGAAATGAAAGGAAATTTAAAGAAAATTAAGAGAAGTTTTTCGGCAGAATGTTAAGTTAGGCTATAAGAAATGTTTGTAATGTTTCAGATGTAGGAATGAGCGGAAAAGGTAAGATGTGTAGATACGAAATTGATATATATATATAGGTAAATGAGAGGAGAGAGACAGTAATTACTTTCTTAATCTTTTTCACTTGGGGTCTTATATATATATATATAGCCACACTTTCAAACCGATGACCAGAAATAATGAAAAAGAAATAGCTATTGGAAAAGTTGTTTTGCTGTCAAGAGTTACATTACATTTCCAAAGAGCCACAAGTATCTCAACCGCTGTCTTCCAACGGCGAAATTACAAAGTAATTTAAACTTATCAACGGCTAATTTTATTATTTAATTAATTAAGAATTATATAACTTATTTTGAAAATAAATAATTCCAACAGCTCTCAAGTTGGCTTTCGATTGGATAGGTTAACTAAGAGAAGAAGATTGAGTTGATAGGCCTACAGGGCTGGATATTGAGCAAATTGGTAGCTGGTTAAATTAGAAAAGAGTGCGTAAAAGAGCGACGGAATCAATCAAGTACTTGGAGTGAATCATATGAGCTTCAACGATCTCTCGATCGAGGAGTGCTAGAGAGGGAAGTCATGCTGCAAAGGGAACTTCGAGAGACTAAGGGGAAGGAAGCTGAGATTGAAGATGGAAATCTGCGTTTGAGATGGAGATTAACTATTAATGACGAAGGTGATTTATGAGTTGATCATGTAAATATATAGTTGGGATGTAAATAGAGACTATTGCACTCGGTTCATTGAAAAATGAGCTACTGTTTAGTTATAAACACTCAATAATGTCTTCAAGTTAGGGTATGTATGTATGTATGTATTTAATTTGTGAAAAATCTTTTAGGTGCAAAGTGGGCTAATTAATAATTATGCAGTTAATTAAGTCATCTAACCAAATCAAACTATAATTGATTTCCAAAAGTTACGTAGACTTGATATATTAGACATCACACCGAATTTTATATTTTAAAATTATGTTCATCTCCTATTTCATACATTTATATGCATATTAAATATATAAGATCCTCAACACTTGTATATTCAAGGAAAAAATTTATATAAGTGACTTGAGTATAAGTCAACAGAATAGGAACACAATATGAAATAGCGGATCGGACGAACTAGCCATCCATATCTCTCTCATGTACGTGTGCGCGCGTGCACGCATATATATATATATATATATATGTGTGTGTTACTAAAACACTCTTACAATAAATTTTTATATTCAAATAACTCATTATAATATTTTTTAATTCATAAAACCCATTCCACAAAAAATTTGTTCAAAAAGACCAAAAATTTGGGGTTAAATAAATTTATGGACTGAATTGTCCTTAGTTTTATGGATTAAGAATTAATCAATTTTATTTCTGTATAGGAATTTATTATTTAAAACTTTTATATTGATATCTAGTATTAATAATGATTTTAATTAATTTCAATTTTTTAAATATTTTAATTTTCTAGATTTTCTTAAAAAAGGTATTTTTAGATAGAAAATGCAAAAATAAATTTTATAAAGATATTATAATATTTAAGATACAAGTAAAATTTATATTATACAAATTATCAGTTTTAAAAAATGCGAAACAAAAAGACTTCGATGAAAAAAATCAATTGATTAATTTTTAAATTAAAAAATTAAGAGTAATTATATTTAGTCCAAAATATTATTAATCTTAACATTTGGATTTTCAAATAAAAAGATTGTAGAGTAAGCATTTGAGATTGAACAATATTTTTATGAATTCTTTTGGATATAAAGATATACTTTGGAGCTTTCTTTAGTAACTCTCCCTAAATATAATTACACGTGACAATTTAACAGTTGCTCAGGTTGAATTTTACCGCAAGATTATATGGCAAGCTAGTGTTGTAATACTTGTTCTTGGATTTTCCTTTTTTTGGTAATACTTGTTCTTGGATTAGTTAATATACACTAATCACAAACAATTTTAATTTATTTGTGAATTGTCATGTAAATAGTTAAAATTTGACCGAAAAATAAAACGGCAAGAGCCTGAATTTTTCCTACAGGCTTGATCAATTAAAAATGAATCTATTTCACATTGAAGTTAGGTTCTTAATTAATGTAGCATTCAATATTTAATAATACTAACTAAATTCATTTATTTCAAGTGCTATTTCCATAATTCCATTAGCTACCTTCTAGAGTTAGATGCTCTCTTCTAAAATCCATAAATCAACCCAATGGCAAAATAGTTGTACACAAAAATCTCCTCAACTATGTGAATATCTAATTATTTTCTGTTAAATAAATTGTATATAGAACCAAAACTAAGTACTATCTTTATATCCAATAACAGACCAAGCCTGAAATTTTGCAGGTCAAATATATAGTAGGGTGAAAGATACGTAATTCACCCAAATTTGAATGTTTTGCCACATTACCCCTAAAACTCACTTATATCACCTCAAATTTAGTATAACATTTTTCTTATATAAAACAGATCAAAACGGTTTCTACAAGACTACAAGATTTCTTTTCTTCATCCAATAATTTGATGAGTACATGCTCAACCTGCATGCATGCATACACATACATATACACATTATATATATAGATATATTTATTTATATATGTATATATGCATGCATATAGATCGGTATATATATATATATATATATATATATATATATTTATATCTGCATCTAGAAACATTCTGTTTATATATGCAGATGCAAGATCCTATATATTTATAGTTAGAGAAAATTAAAATCATCATCATGAGAAAAAAAGTTAAAATATGAATATATATATATATAAAGTGAATTAAGTAGAGTTTCCAATTGATAAGAAATCTATGAAAGGTAGAGAATTAGCTTTGCTTTGATCATTAATATGATGATCATCAGCTGCTTCCTGCTGCTCCACTTCCTCTTCTTCATAGTAATAATCTTTCCTAACTGCATGATCTATCACTTCACTTCTATTTGAATTTGTATTCAATTGGAGAAAGTCATAGAACGCCACTGCTTTACTTCTTTCTGCATATCAGAAAATTATTATTAATGGTCATGACATATATATTCAGCAAAACACAAAAATAAGAAACAAATATATATCATGAAAATAGTGTCATCTTTTTCTAGGGTAGACCGGGCTTGCTCGTGACGAAGTGGTACTAAACATGAGCAACACTTATGTGTGCTCGAGTTAGGAAACTCGTGTTGATTGGGTGGGGGAGAATGCAACACTCCGTAACATATTAGTTGGAGAATGATTCTTGTACTAACTAATAAATATATATATATATATATATATATATGTATGTATGTATAAAGGAGTAAACATTCCCCTAATTAATAATCGATATTCTAGGAATGAAATGCTCCGACGACACTTTTAGATGCAAAATGCGATCTTCTATTGCAATTCATATTGCATCTACTATTGCAAGAGTATTGGATGAATCACACGTGTAATTATTGAATTTTTATTGCACACGTGTATCGAGAAGATATGCAATAGAAGATCATATTTGAGTTAGATGTGGACTAGATTATGCAATCAAATAAAATGAAGTAAAATCAAGTTTGTGAAAATGGTTTCCCTAATATTCTCATTAAATTTCTAAAGCGAAATAAATTTTGGTACTTGTAAATTTTACTTTTAAGTTATTTAAAATTTTGAAAAAATAAGTAAAATGTAAAATGTCTTTGTAATAATGGAGTATTATATATAGTCTAAGGATTTCCTTTGTAATTTCATTACCTTCATCCATCTTCATATGATCAATCCCTTTATCATGAGAATATTGAAGCTCCTTTGACCAATGTAGTAGTTGATAATTATGTGTTATAAGAGGGTAATCATATATTTGAGGACATTTCTCCACAAGAGGGCTAAATCTTGCTGCTGAGGTACTATTAATATCATGTAGCTTTGATGAGTTCGATTCTTCTGAAGCTCGTTTTGCGTAAATTTTCGACCTTTCTCTGCATTTTCGAGCCATGATAACATGCCAATGATTCTTGACAGCATTATCAGTTCTTCCTGGAAAAAGTCTAGCAATTATAGCCCACCGGTTACCGTGAATCCGGTGACAAGCCAGAAGGCGCTCTTCTTCCTCCTCTGTGAAAGGGCTGCGGTTGATTCTTGGGTCCAATTGATTGAACCATCTCAGCCTGCAACTCTTCCCTGTGTCAAAGATATTAATTTCTGAACAATTCATTAATATATCTAATTTCATGCAGTTGAAAAGATAATAATTCATTTCCTTTGCATGAATTTAAGTACTTTTTACTTAACTTTAATTATTAGAATATATCATGTATTATCTCCATAGCATTTATAGGAAATTGTAGTTATTATTATTATCACCATCTTAAGACGAAATTGAGTGTTGATTCGTAATTAAGACTTAATAAAGAATCAAGCTATCGGAATAAAATTGAAAGAATAATCACACCGGGCGGGGGGGGGGATTGCATTTTTGGTACGATACAGGGGAGCGCACGTTTTTTTCATGCAATAAAGATGATTTTACTGGTTTTAGTATTATAGAAAAGTTCGATTTTTGGCAATTTGAGTACCAATCACGCCGAAAGATTTCAAATCTGCCGAAAAATATATTGAAAAATAAGACTAATGATTTTGATTCAATAATTGAAAGGGCTGAAATTCTATTTGCTCAATAATATTAATTCGAATCCTTTATTTCAATTTGTCAATGATACAAACCCTAAAAGCGTGCATGTAACAGAGTTTAATCCTCTGTTCCAATTTGTTCATCATCTCTTGTTATCCCTTTTTTGTGTGTGTGAGAGATGTGTATATATATATATATAGTATAGTTAGAAGATACATATCCATGGAGTTTTCAATATATCACCTGATCTACCATGTAGCTTTTCAGCTATGGCATTCCAGTTATGAGGTCCATATCTGTCAACTAATTCCCGCAGCTTTTCGTCCTCCGCCGGCCTCCAATGACCTCTACTGCACATCTGGTCAAGCTATTGATCTGACAAAATAAAAACAAATATATATATATATATACACACAAATATATGTATGTATATATGAGCTAAGAAGAAAACTTCTCCTCAAGAAACCCTAACTCCAAAAATCCTCCTCTTTTCTTCCTCTTCCGCGAAAAGTTAAACCGCTCATAAACTCAAAAGGGTTTTTGCAGAAAATTTATAAAGAAAGCTTCAAACTTAGAGAAAATTAAAATATAAGTGGGGAGGTTAGAGAAGAAGATCAGATATAAAGGAATATCAAGAAAATATATAAGGATGAGAGAGATTGAACTAATTAGATAAAGAAGTGTTTTCTGTTAAGGGGGTGGGAAGATTTGGACAGAACAATACCACCAATTGATGCAACATCTAGGCTAACAAACCACTTACATATACAAAGCTACTGTGTGTTGTGTGTGTATGTATATATAATATATACATACATATATTATATCTAATTGTTTTTCTCTCTCTAGATTATGAGAGAGAAAGATGCAAAGGTTGCTTGGTGGGGTAATTAAATATCGTTCTCCTATCAACATCTTTGCAAAATTCTAACCTACAACACCCACCTAGCAGTTTGTCTTCCCTTCTAACTGCATGCAACATATATGGTTGAAATATTAAAGAACAAATTTGTGTGCACCAAGCTTGTTACGATGATTACACTTGTGTTAATTGATCTTAATTATTCTAACCTAAATGAAAACTAACTGGTAAACCCTAATGATGATCGAATGAATGCATGCCTAATGATTTAAATATTGTTATGGTTATATTATTAACACATCTAATCCACTATTCCAAAATATTTTTTCATCTCATATATGCATAACACATGTATAAAATCTACGTCAACTATATATCAAAGAAAAATATATTTTATAATGTGCATATAAAATAAATTACGAGATGAAATATTAATTTGAAATTGATGATCTAGACTAGGTTATCTATGTGCATATTTATTTATTTAATTAATTTTAGGATATTGGACTATAATAATAATAATAAGTGCATAATGAGGAGCTAAGAAAAGTTCGGTATTGTTTGTTAGATAATAATTAGCGAAGAAGTACGTGAGGGGTTTTAGGTCTTGATCAGCTTTTCAGACCTAACTGAAAATTGGCCTAAAATCTAAAAATGCACATGGAGGCTCAAATTGCTTTTTGGTTAAACTGCCAATTTCAGTCAAAATTACATGCTAGATCTTTTATATTTTGAACAAAATTATATTTTTCGTGCTATAGGGGTGACATTTTTGGGACGATTAACTTAAAGGTGACACTTTTAGCCCATTAACTTTTTAATTTTGCATAATTTTAGTTTAGAAGTGATACAAAAATCAAATATCGTCAAGATTAGTAACTAATTGAATTTTTAATTAATTTGAATATATCCTGATGCAATAATTTCTCAAGCACAAATAAAACACCGAATTAATTAACTACTATAATTAGTAACTAAATAGTGAAAATTTAAAGACTAGTAATCCTTAATGGGAAATTTTAATCTGCTCCCGGCTCGGCCAAACCCATGTGTATTTTATAAAATAACTTATTAATTATATGATAAGTGTAATACACTCTCCTTGTAAAATACACTTGAGTTCAGCTAAGTTGGGACTGGACTAAAATTTCCTATCATTAATCAAGAAAAGTTCAATTTATAAGGGTAAGTCATAACGAATTTTCTTCTCTGTTGTTGACTTGTCATACCTATAAATAGTTATAAATGTATAAAGAGAGAACTCTAAACTGGTTCTCAACATCCAAAAACTACCTAAGGAAACTTTTCTTGGTGGGACATTAGAAATGTTTTGACCGTTGGCCTACCTTTCTTCCATTTTATTACATATTTTATTATTTGATTAATCAATATATATTCATTGAGAATGCTTGCTCAAAGCCTAATTCACCCACCATTTGTACTAAGGAAAGCACAACTCCTTTAGCGATTGGTATGTGGTCCATTTTTCTACAACTAATAGTTAAAAGGGTCGTTTTGTTTGCAGGAGTACTTTAGGACCCGGTGTTCCGCAATCATAACTATTTATACGATGAAATTTATTTGGAATCTATTAAATACGAATAATTATGATTAATATCTAGAGTTTTGGGGCTTTGTAAGATGTATATATATGCATACGCGGTATTCAAGATAGTCATACAATTTTTAAGCCACTTTTTTGGAAATATATTATAGCTATATTCTGTGGGCAGAATTCTAATTTTAGTCTCATAAGATCTCACCATTCTAGTTTTAGTCACACGCTTAATGAGATTTTAAAAAACGTCCCAATAATTTGAAAAAATTGTAATGTTAGTTTTTTTTAAAACAATATTAGTCTCATACTTTTTTTTGTATTTAAAAAATTGCACTTTGCCCCCTGAACTATACAGGATGTATTAAACACCCCCTAAACAAATATTATTGTGCACTTACCCGCTAAATAATTAAGTGAAATAAAAATATGTTTACGGGGTTGAGTAAAAAAAATGTTTAGGGGGTATTTAATACATCTTGTATAGTTCATGGGACAAAATGCAATTTTTAAGATGTAAAATAAAGTATGGGACTAACTTTGTTTAAGAAAAGGACAAACATTACAACTTTTGCATCCCGTAAAACGTGGGACTAAAATGAGAATGACAAGATCATATAAGACTAAAATTAAAATTTTGCCACATACCGTGCATAAGTAACCTCAAATATGAGATAAAACTAGGGGGTGTGAATAACCAAGATATATATAAACAATATGTTTAACCATGATAGAGATAAACATATTGTTTAAACATATTGTTTGCGAGAGAATGAACATATTGTTTACAAGTATATCATCGCAACGAGTTCGCGCTCCATGGTTAACTTGTAGTTACCGTACACTTAGAGAACGTTTCTTGTATTGTACATTTTGTTATTTTATTTTCTAGGAACTCGTTAATTTAAAAAAAAATACTTCAAAAAGGTTTTAAAATCCACGCTATATTAATGCAAAAATGTCTGTATAATTAAACATTACACTGGATCAAGCTAATTCTTAAAATAAAAAATTGATGATTTCTTGAACATATATATAGGAGATTGATATTCGCACTCCTCTTTTTGATATTCACACTTCACCTAATTTTATATCTTCATTCTTTTACCAGTAGACCCTTTTATTTATTAAACAATACTTGACTTAATTTATTTGATGGACAAATAACCTTTCCATCATTATCTGGAATTCTAGTATTAAGAATGTGAATAGTTTTTTTGTTAAAATAATATTAAAGAAATGTTTTTTAAAATATATTTAAAAAAAATTTAACACCTTGAAGACAATACCATTCAAGCCGTTTTCATCTCTTTATTTTTTATATTTTATTTTTTCAGAATTTGTAAAACCAACACTGTTTTATTTACGATACAAATATAAAATTCATGAAGACGGTACCCTCTTCATGAATTTTCCAAAACAAAAATAATAATAATAAAAAGAAAGTGATGAAAAAGGCTTGGACGGTGCCGTCTAAGTTGTTAAATTTTTTTAATTAAATTTATAATATTTCAAAAATTTTATTAGGATTTTAATAAAAAATTCATTCACGCTTTTAATACTAGAATTTCAAATAATAATGGAAAGGCTTATTTGTACATCAAATAAATTAAGTCAAGTATTATTTAGTAAAGAACATGGTATATTGGTAAAAGAATGAAAATATAAAGCTAGTTGGAGTGTGATTATTAAAAAGAGTAGTGTGAATATCAATCCCCTATATATATATATATGGAGTGTGATTATTAAAAAGAGTAGTGTGAATATCAATCCCATATATATATATATATATATAAAGTCAAACACACATACTTGTGAAATTACATTTTTATGGCACAAGTACAATGAAATTAGTATGAATTAAGTGTGTATATATAGGATCATACATAAATTGGAAGACTTTGTGGGGGTGTTCATCAGCTTCACCTACTTCATTTATCATATCATCAGTAATTTTTTTTCTACAATTAGAAGTGATTATCAGTGGGAATATATGGTGCCCACCGACGTAGGAATAGGGGCCGGACGTGCCCGGCAGACCGCGACTCTAACTTGATCCGGGAGCCTGTCTCGAGTCGAGTCAGCGCCAAGCATGAACTATATTAATACTTTTGAAATATATATATTCCAAAACTCCCAATTTAGACATATACGTATCTACCAAGTTACCAACAAAACATAACATTATATATACATCAGAGTTCAAATGCAACACAAAATCTCTACCAGTCCGCAAAACACGACTACTGAATATGTGTACATATGTGTAATAGTGTAGTGTGTACTATTGGCATTAATTCGAGAGCTGAAATATTTTCTTTAAACCACCACTAATGATTTTCCAAGATTCTTGAGTTCTTCAATTATTTATAAAGAATTCTTCAATTATTTATAATTTCTCTATTTTATATCCAAAAGCATGAACCTATAACATGTTGAAACTCTGAGAGAAAATATTCATTTTGTTTCCATGAATTCATGCATGCTAAAATAAACCTTAAATCAATCATAAGGAATACTTTAATTGCTCAGTTAAAACCAAGTATTAGACCAACATTTCAAAATAGCTTCAATCTTATTAATTGTTATAACTTATAATGATATGTTTTCCTGATAAATTAAGCCCGGTAAAAACACACACACACACATACACACGCGCATATATATATATATATATATATATTAATCTTTTGGGAAAGGAAAATAATTCACTTCAATCATACACACAAGTGCAAGTTTTGTTTAGATTTCTTAGCAAAAACAAGTTTTGTTTAGATTATATCTCCGCATCTCGCCTGCAGATTTAACTCATAATAAAATTAGTTGAGAAAAATACAAAATTAGTCCTGTAACTGTAGGGGTTGGCGAAATTGATCCCGTAATATTTGAATTGGCAAAATTGGTCCAGTATATATTAAAAATTCGCGAATTGAGGACAATTTTTGCATTAAAGCCCTAATTTGGCCCGAATTGATGATGTGTTATGCACAATGGTCAATTCAATTTGGGGGGTTTTTCAATTTCGGGCCAATTTTGTCTATGTGGATAATTACTTGCCAATTTGGAATAAAATGACAAGTGGTCAAATTCAAACTTGCCAAGTGTAAAATTACAAAAAAAATCTCAAAATTCCTATTTTGAAATTACAAATCAATTAACATTTCAAATTTAATATTTTTAAAAAAATCAAAAAAGAAAATGAAAATGTTAGGCAATGTTTGTTTCTATTTTGGAGGGTTTTTTTGATAAAAATTTTGGTGAAAAAATTTATTGGGAGTTGTGTACTTTGGTGAAAATGTGTTTGGTTTTGTGTTTGATTTTATTTTCAAAAGAGACAAAAGTTACTGTAGCAGTCAAATCACGTAAGTTTTTATCTGAAAAATTATGTTTATAATTAGTTAATGATTGAAAAATATAATATAAAATTTACATAATACAAAAAAGTAAGTCAAAAATGGAAAAGGGTGTAGGGTGGTGTAGGCAATGTAGCTGCCAGAAATGTTTGACTAAAAAATACCTGTTTGATGAAAAATGGATAAGTCAAACGAGTTTTGACCACAATATAGATTCAAAATAGAAACAAACAAAGCCTTAGGCCTTGTTTGTTTATGTTTTCAAATTCCATTTTCAATATTCTGAATCACAAAATTCTAAAAATCCATAACACAAACCATTTTCATTTAAATTCTACTTAACTTTTTCAATTCCTCATATAACTACCTATCACTCACTATATCAATCATTTCACACATTTATCAATCAACATCATTTCCTCCAATCATTACTTTTCTATTCAATCTTCCACTTTTACTATATATTAATAATAAATTTCAAATTTCAAATTTCAAATTTCAAAATCTATTAATATTAAATTAACTTTATATATTTATCTATCTTATTCCATTATTTATTTATTCACATAATCATTACACAAATAACTAACTCAATTATTTAACTCATATTTTACAAATCTCAACCACTATTTAAAAACATAAATAAACACAACACACATCACATCAATTCTCACGCGAATCCATGTAATACGCATTCCCCGAGAAATTTTCAGAATTTCATCTCAAAAACATAAACCTCAAACCCTTAGCTTCCACCCCCGCACCCCGCCACCCACCCCCACCACCCCAGCCAATTTGTTATCTTCTTGTTAGGGTTACGCGCCATGATTGAGAAGTTGAAATTGGAGGTTAAGGATGTGTCGGTGAGGTTGAATTTGGAGAGGTGAACAGAGTTCACGGCGAACGTAGGGCGGTGCGGCCAGTAGAGGACGTAGAACACGGCGCCGGCGATGGCGGCGAGGACGAGGAGGAGGAGGATGAGATTAGGAGTATCGTCCAAAGGCAGCACAAGCAGCAACAGCCGCGGCGGTGGCCGCGCTTCGGAGGCTGCAAATTGCAAATTGCTGCAATTTTTTTCCCGTGGGTGGGGTGGGGTGGATGAAGAAGAAAGGCTGTTGAATTTTTTTTTATTAAATTATTATTATTTTTATTACTTTTCACATTTGTTTTTGATTTTTCAATTGTTATTTTGGGATTGGACCACTTGGAGAAAAATTGTATATGTGACCTCACATGTGTCAAATAAGTCTTATGTTAGCAAGATCAAGAGTCCATGTGTTCAAATTGCTCGAAATTGAAAAACCTCCAAATGGAATTGGCCGTGTGCATAACATATCATCAATTCGGGCCAAATTGGGGCTTTAATGCTAAAATTGTCCTCAATTCGCGAATTTTTAATATATACAGGACCAATTTTGCCAATTCAAACATTACGTGATCAATTTCGCCAATCCCTTAGTTACAGGATTAATTTTGCATTTTTCTCAAATTAGTTAGAATAAACTGATTTCTGTTCACTCAAGAGTTTATCTTAATCAATTATATTTTCATATTTTATTTTGTTTCATAAAATCTTGTTTTGGTAATAATATCATCGTAAGCTCGTACTGAAAATACTTACAAGATGACTTTAGGCTGTGGAGTTCAAGAATCCAAGCACCATTATAATCAGAATCGCATGTATATATAGGGATATAGCAAAATATGGCTCGAACAAATATTGCAGTTTGGTCCCTCGAACTATTGCACGAAGCTCCCTATGACTTTAATTTTTGCAAAGCACTCTGATCGAGTCGGGTCGGATCAATCCGCGATCTGACCCTACGAGACATCATCTAGGCAGACTACCAGCCATCACACCACCTTATAGCATGGAATATCTATATTAACATACCCTCATTTACAATAAGTTGGGGGCTATAATCTAAGTAATTAATATACCTCAGAGCTTGCATCGGATCCTCAATATTCAATTTATAGATTCGAAAGTACGATCTTAATACATAAATTTGGGTTCTCTCGTGTACGAACTTCGACCCTAGCAGTACTAGAAGAATATAAATTATTTGAATTATATTTAGACTTGATCCTCACGAAAGTACATAGGAAGTTTAAGTAAACCTAAATGCAGCCTATAATCCTAATTGAAGTATATACGGTCCGTATACGAAGTCATCCAAACTGAGTTAGATTGATCCCCAAAATTGACCTAAATGAAGTGTACCTCTATAAACCCCATCATATATATGATGATTTCTAATGTCCCAAAAATCTAAATCTCCGAAACATGCCAAGAATGTTTATTTTTTTCCCGGCATTTTATTTAAGTGTTAGTATCATATATAATAGGGGGAAATTCATCTACGCCCTCTAACTAATTATCTAATTACAAATATACTCTCTATCTTTTGATAATTACTCACAGCTCCCATAATTTGTAAAACTTTACATATGTTAATGTCCGTAAGGGTTACACTAGGATTCCATTACAAAGATATGTGATCTAACTAGAATGCTCTTATAATCAATATTATTGAACTTGTTTAATCAAAAATTGAAATATAAAAAGAAAAGAAAAGAAATACAAAAAAAAAATATTAAATAAATGTTCAAATTATTAAAAATCATTATATAAATTTTAGAAAATATCTGATAAAAATATAAATAAAATTTAGTATATCAAAAATTATTATAAAATATCTTTAAAAATGTAAAAATATTTTGTAAATTTTAAAAAAATATTTGAAAAATATAGAAAATATTTTTAAAAAATGTTCGATAATATCTTAAAAATGGAAAAAATATTTAGTAAATATTAGAAATATCCGAAAAATATTTCTTATAAAAATAAATATCTAAAAAATATTTATTATAAACATATTAAAAAGTATCTGAAAAATATAAAGAATATTAAATTTAATTTTCCCAAAATAAATTTCTGGAATTTTCAAAATTTAAAAATAAAATTCTAAAAAAGAAGAAGACGACCATGTACTTTTTTTCACTTTCCTTTTTTGTCCTAATTTTCATTTTCTACTTCCCTTTTTCTTTTCTCTTTATTCCATTTTCTTTTCTTTTTTTAATATTCCGATTTTCTTATTTTATTTTTTTAGGTTTAGTCAAGGACATTTGCGATTTTTCAATAATTCTGTTAGGCCCAATTCCGCCGTGTAAGGTTTTTCATACTACAGCGGGCCTGTATCAAACGATAAAGGGTATATTTATAATTAAGTCATTTGTGAGGGGTATAGACATAATTTCCCTGTATAATAGGTAGTTTTAATGGAAGAGAAACTGAAACGAGAGAAAAATGATAAATTACGATACAAATGAAATGTCTTGTTGAGTAAAACTTACTTTATTGGGCTTATGGATAGTAGGTAGAAGACAAGGATGTAGAATGTCCGTTTTTATACTGACCTGATGTAATATACCACCTTTGCACTGCCTACTTACCTATTTATACATTCTATATATATTTGGCTGGAGAATACTTTCTTGCATTTTCTCAAAGGACCACCTATTTTAATTATATATTTCATGTAATGCACATTAAATATTTATGATTAATATCAAATAAAATATTTTAAGTTATACACTTTATCGTGCATCTGTATGATATGGAAATACGCGATGTAACTATAAATAAAAATGTAGAATCCTAACTCAATAACTATATAGGAAGTCTGTTAAATATATATATATATATATACACACACACATACAGTGGTGGATCCAGAAACAGAAGTCAGTGGGGGCACTAGGAGTTTTACCTAGGGGGTGCGGGGGCCTTGCTCCCCGCGGTACGGTACACTATATTTATGGGGGAAAATATAATAATTAATTAGGTTCAATTATAATTTTTGACATAATTTATACTTTTATACCTCTTTTGTTATAACTAGAATTTTGGATTTTGGGCGGGCGAACTCAAAGTAAAGGGAGAAAACTTGATATTTTTTACGTTGGGGGGGCAAAATTTAAATATAAAATTTTTTGTAAGGTTAAAAAATAAATTTTTAAACTTAGAGGGGGGCACTAATGTAATTAAAAGATTAAAATTTGAAAATATGTGTGTATTTAGGGGGAAAAAAATTCAGTGGAGGCAATGTCCCTTCCACAGAGGTAGATCCGCCCCTGCACACACACACATATATATATATATATACACACTATAACAAAAAGTAATATTTGTGACAAAATTTGAAGTGACAATATTAAAATTGTCACTAGATGTACATAATGAGTGATAATAATGTTTTGCTTTGTCACAATAAGAATTTTTAGTGACAAAAGTTTCATTAAAGTTGTCACTCTTGACAATTAGTGGCACATGTATAGTGACAATACAAATAGAGTGACAACTATAATTGTTGTCGCTAAGTTGTCACAAAAGGTGTGTCACTAATTGTCTATAGTGACAACAATTTTCTTGTCACTAATTATCAAAAGTGACAACTTTTATACAAATTTTGTCACTATTATACATATGGAAGATATTTTAGTAACAAGACAAAAGTTGTTATCACTAAAAATTGATAATTAGTGACAAATTTGACATTGTCACTTGGCATTTTTATCATCAATATTATATTTTTTTGTAGTGATATATTTTACATGGACACTTCGAAAATTGAGTTGTGCCAATACCCAATGCTGATACTCATGTTGTTTGCAAAGACTCGTTGCATTCGTATTTGAGACTTCACAAGTGTATTCAAACTTTTAATAAATAGTTGCCTTTTGATAAGTAGGATTTTTGATAAATTACCTATAATGGATTATTAATAAGAAACATTTGTTTTGAAGATAAAAAAATTAGTTAAAAGTACAAGATAACAAACGAAAAATAAAATGAGTATATACTATTATGCACTAACATTCCGAAAAAACATTACATGCAATATCGGATAAGGCACGTATACGGCTCCATCACATCAATTGGAGTGTCACAAAATTAAAGAGGAAAAAATTATGACACGTCCTAAATACGTATGGACACGGTTCATGGCGTGTCGAACACATTTGAGAGATGACGAGATCCTTTCTTGTACTTCACAAAGTTTTAGAGGTTAAAAAGTAATTAACAAAAAAAAAATTAAAAAACTCAAATTATTTATAAAATATCCAAACTAATAATATGTATACTCTTAACTAATCTAAATCCATTTTCTTTCTTCTTAAACATTTATTTTTTAGAGTTATGTTATCATTTATGTATCTACGTGAAAACTCATATTAATAAACATTAATTTGATACAATCATCGATGTATATTTTTCTCATTATACGCACATAAGTATTTTTATAAATCTTTTTACTGAGTTGAATGTAATGGAACTTGCCAAAAAAAAAAAGGTTGAAAGTAATGGGCTCAAATGCATACCTTTCGGCTGAAGAGTTGAATATAATTAACAACAATCTTACAAGTCCATGATGATTGCTACATTTTGTCACATTCAAAATGACTAATCAATGGTTTGTAGATTTTTTCATCCTATAACAACTAACTATCAGAGATAAATAATAATTAATGAAAAAGAAAAATCGAACTAGACATAAAATTCTTCAGTATTACTCAAAACGAAAGGCCACTAACAGAAAAAAGAGATTTGTTCTCCAATCAAAAGTTGCATATATATATATATATATATATCAAAGTTTGATATATATTGCCACGTGGGTTGTTTTATTTCCACAAATTAAAGGTATCAAAAAGTTCAGTGCTCTACGCAATTCTCATCTCCAAAGATTTTCATAGTCAAGTATCAAATAATTATGCTTAACACCATGTAGATGAAGTTATTAAATTCGAACTATTCAAAGGAGAATTCAAAACTTTGCAAAACTCGTCAATTTCCGATCAATCGCAATTATAGGTCAAATTTCATCTTTTCACATTTATTATGAGAATCTTACATTGCATTTCCTATATCGTCCCAACTATTATATTCGCCAAACAATTAACAGTTGAATGCAACGTGTTGCATGCGTGACCATTAATGAATAGCCTTGAGAGGGGGAAAAATGTGTGTGAAGTGTATGTGGCCGTACCTCAAGAGGATAAGGCCCACTAATGAATACTCTTTGTAAATGACATAAATCAACTCTAATTATCAAAGGAAAAAAAAAAAGGATGGGGCACTATTCTTGTGAAGAAATTAAATCAATAATATAGAGAAACGCCAACTTTTTGTACGTCTGCACCAAGTTTCTTGTTCGGAGAAAAGTTTAATTGAGACAAATTGAATATGACACAATATATAACTTGCAATACATGAGTATCCTAATGCATGAGAGACTAGAATTAAACTCGACCTAACTTAACTTCCCAATTTCTTTTAACTACAATGAAAGAAAAATATAATTCAACATGTATATTTTAATAAACTAGTAGAGTATACGTGCGTTGCACGTAAAACAGATATTTATAGATTAAAGAATTTATATATTAAAGTACTATATTTGGAAATAATAAATAAATCTAATACAAACTTGTACTAATTCATATGAAAATTATGATGTAGAATGTATTCAATTATAGTATTTTATGCAAAATAATAATACTTCAATCCAGTAATTTTAAATTGTAATGATGCTGAGTTTTTGTTCAAAAATTAATTTGATTGAGGTAAATCAATTTTCTCTTGCCTCCATTTCACTTGCCTATTTTTCTTTCTCAATCAGCAAGAGCAGCAGACAGATCCACCTATTAAGAAACAAAAAGGGCCCATATTAGAAGCCCAATACCAAGCCCATGACCTTGTAGCCCAACCTGAAAATGGTCTTGAACAGGCTCGAAAAGTTCTTGATTTTAGCCCACCAATAGACCCAACTAAGGAATATGAAAAAGAATTAATGGGCCAACAAGGCCTGCTTGAAGATATGGTGCCACTGATTGCTACTTCTTCCAATTCTTCATCTTGCACTTCTCATGAATCACTTCCTTTTTCACCGGCTTCGTCCAAATCATTTTCTTGTTCTCCTAATTATTCGTATTTAGGCTTGATTTAAAATGAAATTCATAGAATCTCGTTGTAGTTATATCTATAATATTTTATAAATCAACATTTTAGAGTAACTATTCTTGGTGTGTAATTTTTAATAGAATGGTTATATTACCCCCAAATTAAAAAAAAAAAAGATTGTTTTTGTCGCTCTTCTCTCTCTTCTCCATCACGTATTCTTATCTTCTAACATTGACTCTTCCATATGTTATATTTTCTCATTCTCTTTTTTCCAAATATTTTAATTTCTTCCCAACCAATTTCTAGCTATTTACAAAATCGCAGATAAAATCATAGACAAAAGACTATGTTTTACCACATAAATCAAGCAACAATATTCATACAAGATAACAATAAATTAATAGTTTTTTATTTGTCAAGCACATGCAACAAGTGTACCAATGCGACTAGTGTTTTATAATGTCAAAATTGTTAAGGAATTGCTACAAGAAACTTAAAAGACTAACTTGACTCTATGAGGTGACGGATGAAGTAATTGTTTTGGCATTAATTGTCAGTTTATACGCATTTTCATGATTATTTTACGATATATTATCATTTTGTTAATAACTAATTGAGTAACTACAATAGAAGCATGCATGCTGATAAAATTTGTTTTATATTAAATTTTTCACAGGAAGATTTTTTTTTTTCCTCTTTTAAAAAGTTTAGGTATGATTGACATCACTTGCCAAGGTCAGGACAATGCTGCAGGATCAAAGGTCTTGAACCATAACAATTTTAGGAGAAGTGACCCGTTTCTTGCCAATTGAGCCAACATGTGTTAGCAAAGGAAGAAGATATTGACGTAACAAAAAGATTATTGTCATGAGCCCCAAAGTGTAACTAACAACAAATAGGACAGAATTCCAATGGTGAAAACTCGGACCAGTGTGCAGACCGGACAATCAAATGGGTCACTGGAATACTGGTCTGATGAATTGTCTCGGGTTTAAAAATTTGGTTAATGTATGTACGATATATAGGGAATTGATATTAGCACTCCATATTTTTATAATGACACTCTACTTGCCTTTTAATGTGTTTAATTGGACAATAATACTCCTCAATTGTTAAAGAGATTTCTATCAATTTTACAAGATGAATTTGTCAATTCTGAAGCATTATTTTTTCTCCATTGCTGCATAGTACTAACATAGAACACTTCTCCTTTTATATAAATCAATTGAAATGAAATTAATCACCACAACGTGGTGTATACCAAATGTGTGAAATAACTACATTAATGAAAAGCAAAGTTTATTTTACGTCTCTGAGTCTTACTTGTGAAGATGCAGTAATTTTCAATAATATGTATTTGCTTGTCAAATTTAATTTCTTGTAAATTAATTCCGTCCAATAAATTTGATAAAATGCATAAACTATTTGGATGGATGAAATTCTAACGATATACTAGAACTCTATTATAAAACAAATGGTATGTTTCTAGCGGTCAATATTGCGTTAGCCACTGAGAGTTATAACAAGTCATCATGTTTACATCTCAAACATTGATGAGAAAGTATTTGGGATGCAAAGTTCTAGCACGGATTCAGTTTGATCAAACCTAATTAATTAGGTTTGTTACGTGATTAGTCAGTTCTTCGTGGATTATTATGGTCTTACCAAATTGACTTAGAGGTAGAATTTCCCCCTTCGAATGCACCATTATTTGGTATGATTTAAACTGCTTAATTTATTTTAGTTAATATTTATAATTAATCATTTATCATCTATTAAAATAAAAAAGAAAGAAGATGATCGTATACAAAAAAAATTGAAAATAGGCAAGTTCATCACTTCAAAGTTGATGGAATTAAAATTCCATATGGATGGATATTATTGTCCATTTAAATAAATTAAAAAAGCAACTAGAGCGTGATTATAAGAATATGAAGTGTATATATCACTTCTCATATATAGAGAGAGAGAGAGCGTGAAAAATTAATATATATTATATCCATTATGAATTAAATTTGTTTTTATATACCCATTAGGTCCCAAAAACATTTAGAACTTTCATTAGCAAGAGGTTTATTTTAATTTAAATCATCAAAAAGGAAGGAAAAAAATTCACCGTTTTTACTGGAACAGACCTTTGCGAATAACCTCTTCTATCAAATAGTTGAATTGTTTTTTGGAGCCATCTAATGGATTACTATAACCTATTGTTATTGAACAGTTAATTTCATTCAAAGCCATTGTTTTACCATGTATGAAAGGAATTAAGTTGTACGTAATTTAATTTGTGGATAACTTTCCTCCATGTATTTACTTTAAATTATTTCAATGGTAACAGTGATCAACGTACTTGTTTTGTTTATAATTGTACTAGTGAAATTATTAAATTAATAATCAATAAATTAGAAAGTAAGTAGTATCAATGTTTTACATATATACTTATATAATGCACTAAAAAAAATAATTATTGTCCATGTCATTATATTATAGTGAAAAATCTCTTTGTCATGGTCAAAATCAATTGACCACGATTTTGCTAAGGCATTGGTCGTAGTATTTGCAAGCATGGCCAAAACACTTGTCATGGCTTATTGTCATGGTCGATATTTTGTTCATTGTAAAAACTATGACTTTTAGCCAATGTAAAAAAGTGTTAGGTTAATATTTTTTCCACCATGACTAGCTAAAAGTTAAAATAGCTAGCATTCTATTTTATCACGGCTAACTTTAGTGTGACTATAAGAAACATCTACTACGGTCAAGTTAGCCATGAGCTTAGATCACTATAGACCACGATTTTAAGCCATGACATATATTTTTATTGTCAATACTCAATTTTCTTGTAGTGATGTTAGGATCGACTTCTCGCCACATATATATGTGCTGATCATATCAATATCATGCATGTACATACATTACGGAAAAAATAAATTAAAAACTCGAGCTTCTCAAGTATTAAGTTAATAGAATTAAATATCATTTCAGAAAAATTAATTAGCTCTTTGTAAAGTAATCTATTAATGTTCATCGATATTGACGTTGATGGGTGAGGGGTTAATGTTAATCTTAGAGTTAGAATGCAAAATTTTGAATATTAAGCCATTATTTTTAACTTTTAGTACTCCTGTGACAGGAGTCCTGTCCAGTCAAAATTTTATTCATTTTCAAGTGAAAATAATTGGGGAATCAAAATTGTCAAAAACAAAGGTAATATATGGTTGTGAATTCTAAAAATATTTTTATTTTTTAGATCACCAAAAAATAAAAATATACAGTTCAAACCAAATTCTATAAAAAATGATCAAATTTTAAATATACTATACATTCCCCTATATAACAACCCATCATTTCAATCTTCTCACAATCATTTATCATTAATTACATTATTCCACTATCCAACTCATTCTCTTTCTTACTTTTTCATATTTTATATAATAAAAATTTCTATTCAATTTTTCAAATATTCCAATTATAATTATTAAATAATATTTAATAATATATAATTTAAAAATATATATATAATTCCTACTATCCTACCATTATTCCTCCCTGTTCTACCCAAAAAAAAATTATTCCTCCCCAGTAGATCCCCCCCCCCCCACCCACCCCACCCCGCAAAACTATTGTGTGATTTATGATTTCATTTTAATAATTTTGTTTGTTGTTTATTGAATTTTAAATTATACTTTTTTAACTTCTCAATATTCAAATAAATACCGATTGAATCTCGGTTATTTTATTTTGGTACTAACGTGGTATTTAATAGGATTGCCCAGGAGCCGAGCTTGAGCCAAGTCTTGCCAAATTTCTAGGCTTGAGCTCGAGCAAAAATTTTATATAACATCATAGTATCTCATTATAAGAAGATGAAAATAAATTTGCCTCAATCAAATTGAAAATAAAATATTATATTTAAATGGAAAAAGAAATATAGAACTACTTATGCTCCAATCAAATTTACATATTTCATAAAATATTGTATAAATATGGACTACATCTCACTTTTATATTTGTTCAATGCGAACCGTATAATCACACTAACTATTATAAATATAGACGAGCAAGACTCAATTTTCTTGAACTTTTAAAATATAAAACTGAAAAGAAAACACAAAATGAAAAAAAGATAAAAATCTAAAGTTAGAAAGAAATAAAAGAAATGAAAAGGTGAAAATAAGAAAAGAAAAAACTAAAACTAAAAATGAAGGGCCCCTACCCTCATCCCCAAAACCCATACGTGCCCCCGGAAAATTCTATACCACACGGGTATCAATGGTCCCGGTGTGGTGTATATCATTGGATGAGGGGGTATTTTAGTAAATGCTCTCCCCGTTGGGGGGTCAAATGATATACACTACACCGGGATCATTGGTACCGATGTGGCATAGAATGACCCCCCACCCTTTTCTCTCAATTTTTTTTCCATTCTATTGTATAATATATATTATATTATGTGTGTGTATATCTATGTGATATATACCCTATATAGAGTCAAGATCGAATACACACCCTATATTAGATAAGATATAAGACTCAATTTACACCATTGGATCCATTAAATTCAACAGTCCAAAAAGAAAGCAAAAAAAGGCTGAAAAATTGATCTCAATTGAATAAGGGGTATAATAGTAAAAAAGAAAGAAAAAAAAGCATAAAATCTCTCCTAAAATCTCCCTTATTTACGTTATTGAGCAGACACGTATAGAGAGAGAATTTATGTATGTATAATGCAAGTGTATGTATAATTAGAGCAAGAAACATCACAAAAACCCACTTGAACATGGTAGAAAGAGAACCTGAGAGTTTCTCTCTCTAGATTTTCATTTCAAAATCTCTCAAACAAGCCCCGACTAATTTTTCGGAGATTTAAAGTTTCTTTTCATATGGCCATGTTTGGTATGTCTAATTCAAGCTGAGAAAATTTTATGTTCACTTTATTTGTTGGATTTAAAAAATAAAACACTGAGAATCAAAGAAAAACACCGAGAGAATGGGTTATAAAATACAGTTATACCATTTTATATAGTTGTGTATAAAATTCACATTGTATAATGGTTTATATTGTAGTATATAATAATGAATTTAATCTATAATCTGTTATACATATAGTTGTGTATAAAATCCATAATGTATAATGGTTTGTATTGTAATGTATAATGGTTTGTATTGTAATGTATAATAGTGAATCTAATCTATAATTTATTATACCATTCTATATAGTTGTGTATAAAATTCATAGTGTATAATAGTTTGTATTATAGTGTATAATGGTTTGTATTGTAGTGTATAATAATGAATCTAATCTACAATCTGTTATACCATTCTATATGGTTGTGTATAAAATTCACAGTGTATAATGATTTATATTGTAGTGTATAATAGTTTGTATTGTAGTGTATAATGCTTTGTTATTGTAGTGTATAATGGTCCGTTACAAAGAAATAAAGAGAAACCCATTTGTTCAAATTCACTCTATCTATTACATTAGATTAGTTGCTTAATGATGATTTGCAAACTCATAATTGATAACAGAAGAAGAATTCAGAAAAAATTGAATTGAAAACAGAAGAAGATGATGAATAGGGATTCGATTTTTGCACATCCTTCGATCTTTACAGCGCCGATCTCGAATTTTTTTGGAAACAACCGATTTGATGATGAATTAAACCGGTAAAACGATATCTCGAATCAATTTTGCTGAAAAACAACCGATTTAATGATGAATTGAATGAGTAAAAAAAATATCTCTTATCAAAGAGATCAGTTGCTTAATTGTGATTTGCAGACTCATAATTGATAACAGAAGAAGAATTCAGAAAAAATTGAATTGAAAACAGAAGAAGAAGATGAATAGGGATTCGATTTTTGCACATCCTTCGATCTTTACAACGCCGATCTTGAATTTTTCTGAAAAACAACCGATTTGATGATGAATTGAACCGGTAAAACGATATCTCGAATCAATTTTGCTGAAAAACAACCGATTTGATGATGAATTGAATGAGTAAAAAAATATCTCTTATCAATTTTGCTGATATATGTGATTATGGAAAGAATATAATGAAATCGATTATGGCGCGTGAAACTGGGGATTTGATTTGATACTGTGTATTAAATTGAATCTGTTAGTTATAATTTAATGACTAAAATGCCCTTTACATAATTAAAATAATTTATTAAATCAGTTAAATGTGTTAAATGTAGACCTTGGGATCAAATTGAAGGCCTAGATTGAGTCTTATATCTTATTTAATAGCAAGGGATGTATTTGATCCATACCCTATATATATACACACACATATACATATTACTTTATTAGCAACTCATAAGTCATAACACTATTTAAAAAATATTATTTTAATATTTAATATATATATATATATATATACACACATATACATATTACTTTATTACCAACTCATAACATTATTTTAAAAAAATATTATTTTAATACTTTTTCTCCCATCATCATCACATTTATAACCAACTCAATCATTTCACATATCAAATCTTAATAAAAATCAACTTTATATCACATCTACACTATTTTCAATCAAATTCTACAAATACATTCAAACAAACAAATAAAGTTAATATTTTCACATGAATTTCTATAATACCCATTCTAAAAAAAAAACTCAGAATTCATTCCCGAAAATACAACCATACGAAGTCAAAATTACTCTGGACTCACTCCCATGTTACTTGTAAAATCTGTCCTTTTCTCTCCAACTAAAAACAACCGGAACGATCGAGTTGAAACTTGAAACTAATGATATATGTTTTACGTAACACTCATTGAAATAATTTGAAAGAGCGATTGTTTAGTTGAGGCTATTAATCATCAATTTTCTTAAACAGACAGTAAAAATAGCTAGTTGGAAAGTGGGCCGATTGAGGAACATCGAGACCTTAGAAAGATTAAAGTTTAAGAGAAAGGTTAGCTATAATTAAAGGAAAGTTGAAAAGTGGGCCGATTGAATTTAAAGGTTAGCTATAATTATTTTCCTGTCTCATTATTTTCGTGTTGAGGTTACTGATTCTATCGTTTGATGGAATTTTTTATAATTAAAAAAATTTGGTTTCATTTGATATGCAGAATGAAGTGAAAAAATCTCATGCAACCGAATTTTCTGTGAATCGCGTTCCAAGAAAGATCAGTCTGAGGGTTTTCAATTCATTCCTCTACTAACATAACATTTTTTAAGTTAAGGCATGATATGATATGTATTCGAGATGACCTGTTCTTACTTCATACATTCCTATTCTTATTTCATTCCATAGCAGGGTAGTGTGGATACTGAGCTTAATATGATATATTGGATCAACAGTTTTTTTCACTAATTTTTAGCACCCAATTCTGTCTAGAGCTCATTAATCAAGCCTGGTCCATCGGAATTATGTTCATGATTTGCTAGATCAAGTTATTTTATCATGTATTAAGCTTACGTTTTCGTTGCCACTTACGGGTCATTCACAGTGACTGTTCTTCATTTTTCCTTGTGTCACTTAACTTTAGTCTAATAACAATGTCAGTAAATCTAATAAAAATGTTGTAAATAGGGAGGTCCATGCTAAAATATCAAATATGAAGGGATGTGGGTGCTAAATGCCATAGTTGAAGGGAGGTTGATGCAATATTTTCAAAATATATATGACCATAACTAATATT
Source organism: Buddleja alternifolia (assembly GCA_019426215.1). Taxonomy (NCBI): domain Eukaryota; kingdom Viridiplantae; phylum Streptophyta; class Magnoliopsida; order Lamiales; family Scrophulariaceae; genus Buddleja; species Buddleja alternifolia. Next base: position 44,577,253 of record CM033391.1, on the reverse strand, counting down.
TCAATAACATTCTTGAATGGGCTCAGTCGACACTATATCTTGAATGCGCCAAGGAAACTGCGGATTCAGCTAATTGAATGGGCTCAGTCGACACGACACTATATCTTGAATGGGAGAAAAATTATTTTTATATGTTCGTCTCGTTTGAAAAGAGAGTATGATGAGATGCTTTGTGAGTCTTGCATTAGTTGCCTCATTTTCTGTTCGATGACTCTGCCATTAACGTTTAGAAAGTACCATCAAGAGATCATCCTATGTTTTTTTACTTTTCTTTTTATTGGTGATTTGGATGTTTATCTTTTGAGGAGGTGGGTTAAATTATGTAATCTTTCTATATAAAGAGTTATCATTTTATGGGAAAATTGCAAAATCTCACTTGGCTTATGGTCTAAATACAAGTAGCTCTTCTCGAGTTTGGGTGATTTTCAACACCTCCCCTACCTCATCACGCGTCTAACAAAGACACCTTTTCAATAATCTTTTTCACGGAAATGTTGATATCATCCGCCAATTTTTTCTAAAATTCAAATCGGTCCATGGGTTGACTTGGTATGAACATTGACTATGTTTTTTGGACCACTTTACCCGTGCACATGAGTGGGGGTAAATTTTGCCCAGGGCTTGACTTGGTCTAAACGTTGACTATGTTTTGGACCATTTTACCCTTACATGTGAGTGAGGGGTAAATGTAATAAAATGAAAAGGATTGAAAGGCTGAATATAATAAAATAAAAATGAATAGTTTATTAAAATTGTAGGGTATTCAGTTTTTTTTTTAAAAGAAAAGGACCTAATAATATAATAATTATCTGGCGTCCAGTTAAATATGGTAAATTATAAGCATGTTTGAACTTTAATGCTAATTAAATTTGAATAAATACTGTAAATTGCATGCAGATACCAAATTGAATATGCAATATTTAAAAGTTGATCCCAAATATCCATCTACTAGAATATCACTGATTGAATTCTATTAAGTCACATCGAAGCTCTGAGTTTAATTAAGTTCAATTAAATACGATAATTTATTAATTGGATTTTATATGACATGTTAACCTAATTAAAGGCCTGCAATACATGAAAATCTCTCCAAAATCTTATATGATGCTCAGCTCTCAGCTAAATCTAGAAAATTTTGAACTTTAATGACACATTCATAGGTGTCAAGTAACCACAACTTCGACCTTCTTCGGGTTCATTGATATGCCATCTTTCGACACTACATGGCCAAGAAAAGTCGTAATATCCAACCTTTTTTTTTTCAGCCATGCATAAAGTTGTTGTTCCTTAGTTTGCAGAACAATTCGAGCCATTTTCATGTTCTTTGAATATAAAAGAATCTAATCGATGAATACTACCATAAATTGATCAAAGAAAGGATAAAAGACTACTTATCATTTTTCAAGGTGGTGCATTTTTAAATCCAAAAGGTAACAGGAGAAATTTGTAATGTCCGTACTTTGTATTTTTTTAGGGGACATCTTCAGATGTTATCCCCAGGCAGATAATCTCATTTGAGAAAATGATAACATCACTCAAAAGACTAAATATATCTCTAGTTTTAGGCCGAGGGTATTTGTTCTTCACTATGACCTTATTTATTTCTCTTAGTCAACGCACAATCAAAAATTCCAATTTTTGATTTACAAGTACCAACGGGGGTTCGTCCGAGTGATAAGCAGCTCGGTTCTCTTAAGCAAGATCTCGGGTTCGAGACCTTGTGAATGCAGAAAACCTCCGCTCGGAGACTCACCCACCATTGCCAGATGTGCGACCCGGATCATATCAAATGTAGTCGAGGCAAAACTCCGATGAACCGAATGAGCAACAAAAAATAAAAATAAAATAAAATTTACAAGTAAAACTAGTGCACCGCATAATGACAAACTAGGCCTTATAAAATCCCTTATCCAACATATTTTGTAATTAATCCTTGAGTAAATTACAAAAAGTTCCCCTCACTTTAGTGCAAATAACTCAAAAACCCAGTGTAGTCTTGTAATTACACAAAACTTCTCTGTCAGTGCGTGGGCCCTTACAAACCCCCCCCCCCCCCCCCCCCCCCCCCCCGGAATTATTTTCGGCCCTTAAAATGCTGATGCCATTAAAAAAATACTCATTTAACCCCATTTTGCCCTTGGCGTTGACCCTTACTAATTTTGGTCAAATTTCTTATGATGATAATACCCCTAGAAAGTGTTCTTGTACTTACGTAACACTGAAAGGGGTGTTTTTTTTTAAGAAAACACTATAAATTCAAATACTCAGGTATAAATCTAACTACATTGAAATTGTTTTTTCTTCTTTTCTTATTTTAAATATATTTAATCTATTATTATTCAACTAAAATGAAATAAGTATATTCTAACTATTAATTCACAAATAAAAGAACTAAAATAATCTACCTTACTTTAATAACTATTTAGCTAATATAAAGTTAATATAACTGATAATTAATGTCCAAATAAATGGTCAAAAGTAATTTTTTTTCGTACTCTTTAAATAATTTAATAAATAATCAATTCATTCAATCAGTCATTTGAATTAATAATAGATACACAAATTATCAAATAATTAAAATTGAGTGATTTTATTATTTAATAATAAGATAAATATTTTAACTAAGTAATTAATTAAATATTTTATTATAGCAAAAAAATAAATTATTTGCTCCTATTAATACTTGAATAATATTTTTATTAGAAAAAATTAATTGTAGTTAATAGTTATTAATGATAGACCAAAATATATTATAGTTTTGTTAGCTATATGTAATATTTTATTAGTTGTATTTAATAATTAATTAAGATTGAAAATTTTATTCACAATAGTCAAAGTATACAATATTTTTATTAAATATAGTTTATTGTTAATTGAAAAATTATTAATGATTAATTATAATCAAATAACTATTAAATAACAATAGATTATATTTTTTGTTAATTATAGTAATGATAAAAAAATCAACTAATTATATTTTTCAAAACAAATTAAAAGACTAAAAAATTATAAACAATTTCAATTGTTTAAATTATATTTTATATTTATTTTTTCTTTTCCATTTTCTCTTTCTTTTTCCTTTCTTCATTATTTTCTTCCTCCATCTTCTTCTTCACCCTATCTACCACCACCGTCCATTACCACCACCATCACCGTCACCCGCTATCAGTCTATCACTCCCACGGTCGGAACTCAACACACCGAACAAAAACGGATGCAAATTCCGGTGACCCCCAAATAATTAATGATTACATTCCACTGAACAAAAATATTTGGCGGTGGGGTGTGTGACTGCATCTATTGTTCTATTTGGCTCGATCCCAGCCTCCGCCACCACCCTATCCCGCCGCCGACATCCTGTCACTTAAAACCCCCGGCGCTGCCATCGTAACTTAGAACGGCCATTATGATCCGGCGATTTTATATATATTTATATTATATATAAATATATTTGTATTATATATATATATATATTTATGTGTATGTATATATATTTATATTCTATATAAATACTAAATGGTATTTTGGTCCATTGTTAGATTATAACTTTAGATTCTTTTCCTTTTTTGTTTTGTTTTTTCTACGACGGGGTAATATAGACATTTTACAGAATCCGGCGATGTCAAACATTGACAGGGGATGTCCTTGTAATTTTTTCAAAAGTGAGAGGGTGTTCTTGTAATTATGATAAAAGTGAGGTTTTGTGCATGTAATTTTTCCTTAATCCTTTATCTATGAGCTCTACATGTGTCGTTCTATATGGAGACTTTGATATAGGAGTAGTTCTAGGTATAAAATTGGAAAATACTATGGTGGACCGAGACCATTGGTCCCGGTCTACTTTTCACCATTGGATCTGGGGTAATTTAATAAATTACCCCTTATTGGAGGAATACTGAAATTACCCCAGATCCAATAGTGAAATTACCATTGGATCTTGGGTTCCAATAGTGAAATTACCCCGGATCCAATATTGAAAAATGGACCGGGACCAATAATCTCGATCCACTATAATATTTCCCAGATAAGATCTATTGAGACCCCCACTTCCCTCTTTGGTTGTAAGCCTGATCCCTCATTAAGAATGACACCTGAAAATTCAAACTAGAGGAATGTTCTCAAAGTTCTCATCATTCAAGAGAGCATATCAATTCCTTGGTATTGACTTAGAAGACCATCTGTTGGCATTTGTGGGTATATGAAAAAGTGTGTGAACACCACTTTTTCGTATGAAATTCGAACACCATAAGTATCGGGGATACTAAATAGTATTGGATATTTTTATTCTACTCCGAGAGTAGATTAGTTTAGCATTTCGAATTTCTCAATTCGGAGTTGAAACGAATGAGAAATTAATTGCTAATGTTGGGTGTTTGAATGTATATATCCCACATTGGATATAAACCATAAGTTGTATGAGTTTATATACATTTGCCTAAAGGTAAAGGGTTGGCCCTTTGGGTCATCAACTTTGGTCCTTTGTGTCAAAGGGGGAAGAGCTATGCAATTGTGTCTTGGCCCAATTTCTTAGCTCCTCACTCGGGCGGTCTGGTGGACCGGACCGGACCTCGGACCTCGGACCACGGGCTCGGGCCGGGGCCGGGATCGGGTCGCGGGCCATTGGGCCTTGGGCCTTGGGCTTTGGGCTTTGACTGAGATGTGTGGTTGTTGGGCTTTGGACCTCTTCTTATCTTTTTGGGCCAAAGTTTAATTAATTTGATTAATTGGGCCTAGTTCTCTTTTGTGCCAAAACTAACTAATTAATTTAGGCCCATTTCCAGTTTCTTCTTCTAGAAACCAGCAAGGCATGTCTCCTGTTCCTTTCTCATGCAGAAGATTTCAGACGTTTCCTAACCTGTCTCCAGCCGAAATTGCCAGCCGAAAGTTGAAGTGTTTTGTTTCTTTTGGAACCAAAACTTTTAGCATTCATCAACTGATTCATTTTAGCTTTCTATTTTGGTTTTCAATCTGGTTTTGTTGCCTATAAAAGGGCTCTCCCAGGTTGTGTTCAAACCACACCAAAAACAGAAAACAATTCTGCATTTTCTCAAAGCATTCTACATACATGAAAAATCTGAGAGTTCTTGGGCAAATATAGTTCGTGGGTTTTGTTCTTGAAGTGGTTCAATTACAAATATATAATCGTTGTATCTTGGGAATTTAATTGCACGATCCCGTACCACCGTAGGCGGGGCAATATAGCTTTAAGGATAGAGAGTTCATCTCTCGCCTCGATTGTCATATTGTTCGTCGTATTACTATTTTCAGAAATTTTCTTTCAAAGTGCACAGGTTTGCAACAAGCTTAAAGCTATATCTATTTTTTTTTTTTTTTGTTAATTCTGTGATTTTTCGAACATTCTGGAAATGGCTCATTTCGATTCTAATGAAAATAATGTTGCTACTCTCGACTTTGGCCTTGGATCTGGAGCTACTCTCGGTCTTGGTCTTCCTTCTGCTGGTTTTGCCTCAGGTTCAGGGGTTAGGTCCGGTTCAGGCTCTCGTCCGAATACACCGGTTGTAACTCCAGTTATTCCGGTAATTCAGGCTTAGAATGAAAGGCTAACTCCGATTGTACCACCGGTGAATACAAGTATCCCGGCGCAGGCTGAAAGGCCAACGAAGTTCAGCGGGGTTGACTTCAAAAGTTGGCAACAAAAGATGCTTTCTTATTTAACTACTTTGAACCTGGCAAGGTTCTTACGAGAAGACGCCCCGTCTGTCCCTGAAGATTCTGACGATGTTCAAATGAGAACGGCATATGATGTCTGGCAACACTGTGATTTCCTTTGCAGGAATTACGTGCTCAATGGTTTTGATGATTCACTTTATAGTGTTTATCACTCCATGAAATCGTCAAAAGACCTCTGGGAGGCATTACATAAGAAGTATAGAACTGAGGACGCTGGACTGAAAAAGTTCATGGTCGCAAAGTTCTTAGACTTCAAAATGATGGACTCTAAGTCCGTCGTAAGCCAGGTCCAAGAGCTTCAGATTATATTACATGAAGTTCATGCCGAGGGAATGGCTTTGAGTGAGAATTTTCAAGTAGGGTCTGTGATTGAAAAATTACCGCCCTCATGGAATGAATTCAAGAACTACCTAAGGCATAAACGAAAGGAGATGAGCTTAGAAGAGTTAGTTGTCAGGCTCAGAATTGAGGAAGACAACCGGGCTTCTATCAGAAGCTCTCCTGTTCCACCAATGGCTAACGTCGTTGAAGTTCCGGAAAGTTCTAACCGGAAAAGAAAGTTCCAAGGGAATTTTCAGTCCCAGAAAAATCAAGCTGGGAAAGGAAAGTCGAAACATGGTGACGGCTCTGACGGTGGTTGCTTTAATTGCGGCCGTACAGGTCATTGGGCTAAAGACTGTAGAGAGCCCAAGAAAAATAATTATCACTCACGAAAGAAAGGTTCTGGCAAGTATAAAGGCAAGAATCAGGTTCAGAACAGGGTTCCGAACCAGGTGCAAAATCATGTGCACTTAGTTGTTGATGATGTCCAGGGCATCAATGAGATAATTGACGACCTGTCAAATAAACAGGTGCCAATCGATCTAACTAATCTTGATCTGACTGCCGTCGTGTTCGAAGCCAATATGGTGGACAACTCGAGGGAGTGGTTCATAGACACTGGGGCTACTCGCCACATCTGTTCCGACAGAGATGTTTTCTCGTCCTATTCCCCAACTGAAGGACGAAGATTGTTTACGGAAAATTCGGCCACTTCACCAGTGGTTGGAATGGGGAAAGTTGTGCTGAAGATGACTTCAGGCAAAGAACTGACATTGACTGAAGTTCTTCATGTTCCGGAGATTCAAAAGAATTTGGTATCCAGTTCAGCTTTGGTCAATAATGGGTTCAAGATTGTCTTCGAAGCTGATAGGTTTTCTTTGACTAAGAGAGGAATTTATGTAGGAAAATGTTACCTTGAGCAGGGCCTTTTCAAAATGAATGTAATGAATGTAATTCGCTCTCTTGTAATTGAAAATGGTGGAAATAAAAGGATTGAGAATTTTGTTTATTTGCTTGAGTATTCTAATTTGTAGCATGTTAGACTAGGACATGTCAATTATAATACTATTCGAAGATTGGTCAACTTGAATTTATTACCAACTTTTAAAGTTGAAAATGACCATAAATGTGAAATTTGTGTTGAGGCAAAGCTAGTCAAACAACCATTTCCTTCAGTGGAAAGAAACACCGCACCTCTAGAACTTATTCACAGTGATATCTGTGATTTGAAGTTTGTGCAAATTAGAGGTGGGAAAATGTATTTCATTACATTCATAGATGACTGCACAAAGTATTGTTATGTGTATTTACTAAGAAGTAAAGACGAAGCGCTTGGACCGTTTACACATTACAAAACTGAAGTTGAAAATCAACTTGAGAAAAGGATAAAATCAATCCGAAGTGATAGAGGTGGAGAATACGGAGCGCCGTTTGATGAATTCTGTACCGACTCTGGAATTATTTATCAAACAACGGCACCATACTCACCTCAATCCAATGGCGTTGCTGAACCCAAGAATCGCACTCTCAAAGAAATGATGAATGCGATGTTGTTAAATTCTGGATTACCGCAGAATTTGTGGGGGGAGGCGATCCTCTCCGCCAACTATATCCTTAACAAGATTCCCCACAAAAGTAGGAGTGAGACTCCGTACGAACTTTGAAAAGGTCAAAAGCCTTCTTACAAGTACCTCAAAGTGTGGGGGTGTTTGGCTAAGGTAGAAATACCCAAACCCAAACAAATTAAGATAGGGCCTAAGGCTATTGATTGCATATTCATAGGTTATGCACTTAATAGTAGCGCATATCGATTTCTGGTTCATAAATCAGAAATATCTGAGATTCATGAAGGTACTATCATGGAATCTAGAAATGTTTCGTTTTTTGAGGATGTCTTTCCAAGTAAGGAAAGAAATGAGCAAGTTCCTCTTAAAAGAACATTTGATGAGTCTACGAGTAGTTCTAATCCTGGGGACGAAGAACCACGTCGTAGCAAAAGGGAAAGAGTTCCTAAATCATTTGGTCCCAATTTTGTTTCATATACATTAGAAGGGGAGCCAAATACGATTAAGGAAGCTATGTCCGGTCCAGATGCTCAACTTTGGAAAGAGGCTATCAATAGTGAAATCGAGTCCATTTTACACAACCATACCTGGGAGTTGGTTGATCTTCCAAAGAGAAGTAAGCCTCTAGGCTGTAAATGGATTCTGAAAAGAAAGTATAAGACTGATGGAACTATTGATAAGTATAAGGCCCGTTTGGTAGTCAAAGGATACCGACAAACGAAAGGTCTTGATTTCTTCGATACTTATTCTCAACATCCATAAGATTATTCATCGCTATTGCCGCATTGAAAAACCTTGAGATATATCAAATGGATGTTAAGACTGCGTTTCTGAATGGAGAATTAGATGAAGAAATATACATGGAACAACCAGAGGGGTATGTTGCTCCTGGAAAGGAGAAGAAAGTGTGTAAACTTGTAAAGTCACTTTATGGACTTAAACAAGCACCAAAACAGTGGCATGAAAAGTTTGATAGCACGATGTTGTTAAATGGTTTCAAGATCAACGAATGTGATAAATGCGTGTATGTTAGACAAACACATAACGCATATGTCATCGTGTGTCTATATGTAGATGACATGTTGATAATGGGTAGTAATCATGAAATGATCATGAATACTAAAGGAATGTTAAAGAAGAACTTTGACATGAAGGATATGGGACTTGCAGACATCATCTTAGGGATTAAAATCCTGAGGACTTCTGAAGGACTAGTCTTATCGCAATCTCATTACGTTGAGACGGTTTTGGAAAAATTCCTTCCTAGCGATAGTGCACCAGTCAAGACGTCAGTAGACTTGAGCGTTTATCTACGCAAGAACTATGGAGAACCCGTATTGCAGTTAGAATATGCTAGGATAATTGGGAGTGTGATGTATATCATGAACTGTACTCGCTCTGATCTAGCTTATTCTATGAGCAAGTTGAGTAGATTCACGAGTAATCCAAGTGTAGAGCATTGGAATGTTTTAACTAGAGTTCTTAAGTATTTAAAGTATACTAAAGAGTATGGATTACACTATTCCAAATATCCAACTGTAATTGAGGGATACAGTGATGCTAATTGGATATCAGACACGAACGACTCCAAGTCCACAAGTGGGTATGTATTTACCGTTGGTGGAGGAGCGCTGTCGTGGAAATCTTCTAAGCAAACTTGCATAGCCCGTTCCACAATGGAATCAGAATTCATAGCTTTAGATAAGGCTGGTGAAGAAGCTGAGTGGCTAAGAAATTTCTTAGAAGATGTTCCCTGTTGGGAAAAACCTGTGCCTCCGATTTTGATTCATTGCGACTGTATGTCGGCAATTGGGAGGGCTCAGAGTAGTATGTATAATGGTAAGTCTAGACATATTCGTCATAGGCATAATACCATTAAGCAGTTGATCTCTAACGGGATTGTTTCCATTGATTATGTGAAATCAAAAGAGAATATTGCAGATCCTTTGACGAAAGGATTGCCTAGAGATCAAATATGCTACCTATCAAGAGGAATGGGGTTAAAGTCTACAAATTAAAAATTGACACAGCGGTAACCCAACCATATTGACTGGAGATCCCAAGATCATGGTTCAATGGGACAACTAAGTTATGAAAAATTCTGGAGAGCACTTAAGAGTTTAATAAACTCTAAACCCATTGCCTAGGATAAAGAAGTGCATCCTACAAGTGTAGCAAAGGGTAAGTCTGAACTTTTAATGATTCCTATATTGTCATGAAAATGAAGTGGAGTATGGTAGGATACTCTTAAATAGGAGATCACCTATGTAAGTGTGAGGTGTAGGCCGCCTCAACATTGAGTAAAATGTAAACATTTATGAAACCAAGAGAGGGCGCCATGGCCAAAATGGGTCCAACAGTGAGAACTAAAAATTTGCTTAGAAAATTTATCATGTGAATATCATTGTCTGGTTTTACACGAACGGCTGAACAATTCAAGGCATCATGTTCATTGGGTAGCCTAGTAAATCCGATGATATCTCACTAAGAAAGGTTCAAAGCCAAAAGCTACCTCTTCTGATGTGATAAAAAGTCATTTGAACTCTCAGTTTCATGCATTGCATTAATTTCATTCGTGTGGGGGATTGTTGGCATTTGTGGGTATATGAAAAAGTGTGTGAAACACCATAAGTATCGGGGATACTAAATAGTATTGGATATTTTTATTCTACTCCGAGAGTAGATTAGTTTAGCATTTCGAATTTCTCAATTCGGAGTTGAAACGAATGAGAAATTAATTGCTAATGTTGGGTGTTTGAATGTATATATCCCACATTGGATATAAACCATAAGTTGTATGAGTTTATATACATTTGCCTAAAGGTAAAGGGTTAGCCCTTTGGGTCATCCACTTTGGTCCTTTGTGTGAAAAGGGGAAGAGCTATGCAATTGTGTCTTGGCCCAATTTCTTAGCTCCTCACTTGGGCGGTCCGGTGGACCGGACCGGGGCCGGGATCGGGTCGCGGGTAGTTGGGCCTTGGGCTTTGGGCTTTGACTGAGATGTGTGGTTGTTGGGCTTTGGACCTCTTCTTATCTTTTTGGGCCAAAGTTTAATTAATTTTATTAATTGGGCATAATTCTCTTTTGGGCCAAAATTAACTAATTAATTTAGGCCCATTTCCAGTTTCTTCTTCTAGAAACCAGCAAGGCATGTCTCCTGTTCCTTTCTCATGCAGAAGATTTCAGACGTTTCCTTACCTGTCTCCAGCCGAAATTGTCAGCCGAAAGTTGAAGTGTTTTGTTTCTTTTGGAGCCGAAACTTTTGACATTCATCAGCCGATTCATTTTGGCTTTCTATTTTAGTTTTCAATCTGGTTTTGTTGCCTATAAAAGGGCTCTCCCAGGTTGTGTTCAAACCACACCAAAAACAGAAAATAATTCTGCATTTTCTCAAAGCATTCTACATACATGAAAAATCTGAGAGTTCTTGGGCAAATATAGTTCGTGGGTTTTGTTCTTGAAGTGGTTCAATTACAAATATATAATCGTTGTATCTTGGGAAGTTAATTGCACGATCCACTAGTACAGAAATGGCCTGTTACAGCGCGCATTTTACAGCGGTTTTTTGAAAACCGCTGAACGGAGAGACTTATTACAGCGGTTTATAAGTGAACCGTTATAAATGAAACTAAGTCGGAACCTATTACAGCGGTTTTAAAAAAAATCGCTGTAATAGGACTAAACCTATTACAGCGGTTCGGTAAAAAACCGCTATTATAAGTCGAACCGAAAAAAAAAAAAGTTTTTTAACAGCGGTTCAATATTGAACCGCTGTAACTGATTCAAACCGGTTACAGCGGTTCATTACAGAACTGCTTTAACTGATAATCAGTTAAAGCGGTTCATTCCTGAACCGCTATAACTGATTATCAGTTAAAGCGGTTCATTCCTGAACCGCTTTAATTGTTAATTAAAAAAAAAAAAATTTCTCCCCCATTTTTTCCCCCAAAACCGACTCCACCCTCATTTCTCTCTACTCTCTCTCTCTCCTCTACTCTCTCACTCTCTACTCTACTCTCTCTCTCACTCTCCGCCCCCGACCCACCCCCGACCCACCCCCGCCCCCCGAGTCGCCGCCGGTCCGCCACCACCACAAGCCGCAGCCGCCGCCGTCGTCGCCCCTCTCGATTTTCTCTCTCATTCTCGATCTCTCTTCTCGGTCTCTCTCTCTATACTCTACTCTCTCTCTATACTCTCTCTCACTCTCAAGATAGCCCCGCCCCCGTCCCCTAGCCACCACCCCAAACCGCAGCTCCTCTTCGGCCACCTCCGCCGCAGCCGCCGCCTCGCCTCCGCCTCGCCTCCGCCGCGCTGCCGCCTCCGCCTCCGCCGCGCCACCGCCTCTCTACCCACCAATCACTCCTCCTCCCTCTCTTTATAGGTATATATATATATGTTATGTTATATATATATATTATGTATATATTTTAGGTTAATGTTTGTATATAAGTGTTGGGGTTTTGTGATTTAATTTATATAATATTGGTTATGTGTTAATTTGTTGTTTGTTATATATTTATGTTGTGTTAATAAGGATTTTGTGATGTATATAATGTGGGTTATCTGTTAATTTGTTAAGTATTGTTATATAGTGTTAATTAGGATTTTGTGAATTATTGTTATATATATTTGTTAATTAGGATTTTGTGATGTATATAATGTGGATTTAATTTATGTTTTTGTTAATTATATAATGTGGGTTTTTGTGATATATATGTTATTTTAATTAGGGTTTATTGATTTTTGGATTTTTGATTTATGATATGTTGGTATTATATATGATTGGATCGTTGTTGTATTGTTTTGTTGACATTGTTTAATGCATTCATGGTATTTGTGCATCACGTCATGTCACAACGAACATTTATACTTGAGATTTACATATTTTTGTGAAAATAATTATATCGTGATGCTTTAATTTATTTGTAGTTTTATGTGATTTATTTAGATCCAATTGGTGATCAATATTTATAATATGATGCTTTATTTGTAGTTTTTTATGTGATCTATGTGATCCAACTGGTGATCAATATTTGTAGTTGCTAGCTAGAAATTTTATGTTTTATGTGATTCAACTGGTGATCAATATTTTTGTATCATTTTGTGTTCGTTGTGGGTGAAAGATTAGAATGTTGGGTTTGTTGTGGTTGAAATTGGTAGTATTTTTTGCGTCGTTACCCTATTGAGATTTTAGCGGATCGTAAGATTCGACTTTTGTTGGTTATAACCCATTGGGAAGATTAAGTCGAGAACTTGGTAGAAATATTTGCGTCGTTACTCTGCCGAATTTTTTATAGAATAAATTAAAAATAAATTTATTTAATTAATTTAACTATCAACTGATATTAAAATTATTTAATTTAATTAATTGAGAATTTAGATGGATCGAAGTTGGATTGTAGCGGATCGTATGTCGGAGCAATATGTGAAAGGGGTGAAAGAATTCATAGACTTTGCGGTTGAGCATGCATCGGATCCGACTAAGATTAGTTGTCCGTGTTTACGTTGTTGTTTTGGAAAGAGAATTAGTCCACTTGACTTGGAAGATCATTTGGTGTGTAATGGAATTGATAAAAGCTACACACGATGGACAAGACACGGTGAAAGCAGTGGCACCTCAGCTGATTTGGGTGATACATCATATCGATCAGTAGATTTTGACATGGATGACTGTGAGCATGATCGTTTGGAGGAGATGACCAATGTGATTGAGGAGGATTTGCGAAATTGTCCCAAGATGTTCGACAATTTGACAAGTGATTCAAAGACACCCCCTGTATAGTGGTAGTAATTTCACAAGATTGAAAGCAGTCCTAAACCTCTACAAGTTAAAAGCTAACAATGGGTGGAGTGATAAGAGTTTCACAGACTTACTTGGTCTATTAAAAAGTATGTTACCCGATGATAATGTGTTACCTAATCGTACTTATGAGGCTAAGAAGATCTTAACTGCAATTGGCATGGGATATGAGAGGATACATGTTTGTTTCAATGATTGCATCTTGTTTAGAAATGACTATGCACCATTGAAGGTGTGTCCGAAATGTGGCACCTCACGGTACAAGAAGAATGGATCTGCTCCTGTCAAAACAGCATGGTATTTGCCCATAATACCTAGATTTAGATGCATGTACAGTAGTGAAGCGTTTGCCAAGGACTTGACATGGTATGCTGATAGAAGGGTTGAAGAAGGGATTGAAGATAACAAGATTAGACATCCTTCAGATTCTCCTCAATGGAAAAAGATTGATAATGATTTCCCTGAATTTAGGAAAGAACCAAGAAATTTACGCCTTGTATTGGCTACAGATGGCATGAACCCACATGGCTTGCAAAGTAGGTCACATAGTACATGGCCGGTGATTTTGATGATCTACAACCTACCCCCTTCGCGATGCATGAAGCGAGAGCATATTATGATGCCTATACTAATTTCCGGGCCGAAACAACCTGGAAATGATATAGATGTCTACTTGGCCCCTTTAATTGAGGATTTGAAGGAGTTGTGGGAGACAGGTATTAAAGTGTATGATGGGTTTAGAAAAGAGAGCTTCAATCTCAGAGTTATGTTGTTTGGTACAATCAATGATTTTCCAGCAAGAGCTAATCTCGAGGGATATGGTGTACATGGGCAATGTGCATGCCCCAAATGTGTCAAGAGTACAGATCAATATAGACTCCCACACTCTCAGAAATATGCATTCCAAGGGCATCGTAGATGGTTGAATCGAGAACATCGATATCGTCGGTGGAAGAAAGCTTTCAATGGGAGCATAGAAGAATGTCGAGCTCCTAAGTGTTTGACCGGTGAAGAGGTGTTTGAGAATGTAAAAGACTTGGATATCAAGTTCGGAAAGACTTTTGCATGCGGCCTTGCAAAAACTGGGTGGAAAAAAAGGTCAATTTTTTTTGAGTTGCCGTATTGGAAATCTTTACATGTTAGACATTTTCTTGATATAATGCATATTGAGAAAAATGTATTTGATAGTGTCATTGGTACTCTTCTAAATGTGCCCGGCAAGACAAAAGATGGAGTAAAGGCAAGGTTGGATTTAGTTGAAATGAAGATAAGAGGTAAATTGGCACCAACAATGAAGGAAAAACGTACTTATTTACCTCCAGCAGCTCACACACTATCTAGAAAAGAAAAAATTGCATTATGTGAGTTTCTTTGTGGAGTGAAAGTTCCAGAAGGGTATTCTTCGAACATTAGCAGTCTTGTATCAATGAAGGACTTGGAACTAAAGCATATGAAGACTCATGATTGTCATGTAATCATGGATCATTTGCTACCAATTGTTTTACGGGCCATTCTGCCAAAAAAGGTGAGAGAAACGATAACTAGATTGTGTTTCTTCTTCAAAGCAATGTGGAGCAAGGTGTTTGATCCTGAACAATTGCCTGCACTTCAGAAACAACTTGTCCTCACTTTGTGTGAGCTTGAGATGTATTTCCCACCCGCGTTTTTTGATATAATGACTCACCTACCTATTCACTTGGTTAGAGAGACACAACTTTGTGGACCAGCTTTTATGAGATCTATGTATCCGACTGAGCGTTATATGAAGGTATTGAAAGGCTATGTGAAAAATCGTAGCCGGCCGGAAGGTTGCATTGTTGAGCGGTACATAGTTGATGAAGCTATTACATTTTGCACAGAATATCTGAATGATGGTAATGTTGCAGAGCGTCAAAAGTCTCCTGCTGGAGGGGGGGAACAGAAGGAGAAAGCGTAATTGGAAAGCAATTAGTGAGTGTTCCTAGCACACAAAAGGATCAGGCACACCTATATGTGCTCCACAACACCGATGAGGTTGAGCCATATGTTGAAGAGCACAAGGACCAACTTAGGAGAATAAATTCAAGTAAAAATGAAAGTTGGATTTCAAGAGAACATAACAAGAGTTTTATCGATTGGTTCCGAAAGTGTATTCAAGAGAAACAAAACGAGAATTCACTTTCAGTTTCAGATAAATTGGCACGGTTGTCGGTGGGCCCGGGCAGATTCGTATTTTGTCATTCGGGTTATCGTATAAATGGTGTCACGTTTTATACAAAAGACCAAGATGAACGGAGTACAATGCAGAATAGTGGGGTGAGTCTTGTAGCTGAAGCAATACATATCTCAAGTGCGAAAGATAATAGCCCTATCTATGCCACTTTACCATATTATGGGGTGATTGAACATATATGGGAGCTGGATTACAGTTGGTTTCGGGTCCCTGTATTTGGGTGTAGGTGGGTTGACCATAAAAATGGTGTTGATGATAGTGAAATAGGTTTTACTCGAGTAGACCTTGAAAAGGTGGGATACAAAGATGAACCTTTTATTTTGGCATCTCAAGCTAAACAAGTGTTTTTTGTCACCGATCCCGTCGATAAGAGGTGGTCCATTGTTTTATCGGCAAACAAAAATACTTGTATTGAGGATGATGGCCTATATAATGAAGATGATGGAGGAACTCCTATCTTAGGTGGTTCACAATCCACAAATAGTGACGGTGACTTGGATATCAGTGATGATGAATTGTATATGCGAGAAGATCACCAAGAGGGAATATGGATTAATCCATCTGTTCGTCGGCGTACTAAACAAAATGGTCGTACTGAGGGATCACAAAAGACTAGTAAACCAGCGACAAAAAGAAAACGATGAAAGGTATTAGAACTTATTAGATAATTATATGAGTATTTGATAATTATATGAGTAACTTATTTGAACTCTTTTGTTAAGTATGCAATTTAAGTGTAAATTTTATTTGAGCTTATTTGATAATTATTTGAACGCTTGTAATATTATATTAGTGAATGAGTTACACTAACTTTTGTATTTTTTTGTTTTTGTAGGTCGATACCGTATACCACCACAGTCACCCTCTTCTCCGCCACTACCACGACGACCACCACCAATGTAAGCTTATCAATATTTCGTTTTGTACTTTTGGATGTGATTTATATGATCCAACTAGTTAATGATGTGATTAATACATATATATTTGTTTGCGTTTGTTGTTGTTGAAATATTTGAGTTTTGGTGGTTGCAAGGTTGGGGGGAAGATTAAGTCGAGAACTTGGTAGAATTTTTTGCGTCGTTACTCTGCTGAATTTTTTCTAGAATTATGGGCATTTCTTAATTAGCACTATTTATATATTTGGTATATGAATCTAACTTCTGTATTTTTCATTTTTGAAATCTTGTAGATGGATTCTAGAGGTGATGCAAACAAAAATGTTGAAAATGAGATACGTAGAGGTATTACAGCAATGAAGAAAGTAATAAATGCCAAAAGTAAAGGCATAAAGCTACAAGTTGGTTGGAACGAGTATGGTCAGCCAGTTGACCCAAATAAATCAAATTTTGTTGGTTACATTGGCGTGATAGCTCGTGACAGGGTCCCTATTACTATTAATGATTGGCGACATGTCTCTGCAGCAATAAAATATGCCATTTGGAATGAAATAGCTGTAAGTTAGTTATTATATATATATATATTATGTTTTTAATTGGTAAATGTAGTTTTTTTTTTGTCTAAATTATAATTTTGTATATACTTTATTGTTTGTTTTTATAGTTGGCCTTTGATATTGACGAAAGTAGACAGAAATTCGTCTTAGCCGAGGCTGGGAAGCTAGCTCGAAATTATAGGAGCTACTTGAGCAGAATCTGGGTAGAGGATGATGATGGGAACATTAATTCAAGCCCACCCGAAAAATATCGTATTTCTCAAGAAGACTGGACAGAATTTGTAAAAGTACGCCAAAGTGATTATTTTAAGGTAATTATTTTAATTTATGATTTCATTTTAATTTATTTGAAACTATATACATTGACTAATGCCTTGATTATATAATGAACAGCAACTACGTAAGGACAATTCTGAAAGAGCAAAGGACCCTGAATATCCTTACAGGGCATCACGTCTTGGATATGCTCAACTGGAGCATACTGAGGTACGTAGTTCGTTACAAGTTTTAATTCTAATCAAATTTCCTTACAAATTTTCTAATCAAATTTCCTTAATTACAAATTTCCTAATCAAATTTATTTCCTTGCAAATTTTCTTATATAGAAGCAAAAAAGAAAGGATGCTGGGTCAGATGTCACAGAGGTGACACGAGCACTAGTGTGGAGGGTTGCACATTCTAACAGCCAGAACAACATTGATAATGCCAATGTTAAAAGAGTAGTGGAATCAATTGTGAGTTATTTGCAATTTTAGTTATATAGTATGTTGTATGTTTTTTTAAAAATAATTTTAAAATAACAAATTTCCCTAAATTTTTGTATTTTTTAAATGTATTATTACAGGAAAGCTTATCACAGGAGGGTAGCCATAGTGGACCCGAGAGGACCCACAATGATACACTGGCTTTAGCTCTTAAAAAGAAGGAGCTTTCGGGTCGAGTTAGGGGTGTAGGCTTTGGGGTATCACAAAAAGATTACTTTTCGGATTTAAAGCCTTCAAAAAATGCGGTGATTGATAGCTTGCAAGGCACGGTTCAAATGCTCACTCGATCACTATTAGAATTGCGACGCGAGTTTGACGAGCATAGGGCGTCTGCGTCGCAGCAGCCACATACAAAAGAGGCGGTTTCTTTGAAAGATAGCTGCCCAGAAGTGAAAAACCTACCTCAGGTAATTAATGATATGAATTTGTTTAGTGATAACGTGACTTTCAATCCTATATTTCTGTATAATATACAAAATTTTCTAATATAATGGTATATATATATATATAGGATGTCTTGCAGTGTCAATTAGCACTTACTACACCGTCTTATCGTTTGGTGGCTAGAGGAAAAATGTACAATCGACCAGAGGATAGAACATTGCATACATGTCCATTAGCCTCCCACCTCGTGAAAGTGACGATTGACATTGCAATTGAAGATGTTGCACCCCTACCAGTCCCTCTCGATGATGAAGGAGTGTTCACAGTATCCGAGGCTGTGGGATACATGGTTGCTTGGCCTAAGAGTCTTGTCATTGTCAGTGATGCATCGGTACGTAATTATTAATAGCTAGTCATTAATAAATTATAACAATTGTTTAATGTTAATAAATATACTTTCATTGATAACGCCCACGTTTTGAATTCTTTTGCTTCTAGTCTCGCGGAAAATCCAAATCATCAGTAGGAAAAAGTAAATCAGTGACGACGAAGCACTCACATGTCAAAAATACACCTCTAGTGGCCAACCCTCCTTCTCTAGTGGCCAACCCTCCTGCTCCAGTACGCCCTCATTCACTTGCAGTTCTTGATAGGTTCTTTCAGATGATGGCTGCTGAAAATACTATCCGGATAGACATGCCCGTGGAAATCTTCAATATCCCCTTTCCAGAATATATTGGGCGGGAGGAGATCGGTCACTTTCTGCATAAACAACAGATAGGAGCCTCTATCATTTCTGCTTACATCAAGTAAGTTTTTAAATATTAATTAACAACTACGTAAGCTTTTAATTAAATTATTTTACTGAAGTAATTTGAACTATGTTTATTTTTGTGACACAAATTTATTTTATGCTTAATTGTAGGTGTTTGTGGGTTAATCACGTGGTCCCCGAACAAAAACAAAATAAATTCGGGTTCCTTAGCCCACATTCTATATCTGCAGGAGCAGGAATTACTCCCCAGCGTGTTGACCAATCGCAATATATAGCAAATACTATGATAGCTAGTGCACAGCGGGAGGGGAAGTTGTTTATTGCACCTTACAACTCCGGGTGAGCTACTAAAGAGACATTGTTCACATGTCAAAAATTTGTTACGTAGGGATAACTAATTTTAAATCTATCTTTTGAATATGCTGATTAGGGGACATTGGTTGTTGCTCATGATTGATCCAATTCAAGAGATCGTTTATTATTTGGATTCTGTGTACGACGGTGATCCAAATAACCGACGTGATATGAAAGATATGATCAATCAGTAAGTTTTATCATTCAATTAAATGTGCATTATATTTAATATTAAGTTTAAAGTATATATATTATAACTAGATTTCATATATATATATTTGCTTGATATTGACATATTTCCTTGTTTTTTGATGTTTTCAACAGCGCTGTGTTGATGTTTCGAGCAAATAACAACAACCAAAAGATCAAATCAAAAAACAAAGCCTGTAAATGGAGTTGTATAAAGGTTAGGGTAATTATATTATTTTAATTATAGTTTCAAGAAATTATTCGTATAAAAGTTATTTGTTCTAATACAATTTTGATTTGAATTTAATTTGTAGTGCCCCATTCAATTAAATGATATAGATTGTGGCTTCTTCGTCATGAAATTCATGAACGATATTATTAGACACGGAGAATCTACAATCCCACCGACGGTATGCATAATCCTAATTAATATTAATCAAATTCTAATGTCCCTTTTAAGTTATTAAACATTTTTGTTGGATTTTAATATTTGTCTTGCAGTACTTTGCTGATTGTCAGTACGCCACTTACACTATAGAGCAACTTGATGAAGCACGTTCTGAATTGGCACAATACATTTTTAAATGCGCTTTTGATATGCCGGCGGTGTAAGTTGTAAATTATTGTAAATTTTTATTTGATTTAAAAGTGGTGATTAGTTTATATTGGTTTATTGTAAATTAAACTCGTTATCATTTGTAATTATTGGAGATTATTGTTTCGTGAATGAAATTAATTTAGGATTTTAATTTGTTGTTTCTGTTGAGCAATTGGTTTGTTTTATGTGATTTGAATTTTGAGCTTTTGGGAAGGATAGAACTAGCTGAAATTATAATAAAAAAAACAAAAAAAAAAGCTCAACTGTTACAGCGGTTCAATAACGAACCGCTGTAACAGAATTAAAAAAAAATTTAATTAAAAAAAATGGTGACCTGTTACAGCGGTTCGTAAACGAACCGCTGTAACAGGTCAACTATTACAGCGGTTTGGAAAGGAACCGCTGTAATATGTCGTATTTTACAGCGGTTAAAAACCGCTGTAATAGGGAACTTACCAATTACAGCGATACGTATTACAGCGGTTAAAACCGCTGTAATAGTGGAAAAAAAACCGCTGTAACAGGCCTTTTCTGTAGTAGTGATCCCGTACCACCGTAGGCGGGGCAATATAGCTTTAAGGATAGAGAGTTCATCTCTCGCCTCGATTGTCATATTGTTTGTCGTATTACTATTTTCAGAAATTTTCTTTCAAAGTGCACAGGTTTGCAACACCATCAACCTTCATCATCTTTTCAAGCCATGGAATTAAGTATGTTGCTACTCTGGTACTTTAGATTCGTGAATTTTATAAAATTCAAAAACCTTGGGGCAATTCAAACTTTAAAGCTAACATTCTAGGCAATTTTTTTTTTATTTCTCAAATATTATTTTAAGCTCCATATTCAATGATTTCGGCCATTAGAATATAATTTGCATCATATCTTCAACTTGCAAAGTTGAAGAACTAATGTGCAACTTGCAAAAGGAAAATTATTCATTCACGATGCTTACTAAACATTGAAATCACTTCTAAATAAATTAATTTTTTCCTAAAGCAACAGTGAACACTAAAATAAGGCCTGCTTGTTTGTGTTTTCACTCAAGCACTTTTATTTTTAAATGAAAACATACATTGTACATCATTTTCAATTGAATTTTTTTTTTTTCATATTTCCAATAACTATCCCACTCGCCGAATTACAATTACATCTTTATTTCTCTTACCCCTCTGTCTGGAAATATTGTGTTCCACAACGATTGGTGTTTGGTGAAGCAAAACACAAAGTCTGAACTTCCATAGCCTTATGCACATCTTAACCCATTTTAAGAAAGAAAGAAAGAAATAAATAAAATATTAATATTGAGAGGTCCGAATTGGTTCTTTTGAATCGAAAGGTTGACTTCTAGTTAGTCTAAACTTTTCTATCAATTGAGATGGTTAATACACCATTTCAGACCAAGTGAGCTCTTTTTGGCCAATGGGTGAGATACCATTTCAATTGAATAGGTGTCTTTCGGTGTCATCTTGTGGAAATCTATAAATACATCTTTGTCTTGGCTGAAAATGATACAATATAATAATCAGATATTTTTCTCTTTCTTTCTATATTTTTCGAGTCTTTTATTTTATACTTGGTTGAGTTTTGCTCTTAAGAATTTCGAAAGAGTGTAGCTTTGCGAAATTAGTTTAATAGGCTTTGTATCCTAAAAATGTATTTTTTTGAGACCATTTACATTATAGTGAGAGAAATATATACCTTAAAAATAACATTTTTAAAGGTGTGTTTTACAGTTTTCATTAGAATTGTTCCATACCCACATTTTATACAACTATATATACTAAAACACTAGAAGGAATCTTAAATAGAATGGTTTAAGTCAAATTCAAGATTGTTGCAACTAAAAGTGGAAAAACTACGAAATTAGATGGTAATTACAAAAGCAAGCTGGATCTTAAACTAATGCATAAACTACCCTAGTCGTTTCCACGAGCAACTGACCTGACCTTATAATAAGGCCAATAAGAATTAGAAAGTTAATAAGATGAAGACGGCTACTGATATTTTAATAATTATATTTGAAAAAAAGAAAAAACTCATGAATCTTTGTGATTACTTTGTATAAACTAGTCCCCGACTATATAAATCGCTCTAGAAACCTCGAATTTGCTCAATTTGTAACAATGTCTATCTATGTTCTCTAACACCTTTTTTACAAACGGACCTCTTGGCCTCGACTGAAAGCAGAGGGAAGAAAATATAAATGTGTGTGATAATTGATTTGGGTCGTATTGTTCAAGTGTTACTTAATTCATTGAATTTAGGTGATTTATCAATTAGGTCGTCCAACAATAAGTATTCTGATTTATAAAGAAACTTATTACAAATCCATAGAATAAGTACTATAGACTCTAGAGTCAAATACGATGTTCAAATAGATGAATTTGGAAATAGAATGTGTAATCCCATCGTTTTGAAATTTTAATAGAAAAATTTCATAGTTTATGGATCAATAATTGGCATATAGGTTACCTAAATTGCCACGTGGAACAATCCTACATTCAATAGTTAAGGGTTGTAGGATCATACAGTCAACAATCAATGGTCGTAGGATCCTACAGTCAAGGGTCATAGGATCAAGCCTCACCGAGCCGTATAAAAAAAAGCATGCGTATTTAGTCTTTTGTAATATTGTTGTATTCAAGAGTATTTGTGAGTAATTTAGTAATTGTACCTAATTTAGTTATAACAATGCTAGGCTTTGATGCACGGACACTCCGAAAAATCGGTCTGTGCAGTATCCGACAACGCTTCGGACACGCCTCCAACACGTGTCGGACAAGGCCATATGCGTGTTTGAAAAAAAGAAAAACTCTTTGACGAGCGTGTCCGACACCGTGTTGTCGGCTGGAGAAGAAAAATGAAGATACAATCCATCGTGGATCTGTGTTAGTATCTCACCATGTCAATGGAGGTGGAAAAAGATAACCGATCGCGAACATTGAGAGTTAATATTTAGGGATAATGGCAGACACCCCCCTCAATGTGCACTTTGCCCCCTCACTTATAATAAAATGTGCACTTCACCCTCTCGGGCAGCTCGTACAGGGGCACAGTGCTACAAAACATATAAGTGAGGGGGCAAAATGCTACAAAAATACATAAGTCATGGGGCAAAATACTACAAAGACACATAACTCAGGGGGCAAAAGTCCAATTTTTATGATAAGTATGGTGCCCGAATCTGCACGAGCTGTCCGAAGGGGTGAAGTGCACATTTTATGACATGTGAGGGGGCAAAGTGCACAATTGAATAAGTTAGGGGGCAAAGTGCACATAATCCCATAACTGAGGGGTGTCTGTTATTATTCCTAATATTTATATATAAGAATAAGTTGATTTGCAGAAGGTAAACATTATGAAGACTGAAGTTGAATTTTCAGGGAAGAGGGTTTGTTTGCTTTTGTTGCGGCGCATACTCATCGTAAAGAAAAGATGAGAGTTTTAGCGTCGACCGGTCGAGTCGGCTGATTTTGTTGGCCTTACAATTTCTTACTCTTTTTCTTTCTTTATTCATGTTGGCTGCAAATCCTTATAGGAAGAAATTGGTTTGGGGCTATAACTGAACATGTAGTCGCCCAATAGACAAGAATTAAGATAAGGATTTAATATTGGGCTATATGTTTTATTTTGGTTAAATAAACTATTTGTTTAGCTTATTTGAAAAATACACAAACATTTATACACACACATATATTAAAATTTATATAATTTATTTAAATGTGTTCAAATCGTGTCGTGTTTTATATTTTTCAAAAATACCATGTCGGCGAGTCCGTATCGTGTCGTGTTCGTGTTGGTGTGTCCGTGTAACATAGACACTACGTGCAACATAGATACTAGGTATTGTAAAAAGCATCGAACACAAAGTCCGAAAGCAGAGTAATTCAATACAAACCACATTGGAACCCTTATCATTTTCCTTGTTCTCGCTAAAACCCAAAGTCCAAAAATAGCCTAATATCAGCTCAACACAAACTTTATTTACAACAGCATAAAAGTTATAGAGTAGTAAAAACTTATAGTAGACAACTATCAAGGTACATTAATCAACTATAACTTCATTAATTTTTTCTCCCGTAATATTATTGTTGGTACTACCATCCATAAGGCATTGCAAAACGAAGATAGATATACCACAAAGCATATACATATCTACATTCTACAAATACATATCTATATTCTACAACACGGTACAAGCAAAACGTGTCTTCAATCCCATTTTTTTTGATTCATTGTGGTGGCGGGAATGATGCCAAAGCAGTAGAGTAAGCGGAAACTGCTTTGTTTCCGCTTTTTGAAACTATACTGTTTTGGGGCACGAATGCGAGGTCTACCCCTACCCCACCCCCCCAAAAAAACTAAAAAAATAAATAAAATCAAACGGTTGAAATCAAAAAACGAATTTGTTCCTGCGGGAAATTCTGTTACGCCAAGGCTGAAAACTAAACATGGAAATCATACGGCTGAAAATTGAATAATAAAATCCAACGCTTGAAATCAAAAAACGAATTTGCTCCGGCGGGAAATTCTGTTACGAAAGCTAGGCTGAGTTAGCTTATAAATAGAAACCATTTCATCAAATAAGATGAAAGCGTTTCTGACTGCTCTGATGTCGTCGCGAAAGAGTTTGAAGACTGCTATGAAGGTGGAGCTTCTTCCAGTTCGTCCCCGGCTAGATCTGACGAAGGCCAGACTTCCGGCGATGCCATAGAGATCCAGCCTGCCAGCAACGACGTTTTCGACGGCTAGATTTCTGTTCTCCCTACACTCTCCAACGACGGCGAAACTCATCTCTTCACCGGCGTCGCCGTCGATTGGAAGAGGATTCCATATTGGTGCTTTTGAAGAGACTAAAAGCAAAGAAAATGATAAAGAGGAAAAACAGGAGGCTAAAATGAAGCTTAAAACTGCTCTGATGTGGTCGCGAAAGAGTTTGAAGAATGCTATGGAGGAGGAGCTTCTTCCAGTTCATCCCTGGCCAGATCTAACGAAGGCTAGACTTCCGGCGACGCCAAAGACATCCAGCCTGCCAGCAACGACGTTTTCGACGGCTAGATTTCTGTTCTCCCCACACTCTCCAACGACGGCGAAACTCATTTCTTCACCGGCGTCGCCGTCGATTGGAAGAGGATTCCATACTGTTGCTTCTGAAGAGACTAAAAGCAAAGAAAATGATAAAGAGGAAAAACATGAGCCTAAAATGAAGCTTAAAACTGCTAAACTGAAATTGGAGGAAGAGGAGAAAATCATGAGAAATTTGATCGGAGCAATTTATCTGGTGTGTTTGTTTGTGGCATTTATTTACACGTGTGTCGAAGAGTTGTTTCGAAAATAAAAATAAATTTGATTAGGTGGATCCAACGGCGTGTTTCGAGCCCCGCGATAATTCTTATCTTAGAATTATCTTTCAACCCCGCGCTCAAGTTCGATGCGCTAGACGGTGGCTCAGAATTTAACACTTCGATGTGTTGTTTAACTTTGTTGTTAGGACCGCAATTAACTAAAAGAATTATCGTTTTCGAATGACACAATAATACAATAGAAGAAAAATTCAAGTTCAGGTAAAAACTATCTCTCTGATACTTAAATCTGACACAAGATAATCTTATACTTACGTGAGAATCTCTCGATCGAATGTATTATTTTAGATGTTGATTATTGTCTTCGAATGCAATAATAAGATGAAAGATAAAATTCAAGTCCAGGTAAAAACTATCTCTCTGATACTTAAATCTGACACAAGATAATCTTATACCTACGTGAGAACCTATCTTTTTACCATACTTGAATATGTTCGAATTCAATTGAAGTGCTAGTTGTTCATTTCGATTATGAAAAACAGTGAATCGAAAGACTCAAGTCAATATACAAATTACATATCCGATACTTAAATCTGAATAAAAGATAATTATATCTCCATGAAAGTTTTCAATTCTGAAACATTACAGGCAATCGAATGCGCGAATGCAAATACAAGCCTTGAAGGCAAATCTCATCGAGTCGAATAGTAAATTACACTATGGCTACTCCTAATTTATGCTAAGAGCTACTCCTATATTACGATATGAACTATTCCTAAGAAAACGCTAAGAAAAAGAAAATGTAGAAGTCTGATGATCTTGCGATTTTCCTCCTTGTCTCTGTCTGTGGCTTGTATATATATTGGTCTTTGAAGGAACCCACGTTCCTTTTCTTCAAGAACCGCCTTCAACAGTCTTCAACCGTTCTTTCAAATAATTTTGAATTAGCGCGCTTCTACATATGGTTGGCTATTTGGACTATATTTTATTTCTTCGGATTTGATTCTTAGACTTTTGTCAATTTAACTCATATTTTCGCTATTTTCTACATTTAATGGACTTGTCTTCTTCTTTTCGAATTCCTATAATTTGCACTATTTGGATTTTGTACTTCGCAAGCTCCAATTATTTTATGGTGTAAACAGAAGTACATGCAGAAAAAGGCTAAAGATGACGGAAGAAAAGCGAAGGAGGCTAGGAGGGATGAGAAGAAGAGGCCGAAGATGGAAGCGTTAGAGGCGAAGAAGAAAGCGTTAGAGGAAAAGAAAAAAGAGAAGGCTGTCACTGTCACTGTCACCAGCCATTCTTCCCAGGTCAAGGTCAAAGTGGATGACAGATCCACAATTACAGATAGTGAGGTAATCTCTACCAAGAAAACTGTGCGTAAGTAATTAGGGTGAAGGTGGAGATTTTATTGGGAAAAATTTCTATTGTGTAACGGGCGGTGTTTTTGAAGAAGTAATATGATAGTGATATGTCGAGTTAAGGGTTACCCTATTTTTTTAAGACAATATTGCCCCGCACTTGGTGGTCACGGAATACGGCAATTGTCTCCCAAGATATAACGACAAACGTCTCGAAAATAGTACTACTACAAATTTTCGAGCCTAGCGAACAAAATACTTGTTCCAAACTCTCTCGATGGACACAGATGAATTAAATGCACATCTAAACATTTAATATGCAAACCTATTCTCACAATATTAAAATAATATTTAAGAATGTTTCAAGTACTCAAATTAGTACTAAGTAATTCTTAAAATAATATTTAAAAATTTCAAAAATATTTTAAATGCTCAATTTAAAATATTAAAAATAATATTCAACACTATTCTTAAAATATTAAAAATAATATTTAAGAAACAAAAGAATATTCAAAGTACTCAAATTAGTACTATGAATAAAAGAAAGATGAGAAATGTGATATTGGTGTAAATAAATCCAAACGGGGCTATTTATATAGAATGAAAGGTTTTGGGTCAAAAAGTGTGACTTTTCGGATTTCTGCAGAAAGGGCCAAAGGTTGTGTCTTTTGGACAAAATGCCCCCTGATTGCACCTTTTCGGACTTAGCCATCTTTTCCGGGAAATGATTAGGTGTGGACGGTTGCACCATCCGGCTTGCAATTTCAGCCCCTATCTTTCCACAGACTTTAATTTTGACCCCAAAACTTTGAATCTTGATTCATTAAGTCCTTTCAAATTGGTCCCTCAATTTTTCAATTTGAACATTTTAGACCACGAACTAAATGAACTATTTCTTATACAACCGCGGCAGTCGATCGTGTAATTGAGATCATTTATTCGCCTTTGTTCACATGAATTATTGATTCCAGTTACGAGAAACATTTTAAGTGATACAGTTTGCTAATTAATTTCTCATTCACCCGAAATCGGATTTGAGTAATTAAATACTCTAAATTTATCTACTCAAAACGTAGATTAATTTAAGTCAAAGACACTCCACTCTCAACATGTGGAATTCACTTAAATCTCCAATAAAATCGCGCTAAACACAATTTACTCAATCAAGATTTCCAACATACCCACCGTGAATGAAATTAATGCAAATGCAGACTATGCAGACGCAATGCAGACTATACAGACAATGAGAGAGTTCGGACGAAAAGCTATTGCATCTGGAGAGGTAGCTTGTGGTTTTGAACCTTCCTTAGTGAAATACCATCGGATTTACTTGGCTCCCCAATGAACGTGATGTCTTGAATTGGTCAGTCGTTTGTGTAAAACAAGACAATGATACTCACACAATAACTTCTCTAACAGATTTTGTTCTCAATTGAGTCCGTTTTGGCCATGGAACACCATCTTGGATTCATAAGTGTTTACTACATTGAAGCGGCCCTCACTTCTCACTTACATAGGTGATCTCCTATAAAGAGTACTCTGCCGTACCCCACTTTGTTACGTCACACATTTAGACAGTATAGGAATCATTAAAAGCTACTTACTTAACCTCAGCTACGCTCTGCAGGTTGCACTTGTTTATCCTAGGAATGGGTAGTAGTTTTAAACTTCTCAAGTGCGTCACTGAATCTTCATAATTTCGTTCTCCCATTGAACCAAGATCTTGGGATCTCCAGTCAACAAAGTTGGGTTTCCACTATGTCGATTCTTAATTATGTAGGCTTTAGGCCCATTCCCATCGATATGCAGTTTATTTGATCTTTTAGGCATACATTTAGATCTATACATTCTCATTTGATTTTACCCAATCAATAGAGACAATGCCACTGAAGATCACTGCTAATGGTTTTATATCTTCGACGTTTGTGTCGAGACTACCACTTTATATGCTATTTTGTGCCCTTCCGACTGTCGACTATTTTGTACAATATATCGGAATAGGTGGCACAAAATCTAGCCAATAAAGAATATCCATTTTCCTCAGTGTATTCTATCCGTACACTTGAATATATCGTATAGAGTAATCACAGTTCATAGCATATTACAGATATCTAAGAACTTTAGTCAATGCCTTCAAAAGGTCATTACAACGAGTACTCGTGATACTCAATACATTTGCCTTTCCAGCTCGGATGTAAGTATAGTACCGGTGTCGACCCACCATTCGCTTACTTATCCCCCATAATAGGTGTTAGATACTACAGTCGAGAGCGTAAGGTCCGACCAACCACCATTTGCCTAGCTTGGTTTTAGTGATTTAATCACCCGCCATTTGCCTAACTTGGTTTGTCTTGATAATCACACACATTTTGTGTGGTTCGAATCGTCTTAGACGAACACCCACCATTTACATGGTTCGAATTATTTATGATTAATCACTATCAACGTGGTTGGCTTACCATGTTTGTGTTTGTCCACTCGGAACATTTTTTTTCCTTATTCTATTTCGACTATTGTCAGTACACCAATTATAATTTGGTTTTACCAAATTGTCTATATCCTTAAAGTCATTTTCTCGAATTTAATTTCAGACTTTTAATCGACTTTCACGATCTTACTCCAACAATTAACATCCTTTATTCTTGACCAAGTTGTGTACTTTGTACAATATGTCGTCCACATTTCTCTCTTCGGAGAGCACGTTTCATAATATGAAACATTCGGACAAATTTTCACTTATAAACCTTATAGGTTCATAGTGCCGACATTCCACATTGTCTATTTTAATTTCTTAAAAATAGACTTGATTTCTTTCGCTTAAATAAAACCATGACTAGTTTAGCCTCAACAAATATTTCACTTTTACAGTGAAAATTGTATGTTACAACTCCAAATAATGCAATAATTATTCTTAACACAAAATTGACTTCTTTAAATAGACGTCACTATCACATGAAAAGAACATGCAATCAATTTAAATCAACTATGCATTTCTTATTCACTGTGATCAGGCTTCATACTAAAGATTGTCAAACAAAGTGAAGAATCACACTTATTGCATTTATTCATAAGCCAAAAGAAAACTACTAAATAGTTACTTCATATATGCTTAGCAAAATAATGTAATTTTATGCATGCACAATTATTTATTCTTTATCAAGAATAAATCACAAAGCTAAAATATAATTAAATATTTAATCACGTAATACCGCATGCTCAAATTTATCTAACATGATTACATCATTGTTGCATAACTATATATTAAATCACATTTAATATTATTCAACACAATATGTAATCAAATGAAGCAATCATAAAAATGATAATTCATAATATGAACTTATCTTATTATTAATTGGTTTCATAACCAATATTTCGCCTTCAATTGCTTCCATGTAGATCCTTATTCATAGCATGTTAAAGTCGATCCCTTGAAATTGAGAAGTTACTTAACCTTTCAATTCCAATCCAGTAGACTAATCTCATCCTACAACAATCATTTCAGAAATATTAATTCTACGAATAACTATTCACTCTTCATAACATAGTTTGACCTATTGAATAATAATACACTTATCTGAAAGTGTCAACGAAACGCCATGCAACTTTTCGAAATGTTATGCAAGCAACTCATAATTCAACATTTTAAATATATAATATATAAGATGACATAATGCATTCTGCCTTCAATTCTCATAATAGAATAATTAACGCTTTAATCTCAAACAAAGCAAATAAACTTATCTCATAAGTGGTATCCTTCAATTGCATCGACTAAATATGACACCGACTCTGCAATTGATTAACTAATTCACCAAATGGCATTGTGATCATCAATTTTTTCTTTGTTGGTCATGCACAATTACAAATCATTATCAGTAAGTCACAAAATTGAATATTATAATTATTGTATTCAAGTATATAATAAACTAAATAGAGTTTCCCTCTTTCTTTCCATCGAATAACGCTGTCTTCAAGAAACACTCAGATATTGTCTTAAGTTGTGGGGAAAAATTTCTAGTGCGTAATGGGCGGTGTTTTTGAAGAAGCAATATGATAGTGATATGTCGAGGCAAGGGTTACCCTATTTCCTTAAGACAATATTGCCCCGCACTTGGTGGTCACGGAATACGGCAATTGTCTCCCAAGATACAATGACAAACGTCTCGAAAATAGTACCACTACAAATTTTCGAGCCTAGCGAACAAAATACTTGTTCCAAACTCTCTCGATGGACACAGATGAATTAAATGCACATCTAAACATTTAATATGCAAACTTATTCTCACAATATTAAAATAATATTTAAGAATATTTTAAGTACTCAAATTAGTACTAAGTAATTCTTAAAATAATATTTAAAAACTTCAAAAATATTTTAAATGCTCAATTTATAGCATTTATAATATTCAACACTATTCTTAAAATATTAAAAATAATATTTAAGAAACAAAAGAATATTCAAAGTACTCAAATTAGTACTATGAATAAAAGAAAGATGAGAAATGTGATATTGGTATAAATAAATCCAAACTATGGGGGGCTATTTATAGAGAATGAAAGGTTTTGGGTCAAAAAGTGTGACTTTTCGGATTTCTGCAGAAAGGGCCAAAGGTTGTGTCTTTTGGACAAAATGCCCCCTGATTGCACCGTTTCGGACTTTTCAAATTAGCCCCAAGAGTTGCAATTGTTCAAAACAACCCCCGAGCTAAAAGACAAAATCCGCCTGACATAGTTATGATCCGGTGTGGCGGGTGCACCGTACACCCGCCTTTCAACCTATAACAAGCCATCTTTTCCGGGAAATGATTAGGTGTGGGCGGTTGCACCATCCGGCTTGCAATTTCAGCCCCTATCTTTTCACAGACTTTAATATTGACCCCAAAACTTTGAATCTTGATTCATTAAGTCCTTTCAAATTGGTCCCTCAATTTTTCAATTTAAACATTTTAAACCACAAACTAAATGAACTATTTCTTATACAACCGCGGCCGTCAATCGTATAATTGAGATCATTTATTCGCCTTTGTTCACATCAATTATTGATTTCAATTACGAAAAATATTTTAAGTGATGCAATTTGCTAATTAATTTCTTATTCACCCGAAATCGGATTTGAGTAATTAAATACTTTAAATTTATCTATTCAAAACGTAAATTAATTTAAATTAAAGACACTCCATTCTCAATATGTTGAATTCACTTAAATCTCCAATAAAATTACTCTAAACACAATTTATTTAATCAAGATTTACAAGAGATTTTATCTTATCGTAATAGCATTTACAAAGCATTATAGTCTGAATACGATTTTGTTAGTTTTTATATTTTTCTAATAAGTGGATTTAAAAGCATTTTTTGTAATTGAAAGGAATTGATGAATAGCAAGATTGTTAGCTTCTTCTTTGTCTCTCTTCTCTATTGTGTTTCAATTCTATTTTTTATTACGGTTAAAGCGATTATTGCTTCGAGAGCAATAATCGATTAAACGACGAATATCACGGCTGGCGGAGCATAGCAAGTCACAGGCTTCAAAACTTGTGGTTAACTATCATGAACTCTAGTTGTTTGATGAAATGCCTGATAAGAATTTTGTTGGTGGCCGACCAAGAAGACTTGGCAAGAATTCACGAGTTCAAGTGTTTGAAAAAATGTCAAAAAAAGTGTTCGATATTGTGACTATGTGCAGCTGAGCTTGTGTCTTAGAGTGAAGAAGCAACCACCCATACTGATTTCAATATTTTTCTTCCAAATTTTCAAGTTTATTCACTTCGAAGATAATGTTGCGTGGTGTGTGTTTGTTTTTCGCAATTGAAACTGGCATTAGATCATGTATTTCATCCATAAATTAAAATGTAGCTTTCACCCATTTATTTGTGTCAGGGAGAGGGGCTGAAGGTAACCTAAGTGGGCTCATTTTGTAATCATCATGGAGCTTAGTTGTCCTAGAAATATATTGAGAAGTAACAACCACTAACTAAAGCTTTAGCTGGCATTTTTGGTTGCTAAGGCCCAATTTAGTTGAGTGAAACTCTTATGATTTATTTGTAAGCGAACACGGCATCTGGGATGGATGTGCATGATGACTGCAAGCTGAGGTTCTTGGAACTGAAGGCAAAAAGAGCTCACGGATTCATTGTCTTTAAGATTGAGGAAAAACAGAAGCAGGTTGTTGTTGAAAAAGTTGGCGAGGCAACTCAAAATTATGAGGACTTCACTGCTAGTCTTTCCATAGATGAATGTCGCCAGTGACTGCAGGGAATTGCCAGAAAGGAGAGTTGCTTCGTTGCTTGGTATAATTAGAGCATTTTACTGTTACCTTTAGCCCGAGTATAATTATATTATGTTGCACTTCCAGTTTGAAATAAATGCATTGCTACATTTGCTAAACATAGTGTACTTTCTTGGTTGGTTTTTCCTTGTAAGGTCTCCTGACACTTCTCAGGTCAGAAGCAAGAAGATTTATGCTAGCTCAAAGGACAGATTTAAGAGGGAATTGGATGGAATTCAAGTGGAATTACAAGCAACCGATCCAACTGAAATGGGACTTGATGTTATTCAGAGTCGTGCATCAAAATGGAAGGTCTTAAGAGCTTCCCTGACAATTTCTCTTTGGCAATCATCTTTATTTGGAAAACAATGTCTATGGTTCGTGTGTGTCGTATCCTAAAATTTATATATATATTAGTAGCTGTATCCTCGCTGTATCGTATCCTAAAATTTTGGAAAAAAAACGTATCGCCGTACTTGTATCGTATCGTATCCGCATCCTTGTATGCGTATCCGCAACCTAGGTTGGGAGATATTGTAGGACTAGTTGTCTTGACAAGCTGCTGGCCAAACAAATAAGGGTGTAGTTGCTGAAAATAACTCAAATCCTCCCGAGTCGCAGTTTCGTCAGGTAAACCATTCCACTTTACCAAACATTGTTCAATCTGCTTCCCGTTACTGATTATGGTTCTGCTATGCAGAGTAGCTGAAGGTGTGTTGAAGATATACTATATCAATTTTACGAATTTCATACTATTCGGTATACTTTATTACTGTTTTACTGTTAGTAACCTTACAATTCTCTGTTTCAGGTTATCACCGAGAATCTCTTATTTTCCAGGGTGATCACTGGAAAATAGTTGCTGCCAGTTGCATGCTTTCGTCTTGCACCCTTTTTTGTATAAATTGGTTTCAATTCCTTTATTACTGTTCGATTTTACTGGCCAGCCGTATGTTGATGTCTTTTCTCTCTTGGTTTTTCCGATCTGTGAATCGGAGTACTTGCTTGGCTATACGTGTGTTCTATCTGTATTTGCTTTATCTTGTTAGTTTTGAGCTTTTTGCTGAATTTTTGTTTCTACCCTTGATATTGTGGTGATTTTTGCTCATATATGCTCGTTGGGCTGTTTTTCTTTAAAATTTGTTCTCTGAGCAAGTTTGGTAAGTTCTTTGTTCAGTTCTTGTTTATCCTATTACATGACTCGAGTATGATGTTAAGTTGTTTACGGCATGTTTCTGGCTTACCTTCTTTAGTGTCTTGTTGTATGAGATTGATTATTCCGTATTCTTGGATTGTTGTTCAGTCTACTGAATTTTTGTGTATATATTGTTTGTGGGATCCTCTCCCTTGACAATTATCTGCTTTGTTCCTCTGGTTATTTGTGACACATAGAATTGGATTGTTGTTCAGTCTACTGAATTTTCGTGTATATATTGTTTGTTGGATCCTCTCCCTTGACAATTTATCTGTTTTGTTCCTCTGGTTATTTGTGATGCATAGAATTGGATTGTTGTTCAGTCTACTGAATTTTCGTGTATATATTGTTTGTGGGATCCTCTCCCTTGACAATTTATCTGTTTTGTTCCTCTGGTTATTTGTGAATCCTTCTATGCGTCGGGCGCGGGGGAATATCATGTGTGTTGGGTTATATGTGGATACTTCAGACATATCTGTTATATTGTGTTTATCTCTACGAGTTAGTTCCCTGTATTTATCTCGCTGGTATATTCCTGGTATCAATTATTATATTGATCTTGTTTCGTGCATAATTGATATGTTTGTCGATTTGTGCCTCTTATTCGATCTCTATATTGATATATGTTGCTTGTGAGATTTGTCTAACTCCCGATTGTTCTCCCTGGGCTGTTGCTTGCTTTTGTCGCTTCTACTAATCCTCTGTCTTTGTTACTGTTTTTGGCCTATTCTGTTTTATGGCTGTGACCAGTAATAGCTTATGTTTGATCTATATGTTGTCTTTTTTTCTTTGTGAGGGGGAATTTCTTGTTCTCCCTTTAATATAGCTTCATATGTGGATCCTTTTTTTTTTTCTATGCTCGACAGAATTCTTTTTGCTTTAGTTGCATATTTTGTCGTCAACATCCAGATCTGGAAGAGGGGGTAGTGCCGGAGCTGAGACGCCGATGAAGGGTCGAAGCATGGAGATGTGGAAAATGGGGTGGATCCTCGCCATTGGTGGGAGATCTACTTCGTAAGCTACCTTACCGACACGGCGGAGAATCGGATATGGGCCATAGAACCTCCGAGATACTTTGTGTGAGCTGCGAAATTGAACACTCGTCTGTCGATAAGCCTTCAGTTTTATGTACAGCAAATCATCTGGCTTAAACTCCTTGTCTTACCTTTTCTTGTTGGCTTGTTTTATATGCGAATTTGAAGCTAGAAGTAGTGTATGTACTGCTATCACAACAGTACAAGTTGACCCAAACATTATGTAAAATTGTTTAGATGTAAATTGATGTAGAAGTATCCAAAAAATTGTATCATAGTGGTTAATTAGTGATTGAAATTCTTTTATGCTTGTGAGGAGTATCCTGCTAGTGAATTGGCCAAGCAGGGAGTTAAACCTGGTGAACTGCTATCATTTCCAAAGAGGCGGTATGCACTCAAAGCTATTTCAATATCATGCAAAGTTCCTTTGTTTCTTAAGCATATTTTTTCTTATTACTTTTAGAACTTTTTCTGATTTTTGTTTGTGATTATCCTCTGTTTTTCTCACAGAAAGAAAAGGTATGGAAACAGATTGTGAGTGTTTATTTGGTATTTGAGGTGGGTGATCTGGTTTTCTTGAAGGTACGACCGCATAGACAAACTTTCATTGCATCTCGCGCACATCACAAGTTGGCTGGAAAGTTTTATGGTCCGTTTGAGATGGAGGAAAGAATTGGGGCCACGGCTGACAAATTGAAACCTCCCGTTACAAGCAAGATTCACCCAGTTTTTCACGTATCACAATTGAAGTGTGTCGTCGGTGAGCATCCCGTGGAATCAGAGTTACCGCCAAGTTTGGAGATAACTCAGTCACCTACATTCGAGCCCGAAGATGTTTTAAAGTGGGACACGTATACGGAGGGGAATACGGAAGGTCAGTGAGTGTTGATAAAATGGTTGGGACAGTCTCAAGATGACCCAACGTGGATGGATGTCCAAGATTTGATAAATCAATTTCCAGATTTCAGACTTGAGGACAAGGCTACTTCTATGGGGGATGGAGTAGTTATGGAGCGGATTATTTTTAGAAGGTAACCGCGAAGATGCGGTGAAGATGGTGAACGTGGAAGAGAAGCCTCTGCTTGTTTATCATAGGCGAAAGAAAATTTTCAACTTTGGTGGGCATTTAGTTTTCCAGATCCAGTCCCATTTCTTCCGATTCAGATCAGCCTCGTCATTAATTAGGAGTTCCTCCATGCACATACTCCAAAGCCGATTTGCAACTGAATTGTCCGTTAGCTAGCGGTACCAGCCCATATCCTGACATCGTTCTTATCTTGCGAAAAGGGAATAATAACTTGTTTGATCATTTCTCTGACACTTTGTGGTAGGGGTGTTTTAATTTCCTCAAGTTGCCATCTCCCCGGCCCATATCATCAATGACATCCACCACCAGCAGGTGTAAATCCTCATGAACAATGTCATCTTCAATTAAATCACGAAGAAGTTTCCAATCACACCACCTATCAAAACCAAAACGAGGCATATATCTTTTCCGTCTCCAATTCTCCACTGGACCAGCCCCTCAACTTCTTTAAAGCTTCGCAACAATACCCTTCCATTGGGGAGAGTCATACCAAATATATTGACATAAAGATTTTTTTCTTTTTCAGGTATTTTTTCCCCAAAATCTCTCCCCAATCAATTACTTGATCTCTTGACACTGTTCCAACCAATTACTTGATCTCTTTTGCTACCTAATGCACTAGAAACATTTTTGCTAGTAGGGCAATGCATGAGGTGAGTCTATCTAGTTTGCCTCTTATCACATAAAACCCACCCACTATTTCCACGACTCTACCAAGAACTTGGGTGGCATGGTGGTGGTGCAACAGTGGCATTTGTGTCATTTTAGTAGCGTTGCTGCTACACTGCTACGCTACATTTGAGTTATTTATTGCGATTTGGCCGTCTGCCCACCACTCTTCATTATTAATCACGTCAACTTAATTTGAAGTTTCAATTGACTTGTAAAACACTTGGCTACATGCAGACTTAGTGGTTTAATTTGCACATAAAATGTTGAAATGGTATAAATGAAAGTTTTTGGAAGCAATTATGCTTTAGTGTTGTTCACAAATATAAAAAATTACGCCCATTATGCGTTTTGTTTGGCTATACAAATATAATATGTTACGCTCCTGTTTTTCTGATTAGTGTGTTTCTTTGCTGTGTATCCATCCATTATTCCATTAGTTTGTTTTTCCTGTTTTGGTGAATAATTACTGTGCTAATGATCAATAGTCCCAAATGTTATTATGTGAAGTTTCCGAGTTTGATCAATAATTACTGTAAGAACCATGTTGATGCTCAAGGTTTGGTTTCTCGGTTTTAGCTATCTTTGTTTCAGTTTTTTGTTTTTTGTTTTTCTCTTCCTTGCGGACCAAAAAGGCGCCGTTTCATCTGAGGCTTAGAAGAAAGTTCAGAAACACCACCTACGGACGGACGATTGGTGTAGCACCTTCTCTCCGCCGGCGACGCTCCACTTCCGGTTACACTTGGACTACCACAGGTAAAAGGATGCGGCGGCCGGCCAGGTCATCAGCAGCGCTCTGTTTGGGCACATTCAATTTTTGGCTTTTTTTCTTCTCCTTGTCTGTGTACGGCTTCTCGATACTGGTTTGTGGGTGGGTTTTCTTTCATTACTTTTACTGTTTTCCTTTCAATTTTAAGGATTTATTAGATGTTTCAACATTTTAAACCATCTAATATTCTCCAATTATGTGGAGCAAAATGGGTTTCCGCTTTCTGTTGGAGTGTGTAGTTGATGGATGCAATTGTAAGCAATTTGTTTTTGTTTTTGTTTTTGTTTTTCTTTGTTCAACCGATGAGAGTTCAGATTATGTTTTCTTATCCAGGTATAAAATTTTGCTTCGTATGTATGTGTGTGTAGTTGCACTGTTATTTTTCGGAATAATGTAGCTGGTTCGATCAGTATTTTTTTTTTCCCTCATCTAATTTTCAGTTTTGTATCAGGCTTTGTTACTGATGAAGAAATTGAACACCGGGAATCAGCACTGAGGGACTTACTGAGTAATGATAGACAATTCCGTTTAACAGAGGGGGCGTTTGGGGAAATTGCACAGGTATGTGATACACCTGTTAGTCAAACGTTCCTATAGGCGAAAATTACTCAGGCAATTATATCCTCAGTAAATTATTTAAGCAATGATCTTCTATGAATCCCATGGCCTTTTTTAATGTGATCGCATGCAAAAATATATCTCAGGGCTACAATCGATTCGTCGATGTGTACTCCTTTGTGTTATGATGTGAGTTCATTTTTATATACAAATGAATATGTACATATGAATAACAGGCATATTGTGTTCATGAGTTTAGAACTTATTATGCTCTATCTTGATGCAGAACATTTAAAGAAATGGGTATTTTAGTAAAATGGGATCGTTCATGTATTCTAATAAATACTCAATTATAAGTCAATAGCAAAATGAGATACCTATCTCCTAAATCTCATTATAGATTTCAAAATCACCATACATCTTTCCTCTTTAGAAATTAATAGTGATTTTGAAGTGCTGTATATCATCTTTTATAAATTGTGATTGAACAGATAACTTGTTTACCTGTTCTAAAAGATCTTTTTTAGTGCTTTACTTTATTCTTCTTATGGAACTTGTTGGCATTTCTGAGTCGGAAATAGAAGCAGATATATCGGGGCATCTTTCATTTACATTGCTTGAAGACACAAGTATTTATGTTAATTTGCTTACTTTTCTGTTTGAAGTTCGACTACAATTTGAGGAGTTTCCAATATATAAATTTGGTTGGGCTGTGTATGCGATTTGCACATGCTTGTTAATTTGCCTGGGTTGTCTATGCAACTTTTGCGCCAAGTTTCAATCTTTTAGGTGTACGCGATTTCTGAGACTATGATTTTAGATTGACTTTGCAATATATTAATTTGTTTGGGCTGTGTATGCGATTTCCTTGCTTATTTTCAATTTCCATTTTGGAGAACAAAGGTTTGGGATTTTCGGCTAAAGGTGTTTCGTTAGATTAAAGTGGGCTAAAGGTATATGC
Source organism: Buddleja alternifolia (assembly GCA_019426215.1). NCBI lineage: Eukaryota > Viridiplantae > Streptophyta > Magnoliopsida > Lamiales > Scrophulariaceae > Buddleja > Buddleja alternifolia. The sequence continues at coordinate 44,537,936 of CM033391.1, read as the reverse complement.
AATTTCTGTGCTTATGTTTGGCAGCCCTCATATTTTGATTTCTTAATTCTCTTAGTTTTTGTTTTTGAAAACTTTGGTACATCGGTTGAATTTAATATTGGTTTTGAATTTCTGGATTTCTGATTTCGTTTGAAACTACCTTCACAATATGAATAGAAATTGTGATAGACTTGTGTTCATATTTCATATTTTTCATAGCTTGGGCAGCCGTCTATGAAGTTTAACCAATTTAATACCTTATAGCATAAATGGCTGAATAATTTTGCTGCAGATAACACTTTTCTACATCTTGATAAAAAAAAGGTGGGGCTATGAATACATTGTATAGATGTGAAAAAATCAGTCATATATCTTTATGTGTAAATCAATTGTCAGATTTTTTGAATTTGTTTCTTTGGCTGAAAGTGTACTAAATAGGTTAAGTGGACGTTTGATGCCTTAAATTGTAAATCTTTGTCAGCCTCTATTGTCTGTATTGCTAATAAGCTATGGATTTAAATGTATTCGGATTTGAAGTTCCACATCTAACTTAATTTATCTGGCCTAGAGGCCTTTCGAAGTTTACAAGCTTTTGGGATTTGTAAATCTGTAAATAGTTCTGCATCTGCTAGTTGTTTAAAGGTTACTGATTATTATGTGTCGAACTAACAATTAGTACTTAATTAAAATGAAGATTGAACAGCAAGCTATGAATTATACAAATCTGATAGAACTTCTAACTAATAACCACATGTATAGACCTGACAAAAAATTTGTAATTATTATCCGAATACTAAAATTAATGAAATAATTATGAACAGTGGAATTGATTTAATGACCAAAAGAGAAAGGGTAAGAATAATATGCTGAGTTATATGAGCATTTCCTTGATGAATAGAAATAATGATGAACAGAATTGAAGCACTCTGCAAAAGCAGTCTCTCATTCTCAAGTACAGGTCATTTTATTTGTATCCATGGCCTAAGTTAGGATACCACCATTCATGTCATGTCCGCCATTTAAATTATAATAATCCAATTCTCTGAAATTCGAACATTGAATACAAGTTCAAATGCCTCAACTCCTTGATTAGTTATAAGCTAAGTATCTAATATAATATTCTCCTTCATACAATGTATTAACTGGTCATTCTTATAATTTGATTTAAATAATTAATTGTAACTAGCAAGCTTAACATTGGTGATCTATCATACTTATACTAGGTAGGGTCAAGTATTTATCCAGAAAATTCCAATGATTAGTTTGGTATTAGTAGTTAAATAATCAAAGATTGAATTAAGACAACTAAAAACTACAACAATTAAGAGTTGCTGAACAATTGATCTAACAGTTAGAAGTACATAACGAGATGAATGAGAAAAAAGGAGCGCACCTCTGATTTGTGTCGGAAAGGATCCCTAAAGTTTATCTTTGTTCCAATTACTCCCCAATTATTGTAAAGATGATCCTCATAGTTTATCAACTCTATTTTGTGCCCTTCCAACTTCATATCTTTTTTAAGTTTGACCTCAACATCCATTATAGTTTCTATGTACTAAGTCTTGACTTAATTTGGTTAAAATAAAAAATATGATAGGATGCCCACTTTACTATATTCAATCCTTGGAACTCGAATAGCCAAATGTGAAAAAAATTAAATCTACTACTTAAAAATATGGGGTGTAAGAATAACGTTCTACTGGTTCGAAAGTAGTGTAGTGTAGTGTCTGCCAAATTTTAAAGAAAATTGAGGGAAATGATTAACGAATTTTCAGAATTACTTTTTTGTCAATTTTGGTAGTATAATTGTCACTTCTTTTGGAAATGCATCACTTTCTAACTTCGTTATATTAACTTGCTTTCATTGTATTAATTCCTTCAATTCTGGTTTGAACAGGGATAGGAGATCAAATGACTTTTGTTGCCGACTCCAATTTTGGCGTTCGATGGACTTCTGGTTCGTTTCTTCTTTTTTGGCTCAGGTGGGTACGGGAAAAAATGGTTTCCTTTTTCTTTTTGCTGGGTTTTCTTGCCTGCTATATAAATCTTGGTTTTCACGGCTGCTTTGTTTGTGGTTCAACTTAGCTTTTACTGAGTCAAACATTTCTTAATTTCTGGATTTTGAACAAAGGAACTTTAATATGTATCCAACGCTTTGGGGGTTCTTGTTTATGTTTTTGTATGTAAAGTATACCACCAGCATAAACTGAATCCTCATATTCTGTTACAGTTGTCACTATGTTACATGGAATACTAGGTTGAATCATGGAATGATAGGTTGAAGCTTTTATCATGACACAATTTGTTGACTGCAGGTACGTACCTTGTATATTTGGAAGATGCGGAACAATCTACTCAAGTAATGAGAGATTGAAAGTTATTTGATACTTTTCGCTGATGTTTGTAGAAAGCAATGAAAGAAAGAGTGTTTTTCAATAGCGGAGAAAGTAGCTGAATCTTAGATTGATCATTATGTTATATGTTAGTTGAGATTATTGTATACTGGATATGCTACCATAGACTGGACCTTTGGTATGGAAAAAGGTATATGCCTATGTTGATGTATAGCTGACGATATTAATATAGTTTACTATAAATAGTTCAGTCAAAGGGTATGATTTTAAAATACAAAATTCAACGCCTATGATCCACCATTCTTTCAACTTTAACAAACACTACATGCTGGTTAATACTATTATAATGGAAGTGTTAATTATATTCACTACCCAAAATTACATCACAGGTATAAAAATTATTTATACCGGGCACCATCATCGCGCATCACGCGGTGCTCGTTAACTAGTATATATAACATGCATGCTTCTTTTTTTTGGGTAGATAAATTTCATTAATACGAAAACGAAAAACACTACAACTGAAAAAAAGACAAAACATCTAATCGAACATAATACCTATCAAAAATAAATACATTGGGGGGTGTCGAACACGAACAAAAGCAAAAAGGCAGGAAAAAAACTCGCCCCGATTCCTGACAAGACTCATAATAAAAATAAAATAAAAGTGAGAATATTAACCACTACTAAGAGTGCCAAAACCCATGTATGTCCTTGGGAAATTTTTTAGTTAAACAGGAGGTGAAAATAACACCTAGTAATGAAAAGATGATGGACTCAGTTATTAAAGCACAACTAATTCTTAAGAATCATAGATATGTGTTCTACTAGACAGTCATTCTCAATTTTTTTTTCATCGCTAACCATCATAGAAAAGCAGTAACATGGTCCAAAACTCATAATATTGTGATATTTGTATTTCTAGATCAAACTTTTATCCAACACATATTTGTACGGCCTTAAGTGGCCGACTCAATTGAGTATGCAATCGATGACGTTTTCTACATATTTTAAATTCTAATTGTTCATTTCATTCTGCAGAATGTTATATGATATCAGCCTTGAATCATCAACAGAGATAAATAAACATGAAATATATGATGGACGTGAAATATTGTCAAACACCTCTTATCATTACCAGATTTACTCATTCAGTATATAATATTTCTAAATTTAGATTTACCATGATTCATCTCTATTTTAGATTTACAATTCTCCTTTCATGTTTGATATTTTTGATATGCGATATATTTCTCGACATGAAATAAGTAATTTTATGAACAATTAAAAAATGCATACTAGTGCTTTGAAGCAAATGCCAAAATAGTGGAAAATTTATTGACACCTTGGTCTGAATCGTGCAATAATTGCGTATGATCAATTTCCAATATTGTACAATACATGGAATATAATGCAGAAATTGCAAAGATGAGCAAGTAAATATACCAGACGTATGAAAAATAGATACTTTGAGCTACTCAAAAAACTCACACTTTCGATCAATTACAGGTATCAACTAAACATAAACATCATTGATGGCAATGATAGAACCATAATAACATGGTACGAAAACGTGGCTACAATGTACATTGGTTATCATGTGACTTAGACTCAGTACGTGAACTCAAATTTTTAGGTATCCAATAACATTTAATTGAATGTTATAATTTTAAACAAATTTAAACAATTAGAAAGAGTTATTACAATGCAAATTTAGAGCACTAGAAGAAGGATACATCTTGGTTTTCAAGTTTGATACAAATGTAGAAGTTCTTAACAGAGCATTATTTTTCATTATTGAAGTAATTGGATAAACCACGCAACAAACAACATCAACAACAAAAAGTGGGTAAAAGGATGCACTAGGAACTAAAAGGCAAAAGTATAAGATATAAAACGAGTAAAAATGAGAACAAATAAAAAAAATGCTGTTGATGGATTGAAGTTAATTGATAAAAATGTAAATGAAGAAACTGCAAGTATGGAAAAAATGAAAGAGCATAAAAAGAATACTGGGAAAAAAAAAACTCAAACTAAAAGAACTTTTGAAGCAGAAAACGATGAGTTGCATATTATATGCTTAATTGAAAAGATATTGTTGATGTTGAAGATGATAAGACGTTAGTACTAATAAATTTCAACTGCTTTCTCTGTTTGTAGAGTCTTCTTTTTTGAAATTTATCACTTGATGAAATAAAAAGAAAATTGAGAAGAATTAACAACTTCGGTGATCTAAATATTCCCGAAACTACTTGATAACCATAAGTAAAAGCTTTTTCAGTATCAATATGGAAATATGCATTATAAACAACTGAGTCGCTAGATAGTTGACACTAAAGCCGATACGTTGTTGAGACGAGGCAGACGATTGAGTTTGTTTCTTCTGACCATGTACACGATCAAGAATCTTATAAGAGCTTCATCGAAACCTAAAATTGGAAAAACCTCTCCCCAGTATTTCCTCCCATCACTGTCCCTGATGTTGCAATATAAAAGATCAAGAAACAGTGAAATATAGACAAAAGATACATATACATAAAACATGTTTTTAAAACATAACAAAAAAGATTGAATAAAATAAAGAGAGAAACGTACATGAGCTTAGAAAATTTAACACGGTTGCCCAAGATAATCAAACGGATTTGAGTACCATCACAGTTAATGCCAGGCGCATTAGACTCCAATTTTGTCACAGTAAAGGCAATATGTAGTTCACGAAAATCCTTATAATCACTGTAGTCTGTTGGTAGGAAATTACGAAAAAAAGAGGAGTCTGTTGATTGATGGACATCAACTTTGCACATTGCCTTGACTAAAATGTTCTCTCGAGGAAACTCCCTTGTCAATTTGATGCCGTCTTCACCAGGAGTATCGTGGATTTTGAAAGGAAAATCAACAGGGGGTTGAGGCAACTAAAATTGACACAAGAATCTCATGTAATTAGTTTAACATATCTATGATTATTTTTACAATATTATATTACTTCCCTGCAGGTTAAACTATCAAAATTTCTAACTTGCAACATAGCCACATCCAATTAATCATTAAGCAAGTATGAATAATTAAACTTGCATTTCAATGAAACTTATTGACAAAAGGATTCATGAAACTGACCATTTCAACAAGGTAAAACTATAAAGTGCATTTTTTGGTTGTTCTAGAACTCAAGACTTCTAGGTAGATTCCTTAGTTGAATCTAGAAAGTGAATAGGCTAAGATATTCTTCAAGATACTTAAGCCATGTAGAGGTATCTAGACGAAGTACATATATGTAGAAATATTTAGATGTTCGATATTAATTATCGCATTGGTTATTTCAAAGGCAAAAATCAAGCTCTAATTGAAATTACTTGATCAATGGGAATGAGGGCTTCATCAATTGAAATTAATTGAGCTTGGCATTAGGGATTTAGCTAACTTATTTGACTCATTCTTTTATATCCTTGTCTTCTACCTCATACTAGCTTTGGTGTATATATAGGTCAGTTCATAATGACACAAAAACACATCGAAAATTACAAAGAAAAAGAAAAGTTTCCAACCTTTCTGACAAGTCAATATTCTAAGATTTTTCTCAAATATGCTTGATACATATTAGTACCACAAGACCCCCCCTCGTATACAATGTACTAACAGTTTCTTGCCCAAATTTTAAAACTAAGTGTTTTCATACTTCAATTTATTTAGAGAATTTTTTAGAGAAACACAACACGGCATGTTACTACACGTTACTAGTAATATTCTCATCATTTTGTTTGTATGTATGATGGGAAGAAACCGTTGAATCCACCAAGTGATCGACTCTGAGGGCGAAACTACTCTTAATGACTCGAGAGACGAAATGCCCCAGTTCAACCAGATAAGTTTATTTAACTTTATTGTATTTCTGGCCTTCCTCTCTTCTTCAAGGATCCTTCTGTAGAGACGATGGTGGTCCAGGAAGCCAATTCAAGCTCTTTGATTCTATTCCAAAGCGAGGTAACCGGACATATTGGGGGCTACATGGGCACCGAGGGAGAATACGTTTTATTTTAGTTCCCTCTAAATCGTGTTTGTGATTAAATATTTTCCTGACACAAGATATCATACTGCAATCCCCTCTAGAAGGTGATTAGCTAATATGAGGAACATGTACAATGTGCTATAATAACAAGAAACTTATGGATCCAAAAACTTCGGTTCGTTTATAAATAAATAAACATAAAGAGAACTTGACTTACATGTATGGCCGGCTTTAGCCGCCTATCTGATTCGCTTTCCCAATTAAAAAAGTCATGAACTTTCTGATCGAAAGGCATCATGAAATATGAGGCAATCTTAGGCACATCTCTAAGTGCAACTACGAGCTTCTTGACATCTCTAAGTGTACCTGCGACGACCTTCTGGACATCTCTAAGGGTAGAGAAATATTGATTGGAAATAACAAAGCTTTCCCTCCTGTGAACAAGCCGGTGCTTCTCTCCACTGATCAGAGATTTGGTAACAGATCCGGTGAAAATTCTTCTTGGAGTTGCAATTGCACGAAGTGAAAGAGGATTATTAATTGTATGGCAAGTAATTTTACGTATCATAGATGATGACATAGCCATTGTATGTTGGTTTCTCAAAATTAGTTTGATGATGTTTTGGATCTTAAACGGTTTGATAGGAATCTTGGATGTCCTAGGGTTTTAGGACTCTTGAATGTTGTAAGGTTTTGAGTTTTGACCTACAAAATATTGACTTGACAAACAAGATATTGAAGTGGATGAGAAGTAGTTGTTAGCTAAAACTAGTATTATACATGTATAATATGCTTACTTATGTATAATTAAAAAATAATTTCGTTTCTCGCAGGCTTTATAAATGTAACAAATAATACTTGTATTGCACGTACTTTACATATCACTATACTTGACGAATAATAATTTAATTTTGGTGATTTTTTTAAATTTAAAACTTAAATTATAATTAATTTCTATAAGTTATAATTCAATACTATACAATTAAAAACCTACTAACATTAATAATTTATAAAAACAATAATTATTGTCAGCTAGAGACTCATATAAGATGTTATGTTTATAAAATAAAAGCGAGTACGAGCAGTATATCTTTCAAATTTTAATGAAAATAAGTCATATTTTTACTCCTAAATAATTCATTTGCATTCGTATTATACTCATACTTCTACGAATACGTTTATTTTTTGTTCACAAATTTTTTAGCCAATTTTTTTTTCCGCCGGAACTTTAAAAAATTAGTTGTGCGAATCACGATTATATTGCTACTCTTAAACTAATTTCCTTTAATACTTTTTGTTAAAAAAAAATAACTCACTAATTAAGTGCACTTTTTTTTTTGGTTCAAAAGGAAGGGGATACCCTAAACTCCTAGCCCGACAAACCCGGGCTATTAGTCGCTTTCCTAGGCCATGTCGTGCCTAGAAGATCATTATCATAGCAGCTTCGCACACTTGCATGCGGGATGTCACTCGTCACCAAACCATGGCTCCAACTTGTTTTAGCTAATTGATCTGCAACTTGATTTGCCTCTCGTGAATGCAATGAATCTGGATATTCCAATTACGCTTTATGTAGTCCCTGATTTGTTCTATATATTTTGTCGAAGTGGTGATGAGTTATGGGAGCTTCAATGATGGCCTGATGAGAAGCAATCCGTTTCAACAATTATGTTCTTCATTCCCGAACTCCATGCCATGCGAATTGCTTCCAGCAGCCCCTTAATTAAGTGCTCTAACTTGTAGCTTGGCCCATCACCCAACTCAAACCCAATAGCATTAGGAAATCAAAAACCATATCCATTTATTAACCCGACGTTGTCTCGTGGGCTGGGCTCAATAATGATTTATGGAAATGCGTTTATTATTGAGAAAATTTTGATATTTAATTGAACTTGAATAGTTCACTTGGTGATATAAAGGGATAAATGCAAAAAAAAAAAAAAAAAACTGTGATAATGCGAAATTGCAAAAAACCCCATGTGTTAACGAAATAGGCTAAACACTCCCTGTGTTATTCAAAAGTCTGCAAAATATTCAGAAGTTAACGGAAGTGTTGCGCACGCGCGTGTTATGAGATGCTGGGCGTGTTTTTCCTGATTTTTTAGCTTTATTGACCTACTTTTGACCTATTTAATGACATTTTTACCCATTTCTTTTAGTGTCTTTTTGTCCTTCCCTTTTTCTCTTTTTTTCTTCCCTTTTTCTCCTTTTTCCCCCCTTTTGCTGTCTTTCTCTTTGGTTTTTTTGGGCAGAAAGAAAAAAGAAGAAGAAGAAGAAGAAAGAAAAAAGAAAAAAGAAGAAGAAGAAATTTTCACCTTCCGCCCATCAATTCTAAGACAAAATCAGTCCCTTTTTCTTAGATTTTGTTGAAGAGGAAGTTGATTGCAATTGCAATTGGGGGTGGCCTGGTAGTGATGTGTCAATAGATCTAGAAAATGGGAAGTTGTTGGGGCTGAAATGTATGAAATCGAGGTGTGATGGAGCTTGATAATGGTAATTCTCTATTTGTTTTCTTTTTTTTTAATTCTCAGATATTGAAATGGGGCAATTCCTATAAATGGGGGTTGAAATTTTAATTTTTTATTTATTTTTTATGAAATTCAAAATTTTCTCATTTTGATTTTATTTTTTCTAATTTTTTTTTTCATTTTTCTGATTTTTATCGATTTTAATTTTAAATTTTTTTAATGAAATTCAGAATTTTCACATTTTGTTTTTATTTTTCCTGATTTTTTCTAATTTTTTTCATTTCTCTAATTCTTTGATGATTTTTTTTCGATTTAAAATTTTAACTTTTTTTTTTATGAAATTCAGAATTTTTTTTCATTTTTCTGATTCTTTTCTATTTTTTTTATTTTCTAATATTCAAAATGTAAAAGTTGATCAAAAGTGATCCAATGGCTGAGAATAAACTTAATGTATATTAAAATAAAGGGCATAACAGGCATTCCATAAAAAAATTAACGGCGTTAGTTTCATTTGACGAAATGGGCAAGTGTGCAGACTTTTGAATAACACAGAGGGGTGTTTAGCCTATTTCGTTAACACAGGGGTTTTTTTGCAATTTCGCATTATCACAGGAGTTTTTTTGCCTTTATCCCTAATATAAATAACAAGTGACTTATAATTGAGTTTGACGTGTTCTTTTTAACTACTGATGGGGGGTTACCCTAGATTACTGAGCTCGACAAATTTGGATACATAGTCATTGTTCGAGGCCACATTTTTCGGACTTGTCTTGTTCCATCATAATAATCAAGTGTCCGTCCGTGCCTCCCTTGTCAGGCTTATGCCATTTTAAGACTCCCCAACTTGCTGGTTTCGGACCCTTCGTAGGAAAAGCTGATGCGATATCAAGAGCGAACCGTTGGCATCATTAATGATTTCCTTGGTATTACTCACTTTCCCTGTGAAGATGGAGTTCCGAGCTCGCCACTCCAAACAGTGGCAAGGAAAACATACTTCCACGATGCCATGGGCAGAATTGTGTTGCCCGCGTGTAGTCATGTGCACATTTGCCTTGAATACTTGATATTATGCAACAACCAAGAGTACTTATTTTTTGGGGGCACGATTTCCTCCAAATCCATTTTTAATCCAAACTGTTACCGTTTGTCCAGTCCTCATCAATTGCCTAATACGCCGATTTACATAAGAAAAAGTTATTTATTTGTGATATGTCTTCTTTTAATGAAAATATTTTTATTTGTGGGAAACTGGTATGGATGAATTTTTAATTTATAAAATAGAATTCAGACATATCGAAGTTAAATTAATTAATTAGTCATCTAAAATATGCAAAGAGGATTTTATTTCATAGCTTAGGTTTGAATCAAGATATGTAATTATTTTGATGTGTATGTTAAGATATTAATAGTTAAACCACCTAAATCCATTTTTCAAATAAATTTGAGATCTTTTAAAGAAATTGTGTGTACCATTTATTTGAAAAAAAAATTAGGAAATATCAAACAAATGCATTTTTGATTAAAAAAAAATTGAAAAATCGAGAGATGAGAAAAACGGCGTGCCATTCAATTGGAGAATAACTGTCTATTTTCATAACTAACAAAGATGAAACTGTCTATGTTAGCAAAGATGAATTATTGATTAGTATTAGTAAAAGAGAAGGAAGAAAAATAGAAAATCATAATCTTGTTCCTTCATTTCCTATTATATGTTCTCTTTCTGAAGTCCCTCAGTTTTGCGTTTGTTTCTTCTGACCATGTACACGATCAAGAATCTTATAACATCTTCATCATAACCTCTAATTGCAGGAAACTCTCTCCAATGTTTCCTCGTATCACTGTCCCTGATATTGCAATATAATAGAACACGAAATACTGAAGTTAATATAAACAAAATATACATATATACATGATAAAACATGTTCTTAAAACAGAACAAAAGAAGATTCAGTAAAAATCAAGAGAGGAACGTCCCTGGACTCAGAAAATTCAATGCGCTTGCCCACAGAAGATTTGAAACGGAATTCAGTATTCTCCACTTTTGATCCTTTTTCCTTGGGGTTTGTCACAGTTAATTTAACTTGTAATTTATTATAATCATGATCATCTTTATTATTTTTATTACTGGAGCCTTTTGATAGGCGATTCCAAATAAAAAAGAGGGCTAGCATTTCACCACTGAAGTCGCTTGATATGAGATCAACAAAAGCACATTTATGTAGGAAATCACCAAAAAAAGAAGAGTTTTGTATTGATTTTTTCACGTCATTAAAGTAGCAACACGCCTCGATTAAAATGTCATCTCCAGCAAGCTCTCTTGTCAATCTGATTTTGTCTTCACCACAAGTATCGTGGATTTTGAAAGGAAAATCGGCAGGGGGTTGAGGCGAGTCAGCATGTGTATCGTGGATTTTGAATGGAAAACAGCAGGGGGTGGAGTGGAGGCAACTATATGAAAATGGCACAAGAGAGTCAGCATGTAATCAGCAGCAGGGGGTTGTGGAAAATTTCACTTTTGTTCCCACCGGACTTTGCGCATTTCAAATTTATTCTCATTGGAATTTCAATTGAGCTTTTGGCCCCATAGGATTAAAAAAGTTGTAATTTTAGTCGCTGGCGTTAAAAATAATTGGAAAAAGTGAGTATTATACACTCATCTTTTTTGTATGATCTGATATACTCAACTTTTTTTCATCCATTTTTTTTAGAACTAAAAATACAATTTTTTGAATTCTATGCTACCAAATTGGCAATTGAAATTCCAATAGAACTAAATTTAAAATATGGGCAAAGTCCTACCTCCAACTAAAAATAAAGCAAGTGCAAATAAACTTGCAGTTCAATGAAATTGATTGACAAAAGGGTTCATGAAACTGACCATTTTAATATATTAAAATAAAATGCACTTTTAGGTACTTCTAGAACTTAAGACTTCTAGATAGATTTTTTGGTTGAATTTAGAAAGTGAAAAGGCTAATAACTATGTAGAAATATCCAGTACATTGCATAAATATCTAGACAACATATATATATATATAATTTGAAATACATGCCCGTGGACTTAATCACTCTTCTCTATCTTCTAAACAAGTACACAACACTCACATTTACTAAAATAATTTTCTTCAAAGATGTATATATATGAAATAAATGATGGAGAATTATTAAAGCATAGGAATCAAAAGGGATTGTCAAGCATGCCCACGTGACTAAGTATATATAAATATAGATAGGAATTTTGGTTGGGGAAGAAATATAAAAAAAGTGTAAAACTTGATATTTTTAAACTTTGGGGAGGTCGGAATTCCAAAAATCAAAAAAATAATGGGTGAAAAATAAATCTCAAAATTGAGGGGAGGCGGCTGGCTCCGTCCCTAAATATAATTTTGCATAGAGAACTTGACTTACTTGTATGGCCGGCTTTAACTGCTCATCTGATTTACGTTCATATTTCAAAAGCTTACTAATTTTCCCTTGGAAGTGCTTCTTGAAATCTGGGACGACATCTGTAAGTGTAGAGAAATAATGGTTGGAAACAACAAAACTTTCCCTCTTGTGAACAAGCCGGTGCTTCTCTCCACCGATCAAAGATTTAGATTTGGTAACAGATCCGGTGAAAATTCTTCTTAGAGTTGCAATTGCACGAAGTGAAAGATGAACAATTGTATGGCAAGTTTTACATGACATAGCCTGCATTGTACGTTGGGTTCTAAAAGTAGTTTTGATGATGTTTTGGATATTAAATCAATGGTTTTGATGATTATTTAAAAGAGGAATCTTGGATGCCCTAGGGTTTTAGGACTCTCTAATGTTGTAAGGTTTTGAACTACAAAATATTGACTTGACAAACAAGATATTGAAGTGGATGAGAAGTAGTTGTTAGTTAAAACTTAAAACTAAAATTATACACGTATAATATGTGTATTTATGTTTAATTAAAAAATAATTTCGTTCACGTATGCATTATGAATGTAATAAATAATACTTGTATTACACTTACTTTACATATCACTTATTATACTTGACGAATAATACTTTAATTTTGGTGAATTTTTTTTAATTTAAAACTTGAAAATTATAGTTAATTTGTATAAGTTATAATTCAGTATTATACAATTAAAAACTTACTAACATTAATAATTTATAAAAATAATAATTATTGTCAACTAGAGACTCATATAAGATGTTATGTTTATAAAATAAAAGTAGTGCAAGCAGTATATCTTTCAAATTTTAATGAAAATAAGTCATATTTTTACTCTTTAATAATTTATTTATATTCGTATTATACTCATATATCTACGAATGCGTTTATTTTTTATTCCCAAATTTTTTAGCCGATTTTTTTTTCCGCCGGAACTTTAGAAAATTAGCTGCGTGAATTACGATTAAATTGCTACTCTTAAACTAATTTCCTTTAATACTTTTTATGAAAAAAACACTCACTAATTAAGTGCACTTTAGACATCTAACTTGTAGCTTGGCCCATCACCCAACTCAAACCCAATAGCATTAGGAAATCAAAAGCCATATCCACTTATTAACCCAACATTGTCTCGTGGGCCGGGCTCAATAATGAATTAGTTGAAATGTCTTTATTATTGAGAAAATTTTGATACAGACTCAGATTTAATCGAACTTGAATAGTTCACATGGTGACATAAATAACAAGAAAATTATAATTGAGTTCACATGGTGATATAAATAACAAGTAAATTATAATTGAGTTCCACGTGTTTTATTTTAACTACTGAAAGGGGGTTACCCAAAATTACTAAGCTCGACAAATCTGGACGCATAGTCATTGTCCGAGGCTACATTGTACCGGCATTGTCTTGTTCCATCATAATAATCAAATGTTCATATGTGCCTCCAACCAGTTGAGGTCTGTATGTAGTCTCATTTTGCCATTTTATCAGTTGTTTGATTTGATTCTTGCCGTACATGTTGAATAATTAACTCAAAATTTTGCTATTGGAATTCTCGAATTTTATTGAAATGATGGTGTTCAAAGATCGCTTTGTTGATACTTGTGATGGCATTCATACAAATTGCCATAAAAGCAGAAGAGAGAGGAAACCAAAGAGCATCCTGATGTTCTGCTTCTTTCCATTCGGCTCATTTGCCGAATGGTTAGGACCAGAGTCATCGTCGCCAAAGAACATGTCAATCAATTCTCCAACATTTTGCATCACTGCAAACAACCACTTGTCACACCCCGACAGTTTGAAGTATTTTGAGATGACTGGGAACGTGTATCTTGCTCGAAGACGAGAGTCTAGAATCTATTGTAGTATTCTAGAGAAGTGTAGAAGATTCTAGAAAAGTATAGAAGACTCTGGAAAGTTCAAGAATACTTGACAATAATGTACATACTAGTAGAAAGTTCCATAATAGTGTAGAAGTGTGTAGGATGTTCTAGGTGGTTCTAGATGACTGTAGAAGCGTCTAGAAAGTGGAAAGTTCATGAATACTTTACAATAATGTACATACTAGTAGAAAGTTTCATAATAGTGTAGAACTGTGTAGGATGTTCTAGGTGGTTCTAGATGACGGTAGAAGCGTCTAGAAAGTGATAGAGGTGTGTGGACATCTCTAGAATTATGTGGATAGGTTAGGAAATTTCTAGGATGAGAATATATTAAGGAATATTCTTGGAGAGTTCTAGAGAGTCTCTCCCAACCGTAGGATCAATTCAATTTTCATCGTCCATTAAGGAGGTGGATTAGTATAAATAGGAGTGATGGTGTCATTTGTAACCAACCAAGTGTAATTGAGAGTAATAGTGTAGTATTTTCTCAAAAAAATTCTTAATCGATATTGCCAAATTCCCTTTCACACACGAGCACGTGGGTGATTGTATTGACTTAGCACAATCTCGCAAGAGGTGGATTGGAGGCTAAGTGTAGCACGGTACGTTAGTATCGAGGCTAAGTCCGTGACACACTGCTTTACAAATCTAGCCTTCTTGCAGCCCTTAGAAGCTACATCACCGTTCTTACCACCCTCAGCAACAACAATCGTCGTCCTCATTCAGGTCTGATTTCACAAGAAGCACTACTAGAAAAATGGCCTTTTATTACGGCCCTTTTTGCTACGCGTAAAAAGTCATTTCGAAAGGTAGTTAATTACTACAAATATTGAGGCGTAACAAAAAAAACATCAAAACTACGTAGTTTTAAGTTTTTATTACGCTTTAAGCATTGTAATAAAAATACTATTTCCTACAATGCCCCACGTGTAGTTAAAAAGGGACAGAACGACGTAGTTTAGTTCATTATTTTCTAAAAATTATTTTAGATGTCCACAAAACCAGCGGGATTCTTCCCTCCATTTCCCAGCCTCTTCCTTTTCACAAAACCCTCTTCAATTCCTTTCCACAAAATGAGCGGCGAAACGGCGGATCTAATCGGCGGCAGAATGGAATAGCCTCCATTAACACCGGCGCCTCCAGCCTCTCTCTCGTCGGTTCGAGTTTCATCTTAACAAAACTTCTGAATTTCGTAGAGAGAGATCCCCAATTTAGAGAGAGATACCTATCAACATCTTCTTGGAGTTGCAATTGCACGAAGTGAAAGAGGAACATCAATTGTATGGCAAGTAATTTTACGTATCACAGATGACATAGCCATTGTACGTTGGGTTTTGAGAGTAGTTTGATGATGTTTTGGATCTTAAATTAATGGTTTTGAGGATTATTTAAATAACGACTCTCGGATGTTGTAGGGTTTTAGGCCTCTTAGATGCTGTAGCCTGTAGGGTTTTAAACTACAAAATATATTGGCTGGACAATCAAGAAGTTGAATTGGATTAGAAGTAGCACAATATGATTTGGACTAAAACTTAAGGGTTTTCCTCCTAGTCTTACAAGTTAATGACTGTCCACCTCCCACTTTATGTTTGTGTGATAGGTATAGGTTCGAATTCAGGCGGCCACAAGTTCTGATTCTCCCCTCTTTGATGATAAAGTCTTTATGGTTCAAAATTATAACTATCAACCCGGGTTTATAGGGCTAAATATTAATTAGTATCCCTTCATCTTGAATTTCAAAAAAAAAAAAAATAGTTACACTGTCCGTAAAATTATATTTATGCATTTACATACAGTCATTAACTCCTAAACAACCATCCCTGATAAAAGACACCAATTTGTGGTTTATTTCCTATTTATTTTCTGTAATTTCCAACCTAGCCTTAATTAATAGCTCCCACTATATATAAATTCATTTTTAAGCCAATTATGGTCCCCATTTTCAAGCTCCACGCCTCTTCTCCTTAAAATCTACTTTTCGAATACTTCTTTTTTTTTAATTCCGAAAGGGGGATACCTAACAATTCATAAACTAACCCGACAAACCCGGGTTAATAGCCACAAAACGAGGCCAAGTAATGCCTGCTCTATCATTGTCTAGTAGGTGATAGGTATGTGAGTGTGGTACATTCGTGTGGTGCATGTGGGTGTGAATGCCCATTTTAGCTAGAGCATCAGCTACTTGATTTGCTTCCCGCCAAACCATTTGAAAGGAGACATCCCAGTCTCTACCCTGTACACTACGAATGCGAGAGATCACATCAAAATGGTGATGCTCCATGGAGGCGTCCATAATGCTATTAAGTGCAGCCCGACAGTCTGATTCAACGATTAATTTCTTTTCGAATACTTCAAGTTATTCTTTTGTTGTCTTTAGGGGAAATTACTTTTTTAAAAAAACCTAAAATATTTTTATATCGTAAGGACTCACCGACTCACAAAAGTGTTTTTCAACAAAAATACTCATTTCATCAACTTTTCATTAAAAAAAGAACCAACAATTAATTAAGAATAAGAATATACATACTCATTAGCATCATATATAACATAATGTTATATAAGAATATTATACATTAGAACACGAAAAAGTACTAGTATGACACTTTAAATAATCAATTTTACATTTGTATAAACTCAATATGTATATATTTTCCTAGATACATAAATATATCTAACAAATTCACACACATATAAGAAAACTTTTGATCTTGTCACGGAAACTAGGACTTGAATATTAAGTAACTAATAGTATAAGAAAAGACATCATATACGTGTTTATTTATTAAAATTTGTGCACTAAAATGCAAAACAGTGTTGTAAAAGTATTTAGGTTCATATACTATATTATATGCAAAAGAATATCCAGCTCTAGTTTTTTAGGTTCATATATTTCATTTTTATTCATTCTTTTACTATATTATAAGATTGATCACTTGAATTTAAGGAGATAATTTTAAGCAAATATGAATTTCTTATTTTTTTTTCTTGGTCTTTTTTTGTTTTGATTGTTTTGAAACTTACGAATAATTATTAAATTTTTAGTTATATTATACCTACAATTGCATCTATATATGATGAAAAACTTATATTGTTGTTATTTAGTGTTTGTATAACTATAAGGAGATTAATTGAAGATTGGATCTATGAATAACAAAAAATTTGTTGGCATACCTAGAAAAAAGTTGAAATGATAAGTTGAGGCTAAATTATAAAATCTTAAAATAAATAGGGGCAAATTGAGAAATATGAAAATAAATTATGTGACTATTTAAAAAGAATTTACATAACACACGGCATCTTGCCATGCAAGTTGCCGGTGGACCTCAGCCACAATTTGTGGCTGGAAATGTCCTGTAAGGTTGTGTAACCTTACCGACCGTAAGATACTCTATTTCCAAATCGTAGTTAAGAATCTATCATATGTGATCGATATGGACCGAATGGATCTTCTATCCCAAAATAGTGTGTTATAATGGTGTCATATTATTATGAGATTGACCTAGATCATATAATCCTCCATACAGGGTAACGCTCTAGCGCTCCGAGCTTGAGAGTTTCGCTCTATGACGCTCTTAAAATACTTAATTCTCGAATTAAAATTTAGAAACCACACTTGACGAAATAAGAATGATTTTTCACTAATAGTTGACATTTCATATGCATTCAATGAAAATTGTTTTAGTAGTAAAATAAGTCAAAGATTTGCCCTCAAAACAAAGATTTAGACTGAAAACAAATATAGAGTTTGTAAAAAATCAATAACTATAACTTGTAATGTTGAATTTGAATATTTGGTGTCCTTTCCAATCAAGAGTTGGGACCTAAAATTAATATTATTATAATAATATTTATCTTCTTTGTTTCATCGTATATTATATTTTTTAAGCGTGATAAAAAAGAAATCACATCATCTTATTTTCAAAATTCATGTTAACAAATACTTATTTTAATATGAAATAATTTTATCAAAATAATATCTAAAAATGATTTGGATGAACAATTTATAATAGCATGTGAGATATATGACAAGATAAACTTTAAAATATATTTATATTATATACGCTCTAAGGCGCTCCCGCTCCCAAACTTTTTCAAATTTTATCGCTCTACGCTCCCGCTCTATGTGACTTAAGGATTGACAAGTGTCTATTTAATTTGAGTTATTATTAATTATTTTTTTTAAATGGACACTTGTCAATCCCACAATAATGTGACACCATTGTGGCACACCATTGTGGAATAGAAGATCCGTTCCGATGTATATAAGTCTGTTTGCAACTAAGATCCCCAAATTCCCATACTTGGCAAATAGGATCCCTGGATTCCAAAACTTAGCAACTTGGTCCCTCGAGTTAGCTTCCGTTAGCAATTTCGATAGAGAAATCCAAATTTTTGTTGCCCATTTATAGCCGTTTAACTAAGCCATTAGAAGATATTGGACAAAATAAACCTTTCGCTTTTATTATACTCGTAAATAACACGTGTGTTGCACACGTAAGCCATATGATCTTGTTAAAATAATTCATTTATATAGATTTGTTCAATTAAAATGTTATACTCAAAACTTCAATAATAATTTAACTAAGTGAATTGTTATCCAATAAGCTATAGTTATTGAAAAATTTAAATGTTGATCAACATGCAAGATTCGATCGAACAAAGTTTAGTGAAAATTGAAACTTATATAATACTATAACTAAATAATTTTTTCTATAAATTCATGCTTCATTAATTTGTTACTTTCTAGTTTAGTACTAATAGACCGTGTTATCTTCTTCCTTTCTTTACTTGAATTCTTTGTGTACTTGCTATTGTCTCTTCACTATGCTTAAAAAATTTATAACTATGTATCTTCTCATTTTTTTTAGTTGTTTTCTCTATTTTCTAAAGCAAATGTATCATGCTTATTCTCCACATTATTTGACGCATCTCTAATTTGCAACCCAATACATTTGTTCTGAAATCCTGATAGGGTTGGCCTATATATGTAAATAATATGATATTCTTTCCATTCTTGTTTGATTTGCTACTATTGAATGTATAGTTTCATTTATAAAATTAAATTCTAATGATAAAAATGTAAGAGAAGCAAACAAAATATGTATATTGCACGTAACGGCTTATAGATGGACACTGGAGAAACTAATAATAATGTAAACGGAAAGAGAAAAATGCAAAATTAATCCTATAATTATAGGGGTCTGGCAAATGTAGTCTCGTATTTTGTGCTATTGGCAATTGAGGTCCTAAATCTCCAAAAATATCGCAACTTGAGGACAAATTTCGCCAAATTTTTTTAATTTGGCCTGAATTGCTGATGTGCCACGCACGTGGGTAAATAAATTTGGAGATTTTTTAATTGTTGTCTGATTTTGCACGCGTGGACAAAGGGAGCTGGACCCCCTCCTCTTCCACCCCCACCCCGAACCCCCCGCCTTTCCGACGTGTGTGTTCCGGGTGTGTGTGTGTGTGTGGTGTGTGTTCCGGGGGGGGGGGGGGGGTGTGTTCTAGGTGTGTGTCTGTTGTGTATGTTCTGGGTGTGTGTGTGTTGTGTGTGTTAGTTGCCGTCACGACGACAAGGAAAGGTGGGAGAGGCGGCAACGATGGCGACGGAGGTGGGGGAGCCCCTGTGCATGGGTGTTTGGGGATGGGGGGAGGTGGTGAAGATGAAAATTAAAAAATTTAAAAAATTGAAATTTTTTTTGAGGATCCATGTCAGCATCTTTTAAAAAATTAAAAATTAAAAAAAATGCCACATGGCAAATTCAGCCAAAGAAAAAAAAAACAATCCCCAAATTGAATGCCACATGACAAACTCGGGCTAAAATTAGGATTTTTCGGCCAATTTGTCCTCAAATTGCGATATTTTTGGAGATATAGGACCTCAATTGCTACTAGCACGAAACGGGACTATATTTGCCGACTCCTATAGTTACAGGACTAATTTTGCATTTTTCTCTAAAGGGAAATATCATAATTTAACTAGCCTCTTGTTTGATATTGACGACTTGTGTTATTTCTTAACTTTGTTCTGTAAGTTATTTATCTATTTTTTTTTCACAAATATTCAGTATATATTCCCTTCATTCAATACAATATTTGATTACTGATGTCGTTTTCTTCTTCTCTTGAATTGATAAATTGTTGAAATGAAATGAAATTGCAAACAAAAGAGTATCAGTATTTTCTGAAATTGTTTACATAATATGTAGATTTTATGTTATTTCTAGAATTATATATAACTCTATATTAGTTAAAGTTTTAGTAAGTTAAAAGTTGAAATAAAGGAAAACAACAATATTAGTCTCATAGAACAAATTCCGTTTGTCTCATTGTCTACAAACTTACAATTTTGGCCTCATTGTTTACAGTCTTGCAAAATTGATTCCATATGATGTATGCGTTTGCATTTTTAGTCTCAATTGCTAAAATTTGGACGAAATAGTTAGTCTAACCACTTATCTTGCATATGGTCATTACTTAATTTGCATAAGTTTCATAAAAGGATACCCCTATACTAGGTAAATTAAATTTGCAAAAGACTTACCTTTTCTTTTATATATATTTAGGCTACAATTGTAAAATTCAGAGCATATCTAGGGGTGAAAACGAGCCCAAACGAACCAAACAGGCCCATGTTCAAGCTCGGGCTCGAAAATTCTGATTGTGTTCAGGCTCGGCTCGGATATAAGCCAAACAAGCCACTTTTTGTTTGAATTCGGCTCGAGTTCTGTTCTCGAGCTACTCGGCTCGGCTCGAAATCCGGCTGCAGCTAATATTTGAAGCAAAAGTGGATGGTTGTGTGTAACTCCTTTTCAGCAATAAAATATGGAACAAAAGAAAACAAAAAGCTGCTAACTTTCCACTTTTCTGAAAATATACCTGCAAGTTGCAAGCCCATGCTTATGAAATTTATTAAAAAAAAGAAAAGAAAAGCCCATGCTTATGGAACAAAAGCTGCCAAATTCGCTCATCTCTTCCTTTTTGCCAAATTCAAGGTGCAAGCCCATGCTTGAGTTTTAATCGAACGGTTTGAATTAAATTGAAGAAAGAAAAATTCCATATAAAAAAGGTAAGAGATTAATTATTAAACCTTATCATATTAAATTGTTGTTCATGAGCCCGACGAATCGAGCAAGGTGATGATCGGACTCGGCTCGAAGTGGGAGACGATCAGAATTCCATGTTCAGGCTCGGATCGTCAGAAAATTTTAACGAGCTCAAACGAGCTTCTGCCGAGCCGAGTCCCGATCGAGTACCGAGTAAAATTTTCACCCCTAAGCATATCTATGCTATTTATCCAATCTATCATAAACCCTTAACGGCATGTACAAGCCACTTGTGAAACTTCATCCATTTTCTTAATGGATTAGATCAAAATTGCAAAAAAGAAAGAAAATAAAAAAAATCCTATGCGACTATTTTTGCTACTTTCAAAACAATGAAACTAAAATTATAATGGACTATCTCATATGGGATCAATAATATTGCAATTTTCCTGTTGGAATAAGAAAGAAACTCATATTGTCAACAAACTCATTGTAAATATCTTGAACAATTATAAGTTGTTGAATTTTTATGAACCTTTTGAGAAACACTTCTTAATTTGAGGCGTTTCTATTGCTATGAATGTGTAATTCGTTGAACTAACATGGTTAAGTATTATGAAAGATATTACAAATATATATTCAAATTTTAACATGATTATTGAAAAGTACATGTTCTTAATAAATATGTATCTTTGGAAATACGGTTTCAATTTTGAGTTATATGTTCAATAAATTAAAAATATTTTAGCTTGATAAAAAACATATTAGAAAATGATAATTTCTTAGTTAAATTAAGCATGTTATTTTACTTTTATTTTCATTTGTTGACTACTCATAAATCATGTATATGGAATTCTTGTAGTCTTAGTCATCCGACCATATAGTATAAACTTAAATTAGATGTATATAATTGAATACCTATTTTGATTTAGATAAAAAATATTCTAAGAAAAGATTTTTAAAAACAAATTTATAAAGCCTCAAATTAAATTAATCAACATCTATGGAATTATATTTGATTATCAATAGAAAATTTATTATTCTCATGTAGATCAAATTGATAATGTAAAGAAGATGAAAAATACTTAGAAGTCGCTATTCTTTTACCTATGCAGCTCTGAGTGGAATTTGAAGTCTGCATATGTGATGTATAACTTCCAACTATCAAAATTATTATTTCTTAATCATTTTTTGACACAATTACTTTTGATAATTGTTGCACTTAACCCTATGTGACCCGATTCAGCAGAATCTGATGGAATATTCCGTTGGAGATTCTTAGATACTTTGAGGTATATGCACTTTGCCCCCTGACCTTTACAAAACGTGTACTTAACCCCCTATCATATATATTACTATTAAATTCTTATTTTGATTGAATAAAATAGAATGTTTCACTAATATTTTGAGACTAGATATAACCCCGTGCCAAGGCACTGGATACTGAATATGTGAAAAAATATTTAAAGTTATATATATCTATCATTACATAATTTATTTATATATAATCTACAAAAAAAAAAAAAGGTAGTACATTGTTTGCAAACTTAACAAAGAAAATATTAAAAGATAAAATGAGAGGTAACCATCAGCACTCATAAATTGACTCAATTTTGTTGGTTATCATTGAAAAATTTAACAAAAAGAGGAAAAGAACAAAATAAAAGACAATTTAGGTAATTTGGACTTAAATAATTATGATGAAGAGGAATTTATAATTATTATATTGAATATTAATAAAATTTCTCAATTGTTATGTTGAAGAAAGTCAAAATATATTGTCATGTATTGAATTTTATTGATATGCATGGCTGAATAGTGAAAGCATATGTTTTTATCATGTACAATTGGAAAAAAAATCTTATAAATAAAAAAAATTGACTAAAGACATTATCAAATTAACAGTTACATATCATTCTTTTTTGCGAAGTATTTGACATTTCAAAAGTTTATAAAATTGATATTTGTTCCAAAAAAATGCTGCAATAATTAATTTTAAGCAATTGAGACATATGAATCTGAGTCCAAGCCAATTCATTTGAAAATTGTACATAACAAATAGAAAGCAAAAGGATATCCTCCATTAGTACACACAAATTAAGATGGCAACATGAGAAAATTGAGGCTCTCCGGCCTCTTTATGTTAGTCGTGTTCCTTCCCTTGGTCCTAATTTCATATTTTAGTGTAATGGTGTCCATTTATGCAACACAAATCCTGCTATAGAAAATGTCAATCAAACAAATATAAAACCTGCTACAGAAAATTTCTATTTAAACTGGACTTAAATACTTTTCAAAATTCAATCTAGCAACAAAATTTATTTGAAGATAGTAATCACTACAAGAAAACAGGGTATCTCCGTCTCTGATACCCAAAATCCGTCTCTAATGCTCATTTGAGATGGATTTTTTTGGTCTCAAGAACGGTGGGTGAAGGCCTCGTCTCAAATCAGAGACGGAATTTTCCGTCTCAGATTTGAGACAGAAAATGTCGTCTCAAATCTGAGATGGAATTTTCCGTCTCAGATCAGAGACGGAATTTTCTGTCTCAGATCTGAGACGGAATTTCCGTCTCTGATTTGAGACGGCATTTTCGGTCTCAAAATCTGTCACTGATTTGAGATGGCATTTTTGGTCTCAGAAAAGTTCGTTACAAATTACTTGTCCATAAAAAGGATCGGCTCAAGAATATTATTTCACATGATTTTCTACTGTCCTTTGTTCTTCACATTTCTTCTTCGTTTCGCCATCATGTTAATTGCAATTTATGTACCTGTGTTTTAACTCCTCTTGCACGCCTAAACATAAATGAATAGAAAATAATCCTTAATTTAAGCAATATTTGGTGTTAGAGGTTACGAAGATATATGAATGCACCCCTGTATAACGATCTAATGCAGGTTGCCTGGGAAAAAATTAGGACCAATTATTTTGGGAAGAAGACTTGAATCAACCGTATTTTCGTGTACCCAACTTTCATATATTTATATATTTCCATAAATCTAAATTTGCATTTGGCAGCTTGAAATTGATCCACAACTAGATTCTTATGACGAATTAACATTACGAGCTC
This sequence comes from Buddleja alternifolia, assembly GCA_019426215.1. Taxonomy (NCBI): domain Eukaryota; kingdom Viridiplantae; phylum Streptophyta; class Magnoliopsida; order Lamiales; family Scrophulariaceae; genus Buddleja; species Buddleja alternifolia. Next base: position 44,513,699 of record CM033391.1, on the reverse strand, counting down.
CAAAATCAAATAAGTAAAAACATGTTTTAAAGAAAGCAAACAAGTAATGATATATAGCTTCATTAAACTTTCTCCCAGAAACATATCTCTATTCGTGGTAGTTTTGATTGGTCGTGTAACCATAAGGATTGGAACCAAAAATTCTACACCACAACAGTCAATAGACCAGCATATGATTACTAGGTTTTTAAGTACTTTATTTCCATCAAATCCATATCTCATAAGACCAAAAATCACACGTAAACCGAGATCACATAGAAGATGTAAGATATAAAATCACATTGCTAAAATTAAAAAAAAAATACGACTAGAAAATACTAACATTCTTCAACAGAGTTGTAAGCCAAAACCTAGATCCTCTGCAGACTTTGATCAGGTGAAGATGCCGCCATGGAAGAGGAGCTGAAATGGAGGTGGCGCAGCTCAAATCGGCGTCAAGAACTCTTTCGCTGGCGTAGGGTTTTGATCGCCTGGTGGTCGCCAGCGTCCAATTTAGATCTGAAAATGTTTTAAGGCTGTGAAGATGAATTGGAATGTGAATTTATATCTGAAAATGTTCTCCATACCTTAACCCTTGAATTTGGATGAATTCAAGGCCTCCTTCGATATATATTTTAATAAATTGAACCCCGCAAACACGTACGACCAGTTTAGGTTGACACGGCAGTCACACAACTTCGATTTAATTAATGATTCAGCAAAAAAGTAAAATTCGATTTAATTTTTTTGCAAATCAACATATATATAGTGGATCATGTGAAAGTTTACTATACGACCAAAAGACCACCCTAGTCTGACCACTTATGCACATATATACTGAGAAACTATAAGATATAAAAGAAAATGCGAAGAAGAAAGTGTATTTTTCATCGCATTGGGTAAGAGGGGTTAACACTTTGGTCCCGTGAATGAACTCTGCACATTTAGTCCCACTATGTTATGTAAGTTTTTGTATACAATTGGCTATATAACATAGCCCTTCGGGAGATTTTAGACATGTCTTCAACAATAAAATCTCTTAGGTATACCATATCAGTAATAACACACATCATGCACTGATGTGACATAATTTGAACTTTTTAGTGAATCCAACAGCGGATGCATACAAACATTTTCATTTGCTTCTACTGTTTTTTGAAAAACACAAGAGAGACTCAAGAATGACATTTCTCACCTAATTATTCCCTATTGTCGTTCTTTTTCATTATTGAAGCTCTCATGCATATGACTCTTTTTTTGCATTCTTTTTTCATGAAATCAACAAGACTAACGGGGCGATAACACCTCGATGGCCAATTTCGTCCAATAAATCAATGGATTTGTAGCAATTTTGAATTATGAGACTAAATATGAAGAGCTCGTAAAACCTGGAACCAAATTTGCTCAACCTAATCCGAAAAGTGCAATTTCGCCTCTTTTAACCCATATCCCCGGAAGTACATAACTCCAAAAGCTCGAACAAAATCTTGTGACCCCCTTAGTTATCCTATGGAGCCAAAGTGCACTTTTGGCTACATTTTATGAAAGTCATATGTAAGGACATGGATAGTAAAAGAACCAGAAAGCATTTAATCCATGAAAAAGAGAAAAACTCTACTTCCATATTACCACAGCAAGAAAGTAAACACTTGTAAAAATCTAGCAGACACTACTGGTCTTCTTGTCAGAAACCCTCCTCCAGTAGCTGCAAATTTCTTTTCGGGTCTCATCAAGACTCTTTTTCAAGTGTACACCGTCATCCTTGCCTCTGTGCAGCTCATCAAGAGTCATGTGTGCAGTACTAACCGAAGCCCGAGGCGGCAATTCATCCAACTCCTTCACAACTTTTTCTATGTCAAATAAAAGCCTCTCAGCAAGGCTGTGGCTGAAGTCTTCTCGAATAACGACACGTAAAACAGCAACATTCTCGGCCTTGGGTGGCATGGTGTATGCGGGTACGATCCATCCAAACCTTCTTAGAGACTCGGATATTTGAAAAACCGTGTACCGGGTGCTGTCCTTGAGAGAGAACGCCACCAATGGCACCCCAACGTCTTTGGAGAGGACCTCGAAACGACCCGTCTTTGAGAGCCCTTCTCTTAGTAGCCTTGCGTTTTCCATGCAATTCTCCATGATGTTTTTGTAACCCTTGCACACAGACAAAGTTGCAAGTATTATATACTGAATTACCCAAGAGCAATGGGGAAATTACCATATGATAGACAGGATTTGTGTGTTCTACCTGGGTCGGATTGACCCTAACCAAAGACTGGACCCAGTGATCTTGTACCAAAATCGTAGATCATATCCGGGTGGCATCGTTGCAGTGATACACATGTATCTCATTGATCCATACACAATGGATACCTCAACAAATACCATAACATTTAAGGGGCACACATTTGACTATCTTCCCCTCCTATCAAGCATTGTATTCAATCCCAAGTACTATGAACACTAGAAGCGTCTGATTGCACGATCCTACATCCTATAGATTACCATACTTTATCATACGAACTACGTAATGACTTCATCCTCCAAATTGTACGTAGACGGCTTAGTCAATAACCTAAATGCAGTCTCAATCATCTAAGACACTGATCTTGCCGGAGCAGTGTACTTCTACTGACAATGTTTGACGCTCCCAAATCGCAAGAAATCAGACCAAACATACATAGAAGTATAAAAATGAAAAATAGAACCTAGACAAAAGATACAATTATTTGGCAAATCCATAGTCGGGATAACTAAATATGCAGTTAAAAGAATTACCTCAAAGCCAAGTCTTATGAACTGATAGTACTGCGCAATGATCTGGCTAGAACCTGAAATTATATAATAAAGAAATAAACATTATTTTTGGTTATGAAAAAAAGACAACTAAACAGATGTTCTATGATACTCTGTCTGTTAAGATATATGTTAAGATCAAAGATCAAACATTTGATTTTGGCACTTTTTTTCTGCCCGAAAAAATATAAGTAATACAATGAAAGGGAGAATGGTGATTTCGTTTAAGCATATAAGCGAAGAAAATGAAGTTGTACCGCCTAAGCCCGCTATGAAAAGCTGCAAAGTTTGATCTTATGAATAAAAAATGGAAATTACCTTTCGAGAAGTTCAACGTAAATGTGGGCTGATCAGACCCGAGGTAGTTGATATGAAACACCAGATTTTCTGGCAAGTCATCTTTACTCCTCCATACTACCCATCCAACACCGGCGTAAACAAGGCCATACTTGTGACCACTAACATTGATACTCTTTACGAGCGGTAAACGGAAATCCCACTCGAGCTCGGGGTAAAGAAATGGGGCAATAAATCCTCCACTAGCCGCGTCGACATGGATTGGGGTGTCCCATCCTGTTTCTCTGTTCTTTTTAGTCAGGAGCTCATTTAGGAGCTTCACATCCTCAAATTCACCCGTCAGGGTAGAACCTAAAATGGCTGCAACGCAAATAGTGTTCTCGTCCACCATTTTTACGGCTTTAGTCGGATCCATTACATAGTATCCTTCACTTAGCTTCACCTCTTTCAGTTCTACCTCAAAGTACCTTGCAAATTTTTCCCAGCAAACCTGAATAATATGAGTTGCACCAGAAATTTAGGGTCAATACAAATAAAAAAAGAATATTAGTAACAAAATGTTAAGAAATGATGTCAAAGTTGCTACTAATAATATATATTGAGCGACAATAATTTTCTTTTGTCAAAAAGTGATTTTTACAAGTTTAATAGTGACAAAAATTACATATAAGTATTCACTCATAATAATTTGTGTCAAAATGTTCTCACTATTGATAATGAGTAACACATGTTAAGTGATAACACAAATATAATGACATGTGTACTATTGATAATGAGTAACACATGTTAAGTGATAACACAAATATAATGACATGTGTAACTAATTGTTAATAGTGACAACTTAAAAAGACTTAAATGTTACTAAAAAAACATTTGTAATAAAGATTTTGACTGTCACTTCAGTCACTAATATTACTTTTTGTCGTAGTGAAAATTGAAGTCAAACTAGATTATGAATCAAAACAACGCTGGGTTCTCTTGAAGGAAAACTGTGCAGAAACACTTTGAGGATCTTACATAACATCATACACGAACTGGAGGCAAAACTAATTGAAAGGTCTTGGTAATGGCAAAAAGGAATAAAAACGGATCAAGAAACCTGCACGTTAGCCCCGGTGACGATATTAGGCTTATCGTATGGTTTGCCCTGTGCCTTTCTCTTTGCTTGCCACTTCCTTTTAAAAGCAAGACCTGCAAGCATTATTGCCTCTGATGATCCCACCGTACTGACGCCAATGGCTGTTTCATCATCACCAACAGGGGCATGGAAAAGATGGGCTATCATATTCACGCACCGATTCTGCAGCATTCATAATCAAATCACTAACTGGAAGGCGGAAATGTACAGTTTCATCATACTAAATTATAAAATTACTAATAAATCAAACTAAATGAACCTGTGAAAAAGACATTGAAATATTGTAAGCGCAGAACAAGGCGTTATTAACTACATGTATCAGGAAAAAATGTTATATTTCATAGGTCAACCATTCACCACTCTATCACCAATATATATGATGCTACTTGTTGCTTACTTAAATCTAATCAGTTGCATTTGCTGCAAAATGGGTGACGAAAATGTGGTGATTTGAGCCTCTAAGTTTATTACATCATCTTTCCTAATAATTGCCCTGCCACCTGAAAAGTAACGACACACCATCTACTCATGTGTGTGACACTGACAACTCTCCGTCGTTACTTCCAAGAGTACTATATACAAGTTTTTCAATTTGTCAACCTTTATCTACAATTCATATTGGACATATAAAATGAGATGCAGGGAGGAGTTGCTCTATTCAAAATCACATATTGAGTTGGTGTTGCCGATGAATCAAACCAACCATTTTTTATTTTTGTTTGGTTTCCCAATGTATCACAGTTCCAAATGTCCTTGGTTAATCCCCCAATGTACCGCCAGATATGATCACATCACAGAGGCGTCTCGCAAGAACTCAAACCCGAGATTTCTTGCTTAAACATGTCCTTCCACTAAGGTCGACCTTCCAAACTTGATGAACTTCTACCACAAGTGATGCCCTGGTTGAAGAAATTGAGGATGAAGATTAAGAAACTCTCCTAGTTCTTTATACCACTTTTTGATGCTGAATGGGGGGAGTAATCAAAACTATTGAACTATTTTACTATTTCCTGGAAAGAATGCTATGGTCACCATTTTCATACCACTATGCTTTTACTTCCTTGTTAATTTAGAAAGTATTGATGTATTAAATCATCAAAATCAATTACTTGCAATAATTTCCTGCCGAAGTTGGTGGAAGTAAAAAAATAGTGGTACCAAAACGATGGTACATAGCATTGCTCTGTTACGATCCCAATTGCAAGGATTGAGATTTGGATTCCACATCAAAATTATGAGTTCCCATGTGGGATTTATATGGTCTTGGGCTCCTCCATCTAGCTACAGGAGGTTGGGTTCTCCCAAGTCATATCATGCTCCGCCTCGAATTATGTATTTGTTAACCTGAGTACTTGTATGTTAGCTCTTGTTTATTGCATTTAGTGCCTATTTGTGTTCTGGTAGTCTCTGTTATCGCAATATATATGACAGGGGGAGTGAGTACATAAAAAATATATATATATATATAGAGAGAGAGAGAGAGAGAGAGAGACCTGGAGTTCGGTGGTGACAGGGTATTCATCCATGTCAACATAATTCTTATTAATGGTGTCCATTATCAGCTTATCGCACTCCGGCTCCATCCATGTCGTCACGAACGAAGCCAAATTCAGCCGAGGGTTTCCATCCAACATCAACTCATCGTTTACTATCTGATACGCCGCCTCTTTCGGCATCGATCCACGTGGAATCTTAAACCTACGCGCCGCCGCCGCCGCCGCCGCCCAATAATCGTATAAGATCAAAATCAATTGATTAATGAAATAGTAGAAATTAAATGAATTGCTGATGTGATGGGTATGTATATATATATATATATATATACACTACCTGGGAAGAGAAGTGCGGACATATCTGGAGGCGAAAGTGGAGTGGAGGTGCTGGTCAGAGTCTGATATTGTCGTCGTCACCACCATTTTTCACTTGTTGCTTCTGCTATTCTTATAACAAGAAATTAAGAAAGAGAGTTTGAATATAGATGATTGTAAGGGTGATATACATACATATATAATATGTATACTAATATATATCGATCTGAGGGTTGTTGGGAATTGAGAGAGCAATTAGATATTAGAATCATGCATTTGTTTGTATAATGACCAAAAACAGGGATAATCATGTATTTTATGAAAAGGTGACGTGAAATTTTGACACGTACCATTTCCAACTGACCCCTGCCACTAACCTCATGGGTGATATTTATATAAATTCAGTATTGGACTCTCGGTGAATTTCAATCACATAAATTATAAATTACCCCTATACGGTGCGGTTGAAATTTCAGAGTTGGACTCTCGGATCTCACATATATTTGAATACTGTGTGCGGTTAAAATTTATCGAGAGTCCAACTCCCAATCTCATTAAATATCACCCCTAACCTCATCATTAAAGCAATCAATCCTTCATTTTAAATTTGTACCTTATATTTCATTATTTATATTCACATATACAAAAAAATTTTGTTACACTAGAAAGTATCACGTGCATCGTACTTGGTTTTTCGATGATGAACGACTAAAGTGAAGTAAATATATTTAGTTTATTGAAAAACCAATAATTGGCCAAAAATTAATTATTTAGTAGTGCATATCTTATATTTTTTATTTATTTGTTCTGTAATCATATATTGTCGTCATATGTCTTTAACTAAATTTATTTCAAAAAATTAAACTTTTAATAAAATACTATTAGTATTATTTTTTAGCATGTTTATACATAAATCATTAGTCTATTTATCTTTCCTGATTTGCCACAACATTGCATTATTGTGTTTCACACAAGTAGATTCATTTTCTTTTATCCCATCGGTTTTTCTAATAATGTAGAAAATATATCAATTTTCATATTACTACATCTAGTAACACTGTATACAGCCTTTATCATGAGATTATAAAGATAAATAAATGCAAACAGCAAATTACAAGAAAATCATCTTTTTGGTCTCATATGTTTGGCGTTTTTCAAATTTGATCTTATTCATTACGAGATTCTTACATTGTATCTCATAACTTTTAAAAATTGTCACATTTAGTCCTAACAGGGTTTTTCATCCAAATTTTAATGGTCAACTCCATTAGTCAACATTTTGATCAATTTTATTTTATTTTTTTTGAGAAATTTTGTGAGTCCATGGCACGTGATATGGAATAAAAATATTGTAATATTGAATATAAACCGTGTGTCATTGCCAATTTTAGATGAAAAATTCCGTTGTGACCGAATGTGAGAATTTTTTAAAGTAACGAGACATAATGTGATAATCCCGCAACGAATGGGACCATAATTGAAAAAAGTCAAACATATGGGATCAAAAGTGCAATTTTCCCCATTTGAATACTCATGTCTAAAAGGTTTTTTTTTAAGTAAAATAATGAATGCATCATATTTTCACTCAATTCACTTATTTATTTATATTTTCAAGTACAATTCAACATTTGTTGTTATTTTAATCATTTCACTCATATGAACTTCTGGATTAACATGACTTGAAAAATAAAAGAACTTCTACGTATAAGATGATGATTCGTTTATGCAAGTATGTTGTAGATTTAACTTATCTATCTTCATGTACTTCTATTTTGTGTTTGACCAAACTGAATTTGATCTTAGAAGTTGCACTTTGGATGAACCATTATTTTGTGTGATTTTAATTGCTCAATTTATTCTAGCTAATTTTTATAATTGATTATTTATCGTCCATTAAAATTAATAAGTAAAGGAAGAAAGACGATGATCGTATACAAAAATAATTAAAAAGAGGCAAGTTCATGTTTTAAAGTTGATGAATTTAAATTTCCACATGGTGAAACACTATTGTCCATTTAAACAAATTAAAAAGTAAGTGAAGTGTCACTATAAGAATATGTACTACTGATATCAATTTTGTAAAGTAATTGTGAATATCATATTACATAAAAACACTCGTGTTTGTGAATTCTATTGACTTAAGTACAAAATATATCATATTCTCACACTAAAAGTATTATATCATTTTATTCTTAAATACGTTTTTTTTTTATATTTATTACAATACTAATAACTTCGAGTACCTAGAAACTTTCAATAATATGTTGATAATTTTATTGTACGAACATGTTATATTCCATTCCAATGTACACTAAAGTACTTATATGATTTTATTCTTAAATTATTTTTTTTATATTTGTTATAATGCTAGTAACTTCGAGTACCGACTAACTTTCAGATATATGTTGATAATTTTATTGTACAAACATGTTATATTCCATAACAATGAAAACTTAATAAATGTTTTTCTTTTGGATGTCAAAATAAGATATAATTTTTTAAATTATCTTTTAATCTTCAAATCAACTCACTCAAGTAATGATCCGAACTATAACAATATACTTCTAATTACCATATATTAAAAATATTTATAGAATTTAAAATTATCAATTTTAATAAACAATTCTTTGTTTAAGTTGGAATATTGATTGTGGGTGTAAAAAATTTCTTCTTCATTGTTGATGGTTGTGGGTAAAAATTTATTTTATTTTATTGGTTAGTGTTTTAGAGAAAGTAGTAATCTATTTATTTTTCTTATATTAAATAGTGTCCTACTACTAAAATATTTCATTTTTTTTACCAATAATTAAAGAGTTTCGAACTACTACTCCTAGATTCTTATATGTAATAAATTCAATTTTCAATTATTAATTAATTAATTATTAATAGTAAGGGTGTGTATGAGAGTCTTTTCACAATGGAATAAATAAATTGAGTTAGATAGATAGATAGATAGATAGATAGATAGAGTGAAGTAGAATGTTACAAGTTCGAATCTCCTATTACAAATGATATTTTACCAATATAAAATACACATATTATATATTCTTTTCTTCAAAATGTAAAATAAACATAAATTATATATGTTTGTAGAGCATAAATGTGGGAGACACCACATTTGTTATTTTGAAAAATAAAATTTTACTTATGTGATAAAAGATCAAACATTATTTTGAAACGAATGATTTGAGTGTAAAAAATAAAAGTAAAAATATGATTTGGGTGTAATGTGCAACAACAGGTGTGCTAGGCCATTTTATAAGACTAATAAACAACAAGTGCATTGCACGTGAATTATATGACTTGTTAAGGCGATTTATGTATATTACGTAGATATTGTTAAATTTTAAAAATTTATTCATTCAAAACTTGAATAATAATTTAACTAATTGAACTATTATTCAATAAATCAAGATTATATGAAAAGGTAAAAATTAATTGACACGAAAGACTAAACTAATACATAAAAGAATTAAGTTTATTGAAATTGAAATGGATAATAATGAAAATAAATAAATTCCTATGCAAATTCGTATTTCATTTATTCCTTCTCTTGTTTATTTTTTATGGATCATATGCTCTCCTCTTCTTTTCATTCTTTGAGCTCTTTATCTCATTGCAATTGTATTCTTCATTTTGGCTCTTGTCATTTCTATTCTCTAAAGCAAACGCAACATATTTCTTCACAAGATCATCGATGTGTCTCTATTTTGAACCCAATTAAATTATCTACTGGCCAAAGTCGGATGATACTTGGCTTAAATAATACTTTCCTTTTTGTTTGCTTTGATAGCATGAAAATGTATGTATTTCAATTATAAAATTAAACTTTATAGATAGAAATGTAGTGGACCTAAAAGATATGTATATTGCACGTAAAAACCTAATGCAATAGAGAAAAATAATAAAAACATAATGTAGAATATTTTTCGTTTATCAACGTGATTTTTCCTATCATCGTATTTTGGATTCCATTCATAAAAGAAAGGCGTTAGCCATATTTCAAATAAATAGTCTTCTGCTAACACTAATGATTTAGTTTTATAAATATATTTAGTATAACATATAAGCTTCATGAAGCATTCAGAATTATAGCCGATTAAGTTAAATTTAAAATATTTGAAGGTAATAAAATGAGAAAACTTCTATCAATATAAACTTTTGAGTAAAATATTTAAAGAATTTAAATTATTGAACATTCAATAAACCTAAATCATAACTCAACTAAGTAAATTCTTACTACATAAACTATAATTATTTTAAGTTTATATAAATTTTCTTGGTTTATCTTGATGACTTGTGACATTGCCTTTAACTTTGTTTAATTAAGATTTTTTTTTCGTTTATCTTCATGAATATGACAGGTGTTATGTCCTCTATGCCATTGAGGAATTAGATTTAATTGGACATTTCATTTATATTGTATAAACATTTTTATTTATTAATAAAAGACATTGAATTTGTTCTTATAAATCTAAATGTGACATCAAATGTATTAAACAAATAGGTCCTTAAGATTGAGGTGTACTGACCACTACTTATTTGATAAGTAGAAGCACTGATGGAGTTAAGTGTTTGATCTTTTAAACATGGTTCTCAAGTTAAAGAATCTTAATTAGGCATTAAGATTTAACTCGTATGACACTTGCTTTGACAAGGAAGTGCTGGTCTTACACTGATTGGATAGTGGAAGCTGGTATCATGAATATGATTAACGAAATTGACATATTCGAACACGACTTGTTGTAATCCTATCACATGAGTTTTTACTCAGTGACTGTCAATGATAAGGATTACCTGTTATGATAGTATTAGTGAGCTTTAGACCTGAGGAGTCCTTTACATTGCGCTCATACCATTGAATAAGTTATTAGAATAGTTATGCACAATCACCTGTAGGTGGAATCGACCTCGAAGTACGATTCAATTGGTGCGTTCGACAATGGGAAGCGACTGCCAATAAGAGATTCACTGTCTCGAAAGTAAACTAGAAGCGACCTGTACATCATAGGTGTTGTGAAATTAAAGTCTTTAGTCAAAGCAATTATAACTGACTTGTATTGGATACTAAGGGCAGTTTGGTAATTTCACATCAGTTAGATTATATAGTACAGTATCAAGTTATATGAGGTTGATATTCCATGACTCTTACTCGATCAAGTTGCGTCAGTGAAGAGCTTAGAGGCATATGGTAATTATAACTTAACAGTTCGTTATGACGTACTCATCTCGCACTTGATTGGGTTTCAGTAAAGCTTCACGGGATTGGCTTGGTGATAATTAAATCCTTGGAATCCCCTCAATGACAATCAAGACGAGTCTAGAGAGTTGCTCTAAATAAATATGATAGAATAAAAGAGTTTTTACTTCGTAAGGGTATTTTGGTAAATCACATAGAGTGGAAATTATTAAAATAAAAGGGATATGTTGATTATAATATATATATATATATATATTTATATTTAATTATTGGAATTAAATATATTTATTCAATCAATATTAATGATATTATTATTAATTTAGAATTAATAAATACTATTAATTAAAAGAGTATAATATTTAATTAAGTGTCAATTGGATTGGACTTGTATTTTAATTAAATACTTAACACTGAGCTTGAAATTGGATGAGGCCCAGTGACCCAATCCCTATGGCCAATTCGGCCGCCCTCCTTCTATGCAAGGCATGGGTGTGATTTTTATTTAATCACTTGTTGGTTAATTAAAAAATATAACAATACATACAATTTTTATCTTAGAGAGAAAAAGAAGTAAAAACACAAAAACAAAAACTCTCTCGCTCCCATAAACTCTAGTCGTCTAACCCCGACATAGGTAAGGAGATTGGAGCTTCAAAAACGAAGATCATCTTTGCATGATTATCTAGAGAGGAGAATGATTTGTTGCTTCTAAAAGCTAGGCTTGAATAATTTGTCACAAGGTAATTAAATTACCTAAACCTCTTATTCATCCTTTTATGTTTGTCAAGATATCAAAAAACACGAATTGTATCTTGGTTTGTGAATTGGAAAAATCTTATATGCTAGAACTATTCACAACAGTGGTATCAGAGCCAAATTTATTGTTTTTGATATCTCTTATGTGTTTATGTGTTTTTATTGTTTGATGAATATGAATATATGAACATGTTTTTTTATCATATTGTATGTTAAAATGTGAATTGGGTGATTTAATTTATTGTAATTGCATGTTTAAACAATTAGGTTTTGATTGATTAAAATTGCATGATTAGAAAAGACGAGGCAGTGCCGCCAAACTCAGCCATCGGATAGAGCACAGTGCGCCACACGATGGCCGACCAGGTGCTGCATGGTGCAACCAGCACACTTCCTGGCCGCACACAGTGCCATGCGATTGGATCGCACGGTGTCGTGCAAGCTAGGCCCTGCTCAACGTGTAATTTTAATTAAGTCAGGTCGGGCCCGACCTTGAAAAATTAATCCTATATTTTTAAATTAATTTTTAAAATTTGGGGCTTGGCTCGTTTAGTCCGTTGGATTATTTTGAACTAGATGAATAATTTTGAAATTAAGATTTGGACTCAAACCCAATTGGCATTTTTAAAATTCTTTATGGATTAATTTTAAAATTAAAATTCATATAAAGTCTTTTAATCAATTTTAAAATTGGATTTCATAAAGATTAACTTAGATTTAATTTTGATTAGTATATTTGAAAATTTTGATTTATCTAAGGCCAAAATTGAACTTTTAGCCACTTAAAATTAATCATCAATTTAATCGCTAGTCTTTAAATTGAATTTAAATGATTTTTATGAAATATATTTTTTGTTTATCTTCAAAATAAATAAAGTTTGTTCGGCTTGTTTTATTTTATGGATTAAAGTAAATTGGATTGGCCCAATGAATTATAATTGAATTTAATTATATGTTTTTAGAATTCTTAAAGTTTAATTTCACATTTAAATTATTTCACCCATATTGGGCTTTATTTGATAAAGTCAACGTTGATTAGATTAAAGTATATGTTGTTTGGGCTTGGCCCATTAACATTAAAAATCAAAATAAATTGGATTTATCTTCAAAGGATAATTAAATTAGATTTAATTATTTATTAAACAAGATTGAATAACGATAATCACATATGTGTTTACTTTGAATATGTGCTCCTTATTTTATATGATGGTGACACCTCGTGTGGGTTTAGGGTTGGTTTCTTTTTATTATTTAGGCTGTATTGAGCTGGAGTTTGAGCCCCCCAATTTGTATCTTTATTTTTATTAGATCAATTGTATAGCCATGTACCATTGTAATAAAAATGTTAGATAGGTCCAATAAAGAGTGAAGTCGGTGGCAAGCTTGGAGCAAAGACGAGAAGATCTTATGTAATAGATTAGACCCCCTTCCCGATTGACTCGTTGGCTCAAGACAATCTAAATTAAAGCCCATACGTATGTGTGTTGTTAGAAATTGCTAGGCATTTTTCTGCTGAATTTCCATAATCAATGCTTAATAAATTAATGTGCAAAGTGAGACCCAAAATAAAAATAACTATTAACAAGTTATTAATTATCCCTTGTCAAATTATACTAAGTAAGTAAAGGGTATTTGATATTCTGACTCTTCATCAAGCTTTATAATGAGATGGCTGCATCTTATATATGGCATCGTCCCGGTATTAGGGGATCATATGTAAAGGTAATATGCTTGATCTTCTTCAGTGCATTTGATGTCTTCAGTCGAAGTGAATTTCACCCTATATATCGAAAAAGATTACAAGGTGAAATTAAATTGTTAGACTAATAGGGGTTGATGTGAATAGACTGAGATGAATCACCACCTATATATCGAAAAAGGTTTCGGTTCAATGATTTATGAGCCAAAACGATTGAATCGTCAGATGGATTGACTGGCACTAGGCGCCACCTTAATATCAAGGTGGGCCATATATCGAAAAAGGTTGCAACCCATCTAGATATTGAGGTGGTCAATCACTCACTATGAAACCATTCTAACGAGATTTTCGATTATTGCGGTGGGAGTACAATAATTGAGGAAAATAGTGGGAGACAAGTAATTGTACAAGTCCTTTAAATTTACTTGATTAAACAATATAAAGCATTTAATTATAATATCTTCGTATTTTCTTCAGTTTGATAATTACTCTCTAAAATGGTTAACCCACTCACTATACTACTTGAGAAAAATGTCCTCCTTGGACATAATTTTATTGACTGGAAAAGAAACCTAACGATAGTCCTTAGTCTAGAGGCCCTGGAATACATATTCAATGAAGAGAATCCTCCAGTCCTAGAAACTGACAACTTTGAAGACCGTCTTGCCTATGAAAACTCGGTTAAGGATGACACCAAATTTAGAGGTTATATACTGGGTTTGATTAGAAATGATCTGCAACATTCACATGAAAAGATCAAAACGTCTGTGGAGATCTTGCTGGACTTGAGGGAACTCTGTGGAGAACACAGTCGGACTGCTCGATATGATATATCGAAAGAACTATTTGGATCAAGAATGAAGAAAAGAGAGAAGGTTGGAGATCACATCCTCAAACTGATCTCTACGATTGAGAGACTTAAAGCCCTTGATTTCACCATGGACTTCCACCTTCAAACCGACCTCATTTTACAATCGCTCCCAAAATCATTTTCGCAATTCATTATGAATTTCAATATGAAAGACATTCATGAATGTACACAATCTAGGCTAATGAACAAGTTGATCAATGCTCAATCACAGTTGGAGCTGAAGATGAAAGAAACTGCTCTAGTCATTTTTTCTGATTCTAAGAGAACTCCAAAGAAGAAAAGAGGTAAGCAGCATCTAGGAGTCTCCAAATCTTCAAGCAACGATAAGGCTAAAAAGGTTAAGAATTCAAGGGTAGGACCCCAAAGAAGGCGGACATCTGCCTCCATTGCAAGGAGCAACCACTGGAAGCGCGATCGTCCTATGCTGAAAGCTGAAAAAACAGGTATAGAACTTTACATTTTTGAAACTAATTGTTCTATGACTATATTTTTTACTTCATAGATTCTAGACTTGGGAGCTTGTGCTCACGTTTTTGTTTTGAACTAGGATCTGAAAACAAGTAGGAAGTTGGGAGAAAGAGAAGTGATGATCAATGAAACATTGGAATCACTTCTATTATATTAATATCTGAACATTTTATTACTTTGGATAATTATCTCATTTTACCCAATGGGTTTAGTAACATCGTTTCTATTCCTATATTGGTCAGGAAAGGATATTTATTTATTTTAAATGACAATGTTTCTAATATTTATTTTAAAAATAAAAAAGTTGACTCAGCATCTTTAGTTAATGGATTATATTATATTAATGTTCAAAACCAATGCATGGTTAACACTATGACTAGAAAGCGTAGTATGAATGACACAAAACAAAGACTTGTATGGCATCTTAGACTTAGACATGCCGGTGAATTCAAAATTCACGAGTTGGAGAAATGCGGGGTTATCGACCCACTTGGATCTGATCCATATCGGGCATGTGAATCTTGTTTAAAAGGTAAAATGACTAGGTCACCCTTAAATGGATATTTTGTAAGATCTAAGAAAGTTTTGGGTATAGTTCACACAGACGTATGTGGGCCCTTCAAGGATGAGGCCTACATTCACTGATGATCATACTAGGTATGGACTCGTGTACCCAATTAAACATAAGTCTAAAGCACATGAATGGTTCAAGGAATTTAAGACTATGACTGAAAAATAAACCGGGTACAGTATTAAGGCACTGTGATTGGATCGTGGTGGTGAATATATGAATGTTGAGTTTGATGAGTTCTTAAAACAACATGGCATAGTGTTACAATTTACTCATCCCGCAACCTCACAATTAAATGAAGTCGAGGAATGCAGAAATCTTACCTTATTGGATATGACAAGATCTATGCTTAGCTACACCGATTTACCTATTTCCTTGTGGAGGTATGCTTTGCTTACATCTGTACATATATTGAATAAGTGTCCCTCAAAATTTGTTCTTGAAACACCATATGAATTGTGGTGTGGAAGATAACCTAATCTTAAGTACATAAGAATATGGGATTGCCCCATATATGTTAAGAAGACCAAGGTAGAAAAACTAGAGGAGAGACCCAAAAAAGGTAGATTCATAGATTTTCTCATTGACTCCACGAGATACCTATTTTCATTTACCTACTATACGATCATTGGATAATCATGGCTTTGCTAGCATCCTTTCTCCGAGATGAGTTCATTAGAGAAGATGCAGGTAAGAAACTCGTTCTATTAGAAAAACAAAATGAATCCCCTTTGGAGACACCTATTCAGTACAAAGAACTGAACTTAAAACTCAAAAGACACAACTGTCGTTGTGACACTCTAGCAGAGTATCTCGACCGCCTGAGAGATATGGTTACCTACATTAACATCAATATTTTTTTGATGCGGAAAATGAAAGCCATAGAGATGATCCCTTTGACTACGAGCTAGCAGCGACTGATATTGATTTCAAAAAATGGACAGAAGCCATGAAAGCTGAGCTGGATTCGATGTATTCGAACTAAATGTGTGACTCTTACTGATCTTCTTGAGGGTGGCAAGAAAAGCTTGGTCCAAATGGCAAGTTAGACATCTATGAGGCCAGACTTATCGCGAAATGTTATAGTAAAAAAGAGAGCATTGACTATGAGGAAACCTTTTCACCCATAGCAATGATCAAATCCATTCGAACCCTACTCGCCATTACGGAAAACCTAAATTGTGACATCTGGAAAATGATTGTGTAAACCACATTTTTAAATGGACACCTCAAGGAGGACATTTATATACAACAGTCCAGAAGTTTTATATCTGATGCAGATTCTCATAGGGTTTGCAAACTAAATAAGTCAATCTATGGAATTAAGCAGACATCTTGCAGCTGGAATCAACAATTCGATCAAGAAGTGAAATCTTATGGATTCATTAAGAATGAAGAAATCGTGTGTCTATAAATTGTCCAGTGGGAGCAAGTTAACATTCCTAGTGTTGTATGTAGATGACATGTTGCTGATGGAGAATGACATAGGCTCATAGACATCAGTCAAAGCATGGTTTTCAAGCGCACTCTCCAAGAAAGACTTGGGAAAAGCAACATACATTCTTGGAATTCGCATCTACAAGGATAGAGCGAATCGAAGGTTAGGTCTCTCTCAAGCGCTCTACCTAGAGAAAGTCTTTAAGAGATATGAAATGAGTAACTCTAAGGGAGGACTTTTACCCATGGGACATGGAATACATCTCTCTAAGTCTATGAGTCCGAAATTAGATGAGGACAGACTTAAGATGAATAAAATCCCATATGCATTAGCAGTGGGAAGTCTCATGTATGTTGTTGGTCCCAAGTGGCATACGAAAGAGTCTAGAAAGGGGAGGGTTAAATAGACCCTGAATTTTTTTTCTAATTTTTTAGACTTGTTTTTAGAAAGATAACATAGAAAATAGTTTTGAGTACTTAATCAAGAGGAATCAGGCACTCAACACTTATATCAGGGTTAGCACAGCGGAACATTTGTACAAGTCTCTTAGTATGAATAAATAGGTGCTTAGAAAGTTCTTAGTTGCTCTTTTGATTTATGAAAATATGCTTACAATAATGTAACTAGATGATAATGGATAAAGCAATAAAATAGTAAGTAATGGAAGACACGAGAATTGTAAGGTTCACTGGGTTTGTATAATCCTAACTACATCCTTCTACTCCTTTCCACATAGGAGGAATTCATTATAATGAATCACAAAGCTTCACAAAGACAGCTTCAACAAAATAGCAAATGGTGAAGACTTGATCTCGTCTTCCCTGTTCACAAAGATTTCAACTCTATTAAGATCTGCTTCTGACAAGCTTCTCTCACTCAGAAATACTGCTTTGTCTTCATCAACTTCGTCATTGAAGAGGTTGATGGGTTTTATCAAGGTTTGTTTGATTTGAAAAGTTCAAACACTTTTGGAATATCTCTTTAGAAATGATAGATCTTCTATGAAGAGGTAAGAACTATTGGTTTGGCGGTAGAGATGTATGAGTTCAAAGATATTTTTGGCTACGGAGGATTTGAGATTTAGGGATGAAGATAGATTTCAACAGCATAAGTGTATATCAAGCTTTTGATAATTTTTCTCGGTGTTTAGGGTTGAGCTGTGAGGATCTATTTATAGGTTTTATCTGAAAATTCTGTTGCACAGAGTTGGTAGAAAACCTACTTTGAGTTGACAGCCAATGGGAAAGACTTATCCATACGTCAATAGTCCTTATCACATTTAATGCTCTTATCAAGCATTTAATGTATTTGAATTTAATTCCCATTGGAATTAAATGTTCGTTGAATGTTGCATTTAAGTCCTTATTGATTTTTGAATTAATTTAAGTGAAGATAGACGCTTAGAGGCATGATCACCTTGAATGATCTTCAGGCGCTTGACAGCCGCATAAAGAATCTTTTACCTTCAGAGTCTTCAGATGCTGATCTTCGATTTCACTTTGATAGACTTACCTACAATTTTATCATAGCTCAAACACTAGATACTAGTCTAAAATATAAAGATAAAAAGCCTTAAACTAAAATTTACAACTTGATAACTTTAACTCTGAGACATATTCTAATAAAGATAAACTTACATAATCTTTAAGGTCTAATATAAAACCTATCTTGTCATCATCAAAACACCCAACATGAAGTTTCCTAACAGATGTGATGTTATGCGCGAGATCGGACTGCTATGCTGTGAGTGTAGTTAGTCGATTTCAAGCTAACCGGGGTTAGCAGCATTAGATTGTTGTGAAGACTATCCTTAGGTATCTTATAAGAACAAATGATATGCTTCTGATATATGGAAATGAAGAAATGAGAATAGATTGATATTCTAACTCAAATTTTCGGTCTGAAGTGGATGATAAAAAATCTACATATGGGTTTATATTCACTCTGAATGGTGGAGTGATGTCTTGAAAAAGTTCCAATCAAAGCATAATTGTGTACTCAACATGCGAACCTAAATACACACTGCCTCTGAGGCAGCTAACGAAGTTGTTTGGATAAAAAAGTTTGTAGTTGAACTTCAAGTGGTTCCTAGCATGGAAATGTTGTTGCCACCATGGTGTGATAACAATGGAACAATAGCACTAGCTATATAACTAAGATCTCACAATAAATATAAACACATAGAGAGAAAATATCACATAATTTGAGAAATCATTGGAAAATGCGACATTGCTGTGCAGAAAGTTGCCTCGGTGAAAAACGTAGCTGACCCATTCACTAAGCCTCTATCATCGGTGGTACTAGAGAAATATCTTGAGAAGATGGGCCTCAAATACAGTAAAATTTGGCATTGAGTGCAAGTGGGAGATTGTTAGATGTTATGCCCTCTATTCCATTAAGGAATCAGATTTAATTGAGCATTTTATTTATATTGTACAAACGTTTTTATTTATTAATAATAGACATTGAATCTATTCTTATAAATCCAATTGTGGCATTAAATGCATTGAACAAATAGGTCCTTAAGATCGAGGTGTATTCGCCATTACTTATTTGATAAGTAGGAGCACTGATGGAGTTAAGTGTTTGATATTATAAACATGATTCGCGAGTTAAAGAATCTTAATTGGGCATTCAGATTCAACTCATATGACACTTGCTCTGACGAGGAAGTGCTGGTCTTATACTAATTGGATAGTGGGAGTTGATATCATGAATATGATTAATGGAGTGAGCTTTAAACCTGAGGAGTCCTTTACATTTGCTCGTACCATTGAATAAGTTATTAGAGTAGTTAGGCCCAATCACCTGTAGGTGGGGTCGACCTTAAGTACGATTCAATTGGTGCTTTCGACAATGGGAACTTGACTACCAATAAGAGATTCACTATCTTGAAAGTAAACGAGAAGTGACTTGTACATCATAGGTATTGTGAAAAGTCTTTGACCAAAACAATTATAACTGACTTGTATTGAATACTAAGGGCGGTTTGGTAATTTCACATCAGTATGATTATATAGTACGGTATCAAGTTATAGGGGGTTGACATTTCAATACTTTTATTTGATCGGGTTGCGTCAGTGAAGAGCTTATACGTATACGGTAATTGTAACTTAAAGGTTCGTGATGATATATTCATCTCGCAGTTGATTGGGTTTCGATATTGCTTCATAGGACTGGTTTGGTGATAACTATATCATTGGTATCCTCCCAATGCCAATCAAGACGAGCCTAGAGAGTCGCTATATAAATATGATAGAATAAAAGAGTTTTTACTTCATAAGAATATTTTAGTAATCTCACTTAGAGTGGAAATTATTAAAATAAAAGGGATATGTTGATTATAATATCTACTTTTAATTATTGAAATTAAATATATTTATTCAATCAATATTAATGGTATTATTATTAATTTAGAATTAATAAATATTGTTAATTAAAAGAGTATAGTATTTAATTAACTATCAATTGGATTGGATTTGAATTTTAATTAAATACTTAACACTAGGCTTGGAATTAGATGTGGCCCGGTGACCCCATCCCTAAGGCCAATTTGGCCGCTCCCTTCTATGCAAGGCATGGGTGTGATTTTTATCTAATCACTTGTTGATTAATTAAAAAATATAACAACACATACACTGAGAAAAAGAAGTAAAAACACAAAAAAAGAACTATCTCCCTCCCATAAACCCTAGCCGTGCAACCCCGACATATGTAAGGAGATTGGAGCTTCAAGAAGGAAGATCATCTTTCCGTGATTATCTAGAGGAAGGAATGATCCATTGCTTCTAAAAACTAAGCTTGAATAATTCGTCAAAAAGTAACTAGATTACCGAAACCTCTTATTCATCCTTTTATGTTTGTAAAGTATATTGGTTTGTGTATCGATTTTTTTTATCCGCTAGAACGATTCACAACAGAATAGTCATTTATCTTTTCCTCTCATTCAATAAATATTGTTGGCTATGATGCACGAACAGCGACACAGCAACACGGCAAGGACACGGAGCACAACATTTAAAAAAAAATTAGGATACGACATGACTCCGACAAAATGTCAAATATATAAATATATATATATATTGTATATATAACATAAATTATATATTGATTTTAATTTCAATATAATTTGTTAGAAAAATAAACTATGAAAATGTTGTTTACTTGTTTATTGTTAAATTTGTATTTTCCTTGCTTCTTTGTAATCTCTATATGTTTGAAAAAATTCAACTACTTATCAACAATAAGTCAATAACTAATGCAAAATAAAAATATAAACAACCACAAATTACAAAACAGTTACAAATACAGTCAAAGTATCAAATGCTCAAAAATTAAAATTAGGATTTTTGAAGTTTTTATATTTACAATTCGAACCCCACACCTTTTAATTTCTTAGAAAAACTACCAACCGTGTCATTACTGTGTCAGACACGCAAAAAAAGTGTGTCCGACACAATAAACGAATTGTTTTTTTTATTTTATAACTATGGACACATATTAGTTGTGTCCAACACGTGAAGGAAGCGTGCCGTATCTGACACGTGCCTGAGGATAATTTTCGGAGTGTCCGTATTTTATAGTCTATTGGTGTTATTTTTCTTCTTCTATTAAATTATTAAATTGTTGAAATGAAATGAAACTACAAGAAACACATACCAGTATTTTTTGAAATTATTTTATCTAATGTTTAAATTTTATTTCATTTTCTAAAATTATATATCTTTTCTATGTTGAACATTTATGAAACTAAATGTTGAAGTAGGAAATTAAGAAACTCATTTTCTCAATGAATTAAATATATAAATATCTTGGACAATTATAAGTCGCTGAATTATTTATGAACCTATTGAGTTTATTTAATTTTCACAGCCAGAAAATATTAATATGTACTTCTCATTTTGAGACGTTATATTTTGTATGGATGTGAAATTCATCAAATTCATATGATTACTTAATATGAATTATATTATCAAATATTTGTTCAAAATTTAGCATCATATGAAAAAGTACATGTTCTTAATAAGTATGTAACTTAGGAGATAAATATTTTAAATTTTAAGTTATATGCTCAATAAATTTAAAATTTACAATTTAAAGAAAAAAATATCATTAAAATTTATTTTTTCTTAATTAAATAAGCATATTATTTTACTTTTGTTAATGTTTATTAACTACTCATAAATCATCTACATAGGATGTTTTGTCCTAATCTTCTAATTATAGATATCAATTATAATATCTTTGTCCTTAAATGAAAGCCTGTTTGGATTAAATTATTTTATTTGAAGAGATTATTATAAACAAATTCATAAAGCATTAAATTAGATTAATTAAATTTTTTTGAACGAATTGGCTACTTGATATATGTCATGAAAATCAGATTGTGATAAATAACAATCAAGTGACAACTATTACAATCATGTAACAACTACAATGAAATTAAAGTAGAGAAAAGTCCAGACACTTTTGATGGGATTCGAATTCAAGACCGTTAGGGTCTGATTGGATAGACTTAATTCTATTTTTCATTTTTAATTTTTCATAGATAAAATAAAATAAAATACTTTTAAGGGAGTAGAGATATGACGGAGGAAATGTGTTTGGATGAGTTTTTAATAGAAAAAAGTATAATGATTAAGTGTAATGTCATGTGTCTTTTTTGTAAGAAAAATATTTTTTTTGGGAAATTTGTATGGATGAGTTTTGTTTTCATAAGAAAATTTAGACATATTTAAGTTAAACTCATCAATTAACGCATCCAAAAATATGCAAAGTGAATCTTATTTTGTAGCTAACATTATTTCAAATAAAGATATGTGATTATTTTGATGATTATATTAAGATATTGGCCGATAAAATACTTTTAATTATTGGGTGAACTGACTAATAATGAATAGTAAAAATTCTCACTTTCTGAGAAAAATTTGAGCGAAATGCCACATAAATTCATTTTTCAAAGAAATTTGAGATTTCCTTTAGGGAAATTGTGTGTAGCATTTATTTGGGATATTTCTAAGAGATGCCAAAAAATACATTTTTTATGAAAAAAATCTCTGAGAAATGGGAAAAATCGTGCCATCCAATTGGGGACATAATTTTTTGGAACCTCAACTTTACCTGTAGAGCTAGGCTTTATCGGAGATTAATTAATATCTATGAATTTATATCAATTGATAACCTCATTTTTATGTTAATCAAATTGAAAATATAAAAGATAAAGGGGTAAAAACATTAAACCCCATGAACTTTGGCCATTTTTACACTTTTTTTTACGAACTATTTTTTTTTCCACTTTACCTCCTTACGTACCTTATCAAATATTTTGTGAACCAAACATGGTTTGATGAGAATTTCGGATCAAACATGGTATGAAAACATAACCAAACATAGCCTATGTAAAAGCACCACTTAGCTAATTTATTTCAGAAGAGTTGTATTATTTTATGATCATGTATTTCGTCTTTCATATAGATCAATAGATTAATATTACAAATTGAATCCTTATAATTGTTGTCTCGGTATTTAGAAAACGAGTATATATATATATATATGTATATAAATTAGTTATTGTAGAAATTGGAGTCCTCGAACTAATGGACGATCCACTGATATGCATGTGCCATTTAATAATTTTAACTTGCCAAATAACCACTTAAAATATACAAATAAACAACTAATTCTAAAACATTTAGCTAATAAACTAACTACTCAATAAATTAACACTAACTGAATGGTTGGCCAATGGCGTGTCTTTCAACCAGTTTACAAATAGAAATTAATAACCTAAGACATCTAATATACTTAACCACCATCTCAGTTAACTATCTGTTTAATTAATAATTATTAGTTCTAAGTGTATCAATCAATCCTATTGAAATAACAAATTAAGTGAATTCTCTAACCAAACTCTAATTAACGTGATATATAGTTGAATGATAGTTTTCCTTATTAATTAGACAAATTGGTTAACTAAAGAATTCAATCCACAATTGAACATAAAATGATTACTTATGTTCAAATAAGAATTAGTTAAGAAAATCACAGAAAGAAGGAAAATAAGAAAGAATCAAGACGTACCTGGTAAGTAAGGAAAAGAATGAATATGCTTGCTCATGTATATATATTATAGATAGCACTATGCATGTGTATGTATAGAACATTAGGTGTGTTGACACCTTAACAATGTAACAGGGAGGCAACCACCCAAGTCTTCTTTATTTTTAATCTTTTTTTTTCCCTATCATTTCCAGAAACTATAGTTTGATCCCTGGACATTTTGTGATTACAATTTAACCCAAAGTTCTAAGACTGTGCTGTAAAACCCATGTCCACTTTTAAGAAGTTATGAATGCAGCCCCTCTTATAAAATATGAGATATTTTAGCCCAATAATATTTTCTAATCAGTCTCTATGGTTTAATAAATATTATCTTAAATAAAATTGACAAAGATTATAGATGACGAAACTTATCACTTGGAAGGGGCGTCACATTTTATAATGGTAAATTATATTTTGTACATCTTTTGTAATGATACTCAATTTTTTCGATCAACACAATAATCAAGGTCAAACAAATTAAATTAAGCTTTTTTATCTTCTTTTTTTCTTTTAATGAACAAATTGAAGTGTTTTCATGTAACTCTACATCTAATTATTATCTGGAAGAAAGGTTAAAACAGAGTCTATAAGTTTGTGAAGCTTACAAACAATTACCATACATCCACATCCGTATATACTGACAATCATCAAATCAAGAACATGCTATGCAAATTGTGGATCTTGTATAGAACAATTTTCATTTAGTCCCATATATTTTAAATGTTAAAAGACAGATTCCTCCAGAACCTGCTTTGCCTCTCTTTCTATTTTCTAAAAAATTACATTCAACGTCCTAACCTTTGAATATATTTTTTACAATACCTCTTATTCTATTTCCGGTAGAGTATTCCGCAAATATTCTGTCGAAAATATTTAGATATTTTGAGACTCGTGCACTTTTTTCCCTGACCTAAACAATGTTCATATTACCTGTTGATTGTGCACTTCATTATTAAATTTATATTTTAAATGCATAAAGTAAAATGTTTTATCAAAATTTTGTTTGAATTAAAGAGCGTAAGAGATGCTTAACCAATAAAAACCCTATTTTTAATATGATAAATCAAATTGGAAAAGAAAAAAAAAACTTGTGTGTGTATATGTATATATAGCTTTTTTATAATCTTCTTCTTCTAGTAAATAAATAAGTTGGAGTAACCTCATGTACCTCTACATCTTATTATTATTTATATGTATTTTAACTGTAGAGTTCTAATATAATTGTAAATCTTAGATACTTAAAATTTATTTTTATTATTTATTTTGACTTTTTTACTATTAAAAAAGTGAACTACATAGAGATATATTAGGTATATCTAAAATTTTAAGAAATCACGCATACCTTTATAATAGTAGAGAAGAGAATACCAAAGAGAGTTGACTGAGGTGGTACATGCCTCAATTTTCTTAACCAGAGGTCTCGAGTTCGAGCCTTGGGTATAGAAAAAATTCTCCTTAAGAGAGTTAGCCCCACACTTCCTGTGGATGTTCTCGGCTCGAACAACATTAGTCTGGCCCAAAGGGTTAGGACAGCTGTGGGAAGCCAAAAAAGTAGAGAAGAGAATAGATAGAGGATTGCAGTGATCAACTTTTGGGCACACCCTTAAATTCAATTTTTATCTTTTACATTCTTGAATTGTATTTAGGTTGGCATATAAAAAGCTCCTGCTTTAAGGAGCCTTTGTCTGCCAATCACTAACGTAAACTTCCTTTTCGGTTCATGGCCGACTTGGGCCCTGGACAGCCGCCGTCGGCGACTGTTGCAGGGGATAGAAGCACGAAAAAACTGAAGAGGGTTTACCCTGGCGACGACGAGATGCATGAAGTGGAACCAAACGAGGAGATAAGAGAGGAGCCCGGATCCAACAGTAATCGACCGAATGTGTGGCAAACAGACAATCTCTGAGAGGCTTGGGGAAGAAGATCAGAACCACCACCTTTCTACATGGGAGAGGGTGGGGAGGAGGACAATCCCGAAAAACCAAGTGAGATGGACGTTTCACAGGACCATTCGGAAGCGGAACAGAAGGATAATTACCCATGGCCGGTGTCGTATTCCAGAAAGAGGAGATTCGTGAGATGGTCGCCGTGAAGGTTCTTGGGCGTACGGTGGGGTTTGCAATGCTTAAACAAAAGATGAAGGCATTATGGCAAATTCCATACGATCTAAACCCGGTGGATATTGGAAACGAGTTTTATTTACTCCAATTTCGATCTAAGGAAGACTATGATAAAGTACTAAACAAGGGTCCGTGGATGATTATGGGTCACTACTTGACGGTACGCAAATGGGATCCGGAATTTGAACCAAAAACTGCAAATTCGTGTGGATTAGATTTCCGGACCTCCCAATTCATTTTTTCAATGGTAAAGCTTTGAATTGAATGGGAGAAAAACTTGGACGAGTGATAAAGATTGATAAACACACCGAGGAATCCCTACGAGGTCGTTATGCCCGGATTTGCATGGAAATTGACCTGGACAAACCGATCATACCCTATATTCAAATCAATAAACGTCTTCAAGTTATTGAATATGAGGGGTTAAATCTCATATGTTTCGGCTGTGGTGCCTATGGTCACCGCAAGGAGACATGTAATGCCAGTCAACCCCAGGAGAACATGGAAAAGAAATCGAGCAGTGAAGAAGGTCCTCGCACGACGAAGAACCCCATGCATGGACAGACACCAACCTATGGTACGTGGAACATTGTCCAACCACGCACTCGTCGAACATACCAAAGGAAGATGGCCGAGGATGAAGGGAACGCGCCAATGGAAAAGTCCCAATTTATTTTTGGGAAGGGGACAAACCAAGCAGGAAAAGATACCACTACTAAAAATATTCAACCTCAAACAAGCAAGGAGGGAAGGGTACTAATGGATCAAGATTCACGGCCCTTTATGAGGAAAATGAAATCCAAGAATAGGAGGAGGAGGGGGTTGGACAACGCCAGACCTTCTACGTCAGCCCAGCTGTTGGCCCAGGTAATACCCAACAAGCCCCACAAAAGAAAACGCAAAATAAAAAGAAGAACCCACCAAAGCCCACACAAAAGCTACATATAAATCTAACACAAGCCCCAAAAATTGCAAAGGGAAACTGTTACCCAATTATACAAAATAGAATTAATCCCAACCCTCTATTCGATCCGAGCCCAACTGGACGAGTGCCACCTAGTCCAATCAAGCCTCTACATGACCCAGTCCAAGAGTCGGACCCATCACAATACTTCTTGGATCCAATTACTGGCCTACCTAACCCACAAGATACACGCGAACAGCTCCAAAATTGGCCAAAAATTGGACCTCAAGCCGACCTGCTCCCACCTGACAATCAACCCCCTCCTCCACCAGCGTACTATACTAACACGCTAGCCGTGGACAATGAGGATAGCCATTCCTCGATGAACGACGAGGATGGTGGCTGGAATTATGGAGATACTGAGATTATTGGGGCAACTCGGCCTCAAGACAACGTCGAGGGGGAATTTTAACCCCGTCTTTTTCTTTGTTTAAATACTTTAATGTTTTTAGTATATCTTTATGGTTCACTATCACTTGTACTATGTTTATTGATGAACTCTAACATCATTGTTTGGAATTGTAGGGGTGCCGGTAAACCCGAGATGGTGGGCCTCCTCGCAGATTTAAATCATACTCATAACCCACAAATTCTAGTGCTGATTGAAACAAGAATCCCGAGGGATAAGACTGACATTATTGTGCGTAGAACTCATTTTGATAGAGTTGAGTGTGTGGAAGCCCGCAGTTTCGCGGGGGGTATATGGATTTTTTGGAAGTCGGCCGAGATCTAGTTAGAGATTCTGGATGCTAACGATCAAAACATTACTGCGATTGTACGTCAGGTTGGGAGGAGTGATTGGGTGTTATCCGCTATTTACGCTAGTCCTGGGGAGCTGCTTTCGACTTTAGTAAATGTCGGGACTTCATTGACTGTATGGATAATTGCGGGTTCATTGATCTTAGATATTCAGGAGATCCGTATACTTGGGCCAAGGGGGGAAATTCCGCACTCCTCGAGCGTCTGGATAGGGCTATTTGTAATAGTGAGTGGAGGACTTTATTTTCAAGTGCCACCATCAAACACCTTCCGCGGATTGGGTAAGATCACTCGCCGCTTTTGCTTACTATGGATCATGATACCGAACCGCAGGGCAATCAGCGACCCTTCCGAATGCAATTGGCGTGGTTTGCAGACACGACTTTTAAGACTCTTATTGATGAGAAATGGAAAGACTGAGGGACGACCGATGCAGGACCGAATCACTAATATCACGGAGCAAACAACAACTTGGAGTAAAGAGGTGTTTGGGAATATCTTTAAACGTAAAAGGGAACTTGTGGCCAGAATTGAGGGAATTCAGCGTGCTCAGAGCCGGGGGTTTAACAGCTATTTACAAAAGTTAGACATGAAACTTAAGAAGCAGTACTTTGATACCCTACGGCAAGAGGAACTGTTATGGAAGCAGAAGTCTCGAGTCAAATGGCTGAAAGCAGGTGATATGAATAAGAGCTTTTTCCACACAACCGCAGCCACCCGTCAGGGGAGATCCCAAATCAAGGCCCTAATGAAAGATGGCGGTACTTGGGAACACGATGGGAACAAACTGGAAGAAATGGTTACTAAGTTCTACAGTGAGCTCTATGGGTTGAATAATGATATTGCTCCTTACACTAGAACCGAGGGATTTTCTTGTCTTAGCTCAGACCAGATTGACAGTCTCAATGCTCCGGTCACTAAGCAGGAGGTCAAGAAAGCTCTGTGGGATATGCAACTGACTAAGGCCCCCTGCCCCGATGGTCTCCCTCCTATATTTTTTCAGAAAAATTGGAACTCTGTCGGGGACGCTATCTTTCATACGGTGAGCAAGGCTCTCCGCACAGGTATGGTTGAGTTGAATATTAATAACTCTTTAATTGTTCTTATTCCAAAAGAGCCTCATCCTACACATCTTTCGAAGTTCCGACCAATTAGCTTGTGTAATGTGATTGTAAAAATTATTACTAAGACTATAGCCAATAGACTCTGTTTTTTCATTGACTCTCTGATTCCTCAGACTCAGAGTAGCTTCATTAAGGGATGCCAAACAGTGGATAATATCATAATTACCCAGGAGCTTATTCACTCGATGAATTTGCTAAGAGGTAAGAAAGGGTACTTTATTGCTAAGATTGATTTTGAAAAAACATACGATAGGATCGATTGGTCATTCTTACAAAATGTGTTAAATAAAATGAAGTTTCCCATGTCTTGGGTTAACCTTATTTTGGATTGCACCTCCACAGCTAGACTGTCCCTTCTTTGGAACGGAAAAACAACGAAATGGTTCAACCCGAAATGAGGCCTCAGACAGGAAGACCCTTTTCCCCCTATCTTTTTGTGTTTTGCGTGCAGAAGCTAGGTACCCTCATTGACAGGGCGGTCCGGGATAAAAGTTGGCACCCTGTCCCTTCATCCCGTATGGGGCCCAGGGTGTCTCATCTCATGTTCGCCGATGATCTTATCTTATTTGCTGAGGCTTCTGAGGAACAGACTCGTGTTATCCTGAATATCCTCGGACATTACTGTAGTATGTCTGGCCAGTTAGTCAACTACCACAAGTCCAGGATCTTTTTTTCGCCTAACGTGTCGGGCCATCTTGCTCGGGATATTAGTAGGAGGGCACCACTCGAGATTACGCGGGACCTGGGCCGATATCTGGGTGCCCCGCTGCATCACTCACGACCACGACGAAAAGCTTATAACTTTATTGTGGAAACAATCTGGAAGAAGCTTAAGGGGTGGAAAATGAAAAAGCTCTCGCTCGCGGGAAGAGCCAAGTTAGTCAAAGCAGTCACCGAAATAATACCATCGTACTTCATGCAGACTTACAAAATCCCTATGGGGGTGTGTGACGAGGTTGAGAAAATTAATCGAAGGTTCCTTTGGAGAGGTGCGGACGAGGTCCGTCAGATACACTTGGTTTCGTGGGATCAGATTTGTTAGAGTAAAAGGAACGGCGGTCTGGGATTTCGACGGATTCGTGAGATAAACCTAGCACTGTTGGGTAAGCTGGGTTGGCAACTTATTAAAAGTGATTCAAAGCTTTGGGTCCAGGTTTTGAGACACAAGTACCTCCTAGGTTGGAATGAGAGCAGTAGAAGTCGAACTTCGCATACATGGAGAAGTATTCAGGCAGCTCTCCCGATGCTTGAAAGTGGGCTTAAGTGGAAAGTGGGGAATGGAGATACAGTGCAATTTTGGATGGATCATTGGCTCGGAGAGTCTAGTTTGCAACATAGACTTGGACAAACCTTCGGCTTGAATGATGTTGATCGGTGTGTCTCTAGCTATTGGATTAGGGGATACGGCTGGGATTGGGCAGCGCTGGAGGGAATCCCGACCGAGGTTAAGGAGGAGCTGGAGTTGATCCATATAGATAGACACAACAACCACGTCGACACGCCTATATGGCGCCATGCATCGTCTGAGGTATATTCATGCAAAAGCGCGTATGAGGTTTTGATGAAGGAGACCATGAATCAGCATGAGGAGCTCAATTGGAAACGGATTTGGAAAATACGAGGGCCTTATAGACAAAAGTTCACCATTTGGATGCTTCGCCAAGGGAAGCTTCTTACAGCCGATAAGCTCCACCACCGCGGAATAAGTGACATGGCGGGATGCAAATTTTGTGGAAGCCATGTCGAAAGAAATATTCATGCCATTCGGGATTGCCCGTGGAACGCGAATGCATGGCACCAACTTCTGCCACCCCATCACGTGAACACGTTCTTCACCCTTAATTTAAAAGAATGGGTTGACTGGAATGTATCTCGGCCGATAGGACATCAGGTATGTAATGCGGAATGGTCCACTATATACACTGAAGTGATAAATTTCATTTGGCAGGAAAGGAACCGAGCGTTGCATGATGGGGAGGACAAGGAGCCCACGTTCAACTGGCCCTCGGTTATTCAACGGATTCAGGAAGCTTGGAGTACGGAAGACCAAGATCGCGACCCGGAGCTCCTTACTCGGCACATTCAAGTGGGTTGGAAAAAACCGAACCTTGGCGAGATCAAGATCAACGTGGATGCACCCCTCACGATGCACAGTCACCAGCCCACGAGTGTTGAGGGGCTTGGTAGGGACTCGAATGGCAAGTGGATTCAGGGTTTTCTTGGTCTAGTTGATGCATGGACAGTGTTGCGTGCGGAGTTGCTGGCGATTCAGCACGGGTTGGAGTTGGGTAAGGCGTTGAATAGACTGAAGGTTTGCGTCGAGACGGATTCCAAGGAGGCCATTGAGTGTATCGGCATGCTACGTTTGCTCACTAAGACTTTGATATTATTTTCGACATTCGCCAGGCCTTGGCTGGGACATGGGAGGCGCAAGTCACACATATCCATAGGGAGGCGAATAGACCGGCGGACTTCATGGCAAGAAATGGGTTTAATCAAAATGTCACAACCATCAGAAAACCTATGAGCGACCTTCATGACTTTCTGGAACAGGAAAGGAGCGAAGTCATGTGGAATAGATTAGTCATTGAGACTCCTGGCATGTCGGGATAATCGTTAGGGTAACGATTATCCCCCTTCTCCCGTCGAAAAAAAAAAAAGAATAGATAGAGATTAAGAGGCCCGTAAGATAGGCTTATATTAATAAGTGTCTCCATGCAAGGCCCAGTAATGAAGTTAATATTTCATTCTCTCAATTATGGACTTTGAGGAGATCAGAAAGCAATTAGCCCATTAACGAAACAGCCAATTTTGGTGGCAGTCGCATAAATCATTTAGCCAATCCTTAAAGCTTTGTTACCAATCTAGTATTGGTGAAGTGGTAAGTGACTCCCACCCTCGTAAAAAGTAGAATACAAATTCAAATTCTAAGAAGTGTATTTATTGGGAGGGAGACTAACCTTTAACGCTCCAATCTAGTAGCCTTTGGCCTCAAACGAGGCATGTGGATATGGGTAAACCAATCCTTAAAACTTTGTTGAAAAGTCCGGCTGCCTGAAAATTCAAGCGGGGTCTACATAACCAGTTGCTTTTGTTTGTTGTGATAATTCTCACAAAACAATCTTTAACAACGCAACCCATTATCCCCTCGTCTTCATTCAAAAAACAACCGGCTCATTTCGCTGTTCATAAAAACAAAAACAATGGGCGCAATTCAAGTAATTCAATATCAGATTAAGTTTAGTGGTTTGTGTGTATATTTTATGTTTATTGAGTGTATTTTATGTTTATGAAAAAGTGCACACAATTTATCTTGTGAGAGAGGTGGGGACCATATTTAACACATTTGACCTTCATTACACGTGAGAGATATAGAAGAGAACCATAGGGACTTGTTCTAATTTTTCCATGTGTAAGAAAGCAGACACATACCCACAGGTGTGTCTGTGACCTTCCCCTTTCACTCTTCGTTGGCAATGCCAACTTGGCATTGACGGCTTGAAAACTCCCTTACCTAGTTGGGGTAATTCTATGGTGGACCGGAAGTGTTGCTCCCGGTCCATTTTTCTCCACACAATCACTTGTGGTGGGGTGGTTTACACAGGGTAGGTGGGTGTGAAAACCACCCCACTTCACGTGATTGTGTGGTGTAAAATGGATCGGGAGCAACACTCCCGATCCATCTTAGAATTTTCCTACCTAGTTGCTGGTCTAACCTCTTCGATTTGAGTCTTCTTTTCCAAATTTTCAATAAACACCTCAGTACACAAGCCTAATGTATTAAATTTCGATTTCGTTATAGATTTTAAGAGTAGTAAATTTAGGAAAATTTCGAGGATATTTAGAATTTCGATTTCGATTTTAGAGAAATCACGAAAATTTATAGAAATACTTGAAAATTTTTAATAAAATTATAAATAGCTATAATGATCATAATTATATATCTTTTACATCAATAATATTGTATATATAATATATGTATAAGGAATTTTGTTAAGTAGTATGATTAAAATCTGTGACGAAAAATATAAAATGAATATGATTTGAGAGTAAAATAATAATCTAATCTCCTAAGAACTTCATTAAAACAAAGTATCACAATTTTAATACAAATCATCATTTAAACCCAGAATGAGTTTCTCGAAGGATCGAAATCACTATCATTGGTCTCTCTCTTTCCTCTACTTTCACATTGCATGTACAAATTATTAGTTAAAGGTTGGCAATATTCAACCCATGATATTGAATATTAGTATGGACTCATTTTGAATCTTATTTAAAAATAAATAATTAAATGTTATTAACTTTTGGAAAATTTCAGGAAATTTGGGAAATTTCATAGATATTTAACAAAGTAATTTTTTATTTTAAATTTCAGAAAATTTCGGGTTTCGACAAAAGTTTCTAGAAATTTCAGTAGATATTTTGCAAAATTAGATCAAAAGTGATATTTCGCTGAAACCCCCTTAAATCTGAAATTTTGATCGAAATTTCGAGATTTCGGAGACATGCACGTACCTACCTTGACCTTCATTCACCACGAAACTCTCATATATATATATATCAATATTTTTTTTAATCTAAACCATATGTATCCCTTAATCACATTGGGCCAGAGCAATCTTGTTAGCACTGAGTTGGCCCACAAAGAGGTAAAGTGCTCCAACAAATAGAACTTCATTCACAAAAAATCGAACACTTGACATTTACTTAAGAAGTAAGAGTGCCGAATCATTCACACCATCCACTTGTTGATAAGTATATATATATATATATATGGGTCTTCGCTTTGAGTCTTCTTTTTCCAAATTTTTAATTAAATCATATATGGGTCTTCGCTTTGAGTCTTCTTTTTCCAAATGTTTAATTAACACCTCAGTGCGCAACTACACACACCTATCTTGACTTTAAGTTCATTACCACGAGCACAACTTAAACCAAATAATATAATTGACAATAGCAGACACCCCAATTTATAAGGTGATACGCATTTTGCCCCCTAACGTTTTAAAAAGTGCACCCGACACCCTAACCTTTCAAAAGTGTGCACTTTAACCCCCTGTGACCCAATTCGGCAGAATCTTAGAGAATAGTTCGGCAAATGTAAAGGTAAAATGGTCACTCAGGGAGCAAAGTGCTATAAACCGCATAGGTTGGGGGAGTGTCTTCTTTTGTATTAAATCTCTTGTATTTTTTAAATTCAAATACTCATTTTTCAAAAAAAAAAAAAAACTAGAAAATATCAAAACAAAAAAACTAGAATATCTAGAAAAAAAATAAAAAAGGAAAAAAATTCTAATAAATTTCTAAAAAATAAACAAAAATTCAAAGAAAATAAATTCAAAATGAAAAAATCCTGAAAAATGAAAATAAATAAGAAAAAAACAAAAAAATTATAAAAAAAATTAGAAAAAATCTAAAAAAATTCCTTTTTTATTGTTCTAATTTAGTTTCACCTTTCTCAATTTTTCAAAATTTTCTATTTTTCTATGCATTTTTTCAGAAATTTAGTTGATTTTTTTTCCCGAAAGTTTCTATTTTTTTCCTTTGACTTCTTTCTAACATTTTCAAAATTTTAATTATTATTTCTGAATATTTCATTTCTTTTTGTGTTTTTTATTTCCTCAAATTTGTTTTGATGTTTCGAATTTTTTTATTTTGTTCTTTTTATTTTTGAAAAATTAAGAATATCTAAATTTACAAAAAATTAAAAAATACAATAAATTTAAGATCTAAGTAGACTACACCCTAACCTATGCGGTTTGTAGCACTTTGCCCCCTGTGTGACGATTTTATCCTTACATGCGTCGGAATATTTCATTATATTCCACTTTGCCCACTGTGTGACGATTTTATTCTTACATGCGTCGGAATATTTCATTATATTCCGCCGGAATCTGACCGAGAGGGTTAAATCCACATTTATGATAGGTTAGGGTGTTGGGTGCACTTTTCAAAACGTCAGGGGGCAAAGTGCATATCACACTATAGATTTGGGGGTGTGCGCTATTATCTCATAATATAATTATAAACTCCCTTTATAATCTGTTATTATCTCATACTATAATTATAAACTTCCTTCTTTGTGACTAGTGAGTAACTAATCAACGCCTGGGTTTTTGAATGCTGGATTTTGGTGACTGAATTTTATTGTTTCTCTGCTGAAATTTAGTAACACGGGTATGTTTGTTTCTCTTTTTCTTTTAAAGGGTTATTAGATTTTATTCTCTCTCTCTCTCTCTTTTTCTTGATCATCATACACAAATGGGCTTCTGTTTTCGTGGGAGTTGCAATGTTCTTGTTTTTCTTGCATGCTTTTTTTTTTTTCCTGTCGTAAGTGGATAGTGATTTTACATGATATATTCCTTATAATCTTTATGTTTTATGCTAATTCGGGGTTCTACGTACAGTGACTTGAATGCTGCTTTTGGTGCAGATTTTAAATAAACTGCTTTTACAAATTCTTTTAGAGTAAAATAAAAGAGGAAACTCGTCCGTACCCCTGAGATAGTCGTTACTATTCAAAAGCCCCCTGTGATGAAACAATTGTCAACTTACCCCCATGAAAAAAAAATGCAACTAACCCCTACGCGCTCCACACGCGAATATTGCGAATGTTTATAGCTTTTTTTGAGTGTGATTAGAACTAGAGTTTATGCTCTCTTGTCTGAATTATAGAAAAGGAAAAGTTCTAAACAATTATAGCGACAAACTCATATCAATATAATCGATTTAAATTATCTATGTATTAATGGTCTACCATGGTGATACTTGTATTTTCCAGAAAAGGAATGGTTTTCAACTTTCATGAATTTCTCTTTGAACTTGTGTTCCCAAATTTATGATTATTACTAATTTCTCAACCTTTCAACAGCTAGTATATTACTTGGTTCAAATAGTAAAAAACTTTCGTGCGTGCAGATATATTTGAGTAATGGATTCTTCTGGACGAGATAAAATAGCTATGCTATCGGCCCCATACTTCCAATCCGATGATAGCACTAACTCCACAAGCAGAGGTTTTTCAACTGGAAATACAAGTGTGTCGATGTTTAATCCTACGAGCTCTCAAGAATATTCCTCCGATCCTTTGAGAAACGAAAGACAAACTTCATTTGTACAAATGAATGGTCCTTTATATGTTAACCGTAACCGTGACTTTGTATTTCAGCCTCCTCAAGGTGCATTAGAGCAAACAATTACCGACCCGACACCAGAAAGATATCCGTCCCTTGATCGGGTAGAAAATAATATCATTATCAAAAGTTTGATAAGCATCATCACACTAATTCTTTATAAGTTTTAATTTATTCATGTTCTCAAGTGTCATTGTATGTTTTATATAAAGCATACTATGATCAGATTAGGGGTGAGCATCAAGCTCGCGAGCCGGCTCAATTAGGGCTCGACTGGAGCTTGATTTTATTTGAGCTCGAGTCGAGCTTTTTAACGAGCCGAGTTTGAACCCAATTATTCCTGTTTGCAGGTTCGCAAGCCAGTGAGAAAGATACTTTATTTATTTATTAATGTATTTGTTATTTAATAATATATATATATACACACACATAATGTTGTATTTGATCTCTATTCTAAAATATTAAATAGTATATATTTAATATTTATCATAATATATTTCATACCCTGACTCATCCAGCTCGAGCCGAGCAGTTTGGTCAAGGCTTCAAGCTCAGATCAAGCTCGGCTCGTGTGCACCCTAGCTTTGTACACCGCGCTATTTGAATTTCCGGTGCTTGTTTGCAGTTTCACACTGTATCCTATGGAGATGCAAAGGGTTGGGCAAAGAGAATGTGTTCGTTTCTGCTTCCATATATTCCTGGAGTTATAAGTCCTCACAAAAAAGTTGTTCAGCTATGGAACAGGTTTTTTGTGATTTCTTGCTTGTTCGCAGCATTTTTAGACCCGTTGTTCTTCTTTCTACTATATGTGCATCAGGTACACTTCTTAAAGTTAGTTGGTTATTCTTTGTGTTTTTTATTTTTTCGGTCGTTGTCATTTCATCATTAGAAATATTCCCTTTAGATGGCTTATGTCAATTACGATAAGAATATTTGTAAAAATCAAACCGTAAAATGGGATTAAACAAAGTCTATCACTATATATAAGTTGAGATTTAAGAAGTGATATGAAGAATGGTAACTAAAGATCACAAGGTTTATTTTAACATCATTTTTCTTTGCTCAGAATAACAAGTGCATAGTAATAAGTAAGCCCATGATGATAACAATTCTCATCTTAAGGAGCACGACGGACTTCATTTACTTGATGCATATCCTCCTTCAGGTACACGTACTCACTTGTTTTTCTGTATGACCGTTTATTGTTATTTATTTATTTTTGTTTTTTTTCTATAGTTCATAACTCCAATTTATGTCCTTTGCGAATTCATTCTTTTTGATAACATAATGATTATGAGAAATTTCCCCAAGATGCCCCACTTTCTATCCAATCATTATAAAAAACAAATAGTATTATATATTTATATCTCTAATATAACAACTTGATCCAACGGCAATGGAATAAAAAACTATATAACTATATCACAATCTTTATTTTAAGGGATAAATACCCTCTCACTAATTGATAATTACAAATATACCCTCTCATATTTCTTACAATTGCACCATCTGTGTAACAATTCTTACAATTTCATTCGCCCCTAATAAACATTACAAATAAAGCCTTGGGGTGTGTTTGTAATTATGATAACTTGATTTGACACCACTAACAAGGAAAACCTTACATGACATTTCTTCGGAAATGAAATGAACATATATCAAAAAAAGAAAAATCAAACATATATTCATTCCTCGGTAAATTTCCAATGGAACCAAACAAGGCCATTTTTTTTTTCCGATTGGCAAACGTATCTTTTGAGCATTATATGCATGGTCTTACATTTCGGTCGAAACACCAAAATTTTGGATTTCGGGGGGCCCTGAAGCGTAATCGAACCTTCGATCCAATTTTGCAGAATGTCTTTCGAAATTTCGACTGAAACCCGAAATTTTCAGAAATTTAAAATATTTTTGTCAAATATCCATCGAAATTTTGGCCAAAACACGATATTTTCTGAAATATTCACAGAAACCAAAATTTCGTCTGATTTTTTTTTAATATTTTTAAATAATTTTTTTATACTTTTAAATATTATATAATTAGAAAATTATATTTATATTTGGTAAGGATCACACCTACCACTTACCCCGCAACCACAAGAAGCAGAAAAGCAAAAAATTGAAAATGAATATGATTGAAGAAATTGTACTACTTCATTAGGGCTCTTCAAGATTTAACACCAGAAAGATATCATCATCAGCATTTTATG
This sequence comes from Buddleja alternifolia, assembly GCA_019426215.1. NCBI lineage: Eukaryota > Viridiplantae > Streptophyta > Magnoliopsida > Lamiales > Scrophulariaceae > Buddleja > Buddleja alternifolia. The sequence goes on along the minus strand of CM033391.1, from coordinate 44,475,270 downwards.
CAGTACTACCAACATTCCATATCATGGACAAAATATTGCCAACATGTAACTAATAATTTTTACTTGTAATATGAAATTAGAGGTAGGACAGGTACTAGTGATAGCGATTTCGATCCTCCTAAAAACTTGATGTGGTATTGAATAGTAACTTTTATTTAAATCATGGTAGATTTTATTTTAACGAAGTTCTCATGAAATTTGGGTATTATCTTACTATCAAATTATATTTTTAAAAACAATTTTTAGTGATATTATTTAACAAATTCATTATTCATATATTATATATAGAATATTATTGATGTAAAAGATACATATATATGATAATTAAAGTTACCCAAAATTTTATTGTAAATTTCCAAATATTTTTACAAATTTTCATGATTTTTTTAAATTAAAACCGACATTTTGAATATCCCTGGAATTTCCATCGAAATTTCCAAAAATTTACTACACCGATATCTATCCCGAAACCAAAATTTAAGACCTTGATTATATATAAACTTTTTTATGCTTCTTTTTTTGTTTTTAGACGTGTTTTACGAGTGAAGATACATCATTATTTTGCAGTTCAGGCTGGCTTATGAGAATCCCGAATCTAGAGACGTCGATGCTGAAGATTTGATTTATGATCCTAGAAAAATTGCACGAAAGTATTTTTTGGGATATTTTGGTTTTGATTTCTTGATTGTACTGCCCCTTCCACAGGTAACTGTACGTGTATTTTGATTTTAATTAATTTGCAAAGTGCGCGTAGTACATCACTGAAATTAATGGGGTTATTTGGTTTGTGTAGATTATCATATTATTGGTCTTACCGAGGTCCTTGGGAATATATCGTTCCAGTTATGCATACACTCTTCTACGAGTAGCCATTCTTGTTCAATATGTTCCTAGGCTGTGCAGATTCTTACCTATGCTAGTGGGTTCATCTCCAACTGGATTTATTTTCAAGTCAGCATGGGCAAATTTTGTCATAAATCTTCTTACCTTTGTTTTGGCTAGCCATGTGGTCGGCTCGTTATGGTATCTCTTTGGCTTACAGGTTCGTGAGTTTTAGAAATATTCTATAAATGTCTTACAAATCTCTATTACTCTAATAAGTTTCAGAGTAATATATTTTAAAGTCTGATTATTTTAACAAATATGGAAGACAAAATTTGACTAGTAAGAACACCAAAAATGTACTTATGCCTTTTAATTTTATGACATTCCAAAATGACTTCGTTTTAATTTACCTTGTACATAGAGGGTGAATCGATGCTTTAGAAATGCCTGTAATGACAGCAACATCAACGTTTCAAGGTGTAGTAACTTAATCGACTGCGGCCATGGAAATGAGAATGATTATCGACGATTTGAGAATGATTCAACATGGGATCTTTGGAAGACCAATGAGTATGCAACGGCTTGTTTCTGGAAAGATGGTAATTTCAACTTTGGAATTTACGAAGATGCTGTCAATCTAACCACCCGCAGCAGCGTAGTGACAAGATATGTGTACTCATGGTTTTGGGGTTTGCAGGTATTTTTTATTTTTATGAAATCGGGGTTTCTTATATATGTATTTTAAAAAAGAGAGTGGAAGGTTGAAACCGTTGACATAATCAAGGTTAACGTTGTTACGAATATGTGCACACATGCATGTGGCAACCTAGCTTAAGACAATTTGGGTGTGTCGAGAGCAAACCTCGTAGCTTGTCTCTTCTTCCGGTCCACATATATATCCCCGTAATACAATTGTGTGACAAATCATGTTATACGCACATATTTGTAATATAAGTGTATTCTTTGATTCACATGTGGCTAGGATGTGGGGAAAGAAAATTTTACTCCACATTACAACTTTTTCGTTGCCCAGATCCTAATTATCCGTGCATTCACTCGTCACACATCTGCGCGCATGTAACATGAAGTGCTACACAATTGTGTTGCAAGAGATTTGCTTTTCACGAGACCACTAATAGTAGGGAACGAGCTAGAATCGACCCATAGTTGAATAGACCGGGATTTAATTTCATGTACATAATCTATACATTACAATTTTGCTTCCAATTAGGTCTCAAGTCATGTAAATAGTTGCATATATTTGATTCAGTTTTGGTTTTTTGAAACCTAACAATTTAAGTACCCGTTTCCACTGATTTTTACGCGTCTTGTGGTTGTTTACTTAGCAAATTAGTACCTTGGCGGGAAATCAAGCACCGAGCTACTTCGAGTGGGAAGTTCTTTTCACTATGGCTATCATAGGGATCGGCCTGTTGCTTTTCGCTCTTCTCATTGGAAATATGCAAAATTTTCTCCAGTCCCTCGGACGAAGGTACCACTTTAGTCCCGACCTATACATATGCATGCGACTGCTTGTTGAAATATTAGTTCTAAATATTAGTTGAAAATCTAGCTTTTAGTAATGGAAAGTTCATATATTTTTTGTCGCAGGAAGTTTGAAATGTTGTTAAGACAACATGACGTGGAGCGGTGGATGAGACGTCATTGCCTTCCGGATGAACTAAGAAGGTCCATATTCATTTTGATAAAATATGATGTTTCTATTATTTCATTTTACTTAAAGGATTGTTACTATACACACCCCTTACGATGATTCCTTATGATTCAGGCAAGTCCGCGACGCAGAACGCTTTAATTGGGCTGCAACTAGGGGGGTCAATGAAGGAATGCTAATGGAGAATTTACCAGAAGACCTTCAAAGAGAAATTAGGCGTCATCTCTTTAAATTTGTCAGGAAAGTAAGTGTTGTTTGAAACAGAAGAAATTATTGAGCTTTAACAGATATATTTCAGATTCTTCAATTTCTGATGTATATATATCTGAGAATTACAGGTAAAAAAATTTCAACAATTGGATGAACCTATCATAGATGCAATATGTGAGAGGCTAAGTACAAAAACGTATATCAAAGGCAGTAAAGTCTTGTCTATGGGTGGTCCCATTGATAAAATGGTATTTATAATCAAAGGAAAAATGGAGAGCGTGGGAGAAGATCTGAGTGCTATTCCGTTGTCAAAAGGCGATGTTTGTGGAGAAGAACTACTTACATGGTGCCTTGAACATTTTTCGGTTAACAAAGGTACAAGTTCTTCCGATGCTCTGTTTTTAGTAGTATTTTTCATATTTGTTGTAATTGAGAGTTGTAGGTGGCTGGAGCTGAAAAATAAACTAAACTACTCAATAACTTCGTATCGACTGCTAAAAGACCGTTGTTTGAACATCGTTCTTCCCTATGATAAGATTTTGAAACTCAGTTGTCAGTTCGAGCCCAAGCTCGATTAGTCGAAATATAATGGAATAGCCTAAAATGATGAAATTGCTCGAGCTCGCTTTGAGTTTGACTCGATTACATCTTGGTTCGGTTGACAATCAAACCAAACTGAAACACAATTCTTAAAACTCGATAAAATTCAAACAAGCTTGAATAGTACCTTATTTGACTCGTCTCGATTTGTTTACAACCTTAATTGTACTCCTTGTGACCTCTAATAATGTAATGCAGTTTGTGTTTCATTTTTCAAGTACGACTTGTTCCTATTCTTTTATAGCCCTAGTTGTAGGACTCGAGTTACTACCAAAAAAAAAGAAAAATGTTGTAAGACTCGAGTTTGCCATCTTTCTTGACCTCTAATAATGTAATATCATTTATGTCTTATTTTTCAGATGAAAGAAAAATAAGGATTGTGGTACCTAAATTGTTGAGCAACAGGCAGGTAAGGTGCTCATCAAATGTAGAAGCTTTTGTATTGCAAGCTGCAGATCTGGAAGAAGTCGCCAATCTTTTTGCAAGGTTCTTGAGAAGTCCACGTGTTCAAGAGGCCACTAGGTATTTTTCTATTTGTGATAAATATATGTGAAAATTGCAATTTTAGTCCCATATGATAGGGTCTATTGCAATTTTAATCTCTTTTAAAATTATGAAAATAGTCCCATAAATTTTTCTTCTTTTTCTTTTTTGTTTGTAATTTTAGTCATGATCGTTAAAAAATGCTGTTAGCAATTTATGAAACTCACTTGAATTCAGTAGTGCTCGCATGTTAGCATGTGACTAAACTAGCGAATTTCTGCAAATATGATCTTCTATTGCAATTTGTATTGCAAGGTATGAATGACATGTATAGTTGTTGAATATTATTTAAACAAACATGTGTCATTCACACAATAACTTGCAATAGGAGATGTCACGTGAGTTGCAGCAGAAGATCTCATTTGCGGTTTCTGTACTTTTGTAATGATTGAGGCTACAAATGTAAATAAATTACATCATACTAAACTAATTTCACAAATTTATAAATAATGGAACAAAAGTTGCAATATAATCTATCATATAGGACTGGGACTAGGATTACAATTTTTCGGAAATATATTGTACCCAAAAGCGATGACTAGCAACTGATCATTATATTAGTCGACATTTAAATTAAATTATTATTTTCTATGCAGGAATGAGTCACAATATAATCGGCGAGGACTTGCCGCTAGGCGATTTCAAGTTGCATGGAGATATGGGAAGAAATGAATAAGTTGAGCCGCCGAACTGGACGGGTTCTTTTAATTTACATTTAATCAATGCTGCTGTTTTGTTCCATTCCCACAACTTTGAACAATTGGGGTTGTAATGTTTTTACCTGCTTTGTAGTTTTCAATGAATCCTTTTATTTATTATATATATATAAAAAAAGAATAAGTTTAGCCGATTTTTAAAGCCCACCACATTGATAAGTTGAGTTCAATAGTTTCACTTTCTAATGAACTTTGGATTATTTTTGCAATAACTTTATTTTCACACTCGAGAGATAGGAGTAGTGTTTGAAATAATTAAAAAAATTATATATTTTTTAAGAAATTGAATTTGAGTTAACCTCAACTCTTCTTTTAAATCAGGAAATGATAACATAGTTAAAATAACTAAGGCATATTAAAAGCCACTATGTCTACCATGCAATATAGTTCTAAGTGATAAAATATAATATAGTTCTAAGTGTAATAGAATTAATAATGTATAAAATTAATAACATATCGACATCTATGATGCACAAATACTCCTAAAAATGACATAATGCAGTGTTGGACACTTGGGGGACAAGGATATGCCTCGGGCACGGCACTGATACGTGTTCGACACGCCAGGTGGAGTGTCCGTAAATAAAATTAAAAAGAAAGGAAAGGGACATGATGACGGACACGGCTAGGGAAGAGTCTGACACGTGTTAGGACACGACAGGGGTTATTTTTATATTTTCAAAATTTGGGGGCCTAAATCACTAACATGAATAACTTATCTAAAATAAAAAATTAGATGACACTTATTTTCTACAAAACAGCATACATACAACCACATGTTTTCCCTCTTTTCATTCTTACTTCTTAATTCTAGCTCTAGAATCAAAATGAAAAATGCAATCCAATCGTTTCTTTCACCATTTTAATTTCCTTTTGGCTTGAGATAATAGCTCTAGCATCAAAGTAATATTCAATTCTTCTTCCATTCAATTCTAAAGGGTTGGGCTTGGAGTTGTGTAAGTTTTAAGTTTTTTATTAATTATTACTTTATTTTGTTTTTGTACATCATTAATTCTATATATATATGTATATAATATTATATATAGCCTTGTCTCTAACGTGTTGTATCCTAAATTATTTGAAAAATCCGTGTTGTCGTGTCCGTATCGTATCGTGTCGTATCCGTATCCGTATCCGTGCAACCTAGATCTACATAAAAGGAAAAATGTGAAACAAGTAATTTTAATAACATACATATATATTTTATATTTATAATTTTCTTATATATTAATTTGTTAGAAAGAGTGATAACTATATAAAAGATATCAAGAAGAATATGTAAATAGATGTATAATATTATATTTTATATATTTATTAATTAAAAAATAATAATTATGAATAATATAATCATACTGTTCTTGACATAAGTAAATGAGTAATTTAGTTTACTTAAAATATTTATTGAAGATGAGTTCATTCATTATTTTTAAATTTTCAATGATTAACCATTAATACTGGAAAAAAATAATTAGTATAAATGGTATATAAAAAGTTGTTTATTTACACTTAAAATGTACAACTACTCGATTTAATCATTTTTAATAAATTGCAAACATACATAATTTGTAATTTTCTTTTAAAAAAAAAGTGTATAGATTAATTAAACTTTAGTTATTTTCTAATGTTTCATAATTTAGTATACTTAATTAACTTATACAGTAGGTTTCATAATCTATCATGCAAGTGAAAGTTTCTTTGGAAGCGTGGTTTTTTCTTAGTTGCTTGATTAAAGGCAAATTAAATTAGCGTTGCGAATGATATGCTGTCAATATTGATATACCAAACTTGGGTCCTAGGTCGTTTGTGGACACGAACCCGTTGATGACGTTGATTTAGCTCGCCAAAACTCCCAGGTCGGTCATTAATACGAGTCTAGTGAGTGGTGAAAGTGAATACAAGTCCAGCCTTCATCAAATACAAGTTATGCTCTGGCATTAGGTTCGAAGAATCCGCGTGTCTCTAAATGGACCAAATAGGGTCGACCCATAACCCTAAGTGAGACCCGGGATCAAAACCATCTATTAACCACACGTGGCGTGATCTTAGGGCCCCGACTGTCACCATCATATCCGTACGATATGGACATCTATAAATATCATCTCAAAACAGATAATAAGGGTTCACAATCTGATTTTCTACCATAAACTTGAGAGTAAGTTCCTGATATACAAATTTGGGTTCTTAGCTCGCTAATACGACTCTCCAACTGGAAGCGTATCTTACCGTTGAACTACGTTAGACTTGATCCTCAAGGAGGTACGTAGGCGGCTTAGTGATATCTAAGTGCAGTCAATAATCTAGTGTTCTCCTTGCTTAGTCGTGCGACTTAACCCAGATTAAGTTAGGAAAGGTCCCCCCGGATCTGACCTAAATCTGTTGGCGCTGTCTGTGGGAACATTTACTTTAGGTTGCTTGGTAGAATTTCAGATATGGACACTGCGACTCAAAAGTTGAAGCAAGTGCAGATAGAGGAGTCGTCCACCGATTGTCCGGATGCATTGAGGCACAAAGAAGATGCAGCTACGAGTGGCAGCGTGGTCACTTTAACGATGGAGGAGTTAAATCGTAAGTTAAAGGAGCATGGAGATGAGATATTGCAGAGGTTTATTGCACAGACCCCGACCACACCTAACATAGGTCAAGTGCACCCTCCACCCCCAGCTCCAAAGAGGTTGTTTCATGGCCAGCGGGGTGAAGAAGGGAACAATGGAAGACACGAAGAGCATAAGCACATGTCGGATGACGAGGTAGACAGTCGTAGGGTGTTAGGCGAGGAAAAAGAGAAGGCCCCTACGACTAAAGTTCTGAAAGACAGACCTGCCCTCTCTCGGGCAGAAATCGATGACATGTATGAAAAATTAGATATGGCCAGTCAGAAAGTGGAAGCACCCAAGAGGAGGTTCAGGCATGTGACACCACTGATGGCAAGAAACTCGCTATTTTGCGTTGATATCTTGAGAGAAGTGCCACTGGCTAACTTTAAGATGCCTGAACTAATGAGGTACGATGGTACAGGTGACCATAGACCTCATATAACCTCATATGAATTGATGATGTCTTTGCAGAAACAATCTGAAGCAGTTAAAGAGCGGATATTTATCACGGCCCTGACGGGCCAGGTGCTCGAATGGTTTACGAGCCAGGCGACCGGTACCATAGTGTCGTACGACCAGCTAGTGCGGAAGTTTGAAAATCACTTTGGAATTAACAAGAAAGCAAAGAAGTCAGTCTCAGCAATAATGGGTTTGAAACAAGGTGCGGCGGAGAGCTTGAGAGACTTTATACACCGCTTCAATCAAGAAGTCCTGGAGATACCTGAGTTTACGCAGGAGCTAATTGTCACCTTTTTACTGTTGGGTCTCCAAAAAGGACCATTTGCGTCAGCTTTAACGCGAGGCGCTCCTCGAGATCATGAGGGTCTCATGGAGTTAGTAGAGCAATATATCAACGAAGAGGAGATGAATTTCCTAAAAGATGCTGGAAATTTTTCTCCCAGGAACGGTCGAAAAGATCGAAGGGACAAAAACAATTAACGACACGAAGGGTCGAGATCCAACAGAGACCACGAAAGAACCCCGTCGATTTATAAAATATGAACAATACACACCTCTTAACTCTACGCGAAGTAGAGCATTGATGGCAGTTCAGCATATGAATGTCCTTCAGTGGCCAAAACAGATGAAAGCAAGGTGTCATAGAGATCCGCATAAATACTGTGAGTTTCACAAAGACACGGAGCACGACACTGAAGATTGCTTCCAACTAAAGGATGAAATAGAGCGATTGATAAAAAGTGGAATGTTAAATGATTTCATTGATCGCACTCTAGCGGACGTAAGAGCCCCTGAGGCCGACCTCGGGAAAGAGGTAAGACGCTCACAAACATAATGAACAACACGAAGGGTCGGGGTCCAACAGAGACCACGAACGACCCCATCAATTTATAAAATATGAACAATATACGCCTTTTAATCTACACGAAGTAGAGCATTGATGGCAGTTCAGCATATGAATGTACTTCAGTGGCCAAAACGAATGAGGAAGGGATGTCGCCAAAATCCGCATAAATATTGTGAGTTTTACAAGGACACGGGATATGACACCGATGAATGTTTCCAATTGAAGAATGAGATAGAGTGGTTGATAAAAAGTGGAATGTTAAATGATTTCATTGGTCGCACTCTAGTGGACGTAAGAGCCCCTGAGACCGACCACGGGAAAGAGATGAGACGCTCACGAAGCAGATCAAGGGATCAGGAGTACAATCGAGGTTACCAAGGTCGACGTGAAGATCCACAAAAGCGTGAGTATCATCGAGGGAATGATCAACCTCGGAATGATAACTTTCGACGCAACAATCAGCATAGGGAAGAAAATCCTCGTCGTGATCATCGACAACATGAGGAACCTAGCCACGAGGGGTGAAACTCATATGATAGCTGGAGGTCCGATGTGTTGAGATTCTTCAATTGCCAGGAATAGACACGCCAGGGAAATTTGATCCTCGTACTATCAGAACGAACCTATACTTAGAAAAAGAACGAGTCCATATATTATATTCAATACACGAAAACAAAAATGAATCCACATTTAACGTACGAAAAGAAAAATGAGTCTACACTTGCATTTCATTCAAAAGTACAAACTTGCTTACGAAACTAATCTGAAGGATAAAATTCCATACTTCATGAGATATTCAAAACCAAAATGAAAATTACATCGTCACAAATGTACGAGTTGAAACTTCACAGCAATTCTTGCATCACGACAAAACATGCGTACAACTTCGAATCACTCTTGAACATTAGGGTTTTCTGCTACTTCTTCACCCTCGGCATTGGGCTTAATGTGAGACTGAGCATCTGGGTTTGTCGGAGGAATGTAGTCAGGAGCTAAGGTAGCAAATTCTGGAAATTCAATGGGGTCAATATCGGGTTCGTTTGCTGAAAATGACTCCCGCAGCAAAGGTGCACTCACATACGACTCAAGAGTTGCTAAGTCAAACTCTGGCTTAGTACCCTCCAACTTTTTCAGATAATCAATAGCCTTGAAAAACCCATCCTTCTCATCGTTAATAGCCCTCGTAATCAAAATATCATCAAAGATTATAGAATTCATGAAGTCGCGAGCCCCTTCAAAACGACTCTTAGCTAGGACATCCTGATATCCATCGGACAAAGGATATTCTCGTCATCCATCTATACGACTATCTCCATAAGCCTTTTCTCTCTCTCTCTTTCTGTAGAAGCTGGATGAGATCCACGTACTTGCTAGCGTCCACTTCCAATTACTCTTTTTCTTTCCTCAAATTTGATATCACAACACCATTGCTCTCTCTTTCTTTCTTTAACAACCTGTGGGCAACGATAAACTCATCCTTGATGCTCGCATAGGCTGCTCGTTCCTCAGCAACACTTTAACGATATTCGTTGAACTCACTCTCAAGTGCAACTCGTTCATTCCTGAAAGAAGATGAAGAAAGGGCCAACTGGTGCAAACAAACCATAGCCTAGCACGACAAAACAAATATAATGTTACTAATGTAATACGACTTAACAAGTTCATAATAAAAATACGAATTGAAATCAAAACCTTGAACAAGTGACTCACACCGCACTTCTCAACGTAGCGATGCGGATGTCAGGCAACAAGAGCCTTATCCTTAGGGAATAGTACTTTCTGGTAAAGTTCAGCAGCCACCTCGGCACTATTGGGACCACTGAACACTAAGCTCTGAGGATAAATCCTCCAATCAGGCACCACGTGGAGAGAATCAACTTTCGGTTCGTTTCTATCGCCGACCCCATACTCTCCATAATCATTCAACAGAAGAGTCTCCATCTTACTGATGATCTCATATGATAAGGGATCACTTCCGGATAAAACCGGGTCACACTCAACAGGAGATTGCTCAACGCGACGTTTCAAACAACGACTACTCTCCGCAAGTGGGGGACGAGGCACATTGCAACAATGGGAAGGGAATCGAGTCCCCATCACCGAACCCCGCTCAGCCTCGACATCATCAACGAGGTGAATGGGATCCTCAGCTACTTGTTCCGGAATGGACCGGGGGCAAGGAACTCTTTCAAAGACGGGTGTCGAAGACCTGTTGATCGACTTGTCATCTGGCTGAATGATCTTGATTCGAGGTCCCGAACGACCTGAGACGTTGGAGGGATGTTTGCTTGCACTGGATGCAACCTGTTTACCTTTGGATGGAGCATCCTGCGGGTCACTTCCTCCAACCTCAGTTGCATGCTTCTTGTCAATCCTAGCACGACGAGCAGACATCTCTGAAAAAGAACGAGCAAAAATAACATGTCAAAAAACTTATGTCTAAAAGTCGCGTTAGGATAAAAATGAAGAGTCTTACCAAGTGACTTTACTCCTGGGATGGGAGCTGCACTTAATCCACAAGATACCAAGATGGACTCTTCCATCAGTTTTGTAGCATCGTAGGGCCACTCAACTAATTCATCTAGGAATCCCCGGCCCCAGTTGGGATTACCAACCTCGGAAAAAAAAGTGGTCTTAAGAACCACCGCCTAGACACACCCCAATTTGTACCCTCAGGGGGAGCGATAAAGAAATACTTATCCTTCCAATTACCAAACGAGTCACGGGTGGTTTCTTGAAGCCTAGCATTTTTTTAGGAGATAAGTAAAAAAAAAAACCCTCTAATCAGGCTTAGAACTACGACAGAGAAAAAACATCCTATGAAAGTTTACAAAATCGGTTCTTTTATTAAAAGCGGTCATTAAGATAATAAAAAGAACGATATGCCTATACGCATTGGGTAGTAATTGGGTAGGAGATAATCTATAAGTGTTCAAAATATTTTCAATAACTGGATGCAATGAGAATCTAACACCAGACATCAAATGAGCTACATGAAAAGTGTGATACCCCAATAGGGAGGCGATGCATTTGATCATTTACAGTAGGCACGCGCACATCATAGTCTAAAGGGATAAAATACTTAACTCTAATTTCATTAATCTTAGCTTGAGTTAAAGTTGAAGGAGTGTTTAACCATATGATATGTGAGTTGATATTTTCATCGCCCTTAAGATCCCCATACTCGGGAACCTCGGCGGTATCAGAGGGAGGGGCACTTCGGGGAGATGAATCGACCTCTTCTGGGACGAGTGGATGTATGAGTTGCTCAAGATCCACGGGTCCAGAAGGGAGGTTATTTGTTTCATCCGAGTCACTTATTTCATTATTATTTACAGATGTGGATGACCTAGTACGAGCCATTGTACTAATAAATAAATAAGAGTGCAAAGAAAACCACGACTATACCTAAAACGAGTGTACGAGAGGAGGACTTCGGTCGTAGAACCGAACGACTGGGATCTTCGAATCCGGCAACGAGGAGAGATATTTATCTCTTTATATTTTCAATTTTTTTCTCTCTAAAGTGAAGGTGGGTAAGAATAAAAAATGAAAATGACAAGTCTTATTTATAGGCAAAGTGAGATAAGGAAGCAACGGTTGAGATGGAAAGTAAACAACATAAATGAATGTATCCAATGGTGCAAGGCTTATACTGATGCGGATCCCAAGAAGAAAAAACTCCTAATTTTGATAACAGGTTTATTCAAAAATGTCAAGCTCTCTCAAAAATTCGAGTCAAAGGCCAAGCTCTCTCAAAAAAATAATAAAAAATAAAAATAAAAAATTCTAGTCAAAGGTCAACCTCTCTCAAAAAAATAAAAAAATAAAAAATTCTAGTCAAAGGCCAACCTCTCTCAAAAAAATAAAAAATAAAAAATTCTAGTCAAAGGCCAAGCTCTCTCAAAAATTCAAGTCAAAAGCCAAGCTCTCTCAAAAATTTGAGTTAAAGGCCAAGATCTCTCAAAAATTCGAGTCAAAGGTCAAACTCTCTCAAAGATTCGAGTCAAAGGCCAAGCTCTCTCAAAAATTCAAGTCAAAGGCCAAACTTTCTCAAAAATTCGAGTCAAAGGTCAAGCTCCCGCAAAAATTCGAGTCAAAGGTAAAACTCTCTCAAAAATTCGAGTCAAAGGTCAAATTCTCGCAAAAATTCGAGTGAAAGGTAAAACACTCTAAAAAATGCAAGTCAAAGGTCAAATTCTCTCAAAAATTCGAGTCAAATAATATAAATCAGTTCCGTTATAAATACGAAAAAGGGTATTCAAAAGAAAAAATAAGAAAATCCCAAACTAAGATGCGAAATTACAAAACTACCCCTGAAACTAATAAAACGCATATTTGAAGTCATAAACGATCTCAAAGTGCTAAAATCACGAGACCGCATCGTAGAGCGATGCGTTTTGTTCTGAACGTATCATCTAAATATTTTTTCCCGACACAGTGAATTTTTTCCAATGTTTTCGCCTACATCAACTACTTAACCTATCATCTAAATATTTTCTTCATCAGTATAAAATTCATATGCATAAATGCGTCTTCTTAAATACCGCAGAGGTGGGGGACTTAAAGATATACCAAAGTTGGGTCCTGGGTCATTCGTGGACACAAACCCGTTGGTGATGTTGATTTATCTCGCCAAAACTCTCAGGCCGGTCATTAATACGAGTCTAGTGAGTGGTGAAAGTGAATACAAGTCCAGCCTTCATCAAATACAAGTTATGCTCTGGCATTAGGTTCGAAGAATCCGCGTGTCTCTAAATGGACCAAATAGGGTCGACCCGTAACCCTATGTGGGACCCGGGATCAAAACCATCTATTAACTACACGTGGCGTGATCTTAGGGCCCCGACTGTCACCATCATATCCGTACGATATGGACATCTATAAATATCATCTCAAAACAAATAATAAGGGTTCACAATCTGATTTTCTACTATAAACTTGAGAGTAAGTTCCTGATATACAAATTTGGGTTCTCAGCTCGCTAATACGACTCTCCAACTGGAAGCGTATCTTACCGTTGAACTACGTTAGACTTGATCCTCAAGGAAGTACGTAGGCAGCTTAGTGATATCTAAGTGCAGTCAATAATCTAGTGTTGTCATCGCTTAGTCGTGTGACTTAACCCAGACTGAGTTAGGAAAGGTCCCCCCGGATCTGACTTAAATCAAATATGGATGTAGTGGATTAGATAAACTGAAAGCAATAAAAAGAAAAGTAATTGACTGATGCACGAAAACTCAATCGTGTATTTAACAGCAAGAGGACTAATTGTGTGCAGTAATAGAGTGGACAATTAAGTCCGGGATGTCAAACCCACAGAGATTTGTGTTATAGCGAAAAGAGTAAATTAACTCAAGCAATTGTAAACGTAAAGAAAAATAAATCATAAACTATTAAAAACAATAATTAAAAGTATGTGAAAACCAATGAATAAAAACAACTAAGACACATGCATCAACACAAATTAATCAATTCTCGTTATATTAGTATTCTCGTATTTCAGATAAATATTGCTAAGGTGGAAAATTCCTTAATATTATTATCACGTGGATCCCTCGCTCATGATAACCTACACTAGATTGGTTGTAGCAATCTCTACTGCATGTATTAAACACTAGAATTTTTCCCAAATTTATTCAGATTTATCACTCCAAATAAACTCGGCTAACAGCATCCGGCGTTGTACAACGAACTTAGAAGATGTTATTAATCCTTCTTGCACCTTAAATTACTTTCTCCCAAACAGATAATTTAAGCATAAAACCTTACATGTGTTAATTACTCATATGAAGCATTAAGAAGAAGATTAAAACGCAAAGCAATATAAATCATTCATACGAGAAGTACTTTTATAACTCAAAAATCATAATTCGGCCTAAGTATGGTATTAGTCTACAAATTTAGCTACTCATCATGACATGAAAAACAACTACAGTATTCATGAAAGTAAGAAACAAATAACAAAAACTCCCTACGACTGTGTAGAAAATTTTCTTCTTCCTTCAAGTTTCCTCTACTTTTATGGAGAATTACAAAGGATAAAATCCTAGTCTAACTTTCTATGAAAAAAACGGAATATTGCTGGAGAATAACTCTAAAAAACACTACCCTTTAACCCTATTGCATCACTTTATATTTATAGGCGTGGTTTGAAAAGAGTCCGTGTAAGTGTAGAATTTGGAAATTTCAAAATTGTTCTGCCGACTTCAACGTCCGAACGTTAGTATCCCTGGCGTCCGTGCGTAGCATCTTCCAATGTTCGGGCGTAAACTCTCTCAACGTTCGAATGTCCTGATGTTCCACGTTCGAACGCTAACTCTTCGACTTTCTGCTCTGAAATTCCATCTTTTTGCTGCTTTCATCCTTGTTATCTCCAATGCTATGATTTATACCTGGATACTCAAAATAGACATATTACACGCTGTTGGTCCCAAGTGGTATACGAAAGGGTCTAGAAGGGGGGGGGGTTGAATAGACCCTGAAGTCTTTTTCGACTTCTAAAAAACTTTCGTATTACTGTGAGGTATTTGAACGCTCGGAAAGCTTTAAGCGCTGGGTGCGGCGCTTGAGGGATGATGACTTAAGCGCTAGTTTCAGGCGCTTGAGAAAAGTTAACTTAGATTCGGTGATTTCAACACTTACCAAAGTAGGGCAGAGTTTAGTCACTAAATCAGGGTTAGCATAGCGGAAATGTTTTTATAGCTTAGCGTTCGTTTTAACCAATTAGTCGCTTATTAGTTTAAATGCCTTTTCAAGATATAATATGACAGTATAATGTAAGACAACAAAACAGTAAATGACACAAGATATTTGTAAGGTTCACTAGGTGATGTAATCCCAACTACGTCCTTCTTCTCCCTTTATCAGAGAGTTTTTCCACTATGATGATTATCGAAGAGTCACACAGAGACTTCTACAAAATAGAGAGAGGTTGGATATGATCTTGGAACTCCTTGGTCACACAGATTTCAGCTCCACTAAAGATCTTCTATCCCCTTGCTTCTTTCACCCAGAAATAATGCAAGTTACACTTGATCCCGGAACTCCTTGGTCACACAGATTTCAGCTCCAGTAGAGATCTTCTTCCACAAGCTTCTTTTACACAAAAATGGCGCTTGTAAGTCAACACACTTTCTCACTCAGACGAAAGATGTTGAAAGGTTTTGTAATGGCTTTGTTTGGTTTTGGAAAGTTCAAACAACTTGAGGATATCTCAATAGTAATGTAGGGTCTTCAAAAAGGGGTTTGAGATATAGTTGACTGTCTCTGGAATATTTGTGAAAAGCTTATACGGATATTTGGCTATGGATTTTTGTAAGCTTTTCTTTCAACAAAGTAGGTATTCTTTTCTTGTGTCTTTTTGTATAATTTTCTACATACAAGAGGTTGTGACTGTTATTCACACTAGGATATTCAGGTATATCTCTTGTATATGTCACGGTTTTTTTGCTCTATATTTGACTTATTTGTTGAAAGGGCTATTTATAAGGTATTGGTGGTTTTTGTCCGTTTGACACGGTTGGAATCTCGTTTCCCCAAACATTCCTTCAGTTCTGACATTTCTAACTTTGGGTATACTTAATTAGTTAGGCATGTTCTTGGTTTCATAACTTCTGACAGTCTTGGTCAAATGAATGGCTTACCCATACGTTATAGTGCTTATATTTTAATAGCACTTATCCGACTTTTAATGCATCTTGTTTTATTTCCGTTGGAAATAATTTGTCCGTTTGATTCATGCATTCTTTAAGTCTTTGGATAGCTTTGGGTTTGAATTTTCAGGTTACGTTCATGGTAGGTCGTGTTGGTTTAGCCTTTTGGACGCTTGTTGAAGAGGACAGTTTTTTTCGTGCATTGGACAGACGCTTGGACTGATCCTGAGTCTCTTCTCTTTATTTCAGACGCTTACTCTTCAATCTTGTCTTTGATAGGCTCACTCAGAATTCCATCATTGACTTAGTGTTGAGTATTCGGCCTGAGTTATCCATTCGTATTTTGAGCACTGGAGTTGTAACCTGGAATAGTCTCTAAAACGTTTGACGGACGCTTCAAGAGATCTTTATCTTCTGTAGCTTCAGACGCTTGATCTTCAACTTTATCACTTGGTAGACTTACCCAGAATTCTCCTTAGTGATTTAGTATCACATTCTTAGTCTAAAATTCTACAAAGATGAAAACTATAAGCCTAAGATAAATAAGCTTTCAGGTACTTATACACAATATTCTATGAAAGCTTTTATACTTACATTTTTCGGGGTCTAACAGGAAGTCCTATTTGTCATCATCAAAACATCTAACATGAAATTCCTAACAATTTCCCCCTTTTTGATGATGGCAATATCTATTTAGTTCAAGCGTTAGATACCTAAAGTACGAGTTAGCGTAGGTTAGTAAGTTAGTTTGAGCTTCAACGAGATGTTTCAGCTGTAAAATGCATTTTATATATATCTTTCATAGTACAAGCATTTTACAACTGAAATGAAAGAATCATAAGTAAAAATCAAGATCGTGATTTGATCTTGTATCTCTTAGTCATTTCAGCACGGATTGCTTCAGTTATCTGATCTTCTAGCGTCATCATCGCAGCATGATCTTTACTGATTATATGTTTGTTTTCTTTTACTTGTCGTGCCTTGAAAGTAATGAGCTGCTTATCCCATTCCTCTGGACTGATGCCTATGTATCGTAGGCAAATTCTGAAGGTTTGGTCAAAGTCAGACATTTTTCGTTCTAAGGCTAAGACTGCTGGATCAGATGGTTCTGGAATTGACGCTCTGAGAAGAGGAATATCAAATTGTTCAAGCAGTGCTCTTGAAGGTAATGGAAGATTTGGATAGAGCACTCTTGTGGTTTTTTTTTATTAGACGCTCCCACCGAGGTAGTTACCCAAGAAGGATAGGGATACCTTGGCTCTGTACTTAGTGTGAGGGGAGTATCAATATGTTGACGCTTGGATGGTGGAGGAGGATCTTGATCTTTAGATGTTGAAGATTTCCTCTTTTCTCCCTTCTTTTCCCCCTTATTGCCATCATCAGTCTGTATGAAATGCTGAGTAAGAAGACTGACTTGAGTAGCAATCTGAGCGACAGAGGCCTCAAGAGTGGTCAGATGCTGGTCGAAGTGTTCTTTCATGACCAGTAGTTGAGCGTGATTAGCGTCTGTAAGAGAGGTCTCAAGAGCCGTGAAACGGTGGTTTAGATCATTTGTTAAAGCCACATGACTTGCCTGAGTAGCTGTAGATAGTTGTTGTATTTGAGTGAGGCATTCAGTCATGGATGCTTGAGCGTCGGGAACCGCAGTGCTAACTCGAGGCTTAAAACGGGATGTGTGTTTGAGAGATTCAATAGGTACTTGATAATTAGGATCAAATACTGTTCCTCGATGCTCTGGGGCACTGTTGGACTCAGTGGATGCAGTAGAGTCGGATTCAGTTGGACTGGGGGGATTAGGCGCTTGAGGGAATTCTGGTGAGCGCTCAGGAGCAGGTAACGTTTCAGCTGGTGCTGCAGTAGATGCTGACTCTATACGGCTAAAGTCCGTAAACTGAAAGTCCAAGCTGGAAAGCGGCTCATCTGCATATGGATATGTAGCAGTCTGTAGAAGTTCATTCAAATGTAGAGTGGGGAGATAAGTACCTTGAATGAACGTGCTGATAGGACTATCCATGGCCCTGATGTACATTGGCCCGAGGATATCCAGCACATGGGTGGGAAAGATTTTGGAAGGCGCTTGGCAGATGGAGAACAAGGCATCGGGGCAATAGTGTTGTGAGAAGCCAATTAGCCTATCTGTTGGGAGAGTCTTCGGTTTCCGAGAGTCGGGAACGTAGAGCCTGTAATACTCTTCCAAGTATGGGTAGATGGCTGAAGCAAGCGCTTGAGTTCTTTCCAGCAGCGACAAAACAAAATTATAGTGACTTAAGACTTCTTGTCTGATAGACGGAAGAAGTGGATATCCTCTGAAAGGATTGATCCGAGAGCCATTCCACTGTCGCAGATTTTCTGTGAAGATTTTGTCGAATAGGGAGACTGGAGGCATAATTGTCATCATGAGAGAAAAGTTGTCTTCACAGTGGCTAGGGGTGAAGTTCAGACAGGACAGGGGAGAAGAACCGCTGGTGGACGCTTGATCAGCAAAGCGTAGAGAAGAGTTAGCCAGTTTGTAAAACGCTTGCCTTAAAAGGTGTTCAGGTTGGTGGCGGATCAGAGGCAGCTTCAGAACTGGTCCAAGTCTATATTGACGCTGCTTTAGCATGTATCGTGCAAATTTGCTCTTTTTATCATGGATCCCTATTCTGAACAGATGGGGAGCGCTAACCAATTCTTCAAATTTATACTTGTCACCCATATAAGCTCTAGCCCATTTTACCTCAGTCATGCAGTACTCAGTTCCTGCATTAAGTATAGCACGAAATCCTTGGTGATGAATATCACAGATGGACTCAAAATGATACCTGTCTGGTTGGTAGTTAGCGTTCCAGACGCAGTCAAAATATGCATCGGCTTCTATTTGAATCATCTCGGTCAGTGAAGCTGGACGCTCACCGGCATGTACTCCTTTATTCTTCCACAAGAGGAGAGGATTAGCTGAGCGCTTGTTTTCCTTGCTATTTACCAGTGTTGGGGAGTGAGAATAGCCTTCTCTGTTTAGTAGCTTTTCCGTTGGGTTCACAAGCTTATCCTGACGCTCATAGACTCTGATGTTGTAGTCTCTGAGAGCGAAGCCAGTGGGTTTGCTTGTCCCACAGTCCAGAGAAGAAGCTTTATCAGCTGGGGTCAATGCTGTGTTAGATAGAGTGTTGCGTACAGCCAGATAAAATTTTATGAGCTTGGCGATATCATTCTCAGCATTGATAAGACTTTCTTCATTATATCCTATAGGTATGAAGGGTTCTGCGGGCGCTGGAGGGAAATAATCGACGGAGTGATCGATGGTCTTTAAGGGATCCAGCTTGAAGAAATGTCGATGAATCACAACGTCGTTAGCATCGCTCTGACCTTCTGAGCGTGCCTCTGTTGTACTTGGTAATGCAAGCAATGGTTGAACCCCTGGGATTTCAGGTTCATCAGGCTCGAGATTTGCAGATTCGATGGCAGCTTCATGGGCGATGGCCACAATGTTGGCCATATCAACATCCAGATGGACATCAACTGGTGGTTCAAAGGATGATATCGGAATAGCAGCTATGGCTTGGTCGCTTGGTGTCGTGTGTGTAGCCTTAGAAGAAATGGCAGCAGTTGGACGCTTACGTCTCTTGAAGATACGCTTCACATTTACCCCTTCGGCTGGGGACGCTTGAGTCTGTGGAACTGCTGGTTCTCCAAAGTCGATATTTTTGAGGACCTTTTCCAGATCCTTCCGACTAATGAGGGGTATAGAGTCCTCGTCTTCTTCATCACTTTTGATAGGTTGAGCCTTGGGCTTTCGAGGAGCCCGTTTCTTTGTGACAGTGGGACGCTTCACATTACGTTTAGCCTTCTCCTGATCTGGGCGCTCAACCTCCTCATTTGATGCTGCACGTACAACTTGGCGCTCAGAGAGAGGTCTAGCAGCACCTCCAACTTTGGGTGGATTGAAGAGATTGTTGATGATTCTTGGCCCATAGAACTTATGCTTGGCCACGGTGACTCCTGCTGAAGAGGTGCACTTTGCTCGGAAAATTAGATCACTTAAAACTAGGCCATAAGGTCTGTTTGAAGTGCGTAGACTGTCTATGAATCTGCTGAATATATAGGCGCTCCAGTTGATTTTTATCTTGAGCAAGATAGCAGTCATCATCTGGAACTGGGTTGGGCTGATTTTGTCAAAGGTTCCCACTCTGCATTCAATGTTTTTACTGCAGAAATCAGCTAAGACTCGATACCTGTTCACTATATCTTTCTTCTCAAAGTACGGTTTGTATGGAACACCATCGTAGGCGCTAATCTGAGTCCAGACTTCTTGAATTTGTTCCTCAGTGATAGTGTCTAAAGTCGCTCCGTCGTTAGGTAGAGAGAAATTTTGGGCAATAGAGGCCGCAGAGAGAGTGAACGTCTTTGATTCCGTCTTGGGGGCAGGAAACAAACAGGTGATGGAAGTCTCATCGTCAGACAATCTAGCATTTCTCCAGAAAAATTCTAGTTCTTCAGGAAACATGTACGAGTGTTTGGTAAGAAATTTCTGAAGCCCAGCCTCTGCTACAGAGTCCATCATTTCCGTTAAATCAATTTGGGGGTTTTCATAGAGAAACTTCCAATCGATTATAAGGCCTTCAGTGACCTTAACAATAACTTCAGTGGTTCCAGCAGTAGCTTTCTTGGGTGCCATTAGTGAGAAGTAGACAGAGATTAAGAATGAAAATTTTGTTTTTGAGAGAGAGAGATTTTTCTTGCACAAATGAAAGAGAGTGTAAGAGAGTTTATGTTCTGCAGAAAGTGTGTTTTGAAATACTACAATTTGAATGTTTTTTGTGTTTGAAGGTTGAGATGTTGACACGTGGAGGAGTATAAATCTCAGCCATTAAAATACGACTGTGGACGTGAATTTAGATTTAATAAGCACGGTTACTTTTAGTAACAACCACATATACTATTTTGACGTCCGATTAAAAGTTTGAAACAGAGACTTTTGATATACTGAAAGTGATACGTGTGCCCGTTAACAGCGGACATGTATTTTATGAAAAACCGTTCGGGAACCGAAATTTTGAACAACTATTCAAATACCCGCCAAAAGTTTGTGGGAGCGTCTGGACCTATTCAGAAGAAAATGACGCTTGAAATAATTCAGTGTGATTTTGACGCTTGAGAATCTTGAGGTTCTCTTTCAAGTAACATTTTGTGCTTTAGCGGTCATCGTAACATATAGAATTATTCTTTTCAGGGTATGTATGAGGACACAGTTTCCCAGTACTTATCATTATGTCTTGGTGGTAGTGTTTTACTTTTGGTTTAAAATATTCACGCTGGTTGTATTCGTCTAAGATACATGGTAATTGTACTTACGCGTGTACATGTGCTGAACCATCTTTGAAAAACGTGATGAGTACCCATGGGTTTTCTTGAGCGAAAGGTGAGGAATGTCAAGTCAGCATTAATTGCATTGATTGACTAATCCACTTTCTTGTTTTAGCGTAGGGTAATGTACGCTTGCTTTTAAAGGATCTTTTTACTAAGCGCTTTAGCTGGGAATAAAGCTAAGCGTTCAGTTTATTTTGAGAGGGCACAGACGCTAAAGAAAACGTTTGATAAGCGTCTGAAAGAGTTTAGCGTATAACGCTAAGTGCTTATGACCAATGTAATATTAAAACAAAAAAAAACGGTTTTGGTCATTCTCACTGAAGTTCAGTTATCCCTTTTAAGGTTCCCCCTATGTAGGTTCTCCTTAATATTGATAACTTATTGAATGATTTTATGTGTAAAAAGAATTTTATTCCCCCTAAATTTATGCTTAATGAAACGATGATGTTTCAAATGATTAGGCATTTAGATCAATCATACCTAGTTCACTTCTTAAAGTGAGAAAGCGTTGTTCGTTGAGAGCTTTGGTGAAGATATCTGCCAATTGTTTTTCTGTACCAATGAATTGCATGGAGATATCCTTCTTTTGAACATGGTCACGCAGAAAATGATACCGTATGTCAATGTGTTTGGTTCTAGAGTGAAGAACTGGATTTTGTGTCATTGCCAAGGCACTTTGGTTGTCACAATGGATTGGGGTTGGACCTAAGACTACGCCATAGTCTCTAAGTTGTTGCCTCATCCAGAGAATTTGTGCACAACAGCTTCCAGCGGCTACGTACTCAGCTTCAGCAGTAGAAGTCGCAATGGATTGTTGTTTCTTACTGTGCCATGAAATTAGTCTATCACCTAGGAATTGACATGTACCACTAGTACTTTTTCTATCTATTTTGCATCCTGCAAAATCTGCATCTGAGTAACTGATTAGTTCAAAAGGAGAATCCCTGGGGTACCATAAGCCCACATGTTGTGTGCCTTTGAGGTACCTAAGGATTCTCTTGGTAGCAATTAAGTGTGATTCTTTAGGATCGGCTTGAAAGCGTGCACACATGCATACTGAGAATATAATATCAGGTCTACTAGCTGTTAGATAAAGAAGTGATCCAATGATGCCTCTATAATTTGTAGCATCGACTTTCTTTCCACTTTCATCTTTATCTAGCTTAGTCGTTTGGCTCATTGGAATTTTGGAAGATGATGCATTTTCCATACCGAATTTCTTAATCATATCTCTAGTATATTTAGTTTGGTTTATAAATATACCATTAGGGAGTTGTTTAACTTGTAATCCTAGGAAAAAAGTTAACTCGCCCATCATGCTCATTTCAAATTGGTCTTGCATCATTTTTGAAAATTTCTCACATAAACACTTATTAGTAGATCCAAATATAATATCATCAACATAAATTTGAACTAAGAGAATATCTTCATTATGGGTAATCTTAAATAGCGTTGTATCAACGCTTCCTTTTGAAAAACCTTTACCAATAAGGAAAATAGAAAGAGTGTCATACCATGCTCTTGGTGCTTGTTTAAGGCCGTAGAGTGCCTTGTCCAATTTGTAGACCATACCTTTCCCATGGTTATTGATGAATCCTGGTGGTTGCTCCACATATACTTCTTCTTGGAGCTTACCATTCAGAAATGCACTCTTTACGTCCATTTGATATACTGTAAGCTTGTTGAATGCTGCGAATGCTAGAAACATGCGGATTGCTTCAAGACGGGCAACTGGAGCGTATGTTTCATCAAAGTCGATGCCCTCTTCTTGACAGTATCCCTGAGCTACGAGTCTGGCTTTGTTTCTAATCACAATCCCATTCTCATCCATTTTGTTTCTATAGACCCATCTAGTTCCAATGACCCCTTGGTGGGTTGGTCTTGGTACTAGCGTCCATACCTCATTTCTTTCAAATTGGTTTAGCTCTTCTTGCATGGCTTCTATCCAGCTTGGATCGCTTAGCGCTTCATCCACTTTCTTAGGTTCCATTTGAGATAGGAAGCTTGCGAACATGGCCTCGTTTATTGTAGCGGCTCTAGTCTTTACAGGTGCTCCCATATCTCCAATAATTAATTCTGGTGGATGGTCTCTGAGCCATTTTCTATCTGGTTGAGAAGGGTTTAGAGCTTGATCAGACGCTTGACTACGTTGCACAGGCGCTTGACCAGCTCTTTGCGTAGGCGCTTCAGTGTTTATAGTTCTAACTTGCTCTTGATGATCACTTTCTTCATGGTCATCAGCGTTTCTTTGGTCATTGACAGCCTCGTGAGTAAGTGTAGGATTAGGCACGATAATCTCATCCTCTTCATCAAGATCGCTATCATCACATAGATTGATTTGTGATGTTTGTCGAGAGAGTTCCTCAGTTCCTACATCATCAATATTAACCTTACTCGGTTCTTGGTTAGCATCATCAAACACAACATGAATGGATTCCTCTACCTTTGATTTGATCTTATTTAGGATACGAAAGCTCTTTCCATTTTTGGCATAGCCTAGAAAGATTCCTTCATCTGCTTTATGATCAAATGTCTTTAAGTTTTGGGATCCATTGTTATGAATGAAGCATTTTGAACCAAATACATGAAAATATGAAACATTTGGCTTACGTCCCTTCCATAGTTCATATGGAGTCTTTTCATGTTGCTTGTTGATCATACACCGATTCTGTGTGTAGCAAGCGGTATTGATAGCTTCGGCCCAAAACCTTTGAGGTAGCTTGGATTCGGCTAACATGGTACGGGCAGCTTCCTTGAGCGTTCTGTTCCGTCGCTCAGCAACTCCATTTTGTTGAGGGGTTCTAGGCGCTGAATACTCATGAAGTATCCCAAGGTCTTTGCAATATTTCTCAACAATATGGTTAGTAAATTCAGTACCTCTATCGCTTCTAATTCTGGTTACTTTTAGGTCTTTTGAGTTTTGTAGCTGACGAATTAGTGATGTGAGCTTAGCGCTAGTTTCATCTTTAGACGCTAAAAATTCTACCCATGTATAACGTGAGAAATCATCAACTATTACTAGTGAATACTTTTTACCGCTAATGCTCATGATTTGAATAGGACCAAATAAATCTAAGTGTAATAATTCAAGTACTCGCGATGTAGATAGATGAGATTTCTTCTTAAAGGATGATTTGACTTGCTTACCCATTTGACAAGCATCACATAAGCGATCTTTATTAAAGGAACCTTTAGGTAATCCCTCTACGAGATTTAGAGATATTAATTGAGAGATTGCCTTGAAGTTGAGGTGATTCATTTTTCTGTGCCATAACCAACCCAATTCATTTTGATTCTTAGCTACGAAACATGTAGGGTTGTTATCTAATGTTGAATCCCAATCTACTAAGTATACATTGTTTGTTCTTTTTCCTTTTAACTTCGTAGATCTTGTCTTAACATCTATTATTTCGCAGAAGTCACTATAGAACTTAATTTCAAAACCTTTATCACAAAATTGACTTATGCTTAAGAGATTATGCTTAAGACCCTCAACATAATATACATCATTTATCATGATGTTCCCCCTGCGCATGATACCTATACCTTTAGTTTTACCTTTGGAATTATCACCGAATATAACTTGAGGACCATTGGTTGCACGATAGTTGATCAGTAGATCCTTTGAGCCAGTCATATGTCTTGATGACCCACTATCTATGTACCATATTGAAGTGTCGGTGTTGGCTCTAGGTACCTGCATTCAAAAGGGCAGTTCTAATTCTTTTTAGGTACCCATTTTGTTTTGGGTCCTTCTTTGTTAGTAACGTTAATTTGAATTAGATTTTTCGGAACCCATATTTGCCTTATCTTCATTATGGGAGAGAGATTGGCCTTCTTGGGTTTCGTTTTGTGTTGTGTGTGTTTTTTAGGTGTATAGAAATATCCTTGATTATAGTAATAATCATAATCGTAATCATAATTATCATAGTGTTGATAATATGAACTGGATTGTTTTGGATATAGACGTTTGATCTTGTTTGGTACTGGCTTAGGATGCACTTTTGGTGCGGGACGCTTAACGTTTGATTCACTTGTAGAAGGTATTTCCTTAGCCTTTTGAGCGTTTGGATATATTTTCTTTTGTGAGACATTCGCTTTGGTCTTTCCTTTGCCTGAGTAAGTGTTGACTTTACCATTAGCTTTTGTACCAATATCTGTTGGTTCATTCAACATTTATCTGATTGAACTTTCTCCAACAAAGATTACACCTTTTCCTTTGTTGATTGTTGTAACATTGGACGCTTTGGCTTTATGACTAAATTTATCACAACCTAGACCGGTCTTTTCACCAAATGCCCTGGTTACTTTAGTCATATTATCTAGCGTTCTAGACGCTTTTGATAATGAAGAGATCAGCTGCTCTGATTTAGCAAGTTTAGCAACCACTTCAGCTTCTCTTTTGACTATTATATCAAGATCACTTTTTAGCTGAGTAATTTCACTCTCGAGTGATTGGTTTTTCTCAATGCACTGTTGCTGAACTTGCAACTCTGCTTTGAGCGTTACGTTATCACTTCTGAGTGCTGAAATAATATGATAGTGATTTTGAAATAATTTGGCGGCATCTTGACAATCTGTATAATATTCCTTTACTTTGTCAAGTAATTCATCATAAGAAAGAGGATGATACAAATCAGTGGTTACCTCAGATGGTAAGTCGTTAGATGTTTCATTATCTCTTGCTATGAGACAAATGAATGATGAATCCTTGGATGGTTCATCATCGCTGCTTTCATCTGATGATTCCAAGTCCTCTTCAGGAGAATAGAGAGGTTCTGATTCTGCTAGCAAGCCTTGTTGTCTCAGATTGCTCCTGAATTGGTTTCTATCCGCGTGATCTTGCTTTGTAGGTTTAGACACATTTGGATATGGGCAATTAACTTGGAAATGCCCTGGTCTCCTGCAGTTGTAACAGGGATTGGTCTTCATCTTTTGTTCGTTTGTTAATCTTGTGGATCGCTGGTTTAATGCTGCAGGCACTGAGAGATCTTGCTGAGAGGGAGTTTGATATTGAATTGGCGCTCGGGAGGGAGACGCAGGATAGTGAGGCGCTTGATATTGTGGTTGTATTTGGGGAGACGCTTGATATGAACTTTGTCCTGGGTGCTTAGGACTGTTTCCCTTCTTTTCATATTTCAGGAATTTCCTGAATCTATTTAGAAGCGCCAGTTCTTCTTCCTCACTTATATCCGAGTTTTTTTCTTTGATAGATTTTCCTTTGATTGATGCCATTAGCGCTCCAGATTCGATCACTGGATTACTTACTGCATCACTGGCCGAATTCAGCTCAAACTCAAATGCTTTGAGTTCTGAAAAAGCATCTTCTGGAGTTAGGCTGTCCAGATTGTTTGATTCTCTCATTGCAGTTGTTTTCATCAGGAATCTGCTTGGGAGACTTCTAAAGATTTTGACCACTGTTTCTCGATTTTGTAGCTCCATACCCAGAGATGTTAGTTCAGTGACAAGAGCTGTAAACCTCATGTCTAATTGCTCTAGCGTCTCATTATGTAGCATCTTGAAGCTATTGAATTTTTCTTTGGCAATTGATAGTTTGTTCTCCTTGATTTGTGCTGAGCCACCACAAATGGTAGCCAACTTATCCCAAATTTCTTTAGTAGTGTTGCATGATTTGACCTTGTTGAATAAGTTGTCATTATCTCCAATGGCTGTGTATAGAGCGTTTCTACCAACATTGTCTAGATTTGCTCGTCGACGCTCATCGGTAGACCATTCTTGTTTGGGCTTCTCCACATAGCCATCGGGTGTCTCTTCTGTGGCTTCGGGCGCTCTGGTGATGATCTTGTATATTTTGATTGGCCCATCTGAAATAATATCACACATTTCATCATCACATGAACACAAATAGGTGAACGCTTTGACCTTCCATGAATCATAGTTTGATTCGGTCAACTTAGGAACTTTGGAAAATGCCATGAAAAGAAAAAAAAATTTAAAGCGACAAAAAAAATAAGGATCTGAACAAGCAGTTACGCTTGGAAACGCTTAGGTTTCAACTTCAACCGCTCTGATACCACTTGTTAGTCCCAAGTGGTATACGAAAGGGTCTACAAGGGTGAGGGGGAGGGTTGAATAGACCCTGAAGTCTTTTTCGACTTCTAAAAAACTTTCGTATTACTGTGAGGTATTTGAACGCTCGGAAAGCTTTAAGCGCTGGGTGCGGCGCTTGAGGGATGATGACTTAAGCGCTAGTTTCAGGCGCTTGAGAAAAGTTAACTTAGATTCGGTGATTTCAACACTTACCAAAGTAGGGCAGAGTTTAGTCACTAAATCAGGGTTAGCACAGCGGAAATGTTTTTATAGCTTAGCGTTCGTTTTAACCAATTAGTCGCTTATTAGTTTAAATGCCTTTTCAAGATATAATATGACAGTATAATGTAAGACAACAAAACAGTAAATGACACAAGATATTTGTAAGGTTCACTAGGTGATGTAATCCCAACTACGTCCTTCTTCTCCCTTTATCAGAGAGGTTTTCCACTATGATGATTATCGAAGAGTCACACAGAGACTTCTACAAAATAGAGAGAGGTTGGATATGATCTTGGAACTCCTTGGTCACACAGATTTCAGCTCCACTAAAGATCTTCTACCCCCTTGCTTCTTTCACCCAGAAATAATGCAAGTTACACTTGATCCCGGAACTCCTTGGTCACACAGATTTCAGCTCCAGTAGAGATCTTCTTCCACAAGCTTCTTTTACACAAAAATGGCGCTTGTAAGTCAACACACTTTCTCACTCAGACGAAAGATGTTGAAAGGTTTTGTAATGGCTTTGTTTGGTTTTGGAAAGTTCAAACAACTTGAGGATATCTCAATAGTAATGTAGGGTCTTCAAAAAGGGATTTGAGATATAGTTGACTGTCTCTGGAATATTTGTGAAAAGCTTATACGGATATTTGGCTATGGATTTTTGTAAGCTTTTCTTTCAACAAAGTAGGTATTCTTTTCTTGTGTCTTTTTGTATAATTTTCTACATACAAGAGGTTGTGACTGTTATTCACACTAGGATATTCAAGTATATCTCTTGTATATGTCACGATTTTTTTGCTCTATATTTGACTTATTTGTTGAAAGGGCTATTTATAAGGTATTGGTGGTTTTTGTCCGTTTGACACGGTTGGAATCTCGTTTCCCCAAACATTCCTTGAGTTCTGACATTTCTAACTTTGGGTATACTTAATTAGTTAGGCATGTTCTTGGTTTCATAACTTCTGACAGTCTTGGTCAAATGAATGGCTTACCCATACGTTATAGTGCTTATATTTTAATAGCACTTATCCGACTTTTAATGCATCTTGTTTT
This sequence comes from Buddleja alternifolia, assembly GCA_019426215.1. Taxonomy (NCBI): domain Eukaryota; kingdom Viridiplantae; phylum Streptophyta; class Magnoliopsida; order Lamiales; family Scrophulariaceae; genus Buddleja; species Buddleja alternifolia. The sequence continues at coordinate 44,446,474 of CM033391.1, read as the reverse complement.
ATTTCCGTTGGAAATAATTTGTCCGTTTGATTCATGCATTCTTTAAGTCTTTGGATAGCTTTGGGTTTGAATTTTCAGGTTACGTTCGTTGTAGGTCGTGTTGGTTTAGCCTTTTGGACGCTTGCTGAAGAGGACAGTTTTTCTCGTGCATTGGACAGACGCTTGGACTGATCCTGAGTCTCTTCTCTTTATTTCAGACGCTTACTCTTCAATCTTGTCTTTGATAGGCTCACTCAGAATTCCATCATTGACTTAGTGTTGAGTATTCGGCCTGAGTTATCCATTCGTATTTTGAGCACTGGAGTTGTAACCTGGAATAGTCTCTAAAACGTTTGACGGACGCTTCAAGAGATCTTTATCTTCTGTAGCTTCAGACGCTTGATCTTCAACTTTATCACTTGGTAGACTTACCCAGAATTCTCCTTAGTGATTTAGTATCACATTCTTAGTCTAAAATTCTACAAAGATGAAAACTATAAGCCTAAGATAAATAAGCTTTCAAGTACTTATACACAATATTCTATGAAAGCTTTTATACTTACATTTTTCGGGGTCTAACAGGAAGTCCTATTTGTCATCATCAAAACATCTAACATGAAATTCCTAACACACGCATATCTGGTATAAAATCATACTTAATTCTATGAAAATTATACAACTAAAGGACTATAAAACACGTAATTCTCGACTCTATCAACTCCCCCAAACTTATACATTGATCTTCTTCGAGCAATGATAGACATCAACACAGTCAAAGGTAAACAAAAACAAAACAAACAAAGATAAAGATAAACTCTCTTTCATGGAGTAGACGATTACACTTAGCATGTGTAACAAGCCTTTAAACCTTAATGTTCCCCAAAAAGGACGAGTTATAGTCTCGAAAGACTTGTAATTTATAGTCATGAATTATTTTGATACTTTAGATTGTGTGACTTCAGAAAAAAAATAAACTTATGATACATACTATTTTGAATCATCTCTTTTCATTAATAATGCTTTAAACTTGTACACGTTAGAATTATCTTTGTTTGTAATAACAATATATTTTCAAGTCATATTTTACACTCTTCAATTATGTTTTGCTATGTAATCGTTAAAACATAATCATTGATGAAAATATAATAAATATACTACGTAGTTGTAAATAATACACAAGAAATTAACAATTACTAAACAATTTAAGTAGAAAAAGAAAAAAAGAGTACCAAACCACAAAAGCGCCCCAACCCAAATGGACTGTAAAGTGCAGATTCATGTTTATCGGGTTGGATTTGGGTTAAAAACTTCAAAATCGCAAAATATCTAGTTGGTCCAAAAAAAATTAGAAAAAACCGCTCCCACCCGCACCGCGCACACCCTTAGTCAAGGCCAAATTTAAGAGTTAAGTGAAAAGGACAAATATAAGACTGGCGATGGAAAGAAAGGCCATGGGAACTTCTCGATGCCGCACCCGGTGAGGTGCACCAGGTGTGGCAGATTACTTTATTGGTTTTGCTTGTTTTTATTGTTTTTTGCTTTTTTTTTATTTTCTTTCTCTTATTCATTTCTTTTCATTTGTTTCTCTTTTTATTCTTTTACTTGTTTCTTGTCTTGATAATTTGATAAAACCTTCTTTTTCTAGTTATTATGTGGATTATATTTTTGAACACTACGACAAAAAATAATATTTGTGATGAAATTTGGAGTGCCTATGTTAAAATTATCAATAGATATACATAATGAGTGATAATATTTTTTACTTTGTCACAATAAGAATTTTTTTAATAATAAGAGTTTTTTTAGAATTGTCACTATTGACACATATATAGTGACAAGTTAATGACAATACAAATAGAGTGACAACTATAATTGTTGTCACTAAATTGTCACAAAAGGTGTGTTACTAATTGTCAATAATGACAACATTTTTTTTGCCACTAATTATCAAGATTGACAACTTCTATACAGATCTTGTCACTATTAAACATGTGGAACATATAATAGTAACAAGATAAAAGTTCTTGTTACTAAAAATTGATAATTAGAGACAACTTTGACATTGTTACTTGGCATTTTTGTCACCAATGTCATATTTTTTTTTGGAGTGGAATAATACTAAGCATTTCAATATTTTATTATAATTTTTTTAGTTTAAGTATTAGATAATTTAAGTGGCGAGCGATTATAATTAAAATATGATTCAATCAATCCTCTACTCGAACCGCTCGGTTTAACAATGTAACTATTTGACTTTCTGTTAATATTTGTCTATTCGTACGTATTGTGTTGGCTTGAGTTTTCAATATTAATCAGCTCAAATTGCAATTTGAAGAATTTTTTTCTTAAATTTCAAACCAAAAAATTGGAAAAGAAATAAAAAATCAGAAATATAAAAATATTTTTTAAAATTTTTTATAAAAGACAAAGAAAATTTGGTATGAAATCGCTCAAAATCCGATCTTGTGGATTATTAAATTAAATAATACAAATATAGATGAGCAATACATAAAGTTTATTAAACTCACAAGTTAGTCTAATAGTATCAGCTTTCACCTTCACGGGGGAGGTCCTGAGTTTAATTTTAAATTGTCACAAGGTGTGGCTTTTTCTCCTTATTTAGAGCTTTATGATTAAAAAATTATCGTTCTGAATTTATCGTATCAGGATATCGCCTTCGTCTGAAAATTTAAAAAAATAAAAATAAATGAAGAAGGTTAACAGAAAGAACTTGACAAACAAATTTAAAAGAAAAAATTAGTAACAAAAAGAATAAGACAGCAAAAGAAAAGCCAAAATAAAAAATGGGGGGGAGTGACACATGTCACCTCTCTGCGGCACCGGTGTGCCATGTAGAAAGGCCCGATGACAAGAAAGGTTGGTAGAGGATTTAGGCACTCCAGTAAATGAAGCAAGAGAAAGAGGAAAAAGAATGGGACGGAGACAATTAATAATTTCCAGGAAAAGTCAAGGAAAAAGCATTGAGAAATGAGAACCACAAGCTCTGGTACTCATGGGAGAGAGCAGATGGAAGCTCTGTATATTAAAAGTTTGGTGTCCCTTATTTCACGTCATATTACCTTCCCTCTGTTCTCTATTACTCCCTAGTTAAAAGCAAAGAATTAAACTCCCTTTAGATCTATATATATTATTACTGTTCTTTCCTTATATATTTCTCATGAGTGAGTAATTAAAGACTGTTGGATTTTGGTGACTCAATTAATTTTTACTGTTTCACTGCGGAACTTGAGTAACACAGGTATGTTTCTTTGTTTTTCTTTTTTCCTTTAAAGGGTTCTTTGATTTTATTATTCTTTATTTTGTGAGCATCATACAAACGAACTGCTGTTTCTGTGGGAATCGGAATAGTTCTTGCTTTTCTTGCATGTTTTTTCCTTTCGAATTCCTTGGTTTGATTTAACTTCTGTGCTTAATTGTAAGTGGATTGTGATTCTAAATACTCTTGAGAGTAAATAACACTAATCGAAATTTTATATTTGTGTCACTTTGCTCTTTAAAGTGCTAAATATTAAGGTACCTTCCCTAAAATTTAGTTTTTGTTTCAATTTTGATTTTGAAGCCATTTTTTGGTGTATTTTGGCCGGATTGTGTAGCATGTGCACCTCAAGTGCTATTTTTTAGGGACAAATGTGAGGTGCATATGTTGTTATTACACTTGTGAGGTGGTACATGTTATCCGACCTGTCTAAAATCCACCATAAAATGGTCAAAAGGACAAAAGTGAAACAAAAACTAAACGTTAAGAATGATAGTGTAACATTTGGTACATTAAGGACCAAAGTGATATAAAGATGAAATTCCAGGGACTATTAGTCATATTCCTTATAATTTGTGTGTTTTGATGCTAATTTTATGTTTTCCCCTCCCTTTCTGGATCCTCTATTCTAAGTTTTGCATTCCTTTCCTATTTCATTTATTTATATTCATATGAAGTGTACAAATTTTTTCTTAAATATACAAGTCATGAAATTTTATATATTTGACATGCATATAAATAAATAAAATGGAGTCGATAAAAGCACTACAATTTTGCTATTGGCTCTCCAACTTTCATTTTGTTTTGCCAAAAGGATAAAATAGCCCTTCATTGTGCAAAACAAAATTCTTGAATACAAATTCACCCTTTAAAATAGTGTTCAATAAATAGGGAATACATTAATTCTTTTGTTCAACTCAATTGCTCGTCCAATGTCGTCAGTCAAACCCAATTACTCGTCCAACTCAATGTCATGCAAACCATTTTCATCTAAATCTGCAATGAATATATTTTTACGTGTGCCAACAATTGCAATTTGGCAAAAAAAATCTATGAAATATGAGATTTTGAGATTGGATAGGCAATTCAATCCAATCCGTAATGGCTATTCTCCATAGCAGGATGCACCTCACCCAAAATATTAAACTTACATTATAATTGTTACTAGTTATTAAACATATCTTTTAGCAGATATATTTTTGAGGAATGGATGCTTCTGAAAGCGATGAAACAACTATGCTATCGACCCCGTACTTCCAATCAGACGATCGTGCTCACTCTTCGAGCAGAGTTTTTTCAACTAGTAATAGAAGTGTATCAATGCCTGGTCCTTCAAACTGTCAAGATTCCTCCAAAAACGAGCACAATCTTGCTCGCTTCACTGGTCCTTCAAGAAACGAAAGGCGAACTTCCTTTGTTCAAATGAGTGATCCTTTATATGTTAACAGTAATCGTGAGTTCGTTTTTCAGCCTCCTCAAGATGCATTGAAGCAAAAAGTTACCAACCCGATAATAGAAAGTGGCCGTCAGAAGCATTCAAGAACATCGGATATACTTGATGCAAAGGTATTATACGTACACCAGATATTCCTTATTAAAAATTCTATAATTAGCATCGGAAAACTAGTTCTTTTAAAACCTTTACTCATGTTCTCAATTGTCATCATATGCTTATAATAAAGTTATTATAAAGCATTCTATTAGGGGTAGGTATCGAGTCGTCGAGCCGGTTCGATAGAAGCTCGACTCGAGCTCAAACCTATTTGTACCTGTTTGCAGGCTAGCGTGCCGGTCAAAGAAAATATTTATTTATTTATTAATATATGTAGTATTTAATAATATATATAGATGTGTTTAATATTTATCATGATTTATATACATATACATTAATCCACGTTTATTAATAATATATATGTGTGTGTGTGTATATATATATCTTAATTACAAGCTCCAACCCAAGCTCAAGATGGGATGAACTCGAGCTCTTATATTCTGGTTTGGCGATCTTGAGCTCCAGTTCGGCTTGGCTTGTGTGCACCTGTAGCTTTATACATCTTACATCACGCTATATGAATTTCCCGAGCTTGTTTGCAGTTTCACACTATACTCTACAGAGATGCAAAAGGTTGGGCAAAGAGAATCTCTTCATTTCTGCGTGTATATATTCCTTCGGTTATGAATCATCATGCAAAAGTTGTTCAATGGTGGTACAAGTTTTTCGTGTTTTCTTGCTTGTTTGCAGCAATTTTAGACCCATTGTTCTTCTTCCTACTATCCATGCATAAGGTACACTTACAAAGTTGCTTGTTATTTGTGTTTCTTCTTTCTGTTCTTGTCATTTCATTATTAGAAATATTCACTTTATATGGTTGGTGTCACTTAAGACTAGGATAGTTGTAAAAATCAAACTGTAAATTACAATTGAACAAAGCCTGTCACAATAAGTTGAACTTTGAGAAGTTATAGAAAGGATAGTAACTAAAGATATAGCCTAGAGGTTTACTTCAATAAACACGATCATGGGCGAATTACGATTTATTTTGTTATAGATATGTGATTGTAAGAACTCTTACACTACATTTTCATATATAACTTTAGAGGGTAGATAAACATACTATTTTATCTCGAAATTAACTTCATTTTTCTTTGCTCAGGAGAACAAATGCATGGTGTTTAGTTGGCACATTGCAACAACATTTGTCATCTTAAGGAGCATGACGGACTTCATTTATTTGATCCATATACTCCTTCAGGTACACGTACTCATTTGTTATGTCATTTTCTGATTTCATTCATCTTCGTGAAATAATAATTATGAGAATTTTTTGTATTCTCTTCTCTTGTGGAGAATCTGATAATCAGACAGATAATGCCGTGCCAAGAAATGTATATAGTGATATTTGTGTATTTGCTTATCCTTTCTTCGAAATTACGGTTATGTCCACTAACTACACAACAAATCTTACATGACATGACATTACTTTATTTCCGGAATGACATCAAATACATTTTCATTCTCCATATATTTGTCAGTAAGTTTCCTATGAAACCAAACAAAACCAAATCTTTTCAGATTGGCAAAAGCATGTTGAGCATTATAATGTTTTTTTTTATGCTTATTTTGTTTTTAGACGTATTTTATGAGTGAAGATACACTGTCATTTTGCAGTTCAGGCTGCCTTATGTTAATCCTAAATCTGGAATCATGGGTGTTGGAGATATAGTTGATGATCCTAGAAAGGTTGCACGAAACTACTTTTTTGGATATTTTGGAATTGATTTCTTTGTGGCACTGCCCCTTCCACAAGTAAGTATATGTTTAGGTTGTAATTTGCATACTACTACTTTTTCCTTTGCGTGTAAACCACTGAAATTGGGTTATTTGCATTCTGTAGATTATCGTATTACTGATCTTAATGGGAGTAATGAGTGCCAGTTATGCAAGAGGTTTTCTACAGTTGGCCATTCTTGTTCAGTATGTTCCTAGGTTTTGCAATTTCGTACGTTTGCTAGCGTGTTCATCTCCAACTGGATTCATTTTCGAGTCAGTATGGACAAGCTTTGTCTTAAGTCCTCTTACCATTGTTTTGTTTAGCCACGTGGTGGGCTCGTGCTGGTATCTCTTTGGTCTAAAGGTTGGTCTTTTTAAGAGTTTTAAACCGTTCTTCATTTAATAGTTTTGATATCTTGCGTCATCGTTTTATACTTCAAAACATGGTAAAACTTTCCACTTCTCAAGAGCTTCTAGGTTAGATAATTACATTTTTGGTCCATTGTCTTTGCTACTTATTCAACATCAAAAGCTCATCAAAATTAGTCCGTGACCTTGCAATTTTTCGACAATCTTAGTACTTGTTGTCAACTCCCGTTTTTGGTCCATTGTCTTTGCTACTTATCTTTGCTAGATTTTCTATAAAGTTAAAACTTAAGGACAAAATCTATGATGCACGGGTAAAGTTATAATATAAGGTCACGGAGACACAGATTTCAGAAATTTAAGGATACGGCATATGTAATAGGAGTATTTAACAATCTTAACATTTGGACTAAATAATACAAGGGGTAATGTGTAATATTTAACAATTTGGAGTAAATATACAAGGGGTTCAAAGGTACTACAAGTATATTCGAACAGATACTTTTATTAAGTTAGTTTCCTATAAATCTATAATCTATAATCTATAATCTATATCTATATCTATAATCCATAATCTATAACTATTATTATCTATATCTATATCTATACACTATATTAAAAGTGTGGATCTTTATAGATGTTTCTTCCAATTGTGAATTAACTAAATTGCCCTCATGAGTACCAAAATCAAGACTAAGTAACATTCATAATTAAGACACCTCTTCATTTCTTAGCAAATTAAGATAAGGCACACCAAAATTCATGATCACACTCAGCTCGATACAATATTGCTAGAAGCCTAGAACATAAAAGGGTATAATGAAACGTATGATTTAATAACCCATATTAACACGTGAATTAAACATTCAACTTTCTAACTTCTGTTGTATCCAGAAATTAGTTTATAAACCGAACTCTTTATCGCAGTATTAGCCGCATCACTAGCTAGAAACCACAGTCTCATTCTGTGATGTAGAAGCAAAGGTTTCACCCTGATTTAACCTTTCCCTGGAAAAGAGACCGACAAATAATAGGAGTTTTGTTGCATATGTTCATCTAGAGTTTCAATTCTTCCCTATACAACTACCGGAGACTTCAGTTATCAATTTATAGTGAAGTTCTATCGTCAAATTTTATCTGTTTTGTAATTTAAAATAAAACTGGCTCATTTTCAACTCGAATTTCATTGCCAAAAATCATCGTTCACACAACTACTCCTAAAAAGTTGGGATCAGTAGAGTTTGTTTTGAGTAAGCCAAAAAGGTCAGCTTTCGGGGGATTGAGGGATGTTCTTAATGGTATAAATAGTCCTCGCGCTACACTAAATGGAGACTATTGTAGTGAATCTATGAGTCTGTTCAAGAATTTAAACTCAAAAGAAAAGAAAAACTGAATTTTGGTGCTAAGAAGTTTTTGTTTATTGATTCTCCTATATATATATATATATATATACATCTTTTGCTAAACATTCATTTTAATTTATCATATATATACGTACTATTTTCCATTTAAGATTAGAATTGCAGAAGACAAAAACCCTTTAGCAATTTTCTTTAACAAAAAAGAAAGATAGCCGGTAAACGGTATAAAAGAGCCCTCTAAGGTGATGATTATTAACATATATAGATGGAGTGAGGGAACGTGAAACATGCACGATCCCTTTTTCTTAGTTAATATAATTTTAGTTCGTTAGATGTTCTTTTGAGCAACAAGGTTGTTTCCCCAAATCTATTATATCTTTACTTTGAGGTTTATAAAAAATCTAAAATATTTACTCTATAGTTTACATTAGAATATACATTTGATATCAAACCTCAACTTAATATCAATATTCAAACTACTATTTTTTTCAATTTTCCATAAAATCATCTGAAGCGAAGTACTAAACACATGCTGTTGTTTTAATACTCTAATAGCCTTTAGATGATTCAAATGTCAATTTACATGTTCCGCATCATTACTTCAAATTTTTTTATGAATAATTATTTTTAAGTATATTAACTTTAAATCATCAAGCACATACATCCATTGTAACTTATAAAACAACATGTATTGTGATTGGATAATGTTTAAGTCGTATATGTGGGATCTATGGCGGTTTAGGGGCTATAAAGTATATATAATTTTTAATTGATCAGTTGCAGACCTTTATAACATATTAACTTTTGTGCATCCTTGAAAGATTATCTCATTCATTATTTTGTTGGTCCTGTACCAAGGATTTTGGATATGTAATTTTTTTAAAACATATATATCTATCATTACATAATTTATTTATTTATAATCTAAGAAATTAAAGAAATGATACAATTTTAATGATTATCATCGAATAATATCTTTATATGAATATTAAATCATAGATTTCGTTTAAAAAATAATAAAACACTATTAATAACATTGATGAAATAAATATTAAAATATAAAATAAGATGCAACTATTATTAATGAAAAACATTGACTCAATTTTGTTGGTTATCATTGGGAAATTTATTTATCTAAGTATTAATCTTATTAATTGTTTAAAAATAATAATAATAATAATAAATTATTAGTAATTTATAAATAGTTATTAAAGAATAACTAATAACTATTACTATAAGTCAAATGGATATAGAAAAATTAGGCGCCCATTAGATGGATGTTTATTAATTGTTTAAAAATAATAATAATAATATATTATTAGTAATTTATAAATAGTTATTAAAGAATAACTAATAACTATTACTATAAGTCAAATGGATATAGAAAAGTTCGGCTCCCATTAGATGGATGTCTATTTCCCATTTTTCATTTTTCATAGATAAAGTAAGAAAAAAAATTCTTAGGGAGAAGAAATACAATGTAGAAAGTAGGTTTGGATGGGTTTTTTTTTAATAGAGAAAAGTGTAATGATTAGAAGTGATGTGATTTTTTTGTTTTTTTTTAAGAAGACTTGTTTTTTTTATGAGAAATTGTTATGGATGGGTTATTATATATTCTATAAGATATATATATATATATATATATATATATATACGCACACACAAATCTAAGTTAAACCTCGATTAAGGTATGCAAAAATATGTAAAGTAAATTTTATTTCACACCTTATATCATTTCAAAACAAAATATGTAATTGTTTCGATCCATGTGTTAATACATTGGCAGATAAAGACTTTTTAGTTGTTGGGTAAACTGGCTGATCATGAATAATAAAAAATCTACTTTTCCTGAGGAAAAACTGAAAGAAATGCTAATTAAATCCATTTCCTCAAGAAATTTGAGATTTTCTAAGGGATGTTGATTATCGAATTTTTTTAGAATATTTTTCGCAGATGTCATACAAATACATTTTTGATAAAAAAGATATGTGAAAATAGAGAAATGCGAAACAGTGTCCCATCCAATCAGGGCCTTATTTCCATTTGAATTTGAATAATATTGGTAACCTTATTTTGAATTCAAATTACATTGGTAACTAACTTATTTTGGATTTTTAAAATTAATTCTTTTGGATAAAAATTGATAATTATATTTATCCATATTCAATTGGAGAAATTATACAATTACTTATGGCACAATTGAGTTCAATTAGCATATCTACTTGTGTGCTTATTTAGATAGCCTTAGCTCAAATGTTGAATTTTATTATATATAGATTACTTATACAACTTTCTTTACATACAACAAGGTATTACAAATAATTTTGTTAATTTTAATGCATATAATTAAATTAAGTTGTCACCTATTGTCACATATAACATATTTCACGTGCAACACACGTGTTTTTTGCTAGTAATTATAAAAGTATGAATGCTAGGAGATGATTTACATTTCTTAACTTTTTTTTAGAGACTAAAATATCCTTATGTGAATATTATAGGAAAAAGAGTGAGGTTAATTAAGAAAATAACTTAATGATAATAAATTAAAAATTAACTTAATCTAGACCTTATTAAAAGAAGAATTAATGTTGTTCAATGTATATACCACTCTAATAAATGTGTTATTTTGTTCATTGATTCATGGGTAGTATCTAATTTATTTTTATTGGATATTTATTTAGTATTTTTGTGAAAATGATAAATGTATTTTTTACATGGTAGTAAGTAATTTTCTAACTTAACACACATTTTTCCTACAATAAATAATTTATGTTTGTTTTAATTAGAAATATAAGTGAACTCTAAATGAATTATATGACATGTTTTAGATATTGGTGCGAATTCCATAATATAAGAAAATTAAAAATATTTAAAATTCAAAGAAGAAATATTGGATTGTTAGTCCACTTTTTTTCTAATTCATTGATTTTTAAATTCCATTAAAAAATTAGTTATCAAATGACGAATTTCATTTAATATAAGGTAGTAAAGATATATAAGAGCATAAAAAATAAATATTTAAACTTAAGATCTCATAATTATGAGAGTTCACAATTAACACATAATTTAAATAGAGAAGAAAATATATGAATAGAATTGTTTTTGGCTCCAAATGCCTCTTGCGAAAAGAAACAAATGGGAATTTCACTCTAAGAAGTGAATTATTTTGTTCATTTTATATATCATAGGTACTATGTATCTAATTTATTTTGATATTTTATGTAGTATTTTTGTAAAAATGATAAATATATTTTACATGGTAGTAAGTGAATGGAAAATGAATTATATGACATGTATAGATTTTGATGCGAATTCCATAACACAAAAGATTTAAAAATAAAATTTGATGAAGAAAAATATTGGATTGTTGGTCAACTTTATTATTTTATTTTCTATTTTTTAATTTATTAATTTTTCAATTTCTATTAAAAAAATTTAGTAAACAAATGACGAATTTTATTTAGTATGCGATAGTAGAGACAAAATCATAAAACAATAAATATTTAATTTATAAGATATTTTAAAATTATAAGAGTTCACAGGTAACACATAATTGAAGTAAAAAAGAAAGCATGAAGAGAAAGAATTTAGATCCATATGTCTATTGCAAAAATAAATAAATAAAAATTTCAGTTAGAATAAAAGAAGAATTATCGTTGTTCGTTATATATAGTACTCTAATAAGTGAGTTACTTTTTCCTTGTATATATTCATTAGTAATATGTATCTAAATTCTTTGTTGAGTGTTTTATAGTATTTTCGTAAAAATGATAAATATAACTTTACATTGTAGTAAGTATTTTTCTATATTTTATTACACATTTCAATGAATAAATAAATTGTATTTGTTTAATTAGTAACATTAGACTCTTAAATGAACCTTAAATGAGTTATATGACATGTTATGAATTTCTATGTTTATTCCACATTAATTCCATGACATAAGAAAACATAAACTTAAAATATGAAGGAAAAGATAGTGGGTTATGTTGTCATTCCGGGATATTTTTTTCTTTTTCTTAGTTTATTGATTTCAAGTGTCAGTTAAAATATTTAGTTAGAAAATGACTAATTTCATTTGGTACATAACCACAGTAGTAGAGATAAGAGTATTAATAATAAGTATTAGAAAAATGGTCCAAAACTATGAGAGTTCACTACAAACACAAAAATGAAAATGAATTATATGAAAAGAGAGAGATTTTCACATTGTATGCCTCTTCCAAAATGAACAGAGAGAAATTATATTTAGAATTTCTCTGTTCATTTTTTTTAGTTTAACCATAAGGGGTCAAAAAATTTACATTTTCATTTACATTTTGGTTGTAAATTGATACCCTCCACAAATATAAAGGAATAAGATAGTGGTCGAGAAAATGAAACAAAATCTAAAAATTCACAATAGTGCATAAGGATAAACTCTATGGTTTTGGCCAGTGCCCAATTATCTTTTCTTGTAGCAATGTTCATGATCCATGAAATGTTAGTATAATAAGAATAGATGGTAAATTACATGCACGAGCATTAAATTTGATTAGTGTACCTTTTTAACTGTTTTGCAATAATAAAAATTACATTTTCTACCACATATAGTAACACTTATTTGTCCTTTAGTCTTAAAGAAATTTAAATAACGAAAGATACCAAACAATTTAATTCATATAAACTATTTGTGAAATTATAGACCATTAAATATATTTTTTCGTTGTTGTTTTCTTCCTACCAAATTAAAAGCACCTATGCTACATAACCACATATATAAGAGAAATATACATACAAAAAAACCCTAAAACCCTTTTATATAGAGTATGAATAATTTATCATATTTTGCAGTTCTTAATTTTTTGAAAATTCAACATTAATCAATATTCAAACTACATGACAATAAGCAATTTGCTATCTTCCACCATAAGATTTTCTTAAACAAGTAATTCATAAATGCTTAATTTGTAACAGTAGACTCTTAACTTAGCTCTAAATGAAAGAATAAGTAGTAATAACTTTGAAGTTTATTCCACTTAAATTTCATAAATATTTTTCCTACAAATTTTAGTAGGCCAGGAACTCAAATTTTGTGTATTCCGTTATTTTCTCATGCATGAATAAATTTGAAATTGTAAACTTTTAAATGTTCACATTGGGGGATCAAGTAATGGATGACACCGACAAGGTCATTTTTCAATTTTTAAATTTAGCTTTTGAAATAACAATAGTAACATTATTACTCATTTGTAGAATTAATATATAAGATGTTTAGTAATTTCATAGTAACTTGTACAAGAACCAATGCTTTATTAATTGAGCATAACTGGACTAAGGAATTTAATCGATTTATGATATTTGCAGAAGTATAGAAGAATAGAAAAATTTGCTCACAAATTAGGACCAAATACCTCATGTAGATATAAGAAAAATACATACTAAAGAAAAAAGTAAATCCCATAATTCTAAAGTAGTATGCCATAATCCAAGTGATAGAACCAGAGTTCTACTGAATATTAAAGTAATGAGACAAAGAAAAAAAGAGTAGGGTAAGAGAGAAAAGGTAAATCTTACAAGGAGTCGATAATTTACTATTTCAACTACAAAATTAACTATAATACAATTAAATACCCTACATATTGGTATCCAACATAGGTTGTTTGCATAATTTGGATGAAGATCAATATTTGACAAATGTGTTAGAAATAGAAGTACAAGTAGTTGTTACACGGATAAACAAATTGAAAATATAATTGATAAACTAATTGTTTCTATTTTCATACTCTTGTCTTTTTATGACATATGACAAATAACTAAATTGCAAAAGGTTTAAAGCAAATATACTAGTTAAGAATTTATAGTTGTTGGTAATTTGACTAATTTATGTGATTTTTCGAATCAAATTAAATATAGATCATATATTATTAATTACTCCATCTTCAGTTAGTATAATTTGATAATGTGCATCAAGGTAATTGTCTTGTAATAGTAAGATTAATATAAAACCTAAGTATCTATGTTATTAAATATAAGTTAAAACAAAATAAAAATATTAACTAATAAAATTAAATTAAGAATGTAAATTAGAATAATGTCGCCATAGCATTTTATATTTTGTTATGGAATACTATAAAATAAAAAATTTCCATTAATAGAATAAATATATAAATAATAGTTTTTAACTTACTACTATCAAATTTATTTATTTGTGTATTTTTATAATTATCTTTATATTATAAACAAATTATACTAAAAATTACTCCCTCCATCTCAAAAAGGATGTCTACTATTCCACTTATATTTGTCCCCAAATAATTGTCCCTTACTATTTATGTATGTATTTATTGTCTAATATGACTATATTACCCTTCATTTTAATTAAGAAATATATAATTAATTCATTTTTACTATAAAATTGCAATCGTATTTAAAGAAAATAGTTTTATACATGGATAATAGACAATAGTCATAAATTAAATTAAAATCATGCATGTTTTGGAAGGTAATATTATTAGTTGTCTTTTGTTTTATGAAAAGGGTATTTAGAGAAACAATGGACTTTGATAAATACTAAGAAAAGTCAAAGGGGATATCCTTTTTGGAACAGAGGGAATACAATAAACATAATGATTCACAAGCAGCGCGCGTGCACTTAACTAGTTTCCTATAAGTGTCTTACTTCTTAGAAACTTCCTTTGTATTTTACAGTTCTCTAGTAAATCTATCAAGTCTTGGAATAATCTTGAAAAGTCGGATTATTTTAACAAGACTAAATTACCAAACGTCCGCCTCGCCTTAGTGCCAATGATGAAAAAATTTCTGAATGTTTTGAAATTACAAAAAAAAACCCTGTCAGAGCTAACAGGGCTTACCAATTTCCTCTCGGGATTTTTTCCAATCCAAATTTTGCCGATGACATCCAAAAAAATTAGTGATATCCCCATTTTGCGAATCGGTCAATTCTGGCCATATTTGATCAAATTTTGCATGACTAAAATACCCCATGGTATTAGTAATTATAATAACACAGGGGTGTTTATGTAATAAATCTGACGAAATTGAAATTATTCTCTTTTTCAGGTTCTTACTTTTACTTTTAATTTAGTTTCTTAATTTCTTTTTTTTATGTTAAATATATCTTATGGTAAATCATATCTTGTCTCCTAGTGTTAGTCGTGAAATGCTGAAAACCTTCTTGTGTTGAGAAAATAGGCAAGATCGCCCGTGTGTTTTTAAAAATCCTACACAAAAATCTCTCACCATTACAAACTAACGTAGAGTGTTGTAAACAAGCCAAAACTGAGCGTGTTAGGTTTTTGTGTGAAATATACTTGTAAAATGACTATCATATCCCTTCAGTTTAAATAAAAACTATGAATAATTATATTTGGGTAGGATATGGTATGTTTGGGTAGGATATGTGTGACCGTAACCGAACTACTCAATTTTTTTTCTTTTATCTTTTTTTCCCCGTTTCCCTCCCCTTCTGAACTCACTCACTTCCCCACCTCCGTTGTACCGCCCAACCATGCCGCCGCAGCACCGTCTGTTTGAACACAGCCGCGGCTATCCCCTGCTACAGCAAGCAGTCAACACCACTTCCTTCTCAGATCCACCAAGATACGTTTCATCCATGGCTGCCCCCACTACCTCCTCAAACCACCAACACACCACCTTTAGCCATGCCCCTCCGCCTGTACCACTTATCCTGCGATCTGCCACCATCCGATGCTCCTATGCCCTTGACCACTTCATCCATCACCCATCTTCGCCCCCAAAAAAACTTCCTCCCTCCACCGCCTTCGCACAACTCCAATCCGAATCCATAGCCCACCAACGCCACCACCACGTCATCTGTGTTGGAAAAATAACTTGTAATGTGGCATCCCTTATCCCACATAGGAAAAGTAAAGAAGTTTAGTGGACTTTATAAAGACATGTCCAATAACAAGTTTAAATGAACTTTATAAAGAGATGTCCAATATATATATATATATATATATATATATATAGGGTATGGATCAAATACATCCCTATACTTTAGGTAAGATATAAGACCTAATCTAGACCATTTAAACCATTTGATCCCAAGGTCCATATTTAAAGCCATTATTTCGGTTTTTATCTTTAATTTAATGATGATAGGGGCATTTTAGTCAATAGATCTAACAAACTCATGCAAATAACATGCATGATCAAAATCAAATCCCTTATTATATGCAATAATATATTCTTCTTCCCTTTTTAATTATTCCTTCCAATTTCAGCTAATTAATGAACTTTAATTATTTTTTAGTCAATTAATGATCAATAACAGATTTTTTATACGTTACCGTCGTCAGCTAATTAATGATCAATAACAGATTGTGTGTGGTATACACATTTTAGTCAATATACAGTAAATTAATCACCATTATATAGTATATTATATTACATTATACAATTCATATAATGAGGTTATACAGTGTGGAATTAAATGCAATCCACACAGTCAGTTGAATATTATATACAGTAGAATACCAGTTCTACTTATCAATTCTACCATAAGGAGGTTTCATCTTCAAGATTTCAAGTTATTGTATTAATAAGTTCTTTGACTGTTGATCATGAAAGGACTTCTCCAGCAGGAGTCATTACATGCAACAATATATATATACTTAGAACCAATGGTATATCTTAGATTTTGACCATTAGTGTTTCCCAAAATAAAACGAATCCAATCATATGATTCTTAAGCTATGTTTGTGAACCAGCAAGTTCAAATGGTACTACATGTCAATAGATGAAGCAGATAGCATATGATAGAAATGGTGAAGATGATGAAATTATATGCATTCTGCGTAGATGAAGCAAGAGTCATTATAACACATTATACAGTATGTTATAACACATTATACAGTGTATTGTAACACATTATACAGTGTGTGTTTATACATTGTTCAGTTACAATCTTATAAACCATTATACATTATCTTATAAGCTATTATACAGTATGTTATAACATAGTATACAGTATATTATAACACATTATACAGTGTGTGTTTATACATTGTTCAGGTACAATCTTATAAACTATTATACAGTATCTTATAAGCTATTATATAGTATGTTATAACACATTATACAGTATGTTATAACACATTATACAGTATATTATAACACATTATACAATGTGTTTATACATTGTACAATTACAATCTTATAATCCATTATACAGTATCTTATAACACATTATACAATATTTTATAACACATATACAGTGTATTTTTATACATCATACAGTTACAATATGATATAAAACATCCAAAACATCATCAAACTAATTTTGAGAAACCAACATACAATGGCTATGTCATCATCTGTGATACGTAAAATTACTTGCCATACAAGAAGCAGAAGTCATTTCTAATCCGAAGCATCGGTAAGCAAATTAGGCATTGATACACACACTAAACCACAGTTTTTCAAGCAGAAATCTCCATAGCTGATTCCACAACTGAATTAATGTAACAGAATACGCAGATTTCGTTCCTTTGCATAGAAAAAACTGATTTTCTTCGTAATTTCTCCAATTTATGGCAGAGTTAGAGAGAGTTTAGATGGAAGGAAGATATTTAGATAATCTAGAGAGAGAAAGAGGGGGTGTACACGTGTGGCACTTGGACATGTGGCACGTACACGTGTTTCTAAGAAAATAAATAACACTTTTATTTGTAATTTTCGGAATTAATTTTCGGAAAAAATAAATAATTATTTATTAATTTATTTTAAATTTTCGAATTTAATTTTTTTAATTAAATTTCGAAAAGTTGTGACAATTCCGAATTCTGAACCATTTAATATTCTTTGAAAAGCTGCAATTCAAACTTGAACTGTTCTAAGTTCAGAACATTGCAATGTTTAGAAGAAACATTGCAATGATTCAGAAAATTCCTGTATTGTCTATAAATACAAAATGCCAAGACAGAATTACTTACTTTTGAATTTTCTTCTTTATCTACATAATTTTATTAAGTTCTTGAGGGAAGTCTTCGAAATTGCTATTCGCAGACTTCAGGTGGTTTGTTGTATCTAGAAGTGAATTTTCATTTAACTCGTAGCAAATTCATAGTGGGAACAATTATCATTTTAAGGAAAGTGTGATCGCGCCTCAAAATTCACATAATATTCTATTTCAATTATTATTTTTATAACATCCCACACCAGCATACCACTCCTAAAACGTCAGCCCGCCGCCGACGCCTTCATCCGCCGTCACCTCGGTCTTCTTTTTCCCTTTCTTTTTTTTATGGATTGAATTACTGTTTTCTTATTTGTTTTTTTTCCTGGTTTTCTAGACTTTGTGTGATGTTTTTTCTGAATTTGTTTTTCTGTATTTCAAAATTTTGTTCTATATTTTTTGGATTGTATTGGTTTTTTTGGAATTTGTTTTTCTAATTTTTAGAATTTTTCCGATTTTTTTTTTATTTTCAGAATTTTATTTATTCTTTTTGGATTTTTTTATTTTTTGTGAATTTTTTCTTAATTTTAGATTTTTTTTTTTAATAATGTCTTTCCTAATTTTCTATGACTTCTTCGGATTTTTCTTATGTTTTTTCCGATTTCAATTGAATAAGATTTAGAGCTTTTTTTTTAAAAAAAAAAGTGCTACTTAATTACGCATTTTTGCTCTACTTCTTTATGTTTTTATTATATAAATGCAACCAACCCCTGTGTAACTCGTAAGTAGCAAAAAAAGGTCCTTGTGAAAAAAATTACAGACAGTGTACCTCCTTGGGTATTTCAAAAAGAGGCACTTCAGCCCCCACGCGCCTCACTTATGTTATTTTTGCCTTTATATGACAATTTTCCCCTAATTTATCAACCATTGGATCAAATATGTTAAAGATCAACGGTCAATATTAAATCTTATATATTTATTAATCTGAACAAATAATAACCATAGATCTTGATAGAAATAAGCGACTTATATTTAACATGTCATATTTTATATTTAAATATATATATATATATATATATATTATTAATTAAAATTTTATATATATTATCTTTAATATATATAATCTTTTATAACTAGATATACAAATATGCATATATATATATATATAATCCCTATATAAATGTGTGAATAACTCAATTGTTTGTTCCATTGTGAAAAAACTTTTATACCCACCCTTACTATTAATAAATAATTAATTAATAGTTAATAATTAAATTTATTAAGTAAAAGAATCCATTGAGGCGTAGGAAACCATTTAGTAGTATCTGAAATTGTTTTAATAGTTGGAAACTCTTTTAATTATTGATAAAAAAAATGAAATATGTTAGTAGTAGGACACTATTGAATATAAAAAAAACAAATAAAGTCCTACTTTCTCTAAAACCAATAAAATAAAATACACTTTTTTCCCACAGCCACCAACAAAGAAGAAGAAAATTTTTATACCCATAACCAATAATTCAACGTAAACAAAAAGTTGGTTAATAACTTTGATAATCTTAAATTTCATAAGTATTTGGTAATTAGCAGTAATTTGTTATAATGTATTATAATGTAGGATCATTACTTTGAGTAAGTTGATTTGAAGATTAAAAAAATAATTTAAAAAATTATTCCTTATTCTAACATTAAGAAAAAAAGTAATAAATGTGAGACACGGACGCATATTTTGGGATATAGATGAATCATTCTCTTTTATAGAAATATTTATTAATTTTTCATTGTTATAGGATATAACATGTTTGCACAGTAAAATTATCAACATAAATCTGAAAGTTTGTACGTACTTGAAGTTATTAGCATGATGACAAATATAAAAAAAACATATTTAAGAATAAAATCTTATAAGTACTTTTAGTGCGAAAATATAATATATATTTTTACTTAATTCAAAAGAACTCACAAAAACTAGTGTTTTTATGTAATATGATTGATATCAACACTCCCATATTCTTATAATGGCCCTCCTCTTACTTTTTAATTTGTTTAAATGTACAATAATGTCCCTTCATGTAAATTAGGAAAGATACATGGACTAATGATCTATATATGCATAAATATGCTAAAAAATAATATTAATATTATTTTATCAAAAGTTTAATTTTTTGAAATAGATTTAGTTGAACACACATGGTGGTGATATATGATTACAAAACACAAAAAGTATAGACTAAATACCACTAATAGTCCCTGAACTTTATCATTTGTCTCACTTTAGTCCCTCATTTCTCAAATGCACTCAAATAGTCTCTCAAGTATATTATTTGTCCCACTTTAGTCTAGGGGTGTAAGTTGAGCCGAGCCAGCTCGCGAGTCGGCTCGATTCGAGCTTTTCTCGAGCTCGAGCTCGAGCCTAATTATTTCTGTAAAAAGCTCGCGAGCTTCTTCATAATATTTATATATTTTTATTTCTATATTATAAATATTAATTATATATATTAAATATTAACTATTAAATTCAATTAGCAAAAAAACCCTATCTCTTTCTCTTTTAAAAGTGTAAGCAGCCAAACTCTCTCTCTTTCTCTTCTCGTAGCAAAAAAAACCCTCTCCGTCCGCCTCCATCTTTGTCCGCCTCCTTCTCCGTCCTTCTCCATCTTGTCGCAGCAAAAGACCTTCAGAATCATCATCATCTTCAACGATTAGATTATCGGAGGTTCGGGGCTTTTTGGGCAAGGGTCTATCTCTATTGTTGGTGTTGTTGGGTTCTTGTTTTCACCCAATTTAGGCCCTGAATTTTTAGCTTTTTTCGGTTTCGATCCTTTTGTACGCTGCATCATCAGTTCATCACCATATATGTGTGTATAGAAGTGTATCTATATGTTCTGTATCACTGTGTACAACATACATAAGCGTATACATATATGTACATCAGTTCATCACTTTTGTACGCTGTATCATCTGTCCTTTGTCGATTTGGTTAATTTGAAGTATGATTAAATATTTGGGTATTGATTCTGTGTTTGGGATTTAAAGTTATGTGATAATGTGAGCATTTTCTCATTACCCTTTTTAGGAATTAATCTAATTAGTAAATATTCATCTTAGTTTCTAATTATTGCATTAATGGTAGATGTAATTGAGTTTGTAATGCTGATTTTGTTTTTTTTAAATTAATTTGTTGGGTAAATGTACCAATTGTTGTAAATTGAGTTAGGCTCGCGAGCCAAGCTCGAGAGCTCGGGCTCGCGAGCTCGAGCCGAGCTCAATTTTTACTTGTCAAGCTCGAGCTCGAACCAATGTATATCGGCTCGAGCTCGAGCTCGAGCCTGGCAAAATAGCCAGGCTCGGCTCGAGCTCGGCTCATTTACACCCCTACTTTAGTCCTTCATCTCCCAAATGCACTCTAATAATTCTTCAACTCTTAGATTCATCCCATTAAAGTACTTGGAGGTTTTTTTTTTTTTTGTTTTACTTTTGTAAATAAAATTCCTCCAAAACTACCCACCTAGGGGTGTAAACGAGCTGAGCCTGGTGATTTTAGCAAACTCGAGCTTGAGCTCGAGCCTGTTTACCCGAGCTTGAGCTCAATCTCGATCTCGAGCTTTTCGAGCTTGGTTTCGAGAGCTCAAGCTCGAGCTCGTTGGTTCAAAAACCAGCTCGAGCTCGAGCCTGGCTCAGATTAATCCAATTTTATCTTTTTTTGGATAATTAGGCATTTTATCATTTATAATTATGTGTTATTTTAATTAATACAATCAAAGATAAAATGAAATTTAAAAAACCAAAATACATATAATTAAAAATAAAAAAAATAATATATTAAAAAATCGAAAAGCTCGCTAGTCAGTTCGTGAGCTTTTTTCAGAGGGGAATAGGCTTGAGCTCGACTAAAAGCTCGAGCTTGTGATGCTCGAGCTTGAGTCGAGCTCATTCGAGCCAAGCTAAGGTCGCAAGCCGGCTCGACTCAAGTTACACCCCTACCCACCAGCCATCTGCAACAATTAAAAATAACTAACAGGCCAGCAACGACGAGAGGAGATGAACAATAAGATTTGCAGATGGTGGAGAAGGAGAAAGAGGGCGATTTGGCAGATGGTAGAGGAGGCAGTGTATATGAGGTGACATCATTGGATTTTCAAAAGGTGGAGGTAGCAATGTTTGATCTTCAAAGGTAGGGAACGTCATTTAATTTTCAGAGGGTGGGGCGCGGGTGGGGGAGCGGCAAAGCAATTTGAGAATGGTGGCAGTGGTGGCAACATAGACGGGGGATGGAAGGTGGAGGGGATTGAGCTAGGAGGGTGGGATTAGGGAAAAGTGGGTTAAGGTTTGGGTTTTGGAAAAGAATGGGAAAAAAATTAAATCTAAAATAATTAGAAAAATATAAAGTAAAATGGATAAAAGTAGGGAGTTTTGGAAGAAAAATTCTTGCAAAAGTAAAAAAATGCCCTGTCCTAACATAGTGTAAATCATGTGCCTCAAGGTTTTGTCAGTTTTTAACGGATGATTGACTCAAGGGATTTTAATGAAATGAATCTGAGAGTTGAGAGACAGTTTGAGCACATATGAGTGACGAGGAACTAAAGTTTTTTTTTCTGTTTTTTTACTTTTGCCAAAAAGAAAAAAACTCCAAAACTACCAACTAACCATCGGCAACAAATAAAAGCTGATAACATGGCATCAACGGCGAGAGGAGATGAACAATGGAATTTGCAGATGGTGGAGAAGGAGGAAGATGGTGATTTGCGAGATGGTAGAGGAGGAGAAGTGGATGAGGCAACAACATTGGATTTGCAGAGAATGGGGCAACATCATTGAATTTTCAAAAGGTGGGGATAGCGGTGTTCGATTTTCCAAAGGTGGGGGAACATCATTTGATTTGCAGAGAGCAGGGGGTGGCGGCGCAATTTGAGAAGGGTGTCAGTGGTTGCAACACAGATGGTGGATGGAAGGTGGAGGAGATTGAGCTAGGAGAGTAGTATGAGAAAAAAAGTGGGTTAAGTCTAGGGTTTTGGGAAAGAATGAAAAAAAAATTAAATCTAAAATAATTAAAAAAATATAAAATAAAATAGATATAAGTAAGGAGTTTCCAGGTTCCATCAGTTTTTAACAGATAATTGACTCGATGGACTTTAATGAGATAAACCCGAGAGTTAATGGATATTTGAGTGCATTTGAGTGACGAGGGACTAAAGTGAGATAAATAATGGACTTGAGTGACTATTTGAGTGCATTTGAGAGATAATGGACTAAATGGTACAAGTGATTGAGGGACTATTGGTTGTATTTGAGGCCAAAAGTATAAGATAGGGACTACCAAATAATCAGTTTTTAGCCAGTTATTAATATGCCAATAAACTAGACATATTTAATTCAATTTAACTTTTCATCCACGTGCAAAGCACGTGATACTTTCTAGTATATATAAAAGTATATATCTGCAAATATATATTACCTACCACAACCATTGTTCTTCCTCCTTCGCCGCCATCTCCGCCGCACCTCCTGTGACATCCGGATTTTTCTTAACTAATGCAATGATTAGTAGTATAACCTATTGAAAATAGCTAGGTTTAATATGTATTAGCATTAGTACAAATATGCCAAGGGATTATATTGAACACGTGGATTGTCCTAATATCAATATATATCCATGTAGGGGCTGGATTTTAACTCCTATTGATATAGGGGTTATGAAATAAAATAGAACATGACAAGGGCTATGAGACAAATAGAAAAATTGCCACCAAGCCCTTATCACATCCTATATATATACACCTATCTAGCTTCTTAATTTTCCTCTCTACACTTCACTTCTTCTTGCTCCAAATAACAGAATTCTTCCCCATTATCTCCTCTTTTAAGCTCCCAAATCATTCAAGAGATTCATGGAAAGAGAGTGTGTAAACCACAACATAGAAACCATAATTGTCCAAGCAATTTCCGCAAGAAATCCTGCTCTGGCAAGGTTTGTATTTTCAAGTTTTGAGGGATCAAATGATGTCCAAATTGGAATATGTTTAGCTCAAAATCTCCCTGAGAGGACAAGGAAGAACACCATGTGTTCGGAATTTTCGTATCTGCTACATAAAGTTTCAGATTCGCCTAAAACCGTGACACAGTTTCAGGACCTGAAATCTGGCAGCACCATTAGAAATTTGTTCCCTTGGTGTTTTTTTTATCAACCAAATACTTAGGTAAGACACCCTCATCTCTGTTAAAATGTGTTTATTCTTGGTTTACTAGAATTATTGTGGAATTAAATCTTGAATTGATCAATTGGAGGCTCAATTGGGACATGCATGAGGTGAATTGGAAGGTAGGGCTGAGAATTTGGTTGTATGAGGAAAGGATTTGGATAAATTGTTATAGACCCATCACTATATTTGTATTGAAACATAGATAAGTGATTGCATGTCGAATATAACTTGTTTTTGAAAGTCATTTAGGACATGCATTGTTGTTTTGTCATGAAATGAAGTTGAACACCATTTCAGTTTCTACGTATCGGTTCTAGGTTGTACTTGAAAGTCCAAATGACCGAATTTTGGAGTCAAAATATTTTCCAATTAACTTGGATATGTTAGCAACATATTGGTAAAATTTCGTAAATTTTGGAGTCTTGTAGAATTTTTATTAAATTATTCAAAAGAGCTGCCAGAATTATATCATGTTCCGAAAAAGCAACTTGTTGAGCTTACAATTTCATATTTACAACTTTAATTATATTTTAAAGTTTTTTCTGTAGATATCTATACATGTTTTGTATGTTTCTGTAAACTTTTGAGATTTTTGGAGCTTTGATGAATTTTATAAAAATTGGCAAACCTGCTGCCAAGGAATTACTTATTTACAGATATGCTTTGTTATAAGCTGAAATTTTTGTATCTACAGATTTTATTTGGCTTTCAAATATTTTCAGATTCATTTTGAGTGTCTTGTGAGCATTTCCTATAAATTTTGGATTTTTCTGATGAATAGGGGATTTTATACAAAGTTTTCAAATGTATCCTGCCTGTGTAAAAACAGCTCCTGTTCGGCTGGGTTTTGGGGGATGAAACACCTACTTACAAATCTAGTTTACCTTTGAAACTTTTACCTGAACATTTTCAGTACATTTTGGGTGTTTCTGGAAAGTTTAAAAAGTAAAATCTTGTTCTATGAATTTTAATAAATTTTAAACCAAAACCGCGCAGATTTATTTTCTTAATCTTTGAATATAATGATGTTAAGCATAGTTTGGGAGAATAATATTTTGTGCATGATCATGTAGTTCATAGGACCGCATAGGCTTTTTCGAGTAGATTATTAAGATGAGTGTTAGAGAATAGGATTTCTAATATAATCCTTGGATTAACAGGTGGTGTTAGTAAACCGCTCGAGGACGACGCTGAATAACTTGGAAGTTAGTGTGAGTTGCCTCTCAAAATTATAGTTATATGTCTTTCAAAACTGGAAGGAATACGTATATATATATATATATATATATATATCTATGTACTTTCAACATGCTTTGAATACTTGACATGAAAATGAGTTTCAACACTTTCAAATTAAATTCAGGACTCATTCTACATTCACCAATTCTTGGCACCAACTATTACCTGCATGAATGTTTTCAAACACGTATCTTGCAAAAGTAATTTTTCAGGCATGTTTTGTGAAAATGAATTCGAGGAAAACATTTTTTTAAGGAAATTCTGAAAAACTATTTGTTTGATTAAATATTTCATCGTGAGCTAAAATGCTTCATTGCATCATTCGTGACATATGTGATTGCATACTTATTTCAGATGCAGAATTTATACAAGAATGATTTCGAAATAAACATCGGTTTTATGATTTTTGTGAAATTACTCCATCATTGGTCTTGTATCGTGATCATTTGTCATGATGATGTTCTTGTGACGTGTTGCATCTGACGTGGTTGTGTTGGGCCCAAGATCCGGCATGGATAGGGCAGGGTTCGGCCGGTCAAGCATGGGCTTGCGGTCTTAAACAGTTTCCGCTATTCACGTCCAGATCCATGCACCTAGGACGGAGTGCTCTCAGGGTGCATGGGTCATTTATCGTGTGGCATACTCCGGATATGACCAAATCAGGCATCGCGAGCCTGCGTGGGGAGTTATAAGGTGATGGCTTTTAAGCCGCGTGTTCAGGGGTGATAAGGAAGAAGCAGCGGGACCCAAAGTGTTGTGGGTAAATCATCGGACGCGATGGTATTGCTAACATAGCCCCCTACTGCTTAAGCGTGTCTTATACGTGTTATATAAACATGTGTTGTACATGTTACTTAAACATGTCTTGTACGTGATACTTGCATTGAACTACATGCTTTTTAAAATGCATGTTTTGAAACTTAAATATCATGCCACCAATTGTTCCAGCTTTATCATGAACGTAATTTTTTCCAAGCATGTTTTCAATGATATTGGACAAAACCTCATCGTGCATATACTAAAACCTTTGTCTCATACTAGTTATTGCTTAATTGTTACTAGGATCACAAATTGCTTTTCTTTTAGGATTTCAATGATCCTTTGAAAATCAACAAAAATTATTATTGATTTTCCCTCACTAATTTATCATTTGGGTCTAAAAACTATTTTAAGCAACTTGCACACAAGCACTGGCACTCACTAAGCCTTTGCTTACGTATTTTGTTTCATTCCTTCCTTCCAGCTATAGGTGAGTTGAGCAGTGAGGCTAGTTTGGAGGATAACAGGAATAGACATAGACGATCAAGAGGTAAAAACTGGTAGTTTTATTCAAGGATATTAAGTTACTTCGTGATGCGGTTGATAGTTTCAGGACTAGGACCCTAAGATACATTGATAAAAATTGGGTCCATGTTTTGAATTGGAACTACAACTACGATTGACTTATGTATTCAAGTTGGGTCTTTTATGACCAAATTTTGGGGCGTCACAGAGTGGTATCAGAGCTTGGGCTAGTGCCTGAGCTATACCGGGAAAGATCTTCGGACTGTGGAAAATTAATGGATTTGTAGGTTAAATGATGATGTTGAGGACTGACAAGTTGAGAAGGATATTAGTTTCTCTATGTTACGAAATTCATGGACGTTAATTCTTTGGACGAATTTGATACATGTTTTCGTGAAGTCGAGATGAGTTCCTTGAATTATATTGTTATTTTGGAGAAAGTTACTTTATTTAAGTGACTAGAAGATAATAGTATGTGTTAGATGGAAGATAATTCCGATTTTCTAGATTAATAATAGAGTAAGTTTACAGGAATCGAAATAACTCCGAAGTTTAGAATTGAGTATGAACTCTAGTAGCAAGTATTTCAGTATAGTGTCAATAGTTGTCGCAAATTATGCGATGAGTGCAGATAATCATTTCATCTAGTTGAACTCATGTAGTCCCTCAGCTTTAGATCATGCTCCCCGCTTTTTACCCTCAAGGATAAAATGTCATTTCCTTATTCAATAAAGAATAAGTACCTTGTCGCTCCTAGCCAGATGGGTTCTTGTCACGTAAAACAATCCATATTGTTCATTATCCTTTTGTTCACAAAGCTAAGATAGAATTAGAGGCCTATCTAGAAGAAGTTGTAGTAAGTCATAGCATTGAGGCGATGACAGTTTCTATTATGAGAAAGAGAAGTAAGATGACTTATGGAGGCGACCTTGCATGGTAAATAATGCTCCTTATCGAAGAATGGACGCGCAACGAGTCGTACAAGCCCACTTCAATGTTAACTCAGAAAAGGCTGACCTAGTGAATGAAGATTGCTTCATTTCGTCCTGCTATACCACTCAATCTTTCGTCTTGTAACGATCATGTGAAGTTAGAGGTAGATGTGTTAGGAACGAACTCAAAAAGGGTGATTCCCCTTGTTTCATAAACGAAAGGGGATTTCTTGTCGCTAACATAACTTTAACTTCCCCAACGCTTTATCATATCTCTTTTGAAACCAGCTCCTATCGACATGCTTCATTACTACGTTCGGGGATCTAGTAAATTTCATTATTAAAAAAATTATGTCCCTTTCATAATTGGGAAACTTTAGTATTCGGAAGTCCTTATCGTTCATAATTTAATTCTTGAGAATTTTTCTCCTTCGCATTATTTTACATCCACTCTTTGAAAACCTCTCAAGGTTATGTTCTATGATTCTGTTTTTGAGTCTCATTACTTGTTAAATCCTTAATCTTTAAAGGCGATTCACCCAATTCTGGAATCACTACTTGAATTAAAATTTTATTCTACACTATCTATTGGATCAGTTTTGTTTGCTGGAATTTGGTGTAGGGTGCAAAGTGCCAATGAAATTATAATTTCAGGGTGAAGACCGCCATTTTCGCAATCTCGGGGTGGAGACTGTCTAACTAACCCGTTCTCGGGATGTAACCTGCAAATTACTCATTTTTAGCCCAATATATATATATATATATATATATATAATGTGGTTTTTGGTTCGATTAAGCGAAAACTGAATCGAAATTTACGGTTTAGTTTCAATTTTCAGTTTGGTTCGGGAGGATAACCGAACCGTGCCCATCCCTACACCCAGCTCTCCTCCAACCTCCATTGTACCGCACACATCTCCCTCATCCCGCCACCACCGGCCGACGTCACCACCTCCAGCCGCCTCGATAATCCCGCCGTCTTCCCATCGCACCGCTGCCCATTCCCAAATCCCCCCCTCCCCCAGCCAGATCGCCGAGTGTCCTATCCGCATGCCCCTAAAAAATGATCTAGATCATCCCCCCCCCACCCCACCTAAAAAAAAAAAAACTCGCCGAGATCCCTGTTATTTCCGCCTCAACAGTGTGTCTTTAGTATGCGTGGGCGAGTGTGTGTGTGTGTTTTTATTTGTGTTCTGGCGTGTGTTGATATATGTATATAAATATAGGGATAGTTACACTGGACATACTTGAGGTATTGCGAAATTACAAAAAACATCCTCTAATTCAATAAATTACATCTAACATCCATTCCCTTTCTGCCGTCTAACATTGAGCACCTTCCGCTAGGTTTCCCCTTAAAGTTTTAGGTAAACTTTCAAAAATACCCTGACTTTTTCTGGACCAGAAGACCAAACTTTTCTCGGACAATTATACCTTTTTGTTGTTATTTGTAATATTTTATAAAAGTATAGGTGTTATATGTAATGTTGTTTATGTAAAGTATATAAATAATTATTTATAATTAAAAATTATTATCAACAAAATAAAAAAATTATAAATTATTAAAATTATAAAATAAAAATATTATGTTTAAAATGTCATTTTATTCTTTTAATTAAATTAATATATAATAGTTTATATAAATTAAAATTTTATATTTTAAATTAATTTATGAAATTTATAAATAAATTTAAAAATTGTATTTTAATTAACTAAATTTCTAAAATAAATTACTTATTAATATATTAATTTATAAATAAATAAAAAAAGTAAAGGAACACTCACAGTTACAGTACACACACACAACTATACACACACACACACAATTACATGCACGCACACACACACAATTAGACGTGCGCACACACACACAATTACACGCACATACACACACACACTCAAACACACACACACACAAACACACACAATTACACACAGTCACGCACAGGGACGGAGCCAGGGGGCTGAGGGTGCGCTCGCCCCCCCTCAATTTTGAAAAATTATTTTTTTTTACTTTACAAAAGTTTTGATATTTGAATTTCGCCCCCTCCTCAAAATTGAAAAATATCACGCTTTCTCCCTTTTCTTTGAGTTCGCCCCCCCAAAATCCAAAATTCTGGTTATAACGAAAGAGATATAAGAGTATAAAATATGTCAAAAGTTGTAATTGAACCTGGTTCCTTATTATATGTTTCCCAATAAATATAACGTACCGTACCGCGGG
Source organism: Buddleja alternifolia (assembly GCA_019426215.1). Taxonomy (NCBI): domain Eukaryota; kingdom Viridiplantae; phylum Streptophyta; class Magnoliopsida; order Lamiales; family Scrophulariaceae; genus Buddleja; species Buddleja alternifolia. The sequence continues at coordinate 44,416,416 of CM033391.1, read as the reverse complement.
GGGCAAGCCCCCCGCACCCCCCTTGAATCCTTTACATTCGACAAAAAAAAAGAGTACAGCTATATCACAACAATCTCGCCCCCCCTCAATAAAATTTCTGGCTCCATACCTGGTCACACACACATTTCTGATATTAGTTTGTGTGTGAATACATATACACACATACATATATAGTTTTTCTTTTAAGTGTATTTTTTTATTTTAAAATTGGTATTAGAAATAAATATAGAGAGATAAAGGGGCAATTTGGTAATTGAGCTTTTTTTTCATTTTTTAAAAAACAATATTCAGTAAGGGCATTTAGGTCTTTTATCACTTTCTATCCATTTTTACATCAATACATAAAAACCTTGGATGTTGGATGTAATTTATTAAACTAGGGGATATTTTTTGTAATTTCGCAATACCTCAGATATAAATATATATATATATTGTTATATATAGAAGAGAGATTGAGAGAGTAGGTAAAGATATATTTTTGGTTATTTTAAAGTTACGGGTATTTTTGTCCATAGATAAATAAAAAAAATTGATTATTTCTTCATCTTTTTTCTTTTGCCTTTTTCGGATGAGTAAAATTGTCTTTTTACACATTTTAATGACTTTATGGGTTGTCATACTCTAAATAGGGGATCTTGTTGTAATTTATCAAATGTTAAGAGGTTTTTTGGTAATTAGCACAAAAGCAAGGGGTGTGCATGATTAACCCTTTTAACAATTAGGAAGGACTAAATTTGTGTAGAGCAACGAAAAAATTAACATACAAACTGTATTTATGCCTTCTTAATTTACTTCTACATAGAGGGTGAATCAATGCTTTAGAGATGCCTGTTTAGGCAGCAACATCACAAGGTGTATGGACTTCATGGACTGCGGGCCCGGAAATGATTATCGTGAGTTTGAGAATGATCCGACATGGGCTCTTTGGAAGACCAATGAGAATGCAAGAGCTTGTTTCGGGAAAGATAGTTTTGACTTTGGAATTTATGAACATGCTGTCAATCTAACCACCGACAAAAGCGTATGGATTAGATATGTATATTCATTCTTTTGGGGTTTCCAGGTATTGTTTGTTATTTTTACAGAATTGAGTTTCTAACGGTATAAAAAAAAGGGAAATTGCAAATTAGTCCCATAGGATATATCTCCTTGAAATTTGGGGCTCAAACTCAATATTTATACATTTGCAAAATTAGTCCCATCGAATGCAATTTTTTACATTTTTAGGTCCAACCGGGTTAAAAAATGGATGGAAACAGTTAGTTTAGTCACATCTTTTGCATGTGGTCAGTACTAATTTAACAATCCATGCATTTCACGCGGGAAAGTCCGTCCGGTAAAATGCGAATGTGAACAAAATTGCAAAACATTACATCCTATGGGACTAAATTGGCAAGTTTGTAAAGAACGAGGCTAAAATTGCAACTGGCCCTGTCCTAAAAGATCAATATTGCAATTCCCCCTTAAAAGAAAAGAATAATTATGCGCTGTAATCTTGCTTTGGATTAAGTCTCGATTTGTATGTTTCTTGTGTAAACAGCTTCATATATCTAATTCAGTTTCGATTTTCTGAATTCTTGGGATTGTTTACTTAGCAAATTAGTACCATGGCTGGAAATCAAGTCCCGAGTTATTTCGTGTGGGAAGTTCTCTTCACCATATCCATCACAGGGCTCGGCCTCATTGGTTTCGCTCTTCTCATTGGAAATATGCAGAATTTTCAGGGGGCTCTTGGACGAAGGTAGCACTTCAGTCCCGATCTATACACGTGACTTCTTTTTGCATGGTTTTCACATGAGATTTGCTGGATTTACATTAAATTGTTTTTTGGAATTAATTTATGTGGTTTAATTATTATTATTATTATTTCTAAAATATCTATCTTCATTGACTTAGGTTATGTTTGGTTCTAGGATCTTGATAAGAAAAAGAAAATAGACAATGTTATTCTCTCTTTATATATATATATATATATGAAACAAATTAATTCATAGGTATCCACTTGGGTACGCGCCCAAGTGGATTTGCATATGATAATGTCATAAAGTAAAATCATCACCTCATTATGTCTGATCTAGCGGTTTAAAAACCCATTTGAGCACATACCCAAATGGATAGCATGCAATTAACCCATTCATAGAAAGCGTCGAAACGAGAACTAGTGTTTTAAATGAGGCCCACTCGTTACAAGGCAAAGAATTTAACCTTAAAAGACCAAGTACCATCAAAATATTATGGGCAACAGAATTCCTACTTCGTTCAATAAATTGGATCTTCCATTTATGAAAAATCCCGAGCATCTTAATTTCAGACGAGAGCATCTGACATTTTCAGGCATTCACATTCAACTCTGCATAAATATGGTGAACTGCATTGAGGCAATCACTCTCGAAAATAACTTCATCAACATTTGCTCAGTGCATCCATTTACATGCAAGAACCAATCGTAAGCGTACTAAATCTAGCTTTGAGTGATGGAAAGTTAATTTTATGTTCTTTTGTTGTCAGGACATTAGAAATATCTTTAAGACGACGTGACGTTGAGCAATGGATGAGACATCGTCGGCTTCCAGAAGAACTAAAAAGGTTCCATGTTCAGAGTTTTGATATTTTTATTATTGGGTTATTTGCATTCTACCCCTATGAAATACCTAAATCGCCAAAAAAAAAATGTGAAATACAAAGTGCAATATACCCCATGTCAATTAAAAGAGACAATTAGGCCTCACTCGTGCATTTTGCAAGTGGCTGTGATATTTTGACCTTCGTATAACATTTTTGTCCTTAATCTCTCGACCATTGGATCAAACATGTTAACGGTTGACGGTCAATATTAAATCTTACATATTTATTGATCTGAATAATAATAATCATAGATCTAGATATAAATTAATGTCCCATACTTAACATCTAATAATTTATATTTATACAATTATATATATAATATTATAAGTAATTATAAATTTATAATTTGTTTATATATATATATTCTTATTATATACATATACATGATATATATGTATAGATATATGTATATAACATGTCCTGATCCAAAAGATATGAAAAATAACAAAACCCAGAATGTCGGCGGTGAGGAGTGGTGGTGATTGTAGAGGGGTGTTCGAGACGTGGCGGTGACGTGGGGCTGGGCATCAGTAACAATGACGACTAGCGGTGCGATAGAGTGGTGGCTAAGAGGGCGACTAGCGGTGAGATGAAGTGGAGGCTAGAGGGGCGACTGGCGGTGAGACGAAGTGGTGACTAGAGGGGTGACTGGCATTGAGATGAAGTGGTGGTTAGAAGGGCGAGGAGCAACGTTTGGGCTAGATCTGAAGTAGGGGTGTGCAACGAGCCGAGCTTTTCTGTCGAGTCAAGCTCGAGCCCAGAAATTTAGCTAGGCTCGGCTCGTGAGCACCCCTAATATGAAGCGACTAGGGGTTTGTGGGGAGGGCGACGATGATGGATGGTGGTGGTGAGGGAAATGTATTAGAGTTACGACACATTTGGTACAAGGGAATGAGGCCACTTATTTAACCCCACTTCATGTTTGGTAGGACTGTGAAGAGTGGAATTGAGTAGTCCATGCATTACTAACTCCCACAAGAAGTAAGAATATTCAATCCTCATTCAACCACGAGGAATAGTTCCCACTTAAGAGGAATAATTGGAATCATAATTTAAAAAGAAAAGTCACTTCGCTTATGCTCAAACTTATGGATTACAACTAAATATAGTTTATATATCATTAATGTGTTTATTTTTTATATGTACTTAATTATATCTGATTTTCTATATATATTATAAATACACTCACATATAGTATAATATAATATAAGTATAAATATATTTATATTTGTCTATGTCGCACGGATATATACATTTATATATACAATATATATATATAGCTTATATAATTTTTATATATATATCATAAATATATATTGTATTTATAGTACATATTATACAGTTACATAGTAAAATATGTCTTTTCTCTATATATTATTTATTATATGTAAGTATGCCTCTATATTAAAAATAATGTATTTATATGGTATATATGTTTATATATATATATATATTATATTAGTTTTGATCCATATTTTTTATATTTAAATATATTTCTGTGTATTTTAATTGTGTGCGTAAATAAGGTTACTATAATAAATTAGAGTTTATTTCAATGTACGTAATTTTATTCAAGTGTGTCAAATAAATGACAAATTTGGTTCCAATCCATGTATGTAACAAAACCATGACATGTGACTATTCTAGGTGGAATCCCTTTCCACCTAGCTCAGTCATCTTACCAAATGTGCCGTTAGGGTTTTGGGAAGATGTTTGTGGAAGAAGATTAAAAATAAAAAGGAAAATGAAAAATTAAATTTAATATATATAATTCATTAAATAAAATAAAATAAGAAAACATAGTGGAATTATGTTTTGGAGATAAGGTGTATTTTGGCTCCAATTGGGATGCTATTTCATATTTTCCATTTTTCTTAGAAAAAGTAAGAAATTTTATTTTTAAGGGAGTAGAGATATATATGACAGACAAAGTGTGTTTGGATGCATTTTTTTCATAGAAAAAAGTGTAATGACGGTGTGCTATGATTTTCTTTGTAAGAAATTATTTTTTTTAGAAAATTGGTATGGATAAGTTTTTATTTTTTAAGAAAATTTAGATATATTTAAATTCAACTCATCGATTAAGGCATCCAAAAATATTCAAAGTGGATCTTATTTTGTATCGTGCATCTTTTCGAATTAAGATATGTGATTATTTTGATAGCTATGTTGAGATATTTATGTATAAAGTTCTTTTAGTTGTTGGCTGAGTTGTCTAATCATAAATAGTAAAAAATATGATTTTCCTAAGAAAAATCTGGGAGAAATACCATTTAAATCTATTTTCAAGGAAATTTGAGATTTTTCTAGAGAAATTGAGTGTAGAATTTCTTTAAGATATTTTTAGAAGATATCAAACAAATGTATTTTTGATGAAAAAAATCTCTAAAAAATCGAGAAATGGGAAATGACGTGCCATTCAATTGGGGCCTTTGATATTTATTTTGGTGAAAATAGGTAAAATATGTCTACGAACCGGTGTCTTCTTTTATTATTCAAGGGGGTATATTAACCTTTATTTTTTTCACATGGATTATATTACGATTTAAGTGTTTCATAGGGGATAAATTGCAATTAACCCTTTATTATTTCATTTTTCTTAAAGGATTGCTGCATTGTTTCTATACACACCTCTTTTGATGATTCCTTACAATTCAGGCAAGTCCGAGAGGCAGAACGCTTTAATTGGGCTGCAACTAGGGGGATCAAAGAAGAAGTGCTAATGGAGAATTTACCAGAAGACCTTCAAAGAGAAATTAGGCGTCATCTCTTTAAATTCGTCAAGAAAGTAAGGCAATGTTTGGTTATGTTTCCATACCATGTTTGATCCAAAATTCTCACCAAACCATGTTTGGTTCACAAAATATTTGGTCCAAAATACACTACCTTTTTTGTCCAAAAAAAATATAATAATTATTTTTCATCTTTCTATACCTACTTTGTCCCTAAACTTCATGATTTGACTGCTACAGTAACTTTTATTCCCTCTGGAAACAAAACCAAACACTATCTCACCAAAAAAACACACCCAAAAACCAACTCCCAAAATAAAACCAAACACAATCTCATCAAACACGCACGTGTCCCCATAAATTTCTCACTAATAATTCTCACTAAAATACCATCCCAAAACATAACCAAACATAGCCTAAGTTTTGTATGAAACAGAAGAAATTATTGAGCTTTAACAAGTGTTGCAGCTTTAAGAAATATATATTGTGTTTATCTAACAATTACAGGTAAGAATTTTTCAACTATTGGATGAACCTGTCATAGATGCAATATGTGAGAGGCTAAGAACAAAAACGTATATCAAAGGCAGTAAAATCTTGTTCCGAGGTGGTCTCGTTGATAAAATGGTATTTATAATCAGAGGAAAAATGGAGAGCATTGGAGAAGATCTGACTGTTGTTCCGTTGTCAGAAGGCGATGTTTGTGGAGAAGAACTACTTGCATGGTGTCTTCAACATTATTCGGTTAACAAAGGTACAAGTTCTTCCAATGCTCTGTTTTTAGTATTTTTCATATTTGTTGTACCTGAGCATTGTTAGGTAGTGCTGAAAAGTAAACTAAACTAGATAACTTCGTATCGATTGCTAAAAGCTCGTTTTAACTTGGTTTTTATAATATACAAACCAAGCATGAACATCGTTCTTCCCTACGATAAGATTTGAAACTCAGTTGGAGCCCAAGCTCGATTAGTCGAAATATAATGGAATATGGGTGAATCATGAAATTGCTCGAGCTCGCTTTGAGTTTGACTCAATTAAACCTTGGTTCGGTTGACAATCAAACCAAACTGAAACGCAATTCTTAAAACTGGATAAAATTCAAACAAGCTTGAATAATACGTTATTTGATTCGTCTCGATTTGTTTACAACCTTAATTGTACTCCTTGTGACCTCTAATAATGTAATGCAATTTGTTTCTTATTTTTCAAGTACCTTGTTCGACTTGTCCCCATTCTTTTACAGCCCTACAACTAGTTGTAGGACCCGAGTTTGCCATCTTTCTTGTGACCTCTAATAATGTAATGCAATTTATGTCTTATTTTTCAGATGGAAGAAAAATAAGGATTCCTGGACCTATATTGTTGAGCAACAGGCTGGTAAGGTGCTTAACAAATGTCGAAGCTTTTGTATTGCGAGCTGCAGATCTAGAAGAAGTCACCAGTCTTTTTGCAAGGTTCTTGAGAAGTCCACGTGTTCAAGGGGCCATTAGGTAATTTTTTATTTGTGATAAATATATGTGAAAATTGCAATTTTAGTCCGATATGATAGGGCCTATTGCAATTTTAGTCTCATTATTCCTAAAATTATAAAAATAGTCCCATAAAATTTTCTTCTTTTCTTTTTCTTGTTTTTGGTAATTTTAGCCATGATCGTTAAAAAATGCCTTTAGCAGTGTATGAAACTCATGTGAATTCAGTAGTGGTCACATATTAGCACGTGACTAAACTAGCGATTTCCACAAATGAGATCTTCTATTGCAATTCGTACTGCAAGGTAGTGGGTGAATGACATATATAGTTATTGAATATTATTTAAACATGTGTCATTCACACAATAACTTGCAATAGGAGATGCCACATGAGTTGCAACAGAAAATCTCATTTGCAGTTTCCGTCCATTTTGTAATGATTGAGTCTACAAATGTAAATAAATTACATCCTACAGGACTAATTTTACAAGTTTATAAACAATTGCAATATTATCAATCATATGGGACTAAGACTACAATTTTTCCGAAATATATTGTACCCAAGAGCGATGGATAGCAACTCCTTATATTAGTCGACATGTAAATTATTATTTTCTATGCAGGAATGAGTCACCTTATCGGCGAGGATTTACCGCTAGGCGATTTCAAGTTGCATGGAGATATAGGAAGAGACGAATAAGTTGAGCCGACTTTTCAAGCCCACCACATTAATCTTCGTCTAGAAGCTGATATAGATGTCCACCCGCGAATCTTCGTCTTTGTTTATGATCAGTTCAATAATTTCACTTTCTAATGAACTTTGAAATATTTTTGCATTAACTTTGAAACATTTCTCCCTATGAGGCACTTTTTAAGGTTAAACCTCATGCAAGGGTGTCCTATGTGCATGAAAGCAAGTGTGTGTTAGATTACATCTAGATTATATTTAGATTCTATATCTTTCTAGTTGTTAGCATAATATCTTTTGTTTATTTAGTCTTATCTTGTTACTTCTCTTATCCATTGTAATCTCTATTTAATTCATTGTATGCAAGACATTTGAATTTAGGGGAAATAATATTATAGCATGGTATCATACCTAAAATCCTAGGCCTCTTCCCACCGCCTACTCTGCTGCCTCCACGCCGCCGCCGCTCTCCTTCAGCCACCGCCGCCACTGCGTTAGGCCATCCTACCTCTCTCTCTTCCGCTGCCAAGTCGTTGTTCCCCACAACGTGCCATCTCTCACTCTCATATTCAACCCTTCCTCCTGTTTGTGTACTTCCTCACGGTAAAGTTCTTCTTCCTCACATTCTTATTCTAATTTCGTTTAACTTTTATTGTAAATTGTTATTGTGATTTTCTTTTCCTATCACCATGTCTGATGATGAATCAACCCACTCTATAGCCGATAAACCCCAAAACCGACCCCCCTCCATTCATCCTGCTCTCACCGCCGACAACATTCAAAATTCTTTCGGTTTTCGCCTCACTGATAATGATTCTAATTATAAAACTTGGCGAGGCATGTTTATGGATATGTGTAAAAGCTATTTTGTTTTTGATCATCTTACTGTTGTTTCTAAACCTGACAATAATTTCGACCTTTCTTGGTTCGCCTTAGATTCTACTGTCAAAAGATGGTTCTACTCCACCGTTGATTTAAAACTTCTTAAACATCTTGACCTCGAATATGCTACGGCTAGTGATTTATGGTTAACAATTGAAGATAATTTCCACAATAATAAACCTGCCCGGTCTCTCCAACTAAATGAACAATTTCAAAATTTTCAAAAAGGTTCACTTAGTATTTCACAATATTACCACGAAATGAAATCAATCGTTGACACTCTTGCGGATCTTGATTCTCCCGTTCTGATCAAACTTTTATTCTACAACTTCTCCAGGGATTGCCGGAATCATATCTCCCACTTGTTTCTGTACTCACCACAAAAACCCCGTTACCATCCTTTTCCGAAATTCGTAATTTACTCCTCATGCATGAAATTCGTGAAACTCGATTTCATGGTGTTCCCAATTCAACCAATTCCTCTACTGCTCTTTGGTCTCAATCCCAGCCTTCAAACCAAAATCGCAATAATAACTCACATAAAAGTTTTCGAAATAAAAATAAAAATGGTGGTCGAAATTCTTACTGAAATGGAGGCACACATTCTAGAAATTCAATGGGCGGACATTCTGGCCCCAACAATTATTCACTTAATTCCAGTGGCCCAAAACCTTTTGTAAAGTCAGGCGACCCACAACAAATTTCAGCCCCTACTTATGGGGTCTCTTTGCACTATGTTCAACAAACACCTCATGGCCCACGAGTACTTGGCCCATACATGCAGCCTCTCAACAACAATCAGCAATCAGCGCCCATTAGCAATCAGGCCCTACTGGCCCAGCAATCAACGCCCAACGTTTGGGATTCTCCAGCGCCCAGCCCAGCAGTCTCTCTTTCTCCTCATGCGGGCCTTCTACCAACACCAGGCCCATCTGCTCCCAGCTCATTTCAGCCCTCAACTTGGGCTTCTTCTCTTGGCCTTCCACACGGAAATCAACAGCAGCAGCCCACGAATATCTCCTCATTTTTTTCCTCCATGACCTTTCATCAACCCGATGAAAATTGGTACTTAGATACGAGAGCTAGTACTCATATGACACCTAATCTAAGTATTTTACACAATGTCTTACCTTGTGATAATTCTAAAACAATAATGGTTGATAATGGTGCAACTTTACCGGTTAGCTCTGTTGGTAATTATTTTTTTAATTCTTCTCCCCGTTCCCTTATTCTTAAAAATGTGTTAGTTTCTCCTCCATTAGTAAAAAATCTTATTTTCGTCCGTCAATTCACTACTGATAATCAATGTTCAATTGAATTTGATCCTTGTGGTTTCTCTGTAAAGGATCTTAGCTCGGGGGACATTCTTCTTCGAAGCAATAGCTCCGGTGATCTTTATCTTGTCTCAACCTCCACCGTTCCCTCTTCGTGTCTCTCCGACTTGGCCTCATCTTCCACCTTATGGCATCGTCGTCTTGGGCACCCTGGCTCCTCTATTTTTCGTTTTCTTAGTTCTCGCAAATTTATATCTTGTAATAAAATCGATGCAAGTACTTTATGTCAAGCTTGTCAGCTTGGGAAACAAAAACGTCTTTCCTTTTTTCGTTCTTTTTCTAGGAGTACTGCTTTATTTCAAATAATCCACTCTAATTTGTGGACTTCTCCCGTCCCTAGTATGGGAGGCTTTCGTTATTATTTATTATTTTTAGATGATTATTCTCACTTTATTTGAGTTTTTCCTTTACTTGCTAAATCTGATGTATTTAAAGTTTTTTTGAACTTTCGTGCTTACATTAATAACCAATTTAAAAGCGAAATTCAATCTTTTCAATGTGATCACGTGGGCGAATTTGATAACAAAAATTTTCACAACTTTTTCGCCCAACATGGCATTGTTTTTCGTTTTTCTTGCCCCCACACATCTCAACAAAATGGAAAAGCCGAGCGCACTATTCAATCAATCAATCATTAACACTATATGCACTCTCCTTTTTCAAGCTTCTCTTCCTCCTTCTTTTTGGGCCGAAGCTCTCACCATGGCAGTCCACTTACTCAACATTCTCCCTACCACCACCCTTTCCTACCTTACTCCTTTTGAGTTACTATTCAAACAATCTCCAACTTATCATCATCTTCGCACTTTTGGGTGTCTCTACTATCCTAATATCTCTGCCACTGTCCCACATAAACTTGCCCCTCGGTCCACTCCGTGTCTCTTTCTAGGATATCCCTCTAACCATTGCGGCTACTGCTGTCTTGATCTTCGTACAAATAAAGTTATTCTCTCCCGTCATGTTCGGTTCGATGAGGCGGTCTTCCCTTACCCATCTATCTCCTATGCACCCACTCCGCCATCCTATGAATTTCTCAGTTGTACTGACGAAGATCAATCACCGATTATACATCACTCAGTTCTCCATCCCGTTCCCACACCTCCCTCACCCACTTCTTCGGTATCCTCGTCCCCTCCTCTGGCCTCCTCCTCTCCTCCTCCCGGATTTTCTCCTCTTCCTCTTCAACATCCCCCTCCCGCTTCCCACCCTATGGTCACTCAGTCGCGCTCCGGCATTACCAAACCCCGTCAAATTCTTAATCTCTCCGCTTCCACTGACATCTCTCCTCTTTCTCGTTCCTACACTCAGGCTCTTCGTGATCCACATTGAACGGACGCCATGTAGGCTGAGCTATCTACTCTTCACTCAAATTGCACTTGGGACCTCGTTCCCTGTCCTCCCGATGTTATCATTGTTGGCTCTAAGTGGATTCTTCGTCACAAATTTAGGTCTGATGGGACTCTCGAGCGTTACAAAGCTCGTCTAGTTGCTCAGGGTTTCACCCAACAGCCTGGTATTGACTATGACGATACCTTTAGTCCGGTTGTCAAACCTGCCACCATTAGTGCCGTCTTAAGTCTGTCTCTTTCCCGTTCTTGGCCTATTCACCAACTTGATGTCAAAAATGCCTTCCTTCATGGCCATCTTTCGGAAACGCTCTACATGAAGCAGCCTCTGGGTTTTTCTGACCGTGACCGCCCATCTCATGTCTGTCTCCTCAAAAAGGCTCTCTACGGTCTCAAGCAAGCTCCTCAAGCTTGGCATCACCGCTTCGCATCCTATCTTACCTCCATCGGTTTTATAAGCAACAAAGCTGATGCTTCTCTCTTCATTCTCCATCACGAGTCCCACACCGCCTTTCTCCTTTTATATGTCGATGACATTATTCTTACCGCTTTCTCCGCTTCTCTTCTCTCTCAGCTTACATCTCGTCTCTCCACTAAGTTTGCTATGACTGATCTGGGTCCCCTTCACTATTTCCTAGGCATCTCACTCACTCGCAGTTCTTCCGGTCTCTTTCTGTCTCAAGAAAAAATTGCACGTGAAATTCTTGAACGTGCCAACATAACCTCTTGTAATCCCGTCTCTACTCCAGTTGACACTAGCTCTAAACTCTCATCTTATTCTACTTCTCCTTATTCTGACCCGTCGCTTTATCGTAGCCTTGCTGGTGCTCTTCAGTACCTCACATTCACTCGTCCAGACATAGCTTATGTTGTTCAACAAGTTTTCCTTTTCATTCATGATCCTCGTGAACACCATATGCTTGCTCTCAAACGTATTCTTCGCTACCTCCAGGGCTCCATCTCTCAAAGTCTTCATCTTCGTCCTTCCTCCACTGTTCATCTTGTTGCCTACACTGATGTAGATTGGGCCGGTTGTCCCGATACGCGTCGCTCCACTTCCAATTTTTGTGTCTTCCTAGGCAAAAATCTTGTCTCTTGGTCCTCTAAACGACAACCGGTAGTTTCACGCTCTAGTGCGGAAGCCGAATATCGTGGTATCGCCAACGCAGTTGCCGAGTCCTCTTGGCTCCGCAACCTTCTATTAGAACTTCAATGTCCTCCTCTTAAGTCCACGATTGTGTATTGTGATAACATTAGCTCTGTTAACATGTCCACAAATCCAGTACAGCACCAACGCACCAAACATGTTGAGTTAGATTTACAGTTTGTAAGAGAACGTGTTGCCTTGGGTGAGGTTCATGTGTTACATGTTCCCTCATCTCACCAATTTTCAGATGTTTTCACTAAAGGGTTACCATCGAGCTTATTTCAGGAATTCCGATCCAGTCTCAACATTCAAAACCTCCTCCTGTTGCGACTGCGGGGGCGTGTTAGATTATATTTAGATTACATCTAGATTATATTTAGATTCTATATCTTTCTAGTTGTTAGCATAATATGTTTTATTTATTTAGTCTTATCTTGTTACTTCTCTTATCCATTGTAATATCTATTTAATTCATTGTATGCAAGACATTTGAATTTATGGGGAATAATATTATAGCATGTACCACATCAAACAAACAGGTTGTTGAAGGTTATGGATTATTTAAAATCTTGAGCTCCCTCGAACATGATACTCTTGCCGATCTCCTGGTAGTCACTAGACAAGGTGAAGTTTTTCCCATCTTCAAGGCCAGCTTTGTACCCACCCCTTTTTAGCAACGGCAATATCATATTGCATCGTGGAAAGGGCCTTCTAGAGCAAGGCACCTCACCCCTTCAACTTGTCGGTGTTAAGCTTATGTATGGTGATCTCTTGAGCATCTGTGTCTTTTTCTTCCCCAAGAACTAGTGGGCTTCAGCAATCCTGCTTCGATCCTCATTAAGCTCACTTCAACCCGCACCTTGTACTACGTGAGCTCACTACCCACCATAATCTTCTCATGCTTTCAGTATTTCATACTGAGAGTGAGGTACAGGATAGGGGTGACCACCCAGCCGAGCAGGCTCGAAAAAAGCTCGACTCGAGCTCGAGAAGATTTGAACTCAAGCCGAGCCTAATGAGCCAAGCTTTTCTCTCGAGCCCGATTATGCCTGTTCGAAGGCTCGCGAGCCGGCTAGCGAGCCTGAATAAAAAAACAATATTTTTTAATTATTTTTAATATATATAATATAATATTTTATTTATTTTTTAATATATACAGACATATAATATAATATCTTATAATATTATATTTGTATTAGTTATTAAATATTAAATATTTATGATGATTATATTTAATTATATATATTAATACAAAATTAATAATATAATATATATTAATTAAAAAATATTTAAAAAAAATTTGAGCTCGAGTCCAAGCTCGGCTTGGCTCGACCTAAGCTCAAGTTTGAACGAGCTCGAGCTTGAGCTCGGAATTCTTGGCTCGAGCTCAAGTCCAGAATTTTGGCCAGACTCTGCTCGTGGGCACCCCTAAATTGCAGGATATGCTGTTAGACTTAACGAGAAGTTAACTAAAACCATAATTAATAAAATTGACTGAAAACCTAAATTGAAGTAAATAAAATTTGAAGCTTATCTTGGCCATAGAAAGGAAACCAAGTCCTTAACTTGAGTATCCAAATGGGAATGGCCTGTGATAGCAGCCTTGTCTCTGGGAAGGATGATGTTGGCCCCACCTAAGACCCTCGCTATTCAAAACCTCGATTGGCTCCACCTGGAAAAGGAACGCCATACACTACTATAAAAATACACTATTACAGCGTATCTATAACAGCGATTTTGCAAAACCGCTGTGATAGGGCTATTCGGTTCGGACAACCGCTGTCATAGTGTCGTGATATGATAGCAGTTCGCCCCGAACCGCTGTCATAGTGCCGGGATATGACAGCGTGACACGAAAAATCCTTACGTGTATTAAACAGCAAGTGGACTGGTCGTGTGTAGTAATAAAGTGGACAATAAAGTCGAGGTTGTCGAACCTCAAGGACTTGTATTTTAGTTTATGATTTTAAAGCAATTGAAGAACTTAAACTAAAACAAGAATTAACTAAAATATTATGGAAGTAAGATATAAGAAACAAGATGTCGAAATCAAGATAGCTATGGAAGAGAGCAACTAAGACACATGTGTTGGCATAAATTAATCAATTTTCATTATAAACATGTTCTCATATTATTAGACTAATGTTGCTTTGGTGGAAAAAACCTTAAATAATTACTACCCGATATCTCGGCTGTAATAATCCTATGATTAATTGATGGTTCTCTAGATATGTCTATCCGAGAATCTAACCAACAATCATGCATTCAAGTTCTAGAATTTCCCCGGATTAATCCGGCTAACTGCACCCGGGAATCTCTACCTATCTCTAGGGGCAATTCCCTATTTTTTACGGATTATGTGATGATCCTCTTTGCGCCTTAAATTACCTTCTCTCGAACGAATAATTTAAGCAATAAATCATGCATATGGTAGCTAAGCATATGATGCATTCAAACAAGATCAAGACACAAAGCAACAATAGAATTAATATGAAAAATACAATTTATAACTCAATTATCATAATTTAACCTCAACATGGCCTTAGTTCGAAGAATCTATTTCATCATAAAAGATAAAAGATAGGAACTTAAATTAAGATTCATATTCATAGACAAAAATAAATCTAAATCTAAGAAACTCCCTCGTATTTTTGATGGTTGAACTTCGATCTTCATCTCTTCCATGCTTCTTGATTTCTTCACCTTCAGAGGTTCTTGATAATCTTCATAACTAATCTAAGGATGATGAAGATGATGATAGGATGTGTTTAGGCTCCCCCAATGGGGAATGTGTTTTCAAGTGTGTTTTTAGGATGACATTCAATCCTCCTTTTATAGCAAAAAAAATTCACCAACCAAGAACATGTGTTTCCATTCTCTTTTCTTTCCACCTACCATTCTCTTGCTTTCCATCTACCAAGAATGTGAACTGCCATTCTCTTGTTTTCCACCTACCATTCTCTTACTTTCTTCCTACCAATAATGTGAACTACCATTCTCTTGTTTTCCACCTACTAAGAATGGGAGCTGCCACTTTCGTGTTTTCCAGCGCAGGGATAGTGTTTTATTCATAAACATCTCCACAGACCTCCGAATTGGATGATTCAAGTCCCCATGTAAAGATAAGACATAGCTCTAAAACTTTGTAGAAGGACACTTCATCAAATTCGGTCTCTAAATTTATCCAAATGGCGTTCCAACGTGGAGATTGTTTCTGATTTGGCGCCCAGGTGTGCGGAAATGGTACTAAAACATGATCTTGGCTAACTCCAACTTATTTCTTGCTTGTTTGGTCGTGGAGGTGTGAAACATCTTGGCCTAAACTTGTTTTATACGTCATTTTCAGCCCGTTTTCGATTGTATCCATTTAAGGTCTGAAATCACTTAATGCACGAATTAAATGCACATGTGGAAAGAATCAAGCGATAAATGAACCTAAAACATAAACGGAAAGGGGCTTAAAAACACGTAAAAACGACTCCTATCAACTCCCCCAAACTTATCAATTGCTCGACCTCGAGCAATAAAAGGTCTAGGGTACGAAAATATCATCAACCAAAAGGAGAAAACAAAAACAACTAACGAACTCACTTTCGTGGAGTAAACGATTGCACTTAGCATGTGCAACAAGCCTTTAAACCTTTGAGTTACCTCAAAGGACGAGTTATAGTCTCGTGAGGGTTTGCAGACGATATACCCACAAAATCTAACAAACTTTCAATCCCAACCAAATGAATACATCTCAACATAATTAACAAGAATAAATGGCACAAAATCATCCTTTTACTGCTCACAAATATATATACATATCAACTACTTTTGCTTATGTGACACCAATACTGGAAAGACTCCATAGGGTGTAGTGAAAATAAATCTAAGGTATTATAGTCGAGAGGCATCCTTACCAAATTTTGGACATTAATCCCATATCTATCAACTTTATGATCAAACACAAAGCATAAGAATCATAGAAAATTTCATAGCCATTTAAATTTCATTATCTCAAACATTCAAACTTTCAATTCATATGAAACTTTCCAATTAACTTCATTAAGGCTAGATCATGTGCCATGTTTTATTCCATTAGGCTTTCTATGGCACCCATGTAACAAGCTTTAGATCAATGACTCCCAAACTAGATAGTTTTGGGCATTAAGTGTAAAGACACTCCTAAGATTTAATCACTCGAGTGTCAAAGGCCACGAAATAAAACTAGATCTTTTAAACAATTCGCTTCTTTTTGGCTTGAGCTTAGCTCAAATTAGCATAATAGTACAGTATATAGGCATGAAACTTTTCACCTCCAGTACATATTAGCCTGACCACTTGTGGCCATACCAAACTTCAACCTTTTTAATTCATTGTTTAGCATAAAAAAATTACTACTCAACTTATAACCTTATGAAAAATCTAAGTTAATTTTTTCGGGAAAAACTCCTTAAGTGTCTCAAGATGGTTATCCTCTCAACTCCTCTACCCTCGATTTATTGTACAATGTGAATCATCTAAGAAATCAATCCTAGTCTAGGGTCTCCATGAGCAATTTCAAAGATATATATGTTCATTTAAATTCAAATTATTTCAAAAAATCATGCCATTTTTTAAAGTTAATCAATTTAAATGCATCAATTGGAAGGACTAAAAAAAAAAAAACCATGCTTGATTTTCTCAACATAAACACATATAAACATGATAGCATACAAATTCCCCCAAACTTGAGCTAAACGAGGTACACATGACATGACAAAAATAGCAAACACATGGTGATCAATCATATGAATGTATTAAAACCACAAAGTACTACCCACATATACCCCCAAACTTAAACTCAACATTGTCCCCAATGTTGTCTCACATAAACGCATGCAAAAGGTATAAGAGTACTTACAATCAAGGATTGTTGAAAAACAATTCTTCATCACAAATATGTTCCAAATCAAACCCATCTCATCAAAATAGGCCTATCAAAACAACGGGAAATTGCTACTAACATGTTCAACATACTTATCAAACAAACCATTAAGCATATTAAAACACATGCCAAAAGTGCATGCTTAGACAAAATAAATAAAACGAAAAGCAAAAACAAAAAAAAGAAAGCAAAAAAAATAAAAGAAAACTCACAAAGCTTGGGTTGCCTCCCAAGAAGCGCTCTTTTAAAGTCACTAACTTGACTTTATGTAAGAGATTGGCTCAAGGTGGTTTATGTGTGAATGCCTTATTCGTTCTCCAATCCACTATTGGGTATCGCTTCAATCTTTTGCCCTTTGTAGTGAAGATTGACCAATTATTTGTGCTACATATCCTAGGGTTAGACCAAGCAATCATCCACTCACGAGTTTTTTTATAGTCCCTCAATACCTCTATTACCTTTTCTTCCTCATGCTCCGGATGGTGATGCAGATTTTTCTCCAAGCTAGAGATAATGTCTTGTTTTTCTTCACCAATCACCTTGACATATTTCAGCTCCATCATGTATGGATGTTGAAGATTATTGGCTCGTTTTTCATGAAAGTGCTCAACACTAAAAGGATCAAAAACATCAATGTGTAAAGACAAATCAAAATCAATTAGATGCTCAAAAACCTCATAGTTATCGAAATTAACCATGTCATCTCCTACATTCAATAACAACTTACCATCGTCGGAATCAAATACCGATTTACCTGTAGCTAGGGAAGAAAGTAAAGAAATGTCAACACCCTCAGAAAGGATAGGAGTCGAATGCTCATCGTTGGAGGAATCTGCTTTCGAATTTTCCAACTTCATTTCATTCAACATCACGGTGTTGAATTCCTCATTTTGATCTATCTCGGTGGTACCAAGCAATGCCCATGGTACTTTCTCAGATATGTCGCTCGTTAGTTGCTTGAGTTGATGATTCATCTCCTTCATTTCCCGCCGTGCGTCCTTCATCATAAAGTGGAGCTCTCCAATGGTATTATCAAGTTGTTCCTCCGGAGTAGGAATTCTTTCTTGGTAATGTTGTGGAAAGAACCCTTGTGCATAACACGCTTCAATGACGTTTTGCAGCCATAATTGATTCTCCAGTAGTGTCATATCAGGAAAATTGCTATCCTTTGCGAATTGAATGACGCTTTGCAGCCATAATTGATTCTCCGGAAGGGTCATATCTGGAAAATTTCTAGCCATTGCGAGCTAAGAGTGTAAGAAAAAAATAAAAATAATAATAAAAAAAAATTTAATAAAAATAAAATAAATACTTAAAACTTGCAATAAAATCCAAAACTAAAATTAAACAAGTCCCCGGAAACGGCGCCAAAAACTTGACACGAAAAATTCTTACGTGTATTAAACAGCAAGTGGACTGGTCGTGTGTAGTAATAAAGTGGACAATAAAGTCGAGGTTGTCGAACCTCAAGGACTTGTATTTTAGTTTATGATTTTAAAGCAATTGAAGAACTTAAACTAAAACAAGAATTAACTAAAATATTATGGAAGTAAGATATAAGAAACAAGATGTCGAAATCAAGATAGCTATGGAAGAGAGTAACTAAGACACATGTGTGGGCATAAATTAATCAATTTTCATTATAAACATGTTCTCATATTATTAGACTAATGTTGCTTTGGTGGAAAAAACCTTAAATAATTACTACCCGATGTCTCGGCTGTAATAATCCTATGATTAATTGATAGTTCTCTAGATATGTCTATCCGAGAATCTAACCAACACTCATGCATTCAAGTTCTAGAATTTCCCCGGATTAATCCGGCTAACTGCACCCGGGAATCTCTACCTATCTCTAGGGGCAATTCCCTATTTTTTACGGATTATGTGATGATCCTCTTTGCACCTTAAATTACCTTCTCTCGAACGAATAATTTAAGCAATAAATCATGCATATGGTAGCTAAGCATATGATGCATTCAAACAAGATCAAGACACAAAGCAACAATAGAATTAATATGAAAAACACAATTTATAACTCAATTATCATAATTTAGCCTCAACATGGCCTTAGTTCGAAGAATCTATTTCATCATAAAAGATAAAAGATAGGAACTTAAATTAAGATTCATATTCATAGACAAAAATAAATCTAAATCTAAGAAACTCCCTCGTATTTTTGATGGTTGAACTTCGATCTTCATCTCTTCCATGCTCCTTGATTTCTTCACCTTCAGAGGTTCTTGATAATCTTCATAACTAATCTAAGGATGATGAAGATGATGATAGGATGTGTTTAGGCTCCCCCAATGGGGAATGTGTTTTCAAGTGTGTTTTTAGGATGACATCCAATCCTCATTTTATAGCAAAAAAAATTCACCAACCAAGAACATGTGCTTCCACTCTCTTTTCTTTCCACCTACCATTCTCTTGTTTTCCATCTACCAAGAATGTGAACTACCATTCTCTTGTTTTCCACCTACCATTCTCTTACTTTCCTCCTACCAAGAATGTGAACTACCATTCTCTTGTTTTCCACCTACTAAGAATGGGAGCTGCCACTTTCGTGTTTTCTAGCGAAGGGATAGTGTTTTTTTCATAAACATCTCCACAGACCTCCGAATTGGATGATTCAAGTCCCCATGTAAAGATAAGACATAGCTCTAAAACTTTGTAGAAGGGCACTTCATCAAATTCGGTCTCTAAATTTATCCAAATGGCGTTCCAACGTGGAGATTGTTTCTGATTTGGCGCCCAGGTGTGCGGAAATGGTACTAAAACATGATCTTGGCTAACTCCAACTTATTTCTTGCTTGTTTGGTCGTGGAGGTGTAAAACATCTTGGCCTAAACTTGTTTTATACGTCATTTTTCAGCCCGTTTTTTTATTGTATCCATTTAAGGTCTGAAATCACTTAATGCACGAATTAAATACACATGTGGAAAGAATCAAGCAATAAATGAACCTAAAACATAAACGGAAAGGGGCTTAAAAACACGTAAAAACGACTCCTATCACAGCGGTTCGCCACGAACCACTGTCATAAATTTTTCAGAAAATAATAAATAAAAAAAAAGACAGCGGCTCGACCTCGAACCGCTGTCATAGTTCTGGACTATGACAGCGGTTCGCCCTGAACCGCTGTCATAGTGCCGGGCTATGACAGCGGTTCAACTGAACCGCTGTTCAAAAAAAAAAATTAAAAAAATCTTGTGACAGCGGTTGGGTTTTTAGCTAGGTAACCCGGTCGCCCCCTAATTCTCTCACTCTCAAAACTTAAAACCCATTTCAGCAGCCTCTCTTTCACTACTCTCGGTCTCTCTCTCTCTCGATCCCCCCCCCCAAAAGCTCGGCACCACCGCCGCCACCACCACCACCACGACCGTAAGCCTCTTCTCTTTCTCTCCCTATATATATGTATATTTGTATATGTGTGGGTGTATGTATATTTGTGTATGTGTGGGTGTATTTATATTTTTGTATATGTGGGTGTATGTATATTTGTGTATGTGTGGATGGGTGTATGTATATTTGTGTATATGTGGTTGTATGTATATTTGTGTATGTATATATGTGGATGGGTGTATGTATATTTGTGTATATGTTAATGGGTGTATGTATATTCGTGTATGTGTGGATGGGTGTATGTATATCTGTGTATGTGTGGGTGTATGTACATTTGTGTATTTACGAAAATATTTCTCGGTTGAAATTTTTCGGTGTCGGAATGACACGAAATTCGCACGGTCATAGGAAAACGGTGTTCTAAACAAGACGCATGTTATGCATTGCGGTCTTATGATTTTAGCCATCTGAGATCGTTTAAGGTCTCAAATTTATGTTTTATTACGAAAATACCCTCTCTTTTTTTGCTATGACCGTGCGAATTTATGTTTTATTCCAAATTTAAAATAAAAATAAAAAATAGAACCCTATGACAGTGGTTCCTTCCGGAACCGCTGTCATAGGGTTCACCTTACTACAGCGGTTTCTATGGAACCACTGTCATAGTGTGACCTATTACAGCGGTTTTTAACCGCTGTAATAGGTCCAAACCATATAACAGCGATACCTATCCTAAAAAACCAGCTGTAATAGGTCATTTCTGTAGTAGTGATATGAGGCGCAGAGAACGAAGGGTTGACTGGTTCGACCATCTCCGGAGGTTGAGTGCAATGGGGAAGAGGAACATGTTGTGATCCCTGTGCTCGACACGCTTCTATATTGATTTTGAAACTCTCGCATTGCGTCCAAGCATTGCTGCAATCATAAGAATCGAAACACGGTGGAACGTAGAAAATACCAAATTGTTACAGATATAGAAAATGGGGATCACTACCGCACATTATGCAGCAGGACTTAGATGGTACCAAATTAGTACTGGTTTGTCTAACAAATTCTGGAAGTCATAGTGGTATTTGAAATAGGTTCTAAAGAAGTCTGAACGCGGAGTTACCTTCTCTACATCATCATTGTTAGGTAAAGACATTCTTCATCTACGCTCGACGCCCCGTGACTCGTTATTGGGTTTGGCAATGTAGAAAAATAAAATGGGATAATTGCATATCATATCTTTATGACAGTCGAAAAGTGTTTGAAAATCTACCTATGTTAAAAATATAGTCATGATCATGGTTTGCCGGAACGGTGCTATAGCGGCCGAAACGATCGTTCGGGAACGGAAACGGCCCTAGTCGTGTCAAAGTTCCAGGTCAACTCGTTTTTGTACTCTGAACGCGGTGGAACGGCCGAAAAACGGCGAGACGGACGGGATAAGGCTGCGACGCGGCCGTTCCGGCGATTTAACGGCGCCGGAACGGCTGGAACGGGCGTGTGTTCAAAACACGATGAAGAAAAAGCAGCCGACTGGCTGCCAATTACATGCCCTCAACCAGAAACACCTACTGAATCCATGGTTGCAGCAAGAACAAGCGGAGGAAGACATTCAGCATGGCCCTTTTCCTATTGAGCAACTTCAGGTTGTAAATTTTAATGGGTTTTCTCATCATTGCGTTTATGAATGTTTTGAAGTCTCGACATTTTTTTATTCAATTTGGCTTTCAAACTGTTGTTTTCGAATGGGTTGTTTTAAAAGGGTCTTCTTTTTTCTTCTTTTTTTGAAATTGATTTTTAATTTTTCGTTTCTTGTTTATGCTTTTGAAGATAAAGGGTTTGTTGCCATTTGTTAGAGCTAGGTTTGTTTAATTTTCAAGATTGCCCGTTATTGCTTAATGATTTTCACGAATCAAGATGTCATCATTTGCGAAGACTAAGTTATAATCGCCTTTCTAATAGTTCTTAGCTAGATCATGGAGTTTACTAATTATAAAGTTTTTTAGGATTTTTTTTAATAATTTTTGAGCAATTTAAGCCAAAAAATTGTGGAACGTCCGCGACCGTTCCGCGACGGTGCCAAGGAATTGGAACGGTGGACTCCGTGATCGTTACGGCAAACCATGGTCATGATGGACCCTGTGTTTTTGAAAACCCTACACGAAAATTCCTCTCTGTTACAAACTAACGAAGAGTGTTGTCCACTTGGCCAAACTGAGGGTGGGCTAATTATTTATTTGAAATATACATATAAAACGACTACTCTAGCCCTTCAAAAAAAGTTTTTGGTCGTCTATTTTTTCATGATTCTTTTTCTTTCTGAATTTATATTTCTTATGTTTTTTTTGTTTTTTTCTGAATTTTTTGATGTTTTCCTTATTTATTTATTTCTTTTGTTTTTGTTTTACTTTTTGGAAAATCAACATTTGAATTAGGCCTGTCAATCAAGCCGAGCGAGCCGAGCCTGGTCACGCTCAGTTTGACATTATGCGAGCTTTTATCACCAAAACTTGAATTTGCACGAGCTTTTTATTTCAAAGCTCGGGCTCGGCTTGAAAATTAGTACGAGCTTCGAGCCGAGCCCGAGCCGGCCCGAAGTTGTTCTCTTTTGAAAAACTTTAAATAATAAAGTAATCTAATATATAAATTGAAAAAATAACAATCTTAAAAACATAAAAAAATCAACACCATCCATGTTCTAATGATAAATCATAACTAAAATGTATCTTGAAAATATATCATTTCATTGAAATACATGCTTCACGCATTATTTAAGATTGAAAAATATTATAACTAAATATATGATAAACTTACTTACAAAAAAAATTACTTTTGTCGTGAGTTATGAGGAGAAATAAATGAAATACAATTCTTGAAAACAAAAGTTAGCAGTCCTCCAATGTCAGTTTATGTGAATTGTCATATGTTTGTATTGGATAAGGTTTGGTAGGTTTAAATTGATAATTTTTTACTTTTTTAATTTCTTGAGTATAGTGTTTTGTAAATTTTAGAATTGATTTTAAGGATTCTATTCCTTAATTTTAAATCTTGATATTTTCTGTGTAATTTGGAATTATTTACAAAAAAGTACTATATTTTATTTTTGTATATAATATATAAATATATATATATACATGTACATATTTTCTTTTACGAGCCCGAGCCCAATTCAAGTAGAGCCTACTCTCGCTCATGCTCGGCTTGAATTCAAATTCAAGCCTTATCCTTGGGCTCTAGCTCGGCTTGGGCCCAGCTTGTATAAAGCTCGGCTTGAAAATTATCAAGTCGAGCTTACGAGCTTCGAGCCTACTCTCGCTCACGCTCTGCTTGAATTCAAATTCAAGCCTTATCCTTGGGCTCTAGCTCGGCTTGGGCCCGGCTTGTATAAAGCTCGGCTTGAAAATTATCAAGCCGAGCTTACGAGCTTCGAGCCGGCTTGAGCTCATTGACAGTCCTAATTTGAATTAAAAAAAATACAAATATTTAGAAAAATTAAACATACTTGGACCATATTGATATAAAATAAGGTGTTTAAATATTTATAAAGGATCTAACAGTTGAGGTCTAAAAGGAAATATTTGTTTTGAATTAATTAAAATATAATACAACAAAATAAAATCTATATGTTGATCAAAAATGATCCGACGGTTGAGAATAATTGAGATTAAATTTATGTTTATTATAAGCAAGGCACAACAAACATGTCATTAAAAATTACATAGGGGTTTTTACGGCTTTTTTTAATATAGAGGAGTTTCATGCAAATTTCGTATTTCACGGGGTATTAATATGCAATTATCCCCAAAAAAAAATATCCTTTCTCGCTTTTGAGGAGGAAGGTACTTTATCCAAGACCCTATAGTTTCTACGAGGAAAAAGATAAAAAGAATCTCTCCTCTCCACTTTAAAAGGCATACTAATACGGTAGAGCCTCCATAAGTGGGCAAAGGTAAGCTTGAAGCGCCAAGCGTGCGAATAATGAATATTGCCATGTGGCGATATGAATTTGGTAGAAGCTGGGTACGTAGGGGTAGTCTTGAAGCAAGGGATGATATTTTTTTTTGGTTTCAACGGGGGGTTAACGCTCACCCATCTCCATTTAACAAAGACGAAATACAACTAGGCGGGTGGTCTCAAAAGTGGACTCCCTTAGGAAAACAATGACCATATTGCGCTTGGTGAGGAACCTTTTTGTGTTACAGTGGACGAAGAGATCAATTCTGAGGAGATTTCTCATCGGGTCTCGGATGTTCATATATAATAGCGATGGATCATGGAACCTGGATACTATTAGAACTCCGATTACAAGAGCAATGAAAGAAGCTTCGAAGACGCACATCTTTCTCTTTGTAAAACAGTCTCTCTCTCTCTCTCTAAATGGAGAAAGGAAAAAATAAAAATGAGAAAAAAGTTCAGTCCTATTTATAGAAAAAAATGGGTGAGAAATCTAAACCGTTATAATTGAAAGATTAAATGCAATCAAATGGCTAACATCGCGTGTGAAACCCACCGCCAGTAACTAGTCCCACATGGGAAAATTTGCAAAGAAATGAACTGTTTATAATGGGTGTCGAAGGATTTAAGTGTAACAATGGATATTCATTTTGGTCCGTAGTTTAAATACCCAACTCAAGGTTGTGCTCAGTGGGTACGGAGGTGCGCTTCGCGTCCAACGTGCCCAGGGCTCGGGGCGTGACATCGCGCCTATTCAAATTCGACGGTTGAGATGAAAACGAGTCCAAATGGTAAACATACCAATATGAGTATGTTGTATGGAGACATGTACTTATTTTTTATCAAAAGAAAAAAAAGACTTATACTTATTTGGTATAGTTGACATATAAAGAATTTTATTTTATTTTTTGGGTGAAAGTAAATTCCATTCCATAACACAACAGATTACACAAAAACTCACCATAAGATACTTGTGCCCTTATGCCTACAAAGTCACATTCACTTTACACATCCCATCAAAATTCAAAAAGCACTTGGCACCTACAACCTAACTTACTATACTGTCAATGTATGCTATGTCTCTGTTCTTCATTTTCTGTGTCCTACCATATTCATATCTAATCTTTAACTATTTTTGAAGTTGCTTGAAAACAACATCAACTTCTCTTTCAATTTGTGTAAATATTCTTATATTCCTCTCTTCCCAAATTTTATAAATTAGCCCTGCGATTCCTGCCATGATTATGCCCTCTCTAACCTTCCACTTCTTGAAAGCCAAAGCCACCCAACTGTTCCATCTAGTAAATTGAACTGGCCAATTATCCACTTTCAACCACACCATTAACTCTCTGCACAGGTTTTGTGCCCACTCACAAGCAAATACAAGTGACATATAGTCTCATTTTCATTCCCAGCACACATTTACAATCCTGAAGTGTCATGAATCTGCTCAGCCTATCTCTGGTTAACATTTGTTTATGCATTGTCAGCCACGTAATAAAAGAGTGCTTTGGTATATTATATGTATTCCACACTACATTTTCATACATGAACCTCCCATGTGCTCCTTGTAGCCACTCATACCCCGTTTGAATTGTATAGATTCCGTTTTTTGAATGATTCCACCTGTTGTGTACATATCCTTCTCTGAGCTTTTCTTTTACCTTTTCAAGTTTTTTCCACACCCAGCTGCTATCCACAGGGGGTGTGTATTCCCAATAATTTCTTTCCTTTATATAAACAGTATTAATCCACTTCACCCATAGGGAATCTTTCTTCTGGGGCAGTGCCCATATCTGCTTACCCACCGCGGCAATGTTCCATAATTTGCAATTCTTAAAACTAAACCCACCATTCTTCTTCTTTGTATAGACTGTCTCCCATCCTATCAGTACCATTTTATGGGCCTGGTCATTTTTTCCCCATAGAAATTGCCTGCATTTTTGCTCCATTTGCTTAACAATTGATTGTGGTAGTATAAACACTGAAGCCCAGTATATGTATGATGACATTAGGACTGAGTTAATCAACTGCGCCCTTCTTACATACGATAGGTTTCTAGTAGCCCAGCTTTCTAACCTCTTTGTAATTTTCTCCACTAGTATCCCACAGTCCATTTTGGACCATTTGGTAGGTGAAAGAGGTACCCCCAAGTATCTAATTGGAAATGTACCCTCCACAAATCCAGTTAGTTCCATAAGCTCCTGTTTAGTTGTTTGGCTCACTTCTCTGATATAGAAATTGGATTTCCCCTGATTTGCATATAACCCAGAAATGGCTGAATTTTTTTTAAAAGTCTCCCATATTACCTTGACTGATCCCTTATTTGCTTTGTAGAATAGCATGAGGTCATCTGCAAAGCAAATATTGGTGAGTTGCATCTGTTTACACGCTGGGTGATATCTGAAATCTTTATGGTGAGTTGTCAATTTTAGGTTTCTTGTAAGGTATTCCATTATGAGAACGAATAACAATGGGGATATAGGATCCCCTTGTCTCAAGCCTTGCTTCCCTGGAAAAAACCCATGATTAGCTCCACTCAGTACAATTGTGAAAGAAACTGTGGTTACACACTCCATGATCCACCCACTAAACCTTCTAGGAAATTTCAGACCATCAAGCACTGCCCTTAGGAATCCCCACTCCACATAATCATACGCTTCCCTAATGTCTATTTTCATTAGAAATCTAGGAGAAGCATTCTTCTTATTATATTACCTGATTAATTCCTAGCTAATAAGCACATTATCCATAATTGTCCTTCCCTTCACAAAAGTTCCCTTGTTCTCATTCACAACTAGAGGCAGTATCTGATTCAGTCTGTTAGCCAGTATCTTTGAAATACATTTATATATTGTATTGCAACAGGCTATTGGCCTAAACTCACTAGCCAATGTTGGATTTTCAACTTTGGGGATTAAGGTAAGTAGAGTACAATTAATCTGTTTCAGTAGCTTACTTGTGTGAAAAAATTCTAACACAGCCTCAATTACCTGATTCCCAACCACATTCCATGCTTTCTTAAAAAATCCACTTCCATACCTGTCAGGTCCTAGGCTCTTTGTGCTACAGATATCAAACTTTGCTGATTTAATTTATGCTCTAGTCACTAGTGCAATCAGGTCTTTTTGCTTCTGCCAGTCCAGACATTTCCCCATTTCAAACACTCTTTCTTCTGTGGGAGCAGTAGGATTTGTAGCACCAAACAAGTTTTTGTAAAAGCTCACAAAGTGATATGTTACTTCGGCATACTCTGTTATCATTTTAGTTCCATCATTTATGGTTGTCACTCTTCCTCTGTATTGCCTTTGTTTCAACACCCTATGAAAATATGTCGTGTTTTGATCCCCTAGTCTTAGCCAATTCACCTTTGATTTTTATTTAAGAAATTGCTCCACTTCAGCTTCTTTCTCTCTAAGTATTTGTTGGATTTCATTTTCTTTTCTTTGTACTACTACATCATTAGGATCAGAATGCATTTTTTCTTGCAGCTTGAGTAATTCATCCTTCACCCGGATCACTTGTTTATCTATATCTTGATATTGCTCTGTGTTCAGTTTCTTCAGCTCACCCATAAGGTTTTTAAGGTGCTGCACGACCTGTTAGGATTCGCATCCATCAATTTGTTTACTCCATTCATTCCTAACCATTGGGAAGAAACGAGAGGATTCTGCCCACATATTTAAAAACTTGAATGAGATCATTCTCTTGGTAATATGACATGTCATTTGGATTACCACTGGGGAATGATCGGACAAACCTTCAGTAAGGGTTCTAGCTTCTGCATCTGGAAAGTCATGGCACCAAATTTGATTAACAAACGCCCAATCAATCTTTGAAAATATTCTATGCCCTTCTTCATGCTTATTATTCCAAGTATACTTACTGCCTCTTCTCCTCATTTCTTCCAGATCATAGTTTTCTTTCCACTCCTTGAACTCTGTAATCTCTGCTATCGTGACAGATGCCCCCCCTATTCTGTCCTCCCTGCTTATGACACAGTTAAAGTCCCCCAGAATTAACCATGGGCTTGTTATTTGTTGTGCTCGTAGCTGAATTTCTTCCCATAGTTCCTTTTGATCATTTTGTTGATTAAAAGCATACACGAAAGTAACCATTATCTTCGTCTTAGTGGTGATGTTATACACTTCAGTATGCATATACTGAGCCTTAGCCTTTTGTAGTTTTACTTGAAAAAAATCGGGCCTCCAAATGATCCAAATTCGTCCTCTTGGATTCTCTTCATTACTTGTGATACTACCCCAATTCAAACACATATTCCTATACATTTTTTCATAGTTGTGTTTCCTAACCTTATGCTCCAATAACCCAATTATCCCAATCCCATATTTATTGCAGAGAGTAATCACCTCTCTCTGCCTACTTGGGTTGTTCAGCCCTCTAGTATTCCAGGACGCTATGTTCTCCATCATTAGTAACTGGTATAGTTACAATGCCTGGAGTTACATGATATTGATAAATCCCCGTTCTTTGCTCTACTGTGCTTTCCTCACCTGCTGAACTAGAACCTGCCTCTATTATTCTCCCTTTTTAGTGACTGTGTGCCATATAAAGAATATTTGATCCTAATGTGTTGAATGACCTAAGTAAATCTTCCAAATGATTAATGTAATCTATATGTCAGTTATATATGACCCATGAAGATGACATATTGATATGTGGGAATGCGGTTCGTAAATTCTTACATAAAAAATCAATTATATGCATATATAATATTTGTATAATTGAAGAGTGTTAGATTAGAGAAAACCCCGTGGGAAACTTATATTACTGGGTAATATATTTATAGAGATATATGTACTTGGTAAACAAGAAACCCTAACTATAAACAAAGAAAAGATAAATACGAAGAAACATAAAGAAACCTAAATTAACATAGATACTAGAAGGATATGAAAAGATATTAAATTATATAACACTCCCCCGTAGTCAAAATGCGAGAGTCGTGAACATTGAGACTGGACCAAAGAAATCCGATATAGAGAATTTGAGAAGAAGACTGCGACAAAGATAAAAGGTGGAGGTGGCCTTAAGAGGCGGCGGTGGCGGCTCCAGGTCTTTGTTTTCCAAGGGTGAGCGGCGGCAACTCACATAACTAAAGGCATCGGCGGTTAAGCGCGGCGGACCAAGGCCCAAGAGAGAAGGCGGCAAAGGAGGCCAATGGAAAACAAAAAGAAGAGAAAATGAGATAAGGGAGAAGAAGCTGGTGGCGGCGGCGACCAAGAGAGAGGGCGGGGACAGCGACTTGAGGATGACAGCAGAAGCGAGAGATCGAGAGACCATGGCTCGAAGCCATGACTCTGATACCATGTTAGATTAGAGAAAATCAGGTAGAGAACTTGTATTACTGAGTAATATATTTATAGAGATACATGTACTTGGTAAACAAGAAACTCTAACTATAAACAAAGAAAAGACAAATACAAGGAAACATAAAGAAACCTAAATTAACTTAAATAATATAAAGATATGGAAAGATATTAAATTATCTAACAAAGAGTACCTAGAGTCAATGTTTTAAAAACCGAACCGGCTATTGAACCGAAAAATCTACTGGTTCAAGGTTCACTGATCAAATCGTGGTTCAATCGTGGTCGGACCGGTGATGTCATAATTATGAACTAAATAATTATTAATATATTTAAATTAGATCAAAAATAGTAAAATACATAAATATGCAACATAAAAAAAAAACAATCCTAAGAATTTAAACATCTACAAATGACAAATCCAATAAAAGAAATCCAAATATGCACCTAATACCAATTACCAACTACATTTGCTGCCTCAATTCCAACTACAGGAATTGACAAAAATTGCAAAAATAATCAGCACATGACAAAAATTACAATCCCAACATCAATCATGGAAAATGAAAATCCCATTACAAAACGCATGTAATACAAAATGAAAACCCCATCATAAAATTTCCCTAACATATTCTCTTGACTCTTCCTCTGTACATATGCATCAATTCTTCACAAACATCTCATGATGAAATCATCCCTAAGCTACAGACTGACAGACTTATAATTCCCTCCGATAATTGCAAATATCAACACATTTGATTTTTACTTATAATTGTAGAAATTACATAAAAAAATTCCACTCTTTAATTGTAATTCTTGAATTTTTTTAACAAATATAACTAATCAATTGCTCAATGTTTGTGTGAGAGTAAGATAGAGAGTTAAGACTGTTGAAGGGAGAAAAAACTCGCCCTGAAGGGAAAATTTTTTTGTTGCTCAGTTGAAGGGAGAAAGGAACAGCAGATGTGTTTGATTTGGTAGAAAATTTAGGGATTTGATCAATTATTTATACTTAGTAAAATCGCCCGGTTTTCTTGAACCATGCTCGGTTCAAGCGATTCAGCGGTCCGACCGCGAGTTGACCGGTTTTGGTCGGCTTTTGGCTACTACCGGTTTTAAGGTTTGACTCGAACCGTTTTAAGGCCCGAGCTGCGGTTCGACCGATCGGGCCGGCCTGTCCTGTCCGATTTTTAAAACCTTGCCTAAAGTAACCGCTTTGGATTCAAGCGATTTTGGTGTAACCATTGAAATTTTATTGCGTACATTAAATGTAATGTACCATGTGACTACATAATGACAACTCAATAATTTTGATGAGGTGTATTATTAGGGACAATCCACATGATCTATAACAACCGATATAGAAAAAAAATTCTTTTTCATTTCCTTACAAATTTTATATGTATTTTTAATTTATCGTCTTTTATTAAAACACAATTAATTTTATTTATATTTTCTTATCAAATTTAATTTTTTTGCACATACATCGAGTGCGTGTTACCGACTAGTATTAAGAACCAAAGAACTGTGGGACTAAGGCCTTGCTTGTTTAAGTTTTCAAATACCATTTTCTATTTTCTGATTCATGATATTCAAAAATCCACACTACAAATTAATTTCAACAAAAATACATTTTTTCAACTTCACTTGTTTATTACTATATATAAGTACATGTCAATCACTACATCCATTATTTCACACTATCTTTCATAAATAATTACTTACTTCAACTCTTCTTTCTTTTCTCTTTCTTCTTTCTCTAATAGTTTAATCGCATTTTCATTACCAAAATTACTAACTGAATCATTTTTAATTTGACATATTTTACAATTTCCTAACGTTTCTTCACAACATATATAAATACACCACGCATCACATCATTTTCACAAATATTCGCTTACACATTCCTCGAAAATTTTCAGAATTTATCTCAAAAACATAAATAAGCCACATTTGTCCTTATACGGAACGATGACGAAAATGCCCCCCAACACTAGTAAGAAACCATTATTGTACTCTCCATGCCCCCATTTTATTATACGAGTTGGGTCTACGCGTTACCCAGACATATGGCACAAGATGTTAGGACTTAGGACCCACTTATCTAATCATAAATAGTACACTCTAAAATCTGAGAACTAGACATGATCTCAAGTTTTTACTCCAAAATCCAAATTATTCTCTGAATAGTGCATTATTCACAACCCTAATATATTCGATCGATAGATTTGAGACTAGATCCCATCATAAGCATGAGTCTAATAAGTCATAATGATGATAAAAAAGGGAAATCATGCATTATATGAAAATGTGACATGAAAGGGTGACGGTAAAATTCTAAATTGGTCCTAGTTGCCTTAGCACCACATATTTGTGTTGGGGTGGGTGATTTTTATCACCCACCTCCCATGTAAAAAACACCCGCCCCAGTTCAAATATATGGTGTTAAGGCACCCAGGACCAATGATATGTGTGTGGCATAAAATTGCCCAAGGGTGACGTGCGCGTACCCATTTCCATCTGTCCCCCAGTACAAAGCTCATTATTAAGGCAATTAATACAGTCTGAATTCTCAGTTCAAAATTTGTTTTACATCTTGTATCCTATTATTATATTTATGCATAAAAACTTGTTTCTAATATATAAATGATGTAGAGTATTACAAGTTTGAATCTCCTGAATGTTTCACCAATGTAGGATACATTTATAATATGTTTTTCTTCTTCAAAATGTGAAGTAGACATGAATTATATATGTTTGTCATGCATAAATATGTAATATGCAACATATACTATTTTGAAAAACGAAAAAAGTTAAAAGAAAGAACATTTTACCTACGTGATAAAAGATGAAACATTATTCTGAAACAAGCGACCCGGGTGTAATATGCAACAAGAGTCAAGAGGTGTGTAAGGCCACTTTATGACATTAGATTAAGAGGCCCACAGCCCATTTAATATAAGGCCGATATTAGTAGGTTTCTCCACGCAAGGCCCACTAATGAAGTTATATTTCATTTCTTCCAAGCATGGGCTTTGAGGAGAGTAAGTAGAAATAAGCCCATTAACGAAACAGCCAATTTTGGTGGCAGTCGCATAAATCATTACGCCAATCCTTAAAAACTTTGTTGAAAAGTCCGGCTGTCTGAAAATTCAACCGGGTCCACATAAACAATTTCTTTTGTTTGTTGTGAACTTGTGATAATTCTCACACAACAAACTTTAACGACACAACACATTATCCCCTCATCTTCATTACATAAACAACCGGCTCAGTTCGCTGCAAAAAAAAAAGAAAAAACCGGCTTAGCGAGCATAATTCAACGTTAGATCAAGTTTAGTGATCTGTGTATATTTTATATTTATTGAAAATTACAGAGTATATCTTAAGAGAGAGATGGAGAACGTATATAATACATTTTTCACTTTATTACAAGGGAGAGATAGACAAAAAGACTAGCAGAGTTGTGTTCTAATTTTTCCACTTATAAGAAAAGACACACATACCAACATGTGTGTCTGTGTGTGTGCCTTTCCCTTTTACTCTTCGTTGGCATTGACGACTTGAAAAGTCTCCTTAGCTAGTTTCTGGTCTAAAATCCCTTTCTTCATATATATATATATATATATATATATGTATATTTATGGGTCTTCGCTTTCAGTCTTCTTTTCCCAATATTTTAATTAACACCTCAGTACACACCTGCCTTGCCCTTTTAGTTCATTCACCACGAAACTCTGCACAACTTAAACCAAATAATATAATTATAAACTCCCTTTAAAATCTATTATTACTATCCCTAATTTCCTTCTAAGTGAGTAACTAATCAAAGACTGGTTTCTTTGAATGCTGGGTTTTGGTGACTGAATTTTACTGTTTCTCTGCTGAAATTTAGTAATTCGGGTATGTTTGTTTCTCTTTTTTCTTTAAAGGGTTATTCGATTTTATTCTCTCTCTTTTTATTTATTTTTTTCTTGATCATCATACACAAATGGGCTGCTGTTTTCGTGGGAGTTAGAATTGTTCTTGTTTTTCTTGCATGCTTTTTTTTCTTTCGTAAGTGGATAGTGATTTTACATGATATATTCCTTATAATCTTTATGTTTTTATGCTAATTCTGTGTTTTACAGTTACTTGAATGCTGCTTTTGGTTCAGATTTTAAGAGAACATGCTTTTACAATTTCTTTTAGAGTAAAAAGTACAATGAATTGCATTAAATTAATTTAGTGTAACAAAAATGAACAATATTGCAAGTGGTCTCTTTTAAAGTGTGATTAGAACTAGAGTTTATGCTCTCTTGTCTGAATTATAGAATAGGAAAAGTCTTAAACAATTATAGAGACAAACTCATATCCATAATTGGTGTCACCCATAATCGATTTAAATTATCTATATATTGGTCTAATATGGTGATAATTGTATTTTCCAGAAAAAGAATGGTTTTCAACTTTCAAGAATTTCTCTTTAAACTTGTGTTCCTAAAATTATGATTACTAGCTAATTTCTCAACCTTTCAACGGCTTAAATATTACTTCGTTCAAATAGTAAAAATCTGTCTTGCGTGCAGATATATTTGAGTAATGGATGCTTCTGAAAGAGATAAAATACCTATGCTATCGGCCCCATACTTCCAATCCGATGATAGCACTAACTCCAGAAGCAGAGGTTTTTCAACTAGAAATAGAAGTGTATCAATGTCTAATCCTACGAGCTCTCAAGAATATTCCTCTGAATACGAGCACAACCTCGTGGGCTTCACCGGTCCTTTGAGAAACGAAAGGCAAACTTCATTTGTACAAATGAGTGGTCCTTTATATGTTAACGGTAACCGTGACTTTGTATTTCAGCCTCCTCAAGGTGCATTAGGGCAAAAAAATACCGACCCGAAACTAGAAAGATATCCGTCCATTGATCGGGTAGAGAATAATGATTGGCAAATGGATGACTATTATGGGAAAAATGAACATCTTTTGAAGTCTGGGCAATTGGGAATGTGCAATGATCCGTACTGCACTACGTGCCCGACATATTACAATGTTAAGGACCGTCGTAAGTATTCAAGAACGTCGGATATAATTGATGCAAAGGTATTCTACTTATAACATATATTCTCGTTATCAAAAGTTTGATAAGCATCATCACACTAATTCTTTATAAGTTTTATTCATGTTCTCAAGTGTCATTGTATGTTTTATATAAAGCATACCATGATCAGGGGTGAGCATCAAGCTCGCAAGCCAGCTCAATTAGGGCTCGACCGGAGCTTGATTTTATTCGAGCTCGAGTCGAGCTTTTTAACGGACCGGGCTCGAACCCAATTATAACTGTTTGAAGGCTCGCAAGCCAGTGAAAAAAATTCTTTATTTATTTATTAATGTATATGTTATTTAATAATATATATATACACACACACACATAAAGTTGTACTTAATATTTATTCCAAAATATTAAATAATATATATTTCATATTCTGACTCATCGAGCTCGAGCCGAGTAGTTTGGTCAAGGCTTCAAGCTCAGATCAAGCTTGGCTTGTGTGCACCCCTAGCTTTATACACCATGCTATTTGAATTTCCCGTGCTTGTTTGCAGTTTCACAATATACTCTATGGAGATGCAAAAGGTTGGGCAAAGAGAATGTGTTCATTTCTGCTTCCATATATTCCTGGAGTTATGAATCCTCACGCAAAAGTTGTTCAGCAGTGGAACAAGTTTTTTGTGATTTCTTGCTTGTTTGCAGTATTTTTAGACCCGTTGTTCTTCTTTCTCTTATCTGTGCATCAGGTACACTTCTTAAAGTTAGTTGGCTATTCTTTGTGTGTGTGTTTTTTTTTGTCCGTTGTTGTCATTTCATCATTAGAAATATTCCCTTTAGATGGCTTATGTCACTTGCAATTAGAATAGTTGCAAAAATCAAACTGTAAAATGGGATTGAACAAAGTCTATCACATAAGTTGAAATTTAAGAAGTTATATGAAGAATAGTAACTAAAGATCACAAGGTTTATTTTAACATCATTTTTCTTTGCTCAGAATAACAAGTGCATAGTATTAAATATGCCCATGACGACAACAATTGTAGTCTTAAGGAGCACGACAGACTTCATTTATTTGATGCATATCCTCCTTCAGGTACATGTACTCACTTGTTTTTCTGTATGACCGTTTATTGTTGTTATTATTTTTTTTCTATAGTTTGTTACTCCAATTTATGTCCTTTGCGAATTCATTCTGTTTGGTAATATAATGATTATGAGAAACTTTCTTTTCATCTCTTCTCTAGTGGAGCATCTGATAAAGTCATGTCAAGATATTTACGTAACGATACTTGTCTGTTCGACATGTAGGTGTTTGAACATTTACGATAGTGATTAATTTTTGGGGTGCTATTTTGTACCTTTAAGCATAAAACACATTTTTTCATGGAAATTTTAGGAATACAAAACGCTTTATTTGGTTCTATTATTTATTTTCAAGCATAAAAAATACATTATATTTTCATGCTATTTTGGACCTAAAGCATAGAACACATTATTTCAAGCAATAATCGGTATCTAATTTTCAATAACATTTCCCAAAGATGCCCCACTTTCTATCCAATCATTATAAAAAACAAATAATATTATATATTTATATATCTAGTATAACAACTTGATCCAACGGCACTGGAATAAAAAACTATATAATTATATCACAATCTTTATTTTAAATATCAAAAGATCTTGTTCAATCATAACGTTTAACATAATAAAAATATATAACAACTTGATTTGGCACCACTAACAAGGCAAAATCTTACATGACATGACATTACTTCGGAAATGAAATCAAACATATTTTCATTCTTCCAAGATTCCTCAGTAAATTTCCAATGGAACCAAACAAGGCCAATTTTTTTCCATTGGCAAACGTATTATAAACTTTTTTATGCTTCTTTTTGTTTTTAGACGTGTTTTACAAGTGAAGATACATCATCATTTTGCAGTTCAGGCTGGCTTATGTTAATCCTGAATCTAGAGTCGTCGGTGCTGGAGATTTAGTTGATGATCCTAGAAAAATTGCAAGAAATTATTTTTTTGGATATTTTGGAATTGATTTCTTCGTTGTACTGCCCCTTCCACAGGTGACTGTGTATTTTGATTTTAATTTGCATAGTACTTCGTTTTTCTTTGCACGTAAATCACTGAAATATGGATATTTGCTTTCTGTAGATTATCATTTTATTGATCTTACCGAATTCCATGGGAGCATCTGGTGCCAATTATGCAAAAAATCTTCTACGAGCAGCCATTCTTGTTCAATATGTTCCTAGGTTGTACAGATTCTTACCTTTGCTAGCGGGTTCATCTCCAACTGGCTTTATTTTCGAGTCAGCATGGGCGAATTTTGTCATAAATCTTCTTACCTTTGTTTTGGCTAGCCATGTGGTCGGCTCGTGCTGGTATCTCTTTGGCTTACAGGTTCGTCTTTAAAGAGTTTTAATTCACTCTTTGTTTATTTCATCTGATATCTAGGGTCATCTCTATCTTATGCATGGTTTATACTTAAAAATATGGTATATTAAACTTTCGACTTATCAAGAGCTTCTATCATAAATACTTACATTTTTTGGTCCCTTGTCTTTGCTACTCATTCAACTTCAAACACTCTTCAAAAAATTTAGTGCTAACGGAGTTTCACATGTGGGAGGGACTAAACCGCTCTTCGTTTATTTCATCTGATATCTAGGGTCATCTTTATCTTATACATGGTTGTATACTTAAAAACATGGTATATAAAACTTTCGACTTATCAAGAGCTTCTGTGATAAATACTTACGTTTTTTGGTCCCTTGTCTTTGCTACTTGTTCAACTTCAAACACTCATCAAAATTTATAGGGACTAAACTTCCTACAAGTATCTTATTTCTTAGAAATATCCTATTATTGTCTTACAATTCTCTACTATTCTAATAAGTTTTAGAGTATATTTTAAAGTCTGATTATTTTAACAATTATGGAAAACAAAATTTGACTAGTAGCAAAGATAAGAACACCAAAAATGTAGTTATATCTTTTTATGACATTCCAATATGACTTTATCTTAATTTACTTCTACATAGAGGGTGAATCAATGCTTTAGAGATGCCTGTCATAACAGCAACATCACACTTAGCTGTAGAGACTTCATCGACTGCGGCCATGGAAATGATTATCGAGAATTTGAGAGTGAGTCAACATGGGATCTTTGGAAGAACAATGAGAATGCGACAGCTTGCTTTGGGAAAAATGGTTTTGACTTTGGTATTTACGAAACTGCAGTCAATCTAACTACCCACAACAGCATAGTGACAAGATATGTGTACTCGTTGTTTTGGGGTTTCCAGGTATTTCTTATTTTTACGAAATCGGGGTTTCTTATGTATTTTAAAAAAGAGAGTAAATGGTTGAAACCAATGACATAATCAAGGTAAACGTTGTTACGAATATGTGCACACATGTGGCAACCTAGCTTAAGACAATATGGGTGTGCCGAGAACAAACCTCGTGGCTTGTCTCTTCTTCCAGTCCACATATCCTGTAATACAATTGTGTAACAATTCATGTTATACGCATATATTTATGATAAGTGTATTTACAGGTGGTGATAGAAACAAAAAATTGATAAAAACTAATTACCTCAAAATTCTAACAAGAATAACTCTTGGCCCAAGCCTAAGCTTGATTCTTTATTGTTTCGACAACTGAATGAATAAAAACATAGATCCTAACAATATATATAACTAAAGACTCCTAACTGAGAAAGGGGAAATTACTAGACTCCTAAACCTAGGAGACTTAATCAACAAGGAATTAACTAGTTTCCTAAACCAACAAGGAAACTTAATTAAATAAGGACTCAAACTAGGAAATAAAATAATAAAATATAATTAACTAATTCTTCAAAATCCGCTTCATACAGGTGGCTAGGATGTGGGGAGAGAATTTTTAGTTTTTTTTCCACAACGCAACGTGTATCCTCTTGTCACACATCTGCATGCATGTAACATGAAGTGTTACACAATATTATCTTCGAGAAGTAACTCCGTGTCCTTTCCAAATATCTGACGACTAATAGTAGGAAACGAGCTTGAATCGACCCATGGTTGAATAGATTGGGATTTGTATGTACATAATCTATACATTATAATTTTGCTTCCGACTAGGTCTCAATTCATGTAAACAGTTGCATATATTTAATTCCGTTTCGGTTTTCTGAAACCTAAACAATTTAAGTACCCGTTTCCACTGATTTTTATGCATCTTGTGGTTGTTTCCTTAGCAAATTAGTACCTTGGCGGGAAATCAAGTACCAAGCTACTTCGTGTGGGAAGTTCTCTTCACTATGACTATCATAGGGGTTGGCCTATTGCTATTCGCTCTTCTCATTGGAAATATGCAAAATTTTCTCCAGGCTCTCGGACGAAGGTATGACTTTAGTCCCGACCTATACATGCTACTTCTTGTTGCACGGCTTTCACATGAGATTTGCTGTCCTTTACATTAAATTCGCTTTTAATTAATTTTTGTGGTTTAATAATAATAATAATAATAGTGATAATAATATTAGTTGAAAATCTAGCTTTAGTAATGGAAAATTCTTATATTTATGGTCTCAGGAGGTTAGAAATGTCGTTAAGACAACGAGACGTGGAGCAGTGGATGAGACATCGTCGCCTTCCAGATGAACTAAGAAGGTCCCATATTCATTTTGCTAATTTGATGTATTTGTTATTTCATTTTACTTGAAGGATTGTTTCTATACACACCCCTTACGATGATTCCTTATGATTCAGGCAAGTCCGAGATGCAGAACGCTTTAATTGGGCTGCAACTAGGGGGGTCAATGAAGAAAAGCTAATGGAGGATTTACCAGAAGACCTTCAAAGAGAAATTAGGCGTCATCTCTTTAAATTCGTCAAGAAAGTAAGTTTTGTATGAAACAGAAGAAATTATTGAGCTTTAACAACTATTTCAGCTTTAAGAAATATATATCGTGTTTATCTGAT
This sequence comes from Buddleja alternifolia, assembly GCA_019426215.1. Taxonomy (NCBI): domain Eukaryota; kingdom Viridiplantae; phylum Streptophyta; class Magnoliopsida; order Lamiales; family Scrophulariaceae; genus Buddleja; species Buddleja alternifolia. The sequence continues at coordinate 44,376,638 of CM033391.1, read as the reverse complement.
AATTACAGGTAAGAATTTTTCAATTATTGGATGAACCTATCATAGATGCAATATGTGAGAGGCTAAGAACAAAAACGTATATCAAAGGCAGTAAAATCTTTTCTATGGGTGGTCTCATTGACAAAATGGTATTTATAATCCGGGGAACAATGGAGAGCATCGGAGAAGATCAGATTGTTGTTCCATTATCCGAAGGGGATGTTTGTGGAGAAGAACTACTTACATGGTGCCTTGAACATTCTTCGGTAAATAAAGGTATAAGTTCTTCCTATGCTCTGTTTTTAGCATTTTTCATATTTGTTGTGCTTGTCGGCTGTTGGTGGGGTTGAAAAATAGACTAAATTACTCGATACTCGACTCGAGATTGATTGCTAAAGGCTCGTTTGAGCTTAGTTCGTGTAATATACAAACCAAAATTGAAAATCATGTGAAACTCGGCTCGAGCTCGATATGTTTTCGACTCAATTAAAGCTCGGTTGAGTTAACAAGCAAACTAAGCTCAAATAGAATTTTTAAACCTCGATAAAACCCAAACAAGTCTTAACAGTAAACGCTTACACCCTAGCTGTAGGACTTGAGTTTGCCTTCTTTCTTGTGACTCTAATAATGTAATAGCATTTGTCACTTGTTTTCCAGATGGAAAAAGAATAAGAATTCCAGGACCTAGATTGTTGAGCAACAGGCTGGTAAGATGCATAACAAATGTTGAAGCTTTTGTATTGCGAGCTGCAGATCTTGAAGAAGTCACCAGTCTTTTCGCAAGGTTCTTGAGAAGTCCACGTGTTCAAGGGGCCATCAGGTAATTTTCTGTTTGTCATAAATATATATGCGAAAATTGTAACATTAGCCCCATAGGATAATAAGATCTATTGCAGTTTTTTTCTAAAATTGCAAAAAGAAGTCGCATGGGACTCCTTTTTGAAATTCTGGTCCTATCCATTAAAAGACGCACATTAAGGTTTATGAAATTTACGCAAATTCAGTAGTGGTCACGTGCTTGTTTCCCTACTTTTTTTTGAAGGATTGGGCTACAGACGCAAAAGAATACGTTGTATGAGACTAATTTTACAAGTTTGTAAATTATGAGACTAGAATTTAAGACATTTATCCTATGTAACTAATGGCAATATTCCGTAAATATTTTGTACCTTAATGCAGTGGGTAGCAGCTCATGAGTCGATATTTACATTGTCATTATTCTGTGCAGGTATGAGTCACCTTATTGGCGAGGACTTGCCGCTAGGCGAATTCAAGTTGCATGGAGATATAGGAAGAAACGAATAAGTCGAGCCGACTCGTCGAGCCCGCCAAAATAAACCTTCGTCTAGAAGCTGATATAGATGTACTACACATTCAAATCTTTTGTACGTAACATAAGCATTCTTCTTGACATGTAGACCACATGTAGAGAGCCCTTGTATAGGTAAATATTTGTCTTAGTGTAGTGAGATACTTACAATAACTAGTAAATAGCACGTATGTTGCACGTGAATTATATGCTCTTATTAAAATAATTTTTGTATGCAATATTGTTCAAGTGAAAATGCCATATATTCAAAGATTAATTAATAATTTAACTAAGAGAATTTTTATAACAAACTATAATAATTTGAAAAGATGAAAATTGATTGACATGAAAAACTAAATTAATACCCAAAAGAATTAAGCTATTAAAAATTAAAATCTAGATAATGATGTAAGTAAATAAATTCTTATGTAAATTCATGTTTTAGTTATTCCTTCTCTTATTTATTTTTGGAAAAATTACTAACCCCCCCTCAAATAAACTTATATATCCAAAAAAATCATGATAATATTTTTAAATCCAAAAAATTCAGTCCACCATCATTTTATTAAAAACAAATCAACATTTAGGGTTAATAAATTTAATTGTGGACTTATCTTCCTTAACCTTCTAGGTTAAGAATTAATCAGTTATACTTTTGTAGAACTTTTATATCAATAAATAATATTAATTATGAGTTCAATTTCAAAGTTTTCAAATTTTTTCATCTATTAACAAATTAGAAATTGTATTTTTAAATAATTACCATGTTAAATTCAAAAATAAATTAAAGAAAAATACGTATTATACAAGATATTAATCTGAAAAATCCAAAATGAAAAGATTTTGAAAAAAAATAATCAATTGATCAATTTGTAACTTACATTGAGGGTACTTTAGTTCAAAAAATTATTAATCTTAACTTTTGGGTTTTAAATAATCACATAATGAGAAATATTTTTTCATTTCTTAACTTGATTATTAACATCGTATCTTGAATTTCGCCTAGCATTTTTCCTAAATAAAGCGCTAGTCCTACTTTAAAATAAATATTCTTCTACTAACATTGATGATTTAGTTTCATAATATATTTGGTAAAATATATGATCTTTCTGAAATTATTGCACATGATAATTTATTGAATGAACATTTAAACTATTTGAAGGCAGTAAAACGAGAAAATATCAATAAAAACAATTTTTCGAATAAAATATTTAAAGAAACTAAATTACTGAACATTCAAAAAAATACAAATAATAATTCAACTAAGATAATACTTACCATATAAACTATAATTATTTTAAACTTGTACAAATTCTCTTTTCTTTTTTTGTTTTTGATACTGATGAAGAGGGCTACCAGAAACTATTTAACCAGACATTCCAAGGTTTATAGTCGTCAATCGGGACCACATTTTTTCAACCATATTTAACTTCAGGATATGTTGGAATTGAGCCATAGGTTGATTAAATGGATCAAATTTTGGTGCGAACCTACCTTCGCAAGCGTATCGACCACTTGGTTGGCTTCTCACCAAACTTGTTAGATTCTCGTCGTATAGGGTTGACGAATCAATAAATCTCTTGTTTGAACTTGATGGCTTGCCATGTTGTTTTTAAGTTTGTTTCATAAGTTTTTTTTTTTTATTTCATCTTGAATATTATTTATTCCTCTCATTCAAGATATAATTGTTGATTTTGTTCTTTCTCCTTCTCTTGAATTAATAAAATATCAAAATAAAATAAAATCGTAGACCAAAGAATACCAACATATTCTAAATTGAATTTATCCATTTTTATATTTTACGTTATTTTAACAATCATATATAACCCATTGCTATAGCTTCTTGAAGCTAAAAACTGAAATAACAAAGAAACTCACTTTCTCAACGGACTCGGTATGTAAGAATAGACATCATCAATATAGTGCAAAATATAATGGATGTCTAATTAATGAAATATGGACATTAAGTTTGTCTCTGTAAAAGACAAAAGATTAAAGAGCAAAATTAAACGAAGTGTGCATTATAAAATTTTAGTGTAAACACACTTCCAAAATTCGAATTAGATTGTGTAGACCAATTTGGTGTTTAATCTCGTATTCCACATCAAATATAAATGTCATATATGTAAAAGTTTTCTTAAACTGTACTCATGAGTCGAATATAATGACACTTATCGTGCATCCATTTGATAGAAGACAAGATGAAACACAAATTAAAATAGTTAATTCAGAATAAAATATATGTGCACTGTTATATGTGCATTGTGTATATGCGCACTATATAATATGTTAACATAATAATAAATTATCTTTTTGTATTATGTTTATAATGATACTCAATCTTCCCAATCAATAAAACACTTACATAAATCAGTTTTCATATCTTTATTTTAGATTTGATCTTTAAAGTTACTTCCAACTATTAGATTTTCTTTTTTTGGTGAATAAAAATTTGGGTTGGATCAGCTCCGGTCACCTACTACGGGTTAGGGCATACATCCGAGACCAATAATCGCTTTCAGATGTATTTACAAATTGCCCACTAACATAATCTTCACATCGGCAGTGTGATGCCTAATATTTAAGGCTATAACCCATAACCTTTTTGGGAATTTTGCCTGCACTATTGTGTTGTGTGCACTTACAGAGGAATTTGAGAAAGAGCAAATTAAATTTTCTTTTATATTATTCTTTTCATTGATGAATAAATTAGAGTATCCGTATATAATTTTAATGATATATGATGCAAAGTCATCCTTCTCATCATTCCTTTTCCTTTTGTAAATAATTGGCATGTGATTATGAGGGTGTTTGGCTAAGTTTACACAAAATATTTTATAAGCTCCTACATCTTATAAGATGTTTTAGGAGTTTATAAGATGTAACATCTTATAAAATACTTAAAAAAGGTAGGGTTGAGTTACTTTTTTAAAGACAGCTTATAAGACCCAAACATCTTATTTTTTGGCCCTATAAACTGTTTTTTTTAAGAAGTTACCAAACAAATTTATAGAGCTTATAAGCTCTAAAATATCTTATAAGATGTTTAGAGGAGCTCATAAGTTTAGCCCAACACCCTCTATGTCTATATGATTCATCAATATGCTTCTCAATAACGAACTCAAATAGTTTTGGGCCATATATATACATATATATTTACATATATAATTATTTTCGGGACCGTGCACACACACACACACAAATATATATATATATATATGAATAAATAAATAGAAATAAAAAGAAGATGATCTATTTAATAATTTAGGTTCTTAATTACATTACAGTTGCATCGAGAGATTGAAATATCTCAATGCATTGATTTGATTATTAGGCAATGATCAAATCCTTGTGGTATTTAAAATTCATAACCATGTACAATTGTATTTCATGTCCTTCATATACAAGGTAGAAGAAAACTCAAGAATTCTTTCTTTTGTGGTCACTGAGATTTACATCTATTCTAAAATTTGAATTTTTCTAATTTTGCAACTTAATAAATTTTTTCGGCTCGCATGGGTGCTTAATTTTTTTATATTTAACTATTACTCTTTTGCCATTAAAAATTTAAATTATATAGGAAGATTTTAAGTATATTAAAAATTTCAAAAATAACTTTTACTTTTATAATAGAATAGCTTTATGTGAATATATTTACATATTTATTTTTTTATGTCCATAATCTATGTTTTTCAAGAATAATCCAAAATAAATTTGAGATCGTGCAATATATATGTAAATATTTTTGAGATGCACACACACACATATATATATATATAATAAGCGCTTTCTTTTCATCTTTTTTAATTGCTCTTAAATTGTTATAGAAAATATTTTTTATTTTTGTAAAAATTAAGCATACACATTGAATATGCTTCAACTGCTTGTGTATATTAATTATATCTTGTGAAAAAATATTGTCAAGTGCAATCCAACCCATTTAACAAATCTTGCTTCTAGATTAAGATAATGGTTTAAAAATAAATATATTTTTCCACCACTATCTTCACATCTCATTTAGTGGACTAAAGTTGTATGTTTTTCCCTTATTATAATTTTATTTTTAAAAGAATCTCACACATATTTAATAAGTTGTTTTATTTTTATTTTTAATTTAATAAATAAATAAAGAGGAGTGACCTGTTGTACTTCTACGTCTATATGTACTACCATTATAGAGTCTTAATGTGATACACACCTCATTATTGTACATATATACAACTTATTTGTATTATTTATTATTTTTTTGCCATTAAAAAGATGAATTACATAAAGATATATTAGGGATATCAAAAATTTCAAAAAACTACGCATACTTTTATAATAGAATAGAATAGATAGATACAAGGAACAGGTTTTTCATAACATAACTATAGCATATTGTGCACGAGATATCAATGTACTATGTCATTGTGGAAAATTCTAGTTTGAATTTGACCAGGCTCAAACTCAAGTATGATTTACAAGATGAGTAAATTAATTTACACTTGTGTGTCATTGTTACAAGACAAATTAATTATTTACAATATTGGTAAATTATAATTGCGTGTTATTGGTTACAAGACAAATTAATTACACAAGTATTCGGTCACATCAGGTTAAGGTTAAAAACTTGAAATTTCTCGTCATTATGGAAAAACTTGTCATTACTCGAGTATTTGAGTTTCTTGTCACAGACTTGCACCTCCAGACGAATATCACGCGACGCTTTGAGTGAGTTTGGTGCAGGTGTCACATAATGGATTATGAAAGTATAATTAATAATGATAAAACTTTAAAAAAAAATCAACTTTTGCCGCCAAAAATCTCTAGCCGAGACCGAGATTATGTAAAAGGAATGACTCATCTAAAATACATTTGCAGTCCAAACATAAAATTTAATTTCTCAGCATGAAACTTTCCGTACTTTATATTGCAATTCTCTCATGCAAATTCATTGAAAACGTAAAATTATTGATGTTATTAATTATTTGGATTTTTTAAATTCATACGTTGAGTTCATTTTAAATTCTAGAGGGGATACCGTAAGCAAACAAATTTGGGCCGATAATAATCATAGGCTACACAAACCTTATAAAACTCCAAATAAGGAGAGATAAGTTACAACTTGTGACAGTTTGAGATTGAATCCAGGACCTCCCACATGAAAGTGGAAGCTGATATCACTAGACTAACAAGCTTTGGGTTACGTTGAGTTCTTTTTGAGGGTATTATTAAGTATTAACTTTGTATAATTCAATAATATTTCTCATAAACCCAAAATAAAGAAAAAATATTTATATGTGAACAAGGACTGGACTCGAGGCCCATCTATGTAAATGTAAAAGCCCACCAATAAACTGTTGAATTAGGAGTTGGTCCATATAGGCTCGGCCCGCAATATACAAAATTTAAGCGGTCTCTATAGTATAATATATACGACCTTTTTTTCATATATATAATTAAATTTCATTAATACGAGACAAACCCAAAAAACACTACAGCTGAAAAAAAACAAAACATCTAATCTAACATAATACCTATCAAAAATAAATTACATTGGGGTTGCCGAACACGAACAAAATAAAAAAAGTACGAAAAAAACTCGACCTAATTCATGACAGAGAGGAGAATCGAATTTTTTTTTCCAGAAAAAGCTTGAACCCTCAGATGTGCACAAAATAACTGATGTGCACCAAAAATGTCTAAGAGCATTATGGTAATTAATCGACCCCCAACTCGGGCCTAGGTGCTACCCGTGGATTAAGTCTGCGGTTAATATGATAGTCAAGCCCATACGGTTGGCGGCCCATTACGAATATGGTTCGTTATGTTCAAGAGGCTATAAAAGAAAGAAGGCTATTTTAATATGAAAGGGCCAGGTAATGGGTTTAATAAATAGGCAAATGGGCCAATGGTCAAGCCCCAGCCCATAGCCCGCCATCAGTCCTATATATACCCCTAAAAGAGTTGATGACGATGATTATCCACTCTCTCAGAAAAAATCCATTGGCAACTTCTGAGAGTAATTCCACTATTGAACTACGAACTTACTTGATCCCATCAATTTTGGGTACGTAGGCAGTTTGCATAAAAGCGAGTGCAGTCTATACATAATACAACCCCAAACCTAGTTTGTCGCGTGTTGGACCGAATTCCCTCCCCACGAAGTAAATCACGTGATATTATCTGACTGACATATTTTACCCTCATCAGTTTGGCGCCGTCTGTGGGAACAACGCTCCAGCCACTGAGTATGCAAACTAGGTCCCAAGCATGTACCACAGGTGATAGGATGACTAGCAACAATCAGCCTAACCCAACGCCTGAAGATCTACCAGGCGTTCAAGTCGGTGGACAAGGTCCTCCGAACTGACAGGCTGATGGCGGAGGTCCTAAAATATCACCCCCGACGAATGAGCAGAATGTGCCTCCTATAACCCCAGCAGTGTTTCCACCTAGGGTACTCGAGATCACTCAAGAGGCACTACTTACTCTTGTTGAAGACGCTTCAGTGAGGGCAGCAGCGCTGGCGGTCCAACAATATGCCAAGACACACCCGCCACGCGCGACGCCTGTTCCATCAACTGTCAGAGGGCAAGTCCCCTACGTGAGAAATCATCAAGGGACGCCTCCGCCTCAAGAGAAGGGGATGCAAGAGCTACCCCTTCAGTCAGTCCGTAGAGGCCAAGAGCCTCGAGAAAAAAGTTACCCCAAAGCGAGTGGAGCCTAGCCAATCCCCCCACCGAGACTAAGGGTCCTTGACCCTCGGTGGGATTGGATCAAAGTGGTCCAACTCTCCGGTGAATGGGGCAGTACGTGAAAAAGAAGAGAACATCGTGGTTTCACCTCATGAGAGGCCACCACGTGGAAGAGATAGAAGGCCATCACCCTCCAGGTCTCCACGCAGGGGTCAAGTCTCCGTGACCCCCGAAGAGGCTCTACCGAGGCGAGAAGGCCGGCGTAGACAAGCACCTCGTTATGATGAAAGTTTGGAGAACCGCGGAAGATATGATGATATGCAGCTGGTCACCTTAGTTGTAGCCCCCCTCAAGAGAAGTCCTTTCTGCCTAGCAATTTTGGCGGAGTCATTACCGCAAGGACTGAAGATACCACACTTAAGTGAATATGAGGGGGCTAGATACCCACAAAAGCATGTGGACAAGTTTAGTGCAAAGGCTGACATGTACGACGTAAGCGACGCAGCCTACTGTAAAATCTTTCGAACTACAATATTCGGTCGGGCCCTTAACTGGTTCAACCAATTGCCCGCTGATACCATTTTCGGCTTCAAGCAATTGATAGGGTGTTTCCTTAATCACTTTTCCATGAACAAGAAGTATCCAAAGACAACTTCATTTCTGTTCACGGTGGTCCAAAAAGTGTTGGGAATCGTTATTCAAAATACGCAGTGGATAAAAAAAGATTATTTCGATTCCCGAGCCATGGATCAATTTAGGCTTTGCGTTAATTTTAACCGAAGAACAAGATAGAACAATTTACCTCTTGTAGTGTGTTTCGTTTCTTGATCTACCGTCTACAGCAGCAACCCCCGAGACTCCTGCTTCTAGATAATCACGTTCGAAACTTGCCAGAAATCTTCCTCCTCCATCTCCAAATGGCGGCTAGAAGAGAAGAAGGGGAGAATATTTTCTCTCTACTTTACTGTGTAATTTTGGTGGCAACTGATCAGTTCTTAACCTAAGTCTAAGTGTTGGAGGATTTAAATAGAATCCTCCGGCTTGGACCTAGGTTAAACGCCTCATGGGCCCATGTGGGTTCCCAAGTGGGCTAAGTTGGCCCAGTGAACTTAGTCTACTTTAGTTTAATTATATTCATTATTTAATCTAATTGAATATGTGTGTGATTAAATTAATATTTAATTTAACCAAATTCATTTAACCTAGTTAAATAAATATTCAAATTAATTTAATGTTCCATTGTTTAATCCAATCAAACAACTAATTAAATTAATCTGTCCACTCTATTTAATTTGTCCATCTAATGACAAATTACCAAAATGCTCCTCCAAGTACACAAAGTGATTTCCTGCTCATTTCTGGTAGCAAAGGATGATACCAAAGGATATGGGTGACACCTAGCCAGCCCCGTAGCCCCACACCGTAGCCCAACCAAGTACGAATGACTATGTCACTGCGAACCTCTTGACTATGAATTTCATATGAGTATAAGCCCTTCACTTGATGTACCCCGATCGAGTGAGACTCATGAAATATGTCAAACTCATATAACTCAATGCTATGCTATGAACCATAGTAACATGAAATGACTGAGCTGCCCTTCGTGTTCTATACGAGTCAATTCTTCTGCTTTAGCCAAAAACTTTTCATTTTAGTTACCTATGATCGCATATGGTATCTGCTCGTTTACTTTCGAGACAGTGAACCCCTTCTTGGCAATCGCTTCACTACTGCTATTTGCCCATTGGGATCGCACTTCGAGGTCGGCCCCACCAATGGGTGAATTGGGCCTAACTACTCTAGTGACAGATCCAATGTCACAAGCACATCGTGATAGTGAATCCTCAAGTCAAAGGCTCACGCATACTATCATAATCAGTAATCCAATCATTGACAATCACTAAGTAAAAACCCATGTGATCGGATAACTGTGAGTCGTGTTCGAATATATTAATTTTGTTAACCATATCCATGACACCAGCTCCCACTATCCAATCAGTGCAAGATTAGCACTCTTTGTCAAAACAAGTGTCATACGAGTTGAATCTTAATGCCCAATTAAGATTTCTTAACTTGCGAACCATATTATAAGATTGAGCACTTAACTCCACCAGTGCCTCCACATTATCAAATAAGTGCTGGTGAGCACACCTCAATCTTAGGGACTTATTTGTTCAATACAGTTAATGCCAATCTCTGACTTGCACTTAAAGCCAATTGCTATTGTATCTTATACCTATCTTCTAAAGATGTCGTTTTAGCACCGCCTTTGATAATGACTTAGTAAGTGGGTCAGCCATGTCGTGAGCTGAGGCTATCTTCTGCATGGTAATATTGCCTCAATCCAACGATTTTTCGAATAACTTCTCTCCGTGTGTTTAGATTTGTTGTGAGACCTCGGTTCCTTAGCCTATGCGATAGATCCATTGTTGTCACACTTTAGTGACAACGGAATTTCCACGCTAAAAACCTCTCAAAGTTCATTTATGAACTTCTCAATCCAAACAACTTGTTTGGCAGCCTCAAAGGTTGCCATACATTCAACCTCATTTGTGGAATCGGCAGTTGTGCTTTGATTGGAATTTATTCCAAGATACTGCTCCATCATTCAGAGAAAATAGAGACCCATAAATGGATTTTCCGATCATCATTATCAGATTCAAAATCTAAAACTATGTAATCGCTTCATGTTCATACATTATTGGTCCTTCTTAAGTACCATAGAATACTTTTCATCGCATTCCAATGTTTCTCTCCTAGGTTAGCTTGAAACCTACTTTCTTCGCTAAACACGCAAGCAAGATCTCATCTCGTGCATAACATTGCCAACATGAGACATTTTACTTCCAAGGCATAGGCCATGCCACACATCTCTCTTTGATCTTCTCATAGATTTAGAGAGATGAGGTCTATGTCTCATAGGCAAGAGACCTCTCCTAGAGTTTACCCATCAACCATTGAATTGGGATAATCTTTAGGTGGAGGGCTTGATAGAGTCCCACCACCCTGTTTGGTCTATCTTTATAGGTGCAAATCCAAAGGACACAGGTATCTTCTCACAAGTCTTTAATGAAAAGAGTGCTTGAGAGCCTCGTCTCGACCCTATTCAACGAGTCGATACAATATCAATAATATTAACTTGATCCCACTGACCTTCTTGCACACACAGGGTTTATTTTCATTCTTGATGACATTGTGTCATTAGAGCGAAAATTACAATTAGAGGCGTCCATTTTATTCTATAAATAGACCTATGCAGCTACCACACGTTCTAAGAATTGGACTTAGATATGAAGCTTTGGGCAGTTCTATTTGGACATTCTTCTAAAGGAATCCATGATGAACGAGCCTTCATATCAGTGTCTCAGATTCCATAATTCAAGTGTGCTACTATCTATGATGAACGAGCCTTCACATCTGATATGGAATGTTTGGGAATGAATTTGGAGGGACATACATTCAAGATATGAATGAGTTACGCTTCATCCACATTGAACCTTGCAATTTCTAGCATAGAACCAACATTGTCCAACATAGTCTTGTTCTCATATGAAACTATCCTATTCATCTTGCGGAGTTGCTGGAAGTGTCAATTGTGAATCCACACGATGTTCTTTCTAAAGAACAGGTCAAACCAGGTGATCACACATGTTAGCATGCAAAAGCAAATACTTGAGTGGTCTTTTTAATATTTTCTCGGTAAAGGGGTACCAAACAATTTTACTAGTTTGTTCCAAGCATACTACGCACGGTACACTTATTCGGGATGCCCGGATTTGCTTAAACAATTTAGCAAGGACATATGGTTTCCTGATTTATTTAAAAAGTAAATGATAGTTCTAATGTTACCAAACTTAAAGAAGTATTATTTAATGACTAAGTCAGAAAAACAACTATCTTATTTCCATTTGGTAAAACGAACCAATCATCCATCACGTGTCCAGAATTACAAAAGGGAATCGAGGTTAATCTGAAATGACTAGTTTCATTTTCGACTATCTCTCGTCCTACCAGCTCTGCACTTCTTTCTAGCACTAGCTCTAAGAAGTCAGATATAGAACATTAGATATCCAAGAACCAAGTTCTATTTCTCAGCTTGCCTCATAACATAGCCCTACTCACTGACCCCTCTATTGGGACATGAGTAATGTTTGCAACAAGCATACCATCGAATGATTTGTTAAATTAGATCAGCTGGAACATTCTCAAGCAAAAGAACTAAGGGCCCTTTTAAATAGAGTTATATAATGCAGAAAATAAGCCAAGATTTACGATTAGATGATTATGTTGTAACCAAGTAAAATTACGATTTCAATTTGACTTGGCTCCCACTACATTTTTTGAACCATTGCACTCCCACTGCAATAAACAGAAATCTTGTTGGACAGTTTTCGTAGTAAGTGATTGAGTTTTTCAAAATTTTCAATGAGTTGCAATCTCTAACGATATATGGCTCATTGGAATCTTTGAAGTGGCGTATCAGTTCAACTGATGGTTCAATCTTACTTTTGGCTCATGGATCACTTAACCTGAGCCTGTAACGAAATATTGATGGTGATCCATCTAAGTACTTTCCCATCAACTCCTATCGATCTAACAGTTGAATCTCATCTTGCAACCTGTAACGTTGTATGGAATGAAATTTGCTTCGACCGATGTCATCAAATGCACTTAGAGAGATTTGAATTATGAATTAGTGTATAACCCCCATTAGTCGGGGCGACGCCATATATAACTCATAATTCTATCTCTCAAAGTTTGATGGAGAGCCCGGATATCCAATATCTCTTTCTTACTTAGTGTCTTTTATTCGGGAGAATTTGTTAATTTTATAAGGCCTCACTTTAGACGTTAATTTCTTTCAGCGCAGTTAAGGATATATAATAATTAGAAAACGCCTAGCAATTCTAACAACACACACTAATATGGACTTTATCTAGATTTAGCTCGAGCCAACGAGCCAATCGGGGAGGGATTCTATCTATTACAAGGGCTTCCACCTATATAGAAAATCTAATCTTCGAGCTCCAAGCTTTCTGTGGAACCGCCATGCTCCATTGTGCCTATCTAATTTTATTACGAAGAAACAGGACTATACAAGTTTCTAAAAAATAAAGATACAAGCTGGGGGGCTCAAACTCCGGCCCAATACAACCCAGATAATAGAAACCAAAACCAAAACCCTATGTCCATATAAAATGTCACCATCACATAATTAAGGGAGCACGTAAAACGATTAAACATATATGTGATGATCATATTAAATCTTATTTAATAAATAATTAAATCCAATTTAATTATTTGCGAGAATAAATCAAATTTACTTCGACTCCTCTAATCAAATTAAAGTAGACTATATCAAATTTATCAAGCTCAAAGATTAAATCCAATTTAAGTGGGATCGAAAAACAAACTCATAGAAAACAAAACTAATTAAAGCAAATTAAGTTCACACAATTCTCATGTGCTTAAAAGATTAAGTCCAATTTAATCCAAGTCCAATCTAATTTAATTTAATTTCATCTGGAAATTAAATCCAATTTAATTTACACAAGTGGATTAAATCAAATTTAATCCTTGCAGAAATTAAATGCCATAAGAAGAATATAATCTAATTTAACTCATGGTGAAATTAATTTCAACTTGATTTCTAGAGCTTAAAAGATTTAAAACTTTTTTAATCTTTATAGAAATAAAGTCTAGCAATATTTCTATGAAAGATTAAAACTTATTTAATCTTTGCGAAATAAAGTCAAACTTTATCTCTTAGTCTAACTTACCCAAGTTCAAAATAAATCTAATCTATTTTGACTTCTTTAATTAAATCTAATTTAATTAAAGTGAGACTATATCCAATAAAGTCTCTATGGGTGAACAAATCTAAAAACATAAGAAATTAGGTTTAATCCAATTTCAAGAACCACTAAATCCAATTTAGTTGTAAATCCAATTTACATAATCCAAATCAAATCCAATTTATTTTGATAGGCTAGTTAAACTTAATTTGATCAAGAATAAAATTAAGTCCAACTTATTTTATTCATATGACTAAATATAATTTGATCAAAGTGTAACTAAATCAAATTTAATTATTAGAAAAAATCAAATTTTCATTTTAACTAAAGCATATTTAAATCCAATTTAACTTTAAAACAAATCTAATTTATATACCCGTTGGCCTAAGAAAATAAATTCAATTTAAATAGATTAAATCCAATTTAATTAAACTAAACTAAATCCAATTTGATTTAAATAAATCAAATCCAATTTAATTTGAAAAACAAAGATTCTATTTATAAAAAGGGCTTCGAATTAATTCATTGGACTATTGTATTTGGGTCAAACCCAATATATTGATTAAAATAACTAGGCAAGGCCTAGTAATTCGCTGAGCCAAACGCATATTGTCTGTTAGGCTCTGCCCATCGCACATAGTGAACGCTGGATTGGCCCAGCGTGCGCAGAATTAATACATTATGTTAGGCCAAGCCCAGCACGAAAACTAATTATGTTGGGCTCGGCCCAACACAATAAAACATTCTGCCCACTAGGGCAGAATGCATCTCCTCCCCAGTACCGTCATTAGGCGCCGGTGACAGCGATCTCGCCTATCGTCGTTGCGACGATGGGCGCCGCGACGACGGGTCATCAATGCACGACGCGGGGCGGTGCTTCCAAAGCGTTGCCATCGCGTTGTGAAGTAGCGCGGCTGTGCAAAACAGCCGCGCTTGTCGACAACTGGGGCGGCGTACAATTGCCGCCCCGTCACGCAGCGAACGACGACGCACCTTGCATCGCCGGCTAGGAGGTGTGGCGGCGTTTCTTGGATTATGCGCAGAGGCTGCTGTGCGAACAACTTTCCATGGCTGCTTTCGCACAGTAGCCTTCCAGTGCTGCCGGCGGCGTGACGGTGGCGCCGCCTCCCATTCCAAATCAACTTCGTTTTCCAGATTTCGATCCGATCGAAATAAATTTCAGATTCAGTTTTTTAGATTTAACAAATTCACCCCAATCAATTTAATTTTTCAGAATTTTTCGATCCATATTATACGATTCTGAATCATACAATTGCGTATCAAACATGAATATCAAATAAACATATGAATTCGCATACAAAAATCAACGAAGCCATAAATTTGGCTCTAATACCACTGTTGGGAATCGTTATTCAAAATATGCAGCGGATAAAAAAAAGTTTATTTCAATTCCCGAGATGGATCAATTTAGGCTTTTCGTTGATTTTAACCGAAGAACGGAATAAAACAATTTACCTCTTGTAGCGTGTTTCATTTCTTGATCTACCGTTTACAACAGCAATCCCCGAAACCCCTGCCTCTAGACAATCACGCTCGACACTTGCAGGAAATCTTCCTCCTCCATCTCCAAATGGCGGCTAGAAGAGAAAAAGAGGGAGAGAATATTTTCTCTCTACTTTACTGTGTAATTTTGGTAGCAACTGATCACTTCTTAACCTAAGTCTAAGTGTTGGAGGATTTAAATAGAATCCTCCTACTTGGACCTAGGTTAAATGCCTCATAGGCCCATGTGGATTCCCAAGTGGGCTAAGTTGGCCCAGTCAACTTAGTCTACTTTCATTTAATTACATTTCATATTTAATCTAATTGAATATGTGTGTGATTAAATTAATATTTAATTTAACCAAATTCATTTAACCTAGTTAATTAAATATTCAAATTAATTTAATGTTCCATTGTTTAATCCAATTAAACAACTAATTAAATTAATCTGTCCACTCAATTTAATTTGTCCATTTAATGACAAATTACCAAAATGCACCTCCAAGTACACGGTGATTTCCCGCTCATTCCTGGTAGCGCGACTCTCTAGGTTCGTCTTGATTGGCAATGGGATACCAACGGGTGTGGGTGATACCTAGCCAACCCTGTGGCCCCACATCGTAGCCCAGCCAAGTACAAATGACAATGTCACTACGAACCTCTTGACTATGAATTTCATATGAGTATAAGCCCTTCACTGATGTACCCCGATCGAGTGAGAGTTATGGAATATGTCAAACTCACATAACTCGATGCTATGCTATGAACCATAGTAACATGAAATGACTGAACTGCCCTCCATGTCCTATACGAGTCAATTCTTCTGCTTTGGCTAAAGACTTTTCATTTCAGTTACCTATGATCCCATAGGGTATCTGCTTGTTTACTTTCGAGACAGTGAATCTCTTCTTGACAATCACTTCACAATTGCTATTTGCCCATTGGGATCGCACTTCGAGGTCAGCCCCACCAATGGGTGAATTGGGCCAAACTACTCTAGTAACAGATCCAATGTCACAAGCACATCGTGATAGTGAATCCCCAGGTCAAAGGCTCACACATACTATTATAGTCAGTAATCCAATCATTGACAGTCACTGAGTAAAAACCCATGTGATCGGATTATTGCAAGTCGTGTTCGAATATGTTAACTCCGTTAACCATATCCATGACACCAATTCCCACTATCCAATCAGTGTAAGACTAACACTCCTTGTCAAAGCAAGTGTCATACGAGTTGAATCTTAATGCCCAATTAAGATTCCTTAACTCGTGAACCATATTATTAGATCGAGCACTTAACTCCACTAGTGCCTCCACACTATCAAATAAGTGGTGGTGAGCACACCTCAATCTTAGGGACTTGTTTGTTCAATACAGTTAATGCCATATACCTTTACATGAACAAAACCTTATTGCCTATATATATATATGTTCGTACAATATAAATCAGTGCCCTATTTAAATCTAATTCCTCATTGGCATTGAGGGCACATACCTAACAAAAAGATGGATAATCCTTGAGAGAATATATACAGTGATTCTCCACATCAGTGTCTGAGGTACCGCATGTCAACCACGAACTATTGTCGTGGATATTACAAAGGAACTTGCGCAACAGTAGATTCAAGAAATCTATAGCTGGGAAGTCGCCAGCGACTATGGAGGAGCTATTGGCTAAAGCCGAAAAGTATATTAGGATCGAAGAGACCGTAGGCCAAGTAAAGCATGAGGGAGGTGGAAATAAAATAAAGACAAGGGAAGATGATAAAATGCCAGAGCCTAAGGAACTCAAACACATTCTTCTTTCGGGATTCTCTAAGTATACCCCTCTTACACTCCCGCGGGAACAAGTGTTGGCTATCGTCGAATAGCAAGGCATAGTCCAATGGCCTAAAAAGATGATGGATAACCTGGCCATCTCAAATCGAAGAAGTATTGTAGGTTCCACTGGGACAAAGGTCACACTACCGAGGAATGCCACCATCTGTAGGTGGAGATTGAGAAGCTCATCAAGAGGGGCTATTTGTAAGAAGTAGTAGCACCGTCCGAAGTGACCACCCTAGACCCCTTGCAACCGAGAGGCAGGGAGAGGGGCAAAGGCGACCTCCCAGGGTGAACTTGGATATAGACAACGCCCCGGTAAATAGGATCATAGGGGTGATTTTGGTAGGCACAGCGGGGGGAGACTCCGGCGACTTTGGAAAAGCTTCACTAAGAGCTGCTACAGGACTTCATGCCATTAGCTCCCCCAAAGATGAGCAAGTGAATCAAGTGGGGCCAAATACGCCAACCATGGAATTTGGAGTTCAAGACCTCGAGAACCATATCCCACTGGTGAACGATGCCTTAGTGATATCGTGGACCATTTCCAACTTGTGGGTAAAGAAGATTTTGGTCGACAGTGGGAGCTCGGCAGACATCATTTTCTACAACGCCTTCACTCAATTAGGGGTGGACAATGCACGGCTCCAAGCTGTCAACACCCCTCTCACTAGATTCACGGGTGATATAGTGGAAGCACTAGGAGATGTGACTTTGCCCATATCTTTGGGTGCGTTTCTAGCCCGCTCCATAAAGATGGTGAAGTTTTTACAGGTCAATACCCCCTCCGCTTACAATGTCATTAGGGAGGTCGAGCTTAAATCTTTTTCAAGCTGTTATATCCACTTTTCATATGAAGATAAAATTTCCTACCCTGTAGGAACGGGGAAAGCCATGGGTGACGCGAAGAGTGTTATGTCAATGCATTGAAGAAACTTAAAAGAAAGCATGACAATGTTGATCACAGTGACAAAGGGAAGCAGGTAGCGACAAACTTAGTCTTACTAGAGAAAGAACACTTGGGGGCAATACCCTACCAGTCAATACTTGGACAATCTATTCAGAGTCAGCCACCTCCACGGAGGAGGAAAATAGCTTTGGATCATCTCAAGGAGGAGCAACACACCCCAAATACTCGGCACCCATCACTAAGAGAAGAAGCTTCTGTGTACGTCAAATGATACTAGCGAAGGACAAAGAGCCAACAAAGATCGAGAGCAAAGACCCAATAGCGGCGAAGGGAATGCCGGGACTGAGGTCCAGGCGTGAGAAGATCCACCCTTTTGAGGTACCCCCCTCCCCAAATCAACAATGTATTGAGCTCGGTGAGGCATCAGTAAGTACCTAATTAATTTAAACGCTATCGTATTTCCTATATTTTCCATAGAAAACTTTCGGGTTGGCCATGAGCCAAGCCTTGAGTAGGGGTGTCCACCAGCGCAACCTACCTTTACTTGAGTTTTGAGGTGCCTATGTGCACCCCTATACATTTTGCATTGATGTTTGCATATTTCTAAATTTTCGCTATCTGTCTGTTAAGTGCCGAGAGGCACCTTTCTCATTATATTGCGGTGTGTGAGTTTATTTGATAAAGTGCTAGTATCTTATATGAATGCGTATGACGTTAATGAGCGGGTGACTTAACAGCACCCACAAAAACACTCCTCGGGAACAATGATTCCAACTAAAGCTATTAGCAAAACCTAAGGCCACTTCAAAGGCTAACATAGGTGGAGCAACAAAAGCCCCCCGAACCATTGAGAGCTCGGTTGAGGCTAGCCCACCTTATAATCCTTCCAGTAGCACCGAGAGGGAATGAGGTTTGCAAAACTATCCCCCTCCGACATGGACTCTGGACCGAGATTATATCAAATTCAAATCTTAAGGCATATTCGAACCTATCTCCTTGAGGACTTTCGACTATAACCGTTGCCCAAACGTGATAATTCACCTCAAGCCACCAAAGAATAATAAGTGGAGCTATTCAACCCTCCTAAAAACTCCTAAAGGGTGGGGACACTATTAGCAGTGTTCACGAGCCGAGCTTAGCAATTTTTTCAGGCTCGAGCTCGAGCTCGAGTTTTCTACCTGAGCTCGAGCTCGAGCTTGTCGAGCCGAGCTCGTCGAGCCGAGCATTAAGGAGCTCGAGCGGCCAAATTTTAAGCTCAGCCCAAGTTCGCAAGCCAGGCTCGCGTGCTTGATCCCTTTTAGACCTGAGCCGAGCTCCATTTTTTTTCATTTAAGTGAAAAATTGCATCAGTTTTCTGTCAATTAAAACAACAGCCAAACCCACTCAAACCTCAACAACAAGCAATTCAAGTTTCAAACAAAGAAAAGCCAAACCCAAATCAAATGCAAGCTTCTTGGCCAAAAAAAATAAGTCAAACAGAAGCTAAACCCTAAACTCTTACCGGTGCTAAGCTCGTCGACGATGGTGGCGCGCGGTGGTTGGTGGAGTTCCGATGCCGACAAATGTTGGTGAGAGGCGGCGATTTCAAAGAGAGAAAAGATGAGGGTTTTCTGTTGCTGTTTCCCATTCATGTGATGCCCACATATTATGTTTTTTATCTTCAGTTTTAGGATATATATATATATATATATATATTATTATATTTGATAATTATATATATATATATATATTAAAAAAAACCTTGGGCTCGCGAGCTCCCGAACAGAAATAAATGAGCTCGAGCTCAGCTCAATTTCTGGCTCGAGCTCAAAAAAAATCGTGCTAAAAAAAAATCGAGCTCAAGCCGAGCTATTTTCGAGCCAGCTCGACTCGGTGGGCAGCCCTAGGCACTATAATACTAAAAAATTGGACGATGGCGTGCAAGCACACGCAGCCAATAGTACCAAGACTACAGGCCTCCCATATATAAAAAAAAATAAAGATATGGTGAACGAATAAATGCGTATGGCACTTACAAGAGCTAACAAATCACCCCTTACGAACTTACTCCTAAATATTGTGGAACACATATTAAGAAGTAGGGAGGCAAGGAGGCATCGAACAGCTAGCGCTAGTAGCTAGCTAATGTAGCTAGTAATTTTAAAGCTTAGTGTTTTAAACACTCCTAACATTCATAAATTCCCGCCAATGGCACTGTAAAATGGATAAGTACCTGAGCTAGTGCTCAAATTAACATATCAATATGACCCATTGGAGCTAAAAGCCTCCAATAGAGGCATAATCCAATAATCTGCGGCCCCATTAGAGGTCAATATAGGTGGAACAACAAAAATCCCCCGAGCTACCAAAAGCTCGAACGAGGGTGGTCCACCTGATAATCCTTCCAGCAATACTGAGAGGGTTGAGGCTCTACAAGCAAAGCATCTCCACCCTCCCACTAAGGTTGTGGACCGAGGTTATACAAAAATAATTAAAGTGATGACCATTGTCGCACTAAAACTAAAAACACCAGAGGCAACTCGAGCCCCAAATATAGCGTGGCCACTAAAAATAGCGCCACAAAACACGTCATTCATTCGAAGGCATGAATGAAGGACGGAACCAAGCTCTAAGCTGGCTCTTTGCTAGCGAAAGATAGCATCTACCTCATATGTATCTTACTCCTTCAAGTGTTTCTCACAGGAAAACACTAAGGAGTGGGGGGCAAGGAACCCTACTCGGTCCACCCACTAAAACAAACCACAAATGTAGGAAAAAAAACCCTATACCAATGAGGCTTGTCCACCTTATAATCCTTTCAGTGGTATTTAGAGGGGTTGAGGATCTATAGAAAACTTGCCATGAGCACAGTAATACCACCATTGGCACCCCGACAAAGCTCATGCGGCAATGGGGTTAGAAAAATAAAAGATTTACTCAAAGCCTATGAAAGATCAATGAGTAGCTCCCAAATGAGCTATATGCTAAGTCAAAAACGAAATAGTTTCACAAGTCAAAAAGGACCAACAAAAACCAAAAAGGGCTAAGTCGACTTCGACATTGCGCCCTGAACCATAGCCCCGAGGCACATCATGCCACGGAGGGCAAACATAGCCGCGAGGCACCACGCCACGTTGTCGAGCCGTGAGGTACTACACCTCGCGCTCCGATCGTGAGGCCAAGTCCCCAGGATCACCACCCAGCTCCCCCCACTCGGAATGTGAAGGTTAACGCCCCCAATTGAAGAGTCATATTTGCTCTAAATACTAATGACCCCGAAGAAAAATGCTCTATGAAAGCGAAGAGGTCACAAAATAAAGCAATTAAGTGTTGGCGAAAAAACAAGTCATTTCTCACACTACTAGCATGACATTATGAAATAAGAAGCAAGTACTAAGAATCCCAAATTTACCTTGGTCAACTTGGCTTCCATCCATGGTTGGCTAAGGGAGTGAGCTCCTAGAGAGAGAAAAATTCCAAGAGAAAGTTTTTTGAGAAAGTGAGGATATAAAGGGGTGTGAGAGTGAAAGTCACCAACCCACCTATACTTAGATAAAAGTAGGTGGGGAGCTTTTAAAACCTCTAATCTTGTGTCTCCCTCGGCCACCTCCGGGTGCTCATTACCGACCTTCCTCTTTAAGGGAGGGACTCTCCTACCTAAGGGGAAAGAAAAATTTGACATGTGGTCCTACCTACTGTTGGGATCGGTACAACCCCCGGGGACACCGGCGCAGCTGAAAACATATAATTTTAAAAATTAAAGCAGCATTCCCAAAATTAGGGCTAGGTCGACATGGTACCATCGGATTCAAAACTATCCTAGGAAAGAGTTTACTCGTGTTTACCTCTTGTCTACCTTAAAGCAGCAAAGTCTTTTTAAGCTACTCCCTGCTACAGTCTTCGAATTTGATTTGCCCTAGCGCCCCAAATGTTGCGCCTCTAAGATGTATCCACACCATAGCTCGTACCCTCAATTATCTCCACCAGTGCTAGCAAGGAGAATATCGAATCTTGGCTTTATGAGAAAAAAGGGTTTGGAATTATTTAAGTGTTCTTCGCACTCAACACATGAGTTTGAAAAAATAATATGAAAGAAAAATTGGGAGAGAAAATAATAGAAAAAAGTACTTTTATCAAAAAACCTTTCTATTAAAATCAAATCTTATTTTTTTCATTAACATTAAAAGAGGTGGAACACATTTATATATATAGAGTCCACCTAAGGTTAAAAAACCCTACACACACACGCCCATCTCTCCCTAAAAATTAGGGAGAGGTATGTGTGTATATACATATATATATATATATATATATATATATATATATATTTCTTTTTTCTTTTATTCTCTCTCCTTGAATAGTTGGACTCTTTCCAACTAACTAGATATTACCATATCTCATAATATCCTAACATATATCAAATAGATCCTTCCTTATTAATTAATTAGTTACCTTAACCAATTAAAGATTCTACCAAATATATTTATAGGATATTAATATATATATATATATATATATATTACAAACTTGGTGAGCAAGATAAATCTTTCCACCAAATCCACACACACACAAATACACGCCACACGTGCACATGTATATATATATATAATTTTATTTTCTTTCTCTTTATTAATTAAATAGTCCTTCTCAATTTAATATTCTAATATTAAATTATAGGACCATTAATTAATCCCATTAAATTAATTCATTTTCCTTGAGTAATTAAATCCAATTAATTAATCCCTTCATTGATTCACAAAGAATTAATTAGCCAATAGGTACTACACTACGTTATGTGTGTGACCCCTCAGGCTCATTGTCAAGCTAGCAATAAGTCCCCGTATGCTAGATTAATTATTCTAAATAATTAACTAGACCTTGAATTAATTTCACCAAATTAACCCAAGGCACCTATTGGTCGTGGTTCGATGTGTAGCAACGTCGCAAAGACTTCCTAGATGTCAACGATGAAAAGCAAAAACCTATCCGAGTTACGATCGTTATGTGAGTAGAATCCCTTCATCAGTTTCCCGTCTATGGACTAGGTATGGCGATGGTCGAACCCTAATAACCTTAGAAACTATGACTGTGTGGTGACATCTAATGATCCAGTCTTCTAATCCGAGATCACAAATCCCTCTCAGAAGACAGTCGCTTTGATAAAAGGCTTTTAACGATCATTTAGATTCTTGCAACAACATAGGAAATACCGGGTACTCGTGACCCTAGATGAATCCCTCTCCAACTGCCATTTGTTCCGCTGTACTACCAGACTATACCCAACATACACGCCATATGACTCTCCTGGATCAAAGCAGAGTGGGTAGTACCCTTTCCAAATGACATCTTAGGTCTAAGGATTAATCTTACACTGCGAAACCCAAGGACTCCATGTTCGACAGCACCAAATAGGAGTCCTTCAACGGGGCCGTTCAGTTTCATAATCAAGTATGAATCTTCATACATGTATTGTCATACAAGTCATCGACAATGGAACGCGTCGACCTCTTGGAAGAGTTACATGCATGAACAAGTCTTGACGAGGCCAGTGATATCCCACATCTCATAGCGTCTATGACTTGGAACAATATTTATGATTACGGTCTTTGAGAGCATTCCATATGTATCCCCACAGCTCCCCTAACCATATATAATCCAGGAGATCTTTATCTATACTAAAACTAGTTATATAACAATAAAAAAGCATACCATAAAGAAATATTCAATATATTTAAAACAAAACTATCATAGTGTTTTACATTTAAGATGGTAGAGCCCAAAACAATTGGCTCGCCGGGCACCTAACACTATCACCTACTTCATGGATGTTACATAAGATAACATCCAATAAGCACAAAAGGCTATAGAAAATAAAACCAACACTAAAATAAGGGGAAAACAACCACCACACCTAGAGGCTAAGAACTTTGCCCCCTCATTTCGAGGCAAAAGATATAGCCCACTCGCCATGGAGCGAGTGCCTTTGCCACTATACCTAGAGGCCAAGGACTTTGCACCACTCGCCAGGGAGCGAGTGCCTTTGCCATTATACATAGAGGCCAAGGACTTTGCACCCTCATTTCGAGGCCAAGAACCTAGCCTACTTGCCACGCAGTGAAGGTTCTTACCTCCTCACCTCGAGGCAAGAGACCTTGCTCCCACACCTCAAGGCAAAGGCCCATCTAATAAATTTCAAGTCCCCTACGAAGTGCAAATTTTTGGATTGAGGTAAAAAATTATGGGCCCCCTCCTGGATGCTGAAACCCCGGATAGAGGCCTCAAAATTCTAAGTCTCCTCCGAGACGAAAAGCTTCTTATGAGCGAGGCACAAGCCTCCCCTTAAGCCAGGCATGCACCCCCATCTTTATGAGGCGCGTCTCACAAATAAAGGTGTGCTTGAAGCACATCTCACCAACTAAAATTCTTCCAAAGTGCCTCGTTGGCTAACTTAATAACCCCTCTGAGGTTATTAGTCAAGTGGGGTAGAGGTTCATAACTTAAGAACTCCTCCCTAAGACATGAAACGCATAACCAAATCGAAATACCTCACACACTTTGGCACTGCAAGGTATCCGACCTCGAGGCGCTCGACCCCGAGGCGTCAGACCTCAAGGTAGCTATGGGTGTTACCTTAAGTCAACACCTACATTGCCTCGAGATAACACTTAAGATATCCCACTTCAAAGGGGTGACTCGTTAGACCCCCCGAGTCGACAAAGTTTACCATACACCTATACATGTTCCTACTCCCGGGTATCCTATACTATACACCCGGGAGTGGAGGGCATTATGATGTGCACCAAAAATGTATAGGGACATTATGGTAATTATTCGATCCCAAACTCGGGCCGGGGTGCTACCCATGGATCAAGTCCACGATTAATATGATAGTCAAGCCCATAGGGCTGGTGGCCATTGCGAATATGGCTCGTTACGTTCAAGAGGCTATAAAAAAAAGAAGGTATTTTAACATAAAAGGGCCAGGTAACGGGTGTAATAAATAGGCAAATGGGCCAATGGTCAAGCCCCGGCCTATAGCCCGCCATCAGTCCTATATATACCCCCAAAGGAGCTGATGACAATGATTACCGACTCTCTCAGAAAAAATCTACTGGCAACTTCTGAGAGTAATGCCACTATTGAACTACAAACTGACCTGATCCCATCAATTTGGGTATGTAAGCAGCTTGCATAACAACGAATACAGTCTATACATAATACAACCCCCAACCAAGTTTGTTGTGTGTTGGATCGAATTTCCTCCCCACGTGGTAAATCACGTGATATTATCTAGCTGACAAATTTTACCCTCATCAATAACCCTTGCCAATTTTCGCCTCCAACGAATTAAAAAGAAATAAACACCAACCACACCTGCAGCCCCCCAATGTAAAATTCTTTTTGATGGGTAAAATGCTAAAAAAGATCACACACATAACCAAACCAAAGCTTCAGCATAGCACTACCTGTAAAAAACAAAGCAAAGGACAACAACAAAAAACTGAAATAGAAGGTTGTTAGGAATCAAGGCTTTCAATGGTGAAATAATAACGGGAAATATAAGAAAATATGAGAAAACAAAAGCAATAAAGAAGACAAAAAATTTTATGGTGGAAACCCAAACAAGGGAAAAAACCACCTCCAACTAGATCTTTTATTTCAACTCTCTCAAAGTGATTAGATTACATTTACAAGATGAGTTCTATGCTATTTAAATAGACAAAAGTGAAGTTAAAACCCTAATAGATTTAGGAAAAACAATCCTAAATCAACACTAGGACTTAAGGAAACAATCCTCATCAAGATAGTACTCAAGAAACATGCCAAAAATACATAAGCCACGAAAAGATGAAAACACGTGCTTTCAGTCGGACGAACCCGCGCCATACAGTGGCGCCTATGGCGCCTAGGCGCCACGTACAGTGCCTGCTGCTCCCGCTTCAATTTTTCAACTCCTTTTCGCGATCCCGGTCTAACCCAGACCCTTCTCAGCTCTATCTTGGCTCCTTTTCCAACCTATTTTGATTCGACTCCATACAATTGCCCAACAAAAAAAACAAAACAATATACAAAGAAAACTAAAAAGTAGACTATAACTAACGTAAGGCACCAACAAAACATAACAAACTCTTTCTCTTTCTTTCTTTCTTTCTTTTGTTTTTTTTTAAATCGATTACAATATATTACTACATTAGAACTACCAATTATCAAGACTACGTTATCTTTTTGTGGTGAATATCATTAACTAATCGATAATCAATTTTTTTAATAACTATTAATAATATGTAATTAAATAATAAACTACTATCAAAATAGACAAATATTTAAACATAAATGAAACTCAAACTCAAAAACCCTGGAATGCCTTGATCTTACTTTTAGTCTAAGAATTTATTGACTTTTATAGTTCGGTTGTGATTTATGATTTTGCAACTATATTTATTATATCGAATATTTAGTCAGATGTTTTAATCAAAATGCATGTATTTGAATGTTGCATAAACTCTCTTTTCATTAAGAGGTTGTTATCATTAACAATTATTTTAATATTTAATGGAGTATAGATTAAGTTACAATTTCTGAGGTTACTATAGTATGAATTCATTTTAGTTTATGTAAATTGTTATATATATATATATATGTAATTATCTTATTGCAATCGCGATGATGTGATTGGCCATTCTAATTTGTAATTAAAGAATAAAACTACTGTGCTGCATTCACACATGTTTATGGCCTATGGCATAAATAGTAATTATGACTAAATCATTAGCAAGTTATAGGTCATAAAATGAAAAATTTAATCTTGATGATTGTGTTTTTTGAAGTTTGAAACATATTGTGATGGCATAAATTTCAAGTGCTTTAAATTTCATATAGAATCAATCAAATTTAATTTATATTCAATAATTAATATTCAGTTATTAATACAATAATCAAACGAACTTTACTATTACCACTAAAGTTATACATTAAATAAAAATTTATTATTCTCCATTGATGTCTAAAACTTTATTACACCAAATATTCCATCTATTATTGAAATTTTCAATATTAATTACTCTACAACTTGTTTATTTTTCTATAATTATAATTAAAAACTAAACCGAAAATTTGCTAGGATCTACTAAAGAGTTGCACCAAGAATAGGTCCAACCTTTGACTTTTGAAGTTTAGTAGTTTTTTCCCTTGTTATTCTTGAAATGTGGGTAACTATAAATATATATATATACATATACATGAAAAATGGGTTATTCGCATGCTTCATCCCCGGAAGTGTATCTAAATACATTTTTGATCACCCGCTTTACAAAAAAACTTTTATTAAATATTAAATCTCATAAGTGGTAAACAATCTCACATTTGGACCCCAAGACCAATTTTTGTTAAAAAATTAAAGGAACTATTAATCAGAGGGAAAAAAAATTGCATTTATTAAACACTTTATGAAAAGTTTTCTAACACATTTATTTTCTAAGTTTTTCTATTTGTTTTAGTTTTCTTTCTTTTTTTGCCTCTAATTAATATAACAGTTAGTTTTTTTTTTATGAAAATTAGTCGTGGAACCAAATGTAAAAATTTTTACAAATTTACGGGAAAAATTGTGAGATTTTTGTAAAGTGCAATACCAATGGTACCTTTGGTATACTTACAGACGAAAAAATGTAACTAATCCTTATGGAAAAAGTAGCAAAACATGAAAGGAAATTTTTGTCATTACAGCATGTCCCGCCAGAAAAAGTTACTCCGGCCGGCGGCAGCCAACCGACATTAACTTCTTCCGGTGGGGATTTACCATCCTTATATTTAAAGCTCCAAGATGCACAAGTGGCCCTGAGTTATCAATTTGTATCCACCAATAAGTACTAGCATTTGTCCTTTTGCTCTTTTTCTTCTTTTTTCTCCCAATAAGAATAAATGAGTTCTTTTACATTTATTGAAAGGACATAACCAAAATGGTAATTCCAGATGTCTTGCAAAATGATTTAATCAAATTCCAAATATCGAAACGAACCAAAAGAAAAACCTACATCTTGATAATGAGAAAATACTACATGTATAATGTACAAGAACTAAGTATATATAATCTAGTTAGTTAAATGTGGATGGACAAAAATTTGACATTAAAAACGTATGAATATATTATGAAGTTTTATTAAAAGATACAGTGAAAATAGAACTAAAATGTATGGGGAAGAGAAACAAACACATTTGTAGAAGTGTGAGTAAATTATTAATACAAATGAATTGTTTGTGCTTAAAAAAATGACATGTTTTTATATTATTTTGTAAGGTATATATAATGCTTGTACTCGCTTTTAATATATGGGAAAAAAAAGTCGTATAAGTCATTAGTTGATGATAATTAATATTTTGATATATTATTAATTTTTTTAGAATTTTATAATATTCTGTTAATATTTATAACTGTTTTAAAAAGTTTTTGAGTTTTAAAAAAATAATTAGAATCTTTTTGTCACTTGTTCATCAAGCATACTATGTAATATGTAAATTACATGTATTATATGGTTTAATTCAATAGCACGTGTAATATTCATTAAATTCAGAATGCATACAAAAAGTGTAAATATTTGTTTAATTATACGTGTACATATGTGTATTATACGTACGCTTATAATACGAACTTTACTTAACATAGAATAGAAATGATATTCTTGTGCTATTTATAAAATTAGCCTAGAATAAAGAATAGCATGTGCACAATACATGTGTAAGTTCCAAAAATATTGGCCTAGAGAGAAATAAACAAAATTCTTTAAAAAAAAAAAAGAACCTCCAAAGCAATTCTCAAAGGCTAATTTTAAATGAACTTGAGGATCTCATGTATAATTACAGTCATTTATCCCAAATTCAAAATCCCACCTCCCAAATACTTGAAATTAAATAAAGAGTCAACAAAGAAAAAGAAAAAAAATGAGTAGATGGGTAGTATATTACAAGAATTCAAGCCTCCCTCTCCCCACTCTTAATTGCAACCTTTTTTCTCTCACCGTGTGATCAGAAATCATAAATCCGTCGGTTACAGGTTTACAAAACACACGCACAACACACTTATACACACATATATATATATAGGGAAAATTACACTGAGTACCCTTGAGGCATTGCCTAATTACGGTTTACATCCTCTAGTTTAAAAAATTACATCTAACATCCTGTAGTTTCATATATTGATGTAAGGTTGGACGGAAGTTGCAAATTGACCTAAATACCCCTAACAAAATATTTAAAAAAAAGAAGAAAACATTAGAAAAATGAATTACCATGTTGCCCCTAAGG
Source organism: Buddleja alternifolia (assembly GCA_019426215.1). Lineage (NCBI taxonomy): Eukaryota > Viridiplantae > Streptophyta > Magnoliopsida > Lamiales > Scrophulariaceae > Buddleja > Buddleja alternifolia. The sequence continues at coordinate 44,347,358 of CM033391.1, read as the reverse complement.
GAAAATTACACCGAGCACCCCTGAGGTATTGCCTAATTACGGTTTACATCCCCTAGTTTAAAAAATTACATCTAACATCCTGTAGTTTCATATATTGATGTAAGGTTGGACGAAAAAATACTAATTTGTTTATTTCTGAAATTATCAAAAATAAAATCAAATAGAAAACTATTTTCGAATAAATTATAATGTAATTAAAAATAATTAAAATATTTTCAAATAATATTGAAATTATAACTCAAATATCGAAACATTAGATATAACATCTACACCTTTACAAAATATTACAAATAACACCAAAAGGATATAATTGTCCAAAAAATTAGGGTTTTCAGGTTCAAAAAAATTTCCCGCCAAAATAAGGGGTATTTTCGGAAGTTCACAAAATATTTGACGGAGCCGTACTAAAAAACTAACGGAGGGTGTCTATTGTTGGACGGAATAAAACTACAGGATGTTAGATGTAATATTTTAAATTAGGAGATGTAAACCGTAATTTGGCAATACCTCAAAGGTACCCAATGTAATTTTCCCTATATATATATATGTATGTACGTATGTATATTAGTCAGTAGTAGTAGTTGGTAGTAGTAACTAGGTGTACGTACTTGGGTATTATTATTACGGGTTGGCCTTAGTTTGCCCCTGTGTTATTCTTCTTCTCTTAATTACATCTCCCGACCCCTCCCCCACCCCTCTTCCTGATATATATATATATATATATATATATATATATATATGTATTATATAAATACACACACATATATATATATAAATATATATATATATATACACATATATATATATTTGAGGCGTTACAGAAGCTACACTGCCAAAAATGAAAACATGGCTAGTCCCTTGAACATTGCTACACTTACTTCACATGCTCAAAATCATCTCCTAAAATCATCCATATCAAATCCCAGATATTCTTCTTCTTCCTCTAATTATTTCTTCAATCATTTTCTGAGCAAGAAAAATAAATAATTGCTTAGTCTTTATATATATATAATTCACCCCAGCTACCATAAATTCTTATTCTATAGTAAGCGTAGTTATTACAGTTATATTATGGGAATAGTTCGTAATCTGCGAGACCTTCTTCAATACAGTACTATTTATATTTGTATTAATATACACCAAACCTATTACTTCTAGTAAAAAATAATCATCCATATGGACTTCAGCATCGGTGGTGGAGGCGCCGGTGGGTCTAGCGGCGGCGACCACCACGATGCTTCCAATCCTCACCGGAGTAAAAAACGTTACCATCGCCACACCGCAAATCAAATTCAGAGGCTCGAAGCGTAAGTTTTAATATATATATATATATATCTGTAAATTAAAGTTCATGCAAATATACTACGATAAAAGAATTGATCTCTTCTTTTATTTGGATCCTAATTTAATTTAAACCTTTGTATAGGATGTTCAAAGAATGTCCCCACCCAGATGAGAAGACAAGAAATCAGTTAAGCAGAGAGTTAGCTTTACATCCTCGGCAAATCAAATTTTGGTTCCAAAACAGGAGGACTCAGATGAAGGTTTTTGAATGTCTCCTTTTCTTTTTCTTTTTTGTGATAAGAATTTTTTTAAAAAAAAAAATTCCTATATTTTTCAAAGTTTGATTTTGTTGAATTTGTTTTTCTAGTCACAACATGAAAGAGCAGATAATTGTGCACTTAGGGCCGAAAATGACAAGATTAGATGTGAAAATATAGCAATAAGAGAGGCCCTCAAGAATGTGATCTGCCCTTCTTGTGGAGGCCCCCCAGTTTCCGAAGATTCCTACTTCGATGAACAAAAATTGCGAATCGAAAATGCCCAGTTGAAAGAAGAGGTCTTGTGAAATTCTTGATTTTTGATTATATTACCATATGTAATTTAAGTCGTAATTTAACTTCTTTTTTTAATTTTTTTCGGGGTTTTTTCAAAATAATTTGCAGCTCGACAGAGTTTCTAGCGTGGCGGCCAAGTATATAGGGCGGCCTATTTCACAACTCCCACCAATGCAGCCTATTCATGTATCTTCATTGGATTTATCAATGGCAAGTTTTGGGGGTAATCATGGAATGTCATTAGGCCCTTCACTTGATCTTGATCTTCTTCCGGGAAGTTCGTCAAGTGGAATTCCGAATCTACCCTTCCCTCCAATGAGCATTTCTGATATGGATAAATCCCTTATGGCTGATATCTCATCCAATGCCATGGATGAATTGATTAGGCTCTTGCAAAGCAATGAGCCTCTTTGGATGAGATCATCCGGTGATGGCCGGGAAATTCTCAATCTCGAAAGCTACGAGAGAATGTTTCCGAGTCCTAATAGCCACTTGAAAAATCCCAATATCCGGATTGAAGCTTCGAGAGATTCGGGTGTTGTGATGATGAATGGCTTGGCATTGGTCAACATGTTTATGGACGCGGTTAGTTACTGGATAAGTGATGTGAAGATTATGTCAAGTCAGCATTGGAATTAGCATTGTGCTGACCTGACATGATTTTTCCTGCTTAATGTTTTAATTATATGATCATTCTCGTCATAATTCTTGAACCGTTTTGTAAATACCAGCCCAAATACGTGGAATTGTTTCCTGCAATCGTTTCGAGGGCTCAGACCATCGAAGTAATATCACCCGGGATGCTACCAAGCCAAAGTGGCACATTACAATTGGTAATGAGAATCAAGAAGATAAACATATCTTATGAATTAATATGTATAGAACTTCCGGTATACGTTAGTTTGATTATTTGTGAACTTGCCTCTATGCTAATTAGTTTTCAAGCCGACCTATTTGACACCTTGACTTGTGGCAGATGCATGAAGAATTGCAGCTGCTTTCAGCTTTGGTGCCAACTAGGCAGTTGTATTTCCTCCGTTTATGTCAGCAAATCGAACAAGGCGCGTGGGCAATTGTTGATGTCTCCTACAATGTCCCTCATCAAGAAAGCCAATTTTCATCTTCGTGTAAAGCTCATAGGCTTCCTTCTGGATGCTTGATACAAGAAATGCCTAATGGTTATTCAAAGGTAGAGAATTTACTACATTTGATAATTACTCAATTTTTTTAGTTATTATCGAAATTGGTTGATGATTTTACCATTGTTAGGTAACTTGGGTGGAACATTGGGAAGCCGAAGATAAAGAACCGATCCATAGGCTTTACCGAGACCTCATTCATACTGGATTAGCATTTGGAGCCAAAAGATGGCTTTCAAATCTTCAGAGAATAGTCGAAAGATTTGCTTGTTTGATGGCTCCGGGAAATTCAACTCTTGACATTGGAGGTAAGAAAACTCTTCTATATAGCTCTTAGAAAAACGTCCAATTTTTTTTCTGAATTTAACAATCTCTTGTTGACAGTGATTCCATCACCCGAAGGCAAAAGAAGCATGATGAAACTTGCTCAGAGAATGGTCAATAGCTTCTGTTCTAGTATTAATCCGTCAAATGGCCAACAATGGACCACATTTTCGGGGTTTAACGAATATGAAGTCCGGTCCACTCTTTACAAGAGTGCTGATCCTGGCCAGCCTAATGGAGTTGTACTTAGTGCAACAGCCACGATATGGCTCCCGATACCTCCACAAATCGTGTTCAATTTTTTCAGGGATGAACGAACTCGGCCTCAGGTAAAATTTAATCTCAAGATAAGCACGTTTTGATCTTTATAGACGAGTATTTAGTTTTTAATTTCTGAGTAATTTAAGATTTTTGTGGGCTCGAGTTGAAATTAATTTTAACGTGTAAGTTTTTTCTTTGAAATTGTAGTGGGATGTTTTGTCAAATCAAAGTGCTGTTCAAGAAGTTGCTCACATTGCTAATGGCTCTCATCCAGGGAACTGTATCTCTGTCCTTCGGGTAAAAATTTCTTTTCTTGATCGTATTTTCCCTATGTTACCGAGTTCCAATGTTGTAACTTTGTGCTTTATCTGTTAAATATTATATCAGGGCTTCAACACGAGCCAAAACAACATGTTGATACTCCAAGAAAGCTGCACAGACTCATCCGGGTCGCTCGTTGTATACTGCCCGGTTGACCTACCCGCCATCAACATAGCAATGAGCGGTGAGGACCCGTCGTATATCCCGTTACTTCCATCGGGATTCACAATTTCACCTGATGGCAAGCCCGATCACCTCCACTCCAGTGGTGGAGGAGGTGGCAGTGATGAGGCCTCAACCAGCTCAAACCACCCCGGGGTTGGTGGTAGCTCGTCAGGTTCACTAATTACCGTTGTTTTTCAAATACTCGTTAGCAACCTGCCATCATCCAGAATGAGCCCTGAATCAATAGCCACAATTAATAACCTTATTGGTAGCACTATCCACCAAATTAAAGCTGCTTTGAATTGCACTACTTCTTGATGCAGGTTTCATAACAATCACAACAGTAAATGGACAGTTGTGATTGTCCTGAAACCTGTGGTCCCGAGACTTCTCAAGAATCATTTTTTAATGCTCTTTTTTGATGTTCTTTGTTTCTTGTGTACCCAATTTTCCCTACCCGTAAATATGAGTACAAGTTTAGAAAAAGAAAAAAAAATAATTGGAGTGGCAAATTCGGGTTGATGGTATTGAATGAGGGAGGGAACTATCTTTGGTTAGTTGGGGGTATTTTAATGCTCCTTAGTCTTGTCATCAATAGCTGAGGAGGACTTGTTGCTGCTGGTGCTGCTGCTGTTTCTGCTGCCAAGCCTCATTACAATTCACAACAACTTTTTACAATGTATTTAATTATCTCTTTTTTCAATTTTTTCCTATGTTTTTTTTTTGAAAAAAAAAAACTTGAAAGAGAAGTCAAGAACGCACCATACGTGTCTTTCGTGCTGTTTACGAAGGGTTTCGTGTTTTCTTTTTTTTTGGGGTGGATGGGGATTGTTCTTGAAGTGTCTTTAAGTTAAGGTTTCTAAAGAGAGCAAGAAAGAGGGGTGTATGGTTCGGGTATTGACTTCTGTTGATGAACTTATTCCTTATGGAATTATCTAAGGATTTGTGTACAATTTGGGAAATTATAGCTCCATCTATCTCTATGAATTCCCATTTAATGTTCAATTTCATGTGTGGTCCTGTGAAGAAGGAAATAAAGGCTCCATGAGAGCTTTAAAGTCATGGCAGTGGGGCAATAACAATGACAGACTGGAACTTATTGATTCCTACGGAGCGTAATTTGGAGTTTAGGTACAACCACGAAAATCTATGGGGCTTTACATAAGTCTACTAGTACGTATATATATATATATATATATATATGTAGGGTTGAAAGACGAATTAAACTATTCGATACTCGACTCGTTCTTGATTGCTAAAAGCTCGTTTGAGCCCGGTTCGTCAACATATCAAACCAAGTTTGAACAACTTTGTGTTTGACAAGTTTTAAAGCTCGGCTCGATTAGTAAAAATTGATAAAGACATGCATAAAAAAGTCAAAATACTCGAGCTCGACTAGTGTTCGGCTCGATTAAAGCTCATTTGAGTTCGGCTAGATTAATAATCAAACAAGTTCAAACACAAATTTTCAAGCTCGATTGTAATTGAAACAAGTTTGAACAATAACTCGTTCAGCTCGACTTGACTCGTTTACACCCCTATATATATATATATATATATATATATAATTGTGATTATATTGAGAGTCAAATCATGAGATGTCTTTGTAATATTTCTTCATAGGCACGTTAGTTTATTACTCATGTGTATCACATGTGTACTTCGATTTCTCATCCAAGGACTAGAAAGTTAAAATCGACGATAAATTGATGGTTAACATATAGTCATATTTGTTTTCCATTAGATCAATATGATCTAATTAAGAAACTTAAAAAGAAATCATAGGTTATGTTTGTTGCGTGTTCGGTACATGCTACATGTTCAACGAATACAATTAAACACACTTGTTAAACCTATACATTAGTACTTGTACTCTGGTAGTTCATCTGATGATCTACAAATTAAAGTCATTTAGTGTCTTCCTTCTCTTACATTTACACACACATATATGTATATACACAAACAATGTGTATGTTTTTTCTTTAATATTAATCCGTCTTTGTGTCTACGCAGGAGGTATTATGGACCTCGATTAATCTCAAAAAAAAAAAAAAGAGTACAAGAATTCTTATAAGGGAGTACTGCTATTTTATATTTTAAACCCTAACATTTCGAAACAATAAAAAGTGTAATCTATCCATTTTGAATAGTTCATAAAGTTTCAGAATTACAGTACGTATGTGTGGAACATGAAGTAATTTCATATTTTAGGGCAAAGAAATTGGAAAATACATAGGGTTACATTAAATGTGTTACTTTCATGCTAGACGATATGGTCTCTTCCAATTTGCTCAATCAAATGTGTAATATGTCCACATCTAATTATTTAATATGGTTATAATCTACGTATCTTTTCTTCTTTTAGTGGGAAAGCCTTTTAATTGTGACATTAACACAAAAAAAGGTACCCTTTAAGTTTGCCAAATTAGTCCAATGAAGAAATTTATAAGCCATTGGTTCACTTGTTCACTTGTCATTTTCCATGTTGCTTGTGGTATTTCTTATGCGCCTACTTGAACCACCATAATTTTCACAATTATGCCATGACATTTGTAAATTGATAAGAAATATTTTTTTGTCCATGCCCTATTAGTTTAGGGTATTTAATTGGCTAAAGGTAAATTGCACCTCTAGTCTAATTGGACAGGGAGATTAGTAACTTTTGATCTCAAGCTTTACGAATTTTTGCATATTTAGTCTGTGAAAGTTGCTGCATTTCTGGTATTGGCGGTTCGTTTTTGGGCTGAATTAATTACAGTATCATGTGATTGTTCGTTGTGTTGATTTTTTTATTAGGAAAAATTCAAGTGATCAAAATCACCAGAAAGATTCAAGAATTGAAAAATGTTAGTCATTTGTTGGAAAAACCTGTGTAAGCCTTCTTTAAAGCTCTCATGTATCTTTTACATGAGTCTTTTAAGCTAAATCAGCAGAAGTAACGACTATATGATGCTTACATGATCAAGTTCCTCCATGAACTAACAACTTTTACCAAATGTGCATGTATTCTTAAACCGTGGACCTAATTTTGCGGAATCATAAAGTTTGGAATCAAAAGTGAAAAATGTTATGAAAATAACCCCAAAATATTATAAAGTTGAGAGAAAATAAAATGAGAGAATGAGAGAATTCTTTTATTGATATTTTTGTGTGTATTTACAATACAATGTCATTGCCAATTTATAGGCACAAAACAAGAATTTCAAAGGTTTATTACCTAAAGAGTAAATTATATTTACTCATGGTGGAAAATGAGAAGTAATGGAGATGAAGAGTTTTTGGGAGTTGTATGGACATCCACAAAATAATTATTCATAATACTCTCCCTTGGATGTCCATCACTTAAAAATATGCCTCGTTAAAACCTTACTAGGAAAAACCCAATGGGACAAAAACCTAGTGAAGGAAAAAGACTACATATCAATACGCAATCAGATGCTGCCTCATTAAAAACCTTACCAAGAAAACTCAGTGAGAAAATCCTTGGTTAAGGGAAAAAGAGTGCAGCGCGTATTATCTCCCCCTCATGACAATATCAGTCAAGATCTTTAAGTCTACGCACGCCAATCTTGTAGACTAGTTTTTCAAATGTTGCTGCGGGAAGTGCCTTGGTGAACAAATCAGCAAGATTATCACAGAAACGGATTTGTTGAACATTGATATCACCATTCTTCTGAAGATCATGAGTGAAAAAAAACTTTGGTGAAATATGCTTTGTTCTATCTCCTTTAATATACCCTTCTTTCAATTGTGCGATACATGCGGAATTATCTTCATATAAGATCATCGGGATCATTTTTCCAAACACATTCGAGGGTACATTAAAGATAAACCACAAGTCCCTCGAATGTGTTGAATCATGGATCTTAACCAAACACATTCTCGACTTACCTCGTGAATAGCCAAGATTTCTGCATGATTAGATGATGTGGCCGATATGGTTTGTTTCATAGACCGCCATGAAATGGCTGTGCCACCACATGTAAATAAATAGCTCATTTGTGAACGACCATTATGAGGATCAAACATATATCCAGCATCTGCATATCCAACCAATTCGGACTTGGGTACATTTGAATAAAACAAGCCCATATCAATTGTTCCTCTAAGGTAGCGGAGTGCCTATTTAACCCCATTCCAATGCCTTCGTGTAGGAGAAGAACTATATCTTGCTAATAGATTAACAGTGAATGCTATATCAGGTCGAGTATGACAAGCAAGATACATTAGTGCACCGATTGCACTTAGATATGGTACTTCAGGAGCAAGGAGTTCTTCATCACTTTCTCGAGGTCGAAAAGGATCTTAGTTCACATCTAGTGACCTTACGACCATCGGGGTGCTCAATGGATGTGATTTATCCATGTAAAATCGCTTTAACACTTTTGATACATAAGCGTCTTGATATACAAAAATTTCGTTCTTTAAATATTCAATTCGCAACCCAAGACAAAATTTTGTTCTTCCAAGATCTTTCATCTCAAATTCTTTCTTTAAGCAATTAACAGCTTTTTGAATCTTTTCAGGAGTTCCAACGATATTTAAATCGTCAACATAAACTGTAATTATAACAAACTCATTTCCAGATCTTTTCATGAAAATACAAGAACAAATTTGATCATTCTTATATCCTTCTTTCAACAAATATTCACTGAGAGGATTATAACACATTCGTCCAGATTGTTTCAGTCCATACAATGACTTACTTAATTTAATTGAATAATGTTCTCGAGAACTTGAATTATATGCTTCAGGCATATTAAATCCTTAGGGATTTTCAAATATATATCATTATCAAGCGAGCCATACAAATAGGCTGTAACAACATCCATTAGACGCAAATCAAGTTTTTCATGCATTGCCAGACTTATTATATAACGAAAAGTAGTTGCATCCACCACAGGAGAATAAGTCTCCTCATAATCTATGCCAAGTCGTTGCGAAAACCCTTGGGCAACAAGACGTGCCTTATATCTTACAATTTCATTTTTCTCATTTCATTTTCGCACACATACCCATTTGTATCCTACTGGCTTTACATCTTCAGGTGTACGGATTACAGGTCCAAAAATTTTTCGTTTTTCAAGCGAGTTTAACTCTGCCCCCATTGCGTCTTTCCATTTTAGCCAATCATTTCTTTGTCGACATTCATTAACAGACTTTGGTTCTTGATCCTCATTATCATTCATCATATTTAGTGCAACATTATATGCAAATTTATCAGCAACGTTGACTTCATTTCGATTCCATCGTTTCCCGTTCATAACATAATCTATTGAGATCTCATTATTTTCACAAGTTTCAGGTACCTGAGGTCCTTCTGGAACCGAAATATTAGTTATGACTGGGGACTCTTCTGGAGTTATTTTATCCTCGATTAGACCATCTTGATTTTTAGCTCCTTTTCTTTTTCGAGGATGACTATCTTTGGAACCGATAAGTCTACCACACTTCAGGCGTGCAGTAGATTCATTACTTTGACCTTCAAGGACAACAATTCTTACTGGAGCATTAAGAGCTGGTACATGTGACTTAGTCACTTTCTTTAGGTCAGTAAAAGCGTCTGGCAGTTGGTTAGCTAAACCTTGCAAGTGAATTATCTTTTGAACTTCCAGTTCGCTTTGTTTTGTTCGAGGACCAAGATGAGATAAAGATAATTCATTCCAACTAATTTTCTTTTCCAGCTGCTTATTTTCTCTCCCTAATGTTGGAAAATCTGATTTATCAAAATGACAATCAGCAAATCGAGCCGTAAATAAATCTCCAGTCAATGGCTCTAGATACTTTATTATCGATGGAGACTCTAATCCAACATATATTCCCAATTTCCTTTGAGGACCCATCTTAGTGCGTTGTGGTGGAGCAATTGAAACATAGTCTGCACATCCAAAAATTCTTAGATGGGAAATATTTGGTTCCTGACCAAAAACCAAGTGTAATGGGGAGAATTTATGATAACTTGTTGGCCTTATGCGAATAAGTGTTGCTGTATGCAAAATAGCATGTCCCCAACAAGAAATAGGAAGTTTTGATCTCATAAGTAAAGGGCTTGCAATTAACTGCAAACCCTTAATAAACGATTCTGCTAGACCGTTTTGTATATGAACATGTGCTACAGGATGTTCAACATCAATTCCTATAGACATACAATAGTCATTGAACGTTTTGGAAGTAAATTCACCCGCATTATCAAGGCGTATCTTCTTAATTGGATGATCAGGAAAATGTGCTCGTAGTCTAATCAATTGAGCGAGCAATCTCGCAAACGACAGGTTGCGAGTTGATAACAAAGATACATGTGACCATCTTGTTGATGCATCAATTAAAACCATAAAATATCTAAATGGTCCACACGACAGGTGTATTGGTCCACAAATATCGCCTTGAATAAGTTCCAAAAACATAAGAGATTCACTTCCTACTTTTGTTGTTGATGGTCGAATAATCAACTTTCCTTGTGAACAAGCAACACATGAGAAATCATTCGATTGAAGAATCTGCTGGCTCTTCAATGGATGACCACATGAATTCTCAATTATCTTTCGCATCATAATTGATCCGGGATGGCCCAACCGGTCATGCCAAACAATAAACTTATTTTGATTTGCAAACTTCTGGTTTACGATAACATATGTTTCAATAGTAGATATATGCGTGTAGTACAAACCGGAGGAAAATGCAGGCAACTTTTCCAATGTACATTTGTTACCAGATATTGTATTAGTGATGTAAAGATACTCAATATTGCCATCACTTGTTGTCTGAATATGATATCCATTTCTGCGAATATCTTTGAAACTTAGTAAATTTCTTTGAGACTTAGTAGAATATAATGTTTCATCAATATAAAATCGTGTTCCTCCGGGTAACAATATATTAGCTCTGCCGGAGCCTTCAATTAACTTTGCACTACCCGATATAGTACTAACATTGGCTTCTTGCATTACTAAATAAGAGAAATATTTTTTATTCTTGAGGATGGTGTGAGTTGTGGCACTATCAGCGAGACACATATCTTCATTATTGATGTTGTTGCTGATCGAGTAAATACTCATTCTTTATTGAAACATAAAAAGAAATAAATCAATACCAAACAATATTATTTAATATAAGAAACGGCAATCTGATGAATAAATTCATTTATTGATCTTAAAAAGAAAACAACATGCTTAAATATTTATTTATAAATTACTAGAATTAAAACTTAACAAATTTATTTTTGAACACTTCCATCTCCAATCAAGTGATCAATTTTTCCATCAGGATCAGCAAAGAAATCAGCAACATCTAAATGAGTGTCATCATAATGGCCATGATCAGAATCCCCTTCTTCAAAAACAAAATTTGTTTCTATCTTCTTTCCTTTACCTTTCAGCGATTCTTGGTAAAGGTCAACAAGATGTTTTGGTGTACGACAGGTACGAGACCAATGACCTTTACCACCACAACGGGAGCATAAATTTTTCACAGATTTACTATTTTGGCAACCTTCATTTTTCTCTTCATTATTTTTCCACTTCTGGTGGAAAGATGTGTTCTTTGAATAACCACCACGATTTCCATGACCATATCCACGACCTCGTCCATGTCCATGTCCAATACCATGGCTACGGCCACGACCACGATTTGGTTCTTTATTAAAATGGTTATGAGTTGTTACATTCACTTCAGGGAATGGAGCAAAACCAGTTGGACGGGACTCATGATTTTTCATCAAAAGCTCATTGTTTTGTTCAGCCACAAGTAGGCAAGAAATCAGTTCAGAATATTTCTGAAAACCTTTTTCACGATATTGCTGCTGCAGGAGCACATTGGATGCATGAAAAGTGGAGAATGTTTTTTCTAACATATCCTCATCGTTGATTTTTTCTCCACACAATAGGAATTGAGAACTAACTCTAAACATTGTAGAGTTATACTAACTTACGGTTTTGAAATCTTGCAATCGTAAATGCATCCAATCATAACGAGCTTTTGGAAGAATAACAGTTTTCTGGTGGTCATACTTTTCTTTCAAATTATTCCAAAGAACAAGTGGATCTTTTATAGTAAGATACTCACTTTTTAAGCCTTCATGAAGATGGTGACGAAGGAAAATCATAGCTTTGGCCTTTTCTTGATTAGATGCTTTGTTTCCTTCTTTAATTGTGTCTCCAAGACCATTTGCATCTAAATGAATTTCAGCATCTAACACTCAAGATAAATAATTCTTCCCCGTAATGTCAAGAGCCACAAATTCAAGTTTTGCAAGATTCATTATTATAATACTACTATCAAAATATAAGAAAAGTTAGATAACAATCTATCAATTTCGTAAAACATATACCACAGTATATTAATCCACATAAAGTACAAATAGCGATGAAAATGACATATGAAATATAAGTATAAACTCATACTATTTCTCATAAATCATTACGGTGGCTAAAGGTGTAGTCTACATATATTCATATTTTAATATGCAAATATATTCATGAACAAACTTTTGTATAAGGAATATAGAAAGTGCAAAGTACTTATGAGGTGTTAATATATGAAACTTTGTAGTTGCTGTGTATATATATATATATATATATATATATATCATGAAGGTAATGAAAGCATTTTTTATTTTTTTTGATACATATACCTATAAATTTATAGTAAGCAGAGACACATAATATTTACCTAAAAAGTAGGAAATTGAGAACCTCACTTGCTTGCTAAAAATTCCACCAACTCGCTATCACAATTCCTCGAATTGAAAAACCAACAATTTGAGAAGGATCGTGCTGATAACGTGTTATGAAAATAACCCCAAAATATTATAAAGTTGAGAGAAAATGAGAGAATTTTTTTATTGATATTTTTGTGTGTATTTACAATACAATGTCATTGCCTATTTATAGGCACAAAACAAGAATTTCAAAGGTTTATTACCTAAAGAGTAAATTATATTTACTTATGGTGGAAAATGAGAAGTCATTGGAGATGAAGAATTTTTGAGAGTTGTATGGACATCCACAAAATAATTATTCATAATAAAAAAGTTATTTTTCCTTAACTATATATATTGTATATCTATTTGGTTAAAATCGTCTGTGCAGTTACGTGGTAGCTACGAGGCCCCATCCCTTTATTAGCTTTGAAAGAATATTGCATCAAAGATTTAAAAATAAATCATAAAAAAGAGTACTACTGCTTACACTTTTGAAAACGAAAAGTAGGAAATCCTAATTTATCAATATATATAAATATATATATATATATATACACTTTAGTTATAAAGAAATTTATGAAATAGCAAGTGACTCATTATTTTTACCATGAATTAAACCTTGTTCAATTCAATATTAATTTTGGCCATCGTTTTAAACGGAAAATTTTAGCCTGCATTGATTGATTGAAGTCAATCATATATGAAAAAATTAATTAATTACCTTTTTCGTATCATTAATATTACCTTAAAAAAATATGACAAATCACAAGGCAATCATTATTATTCTTGCTTTGTAATTAATTGGTTTATTATGACTATACCGGATCTAAACTAATTTTCTATTTTTAAAAAAACTTTATTGTTTCTATAAGCCAATAGTTTTCCATGTCTTTTGCCACATAAGATACTCTATCGGTTGCTCTCCATTTTGTTGTGAGCTCTGTAATTTAAATACTCGTATTGGTATCTTGATATTTTTAATTGTTCTGAATTTGTTATTGATATCTTGATTTAAAAAACAATAATGTACTATTATTTTTTTTTTAAATGATAAATAATAGAAAATGTTGAGGTGAAGTGAAGTGAATGCTGGTTGGGCCATTTCGTGGACCGAATCTGTGATAGTTGTATATTTGTTCCGGCATCACTATTCTTTGAAAATTAACATTGGTTCAGATGGAGCACTTCTGATAGTAAGTTGGGGTTGCAGTAGTGTAGGACAATAGCCAACACATTTAAGTTTAATAAGTGGGTACAAATATTCAATACCTCTTGATCTAGTGGTATTCACCTCCTACTTTATGTGAAAGGTTCTCGATTCGAATTCAGGCTGTCACTAGTTGTGACTCTCCTCTCCTTTATGAAATTAGATAGAGTCTTTATGGCTCAGTTGATAACTATTAACCCGGGTTTATCGGGCTAGATATGTAGGTATCTTCCTTCCTTTTAAATTCAAAAAAAAAAATAAGTGGATACAAATGTCTGAGCAAGCATACACTAGAAATTATATTGGGAAGGTAATAATAGAATATTTTTTTTGGTGAGGGTAATATTCAATAGCCAACAAATTAATTAACATTTTTGTAAAAATAAGAATAGATTTTCTGGTCAGAGTTATTAACAAGTCACGGAAAATAAAATCAAATTAAAACCTGAATCATCAAAATTTAATTTTTAAGATATACCTATATAAATAAAGATAAAAAAGTCCAAGACTTTAATTTATTTTTTTGATTTTTGAATTTTTTATTACAGATTATGTGAGGATAAATTTGTCATTTGGGCTTTTTATTTAGGATTTTTCAGTTATGCCAAATATTAGGACGACATGTTAAGAGGGGCGTTTATAATTAGATCAAACTTTAGGGGTTTAGATGTAATATACCGTAATCTAAAACCAGCTAAGTGATTAGTATGGAAAATGGTAAGAGGTAGACTAGACCTGTTGTTCAAATTTTACTTTTGTACCAGTTTCATCCCTTAAATTTAAAATGCACTCTGTTGGTCCCTCAACTTTTAAAATCATCTCATTTTAGTGTCTGACATCACAATTTCGTTAGGAATTAACACAAAATGAATTTTTATTTTTCAATTTCACCCTTGCATATAGGAATATCTCTTCAATTCCTAACCGAGTCGTGACTCAAAGGCCGTACTGACACGATTTTGAAAATTAAGTGATCAATAAGGCGTATTTTAGATGTGAGGGACTAAAGTGTCACAAATATGAGATTTGAGGGACCATAAGTGATATTTGTCCGGTACCCAATTGATATTTTCTTAAAGGTTAAAGGAGTTCAAACAAATATACCTAAAATCTTAGGGGGCTAATCGCCTCATCCCAGACGAAGAAAAATTAGCCGGAGAAAATGGCTACCGCCGCCCTCAACCACCGCATTCTTTCACGCGGCTGTCTTACACCACCGCCGTCGCCGTCAGTTGCCTTAACACTGCTTGAATCGAAAAAAGAGTTTCAGCGGCGACCTCTGCCTCTACTATCTATCAATAACAATCTTCCATATCAAACCACAAAATGCAATTTCCCCATAGCTTCATGTCTTTCTTCTTCTTCACCAAGAATTCGATTCAATCCATCCACGAGGCTCTTCGTTAGTGGTTAGCACTTTCTCCCTTTCACTCTATTTCTTTTTTCAATTTCTTCTGCTGCAATTTTGTTCTATGTTATTCAATCCATCGACGAGTCGAACAAGTTGTTGTTCAAACATATTTGAATTATTACCGAGCTTCAAAATTTGGTTTTGAACTTGGTTTGATTGTTAACCGAGACGAGTTTGAGCTTTAATCAAGTCGAACACAAGTCGAGCTCGCGTGGCTTGACTTTTTTGTACATATTTTATCATTTTTTACTAATTGAGTCGAGTTTCAAACTTACCGAACCAAGCTTGGTTTGAATGTTAATAAACAGAGCTCAAACGAGCTTTTGCCGAACGATATCGAGTTGAGTATCGAAGAGGTTGGTTCGTCTTTCATTTTCAGCCCTATATACAGACATTACTTGTGCTTCAAATAGTGTACCTTGATCAAAATCACTTTGATGCCCTCTCATTTATGTGAATGTTAGATGCATTTGCTTACTATGATTTGCCTTTCTTTGCAGGGCTATCATTTCGGACCACGGAGGAGAGTCTAAGAAATGCATTCAAAAACTTTGGTGAGCTTGTAGAAGGTCAGAAATTTATCGCGAATTTAGTCATGGAATTCTTGATTCAAAGTCCTCTAGATGAATATGGATTGTCATGATTTTGAAACAAGCAAAATTGTGTTGATTTTTGCAGTAAACTTGGTAATGGATAACATAGCAAAAAGGCCGAGAGGCTTTGCATTCTTAAAGTATGCCACGGAAGAGGAGTCTAAGAAAGCAATTGAGGGAATGCATGGGAAGGTCAGCATCCCTTCTGTCTCTCCGTCTCACACACACACACATGTTCCTTACGAAACTTTCGTAAAATGTAATAAGTGGATGCAATATAACTTTATTTTTTCTAGGTTTCAAGATGTCCTGAGCCAACATCATGTTCATGTAGCAAATTATCTAGTTGTGTCCTACAACACGAGAAGTATATGACGTAAATGTGATTATCATTTATCAGTTGTTACGAGGAGAATGTGTATCCTGTTTAGAAACTCAAAATGGTTAAACGTGGAATATAGTTATCTATTATATAAAGCCTTGCGATGCAGTGAACTATATTGATCTGTGTGGCAACAATTACCCTCGTGGCGCTTGACTATTGTATGCTTCGAATATTTGAGTCATGCCATTGCTATCAGCTATAGCTTTTAGGACGAAACTCGGGTATACAATGCAGTTCTCGTTGTACTATTATTGGCTTGCATATAATAGTTACTACATTTGTAGGTGAGATAGACCCACTAAGTAAATGTGAGCATATACATTAGGGTAGGTGTTGAGGCATCTAATATGAGTGTGATACTTCTCTTCGCCACCTTTCTGTTATAGATATTGAAATCTTTTACTGTTATTGCCAATGACTAATTGCTCTTGCAAATTGTTCACTTTGCAGTTTCTGGATGGCCGAGTGATTTTCGTTGAGATTGCAAAATCTAGAACCGAGCTTCGCCAAGGATCGAAGCAGGTAGACCGGGATTGATATTGTTATCCAGGTACCTGGCCTTTTGATCTTAGAATCTTACTCTCTGCAAGTGTTCCGCAAGAGTGGATACTCCAATCCTTACCGATTTTATTTTCTTGTATGTATGATACCGGTGCTCATGCCATTGATAAGATCAATTCTATATCCTCATCTGTTTCCAAACATTCATAATATTGTGTGGTCTATTCTTGATATTGTAAGATATCTATTTCTTTCTTTTCTTTATTTGTGTTTGGGAAAAGGATGCCAGTGTATCGTCATTTAGGATATATACTCAAGTTACTCGTCGTCTGGTTGTATTGCGCTCTAGTAGATCAAACAAAAATTATTTATCGCCTTATTGACAAACGAAAAAACAAACTTAACTTGCTCATGAATAACAAAGATATTTGTAGAGCCGATAAAATTTCAATCATCCTTGCAATTAGACCTCCAAACATCCAAAATGCTCCAAACTTACATTTCGAGCAATTTTTTGACCGTGTAATAGCTAAAAAATCCTTTGTAAAAGCAACACTGTACAAGAAAGTTGATCAGAACGTTAACTGAAAATATGTATGCGCATATTACAACATCCACACCCTTCAAACACATGTAACATCAGGATGTTCATATTATCCCTTAAGTATCTAGTTCAATTTAACACCGAACATCATCAATGAATGCACATGTACATGCTTGGGGCTTATCGAAAATTTACACTGCTTTTCTTTGCTATAACGATTTTAGCAGGACATGAAAACAAAAGTAATCAGTTTGAAGAAAGCAACTTCGACTGACCTAAACTGTGCCTTCTTCATCAGCCTGTCCAAACTATACCGACAAAAGTGCCAACTCAATAATATCCAGATATCGATCTGTCATTCTCTTGCCAAAAACACTTCATGCCAATCAAAAGTATCATTCACTTGTATCTCTACGCTGCAGCAAAACGATTGGGCTAGTAAGCCGACTGAAAGAGCAAGTCACACTTAAGGCAGAATTATCAAAATCTGACATTAACTTTCATACTGCAATTGATAAATAGTACTACTACATTTTGCCAACAGGTGTGTAGAAAATAAAGAAAACAGAAACAACATAAGGGGATGCAAATTTTACCATTCGTTTGCTGACGTAAGGCTGTAATGGCATGAGCTCATCTGATTGATTATCACACTTGGGGGATGATTTACTCTCCATCTGAAATGCTTTTCTAGATTCTTTTCTCGTGCCGGACTGCCAAACTCTTCCAAAGTTAGGGAGCCAATTAGCATCAAAATTGTTATTAACAAGCTCCCCTCTCCTCTCCGACTCCAGCTCAAGTTTTCTTCTCTCTGCCCAAGCAGCTCCAACACGTTTTGGGTTCAATTTTGAGGACTTCCCTGCTTTAGAAGAAGCAAGATCACTCACTTCTGGTTTACACGTAAGATCAAGCTGACTTCCTTTCGTTGCATCAAACCAAGGGGGAGGCGCTCCAGTGTGAACATTTCCTTGGATGGCTTGTTGAGATGTAGAAGAAATTTGTGTCAGGATCTGCATACCTGTAAGGTAAATAGGTAATAGAACAGAGGTGAAAAATGCACTTACAGAATACATATAATAACCTGTCGCACCAGTAAATTAAGCTAGCAAGATATAAACATGAAGTAGTCGATGAATGATCACATAAATGAATAGGAATTTGAAATTATTTAAACACCAAAAACAACTAGTATCAGAGATTTTAGAGCTGAATGAAGACAAGAAAACTAAACAAGACAAGGTAAATTAACACATTACCCAACGATCTGCTCTCTCCATTAGCTGTTCTTACTCCTGATTGTACCTGCTTCAGAAACACTTATGATAACAAAGAACAAGAACTTTGCTAATTCCGAGCAAGTTATTCAGAGCAGAGACTAGGAAATCAAACGGACAGCAAGGCACGAAAGGAATGGTTTAATAGTTTATGCTACAAAGTAAACTTACAGATCCATTACTAAGATGACCATAAGATGAGCATTCCCTAGCAAGAGAATTGGAGGAATTCTGATTATCCATGCAACCTAGTAGATATAAAGATAAATACATTAGCAATACATCATGCTGCAAATTGTGATAAATGGTAATATACGTAAATACATGTAATACTCCATAAATCAGCATCAAGTTTATCAAAGGCAAATATAAAAACCTGTTGTTTGTGCATCTCCCACTTGTACGCCCCAAGTCATATTATGAAATGAAGGACCAGCCTTTGAGATGGAAGATAATACTGAACCAGATACCTGAGTTCTCTCATCCGTATAGCTATGTAAAGGCACAACACCATTTGGAATGTTAAAATTAAGAGAATTGACACTATTTTTGTGAAAACTATTAACATTGTCAGCATTCATTTCATTGTGGATATTATTCGATGGTCCAACTGGTTCCACTCTAGCAGCTTCAGCCTTCAATAACTTGCACTTTTTCTCCCACTGCAAGCACAAGGAACCAAACGGGGATAAATATTCTTGAAAAACTAAAAGGCATAACATAAGAAGTCATCTTAAGCAATAAATGAGTCCGTAACAAAAAAATAGTAAAACAGTTAGCTCAACAAAATCCATCATACTAGAGATGATAATCAAAAGAATTACATTATCCAAGAGAACAATATAAATTTTTCCCATCTCCTAATCAACAATTGAACTCCAAGTTTTGCTGCTTTAAGATGTTATTCCTGTGTTTCTACTTTTCTCATTTTCATAATATTCGCAAATAATCTGGTAAACTCCAGGAATCAAGCTGAACGGATATAATCATTACAATAGTTAGGAATACATACACAAGCAAAGGAACTTGTTGTATACACACACAATTATACATCCATCACATATGTAATCTTCATTATTACCTTAGCATAATCCTCCTCAGTAACTCGAAACAAATCGACACGGTCCATACCACCTCCGTATTTCCACATGAACCCCTTCACTCTCTTCCAATGCTCCCCGCTCGCCAGATGCTCAATCGCATCGCCACTGCGAACCTCAAAATAAGCAACAGAAGCAACAGCGATGGCACGAAAACATCAATTTACAACATTCAATTAAAATGAAGCACACGAAATCATGAACTACTAACCAAGCGAAGCGGCTATCGAGCTCGAGAATGTCGCAATTGCAGAACACGCACCAGAGGCGATTCTGGTGCGCGTGCTCAGGGCGGAGAAGGATCGGCGTTTTCAGGAAGAATTTGACGTCGGCCAGCTTGGATTGGAAGCGCGTGAGAAGCGTGGAGAGTGAGGATTTGTGGTTGGGGAAGAAATTATGGCGGCGGCCGTGGTTGTGGTTTAATCTGCAAACCTCACAGAACTCGAACGGTTGTTGTTCGTTTTTGTTCTTCGTTTTCTTATGATTCATGTCGCAGTTAGGGCAACTTCTGAAGCTAATTAGCTAACAAGTATGGAAACTCTGGTTTCTGAATAGAGTGCTGTAAGGAGACGCGCCGCCAGCTGAGGCGGTTATCGGCGGCCGGAGCACCACCAATGGAACTCCGAGGGAGATATTGTGCTTTAATCGCCTTCTGAAATAATGGCGCTCTCGAGGAAGGAAGGAGTTTATCTTTTAAATCCTGTTATTAGCACTTTTCCCCTAATTTGTGTGATTTTGATTTGTTTTATTTAAGATTTGTAACTTTAAATTATTTAAATAGATATATATATATATATATATATATTTTGGTAGAATAGATATCTATATATATGGTTGTCAATCAATCCGAGCGAGCCGAGCTTGCATAGGCTCACGCTCGGCTTGATACTAAACGAGCTTTTGTGTTTAAAATTTGGGTCCAGCTTGACGAGCTTCAAGTCGAGCCCAAGCCCGAGCCGGCTTGAATTTAGAATATTATTATTTTTATCATTTTAGTACAATTGATAAGAATAAAGAAAAATATAACAATTTCAAAATATTTTAAAATCATCAATATCAAATTATAATCGTACTTAAAATCCTTAAACTTGATTTCATAAAGTTAAAAACACTAAATTCTTTTTTTATATTATTTCGCTACTTGAGAAATTTATAATTAAAACACGGTTGATTTATTTTCATCCAATTTGACTTCCATATTATCCTTATATCTACGAATTTTGTTTATAAAGTATAAATGATATTTATATAGTATTACAGTTAGTATATTATTTTGAATATATGCATATATATTATTTATTTATACGAGCTCGAGCTCAATTCAAGCAGAGTCTGTCTCTGCTCACGCTCAGCTTGAATATGAATTCAAGCCCTAATCTTCTGCTCAAGCTTAAAAATATTCAAGCCGAAGTTTCGAGTTTCGAGCCGACTTGAGTTCATTGACAATCCTATCTATATATTCTATATGTGCATATAGTTTATAACTATAAGGCTTTTCGATTGGATTTTATGAATCGAACTTCAATTCACTCAGGCTCCAATCTGATTGGAACTATTGGTCATAAGCTCAACACCAATCCACATTATTATTTCTTTGACTCGGCCCAAATTCAGCGTATAATTATATGAGATTTGGATTTATTTCGGCCAGCTCACATTAGCAAATTTTCCGTACTTTTATTAGCTGCACACCAAATATTAAATTTGCATACACTAATATCAATATATAAATTCTTGTAACCAAAACATAAGCCATAAAGAAATACTTTGGATTCAAAAGCCAATTCATGAAAGTATAATATCAAAATTATTATTTCATATCATTAACATTTAACGATAGTTTGTCTAGGAACACATAAACCATTTAATCAAAAATTGACCATGCATCTGGCCTCAGCCACCACCACCATAGACATCAAAACTATAGAAATGTTTGAATGTTAACACACACAACCATACAGAGCCGTAGTGTTTACTAACATTTTAAAATTTAGGTTGAGTTGGTCCTATTTCGGGCTGAACCTTATCAACAGCAGGTTCAGGTTCGTTCACAAATTTTTTGGGTCCAATCTAAAAGCTCCAAATAAGCCCTGTTCATATTTAATTAAACTCTTGTACCAAAAAATAATAATAATTAAACTCACTCGTATATAAGTGAGTCAAAGCCCTCGGGCTTCAGACATGCCCGCTTAAGCACCATTTTGGAGGCTAGTTGATTTGTCAGGTGAGTTGTTACACACTCCTAGGCGGATTTCGTCTTCCGTGCCCACTGCCTTGTACGATGATATTGTCACGAATGTATCGAGCCATCTCAAATGGGATGCACACGTGGAGACACAAAGCTATTTCGTCTTCCATGGCCACTGTCTTGTACGATGATATTGTCACGAACGCATCAAGCCATCTCAAATGGGATGCACACGTGGAGACACAATGCCCGCTTGGACTCCCACCGGAATGGTTTTGCTCGTTTCTCGTGACAACAATGCCCGACTCAGTTGATATTTGACACCCCATGTAATATACATGTAAAAATATCTGATTAAATGAAAAACTTGTTTAGACTGTTCGATATCAGAGTTACACAATCAAGAGTAACTGGAATTCACCCTGCTATAACCTCCTTCCTTTCTAACATTGTTCTTGTCCATCAACATCCTAATTTCATCAGCATCATTCCATCTTCCAACATCAGCATACATATTATACAGCAACACATAAGGGCCTGAGCTTTCCGGTTCCAGCTTCATCAACGTTTCAGCTGCAACTCTCGCCATCTCCACGTTATTATGCACCCTACACCCACCCAATAGCGCCCCCCACACAGCCTTATCCGGCTCTATTGGCATCTGATTAATAATCTCCATCGCCTC
Source organism: Buddleja alternifolia (assembly GCA_019426215.1). Lineage (NCBI taxonomy): Eukaryota > Viridiplantae > Streptophyta > Magnoliopsida > Lamiales > Scrophulariaceae > Buddleja > Buddleja alternifolia. Next base: position 44,324,724 of record CM033391.1, on the reverse strand, counting down.
CTCAACTTTCCCGTATCTACCAACGACATCCACAAGAGACGCAAAATGTTCGACTCTTGGCTCAATACCAAAATCACACACCATCGATCTAAAATACGACTTGCCTTCTTCAACTAACCCACCGTGAGCACAAGCACTCAAAACCGATATAAATGTGATGTAAGTTGGTTTTACCCCATAACCCTTCATTGATTCGAAAACTTCTAGAGCCTTCTTTGCGAACCCGTGAGAAGCATATCCCCCTATCATAGCGTTCCAAGAGATTACATCCTTTTGATATTTCATCTCATTGAAAACGGTTTTCGCCTCAGATATTGCCCCACATCTTGCATACATGGTAATGAGAGAGTTATTTAAAGGTACATCTGGGATAACTATTTTTGTCACTAATTGATGAATTTGCATCCCCAAATGCCGAGCAGCAGATTCAGCACAAATGCTAAGAAGTGAAGACAGAGTATGTCTATCGGGTTTTTCTCCTTCAGCTTGCATATGAACAAAAAACTTGATTGCTTCTTGAAAACCTCCATTTTTTTCGTATCCAGCTATAATCGTATTCCAAGAAACACGATTCTTTTGAGGCATTCTTTTGAAAAAATCAAGTGCAATTTCCATCTTTCCTGCCTGTGTAAATCCCGAGATTATCGAATTCCATGACAAGACATCTGGACTCTGCATTTCAACAAAGAGTTTTGTAGCCTCTTCAAGATCCGACGCATGAACATAGCCACTAATCAATGTGTTCCATGAAAAATCATCTCGGTTCCCCATTTGATTAAACAAATCCCTTGCAGATGCCATATCCCCAGCTTTCACATAGGACATTATCATTGAATTACAAGACACCAAATTTCTTTTAAAACCATCAACGGGTATCTGATTAAAAATCCGCCGAGCATCCTCAACCCGGCACTTCTGACCATACCCGGCAATCAAAGTGTTATAAGCATGGATTGAGTCCTCTTTCCCGTCACCCATTTTCCCATATTCAAATAAGATCTTTTCAGCCTCATCTATATCATCATTTTGAATCAAGCCAGATACAAGCCCACTGAGAGATGCAGCGTCTCGTGTTGGCATTTTCTTAAACAGCTCACAAGCTGTCTTCACGTTGCCATTATTCAAGAACCCCGTGATCATCGCATTCCAAGAAACCACATTCTTCTCTGGCATACTATTGAACAGCCTCAAAGCATCATCCATCCTTCCGTTCTTCGCGTATCCGCTAATCATAGTGTTCCATGAAACAAAATCCCTTTCAGGCATTTTATCAAACAGGTATCTACCTTCCTCCACATACCTCCTCCCACGACACGAGACATAACCCGAAACAATCAAATTCCACGAAACGACATCCTTTTCAGGCATTTCATCGAAGAATCTCCGGGCTTTTGCAATCTCCCGCCGTTTAACATACCCACTGAGCATTGAGTTCCAGGTGACAGTGTTTCTCTGGGACAATTTATCGAACAGTGTTCTTGCATCTTCGAGTTTCCCACTTCGGATAAGTTCAGAAATCTTTTTATTGGCAGAAAGGATTTCTTGAGGTACTTTAGACAAATTGACTTTCAGAGTGGAAAACATTCTATCATTAAGAAACTTGCATTGATGTCTGCCCCAGAAGTTGAATTGTGGCAGTGTTGAAGCACGGTTTAAATTTCCTAGCCTCACCCAATGCAGTGTCATACCTGAACAATGTAATAGTGGAAATTGTTGCAGTGAAGCAGCAATTTACAATACAGATACGGTGCAACTGGGACAAATTTATAAGAAATACATGAACAAATTTACATCCCTTTAAGAGGATTTTAATGCTATAAAGCTTTCACATCAGTGAGTTGGGAGTGATATCAAAGACCTGTGAGAATCAGAGACAATCTCCATTTCAACTTAAAGGTTCACTTGTGGAAATTGATTAATACACTGGGCGGGGAGTAGCGGCGGTGAGAACCGCGATTTGTGGCGGAGGTGATGAACGTGGATTTCGATTGGCGGTGTATATGTTGTACTCAAAAATCAATTTTCAAATGTGATTTCATTTTTTTACTTTTTGTTTTGTTGCTGCACCCTTGAATTATGATATTTTGGCGCTTTGCACCCCGAAATTGTATAAATGGCACATTGCACCCTCAATTAGCATTCCCTTGTCATGTTGCACCTCAGTTTCACTGAATTCCTGCTGAGTTTTTAGCAGAAAAATTATTAGTCAAATTTTGGGCAAGGTTATTAAGCTCGGACCGGATCGGCTTGTCCGATTGTTTTACCGGGACCCGGCATATGTCCGATCCGATTGCATGTGTTGGACCGAGCTGCAACCAACCCACCTCGAGTCGACCTAAATCGGTTAGAAACTGTTACGACAATTCACGAAATAAGAACATAAAGATTAAAGATACAAGAATTTGCGTGGTTCGACAATTGCCTACGTCCATGGAAGAGAAGAGAGTATTTTACTATTGATGAAAGAAGTACAAATTACAATAAATGTCAAAAGTATTGAACTAAAAAACTTAGCCCCTGATTTTTGCCTATAATTCAAAACTAGCTCATTTGGTAATAGGCTTACTGTATAATTTTAAGTTTAGGACTTTAAGATATATCACAACATAAACCAACCGACCCAATGGAAGTGGGTCACAATTTTGGGAAATTTCATGCTACCCATTTGGGTACGTGCCCAAGTAGATTTTAAACCGTTAGATCTACATATGATGATATCATAAAGTGAAATGATCACCTCATCATGTGTAATTTAGTGGTTTAAAACTCACTTGAACACGTACTCAAGTGGGTAGCATCTAATTAACCCACAATTTTGGGACTTTTACATCGGTAGAACCGACCCAATGACTACTGGTTTCTGGTTTTGGTTACCAATCCAATTTTAAACACATTTTTCTTTTTCTTTTTAACAGCAACTTTTTAAACACATTTTCATTTTGGTATGAGACGTCTTTCTTAAAAAGCTATTTGCCCCAAAAAAAAAAAAAATTAATGAACATCTTTCACCCTTCAACCCCTTCCGGGCAATATATATACTCTCGGAGCATCTTGAATAAAATTTTGAATTTTCTTTTACCTATATCATGTATTTTACACAAAAAGATGAGAATAACTCCACATCAATGGTGCTACACACATTATACTGATCTGACATGATTATTAACCGATTGGTGAACACAGGCAAGTGTTTTCCATCAAATCCTCTGTGCCATGTCGTCACTCTAATTCATTATTAAGAAACTAGCTAAGCAATTCTAGCGAAATTTATTGCCAATACAAATCTAGCAATCTCCTTGTCTAAACATAATGTAGTAAATCATTCATCATCGGTTAACCTCAAAACATAACAATATAACTCGTCATGATCCAATATGATACAATGACAGCTCTGTCATGGAAGCGAACTTCAACGTCTATAGCACCCTAGGAGAATAAAGGAAATATTAGTTGGCTTGTCAGCATCTCAATAAAGGAAATATTAGTTGGCTTGTCAGCATCTCAAAGCTTCTTTATGCACCGTACCCATGGTCTGCAAGAAGCGAAACGATGAATTTTCAGCCCCGTCATAAAAGTCGGTACATATTCGTAACTCATCAAGTCTCAAGCATAGTTGTTAAACGACCAAGGCACGTACGTTAAGGCACAAAGGGGCAAAGAGTCCAGGTCAAGCGCAGCCATATATCTAAGTGAAGCATAAAAATTAATCTTTTTTTGTATATCCAAAATCAATAATTGATAAATACAAGATTCAAAGAGATGAATACCATGAATTCAAGACTTACTACAAGAACTTCTAATTAGTTCTAGCACAACACACAAAAATCTTGTTTTCGGCATCATTTATAGCATATTCCCGAAAGTTTCAGCAAGTTATAACTAATATCAGAAAAGTCAAACAAAGAAGTAAAAATGATAAGAACAATCTTCTCTTTTATCTGAAAAAAGAAGAGAGTGAAGAGGAGCCGAAGGAAGTTAAAAGGTTAAGAAGAGGGAAGAAAAGCTGGAACAATCAGAAGAGAAAGAAGGGACAGAAGACCAAAAAATAGAACTAAGAGGGGCCTTTTTTAACCAGGTGTGCAATTCACTAAACTAATTAACCTAAAACCCTAAACTTTGTCCCAAAAATCTCAACTCTCAAGTGAACTAATTAACTTATACTGTAGACAATTCCTGTAAAATTGCATGTCCAGGGTAAGCCTCACTCATTTTCCAATCAGTAACTACAAACTCAAAACAGAGCTTGCTAGGCAAGAAGTGTCATTCTTAAGAACTCCCTGTTGGGAAAGATTGCCAAAATAAATGACATCAGCACAACGCGGAAGCGATATAATTCTTTTCCCCACTAACTGGATAAAAATGGGACCACACCAACGATAGTACGATAGAAAGAAATAGAATAAACGAGACAAGAGTTTTACGTGGAAAACCCAAATTGGGAAAAAACCACGGGACCGAAGTCGAAAAACCTCCACTATAACAATAATGGACTTACACAATTTCTCCCTAAACTAATTAGAGGATACACAAAGTCTTCAAAAAAATATCCCTTGGATTACAAATACATCAAGTTTAGAAACTTGAAATTGTAGAAGAAAAATAGAACACTTCTCTCAATTTTATTTTTTTTCTCCCAATTTTTCCCTCCTATTTTTTTCTCTGTTTCTTTCTTTCTCTCTAACTCTCTCTATCTCTCTCGTTGTTGGTGTGTTGAGAATGACAAGAGATGCCTCTATTTATAGGCATAATTACATGTCGTCCAATTTTGACAATTTGGCTTTTGAAGTCAACAATGGCAACTTGCCATTTTCCTCTTCAAAGAAATCGGCTTCCTACTCTTTCAACAATATACAACTTATATATATATAGCCACCACATGGGTGGGACCCAACAATTCTCCCCCTCCAACTCATGTGGGGGGCACAACTAAGCCTGATTCGCTTCGCTTTTACAGACATCAAGCTTTTCCCTTGGCAAAGACTTTGTGAGCATATCTGCGCCATTATCATCCGTATGCACTTTATCAAGTTGTATCAACTTTTTGTCAAGAACATCCCAGATCCAATGGTATCTCACATCTATGTGTTTGGACCTTGAGTGGATAAGTCAAATTCTTACTCGAGTGAATCGCGCTCTGACTGTCACAGTAGAGCCTGTACTTTTCCTGCTTTAAATCCAACTCCTCTAGAAACTCCTTTAACCACAACACCTCTTTACATGCTTCAGTCACATCAATGTACTCGGCCTTTGTTGTGGATAATGCCACGCATTTTTGAAGTTTCGACTGCCAAGAAATAGCTCCCCCTGCAAAGGTAATTATGTATCCGGACGTGGACTTCCTGGAATCAATGTCTCCAGCCATGTCTGCATCTGTATATATATATATATATATATATATATATATATATAAGTTGTATATTGTTGAAAGAGTAGGAAGCCGACTTCTTTGAAAAGGAAAATGGCAAGTTGCCATTGTTGACTTCAAAAGCCAAATTGTCAAAATTGGACGGCATGGACGGCATGGAATTATGCTTATAAATAGAGGCATCTCTTGCCATTCTCAACACACCAACAACGAGAGAGATGGAGAGAGTTAGAGAGAAAGAAAGAAAGAGAGAAAAAAATAGGAGGGAAAAATTGGGAGAAAAAAAATAAGATTGAGAGAAGTGTTCTATTTTTCTTCTACAATTCCAAGTTTCTAAATTTGATGTATTTGTAATCCAAGGGATATTCTATTGAAAACTTTGTGTATCCCCTAATTAGTTTAGGGAGAAATTGTGTAAGCCCATTATTGTTATAGTGGAGGTTTTTCGACTTCGGTCCCGTGATTTTTTCCCACTTTAGGTTTTCCACGTAAAACTCTTGTCTCGTTTATTCTATTTCTTTCTATCGTACTATCGTTGGTGTGGTCCCATTTTTATCCAATTAATGGGAAAAAAAATTATATCGCTTCCGCGTTGCGCCGGTATCATTTATTTTGGCACTCTTTCCCAACAAGTGGTATCAGAGCCACGTTCATATTTTCAGGTAACGGATTAAAAATGGAGGAGTCATCATCTATTGGTGGGATGTTCAAACTGAACAGATCGAACTACTCAATCTGGAAACCGAGTATGTTAGATCTTCTCTATTGCAAGGATTTGTACTTGCCCTTGCAGGGAGATAAATCTAAACCAAACGATATGAGTGCAGATGAGTGGACCATCTTGCACAGAAAGACGGTCGGGTTTATCCGACGTTTTCTCGAACACAGTATCTTCCATCATTTTGCAAATGAGGAAAAGGCTGATGTTCTATGGAAAAATATAGAGGCTATGTTTGAGAGGAAAAATGCCTTAAACAAAGCTTCTGTTATCAGAAAAATTGTCCGACTTCGGTACAAAGAGGGCGTCAGCATGACGGAGCATCTTAATGCTTACCAGGGCTTAATAAATCAATCCATCAACATGAAGATACATACCTCTTGGTGATGAAGTGATTGCTTTATTGTTGCTCAGCTCATTACCGGATAGTTGGGATACCCTCGTAGTGTCAGTAACTCAGCTCCAAATGGAGATTTGACCCTGCAAGTGGTCAAAGATTGTCTTCTAAACGAAGAGTCCAGAAGAAAGGAGCAGGCGTTCAGTACCGAGCAAAATGCCTTGGTGACTGAAAATTCTGACAGACGAGGAAGAAACAAAAATAGAGGTCCTCAGCACCAGAGAGACAAATCCAAGGGGAAGTCCAAGTTCAAAGTAGATTTCAAATGTCATTATTGTGATGGTCCAAACCACAACGAAAGAGACTGTAGAAAGAAGAAAAGATATCAAAAGAAGGGAAATAATGAAAACAGGAAAGATGACAAAGACACCACAGCTGTGGCAACTGATGGTGATGTTATCATTATCTGTGATGATGCATATGTCAGTTCATCATGCCAAGAAACAGATTGGATCATTGATTCAAGAGCCTCGTATCATATCACCCCACATAGGGATATGTTCACATCGTACACGAGTGGTAACTTTGGCAGAGTCAGAATGGCCAATGGTGTGACAGAAGTTATCGGCATGGGGAACATTAGCTTGGAAACTAACACAGGGTGCCGACTCATTCTGAGAGACGTCAGACATATTCCTGACATTCGGCTCAACATTATTTCCACTGGCAAACTAGATGATGACGGCTATGACAGTCACGTTGGTGAAGGAAAATGGAAGCTCACCAAAGGTTCTCTGATTACTGCAAAAAGTAAGAAAAAGAACTCACTCTACCTGATGCAAGCAAAATTATCCAATGGAGAGGTGAATGCAGCAGTCAATAATTCCTCCATTGAGCTATGGCATAAGAGGCTTGGACACTTGAGCCAAAAAGGTATGCAACTTTTGGCTAAGAAGAAACTCCTACCTGACGTCAGTGGGATAGAGCTACAAACTTGTGTTAATTGTTTAGCAGGAAAACAACACAGAGTTGCGTTCAAGAGCTTTTATTCGTCCAGAAAATCACATCCTCTGGACTTGGACTTGGACTTGGACTTGGTGCATACTGATGTATGCTATATGAAAGACAAAACACTTGGTGGTGCAGTGTACTTTGTCACATTCATTGATGATTTCTCTAGAAAGGTCTGGTGTTTTGCTTTGAAATCTAAAGACCAGGTTATAACAGTCTTTAAGTACTTTCAAACAAAAGTCGAAAGAGAAACCGGAAGAAAGCTGAAGTGTATTCGTTCAGACAACGGTGGCGAATACCAGGGTCCATTTGAACAGCATTGTGATGACCATGGTATCAGGCTTGAGAAGAGCGTTCCAAAAACTCCACAACACAATGGTGTGGCGGAGAGGATGAACAGGACAATTTGTGAGCGGATCAAATGTATGTTATCACACTCAAAATTGCCTAAATCCTTTTAGGGTGAAGCAATGAGGAATGCAGTTGACTTGATCAACCTTTCTCCATCAGCTCCTTTGGATGGTGACATTCCAGACAGAGTTTGGTCAGGAAAGATGTTTCCTACAAACACTTGAGAGTGTTTGGCTGCAGGGCGTTTGTTCATATTCCAAAAGATGAAAGATCCAAGCTTGATGACAAAACCAAACCATGTACCTTCTTGGGCTATGGCCATGAATAGTTTGGTTACAGACTTTGGGACCCGGTGAACAGGAAAGTTATCAGAAGCAGAGATGTTGTGTTTCTTGAGGAACAAATATCTGATGATACAAAACAGAGCGAGAGGAGAGAATCTTCTCAGGAAGTTCCTGATGACTTAGATCCAATTCCTTCACGTACAACTCGGGATCACGGAGGAGATATATAGGACGAGCAGAATGATACAACTAATGATGAGCCAGTTGATGATCAGGTGCAGGCACCTATACAGACTGATGATCCAGTTCTGCCACCAGAGGCGACGGTTAGAAGGTCAACCAGACAAATACGTCATTCGATCATATATAATCCAGCTTAGTATGTGATGCTCACTGATGGGGGAGAACCAGAGAGTTACCCAGAGACCATATCACATGATCAGAAAGATATGTGGATGGAGGCCGTAAAAGAGGAGATGAAATCCTTACAAGAAAATCACACCTATGACTTGGTGAAGCTGCCTAAAGGCAAGAGAACACTCAAAAATAAATGGGTGTACAAGTTAAAAAATGTGGAACATAGCTCACAAACTAGATATAAAGCAAGGCTGGTTGTGAAGGGTTTCAATTAGAAAAGGGGTGTTGATTTTGAAGAAATTTTCTCACCAGTGGTGAAGATGTCTTCGATCAGAGTTGTTTTTGGGATCGCTGCCAGTCTCAGTCTGGAGATTGAACAACTTGATGTGAAGAACGCATTTCTTCATGGAGATCTAGATGAAGAAATCTACATGGAGCAGCCGGAAGGGTTCAAAGTCAAAGGAAAAGAAAACCTGGTGTGCAGGTTGAAGAAAAGCTTGTACGGTCTAAAGCAAGCTCCCAGACAGTGGTACAAGAAATTTGACTCATTCATGACAGACCATGACTACACGAGGACCAGCTCAGATCACTGCGTATTCTTTAAGAAATTCTCAGATGGAGATTTTATCATTCTACTGTTATACGTTGATGACATGCTGATCGTAGGTCATGATGCCACCAAGATTGAGAAGCTGAAGAAAGAACTTGGAAAGTCTTTTGCGATGAAAGACTTGGGCCCAGCATTGGAATGAAGATCTCTAGGGATAGAGCTGACAAGAAGCTCTGGTTATCTCAAGAACAATATATTGAGAAAGTTGTTGAAAGATTCAACATGAGTAAATCGAAAGCGGTTAGTACTCCACTTGCGGTACATTTCAAACTCAGCTCCGCACAATGCCCCACAAGTGAGGAAGATAAACAAGAGATGAAGAAGATACCATATGCTTCTGCAGTTGGCAGTTTGATGTATGCTATGGTATGTACTAGACCCGATATTGCTCATGCATTTGGCGTAGTTAGTCGCTATCTATCTAACCCTGGCAAGGATCACTGGGAAGCAGTGAAATGGATAATGCGGTATCTGAGAGGCACTTCGAGACTATGTCTAAAGTTTGGTGATGGCCAAACTATTTTAGTGGGGAAAAGAATTATATCGCTTTCGCATTGCGCCGGTGTCATTTATTTTGGCACTCTTTCCCAACACTCCCGTGACTCCCTCTGGTGGCGGTGGCATCAACATGAGACTCATCATACATGGGCGTTATATGATTATACCAAGTCTCAGTAGTCCCTACCAAGCAAGAAGGCAAAGCAAATTCTTGCTATGGTCTGTGGTACGGTCGTGAAGTAAACAACAAATTTCAAAACACAAAAAGCTAAACTAAAATTGCAAAGAAGGTAATTCATGGAATCCTGGGATTTTACCGGAACTAAATCGAGTACAAACATGAAATACTACAACGACAGTAACTGAGATAAGATGCAGGGTAAGAATTTATCTAACAATAATAGTGATTGAATTTCAGAAGCCAGCCTAATAGTTTAGATGTCTTCATTAAAGATCCTTTAAACGATTAAACTATCTATTAACTCAAACTCAGGTTCACCCTAGGCACCATAAGTTAAAACTCAAATCAGAACTATATAAATCAAAACATAGTGGGGGTATAAACCCTAATATATATAATTTAGGGAGTAGAGCAAAATAAAACCCCCAAATTCAGCTCCCAAAATTTAAAAAAAAAAAACTAAATTTGCAATTGACAGCAACGAAATTGAAATTCCAGCAAGCAATTGCTCATACTTTATCAGCAAACAATACTAAAAACAATTCTTACACAGTACCTTTCACTCATTTACAATAGCGATCTGCCTTTTTCTTGACCCGATCATCTAGGGCATCTTCGACGGACTTGACCTTAGCTTTGGGGTCGTACCCGAATTTCTTGGTCTCGACGGGGAACAAATCCTCGTACTTCATCTTCTTCGCCGCATCAATCGTGTACACCTCTGCTGCATCACCCGAGTCCAGAACGTTGATACTGGGGTCCTCGGGTAATACGGCGTCGTCGTCGAGCTTCTTCTTCTTCTTCTTTTTCTTCTTCTTGTCTATGGGTTTCTCGCGGGTGGCGAGCTCGCCGCCCTTGAAGGCCAGCCTTCCCCCCTTCGCCCTCTCGTACGCTTCCGACATGGTTAAGGGAATTCTTTCCTTTTTTTTCCTACCCCTTTTTGTCGGAGATGTATGTGGATTTTAGGCTATTTATTTCTGTGTTTGGGTTTGTGGGGTGTTTTATGGTGAATTGTAAATTTTAAGGGGTGGACTGGAATGAAATAAATATAATATCTCACACGCGACTCTTAACTGTCAGGTAGAAGCGACTTTAGCTCTCGCTTGGCAGGGATGATCCAGGTCCCGGACCTCAAGCCCCGCTATAATGTCAAGTCTCCGGAAAAATCTATGGTAGACCCGATCTGTTGGTTCCAGTGCTCTTATTACCACACATTTGTGTTGGAATGATTTTTTTATTACCCACCACTTATGTAAAAACCACACACCCCAATACAAATGTGTGCTGATGAGAGCACTAGGACCAACAGACCGAGTCTACCATAAATTTCCCCAAGTCTCCACCACTGCGGGGCTAGAGACTCCCATGACTTGGTTTCTCGGGTTTCTCCACGCCACATGTATAGATTTGTACGTCTTCACGTATACTTATGATATAAATAATTCTATGACAAATCGAGTCTAATAATTTGAGTGTGAAATATGTGTTTATTTCTGCCACACAAGTGTATGCGAGGTTCATACACAATACTATCTTACTATGTGAGAGATATAAATACTAAGAGTTTGTCTAGCATAAATTTTTCCCTTAATGATAGTGGACATCATCGTAGAACCTCGGATCCCAAGAGCCCCAAGTATGATCCAAGAAAAATGGGATAAAGTCGCTCAATGACTGCGCCATATAATTAATAAATTTGAAAATTAATTTGGGAAAATTACAAAAACTTCTCTCAAAATAAATTTTTATATCCAAAAAACCCATAAAAATATTTTCCAATCTCAAAAACCAACTCAACAAACTTCTCATTCAAAAGAACCCAAAATTTAAAATTAAAAACTTTTTAGACTAAATTACCCTTCATTTATAAACATAAGAACTGACCCATGGGACTTTTTTATCGATTTGTTTTTGGAACATAAGATGAATAATGAAATTTTATTTTTAGTATAAAATATTTTTATATAATTTTGATGTGGTTCGAATTTTCACACCAAGAAAATCGAAGAACCAAACAAGGTTTTCGATTGATTGTTGTAATTAATATATCTAAACTCTTGATTCACACTAAAATAATAAATATAGAAAAACTCGAAATGTATGGAGAAAAAGGAAGAAGAATGGCTTCTTTATTGATTGTGAATATTCAAGAACATGAACCCTAATTTTGGAGTAATACAATTTAATAAAACTTGACTTTCTCTCTAATAGAAATTAACTTGCTCTACCAAACTTCCTTACAAAAAATGAAGTAAAATCTATTTATATAGGCAGCTTAGGAGTCCTTGGATTGGTTCCAACTTGCTCTCGAATATTGGAGGATACGATAAGTCATATCCCTTTTTTTAGGATTTAGTAGTTTAGAATAAGATTTATCCAAATATCTTCCTTATTTGAGCTTTCTTGCAAGCATTTCTACGAACTTTCCTTTGAGCTTTCCTTCTAGCATTCTTCCAAGCATATTATTGGCCTTTTCACAATCTTTCCATTCATAAGTCTTCTTCATTTAGCTATCTTGGCTAAGGCCCACCTCACATTGGCCCATTTTAGAAAAAATAAAAATTATGATTCACATCAAATAAAAATAAAATTATGTTTAGTCAATTATCAATATAAATTTTCTAAAATAAATACATCTCTATACAAAATTACAATTGATTAAATTTTTAGTTTATAAAGCTAAAGGCAATTAAGTCCATAAATTTATTAACCCAAAATCTTGGACTTTTTGGAATAAAAAGTTGGTGAAATGAGTTTTTTAGATTGAAAAATTTTAGCATGAATTTTTTGGATATAAAAATTTATTAGGAGATTTTTAGTAATTTTCCCAATTAATTTTGTATTCGACTTTGTTGATAAAGTCCAACAGGACTATGAGGAATCAATCATCTATACTGTATATAATTAAAGAGTGGGTGAATGGTTTTGGACTGGCAAACAGTTTTATTATGACATAAAGAAAATTATTATATAAATTAAGTGTTCATGTACCACATATTGTTATAGTGTCGCATCATGTATTTTCGCGATGTGACATAATAACAAGTAACAACATCATGGTCTTTCACGTATTATTTTCCAGTATATTTTTCTCTTTATTTTTTCTTTTAATCACACTTAATTAAATTTAATCCTTTTCTTTGTTCCTTACTCTTCTTTCATTTTTTACTAAAACTTAACTAAAAAAATTATATGTGTTTTTATTTTTTGCACACTCATAAGTATGCTTTACCGATAATAAGTTTAAAAAGTCGCAGGGCTCAGATTCATACTAATTTCTAATGGTATCATAAAGTCCATTATAAACAAAAGAAGGATACAAGCCGGATTAATGAAGTGTGCTTCGTATCTTCAGAAGGTTCTACATAAATGATATATGCATATGTGTAAAGAAAATAAAAAAAAAAGAACTCCTTTTGTTGATTAAATTCGACAACTCTCAAGACACTAGGACACATTTAATCTCGAAGATGTACGCTTCTGTAAATCTCTTGAACCAAACGGTGTGCTAGAAAGATGCTAAGAATGGCAACACTTTCAAAAGTATTGAAGCACTGGATTTAGTTTTCAGCTGCCCTGCAACTCAACATCTCTATACGTGTGCCACTTTTGGTATCTTTGATGCCCCGGTAGCAGAGGTCTAAGGCGAGAGGCAGATGTGCACGTCGTGCAGCAGCATCCTTTAAAACCATTTACACATTCCATACAGCACCTGCAGTGAGGTATAATCCAGATATAATTATATAATGTCTTCCAGAAGGAAAAGATCTCATGAGAATAAAGCAATAATTTTGTTGTGCTATTTATGATGGAATAATGAGGACTTACAGGAAAAGGAGGTTGCAATCGAGATTTGCACAGTTTCTGTGCCTCAGCTCAGATACTTGAGACGTGCATATATAGCATTTAGCGAATGAATGGGACACTTCTTGTTGTTTTCTGCTGCTACTGATTTGAGGGTTGTAGGTGGAAGGTGGTAGAGAAAGACGGCCATCAAATACAAAGAGATTTCCGACCCATCCACTCGAACCTTCATTCTCGAGATAATGAGAAACGCCGCCTTTCAGAGTATACAATCTTTTGAAACCCTGTTGTCTGCCACATTAGTAAGAAGCTTATTAGTGCAATCCAGCCGTTACCCTCTCTCTCTCTCAAGCTCGTCCTGTTAAGTTAATAGTTACAAGCAAGCAGAGAGATGCACGGAGTGATGGAGGAAAGTACAAACACAAATAAGAAACAGAACAGTGCCAGCAATAACATTAATAAGATCAACCTAAGGATTGTGGAGTATACATCACAGCGGATTCCTCCAGTACAGTACATCAGTATATCTGTTTTCTCTCTATCAACATTAGCTAAAGGATCTGAAGCTACGACCTGGAAAAACGCAATTTATGTTATGTTTAATAGTAATCTTGAAACAGAAACTCTTGACCAAAATAACTACAGTCAGCAGGACTTTAATTTCACATCTAAATGGATCATTTCTATGGTAAAAAACTACATGAAAAACATGGATAAGATATAATTTTTTTCAATGAATGAAGAAGAAAAATCGAAAAGTGATTTAATAGTACGCTTGAAGATGGCCCTGCCTCTGCCTCTGCCTCTGCCTCTGAATCTGATAGGCCAAACGAGGTGCTGCGAAAGCACTCCACATCAGGACGTTGAGCCCCTTGGAAGTGACCAACATCCCATTCGTAACCTAATCACATAAACGGCTTCATTACAAGCTAATTAAAAGTAAATGAAGTCTTAATTAGAAGTGAATACAACAATGTTATAAGTGGATTAAACAGTACACGATTCACGTGAGTTGGATGATAATGAAACAACAAAGATTCACATTGAAATTGAATTATTGAGTTTAGCATTCGTATAACACCCTATTTGGTACAAGGATTTTGGTGAAGAAAACTAAGAATAAGTAAAACCTCGAGAATTCAACAGAATTCAGAACCAACATTAAATGACAAAACAATGGACACTTATATTATACGCTCCAGAAAAACTCGAAAGACTCCACACATAAAATAAATCAAGTAGATGGTAGCAAGCAACCAGAATTAAATAGTGTTTAAAAGACAGTACCATTTCTAACGTCGAGTAAAATGCAGTTTTTTTCCACTGTATTTGATGAATTATCGATCGTATTTACTGTTTCCAGCCTGGCCCTCCATTCAGATGGTGTAAGAGGTGTCGCTCGCATTGATGGTTCAAGCAGAGGGAGATGTGAAATGCCTTCTTCCAACTGTGAAAAAAAGAAGATAAAATCAAAGGAAATGCTTATACTTCAGCTTCTAAGATGCATAAAAAAAATTATTAATTTCATTTACCCAACATTAACTGACAAAGGAGTTTCTGAAGATAATTTATCATAACCAAAAGGTTAGCAAAGTAGTCTCGGCAATGAAAAGTATATGACGCTATCGTTAACAACAATAATAATTGAGAAACAAACATTATCTGAATCCAGAAGCACTTAGATTTAAGGAATATACGAGAGATGGGGAGTGTGTATAAACATGCAGCTTGCCTGAACAAGTGATGGCTTATAGCGCAGCTTCAATTTAGGGAAAGCATGGCCATTGAAAGCTGGAGAAATTTGAACCAATATGTCAGAAAACCTGTGATCTTCCTTCACCCATTCAACATATGCGAGGGCATCTCTTGACGGACCACTGTACTGCACAATATGGAGTCTCAGGCAATAATAGCCCACCAAATATGCTTGCTTATTCAAGAATTACTATCATTTACATTCTCTGATGATCAAAAACACTTATTAATGTAACTTTTTCCCATTGTCGACAAAGAAAAGCAAAATATTTACCTGTGCGTTAATCCCTTGCTCATTCAGATATATCCGGCCATGGATATCGCGGCCCTAAATCGAGTATCAGAATGCAAACAATTACTAACTGCCGCTGGGATCCATCATAACTAATTATGAAAATAGGTAAATTTTACATAATAAAATATCAACTAAAATCAATTTAAATTCATATCATCCTTTTCATCAAACAAAGACTACTTGTATAAAAGCCAACTAGGCAATTAGGTGGAATCAGGTAATTCTATGCCAAACCGACCGAGTCCAAAGGCCCGAGCGTGAATTCTGTGTCTATCTCTTTCACACAAATATTTGTAGGGACTGCACACAAATGTGTGTAGGGTGAGAGATATAGAGACTGTAACCATTGGACTTGGTGTAGCATTTTTGAATCATAAGCTA
The DNA here is from genome assembly GCA_019426215.1 of Buddleja alternifolia. NCBI lineage: Eukaryota > Viridiplantae > Streptophyta > Magnoliopsida > Lamiales > Scrophulariaceae > Buddleja > Buddleja alternifolia. Next base: position 44,308,777 of record CM033391.1, on the reverse strand, counting down.
TCAAAACCTGGTATTCATTTATTGCAATAAAGTCATATAGCATTCTCCCTAAGATTTTCTTTAATTAACTCAAAAAGGGTGTGTGCAAAAGTATAACATAAAAATACTAATGTAAATCATTGAACATAAAATGCGGCAGTAAATAAATAATGAGAAATTTTTTTATTTTATTTTTTTAAGAAAAAATAAAGGACCTGCATAAAGGAGAGGTGTTTAGAGAGGTCCTGTTGAGGGTCATTGACGAACACAAATCGATAAAAATTAACCACTATGAACTCATCGCCATTGTATTCTTCTTTAGGTTCGACTTCGAAGTCGACCCAGTTAGTATTTGAAGATGAAAATGCTGAAAGGAGACTGAAATTTTCTCCATAATTCCAATAGAATTTATTACCCCGCCCACAATGAATTCTATATTTGTGGTGGCACTCGAACAAATGCAGAGAGCTGAAAATTAGGGTTCGGTTGTTAGAAGTGAGGAGGAGTTCAGCAGTAGTAATGAGTTTCTTGGTAGAAGTGGGTATGGAATTGGGTTTGGACAAAGGGGTCCAGGTGATAAGAGCATAAGATGACGCCATTGTTGATGGCCACCAAAAGCTTTTAATGGGATTAGAGTTTGGGGGAATGTTTATAGTTGAAATGTTTGGAAAAATTGCATTTTTAGTACCATATATTTTGTCTTTTTTAATTTTGGTCTTATTCGTTATAGGATTCTCACATTGTGTCATGTAATTTTTTAAAGTTTCTTATTTGGTTCAAACCGTAGTTTTCCTCCAAAATTTAATGGTCAACTCCATTAGTAAAAAATTTGACCATTTTTGTACGAGAATTCGTGTGCGATCGCTCATACACGGATTATATTCAATATCATGATATGACTATTCAATATCACGTGTCACTCACACACAAAAACTTCCAAAAAAGCTGGTCAAATATTGACTAATGAAATTGATCGTTAAATGTTGGACGGAAATTTCAGTTGGAGCCAAATGTGAGAATATTTTCAGGTTATGGGACACAATGTGAGAATTTCGCAACGAATGAGACTAAAAATGCAATTTTTCCTAAAATGTTTTCTTACATTGGATTTTAGCAAAAAAATAAATAAAAAAAATCTTACATTAAAAAGAAATTACTTATAATCTGATACCATCCAAATTAATTTCCAAACTAATCATTTATCGGGTGAAATAACACTATTGGTCCCTCAAGTTTATTTTTGTCTTATTTTTATTTCTCAAGTCTAAAATGCGTCCCGTTAGTACTTCAACTTTCAAAATCATCTCACTTTAGTGCCTAAAGTCACAATTCTTTTCGGAGTTGACCGAAAACGATATTTTTTTTTTTCATATGTTGCTCTTCAATGTAGGAATATTCCAGCTAAATAGTAGAATATTTCGTCAATTCCTAACAGAATTATAACCTCAGGGATCGTAATGAGACGATTTTGAAAGTTTAGAAACCAACAAGATGCACTTTAAATTTGAGGAATTAAAGTGGAATAAAAGTAAAATTTGAAAAACTAACAGTAAGATTTGACCTATTTAATTATATTTTGGATGTACGAAATTGACACGCTACTCTAATGTGCTCACTAAGATTACATTCATAGAGGTCACTCAAGGACACAAGCTTGTATTTTTGAGATTCGTACTCACTTATTCTCTTATAAGTATATCTCGAGCTAGAATGGATTGATTTGAGATCAGAAGAAATTTTCGTCCAAGATTTAGTGGTCTGATAAGCGTAAATATCTGTTTTCTCGGTCAATGGTCAAAGTACCAATATTTTCTATTTAATAATAAAATATCCAGTGGATCCGCATATTTTTTATTCATGGGTTGGGTTACGATCCGACCCGGATTACCGACCCGACGACCCGAATATCAAAGGTCCAATAATCATTCGGCATGTGTCCAGACCCAACTAGCCCAAATGTCACATCAGGAATAGTGGCCGCCTCATCTTCTATAAATACTCTCTCAAATTTATTTATGGGGGGACAAGCAATAAAGTATCTCTCAACACTCTCCAGACTTACTTCGTTGTTCCTTTCTTATAAGTATATTCAATCTGGTATTTTGCCTCGTTATATACGAAGAAAATACATATCCTTTAACCTACCTTTTTGAACTATGTATAGACTTGATTCTATCTAATTGGATACGTAGGCAGCTTGATTTCGTCAAGTCCAGTCTATAATCTTGTTTGATAGTTATCTTTGTTCGACCCATTTGGGTCATTGGTTTGGTTCGAATTAACCCAACGATAATCGAGCTAAATCATTTGGCGCCATCTGTGGGAAACTTTTTCTTGGGTTTGTTAGTAATTTCGTTGTTATGGAGGAGGCGAGTCAAAGACAAGGAAAAGCTGTGATGGTAGAGTCTCAGGGGGTCACCACCGAGGGAACCCCCATTGAATCACGAAGTGGAGACACCTCAAGAAAGGATGACCACGATGACTGACGCTGAATTTAACAGAAGAATGCAGGAATGGGGGCAGAAGTTTCTCCAAGAATAGTTGGTTAAAATGCCAATAACACCAAATGTGAGGACTGCCCATCCTACCCCAGCCACTCAAGGACGACAATTCCAAGAACTCGACCCAGAAAGGGAACAAGAGGAAGATGGCCGCAATACGAGGGCACACCGACGACTATTTCGTGAACCTGACCCTCCAAAGGAACAAGGTGAAACAAGCCGAGGTAAAAGGGATAAAAGGGAGGAAAGAGAAGAGAGCCCACACGAAGCACGAAGCAATGCAAATTTGGGATTGCGTGCCAGAATTAGAGTTGAGGTGAGGCCGGAGTTGGAACCTGGGGAGATTGGGCAGGACGAGATGCCACAGAGACGAATTGTCCCCGTTTCGGCATTGCAGCGTCTTAATTTGCCATTCCATGTGAACACACTGTCAGAAGGTATGTCGTTAAACTTTAAAGTGCCAGATCTGCCCAAGTATGATGGAACTAAGGATCCTAGAGAACATGTTATTACTTTTGAAATCATGATGGTGTTGCATAACCTGAGTGATGCAGTGAATGCAAAAATATTCCCAACAACCTTTGTGGGTCGTGCATTGGATTGGTTCATCAGTCAACCTCCAGGCACAATTACCTCGTATGAGCAGTTCGTCCGTAAGTTTGAAAATCACTTCGCGTGTAAGGCACGAACCGCAAAGTCTGTTTCTACTCTACTGGGAATAAAGCAGAGAGATGATGAGACGTTGAAGGAGTTCGTAGATAGATTCAATGACGAAGCGCTGGATGTACAAGGAGTACAACACGAAGTAATTCAGCAGTTGTTCATTAACGGTTTGAAAAAAGGATCGTTGGCTGGGGCGTTGATACGAAATCCTCTAATAGACCAAGAAGGAATAATGATTATGGCGAGGCAATATATCCATGAGGAGGAGATTTACCGAATTAAGATGGCAGATAGGAAGGCGTGGAAGCAGAATAAGGAGAAAAAACAACAAGAGCGACGCGGAGCACCAAGATCCGATAAGGATCAAGAACGACAATCGCGATACGCAAAATACGAAAGCTATACTCCCCTAAAGACTACACGAAGCAAGGCCTTAATGGCCGTTGAAAATTCAAAATTGATTGTTTGATCAAAAAGATGAAATACGATCCAAAGAGAAAAAATAGCTACAAATATTGTCGCTTTCATAAGGACAATGGTCATGACACTGAGGATTGCTTCCAGTTAAAAGGTGAAATTGAAAGGTTGATTAGTCAAGGCTACTTGCATGAATTTATTGACAGGTGATACAAGTGGGCCGCAGCTGGATAAAGGAACAATTAATGAAGATGGGCTGGAGCTGAGAAATAAAAGGCCCAAGAGAATTAGAAACCAGCCAGGTTGGATGAAAGGCTTTAGCCCAAAATAGAATTAGGTTTAATAGTGAATATTTAGCTAAGGATTTGCTGGCTGCTAGAGCACGTGTAAAGCATATCCAAAATATCAAGATATTTTATGTATTTAAATTAATGAGTGGGGAACGAAATGATATCAGAAAATTGTACCACATTCTGTTTTCTCTCTCTTTCTTTCTGTTGGAGTTTTTTGTTCCTTTCTCTCGAATCAAAGGAATTAATCAGCCATTGTTAACATTTTGATGCTTTCATCATCCTTACCATGCCTCCCAGCCGTGCCTTGGAAGACGCTGTCACAGCTCTTACTGAAAAAATTACCGAGCTTCAAACCAGTTTCGATCTCCGGCATAACACCTTAACCGCGGTGGTTGCCGACCTTCAAGCTCAGCTTGCCGCCCGTCCTCCCCCAGCCGATACTCCATCAACTTCACATACACCACCACCCCCACCTTTCACTCCACCCACCATCCTCCCTACTCCATTTCCTCATGCTCCACCACGCCCCCCTATTTTTCCCCAACTCAAACCTCCAAAAATCCACTTGCCTCAATTTGATGGGTCTTCTCCACTTGACTGGATTTTCCAGGCAGAACAATATTTTTATCAGGTTCCTCCGGAAAATCGTTTGGAATTAATCGCCTTCTATATGACGGGAAGTGCCCTTAGCTGGTTTAAATGTATGTACTCTAACCGGCAACTTTTGTCGTGGGATGCTTTTGTCCGTACTCTTCCTACGATAATCATCAGGCCGCCTTATTTAAGCTCCGGCAGACCTCGTCGATTTCCGAATATCAGGCCCATTTTGAGCAGATTTGTAATCGGGTCGTCGGTTTACCACCGGAAGCTATCCTTAACTGTTTTATCTTCGGGCTCCGTGTCGATATTCAGCGTGAGCTGGCTATATTGCAGCCTCACTCCATCTCTTAAGCCATGGGATTGGCTAAATTAATCGAATCAAAATTTCCGACTCACAAACCCGTACCCCATTATTCTTCTACCCCTTTGTTACCTTCACCTCCTTCCTTATTGCCCCCACCTCGGCCGAAACCTCCTATTCCTATAAAACGCCTCACCCCCACTAAAATGCAAGAAAGACGAGCAAAGGGTCTTTGTTTTAACTGCGACGAGAAATTCCACCCGGGCCATAAATGTAAGTCCAAACCATTCCTGTTATTACTCTCTTCCAATGACCATGAATCCGAGCAATCCCTTAAAAATACTGATTCCGATAACTCCTTCTTAGTCACGGACATGTATCCCCCTCTTCCGACTCCACGTCTCACTCATCAGTTTTCCCCCAGTCCCGACCCTGACCCTTCCCTTCTTCTCCATATCTCTGATAATGCCCTTTCAGGCCACCCGTCCCCACGCACTCTACGTCTCTTTGGCACCATAGCGGGTCACCCGGTTGTTATTTTGGTTGACTCTGGTAGCTCGCATAATATCATCCAACCGCGCCTTACGTCTTTCTTGAAACTGCCGGTTGAAGCTACACCAGATTTTTCGGTTATGGTAGGCAACGGCGATACTATACATGGTGTCGGGGTCTGCCGTAACATTCCTATCACTATTCAATCTCACGAGTTTGCCATCCCCTGTTATGTCTTACTGATTCAAGGCGCTGATATAGTGCTTGGGATTCAATGGTTGCAAACGTTAGGCCCAATAGTCTCAGATTTCTCTATTCCTACTATGTCATTTTCTCACCTTACCCGATGGATTACATTGGTGGGCTCGACTCATTCTCTCCCTACCCATTCCACTTTCCACCAAGTCTGTCGATATGTTCAAACCCATTCCATTGTTCAACTTCACTCTATTTATATGCTAGCAGCTGACTCCCAATCTGCCTTACCTCAAACAGACCCCATTTCCACTCTTCCTGTTGATTTGCAGCAACTTATTCGACAATTTGGGCCCTTATTCGATCCACCTCATGGCCTGCCTCCCTCCCGAGCCCATGATCATCACATACACTTACTCCCGAACTCAACCCTGGTTAACATCAAACCCTATCGTTACCTCCAATGCCAAAAGCAAGCAATGGCTGATCTTATTTCTGAAATGATTTGAGAAGGGATCATAAAACCCCGCAACAACCCTTTTTCTTCCCCGGTACTGTTGGTAAAAAAAAAAAGATGGTACGTGGCGCTTTTGTGCTGAATATAGAGCTTTAAATGCCATTACAATTAAAGATCGTTTTCCCATCCCCACGGTTGATGAGTTATTAGATGAGTTATTTAGTGCTACCGTGTTTACAAAATTAGATTTACGCTCCGGTTATCATCAAATACGTTTAGCGTCGGAAGATACTCATAAAACTACATTTAGAACTGTTGATGGTCATTACGAGTTTTTAGTCATGCCTTTTGGCCTAACTAACGCGCCTTCTACCTTTCAATCCGCTATGAATGATCTTTTCCGTTCTTATTTACGTAAATTTGTGTTGGTTTTTTTTTATGATATATTGGTTTATAGCAAGAGTTGGCAGGATCATTTACATCATTTATCCCTGGTTTTTCAATTGTTACGTGCCCATCAATTTTATTTAAAACTTTCAAAATGTGTTTTTGGTGCTGCTACGGTGGATTACTTGGGCCATATTATTTCCGCCCAGGGTGTCGAGGCTGACCCAGCAAAAATACAGGCCATCTTAAATTGGCCCAAACCCACAAATGTGTCGGCCTTAAGGGGCTTCCTAGGGCTAACGGGCTACTATCGCAGATTTGTTCGAAATTATGCCACGATAGCCGGCCCATTAACCGATCTACTAAAGCATGATAATTTTCATTGGAGTACAGCAGCTACAGATGCTTTCACCGAATTACAACAGGCTATGACAACACTGCCCCTTCTCAGGCTTCCAAATTTCTCCTTACCCTTCGACCTACACACCGATGCTTTGGGCGTCGCCATTGGAACAGTCTTATCTCAACAGTCCCGCCCTATTGCATTTTTCAGCAAGAAAATGTGCGCCCGAATGTCTTCCTCTTCCACCTATGCCCGTGAAATGTTCGCCATCACGGAGGCGGTCAAAAAGTGGCGTCAATATCTGCTTGGACGACAATTCAGAATTTACACGGATCAGCAAAGTTTAAGAAGTCTTCTTACACAGCAAATTCAGACCCCCGAGCAGCAAAAGTGGCTCACTAAGCTCCTTGGATATGATTATGTTATACTTTACAAACCGGGTAAGGAGAATCGTGTCACGGATGCTTTATCTCGGGTCCCTCAACATCCACCCTCGCTTATGGCCATCTCCAGCCCCAAGTTCACTTTCCTTGCTCAACTCCAGTCTTATTTCCAGCAGCACCCAGCCGGTCAACAGTTCCTCACCAAACTCGAATCTGACAAACATATGCAACAGGTTTTTCAGTACTCTAACGGACTTATGTATTACAAACACCGCATTTTTGTACCAAAAGAAACAGGGTTACAAGCTACTTTACTTACTGAATTTCACAACACTCCCATCGCCGGACATTCGGGTACTCAAGCTACATTCAACCGCCTAGCCAGTTCCTTTTACTGGCCCGCTATGAAATCAGACGTTTAATCCTACATTCAGAAATGCAACATATGTCAACAATCAAAATATGCCACTCACCGCCCTTATGGAACTCTCCAACCTCTCCCTATTCCCAATCAGGTATGGGAAGACATCAGTATGGATTTTATAACACATTTACCTCTTTCAGGTGGGAAGACAGTTATTTGGGTCATTGTCGACCGACTCACGAAATACTGCCACTTTATTTCCCTTCCGACTCACTTCTCAGCAGCCATGCTCGCTCTAATCTTTTCAGTCGAAATAGCCCGACTCCATGGTGTTCCCAAGTCCATTGTTTCTGACCGTGACCGAGTTTTCATCAGCACCTTCTGGAAACAGCTGTTTAAATTACAAGGCACCACATTAGCAATGAGCAGCGCCTACCATCCTCAGACGGACGGCCAAACCAAAGTTTTAAATCGTTGTTTGGAAGCTTACCTTCGGTGTTTTGTCAGTGAACAACCCTTCACTTAGCCGAATATTGGCATAATGCAACCTTCCACTCCGCCATCGGGATGTCCCCGTTCTAAGCCCTCTATGGCCGGCCTCCCTCTACTATTCCAGCACATACCGCTGGATCGGCGTCAGTTGCGGCTTTGGACGACTCCTTCCTGCACCGACAAAAATTATTGACCGCTCTCAAAGCAAATCTTAAACGGGCTCGACAGAGGATGATAGATCAAGCCAACAAACATCGATTAGAAATTTTTTTTGAAGTGGGCGACTGGGTTTACCTTCGTCTCCAGCCTTACCGCCAGATTTTCGTGACTCGCCGATCTTCGCACAAGATATGCCGCCGTTTCTTTGGGCCGTATCGCATACTTCGTCGAATTGGCTCGGTCGCTTATGAGCTAGAACTCCCTTCAACTGCCAAAATCCACCCCGTCTTCCACATCTCTCTCCTTAAACCTCACCGTGGACCGCCACCGATACAGACTCCATCCTTTCCGCCTTTGACTGTTGATCTCCAAGCTCATCCTCCACCTCAAGTTATTTTACATTTCCGCACCCTTACCACTAAACAAGGCGAAATACCTCAAGTGTTAGTCCAATGGAAGCTGCTGTCCGAAAATGAAAGTACATGGGAGAATCTAGAAGATTTTAAGCTGGCTTACCCTAATTTTGACCTTGAGGACAAGGTCCATCTCGACGGGCCGGGTAATGATACAAGTGGGCCGCAGCTGGATCAAAGAACAATTAATGAAGATGGGCTAGAGCTGAGAAATAAAAGGCCCAAGAGAATTAGAAACCAACCAGGTTGGATGAAAGGCTTTAGCCCAAAATAGAATTAGGTTTAATAGTGAATATTTAGCTAAGGATTTGTTGGCTGCTATGGCACATGTAAAGCATATCCAAAATATCAAGATATTTTATGTATTTAAATTAATGAGTGGGGAACGAAATGATATCAGAAAATTGTACCACATTCTGTCTTCTCTCTCTTTCTTTCTGTTGGAGTTTTTTGTTCCTTTCTGTCGAATCAAAGGAATTAATCAGCCATTGTTAACAACAGGGCTCGTGAAGCCGAAGCAAAGAAATAGAAGGAAGGGACACGACTTGACCATAGGTCTAGAATTCGATCCCGGGAAAAAGAAAAAGAAGGAGAAAGAGAAAGGGGTCGTGAACGTGATGATAATAGATATCATGATGATCAACAAAACTTGCCTCGACAAGATGGTAAATGAACCCATGAGGTTCAAACCAATGCGCATGTTTGGGGAGAAATTCATAAAATCGCAAGGGGTCCCTCATGCGGAGACTCCCAGAGCGCACGAAGAAGACACCTTCGTAAGGTACGAGTCTACGAGAAAAGGGGAGAGCCATTGTACGTTGTGAATGTGGTTGTAGGTCACGAAGCAGTTAACTTCGATGATCATGATTATGAGGGTGTTATACTACCTCACGACGATCCGATGGTGATCACTGTGAATGTGGCAAATTTTGCAGTTCACAGAGTGTTGGTGGATAATGGCATTTCTGCATATATTCTATTCCTGCATGTACTAAAAAAGATGAAATTCGCCCTAATCTGCATACTTCAAAACTGCCACCCTTACACTGTTATTCTTCTTCCTTCTTTTCAGAAATCCACTGAGAGAACTCCTCTTTTCTTCCTCAAGTTTTCGGCTAGATATTTCTAAAATCGCTAAAGCAAAAAACTTTTGAAGATTTTACTCTGTATGCAAAAATCTGACAAAGTTTCTTCTTTTTTCTCTCTCGAAACTTCTCTTGGACAGATTGAAAAAAAGGAGAAAATGAAATAAGACAATTTAATTTGTTATTTATAGGGTTCTCTAGGCGGGAATCCTAAGGGGTAAAAGCCAAGATAATTGAGTGGCTATTATTGAAAGTCAATTCAAAATGAAGGGTCCAGATTAAATGACTATTCGAATTACCATCCACTCACAACAAACAACTTTTTTAATTAATCTATACTCTTTTATAAAGCACCAACACCCTAGAATAACTACTTTTGGTGTGTTTTGGAGTGTCGTGACTAAATTACCCTTCATTTAATTAAAACGTATTTTTTAGATAATTTTTTTCCAATATTCTCTCTCTTATATCACGTATTCTCAACTTCTCCTACATTCTCTCTCTCACCCACTCTCTCTCCTATGTCATATTTTTTTTCACCCAATATTTTTAATAGTTTGTTCAACTTATTTATATTTATTTACAAAAACTCACATAAAATGCTGACATATTAATGGATTTTTTATTAAATTTTTTATTTACTCAGCACACGCATCGAGTGTGTCCACTAGACTAGTATTAATAAATGCTTAATAGGGCGCATGAAGTCATGCTTGATATGACAAAACAGGTGAGTGACTTCACTCTCCCGAAAATCATGCGCTTTAGACTTATCTAATAAACCAGATTTAAATCGTAATGTGATATATAATTATCAGTCATCTCGATAGATGAGACACTGCAATAACTGTGAATTAATTATGGTGGCCACCTGTTATTCAAGTTCGTGACACCATCTGTCACGCTTCGTGATCTACGAACTGGGGACTAAATGATAAGTATAAATATTCGCTTTTTCGGTCAACGGTCAAAGTACCAATTTTTTACTATTTAATAATAAAATATCTAGTGGATCCGCGTATTTTTGATACATGGGTCGGGTTACGATCCGACCCGGATTATCGACCCGACGATCCAAATATCAAAGGTCCAATAATCATTCGGCATGTGTCCAAGCCCAACTAGCCCAAATGTCACATCAGGAATAGTGACCGCCTCATCTCTTATAAATACTCTCTCAAATTCATTTATGGGGGGACAAGCAATAAATTCTCTCTTAACACTCTCTAGACTTACTTCGTTGTTCCTTTCTTATAATACTTTGCCTCGTTACATACGAAGCAAATACGTATCCTTTAACCTACCATTTTGAATTACGTATAAACTTGATCCTATCTAATTAGGTACGTAGGCAGCTTGACTTCGTCAAGTCCAATCTATAATCTTGTTTGATAATCATCTTGGTTCGACCCATTTGGGTTGTCGGTTTGGTTCGAATTTGCCCAACGATAATCGAGCTAAATCATGGTCAAACTCATTTATATTGTTAGGTAATATTTTCCATATGTTTTTTTGGGAGAATTTGTGCGGAGTGACACGTGATATTGAATAGAAATATCGTGACATCAAATAGAATTTGTGTGTGTGTCATTCATGCACGAATTCTCCCGAAAAATTGCTCAAAAATGTTGACTAACGGACCATATGACTTTGGACAGAAATTTTGATTGAAACTAAATGTAAGACATTTTGAAAGTTACGAGACTAAATGAGAGGACCTCGAAACGAATATCACCAAAAGTAATACATGACAAAATTATGGGACAAAAAATACAATTTTTGCCACCTTTATAATTTTCACCAATCACAAACACTCAATTCCATCAGAATATAAAAATCCATTTTAGAAAAATTTAATCAATTTTTTCTTCATTATTTTATCTCAAAAATGCCATTTTTTGTTTCTTTTAAGTAGTTTCAGTTATGATCCCGCGCTTCATTCGCCAACCACTTTCTCATTATTAAGAAAAATTATTATTATTTTAGTTTGCACTTTTCACCCAAAAGAAGGGGGGAAGAAAAGAAACTTGAAGCGTAATACATGTAATCACCAGCAGTTATTTTCTTTTCCTTCCCAAAAAATAAAAAAAACAATTATTTCTCTGATCAAATTTATATTCTTTTTCTAAACAGACATCCATAAAACTTATTGATCAATAAATTTTTACAATGAGCTCTGAAGATGGATCCTTAAAATCATCTTACCAGAAATCCAAGCAGCCCAAATGTACATTTCTTCATTTTCTATATTATTCATAATTTATTTTCATTTTTTTGCAATAAAATATTATTTATTCTCATTGAGAAATTAAAAAATAGTCATCATCATTTCATATTTCTTTTCATATTTTCCAGATTCCAGGTTTACTCAGCAAGAACTTCCAGCTTGCAAACCAATTTTAACTCCAAGATTGGTATGTTTTTCAATATTGTATTCATAAGTACATTTTTAAGAGCATTGGGGATTTGAAATTTCATGACAATCGCAATTAATTATAGAGATAATTGTGATTTTATCAAAATTTAGAATCTATTTATCTTATTAAGGTTGTTGATCAAGATATAACCATGGATTTCTTTTCATCTTATTCAGGTCATTGCAATTCTACTCTTTCTTGCCCTAACCTTCATTCCAATTGGTTTATTATCCTTATCGGCATCGGAACACGTAAATATTTTATATAACACTTTTGAATTACTGCATTTTATATGAATGATTTTGATTATATTAAAATTATGAGTCTCATAAACTTTTAAGAAATATCCGACCCTAATGAATTTTTTTTGGTTTTTGATATATATATATACGTAGGTAGTCGAACTTATAGAGCGTTACGACAACGTTTGCATTCCTTCAAATTATTCAGGTTCTGTACATGATGAGAGGATTGGATTCATCCAAAGTCCTGAAACAAACAAGACCTGCATCAGAACCCTGACTGTTAGTAATGTTTGATATTGATACTTAATTACTTTTTAAAGTTTAATTTTGATGATCTTTACGATTTTATTTTTTTTGTCCAATTTTTGCATCTGTAGATTCCGAAGAAGATGAAGCATCCAATTTATGTATATTATCAGCTTGATCAGTTCTATCAAAACCATCGGCGGTTGGTACACATCATTCATTTTTTTATTTTTAAGAGATTTTTATCTTTCAGATTTTATTTTATAATACGTGAAATTGTAGAAAATTGGTTGTATAACTTAAGGTTTTTGGGTAAGATTGACTATCCATTCTAAGTGAGTTCTGTATTTCGTTTATAAAATTTCTCAGACTAAGATTTATATGCTCTGAAAGTAAATCATGAAGTTCTCATTTGTAGGTGAAGGGATGTAGCCAATGATTCTAGTCTTAAGTGGAAATAGAGATATTATGATAGATATTTAGATTCATATGGACAGACGATTCAATAAATTGAAAGAGAGAAAAACTTTGAATTATAGGTGCATATCATGGAAGTCTTTTAACAAATTGACACCTTAATCTTCCGGATTTTTACACAAAATATATATATATATATATATATATACACACACACACATATATACATATAGGGATAATTACATTGGGGTCCTGAGGTATTGCCTAATTACAAAAAACATCTCTTAGTTTAATAAATTACATCTAACTTCCAAGGTTTTCATGTATTGATGTAAAAATGGATGGAAAATGACAAAAGATCTAAATACCCTTACTGAATATCTTTTTTAAAAAAATGAAAAAAGCTGAATTACCAAATTGCCCCTTTACATTTCTATATTTAATTCTAATACCAATTTTAAAATAAAATTGAAAGAAAAGAACATATATATATATATATGTATGTAAAGAATATATATATATATATATAACTACAACAAAAAGTAATATTTGTGACAAAATTTGAAGTGACAATGTTAAAATTGTCACTAGATGTACATAATGAGTGACAATAATTTTTGCTTTGTCACAATAAGAATTTTTAGTGACAAGAGTTTCTTTAAAGTTGTCACTCTTGACAATTAATGACATATGTATAGTGACAACTTAATGACAATACAAATAGAGCGACAACTATAATTGTTGTCATTAAGTTGTCACAAAAGATGTGTCACTAATTGTCCATAGTGACATCAATTTTCTTGTCACTAATTATCAAAAGTGACAACTTTTATACAAACTTTGTCACTATTAAGCATGTGAAACATATTTTAGTGACAAGACAAAAGTTCTTGTCACTAAAAAATGATAATTAGTGACAACTTTGACATTGTCACTTGGCATTTTTGTCACTAATGTCATATTTTTTTGTAGTGATATGTATGTATCTTATCTTAGAAATTGCTTGTGTGTGTGAGTGTGCGTGCATGTAACAGTGTGTGTAATTGTGTGTGTGTGACTGTGTGTGTAATCGTGTGTTCGTTTAACAGTGTGTGTGTAATTATGTGTGTGTGACTGTGTGCATGTGTGTAATTGTGTGTGTGACTGTGTGCATGTGTGTAATTGTGTGTGTGACTGTGTGTATTGTCGTGTGTGTATGTGTGTGAGGGTGGGTTGGGGTGGGGTGGGGTGGGGGTGGAGTGGCGATAGGGGTGGGGGTGTGGAGAAGACGACACTATTCCCCATCCCCTTTTCTTTTTCTTTTTTCTATTTAATTTAAAAAATAATATATTAATAAGTAATTTATTTTAGAAATTATTAAAATACAATTTTTAAGTTTATTTGTAAATTTCATAAATTAATTTAAAATATAAATTTTTTAAATTATATAAACTATTATATATTAATTTAATTAAAAGATTAAAATGATATTACAATTTTTTTTTAATTTTATGATTTTAATAATTTATATTCTTTTTTATTTTGTTGAAAATAATTTTTAATTATAAATACTTATTTGTATATTTTACATACACAACATTACATATAACACTTATACTTTTACAAAACATTACAAATAACACTAAAAGGGTATTGTCTTAGAAAAGTTGGGTCTCCAGGTCCAGAAAAAGTCAAGGGCATTTTCGGAAGTTCACCTAAAAATTTAACGGCGCCTTACTGAAACCCTAACACATGGTGCTCAAAGTTAGACGGAATAAACGGAATGAATGTTAGATGTAATTTATTGAACTAGGGGATGTTTTTTGTAATTTAGCAATACCTCAGGGGTACCCAGTGTAATTATCCTTATATATATATATATAATGTGATGGAGTTATGAAGCTTGATAAACGGAAGTACCATAACAGATACTCGATTTTGCATATCCAACTAAAACGATTATAATGTAGCCTCAATTCCAACTTTAAATAAATACGGGCATCTATTATGTTGTGCAACGTAGGACATTTTGTAGAGAAATAATAACACATTGTGGGGCAATTGTCATTTTACGTCGATCTTATCTTCCTTATGTGAGTTTTTTTCCTTTCATTATTGTTTTAGTTACTAACACTAAATGCAAACTTGAAATTGAAATAAGTATATGAAAGAAACTTTAATAAATTGCAATTCCATATTTTCCTTTTATTTTGTGGTGCAGATATGTGAAAAGTAGAAATGATCATCAAATAAAGAGTCTCAAGAAAGAGGGAAGTACAAAATCATGTGAACCAGAGAATGTGAATGATGATAATAAGCCTATTGTTCCATGTGGACTTATTGCTTGGAGTTTATTCAATGATACATACAAATTTTCAAGAAATGAAAATCCTCTAGAAATCAACAAACGAAATATTGCATGGAAAAGTGATAGAACCAAGAAATTTGGTTCTAATGTTTATCCCAAGAATTTCCAAAGTCATGGCCTCATTGGTGGTGGAAAACTTAATGAGAGTATACCTGTTAGTACACTCACTTTCTCCTCTCTTTTTTTAATGTATGTATAATGTGTGTGTATATATACTGTTCTCACTTATATATATAATTTCTTTGCTTGCTTAATCTAGAAATGAGACTTAGGGGACCATATAAAGGGTGGCATGTCTTAAAGTCTTAAATAAAAAATTAAGGAATCTTTTCAAGTCTATTTGGGAGTTTCTGAGACCTCAAGTCTCGGGTTGATCTCCACCAATTATGTAAGTATATACATTTGGATCTCATATGAACCAATATATAAGGAAATATGGAGATCATCTGGGACTTAAAGTCCCAAAATCTCCTAAAAATGATAGGGTCTTTTCGAGATTAAGGTTGTTCAATTTTTAACACTTTCTGTACTCTCTTTCTGATATATGAAACCTCCCTCCTTCTCACTAATGATGTAGTCAAATTTGGGTGAAAGACTCAAATTGTTGGATCTATTTTTCTTGATTTATGTTCTTGAGTGTTGTATTCTAACACCATAAATATATAGTGGAATTCATTTGATCTCCTAATTTATCATCACTTAATTATATGAAGCTTTTGCTACATCATTAGTACATTGTTAAGTCATGAAGACTGGTTCAGAAACAAGATTCTTTTTATTCCAAGTTATAAGCACACATAATTTTTGGAAGGGGACTAAAGTCTATTATCTTACCTTTCTGGACTCAAATCGGGGACTTTTATGTTCGCATCACACCACTTTATAAGCGGATTCAGCGAAAAATGATAGCATAAACCACCTCCAAAACGACTTTTACTCTAAATATATATTTGCAAAAATAATATTTTTTATTATTATTATTATTATTATCATTTTCTTTCTTCTAATTATTTATAGTTTTGATTTTGCAACAGTTGAATGAACAAGAGGATCTTATTGTTTGGATGAGAACTGCAGCTTTACCCAATTTCAGAAAAATATATGGGAGAATTGAGACTGATCTTGAAGCCAAAGAAAAGATAAGAGTAGTAATTGAAAACAATTACAATACCTATTCTTTTAATGGGAAAAAGAAATTGGTAATTTCTACTGCATCATGGATTGGTGGGAAGAATGATTTTCTAGGGAGGACTTATTTGACAGTTGGTTCAACTAGCTTATTTCTTGCTCTACTTTTCATAATTCTCTATATCTTTAAGCCAAGGTAATTAATTATTAGTAAATAGGTAATTAATCAATTTCATTAATCTGCACATGAAACTAAATAAAATGTTATTTTTGATGCAGGCCTCTTGGGGATCCATCCTACCTGTCCTGGAACAGAAATCCTCAATTGAAATAATTGTTTTTTATTCTTTGTTATTGTACGTTACATCTGATTTTATACCTCATGATAACGAAATATACATGTTTAGGGATGACTATCAAAGTTTTTGTAACATTTTTCATGATGGCATTGTATTAAAAGAAAATATTGAAAACTAACCACTTGTTCTTATTTAGATATTAGAGTTTTATTTATTTATTTGATCACGTTTACGTCCCAAGTTTATTATTAGTTAACCCTTGCTATGATGCCTTTTATAAATATTTCATATTATTATCAATATACTCAGAATACTTACGAAATAATCAATATTGAAGATTTACTTATTAAATATGGTTATCATTAAAAAAGAATAATGAATTTTGTCTTTGTTTTTGTCTCCTTTATTTAAGGGTCAAATATGAAATACCCGATTTTGACTTACCTGAATGAGCTAGTAACAACTTTTGCAAGGGCCAATTTGGAATTTTATCCAAAATTTAAAATAGCAAGAGCAAGCTGTAAGCCGCAAAAACAACAAGAGAAAACACCAATAGACGTAATCTTCAGTAGCCCTAATCAGCCGCCGGCAGCCGTAAATCCCTAATTTCCGCCGGAGCGCCGCCAATGTCCGATCGCAACTAGTTCAGAGCTTGCAAAATTAGTGATTGTTGAACTTAATTAGTGATTGTTGAACTTAATTTGGATCGAATTTTGTAAAAGTTGAGTGATTAGAGAGAAAATGTTGGACGAAAGAAAATTCGATGTGCAGTTGAATTTGTTGGCGCTCCGAGTTCCTAGGGAGCATTGCAAGTTCGCCACTCGAATCCTCAATGGGTATACACTGAGAATTTACTGTGATGTTGTTTCAATTCAGTGTCTTCACTTTCTATATCATTTGTCTTATCATAATTTTCTTTGGTTGAAGATATATGCTTGATAGGCCACGGATCAAGCCTATAACAGAAGATCCAACGAGCGATAAAAATCGGTACATGCTATTATCTGAGAAAATTCAAAATGCAGGTATCATTTTTTTCCTATAGCTATCACTGTATTGTGGCCTGAAGCAAGTTTATATGTTTTATGTTTTTAAGATTGTCATGTTGTATAGTCATATTATTATTATGTGTAATGCGAACTTGTGCTGGCTTATAATGACAGATTTATCTGAAATTCCCGGGGATAAAGTTGATGAATTGAAAAAGCTTTTTGAGATTCAAGTGGTTCCGTATTCGTTTACACTTGGTTATTCGTATTGGGGTGCAGGTAATCTGCTTTGATGATTTTCTCATGTATATACTGTGGATAATAAATGGAAATTAGATTACTTGCTGAGAAAAGCTGTCATACTCTCATCTTTCGGTACTCAGTTGCACACGCTACGCTTTTCTTAGTCCAAATTTTATTTTTTATTTCTTGTCTGTCTACTTATCTCTCTTTGCAAACTTTGAAGCTCCAAAAAGTATCAATGAAATACCTTTGTCCAGGAGATTATTGTTTTATGAAAATATGACACGTTAACGCATTTGCTGTTTCTGTCATTCATATATTTGAACTTCAGTTCAGTACAGAGCTATATCCAACATGATTTTCCAATTTCTTATTGCGTTATTTGTTTTGTTCAGTCATCAGCCTTTGCTTAATATAATGATGATGGGTCTGATAGTTTTGAATAAAAATTGTTATGTCGTGAACCAAGTTCACGCACTTTGTTGAATGACTGCTATGTCTCACAGGTTCTATTTCATCCCAATAATTTTATGTTATGATGATTGTGTGCCAAATAGGACGACTGAATGATTGAATTGGATAATCGATACCATTTCATATTTACTGTTTACTGATGTTAACTTTCTCTGAATAACTGCGTTGCAGACCATGTCCTGAAGCAGATTCTGCCACATGGGGTTGAAGTACCGTCGTCATTTGAGACAATAGTTAAGTATTTTAGGTGTTAACCTTCTTCCTTTTATCGTTCACTTTGATATTCTTTTTCCTCAGTTCACTTCCACATATTTCTTGAATGCCTTCTTTTTACGATAGTTTTGAAGTGACCTTAATGGCATTCTTCTGATTGGAGGTTGCAACTTGCTAATAGGTTCTCAATGTCAGATCTCTCTTAATGATCATACTTTGCGCTTGACTTTTGTGCAGGTCACATTGCCCACTTGAATATAACGGATGAAGCACTCCCATATAAGGATGTTATAGCAAAAGTTATTTATGATGTATGTTTCTGTTCTCCCCAGTGATCTTTCTGTTAACCTTCTGATTATGCACTCTGTGAAATGGGTTTTGGCTATTGAAAAACTTACTGCATAGTAATTTAATCTTACTGCATAGTAATTTAATATGAAGCTGAACACATTCGATATCACATCTGTGCTTTGGTGAGATGTGAAATATTAGTTAGTCATTATAAATAGCAAGTGTCAGGCACGAATCTTAAGAAATTTCCAAAATGAACATTATCCTAATTGAAACAACAAAATTTATAGGTTGGCTGTTCTTATAGAGCAGGCAATGTTGTACTGACATGACAGTGTAGCTTATTACATGGAAACCAGTGTGAATAAGATCTAATCTAACCAATAAGCCGCAGATATGACTTCGAATAATCTTATTTTATAATTCTAAGAATCTGAAGTCTTCTGCTTGACATAGGGCTGAAAATCCATTTGACTAATTGTAGTGTTACTTTTTTTCTCTATATACTTGTTTTCATTCAAGAAGTTTTTGAATGTGAATCACATAATGGAAAGGACTGCTGATTTGAAGATAGATTAATATGGAGTGACTGGTGACAGTGACATTGAGTCTAACATTAAATGTGCAAGATAACTGAATTGTCAACAGGAGCACAGCGCATTCTGAAGAGAGACATCACAAAAATTTGTAAGTTCGTGTCGCAGAGTAACCTTAAAAATGTAGAAGAGAATATTCGATCCATTATTCTAAACCGGAATAACCCGTCATGAGGAGAATTGTAGAATGCAGTAGTTTGCATAATGGCATAATTTCCTAAAATAATGATGGGCTGAAAATATCGATCCTTTTCGCATAAGTTTCCTGTGCCGTTATCTTATGACTAACCAGTAGCTCTTAGAGCTTTTGTTACAATATTTTATCTTGGATCCACTTGGCAATGTACTTTGCTTATTACTTGTCAGTTTTTGGTGTCTAATTCAAACGCTCCCTAAAATATTAGATAGATCATGTCCGTCCATTCTTTATTAATCTGGAACCGCATCATTGTTTTGATTTGCTATTTATGTTCCATTACAGAAAAATTATCCACGAATCAAGACCATTGTCAATAAAGTTGGATCAATCACGAACGAGTTTCGCGTGCCAAAATTTGAAATTCTAGCTGGAGAAGGTCATATGGTTACAGAGGTGAGGCAGTACGGAGCAATCTTCAAGCTTGATTATAGCTTGGTGTATTGGAATTCTAGATTGGAACATGAGCATTTGAGACTAATTTCAAAGTTTGAGGTTGGGGATACTATATGTGATATGTTTGCTGGTATTGGTCCATTTGCTATTCCAGCAGCACAAAAAGGATGCCAAGTGTATGCAAATGATTTAAATCCAGACAGCATTCATTATCTGAAGATTAATGCAGAAATCAACAAGGCCGCTAATTTAGTCCGTGCATACAATTTGGATGCACGAAAATTTATATCTTCACTAATGAAAGTTCCTTCAAGTGGAGGTTGTCTGGAGTCTGATATAGCAATCAGGAAGACTTCTGAGGAAGGGGAGATGCAAGAAAAACAAGATAAGAACTTTACTGATGTTGAAAGTAATGGACTTTCGAGTGCAAACGAAGATGAAAAGTTAGTTAATGTAAAAAGACGTTCAGAAAGTTCATTTGAAGGTATGATAAATTTTGCTTGAGTTGGTGCTATAATATTCAAGAAGATGGATTGAAGTGATATTTGTAGTATTTCCCTCGTAATGCATCTTAATAAGACTGCTGAATTTGTAGCTGTTGCAGAAAATGGAAGTGCCAATAGTGAGCCTGATAGGAAGAAAAGAGGGTCGAATAAGCGCATTAGAGGCTCTCAATCATTTAATGCAAAGCCCTGGGAGCACTTTGATCATGTGATAATGAATTTACCTGCGTCTGCTTTAGAATTCCTTGGTAATGTTTCCACTGTCTCTCCATTTTCTTAAATTTTCCCTGAATGACTCGAAGTCCGTTTTCTTTGTTGATTGAGAGGCATGCCTGGCAAACTTCTTCTTATAGATGTTGCTTGGTTGATTAATATACTAGTCATTTTCCTTTTTGTACTTGAATTTGGCCTTTTGCTCCACTCAGTTAAATTTGTTTTTTCTTTTCCATTTATTTGAGAAAAATTGTATGCTAGAAATTGGACAGTTGAATTCCTTTTGCAGATTCCTTTAGAGGTCTTATACATAGAAGGCACTGGAAAGGACCTCTCCCGTGGATCCATTGCTATTGCTTCATACGATCAAATGAGACAGAAGACTTGATAATATCAGTAAGTTTTTTTTCATGTGGAGAGCTACTCCTGTTGCTTGTTCTCTATTCAATTTACTTTTATCCTCTGCAAAGGATCCATTCGCCCTTATTCATGTGTGTTCGTTCCATCTAAAATTGGATTTTGTAAACTGCTGTTTAGAAGGCAGAGACTGCCATGGGTGCTCGTATACAAGATCCAGTATTTCACAGGGTTAGAGATGTTGCCCCAAACAAGGTATATAAAACTTACGCAACGACTGATTTTCTATACAGTAGCATACATGAAATACAGTTTTTAAGTATGAACTCTATTTTCTGCAGGCAATGTTCTGTTTAAGCTTCATATTACCGGAGGAAACGTGCGTTACTGATGAGGTGGACAACAATGCACTTTAAAGTTTAAACAAAAGGTATGATATCATGATCATCGGACTATTTCACAGCTGAAGTATGGGTTCTTGCTGCAACTCAAGGCTATAGTTTTACCTTTTCATAGGCTTGACTAACTTTCTTAGTCGTTAGCAATGTTAACAGACGATGATATGGTATGGAACTTAGGGTTGACTTACATCCCCCCCCCCCCCCCCCCCAACCCCACAATTTTTATTATAACTAGAGTTTAGGATTGCAACTACTGTAAATTGGCTAAAATATTCTTGCATGAAATTTGACTTTGGGGATCACTAGCACCGAACCCTCATCCTTTGGGCGCTACTTTTTTTATCAGACTAGATAATCCTATCAAATTATTAGTTGGTGGTACCTACAAACTTGAGATTATGGTGGTAAATTGTAGATTACAATCTTTGAAACATATTGAAGTTGGGCTCGTATATAAATACATACATACCTCCTCTCCCTTCCCCTCCATCAATATGGCTGACAATAAACTTGTACTGCGCAACTAGATTCAAAATACTTCTCGAGACCTTGGCTAGACGTCTCATCCGCTCTGATGCCACCACCACCACCGTCAACCGCTGGTTTTACGAACTCGTTAACTTCAAATCAAAAGCTCCCGCCACCAAACTCATCACCACCACCACCTATGTCACCACCTCCGATGTCCATATCAACCCCTCCCGTAACCTCTGGTTCCGCCTCTTTGTCCCGAGCCCTACAAATCAACAGTTGCCCCTCATCCTCTACTTCCATGGTGGTGGATTCTCAACTTTTGGGCCCGACTCCTATGCCTATAATAACCTCTGCAACAGCCTAGCGACGCAAATACCTACTATCGTCGCCTCCGTCAACTATCGCCTCGCCCCCGAACACCGGTACCCTAGTGTCAATATGAGGATGGCTATGATACCTTAAAATTTATAAACTCACAAACCTACGCCGTTTTACCAGCCATCACTAACCTCAACAAATGCTTCGTCGTCGAAGATAGTGCCTAGGCTAACATAGCGCACCACGTATTAGTTAGAGCCCGGAAAAACCCTCATGAAGTTGAAAACCTAAATCTCATCGGATTTGTGTCGGTGCAACCTTTTTTCGGAGGAGAAGAACTGACAGAGCCGGAGCTGAGGTTGAATAGGGCACCTATGCTTAATATTGAGATGACAGATTGGATGTGGAGGAGCTTCCTGCCGGAAGGTGCTGATAGAAACCACTATGCGGCCAATTTTTTGAAATCTAAAGAAGAGATGAAGAATGTTGAGTTTCCAAGTACGTTGGTGATTGTAGGAGGTTATGATCCATTGCAAGATTGGCAAAGAAGATATGTTGAATGGATGAAGAAGAGTGGGAAAGAAGTGGAGTTAATTGAATATCCTAGTGCATTTCACTCTTTCTATGCGTTTCCGGAACTTCCTGAATTTGGATTGTTTATTGAAAATGTGAGGGAGTTTGTTCATAATAAGCAACCACTTCCAAGTTGAATTTTCATGCCCATGTTAATTATGTAAAATTAAAATAATACACACACATATATTTTTTTGGTTATTAACTAGGATGTCCACCGCTGATCGCAGTGCCGGCACCTCTAAGGGTGGGACAGCTGGCCAAGGAAATCTGCTCCATTCCCAAATTCAAGGATCGAATCCTTGACATTTGGTTAAGGGTGGAGGAACCCTTACCACTCCACCACAACCCCTTGGTTCACACACACACGTATATATATATATACACGTTTAAGTGTATATAATCCATGTTAATTTTATTTTTAAGTGAGCATACATGTAATGAAAAATATGAGATGGAATATGATTTGGTACAGACTACAAACGGTCTGAGACTATTTCGGGACTTTGCGTAATGTTCAGGGAGTGTATATTACTTACTCATAATTACAACTATATAAGAATAGTTAAAGGCTAAAACTATCACTTAGATGGTTTATGGTTTGGTGAATCTTAACTATTAAAAAAAAAAGATGGTTTATGGTTAGGTGAAACCATATTTATGAAGCCTTATTGTAGCATCGCTTAGAACAAACTTTTTATTCACTTTGGCACCTGACCCTTTAATTGTCGCCATTGTAAATATGTAATCCATCCACTTATTAGGTAATATGTTTTGTGGATATTAGGTAGTCAGATATATGAAAAGTCTCCTATAATTTTGCATCATTTTGTAAGTAATGGATATAAGATCAGATTTAGGAATTTATCTTACATTCATTTAACATATACTTCAACTTCGTAGATGACCTTTGAACTATAGTCATCGTACTAAACATTTTTAGTTGGCATCCGATGAAATATTCTCTATCCCAAGGGATATTCTTAATTAGATATAATATTCTCTACTTGTATTTATCTCCAATTAAGAGTATCCATCCCTACATCTTTTGTTGTAATATTTTGACTCTTTTAGTTTTTCAAACACTTCGATAACCAATTCTTCATGAGATATATAATTCATCAAATACAGCTCTAGTGGAAATATGAAGAACCAAAAAAAGAAAGAAAGTACTTTTCACGTTTAAATAGTACTAAGTATCACGTGTTTCGCAATTCGATGAGAAGTTAAATTGAAGTAAATATGTCTAGTTTATTGATAAATTAATAACTGGTTAAAAATTGATTATTTGATAGTGCCTATTGTATATTTATGGCCTCAAATACCATCAAAAGTCCCTCAACCCTATTATTTGTCCCATTTTAGTTCCTTATCTCTCAAATGCACTCAAATGGTCCCTCAAGTGTATTATTTATCTCACTTTAGTCCCTTGTCACTCTTAAATGTGCTCAAATAGTCCCTCAACTCTTAGATTCATCTCATTAAAGTCTCTTGAGTCAATTATCCATTAAAAACTAATGGAACCTTAAGACACGTGACTTACACCATGTTCAGACAGGGTATTGTATTACTTTTTTTTTTTCCAAAACTCCCTACTTTTATCTATTTTATTTTATATTTTTCTAATTATTTCTTATTTAAGTTTTTTCCCCATTCTTCCCCAAAACCCGAACCTTAACCCACACCTTCCCTCATCCCACTATCGTAGCTCAACCCCCTCCACCTTCCATCCACCGTCTATGTTGACACCACTGCTACCCATCTCAAATTGCGCTGCCACCCCCCGCCCTCTGAAAATTAAATGACGTTCCCCCACCTTTGAAAATAAAACACCGCTACCCCCACCTTCTGAAAATCCAACGATGTCACCTCATCCACGCTGCCTCCTCTATCATCTGCAAATCGCCCTCCTCTTCCTCCATCACCTGCAAATTCCGTTGTTCATCTCCTCCCCCCGTAACCGTTGCTGCCCTGTTACACGCTTTGAATTATTGCATATGGTTGGTAGGTGGTTTTGGAAGAATTTTTTTTGCAAAAGTAAAAGAAAAGAAAAAAGTCTAAGGACTTTAATGAGATGAATCTAAGAGTTGATGGACTATTTGAACGCACTTGAGAGATGAGGGACTAAAGTGGGATAAATAATAGACTTGAGGGACTATTTGAGTGTATTTGAGAGATGAGGGACTAAAGTGAGTAAATGATAAAGTTTAGGGACTATTAGTGGTATTTGGCCTATACTTTTTATTTATTTGTTCTGTACTCTTATATTATCACCACGTGTCTTTAACTAAATCTATTTCAAGAAATTAAACTTTTGATAAAATAATATTAGTATTATTTTTTAGCATGTTTATGCATAGACATTAGTCTATGTATCTTTCTTGATTAAAATAATTGAGATGCCTTGGTAATAGCATGTTTACAATTTAGTTGTTTATGCAAATCAAGAAAGATACATAGACTAATGTCTATGCATAAACATGCTAAAAAATAATACTAATATTATTTTATCAAAAGTTTAATTTCTTGAAATAGATTTAGTTAAAGACACGTGGTGATAATATAGGAGTACAGAACAAATAAATAAAAAGTATAGGCCAAATACCACTAATAGACATTATTTTTTAAAATAATTGTAAACATCATATTACCAAGGTATTAAATTTCGGTATTGATATTGGGGTAATAAATTTCGATAGAAATTTCGGGGATATTCAAAATTTCGATTTCGATTTTAAAAAAATTATGAATATTTATAGAAATATTTGAAAATTTACAACGAAACTTTGTGTAACTTTAAATATCATAATTATGCATTTTTTACATAAATAATATTGTATATATAATGTATGTATAGTGCATTTTGTCAAGTAGTATGATTAAAATCTATGGCGAAAAATATAAAATAAATATGATTTGAGAGTAATAACCAAATCTCCTAAGGGCTCGATTGGTATGCGAGAATGGAATTGGATGGGAATGGAATGAATTAGGGAATGGAATTAAGATGGGAAAGGAATGACATTAGTATTACATATCCTACGTTTGGTATGTATGATGAATGAAAAAAGAATGGAATCCACATTCCTTATTTCATTCCAGTCACATGAGTTAAATAGGAATGAACATGAGGAATGAAATAAAATTATTTTTAATGACCAAATTACCCTTTTATTTACAACTCACACAAAGATCAATTGTGACGTGAATCTCATTCTTCCTCTTGTTCAACCAATTTGGATATATTTTAACAAAACATAAATCTGTAAAATTAATCTTAACAAATTCATATTTGCTGCTACCATTAGAAGATACTAAACAAGATTAGACAACATCTATAAACTATCTTTATTAATTTTCCTCAACAATTTGGAACTTGTACAAGGGACCAACATCTTTACTGCTACATGAGTTTTCCCCCAAAGAGAAACTATTAAAATTATAAAAAAAATAAAATTATATACGTGAAAATCGTTATATACAACAGAATTGATTATCATTCATAATAGCTAAATCATAAGATAAAGATTTCTTGAAGTCACCAATAGGACTTGTTTTGCTGCTCAACTTTGATTGATTCCGTGATTTACCAACTTCCAATGTATTTTTCTTTTTCTAATAAAGTTGCTTTTATGCCAACATAAAAAAAATGAACTTATTCATATCAACGATACTCATGGGAAGAAAATTAATAACAACCAAAAGTATTTGATAAAATATTAAAATGTACCAACTATTTAGCAAAATGTCCACCGAGCCAAATAAAAGAAAGAATTCAAATGCTTTAATAAAATGTCCACTGAACCAAATAAACGAAAAAATTCAAATGCTATATTACTATGTCAACTTGTTTAAATTAAATATGAAGAGAAAAGATCTTCAAATATCACCATGTAGAATCGATTCCACCATCTCCTCCTTACCTTTATCAGTCATGCTGAAGAATACGTATGTCAACTCATGGTCACGAGCAATATGACACACGGCTTTGATAATTTCTCTGGTAGTAAGATGGTGGATCTTCCTTATCTCTGAATCGATCCTCTGTCTCTTTTCTGAAATTTCAGCGTCAACTCCAATTGCTTTACTAAACACTTCACTGGCTTTAGCAATTTCATTTTCAATAACTAAAGCTGCATCTTTAATACCATCCATCATAACTGTCATGTTATCTTCACTTCTACTTCTTTTCTTCTTTTTTTGATTGTGAAGTCCTTCATTTCTTGGAGATTGCATAGAAGCATCAATGTCTTCAAGAATGTGTTCCTCAACATCATTATTTGCATTATTGTTAACTTGCTCTCTTTGTATCTCCTCCATCATATCAGCAGGACCTTCAGCATTTGTTCCTGTGGCCCGATTTTTTCCGAAAATAATAAGCAAGTCTTCAAGGAAATGACTTATTCTGCCAACTTGAATGTGATAGGATGACTCTGCAAAAGGTTTCAATTTTAAAATATACTATGATAAAATATTGATATATATGAGCAAATTTAAATAATTAAAAAAGTGCAAACCTGAAGATATGTATCCCACACAGGTTTTTCGGCGGTAATGGATTTTTTTATTGGATCCCAGCCGAAGCCGCTTGTATTGGGGCTGTTTAACATGTCATAAACAATGGTAACACGAAAAATAGAAAAGCAAATTTATGTTTTAATTTTCTACTCGAAAAGGTTCAGAATCTTTTATTTAAACTTAATTAACATGTTTTGGTTGGTACTACAGACAAAATATGAGATCTTAACTAAGAAACTAGTGAAGCTATCACTAAACTTAACGCATGCATATTCTAGAATTTTGTCTAAACTAAAATTTACATGTTTCTGAAATCATTCATTGTGCCTTGCGAGATGCCCATGCATTATTTTCCATGTTGACTTAAAGGAATTTTTTTTCTTTGTCCTCAATTCTCCTTGTACTTCTGATTGGTGCCTTCGGAAATTATTATTATGGATACAATTCAGAACATGATATTTATGCTCTCAAGTCCCGATTACCTAAAGAAAAGGATAAAGAGGCAAGTGGCCGCCTGACTCACTTCTTCCTAGATCTCACTAGTAATCGCAGCAATAAGGTGGAAATTATCAAACTTAATCATGGCAAATTTGTAGACATTAAAAAAACCTAAATATATTTTGAAAAAGTATTTTCAAACTAAACATGGGCTGAATATTTTCTCATGCAACAGAAGGCTGAAATTGAATATGTAAACCATGAATTTATGATAATATGATGTAAGTCATGCCTTAGAGAAGAGAATAAAGATGAGGATAGAGAAAGTTAGAGATGGGAAGTAGAGATTCATACCTGGTAATTGGTGTTGAGACTTGAGCGTGGGAGAGTTTGGCAGAAGACAATGACGCAGAACAAAGATGAGGATGATTTTTGGGTGGTTTATCCCACGATCTTGTTTAGGTTAGAAGGATAGTTTGGTCAAGTAAATTTTTATGTTGATTCCTGCGTGATTGGGAAGCCAAAAGACAATGACGCAGAACAAAGATGAGGATGATTTTTGGGTGGTTTATCCCACGATCTTGTTTAGGTTAGAAGGATAGTTTGGTCAAGTAAATTTTTATGTTGATTCCTGCGTGATTGGGAATACATAAACCCATGGGTAAGTGGAGGAATCAGTAATCCATATTTTTAGGAATATGGATTCCTAATGGAATGGGGATTCCGAATATACAATTATACCAAGCATGGATTTAGGAATGGGTTTAGGAATGCTCATTCCATTCTTGGTTCATTCCTGCATACCAATCAAACCGCAAGAACTTCATTAAAACAAAATGGGGAATGATATTGGTACTCCACAAATTACTATAGGAGCTCCAAGTTTAATTTTATTACCAAAATATGACAACAATGCCCATAAAGTATAAAAACATTATAAACTTCAAAATTAAATTCCAAAAGTACTTTGATACAATCAAAACAAGTTATTATATTTTAGTATTTTATTACATATCAGATATTAAATATAAATATAAAAATCAAATAGTTTTATATATTTATATGGAATGCAGCTTGTCAATGAAAACTTTAGACCATCATCAACAATAATAACATAGTAACATATGCCAAATTAGAAATTACAAAAAATCGAACTTCAAATGATTTTTTTTTTCTTTTTTACGGCGTATTAACACCAAACTATCAATTTTATATAGTTTATTACAGTAGTAAATCAAGATTTACGCATAAATAAGTACAACCCAGATAAACCTAATCCCTATTAAAAACGTAGTAGCAATAATAATAATAATAATAACAACAACAACAACAACAATAGTGGTCATGATGATGATAATGTTAGAAGTAGCTAATAATTTCTTCAGTTGTATACAAGGTCTTAAATTTCGCCTGTTACATCGAAATTTTGGGTTTTTAGTGTCCCGAAGCAAAATCAAATTTTTGATCCCATTTGCAGAATATCTTCCGAAATTTCGACCGAAAGTAGAAATTTCTCGAAATTTTTGTCGAAACTCGAAATTTTCCAAAATTTAAAATAATATCTGCTAAATATCCATCAAAATTTTGACAAAAACCCGAAATTTTCGAAAATTTTCATCGAAACCCGAAATTTCAAAAAATTTAAAATAATATTTATTTTTTAAAATATTTTATAGTTAAAAATGAGGGTCAAATGATCATTCATATTAAAAGAAAAAATAATAAATGACCAATTATATAAAACAATAAGCAATAAATTTAAATACGAATCTGAAAGTGATATTAGGCAATAAATTAATAAAAATCCGGGTCTGAACACAAAAATTATTTAAATAAGATTTCATTAAAATCATCTTAGAAGCTTGATGTGATTTTGAATAATGATTTTACTAAAATTGTGGTACACTTTATTTTAATGAAGTTCTTATGATATTATATTATTATTTTACTACCGTTATCTCATATTTTTCATAGCAGGTTTTAGTCATTCTATTCAACAAGATTCATTATGCATATACTATACATGGAATATTATTAATGTACAAAATGCATAATTATGATATAAAAAGTTACACAAAGTTTTATTATAAATTTCCACATATTTGTATGAATTTCCATGATTTCTTTAAAATCGAAACTGAAATTTTGAATATCCCCGAAATTTTCATCGAAATTTCCGTAAATTTACTACCCCAATATCAACACTGATGCCGAGATTAATACCTTAGTTGTATATAAAGAGACAAACTATATATATATATATATTATATTAAAATGTCAAAATAATAATAATAATAATAACAATAAAAAAAAATTGTTCTTTACGTAATTCTTTTATGTTCATAAACTGATATTATGCATTCTATAAGCAATTCTTTGGATAAATTATTACCAAACATGAATTGATTATTAAAAGGAACATTTATTCTTTATTTGTTAGCAATTGACTTTTTGTTAATAAATGGGTACTATTGTCATTTGCATGGAGAGAGAAAGACAAGTGGAGCTCCTATAGTAATTTGTGGAGCTCTAATATCATTCCCCAAACAAAATACCACAATTTTAATACAAATCATCATTTAAAACCACATTATTTTAAATTTTGAAATATTTTGAGTTTGGCCGAAATTTCGGGATATTTCAGAAATTTTGGGAAATTTCGGTAGATATTTAACAAAGTAATTTTATTAAGAATTCAAAATTTTGGAAAATATCGGAAAATATCGAAAATATTGAGAAATTTCGATAGATATTCTGCAAAATTGGATCGAATGTGAAATTTCGCTTCGAGACCCCCGAAAATCCGAAATTTCGGTCGAAATTTCGAGGATTCGAAGGATATTTAAGACCATGCATATTACATAAAAATACTCGTCTTTGTGAGTTTTTTTGAATTGAGTACAAAAGATATCATATTTTCACACTAAAAATTTTATTCTTAAATATGTTTTTTTTTTATATTTGTTATCATGTTAATAACTTTAAGTATGTACAAACTTTCAGATATATGTTGATAATTTTATTGTACAAACATGTTATATTTCATAACAATGAAAACTTAGTAAATATGTTTATATAAAAAAATGATTCTATCTATATAACATAATCAAGTGTATCAATGAGTAGGGCAACGGTCACTTAGCTAATAAAACAGATTACAAGTTATAAATTATTAGAGAAACAAAGTCTAGCTATTTAAATACTACTAGCCAAAAGCACGTGTGTTGCACGTGAAGACATATTATGAATAAAATAATTATTAACACAATTCCTAAAATATAATAATATCAAGGAGAACGTTTCTAGTTTATTTGTTACACGTAAAAAGAATAAATAAATAATTGATCACTAACTAATAAAATGACACAAAAGCTAATATATTATAAGGTCTTGAAATATATAAAATGAATAATATCTCATATCTTTTAACTTTTTATCCTCTTTTTTTTTTTTTTTTACCTTTTATCACTTGCTTACATTAATTATTTCTTTTCTCTTAGGGCGATGGTCATTTTATCGTTATCTTCAATGGTTAGCTAATATCTCCATCATCATCAATAAGTTGAGCATCAATTCGTCATGGAGAACTATAAAGTCATTTTATAAAATACCGTTAGTTTTCTCCTTACATTTTTCAAAATCTTTTTAAAAAATGCCTTGGAAATATTCTATTGGTTTTGTTTGAGAATTAAGAGAATTAAAAGTGTCAGGAAGCATGCTTCCAATAAAATTGTTGCTTCTATTTACTACAAAATATACCTTTGAAAGTTTTAAATTGTAAGTGTATATACATATTTATTTTCGTTCTATTTCATGAAGAAAATAATTTTCTCTATCACATACATCTTCGCAACTACTAATTTTGATCATTTTTTTAGTAATGCAAAGTAAAAGAAATATATATATATGTGTGTGTGTGTGTCAAGAAAATAGGGGTAAAATAAAAACCATTACCCACCCGAACTTTGCGTATTTTTACACTTTTTTATCTTGACTATTTTTCGGTATACTTTTTTATCGCAACTCCAAGGTTTTACACTTTTTTATCTATTGGCATATTCCAGCGGTATATTCCATCGGAGTTTCAGCAAATACGGCGGAGTCAGATAAAAAAAGTGTAAAAAAAATAAAGTTTGGATAAAAAAGTGTAAACAAAAAACAGTTTGGATAAAAAAGTTTAAAAGAAAAATTTGTTTAAACTCCACTCCAGCATAATATTTCGCCGGAATATACTAATAAATAGGAAAGTTTAAAACCCGTGAAGTTGAGATAGAAAAAGTGTAACGAAAAATAGTTTAGATAAAAAAGTGTAAAAAATGCAAAGTTCGGGTGGGTTATTGTTTTTCGCCCAAAAAAATATATGCCATTTCTTTTAATTTTTAGAAGTAGAAATTTATCTTAAAATATTCCATACGGAAACTGATAACCTAGTTTAATTGCACAATGGCTATATTTTACTAATGGAAAATTGTGAGTGAAATTTAATCTTTATATAAAATCTATAACAAATAATATATGCATGATTTAATTGGCCCAAAAGTTTTAGGGAATAAGTGTATGTCAAAAAGAAAAAAAGGAATCATGTGGAAAAAACTATATGTTAATCAAAAGAAGAAACAGGTAACATGGATCTAATAGAGATAAAACAATGTAAAAAGATATTCAAGTCCTCATTAGATATTTGCTCACCATGACTTGGAAAGACATTTCTAAGATGTGATTTAATTTTATGCAGATATACTTATCCTATATATTAGGATTTTTTTTTACCTTTTTTATGTAAATACTACATTTTTGTTGTTTAGGAATTGCTATGGCCATACACATAGGCTTTCAGGTAATATAGATCCTATTATTATACGCATAAAAAGCACAAATTGATGTAATTAAGTCCTACTTAAATTGCATATGTGAAATTCATTCAAAGTGAATTTTATTCCATAAGGGGGCCTCGGGTTGAGCATGCATGGAACTGAGAATTTCTATGGATAATTATCAAGATAAGAGAGAACCCCTCGTTAATGTAAATGAACCATAACTATGTAGTCCTATTCCTAATAGATTGATCCCAAAATAGCATATCCAAATTATAAGAAATCCAATAGACGCCACAATTGCTGAATTTGTACCCTTCAATTTTATATTTGTTCTAGTATGTAAATAAATCGCAAATACGATCCAAGTAATAAAAGCCCAAGTTTCTTTTGGGTCCCAACTTCAGTAGGATCGCCATGCTTCGTTAGCCCATACTGCTCCAGAAAGAATTCCTATTGTTAAAAAGATAAATCCTAGACTAATAACCCAATAACTCCAACGGCACGTTTGGTACATAGACTATTCATTTTAGGAAAGGCCATTCCCTGTGGAAAGGGAATCCACTAGGAATGGCCTTTCCCTGTCATTGTTTGGTACTGATAAGGACCAAAGGCAGAATGGAAATGACTTTCCCATTCATTTGTTTAGTTTGTTGAAAAATATCAGTTGGATTAATTTGCAGTTTTACTTAGAATAACTATACTACCCTTATGTGTGCTAATAACTTTAAATCACATAGTATACATACTTAAACATCATAATATAAATATAATAATTAATTATATTATATTTTAATAATAAATATAATTCTCCACATATTTGAAAATAATAACATGGATATAGTAAATAATAATATTTATTGTTGCAATATAATATTAATAATTAGAAAACTTTAGAGACAAGGAATGAAGATCTTCGATCAATGAAACTTAAAGAACCATGTCACCTACCTACTCTGTTAATTTAAGCAAATCGATATAAACAAAGCCTTTAGAAACTTTAATATCTAATAAATACAATTCTAGAAAACAAAAAGAGATTAAATTTTAACTGCAAAAGTTCAGCCTAATGTTTTGTGAATTAAGAAAAAAAAAACTCCAGAACTATATAGTATTTCAATGTTCAAGAAATTTCAAAAGACTTTGACATATGTTAATAGTAGTTTCATATGTTAATAGTAGTTCACTGAAATCTTATCACAAGAGGAGGACATGAAATTGCATAAGATGGGCTTGTAGGTGATTCTGTACATGAAAATTTCATGAATAGAAAAAAAAAGAGAAAAAAAAATGCACAAATTCTTCAGCTATTCACTTTCAGGAAATGAATTGTACTTCAGAATGATTTGTTTGATTGAATAAATTTAGACGATGGAGAAAAAGATTTCAGCAGATTTCTATTTTGAATTTTTGGGATAAAGACGATGTTAAGAGATTTTTGGAATGATTTTTGGGATAAGAAAGTTCCCTTTTTAATTATGATTTCTACTTAATCACACTTAAAGTAGGAATGTTCATTCCTCATTCCTCATCTATGGAGGCGGATTGATTTTCCCCACTTTAAGAGGGAATAAGCTATCCGATGACACGTTAATCCCACTTGTCTTGGTCTTACCAAACATAAAGTGGGAATAAAGAAGTGGGAAAGAGCTTTCCCGGATTAACTTTTCCCTTGTACCAAACGTGCCGCAATTGTTGAATCAATTGCGACCTGGGCCTGTAGTATGTTCCAAGGGTTGGGCTGTTCGCCCATTAAAGCGGTACGTGAGCTGGGTTCAGAACGTCGTGAGACAGTTCAGTCCATATCCGGTGTGGGCGTTAGAGCATTGAGGGGACCTTTCCCTATGTTTGGAGATTTAAAACTAAAGAATGAGACATAAATTAAATCCTATAATCCCTGTACTTCATATGTTGGGCTGATTTCATTCTATTCACCAATTTTTAACCAAGTAACCAACTATTACTACCAGAGCATGAACTTAGATTCATCAAGAGTATAGTAGTACAATAGATGATTTTGTTTTGTTACTATATTGGCTTAAACCCTCCAATGAGAACTTTTTTATGACAGTACAAACTTCAAACGCACTTCCTTAAATATTATCAAATGAGAACTAAGAACCTACTTATAATTTTTGTTCATTACCTTTTCTATATATTATCGAATACATTTAAGTTTCACCATTTTGATTTCTATATTTTTGCCTATAACTAATTTAGATGTTCATTTTTGACGTACTCTTTATAACTATCATATAAAAATTTGAAACACGTCTAATATATTGTTAGAAATATTATGAAAAACTCTTGCGCATATATTAGTTTACATTATTATTTTACAACTTCTTTCTAATTCATGAGATACTTCAAAAAATATTTTGATAAGTTACTTTATCAAGACTAACAAGTTTGACTTGATAATATGAATAATGACAAATAGATATATTCTTAATATGTACATATAGATAATTATGTTCAAGAGACGGAGTGTAAAGTAATGTCAAAACTATCAAATATCACAAATAGATATATTAATTATTAAGAATATGTATAAATCAATAAGATTCATGTATTACAAGAATTTGCCTAGATATACTATGCATTAATTCCCTAGGATGTCAAAGAGCTTATTCATCCTCGTGGCAACGCAATCAAATTTGTTAGTGACAACATGAAGCTGAGTACACGTTCTACAATTTCTTTTCTCTGTTTTTAGATACATTAGAGAGCAATTTCTCTAGAGCATATGCATCGGCACCACAAGTTGCTTAAAATTATCCACGAGAATCTTTTAAATTATTTGAAGATATTGAAGAATCCTCTTGTCTGACCCATCTTGTTGGGTGACCCCTTGAACTTTTTTCCAATTCGAAATTAGAACCCTAAGATATACATCAATCTAATTGTGGTCCAGCTGAAGATACAACATTCACTTCGTGGTCTCTTGAATTTTTTTGCCCTTTTCTTGTTGATATTCTTATTGAGTAGAGGTACCACCATTTATGCGCACTTGGGGTAAGACAAAGTATTAGGCTCAACTGATTATATAACAGAACTCCTAGATTTACATTAGGAAGGTGAGAGGTTGGATTATTAAGTACGTTGGTGCGGATGCGAAAAGTGTTGAATTTGGCCTTCTATATGCGCATTAATAAGCTGAGAAGAAGTTATAAAATAACATTATTACCATTAGTATCAAGTGTGTTAACAAAGATGAGAAAGTTAGAAACTGAAAAGATGGGGAAATTGAATTTTGTCCTTTGAACCTCCATGGGAGGCTGAAAGTTGCTTCAGTTCAATATGGTGGGCAAATTGCTAATTTATTTATTAATTTGACAGCTAATAAATATACGGCTCTTCAATTTTTTTTTATTTTTTTTTTATCTTAGCCACCATTGATTTTTTTTATTAATATTTTTTATTAAATTGACAGCTAATTAATATATGGCTCTTCAATCGTTTTCTTTTACGGTGTGTTTGGATAGAGGGATTTGGATTTAGGGAGTGGATTTGGAAGAAGGATTTCAAATGACTCCAAATTGGTGTCATTTGAAATCCACCATAGTGATTAAGAAAATAGTTCAAAATGAGCAACAAGGGATTTGAAATCCATTACAACTTGAAATCATCCAAACAAACTCAATAGATTTGTTGATGGATTTGAAATCCATGGCTTTCAAATCCTTCAATCCAAACACAACCTTAGTCTTTTACCTTAGCCATCATTTGATTGTTTATTATTATTATTAATGTTATATATTGTAAATATTAGTGGTATTATACAATTCACAATTTGAAAAAACAACTTTTTTGATCCATACTTTTAGTATGGTATTGTTATAGTTATAGTGTATAATAATAATAATAAATTTACTTAGTTAAGAGCAATGGTGTCTTTTCACAATTGAAATAAATATCTTTCAAGATACATATTTTTATAATAGTATAGATATAGATATAGATTGATCTAGTAATTACTTTTAACACCTGTCTAACTAGTAATAAGGTAATCAATTAACATCCTTAATTGCCGTGTAACGATAACCAAGCAATAGCTTCTAGACCTTTAGGAATTCATTATACAAGTTCAAGAGTATGAAGAGAATTTAATTACCTTAATAACTACTGAATAATTTAATCAAAATAAAAAGAGAAAGAAAGTTAAACGAAGTCAAGAAGCTTACCTGAGGGCATAGGCTGATAACATGAAGTATTTTAGATACATATACAACACACCGACCCCTCATTTATTGTGTAATTACCAAAACCTCCTCTCATTTATTGAAAATTATCAACACACCCCTTCAAGTGGTCTATTTATAAGGTTTACAAGAGGCAAAATTTTACGAATTTTTAAACATACAGAGGTGTAATTATAAGAAACTCTTAATATGAGGGAGTGTGTTGATAATTTTTAATAAGTGAGGTGAGATTTTAGTAATTACACAATAAATGAGGGGGTCTGTGTGTAATTTTCCCTATTAAAAACACATATATGTATATGTATTATTTATGTTTATATACCGTAGTATTATAGTATATCATATCATGTCTATAGGTGGCATCTCCCCAAGATGAGTAGTGGAAGAAATTCTTGCGTGTCATCCAGCCCTCAACACTCATTCCTTTCAATTATGAATTTTTATATAATTATTACAAGTTAGTCTTCAACTTTTTAGCATTTTCAGTTTGACCCCAACTTTCTTCAACTTTCATTTTTGTCCACAATTTAATAAAACTCTTTCAATTCAGTCCTAAAACGTTTAATCTATTTAAAATATGTCCAAATAATTTAGTCTGGGCCTACTCTATTTTGCCCCTCATGTTCTATATTCATTTTCAAGTTGATCCTAAAAACTTGACAAAGTTTCAACCAAATAATTTGTAACAAAAGTCGATATCCGGAGAAAACAAATATCAATATCATTGAGGTTAAATAAAGACATTAAAGTCACACTGCACTTTAATCAGATGAAATAAATAATTCTAACCTAATCAAATGAAAGGAATGTGATATTACTCCAATCACACTAAATCCTTTAAATTAAAATAATAAAAGTTATAATTACTTCAATTAACACTTCAAAATACGGGGCATCACGTCTTTCATTTCCATAATACGTAATTCTAATCGTTAAAGGTTATTTTATTCTTTTTTGTACTCATAATTTGTGTGTAGCTACAAAAAATATGAGAGTGGTATTTAGCAAATAAACTATGAACTTCTGAAGATATTTTTTTTATTTTTTAACAAATAATGTTCATAGCATAGGAACCACGATAGTTTTCAACAAAATGATGGTGGAATCGACAATATACATGGATAATAGTGGCATTGCAACATTTATAAAAAACCATATCGTCAAACAGAAAAATTAAAGTCAAGCATGGACTCATCTAATTAATATAATACAACGGAATAAATTATTAAAGCTTCAAAAGAGTAAAATTTGACTGAACAACTCCAAATGAAATCTTCTGTTACAACATTCGTGTTACACTTCCTGTTACAACTCGGGAAGGCATATAATCCTAATCTGAATACAACGACTCGCTATCGCCACGGGTTATAGGTGTCCATCGCCCAGAATCGGTGTGATAAATGCCAACTTGAAGACCTTCATATCCCAAGTTGTCACGTTCCTCAAGTATTAGCTTTGCCGAAGTGACAACAGAAGGTTTACACTGGTCCAAATCAATGTACTGAAGCATCGGAAGTGTTGCAAGACCCAAAGGAATTTCTTCCAAATCTAGGTATCCAAGATACAACTTCGAAAGCATCGGAAAGTGAGTGTAGTCTGCTTCCCAGTACATCAAATCAGTTTCGAAAATCGTCAAGTGTTTCAATTGAACAAATTCCCCTTCCGTTGCATCCCATCGTGCGCCTTCAAATGCGAAGTTAAGAAGAACAAGTTTTTCTAGTCTTGGCAATGAACCGATAACGGTTATAAAGAAGACGACAACCCGCCAAAATTAACTGTTTGAGAGAATGTGGAAATGCAATATTCCCCACAGAAATCTCGTCATAAAAAGAGCATTGTAGTAATTCAAGTTTATGAAGATGGACAAGATTGTTGAGGCAGTAGTATGACCATTCCACACCGCTGGAGAGTTTGTCATAACCAAATCTCAATTTCTTCAGATTTGGCATCCTTTTAACTACCTCCTCGGTACACCTAAAATTCCCTACATCGGACAAGGTCTGCAAGTTTTCCAAAATTTGAGAATTTTGTATATCAATTTGAGGTTGAGGATCAGGTAAAAAACCTTCTTCGAATTTGAGAGTCCTAAGTTGTGTCATCTCCCAAATTTCAGGTGGCAGTACTCTCCCCCTAGTTTCACCACGTAAAATTAAAGTCTGTAGATTCCAAAATAGGGACATTGAAGAAATAAAACTCAAATTCAAATCCAGATCAACCGTAAAAGAAAGGTATCGTAGGTTGACTAATTTGATAATATCTTCAGGAGAATATTTGTCAACCACATCCAATACCCTCAGCAAATTTAACCTTGATATGAGTAATTGTGAATTGCATTCAAACTCACACAACAAAGAACGAGTACAGGATGCACATTGCAAGGCATTAAGGACTTGAGGGTGATACCTTTGTTCCTTCGTGCTTTGGTGAATACTGAGGCGTCGTATGCTTTTTATGTGTGGTAGAATGTCAAGGCTTTCTATCCTTACCACACGAAGAAAGTTTTCTTTGTGAGCTTCCCTGAAACAGAGGTCCCTCAAGAGATCATGAATTATACAGATTTTTGTTTCCCCTGTGTATCGGCTAGGAATTGATATGAGATTTCTATCAGTAAGGTCCTTTAAGTACTCATTCGCGACATCTTCCAAGCTTTTAGTTCTTATAGGTTTTAGAAATCCCTCAGCAACCCACAGCTTTTTGAGCCTAGAAACACGAATCTCACAATCTTCTGGAAAACTTGACATGTAGAGGAAGCACGGTTTCAAATGGATAGGCAAGTGATTATAGCTCAAATATAACAATTTGAGACAATACTCATCATTGCCCAAATTCACAATTGCGTTTAGATTTTCAGCAACATACTCCCAATATTCTAGAGTCTTGTTAGACTTCGCTAGGAGCCCACCAATTACAACAAGTGCTAGAGGTAGTCCTCTACAACTTTTAGCAATTTTCTTTCCTATTTTCACCAATTCAAGAGGGCAAACATCTTGTTGAAATACCTTTTTACAAAACAGATCCCAACTTTTATATTCATCTAGGAACTCTATTTTATGAGGATCACCAGGGCCAAAACAAATAGCTACATTTGATAGTCTTGTTGTTATCATGATTCGACTCTCATTATGATTATCTGGGAAGAACCTCCTTACCTCATCCCAGGCCTCGGTACTCCATAAATCATCAATTACAATTAAGTACCTCCTAATAATTAAACTTTTGTATAATTGTTCTCCTAATTGTTCATTATTTTTTTTTTCCATCCTATATGTAAATGCAGATAACTTTTCGATGCTATCTTTTCCCCTCTTATTAGAAAGAATTTCAACATCAAACAAAAGGCGTAAAAGAATTTCTCGTACAGTATACTCTTGAGATATTGTAACCCAAGCACGAACATCAAAGCGTTGAACAATAAATGGATGTTCATAAACATTTGTAGCGAGTGTGGTCTTACCTATACCTCCCATCCCAACAATTGAGATCATTTGGAGTTTTGATTTTTTGGTGTCAAGTTTTTCCATTATTTGAACCAAGTGAGCGTCAAATCCCACCATAGTGTTCTTGGCAGTAGGAGGAGCTTGTGGCGATGCTGATAAACCAACAACACTCACACCCACAAACTCTTTAATATTAATGATCTTCTCTTTAATATTGATGATCACCTTTTGCTTAATGAGATCCATTTTTTCCATCACTTTCTCAATATCTTGACAAAAGAATGTAAAGCTCTTTTCAGCATTATCATCGGAGGATTGACCATGAATTTGATCCACTACATACGATTCAATGATATCCTCAGCTTCATGACTAGCATCCGCTATTTGACTCACCAATCCATTTATTTCTAATTTGCTTCTTCGTGTGTTGTAAGAATCTTCGAGAAAATCTTGCAAAGAACAAACCTTCTCGTGGAGGGCTTGGATCTGTTTTCTATCAACAAGTATCCAATGCATAGATGGATTCTGGATATTTTCAACAACATGAATAAGTGAAACTACAGCCGCATAAGCCGCTGCCATCTCTGATTATCTGATTTTATTTTCCAAAAGGGAGTTTTATCAATTTCTTCAGATTCTCAAAGAAGAAAGCATTGGTTATGGAAACCTCATAAAGAGTATGGAAAGGTGTCGAAATTACAGCTGTTTGTTTCAACTTTCAAGGTGTGAATGAGAACTAGGTAGATCAAATAATTGCGTTACAGCTAATATCTATATCTATATCTAGTCTAGTCTAGTATAAAAGTATGAATTTTGAAGGTAATTCTTCCATTTATAAAAAGACCATATCACCCTTATTAATTAATAACTCATTCAATTCAATAAAAAATCTACGGCTATATTTGGTTATGTTTTTGGATGATATTTTGGTGAGAATTATTGGTGAGAAATTTATAGGGACACGTGTAAGTTGATGAGATTGTGTTTGACTTTATTTTGAAAGTTGATTTTTGGGTGGGTTTTTTTTAAGATAATGTTTGGTTTTGTTTTCAAGGAAACAAAAGTTACTGTACCAATCAAATCATAAAGTTTTTGTCTGTTAAAGAGTAGAGATAAGAGAGAAAACACATAGAGAGGAGTGTAGAGACAAAGTAGGTATAGAAAAATAGAAAATAATTATTATATTTTTTTTTTTACAAAAAAAGTAGTGTATTTTTTACCAAATATTTTATGAATCAAATATGATTTGGTGAGAATTTTGGACCAAACATGATATGGAAACATAACCAAACATTGCCTACATTTTCCATCTGATATATACCCTTAATACCTATAACTAATTGGAAACTGAACAGCCTTTGCATTATAAACTTAATAATAAGTATCATTAATTATAGCAATATATTTTAGTAAAATAATGAATGTAATAAGATTCTACACCTTCCCACCATGTAAAAGCACCTTGTACAAATGCAAATTCAGAATTGATGCCTTGAATTTTATCTTTCGAGTGTGTGAGAGCACGAGAAATTATTTTCTTCATTTTTTATGATATGTTGGTCTTCTAATGAGTGTTTCATTTTTATTTTCATTATACTTTGTATTGTTTAATATACATTTCTCTTCTTTACAGAAAGAAGAAGACGAAAGTTGAAGGAAAAATCTCCATAATGCTCATAAGAATTGCATAAGATGCATTCCATATCCTGTAAATTGTGATGGACGGTGCCGCACAAATTTCATTATTAGTTGAAAAGAGTTTGAGAAGATATATGGAAGATCCACACGCAAAAACCGGGCTAATTTTTTAGGGATTCTCATAAAAAACGTGTCACATAAATTTTTTTGTTGGTTAGATGTACTGTCTTTTATGGGAAAGTTTTTCTAATTTATAATTATTATGCTTTCTTTGGGTACTTTTGCTGTTTAATCTTTGAATTGCTTTTTCATAATTTTATTATTTATTATTTTTTTATTTTGTTGAATTCTTTGATTATTCTACTCTTAGTGCGTATATAAGAGATAGAGGATTATGCAGATTTTGTTTATTATTATTTTTAGGGTTAAATACAAAATACCCCCCCCAAACAAATTTTCCCAATTATTTCATATACAACCCTAAACTTTAACATGTACCAAAATAGTCTCTCATGAAAATTTATGATCATGGTAAATTATCCTATCCAAACACAACCTTATAATATTAAGTACTATTTGGTCCCTTATAGTTTTTACCTTTATAATTACATTTTTCGTCCTTAAATTTGGACTAAAACACATTTGGTCCTCCATTTTTCAGTGTCAACAGATTAGTTCCTCAACTTGTAAATTTCGGACACGTTTAGTCCCTAGGGATGGTATGGCAGGACTCAGGAACCGCCCTCTTAAGAAATTTTCACATCCTGACCCGCCCCGGACCTGGTCATTACTTTCCCCGACCCAGAACCTGTGGGTACTCGACGAGTCCGGGTCCTACCCGTTAGACTCGGTCCGTTTCTGTTTTTTTATTTTTTCTTACTTTTTTTTGCCCATTTTATCTCACAAACGCATTCAAAACAAATAAATAAGTAAATAACATCGAATCGATAATTCAATGTAAACACATCTATTACAAGTCATCCGTTACTAGAGAATGAGAACTGGGTTTTAAGTTCAAACTTTTGATTCTAATTAACTGATTCTTTTTATTTATCTAGTTAAGGTTGTAAGGTAAGTTGTTATTGCAAATAACACTTTTTTGGATACAATTTAAAAATGCTAGTAAGTTTTAATAATAATTATATATATAAAATTAAAAAATATTATAATTTTATTAACCGGGGCGGATGTCGACTGAACTCGTTACCAGCTCCGGACCCATTTTTTTGGACTCATACCCGCCCCAAACGGGGCGAGCCCAAGACGAGTACTCATTAGACCCCGATTCATTGTCATCCCTATTAGACCTTGCCATTATTTTTCGTCTAAATTAAAGGATTCCCCACAAAAATCAAAATTAGCATTTTATTAGGATATTCAATGGGTATTTTCAATTTTCAAATCAATTTTGCCAATGTAGACACATGACCTGTCAACTTGGGAAAAAAATGACAAGTGGATACACCATGTAGAAATTAGGATTAAAAAATAAAAATTAATGTAAAATAAAAATTATTAAAAAAGTAATAAAAATTAAAAATTAATAAACATTTTAAACTTAAAATTATAAATAATAAATAATAAAATTTTTAGAAATTAAAATAATAAAAAATAAGAATAAATTAAAAAATTAATTAATATAAAAAAATTATTAAAAGGTCAAAAAATAACAACACGTGAAAGGCTGTTTTGTAATATTTAGTTTAATTTTGTCCTCATTTTTTAATTTCTTCAAATTATGTAACGTATTTAGTAAAATATTTTTCTATCGAAATATTTACTTTAATTTGAAATCTATTTTCTAATAAAATATTTATCATACTTATTAAAATATATTGAGTAATTTAATATTTACTTTTTTTCATATTAGAATATAAAATTAGTTCAAAATATATAATCTGGAATATTTTCTAACTTTTAGATTTTTTATGTTGTTTGTATTTTCATATTTTTAAATATTTGTTCTATTTGTTTGAATTGTTTTTACATATGTTAGAATTTAAAATTAGACAAAATTTAAAAAAACTTAAAGACAGAACTTGAGCATTTACGTTAGTTTTTAATGGAAGTTTGAGGACAGAGACTATATTTGTCTG
This sequence comes from Buddleja alternifolia, assembly GCA_019426215.1. Lineage (NCBI taxonomy): Eukaryota > Viridiplantae > Streptophyta > Magnoliopsida > Lamiales > Scrophulariaceae > Buddleja > Buddleja alternifolia. The sequence goes on along the minus strand of CM033391.1, from coordinate 44,264,774 downwards.
TAATTTGTAAGTTGAAGAAGCAAATGTGCTTTAGTCGATAAATTTCGGGGAAAAATGTATTTTTCCTTCAAAACTACTACTTTTCTTTTTTTGTGATTTATACAAAATTAATGTGATCGGAATTATGCATGAGCAAACCACAAGAAAGTACAATTATAAGTCTAAGAGTTGTAGTGAAGTAAAACTAAAAGAACCCTAGCCTCTCTCGCTTTCTCCATCTCTCTCTAGATCCTAATCTTCTTTTTTCTTCTATTTTCCTCCGCCGGTGATGGCTTGGTGAAACACTTGTCTACTTCACCACTGTTACCACTACCATCGTCGGCGGGTTGGGTTGGAGCACCCTTCTACGAATTGTACATCACATCTTCAAATTTGACGAGACGGATATGGATCTAATGAGACAGAGACAGATCTGACAAGATGAAGATGGGTGATACATAAATTTTTATATAGCGTTTTAGATTTTTTGTTTAGTATTTTATTTTCTCTTTCGTATGAGAGTTGGCTTTCTCTCTCGAATGAGAGTTTTGTCTCTCCTTGAATAGGAGTTGCACAAGAATTTTCTTGTGTTCGTTTGTGAGTTCTTAAGATTTGTTATCTTCAAGAAACTTGATAGTTTGTGTTTCAGATGTTCTTACTACATCGTTTGAGTCGATATGAATTATATTGTTCCAAGCGTTGTAAACTTTTGATTGAATAATATATAAGATCCATTTTTCTTTTAAAAAAAAAACAGTTGTAGTGAAGTCCTAACTATAATTTATAATGATCATAGATTTGAATGTTATATACACACACTTTTCTTGAGACAATTGACTATTAACAACATCAAAAAAAAGTTGATTCTATACCTCACTAATGGCAATAATTGAAATCATATGTTTCATACTACTTTGGAATAAATGGTTAATGAAAGACATTCTATTTTCAAGATATTTTATGCATGAGCTTTATTAATATTTTCAAAATTCTAAGATTTCAATATAAGAAAGATGTATTCGATATTTTCAACCCGTTTACAAAGAATCGTGCATCCACATGCGTTAGTTCTTGCTAGTAATAGATAAAGGGGTAGGTAGGTGGGTCATAAAATATTAAAAAGTTGGGCAAAATAAACTTTGTACCCTGAACTATCTATTTTGTACCATTTAAGTCCCTGAAATATTAAACGTGACAAAATAATCTCTAAACTATCAAATGTAACAAAATAGTCTCCCGGCTCGATGAGCGTTTGACTTGCCGTGACATGTTGTTGACGTCGGTTGACCATTGCAATGTGTAATCATTGAAAAGTTTGTCAATTTGCCCTCATTTCCTTTCAATAAAATGAGTTTTTTGTGTACTTATAATTTTGCTCGTTTTAAACAATATTTGTGCAAAAAATAGTGCACTGATTTCCTACTAATTTTTTAAGGGAAATTTACTAAAACCCCCTTAAAATAAATTTTATACCCAAAAAATTCCATAATAATATTTTTCAATCCAAAAAACTCATTTTCACCAACTGTTCTTTCCAAAAAATCCAATATTTAAGGTTAATAAATTCATGAATTTAACTGTACTGAGCCTTCTAGAGGAAAAATTTATCAATTGTAGTTCTATTTAGAAATTGATATATATAGAAATTTATATTGATAATTGATACCAATTATGATTTTAAATTTACATTCAAAATTTTAATCTTCTTAAAAAATTTAAAAAGTATATTTTAAATATATTAAAAATAAAATAAATTGTATAAAAGTATTTAAAGTACTTAATATTCAAAAATAAAATTCATATTATACTATTTATCAATTTAAAAAATTAGAAAAAAAAGATTCAGATAAAAAAATTACTTGATCAATTCTTAAATTAGTAAATAAATGGTAGAACTGATCAAGTAATTTTTATTACCCTTCATCTATTAACTTAAGAATTAATCAATAATTTTTTCTAAAATAAATTAGGAAAAAATTGGTGTATTATTTTCAGCACAAAAGTTAGTTGAAAATGGTGTAAATGATTTAAAAATAGCAAAATTATAAGCACACAAAAGATCCATTTTATAAAAAACACTTGCCTTGAGCCTTCGGGACTAACACCACGTTGGCTAACCATTCAGCGAAATGGATTTCATTGATGTATCCAACATCGAGAAGCTTGTTCACTTTGGCATCCATTATGGCATTACGATCCGGTCCAAAATTCCTTTTTTTTTGCTTGATGGGTTCTGCCTCGGGGTCGACAGTTAGCCGATGTACTGTGACCTCGGGGCTTATGCCTTTAAAGTCTGATGATGTCCAAGTAAAAATCTCTTTGTTCTCCTTTAAGAAGTTTATCATCATAACTTCGAGGTTCGGATCCATCTGTGACCCAATTCATGTAGTTTTCTCTAAATCACCAGATACAAGCTCGATTACCTTGTGGTCCGATGGTTCGATACGCGTTCTCCATTTTCTATTTTTGGTTGTTCCGGATAGTAGTTCGGAATTTCAATGGTGGAAGCCAATTTCTTCGCTCTTTCTGATTTCATTTTTGTGGGACTTCGTTTCAACGAAGCAGTATAGCACTCCCGCACCATCTCTTGATTGCATTTGACTTGTCCGCCCCCTGCCTTTGTTTGAAATTTCATTTTTAAATGAGGCGTGGATATTACCGCTCCGAACAAGTTTAGACTAGGTCGTCCAAGTATGACATTGTATGCAAATGACGCATCCACAATGAGAAATTTAATCATCACTGTTTTTCTCATGAGTTCGTCACCCAACGAGGCAGGAAGATCAATTGCCACGACTGGAGTTATCTTAGAACCTCCAAATCCAACTAGTGGAGTGGTTACTGGACGATGCCTCCTCATAGCGAATTTCATCTTTCGAAGTACACTTAGAAGCATGATATCAGCCGAGTTGTCGTTGTCAACAAGCACCTTGTATACCGCAAAGTTCACGATATCCATTTTGATCACCATTGGATCGTCTTGTGGTCCCACCACACCATCGTAGTCCTCATCTCCAAAGCTTATAGCTTCACGCTTCGAATGCACGTTCATGACGTATAACGTCTGTACTCTTCGTTTATGTGTCTCTAATTCTTGCGTGTATTTAATGGGAGCAATTTGTGAATCTCCATTAGTGGGACCACCATCTATTGTGATAATTTCTCCGTGAAGAGACAAGTTGTTGTGCGCATTGTTCTCTTCCTTAGGCTATCAATCTCGACGCTCGTCATGTCGTTTGTCATCCCTACGATCTCGATTGTGATAATCATCTCTTTTTCGATAATTGTCCCTGCCACGATCTCTAGAGCGACTTCGATCTCGTTGACCTTGTCGTTCCGAAGATTTAGCCGCTTTTTGCCTCTCTCGAGCCTTATGATCAATGAATTGTTGCAAATACCCTTGCTTGATCAATCTCTCGATCTCATCTTTTAATTGAAAGCATTCCTTAGTATCATGACCCGTATCTTTGTGGAACCTGCAATATTTGTTTGGATTCTTCTTTTCAACCTCTTCTTTCCTGGGTCGTGGCCATATTAACATATCTTTGTTCTCAATGGCGAGCAGTGTTTGTCCTCTTTGTGTATCAAGGTCGTCCATGTTTATCGAGGTGTTCGTTCCTCAAACTTTGATTCTTCTCCTGAGTTTTATCTTTTAGTTGCTTCTGGACTCTTCGCTCTTCCCTCTTGAGTTCGTTCATCTCTTCAGCATAGATATATTTCTGAGCTATTACTATGAGTTCTTCCATATTAGACAGACGATCCCTGATTAAAGCATCAGCAAATGGTCCCATTTTGAGGGCATTTATCATCAAATTGATTTTTATCTTGTTAGTCAAGCTTTGAACATCTAATGCTTCATCGTTAAATCGATCCACGGAGGATTGTAAGTTTTCGTCATCTTTTTGCCTTATGCTAAACAGATGGGCCACAGATTTGGCATACTTACGCTTGCTAGCGAAGTGACATTCAAACTTGCGCATGACTTGTATATAGTCCACAATGCATCCCGTGGGCAAATGTGTGAACCAATCCTGAGCTCGCCCTATCAGGGTCGTCAAAAAGATTCTACTATTCAATGCATCTGACAGATTATGCATTGTCATTAGGTTTTCATATGCAATTACGTGTTGTTTGGGATCTGTCGATCCATCATACTTCGGTAGATCGGGAATGCGAAAGTTCCCCAAAGATTTTGACAAAATTTCTTCGCAAAAGGGAGAGTTTCTCCTCTGTAGAGTTGAAACAGGTCGAAAAGCCTTTTTAGGCATATTAGGTGAGTCAAACATCTCTTCATGCACAACATTTTTGCCCTTGCTATCCTCACGAAGTGAATGGGTGTGGCATTCAGCCTCCTCTTCGGAGTTTTGCACCTGATCTTCCCCTTGTACCTCATTTTCTTGGGCTTTCTTGGCCTTATCCGTTGGTGGAATGGGCTTATGGAATAGCCTACGGGGTGTAACAGGGTCGCGATTTACTTGTATGTGTGGCATAGCCGAAGCTTTAGCCAAATATTCTTGTAGAATTTTTTTAGCGCATTCTTGCATTTTTTGCTGAAATTGCTCGTGTGTCATTGTTATGATGGGTTCGTCACCCCTTTCATAGCCCGGAGGTGGGTCTACCTCAGGATTTAGTGTGCGATGTGCTTCATCACCCTAAAGTCCTTTGTTCCGGCGATTGCTTAATTCTTCCATGCTTAGAGTTCGATCATTCAGCGAGATTGAGCAGACATTCCCACAGACGGAGCCAACTGATCTGGATCGTATTTCGTTAGAACTACAACACAGTCCAATCGAGGCTAGGGTAGGACCCGACACGGAGTTCAATAGATTATAAACTACACTCCAAGATAGAGTTGCCCACGTACCTATTAATAGGATCGAGTCTAACTTAGTTCAAATCAATTAAAGGGTCCTGACATAATCTCGTAATTTATAAGTTGGTCTGCCTAGAATCTAGGTCGAAGCTCGTAGCTTGGAGCTACAGTGAATTTAGTGAATAGTGATCCCGTAAACCTCAATTGGTCATGCATGAGGGTATTTATAGTGGACACCGTGTACGGACGTGAAGCTAACACATGTATTTACCAGATCATGCCACGTGGATCGATCGAAGGGTCCCTAGTTGGGTAAATGTTCGCGTCGTCAGCGACCCGGGTAAGTTGCGAGAATCCTGTTCCCGTAATGGGCCGTATCCAGGGTCTGGGTTTTTGTTTTATTTTTGGGCCTTCCTTATACCATTGGGCCTATTTTTAAGGTATTTAAATTATATGCCCAAAATTGGGCATATCACAATTCTTAATGAGACACGTAAAAAACAAACATTTTTAGGCTCTGTTTGGATGTGTTTTCATTTCATTTTTCACCGTCATTTTCTAAAAAGTATGAGAAAAATAAATTTTTTGATTTTTTTGTGAAAATGTGGGTATGTTTGATTGTGTTTCCAAAAATACTTGAAATTGATAATTTGATGATGTTTGAAATGATTGAGATATTTATAGATAAAATAATAGACAATATTATATTGATTAAATATATTTATAAGTAAAAATAATATAGATTGACCCCAAATAAAAGCATTAAAAATACGCAAAATAAATTTTAAAATGTACACAAACCTATGAATGTTAATATTATGTATTTCACTATAATACCACAAGGAAATATGAATTTATAAAATGAGAGGGGGGGGGGGGAATGTGAACGTGATTTGGTAAAGTTAAAGGTAATTAGAGAATGTGAAAGTAAAAAATAAAAACTAATTGTGTTTTTAGTTGAGAATAATGTAAACGATGTATTTTTCATTTTTAGATAAAAATAAAAATGAAAAGAGCAAAGTTAAAAACACATGCAAAATACATATTTAAAGTTTGAAAATAGACAAAGGCAACCTCTTGAACACGACGTCGTAACCACCATATGCCCAAAATCCCAAATAAGACCTAATTTCTCCAATAATCTGCGTACAACTTCTTAAAGCGTGGAAGAGGTACTAAAAATTCTGCAAATGACTGTTTCGTTTATCCATGAGCATTAAGCACATAATAATCTGGAAGCAAATAAAAAATGGAGGTAATTGTGAACACTTTCGGTGCCAATTTTCTTCTCATTTCAAGTAATAATCGTATAAGAAAACAAGCTGACACTGTAACAGCAAAAGCATCATCTTCATCATCATCGTCATCGCATTCGAAAGAGAAGGAAAAAATCGAATTACGAGTGTGTACAAACAGGACATGCAGAAAGCAAGGGTCACTGGATGTTTTGCAGATACTTACAGGAATTGCACCTCCGTACGTTTCGGTGACTTCTTGTGGGTGCTTGGGGCGTTGCGGGTCGGGCCCCAATATCGTAATCTTGCCAGAGGCTGTTTTTGTCGGGCATTGTGGGACCCCTAGCAAGGCGGCCAATGTGATGTCGATTGTGTGCGGAGTTGATGATGATGGTGGTGAGAAGAAGTGTTTGGAGGCGTTGGCGTTGAGGAAGAGAGCTGAAGATGAGACCCGCCGTGGTGATTTCTCGAAGGCCCATACTCTGCTCTCACAGGTAGGGCCGTAAACAAACAAGTTATTGTTCAAGGTTGTTTGGATTGTTATCGAGCTTGCTTTAGAATTTGTGTTTGATTGAGCTTTGGTTTGATTGTTAATAGAGTCAAACAAACTTAGAAGAGATTTAATTGAGCCGAACACGGCTCAAAGCTCGAGTATTTGCCCATATTTTATAATTTTTTACTAATCGAATGAGCTTCAAAATTGACGAACACAAAAAAGATTGTTCAGGCTTTGTTTGGTACGTTAATGAACCAAGCTCAAACGAGCTTTTAGCGAACGATCTCAAGTCGAGTATCGAGTAGTTTGGTTCGTCTTTCAGCCCTACTCACATTATAGAAATGCACATGTGTTTGTTTTAATTTTGTAATTTGCCTGGTGTATAAATAGGGAAGTTTTATGAATAATGTGAGGTGTTGCATGATGTTTTATCGGTTTTGTAGCTAAAATTGCTCTACAATTTCCAAGCAGCATATGAATAAGTCTTTCTTTTGTTGCCATGGTTCAAGGTGTTACAAGTAAAGTTGAATGTTATATTTAAGATAAAACAGATTAAGATAGGCTAATGAGTGAATTAACTTCTTCTTTTTTTGCCTCTGAGCAAAGAAATCACTTGATTGAGAGCTAGAATTGTTTTAAGATTTATGTTTTTTGAATGGAGAATTTTCCGGTTCAGAGAAAGAGTTATAGGATTCAGCCAGTTTGCTTAAAATTATATCTTGAGAACAAGTGTGTTTGAGAACAATACTTTCTTTAACCGTGAATTTGGTTACAATAGCGATTTTTTAATAAAGGATAACATTATGCTTTTGCATAATTAACTGCAGTGCTGCATATCTGTAATTTATGACAGTATGGAGGAAATATGTCTTTTGTTATGTCCTTTGAGTTTATCCCTTTCCTCATAAAAACTTGTTTCCACGACAGATTTGTAGAAGCTTAGAACCTAAAGTTTTGGTTTGACATGTACTGCATTCCTCACTTCTATGTAATTGGTGGTTCTGATATGAATATTTAAACTGCAAAAACGCCAAAATGGGTGCGGACGGGGTGATAATCACATCTATCTTACGTTTGCAGGCTTTAGATCTCAAACCATTTGGGGGTGTCCATATTATATACAAGGACAGGTTTGTGGAGCTTTAACTTCATTCAGTTCCCCAACCAAAATGTAGATTTCATATTCTCTTATGCTATATCACAAAATGGAGATCTGTGACATGCATTATTCACATGCTTGTTTAATCCAATGAATGTCATTCACAATGGCCTTACTTTAACTTAAGTTTTGTTCTCTTGTCTGTTTTAGTAGTGGTTTGCAGTTAAAGCTACTTCATTATTCTGTTAATATCTATAATCCCACCTTAAATATGAAGAAATCCACTTATTCAACTTTCAGTATGCATTTCCCGTATTTGAATGCTTTGTGAGGGGGTATATAAGACTGCATTTCTTTCCCATCAGATCCGCAGCAAGGTTGGCAATGGGAGACATTAATGGCGCACTTGAGGATGCTAAAGAGGCTTTGACTCTTGCGCGCTACTACCCTGAGGCAAGTGTAATTGTTAGAAATACTATTCGAGGTTTCGAAGTTTTTAGTCTTTTTGAGCTGCAAAATTTCAGTCAAACTCATTGGCTATATGTTTGTACTTCTAAACTCTTTTAGAATGTCAAACGTAAGGACATTATTAGGCTATACTGATTGGTAGGTTTCCTTGAAAGATGAAAAATAAATCGATTACACTTTCTTGTCACCTAATATTTAATCTTTCAGTCAGAGCAAAGGAAATAATCTATATAATAGAATTTTATTTTGAGAGCACTATAAGAAACAGGTTTCAACTTGTAGCCATTCTTTTTCCAGAAACTCAGTCTTGTATCTTGCAATTCTGAATGCTTTGCTTAAATACATGCTTGAAGTGATTAAACATATTGGTTTCTGATTTTATTTGTACTTTTCCAGTCTTGTAATTGTGTTATTATCTCGTGTATGTCAATCCGGCTGACCATACAAGATATATACCAATTTCAATTTGCAGGCTTATATTTGTGAAGGTGATGTTCTAATGGCTATGGATCAATATGACGCAGCTCAGGAGTCCTATTCAATTGCGTTAGATTTAGACCCCTCAATTCGTCGTTCCAAATCATTCAAGGTATTGTCGAGATTTACATTTTTCTGAATTTGTAACCCCCATCCCCCAGGCCACCCCAGCTCTCAAAAAGAAAAGAAAAAGTGGTTTTTGAAGTTGCGTAATAATCCATGTATACAGCATACTAGCATGGCGTGAAGTTTGGTGTGGTTAAGTTAGGGTCTAAAGGTCTAGAGTTATTTCCCTTCTCTGACTTTTATACATAAATGAATATCCTCTCCTTCACCCAAGGGCCGGTATTTCGACAATGTACAAGCTTGTGCATTCTTACATGCTTAACATAGTACTGATGCTTCTCTTTCAGGCTAGGATTGCAAAGCTCAGGGAGAAGCTAGCTCCCGCAGATATGAGATGACTGGGTTAAACAATTGTAGTGGAACTAAAGGGTAGGCATCTTTCACTGTTTTATTTATAGCCGTGTCTGCACTTCTTTTTTTTTCCTTCTCTTTTTGATTTATCCTCTTGGATTGAGCAGTGCCGTGGAATCAGTAGGCATAATCTACCAAGATGTTGTATTTTAACGCTGGTAATCTCAAAGTGTATCGTCCCGCCATCTTGAACTGTGAAGTTAGCACATACAGTGTTACGCTTACTGTAAGTGGGGGAGGAGAATGACTCTGGTCAAGACTGTTGAGCCATGATATTTCTATTTCCATATTTCACATCATCTAATTAGAGTCGATAGTATTAGGGGGCCCATATTCAAAACGGCATTCACTGTGCAGATGTATTTTTATGTACCTTATGCTAAACGAGCAGCTTATATTATAGTCGTTTTGTATCCTTATTGTTTGATCTTTTGTTAATCATGACAGTTGGATACATAACTGTAAATGATTCCATTTGTGAATGCTGCAGTGTACTACCTTCAATCAAATATGTGCAACAGGTATTAAATTAGCAATCTATATTAAACTGCGGAGGTCGATAAGTTTGTGACTTCATTTTCTGCATGTATTAACATCATTTATAGCTAAAACTGGAAATACTAAATATATCGTTATAACTCAGCAAATACTATTATGTTTTTGTTTTGATCTTCAAACTGTTTGCAGAGGCTTCTGTGTCTCAGCAACCAGCAGAATTGAAGGGAGGACCACAGGTAAACAAATCAAACTTCTTTAACTTCTCCCACATTTTAGAAGCCCTCGCGCTTTCAAACCGACCATTTGTATTCTCATCTCCACCGACCTTTTTCACTTTGAAACTAAAGCATTTACTCAGACCACCACCACCACTGGGCACGTTCAGGCAGTCATCTAAAGTTACCTCATCTCCACCGTTGCTCTTCCTTCCCTTACACTTATCCTTCTCTTCTTGCTTCACAAGCTTTTCATAGTACTCCTTGTTCCTCTTCTCCAACCCGTAAATCTGCGACTGAAGATCCTCAATCTTTCGACTCAGCATGCAAACACGATAATCCTCCCTTGTCTTCAACACACACCTTGCCAGCTCAGCAGCCTTCCTTTTCAAGAACAAAGATTCAGAAGCCAACCCTTTATTCTCTTCCACCAAAGCATTTACTCTGTACCCCAAAGTCGCATTGTCGTTCAGTAAAATCAACCTCTCAGACTCCAACACATCCAATAAGTTCTTCTGCAGCTCGGTTTTCCTCGAAGACTCGCCCCACCTCTTCTCTATTAAAGTAAGCTCATTCAGTATGATCTCATAGTCTACTGTCTTCATAATTACGTCTGCTATGACCATATCAGCATCCATCTCTTTGGAATGAGTCCGGGGTAGACTTGGAATTTGGAAAGATAGCGAACTCTCAGCATCAGAGTCGATGACTTCTCCAGTATCTCCTTCATTTGTTTCATCGAATTTCAATGGTGGAATAGGGGAGGAGCATCTGCTGCTACTGTGGTGGTGGTGGTGGTTTTTGGAGAGTGCATGGCAGTAACGGTCTGCCAGCGAGAGGTAGTTATTGTACAAGTCTTGGAGTAATGCTAGAATCTCGGGGCGTTCATGGTAGTACGAATTTGCCCTTGCAGCGAAACTGTCGGAACTGTTTTCTTTTGTTTTTTTGCGTGTCAGCATCTTCATCCTCTCGTCCAAATCTGTTCAAAACCCAGATTTTTGAATTGCATTAAATGAAGATAAACTGGCCTTATTTGAAAGGAATAATAAGCATTTGAAATTTTGAAATTCAGAAACAGGTTTTGAATACTAACTGGTCCCCATTTGAGGAGCAAATAATTTCAATTTGAAATATCAAGTTACTTTAGGTAAAATTGTGATGGGCCTAAAATAAAGATGCAATATTTGTATCTTTGACTGAGTATACATGAAAATGTAACACTTCCAATTAGAATAAATATGCATCTAAGATGTTTCCCTTTTGAATGTTCATTTAATCTTAAAGCTAATGGGTGTCAAGACATCAGCATGGATCCTATACTTTAAATTGGTATTCTCCTTCATATCCTATTTAATATTCACACCATTTGTATAATCTTTTTTTCTTAAATATATGGATAATGTTTATTTTATACAAATGACATATATATGAAATGAAATACTAGATGGTATATCATTGTAAAATCGAAAATCTAGTGGCATCAACAATATCTAGTGAACAAGTACCTAAGCATAAATTAGTAATATGTTTTTTATTTAGAAAAATGATTATGAGACAATCGCAATTGTTTATATTGTGGAGAATTTCTACCACATGGAAATTATTAGTCCGACACTCCCTAAGAATCACAAATTTCTCTGATTGCCAAGTGGGCTCCGAACTCCATAAGAGTTGCCTCAATTTGAAGTAATTCATCTTTTCCCCTAAACAATAGTTACCTCAATTTCAAGTAATTCTTAAGATTTTCACCCGCTCTCGATATGATCATAATCATTCTCGTATACGCCAACGTTATGATTTTCCAAATTTTGAAATTGCATGAGCTATACACATTACTAAGAGTGACAACTCAATTTGACAATAAGTGTTGATTTTTGGGGAGTATCAAGATAAACATATAAGATGTGTACAAGACACAACGGCAATCTTGCGAAGAAAAGCACTTTTGCATTACAATGGCCCAATTTTTTTTGGAATTTTGCATTCAAATGGGTATCCGACAATAACAATAAGCATGAACACATGGGAAGACCGTATCACAATTGGTGAAATCCCCAAATCAGAATCAAATCAAAATTTCTACTGTCCGACACGTCAGCCATTAAAATTATTGTTTTTTACTGCCAAAAGGGTTTTAAATTTTATATACAAAAATAGGCACAGTAGGGGGGAAATGGTAAATAGTAGGTAGTAAAATTTGCAGCTTTATGAATAGAACCCTTTCTGGGTCCTAGTTTTATAGGGTGGAAAGTGACATATCGGAGCAATTACTCAGGAAGAATCATGATGGCCCTACTCCCAAATTAAAATTCAAAATGATCATCTTTTTACAATATTTTTAAATTTACTTGGAATTTACTTTAATATTGCTTTTTCACATAATTTTGAAATTTTGAACATAACCAAAAAAAGAGGTTTTATTACACTAAAAAGGAGACAGAGAGGTTTTACTAATCAAATTATCCTATTTTAACTTGGGACTTTACTTAAAAATGCCCATTTTTTGCTATTTTATACTTGCGCATTACTCTTGAAGTTAGGGGATAATCATAATTATTAATGAGCAATTATTTACGGGGTATACCGTATACTAAGACCTTGTAAATTATATAATTAGTCAATACGGATCGGATTTCTGAATTTATTACACATGTCCTTTATTTTGTAATCACTGGATATAAATATGAAATTATGAGATAATTATGGTAAATCCAGACATCTAACATCTAACACATATTTAAAGGGTGCAGCATAGAGTATATCATAAACTAGACGAAATCATATATATACATATGCCTATAATAGTTTCAATACTTGAAACATGGGATTCCTTAAAATTACCCATATTTTTACTTCCATAATTCACTTGCTAACGTTCGTGTTAAAATATAAATTTTAATTTTGAAAAAAATTGTGGGTCTCAAAAATCAAATATTGATGATTATTCAAAACCCAAAAAGCAAATTACATGGAAATAATAATAAAAATGGAAAATAAAAAGAAGACAAGAAGAAAACACACAGTATATATATATATATGTATGTATTTGCATGTATTCATTCGTACCGGCAATGGTGCAAAGAAGCCAGGATGGTTTGTTGAAGCTTTTGTTCCGACGTGATTGATGTTGATGCGACGCCGCAACCACCGCCTCTCCGCCACCACCACTTTTCGCAGCTTTCGCGACCATTTTGGCAGACAAAATAAAGAAAGACCCTACACTTATAAAAGTCCACAGCAGCATTAACACCCACAACTACAAGTTACGAATTTAATTGTTGCATAATTCATTCATATATATATATATATGTATAAAAGAAGGAAATCATCATCCATATTGAATAATGTATCCAAATTATACAGTACATATATATACTGGTGAATTATCAATAAATGGCAGACAGTGCTATCAATAGTACTACTGAAGTTAGTAGGAGATATTAATGATGATGCGGCAGAAATAGGTCGTGTAATAAATATATAAAACACATTCAAATTAGTAAATGTGACCTAAAATACTTAATTACTTCAGGATACATACATAAACAGCCCACACTACATTTAACCAGTCTTATCTTTGTATTATCTATATTAATGATGTATGTAACTATGGTTTTTCGTTCATTTTTTGGTGGGTAGGTAAGGTTGGGGTGGGGATGAAGAAGAACATAAAGTAGCTAAAGAGAACAAAAATAGGGGGTGAAGAAGAACATAAAGTAGCTAAAGAGAACAAAAAATCAGAAGCCAAAAAACACAAACAAAACTAGTAAATATTCAAATAAGGATGAAGCTTTAAATATCATGTGAGTTTTATATATGAAGTTAAACAATATATATATATACACACACACACACAACATCTTCATACCTTTTTAAGTTTTATGTGGAAATTCAGGAAGCCCTTTCTGGTTAAGTCTCAACAGACTGAAAATACACACAGTGTGTGAGGGAAGATTATATTATCAGAGGGTTTTGCTATATATATATATGCATATATATATATATATATGGGGATGGAGAGAGTGTGTGAAGTAGAGAACAGACACGGCAAGGAATAGGATGAAAAGTGAAAACCCCCCCGCTAAGAATGATTTGAGTGATGGCCAATGAGTGAATGACACGTGTATGTTAAGACCGTACTATATTTAATGAGGATACAGGCCTATGGTTGTTGGGAAGGGAAATGGTTAGGCAGTAAGAGAGTAGACTTATTTGTACCTTTTTCCCATTTTTGCTCCCGCAAGATTACAGTACACACTACACTCTATCTCTTCTTTTTTCTTTTTAATATTCTAAAACTATTTGTAATTCTATTTCCCTTATTTCATAATACATTATCTATTTGACGATAAATATTTAAAAGTTGAAAAGGTATATTTGAATTAGATTCTAGCTTTTTTAAAATTTAAAGTAAAAATTAAAGCTTAATTTCACTTTAAATATAAGCCAACATGTCACAGAAGAAGTCTTTACCAAGTCATTTGGAAGAAGAAGGCTAAACACATACACATGTCACCAAAAAAATCTGTGTTCAAATTTTATTAGAGAAAAGTGGATTTCACTCCTCAAATTTCAAATTTTGCACTAAAAAGAAATCTTGGACTAAATTATCCAAAAAAAAAAAATATAGGACTAAAATTGTAGCACTTCGTCCCAAAATTCATATCAAAACCCTTTATGTGCATATAAATTTGCCGCAAAACCCTTTTTGCATAGGCGATGTTCCAAACAAGCAATAGTATAAGAGCGTTTCAAGAAATCAAATTCAAATTGTGGGAATTTTTACCTTAATTTCACCCATAATAGCATTCATAATAAATGAAACGGCTTGAGAGTGACATTTCGACACTATAGAAATAGTTTATTTGGACAGGTAAAACTTAAATGAAATATATGCCCTTACAAATGGCCTGATCTAGGGCCTGGGGATATGACGGTTTCCAACATATGAGATTTTCTCATATTAGAAGGTATTTGTTGAATAACTCGTGTCAAAAATCATTACTTATGTAAATGCAATAAGATATGTATCATGGGAGAAACTCATTTTAGTCCCTAAGCTTTACCTTCAATCTCAAATCAGTCCCCCAACTTTAAAAGTCTCAATTTAGTCCTTCTAAAGGTCATTAAAGATATTGATGGCAAAAATAATTTTTACGTATGGACTTTCAAGCCATTTTTGGCCATTTTGGGATCCTACATTCAAAATGGTATCAGAGCCTTAGGTTTATTGATGAAATAATTATTTTAATTTTACGTACGATATTTTATTCCCTAACGGAGGAGATTTAAACTAATATAGAACAACCAAATAATAGTTTGAGTAGTTATGAAAATCAGGAATCAATCCTTCCCTGAAAGGAGATCAAGCCGGATACCTCTAAGCTATCAAGAGATCTTAGAGAAATTTAAAAGACGGTTCAAGACTATGGACACAGGTTAACTCATATTACCTGTGAAAATAGAACATTGAACCAAAGAGATGGACAAGATCTTACAGATCTTACCAGATATGGGTAAATCCATGAAGGGTCTGAAGATTGACACTTCAGATCTAAAGGGAAGACAAGGTGGTCATGCTGAAACATCCAAAGCCAAGAAAGAATGTATCAGTGACACATTTGGACGAGCGTCTCTTCTTCACCAGAAAGGCAAAGCGAAGGAGATCCAGAAGCCAAAAACTCAGAAAGATCTAATTAATGATATCCTCAACACCATAAATTAATATGGAGATATCAAGAGTTGATCTATCTGACCTTCAGGAGTTGGCCGAGTCATTCTCTCAGCTTGTAGTTGTAGATCTGGTGAATGTTAAAGCAAATGAGACATCTTTAGCGTTGCCATCGCCAGAAGCAAATACTGCATTGAATGATCCTATACAGGATAGTCCGATGAGGGAAGGCGTGGATTGTAATACGAATGCCACCCCAACCTTTGGGGGAACATGATTCAGATAAAATCCAGGAAGAACCCCAAGAAGAGTACCGAAAAGTACTCCTTGGGCAAAGACGATGCTACAACCCATGCATCCACATGGTATCATTCTCAATTTGGATGTTATCGATTTTTGCAACCTTGAAAAGCTAATCGATGAATGGGTAGGTGCCATGAAAGTAGTAGCCACAACGCTGGACTTGATAGAGAGAACTTCATCAGACTGATGGAGATAAGCTTGGAAGAATCTGTTAAGGTTTATTGGGAACATACTATCGAAGCAACTAAGCAACAATTTCTAGCTGGAGAATCCAAAATCACAATTGAAGAAAGATTCGGAAGGCTTATCAAGTTACATTTCATCGGAGATGGATACTTCGGAGAAAGTAACTCAGAAAAGACTAAGGAACATACTCAAGCACTCTATTGCCTTGAATTAAGGAATATTTGTGCAATAGATGAATATATCTATTATTTCCACAAATATTTCTTCCAGAGTGACTTCCCAACAGAGGTTGCGGCACCTATGTTCTTTACAAAAATTTGCAGTCCTTTGAGGGAAATTTTTAATTCAATCCTACAAGGTACCGGAAGGACAACTTGATTCAGTGGCCAGAAGAATATCTTTTCTTTAAGACAAATTAAAAGACTGGTGTAATCAAGCATCTATCCAGAAGAACATGAAAAAGCTAAGAGGAAAGATAAAAAAAACTCCTCACTGTTGTGACAACAATGATTTTCCAACAAACATTGGCGAAACAAGCGAGCAAGAAAACAAGTAACTCGGACAATAGGAGTTACGGAAAGAGATCTTCTTTCAGTAGAAAGAGGTCTTGGTGGTCTAAATCAAAAGCTAGATCTTATAAATCTGGCCAAAAATCAGGACCTACAAGGGTTTCATCTCAAGGATCCAGACAGACGGATAAGAGATCCATGGAAAGAACCCCAACATGACAAACTTTTAGAAGAGACCATACCCTAGGTAATGAAAATTTCAAAGACTGTAACTGCTGGACGTGTGGCGCAAAAGGCCATATATCACTTACCCGTAGAAACATGGTGAATTGCGTCAGTTTGAAGCCATATCAGACACTCTGGATGCAGTCTTCTACGGAGAATTAGTACTAGTTTACCAATTCGGATATGTCCCGTCAGATAAAAGTGTTTATGAGGAGGAAATAGAGAGTGATTCGGATGGATCTTCAACCGAATCAGAATAACTACAATGAGGGAGATAGGCTTCAAACATCAGAAAGCATGTCAGGATTCTTTTCAAGGATGACCATATCAAACTAGACCATGGAAAGAATAATGAGGCAGGACTCTAATCTTGGACCCTATGATGGTTTCAGAATTAGCTGAGTCAGCTAAATCCTAAACCAAATAGGATTAAATCAACGCATGCATAACATCATTTACAAGGTAAACTCAGGTGAGTTTGCAATTCCAATGGAACTAACTGGTAATCTGATGAATATGCAACTTATTCCAAAAGAAGAAATTCTGGAGGAATTAAGTAAGTTCCAGAGGAAGTAGCTGTTACTATGAAATGGATCCATATCAGAACTATTGAAATAGTAATAAAAGCCACTTTCAAAGATGGGTTGATTCTCCATTATATCTATAATGGATAAAAGAATCAATAATTTAAGAGATAGTTGTCTTGGTACAATGGTAGGAAATTTATATGCAGGAAAACTCATGTTTGATATTCATCCTAGAATTGCATATAACCTAGCCAATCAAGATTTCAGTTGAGTTATAACCCTACATTAGGATTTTAAAAGAAAAGATCTTATGAAAGAGGGTAATAGACCATATTCTATAACATATAGAATTGCATATGCATTTTCCAACATACATCATTCTGATTTGTTCATTAAGAAAGAGTATATTGAAATTCCAAGAATCAAGGAATTTGCTAAAGTAATGACATCCAACCCAATTCAAATACCTAAAATTGGTGGTGTTGATATTTTAATCAGGGATCATCCAGCCCTAGATCGATCACTAAGTTCTAGAACAGGTTTTATTAGTCGGATGTTCATTTTGGAATAAATGATTAGGAGCTTAAAAGGAAAAGAATTAATTGAAGATTTAACTCCTCAAGTCATCAAGGTAGATAATGTAAAAATTAGATGTCTTGAAGGATGGAAAGAGGTGCAAGTTATATTTGATATTACAAAGAAAGATAATTACTTTCATTGTGAAGTTTTATATCACTTGCAGTAACCTGTTGTTGGCTAATACGAAGGTATGTCAGAAATGACAGGCTGTGAAGTATTTGTTTTAGGCATTGCAGGATGTGACCGAGGAATTGTAACCTTGGGATTGAGTTTCCTTGAGGATCACAAACCTTGGGGAAGAAAAGGAAAAGGTATGAAATTTTGTTTAGAAGGTCATCTAATTAAAGTGGAACGACTAAGTCAATTTTCTATTACCATTTTCTAGAAATATAAATTATGGACCATTTAGTTTTGCACCATAATTTGTGGTGTAGGATATTCTATCTTCATCCTACATTGAATCACGCTGTCGATCCTTATTACGGCAAAAGTTTCAACCAAGTTAATTGTTTGACAAGAATTAAAATCAAACAATATTATGTATTAAAAAGTATCAAGTTTTTGAAACAGGAGATCTCCTCACCTGATTGAGGACTAGATCAGTTGATTATCAAGCTTGGGTAAAAGTCCATGTAAAACTTTGTTTAAAAAACAAGTTAAGATTCTTACAAAAGGAAGACTCGAAGTTGGCAACCTAAAACTATGGGAAACTTACATGTTTTGAATGACTAGCCCATTCTCAATATATATATCTATAGGTATATTATATGAGCAATATGAGTCAGAATATTTTGCAGCTTATATTGATTCTGGATTAGGAATTTGTACTGCAAAACCCGATTTTTTCCCTAGCAATGCTATGGAATCCTTACCTATTATTGCAGGAAGGGATTTTTCTCAAAAAATCATAATAATCAATAAAGGTATACGAGAAGCACAAATCATGATTGGAGGAGCATTTGGTACACCTTGGTTTAAGGTAAAAGTGCCACCTATTTTCTTTCATGATACAGGAGCAGATATTTTGTTGGGTAATAATTTTATCCATACTTTTGCAAAATATGTGCAAGATAACCACATGAACTTGTTGATTTTTACTACTAATTGTGGTATTGAGATACAAGTTTTGATCGGATAATGCCAATAAATTTTCGCCGCAAACGTGGTGATTTTGATGACGCCAAATTAACCCATCCTAAAATGCAGTATAAAAGGAAATTTGGTAAAGCTCTTTTGTCTTTCAGCCAATAGGGATATTGTGAAGCTTCTAAAGGAGGAACTAAACTTCTTAATGAAGAAGAAATTAAACTTCTTAAAAATGTTTTACAAGAAAAGCAGTCCTTCTTTGATATGGACGAAGAAAATAAGCTTTCTTTCGAACATATTAAAATATTAATCCAAAGGAATTATAATGAGAATCCTTTGGCTTGGTGTGACAATAACAAGATCGAAGCTACTCTAAAAATAAAAGAACTATGTAAGTATGAGTATGTTTGATACAAGTCAATCCAGATGAATATGATGGATAAGAAAGATATGCCAAAAATAATTAAGGAGCATATTGATCTTAAACTCATTGAACCTGGAGTCTCTGCTTATAGTAGCTCTGGATTTTCAGAAATCACAGTGAGACAAAAGACAAAAGGCCATATTAGTAATCAACTATCAAGATATCAATAAGATACTCGAATTTGATGGTTACTATATTTCAAGTAGAGAACACTTAGTTGATTGTGTTAAAAATGCCAAAGTATTTTCTAAATTTGACTGTAAATCTAGATTTTATCAGATTAATATGGAAAAGGAGTCCAGAAAATATATGACATTTTCCACTCCACAAGGTCAGTATATATAGAATGTACTTCTGATGGGTCTTGCGAATGCACCCCAGATATACCAAATGAAAATGGATAATCTGTTTAAAAATTATTTTGAATTCATGCTTGAAATTCTGATTGCATCAAAAAATATGAATGAACACATTAAACATCTTGAAATATTTTCTGATGTATGCTTTAAAGAAGGATTAGTGCTATTTGCAAAGAAGCAATAATTGGAGTCACTAGGATAGAATTTCTTGGAATCCTTATTGATGAAACAGGTATTGAATTACAAGAACATATTGTAAAAAAAATCTTTAATTTTTCTGATGTTCTAAAAGATAAGAAATAGCTTCAGAGCTTCTTGGGAGTTGTTAATTTTGCAGGTATCTTCATCAAAGACCTTGCAAGATACAAGAAGGATTTTCGACCACTCTTAAAAGAGACCGAAAGTTTGAAATGGAAGTGGGATGAAACTCACACTCAAAGGGTTCGTGAGTTGAAACAAGTTTGCAATAACTTGGCTAAACTCGCAATACCACAAGACAATGATGATTTAGTAGTCTATACAGATGTCAATGATTATAGGTGGGCAGCAACGCTCATGAAAAAGACAACTACGGGTGAAAAACCTTGTAGATATAAAGGAGGGTTGTTTACTGAACAACAAGCCAAACTCTGGCATATAAACGAGAAAGAATTCTTTGCAGTTTGGAAGGCATTCAAAAAATGGCCTTTATTTTTATTAGCGAAAGAATTCACATTAAAAGTTGATAATATGAATGTTAAGGCTTTCTTGAAAAATAAACTTGAATGAAAAATTGAGAAAGCACATATCATTAGATGGCAAGCTGAATGTCAATATTATTACTTTGACATTATTACTGTGAAGTCTCATGAAAATATTCTTGTAGATTTTCTAACAAGAGATGGAAGCATTTGAGGCAAATTTCATCTTCAGAAGATATAGGCATCTCATGAAAAACTTGAGGAACTTGAGAAAAAGTTTGGACAACTATCAGTTAATGTTGAGGCAGTTGACCAGGTACAATGAGCTGATTTGGACACTGTCCGAACAACAATCAGGGGATCAATGTATGTCATGACTATGTTATGGGATACCTTACAAAAACCACTTCGAAAAGCATCATTTTCGGTGATGTCTTGAGAAGTAAGAGAACAGGACTCAAAACCTGTGTTTAGAGAACGGGGCTTTATACCCATAGCATCATATTCAAATACTGTTTGCACAAGTCCTACATCAAACTCTGGTGAAAAGGAAACAATTAAACAATTGGAAGTGCAAACTTCAATTAGTTCAAGTCAACCCAGCACCTCTGGGGTAAAAGAGGGAGAGATTAACCCTAGGCCACAGACAGACACTTCTAAGGTTAATATTGATGAGATTAATTTGTCTCAAGAAAAGGGATAAATCCAAGCAGGTCACTGATTGATACATCAGGGAGATATCCTAGAGTTTGGATGCTCGAGAGGTCAAACCCAGAAGAGGTCCGCGAATGGTATGATTTTGGGGCACTCGCCTCAATCCATACGATGTCACCAAGTTTTCCATAAATCTCCAAACTTCCAGAATGGATTGGCGGAACTGTGTATGATTCATGGAAAAATAATCTGATAGGAGTCATTTTTACGTGTTTTTAAGCCCCTTTGCGTTTATGTTTTAGGTTCATTTATCACTTGATTTTGTCACTTGTGCGTTTAATTCGTGCATTAAGTGATTTCAGGCCTTAAGTGGATACAATTGAAGAAAGGGTGGAAAAATGATGTATAAAACAAGTTTACGCCAAGATGTTTCACACCTCCACGACCAAACAAGCAAGAAATAAGTTGGAGTTAGCCAAAATCATGTTTTAGTACCATTTCCGCACACCTGGGCGCCAAATCAGAAACAACCTCCACGTTGGAACGCCATTTTGATATTTTTAGAGACAGAATTGGATGAAGTGTCCTTCTACAAAGTTTTAGATCTATGTCTTATCTTTACATGGGTACTTAAATCATCCAATTCGGAGGTCTGTGGAGACGTTTATGAATAAAACACTATCCCTGCGCTGGAAAATACGAAAGTGGCAGCTCCCATTCTTAGTAGGTGGAAAACAAGAGAATGGTAGTTCACATTCTTGGTAGGAGGAAAGTAAGAGAATGGTAGGTGGAAAACAAGAGAATGGTAGTTCACATTCTTGGTAGATGGAAAGCAAGAGAATGGTAGGTGGAAATAAAAGAGAATGGAAGCACATGTTCTTGGTTGGTGAATTCTTTTGGCTATAAAAGGAGGATTGAAGGTCATCCTAAAAACACACTTGAAAACACATTCCCCATTGGGGGAGCCTAAACACATCCTATCATCTTCATCATCCTTAGATTTGTTATGAAAATTATCAAGAACCTTTGAAGCTGAAGAAATCAAGAAGCATGGAAGAGATGAAGATCGAAGTTCGACCATCAAAAATACGAGGGAGTTTCTTAGATTTAGATTTGTTTTTGTCTATGAATATGAATCTTAATTTAAGTTCCTATCTTTTATCTTTTATGATGAAATAGATTCTTCGAACTAAGGCCATGTTGAGGCTAAATTATGATAATTGAGTTATAAATTGTGTTTTTCATATTAATTCTATTGTTGTTTTGTGTCTTGATCTTGTTTGAATGCATCATATGCTTAGCTACCATATGCATGATTTATTGCTTAAATTATTCATTCGAGAGAAGGTAATTTAAGGTGCAAAGAGGATCATCACATAATCCGTAAAAAATAGGGAATTGCCCCTAGAGATAGGTAAAGATTCCCGGGTGCAGTTAGCCGGATTAATCCGGGGAAATTCTAGAACTTGAATGCATGATTGTTGGTTAGATTTTCGGATAGACATATCTAGAGAACCATCAATTAATCATAGGATTATTACAGCCGAGAAATCGGGTAGTAATTATTTATGGTTTTTTCCACCAAAGCAACATTAGTCTAATAATATGAGAACATGTTTATAATGAAAATTGATTAATTTATGCCAACACATGTGTCTTAGTTGCTCTTTTCCATAGCTATCTTGATTTCGACATCTTGTTTCTTATATCTTACTTCCATAATATTTTAGTTAATTCTTGTTTTAGTTTAAGTTCTTCAATTGCTTTAAAATCATAAACTAAAATACAAGTCCTTGAGGTTCGACAACCCGGACTTTATTGTCCACTTTATTACTACACACGACCAGTCCACTTGCTGTTTAATACACGTAAGGATTTTTCGTGTCAATTTTTTGGCGCCGTTGCCGGGGACTTGTTTAATTTTAGTTTTTGATTTTATTGCAAGTTTTAAGTATTTATTTTATTTTTATTAAATTTTTTTTTATTATTATTATTTTTTCTTACACTCTTAGCTCGCAATGGCTAGCAAATTTCCAGATATGACCCTTCCGGAGAATCAATTATGGCTGCAAAGCATCATTCAATTCGCAAAGGATAGCAATTTTCCTGATATGACACTACCGGAGAATCAATTATGGCTGCAAAGCGTCATTGAAGCGTGTTATGCACAAGGGTTCTTTCCACAACATTACCAAGAAAGAATTCCTACTCCGGAGGAACAACTTGATAACACCATTGGAGAGCTCCACTTTATGATGAAGGACGCACGGCGGGAAATGAAGGAGATGAATCATCAACTCAAGCAACTAACGAGCGACATATCTGAGAAAGTACCATGGGCATTGCTTGGTACCACTGAGATAGATCAAAAGGAGGAATTCAACACCGTGATCTTGAATGAAATGAAGTTGGAAAATTCAAAAGCAGATTCCTCCAACGATGAGCATTCGACTCCTATCCTTTCTGAGGGTGTTGACATTTCTTTACTTTCTTCCCTAGCCACAGGTAAATCGGTATTTGATGCCGACGATGGTAAGTTGTTATTGAATGTAGGAGATGACATGGTTAATTTCGATAACTATGAGGTTTTTGAGCATCTAATTGATTTTGATTTGTCTTCACACATTGATGTTTTTGATCCTTTTAGTGTTGAGCACTTTCATGAAAAACGAGCCAATAATCTTCAACATCCATACATGATGGAGCTGAAATATGTCAAGGTGATTGGTGAAGAAAAACGAGACATTATCTCTAGCTTGGAGAAAAATCTGCACCACCATCCGGAGCATGAGGAAGAAAAGGTAATAGAGGTATTGAGGGACTATAAAAAAACTCGTGAGTGGATGATTGCTTGGTCTAATCCTATGATATGTAGCACAAATAATTGGTCAATCTTCACTACAAAGGGTAAAAGATTGAAGCGATACCCAATAGTGGATTGGAGAACGAATAAGGCATTCATACATAAACCGCCTTGAGCCAATATCTTACATAAAGTCAAGCTAGTGACTTTAAAAGAGCGCTTCTTGGGAGGCAACCCAAGCTTTGTGAGTTTTCTTTTCTTTTTTCTTTTTTTTGCTTTATTTGTTTGTTTTTTCTTTTCGTTTTATTTGTTTTGTCTAAGCATGCACTTTTGGCATGTGTTTTAATATGCTTGATGGTTTGTTTGATAAGTATGTTGAACATGTTAGTAGCAATTTCCCGTTGTTTTGAGAGACCTATTTTGATGAGATGAGTTTGATTTGGAACATATTTGTGATGAAGGATTGTTTTTCAACAATCCTTGATTGTAAGTACTCTTATACCTTTTGCATGCGTTTATGTGAGACAACATTGGGGACAATGTTGAGTTTAAGTTTGGGGGTATATGTGGGTAGTACTTTGTGGTTTTAATACATTCATATGATTGATCACCATGTGTTTGCTATTTTTGTCATGTCATGTGTACCTCGTTTAGCTCAAGTTTGGGGGAATTTGTATGCTATCATGTTTATATGTGTTTATGTTGAGAAAATCAAGCATGGTTTTTTTTTAGTCCTTCCAATTGATGCATTTAAATTGATTAACTTTAAAAAATGGCATGATTTTTTGAAATAATTTGAATTTAAATGAACATATATATCTTTGAAATTGCTCATGGAGACCCTAGACTAGGATTGATTTCTTAGATGATTCACATTGCACAATAAGTCGAGGGTAGAGGAGTTGAGAGGATAACCATCTTGAGACACTTATGGAGTTTTTCCCGGAAAAATTAACTTAGATTTTTCATAAGGTTATAAGTTGAGTAGTAATTTTTTTATGCTAAACAATGAATTAAAAAGGTTGAAGTTTGGTATGACCACAAGTGGTCAGGCTAATACGTACTGGAGGTGAAAAGTTTCATGTCTATATACTGTACTATTATGCTAATTTGAGCTAAGCTCAAGCCAAAAAGAAGCGAATTGTTTAAAAGATCTAGTTTTATTTCGTGGCCTTTGACACTCGAGTGATTAAATCCTTAGGAGTGTCTTTACACTTAATGCCCCAAAACTATCTAGTTTGGGAGTCATTGATCTAAAGCTTGTTACATGGGTGCCATAGAAAGCCTAATGGAATAAAATATTGCAAATGATCTAGCCTTAATGCAGTTAACTAATTGGAAAGTTTCATATGAATTGAAAGTTTGAATGTTTGAGATAATGAAATTTAAATGGCTATGAAATTTTCTATGATTCTTATGCTTTGTGTTTGATCATAAAGTTGATAGATATGGGATTAATGTCCAAAATTTGGTAAGGATGCCTCTCGACTATAATACCTTAGATTTATTTTCACTACACCCTATGGAGTCTTTTCCATTATTGGTGTCACATGAGCAAAAGTAGTTGATATGTATATATATTTGTGAGCTGTAAAAGGATGATTTTGTGCCATTTATTCTTGTTAATTATGTTGAGATGTATTCATTTGGTTGGGATTGAAAGTTTGTTAGATTTTGTGGGTATATCTTCTGCAAACCCTCACGAGACTATAACTCGTCCTTTGAGGTAACTCAAAGGTTTAAAGGCTTGTTGCACAGGCTAAGTGCAATCGTTTACTCCACGAAAGTGAGTTTGTTTGTTGTTTTTGTTTTCTCTTTTTGGTTGATGATGTTTTTTGTGCCCTAGATCTTTTATTGCTCGAGGTCGAGCAAATGATAAGTTTGGGGGAGTTGATAGGAGTCATTTTTACGTGTTTTTAAGCCCCTTTGCGTTTATGTTTTAGGTTCATTTATCACTTGATTTTGTCACTTGTGCGTTTAATTCGTGCATTAAGTGATTTCAGGCCTTAAGTGGATACAATTGAAGAAAGGGTGGAAAAATGATGTATAAAACAAGTTTACGCCAAGATGTTTCACACCTCCACGACCAAACAAGCAAGAAATAAGTTGGAGTTAGCCAAAATCATGTTTTAGTACCATTTCCGCACACCTGGGCGCCAAATCAGAAACAACCTCCACGTTGGAACGCCATTTTGATATTTTTAGAGACAGAATTGGATGAAGTGTCCTTCTACAAAGTTTTAGATCTATGTCTTATCTTTACATGGGTACTTAAATCATCCAATTCGGAGGTCTGTGGAGACGTTTATGAATAAAACACTATCCCTGCGCTGGAAAATACGAAAGTGGCAGCTCCCATTCTTAGTAGGTGGAAAACAAGAGAATGGTAGTTCACATTCTTGGTAGGAGGAAAGTAAGAGAATGGTAGGTGGAAAACAAGAGAATGGTAGTTCACATTCTTGGTAGGAGGAAAGTAAGAGAATGGTAGGTGGAAAACAAGAGAATGGTAGTTCACATTCTTGGTAGATGGAAAGCAAGAGAATGGTAGGTGGAAATAAAAGAGAATGGAAGCACATGTTCTTGGTTGGTGAATTCTTTTGGCTATAAAAGGAGGATTGAAGGTCATCCTAAAAACACACTTGAAAACACATTCCCCATTGGGGGAGCCTAAACACATCCTATCATCTTCATCATCCTTAGATTTGTTATGAAAATTATCAAGAACCTTTGAAGCTGAAGAAATCAAGAAGCATGGAAGAGATGAAGATCGAAGTTCGACCATCAAAAATACGAGGGAGTTTCTTAGATTTAGATTTGTTTTTGTCTATGAATATGAATCTTAATTTAAGTTCCTATCTTTTATCTTTTATGATGAAATAGATTCTTCGAACTAAGGCCATGTTGAGGCTAAATTATGATAATTGAGTTATAAATTGTGTTTTTCATATTAATTCTATTGTTGTTTTGTGTCTTGATCTTGTTTGAATGCATCATATGCTTAGCTACCATATGCATGATTTATTGCTTAAATTATTCATTCGAGAGAAGGTAATTTAAGGTGCAAAGAGGATCATCACATAATCCGTAAAAAATAGGGAATTGCCCCTAGAGATAGGTAAAGATTCCCGGGTGCAGTTAGCCGGATTAATCCGGGGAAATTCTAGAACTTGAATGCATGATTGTTGGTTAGATTTTCGGATAGACATATCTAGAGAACCATCAATTAATCATAGGATTATTACAGCCGAGAAATCGGGTAGTAATTATTTATGGTTTTTTCCACCAAAGCAACATTAGTCTAATAATATGAGAACATGTTTATAATGAAAATTGATTAATTTATGCCAACACATGTGTCTTAGTTGCTCTTTTCCATAGCTATCTTGATTTCGACATCTTGTTTCTTATATCTTACTTCCATAATATTTTAGTTAATTCTTGTTTTAGTTTAAGTTCTTCAATTGCTTTAAAATCATAAACTAAAATACAAGTCCTTGAGGTTCGACAACCCGGACTTTATTGTCCACTTTATTACTACACACGACCAGTCCACTTGCTGTTTAATACACGTAAGGATTTTTCGTGTCATAATCATTATCTCAAGCGAGGAGAAATTTTGGAGTTAAAGTTCGTTTCAGTAGCTCCAGAAATTGTAGGAATTGGGTCTCATCCGGCGTTCCATTTTATCAAATTATAGAGACCCCATATGGCGGCCCATAACCGAGTTAAGGTCATAACCGATGAAGCTCCTTTGGTAATTTCCATCAGTGAAGATGAAATTTCTACCAGAAGGGTTAGGGGATTTTAGGTCTGTCTCATCGAGATGGACAAAGTAAAGTATCCATTTAAAATATTTTCTAATAAAGTAAATGGATCATTCTTGTTAAATTCTATGACAGGAAATAGTACTGAGTATGAGGAAAAATTGTTTGAACAAAAACAAACTCTTATCTGGACGAACAAATTACCCACAACTGAAAATAGCAGGAGAAAAGCATGCAACATGATGCATGTGGATCAATGGCATAATCATATATGCCCGAGTTGTGAAATTCAAGAAAAACCCTTGTTCGGAACAAGAATCAGGGTTACAAAAAAGAAACCCGAGCCTGAATAGGACAAGGGAAAAAGGAAAGCTTACCCGAGGGGTTTTCACAAACCTTGTAAAAAAGTTAAAAATGTAACCATGTTATTATTACTACATTTTTACCATGTAAAATGTACGAGTAAGTAGTAATTCATGTAAATTACCAGGAAAAAAAGAGTGGCCGACAAAGAAAAAGTAAGGCGGCCAGAAGAAAAGATAAAGCTGACAGGTGCGCAATAAAAGCAAATAATGGAGGACAGCTATTATGAAAGGACAAGTACAAGACGTATGCAATGGTCTGCAAACATTACACAAGTTTGGAATCCGCATTGAAGTCCACGGAGGCCCATAAATAAGGGAAGAAGAAGCAGAATGAAGGCATCGAAAAATTCTCTCCTACTCTTCATCAAAAAACCAAAAACTTAGAAAGAAAATATTTGTAAAATATTTAGTAAATTTTCTTTACAAGTTTATCGGGACTTTCCCAAAAGAATTTAGTCCTCTGATATGGGAGGCTAAAAGATTTTCTCCTCCAATGGCGGAGTAGAATATATATATATATATATATGTATATATATGTATGTATGTAATTTTAAGCTTTATATCATCAATAAAATTTTAAGGCTTTTGTTCAACATGTCTTGTCAAAATTCCAATTGATGTTTCATTCTGAAAAACCTTCTACGCCCTAAGGTAGAAAACGAATTAGGGTTGTGTTGTCTATTGCTGAAGGAACTAAGTGCCTGCGAACAATCTACTACAGTTGTGTGGTTGGATCAAATCAGTAAAAACAAGGACTTGGGATACCTGGGAATAAAGGGGTCAAACAAAGGTATGAATTTATGAGAGTTTAATTTTATTTCGGAAGCATGTTGGGCCTATTTTACTCATAATGGGTAGTAAGACCACTGTTGCTAAAAGCTAAGATATTAAGTAAGGATTACTATTGCCACAAGGACTAAATTGAAACAAATTAAAAACCACAGGGACTAAATTGAAACAAATTAAAAACCACAGGGACTAAATTGAAACAAATTAAAAACCACAGGGACTAAATTGAAACAAATTAAAAACACATGGATCAATTTGGGATTGGGGTACAAGGTGAGGGACCAAAATAAATTGATCCCTATTATCATTCAACCAATATTTTGTAATAGAAATTGCAATAGAAGACCTCATCTGGATTTTCGTTGGCATTTTGGTCGGAGAATGAGTTATGGAGCAAGTGTTATAATTTTATTTGTAAGTTTTAAAACTTCTTTCTTTTTATTTTTAATATTCTTGTAACTCCTAGTAAAATATATCATATCATGTGTTACAAAATTACTTACATCTATGATTATTACATATGGAGGTTACTAGCAATTTAAAATTAGCCTTTATTATGTTATATAACTCCTATATAGTTTATGCCTATAAAAGGGAGACTTTCCCTAGCTTTTTTACACAACAAAAACTCTAGAATACTTCATACTCTTAAAATACTCTCACACTCTCTTACAAAAATACATATACATTAGAGTTGCATATTATCATAATTTTGAGGGTAATTTGAGTGGTTAAGTTCATTCGTCCCATTGTAAACATGCTCACAATAGGAGACTCGCAGTGTGAATTTGGGTTTTATCTTGGAGTGGTGACAAGTCGCCGGTACCCGCACGTAAGGAGGCATCAATGCTTTAGGACACGACTTTGTCGTGACTCCCAAAAAGACAAGTGTTCTTTAAATCTAATTTCTTGTCATTTATTTATATATTATTTACAATTGTGCTTCACTAATTGTGATTTGATTGTGATTTTGTAGGAACACAAATTCAAGATTCCAATAGCAAGTACAGTACTGCAAAGTTAAGGCTATGTTTGGATGTGTTTTGGTTTCATTTTCAACCTCCTAAAATATACGGGAAAATGATTTTTTTAAATTTTCGTGTGAAAATGTAGGCATGTTTGGTTGTTTGTCTGAAAATTGTTGGAATTGATAATTTGAATATGTATAAAATAATTGAGTTAGTTAAAAATAATAATTATGTGAATAGTATATATAAAATAATAGATAAATATTATATTGATGAAAGATATTTATAAGTAAAAATGATAAAAATCGATCAAAAAAGAAGCCTTAAAAATATTCAAAGTAGGTCTTAAAATCTGGACGAGTTTATGAAGGTTAAGACCATGGAATTTATTCCACTATAGCATCACATTTGTTGCCGAAAATGTGAATTTTTAGAAGAAGATGTGACAGAAATACAAATGTGGTTGTAATTTGGTAAAATGAAAGGTAGTTATTGAAAAATGTGAAAGTAGAAAATAAAAATAAATGTATTTTCAGTTGAGAATGATTAAATTATGTACTTTCACTTTCAAATGAAAATATGAATATGGAAATACCAACAAACAAAGCCTACGTTTGTTTATGTTTTCGAGTTAGAATCCTGAAAATTTCTCGAAAAATACATATTATGGAGATTTGTGTGAAAATAATGTGGTATGTGTTGTGCTTGTTTATGTTGTATAAAATGGTTGAAATTTGTAAAATGTGTCAAATCAATTGTGATAGATTGATGTATGATATGTTGAATGATTGAGTTAATTATTTATATAATGATTATGTGAATAAAGAAATAATAAAATATAAATTAAAAATTATAAAGTATGAGAAGAAAGAAAAATAATTATTGGAGTAAAAGATTTTGATTGATAATTGTGTGAAATGATATATATATATATAGTAATAAATAGTTATATGGGGAATTGAAAAAGTTAAGTTGAAAAATAGTGAATTTAGATGAAAAATAATTGGTATTATAATTTTTAAGAATTTTGTGATCCAAGATATTGAAAATGAAATTTGAAATCATAAACAAACAAGGCAAGTTTTATAATGGCACGATCTCTTTGTTTTTTTTCGGTTACATCAATGAGGGGAAAAAAACAGCAAATAATAACAAAATTAAACCATCAAAAGGAGCTACTACAGCAGCCTATCTGCAAGTCTTCATGCAGAAGCTTAAGAATGCCAAGGGGAGGAGAATTCCACACTTTGATCAAAACAGTCTGTTCGTGCCCAATCTTTGCCATGTGATCTGCACATTTATTTCCATCGCAAAGAGTATGAACCAGAACTGCTTCCCAAGGCCGGTTCAGCAGGCTCCTATAATGGGGCCAAGGGGGTGTAGCCGAGAGTCCCCAGTTCCACCACTATTTTTTGAAATATCCTCTCCCAAGCGAGATTCAAGCCCTCCCTAATTCCCAGTAGTTCCGCCTTGTTGATCGAGATATTTCCAAGTCTGATCGAGAACCCTTCAATCCAATCTCCCCGGGAATTTCTGATGATGCCTCCTGCCGTAGCCGATTTACATGCCTCAAAGAGGCTACTGTCCATATTGAGTTTAACCCATCCCGGCGTCAGTTTGACCCAATTCACGTTACCACTTGGGGGCTTGGGGTGTTTTGTAACTCCAAAAACATTCGACAAGTCACCAGCCAATAGCTTAACAGTGAAAGCAATTTCCTTTGGGCGTTCCGGTTTATATCATTAAAAATGAAGTTGTTTCGGCAAAGCCAAATCAGACATATGGTGGCCAAAAAAGTCGATTTCCAATCACAATCAGGGATAAGGATATTGTTAAAGTGTGAGTTGAGAAGGTTGGGTAACCAACTCTCTCTATCAGTGTTCCAAACGCGAAGGAAATCCGACGGTGCAATGCAAATATTAAAAAGATTGTGTGTGTTTTTATTTGGGGTGGTGGGGGGTTACTTGAGGATGGGGCGAGTGCAATTTGCGACTTTATTTAAAGCAACCATGAAAGTACTTCAGCAGCTGAAGCACCAAATAATTTTTTCCCAGGCATTAGCTCAACACGTGTAATTTTACGACACCATACACTATTAGATTAGGGTGATTGAGGTGTTTTTTTATTATTATACCCCTGCATCCAACGGTGTAGACCATTAGTCCTAATCAACCATAGAATTACTCGTTCAACTGCTACAAGATCCAGTCTATGATAATACGAGTAAGAACGATCGAACTATCATCAATCTACTTCTTTGATATCCAGAAAGAAAACCTAAAGTTACCAAGGGATAGCTCTTAGAAGGGATAGCTGAAAGATGATTCAGTGGTACAATAATTTTCAATGAAAATGATACTACTGTGACACCCCATATTTGCATGTAACTTCTTCCCCTTCTATAAGCCTCTCCACAGCATCCGAGGGAAGGCCGACTAGTTCTAGAGTCTTCTCCCACACTCTATATGCAGTTTCGATATTATGTGCTTCCTCTGAAGGATTTGCAGGGCGGCAATCGTGATTAATGAACGCACATACCGGCCAATCCTCTGCTTTCAACGACTCGCAGAACTCCACAAGTTGGGGATCAGTTGCTGCAAAAAGTGTACTTCTAGACCCTGCAATAGCCACAAGATGTAACCATCTCCTTCTTTCCATATTCATCCACCACAAAATAATTTCAAATAAAATGATATCTAATCTCAGCCAATATCAACTAATCAGATTAATCAAGCCATAAAAGTATGTGTCTCGTGATCGTGATCTCCCCGGATGCTATATGGAACCGACGCACCAGGAACTGGATCTGGAACAACCGGGTCCAAAGTAATGGACCCTTGAGGCCCATTTCTTTTCTTGTATTATTATTATTATTTTTTTGGTATTTTGACTTGGTCTATTACCCGCCAAAGTTGGTACGCAATTCCCGATTTTTGTTACAAAGTGAGAGGACAATAATTCCATAATCTTAGTTTCCTGACTTTCAATAATTCATTACAATTATTCTTGCAACTTGATAATTTTTTGGTAGCTCGAATTCGGGAAATTCAGGCTATGTTTCCAACTTGTACTTTGATGAGATTATTTGGTGAGAAATTTATTGGGAAGTGTGAGTATTTGATAAGATTGTGTTTGATTTTATTTTAAAATAGTGATTTTTGGATTATTATTTGATGAGATAGTGTTTGGTTTTATTTTGAGAGAAAACAAAAGTTACTGTAGCAGTCAAATCATGTAAGGTTTTATCTGATAAAGTTACGTTAAAGATTAAAAATTATAATATAATATGCTTGAATAATTATATTAATTTTTTTTAAAATAATTGTAATATATGAATGTATATATATATATATATATAATAGTTGAAGTTATATATATATATATACACACACAATGTCACCATCATCGAAATCACACAATTCAAAAAAAGTAAAAAACACAGTGTATAGTGATAAAACAAAGGTGTGTTTTCATAATAAGATTAGCAATTAGCAATTACCAGTCTCTCATTTTTTTTCATTTTCTTAAAAGGTTTTTTCTTCTTTCTTTTGTATTTTATTAATAACAGTAAATAGAAGAAATCATGGAATTTAGAGAGAGGGCAACCACCCTTTCAAAATTCCGATATCTCATTGCAATCTCCATCATTGATGTTGGCTATTGGTTTCTGCTTTGTGGCTTCAAGAGTGAGATGGAGAAGAGAGGAGAGTGGGCATGAAGAAAGAGAGAGACGATCGAAAGAGAGTGAGACAAGAGAAGCAAGAGAAAAGGACGCACCAGAGGGGAGAGAGAGAGAGAGAGAGGTGTGCAGAGATGTCAGTCGATGGGTTGAAAATGCTAAAACCCAATTTTGGCCTGATTTTTGGTTCTATTTTGGGCCCAAAAATTTAGAGCCAAACACAATTTGGTCAAATTTCTGGTCAAAATACACACACCAAAACATAACCAAACATTGCCTCAGATTCCTATAATATTTTCTGCTATCCAATTCAAATCGGACATGATCAGGTACCCGGATTTTAGTACCCGAAAGATCAAGCGACAACCGACAAGATGAAGCTTTAAGAAACAAAAGAGAGGTGAGCTTGCCTCTATTATACTAAGGCAAATTTGCCTCTGTTAATAGAGGGAAATTTGCCTCTATATATTTTGTTAAAAGAAAAAGGGCAGGTGCGAGTCCACCCCTGACTCATTGGGATCTGGACATTTGGAACCAGAACCAATTAGCCCACAAACTGGCCTCATCGGGGTGGACCCGCGTCCATTGCCATCTCTACTAGTCATGCTGGTGTCATGCTTTACCAATTAAAAATAAAATGGAGCCATTAGTTGAGAAGGAAGCGTACAAAATTGAGAAGATTTACCTTCTTCAGGGCTGAAAATAAAATATGGGATCAAACGGTAACCAGCTTGAACAATCTTTGGAAGATCCCTAGCCTGCATTATAAACCCAAGACTTGAACATAACTTATAATAGTTTCGGGAAAAAATTAAAAATATTTTAGGTAAAGGAATGAGCTGATTGGTCAAAGTCTTGTACCATGTCAGAAACTTACAACATTAGTGTGGACTATTCCAGGAGAAGCACAAACTACATTTATGCCAGCTTCGGATGGCAGTCGCTTATTAAGGACACTGCTGAACATGATCTGCATTCACATTTATACAAGACATAAGTGAAAAAAGGAGCAAACCACGAAACAGGCATTAGAGCAAGTCTTAATGAAATAGATCAAACAAGCTGGAAAGTTGGTTATTTTGCCAGAATGAAAATAATTGTAATAAATATGAAAGAAAAAACCAGCTACATCTATAACAATTATGAACCCCAGCACTCAACAAAATAATGGTGAAAATTAATAACCTAATTCTTTTAACAAAGACTTCTCTCCAATAAATCGAGCATTAACCTTAAAAGGCTAATACGTCTATCACACACAAAGCCACACACAGATGCCAAATGACATTAATTTTCCAAATGGGATATTTGACTAAGCTTGCAACCCGAGTAAAAGATAAACACGTGAATTATTGAAAGCCGAAGTGACTGCTAAAATTAAGTAAGTAATTGCACCTGTGCTAATTTACTGTTTGAATATCCCACCATACTTGTAAATTTTCTTTTCCCAGATGTAAGATTCATATCTTCTGGATCAACAAATCCTAAATTATGCATCTGCACAAATACAAAATGGATCAGCTTACTCCAAGCTTAAATATGGAAAAGAAGATAAATTTCAATTACCCACCTAATCAGAAATTTGACATTTACTTAGGTTCTAGTAGAATATTGTTCAAACAGTTAATGTCACAAGTGATCACAAGGATTACATTAGAAAACATTATAAAGAATGAAACTGCTGCCTTATGAATGTCATTCAAAGAAAAGACCCTTTCACTACAGGCAAGAAACATGGGTTTTAAGATGTCTATCTTCTTTCTACAATAGGACAAAATTATATATTGCTAACCGGAAAGTTTTCATCAGTTAATTTACGATCTACCACCTGTCCCCTTACTCGGTGCTTTTAATACGGATGCACCAGCACCAACAATTTCTTTTATCTTACATGATACAACAAATAAAGAAAGAAACGACCAAGGTCTTTTAGCTGCAGAAGATGCAGAAACAATATCATCACTTTCCTCCACTTACCTATCCGCACTACTGAGTAAAGTTTCAAAACTGCTGAATTTTGGATATAGTCTCATATTAGGTTTAGGTGTTAATTGTGTTAACTGTATGTTGTGGGTTATCTTTTAAGCAGATTCATTCTAGTTTAATTTCACAGAATAAAAGTTAATGGGAATTTTCAAATGGCAAAAGAAGTAAGGTTTCGAACAATTTTGAGCTTTAACATGGAACAACAGGAATCTTGCATCAGCCTATCAAACATGGAACCGAACTATAACACCGAATATAACAATGGGTGTTGAACGTTGTTGTTTAGAATAGTATTTTTCCTCCAAAATTGTTGATACTGCATAACATTTCTCCGAACCATGCAGCAATTTGTTAAGTACATTCCCATTGTGGAAGTTTCTCAAAATCAGAATTAAACAATCTGTTTGGTGCACTCATCAATCCCTTCAAATAGAGCATGGAAGGAACTTAAGGAAATCGACATTGCAAAACATAAATAATGCATGCAGTCCTGCAAAAGCAATAGAACCAAAAAACTTACAATAGAATTCACATTAACAATTCGGCTTGGCGAACTTCTAATGAGAGAAGGCAAAAGCAACACTGAAAGCAGTGCTGGAGCTAGATGGTTCACTTGCATGTGTTCTTCATAACCGTCCTTCGAAAACTTTTGTGGTTCTAAACAAAACGAAAAATGTTCAGTTCAAGAAGGATACATAAGGGCCAAAAGAATTTGAAAAATAGTATTGTACTGATAGATTCTTCACAACAAACCTCCAATTGAAAATATCCCAGCATTGTTGATGAGAGCATGAAGAGCTCCTGAGCGTGCATTCCAAGCTTCAGCAAATCTCACAACAGAATCCAGAGAGAGAAGATTGAGTTCCATTACCTAAAAGGCGCAGAAGTTAAATTTCATTCAATTCACTTATATTAAAATAAAAATGGAAAAGTGAATGCAATTCTTTTACCAAATTTATATACATGAACTGTGATATTGGAATTGAAGAATAGAAAGATGCTATTATATGAAATTTGTTTGTTCGCCCGAATACAAAAATTTTGAGTTGGATTATATAAGCATAGCTCAGACCACATGAGGAAAATTTCAGTGTAGCTAACTTACAAGAATTCACTCATAAAGTACCTCAATATTAAGAGGAAGACCCTTTCCAGACCAATCTTCTTGCCATTTCTTTATCAAGTCAGTAGCCGCCTTCGGATTTCTAACTGCCATCACGACATGCCCCCCTGCTTCCGCCAATTGCCTGTCCCGTAAAGAAACCACAAACAACTTCAGAAAACAAAACATTAGACAATTTGCAGGAAAATAGAAAATAATAACTAGTCTATGCTTATAGCTCATCCCCGATTTGGAAAGCCTAAACTAATTAGTGCTTGAAGCTGATGATTCAATTCCAACTCCACCCATAGGTAAACAACCCATTACACTAAATAACACAAACATGTAAGAAGCCATTAACGACGTAGCTTTACGATTCCTCAACTAAATTACTGCACTAAATCACCATATTTTGAAAATCAAATAAAAATATCCTCGGCGGTGCCATCAAAATGAATTCATATCCATTCAATAACAACAAAATAACACAAACATATAAGAAGCCATATTCCTCAACTAAATTACTGCACTACACCACCATAATTTCAAAATCAAACAAAAATATCGTCGCGGTGCATCAAAATGAATCCATATCCATTCAATAACTACTAAATGAAGGATCCGAAACAAAAATTGGGGGAAAAATACACAGAAAAACAAATTATGATAACAATCCCTGTACAATGAAAATGACCTGGCGATTTCTTTGCCAATGCCGGAGGTGGAGCCGGTGACGACGAAGGTGAGATCATTAATGGGCGGTAGGGGCATCGGATTCTCCAAATTGCTGGCTATGATCCTCTGGAACAGCATCTCGTACGCCAGATAAAACCATCCCATCATCCATTCAATCCACCCTAATCCTTCCTTCTTCGCCCTCTGCTTTACTACTTCATCCCTTTCTTTTCCGTTTTTCCCCTTCTCCGGCGACGCCATTTTCACTCCTCGCTTTCTGCTTTAGTGGACAGATTCAAATCTATGGAATGTGCTTGAGCGTGATTTATAGCCGTTGATCGATTCAGTGTTTGAATCATGGCTTTTCTAGCTGGAAGATTCTCTTCTTAGCTTTTCTTAGGAGAATCGTGTTCTGGCTATGTTTACTTTTGTGAGTTTGTCCTTTTTATCTTTTATGGAATCACGATTTTGAATGAGTGGTTGGGGGGACCATTTGTCAAATTAAGCTTGAATTTGTGATGATCAAGCCAACCTAAGTAGGATCAATCACTAAAACTCATCTGAGCTTCATTGGATGACACAATTTGATTGCCGAAATTTATCTCTATTGACGAAGCTGATGCTCAAAATTTTTATAAATCTTGGATTCTACTACCATTTATGTGTGGGTATTTCTCTAATTTTATAGTAGTCGTTGGTTGAATATAATAATTGTTAGCTGATTGTAAATTGTTACGATTTAATATCCATTGTGTGTATCATGCAACCGATTCACTCAAAAAAAGTTGATTAGGTTTGCAACAGTTTGACACCAGTTTAATTAGTTAAAAATAATCAAATATGAATACTTAAAGTTTGATTAATATTATGCTCTATTAAAATTGGCTCTTCTATAAGTCAATAATAACTAGAATTGTCAATCGAACCTTAATAGTCGAGCCAAAATGGACTCAAAAACCAAATTATATCGGGCCTTATTAGCTTAGTTTCACACTTGACTCGCTATTTTCTCTTGTGAGTTGGTCCAAAGTTGGGTTACAAATTTTTACGAGTTTTGAGCTTATTTTGGGATAATCTCAATAGAAAAAAAATATATAAAGGATACAATAAAATGTTTAAATGTGACTTGTTTTGCATTGTACACGAGATAAAGGTTTTTCACAATTTATGTCTTGGAAATATTCAAGATTGACAATCCATATGTATTATAATTAAAGTATGGTTTAGGAGGCCAAAGATAAAAATAACTCTTCAATGGTATTGTAGATGGAACTAAAAAGAAGTCAAATAAATAAAGTGTTAATAATAAATTGAATGGATGTCTATCCAAGTATCCTCATATTCCAAAGACATTTAATTACCTTAGTTCAATGAATGAAGGTTGGACTTTGTTTCTTGATAAAACAAATACGAATGAGGTGGATCCGATTATTCGTTTCGAGCCTCGTGATAATCTATCACTTGAGATTATCTTTCAATCCCTGCGTTCGATATGCTATTTGGTGGTTCAAGTCTTAAATTATATGCTGATTATTGTTTTCGAATGCAATAATAGGATAAAAGAAAAATTCAAGTAAAGATAAAAACTATCTATCAAATACTTAAATCTGAAAAAAGATAATTTTATACCTGCATGAGAATCTTTCGATTGGATGTTTACAAACAAAAGCTTTTGGAAGAGAAAATCTGCCAGCTCCTTGCTATGCTAAATTACTCCTAAATTACGCTACAAGCTACTCCTAAGGCTAGAGCTAGTTCTAAGAAAATAAAAAAAAACGTAGAGTTGTGATTCTGATGATGATGTTTTCCCTTCTCTCCTTGGCTTGTATATATTTCTGCTCCATGAACCTGCGTTTCTCGTCTTCGGGAACTGCTCACAACTGCCCTTTCAAAATCTTTTATTTTTGTCGCGTCTCCCTCTTGAACGGACTTCTCACCTTTTGGGCTTGTTGCCAGCTTCCAATTGACTTCATTGGGCCTAAATCCCTGTTTCACAAAGCCTAAGTTTTAATGGATTCATTTCTTTTATTTTTTAAGCCTATTATTTTGTGTTTGCTAGTACTGGGCCGCTCGGACTTTTTAATTCAAAAATCCCATTTAATATTTAAGTGTAAACAAATGCCCCCCTTATATACATGAACGTTTCGAGTTCATGTGTATTAAAAGGCACGTCTGCTTCCTAATAAATGCGAACGCTTCGAGTTTGCGGGTTTTTTTTATAAAGAGTACGTCTTTTTATAAAAAAAACCTTTCATATCTTTTGGCGGTTATGGAAAAACGGGCCCTTTTGAACTTCACCTGGGACTTGTACCGTCGTCTTACTACCTTCTCAGCAATAAGTGTGTTTCTTTGCGATCGGGTATGAAATCCCTTATAAATACTCCGACAATTGGTTCTCGGGTTCACAATTCATAAGTGTTTTTTCTCTTTCTCCGTCTTCCTCAAATAGACCCAACTCTCAAAGACGCTCTGTTCTTTTTCCCCCTATCATCAATCCCTTCGAGCATTGCCTTGTCTCTCCTCGCAAAGCTCCAATCGATGGTCGTAACTCAACACATCGCCGCTCATGACCTCATGTTTTTAGTTGCTCGAGTGGCCATCTTGGATTGCGATGAAGCCGAAGAGCTATTCGACACAATTAGGGCTTCCCAAGCCCACTATAGTGATGTCAAGGTCGCGTCTCTCGAAGTGACACATGTAGTCCCCCGATGGGCCTCTGATAATCAAGGTCAATTGCTGAATCATCTGGTTCTTGGCCAGCGATTCGAATCGACGACATTCGAAGGCACCGCCTCTGACACTCCCGGTCTTTTTGGGACTTGGCACCACCACTCATTCCCGACAAAATTATAATTCCCGACAAACCTGTGATCAAAACCCTCAATCTCATCTATATGTGTGAAGAAGAAGTTGACTCTACAAGTAGTGTTTCTGAGTGAGAGAAGCTTGTTGGTGAAGATCTTCATTGGTGCTGAATTTTGTGTGATCAAGGAGCCCGAGATCATCATCCCCTCCTCTATTTTGTAGAAGCCTCTGTGTGATCCTTCGATTATCAACTTAGTGGAATTCCTCCAAGTGTTCAAGGAGAAGAAGGACGTAGCTGAGATTATACCACCCAGTGAACCTTACAAATTCTTGTGTTATTTACTGTTTTATTATCTTACTTTATATTTTATCATTCAACCTGAAAAGGATAAGTAAAACGGTTAAACGACTATTTGATCAAAACGAACGCTAAAGCTTTAAAAATTATTTTCGCTGTGCTAACCCTGATTAAGCGATCTAAGCGTTACCCTACTTTGGTAAATTGCGAAAATCACTAAGTCTAAGTTATCTTTAATGTAGCGCCTGACTTAAGCGCTCAACTCTCTAAGCGTTCAAATATTTAAAAGTGATACGAATTTTTGAAGTCGAAAAAGACTTCAGAGTCTATTCAACCCCCTCCCCCCTTTCTAGACCCTTTGGTGTGCCACTTGGGACCATCAATTTCAGCTTTCGAGGAGGTATTGTTTCTTAATTTTGTTTTTTCCTGATTATTCATGAATTCCGGTTGTGCCGTGAACAAAACCTTTCTCCCATTGTCTGCCAATATTGCTGCAACCCTGGGGCCTGTCGAATTAGCCCCTCTTGTGCTAGTTCAATTTTATCGAATGATGTTCCACCTCCATCGGGACCCCTTAAATGTTGAAAGATTATCAGGTTCATTGTGGCTGTTGTCTTGTTGGGTTTTTCTATATTACCCTGAGTTGTCAAACATCAGGACTCTTACGTCCTATGAAGAAGTATCTCGAACTTGAAATGTTTTCAAACCCATTTCGAGTTGGGTTTGCTATGGAGAAGATGCTGTAAATCTGCTAATCCCCCTCGAAAAGGCCTCATATGTTTTGGCCTTGAGTACTGTGTATAACCCTTTTTATGTTTCGACATGGTGTCCCTTTTTCGAGACAAGGTATGATCAGGAACCTACTCATTGGTCCCACACCGCTCTACCAGATTGGTTAATAGCGGTTGATTCTTTACAACATTCCGAGGAAGATCAACCTTATTGGCGTTCTGTTTTATTTTCTCGAGACCTTTTGTATGCGGACAACACATCTGGTGTTGAGGTTTATAATCCTCAGGTAATTTTTATAATAATTCTTTTGAGCATATAATATCTCTCGAATACATAATTCAAATGTGTGTTTTTCTTATTCGATCATACATGTTCACATTTTTTCTTGTAGCTATGTTCGAGGCAATTTGGCATAAATCAGAGTTTTGCTTTACCACTTCTGGGAACTATAAATCGCCCGTGATCAAAAAGGCAATATTCTATCCCAAAGACAAAAAGAGATCGAGCCGAGACGATCATTCGAGGGATGTCTTCTTATCAAGTTTTCCCTATCCATGTCCCAGTTTTTTGTAGGGTCCTTCGAGTGGAACCATGTTTTGCGGACTTCTGGAATCGCGTCTTATAGCAAAATTATTCAAGACGCATCATTTGGAAGTTGGTCACCGATGCTACCAAAGCTTTTGGAGGTTTTGGAAATGTAGCCGAGCTCTCGAGGCTACTTTCTGTCGAGGTATTCAGATAAACATCTTTTCTTTTCTTTCTTTAATTCCTTCGCTACCTTGTATATTAATATTTATCTGTTTTGGCAGGTTGATGCTTATCTCATCCCTCATGCACTAACATCTGGCTGGAGATTTGAAAGAGATGATCCTTTCATTCAAGCACATGAGGGATTATTCCTAGCCCTTCGGGAATCGAAAACCACAGCCGGAACTGAGCTTCCTGTTAGAGTTAGATCTTCCACAAGTTCTTCTATGGTGACAAGATCGAGAGCTCAAGCTTCTAATGTTTCGGCTCCTATTACTCGAAAACATACGACTCATACCATTCTAGAGCCTTCTGCTCCAAGCCCCCAAACCGAAGTTGAAGAGAGCATAGTGGAAGTCTCTTAAGTGCCTGTTGAAGATGAAGAAACTAATGAGGATCCCCAGCCTCTTATTCGAAGGAAGAGCAAACTCTCACGTTTGCAAGGATCGTTTGAAGCTTCTGGTAATTACCTTTCCTTCTCGTTAACTT
This sequence comes from Buddleja alternifolia, assembly GCA_019426215.1. Lineage (NCBI taxonomy): Eukaryota > Viridiplantae > Streptophyta > Magnoliopsida > Lamiales > Scrophulariaceae > Buddleja > Buddleja alternifolia. The sequence continues at coordinate 44,222,612 of CM033391.1, read as the reverse complement.
CCCTTTTAATTATTCTTTCGAGGGTAGTTATTATCATTTCATCATTTTCATCATTTTATAATATGTGTATCCTTCAAAAATCATTGTAGTTATTTCGACTGATGTCACACTCATTCCCCCAGTCCCAGTGGACTCGATTCAAGAGGAAGATGATCATCCCTTGGCAATGGTTGCTACTAACCCTCCAGTGGTTTCACTCTCAGGTAATTTATTTATGTCATTTATATACTTATTTCAATTCGAACTTTTCGAGGTTCTTTTACAGCAGCTATATAAAATTTATGCAGGGTCACTATCCCTAGAGAATTTGGTCATCCCTAACCTGCCGTGTTTGATACGGCTATCTGTTGTTTTCCTAACAGGGACATCTACGATTTTTGTGGATCATTCCATCCTAAGTGGCCTCGAAGTGAACCCATTAGGTGGTGTTCATTTTCAAACTCCACCTGGCTCTTCTCGAATCACTGCTCCATCAGCCCAGACTGAAGAAATCGAGCATGATCAGGCATTGGCTTTTTCGGTTGAGCCAGTTTTGGATCCATCTCCTTCGATTTTGGTGGCTCCCGCAACTCTTGCCCCCCTCGAAGGTAAGCATTTCATTTTTTCCTTATAGTTTTATGCATAAATTTTGACTCTTTACTTATGCTATTATTTTAATTCTTTTAGGGGATGCTGTGCCTCATGTATTTTCCAGGATTTATTTATCAGAGGCACTCCATGACCTTAGGCGTTACCCTAATGATCCTACTTTGCTGAGAAGGATTCGCTTCCTTCTTGACGAGGCGCACTCGAGAGTGGCTGAGCCATGGCTGCCTATGCTTCAAGCAACCCTCCAGGTATTCGAAGCTTGCCTTGCCAGCCTTCGTGAAATGTCCCTCAAACAGTCTCGACAGATAAACCAGCTACAAAATCGGGCTCCGGTCTTGGAGAATACTCGGGCAGACTATTTGACTCAAATTGATGCTCTGGATGTTCAAATTGCTAACCTTCAGGCAGAAAGGGATCGACTTGCCAACTTGGTTGATCAAGTCGAAGAAGATATCGTAACCCTCAATGACCAGATTGCTCAATTAACCTATGAATTTGAGAAAGTGGTTAAGCCAGCCCTACTCGAAAGGGATGCTTTCGATTCTGCCCTTGAAGTTTTAGTTAATTCTTTGCATTATCCAGTTCTAGGATATCTTTCAGCGTTGTAATTTTGACAACATTAATTTCGATGTAAATTTTTTTTGCCGATTTCGGGCAATCTTTCGAATATTGCTGCCTCATTTTCTTTCCATATACTTGGTGTATATTTCTTTAAATATTTTGCATTCAATGCTCTTCCATATTCGACTCCATCTAAATATCAAAGTCTGAATGAATTTTCTGATAACTTATTTGCAATTCGAAACGGCCCCTCCCACTTAGGCGACCATTTTCCATAAAAATGGTCTTTCGAACCTTCTGGCAAGATCATTTTCCAGACTAAGTCTCCACTTTCGAAAGACCTTATCTTTACTTTTTTTATTATAGCTTTTCTCAACCTTCTTCTTCTGAAGTTCAATTTGCTGCAAAGCCATTACTTGTAACATTTGATGATCTAATTTCTCGATGTCCATACTTTCAACATAATCTTTGGCTGTAAGTCGGGCCTGTTCTAGAATTCTTTTAGATTTAATATTGATTTCCATCGGAATGACAGCTTCATGGCCGCACACCAATTGTAAAGGGGATATACCTAAGCTATCTTTTTTTATTGTTCTTAGGGCCCACAACGTGTCAATTAGCAGTTCATGCCAATTTCTAGGGTCATTGCTTATCATCTTCAAAATACAGCCTTTAATCAATTTATTTGAAGACTCGGCCTGCCCGTTTGCCTGGGCATAATATGGTGTGGAATTTAATAAGTTTATCCCAAATTGATTCAAGAATTCGAGCATCTCTGTACTGTTAAAAGCTTTGGCCTAATCGAATGTTATAGACTCAGGGATCCGAAATCTGGTAATAATATTTTCTTTAATGAATTCAACCACTTGTTTTAAATTGATGCTCTCGAAAGCTTTGGCTTCAACCCATTTTGTAAAATAATCTGTTGCTACCAAAATGTATCTATTTATAAGAAGCAGGTTTGATTTCACCAATTATATCCATAGCCCATCCTCGAAATGGCCATGGATTTACAATAGAATTTAGTTCGATTGTAGGTTGCCTCAATAGTTTGCCAAATTTTTGACACTGTTCACAGCCTTTAGCATAACTTATGCAGTCTCGTAGAACTGTAGGCCAATAAAATCTGTATCTGTGTATTAGCCATCTCATTTTTGGGCCGGCCTGATGTGCCCAGCATATTCATTCATGCGTCTCTGCCATTGTAACCAAGTCATCTTCTAAATGGGGACATTTTAATAAAACCCCTTGAGAGTCTTTTCTATATAGCTCTTGTCCATCATAAAAATAATGATGAGCCATTAATTTTAATCTATTCAAAAATCCTCCCTTAGCCGGATTTTTCAGATAATTAATGATTTCGATGCGCCTGTCCTCTTTTTCTTTTAAAATATCAATTTTGTTTATCTGCAATGTCCTTTGTTCTAAAGGCAACAAAATCCTGGGTTCGAGTTGAATAGTCGATTCAAGCATATCAGGATCAATTTTATATCTTGATGCTAACTGAGCCAAATCATTGGATATTTGGTTCTTTCCCCTTGGCACATAAGTGATTTTCACCGATTTGAAAAGTCTAATTAATTCATGCACTCGAGCATATGAGGCTATTGATAATGGGCTCACGCATTTGAACGTCCCTTTCACCTGATTTACAATTAACTGGGAGTCTCCTTTTACTTCGATGTCTTTAGCACCCATATCAAGTAATACCTCTAAACCTATGATAAGAGCTTCGTATTCTGCACTGTTATTTGTACAATCTCTTTCGATCTTTGCATACATTTTGGTAATTAATTTTGATGGGGATATAATATATATACCTATTTCGGCACTATCCCGAGTGCTGGACCCATCGAAGTATAAAATCCAAGGACCTGTATTTATAAATTCGATTTCAAATCTCTCTATCTTGTTTTCACTCATCGGAGGATGATCAGCCAGGAAATCAGCAAATACCTGCCCTTTCACAACCTTTTGAGGAACACAGACCAAGTCAAACTGGAGTAAACATAGGCTCCATTTACTTAACCAACCTTTTACTAGGGGTTGATTAATCATAAATTTAATAACATCGGTTGGGGACACCACTTCGATAGGATATGTAGCAAAATGTGTCTTAATTTAACTGATGCAAAGTAAAGACTAAGACACCATTTCTCGATTGAAGTGTATCTTTTCTAAGCATCATTCAATAATCTACTTAGATAAAATACGGCCTATTCATATCCTCTATCATTTTCTTGTACTAGAAGACAACCAATCGAGCAGTCAGTTGCAGATATGTAAAGTCTTAATTTCTTTCCTTTTTGAGAGGGAATTAATACTAGAGGTTGAGTCAAATATTTCTTGATGGTTGTAAAAGCTTCTTCCTGTTTTCCTCCCAAAATGAACTCATCCTCGTCTTTTAGACGTAAGAGGGGTGATAATGCTTCTGTTTTTCCAGCCAAATTAGCTATAAATCTTCTTAGGAAATTGACTTGTCCTAAAAAACGCTGTAATTCGTTTTTATTTCCTGGGGGTTTGGCTTCCAGAATAGCTTTGGCTTTGTTTCGATCCACCTTGATGCCTCGATTATGGATCAGAAATCCCAGAAAATTTCCAGCTTCTACGCCGAAAGCACATTTCAAAGGGTTCATTTGTAAATTGAAATGTTTCATTTGTTGGAATGCTTCGACTAATGATTTCAAATGCTCTTGATGCGTTTGTGCCTTGACAACGATATCATCAATATACACTTCTAATGATTTACCAATAAGATCATGAAACATATAATTCATGGTCCTTTGATATGTTGCCCCATCATTCTTCAAACCAAACTGCATGACTATCCATTCAAAAGTTCCTATAGAACCCGGGCATCGGAATGCTATTTTATTTCTGTCTACTTCAGAAATATTCAATTGATAATATCCTGAATATCCATCCATAAATGACATCACTTTGTATCTAGCAGCCGCATCGATTAAAATATTTGCCATTAGCATCGAATATTCATCTTTTGGCGTAGCTTTGTTTAGGTCTCTAAAATCGATACAGACTTGTACTTTACCATTCTTTTTAATTACCGAAACAATATTTTCTAGCCACTCGACATACCTAGCCGGTCTGATAAATTTAGCTTCAACGAACTTCTCAATTTCATCTTTAATTGCGCCCATTAAATCGGGTGATAATCGACCTGGTGTTTGTATTATTGGTTTAAAACCAGGTTTGATTGGTAATTCATGTCGGGCTATGGCCATATCCACTCTCGGCATTTCGTGATGTGCCCAGGCAAAGCAATCTTTGAATTGATGCAATATTTCGATTAACTCTTCTTTTTCCTTTTGTTCCAATTTTGAACTTATGTAAGTTACTCTTGGATTTTCAATAGTTCCAAGATTAATTTCCTCTAAAGGATCTTGGATATCTTTTCTAATATCTTCATCTGGTTCTAATATCTTCATCTGGTTCTAATATCTTTTCTAATATTTTCTAATAGCTTTATTTAATTGAACAATTCCCTGTTCAATTATTTCATTCGAATTGTTATCCCTATGTTCGGCTGAATTTAGGCTCGAACTTGCATTACATTGTTCGAAATGGTTATCGTAATAATCAAATAATTTTAAGTTAATTCTTTCGATAATTAACTTTCAAAACACATTGTCAATTACATCATTTCGTTCAAACTTGTCCATCACTTTATAAAAAACAACTGATTAAACTAAGCATTTCTAACATTGCCCTTACTTGACTCGGGCTAACTTTGCACCTATCTCGACAGTAGACTGATCTTCGACTTCGCTTGCTTCAGCACCTTTCTTTTCTTCTTCTTGCCCCGCCTTTTCGATGACTGGGCATCCTAGATTGCAATTCCCTTCGTCTCCGAGCCTTCTGGCTTGGTACCTGGCATTCACAATTTGAGTATCAATAAAGTAAGAATTCTTTTCAGCCTTAACCACTTCGAACTTATAGTCATTCCAACAAATCAAAACCTGATGTAAAGTTAAAGGGATACAATAATTTTGATGTATCCAATCTCTTCCTAACAATGCATTAAATGATGATGAATTCATTTTCACCACAAAGAATGTCGAATGAGAACTATGAGTTCCAATTTTTACTCGACAAGACAGAACTCCTAAAACCTTAGTTGCTTACCCAGAAAAACCATAAACTGTTACGTCAGCAGCTTCTAGATCTTTCGAACTTTTTCCTAATTTTATCAATATTTTTTTAGGTAAAATATTAACAGTCGCCCCATTATCAATCAAAACCTTATTGATTGTGATGCCTTCGATTTCGGCTTCCATGAATAACGGTTTCATATGATTGTTGTTAATATTTTCCTTCGAAAACAATAATTTTATCAATTATTCATTTTCAATATCATCTTCGAATGATTTGTGACTGGTAATTTCAAAACAAAAAGGATTACCTTCTTCTGGGGTAGTCATCACCTCGAGCATATCTTCTTCTTCATCCTTCTCCTCTTCATCAGCGGCAAATGCTGCTGGCAACATGGTCACCATATCAATGTCCTTGTCCTCTTCGAATCGTAAGGCCTTTTTCACAGATGCCTCATTCGCTTTCAAGTCAACTTCATTTGTCAACTCCTCATGCAATGCATCTCCCAACAGTATATCCAAATCATCCTCGGATTCGAAGTCACCGAGATTATCATCGTCCTCCATTCTTACTCCCTTGCCTTTCAGACTAGCTTCCCTCATTTGATCACTTAATTGATCCATGTCTCTTTCGAATTCACCATTCTGACCTGATTCTTCTCCTACTTTCGCTTTCAACCATCCCTTGCTCAAAGCCTCTTCTTCGATTCGAAGATTAGCTATCACCGCCTCTTGCTGCATTTCCATTGCCACTGCAGCTCGAGAATAAGCTACCTGCTGTGCGATAACCTATCCCTCTTTCTTTCAAACTGATCATTGCCTCTGCTCAGACGGTTAAAGGGCAAATCTCTGTTGGTTTGTGCAAACCTCCCAAAACCTCTTCATCCTTTTCCTTGAAAATGCCTATTGTAAGGCATTGGTCCAAGGAATTAGTTACTGGTCTCATGTCTCTATCTTTTGTTCCAGTCTCTCTGATATGCTGGAATCCAAACCGGGTCATTCGGGATGACCTGAAACCTCATCAGTTCGAAGTGAAAGATATCTGAGCAGTTAGCATAGAGTGCTTTTTGCAATCTTACCAAATTCCCCACCACTTTAGGGGGTATCAAAACCTTTGTCTCGAGTGCTTCCTTGTAAGTCTTTTCATCACTCGTTCTAGATCGGTTCGATTTCCGACTCTTTTTCGTTTAGCTTTCCATCTTGGTCGAAACCCAGAACTCTTTTTTCCATTCCTGATAGGATTATCGTCCCTCTTTTGAGTTGTTTTGCTACGAAACGCTTAAATATTTGACACTGGTCGGTGGTGTGTATAGTATTCATGTGCCATCTGCACATGTTCTCGATTCCCTCATCTTTTACTTTGGGAAAGATCAAGATTCCTTTGTCTATCAGCCTATTGAACGTTCGATTCGCCAACTTAGCTTCCCTGGAAACTTGCAGATCAACAGTTTCAAAATGGTCAACCTCAACAGTATTTATTTCGAAATTTAAAACAGGAAATGGATCCTCATCAATATTCGTTTTTTGACTTATCGGGCAAAATAATTTCCTTCGAGTCTAATTTTTCTTGTATTAAATTTCGGAACATAATACACTCATTAGTTTCGTGCGAGAAGACATTATGCCATTTACAGTATGGCTTGCCTTTGATTTCTGCTTTTGATGGGATTCGATGTTTTCCTTTAAACCTAAGTTTTTTATTAGTCAATAACCAATCAAAACTTTGTTTTGTTTTCTGTACATCAAATGTATACTTCTTTTCTTTCTTCTATTATAAAGAACCAGTAGCTACGCATTCTTTCTTTTCAAGAGCCTCACATTGGAAGGAAGGTCCTTTTATGAACTCTACTAAGTCGATTTCATAGGCATCTTCGAATGCCCATGGGACTCCTACCTCGAAAGTATTAAAGCCCTGATGTTTTCTTAAACTTTCTTCTTTTAACATATTTTTGTATTTTATTGTATTTTCAGCTAAACTTCTAAAATCAGGAAATACCATCCCATCGAACTTTATCCTATACTCGAAGGACATATTTTGCTGAGCTAATTGAACAAACTCAGACTCTGGGATATTTAAATGACACTTAACCCTAGCCTTTTTAAATCGTGCTAAGAATTCTTCTACCGACTCTCCATTATTTTGCCTGATCTTTGCCAGATCACTCATTGATATTCCTGGGTCAGTTCGAGCAAAATGATTTTGGAATTGAAATTGCATTTCATTGCAAGTGTGTATCGAGTTAGGTAACAAATTAATATACCAATTAAAAGTTGACCCAGTTAAAGAACTAGGGGACAATCTTAATTTGAGGTAATCTTGATCGTCTGCCTCTCGACATTAGCAGGTAAATCTAGATAAATGTTCTAATGCTGACACATTATCGTCCCCCGAAAACAATGTAAAATTTGAAATTTTATATGTTCGTGTGAAAGAAAAATTTCGATCTACCCAATCAGGGTAAGGTTTTCCCAGAATTAAACGTTGGTTTGTTCGGAAACCCGGACCATACATTCTTTCGATAGCCAATTCAACTTGATTTTGAAGAGGTTCTTGGACTTGTTGTCCCATATTACCCCCCATATAGTTGTTGGGCATAGCTTGCCCCCCAGCATATAGGATTTGAAAGTTATTCGGAATGAAAGGAAGGTTTTGATTAGTTTGGAAACCTGGAAAATTTTGGTTTCCTAAGTTAAAAGGGATGTTCGAAACTCCCGGGTAGTTTTGGCCTTGCTGTTGGTTTTGTCCCCCGGCATACTGCCCTTGAGCAAAACTGACATTTGGTTCGAAATTTTCAAAATTAACATTCGGGGTATATCCTGTTGGCATTTGTCCTTGACCGTTTGGCGGTATAGGAATATTAGGCTCCACAGATTGAGGATTAAACTGATTTGAATTTACATTCTGTAAATTAGGATGTGAAGTCGGGTTACAATTCGAGTTTACGTTTTGTTGACTCGTATTATTCTGTTCTTCGATAGGTAAAGGATTTGAAGTCTGACCGACTTCGAATTGGCTGTTTCGAGGTCGAGCCTCTCGAGGGTAACCTAATGGGATCGCATTTGGGTTAATATATCTACTTTGTGTCCTTGGTTCGACTGACACTAACTAGGACACTTTTTCTATTAAAACATTATGCTTATTAATTAAGGGCTCGAGTGACAAAACTACTTGAGCATTTATCGTGTTCGAAAAAACGTCACATGTTTGATTAAATATTTCACCCAACTCAATTATTACTTGGGTGACCTCTCGAGCAAGCCCATCTCAAGTACTCACAGCAATATCATGTACAATTGCCGTGAATATTCGGGCAGACTCTTGAGCCAGTGCTCGATATTAACCGTCAAACTCTTTTCTTTGATCTTCTTGAGCACCTACTAAAGTCTGTTTCATAACTCAGACAAATTGTTCATACATTTTGTCCGCTCTGACCTTGTGTCTCGACATCAGTTGAGCATCAAAATCATCACCGAAATCGTCTCTGGTTGACTTTTCTGACATTATTTATTATATTTTATTCTACTTTCGGAGAGATTAGGATATCGATTATAAAAAACGACTTCCACTGTGGTCGCCAAAAATTTATTTCGTGATAAAACAAATACAAATAAGGTAGATCCGATTATTCGTTCCGAGCCCCGTGATAAACTATCACTTGAGACTATCTTTCAACTCCTGCGTTCGATACGCTATTTGGTGGTTCAAGTCTTAAATTATATGCTAAATATTGTTTTCGAATGCAATAATAAGATGAAACAAAAATTCAAGTTAAGATAAAAACTATCTATCAAATACTTAAATCTGAAAAAAGATGATTTTATACCTCTATGAGAATCTTTCGATCGGATGTTTACAAACAAAAGCTTTCGGAAGAGAAAATCTGCCAGCTCCTTGCTATGCTAAATTACTCCTAAATTACGCTACAAACTACTCCTAAGGCTAGAGCTAGTTCTAAGAAAATAAAAAAATAAAAACGTAGAGTTGTGATTCTGATGATGATGCTTTCCCTTCTCTCCTTGGCTTGTATATATTTCTGCTCCATGACCCACGTTCCTCGTCTTCGTGAACTGCTCACAACTACTCTTTCAAAATCTTTTATTTTTGGCGCGTCTCCCTCTTGAACGAACTTCTCACTTTTTGGGCTTGTTGCCAGATCTTCCAATTGACTTCATTGGGGCCCAAATCCCTGTTTCACAAAGACTAAGTTTTAATGGATTCACCTCTTTTATGTTTTAAGCCTATTATTTTGTGCTTGCTAGTACCGGGCCGCTCGGACTTTTTAATTCAAAAAGTCCATTTAATTTTTAAGTGTACACAGACTCAATACTAAAGTCTAAAAGTGAAAAATGGATATAGTTAAAGAATTATTTTTACATGTGGATTATTTATGTTTAATTACACTAATTCAGGACTTAGCTAGTTCAATGAATGAAGGTTGGACTCAAAACTAAAAGTGAAAAATGGATATAGTTAGGAACTTATCTTTACATGTGGATTATTAATAACTTTAAAGTCATAACGTATTACTTTAAAAATTGTAAGAGTTATATGTCGTTCAAGTAAATAGATTGACGAGTTATAAACTTATAGTGTTAAAAAAGAATTACTAATTAATGAAATGTAATAAATTTTTATGTTTATAATTAGTTCAATTTTTATACTATTTTTATTTTTAGTTGTGATTGTGTTAAATTTCAGAAATAAGATGTTATTTTTTATTTTTTCATTCGATAAGTGACAAACAAAATTATTTTGTTACGGCTTTTGAAAAAGAAAAAAAAAACTTTGAAGCGAAAGATTGTAACTTTTTCTTTAAGGTAGTAAATTTTTAGTGTTGTTATGTTTTTTGAATGTTAATTGATGTATTATATTTTACTTTTTAATCCTAGAAGTAACTGCAGTAAGATTTACGACTAATGTTATTGTTTAAGTTTTTATTTGAGAATTGAGACACAAAATTATTTTATCAAACCTTTCAAAAAGGTTGAAGTGAAAGATCTAGAACTTTTTCTTCAATGTTTTATGAAATATGAAAAATAATTATATAAATGTTTTATGAAATATGAAAAATAATTATATATATATGTGTGTTTGTGACTGTGTGTGTGGTGGGTGCGTTCGTATTTTACCAACACAAATAGAACTGGTTTTCTAGAAAATAGAGTTTGAAATATAGTATTTATGACATCTGAGTTTCACATTGGAAAATGATCTTACTTTAGATGAATTATCGTGTCCATGAATTATTTCCTAGAACATAATTGTCATATAAAAGTGATATATAATAGTAACTAAAGTCGAGTACTAACTTAATGATTAATTCATCAATTTCTTAATATAGTTTTTTTTTCTTTAGAGAAATGATAGATTATATTAGACAACTAAATCGAATAAAAGAGTTTCCAAAATAAAAGGCAGGAGTCCAAGAACATCCTCTTGGTCCTCCAAAGTCGAACGAGCTAAATAATGCGCTGTGAAATTATCACTCCTTTTAACAAACAAGAAAGAACAAGCATAAAAACGAGAAATCAAAGATCTAATATCATCAACTAACAGACCAAACGTATCAAGAGAGGAATCCGGGGATTTGAGAGCCCTAATGAGAGATAAACAGTCCCCTTTAATTACTATAGAAATCCACCCTTTGCGAACCGCAAACTCAATCGCCTCACGCGCCGCTAAAACTTCCGCATGCTCCGGAGAGGATATAAAATCAAAACGTCTTTTGCACCAGCCCATACACTCACCTGAGTTGTCCCTGGCTATAACTCTTGCTCCATAGGCTCCATCCGATATAAAAATCGCACCATCAAAGTTGAGTTTTATGACTCCCAAATCCGGTGCAAGCCAATGATCACAAAGTGGGGCTGATGGGTCAGGCTTATCAACTGCAGAAGCCAACCGAAAAACTCGAAGGAAGGAAGAAGCTTGTTGAAATAGAACGTCCGGTTGGAGGGTTTGTCTTTCCATCAATGTCTTGTTTCTATTAAACCGAAGGTACCAACAAACAACAAGGAAAAGATAAAAAACCTGATGATCAAGGATCGAGGCCATGTTGCAAAACCAAAGTTCAATACTCGGTTGTTCCTTCGAAAGATAGCGCCAAGGGATGTTGGAGATGCACCATACAACTCTCGCGAAAGAACAGAGAAACAGGCAATGATAAATAGTTTTGTCTTCAACTTCACATAAGGGACAAGATCCTGCAATGTCCACTCTCCTTTTAATAAGCTCAAAACCCATTGGTAATGCTCGACAACACGCTTTCCATGTGAAAATTTTAACCTTGGGTGGAACACAAGACCTCCAAATGAAATTCCAGTGAGACGAAGGTTGTGCTACTCTAGAACTCGAAGTAGAAGACGAGGGCATGTTGATGTCTTTCACCTCTCGTGCTAAGTGATAGACACTCCTAACCAAGAAGAGACTCGATTTTGTGTAATGCCAAATGATGCGATCCCTATTCCGTGCGCTGCCCAAAGGTATAGACAAAATAACCGATGCTTTTGATGCACTAAAAACTTCACGAATTAAGGCAGCATCCCACCACCCATTCTATCCAATTCGGAGACTATCTATTGTCGAATCTTCATCTAGCAAAAAAGGCCTAGAGGTAACTCCAAAAATGTGTCTACGAGGAAGCTAAGGGTCCCTCCAAATTCGAACTTCTCGATCGGATCGAATCCTCCACCTACATCCCGTTTTAAGCAACTCCCGAGACCCAATTATGTTGTTCCAAGTAAGAGATGGATTTGAACCAATGCCCGCCTCCCAAAAAGATGTGTTCAGGAAGTATCTACCTTTATAAATACGGCTTAACAAACACCCCGGATTTTGTAAAAGTCACCATCCTTGCTTTGTCAACATCGCTTGATTGAAATATTTTAACTCTCTAAAGCCCAAACCCCCTTGATCCTTTCCTTTGTTGGGTTTCGCGAAAAATCAAATAAACACAGTAGAAGTTATAAAATTTAAACCCAAAGCAATTACTCTGTTTGCATATATGAACCAATTAAATCCCATAACGAATAGCGACTTACCCGTTGAAGCCTAGTGGTAGGAGAATCCGATTCCTCCTCTAAATTTCGAGTTGATGAAGCCTTGAATTCTTCAATCCTCGTGTGATCTACTCTTCTTGAATTTCTTGACTTTTTCTTGAAGCTTGATCCGAACAACGAACACACGTTGACTTTAAATTATCACACGCGGATTGATTGACAAAAAATTTCCTCTTTTACCCTATGATGACCGACGGCTAGTGTATAGAGAGAAGGAGTAGTTTTTTCTTCTTTTCTTTTCTAGGAGATTTATGACTTCGTATGTCTTGTTTTAGGTCAAGAAATCCTTTAATAACCTCTTGGCATATTGACCAAGACAAACAAAAGAGACCTTGTTAGGCATCCTTACTTAGCCCTAATAGGACGCCCATTCTAGGCCCGGGGTTTCATTTTGTTTTACTTAATTATCTATTTAATTAATAATTTATTATATCCAATAAATAGATAAATTAATTCATTAATTTATTTCCACAGAAAATTAATTAATAATTAATCTTATCTTTATAATTAACTATTTCATCTAATGAGTAATTAATTAATTATTTAATTTATCCAATAAATTAAATATCCTAGAAGAAAAATAAAAAGTCCTTTTTTATTTCTCTTTATCAATCCTTTAGCATGACTCTTTAGATTCGTTTCGTTTGGCAATGAGAAAAAACCAAAGGAAGTGGATAACACCTAACTAGTCACGTGGCCCACTTCGTAGCCCAAACGAAATCGAATGATTGGATCATTCCACAACCTTTCAATCGTAAATACCATATAAGTATAAACCCTTTGTTCACGTGCCCTAGTCAAGTGAGAGGTATGGTTATGTCAAACTCACTGGATTTGACCATATGTATTAATTATAATAATACGATATCATTGAGATCAATTTAATGTCTCGCACAATCGTCTTTTTTGCTTTGGCTAAAGACTTTGATCTCTATTTATCTACAATCACATAGGGTACTTTCTCATTTACTTATGAGAGAACAAATCTCATATTAGATATCAGCTAAGACTACCACTTGCCCATCAAGCCGCATTTCGAGGTCGACCCCACCAACGGGTGAATTGAGTCTAACTACTCTAGTGAAATACTTGACGTCACAAGTGCATCTTCAGCCTGATACTTCAGGTCAAAGGTTCATTTATACCTATTACGCATAATCAGTTCTGTCATTGACAATCACAGAGTGAAAACGCATGTGACAAAACCGATACGAGTCGTGTTCGAGCATATCAGTTCCACTGATGTGCCTACAGTCTTAAGCTCCCCCATCACATGGTGTTCGATTGGCACTCTCATATCAGAGTTAAGATTGTACAAATGTTCTAAGTCTTTATTTGTCCATTAAAGACTTCATATTACTTGCGAACAAATGTAAGTAATTAAAATCAATCTCTCTAGTGTCAATCTTCCTATCCTATAGGAAGTAGAGGGATTGCACTGAAAACATGGATAAAATGTTTTACACTACTTATAGATGCAGATAAGATTTAAGTGAAAACTAAATAATGTCTTTTATTATAAATAACAAATAAGTTCATTACAAGAAAAATGCACTATTATTCTATCCTCTATGGCATCTGAGGGCATAATCCTAACATCCTCGACATAACTTATCTCACGCCACCCAATGGATTTTTTGAGATTCCCGATTATTCCACCAAAAACTCACCATACCGGACTCAATTTCCCTCAAAAGACTATCCGGAATTTTGAAACAACTCATTGCGTATGTTGGAATAGATTGAATAAACGCCTTAAAAAGAACCTCTTTCGCCGCTTGTTATAGAAAACGAGCATTCCACCCTTGAAAAGGTTGAAAAACCCTTTCTCGAATCGAGTCAAACACTTCCTTTTTTGATCTTCCCACCACCGCCTGTAAACCCAAATACTTATCATGTTTCTCCACAACTTGAACCCCTAAGATGTTTGCCAACGGATCCCTAATGTCCAAAGGGGTATTCTTACTAAACATCATAAAAGATTTCTCAAAGTTGATCTTTTGTCCCGACACCCTCTCATACGTCCTCAACACTTTTGTTATGCTCTCAAAAGTCGAAGATTGGGCTTGAATAAAATGAGTGTATCGTCGGCGAAAAGAAGGTGCGAAATCCGAGGAGCCTCCCTCGCAATCTCCACCCCCTCAATCTCACCCTGCCTCTCCGCCTCCTGTTGTAATAAACAGCTGAAGACTTCTGCAACAAATAAGAACAAATATGGTGACAACGGGTCCTCCTGATGGAGTCCCCGTTGGGGATGCAAAAGTTCAAATTAAAAACCGTTAAGCATAAAAGAGTATGAAACTGAAGAGATGCACATCATAATCAACTCAATGAAAATCCTGTGGAAACCCAATCTAACTATATGTTGTGGGTTATATTTTAAGCAGATCCATTCTAGTTTAATTTCACAGAATAAAAGTTAATGGGAATTTTCAAATGGCAAAAGAATTAAGGTTTTGAACAGTTTTGAGCTTTAACATGGAACTACAGGAATCTTGCATCAGCCTATCAAACATGGAACCGAACTATAACACCGAATATAACAATGGGTGTTGAACATTGTTGTTTAGAATAGTATTTTTCCTACAAAATTGTTGATACTGCATAAAATTTCTCCGAACCACGCAGCAATTTGTTAAGTTACATTTCCATTGTTGAAGTTTCTCTATATCAGAGTTAAACAATCTGTTTGGTGCACTCATCAATCCCTTCAAATAGAGCATGGAAGGAACTTAAGGAAATCGGCATTGCAAAACATAAATAATGCATGCAGTCCCGCAAAAGCAATAGAACCAAAAAACTTACAATAGAATTCACATTAACAATTCGGCTTGGCGAACTTCTAATGAGAGAAGGCAAAAGCAACACTGAAAGCAGTGCTGGAGCTAGATGGTTCACTTGCATGTGTTCTTCATAACCGTCCTTCGAAAACTTTTGTGGTTCTAAACAAAACGAAAAATGTTCAGTTCAAGAAGGATACATAAGGGCCAAAAGAATTTGAAAACTAGTATTGTACTGATAGATTCTTCACAACAAACCTCCAATTGAAAATATCCCAGCATTGTTGATGAGAGCATGAAGAGCTCCTGAGCGTGCATTCCAAGTGTCAGCAAATCTCACAACAGAATCCAGAGAGAGAAGATTCAGTTCCATTACCTAAAAGGCGCAGAAGTTAAATTTCATTCAATTCACTTATATTAAAAATAAAAATGGAAAAGTGAATGCAATTCTTTTACCAAATTTATATACATGAACTGTGATATTGGAATTGAAGAATAGAAAGATGCTATTATATGAAAGTTGTTTGTTCGCCCGAATACAAAAACTTTGAGTTGGATTATATAAGCATAGCTCAGACCACATGAGGAAAATTTCAGTGTAGCTAACTTACAAGAATTCACACATAAAGTACCTCAATATTAAGAGGAAGACCCTTTCCAGACCAATCTTCTTGCCATTTCTTTATCAAGTCAGTAGCCGCCTTCGGATTTCTAACTGCCATCACGACATGCCCCCCCGCTTCCGCCAATTGCCTGTCCCGTAAAGAAACCACAAACAACTTCAGAAAACAAAACATTAGACAATTTGCAGGAAAATAGAAAATAATAACTAGTCTATGCTTATAGCTCATCTCCGATTTGGAAAGCCTAAACTAATTAGTGTCAATTCCAACTCCACCCATAGGTAAACAAACCATTACACTAAATAACACAAACATGTAAGAAGCCATAAACGAAGTAGCTTTATGATTCCTCAACTAAATTACTGCACTAAATCACCATATTTTCAAAATCAAATAAAAATATCCTCGGCGGTGCCATCAAAATGAATTCATATGCATTCAATAACAACAAAATAACACAAACATATAAGAAGCCATATTCCTCAACTAAATTACTGCACTACACCACCATAATTTCAAAATCAAACAAAAATATCGTCGCGGTGCATCAAAATGAATCCATATCCATTCAATAACTACTAAATGAAGGATCCGAAACAAAAATTGGGGGAAAAATTCAATTTCGAACACAGAAAAACAAATTATGATAACAATCACTGTACAATGAAAATGACCTGGCGATTTCTTTGCCAATGCCGGAGGTGGAGCCGGTGACGACGAAGGTGAGATCATTAATGGGCGGTAGGGGCATCGGATTCTCCAAATTACTGGCTATGATCCTCTGGAACAGCATCTCGTACGCCAGATAAAACCATCCCATCATCCATTCAATCCACCCCAATCCTTCCTTCTTCGCCCTCCGCTTTCCTACTTCATCCAACGGTGGTTTACCGTTTTCCGTTTCTTTTCCATTTTTGCGCTTCTCCGGTGAAGATGAAGGCGACGCCATTTTCACTCTGCTCAGTGGAAAGATTCAAATCAAATCTATAGAATGTGGTGTGGTGTATTTGAGCGTGATTTATAGCCGTTGGATTGATTCAGTGTTTGAATCAGAACCGTGATGGCTTTTGTAGCTGGAAGATTCGCTTCTTAGCTCTTTTAGGAGAATCGTGTTCTGGATATGTTTACTTTTGTCCTTTTGATCTTTTATGGAATCACGATTTTGAATGAGTGGTTGGGGGGACCATTTGTCAAATTAAGCTTGCATTTGTGATAATCGACCGACCTAAGTAGACTCAAAAAAAAAATTAAGTCTTGGATTCTACTACCATTTATGTGCGGGTATTTATCTATTTTTATAGTAGTCGTTGGTTGAATATAATAATTGTTAGCTTTTTGAAAAGTTTTACGACTTAATATCAGTAATGTGTATCGTGCAATCGATTCACTTAAAAAAAATTGATTAGATTTGAAATAGTTTGACAACGATTTAATTAATGAAAATCTAATCAAATATGAATACTTAAAGTTTGATTAATATTCCGCTCTATTAGAACTTGCTACAAGTCAATAACTAGAATTGTCAATTGAACCTTAATAGTCTAGCCTAAATGGACTCAAAAATCAAATTATATCGGGCCTCATGAGCATAGACTCACAATTTTTTCTTGTGATTCGTCCAAAGTCGGGTTACAAATTTCTACGAGTTTCGAGTTTATTTTGGGATAATTCTCACTAGCAAAAAATTATATAACAAATAAAAGTATGCAATAAAATATTTTTTTTTTTATAGAAGCGATTACAACATCATATTGTATGCAATAAAATATTTTAAAGTGACTTGTTTTGCATTGAGCACGGTTTAAAAGTTTTCACACCAACAAGGTCCAATATAGTTGGTAGATAGTTGAGTTCTTTAAGCATGTTGTTCAGGGTTCGATCTCTGACTGTGTATTTGGAAAATGTTTTGCTGGGAGAGACTGTACCCACTTCGGTGATCTCTCGGCCTCGAAAGGATTAATCTCCGACTTTCAGATGGGGACACTTGGTAGTAACAAAAAAAAAAAAAAAGTTTTTACAATTTTTGTAGCCCCATCTCTATATAACAAAATACATAAATTTTATTCTAAATGTACACACAATTGCGATTTGCACTGCATAAGAAAAAATGTAGAAGATAAATTGTTAATAATTTATATCATGGAAATATTCAAGATTGACAATCTATATGTATTATAATTAAAGTATGGTTACGAGGTCAAAGACAAAAATAACTCTTCAATATTATTGTAGTTGGAACTGAAAAGAAGTCAAATAAATGAATAGTGTTAACAATAAATTGAATAGATATCTTATCCAATTATCCTCATTTTCCAAAGACATTTATTTATTCTTAATAAATAAATGTCTTTGGAAAATGAGGATAATTGGATAAGATATCTATTATTTACCCTAATTTAGGACTTAGCTAGTACGAACAAGGTCCAGTACAGTTGGTAGATAGCTGGATTCCTTAAGCATGCTGTCCAAAGTTCGATCTCTGGTCGTGTGTATAGAAAATGCCTTGTTGGAGAGGTTGTACCCACTTCGGTGATCTCTCTGCCTCAAAGAGATTAGTTTTCATCGTCCGGCTGGGGGACCCACTGGTTATAAACCATAAAAAAGGACTTAGCTAGTTCAATGAATGAAGGTTGGACTTAATAATGGATATGGATAGAAACTTGTTTTACATGTGAATTATTAAGTACTGTACCTACTTCTAGGATAAGTAAATTAAGCTAAACTAATTAATTGTCTTCGAGAATGAGTTTGGGGAAAGATAAACAATGGAATTAAAGATACTAAATTGTTTGACTCTTTATTTAAGGACTACTTAATTAAAGGGTCTCAAATTTGTGTAAGTATAGGAGAACTTGGTATCCAAAAATATACAATGCAGTTAAAGATAGTAAATTGTTTGCCTCTTTTCAAAATTCTAACTCAAAAACATAAACAAACAAAGCCTTAGTATCCAAAAAAACTCATGAAAATATTTTTCAATCCAAAAACCTATTCTACCAACTTTTCATTCCAAAAATCACAATATTTAGGGCTAATATATTTATGAACTTAATTGCCTTTAGCCTGGTAAATTAAAAAAATAATCAATTGTAGTTTTGTGTAGAATGTTATCTATGTAGAACTTTATATTGATAATCGTACTAATTATGATTTTAATCATAATTTTTCAGATTATTTTAATCTTTTTAAAAGATTTAAAAAATGGTTTTTTAGATAATTACTATATTAAAATAAAAAATAAATTATATAAAAATATTTAAATAAGATAATTGAAAAACAAAATCCGCATTTTATGATTTATCAATTTAAAATTTTT
The DNA here is from genome assembly GCA_019426215.1 of Buddleja alternifolia. Lineage (NCBI taxonomy): Eukaryota > Viridiplantae > Streptophyta > Magnoliopsida > Lamiales > Scrophulariaceae > Buddleja > Buddleja alternifolia. The sequence continues at coordinate 44,203,576 of CM033391.1, read as the reverse complement.
TAAGTAAAATAATTTTGATAGAAAAAAATTCATTTATCAATTCTTCACTCATAAATGAAGGGTAATTTAGTCCAAAAATTTGTAAATTTTAACTTTTGGGCTTTTTATAATGAAAAGTTTGTAGAATTGATTTTTGAGATTGAAACATATTTTGACGGATTTTTTAGATACAAAAATTTATTTTAGGGGGGTTTAGTCCTTTTTCCCAAAATTTATTCCACCATAAACTATTTGGTAAAAAGATCTCCATGTTTTCAACAATTGGCCAAAACTCTTGAATAGGTAAATCGCGATTAAAAAATTGATTATGAAGTAAGTATGAATATCAAGAAATTGCAATGTATACAGATAACCAAATATATACAAATACAATATAGTCGACCATATATAAATATAATATATAAATGTGTTTTCATCTTATTGTGGAAGAACTAGATGTGCTATTTATGACATTTAATTACCTTCATTCAGGGTTTAGTATAATAATGAAGGTTGGACGTAACTAAAAATGGAAACGGATAGGAACTTATTCCACGGGTGAATTATTAAGAGCCCATTTGGTTTTGCGGTAAAAAGACAAAATCTACTTTTAGATGGCAAACGCGATTTTCATGAATGTTTGGTCACTTTTTGTATAATTCAAGTTGGATCTTTTTACATTAAAACTTTAATTCATGTTTTTTCCCATAATCAATTCTCTTGCAATCAATTATGCAAATAATTGAACCAAATTCCACCTACATACTTTGTAGTCATAACACATAAGTTACAATATCACTTTAAAACAATGTAAAAGTTACATGTATTTGGAACAAATCAATTGCTATGGCGCTGGTTCTATGTTGGATTTTTGTAATTGGGTGCTATCAATGTTGACATGTTGACTTAAAGAAAGAATTTCTTTATAGAAGTATAGAGTTACTATAGCTTTAGAGTATAGTGTATGACTGTTTCAATTTTTCTTTAGCGAAAATTGCATAACATACCTATGTGAAATACGAAATTTGCACGAAACCCACCTGTGTTAAAAAATAGCCTAATACACGAAACCCACCTATGTTAAAAAATAGCCTAATATACTCTTGTGTTATTATTTAGTTTGCACACTCTCCCTTTCCGTTAGTGCAGACTAACGACGTTACTTTTTTATACTGTATGACCGTTATACCCTGGTGTTAATAAACCTTATATTTTTCTCATTTTATCTCAGTCGTTGGATCAAACAAATTAGAATAAAATAATTAAAATTATGAAAAAATCATAAAGACATCATAATTAATTATAAAATTTCTGGAAATAAAAAAAAATCCATAAAAACTCAGAAATAAAAAAATAAAATTGAAATTCAACAAAAAATCAGATAATAATTAAGAAAATTTATGAAAATCACATATAAAAATATTTATAAAATTTCAAAAAATAAAAAAATTTACACAAAAATGCAAAAAAAAAAAATAAGAAAAATATTTACAAAAATTTCTGAAAATTATAGAAAACTATAAAATTTATGAAGTTAAAAATATTCTAGAAATACACAGAAATACAAAAACAAATCTGAAAATTGCAAAGCAATATTTTTATAAATTTTTTGAATATAAAGCAATTAATAAAAATTCAGAATTAAAAAACAAAACTGAAAAATCCAAAAAATAACTACAAAAATTCGGAAAATTTAATATATATATCCAAACAAATTTAGAAAAAATAGAATACAAAACTGAAATTCAAAACAAATAAATTGGCCGAAAAATTCATCTAGTATGGTAGATCTGGTCGGATTTTTTAAGCTGTTATGACGGCAGATCTAAGCAAAAGATGGTACGGCGGGGCAAGACGAGGACCTCCGGCGTTTTGAAGGCATGTCCATGGTGATGATTTTCGGCAGCGGGTTTAAGAATTTGCTGCGGTGGAGGGATGTTTGCAGCGCCAATGGGGTAATATTTGGTGTGGGTGGTGGCGCGGTAGGGCCCGAGGTTGCTAGGTGTGTGTGTGGATGGTTTGCACAACGCCGGTGGTACACCAGCGATTTGAAAAGGGGCATGTTGTTGTGCGAGAAGATGAAAAAAAGTGGGGAAAAGGAAAAGAGAACATAAAAATAGGAAAAAGGAAAAAGGAAAAAGGAAAAAAATATCGAAAAGGGGTATTTTGGTCAATTATTCATACATTTTAACCAGTAAAAACCCTAAAATACATCCCAATTCGCACAAAACGTGCGTGAAAGCTACCTTCCGTTAGTTTCTAACGGACGGGGTTTTTTGTGCAGAGTTTTAAAAAACACAGGGGTATATTAGTCTATTTTTTTAACACAGGTGAGTTTAGTGCAGATTTCGTATTTCACAGGAGTATGTTATGCAATTTTCCCTTTTCTTTATAAACTACAAGTGTTACTATTAGGGGTGGAGTTAGCACTTTCACACTACGGTGCGAGACCAAAATGTCAAAAAATTAAATATTTTAATATTTATTATTAATATTAAATAATTAATATTTTAATATTTATTTTAATCATATTTTTTTGGGTGCGACTACGATATTTTTTCTTAAGATAATCAATTATTGAAGCACAACTGAAAAACGCAAATTTTGTACGTAATATTGACACAAACCATAATACGTCATATTTGATAAATATTCTTAAAAAATTGTGAATAAAAAATAGGAAGCAATCATAATTCAAGATAATATAAAATTCAAAATATACAAATCACAACTAACTAAAATATATGTGTTAACCTATTTATTAGGTATAAGTTTGGGCATTCTAAATTGTGATTGATCTTTCTTCATTACATCGAACTCATCAATAAAAGAATCGATATTGAAAATTTGACAGTTTTTTTTATCTTTCATTGTGCCTAACTTTGACATTTCACACTTCCTCTTCTCCAATCTCTAATATACCCACAACCTCACCACTTCATCTTTTTTTCTTTTTTTTTAATAAGTCCCGCCACTTCATCTCTTCAAGTGTGTGTGCGTGTGTATATATATATGTACCTATATATAATGCACCACATTACACAAACCCAGCTAACTATGAAGTATATCTCTCACTCCTACACGGCCCCATCCCCCGAAACCCATTAAATATGCATATAAGCTAATAAAAATTCAAGAATCAAAATTTAGAGTAACATATGAAATATAGTGAAAGAAATCAAAATCAAATTTTAGAGATTTGTATTCATTCAAATAAATGAATAATATAATACCTTACAGGATTTTGAAGTGAGAAATCTAAAAATTTCACCAACTAAATTCTTGAGAATATAGTTTAAGGAAATAAGCCCTAAGATTTCTATTTATCCTTTTGTTTGAGTTAAAAAGAAATATGTGATGAGGGAGGGAGAAAGTGAAAATTTCGGAATTGGGGAAATAGATTGAAAAAATCAAATGACATATTAAGTACTTTTATAGTAATACAGAGGTTATTTTTGTCATTTTGAGGGAGCAAAATTACAAATGTTATAGGTAGAAGTGACAATTTTAAAATTTTGAGAGGGCAATATTATAAACTTTATAAATTTTATAAATAGAAGTGAAAATTATAAAAAATTGAGAGTGGGGGGAGGGTGGTGGCACCCACCAGCCCCTGCCTCCGTCCCTGTTTACTAGAACTTTGGACTTATTTGGAATAGTAGATGACGTTTTATATTACATGATATTTGCATGTAGATCTTACTATTTATTGTAAAAAAGATTTCTTAAGTGCAAGTAATCAATCAACCATTTATTGAGTAAATTTTATCATCAATCTTATTTTGGTGTATAATGAAGCAGGCAAGTAATTAATCAAGCAAGTTACTTACTATTTCCCTTTTATAATTTTGTGTTAGCCTACTGTGTCTTTTAGGGGAGTAAAAGAATGAATTTTCCCAGGATACATGTGTTTCACTACCCTTGCAAATCAAAGAAATTTGAAATTTGTATGCCTAATATTTATTATTTTAGACCATATTTTTGTAATACAATTAGAATATCAATTTGAAAAATTACTAGCTTGAAATCTAACAATTTTTTTTAGCTCAATTTAAGCACAATTCTTGGGGGCCAGGCCCCCTGACCCTACATCCGTCCGAGTTTTATATTGCATAGATAAGTTACATTAAATGAGTCATTATTTGAACAAATTATTTCCTAAGAGCATCTCCAATCCATAGACATTAAAATGGTGCAACTTTTGCACTATTTTAGTGTTATACAGTAAATTTACTCCAACTCATAACTCTAATTTTAACTCCAAAAAAAATATTCTTTAAAATATTCTTTTTTACATCTCATATTATGCTATTGTCTCTATTTCACAAATAACACCCAAATTTCAGTTTTTTTTACATATTCATCCAATTTTTTTTTATTTTTGTTATTTCGTGGTATTAAATAATAAAATTCACACTTAAAATACATTTTATTATTTAATAATAATAAATAATTAAAATTTATTTTAAATCTATTTGGTATTTCATAAAATTATTTAAACAACCATTTATGTTATTTAGTAACGGTCGAAATAATTAAAAAATAATAAAATTATATATTTTTTATTTAATAATATCTAATAATAAATGCGTAATTATAAATTTACACAATACATTAAGATCGAGTTTACTATTTGATATAAAAAAAGACATAACAAACAAACTATCTGAATAACTAAATATATAAATATTTCAATTTTTTTTAATTTATGAAATATGCATTTTGTACAAGTTCTTAATATATATTTTTATTTATTGTTAAATTTAAAGTGAAATCATATATAATTGAATAAAAATAACATTTATAGGCCATAATTATAACTTCATAAAGTTTTAAGGACTAAATTGCAAAAGAAAAATAATACAAAAACCAAAATGCAACTAAATAAAGAAAAAAAGAATTTGCACCAAATTTGCTGCAAATGTGAAGTTTTACATCAAATATAGCGTCCAACATCACAATTGCACCAAATTTGGTGTTAAAAATGGTGTGCGTTAAAGTGTCAATCTACACCATTTATACCATTTCCAACCCAAATATAGAGTGGGTTGGAGATGGTCTAAACACGATCACCCTATAAAGGTATGCTAGTGGTTAAAGTCAAATACTAATAATAACTACCTCACCAATTTCTTAATATAACAAATGATGCACAAAAAAATAAGTTAATTATAGAGTAACACATAATGATTAACTTTTAAGACAAGTAAATTAGTTGAACTAATTAATTGTTTTCGAAAATGAGTTCGGACAAAAAATTATCTCTCTAATAATATGCAGAAAGATAATTAGTTAGTTGAATGATGTTTAATTTAAGGACCACTTAGTTAATAGATTCTCAAAGATTTCTAAGCACATGAGTTTAATTTCGAAATGTATGTAATTGATTACATGCGGATTTGGATGATTGCAAAAATTATAAAAATGTAAACGTTCTGGTAATGGTGTTTGTTCATATGTTATTATAGTTATTTTTATGATGATATGTAATCTTTGTATTAAGAATTATGATATACTTAATCATCTAGACGCAATACGCATATACTTTAACAGTGTTTGTCGTCTTTTCTGAATCCAAATTAAACTAGCAATAAAAAAGCTCAATTTAAGCATTTCTTCAAGTCATAAACCTCCTAACTTTTTGTTTTTTAAATTTCATATAGTTTTTCGCTCGGTGAAATTGACATTTGAAATTTAATAACATATTAAATAAAAATTAAAAGTACTATGATGCACGATCTACATCTTAATCGAGTCAGCTTATTTGGACTTAACTTTATAAAGCTAAGACTCAGCTTATAAATTACTCTGGCTTAACTTTGATGCTCGAGCTCAATTATACTCCTATTTAATTAGGTTCGACTCGGGGTGATAAACCGGGCTATGGACATCCAGTTTCCATTAAAAGTCCTAATTAACTAGAAGCGTCCAAATAAATCATGGGAGTGGGCCTCCGTTGAGCCTGTACGCTGCTAAGCCCAAAGGGCATATGGGCTCTTAGACCAAAAGATCTAATCTGTTTTGGAATGACTAGAAATCCATCTATTCTCTCTTTTCTCTTTTTTGGACATTTATCAAAATCTCATAACATATCTTCATTTTTTTTTTTTTTTGAATACAGTGGGGCGGCCGGGTTTGGGGCCGGGGGGGAGGGGGGTGGAAGTTCACCCTTAGTGTCTTAGCTCGACAGACCCAGATTTATAGTCACAAAACGAGACCAAGTTCGGCCCTCCTTATCATCCATGAGAATTCGCTGAATTTGTCCCTCCGGCATATTCAAGTAACGCATGTGCATGTGGATTCCCATTTTAGCTAACTTATCCGCCACTCGGTTTGCTTCTCGCCACTCATAAATTATCTTCAAACTTCAAAGAACTCATTATAATAATTGTTAATCCAAAATACTCATTCCATATTTTTATTTTAAAAAAATAATTAGATGTCTTAACCTGTAAAACAAAGAGCAATGTAGTGTAAACATTATAGACCCATCATTGTTGGTTTTTCCTCAATGAAGAATTGGTGAAAATGGGTATTTTTGAATTGGAAAATAATTTCATATATTTTGAATAAAAAAATTACCTTAGGGGGTCTTTAGTATTTTTTTTTTCGGAAATCAAGTTTATACAAGAAAAAGGCACGCGGTTTTTTATTTATTTTTAATTCTGAGTGAAAGTTCAAGTAAATTATAATGTCTTAATATTAATCAGGATTAAATACAAAATGTCTTCCTAGACTATTTTTATTGTCGCATACGTCCCCATAAACTTTAAAAGGTATCAAAATGGTCCCTCGTGAAAATTCATGATTTATGCCAAAATTTTCCATCCAAACACAATCTTACAGTATTTAAGCACTATATTAACTTGCCCGATGATTTCCCCCTTTTTTACTAATGAATTAATCAAATATAAATTTTCACGACTAACAAATCATTTAAATCTTCTAATTTTTTAATTAAAAAATTATGAAGAATCATTATAATTATTTAAATCTTGTTTAATTAAATATTATCAACTAACAAATCATTTAAATCTTGTAATTTGTAAAACTTATAAATTAACAAAGTCTTTAATTTAAATTCATAAAATTAAAAAATTGTAGATTTAAACTTATAAAATTTATATTTTTTAACTATATCATATTCAATAAGTTATTAATAATATCAATTAACAAATCCTATTTATTCACCAAAAAAAATCCTATTTAAATTTTGAATGGAATTTATCAAGTGCGCATTTTCTTACAAATCTTATAAGTTAAAAAAAAAAAAGAATTAACCAAGTAAGTTTATTTGGTGCTTAAATATTGTAAGGTTGTGTTTGATTTAGAGCATACGACATAACTCATTAATTTTTATTGGACTATTTTGTATTTTTTAAAGTTTAGAGGTATATGCAACAGTAGGGATACCTAAAGGGGTATTTTGTATTTAATCCTGTTAATCAACAATACATATGTTTTCGGCTAATTTGAAACCTTTTCTTGCCATTTTCAGATTAAGAATTAACATGTCAATGATGACTGCAATTATCACCTATTGGACTTGATTTAGGGAAGAATCATTGCCCTTCTTTTAAAATGTCACTCTCCAAATGAATTCAAATTCCAGGTGGTATGTTATCTATTCTTTTGTGAGTATATTTCAAACACCTACCTCAATTAAAAATTGCCATAACCTTCAAATATGTGTATATATAATTTTAACAAGATTCTATGGTAGAAGAGACCATGATTATTTATGTAAGTTCATATCAATAAAGACAATCAAGATGCAGATGATTAACCTTCATCTGAAGATACAGAAATAAAAATATTTAAAAAAACAATTTAAAAACAAAACTTAACATCTGCAAAAATCAAACCTCTAGGTAGCATTAGACCATGTTCTTGTCCATTTTGTACAATCTATTATGAAATAGTATTCTACATTCCTCTGTTGATCATATCTAAGAACCTCTGATCAGATTCTTGCCTTTGTAACCTCATATTATCATTGAACTTGTTAATAAAATCCTCCACTTGCTTGTTCAATTCATGTATACTCATCGAGGGATCCCTTCTAAGCCCGCCTCTACGCCTTATCGACACTGCATCATTGAACGTCTCTGATTTCCTCAGCTCCTTCCATGAAGGGTGATCGGATAGCTCAGCTGTGTCCTGTGGTGGCACGTTCAATGTTTCGCTCTTTTTAAGGTGTTTACGTTTAGTCCTTTGGTTTTTACCTCCATTTATGGCATCCCATGTTGCCTCGATTGTTTCCTCGTTTTCTTTGTGGTCGTCTGAGAGGTTTCTCGCAAAAATTTCAATCCCTTTTGTAATAGGAGGTGGATTTGTTGAGAGTATTTCGTGGTTATTGGTTTCGTGGCGGTGGAAGGTGGAGGAGGCTGCTATTAGCATCACTATGGAGTTGATGATGATGCAAATGTAAAGAGGAGAAGAGAAGAAACATTTAAAGGAAGTACAATGTTCAATTAGGCTTGAAAAAACTATGTGAGATGAGTAGGCTTTGATAAGTAGGAGAGTTGAAATTAGCCCTGCTGATAATAGCAGCAGCTTCAAGGCCTTAATTGCAAACAAAAAAGGCATTTAACTAAGGAAAAAGTGTGTGAAATTAAACTGCAAAAGAAAAAAAGGCTAGAAAAAATACTCTAAAAGAGACATGAAAATGAAGAAGGGGTACATATATATATACATATACACACACATGAGAATGAGATTATTGTAAAAGTGCTTGTTGATTATTCTGACTTTGATTAAGTATTAATTCTGACCCTTCATTTGTCCTGTTGTTTTTATAACTGATTGATGGATAAGATGCACTTTATTAAGTTTTAAAATTATCAACAATTTCAACCAATTTGTGAGACAAGGATGGGTAAAACCTTTATCTAACTTCTTTTCTCTTCTATGAGACCACATTGGGTATGGGACTAATCCCGCTTCGCGTTATTGAGCCTACCGCTGGCTTGAGAGGATTTGTCACTGGGGAAGTCGAACACGCTTCCCACTCAGAAGCGTAGTGGTGGATAAGCTACTATGCCAACCCTTCAAGTGAACACTCTTTTGTTTAAATCTCTTGTTAAACATCCAATGGAAATTAACAACATTTTTTGGAGATATTTTCCTTGAAGTAATCTTTGGTACAATATTCCAAGTAAGACTACTTAGCTAACAATTAAAAGATTCAAGATTAATTAATCCTTACATGCATGCTTATAATGTTGAAAATGTTTAATTAGGTCTAAACTTTGTTATTAATCATCGAAGATTTTGGACTTAAGTCCTAGCTACTACACGAAGAACCTGTATGTTACCATTATCTGAATATAGACGTCACACATACTAGAGCCCCTCCAATAAAGAGATAACTAGTTCAAGGATAAAACAGGCTCCAACCTATATATATTCTTCTTGTAGGAAGTAATGAACCAAATCGACTGAACTAGAAAGGTGGCTCTTTAAGTAGTAGTATACTATATTGCTACGACGGTGTCTATCCATTATCAGGTAGAGAATTACTATTAGATTAACTCATTTATAATTTATTTCAAGGTAAAAAGCAGTTTCGAACTCAATTTATGTCATTGAGAGCACTTTACTCCTCAATCTATTAATTTTGACACTCGACTACTCAATCTTTGTCAACTGTGACACTTTAATCCATTTAACCATCGCCGGCGGAATCTTTTGAAATATTCTGTCCAAGTCATAGTGCAAAGTGCACGTTTTATGTAATGAATGAGAAGCGGGAGTGTACAAATATCATACGATAGGATGCAAAGTGCACAATTTTTGACAAACTCGGGCGAAATATTCCAAAAAATTCCGCCACCGACAGCCAAATGAATTGAAGTGTCATAGTTGATAAAAATTGGATAATCGGGTATCAGAAATAATAAATTGAGATTAAAATACTGTCAACAATATAGGTTAGTGTCGAAAATACTTTTTACCCATATTTTAGTGAAAAATATAAGTTTCTATGAAATCTCTCCACAATAAATTTGTAGATTTAGGCTGACTTAGAGACCTTACAGGATAAGTCTCCCCGTCCTTTTCGATAAGTAACCTTGTGGGATAAGTCATTAATCAAATAATAAGATAGTTTGTGAGTCAAAATTCATTGCTATTGCCAATAATAAAATGAGAAATAACAAAATGTTCATTTTCTGGGCATCAATTAACGTCATTTGGAGTGAGAAGAACACTTGGTGTTCTTTCACTAAAAATGAAGGATAACACGAGATTAGGGTCTTAAAGAGGGATCAATAGTAAGGTGATCACAATTTAAGATCGAACTATTAAATTTTTCGGTAATATTAATAGTACGTACTAAAAGCTATATAAAAGTACATTCGTGCATGAATATGGCAGCTCTAGATGCAAGTGAGCGTAGTGAACTCAATATTTTTCAATGACTTTGCATCAAAAGAAGAAAAAAAATTCAATATCTCGACTTTTTTTCCTATAATTTTTGTAAGAAAATAAAAAAAAGGGACGAAAATCTTAAGGTACTAATAATGGGTCCATCCACAACATGCAAAAGGGAAATTTTTTATTTCTTTTCAAAGAAAATACAAAAAATATTGATTAAAAATCTGATGGAGTACAGGCTACACTGCTACAGGATGGAGTCCAGGCGAGGAGACTCTCTATTTTTTTTTTTTTTTAATACTAGAGTATGGAGATATTCTAAATATTTAGATTCATAGAAGAGGAGTAGGGGTGTTCATGATTTTTCAAAATCGCACCATACGACCGTACCGTACCGAAATATTGGTTTTTTTTTCTAAAATTTAAAGGTTTTGGTACGATCTTGTACCGTACCAGCTATTTTGGTATGATTTTGGTTTCAAAAAATTCGTACCGGTAAAAAATCGTACCGTACCATATACTATTTATAATTATTTATTTTGTTTGTATAATATATAGTGATTCTATTGAAGGAATTTTTAGAACTTAGAGATACAAATATACTAGAAATCAATATATTATCAAAACTTGTGTGGTGATGTATGATATTTTTAGAAATATAAAAATTAACTCTATTAAATTTGAGAATTAGTTAAAAGAGAGACTAAAACTATTCTCTAGGATTATTTGAAAGCCTAACCTTTAGGATTAGAATATCAATATTAAGAATTTGAGTTTGATTATATCACTATTTGAGTCTTAAGACAGAACACGCTGTCATAGAACTCACTTCAAAAGTTTGTCAAGTTCTTCCGTATAAAATCTAAACCTATTATTAGTATGGTATGAATTTTTCATTTTCTTTCAAAGTAATCGAAAAAATGCATGTTTTCTTTCATTCTATTTCTTGCAACAATATTAGTTTTTTGCTAATTTTTTTTAATAATTTATGAAGTTTAATATTATGTAATTGTGTTAATTATTATCGTGATTGCTTAATTCTTGTGATAATTTGGTTTTGTAATTGTTTTTAATTTTATTATGTAATTTATAGTAAAAATACCGTAAAATCGTACCGTACCGTACTGAAACCGTACCGTACCATATACAATGGAACCGATTTCAAAAAGTCCAATTTTGGTATTAGTTGTCCCAAAATCGTAACTATTGGTATGGTATAAATTTTATACCATACAGAACCCGAACTCCACAAATCGGTTCGCGTTCGAGTTCGAGTTCGAGATTTTATTTTGTTTGGGTAATTCGGGCACCGAACAACCCGAATTCCGAATTTAAAAAAAATCAAAATAGTAAGTCAACACTCAACAACCCTAGTCAAAATCCTTAATTCAGACCCGAACCGATTAAACCGAATAAATCGATTCGGTTTCGGGTAGCAATATTTACAACCCGAACCCGACAACCTGAATCGAACGCCCACCCCTAAGTAGACTAATATGTTATGGATTGAAGAGACTACACAAAAGAGATCACTAGTGTAACATCACTTTTACTTGGGAAAAAAAAGGTGTAGGGTCACATTTGTTGCTAAGTTGTCAAGAGGGTCCCTTATTTACTTTTTCTAATTATAGGGAGCATCTAATATATGATTATACGAATTATGCCAGCCATATTGTATTACTATATATATATTATGACAATAATATTAACATACTTCACAATTATGTTCAAATTTGTTAGACTTAATATTGTGATTCACATTGAATTTGATTTGATGTTAATTGATTAATCGAGCTCAAATAAAGTTTAATCAAGTTAAACATAATAAATAAATTAATTGAAAGTATTTAATTACGTAAATTAATTTGCAAATGCATAATCTTAATTAAATAAGAACTTTGAATATTGACTTAGGGCTCATTTGGATATGTCTACAGTGTATGATTATGGATAGGAAATGCATGGTAGCTTCCCAACAGCCAGATTTATAGAGACCTCTATATAAATTATTATTATTATTATTATTATTATTATTATTAACTTGTATATGATATTTTTGAAATTAAGTATTCACAATAATGCAGGAACCAGACGAAGGAAAAGATAGTAACAATTATTGACTATGTCTTCTCTTAATAAATTATTGAACAAATTGTTTGAATCTAGGACTTCCAAGTCGTTGTTAAATAAAGTGTGGAGGATAACCAAAAGAACAATTTAAAATCCCAAAGAATTTTCAAAAAGAATAATTGGGTGGAGATAAAATAATAGTCTGAAAGTATCTCAATCTTGATCAAGTTTAGAAAAATTCCATTTTTATTTGATAAAGACACCCATATGCACATGCATTGTTTTTTGTGATAAAGACTGTAGTTTTAGTTATTTCTGCAGATTACTTATCAAAAAAAAAAAAGTTATTTCTGCAGAAATTTATGTGACAATCTCCTTAATTATTAAATTTCGTACTGGGTTGTGTTTTGGAAGCATTTCACAAAGAAAAAATCAAAGAATAAATTTGTGTGTCTTTTTATATGATTGTGATATAGCACATGAATTTTGGGAGAAAATTGGAAGAGTTTATAAATGAGTGCGATGAGCCCTCTAATAATTTTATTTTTTTTAATGATGAGCCCTCTAAATCTTTAACCGTTTGTATTAACCAACTTCTCAAAATGAAAAAAAAATGAGAAGTAGGTGTTAACGGACCCCACTGTGTCGAGTTTCGCTGGGCATGATAAAATGGTATCAGAGCTGACCCTAAGGGTGTGCTAACGAAAAATCTGGCCTGATGTGTAGTAGGAGCAGTTCTGCATTGTGAAAGAAATACGATGACGAGACGACACCATGCGTTACATTAACTTCAGGTCTTCAGCTAACAGATGAATTCATTTTCATGCAAAACTGATGAAATAAACCAAGGAACCAAAGCAGATAAAAAGAAATAGTTTTTTTTTAAAGAATAATATCAGTACTGGATATTCTACACTTTTAACTCAGAAAAAATTCCAAACAATAAAACAGCAACAAAAAATGATCAAACTACTGAACTCCAGCAATTCTGAACTACGAGTTAATTTGGAAAAATCTGAAGAAAAATGGTTTTGTTTGTCTATCAAACTGTCGTCTACTGAATTGCTAGCTACCAGTACGAAAATGAAGCCATTGTATACGTAACACATCCTAAAATAATCTTGGTTTCGACTATTAAGGTCCAATATGTCGGGGTTAATTGAGCACCTGCATCGTAAAGCCAAGAAAACAGTGTTATTCAGTACACTCGGCCTCAATGGTCATTCATAAAAGCTCAGTCCAGAGACAATTAAAGGACACATGTGGGGTCTACCATACATGGATGATTTTGATTATATCGAGACTTACCTTTTATATGAGTTCCGCCCTCCTAGTGCAGAAATCCTCAAAAATAAAACACACCTCCTCTGTTCAATGCATCAGCTCCTAAAATCAGACTTATGTTAAGTATTAGAGTTCCAACAGTTCAATATGATAAGCATATATATTGGTGATGGTGTTCTTACACTCAAAGGTAGCCCAGCGTGACGGAGGTACAACTGTACGGTTTTGATTCTCTTCCGAGACATACAACAGACTGAAAAGATCCTTCGTAGCTTCAACATTTTTGACAGAGGTATTATTTTCAACACTAATACCCTCTTGTGATGGAGCTGGAATGGCGTTCCCCATCAAATCTAACGAACCCTATCGAAATTGAAATATTAGACAATTATTTTTCCAGTACTATCTGATTTAAATGGTAAATGCAAAAAAGCATTATAAAACTAAACAAGAAATAGAATAACATACGGCACGAATATGTGAAATAGGAGCAACTTGTGGAATGTCCTTAATGAAAATCCCGTCTTCCAAAGAGTACTTTCGTGCTTTCTTCGGGATTCCTGCTGCAGAGGCACCAGCAAGTTTATCATGACTCTTTCTTCTAACCATTTGAGTCGGTTCCATGCATGTCGTAGAAGTCCATCTTTTCTCCACATACCTGTAACCATCACTTAGTTCATTAAAAAAAAAAAAATCGTAGTTTATTAATTATTGTTCTGAAAGGTTTTAAGATGGATGAAGTTACTTTTCATGAATAAATTTTTCAATTGGATTCCTGTCGAAATCTTGTGGTAATTCTGCTTCCCAGTAATTATTTGCCTTCTCGTTGCCCATCACTGCACAACATAAAATAGTTCAAAATTAAAATAAATACACTGCTAAATGTCGAAAAAAAACGTTTAAAATTTGTCAACGTGCAAGAACATGAGTTTTGAGATCAGCTATTAAAGAAACTGATTATAAAAGCCCTTTTTCTTATAGGAGATTATAAAAGCTGGAGCTGAAGTGAGTTCGTATTGCAACACGGAAATGCAAAATCGAATAAAGGGACTTACTTTCCATAAAATCAATCTGCTCAGGAAGCCATGTATCCAAAGTAGTAGACCTTACCTATGGTGGAAAAGAATTGAATTTAGGAATTAACGCTACAAAAAATGCAATAGAAAGTTATAAAGTCAAAAGACATTAATATTATGAGGCTTTCAAGATGTAGAGCTTATAAAATGTTTAAACGTCTCCATAGTTAAGAGTTTATATCGATCGGATTGCATTAAGAGACTCGGCAAATTCAATGATCAATACTCTTCCTCGGTCATGAATCATGATACTGGATTAGAGGTGTGCATTTTAAATGCAAACCTTTGAGATGTGAACTCCAAGACTCCTATGTATACCCGAACATTGCATGCATATAAATATCCCATCGTGGAGCTCTGAAATATATAAATAAATAAAAAAATCATATAATAATCACGTCGTTATAGCATAAGAGAAAAATCGACGGATGGATGAACGCACTTGCTCCGGCAGTCTGCACATTCCCTGTTCTCAGGCAGCTTAAGAAGGCCCTCCAATATCTACGAACAATTTTGATAAGACAAATTGTGAGAACATTTCAATCCATTCATGGTGGTAAAATGTAAATAAATGGAATTTCAAGAATCCAAAATATAACCCCATACATATACATATATATATATATATATTATAAAAGAACTCACCTTTGCATGTTTGGCTTCAAGCTCCTTAGAAACAGAGGCCTTTTCATTAATGGCCATCTCTTCCCAAAACGATTCCAAATATCTATCACACACACACACACAAAGAAAGAGACGCCAAAAAATGAAACCAACAAACACAAACAAGAGAGAGAAGAGAAGAGAGATTCAGGAAGGAAGTTTTCTCTGTTCTCTGTCTCTCTATCTTTATTTTTTCCTTTCTTTTTTTTTTTTAACTTTTGTTTCTTTTGTGTGTTTGATTTTTGGAGATAATTAATTAGGTACCAAAGAAAGGCTTAACTGGCTCAACATATTCCTAGGATGAATGACATCTACTTTCCGTACGTTTTGGCATTAAATCTTAAGCTCCCACTTTTGGGGCATAATAATCTAAACTCCATTCGTATTCATACACAAACAAAAATAACAATAATAATAATATGATTTGTATGTTGTTCGAAAGAATTATCAACAAAAGTTTGATCTGAATGAAAGTTTATCATTATTGTGGAGAAAAAGTAAGATATTTTAAGAAGCTCATGATCTCTTAATAATGTTGATGGCACACACTTAAATATTAGTATTAAACTGCAATCTATCTTACGACAATTACTATTAATTCGTAATTATTCAGTACAAAAGAGGGATATTATTGTCACTTATTTTGATTATGTAGTTGCGACCTAATTAATATTTATCAGAATACATTAGTATTTTATTTATTCTTTTGTATAGAAAAGTATGGAGTGGGTCGGTTCGGGTCAAGACATGACTTCAAAATCAAAAGCCGCTTATAGAGATCGACCACCAACAAAGCTCTCGAACCCACGGTATT
The DNA here is from genome assembly GCA_019426215.1 of Buddleja alternifolia. Lineage (NCBI taxonomy): Eukaryota > Viridiplantae > Streptophyta > Magnoliopsida > Lamiales > Scrophulariaceae > Buddleja > Buddleja alternifolia. The sequence continues at coordinate 44,187,313 of CM033391.1, read as the reverse complement.
CTCACTGGAATTGATCCGTTACCAACGGAGCCAACACGAGTTGAAAATAAATCAATCTATTCTCATATCAAGAAGGCTGGCTAGCAAATATTGAATTGGATTAGTCTAGCAGTAAAAGGATTTGGCTTTTCTTATTGCTAATTAGGGCTGAAAAAAATCAAGTTGATCCGTACTCAACTCGAGATCGTTTGGTAAAAGCTCATTTGAGTTTGATTGATTCACATATCAAGCCAAACTTGCCCTTTGTGTTTTTATTAGTTTTGAAGCACGGTGTTGACTCAATTCGTAGAAAATAATAAAATATATGGAAAAAATCAAATTACTCAAGCTCAACTTGTGTTCAGGTCAATTAAAACTCATTTGGAGCTCGGCTTGATTAACAATCAAACTAAATTCACACACAAATTTTGAAGCTAAATTACGATTCAAACATGCTTGAACAAGAACTTGTTCGACTCGACTCCACTTATTTGCGGTCCTAAGTAGAACCACCTCCAGTTGTGATAATATTGCTGATTCTCTCTGAATAACATATGGAAAAATCAAATTTGGCTACAGAATTAGTATAATCTCACACAAAACCACAGTTCAAACGAAATAGCAATAGAACAACAACTAAAAATTCAATTCATATTAATCAAATCCACATCAAATCTTTCGTAAATGCATTCGAATTAATTCCGTCTCACCATCGGAAATCAACATGAAATTGCAACATATTTTCTCGATCAGTAATCCATGGAGAACGATAACTAATTATTAATTAATGCCAGCTTCTTTAGGGGTCTTGGCAGTGATGGAGAGGGCGTGCAAACCGGAGTCGAGCTCGTCGGAGAGGAGATCGTAGACCATACGGTGTCGTTTGACTAGGGTTTGGCCTTCGAATTTGTCGGAGACGATTCTCACATTGAAGTGCGTCTCGTTCGCGCCGCCTTCCATCTCTCTTACGGCGGCGTGGCCGGCGTGCTGGTGCGAGACGTCCTCGATCTCCAAAGCGGCGGCCTGCAGCGCCGTTTCGAGCTTCGTCTTCATTCTGCCGGCCCTTGAAATCAGCGTTCGCGATGCCATATTGTGCTCCACGCGATGTGTGCAGTGTGAGATTGAGAGTGGGGGCAAATTATAAGATGTAATGTAATCATGATTGATAATGCCAGAGCAACTCTTATAGTGGCAGGACAAATTTGATCTATTGGGTGACTTTGCCCTTTTTGCTCAATTTTTTCTTTTTTGGATTTTCATCTTGCCTACCCCGCGAGACCAAAATGGCTTAATCTCAATTTTGTTTTCTTCTTCTATTAATAGAAACAGTTGGGGTGATACTTGGTGACTTTTGGAACCTAATTTGATATCCATTATAAATATACTGATTATGTGTGGAAAGATCCACCATCATATATATACATATGACAGTGGAGAGCATCTCGGGAGTCTAACGCTCACGACATTCTAAGTATGATTAGAAACATGATTCACATCATTACTTCAAGTACATTGAATCAAATGTCGGTGCAAATAACATCTAAAAGAGGTAGCACGGGGACATGCTCATGTCCTACTAAAGTCCCTCTACCAAAAAAGAGAGATACGTTATTACTTAAACTTTTGGTAATAGCAAAACATAATTAAAAGAAAATATGAGAGTGAGAGTATTAATTAATTGGGTGGAATTTCAAATATAAAAAATTTAAGGGTGATTAATTAACCCAACCCAACCCAACCCCCTCCACCCCTCCCCCCAAAAAAAAAAAGAAAAAGTTGAATACCCTCTTCCATCTATACCCACACTTGAAATTGCATTAAACATATTTACAACCTTGTCAAAGTTCACCTTGAGTTTACCCGCCTGCGAAGGCACCATCTAGACAATTGAATCTAAATTTATCTTTTCAATAATTCATATTTTATGTTACACCAAATTTATCTATTTTGCAATTTAAATTCTCTTTTGCACAAATCTTCTAACACTTTTTACATACACATAATCATGATGTTGCGTTTCTTATTTTATTGAGTTTATAAACATTTAAATTTGTTCTTACGAAGTAATGATGATGTTGCTTTTATTATTTAGTTTTATAACAAATCATTATAGGTATGTATTTTACTATTTTTCTATTCATGGTGTATAATGATATTTTTGAAGAGAATCTTCAATTTTGCACTAAAAAAAAACTATACATTTAACTCAAAAATAAACAAAATTATACCAGCTTTCTTAAATTATAACTGTGTGTAGTACGGGTTGCACGCTAGTATACTAATTATGAGTGGGAAGATCCATCAATCATATGTATACATATGATAGTGGAGAGCATATTGGGAGTCCAACTATGAGGACATTAGAAAAAACATGATTCACATCATTACTTCAAGTACAATGAATCAAATGTCGGTGCAAATAACATCTAAAAGAGGTAGCACGGGGGACATGCTCATGTCCTACTAAAGTCCCTCTACCAACAAAGAGAGATACGTTATTACTTAAACTTTTGGTAATAGCAAAACGGAATTAAAAAAAGATATGAGAGCGAGAATATTCATTAATTGGATGGGATTTCAAATATCAAAAATTTAGGGATGATTAATCAACCCAACCCCACCGAGCCGCCCCCCCCCCCCCCCCCAAAAAAAAAGTTGAATACCCTCTTCCATCTATACCCACACTTGAAATTGCATTAAACATATTTACAACCTTGTCGAAGTTCACCTTGAGTTTACCCGCCTGCGAAGGCACCATCTAGACTAGGGATGTAAGTTGAGCCGAGCCGGCTCGCGAGCCGGCTCGACTCGAGCTCGAGCTCGAGCCTAAATGTATCTGCAAAAAGCTCGCGAGCTTTTTGCATAATTTTATATATATATTTTTATATATTAAATATTAATTATATATATTAAATATTAATTATATATTATAATTACCAGGCTCGCGAGCCCAATTCAAGCTTGAGCTCGCGAGCCTGGCTTGAGCTCGCGAGCTCGGGCTCGGCTCGAGCTCGTGAGCTCGAGCTCGAGCCCTTCAAACCCGGGTTCGACGAGCTCGAGCTCGACCTCGAGCCTGACAAATTTGCCAGGCTCGGCTCGAGCTCGGCTCGTTTACATCCCTAATCTAGACAATTGAATCTAAATTTATCTTTTCAACAATTCATATTTTATGTTACACCAAATTTATCTATTTTGCAATTTAAATTCTCTTTTGCGCAAATCTTCTAACACTTTTTATATACACACATACCTGCTGTCTGTGGATAATTAAATTGTGTCAGTGTGGCAATATGAAGAGAGAGAAATCAAATTTCGTTTTTCTCTCTTTTTAACTACCCGAATCAAGTACACGAAAATATATATACACAATAAATATTATACTATTAAACAACACATAACTAATTAATTTTTCTCGCATAAATCGTTTAGAATTTTTTACATATGAATCATGTGACATTTCTTAATAAAGTCAAAAAATATATTAGTTGATTATATTGATTATAGCGGTGTATTTGCAACAACCAATGTTGTAAAAAGGACTATAGGGGCGTATTGTGCATATATTGATAGAAATTTTGTGATTGATTGAGATATCCCAACAACCATCTCAAATTTTCATTGTTGTAATTTTGCAAACAAAAGTAGCGACTCTAGGTGGGATAGATTGAAATTGAAATTGAAATTGAAATTGAAATTGAAATTGAAATTGAAATTGAAATTGAAATTGAAATTGAAATTGAATTCATTCCTCCCCTCACACGCACACGTTTTCTGAAAAGCAGCCTTATATATTCCTTTTCTCATCATTCATTTTCATTTATTCTCTCACGAAAATAAAAAATTGAATATTCTCTCTCTCCCCCCTCTCTCTCTCCAAAACAATGTCTTCGGCGGGAACTCCCGGTGGCGGAGAACGCGGCGGCGCCGCCTCACAGCAATACTTCTGCTACCAATGCGAGCGCCACGTCACCATCACGCCTCCGCCCTCGCCTACCTCTGAACTCGTTTGCCCCAATTGCCAAGGCGGATTTCTTGAAGAATCCGACACTGCACCCCCTTCAAACCCTAGTAACGTGATCCCTAACCCCTTCTTCACCGACAATATGCTCTCGTCTGCTGGTATCTTGTCCTCCTCCTCAGCCTCCCCCGGCGGCGGCGCATTCTCCATCTCCGCCGGAGGCGAAGGTGGTGGTGGATTTGATGATATCTCCTCAATTTTTGGGGTTCGATCCCCCCAAGATGAGTTTAATCCTTTCGCTTTTCTTAGTAATTATATCAATAATCTCCAGTCGAGGGGGGCGAGTATCCAGCTTGTGTTTGAATCCCCTGGGGGTGGTGGAATGGGCGGCGATGGGGTTGATTTTCGGCTTCCGACGAATTTAGGGGATTATTTTGTTGGTCCTGGATTGGAGCAATTGATTCAGCAGCTTGCAGAGAATGATCCGAATCGATATGGAACACCACCTGCATCCAAGACTGCTGTGGAGGGAATGCCGGATATAAAGATTACGGATGATATGTTGGCTTCGGATTCATCGCAGTGTGCGGTGTGTAAAGATAGCTTTGAGTTAAATGAGGTGGCTAAGCAGATGCCTTGCAAGCACATATACCATAAAGATTGTATATTGCCGTGGCTCGAGTTGCATAATTCTTGCCCAGTTTGTAGGTATGAGTTGCCCACTGATGATCCGGATTACGAGAATCAAAGGAATGGACAGATGAATGATAATAGTAGAAGGAATACTAATAGCAGTAGTTTGGGATTAGGGGTTGTTAGTGGGAGTGAGGAGAGTAGGGGTAATAATAACAGTAGTCCTCAAACACCAGGAATGGTGGAAAGGAGGTTTAGGATATCGCTGCCATGGCTTTTTAGAGGGGCTGGTTCACCCGCGGAGACGAGCAATAGCGGGGGAGGAGCTGGAAGTAATGATGGAGGGAATAACAATACCAACAACAGTAATAGTGGAACATCAAATACTGGCTCAGGAGGAGCAGGAGGAGGAGGCCCAGGTAGACAGGAGGACCTAGACTGAGGTATGTTTCTGCTGTACCCGGAATTGCTTTTACTTTTTTATTGTTGAGGACCTGAGGTGATTTACTGCTTTTATTGTGTTTTACTGTAAAATTGCAATGTAAGCATGAATGTGGTGGAGAAATGAGGAATTTCTTTATTGTCTTATGGAAAACATGGTTGTTTATTTGCGTTGATTGAAAATTCTGTAGTATGAAAGTGGTTGTCATCTTTATATTAAAAATGCAGCAGATATTGTTAACACTGTCAGGACCAAAATGAAACAGCTATTGTAAGTCATCTAATGTATTATCACTAGGAATAACAGGATTCCACACTTACCGGCAAGAATCTTTCCACGTACTAAATCCTTCCTTTTCGTTATTTTTTGTTTTGTACTTGTTTACCTTGATTTTTATGATACTCCATAATCTTCTGTATTAATAATTTCTTATCTGCCTAGAAGTCCCAAGAATGAAGCAGATTTTACCTGAATCATGAGATGCATATAGATCTGAGCCATGTTTTGCTAGAAACTGGGTACTTTTACTCAGCTCTCTGCAGCATTATGCCGAGCATTTATTTTAAGCCACTGAAGAGTGGCATTTAAAGCACTGAATATTGTGGCAATGCTATTTAGTCAAGCTGGGAGTCTTCCTGTAGTATAAAAGGATATATAAAGCACTCAATAAAATAAATCCCAACAATATCGCAGTTGTATTTATAGACATTATCAGAGTCACCTACTGACCTGCGCTTTTCTGCATTGTGAGACCAAAATTTCTGTTTAATTGTAAAATTATGAGTTGGGCTTGGAGTAGATTTTTGTGTTGGGTGACGTCCTTCTGATAATACCAGCAGATCCGGTCTTCCTGCATTGGGATAACAGTTCCTGATCTGAAAGAAATTTTGCAATAACAACCCCCCCCCCCCCACCTCTCTCTCTCTCTCTCTCTCTTTTCCAAATGATGTTTCGTGATTATATATTGCTTAGAATCTAATTCATAACAGTGTATTGCGGGCTTGCTGCCGTAAGCATTTTTAGACACTTTATACGAGTAGAGTAGCAGAGTATGTAAGTGGAACAAAATTTGGGAAATTCCTTAGAAATTCCCCCATCCAAAATTTGATAGAACGCTGCCAATTACAATTCAAAGTACCCAATTATTAACATCTAAACTTGAGGATGTTCCACTATGGAGCAACATGTCGAAAAGGCGACTTGCTTACACTAGATAATGCCACTTGATTTGACTACAGAATACTCATCTTTAGAAAGAAATTTTTTTGGTTACATTGCCAAATTGTTTATGGTACTTGTTTGTCTCTTTAATGTGTGTGCCTCAAATCACTAAGATACAGATTCGACGAACACATGCATGGTACTGTATGTGTTTGTTCAGGTAGAACAAAACCTTATGAATTTGACAGAGGAAGCAAGTTCACAATAATGTTTTCAGTTGATTAAATTTCCTTATTCTCTATGTTTGCAGGAAAGCAGCACAGAATTGTACTTCCAATATGTATGAAGTTGAACAGAAAATGATATTTGTTTTCAAAATGTAGCAAGTTGAGCAGAAAGGGATTTTGTTTGCTTCTTTTTGAAAGGTCTGTATACATTCACGATAATGATGGAGCATCTTTACTGATTGCTAATAAAGAAAATTAGGCACAGTTCATTGTATTCAATTTTGAACGCCCTAAATCTCGTCAACTAATCAATTTTACTAGAATCGTTTATTTGTTTCACTTGGTTTTGAAATCGAGAATGGTGCCTTTGTCATCCGTCGGGATCTTTCAAACATATTAGTATAGCAATGATTGCTCTTGAGATATAATTATGTCAATATTTATGATCTTAGCATGTCGACCTCTTTCTCCCCAGATGCCACATACGTAGATTCCACCTTTTCTTTCTTGTTTCAATGTCTTTGTTAATATCTAACAGTTTATTGCTCCCGGGACATGGTTTTTATCATTTTATATATCAAGATGCATTTCACGAACTCATCAACTGAAATGGTTGCTGTCTTGCTGATGTTCATGACCTCCTTGATGGTGGTAAGTGGAATCAAATTGGATGTGTTCTTGCTCAATTGAGTTTAGTACTTCACACATGAAAATCTTCAAATGCGAATTGAGCGTTAATTCGATAGTTCACTATTTGCTTTAAATGAGACCATCCATCAAAAGACAAAAAAACAAAGTTGAACGCAGCAACACCAAGGCACAAGGAATGAAGCACACAAAATGTGAAGAGCCTATTCTCATCTCAATTTATTTATACTTGACAGAAGAAAACGATATAACTTCCACATGAACCTACGTAGTAGCTTTTGGTTACATTAATGAGGTAAAAGGCAACTACAAACTCTGAAGAAAAAAACAACGAAAACTCAGGAAGAACTGGAACCTTAAATGTTACAAAATCGAAATCTATAATAGTCTACTTAAACCTATCCATAAACTCAGCACTATTGTAATTTGTAACATCTACAGTCCCGCGCGAGAGAGAGAGAATCACCACCTATTATTTGGAGGTTTGACCTTGTATATTCTGACTATCCAGTTTGACGTAGTAAATGCCTCTTCTAAATGTTCTAACTTTATGTCTTTATTTCCAATTTCAACTCCTCGTGCTCTGTCGTACCTGCCACAACATAATAACATTGAAATAGTAGTGAGATAAAAGAAATATAAGCATGTCGACACCACAAACAAAATTACCAAAGCACCACATGTCGAAACGAGAGGAAACAAGAATAAAGAGATAATTTCACATCCGATATTCCTATCCTAGCAGACAATGTATCGAATGAGTGATTCAAGTCACCCAAATGTCAGTCTTCACAAATCGTTTCTTTTGTGTCTCCCTACACAGACTCTCAGAACCAGGCGTTCATTAGCTCCTTGGTATTAGCGTATTTCCACAGTGCAGAAGAGTGAGGGTTCCCACAGAATAAATGATAAAAAGAAAAGGTTCCACAGAATTTAATATCATAGTATGGGAAATTTGGAGTCCTTCTCTTTTATGTTAAGTGATCTAATGTATATCACAGACCCAAAAATTGCCATTCCTGTCTATTGTGCACATTTTTGCATTTAAAAAGATAGCATGCTTTACAAAATTCCAATAATGCACATATCTAGGTTGCAGGACTCTGCCCACTTGGTATAAATTGTGAGCTGTAGAGAGGTTAATCATGTCTTTTCAAGAAACAAAACAGCTATTCAAGCATGACTTGAATCATTATTCATTTGGCTCACACTTAACATGTAGCTATATATCCTAGTTCAAAAATCAGGAAAATTTCTAGCTTCCAATTGAACTTGACTTTTCAAGAAGCTACTGATCATAGAGTCTCAAACAACACGAGGGGAAGGGAGAATATAAAAGTCAACTCACCCAGGAGGCTTCCCATATTCTGTAGTCACATCACCAAACCGATAATAAGATAGCTTGTACCTATCAAGAAGTAAAGTGAAAACATTTAGTGACAAATATCAAAGGAGATACGAAATAGTATGGCAATGTTTGCCTATGTTTTCATATTACTTTTCCATTTTAATTTTCATCTGAAAATGAATATACACACTTTACACTGTTTTTAACTGAAAACATTCTCATTTTTATTTTCACTTTTACATTCCCAACAAATTTCAATTATTTTTTCAAAATTACATTTCACATCACTTTTCTCTCACTTCCTTATTATCACTTTTCTCTCTCCTCTTCTATCATCTATCCTTAATCCTTCTCTCTCCTCTTCTCTCATTTAATTATTACTTTTCAATCATTTCTCACATTACCAAATACCAATCACCAATTTCAATAATTTTCAAAAACACAAGCAAACACACCTATTTTTTTCACTTTTTTCACACGAAAATAAAAAAACTCATTCTCCCATACATTTTTGAAAATGACGGTTGAAAATGAATTGGAAAAACATCGAAACAGAGCCTATGATTTTCATTCTAACTACAATATTGATAAGTGCTACATACAGCAAAAAAATTCTGGATGAAACAGTGTACTATTAAATTTCTAAAACATATCAACTTCTCCATGGGGCCTGGAGAAAGTTTCTCGGTGAGCAAGGTTGCAAATTGAGAGTTTTATGTAGGTGTAGACACTATCTGCTCTCATCCTATTTATCTTTTCCCCAATAGTAGATTCCGAAATAGCATGAGGTTTATGCAAAGATGTATAGAATCTTAGCTAAGAATGGGAGAAAAAGACTACAGTAGAGAGCATCAAATAGGCCTTGGGGTGGGATGGGGTAAGCATAGTACACGATTGAATGATTGAATCAAGATCCAACATTATGAGAAGTACAACAATAATCTAGACACAGAAAAAAACAAACCATGAATCCTGCAATTGACTGATCCTATACTCAAGACTCCCTGTCATTTTCAATTACAACGAAGAATTGCCAATTTGATCGCGGAAGATGCAAAAAAAATCAATACCTTGCAATAATAGATTAGAATAAGACCCTAAAGGCCTCAACATAAAACAAACTATAACAGACAAATCTATTGTTTGGAAGTAATATAACCAGTAAAAGTTTGTCAAAACCATTTATAGCTCCAAGATGCTACCACCATAAACAATCACGCTGGATGAAAACATGGCAACTTTCAGCAAACACTTAGTAGTGAAAATCAACTTACATTAGACAGTTCAACATCTTTGGAGCTGCACCTTTGTCAACACGATACTCTCCATTAACAAGGTAATCAGGTTCTTTAATTACAGGAAAAACACCGCCTCCGATTCTTACCATCCACAAAAATCTGAAACAAAATAGTTAAATCAATTTGTGAGAACCACTGGAAAAAATCAGCTTAAGGAAGTCATGAATCAGAATAATAAATTGTGGATGTGAAAGCACTGCATAATATGCATATTGAAATACAAATGTCATATCCCAAGCTGTTGACCAAACTCACTCCAGCAATAATACACATAAAAGCAATGAGAACTAGTAACTTTTTGCCATCAAGTGAAGACAGTTTAGCTTCATGGTTGAGTAAGATAAAGTGGTCTATCAGCATGTCACCTGCATATTCCATTTTCAATCAGAGTGAGAATCAGTTTATTATCGTGAAGGTATATCGTGCATCATATCACATCTAAAGGGGCGGTCTCCAATTCCAAGAATGAATATCATGAACGATTAATTTTGATCAAAGTACCATTTTATTTTTCTAAATGCCTTTCAAGTAACGGAAAATTCAACAAATTTTAAATGCTATTTTTTTCTCTCTCTTGTCATTTTTAAAAATTGAGCTAAAAGATTGTCAAATAACTTCCACCCCACCCCCTCAAAAAATAAAAAATAAAAAAAAGAAAGAAACTTTCGCATATTAGAGTGAAAACCTGCTTCAAATAAGCAGAAAGCAATAAGCTATGCATAAATAGAAAAAGAAACAAGTCTTTAGGGATAAAGATCGAAGTTTTACTTGTTAATATCATCGGAAGAATAACCAGAAACACCTCCAAAAACGACTAATACATAATTGACATCAAGTGATCTCATAATCTCGTATGCTTCGTCCTCATAAGATGACATAGCGCGTCCGACAGTAGCAATGTGAGTGTTATTCCAAGTGTTGTTGTCGACAATAACTGTTCTGTTCCCCATGGCAGTGATCTGATAACCGTAATCCCACCAAGACATCACCTTAGCATCTGGAGGTGTGTTCTGCCGCAGCCAGAAATATGCTTCACGGTAGTCATCAAAAATGACCCTGTTCCCATGGGCACCCCTAGCAGCTAAGACAATTGATGGGGATGAGTATGCCTCTGATGTAACCCAAGTACAGTGGGTAACGTATCTGCTGAGCAAGTAAAATGCTCCAAAAAGCAAGGCAACAGCACCATTTCTTTGGAACGGCGGAGATTGGTCCAGGGAACCCTGCTTGTGGGACAAAGATAAGTAAATTAATACGGTCACTTGTAACTAAAACAACGAATTACTTTCCAGAAATTTGAGAAGCCAAAAAGAGAGTATGCGGATTAAACATAATGATCTCATTAACTCTTCACCTGGTGAAAGAACCCATAGATTATGGACTATGCATTGATTTTGAAGTGTTTTCCACAATTGACAATTTGACTTGTTCCAATCACTCTTTTGAAATACAACACACATGACACTAGAAACATGGTATTGAGAGGATTATAGTACTAGGTATGTAGGTCAGTTATGTTAGCCACTACAGTTGCCTTTATTCCAGTAACGATTTGTAATACAGTCCCAAGCAGCCTTACCAATCCGAAAAATTAAGTTGGTAAATTATCAGAGTGGCTCTAATAAATTATCATCATTTTGCTGGAGGAACAAGGTGAAGTAACAATTCTGCTGCAAGACAACTGACATCAAAAAGCGCAACCTAGAAGCATTTATCTATCCATGTAACAAATGAATTCTGGGAAGCTTTTTCTGCAGATACACATAATGAGTTGCAAAGTCAGAAATTAAATATAATTGGGGTAAGTTTTTTATATTAAACTTCATCATATTCTTGTGTGCTACTTTATAATTAAATAAATGATTTGAGAATAGTGAAAGCTTATTCATTTCCATTTCTCTTCTCTTTCTCCATATTCCTTAGTGAAACAGTCCTGAGTTCTATTTATTTATTTATCTACTAAACATAATAAAAACATAACTGAAAAAAAAAAATCAGTAAAACTAAATGATGGTTTTCAAGAAAGAGCAGCCATTAGGGTCTCAGGAAAAAGCTAATATGAAAGAAAAGCTCATGGGAATGATTTGGTATTTTATATAATGAAATGCAGGACAAGAAACCTCAAAATATATTGCTTAAAGAATTATGTGAACCAGTATCAGCACCAGATACCCACCTTCGTTTTGGTGCTAGTTGTTCCTTTACCAGAACCAACAGGAGCAGGTTTGTTCTTTGCCCTCACCACTTGAGTTAAATTCTTTATAGTGGCTGAGACAGCGATAGCACTAATAAGACAAACTGCAGGTGTAGCAACAAGTATTAACCGCACCATGACGCCGGCAAAGTACATACTGGTGAGGCCATACATCACTATGAATATTGTTGCATCTGACAAGCGCTTGAAGCAGAAATGCAGACCAGCTGGGAAAAGAAGTAACAAAATATGAAAATCAAACATGAACGATGACCATGCTGTTGGCTGATGCTCGGAAACAGATGCAATTATTGGAATGTTATCCTTTGCGTATGTTGGATCCAGAAGGGAATAAAATCGACCAGTCCATGGAGAAATATACCCAGAAGCAGTGCCAACTCCCAGGGCTATCGCACCCAAACCTACAGAACTGGTCACTGTGATCTTCAGGAACGTGTGGAATTTCTTTGGATCATTTAGCAGGTACTTGACCCAATCTAAGAAGTAAAATACCTACAAAGGAGGTTGGAAGTTAGTGAAACATAAATGATTACACGTAAAACCTTAAAATGATTTCTCTGCAAGCACAGATGAGAAGGAACAGAGATAAAATGAAAAAAATCACAAATAAGTTGGGACAGAAAGCTACTATGCTTTCCTGCTTAGAATATGCTATTAGAGGGCACTGCTCATAATTATCATCATCTGAAGTTTTCTTTTCTTCTTCAAATCAGGATCTATGGAGAAAAGCAAAACAAAGGAACTCTCGATTTAGATAGTTTCAATTCGTACGGTAATTTTCATAAATACAGTCTCTTGACCAAGAGATTATATCCATAAAATTCCACTCGATCAACATTCAACCCCAATCTCTTGCACCTTATATGATCTCACATAACTTATGCAAATAGACTGATGCTTGTTATTATTTTCAATCCTATTTTCACTCTAAGAACTAAGATTTTAGCTCCCTGTTGAAGCATATAAAGCAAGCTTTTCCACACTCATGCTAAAGAAAAAAGATGCACTCAAATTCTCAAGCTGCCTTTACATAGTTATTTAAAAAAATATGGGGGTCATTAAATATCCAAATTAAAACTTTGCTCTCAGAAACCAGGAAAATATACCTGCATCAAGAAAAACACTCCCATAGCTGCCATGTGTTCTCCAGATTGGACGTGTTGAAAACCCACAAAACGGATCTGCATTGCTAGTAACATCCCCAGCACATACATCTAATTATAAGCTACATATAACCTCATTGAGTATCTTCCAATAATCAAGAGAACCAGCACATATAGCGGGATCAGATTAATGATAAAGACATAACCACCCCATGCTGAAACCATATAAAAATACCCAAAAGCTGAGGCCACGGCCCAAGCAAGAGAGCCCGTATTCACAGCCTTAACAAATAAATAGAAAGTAAGCAGTAATGCAAATATAGCAACACCCTCATTATCATATGATCCAGCCACTGATCTAGAGATATAACCAGGGCAAATAGCAATTAATGCAGCCGCGACAAGTCCAGCACCAGAGTCCCACAATTCTTTCCCAAAGAAGTAAGCAACAAGGGTGGTGTTGGAAGCAAAAAATGGTGCAGTAAGCACACAAACTTCACGAATGTGAACAGCAAACCTGGAAATGGTGGTAAAATTCAGCATCTGCAAATTTCAAACATATTTTAATTTTATAATGGAGTCAGGGTCACATGTACCTAAATCTACCGTAAGCAACTGCAGGATCAGGGCTTACAATGAATAATGTTAGAAATCCAGAATTTCCATGGTCAACCACACCTGAGTTGTCTATTCTTTTAGGTTGGAGATACAAGTATACATATACATGTACACCAGGTTAAAAAGCTAGTCTCGTGAGGCCGCCATGCTCTTGATTACAACTAAAATTTCTCTAACACAGAATAAGGACCAGAAGCGATTCATATGCCCTTAGCCTGCCATTCAGCTTTATGTGACCGTATCATTGGCCAAGCACTTAATACCGGATGACCACAACTAGTTGCTGTACATGACAATTTTCACTGAGGAGGATGTATATACTTTATAGGCAGCTAAGCAAATAATTGGGTATTCATAGTATCTGAATGGCATTGTTGCCACAATCCACAGATAGAAATCATTCATATTAAACGTAGTCGAGGGATGCGGATAAAGAGAAATCGGAAGAGATTGCAGTATTTTTATCTCATTTGTTGTCTCCACTGACCTCATCAATGCCCAAAACACATTATTGATCAATGCGTTTGGACAATTCATTAACACAGAATACTTGTATAAGTATATGTTAAGAAAATTATACAGATCACTTTAGAATATAATAGTACCTCCCCATATATCGACAAGCAAGAAGTTTCAACAATACTTTTTCTTCGTTTACTTTGGATCTAAAACTATAGTAAAGCTTAACCTCGTCTTGCCTCTCTTTTTCCATGTGATGTGTGCCCTCCCATAAAAACAACAGGCAACATATTCTTATTTGTCCGAAACCCCCTTCTGCTTGAAACTCAAAAGGAAATAAGAAGAAATATCCAACTAGAATATACTCAGAGCCATGGTAAACCTATTGAAAAGAAGGAATTTCTAATCCATTTTCACTCTAATTTTCCTGTTTCTTTTTGGCAAAATGAACTTCATTATCATGAAATTTGAAGGAAAATGGAGCAAAATCAAATTCATCTCCTTGAAATTAAACCAGTATGTTTACGTCCATACAGTTTAAAACGAAAACTTTACTTCATTACAATTTAACCCCCCCCCCCCCCCCCCCTCTCCCAAATCAATATACTAAAACTATACAAGTTAAAGATAGAAACAAACTCAACATAACATGCACACGACTCACATTGTTAAAATTCCGGGGGTTTTTTTTTCCTAAAACAACAGCAGCAGAAGTGCAGCATCTTTATTATTTCAATCACATCATTACTTTCATACAATTCCCCTACAAATACACGACGCATGCATATATTAGAAGAGAAATAAACGTACCTAAGAAAACGAAGAGTCCAGTAAATGAAGGCAGCCGTGACCATGAGTCCAGGGTAGAGAGTGCCACCGATGATCCTACCGAGTGGATACCAGCTCTCCGAGTCGAACCAGTTCCAAAACTCGTAAAATCCATTCCGAGTCAAGAATTGAGTAACTCGGTAATTGAAGTAGGGGTCAAACTCGTGGATCATGCTCTCGTAACGCAACACACTGAACAGACGCGTAATGAAGGCCAGAACGTACACCAGAAATAGGATTGAGACGCGGATCAAGAGCTCCTGCTGCTTCGTCTTCAGCTTTAGGGATTTCAGCAGCGCGCTCGCGCCGCCGAGCGACGCCGGCAGATCCGCCGGCGATTTCTCCATTTTCGCTGCCACCATAGATTTGATCGATCGATCGATCGGATCAGATGGAATGAAATTAGGTTTTGAATCTGATATGTTAGTTGATTTAGTTGGTGATGTGAAATTTGGGGGAATTTAATGGTTGAGTACTTGAGTTGAGTTCCATGTTTGAGGAAGGAATTTCAGCCATTTGCGTCTCATTTGCGTCTTATCAGTTAGCTAACTCTATTCACTCTTCCAATTGTACTGCCTCTTCCAATTGTAGGGCCCAAACAGGAACTAATCTAGTTGATAATCGATTTAAATTTATTCGCTATCGTCAGCATATAAACTAAGATTGACTAACTTTTTATGTTTGATAAATAAAAATTGATAAAAATATCTACAAAAAAGTCAAACTACTCAAGCTCGATTCGTTTTCAGCTCGTTTGAGCTCGGCTTGATTAACAATTAAACAAGTTCAAACACAAAATTTGAAGCTCAATTATAATTTAAACAAACTTGAATAACAGCTCAAATCGACTCATTTACTCCCCTAATTGCAGGACCTTTGTGTCCAAAATGGCCTTGCTACCTATGAGTGTAAGATAATCGAATCGAGTTATTCTTCAAACAAAAGTGTAAGTTAATCGAGTCAAGCTATTTTGCGAATTTGTTTGAAGTTTTGTGGAGTTGCAACAATTATATTTTACCTGGTTCGATTGCTATAACTTAATATTATTATTTGTATTTTATATTTTATTTGGTCAGATTGCCGTTTAATCGATTGCTGTTTAATCGAGTTGAACTCGAGTAACTTAATATTATTAGACTTATTCTATTATTTTTTAATTAATCAAATCGATCTCAAACCAAACAAACGTGAAATTTTATCCAGAAAATTATGACCGGGCTTGTGTTTTTTATGATAAACTAACAAAATTCATACGAGTTTTTAAAGATCCATATGTATGAAATAGCTTAGTGAGCTTTAAAATTAAAGCCATACTCCTATAGGAGGAACTACTTTTTAAATAATCATTTTTGTAACCAATAATATGCAACTATAACATTTGATTCAAGAGCTTTGAGATTTAGGTTGATTGTTTTCACAAGATATTGAATATTATGAACTTGAGTTTAAGTGAAAATTTTGGAAAATGATAATACTAAATGCAGATTTAAAATAAAGAACGAATATTTGTTACATGCTTTCAAACAGCATTGATCCTTAAATACAAAATCACCAGGATATCAATGAAAACTGCAATTGTATTATGAAGACAGAAACACTTACAATCACTTCTAGTTACTACAAACTGTTCTATGGGTATATTAAAGGGAAAACAGAAAACCAAAAAATAGACGGCCAAAATTTTAAGATAGATAAAACCAGCTTTTTTGCCATTCAGATACACCATTGACCAGAAATTATAAATCCGCAGCAGTGTAGAATACATCCATAACTTGGGATCAGATGGATGATCAAAAGCGAGCTTTTCTTTTACGTGCGGTATATTTCGTATCTAGAGGAACCGCATTTCCTTTTCTTCGCATTTGTTCCTTCTTCCGTAGAACCCAATCTCTTCCTTTAACCTTCTTGTTTAATTTATGCTTTTTCCTAGGTCTGTTCCTGTCTGATACAGAAACCTGCAATGCCCACAAGGATTTTAAGTAATGGCTTAGATTCAATAAGGCTTCCAAGCAATGCTTGAAATTTTGAACGAATCCATAGATCAAGCAAAATGCTTACCGACTGATTCTCTTCATCTCCACTATCGTCTTCATCAGAACAACTCTCTCCATCTTCACCTTTTCCATTTGGAGTGACACTACTTAGAGATGGTGAACCGCAAGTGAGCACAAGGTACTCTTTCCTCATCTTAGTACTGTTGCAACATAGAATGAATACCTCTAATTAGTGTGACAAAGATCGATAAGGATTTTCATGCACGAGTGAAGCTACTTCACAACTTTGATTAACAGTAAGGTAATATGAAGCATTTCAACAATGTATACTTGCATGTTAATTTTTAAACCAAAAATGGTAGCAGAGAAGCTTATTCAACTGTTGCACAAGTATTCAGATACTTATCATACTTTCTTTGTTTCAAAAGTTCTACATAATTATCATCAAAAGGTTTCAATTGGCAAAACATGTACAGGTTGCATTTCATCTCCTGCATTCAGTGTTTGGCAAATACGCTCGAAGCTAGAGATTGTAAGCTTCATATTAAGCTCATTCATCGATCAACTTTAACTTTAGCATTTTGGGGACTTTATTCAGACGTTTTTTTCCTGCTGAACAGTCTTGAGTTTGTCTCCGCTGATTTTTTGCTTTTATTCATAATTCATAAACATTCTCTCGTATGCGCGATGCACCAATTTTTCCTAGTTTTTCACCGGAAAGAAATCTAATAAATAAAATTATTGGATATACTTTCACATACCTGTGTGGATAATCGACAACTACGCCCCCAGAAAACCCAGCTCGCATAGCAAAACCCAGGATCAGTTCACGTTGAGCCAGATTTTCAGGATATACTTGTAATACTGCCCTTGCTCCCCGCGCCAAACATCTATATAATGACCCAAAGAAGGCCCTAAATGATACAATGCTGAAGTCAGAACATATTACAACTGCAGGAAAAATATTTAAATGGTTCTTCACATAGGAATGCAGGTTAGAATCACAATTATCATGCATGACATAGAAGGATTAGTTAGTAAGAAATTACATACCTCAATCTCATACGTGGCTCATGAGAAGATTTGTCAGCATTGCACAACCACTAGTTGGACAGATGAAACAGTACAAAGAAATTAGCGCTTGATAAAATATAAGATACCGCAAAGCAGAAAATGAGCTTTACCCAGTGCAAAGAGCAAAATATACAGATATGATTAAATTGCTCAGTAAATGTACCTAAATGAATTACAAAAACAAAAATGACAAAGTCAGTTATGTCTCTACTATATCGCCTACAGCTAAAGGAATGTAGTTTATTGGCTTCTGGGAACCAATACTACGTTACAGAATTAAAAAGGCATTGCTGCATAACATAGATGTTACGACATTGTAATATTGATGTTGCCCAACAGAAAAGACTTGCATACTCTGTAGTTCCGGATGTTTGTGATCCAATGGCATAGGCAATCATTTAATTGCCCTCAGGGTTGGCTACCTTATTATTTCAGTCTCCTACTCTTCATTGTACATGTTTTACAAGCGAGTCATTATGACCAGCTTATGCTACTATATTAAAAGATAAAAACATATGAAAGGAGTTAAAGAATGAAACCTGAACTGCGGAGATACTTATGGCACCATCAATAACTCCAGGGCGAAATCCTAAGCCCTACAGTAGTTCATCAACCACATGTTATTATCCATGTTTCCCACTTGAAAAAAGACATGACGTGTTACAAATAAAATAATAGACAATCAAATTTTAGACAATTCATTGAATCGAGTGATTTACAATTAGCAAGTTTAAACAGCAATAATATTCAGAGTATTGTTGATATGATACTTTCACTTATAGCAAACTTAACCTACCATGATACCATCTCAACATCATGCCACAAAGATGTGTCCAATGTGATAGTTGGTTTATTATGAGAAAACGATGAACAATTAGTCGAACATTGGACAAGAATAAAACCCATCCACAGGATCTGGCTTCGTGAGAAGCTGGGTGAGTTAAGTACTTCATTTGTTGTACTGTGGAATATCTTATTGGCATTGCATCACCAGTCGAAACATTAACTTGGAGCGGGATCAAACTCCCAATCTTAGGACCGAGTGTACCACTATCCGGTGAAAAACATAAATGAAAAATGGATGTTAATACTCAGGTTAGTGGTCCATTTCTTGGAAAGCTTCAAAATTATTACTCGTACAAAGAGCAAACATCGAAACCAGTTCCTTTTGTAAATGTAGAATTATCATTTCACAATTTTGTTATTTTATTTATTTATTTTCTTTGTCTCTCTTAGTGTGTGTGTGAATTATTTTTCATACAAAGAGCAAACATCGAAACAAGTTCCTTTTGTAAATGTAGAATTATTATTTCACAATTTTGTTATTTTATTTATTTATTTTCTTTGTCTCTCTCTGTGTGTGGGGGGGTGGGGTTGGGGGGGGGGATCGAACCTGTCTATTAATTCAGCTGCCATTTCCGTGAAACATTTTTCTATTGAAGGAAAATATGTAAGATTAATTCCGTTTTGTCCCCTTCTACTGTCTCCAACTAAGAAGATGCACCCTCCATCTTTTTATTGCATCACTTTGCCCCCTCCACTTCTTCAAAATGTTTCAATCACCACCTTGTTATAAATATTACTCCAAATCTACCCAATATACCCCAAAAATTAAATGTAAAATAAAATAAAGAGAATCCTCATCTTTCCCTATCGCAACCTTTTATTGATCCAATTATCAATTTTGGCTAGACATAAATTAATTCTCCACTTCAAAATTTAAAATGGAAATAATTTTATCAGAGATTTATATTTAATTCCTACATTTAGTCAATTAAAATTGTTTGCATAAAAATAATCTTATTAGATGAATATTAGTATGAGATTCTATATCTGGCTATTTAACATTTTAAATAATACTTTTTATGATTGAACAAATGTCATTAAAATGTTCTATTTAAGAGAATGGTGACTGAAGGAATCTTTTTCTTTTTTGTCTCTACATTCATTTTTAGAGGCATATTTGGTTAATGGTATAAAAATTAAAAATTGAAGTATTTTAAATAAATGGAGGGGGCAAAGTGATGCAACAAAAAGATGGAGCATGTACTCACTTAATTGGTAATAATGCAAGAGGCGAAGTGCATCAAACCCAATTATGCATATACTAAAATGAAAATGAAATTTCGGCAAAGAACAAGAAGGTTAAACTGAATCCTCTAAATTTCTCCTAGGATCTGACATGTCAAACAATTTGATTAGTATGAATTTACTAGCCAACCTGACCCATGTCAGCAAGTAAAAGATCACCCTCAACTTCGCGCTCCACCGCAATATCTGGATTGGTTAAATAAATATATTAGTGAATAAGTATAGTGCCAAAAAAATGTAACAAGTAAAGAAAAAAATGAACTTAAATAAGGCTAAATTCACCTCATACCTAGCATTGATGGGGATATATCTAAACCAACCCAGTGGTGCCCATTCTCGGTCAATGTCTCCCCGCTCAGTCCTGATCCACAACCTAAATAACGCATATGTGAAAACTTAAGGTTTCAACAATATGAGGGAGAAGAAACTTGATACGAGGGTGCACATAAAATTCAGTTGAGGCATCACAACCAAGGAAGTGCAGACGTACAAGTATACATCTATAACATGCAGCAGCACCTTATCGTGTGCTTTGGAGTGGGGGAGGTTCACATTCAAATGAATGAATAATGATTTGTAAACATGCATAAAAAAAATTGTCTTATCATTATATACCGTCCGTAAGAAAGAAGATGGATTAATGTCATCAACTAATCCTATCAACACTGAGCAGCTGCATGGTTGGCTTTCTATACACAGGAAAAGAGATGCTATGCGTAACAGGTTAAATAGGTTAAATGGCCTGGATTCAATCTCACAGCAATACTTCCATCAGATCTCTCAACACAGATTGTTATAGTGTACCCAGCAGATTCTAACCTGCATAAGGCATCCACTCTTTGGCAATCATTTATGTTAACATTCAACCCATCTTTTCCTTGACTGTCCATGGCAATACATTTTAGCAACCAAAAGTTAATCTACATATAGTGATAGACTAAGCTTACATCATCAAAAACTGAAACCATGACCTTATTAAGCACTTATTTAAGGGCCAAACAGTTATTAAGTTCCTATCTCATGAAAAAGCAACAAGAAATACTAATACTACAAAGCTATTCAAGAGCCATAGATCTTAATTATGTTTATCAATTACTGTGTCTCCTACACGATAAATATGAGATAAAAATAACTCTGGTTATACCTATGTTTAAATGATCTCAGTAATAAAATAGTATGATTAACATGCTTACTGGTTTTCAACTAGATGCCACAAACATTGCTAGCATAACAATTTTTTGTACGCAGTAACAATTTACAACCAAAATCTTCCAACCTACACTAACTAATCCCAAAACTCAGCTGATTTGTTATTCCCAACAGAAACAGCTCATTTAAAATATACAACTAAGTGAAGCAAAAAAAGGACAGGAATCTGTTTGCAACAGTTATATGCAAAATTGTGCAACACAAGCACTTCATATGGACAAACAAACCTAAATACATCAATCCCCACCGGTAAAGAGACGGAAAAAGATACCTACTTGGATACGCAAATAGCTGAGATACTTAAATATAATAAGAGAATACAAAACTTTGCAAATCATCATCGACATTGTTGTAGATAACCAAATTTAGTAACATAATCAAAAAATTCAAATGATCACTAAACAGCTATACTTTTCTCGACATTAACCAACTATTGTCGAGATTTCCAGCATATTGAACAAAATAAACAATAAAACTGAGTTGCATTCACAAAAAAAAATATATATATATACACAAAAAAAGACTAAATTACCAATATCAAGCAGTAATCGAGGCACGTCATCATCAGGCAAAGCGAGAAGCTCCACAGCTCTCTCAGATAATTTAGCCTATACACAGATTGATAGAGCATAGGAATAATTAATTTATGTGAACTAAGCAAAAAAGAAAAATAGTGTATGTAAAGGTGTATGTAACGTGTATATATATACCTGAATATCCATGATGCGAGAAGAGGAGGTGTATTTACGAGCTTCATCGTCGTTGTAGAATATCTCCGGCGGCGCTTGCAGCTCCGGTCGAGACGCCATTTTCTGCTGCTGCTAAATTCGTCTACCTCTCTGAATATAAACCCTAGCACAACCTTGTTGTTTATTGCAATATAAATGAATATATCATTTTGGTACATGAATGTACCAAGAACTGTTTAATTAGTACACGGAATTTATCCCATGTGACAAAGTAGTACCTCTTGGACTTGGTAGTTTTCATCGATAATCCATTTTATTTTTCATATATAAACTATTTTAGCCCCCAAGTACTAGGTGAAAATTGTTTTGCATCCAAAAAAAAAAGGTGAAAAAATTGTTATTTGATGACAATAGGCCTCTTCAAAATACTAATAAGTTAATCATTTTTTCTTAAATTTTCGGGATGAACTCAACAAAAAATTCAATTGGTATAAATCCAAATTTGCACCTCATTAACAAGTTTTTAATGAAATCATTTATTTAAAGCTAAATTGAATATTACAATTACATCATCTTTAATATGATAAATTATATTCACCCCCTCAAGGGCAAAATAAAAAATCTAAAAATTATATTTTAATGATATCGGCAAATTCCATTAATTTTTTGAAGGGGGTGATTGTATTGTTTTAGTATAAGATGAGGTACTTGTTATATGCTCAAAATTAGCAAATAAAACTGTAATTACACTAAATAAGATAGTTAGTTAGTGTAATTATCCCAAATCTCAAACTCTATTAGCAAGACTTTAATATATAAAGATTTTTTGTAATATGAAATTTGATGTATATTGATAATTATGTGATATTACATAGGAATAGGCCTGTCAATCAAGCCGAGCAAGCCAAGTCTGGTCATGCTCGCGCTCGGCTTGATATTATACGAGTTGTTGTCGTCAAGGTTTGAATTCATACGAGCTTTTTTTTTTCAAAGCTCGTGCTCGGCTTGAAAATTTATCCCAAATATCAAACCCTATTAGCAAGACTTTAATATATAAAGATATTTTTTGTGATATGAAATTTGATGTATATTGATAATTTCGTGATATTACATAGGAATAGGCCTGTCAATCAAATCGAGTCTGGTCATGCTCGCGTTCGGCTTGATATTATGCGAGCTTTTGTCGTCAAGGTTTGAATTCATATGAGTTTTTTTTTTTTCAAAGCTCGGGATCAGCTTGAAAATACGAAGTTTGAGCTGAGCCGGCCCAAATTTATTCTTTTTTAAAAAAACTACAAGTAATAAAATAAATCTAATATATAAATTAACAAAAAAGAATAATAGTGCCAAAAACATAAAAAAAAAAAAATCATCATCCATGCTCTAATGACAAATTATAAAACTTTAATCAAATCTACTCGTCACATGAATAATTAAGTTGAAATATCTCGAGAGATACATGTTCCATATATTATTTAAGATTGAAAAACATTATAGCTAAATATATATTGGTGTACTTATAGAAAAATTGCTTATGAGTGATAAAAAATATGATGTTCGCAGCCCTTGAAAGACGAAACCTAGCAGGAGCAGCTGACGACATTGAATCTCAATCTCAATATATGTATACGATTTGTATTAGAAAAAACTTCATACTCATAGAGTTAGATATGTAGTTTTTTTACTTGTTTTAATTTTTGGTAGTATGTTTTAATTATTTATAGACTAAAGTGTTGTATAAGAAAAATTTAAGAGTTACATGCTGATTTATCACTTTAAGGATGGTTTTTCTAGTCTTGAATTTCTCCATCCAAATATCCAATTTGGAGTTGGTTACATATTATTAACTATTATATATATATGTATATATTATAAGTTTACGAGCCCGAGCCTAATTCAAGTTGAGCCTACTTATGCTCACGCTCGGCCTGAATTTAATTTCAAGTCATAACCTTCGGCTCAGGCTCGGCATGGGCTCAGTTTCTATAAAGTTCAGCCTAAAAATTACCAAGCCGATCTTACAAGATTCGAGCCGGCTTGAGCTCATTGACAACACAATAATAATTTTGACAAAAACATATAGTAATTAGTGGTGAAGTGGATAGAAAATAAAAAAGTGGATAGAAATCAAACCAATCATATACTACTTTGAAAATTAAAATAAAGTTGGAATACCAATTGAGCTATTTGTTAAAATTCAGGTCCCAAAACGAAAATTCTACCCAAAAGAGAAAACTAAACCCTGGTACTTTGTTAAACCTCAGTCCTCTCAATCCTACATTCTTGTAAGAAGCATAAACATTAAAGATTAGCACAGGCGAAAAAATGGTGGCCCTGAACCCGGCAATTTTGACCCGGAAACCCAATCTATTGTTCCGGTGGGCAGCTTCAGCTCGCACATCCAGTAGTCATTTCAATACCCTGAGTAGGGCTCCAGCTTACAACCCAATTTACGTTAATAGGGGCGTTGCAAGCTGTCGTGGTAGAATTTATCCGATTTCTGTAAATGGGTATAAAGTGTTTGGTCGTTCAGAATTTAGGTTTGAGCATTTGGGTATTCGCTCTTTGCGGGTTTCAAGCGGCGGCGGAGGTGGTGGCGGAATTGGAGGTTCGGGAAATGGAAGCTCCGGCGGTGGAGGTGGCGGCAGCGGCGGCGGCGGTGGTGGGAGTAACTGGTCCTTGCTTTCATGGTAAAGATAATTTGTAATTTAAAGTAGTTTTGTGACTTTTGTATGTGCTTATGTTTGTTTAGACTCTCAATTTGATTGACTGTATGGTTGAAGACTGCATCATTCTTATACATCAGTAAGCTTGGAAACTGTATGTATAAATGTCAGAATGAGGTATGCATTTTTTTATTTTTTTTTCGATAATTGAGATATGTTTCTGGAATGTAAGAGGATCATTTATTTTCATGTGATTATGCAAAGGTTCCGAGAAGCAGTTTTCATGTCCCTCACAAAACTTTGCCTCTTCTAAGTTTAAATATGCAATTTGTCACGGTTTTTCTGATAGCAATTGCGCACCTTAGTTTATGTAAAATGTTTGGTTTAAAAAAAAACGAAAGAAAAAATTGAGGTACAAAACGTAGTAAGGATGATCAGCGATAGATTATGACTGCGTAATATTTTATTCCTGCCCTGCTTCTGATGGTAATAATGTAAATATATGACAGGATGCAATTGCTTCTCTGGTTAATTTCTTGCTAAATTAAGCATTAGTTTTTTTTGCATTTGACTCTTCCATTTCTGTGCAGGTATATGTCTCTTCTTGCCAAGTATCCAGTGATGACAAAAGCTGTTACATCAGCATTTTTAACTTTGGTTGGCGATGTGATCTGTCAGGTAAAATACCTACATACGTCCCTATGACTGAAATTATGCTATTTATCACAATAACTGGGCTACGGATTTTGATTGAAACGATTCTTTTTATTTTGATTATGAGGGGTTAATGATGCTAACTAGTGATGCTGTAGCTGGAATGTTATGAGGGAGATGTGTAGAATGACTTCTAGGGTGTTTAAAGTTGTTTATAGAAGCTCGATAGAGTCTTGTACTTGAACAGTCAACTTCTGGAGAAGTAGTCTAGATCAATTTCCACGTGCTTCGCGATATATTGTGGGTAATATAATGAAGGTAGAGATACATCTTCTTGCTGTTGTATATATTTTCAGGTGATCATGGTACATGAGCGACCCTTACAGCTGAAACTGATTTATTTGAAGTTTTTAAAAGATATAATTGAACTCCAAAAGAATGTTTACTTATTCGCGTAGCGTGAAAGTTAGTTGTTTCCCTTACAAAGACCTGCTGTTAGAAACTTAAATCTTCAGCTGACTATATATTTAGTATAGTTTTGCAAAATACTACATGTAACTCTTTGATGGGTGATAAACGAATAACAAACACAATCACACACAATATCCACAATAATAACAAGAAGACGCAGCTTCGTGTTCCCAGCGGCCAAACTCCAATTTATTCATGCATAAAAAATAATATCCAACCCTACAAGTATTTATACCCTCATCACCAACTTACCAAACTAGGACTCTTAATTAACAGCAACTTAATAAATTGAAACTCTAAACGTACGATAATAATAGCAACTCTAATACTCATCAGACAATAATAATAATTAACTAAACTATGACACTTTCATCCAACATCAACTCTTCCATCACAGCATCTGGTCCCCTCGGTTTTCTTCTTGCGGCGCACGTACACCTTCAAAGGCCCTGGACCCGATCCTCTTGAATCACCCATCGGACCTGGGTCAATAAACCGCTCCATATCAATTCCCTCCCTCTCGAAAACAGCCTTGTCCTCAAGGCGGAAAGTGGGAAACTGCTCGCGTAGCTCCTCAACGTCAACCCATGTGGCATCATCGATCGATTGTCCCGTCCAAGCAACTAATGCCTCACGGATATCACCCCCCTGAACTCGTCGAAGGCGAGCCTTCAAAATCCGAGAAGGCATAAACAAGTCAGTGTCAGCCACCTCCAAAGTGGGCGGTAACTCAGGTTCCACCGGATGGTCCCCCTTGACCCGTTTTAATTGAGAAACGTGGAATACCGGATGAATGCGACTCGACTCCGGTAACTTCAACTCATAGGCCACCGCACCTATCCGACGTATCACCTCAAATGGCCCATAGAATTTGGCACTCAATTTCGAATACCCCCGGTTAACCATAGTGTGTTGGCGATATGGACGAACTTTAAGGAAGACCACATCCCTAACCTTGAACTCTAAATCCCGGCGATGCTGATTGGCATATTTTACCATCGCTGCTCGAGCCCGTAACAAGTTGGACTTCAAGTATCCCAGTATGACATCGCGGTCTTTCAACATGGTAGCAACTGATTCCACCCGACACTCATCGGGAAAATAACGGTGAAGAGTTGGTGGGGGTCGGCCATACACAACTTCAAAAGGGGTGATCTTAGCCGCTGTTTGGAACGACGTGTTATACCAAAATTCAGCCCAAGACAACCACCCCGCCCACTTACGCGGCTGTTCCGACGAAAAACACCGCAAATACGTCTCCAACACACGATTCACTACCTCCGTTTGGCCATCCGTTTCCGGGTGGTATGCCGTGCTATGTTTTAATTTCGTACCCTGCATTCGAAATAGCTCTTGCCAAAAGGTACTCATAAAATAGAATCACGATCGCTTACAATCGAGCGGGGTATACCATGCAAACGAACCACTCCATGCACAAACTGCTCGGCCACTGAACGAGCTGAAATTGGTGCTTTCAAGGCCATAAAATGGGCATACTTAGACAGCCGGTCAACCACCACAAAGATGCAGGAGTGCCCATGCGACTTGGGAAGCCCGGTAATGAAATCCATGGAGATGTCTTCCCAAATTAACTCCGGAACGGGCAGCGGCTGTAGAAGACCCGCTGGAACTTGTGCCTCATACTTCGATTTCTGGCATACCAAACACTGCGCCACATAATCCTTCACGACCCGAAACATGCCCTTCCAATAAACGCTAGCCGAAACCCGCCGATAAGTACGTAACACGCCCGCGTGACCCCCAGCTGGAGTGTCATGGAACTCGTGCAGCAGCCGAGGGATCCACACCGAATTTTCGGCTAAAACTATTCGGCTCTTATAATACAACCGACCATCAACAATCGAAAATCCCGGTTTACTCGCCGGATCCCGCTGAACTGCCAACATAATTCCTTGGATATATGCATCTTGCTGCTGCTCGTCCCATACATGAGATAACTCCGCCCAGACGGGTCCACTCAAGACCGTGCAGCTGCTCTCGGCTTCTGCCCGTCGAGACAACGAGTCAGCTGCTTTATTCGTCGATCCCGCCTTGTATAATATTTCAAAATCATAGCCCAACAACTTCGCGACCCAATTTTGTTGCGCCGGGGTGACAATTTTCTGGTTCAATAGGTGCTTAAGACTGTGATGGTCCGTCTTAACCACGAATCGACGACCTACCAAATAGGGTCGCCAATGTTGAATAGCGAGCACCAACCCCATCAACTCTCTTTCATAGGCAGATTTGGACAGATTGCGATCCACTAGAGCTTTACTGAAATACGCGATTGGCCTCCTTTCTTGCATTAAAACCGCGCCTATACCAATCCCCGAAGCGTCACATTCAATAATAAACGGCCTTGAAAAATCAGGCATTGCCAACACCGGAGCCGACGTCAAGGCTCGTTGCAAGTCTCGAAATGCCACTTCTGCCGCCGCTGGCCACTCAAACCTGGATGGCGCGTCCTTCTTGAGTAATTGAGTTAAAGGACGTGCTATCATTCCATAATTTTTCACGAACCGTCTATAGTACCCGGTGAGCCCCAAAAATCCTCGCACCGCCTTGACCGAAGTTGGAGTGGGCCAATTCACTACTGCCGAGACTTTTTCCGGGTCCATTGACACACCCGCAGCCGAGATGATATGCCCCAAATATTCGACCTTCGTGCACCCGAATGAACATTTTTTACGATTCGCCTTGAACTGGTGTTCACGCAATATCCTCAACACTAGCGAAAGCTGCTCCATATGCTCCGACTCGGATCGACTATAAATTAAAATGTCATCAAAGAAAACTAATACGAACTTACGTAGATAGGGCCGGAAGATGTCGTTCATAGTGGACTGAAATGTCGCCGGAGCATTGGATAATCCGAAAGGCATGACAAGGAACTCGTAGTGGCCACTGTGAGTACGGAATGCAGTTTTCGGGACGTCGGCTGCCTTCACCCTGATTTGATGGTACCCCGATCGCAAGTCGATTTTTGAAAATACCGTGGCTCCTGACAATTCGTCCAACATCTCTTGTATCACGGGAATCGGGTACTTATCAGGGATCGTTACCTTATTGAGTTCCCGATAATCCACGCAAAACCTCCAACTGCCGTCTTTTTTCTTTACTAGCAGCACCGGGCTCGAAAAGGGACTAACACTCGGTTGTATAATTCCTCCCACAAGCATATCACTGACTAACCGCTCAATTTCGTCTTTCTGCAGGTGCCCGTACCTATAAGGTCGTACAGACACCGGTCCCGCCCCTTCCACGAGCTCGATCCGATGGTCCGATTCTCGCAACGGTGGCAGCCCCTCCGGATCGCCAAACACATCCGCATAACATTCCAACGTCTTCTCCAATGCCTCATTCTCAAGCCACGGTCCAGGCCTCTCACTCGTCAATGCCCAACATTCGACCTCGCCCACGATCACGGCAAAGAATTCCGGTTCAGCCGTATGTAACAGTGACTTGAGGGTCGCCTTGGAACGGCTTGCTGACACGTCCCCCTTTAGAAAAATAGGCTTGCCCGATAATTGAAACTCCATGGTCATCTCTCCCCAATCCACCTGAATCTTACCCAATTTCGAAAGCCAGGCGACCCCAAGAATCATGTCAACACCCCCTAATGGGAACACATAAAAATCAGCCCGTACCTCAATAGAATCCAGCGCGAGGGCAAGATTCCGGCACACTCCAGCCGATTCCGTCCGTCTTCCATCCCCCAATTGGACCCCGAATCGACTAGTCGTCACCACACGCAGCCCCATTTGGTCCACCAATTTCGGGGATATGAAATTGTGACTAGCCCCGCTATCTACCAAAATACTAACAACCTGCCCCGCTACTCGTCCCTTAAGGCGCAACGTTTTGGGACCCGATAGTCCTGCTGCAGAACACAAGGACAATGCCGCCACCTCACATTGCTCACCGTCCGTTGGCTCGATTGGCACTTCAGGATCCCCTTCCAATGCAATTTCCTCTAGCTCAAGTAGTGGCGCCTCATCATCGGTCACCAATAAGATTCGCAAGTGTCTCATAGGGCACTCATGCAGCGGTGTATAGGGTGCCTTACACCTAAAACATAAACCTTTGCGACGTAGCTCGTCGCGCTCCGAATCCGTCAACCGCCGAAAGGGAGCTTTAGTCGGCGCGTGCCCCCCATTACCCCGATTATTCACCTGCCCACGTGGTGCTGCCCCGCCCGGCGGAGCCGGTAATGCCAACCGTTGTGGAGGTCCCGTAATGCGATTACTCGGCGATGGAGAGCGAAAATTCTGGCCTCCCGATCGGACCCACACCGTGTGACCCTGCTGGACCCTCATTGCAGTTTCAATGTTACGGGCCATCTTCATAGCCGAATCCAAGTCGCACGGGTCCAAGATGCGTACTTGACAGCGAATTCCGTCTTGTAGCCCATTCATGAAATACCCGAGATAGTGGTCGTCCGAGAGTCCCGGAACCTGATTCACCAATTGCGTGAATAAGTTCACATACATCCCCACGCTCTCCGTCTGCCTAGTCGCTGCCAACCGCTCATAAGGGTTACCGTCGCCTCGTTCATCAAATCGAGTGATTAACGCGTGAGAGAATTCCTGCCACGAGAATTTCGACTTCCGGTGTTTCAACCATCTGAACCAGTGAAGGGCGGCACCCTCCATTGCCACCATGACTAACTGAAATTTCACCCCCCTCGGCACACGGATAAATATCAAAGTGTTGTTCCGTGCGTGCCAACCAACTCATAGGATCATCCCCGTCGAACGTCGGTAAGGCAGGAACTGCCGTGCCTTGTCCAGCCCCTACCCCAAACTCCGCAGCGGCCTGGAATTCGGCAGTTTGCGCTGCTGCCGTCGTGCTATCGGCAGCAGGTGGCGCGGTCGTGTGGCCCGCGGTCAGAAGGGCGATACCTTTCAACACCTCCGCCATCTGCTCCTGTAACACCGCCATGCTACCCTTCATCTGCGATTGCTCCTCGGTCAATATGCTAATCGATTCCTCAATCGCCAAGAAACGTGCATCATTCGCGCCGGTACGTGTTTCAACCATCGTGACGTTGATCCGGCAGGTCGGACCAAATTGATGGGTGATAAACGAATAACAAACACAATCACACACAATATCCACAATAATAACAAGAAGACGCAGCTTCGTGTTCCCAGCGGCCAAACTCCAATTTATTCATGCATAAAAAATAATATCCAACCCTACAAGTATTTATACCCTCATCACCAACTTACCAAACTAGGACTCTTAATTAACAGCAACTTAATAAATTGAAACTCTAAACGTACGATAATAATAGCAACTCTAATACTCATCAGACAATAATAATAATTAACTAAACTATGACACTTTCATCCAACATCAACTCTTCCATCACAGCATCTGGTCCCCTCCGGTTTTCTTCTTGCGGCGCACGTACACCTTCAAAGGCCCTGGACCCGATCCTCTTGAATCACCCATCGGACCTGGGTCAATAAACCGCTCCATATCACTCTTGCATCCCCTTTTAACGACGACTCCACCTAGTTTTGTGATGATAGAACAAAAAGTGAAACTGCAAATATCCATGTAAATTTATTAATCGGAAGGGGACCTTGATCACATTTGACATATTAACTATCCTCTTATATTTTTCTGTATGTCTTTTCTTATTTATTTTCCTATGTCTTTCTTTGTTTTAATAAGAGTTTGAGAATTTGTGTAATATTAATAAATTAATGTTTCTATTTCGTACCTCAGCTGGTGATTGATCAAGTACCATCACTAGACATGAAGCGGACATTTATTTTCACGGTGTTGGGGTTGGTTTTGGTCGGTCCAACATTGCATTTCTGGTAATGACTTGAAACTTTTCTGTCTGGCCGAGCAAATGTTGAATGTACTCTATTGTTTATGTGCAAATCAACTAAAGTGTTGTTTTTGTGATGTCCATGCATGAGATTAATTCGCTTTTCTTCATACTTTGTGAAAATAATTATATAAAATCTAGAGTGTTGTTCATCATGTATTCTATAAATCAATCCGAAAATTGTTGTTTTGTTTGGTTTCATTTCCAAAATAAGTGATGTTTGGTTATTCATCTCCAATACCATTCTCCCAAAGCACCCAATTTTCTACCACCATCATTACAAAAAATAAATAAAACATATATTTTTATATCGTCCAATCATTTATATTGAGTATAAAAATACTTTTGCAATTATTACTTTAATATAAAAACTTATAATAATATAATAATAACTCGATGTAATACCACTATATGACTTTCTGTAGTAACGGAGTAGCGTTAGTAATTTCTTCAGATTAGAAGCCAAATGCTGAGCAGCCTGTATTGATCCAGTATTCTAATTATCTACACTTTGAACTTGAATTGATTATCTTGTTACACATTTAGGTATTTGGGTCTGAGTAGATTGGTAACGACCCCTGGAGCTTCCGGTGCTTTCTTGAGGCTTCTCCTTGATCAGGTAAGGCATCTTCAGTTGCTTTATTACTACATTATGCTAAATTATAATATGATTGTTTTTATTGATAGACCCTTTCTTATGCAGTTCATATTCGCTCCCATTTTTATTGGATTTTTCCTTTCTACATTGGTGACACTTGAGGGAAATCCATCACACGTGATACCAAAGCTAAAGCAGGTAGCGTTAACATTCTTCCCATTTGTCTACTAAAGTTAACCTTTGTAAACATTTCAATCGTCTGTATTAATGTTTTAAACCTTTTATTTTTGTAGGAGTGGTTCTCCTCAGTTCTTGCAAATTGGCAATTGTGGATACCTTTTCAATTCCTCAACTTTCGATTTGTGCCACAGCAATTTCAGGTTTCGATCAATTCAATTCCATAAGTAGTTTTAAATTTGTGGTGTTATGGTTTTAGTGGCAGAGAAGAAAATAATCTTGCTTCTCATATTAAACGAAAAAGATATTGTACAATCATATATATACGTAGGCTTCAATCGAGTATATGATGATGACTCAATTTTTTTCCTTGTTTGGAGCAATAGACAATTTTTTTTATGCATCTCATTTCTACAGGTCCTTGCAGCAAACTTTATTGCCGTAGTATGGAACGTAATTCTTTCATATAAAGCTCACAAAGAAGTTGTTACCAAATAGGTAAATCTATTGTCCCCTTTATGTAGCTATTTACCTTATCTAGCTGCTTAAGATAGCACGGGGAATTGATCAAGTTAGTTTGAAGGTCTAACTGGGCGCAACTCGAATTATGTCTGATGTGTCTGTGTTGCTTCAAATGTTATGTTTGGACAAAAGAAGTATAAAGATTTCTTCGAAAGTATGATGGAAACCATAGACAGATCGTGGCATCAAAGTTGAAATTGTGAAACATATGTAATGATATTGTTTTCTTGTAGGTGTTCTGAATTAAGCAAATGCCCCTGTTTCTCTGTATATGGAACCGTGTTTCCTGTTCAGCTACGTATTTGTTATGGATCGCTGCATACTTTGTTCCAGTTGTAACGTCTTTTTTTTCGATACCTCTTGCTGAATTTAAAGTGCAATAATCTATAACTGACGATGAAGCTCAGCTTTACTAGAGGAGTTGAGGCTCGAGATACTAGAGGTCTTAAGTTCTACTATCACCGACAGCGTGAGTTATCTCTACTTCCATTTGATCATTAGATTTCAACTTAGATTGTTTGCTCAGGTCAATAGCTCCCGGCTCTGAATCCGAGGCGACTATTGCCCTGTTTGCGTAAATTTTAAAAAAGTGCTTTTGAGCTTTTTGGCTGAACTTAAGCTACTTTCACTGATTATGCTTCTACTTTTCTGGAAAAAAATTGAAAATAATTTAAAAGTAAAAGCACGTTCATGACAACTTTTATCAACTTATTATATTTCTTCTACTTTTTAAGCAAGTTTTGAAAACAAACTTAATTTCAACTTTTTTGCCACTTTTCTATAGGTTTTTGCAAACAGGTTTTATATGTTACATCGAAACTTTTTAAAAATCAAAATTTAACATCAATGTGAACATTCAAGTAGCAGTGTCAGTCACCTAACTAGTTAGGTGGTAATAATACAAGCTTTGATTAAACTAGAATTGAGTAAAATAAAGAATAAATCATTTTATCTCTGCTGTAACATTTTATGAAATGATAGAATATTCGACTTTCTT
This sequence comes from Buddleja alternifolia, assembly GCA_019426215.1. Classification (NCBI taxonomy): domain Eukaryota; kingdom Viridiplantae; phylum Streptophyta; class Magnoliopsida; order Lamiales; family Scrophulariaceae; genus Buddleja; species Buddleja alternifolia. Next base: position 44,153,406 of record CM033391.1, on the reverse strand, counting down.
ATTGGACAAAACATTATAGTAAAAAGAACACTGATATATCAAATATGAGACGAGATAAATCACAACTCACAAGTATCTAAATTTATTTATTTATTCTTTTTTTAGTATCTAAATTATAGAAGGGAACAAACCTCCAAAAGAAGGTATTGTTATATATCCAACCACACATTTTTGCTGATGCTTATCCCAATATTTTACTACTATACCTATTATTATTTTCCAATCTCTAATTATCGTATTTGATTAGGAATTTAATATGATAATCCCATTTTCAGACCTATTATCTGTTTTTCGATCTTTGATTTACTGTTACTCGTCGCAAGATTCTTACATTTAGTTTTCATGACTTTCAAAATGTCTCACATTTTTTTTTCAAGCAAAATTTTTGTCCATAATCTAACAGTGAAAGCTATACCTCCATTACTTTATATTTTTTAATGATTATTAAAGAAAAAAGTGTGAATGTCACACATAAATTTAATTTAATGTGAAGGTGCTTCTATCAATATCACGTATCACTCATGCATGAATATCCTCAAAAAATTGATAAATTTTTTTGACCAACATCACATGAGTTTGATCGTTATATACTTGACGATGAGTTTGAATTAGGATCAAATGTAAGACCTTTAAGAAGTTATGAAATGTAATTTGAGAATTTCATAACAAAATCGAAAATTTAAGAAAAATATGTAACAAAATCGAAAACCCAAGCAAAATATTAGACGGAAAATGCGATTTACACAATTTTCATGTTTGTGTAACTTGATTATATCTATTGAATGAACTCATAGAGTAATTGTATATATTATATTTTTTCCATTAAAGGTAACAACAAAAACAATCCAAAATTCTTGATACATCTCAAAAGAGTAACAAAACAACATAACATATACTAAGTTAGAGAAAATTAGCATGACCCTTCATTATTGGTAATCATGAGTTTGTAGGAGGTGATGGTGGTGATGGGTCATGGTGATTATTAGCACCTGTGCCTGTGTAATCTGATAGTTCGATCGCCATTCTTCCTTTCATCTGCAGATATGTATCATTTATTATTATTTTTTTAAAATTCCAGACCTGACCCGACAAATTTGGACTACTAACTTTTCATCATGGACCACGCAAATCCTATAAAACTTTAAATAAGAAATAAATAAGTATAGAAAAATCACAACCTGAGACAACATGAAATGAAATTAAACTCAAGATCTCCTAAGTGAAAGTGAAAGTAAAAGCTGATACCACTAGGCTAAGAAGGCGTTTGGCTAAGCTTATTTTAAAGAGTTTATAAGCTCTTAATGCTTATAAGATATTTTTGAATCTTATAAGGAGGGTATTTGGCTAAACTTATAAGCTCCTCTAAACATCTTATAAGATGTTTTAGAGCTTATAAGCTCTATAAATTTATTTGGTAAATTTTTTAAAAACACAGCTTATAAAGCTAAAAAATAAGTTGTTTGGATCTTATAAGCTATTTTTAAAAAATAACTCACCCCCATTTTTTTTTAAACATCTTATAAGATGTTACATCTTATAAGCTTTTAAAACATTTTATAAGATGTAGGAGTTTATAAGATATTTTGGATACGCTTAGCCAAACATTGAGGATCTTAAAAAATAATTTAGGGTTCTCTTATTTATTTTTTAACAGTTTATAAGTTCTTCACATCTAATTTTAAGAGCTTATAAGCTCGTTTACCAAAAAATTTACCAAACACGAGTTTATAAGATCTTAATCATTTTATAAAATGTTTTAAATAGCAAACACTCTCTAACAAGCCTTCCGTATATCATTTATTATTTATCAAATAAATTAAACTTACTTTCACCCCTAATCAAAATTGAATATTTACTGTAACTTATACTACAACTTTAAATGGAACCAAAACCCAAAACACAGATAAAAGAAAAAGAAGATGAAATTGTATTGTAAAATTAGAGAGGAAGGAAGACCTGTAGGAAGTGATGATATAGATCTTGGGTGGATATATACTTATTAGATGATTTCAGGCTTCCTGCAATTTACATATATAATTATTTATGTAAATTAAAATCAGTATATATTAATTTCATATTATACTATAATTCGATTGGGAGAACTTACGTGAAGAAGGAACTGCGGTAATAGTGGAAGCCAACAACAACATAAATAGCAAAATAGTAAAAGCTTTATTTGTATTCTTCATCCTCACCTTCACCTTCACCTTCACCTTCATGTCAAATGAAAGAAGAAAAGATTAGTAGTTGGAGTTTGGCGATTATAACAATATATATAGGCAAAATACACTTTATACCTTTAAACTATTCACTTTGTATTCCTGAACTATAAAATGTATGAAAAAGGTCCCTATTTTATTTTTTTTATCTTAATAACTCATTGACAAACTTTATAAAAACTATAATACCCTTTATATATGATATTGTTGAAATTGTCAATCACAATTAAGAAATAACCATTTAAAATAAATTTTTAGTTAGTTGATTAATTTAATTTTTTTTAGTATATTTATTAATAAAATAGTTAGTAAGTTGTTTATATATATATATATATAAACTATCAATTCAGAAAAATATTTGATGATTATCATATTTAGGCTATAAGATTTTTGAACTAATTAATAGTTACTAAATAGTGATAAATAGTAGTTCGTAAATTGATATAACAGATATAAAAGTATTTGCGGTTGAGTATTTATTTTTTAATAACTAGTATAAGATATTTAAATAATATTATGAAGTGTTCATGTTAAATGCTATAAACATCATTTGAAATTATGATTATGTATTAACATTAAGAATATTATCAACATGCAAAATGATTACTTGAAATTATAATCTTTATTAATTGAGAGAAATTGTGTCCTCGGAACAACCTCTATATTTAAACTTAAAATTAGATTTACTAAACTAACTAGATAAATTTTTATAATCTGATAATTAATAACACAATAAGGTTATTGCCTATTGGATATGTCTGTAGTACATTATTACAACTAAATAGATAACATTATTTAAAAATATCAATGTAACTATTAATTTAATTATTATATTACAATTATAATTTAAATAGTTATTGTGATTAACTTAGGTTATAACTAATTATGTGAAAACATAAATATTAACCATACCTTATTACTAACAAAAATATTAGATAATGATCGGTAGAACATATAAATAGTTATTAATAATTTGTATATAACATTCAATAAATATTCTTAGTAGAGTAGCACTATGAAAATTTAATTACATTTCATAGGTCGACGATATTTAAGAAGACATAAACAAATTCTATTTTAATATTAAATATTAAGGGCAAAAATGTAAACTCATATTAAATCTTTACATCCTTGACATGTCAAGGGTTTGACTAGTAAAATTAGGGATTTTTTTGATATGTTTTATAATTTAAGGACCTAAATGCAATAAAGAGAATAGATTAGGGGTACAAAATGTAGTTTGCCCCATATATACTTATTTGAAAAAGAAATTAAAATGCAAAGTAGTATTAAATTATTAGTTAGATAGATATGTATAGCAGAGGGGACAAGAAAGTCAACCTTGAATTCACGCATGAACGGCTAGGGCAAATCATTAATGTGCTATGTGGATTTGTGCCAAGTTACCTAACATTATCTTCTGACCTCCTTTTGGATATTTTGCAAGTTCACCAATAATAGAAAGAAAGAAATAATGGTTTCTTGCCATCCCAATTAATAATAACAAATGATAAAATAAATGCTAGTTTCTTATAGTGATCGATTAACTGAATTTTGAATCATCTATTTTAAAGTAGTGCTTAGCCTCCAATGGGCTGTTTTATGAATGGTCTCGGCCTAGCTCAGCCGTTGGATCCCCCCAACAGGGGGGGTCAAATTTCTATTTAACCCCCCATGTGGGGGGATCCAACGGCCCTCGCTATTGGTCTCGGCCCAGCTTAGAATTTTCTGCCTCCAATTATATTTTATGAGGGTTTATTGCAAATTACCCCCTGTGTTAGTTCGAAATCGCTAAAAAAACTCCATGTGTTAAATCAATATGCAAAAACACCAATCACTTAATGTAAACCATGCAAAAACCACTTTTTCATTAGAAAATGATCAAAATGTAGTCTTTAAAGCATTCCTATACTTTTGTTTTGTAGTGAATTTCAACCCCACAGACACGAAAAAGGTATAGAGATGGTTTAAGGGCTACATTTTGATCAATTTTCTAATGAAAAAAGGGGTTTTCGCATTGCTTACATTAACAGAGGGAAAGGAGTGAAAGCACTCAACTGATGAGGGGGGAAGAATCCCTTGAAAAGCAAGACGCAGGACAGAGCTAGAGGCTAGTGGAGGCACCCGTCCCTCTCAACTTTGAAAATTTTATTTTTTACTTTGCAAATTTTTAAACTTCAAAATTTCGCCCCCCCCCCCCCCCCCCCGTTTTTGTATTCGCCCCCCTCAAACCTATATTCCTAGCTCCATCTATGTAATAAAATACAAATATTTAAATCATCTAAGTAAGTGCGCATGTTAATAGTCCAATTGGACTCAATTATGCCACATAAGTAATTAAATTTAATATGTATAATTATCAATATTTATCTAAATATAGCATAAATTCTAAAATTCAAGATAAGGTAATTTTTAATACAATTCAAATTCAAATAAAAACTGTTTTTTTTATAACTTTTATTAGTGATAATTATCAATCTCTTAGGCTCCGTATGATTGAGCTTTTGGGAAAAAAAATTGAGTTTTTTTTTTGGAATGTGTATTATAAAAATTCATGTGAAAATATTGACTTTTTTGGTTTGTTTGGATATATTTTTAGATATTGGTTGAGAGTAGTGTAGATGTGATATAAAATTAATTTTTTTAGTGAGATTTGATATGTGAAATGATTGAGTTAGTTATGAATGTAATAATGATAGTGAAAAAAGATTGGAATAATATTTAATTATAACAATTCAAATATTTGTAATGATTTAATATGAATTTTTATTACATAAAGTATGACAATGTAAAAAAGATAATGAGTTAGATGGCAGGGTAGTGTAATTAATAAAGAAAGAGAGTTTGAAATGATTGAAAGGATGAGATGGTGTTAATTATATAGGAGAAACTAGTTTTTAACCCGTGCCTTGCACGGTATGGAGCTTTTATGCCAAAAAAAATTAATTTATAATTATCGAGTCAACATCACATTAATAGAAAAAATTAATTTATCTTTACCACAAATAAAATATATTGGATCAACTTACAATGTTTTCGTACATACAAATTAATAATTTGAAATTCTTTTTCTTAAATGAAGTTCAGATTTTATTATCTAACCCTCTATAAAGTTAATTGTGTAAATATGAGTCTATTTTCAGTAAAGAACGTCAAACTTCACAATATAGATGACTAAAACAATTCAAATTCACAAAACTTATAGTGATTGTTAGGGGATAACTTTTCTACAAAAAAATATGTACTAAAAGCTGACTTGGTAGGAATTGAGACAAATTTGATTTATTACATATGTTGAAATAATAAGGGCTAGAGAACAAAATAATGCAAGAGTTAATGCACACATTTTTAGGGAAATATAAATGACCATGAGTATGTCTATGCTTCATAAATATATTCATGAGGTTTAAATTAAATGTAATTGAATTAATAATTTTTGAAATAACTATAAAGTGTGACAAAATGATGAACAAAGAACCTTCTTAACTTCATGGAGAAAGATGAAATCATGTGTTTTGATTCTTTTGAATATTATGATAAGTTGTAGGGGTGGCAAATGGGTGGGTCGGATCGGGTTTGGGTCGAGTCCAACTGGGTCGGGTCCATGATGGGTTGGGTCCATGATGGGTCCAAGTTCATGGGTCCAATATGGGTTGAGTTGGGTCCAACTAAGTTTTATATAAAAACTCAGAGTGGATCCAATTTGGACCCAACCAGGACCCAAAGTGGACCCAACTTAGACCCAAAATGGAATCAAGTCAAATAGAGTTTAACACACATACATACTTTTTACACACAAAATACATTTTTTACACACACAACACATTTTCACACACACCACATATTTTCACACAGTACACATATTTTCACACACACACCACACATTTTTCACACACTACACACATTTTCACACACACTACACATATTTTCACACACACTACACACATTTTCACACACTACACATATTTTCACACACTACACATATTTTACACACACTACACATATTTTCACACACACATCACATATTTTCACACACACTACACATATTTTCACACACACATCACACATTTTACACACACTATACATATTTTCACACACAGTACACATATTTTCACACAGTACACATATTTTCACACACGCACCACACATTTTTCATACACTACACACATTTTCACACACAGTACACATATTCTCACACACACTACACATATTTTCACACACGCTACACATATTTTCACACACTACACATATTTTCACACACACATCACATATTTTCACACACACTACACATATTTTCACACACACTACATATATTTTCACACAGTACACATATTTCCACACACGCACCACACATTTTTCATACACTACACACATTTTCACACCCAGTATACATATTTTCACACACATTACACATATTTTGACACACTACACACATTTTCACACACACTACACATATTTTCACACAGTACACATATTTTCACACACTACACAAATTTTCACGCACACTACACATATTTTCACACACATTTTCCTGCACTACACACATTTTCACACACACTACACATATTTTCACACACTACACATATTTTCACACATACATCACACATTTTACACACACCACACATATTTTCACACACCCATCACACATTTTTCACACACTACACACATTTTCACGCACTACACATATTTTCACACATACTACACACATTTTCATGCACTACACACATTTTCACACATACTACACATATTTTCACACACTACATCACACATTTTACACACACTACACACACTACACACATTTTTATGCAGTACACATATTTTTACACACACTACACACATTTTTATGCAGTACACATATTTTTACACACACTACACACATTTTTATGCAGTACACATATTTGTACACACACTACTCATATATTCACACACTACATATATTTTCACACACATCACACATTTCACACACACTACACACATTTTCACACACCACATATTTTCTCATACACCTCACACATTTTACACACACTACACATATTTTCACACATACTATCTGTTGGGAATTATACGAATAAAACGCAGCGAAAAGTAAATTTAACTCCCAAAGCTCGAATCATCTCTAATCCTCGTGTTTAATTGTGTATAGAAAAATTGTCGTTTTTGCTTATGTTGATTTCTGAACGTGATCCTTTTCTCTAACGCCGAATTTGCCAACGTCTCTAATTCGTCACGCCGGAATCAAAAACAAAAAACTCCCCCTTTCTTCCTTGTCAAAGACGGCTAGAGAGAGAGAGGTGGGAGACTTTTTCTTGGAGAGAAAGTTATGTAAGTTGCCTTGTGTTATTTTTCACCTTGTGATATATTTATATCATTATGAAACAATAACACTAGCATGCAAGAGCCCTATTTGGGCGCCTATTTGGCCGCCCCTTAGTGGGCTCGGAAGCCTTCGGGCTTTCGTCTTGCTTGCTAATTAATTAATCGGATAATTTATTTATCCAATAAATAAATTGATAATCCAATTAATTCAATTCCTAATTAATTTATAATTCAATTTCTCCAAAAAATTAATTAACTCATTAATTTAATTAATTAATTAAATTATACAGTAATTAATTAATTAATTACGGCATCCAATGCAGTGAATTTCTCTCAAGTCTTTTTTCCATATTTTTTCTTTTGCACTTTCTTTAAGCGCGACTCTTTAGGTTCGTCTCAAAAGGCAATTGGGAGAAATCCAAAGGGGTGTGAGTGACACCTAGCCAGTCTCGTGGCTCACACCGTAACCCAATTGAGAACAAATGAATAGGATCATTCCAAACCTTTACGCCGTGAATACCGTACGTGTATAAACCTTTTATTCTTATATCCCAGTCTAGTAAGAGTCATGGTTTAAAGTCATATAACTTGACCATATGCCTAAGCTCATAATAAGTCGAGGTATTTAAATGCTTTGACCAAAGATTTTCATCCTCACTTATTCATGATCGCATAGGATATTTTACTCATTCACTTATGAGAGAATAAATTCCATATTACAAATCAATTAACAATGCTACTTGCCCATCAAGTCGCACTTTGAGGTCGATTCCACCAACAGGTGATTTGAATCTAACTACTCTAATGACAGACTTGATGTCACAAGTACATCTTCAACTCGATTTCTCAGGTCAGAGGTTTGCACGTACCTATCACTACTTATCAGTTTCATCATTGACTGTCAATGAGTGAATACCCATGTGATGAACTGATGCGAGCCGTGTTCGAACATATCAGTCCAACTGACACGTCTATGATATAAGTTCCCACTACCATTTCCATAGTGTACGACTGACACTTTCTCTGTCGAAACTTACATCATACAAGTCTTTATTCACTATTGATACCCAATCAATATTTCTTAGACTTGCGAACCCTTTTCGATATCAAGGGCCAAACCATTCTAGTGTCTTTCCTCCTATCCCATAGGAGGTAGAAGGTTCGCTTTGTCATCAAGGACTTTACATTGTTTATTCACACCTTATAAATGCCTATAAGAAAACAACAATCAACTGGTTTATATTAATAGAAAAACCATAGTTTAGTTACAATGTTTATGCCCTATAAATCTATCCTCTTTATGGCATTCGAGGGCATATACTCTAACACAACCATCTTAATAATTTTGAAACAACTCCAATTTTTACCCAAGGGCAATACCATGGGGGGCAAAGTCAAACACCAGCCTTTCCAGGAGTCTCGAACGCTTCTTTTCCTATGGGAAATAACAGTTTTCCAAATATGCCGATAAATCAAGGAATTCCCACGTTCCCAAAAAATATCCAGGTACCATATGCAGGGGGCAAGCTGTGCTCAATGCTCATATCAGAAGAAATATAGGGAGACAGTTCCTTGATCTTTTCCAAGATCAAATCGAAATGATAATTGAAAGGATGTATAGACCTGGATTTCAAAGGAATCATAGGTTAATTCCGGGAAAACCTTATCCTGATTGGGTAGATAGAAACTTTCATTTTCCTCGAAACTATAAGATTCCTGATTTCACTTTGTTTTCAGGAGATGACCATGTCTCTGCCCTCGAACATTTATTTAGGTTTTACTTGCCAATGTCGAGACCAAGATTTTCTTAAACTAAGGCTTTTGCCCAGTTCATTAACGGAGGCAGTCTTTAGTTGGTATATAAGTTTGTCCTCGAATGCCACACTAGATTTACATAAAGAGGATAGATTTTGAGGGCATATACTCTAACACTATAAATATCTACACACACTAGACATATTTTCACACACAGCTCACATATTTTACACACCCTACGCATAAACATATTACACACATGTGTGTAGGGTGTGTAAAATATGTGATCTGTGTGTGAAAATATGTGTAGTGTGTGAAAATATTTATAGTGTTAGATTATCCCCACACCAATTTGTCTTCCTTCCCAAGCGCTCCAAAGTCAATCTCCTTGAGTCGCTTGCCAGCAGTACTTTCCCAACAACCAAACGCTTCAAGCAGATTCTGCAGCCTTTCCTCTGATGATACAAAGTTGATGATGCCAAGAAGGGGAAAAAGGTAAGAAAAGCAGTTTAAGGGGGAAGTAAAAGGGGAAAAGAAAGAAAACAAGGTATGAGTCTTCAGTATAAATCATTACGCTTTCACTTCCAGATATATATGAATGATTTATCGCTGAAACACCTTGTTGAAGCTAATCTTAATTTAGCTAACTAATCTAACTTTCTAAAACGCTAATTTACATTATTTTGGGCTTTTTTTTGAACTCTTAATCTATAAAAGACCTATAAGAGTTAAGGTCTTGATATCATCAAAAAGGGGAAAATTGTTAGGAAATTCATTGTTAGATGTTTTGATGATGACAAGATAGGATTTCATGTTAGACCCCAAAAGAATGTAAGTTTACACTTTCATAGAATATCTGTATAAGCGTTTGATAGTGTATTAGTTTGTTAGGCTTGTAATCTTTATCTTTGTAAATTTTAGACTAAGTATTTAATACCAAGTCACTGATAGAATTCTGAGTGAGTCTATCAAGGATGAAGTTGAAGATCAGCGTCTGAAGTCAAGTGAAGATGAAGATTTGTCTTAAGCGTCTGTCAAACGCTTAAGAGTCTATTTGAGGAGTTATGAATCAAGCGTTCGAGAGAATGTTCTTAGCGCCTAGCTAACGCTAAAGGACTGTTCCAGAAGTGTGAACCGAGAGCTCAGATACTCAAGCGTTCATCGAAAGGATTCACCTGGAATACATCCTCAAGTCATCTAATCCTCAACGGTCATTTATTTCCAGCGGGAAATAAATTCAAGTGCATTAAATGCGATCTGACTTGTGGACAAGCCACCTTTGACTAGACTGTCAGCTTTTCAAGTTCAAACTGCTCCTGTCAAATCGGATTCAGCAGAAATTAAGGAATGTCAGAAAAGAGACTATTTACGCTCAATTGTGTCCAACGGACAAATCCCAAGAAACCCTATAAATAGTACCCTTCAGCAAAACTTTTTGTGTGAGACGTGAGAGAGAATGTGCGAAGAGCCAAAACTTTGCTGAAATAATTTGAGAGAAAAAACTTCCAAACTCCATAGCCAATTGGAATTCAAGAAAGTTAATTCTCTCAACAAGCAATATTTTTGAGTAAGAGAAGCTTGTTGAAAAAGATCTTTCTTGAAGCTCCAATATCCTTTAAAGTTTCTCAAATACATTCCAAAACAGTCACCCGATATCTCAAACCTCTTTAAAGAAGAACCCAAACTATTATTGAGATATCCCAAGTTGTTTGAACTTCCCAACATCCAACCAACCTGTTACAATAAACCCTCAACATCTTTCATCTGAGTGAGAAAGTTTGTTGACTTCTACAAGTAATATTTTTGAGTAAGAGAAGTTTGTTGAAGAAGGTCTTTATTGGAGTTGAAGTCTGTGTGATCAAGGAGCTCAAGACCATCTTGGAGAAGATCTTTATTGGAGCTGAAATTTGTGTGATCAAGGAGCTCGAGATCGTCTTTCCAGAAGTAGAGGATTGAAGTGGCTTGTAGCAGAATTCTGTGTGACCAAGGAGCTCAAGTCATCCATATCCATCTCTTCCCTGTTCCCTATTTTGTAGAAGTCTCTGTGTGACCCTTCGAGAATCAATTTAGTGGATTGCCTTCGAGTGTTCGAGGAGAAGAAAGACGTAGCTGGGATTACATCACCCAGTGAACCTTACAAAATACTGTGTCATTTACTTTTCAGTCAATTCTTTTATCTATCATATCATTGCATAAACTGATTAAGTAAAACACAATCGAACGCTAAGCACTAAGAAACTTTCTGTGAGTTAGGTTGGGTCCTAAGTTTTTTCTCTTTGGTTCCAACTGGGTTGGTTCTCACTTATTTTTGGGTCCAATTGGGTTTTAAATTGGGCCCAATATGGGTCCAAATTGGGTCTAACTTAGTTTGAAATTTAGTACACACTCAACACACAATTTACACAAACACTTGAACACATTTACACATACACTACACACTTTTTACACACATTACGCATATTTTACACACACTACACATATTTACACACACTATACACATTTTCACACACAACACATATTTTCACATACTACACATATTTTACACACACTACACATATTTTCACACACAGATGACATATTTTCACACAAATTACATACATTTTCACACACCACATATTTTTACATATTTTACACACATTTTCACACACTACACATATTTTCACATATTTTACACACACTACACACCATTTCACACACCACACATATTTTACACACACTACACACATTTTCACACACTACACATATTTTTACACTCACTACACACATTTTCACACACTACACATATTTTCACATATTTTACACACACTACACATATTTTCACATACACTACACACATTTTAACACACTACATATATTTTCACACATTTTACACACACTACATACAATTTCACACACTATACGTATTTTCACACTCATTACACATATTTTCACACACTACACATATTTTCACATACTTTACACACACTATACACATTTTCACACACACCACACACATTTTACACATACTACACATATTTTCACACCTACATCACACATTTTACATAAACTACACATACTTTACACATACTACACATTTTCACACATATTACATATTTTACACACACTACATATATTTTCACACACAGTTGACATATTTTACACACACTATATATATTTTCACACACAAATGGCATATTTTACACACACTACACATATTTTCACACACTATACATATTTTCACACACAGATGACATATTTTACACACACTATACTCATTTTTACACACTACACATATTTTCACACACACTACATACATTCACACACTAGATATTTTCACATATTTTACACACACTATACATATTTTCACATATTTTACACACACTACACACATTTTCACACACTACACGTATTTTCACATAATTTACGCATACTACACACATTTTCACACACTACACATATTTTCCATAAACACCACACACATTTTCACAAACTACACATATTTTCACACATTTTACACACACTACACATATTTTCACATACACTACACACATTTTCACACACTACATATATTTTCACACTTTTTACACACACTATGCATATTTTCACGCACACTACACACATTTTACACACACTATACATATTTTCACACCTACATCACATATTTTACATAAACATATCCTATATTTTACACACACTACACACATTTGTGTCTTTTGTGTGAAAATGTGCGTAGTGTGTGAAAATGTATGAAGTATGTAAAATGTGTAAAAATATGTGTAGTGTGTGAAAATGTGCGTAGTGTGTGAAAATGTATGAAGTGTGTAAAATGTGTAAAAATATGTGTAGTGTGTGTAAAATGTGTAAAAATATGTGTAGTGTGTGTAAAATGTGTAAAAATATGTGTAGTGTGTGAAAATATGTGTAGTATGTGAAAATATGTGTAGTGTGTGAAAATATGTAGTGTGTGAAAATGTGTGTAGTGTGTGAAAATATGTGTAGTGTGTGAAAATGTGTATAGTGTGAAATTATGTGTAGTGTGTGTAAATGTGTGTAGTGTGTGAAAATGTGTAGTGTGTGAAAATGTGTGTAGTGTGTGAAATTATGTGTGTAGTGTGTGAAAATGTGTGTAAAATATGTGATGTGTGTGAAAATGTGTGTAAAATATGTGTAGTGTATGAAAATGTATGAAGTGTGTAAAATGTGTGTAGTGTGTGAAAATATGTGTAGTGTGTGTAAATGTGTGTAGTGTGTGAAATGTGTGTAGTGTGTGAAAATATGTGTAGTGTGTGAAAATATGTGTAGTGTAGTGTGCGAAAATGTGTGTAGTGTGTGAAAATGTGTGTAGTGTGTGTAAAATATGTGATGTGTGTGAAAATGTGTGTAAAGTATGTATAGTGTGTGAAAATGTGTGTAAAATGTGTCGTGTGTGAAAATGTGTGTTGTGTGTGTAAAATTTGTGATGTGTGTGTGAAAATGTGTGTAGTGTGTATAAAAAGTGTGTAGTGTATGTAAAGAGTGTGCATTGTGTGTGAAAATATGTGTAGTGTGTGCAAAAAGTGTGCATTGTGTTTGAAAAAGTGTGCAGTGTGTGTAAAAGTGTATAGTTTGTAAAAAGTGTGTAGTGTGTGTAAAAAGTGTGTAATGTGTGTAAAAAGAGTGTAGTGTGTGTAATAAGTATGGATTGTGTGTGAAAATGTGTAGTGTGTGCAAAAAGTGTGTAGTGTGTGTATAAAGTGTGCATTGTATGTGAAAAAGTGTGTAGTGTATGTAAAAAGTGTGCATTGTGTGTGAAAATGTATGTAGTGTGTGTAAAAAAGTGTGCATTGTGTGTGAAAATATGTGTAGTGTGTGTAAAAAGTATGCATTGTGTGTGAAAATATGTGTAGTGTGTGTAAACAATATGCATTGTGTGTGAAAAAGTGTGTAATATGTGTAAAAACTGTGCATTGTATGTGAAAATATGTGTAGTGTGTGTAAAAGTGTATTGTGTGTGTAAAAGTGTGTTGTGTATATGTAAATGTGTGTAGTATGTGTAAGTGTGTGTAAAAGTGTGTTGTGTATGTGTAAATATGCCTAGTGTGTGTAAAACGTGTGCAGTGTGTGAAAAGAGTGCTTGGCTAAACTTGTTTAAAACATCTTCTAATTCAATTTTGGGTCTATATTGGGTCCTAATTGGGTCCTCATTGGGTCTACTTTGGGTCCTTATTGGTTCCATTATGAGTCTAACTTTCATACAATTTTTTTTACATAGGACCCAATTGGACCTGACCCAAATTGGACCCAACCCAGTTGAACCCGATCGAAACCCAACCCGATCCACCCAATTGCCACCTCTAATTTTAACATATGAGAGGTGAATTAGAAAATTGAAACTTCAACTGCTATCTATGGAGCTCGTATGATTAAACAATCAACTCAAATGATCAACTTAAGTAACATAAATTCATTACTGACAATAATTTTTTCAAGACATCATCTTCGGAATAATTGTTAAGCTGACTCCAGCTTGCAAACATGGAGATGAATACGCGGTAGTCTTTAAGGGCCATAGAAAAGCAATCACAATATAAATGTCGAGAAGAAAAAATATGAGTATTTAAATATTGATATGACTGATATGAGTCACCATATTCTTGCAACATAAAAAAATACGAGTACAAAGTTAAAGAACAAATTATAAATTAATTAATTTTCAAAGAGAAAATAGTTGAGATGTATATTTTCTGACACATATAAGAAGAATCTTATATTGACTTTCAAGGAGAAAAAAAATCATTTTATGGAGAGAGTAGAAGATAATTAATTGGATATTTAATATTGGTTTGAAATTATTTTCAAAATTTGGAGTTACTATTTCAATTTAATATTTTACCTAAAATTATCTACTTTCTTTCCATGTGCATCATTGCCAATAATAACTGAAAGAAATTAACTTCATGAAATTTGCGCACTATTCTAAATTGCAGATGTAACAGAGTGAATTTTTTCATTAATTCGTAATAGATATTCATGCATCTATGTTGCCTTTGATACTTAATATATAAGGAAAATTTATATTATAGTGTTTGTATGTGTGTGTGTGTGTGTATATATATATATATAAAATACAGTCCCTAAATGAGAAATGGGGAGAGAGATGAGAGAATTTTATACTAACTCTACACGGGGGTTAAAATTACACGGAGTAATAGTTATGCTATATATATGGAATAAACATATCACATATCAGTTACTAACTTACCCATTAAAAATGTAGAAGAATTCAAATCAAACACTTAACTGAATATATAAAATTAGAGAGTGGTTAAAGAAACAAAAAATCATAGCTAATATATGGAAATAATAACTTACATATAAAATATAAATGTCGTAGAAAATATAATTGACCATAATTGGAGAAAAAATAATACTCCATCAATGATAATCAAAAGGGTCAAAATTATATCATTGAAGATAATTAAGGTAATATTCAAATGTGGCAAAATAGTAAACAAATAACTCATCCATCTCATTGTCCACGTAAGAAAGAGATGGATGCATATGTTTGGATTCATTTTAAATATTATAATAAGATTATTAGGATTTAAAAATTAGGTTTTTTTATTTTGTAGAATTTGGCTTGGAGTGTACATTTTCATTTTTGGTGATCCAAAAAATGCACCAAAAAATGAAAATTTAATCCAAAAAACATAAACATACTGAGCCTTATTTTCTAATATTTATTTTATTATTTACTAATCATGTATTACTAGGGATGTAAACGAGCCAAGTCGAGTTGAACGAGATATTGTTCAAACTTGTTTAAAATACAACTGACCTTCAATATTTGTGTTTGAGTTAGTTTGATTACTAATCGAGCCGAGCTTCAAAATTTATCAAACACAAAAAGTTGTTCAAGATTGATTTGATATGTTAACAAACCGAGCTCAAACGAGCTTTTAGCGATTGAGCTCGAGTCGAGTATCGAATAATTTGGTTCGTCTTTCAGCCCTATGCATTACTCTTTCTTAAACTATAGTAATATGATTAATACTCTTATGGAGAACTTTTCGATGTTAATCATAAAAATGAAACAGATCTTTAATCAATTTGCCAATTATAAAAATAGATTATATAATGATATGTGTGTATATATTACACAATAACTACTCTTTTTATTTTTTTATTTTTTTGGCTAAGTTACAGAATCACTACTCACGCCTTATTACAGGTTAGAACTAGTTTATATAAGATATGAGATACGAGACACCAGTCTTAATCAGAAAATTCAACGGTATTAACTGGAACACCAATTGATGAGACCGAATTATACTGTATGAGGTGTGCAACATAATTCAAACTTTAACCCATCTGCTGATTTCATTTAATAACACAATAAATTTTTATGTCTGTAAATAAAAACACAAATAAAATAGTGACAAATGAATTTATATTGATTAAAACAAAGAATTGAAGTACAATCCCTAATCTAATCCTCTGATTCTTCCTTAAAAAATGATTGATTTGAATATTGGAGCAGAAATAGTTTCTTTGATCTTCTCCAATGTGGATTTGAATGTTTATAACGTTGATGTGAGGGCTCGACAGCTTAATCTCGGATCAAACGATGCAAATGATTTGGGAAAGTTGAAAGCTTCAAGGCCGACTCGTCGTTTTGATCTTCCTTCAACTTGATTTGGACTTCTATAACGTTTATTCGAGGGTTTAGCACCTTAATCTCGAATCAAATGTTATAATTTGATAAATTTCACCAAGAACACCTTGAAATTTGCTTTGAAGGCCTCCTTAAATTTGAAGAACTTACTATTAAGCCATTTGATTGGCTAATATTTGATGAAAATAAATTTAATAGATATTATCTCTTTAATATTTTTATTTAATTAAAGAGATAAATACCAATTATTTTAGAGCCATTTGATTGGCTATCATATTCATTTGGCGCAATGTGATTGGTCGTTGACTTTTCTACTGCAAGACATAATTTGATTGGCCAGACCACTTCAATTTGACATGTGGTGCGATTTGATTTGCCAATAAAATAAATATTAAAATATCAATTAAATCAATTATTTAATTTTGGAATTAAATTTAGTAAATCCCAAAATATAAATTAAAGACTTAAATTGATAATTAATATTATATTTTCCACTTGTCTCAATTTAATTGGACATAATTTTGACTTGTCTACAACATTGTTTTTTATTTAATACATAAACTCTGCATTTTCTAGATTCTATAGCTTACCCTTCAAATTCATGTAAAAAAATAAAATGGCTTCTTTTGTCAGATCATTTTTCTTTAATTGAAAACGAAGATTGATACCCTAAGTATTTAGTCCGACAAACCCAAGTTGATAGTTATAATCTTGAGTGATAAAGATTGTATCTAGCTCCATAGAGCAAAATCTGGATTCGAACTCAACACCTCTCATATAAAGTAGGAGATAAATACTAGACTGTTCAAAGAAACTGAAAATTCGGTTCGAACCGAAATCGAACCGAAAATTTCGATTTGGTTTTCTTTTTAAAAAAATAAAAATAAAAAATCGGTTTTTGGTTCGGTTTCGGTTTTGGGTTCGATTAACCGAACCGAACCGAACCAAAAACCAAATTTTTTTAAATATATTTTATTATGTATATTAATTATTATGTTGAAAAAATGTATATATTAAACGATTTTTGACTCCGAGGCTTAAAAGAAAACCACCTTCTCTTCATCTTCTGTCTGGCTGACTGGGGAAGTTAGCAATATTAGACCCCAATTGCATATCACACTACAAAATTAGACCTTTTCAAAAAAGCACCTCAATTTTAGACCCCTGTGGGACCCACTCAATTGAAAGTTCTAAAATACCCTTACTAACCCATTTGTATTAAAATAAAAGAATATTTATTCAAGTGAATGTTCTAAATTGCCCTTACTAACAAAATTGTATCAAAAGAAAAGATAAATCAGTGATTTATGAAATGTCTAAAATATCCTTACATTCAATTAAATTAATAAAAAAGAAAAGAAAAATCATATCTTTCCCTCCCCATTCCCGTCGCGCTGTTGAGTTTCTGTTGAAGTGCATTTCCCCCAATTCAGTCCAAATTTAGGGTTCTTGTTTGGCCCAAATCTTTTTCCCCAATTGATTCGAAATTCTGTACAATTGATTGATATTAACCAAAGAAAACTTGCGACATTGTTTTCATCGACTTCGGAAGACTAGAATTTGTTGCTTTGGTCGATTGTTTGTAGTTGTTCGAGGTGCATTTGGAGTTTAATCCACCCGAATTCTTGATAATTATTTCAATTTCGTTTTTCATGAGTTTTTTGAACCAATCTCGGCTTCTTCTTGTTCATGATTGTGAATGTGTGTAGGATTATATTTTGTGGTTGATTTCGAAGAATAATTCTTTTGTTGTGCGGTAGGCAATGTAAATGTCATGTGGGCAATGTACAGAGGTTGAAGAATCCTCGTTAAATAATAGGAATAGCCTTCTCTGTATAATGGTAGTGGTGTATAATTCAATCATAAATAGTTTTGAAAATTAATTGTGTTGTTGTTGTGCAGTAGGCAATCCCATGTAGGCAGGTTGAAGAATAATGTGTTTACTCGTTAAAAGGAATATCCTTCTGTATACTGGTGCAAAGTTCGATCATAAATAATTTCAATAGCAGTAATTTTTTTTTTGTTGTTCATTTTAGGAAAATGTCAGACTATTTGTAGTACTACCGATACGATGGAGAGTGGCAGAAGAAAGACGGAGAATTAGGAGCATATGAATGGATTTCAAGGAATAATTATGAAATTCACAATGCAATAATCGGAGAAGAGGGAGATGATGTTAACGCGATTACATTTTCAAAGTTTCAGGATTTTATATTTGAAAGGGCTCCTTTTAACCGGAATGATTTTGAAATCAAATTGAGTTATACGCCTTTGTCCTGTAAAGGTTTCAACCCTAAATATATTTTGACCGATTTTGATGTAAAATGTTATCTTATAGACCAATGTCGTGTATCCAAGTGTAGAAGCATTCTCCATGTTGAGCTTGTTAAGAAGACGGTTCCTGTTGAACACAATTGGTTTGATGATGGTAATGGTGTTGATATAGATGGAGTGGAATCTGATAGTGAGGACTCAGGTTCTTATGTGGATGTGAATGTGGTTGACGACTATACATCTGCCCCAGGTAGGCCGGCTTTAGTTTTAGATAAGCCGATGTCCCCGCCCATATCTATGGCCTCTTCCCCAACTCCTATCAAACAAAATCCTCCAAGCAATGAAAATTTAGAATCAACTCCCGTTTCGACTCCAAATGTTGAAAATCTCCAATCTACTCCTGCCGCTCCCTCAAGTCCAATACATGCTTCCAGTTCACCTTTCTATTTCTCAAGGGATGACTCAAGTCCAATACATGCTTCCAGTACACCTCTTTGTTTCTCAAGGGAAGACTCAATTCCAATTCTTCGAGCTACCGTTAGTGAACCTATTCCTGATGAGGTTGTTGAAACCTACAGTTTTGAGGATAGTATAGATCTGCCTATTGGACATGAATTCAGTAGCAAAGATGAGCTGTTCGACGTGGTTTTGAATGCTTCGTTGAAAGCAACTTTCAATTTTAAAAGATCTAAGTCAAACACAAAGATATTCTCTTTTAAGTGTAGGGATCCGGAATGCAAGTGGAGATTGCGTGCTGAAAGACCGGAGGGTTAGATGTTTTCTCCTTGCGCATTCATAGTAATATCCATACATGCTCACCTTCAGTGGGGTTTAAAGCAGAAAAAGTAGCGCATCGCAGGTTTGTAACATGTTGTTAAAGACTTTCCCATGTCAGTATGATACACCGTCGCCAAAGACAATAGTTGAAATGATGGTAAATCAGGGCCTTCATATTTCTTATTCCAAAGCCCTGCGGGGTAAACATCTAGCGAGAAGTACTATCAGGGGTGACCCGGAGGAAAGTTATGCTTTTCTTCCGAGTTATTTGTATATGTTGAAGAAGGTGAATCCCGGTACAGTTACTGACATATGTACAGATGTGGATGGCAAGTTTGTGTCTTTATTCTTTGCATTGGGAGCATGCATCGAAGGATTTAAGACCATGAGGAAGGTAATCGTTATTGACGGCACGCATTTAAAGACCAAGTATAAAGGTGTATTATTAGTTTGTACTGCACAAGACGGCAACAAACATCAATATCCTCTTGCTTTTGGTGTAGTTAAAAGTGAATGTGATGCATCATGGTCTTGGTTCTTGGACAAGCTTAGCGAGGTGATACCCGATTCTGAAGATTTGGTCATCATTTCAGATAGAAACGGAAGCTTCATAAATACAGTTCCGATAGTGTATCCCAAGGCTTCACATGGATTCTGTGCTTATCATATTTCTCAAAATATTAGGACTCGCGTTAATACCGGCAGGGGTAAACAGAAAAATGAACATCGCGAAAGCGTGTTGGGGAAGTTCACAGCTTACGCTGAAGCATACACTGTTCAAGAGTTCGGAAAATGTTTTGATGACCTAACAAGAAGGCAACCTCATACATGCGTCATGTTTCACCCGTATATGCAAGATCTACTCCTTATAAAGGAGCGTTGGGCCAGGTGCTACTTTAAATGTTCACAATACAACATTTTGACTTCTAACGGAGTTGAGTCCATTAATGCTATCTTGGTTGGTGCTCGATCATTTCCGCTGATTCTTTTGTTGGATGAGATTGTGAACTTGATATGTCGGTGGTTCAATAAGCACCGCAACGAATCTTGTGAGGGTGGATCGTCACAATTCCTAACTCCAGAAGCTGAAAGCACATTGCATGCAAGGAAACGCGAGTGTCAGTTCTATATAGCTATAGAACTTAATAAGTTTGCTGGTGAGTATATGGTCAATCGCACAGGGGCTTTGGATCACGAAGAAATTTTCTTTGTTGACCTCCAGAAGAAAAAATGTAGTTGCCGAGTTTTCGACATTGACCATCTCCCTTGTGAGCACGCGCTTGCTGCATTTTCTGGTGATGACGCAGAATTGGTCTCTCTATGCTCGAAGTACTACTTGAAGGAATTATGGGCATTGGCGTATTTTCGAACCATATATCCCGTTCCTAATCAATCCACTTGGATCATACCTGATGAAGTAAAGGCCATTCGGGTGGTACCTCCGGACTACACGAAAAGGCCTGAAGTGCCTCAGTTGAATGGAGGCAGGTGGACAGAAGGTTAGGAAGAAGTCAAAGAGACAAAAAGATCCAAGAAAGTTCTAACTAAACTGAGCTATGGAGATGTATGATTTTTTATTTTCTTATTTTTTAATAATTTGATTAATAGTTGGTATAAAATTAGGATGGATTAATCAATGATTGTTTCTCCAATCCATCTGGTGGGAACTATAATGTTGTATTTTTCAATCATATGGGGGAAATGAAATTGTTATACTGGTTGTACTGAATAAAATAGCAAGCTTGCTTTAAATTAGTTTTGCTTTTTTTTTGTGCTTAATTTCTGGCTATTCATATTTGAAGGAATATACTTGTTATACTGAGTTGTGTGCTCAATAGAGGGCTATTCATATTTGAAGGAATATTCCGTGAATGGACTCAATTGTATGCTCAATAGGGGGATTCTGTTTCAGTGTTAAATATGTTCAATTTTTAGGTGTGTTCTTTTTTAATTATGTTAAATGCTCGTTTGCATGATATGTCTTGATCTTGAATTGTTAAATTGGAGATTTTTTGCAAGTTATGGTTATGTGGCAGAATTAGGCAGGAGAATCTGAATAATCTGAACAATATACATAAAATACTGGTGACATACAACTATATACAAAATCTAGGAAAGAAAACTACTGATTTTACACTCAAATACTGGACTGATGAATGATCAGTCCAACTGATAGACCGGCCACAAATATGAAAATTGCAAGCAGAATCAAGGCAACGATTATGAAACAACACATTAGGGAGAACCCCTTACTAGTTAGGCTCAATTCAGTTTGCAGCGGCTTGCCAAACCTAACAGTCATACATATATTCTTTTCCGTTGACCGGTCACTGGCTGAATCAAGGCTCGGGCAAGCAGTGGCGGAACCCTTGTCGTTACTAGAAGAAGCACCTTGCTCTGTCTGCGTTGGGCGGACGTTATTGTCCATAAAACTTGGCTGTGGTATATCAGGATTTTCGTCATGATATTCATCACACCAAGATAACAATCTGTATGTCTTTTCCAGCCGGGACATCGATAAAAGTAGCGGCCTGGATTTTTTGTATCCGGTCCGGCACGGTGAATAATCATTCTGCTTCGCCCACACTTACAAGTAGGTGACCAAAATCCCTCCATGATTCAGTGATTTGATACCGAGACGAGAGAGGAGAGAGACGGTAAATAGTAATTTTTCAGGGGGGGACTTCCGACTTAATAATAAGTAGATGGAGGGAAGAGAGAGAGAGGGGAAGTGGAGAGAGAGGGATATTGTGGAAAATGGAATGTTGGATATTGGATAATGAATAATAGGAATAATCTAGATGCTGGGAATAATATAACAAACCTGCTTTTCTTCTTTTCCCGCTTTTTTATTCAAACTTTTTCGGATTTCCCGCCTTCATCAATCTTCCTAGTATACTGACTATACCGGATAACTATTCTTCCGGTATAGTAATGTGTTTTTTAAATGTAAGTTGTTGTAATTGTTGCCAATTGTGGTGTAATCCATAGACATATTATTATCTCAAGCAATTTAAATGTTTTAGCACTGTTCTATTTCAACCAATCATATGTCAATTGGTGATGGATTCATTTTCAATTGTTTTTCCAACCTGCCTAGTATACTGACTATACCGTATCAATATTCTTCCGGTATACCTATCATTCTGCCTAGTATACTGCATATACCGGATCAATATTCGTCCGGTATACCTATTCTTTTTGGACCATAAATTAAATTAAATTCTTATTGCAGCTTATTGGGATCTAATCTATAAATATATCCTAAACATTAATTTAAATGTTTTAGCACTGTTCTATTTCAACCAATCATATGTCAATTGGTGATGGATTCATTTCCAATTGTTTTTTCCAACCTGCCTAGTATACTAAGTACAACATATAAACATGTTATTACTAGGTATGAGAAACTATTAACATTAATTAGTGGTAGAAGCATATATGAAATACATCAATTGTTCTACATTCAAATATGCATTGTCGCACACGGTATATTTTATTAAAACATCACAAAATTTAGGTTCACATTACCTCTGATCGATACCCTAAACCCTAAAACTCGATACCCTAAACCATGTGTATTGCTGCCAATTGTGGTGTAATCCATAGACATATTATTATCTCAAGCAATTTAAATGTTTTAGCACTGTTCTATTTCAACCAATCATATGTCAATTGGTGATGGATTCATTTCCAATTGTTTTTCCAACCTGCCTAGTATACTGACTATACCGTATCAATATTCGTCCGGTATACCTATCATTTTGCCTAGTATACTGCATATACCGGATCAATATTCGTCCGGTATACCTATTCTTTTTGGACCATAAATTAAATTAAATTCTTATTGCAGCTTATTGGGATCTAATCTATAAATATATCCTAAACATTAATTTAAATGTTTTAGCACTGTTCTATTTCAACCAATCATATGTCAATTGGTGATGGATTCATTTCCAATTGTTTTTCCAACCTGCGTAGTATACTAAGTACAACATACTGCATATACCAAATCAATATTTGTCCGGTATACCTATCGTTCTGCCTACTATACTGAATATACCGGATCGATATTATTCCGATATACCTATGGTTTTTGGACCATAAATTAAATTAAATTCCCGCTAACTGTGATCTAATAAAGTATTTCCTGCTCCTTGTTCATCAAATAACTGTCAAATTGGGGATTCATTGCCGGTTATACTGGATAACAATCTTTTCAGTATATATATTGACAAAATAAGATCAAAATGACAAAATATTACTACAACTGACATATCAATCAGAATCTAACCTAATTAGATAGATCTTAGAACTCAAACAGTGGGTTGTACAAACGAGAAACGAAGCTGCACATTTTCCGATAATCTTGGAAACAACCTTATCGTCCTAGTTTTGTGGTAACATATATCATGGTCTGCAGCAAAAGCATCGTTGCACACAATATTTACCCTCTGCAACTGAGATGCGTGCAATAACACATACATAACGTAGCTCATCTCGCATTCAGTGCCCGTGAAATTTGTTACGTTGATCACATCCAAATTGTCCAATCCCAACTCACCCAAATTGCACTCTTCTACATATTGACCAACAGTTGTGGGATTGTTTACCAAGATGTCACTCGGCTACAAAACAGGTAAAAAATAGAAACCATTTTATTAATGGAATATGAGAAATCAAAGTGTTAATTAACCATGTTATAATCAACAAATCATAAAATGTAGAATATTACCACCAAATTAATTGAAAATGTTTCCAAGTTCGGACATCTACTAATCATCACCAGTGTCATTGTGAGATGATCGATCTTGTTCAAACATGTCATAACATGTCGACAAAATAACACGACGACACACGACGATGTAGACCATCCACGCTGGCTAAAACCTACCAAAGTACCAAAAACGTAAAATCAAAAACAACTTCATAGATTTAATGCACACAGAATAATCCCTTATCAAAAAAATGATATGTATACCTGTCCTAAAACCATCGACACATGAGCGTCATCGGTGAGGAATAATTCTTTAACCATTTTAACAACCTCTCGATGGAAAAGGTTATCAGTGCAATTACTTTCAAAGTCCATGGCATCACCACGTAATATCCATTTCAATGTACGAGCTCTAGACACATGCATATGTCCCGAAAACCCCTGATTTTGTGTCGTTAAAATAAATAACAAATCTAAATTGGGGATCGATAGTCGTATGTTGACATTGCTTTGGCCATGGTTGAAAGTCATTTTTAATATTTTCAAATAGGGGAAATAACCCAAAAATTCACGAATATTTTCAAAATCACAACTAAGTAGTTGCAACTCCTCTAATGTGGGAAACCATTTTGTATTCTTAAAGCCAAACCTATTGTCAATCATTACTACATGCTTCAATACTAGTTTTTTCAAGTTTGGCAATAAGATTCCATCCTCCCACATAACAACATACTTAGGCAGAGATAGTTTAAGATCAACAACTGTATGTGAGTAAAAGAGGTTGCTAGGGAGAGAGTTTAATAAACGACCGACTACTTTAAGTTTTCGAACATGGTAATCAACACCAAATAATACCCAATCTTCCCTAATACGATCGCCACCTCCCTCCCCCCTACCAAAATCAAGTATCAAAGTATGAACAACACTATTGTTATGTTGTTCAACAGTGCAATTAACAAAATATGAAAAATCTAAGCCTCTATACAAAAAAATATTATGCTGTAAAAAAGCCCCATGATTGAACTCGAGTTTAGGGATAGAGTACCAAAGATGTTGGAAATGTTTTGATATAAATCTCAACCTTGATGCCTCCACCACTGATAGGTTTTAACCGATCCATAATGTGAAATATCACATCAGGAGGAAGCACGCTTAATCTATCTTCAATATCCATGGTAGATTGAAAAGTGATGGGTAAAATAAGTGAGGAAGGAAGAAAGGTAGAAAGTGAGAGTGAAGACGGTGAAAATGTTTTTCTAGAGGATAGATAAATAAATAAGTGAGGAAGGGGAAAGGGCAGGGCGGGCAGGTGTTTAATAAATTAACCTCTTATCATAACAGCTGTCAAAATTTAAACTTCCCACTAATATGGTGGTGGGTGAACGTGTGGTGAGGCTTTCAAACTTCCTCTCACCCCAACCGATGTGATAACTTCCCCACATTTATTATACTGTTTCGAATGACCTCTAGTATATCTAGTATAACTATTATACTACATATATTGAATAAATAGATGGGATGGATGGGATTGAGAACCACCCACTTTAATAATGCATTAAATTTCATCTTACTTTTTCACCAAACAAAAAAATCTATCCACTAATGGCCAATATGTTTTTAAATACTAAACCCTAATATTTTGCAGTATTATATCCGACGTAATGCTAATTGTGAATTACAAGTTAACAAAAATATAGTAGAAAGCAATAAAGTTTAAGGAATATACTAGTTATACTGGGTACCAATCTGAGCAGTATACGGATAATACTAGTTATACTGCATGCCAATCTGGGCAGTATACGGATAATACTTGTTATACTGTGTACCACTATACACAAGATATTTCATACCATAGTCTGTGGGTGGTAAAGTGCACATTTCAATAACTGAGGGGGCAAAGTGCACATCACACCATAACTGAGAGAGGTGTCTACCCAGATTGGTATACAATATAACTAGTATTATCCGTATACTGACCAGATTGGTAATTAGCATTACGTCGGATATAATACTGTAAAATATTACGGTTTAGTATTTTAAAACATATTGGCCATTTTTGCATATATTTCATACTTGATTCAATACGTTAAACATTTTTCACGTATAGACAAAAGTATCTACAAGTTAATAGCAATTTCATTGTTCATCAATCAACTCTCAAGTTTAAAATCTCCTTAACTACCCTCTGCCTAAAATATGACATGTGAGCCTGTCCAAAACAAAGACCAATGTCAGCCGAACTACTACAAAAGTCGGCGTACTTGATCATGAACATTCCACAATCGTAGTTATTTTCCTATCGAGGAAGGTTCTTGGTGTACTCGTGATTCCACAAACTCATATCAATGGCTTCACCACTCTTGTGCTTCACCTCATCAACAAAATACATAGCAAGAAATTTCAAAACTTCTTGATCTTGTCCACCATCAGAATCAAGATATTGCAGCTTTTGTTCCTTTTTGTTGATAATAGCTAAACACCAATGATCGGGTTTGTGAATAAGCACAAATTTTTTTTCACAATCAAGGAGGTGATATCCCAGATTGGTCGGGGTGGTCCAATCCTCGACAGATTTGAAATCATATACACCATTACGAACCAAAGCGGTGTAAAAGAAAGTGTTAAAATAGTGGCACTTTAAAATTTTGGTTGGCTCCCTCCTCTCTCTTTCTTTCAACAATTGAAAATACACATTAATCACATCACAGTTGAGCCAACCTCTTGCCAGAAAACACCGTAATTGTTCGCCGGTAATCTGAATATTAGTGTGAGTCACCAACACTTTTTCAGAACTGGAAGAGGTCAAGGCTTCGGAAACAACATCTTTTTCTTCTGGAGTAAGAGGCACAAAAAAATCCCCAGCCATATCATTCTTCACCGGTTCTGTAACAGTATTTAGGCCCGACTCCACCTGGGGTTCAGAAAAACATATTAAACAAAAAGATAAATTCACACAGTGCAATATTATCAAATATTGTATGCAAATACAAATACTAATACTAATACAAGTACTAGTACTAACAGAAATACTAATACTGAATAAAATTACTAATACTAATATTGTATACAAATACAGTACACATAATACTATAAACAAACACAGTGCAGCAAATACAATATTACAAATACTAATACTAATACAAGTACTAGTACTAACAAAAATGATAATACTGAATAAAATTACTAATACTAATATTGTATACAAACACAGCACCCATAGTACTACAAACAAACACAGTCATCAAACCAAACCAACTAATAAAACCATTACACATAATGCCATATTACGTCTTACGTACTTTCTTCCTTTTCTTCTTCCTTGCATCCGGATTGGTAAATGGAGATTTTTGGTACTTGGATTTCTTTGGCACCCTCTTCAAATAAAACTCATATTCTTCTTGTACAACTACATCTACCATGGGACCAGGACCTACAACCACTCCACCATGATTAAAAAGGACCATGGCTAAACCATCAACTTTATCCTCACCAAGTCCTTCACCTGCATCCCCACCAAGTCCTCCATACTCATCTCACCAAGTCCTTCATCCACATCCTCACCAACAAAATCATCCTTATCACCACCGACCCCTTCATCCTCACCAAGAACCTCATCATCATCCTCATCACCTCCAATCTTTGTTGAAAGGTCTTTTAACACACTTTCAACCTTTTCTAACCTTTCACTCATAGCAATACTGTTTTGTGATAACAAATCAATCTTTTGTGATAACAAATCACCCTTTGCTATTAACTCACGAAGGACTTTCATAACCATATCATTGGTATTCATGGGAATGGATGAAACACTGGGAACACTGTCCTGTGCAAGTTTGCCTGCCTCACATTCAACATTTTCCTTTTGAGGTCTTCTACCATCATCATTGATTATGCTTGCAATTTTACTCACTGGAAGAATGGAATGTCGAGATTCCAAATCTATTTGGAAAATGTCATCAAATACAATTCTACCTCATTTCTCGAGTATTTCAGTCCATAATTTGGTGGTGGTGTCATGGACCTTGCTGTTGGCATCATCAAAAGGAGCAAAGCTTTGCATGTGGTCTGTTGCCAGTTCTTCCGGCGTGGCTTGAAGTAGGCTTTTAATATCCTAGCAAACAAATAAATATAATAGAATTAATACAATTCATTATAAAAAGGGAAGATTGATACGCAAATAACAAAATTTATAAAGTTTGAGGTTTTAACATTTCAAATTGGCAATGAAATACTAACCTGAGTGTTTCCAACCAATATAAGAATTTGAGACAAGGTGGGATATTGTCTCTTGTGAAGAAGTTTAGTGGTCCACTTGCACATTCTCGGCAATTGTCCGGGCATATTCTCCCTCAACCGTCCAATCATTGGTGAGAGTACGGGTATACACTTGAAAGGAAGAAGCTAACATAGGAACAAAAAAGATATTATCAAATATTCACATAACAGTAAGTCGACAATTAATAATGAAAGATAAAAACCAAATTTACCATAAGTGGGAGAACGAAACAACGAAAGTTGCACTGTGGATTTGCCGCAGCCAATTTCTTCTTCAAGTCCAAGGTTTCAATTGATCCATCATAACAGAATAAGAAAGCCTACCCCATGGATAAGTTTTCGCAAACTCAAGGTCATCAACAATTGCAAGAAGACGGGAGTTAATTGGTGAATCATCATGTGGCGGGATAAAAAAAAACAGAAACCAACAAATAGAATAACGCAAGCTTTAACTTGTCGGATGGAAGGATCTCTAATGCTTTGTCATTGGAACTAATCGCAGCCTTCTTCGCAGCCTTCTTCGAAGACTTTTGACGAGTTCTAGAACGGTCTACTTCTCCACAGATCACACGCTTCTTAATTTGTTCCCTAAGAATTTTAACGGTGGCTTTAAGGCTAAGGTATCTACGACTAAAACCATCATCCTCCACAACCTTTAAAGCTGCAGGATACCGGGAGCAATTCAACCCGCTCACAATTGCATGCTCCAACAAAGAGTAACGAATAGGAATGCCATTTACAACAAACCAAATTTCAGAATGGTCTGGAGACTCCACTATTCGGGTTATAAGCATCCACAGAGGAGTTAAGACCATGTCCATGTCCGAAGCAACGTCGAATAATGGGGCAAATTGAGAGTTCTGAAACCACATTATACCATCGGGATGGTCACTTAAACACTCTTCAATATATTTAAGATCCTCTTTCAATTTGCATTTGCTGCCAACTTTACACTTCAAGTTAAATTTATCGGGACTCAGTGTAAAAGTGGGCCGAGGGATGTCGTTTGCGTCGGAAACCTAAGACAAAATTCAATTAAATTACTTATAAACACAAACTGATATAACCCTATATCAAGATATACTTCCTAATTGCCCTGAAACAACACGCTTCAACAAAAACATTTGTCAAATTTAACGACTAAACTTTTATACCATACAAAAAAATCAGGTTTATAGTCTGTTATCCAACAAAAATAAAAAATTACCAACCATAAAACCTAAAACACAGTAAATAATACATCACACACAACCCGAAAAAACTACATTTATAAATTTTGTTAAAAATATTAAATACTTCGAAGTTAGTTCACTTACAGGGAGTGTGGAGGAAGTTCCAGGGCCGGATGAAGCCACTTCACGTTGGCGTTTGGTACCCGATGAGGAGGAAGCAGCCATTGATCGATAATGGGACTAAACAATAATGGTTTAACAATCAAAATTACAAAATTAAAATAGTTTCACAAAAACCCTAGAATTGCGAATCTGGCTTCAAAATTCAAATTACCTTGGGGAAATGAAGAAGAGGTGGAAGGACGATGTTTATGAACAATTATACAAGATTTACTTGGCTTCTTTCCTCCGATATACTGTATAAATATCGGCCGGTATGATTCTTTTGCTCTTTCCCCTTCTCCGCTGCTCTCCCTTGATTTTGCCCGTTGAGAATTTCAATATTAATCCAAGTGTTAAATTGTTTTCAGAAGTTGGAACGTTTTTTAAAGTTGTCGCACGTTTTTACACTATTTTGGCTCAAAGGGTTAAAATGTAATTACATAATACATTAAACCAAAAAGAAAAAAGAAAGAAAGAGGAAAACAAGAAACGCTGAAACGTTT
The DNA here is from genome assembly GCA_019426215.1 of Buddleja alternifolia. Taxonomy (NCBI): domain Eukaryota; kingdom Viridiplantae; phylum Streptophyta; class Magnoliopsida; order Lamiales; family Scrophulariaceae; genus Buddleja; species Buddleja alternifolia. The sequence goes on along the minus strand of CM033391.1, from coordinate 44,122,603 downwards.
CTTCCTTTGGGGGGACTTTTATTGGAGGGTATTCTGGGCACTTCACACCAAAATTGCCTTCTCACTATTAAAAGAAAAAAGAAAAGAAAATCCCAGACATAAGGGGTCTAATATTGCAACACCCATGCAATTGGGGTCTAATATTGCTAACTTCCCGACTGACTGGCATTAAAGAAAAACCCTTTAAAGAGAAAATTGAGTGCTGCTACCTTCTTCATCTTCTTCCTTCTTCGGTTCTTCCTGCTCGCCGGAGTCCCGCCGTTGCTCGCCGCTGCTACCTTCTTCATCTTCTTCCTTCTTCGGTTCTTCCTGCTCGTCGGAGTCCCGCCGTTGCTCGCCGCCGCCGCCGCTTCCTTCATTTCAACTCTCAAGGTATAAATTTCTCCCAAAAATTAGGGCTTTGAGTGTAAATTAAATCCAATTAGGATTAGTAAACTCGTGTTAGTATTTGCAGCTATTGTATCAAAGATTCAAAGTCAATCATAGGTGGGTTTTTTTCGAAATATTCCAACCGAATATGATTTTTCCCTTTTTTTTTTTAAATTTCAGTTTGGCCCAAACCAAACCGAACCGAACCGAAAAAGTTCGATTTTAACCGAACCTTTCGGTTCATTTTTTCGGAAAACCGAATTTTCGGTTGGGTTTGTGTTCGAACCAAACCGATGAACAACCCTATTAGGTATCATTAGACCATTAGGTATTGAGTTGTGTTAGATTATTTCTTGACCCATTTAATTGTGTGTGTGTATTTGGGCTGTAAGAGTTAGGCCCATAGAATTAGAATTGGACCCTCCAATTCCAACTCTTTTGTTTTCACTTTCAGACAAGGTTCAGAGTTGAGTTTAGTTCCAAGTACCAACTGAACTACTGCTCCGCCTCCAATGAATCTACATTTGTTACTCTAGTTACAACTGTAGAGTGTAGACACACTTAAATCAGAGTAATTTTATTTAGCAAAATAAAAAAATAAAAAAAGAGTTATTTTCACATCAACCCCGACGGCCGCCGCTTCGACCCCTCCCCCAGTTCCAGTTATCTCACGCGCCGCCGCCTGTATCTCTCCGCCTAACACATACAAGTAAGATCTCTCTTTCTCCCCTCTCTCTCTCTCACACACACACACACATTTAAACACTCTAAATGTTTAAAAAATCGCGTATCAAATTTGCTTAAATTTTGACTTGAATCGAGGTTAGAGAGCTAACGAAAGTGGTGAGTTGAGTATCTATATTGTAATGTCTGACTCTGATTAACTGCTTCATAATTGGTACTGAAATCACAAAACTTTGAATGCTCGTTCATATTGGATTATTCATCAGAAATCTTGTATTTACCACATAGTTTCTGTATGAATTGTCACAACCTTTTTCAATTTTTCCCCTAAGTTCTTGTTTCTTATTGACTGACAGACTACTTAGGCCACGAAGAACATGAATATTGTTCATCTGTTTCTAGTATGCACAATACATCATTGTGCAGTATCTTTTGAGTTATATATATATATATATATATATATGTATGTATATGATTACTAATGTTAGTTGTTTTGGTCTAATCTATTGTCCAGGAAAGAAATATCTGCAAACCTTGTATATCTTTATGGTCAATTCGTGTTTTCTTGGCGCGCCTTCTTTGTTCTCCATCAAGGTGCTCTTTAGAGCTCATGGCTTTTTGATTGTTTATAGCTTTTTTGGTTCCTATTACTGTTATTCAACTAGTTTACTAGAAAAATCTCATAGCCAGTTATCGGTTTTAAATAAATATGTCTTTTAGGATTGTATGGAACTCACATAGGAACCCCTCTTTAGCTTCAGTTCATGACATTGATTTCTTGGTATTGGGCACAAGTAAATGTTATGTAGATACACAGAATATTTTGATACACATATATATGTGTATATTTATATCTGTGAAGATTAATCAAACCTGCATATAGGAATTAATTTCTGCTTTTGTAGCTTTCCCTTTTCAATTACTGGAAACGTTCTCATAAAATTAAAAATGGAAGATTTTCTTGTATCATACTATAGAGTTTAGTCCTTGAGAATTAGAAGATAATTAAAATTATTTGACAAAGATTTATAAACTACTATGCAAATCATTACGTTCAACAGTTGCAATGAATTATAGCAAATCCTCAATCAATCATCACTAGACAAACAAAAAAACAAGCAGAGTTTAAGGTTGTTACTTATTTGCGTTAATATATCATGATTTTTTCCCTCATGCAGTTATCATCCTCACGAATCGTTAATGTTAGAGGACACATCCATCTACAAGCATCTAGGACGAAAATGGAGCTTTCAATCACACGTCCTGATGATTGGCATCTTCATCTTCGTGATGGTGAACTTCTTGAATCTGTCATCTCTCACAGGTTAAATCACTAGAACCCCATTCATAAATATTGGTTATCATTGGCTTCTTTTCTCTTTATTCTTTTAATCTCTTGTTGAATCTATATGTTTTTCCTAATTTATATCCAACTTTTCTAAGGAGTATTATGCCTACAGTTCGCAGCACTTTGGAAGGGCCATAATCATGCCGAACTTAAAACCTCCAATAACCACCACAGCTGCAGCCGTAGCCTATCGACAGTCAATTTTGAAAGCTTTGCCAGCAAACAGTGATTTTAGTCCTTTGATGACTCTTTACTTGACAGACACTACCAGTCCTAATGAGATTAAACTAGCACGTGAGTCCTATTCTAACATATATTACAACATGGTGCTTATTTGATATTCTATTTTACAAACTCTTGTTTGAGTTTATCCTGCATGAATGCTTAATGGAATCAAGGTGTTGCTATTTTTTACATCTGTATGCGTTTTCTAAAGTCAGAAATGTTTTTGGTGCCTTTAAGCCAAGATTAAAGAAAATGAGGTTTAATGATTATCTTACGCTAATTGGGTATATCAAGATTCCGGTAGTCATTTGGCTTAAAGTGCCTGATATAAGTGGCTGTTTCAACAGGAGAGAGTGGAGTTGTATTTGGTGTGAAACTGTATCCTGCTGGTGCTACCACAAATTCTCAAGATGGTGTAACAGATCTATTTGAGAAGTGTTTACCGGTACTTGATGAAATGGTTCGGCAAAATATGCCTTTGTTGGTGAGCTTATCCTTATTTTCATAATAATTTTGCTCAAGTTAACATGTCTTTAAATGCACATTATATTTTCTTTTCTTTCCCGGTAATCTACTAAGTAATTTTCTGTCTTTATTCATATAGTTACTCACACTAGGTTACCGGGTTACCATGATACCATCTAGGGGTGTAAACGAGTCAAGCGAACGAGTTGATGTTCAAGCTTGTTTCAATTACAACCGATCTTCAAAATTTGTGTTTGAGCTTGTTTGATTGTTAATTGAGTCGAGCTCAAACAAGCTTTAATTGAACCGAGCACGAGTCGAGCTCGAGTGGCTTGACTTTTTTGTATAGTTTATATCAATTTTTACTAATCGAGCCGAGCTTCTAAACTTATCAAACACAAAAAGATGTTCCAACTTGATTTGATACGTTGACGAATCGAGCTCAAACAAGCTTTTCGAGTATCGAGTCGTTTGATTCGTCTTTCAGCTCTATTACCATTTGTGTTTTATGTTTCAATTTTTTTTACTGTAAAAGATATCATTAAAGCATCGATAATTAGCCAAAGCTCATTCATGTGAAATCTTCTGCAGGTCCATGGAGAAGTAACCAGTCCTGATATTGATATTTTTGATCGTGAAAAGGTGTTCATTGACACGATTCTTAGCCCCTTAATTCAAAAGTTTCCGAAATTGAAGGTCGTGATGGAGCATATTACCACTATGGATGCTGTAAATTTTGTTGAGTCTTGTGATGAAGGTAAGTAATGTTTTTGTTGAACTTCGAAGTTTCATTTCTATTTTCTTTAAAAGAAAAGAAAAAAGAAGGTGATAAGTCATCTTAAGTTTTGTTTCATCATCTAATTTCAATCAAACTTTTTAGGATTTGTTGCAGCAACGGTCACACCGCAACATCTTGTTCTCAACAGGAATTCCATTTTTCAAGGAGGATTGCAACCTCATAATTACTGCCTTCCAGTACTTAAGAGAGAGATACATAGTATGTCTTACTGTTCTATGGATGAACAAATTTTAATCAATTATCGTTGCAGTCTTATTTTCTTAAGACACGTCTTGTTCTCAATTTAGGACGGGCAATAGTGTCGGCTGTGACTAGTGGAAGTAAAAGATTTTTTCTTGGAACGGATAGCGCTCCTCACGAGAGAAGAAAAAAGGAATCTACTTGTGGATGTGCTGGAATCTACAATGCTCCTGTGGCTTTGTCAGTGTATGCCAAGGTTTTTGAAGAGGTAACTTTAGTAAACGTCATGATGAAAAGTAAAGACTATGGAGTTTATATAGTTTGAATTGTATAAGTTAAAAGATATAATGAGTATATATTTCATAATGTGCTCTGTGTGTATTACAGGCTTCTGCACTGGATAAGTTGGAAGCTTTTACGAGCTTTAACGGACCAGATTTCTACGGTCTTCCTAGAAACACATCAAAGATTAAATTGAGCAAGACACCATGGAAGGTGCCATCGTTGTATTCTTTCGGATGGGGTGATATTGTACCGATGTTTGCCGGTGAAACGCTCGACTGGCTACCATCTCATCATGTTTGAAAACAGACGACTTACTCTCATTTGTTTTTTGTTGTGTACGATGTTGTACAACTTCCTATCCTGCATAAGGGAACTCCACTTGTTCATCATTTGAATTATTTGTAACATTTTCCAAATTAATAAAGTACTAATTCTTACTTCTTATCACTAGAACAACGTTGTTACTACAAAAAAGAGGTCCAGAATAGCACACAAGATCCTCTATTGCAGTATGGTGTTGCATCTCTTATTGTATTTATTCTATGCATGACAAGTGTATAAATCTTTTCTTTAAATATATAATTGATTTGAATTTTGTACACTTGTCATAGATAGAGGTGATTGCAATAGAAAATGCAATATTATTTGCAATAGAAGATCCGAATTGCCAGAATAGAGCTAGTTGGAACACTTTAGCCTCTGAGTGTGTGTTTGTGTGCTCTAAACAAACACGCAATCTGAGGGACTCATCAAATAGTCTATAAATTATAGTTTTTAGAAATAAGCCCTTGGAATAGCCCCAGTCCACGTTTTCTTAGAATTATTAAAATCTTACCAGAAAATTATTCACGAAAATACGACTGTTACGTACAAAATAACACTCTTAAAATCTTGTAATAGGAGTTGATATCACTCCACAAAATGATATAGACACTCCATTTTAAGTTTTTTTTAAACAATTAACGATATTGCACATGAATTAAAAAAAACATATTATCGTGTTTTCTTATAACAAATATACTTGTAATTATAGTGAACACTTCAATTATGATAAAATATAGGGGGAAAAAGTATGTTATTTTTTCTTATTGTGAGACTCTTTTGAATTTTCTTTATTTCTTTAATTCCATAATTAATATTCTATATTCTAAGTTGTACTTTATTAATTAAGTTGTAAGATCTCTTGACCATTGACTAATATATTGTACAGTAAATTAAATTATAATAATGGAGTGAAAGAGAAGCTGAGGAGTTACTTCTTTTCTTTTTTTTTTTTGATAAATTCTGAGGAGTTACTTCTTGATTTCCATGAGATATTAGATTTGGTGACAAAAATTTATTAAACAAATTTCAAATTTGAATTCAAGATGCAACACGTATAATGTCAATAGAAGTACTAATTTTCTCCTCTATGTTTCATATATATAAGCTTTATATTATATTAAAAACAATATTTTCCAAACATAAAAAATACAAAGAGAACAAAAAATAATAGTGTTGTTTATTTAGGCTTTAGTGTTCACAAGATAAATAGAAGATTACAAATTTATTCTATATTATATGTTATAAAATAATACAATAATATCTTTTCATTAATTCATGGGTAATGTATTGTTGTCAAACGGGCTAAAATTTACTTGGGCTTTTCAGACTACGAAATTGATGAAATGTGTTCTTGATACAAATTGTTCTTTAAATTAATAAATTATCCAAATTTTAATCTTTCATACGTCAAACAACTATATTACTTCAATGACAAGAGACTTAGAACTTGTGGAGCTTGATTAGCGTACAAATTACTAGAGATGTAAAATTAATTTTTTTTTTAGAAAATGCCAAAGAAAATCCAACGAGTGCAAATGTAAAAATTATAACTTAAACAAGTAAAAAAGTAATTCCCTAATTCTGAGAAGTCAAGGTAATTAATTGGGTGAATATCATTTTACCCCCCCAACTATGTCGTTGGTGTCACTTTGCCCTCTCAAGTCTATAAAGATACGCATTTTACCCCCTCCAAACAAGAGAGCATAAGTTGTTTTTCTATTTTATCCATCTTCTCTACGAAAAAATTATAAATTTTATAGAAAAATTGATATAATTCTCCATTATCATTAAAAAATTCATAAATATCTACCATTCTTTAGTATAAACCTTGCAAGACTTTTAAACAAAATGATGCTTTCACCAGAAATTTATAATATAACTAGATTTAGAGTACTTGTGGGCGCGGATTAGCTCTCACTACGGACCCAAATAGTCCCATAGCTCTCACTATGGACGTTACTAGATCAGAATGATTTTTTTAACCAAAAACACAATTTTTCGTAAAGTTGCATGACCATCTATGAGAGAGACTAATGCTTATCTGATGCCAATAAATTAAAAAGTTGGTGATATGTTCTACACTGTATTCGCAATATATGAGAGTATTGCTGGCCTAATTTAATCGTTCTACATTATTTACATTATGTATGAAGTTTCAATATATTTTTTTCAACAAGCATATTTGGAGGGGGTAAAATTGGAACATAGTTATGTTTTCTTAGTTAAATGGGGCAAAGTGAGTGTTTTCATAGTTTGTGGGGCCAAAGTGAAAATAATAAAATAGTTGATGGGTGGCAACGCGAAATTGACCTTAATTTTTTCTTTTGGAACAGATTGACCTAATTAATTTGGTCTAGAAGTCTACACTCATAGAATGACCCAATTTCATTACACAAAAGGATACTCCATTTTATGGGGCAAAAAGAAAAATAATATGATATTGTAATCGTTTTTTTAAAAAAATAAAATGATGTTAATAATATAATAATAAATATATACGTATATATATATATATTGTAGCAAATAAAAGAAGAGAGAAGGTAGAAAGAGGAGGAAAGGAGAAACCTTGATTCCCACAATCACTATTCACTGCCGCCTCCTCGACTCGTACTTGTTTCGGATTCAATTTGTTATTTATTTCTTCACAAATTGAAATTATAATCGCCTGTAGTGCAATTTCCGAGTATATCTATATGTCAATTGCTCTCCGAAGTTGAGTTGGAGACGAGATTTCTGTATTCCTAATGTCTCACAAATTCTCTGTTCATATATATATTGTATCGATGTTCAGCTCTCTTTCATCTAGCGCAATTAGTGTGTAAACCTCGGCTCTCTTTCGCCTACTGGAGGAATCGACATTGGTATGTTGTTTTTCCGGTACTGTAAGTATCTGTGAATCACCTTGCTGTTGTTCAGATCTTATTTTTCTTAACAGTTTTGTTGCAATTTGACAGGAATTGAAGCCATGCCTCGTAAAGTGAGTTACGGAGTTGATTATGATGATAACTATGATGGTTATGAAGATTACGACGATGAATACGCAGATGAGTATGGTTATGAAGTGGAAGAGAATGGTGAGTTTTGCCTCTCTATGTTTAACGTCTGATGAAGAATAGAACTTTTGTGTGCTTAGTGAATTATGATGCTTTGGTGCAATTTAAGAGTCAAACGTTGGGTTGTCGTGTCAATTTTGGGACAATGTTTAGGATTGGTGATATGAATTTGTGCCAATCACGTCCAATGAAAATTAACTAATGTACTAAACTGGTATGTCTGTATGCCTTCAAAGTTTTGATAATGATATATTGAAAGTAGGAAAGGTGCATGAATTATGAAGGTAACGATAACCTTTGATGGTGAAGTTGAGTAGAGGAGCTTCTTACTTCAGTCGGCAGGGGCTTTTGGTTGATGTATGATAGCCTTTAGGTGATCTTGGGTTAGTGATTTATGGATGTACGTATAATTTTCTTGATCAAAGATCTCAAGGAAACAATGCCCTTTTCGTTTTTCTATCCTTTGGAGTAGTACCTGTGTATCTGTTCATGGAGCCCATGGCAGTTTACGTAGTCTAGAGTCAATGTTTTAAATGAATGGTTTTACTTGATAAAGAAACTGATATGAAAGCTAGGGTTATGTTTAACAGTCTAGGAATTAATGAGTAAAGAAAAAAGGAAAGGAAGGATGAGGAAAAATCTAGCCATCATGGTAAAAAAGATGAAAGGTAATTAGAAGTAATCTAGCCGTCATATGTAGAATATCAAGGCAACTCATCAAGGGCATAATTGCATCTCAATTGGAAGTCCAAATTTTGTGGTTCAATATTTTTATCAATAATTTACTAAATATAAGTCATTCATAGGTTCCAAAAATTGTACTTATAGAATACAGACTCTTGAGAAAACTTAGTAAAGGAGAAAAAGGCAATTAAACTATTCTAAACCATTTAAGATATATTAATTTACCTTGTCCAACCTAAGACTCCACATAGGACACAAAGTTGAGTTTGAACCAATTGCTACATTCCGTTACTTGATTCTTTCACAAAGAGTATTTTGAGTAATTGAGTTCTTGTATCTTTCCTTGCGTCTTATGTAAACATGTGTGCAGTTGTTGCAATGTTAGGTTATATTTTGCATGCTTCTCATGACTCTTGATGGGATTTCTGAAAATAGGGATAGCAGCTGAGACTACAGCGAAACAAGCAAGCGTCAAAACTGGGGTCTGGTCTTGCCCTGTTTGTACATATGATAATGAAGATTATATGTCAGCATGTGACATATGTGGGGTTTTACGTAACCCTTTGGTCAAGGTTAATATCAAAAGCGACACTGCTGCAGGTATGATTGTGTTTAACAGCGTCTTCAATGTCTCATCGTTTCAAAATTACGTGTAATCTGTCTTTTTTTATTATTTTCACAGTTAGCTAGCATAGGCACTCGCATCTATTTTCTATTTTCCGTAGGTTTTATTTCATTTTCATTAAGTTCTTCATAGATTAGATCCTTTCCGTGCAGTTGGTGGCATATGCAAAGATTCTGGAGCATCAGTGATGGCCAAGTCTCTTTTTGCATCATTGCCGCAACACACACCCAAAAATTCTATACACTTTCAAATGCAGAATGATGTTTATTCCACAGATGACCATGTTAACCTCCTCAAACTTGGAAATATTGGTTGCAATTTTCAAGAATTGAATAGTCCTTCTAGCCGTCGGAATCATCGCAACGTTAATATAGGTCGGAACAGGTTCTAAAGCTGGTCATCAATCAGTAGAGAACCGTATTTTTATTAGATTAGAGGAAAATTGTGTCTAGACCTTTAGATGGTTGTCCTTATTGCTATGCTGGGGATTCATCACCTCTAGTTTTCTAACATTACATATGTTGATAGCAGACCCTTTCAAGTTTGGTGTCCCGTCTCCAGATGATTTGATATCAAATGGATTGAGTTCACTGAAATTGAAATCGAAAGGTACTTCTTTAAATCCAAAAGGTATTTCTTTTACAGTTTAGAGTCCATCAGTAGGTTTGTTTTTACCGAACATAATCCAAGTACTCATTTGGTTCTATGAAAGAAGCCAGAACTCTTAGATTATTGTAAAAAGGATGATCCTAGGACACATAAATCTAAAGCACTTGCTTCTATGGCGCAATATGGCGATCCTGCAACATTTAGCTCACATCTTGGGGCTGTAACTATCATCTTAAAATTCACTATTGCATGCCAGTCATGGAGAAGAGAGCCAAAAGTAATCTAGACTTGGAAACAACTTAAATCTGTGGGATTGATGACTCTGAGGATGATATCATGATTGTGGTGTTGTGGTGAAACAGCTGGCTGCGATCAGTTGCTGCACAGGATATATTCTTCTTTCTTGTTTGAGCTTGTGGGTTTAAGGTGGGGGATGTAACTAGTTTAGTTAATTACAAAATCCGACATGTTGAGTAGTCTTCTAGGTGGACAACATAATCTGGTGTTATTTACCAGATCTAGGAATGGCATTTTGATTTCAAGTCAATATATTATTTTTGGTAAGTAGTCCATTTGATACTCAGATGAATACAGAAAATTATAAGAGTAATTAAGTTTCCTTCTCCTTGAGCAATTGATCTATTTGGTTGGCTTCAATTGTATGCTGACAAAATCAGTTACTTCTCTGTTTTATTTTGTGCAACGTTACATTTTAATTCTCCTTGCACCATTGGTTGTGATGCAAATGTGTGAAACTTTTGGGTTTAGATAGACTTTACATGACCCTGGTGGAATGCAAGATTTGACTTATTATCTGTTTTGAGAAAAGATTGATTACATCACGGCCGGTGTGAATGGAAAATCTAGACCATTAGCAAGGATCTAGTTACTAGATTATGTCAACCCTGATGAGTAAAGTGCAAATTCTAGCATTCATAGTTAGTGACATTTTGATGTCTGAATAAATTGGTACTGGCTCTTTCTTTTAGACCGAATCTCTTATGTTCTCGCATAAGAAGCTGTTCTATTGAAGTTCTTCCATTGAGTATTATAAAATGATGTAGCTAGATCTACTGGTTTATGTTCTTTTCCAGTGTTTTATCACTTTGTGATAGGCCTGCCTTCTGAATAGAGCAAATTTTAATAAGTCGTTTTCACAGATAATGTTTCAGTTAGAAGAGGGACTAATATTCCAGTTGAATCAGAGTTAGCTGCTAAAGGGCCAGAGTTCTGTTCCGCATCCGTGACAAGAGAGAGACGTAGTGGAGTGGTTGAGAATGATTTGGTTTCAGGCAGTGGGACCAAACCAGAAGTTTTTGACAGTAGTTTAAACCGTGAGTCTTTATCTTCCAAATCTAGAAAAGCAGAAATCATCAGTGAGCGAAAAACAGCGTCAACTTCACAGTATAATCCTGAGACATGGATGGTTCCTGACAAAGTAGATGATGCATTGAGTCAACTAAATCTTGCCATTGTAAGTTACTTGTAATGTTGTGTCAGAATGCTCACCAAATGTGTTTATACAGCTAATTTGTATTTTTCTTTTTGTGCACGTAGGTTGGCCATGTTGATTCTGGAAAATCTACACTTTCAGGAAGACTGCTTAATCTTTTGGGACGAATATCTCAGAAAGAGATGCGAAAATATGAAAAGGAAGCTAAACAACAGGTAATAGTACTACCATGTTTCTTTATTTTCTTTCCACGTGCTTCTAAAATGCGTATCTTAACATATATTCCTTTTCTTGTTTGACCAGGGAAAAGGGTCTTTTGCTTATGCATGGGCATTGGATGAAAGTGCTGAAGAAAGGGAAAGGGGTATAACTATGAATGTGAGTGTTGCTTTTTTCACTTCCAGAAAGTATCATGTTGTGCTGCTAGACTCCCCAGGACATAGAGATTTTGTTCCAAACATGATCTCTGGAGCAACCCAAGCAGATGCTGCAATTTTGGTTGTCGATGCTTCGATGGGTTCATTTGAAGCAGGCATAGATGCTATTGGAGGGCAAACGAGGGAACATGCACAGCTGATTAGGAGCTTTGGAGTCGATCAGATTATAGTTGTGGTCAACAAAATGGATATGGTGGAATACTCCAAGGAAAGATTTGATGTGGTTAAGCAGAAACTTGGAACTTTTCTCCGCTCTTGTGGTTTTAAAGATTCTTCTGTTTCATGGATTCCAGCAAGTGCCATGGAAAACCAAAATTTAACAGCAAGTCCTTCCGATGTACGATTGTCCTGGTTAGTTGCCTGTATCTACTGCTTTGTTCTTCATCTTTCCTTTTTTTCCAGTTTCATTATTTTATTTTTACATTTATATTCACGAGGCATATTCATGTTAAGCATGTTTTTATTGTGGTGGTTGACATATGAATAGAGAGACCAAAGGTGTTGGCTTGAATTCTATTGTGCTTTGATCGCCATGGATATAAATTGAGAAAATGGAATTCTATTAGTACTTCAACTTGTGTACGTGTGGAGACAAATGGCCGTCAAAATACTTCATAATCTTGTATGTTTACTCCTATGTGATGCTTTGCTGAGCCCTTGTGAAATTACTGATGTTGCAGGTTTAGAGGACCTTATTTATTGGATGCAATAGATTCTCTCCAACAGCCGCAAAGAGATTACTCTAAGCCGCTGCTAATGCCTATATGTGATGTTATGAAGTCACAGACGCTGGTGTCTGCTTGTGGGAAATTGGAAAGTGGAGCTATTCGGACGGGATCTAAGGTAAAAAGATTATGTGGCTAATTAGCTCTCAATAATCAGATTTTGGGTTTAGTAATAAAGTGTTCATCTGCTCCATTTCAGAATTATTACTTACCTTTCCACTTGCCGTTCTTCGTATTTTGTATATATTAGACTTTTTGACGTGTTTTAACAATTTTTTTTTGTTTATAGGTATTGGTTATGCCTTCAAGAGAAATAGCGACCGCACGTACTTTGGAAAGAGACTCCGAGCCTTGTAACATTGCAAGAGCTGGTGACAATGTGACAGTCAATTTGCAAGGTATTGAGGGGAATCGTGTGACAGCTGGAGGTGTGATATGTCACCCTGATTACCCGGTTCAAGTCTCTAACCACTTGGAGCTCAAGATCCTTGTTCTCGATATTTCAACTCCTATTCTGATTGGTTCTCAGGTTACCTTGCATTTAATAATGCAAATAGTTTATTTAGTATTCCTTTGTTATATGTTTCTAATCTCCATTTGGACATTTGCAGTTGGAATTTCATATACACCACGCAAAAGAGGCTGCGAGAGTTGTGAAGATATTGTCTCTGCTTGATCCAAAGACAGGGAAGCTGTCAAAGAAATCTCCGAGATGTTTATTGGCCAAGCAGAATGCAATAGTTGAGGTTAGTACAACTCCACCTTCTATCCCTCCCTGTGTTCCATCTTTTCTTTAAGGGTTAATTACATGCACCTCGAGCCCCCCGAGGTTTTGCAAATTACCAAGGCACGACTTGAAAAATAGGGATTGAGATTGTAATTTGATTTTTACCGACGATGAGTGAAATTGTAATATGCTTTTACGGATAGAGGAGTTATAGTAATTTCTTAAATTTCTGGGTGTGTATGTAATTTATACCCTTTCTTAATAGTGTTTATTCTTCTACTCAGGTGGTTCTTCAAGGGCCTGTTTGTGTAGAAGAGTACAGTAATTATAGAGCTCTGGGAAGAGTCTATCTTAGAGCATCGGGAAGAACAGTTGCCCTTGGTATCGTGACTCGAATAATTGAGAGGGTGGAATAATTTTGACATCATCTTCAGTCCGTTGTTGTAACTCACCATTTTTTACTTTGCATGTAATCCTAGGCATTCAATCATTGACTATTTCTCAACAAGAGTATTTATTTCTTATGCAAAACCCCTTACTTTTTCTTGTTTTTTATTTTATGGTGCATTCTCTGTAATTTATGGGATTTCGAAAAAGGCCAACCATGTTTAGATTGGATTTTAGTCGCTTCTACGTAAAATTAGCCATTTTGCTGCTTATTTTTGAAAGAAATGTAAAGTGAGACACATCCAAAATGTTATTTTCCATTTTCAGTTGCCTCTTCAAAAATGTAAATTACAAGCAATACTAATTAACAATTTTGGCTAATAGAAGCAATTCTCTTATAGAAGAAATTCGCTTATTACTGTACTTCGATGTATGTGTAAGGATTGATAGACACTGAAATGGAAACGATGTTGGTAGGACATCCCAAAATTTGGCATCAACTATGTATGAAGATTGAAGAAAAAGCTATTACATTGGCTGATGGCGACCATCTAAATTCTGAAAAAGATCTATTACCCAGAGAATAAGATAATCTCGGAAACTGGAAATGTTTTTACAAGCTTCCAATTTGGGACAATTGTGACACCAACAAACACACTTGTAACATTGAAATGGACACCCTTACAACAATCTCAGATTAGATATGTTCTGCAGAAGTATTATAAACAGTATCAGAGACAACACAACAAAAGATAGCCACTTTGAAAGTAATCAATCATTAAGTTACCATGACTGGCAAAATGCTGCAACAAGACCACAGGTATTCTTAGAATTCTTTCCTTCTACATATTTGCTGTGCAGAACGATACCATAAAAGCATTTAGCTGAAAGAGCAGTTACCTCCTATCATATGACATTTATTCTTTCACAAATCGAGTTCAGGTCTGATACTTTCTTCACGCTGCAAATTAGCAAAAAGTACAAAAACCTATTTCAGCACAACATCATCTTCCTAGTTTATACCACGCACAAAATGAAAAGCATTTGAAGTTTGAGATGAAAAAGTAAAGCATATGAATGATTTTATACGCTTTTGAACTTCACTTGTTCTACTAAGTTCCTAATATGTTAAAGCTCATAGATACCTAACTCGTCACTAACTAAAAAGAATAAAACAGAAAAAAGAAGGAATTGAACTCATGAAAAACAAAGAACAATGTTTTCATGTGTGAGCAAAACCTAGTTCAAATTCAACATGACACCAAAGAATAAACTAGCCAATAGGATGACTATATGAGGCATGTGATCATCCATATTTATTGCCAAATGCACCAAACTTGTTCATTCTCCCTTAACTTACCAAGTTGATGAAGCCTTCTCTTGAAGTACAGATGAAGTGGGAGCAACAAATCTAACCAAGTTACTTTCCGGTGAGTTACAGCCATTCTTGCACGGTTAAACGTGTAGAATACAATACTTTTTATGTGTTCTTGTGATATAAATACCACGTGTCTGCAAATCTAAGTTAATAATACATAATTAACTTGCAAAGTCAAGCCTTCTCTCCAGACAATTGCCAGAAATTTTCTTAAACTGCACTAAGAATGAGAAAGCATTCAAAGACCTCCGTCTTACAGAAAATATTCAGCACCATTAGAGAGAGTAGAACTTACTTGTACAGAAGGTCGCCACTAGGTGCCAATTTCTTGCATAACCAATCTGGAACAAGTTTCTCAAGGTGCTGCACTTGTGTTTCGACCTCACCTAAGACATAGAAAAAGAGAATTCAGAAACTTCTGTGTAGAACTGGGGAAAAAGTGGGACACTAGGGGGGGAAATGCGATATCAGATTCTTGGCTTACAGTGGTCATCAATCTCGCAATTATTCATAATAATTTTCTGAAAAAGTTCTTCCTTTGTAATAGGGGAAAAGTTGACAGACTGAAATATTTGGTGAATCAAGAGAACAAGGTCAGATAAGCAAATGGATATTTGCTTGTGTGAGATGATAGTATCTTCACCATCCATGCTATAAAAATCCAATGACTTCTTAACAGTTGAATTGGACTGCTTGATGTTTTGGCTTACTGTCGTCTTGTTTTCATCTTCACAGGTAAGTAATGATCTAGTAGGTGAAATCGATCTCATTGGAGCAGATTGTACTGGTGTCTCAACCACTAAATTGTTGCTCCCGTCTGCAAGCTTCAAGGGAGTGCTCTCCATCATGCTGGTTTTGGAAGAAGAACCAGGAAGTAACCTTAATTGTTCAGTATCTTCATTAGAAACACAAGCAGATTTAATAGGCGAAAGAAGATCAGTCTGCTCCTTCTCTGTAGTCAGAGCCTCGTCATAAAAGTGTCTTCTAAAAGAAGAAGGGAAATGGGATGGATCCAATATCTCTGTATCAGACAAACTTAAGAAGTCCTTAGAGATCGATTCTGCCTTGATTGTGATATTTCTCTGGTTGAATGGCTGTGGTAGAGCAGCTTCAGGTACATCACAACCCTGCTAACAAATAAAGAAAGCACAGTTTCAGCATAGATAATAGTTGAGAAATAAACGAAATTGTACAACCATCTCAATTAATGACAAAGAAAAGGTGTCATGAACCACGCTAAATGGAGAGTGAAAAGATTCAACTGACTTAAAGGACAAAAGAGCTAAATTTGTGTAACTTTGATCATCTGACACTCTGCCCGTGCACATTTGTTACTCTTTACCATGGAAAACAAATGGCTGGTGATCAGTGAAATGAATATCTTGCATTCATTGACAAGTTGAGTCCATCTAAATGTGTTTGGCTGTAATTGTAGTCAGTTATTGGTTTGTGATGAAAGATATTAAATTTGAATAAAATCCAGTTTAGTTACATTTCTCAACATTGTAGCAATATGGCTTTCTTCTAATTCCAAGAAATGTAAAAAGAAAATACTTACATATCTACAGAAATAAGAGAGAGATGTACAATTGTACTAATACTGGGAGGAAAAAGGAGTGACTGCATTACAACCAAATCATGTAAAGAAAGGAGAGATTACTTCAGGATGCGATATGTAGAAATCCCTTAGCCTGGAAGAGAAAAGATTGCTCAGAGCCACAAATGCAGATTCTTCATGATGACCTTCTACAACATCAAAGAGCAACACAATCTGCATATCTGACTTCATGCCCATGGTTTTCTCATCATGTGTGAGTATCTTATCAATCTGCACTGCTTCAGGAATTATATACTTTATTTGTGCAAGATGCATGCATAGGAATTTTCTGGTAAAAGAGAAGCGAAGGGTTAAGATCAGAAATCAAATAAAGTTTGATGTACAACAAGAGTAAGTATGTATGACATTGCATACTGCAATTACAGATTCTTCTGACCCAACAACTTTGATGAAAGGGATAAGTGGAAATAGGAATTTTAAAGAGATCATGTCTTTGATCAATTACGGAAGTTGTTGGAGGTTAGATTACATTTTTAACATGTATCATAATTAGTTATTTAATCAAAATATAATTTCTTTTATCCAAATGATTCAAAAGAGATTCACTCTATTAGAGGCCTAATCTCATAGCTAGAGTTCTTTGCAATCTTAAACACTCCATCCTACACCCACTATGTCTAGTCTCCTCTTTTCCTCTCCAGTAGCATTCTATTCTTTTCTCTGCGCATACACGCATGTTTAGTTGTTGATCAAGAACTTGTTTGCCCTTGTGGAGTGGATGAAAAATCAAGATATGGCGCCCAAGAAAATGATGAGGACCTTGAGATGGCACCAATAGTCATTGATAGGGATTCCTTAGGCACTCTAGTACATGCTATTTCGACTAGTCATAGGCCACTAAGGTTTATAACTCTACTTTCATGCAACCAAATGCCAGAGTGATGCCTAGACCTCAACTTACTGCCCTAAGGAAGGGGCTACTATTCCAAGAGAACTTCACCATCTTGCACGTAAGTGTGCAAGGTTAAAGCGTCATACATGACTTTATCTCTATGAGCGAAGGGCATCCTCCAAGATGACTGACATTAACAATATATGACTCATTAATTATCATTGCCATTAATATCTTGCACTGTTCAGAGTTCGTCAAAAATATGTGTCCTGAACCCAATTTCTGTTTGAGATTCATATTTGGTTCTAGCAAAACCAGTTTTTCGATTTGGATTGAACCTTTTCTAATATAGTTATGAAAAGTGATTGCCAGTTCTGTATGTGCATTTGAAACATACGTGTACTTGTTAACTTTATCCCACATCGGGCATTCACTGTCACTTACTTAATATATTCTTCTTTCCTCCTTCCATCCAGCCTTTGATTGAGTTTTAGACGGGATTGTCGAGTACACAGCAGAAGGTGACTGGATTTTCAAGATTTGTTTTATCCTTTAATAAAGCTTGGAAAGTTAGACGAAGAGAACTATATCATAGACATTGAGAGTGCCTTTAGAGTATTACTATTTCTTTCAAAATTTTCGTTGTTTTATTGGGAGTTGGCCTGGTTATGGAATTTGCTTATGGAGTAGTATTTTCTTGTGACTCAGACTACTGGAATTCGCAACTCGAGTTTGAATCCATTCTAGGTGGAAATTTTCAAGTATAATAATTTCACGTATGCCTGTTATTTGCAAGCGCTAACACGAGTTTCTCTCAGCTCACATGACTATATATCCCACAATGACCACAAAGGACAACATATCAAATCTGCAAGTCCATATGATTAGCATGATAATTAATCAAGACAGTCAACAAACCGCTTAAACAAGGCCTGGTGGAGTTCAGAGGTCATCTGACACTATCACTAATACGCACATTGCAGTTTGCTAACACCTTTTACAAGGAAAGCTCATAGTAATAAAAACAGCTGGTAACAGCCAATTTCATTGTAGTCGTGCAGATACTTAAATAATACTAATGATAAATGGAATGAAAATGAACTTGTGCATTCGTAACATTATACCTAAGTTTAGAGTGTGTTGCGTCAATCGGCACAGAGGATATATTCCAAAAGGAATAAAGGATGGCAGAAATTATTACCTTCTCGTCAGGATTTCAACTTGACGACTAATATTCTGAAAAGTTGGTGTCCTTTTACATAGACTGAGCAACCTCAATGAACTAGTCATACGATCAAAATACTCCGATAAGATCCTATACCTGAAAATACATAAAGAGTAACATCTTGTTACATTTAGGAGTCTTTTTATTTCTATAAAAACATCAAATGCATGTCCTAAGTAGCCCACTTCTCTGGAAGTTCAGCTAGCTCTTCTTTGCTCTTAATGCGTGGTGGTTCTTTCGTTTTTACTGGTGTAGGAGAAGAAAAATCCTCTTCTGGGTTATGAGTTCCAACAATTCCTTCTTTCTGTGAAGGCATAGAAGAAGGCATCAAGGAGCAACATTTCGTCAACTCTTTCGCAGTCTTTTCATCTCCTGGTTCTTCCATGACTAACACCAAAAACAAGAAATTAAGTAAAGTCGGATAATACATTTTGGTTCATCTGAATTCTAGAATGTTTGTAAGTGCCGCAGGCGATTATTCAATAGCCAAATTAAAATTCCATACAATGCATTGAACGTAATGATGAATCAAATTCTGTCGAACTCAAATAATGCAGATGAAAAGAGATATGATTAGGATAATTACCTGTTGCCCCTGAAATGCAATGCAATTTTGAAATTCGAATTGGGAAACCCAATATCTAGGGTTTATCTTCTTCAGATTATCTGGAGCTCGGAGGAGGGAAAGCAGGTTAGTGATTTTCAAATAAAATGGGCTTTCGTAAGTAAGTGGATCATTTATTGGGTTTAAGACCTCCTGGTGGTTATGGATCAAAGTTTCGTTTCTCAGACATGTTTCGAGCTCATAAATATTGAAAAGTTTTTGTAGACGTTTCGAAAACAACACGAACACTTTGTAAAATTAAAGAAACATGTCGATAGATCATGAAATAAATGAAAATGGATTACTTTTCTCATTTGGTGCGTATTGATTTTTCTTTTTGGTCAGTTATGTTTTATGATATTATCTATATTCAAAGTCTCTAACGTTTCATCTTTATTACAACTAACTAGTACGGTAATAATTAGAATTAACTATAATGAATATAGTACGTCAAATAAGTAGACTACAATATACTTATACTTTATAGTAACAATATCAATTATTATTAATTATGTTATAACAATATGACATAAAAAATTAACATATCAATAATTACGAATAAGAATTTCGTTAGATACTTGGAAAAGTTAAAAGTTTCGATTGGAAACTTAAATGTTAAGTGGAAAATGAAGGAAAAAGAAATGTTTTACATGAAACTAAAGAACTTAGAAACTACACTCCATTTTAGTTTCAACTAACATAAAAATGGAAACGTTTCCAAAGTTTTGGTGGAAACGTTTAGAAACTTTAATCCATGTTCATGGTGACATAGTATATGCAATCAAATTTGGGAAACTCTTGTATAGACACGGTGTTGAACACCAAATTGTTTGCATTATGCTATGTCGGCAATGAAATACACAATATGTTGATGTGACCTAACCCGTTGGTATATTCTACACAAAGTGCATACAAGAATTTTCCATCAAATCTGTGTAATGCTTAGGGGGGCAACCTTAGAAGCTTGATTACCAATTCTAGATCGTGGACTAAGAGGGTCTATCGGACTAGGTTGTTGGGGTTTCCCCATCTCATAGTATATAAATAAAAATCTAGGATTAAGAGGGTCTTCAGCGAAACTTAATTAAAATATTTTATAAGATGTTTTTGAAGGTTATAAGATGAATAATTCCGTGAACTATTTGTTACAATACAAGATTATAGAGCTTATAAGATATTGGAAATGACAATGTTGCAATTAAGATAGTCAAATTAAAAAAATTATATAAATCTTATTACATAAGTTTGGATATCTTAATTTATTTTAAAGAGATTACAAGATCGTAACATTTCAAAATTATCAAACAAATTTCGACTTTTTATAAGCTCTCAAACGTTTTACAAAAGCTTATGAGTTACCTTAAACAGTAAACCCTCTAAATAATAATTTTGTTTTTCGATTCATTTAATCTTATCTTGAAAATCAATTGAAAAGAAATTACATGTAAAATATTTCACTTGTTGATTAATGCCTTTCATTCAAATGAAACCCATGCAACATAGTTTCCAGTCAACTAATGCTACTCGTTTCAAAATTGGTTAATCTAAACTCATGTAACTTGTGTAGAGACATGATAGATGATCAATAAATATATATATATATATATATATATATATATATATTGCTTCATCAAAAACATACTTATGTGTTGAGTATATTCATCATGTCACCATGCATGTTATTTTGAGTTAAGATGATTTGTTGATTACTTTAAGAAAATAGGTTGAGGATGTTTTGTGTATATAGTTTGATTAAAACTTATCTTAAAGATATATTTTTAAAGTATTTGGATAATTAAAACTGATGTAGCTTATAAGGCATTGACAATGAGAAATTAAAATACTTATTAATTATTAGATCCTAAAATTATTTGGTACATGCAGGTTAGAACATTGTATGAGGTCTCCTATGATATCTTGCAAGTGCACTTTGAGAAGTGATGCTCATGAGCCATACTTAGGTGAGGGCAGTACTTGCAAGTTAAAATGTGCCAGGAGGTAGAGATTTACATCGGGCTTCGTATTAGCTGTTGATTTTGTAACTAATATTGTCCATTGAGACACTAGGTTGTACTCTCTTTTTTTTGCCCCACAAAAGCCACCAATTCGGCAGTGGAGGGACTTTTGCCTATTGTTTAATAATCATTCACTTAGATAATACTATGGTGCACCAAAATCAATGTTCTCGTTACATTCAAAATCACACTTTTATTGGAAGAGGGTGGTTTTCACGTGAGGGTTGGGTAATGAAAACTAATCACCTCCCAGTGAATGTGTTGGATGCACCGGGAGCTCCCGGTGCATCATAGTATTTTCCCATGCACTGATCAATTCCCCCCCCCCCCCCCCCCCCCCCGCCCCAACCCTTCAAAATTTAAAAATATCAAGTTTTCTCCTTTTTTTTTATATTCGCCCCAAATTCTGACTCTGTCGTATTTACAAACTCCTAATCATTGTGGCCGACACTTGGACAAGTTGCTAGCTGCTTGTTTTCCTTCAGGCGGAGAATTAGGTTGTAAGCATATTATATTATTCTCAACGAAGTTGGTCTCATATATAGATTAATTTTTTTTGATATAATAGTAATTGCCATACTCCCAATGATTCTCAAAATATTTAAAAATAAAGGATATATATAAGGTCATCCCTAACTTAATTATGGGGCTGGAAATTCTCAATTTTCAGTTATATATGTTCCATACCACGAGAATTTTCAACGACTTGTGTAGTGCTTGTTACATTAGTTGGTTTGTGACAAAAATAAAACTAATAGTTACGTTGTGTTTTGTTTTCCGATGGTGCATCAGTGCATGTGAATTATAGATTATGGTATGCATGCATGCAAATTATCTAGACTTTGAAATTGTTCTACTAGAAAATGACTATATATTTATTTCGCTTCTTCTCTAAAATTTGGTCCCAGCTGATCATGGATGGGATGGAGGAAGGTTTGGATATATAGTCAACTTCAAAACAAGATAATTGGAAGGTTTAATGTTAGCACCTAGGAAGGGACAGAGACAGAATTTGGGATTTGTAGGGCGAACAAAATTCTAAGTTTTGGTTATGCTCTCTCTTGGTTATTTGTTAACTGTCACGATATAAATACAATTAATTATTCGTATTATGATATTGGGAATTAAACATCAACAATAATAATTATGCCAAGTTTGATAAAATAAAATAAAAAATTATGCCAAGACTTTTAATTGAAAAGTTGGGTTATTTGCGTCCACCTCCCCTGAAGTATTGTACTTTGGCAATGACCTCCCTTCATGTATTAAATTTTAGCATCCACCTCCCCTATGTGTAAAAACTTATATGCACCCTTTTTACCCTTATTTTATATTTTTCTCCATTTTCTAATTCCATTTCCTCCTTTATTTTTCTTATTAAATAATAAATAAATAAATAGAAATTAATCTCATGAAAGCTTTTCATTAAAAGATTTCTAACGAATAATTCTTTATATATGAAAATAAGTACACTAAACAATATATTAAACTATTTTGAATAAACTTAAGTATGTATTTTTCTTTCAGTTTTCTTAAGTATGTAGTTTTTCAAGTTTCTTTGCGTGGTTAATTATATTTTTAATGTCTTGAACAAGTACTTTTTAACAAATTAGTAGCTCTTTAATTTTTTATAAACAGCAAAAACTTTATATCTTTCTAGATTTATATTATATTAATCTGGAAATTGATAGAATAATTTTGTTTTAATTTCGAACTCACATTCTGTTTTCTCGACTTCTTATCCTTTTTATTCTTCTTTTCTGTTCTAAGTGGAGAAAAAATGAATAAGAAATAAAATAAATATAAAGAAAATTTAACCGTTCACCATGGACAAAATATTATGATTTGAAGTATCTCATATGATAGTATAAATGAACAAGGAGATGCCTAAATTATCAAATAATATAAATGTAGGACCTCTTTAGTCAAGTCATATATGAGCCCTTAAGCAAAGTGGTTAAAACGAAATTACTCATTCAGATGTCAGATTTTATTTTTTGAAATAATCATCATTACAAATCTATAAAGGTATGATTTTTTTTTATATATAAAATATAATAAATAAAGCTCTACTAATTTACTTAAAACTTTCTTAAAACATTGTAAAATATAATTCAGTAACCACAAGGAAATTGAGAGATCAAATATTTAAGTTTATTTAAAATAAGTTTAATATATACGAAAGATTACTAACAATTTATTAAAATAAACGTTTATATTCAGAAAACCAATGATAATATTTAGTCCTAAAAGTTGTTAATCTTAAATTTCGTGTTTCCTAATGAAAAGATTGTAAATGGAAAATTTTAAGGTGAACCGGGAGTATTGCTTCCAGTCCATTTTACACCACACATTCAAAATGAGTGGGGTGGATTTCACACCCACCTACCTTGTGTAAACCAACCCACCTTAAGTGTTTATGTGGTAAAAAAAAGACCGGGAGTAACACTCTCGGTCCGCCATAGAATTACTCATTGTAAATGCGTATTTCCTACATAGGGAAAAAAAAGGTGCTATTATGAGTTTTTTAGATATAAGAATTTTTTTTTATTATTATTATTTTATTTTTACTTTTTTTGGGGGGGGGGGGGGGGGTTTAGTATATAATTTGTCCTTTAATATATTGTTTATTAATTATATCTATTTTTAAATTAAAACAACTAAACGTTAGAAAAAATTTCATGAGTGTTTCTAGTCATTTCTTTTTTTTCTATTTAAGAATAGAAAGAAAGGAAGGAGAGTGAAATAGAAATTAATAAAAAAATTATGGATAAAAGGAGTAATTCATATATTTTTTTCGCATAAGAGTGATGGATGCAAATGCGATGTGGATTTGAAATTCAAATTGGGAACCCACTCTCTAGGGTTTATCTGCTTCACATTATTTGGAGCTCGGAGGATGGAAAGCAGGCTAGTGATTTTCAAATAAAATGGGCTTTCGTATGTAAGTGGATAATTTATTGGGTTTAAGACCTCATGGTTATGGATCAAAGTTTCATTTCTAACACATGTTTCGAGCTCATAAATATTGGAAAGTTTCTGTAAACATTTCGGAAACAACACAACACTTTGTAAAATTAAAGAAACATGTCGATGAATCATGAAATAAATAAAAATGGATTACTTTTCTCATTTGGTGCGTATTGATTTTTCTTTTTGGTCAACCATGTTATGCTTTATGATATTATCAATATTCAAAGTCATTATGTGACGTACATCCTTATCAACTAACTAGTACAGTAATAATTAGAATTAACTATAATGAATATAGTATGTCAAATAAGTAGACTACCATACACTTATACTTTATAGTAACATTATCAATTATTGTTAATTTTGTAATAACAATATGATATAAAAAATTAACATATCAATAATTACGGATAAGAATTTCGTTAGATACTTGGAAAAGTTAAAAGTTTCGATTGGAAACTTAAATGTTTAGTGGAAAATGAAGGAAAAAGAAATGTTTCACAGGAAACTAAAGAACTTGGAAACTACACTCCATTTTAGTTTCAACCAACTTAAAAATGGAAGCATTTAGAAACTTTAATCCATGCTCATGGTGACATGATGTATGCAATCAAATTTGGGAAACTCTTGTATAGACTCGGTATTGAACACCAAATTGTTTGCATTATGTCATGTCATCAATGAAATGCACAATATGTTGATGTGGCATAATTCGGATCCTTTGGTATATTCTACACCGAGTGCATACGGAATCTCATCAAATCCGTGTAATGCTTAGGGGGCAACCTTAGAAGCTTGAATACCAATTCTAAATCTTGGACTAAGAGGGTCTATCGGACTAGGTTGTTGGGGTTTCCTCCTCTCTCTTAGTATATATAAAAAATCTAGGATTAAAAGGGTTTCCGACAAAACGTAATTAAAATATTTTATAAGATGTTTTTGAAGTTTATAAGATGAATAATTTCATGAACTGTTAGTTACAATATAAGATTATAGAGCAAAATGACAATGTTACAATTAAGATAGACAAATTAAAAAATTATTGAAATCTTAATAAATAAGTTTGGATATCCTAATTTATTTTAAAGAGATTACAAGATCGTAACATTTCAATTTTATCAAACAATGTTCAACTTTTTTTAAGCTCTCAAACATTTTACAAAAGCTTTTGAGTTACATTAAACAATAAACCCTCTAACTAATAATTTTTGTTTTTCGATTCATTTAATCTTATCTTGAAAATCAATTGAAAAGAAATTACATGTAAAATATTTCACTTGTTGACTAATGCCTTTGATTCAAATGACACCCATGCAGCATAGTTTCCAGTCAATTATTGCTACTCGTTTCAAAATTGATTAATCTAAACTCATGTAACTTGTGTAGAGACATGAAGGATGATGTAAAAATTTAGAGAATAATATGAAATTTGTAGAGAATGTAGAGAGAATTGGAGAGCAAAACTCAGATTTTATTTCTGTAATCTCAATTATGAGTACACTTTCGAAAGCAGCTATTTATACTATCAATTATGAGTACACTTTCGAAAGCAGCTATTTATACTAAAAATAGTAGCTTACTAATTAAGCAACTAATTAACAATAAAAATTACAAGAATGCCACTCTAACCAACCGGAATTAACTATTAACAAGAAAAGCTAAAATTACATTGCTGCCCCTCTATATTTCAACATTCCCCCTCAAGTTGGAATTTGTAGTAAATTGCAAATTCCTAACTTGCCAAGGAGATACTGCAGTTGAGGTTTTCCAATTGCCTTCGTAAAAAGATGTGCAATTTGCAACTTGGTGTTTATATAACTTGGAGCTATCATCCCTTCCTGCAACTTTTCCCGTACCAAATGACAATCCAATTCAATATGTTTAATTTTGTCCTCTCATGGTATACCGGATTAGATGCAATAGATGTAACCTATAAGGCATTGACAATAAGAAATTCGACTCAAGAAATTAAGATATATACTTATTAGTTATTAGATCCCAAAATTGTTTGGTACATGCAGGTTAGAACATTGTATGACGTCTCGTATAATATCCTGCAAGTGCATTCTGAGAAGTGATGCTCATGGCCTTATGTAAGGGCAGTACTTGGAAGTTAAAATGTGCTAGGAGGAAGAGATTTACATCGGGATTTGTATCACCGGTTGATTCTGTAACTAATGTTCTCCATTAATGAGACATTCTTTTTTATTTACACAAAAGCCACCAATACCGTAGCAGAGAAACTTTTGCGTTTTGTCCAATAACTTCACTCAGATAACAATAATATTATAGTGCGTCAAGAGCAATGCTCCCATTACATTCAAAACTACACTTTTATTGGGAGAGGGTAATGAAAACCAACCACCTCTCAGTGAACGTGTTGGATGCACCAGGAGCTCCCGGTGCACCAGAGTATTTCTCCATACACTGATCAATCCCTTCAACTTTGAGGAAATTTTTTTTGCCACTATAAACTTTTGATAATTGAAATTTTACCACTTCAAAATGTAAAAATATCAAGTTTTCTCCTCTCTCTTTTTAAATATATATTCGCCCCAAATTCTGGCTCTATCGTATTTACATAAATTAAAGGCAACTCTTAATCATTGTGGCCAATACTTGGACACGTTGCGAGCTGCTTCTTTTCCTTCTGGCGGAGAATTAGGTAGTAAGCATGTTATATTATTCTCAACGGGGTTGGTCTCATATGTAGATTTTTATGATATAATAGCAATTGCAATACTCCCAATGATTGGGAAAATATTTAAAAATAAAGGATATATATAAGGTCATCTCTAACTTAATTATGGAGCTGGAAATTCTCAATTTTCAGTTATATATGTTTTCAATGACTTGCGTAGTGTTTGTTACATTGGACATTAGTTGGTTTGTTACAAAAATAAAACTAGCTAATAGTTACGTTGTGGTTTGTTTTCCGATGATGCATGTGAATTATAAATTATGGTATGCATGCATGCAAATTATCTCGACTTTGAAATTGTTCAACTAGAAAATGACTATATATTTATTTCGCTTCTTCTCTAAAATTTGGTCCCAGCTGATCATGGATGGGGATGGAGGAAGGTCTGGATATACAGTCGACTTCAAAACAAGATAATTGGAAGGTTTAATGTTAGCACCTACACAGGGACGAAGACATAATGTTGGTTTTGTGGGGCGAATAAAAAAAAAAGGGAAAAATACTTGATATTTCTAGATGGGGTGGGGGGATTTCAAATATTGAAAGTTTGTAGGGGCAATTTTTTTCTTCTCAAAGTTGAGAGAGGGCGGATGCCCCTACTAGTCCTGCCTCCCTCTCTACACCAAAGAAAATTGCAATTAATACCGGAAGGAAACATTTTGTTGTATTAAAAGACATATAATAGGAAAGCGGTCCGTCTTCTATCACATTTTGGGTCCTCTGCAGAGGTGACCTTTATTTTTTTAATTTTTTTTTCAAGTTTTTGTTTTTTCTCTTTTCTTCTCTTTTGTGTTTTTCTTTTAATTTTATGTTTAAAAGTTTTAAAAATTACTCATCTATATTTATAATAGTTGGTGTGCTTATGCGGTTGGACTCGAATAGTTTAATATTATAAATTCAACCGACCAGACATGTACAATTAGTAGCCTAAATTAATCTGATACTAAATAATTATATCTTCAAATCAAGTGGTTAGTATAGGTCGAATTGGATTATATTTTAATTAGAAGCGCACACAACTGAAATTGTTTGATGATTAAAATAAAAGTAGATAATGATAGCATAATATTAAATAAATTAATATTATTCACTCACAACTCAATTTATTTGATGTTGTGAATAATATTTGGTAGTTTTACACTTTATTATAAATATCTCTTTTTGGTTAAAACATCAAATAATTTAAGTTGTTAACGAGTAGAAGTAAAATATAATCCAACTCGATCTAACCGAATCGCTCGATCTGAAAATATAAATCATTTGATTTTGGATAATTCTTGACCTATGTACGAATTGAATTATTAATATGAATTTGTTTGAACACAATTGCAACACTAATGCAAATAAAAATGAGGAAGCCGAAAAAGTTTTCTTGAATTTTCAAACATAACACCTAAAAACAAAAAAGAAAAAGACAAAAGAAATGGAAAAAGAAGTAAAAAAAATTTTAAAAAAAATTAAAAAACAAAACAAAAAAAAGAAATGAAAGAGGTGACACATGTCACCTCTTTCGCACGTGGTGCGTATGCACCTGGTGCATTATCAACGGAACCCATATTTTGGTGTAACACCAATAAATAACACACATGTGTTTGATATTATGTATGTGTGTGTGTATAACCCGGATATTTTGTGACGTTGATTGCTTATTCAATTCATTTTGGACTCTCACATGATCAGTATTTCTGATACCAACATATCTCAACACCTTATTAATTACTACTACTACAAACGGTGGCCAAGTATCAAACTCTAAGTTTTGGTTATGCTCTCTCTTGGTTATTTATTAACTGTCACGATATAAATACAATTAATTATACGTAGGAGTGTCAATGAGCTCATGCCGACTTGAAGCTCGTAAGCTCGGCTTGATAATTTTCAAGCCGAGCTTTATACAAGTCGGGCCCAAGCCGAGCTAGAGCCCAAGGATAAGGCGTGAATTTGAATTCAAGCCGAGCGTGAGCGAGAGTAGGCTCGGTTTGAATTGGGCTCGGGCTCATAAAAAAATATATATGTATATATATATATATATGTTTTATACATTATATACAAAAATAAACATAGTACTTTTTTATAAATAATTCCAGATTGCATAGAAAATATCAAGATTTAAAATTAAGGAATAGAATCTTTAAATCAATCAACATTCAATTCTAAAATTTTCTAATATAAAACACTATACTCAAGAAATTAAAAAAGTAAAAAATTATCAATTTAAACCTACCAGCATCCAATACAAATATATGACAATTCACATAAACTGACATTGAGGGCCGCTAATTTTTTTCTTCAAGAACTATTCATTTATTTCTCCTCACAACTCACGACAAAAGCAATTTTTTTTGTAAGTAAGTCTATTATATATTTGGTTATAATATTTTTCAATCTTAAATAATGCGTTGAGCATATATTTCAATGAAATGAGATCTTTCAAGGTACATTTTAGTTATGATTTGTCAATAGAGCATGAATGACGTTATTTTTGTATGTCTTTGGCATAATTTCTACTTCAGCTGAATAAATAAATAGAAATTAATCTCATGAAATCTTTTCATTAAAAGCATTTTTAACGAATAATTATTTTTATTTGAAAAGAAGTACAATAAACAATATATTAAACTATTTCGAATAAACTTAAGTATGTAAATTTTTTTTCAATTTTATTAAGTAATACACTTCTCAAATTATATTTTTTAATGTCTTGAACAAGTTTTTAATAAATTAGTATCTCTTTAATTTTTTATAAACAACAAAAAAGTTTATATCTTTATAGATTTACATTATTGCTTATTGCAATAAATAATAATCTGAAAATTGATAGAATAGTTTTGTTTTAATTTCGAACCCACATTCTGTTTTTTCAACTTCTTATCCTTTTTATTCTTCTTTTTTGTTCTAAGTGAAGAAAAAATGAATAAGAAATAGAATAAATATAAAGAAAATTTAACCGTTCACTATGGAAAAAATATTATGATTTGAAATATCTCATATGATAGTAAAAATGAATAATGAGATGCCTAGATTATCAAATAATATATATGTAGGACCTCTTCAGTCAAATTAAAGCCATATACGATCTCCTAAGCAAACTGATTAAAATGAAATTACTCTTCAGATTTCAAATTTTATTTATTGAAATATTCATCATTACAAATCTATAAAGGTATTTTTTGATTTTTTATAAAATAAAATAAATAAAGCACTACTAATTTATTTAAAACTTCCTTAAAACATTGAAAAATATAATTGAAAAACCACAAGAAAATTGAGAGATCAAATATTTAAGTTTATTTAAAATAAGTTTAATATATACGGAAGATTACTAACAACTTATTAAAATAAATTTTTATATTCAAACACCCTTGATAATATTTAATCCTAAAAGTTGTTAATCTTAAATTTCTTGTTTGCTAATGAAAACATTGTAAAATGGGTATTTGAGATAAGGGGAACAAAATGCAATTATCAGTTTTTTAGATATAAGAATTTATTATTTATTTTTTTGGAGGGGGGGGGGAATATATATTTTATCCTTTAATATATGTTTATTATACCTATTTTTAAATTAAAACAACTAAATGTTAGAAAAACTTTCACGAGCGTTTTTAGTCATTTCTTTTTCTTTCTATTTAATAAAAAAAGAAAGGAAGGAAAGTGAAATAGAAAATAAAATAAAAATTATGGGTAAAAAGGGTACATATAATTTTTTATGGATAGGGTGGTTGAGGCAAATAACCCCTGAAAAATTACTAGCTACTTGAGGGACAAGTTAGTAGGAATCAATTCATTTTATTTGTTTATTCTTTTAATTCGTTTATTATTCAAGTTAATTTAAAGTAAGCTAAAACTCTGAGTCCATGCATCAAATTACGGGAAAATTCGAACTCGATCCCGACACGGCTAACCCAAATATATTTCACAATGAGAATGTATTACACTTGTCATACGATTGATCATTCATTTTGTAAAATACATTTGAGTGAAGTCGAATTGAGAGCGGGCTAGAATTTCCCCAAAATATGAGTATTTTTTAACTGAGAAGCCAGGAATTAGGACTTGAATGTCACCTTTTTTTTATACTTTAAATGTTGGTTTTTCCTTTTCTTTTCCTATTTTTCTGCATTTATAAATCCAGTTTTGCAGTGGTAGCTCAAATGTCCATTTAACATATTCCCATTGTAGCTAAATTAATTCAATTACAGAATACTTTTGCTATTTCTAAAAATTTAATTATGTGGTTTGTCATAATTAACGAAGTATACAAACAAGAAGGAATAACTTTAGTCTTGACAAAATTATAATTAATTTGATAATCCCGAAGTACATAACATAGGACAGCATTTGTGGTTCCAATGAGCCTATTTTACTTCATTAAATTATGTTTTGTGTGGCGGCAAGCGTGACAAGCCCGCCCTAACCATGATTATATAATACTAATAATACCACTAATTATTTAAAGCGACTAAGAATAGACATAATACTAGTGATATTATTAAAAATGGAGTTGATATCATTCACTCCCAAAAGTGGTGACCACACTCTAAATTTATTTTATTTTTAATTAAATTAACAAAGTGCTCATATATTGTTTGAACACACATTTTCTCTTAATGTGTAAGGTAAATATAATTTTCATTATACTATTTATTCTTTTTAAGGTTTATCTTCACATTTTTTATGTTTGAACATTATTATGAATTATTTAAAATAATAATTAGAATTAATAATTTGAGTTTTCTTACGTACATTAGTTAACATCAGATCAAGATTTTAATTCATATTCTTATATCAGGTCAAACATTAAACAAATCATACTATTAGTTATCAATAACATTTATCTAAAATAATAATATTAACTTTCTTACATCAGGTCAAGTTTTTACTTCACATATGAAGTTCAGTATTTATTAGGCAAAAAAAATAAAATAAAACAATAATTTTGAATTTGTGTTGTATATCAATTAACTCTTTTTTTGTTGGTATTTGAGATGATGTCAAAAGAAATCACATGAAATAGTAATTTGAATTTCATATCAATAGTTGAATCTTAATGTTGAATGTATGATGCATATGAGATTTCTTTATGAAAATAAATTATATTTCACAAATTTATGAACAAAACACGATTTAAAAAATTATCCATAATTCAAGGAAAATAATCAATTATATTTTACAATTCCTAACTTTTCACAATTTCTTAACTTTTAGTACCTATATGCTTCTTACTTTATACAAAGTGAAAATGTGAAATAAGTTATTAAAAAATAAAATAAACAAAGATTATGCTAAAGTTGCAATATATATTGTCTAGTGTTTTTAAACATTAAAATGTGAATACAAATTTTAAAATTGATGACTAGTATAGTAAATTATATTATCTTACATATTAAGAGAAATTGTGTATTCAAATAATAAATGAACACTTTGATAATTTAATTTGAAATAAAATAAATTTAGAGTGTGGTCATCACTTTTGAATATACTAATATCAACTCCTCTTTTTTTTTTTAAATAAAAAATTAGTAGTCGTACGGAACAGCCCGGCCACCACCCACTATAAGATTATTATAAAAGCATAAATGAATAATAAATTTAGGAGTGAGAGTATGCGTCAAGTCTTCTACAATAAAAATCTTAAAGCAATTACTTGGGTATGTTTGCCCCTACGAAATCAAGGAGACAGACTTCTTGTTCTTACCTAAATTTTCCTCCCTATTTTTAATATTAATTACTTTTATAAATTAAAAAAAAAATCCTGGGGCGGTCATGGTATATATATATATATATATATATATATATATGTGTGTGTGTGTGTGTGTGTGGAGTCATTAAAGAAGTTATCAATGGAATGACAAATAAAAACGCAGTGCACACATACTATGATTAATTTGAATCATTCTACAGTAATAGCTCGAAATAACATAAGGATTTATAGATGACATGGTTCTTATGACCATCATCATTGTTAATTATAATAAGAACCCATAAAATAATTTGAAATGATATAATTCAACACGAAGACTTTGAGTTGGATTCAGTCAAATTCAAAAGGCCAACAATTTTTGTTTTCTTTTCTTAGGACATTTTAATACTTTAAATCTGATATAATCACGAGTCATCGTATATATAGATTATCCTCTATGAATTCCAATTACCGCATCATATTTTACAATTTTTATAAACTTCCAACTATGTCCACGTAAAGAAAAAGGAGTTAAGACGAACATAAGAGATAGTGGACATAGAAAGACTTGTGTAATATGTGTTTGGACGTGAGAATTTTAGAGAGAAAACTGTAATTATTAGAGTGAAGTAATGTATTTTTTTTTTTTGGGTAAAATGCATTTGGTTATGAGTTATTTTTTGAAAATTTCAAAATTCATTTTGAAATTTTGTGAGGCACCGACTCATAAAACTATAACAAAATGGATGTCATTTTGTACCTTTTTTCGTTTAGAATAAAAGGTCGCAATCCAAGAATGGTAGACGCTTAAAGAATTGTCGGTAAAATCCATAAAAAAAGTTTGAAAAAGTTATCATGTCATATACTTTTGAAAAAACTTTTTCCTTGAACTTTAAATAAAAGGAGTTGTTAGAGTCGCTCCAACTTTTGTTATTGGCACTCCAACTCTCATTTTATTTCATTAAATAAACCAAATGCCCTTTATTGTGAAATATAAAATTCCTGAAGATAAATATATTCTTTTTATTAATGATTGTAACAAAGCATTAACGCAAAATCTTACTCTTTTTTTGGGGGGGGTTCTTTTTCAATTTTTATTTTTCAGTACATGACACACGTAAAATGCAGTGATAAATAATATATAATCAAATAACAACAATACCAATATGATCAAATTTCGGCGAGATGTAAAACTATTATAAAACCAAATCACGCAAGAAAAATAAACTTAATACCAAAAAATATAAGAAAATTGCAAAAAACAATTATTCCTCCGTTATTTACACTAATGTATTGTGAGCATTTTACCATACCAAAAATAATTCAAGCTTCATTCCAAAGAAAGTTGGGACGAAACAAAATTTATTCAATTTTCTGAATTTTTAAATAAAAGAATCATCCATCAATTGCTGCATTGGTTCTTGGTAGCTTTTTACAATGATCAAATAAGCAATTATGATTCAGTGGAGTTGGATGAGACATTGAAACTTGTAAATACTTAAAGCTTTGAGAACATTTCAGAGTATTATCAATCATCTAATCAACCCATTGATCAATGGGTTGATTAAGGGTGTAAATTATTCGAATCAAATTGAGTTTGGATAAAATTTATTGGATCGAGCTCGATCTCGATGAGCCTAGCTAGTTTTAAAGACTCAAGCTCAATCTACAAAAAAATACATAATTATTATTACTATATAAATAAGTAATATAATTAAAATCTGAAATATTTTAAAATTTATTAAGTTCAAACTCAACTCGACAAAGAACTCGAGCTCAAGCCGGCTGGACTTTAGTGCACCCGTACCAGTGATAATGCAATTGGTAATTTTATTTCTTCATATAATTTAACTCTTTTGCTCTTCTCATTAAATTTTGTTAGACTCTTAAAAACAAAATTGAGGGTTTGTTCAATGTGTTGTTTAATGTGTTATTTAGTTTTATAGTATTTTAAAATATTGCCAAAATTTGATCATTTTGATGATGTTGCTAATTGATTATATATTCTTTATCCCTATATTTTACGTGTGTCATCTACTAAAGACCAAAAAAAGAAAAAAAAAGTAAGATATTGTAGTAATGCTTCATTAAAATCCTTAATGTATTTAACTTCAAGAATTTTGTATTCCACAATGATGGGCATTTTGGTCTATTTGGTGAAAATAAAAAGAAGTTGGAGTGCCAATAATATAAATTGGAGTGCCTTTAACAACTCCCTAAATAAATTGCAAGAAGAAGCTGATGTATTTTTTGGAAAATAATTTCAAAACTTCACACCCAAACATATTATTGTTGGAAATGTTAGATTAGAGAAAACCCCGTAGGGAATTTGTATTACTGAGCAACATATTTATAGAGTTACAAGAGAAGAGAATACAAGGAAACCCTAAACTATAAAGAAGGTAAAAGATAAATAAGGATAGGAATACTTGTCTAACTAGGAAAACAATAATAATACTAATTTAATTAGGAGAGCAATAATAATATTTAACACTCCCCCGCAGTTGAAACGTGAAAGTCTTGAACTTTGAGACTGAACTAAAAATCGAGAAAAGATGTTACGACAGTCTGGGCATAAAGAATGCTTAGTAGAGAGAATTTGACGAATACGTTTCTCAAGGTGGAACAGTTTCGTCTGGAAATCATTAAATAAGGCGGCGGTTCGACGAAAACGCTTCTCAATGTGGAGTAGTTTCGTCTGAAAACCACTAAATAAGGCGGCGACTCCAAGTCCTTGTTTTTCCAAGGGTGAGCGGCGACAACATAAACAAAGATAAAGAAAAAAAAAACTATCCTAAACTAAACTAAATAAGATGCGCCGGACGGGGTCGGCGACTTGAGGATGGCGGAAGCTAGAGATCGAGATACCATGGCTCGAAACCATGACTCTGATACCATGTTAGATTAGAGAAAACCCCGTAGGGAACTTGTATTACTGAGTAACATATTTATAGAGTTACAAGAGAAGAGAATACAAGGAAACTCTAAACTATAAAGAAGATAAAAGATAAATAAGGTAATAGGAATACTTGTCTAACAAGAAAAACAATAATAATACTAATCTAATTAGGAAAACAATAATAATATCTAATATGAAAAAATTGTCTTTGAGACAAAATGTTCTAAAAAACTTTTACAACCATACGCAGTCACATGCTTAGATTCGATGTCATAACTAATATGAGAATCTCATTTTTTTTTTACAGATTTTCTTTTATTGAAATTATATTTGTTTAACACATCCTAAAATATATATAAAAAAAATGCTATAATAGATATTTCTTGAAAAAAATCTTAAATTTTTTTTTATTGGAAAAATGTCCTGATTGACATTTCTCTTAATTTTTATTTTCTTTTTTGGAAAAAATCAGATTTTTTACTATTCATGATTAGATAGTTCACTTTTTCCATCAATATATCAACATGAACATTAAAATAATCACATATCTTAATTCGAAATGGAGGCAAGATGCGAAATAAGATTCACTTTGACTTGGTTGTTTAATCAATATATTTGAACTTAGATATATTTAAATTTCTTTGAAAAACAAAAATTTATGCGCACCAATTTCTCACCGAAAAACAATTTTGCTAAAAACACATCAAAAGTCATAATGACACTTTTTCTCCTAAAAGAAGCTAATATAAACACACTTTTAACGTCAATTCCCTACCCTTTATAAAAAAGAAAAATATTTTATACCACCATTTATTTTTCACAATTTTGTCTATCGATCCTAGATATCGTAAAGGAAAATTCCTAATTTCTCTCTAAAAAATGAAAAATATGAAAGGAGCATCCATCCAGTCGGACCGCTTATTTTTTCTTCAACAAGTTATGAAAATGTACAAGAAATAGATGGAATGTGACCCTCAAAAGGTTTCATTCGGCGCCATTTAGACGCAGTATAGAAATAGTGGGAGTAGTATAAATATAGTTATGAACTATAAATCTATGATGCACATACTGACACGAGACACGATACAAATACAAGATACGTTAATTGTTAAAAAAATTAGGACACATTTATTTTTTCTTTCTCTTAAATAGACACAACATGTGTTTATACTGCACGACTACACGAGATAATTTTTCAGAGCGTCCGTACATTATGGGTTATGAATTACCAATTACCACAGCGACTAGGAGAAGAAGAGCACTTGTATTTTTATTAAAACGACAAACAATTAAAACACAATTTTTCTTTTTTCCTCTCTCTCTCTCTCTCCACTTGCTACAACTACTTATCAACAATTCCACTCTACGTCCATGATTGAAGCTTCCAATTCAAAACCTCTCTCTCTCTCTCTCTCTCTCTCTCTATATATATATATATAAATATATAATCCTCTCTCCAGCCTTTCTCTTTCAGTCTCCATCTCTCTTACTATTTCATGTTGAATTGTGTCTCACAAGAATTCAATTCAATTTGAATTTGATTCGATTCCATTCGATTCGACTTTTTTCTTAATTCCGCAAACCAAAAGGATCACATACATCTTTTCTATTTGAATAGATTCTTGTTTGATGGAATATGTCAGCTCATTTTTGCTTCAGGTACAGTGAAATTTCGATATCATTCACCTAAAATTGATTGATTATTTTTGTTCTTTAAATTCTCGTTTATTTTAGGTTTAGTTCTTGTAATGGTTGTTGAAATGAAATATATAGCTTTACTTGTATTTATTTGTTTCCTTTGGTTTTTGATGATCCTTTACTCATAATGTTACTTGAATCTAAAGCTTCTCTCAAGAGGCAAATAACGGAAAGTGGAATAATAGCTTAACTTAATCTGGAATGCATTTTACTGCAACTTGCATTCAAAAAGTTAACGCGAGACTTGGTAATTTCTCATGCCTTTCTTGTGACATTGATGACATCATTTTTATATTGTATATTTATATTTCTGCTCTCATTCAACTTGTGTTCAAAAGTTCAACTCTTATTTGTTTTCATGCAGAAAGCACAAGATAATCTCACCAAATTGTTTTTCTTTTAGACGCTGGTAAGCACATTTACCTACCTAATTGATGTATATAGTTTGACATTATAGGTCTAGCGCCCGTGAATTGCCAACTGCACTGTTGGATTGGTTGTCTTCATTTATTGGGCTCGGTACTTTATTGCTGACTTTCTAAGTTTCCAGAATTTGTTCTTTTTTCTTTTTTGTATTCTTCTTACCTCGTCGGTTACATAATAGAAGAAGATATAGCTGAACTATTGCCATGCTCTTTTTATTTATTCTCATGTTTATTGTGGTCGATCTCCCGTGAAGCAATTACAGTTTGTTGCTTTCTGTGGCAGATTAAAGAAATATTTAGGAAATGGGATGCTTTGTATCGACTCAAAAGGACACAGGTGGAAACAGGAGGAGGCCATCAAACATTGGGGAGGTCTCTGTATTTGTTCCAGGATTACGGATCCCTAAGCCTGTCGATTTCTCGCAGTCACTAAGTGATAGCCTAAATAAAAGCTCAGTGGAAGGCCTTTCTGCTCTTCGAAGCAGGATAGTAGTTGTGGCTGGGCAAGAGGCTCCAACAATTACAAGAACGAGGCGGAGAACTGCTACTCAACATGGTTAGTATGATTGATGCCTTTACAATTTTGTTTTCTCTGATTTTCTCTGAAACTGATGTTGCACCAGATGTTTCCTGCAGGAGGCTCAACACTGGGTGATCTTCTTCAGGCGCTGGAAGATTATTTGCCAGTTCTTTTAGGATTGGTTAAAGATGGTAAGCATGTCCTATGTCAATATAGTAGTCAAAATTGCTGTGATGATCATACTGCAGAGCCTAACTCCTTTGTGTCGTGCAGGGAGCCCTTTGCAACACAAAGTACAGTTTGTTTGGGTCAATCAAGAGGATGAGGCAGAGGTTGAAACTATGATTTCACCGCCTCAAGCATAGTTTTCTGCTATTTCCCAATGAATATAGAGGACCTTTAATCTCATTATCATTATCTATATCTCCAGGAAACGGCAATGTATAGTGCTTGGTATGAAGTATTATCCATTTTGCACTTGATGGCTACCCTATCTTTATCACAAGCTAATTTATTGCTTCTCCCGAGAACATCCTTAGATGGTTATCACGCAAAGGTATCAGAAGGTAGGTCTGCGTACCTTAACTTTATAGAATATGCAGTTCATTGTTTCAATATATTGTGGTCTACCTTCATGCAAGTCATCCATAGAATGATTTTTATATTGAATGTAGGGAATGACATTGCTTCCTCTTAGGAGAAGCCATGTCAAACATTTTCATTGACATAATGGATTGATGTTTGGAATGTGTTGGTGCTCAAGATGGTAAGATGTTCTCACTGTTGGGTATTAAAACCATCATCCCACTGCCTAAGGCTTGCTAGTCTAGTGGTATCCGCTTCCACTTTCATGTGGGAGGTCAACGGTTCAATTCCAGGCTGTCATAAGTAATGACTTTTCTCGCCTTATTTGGAGTCTTTTTGGGTCTGCGTGACCCATGATTAAAAACTATCAGCCTGGGTTTATCGGGTTAGGGTATCCCCCTTTGTCTAGAATTAAAAAACCAAAAACCATCCTCCCACTAGATTGGACAATTTTCTTTAAGCGACAGTCCGTCCTTGAATGAGACTCAGTCATTAAATGGATTTATTAGATATGGAATGAAGGAGAAAGAGATATGTCTATTAGTTTATCTGTTACGGCCTATAAAACATTATCCTAGTATTTGTGAACTCACATCATACAAGTCGGGATAGTTGTTGTTGTTATAAATGAAGTCAAGCCTTCCTCTGTTTACTTTATCTTTGGAGCTAATGATGGATATGTAATGCATCATAAATGTCCACCATGTAGGAGAGATGAATGGTTGTATCAGATTAAGTATAATATCAGATATGGTGAAGATTTTTAAGCAAAATACTTTAAGTCCTTATTGGTTTATTACATTTCAAATAGATTTGTAGCTAAACGTAATGGAGCAAGAAAGAATACTTACAAGGAAATACAGTGAAGAGAACCCTTTGATCCAGACAATCCCCACAAGCCTGTCTCACCAATATATCTTGATTGCTGTATAGTCTGCATTTGTCAACGACATTTTGTTTACATGACTTAAACTCCAATTAATTTACTAGAAACAAAATTGAAACTAATGTGAAGTCCTATGTATGGAGTTTAACAGCATAAGCAAATGAATAATCTAAACAGAATTTGATTTTTTTTTTGATAATGAGCCTTTGAACTTCTGTAGTGGATGAGTGGCCTCTATCAATTGTATGCTTCAAATAAATTCTCACTTCTGCTGTAATCTGTTCCTTTTCCAACAGAGAGCCGGCGATCGTCTATTGATGTTTTCTTGAAGGCAGCCGGTTACCTTGATTGTGCTGTCCGACATGTTCTCCCGCAGTTGCCCATTGAACTCAGGTATCTTGTTGAGAGCTCCTGGGTAGCATAGGATCATCTCCATGAGCTACGATTTCTTATCATTTCTCTGCAATAGGAGAAATCTTCCGGTTGATCTTGCTGAAGGAGTCCTACGAGCACTTTGCCTCCAAGCACTAGGGCAGGTATTGGATCATTAAGCTATCTCATTCACTACAATGTGGTCACTGCTTTAGACAGATCTAATATTTCGAGAAAAATTCTATGAAATATAGTGAACTTGACATGCTGGACATTTCCCGAATTTTCCTCCTAAATAAATGCCAATTGGACGGTTATGGAAAGTAATATAAAGGACATATTCAACTTCTA
The DNA here is from genome assembly GCA_019426215.1 of Buddleja alternifolia. Lineage (NCBI taxonomy): Eukaryota > Viridiplantae > Streptophyta > Magnoliopsida > Lamiales > Scrophulariaceae > Buddleja > Buddleja alternifolia. The sequence goes on along the minus strand of CM033391.1, from coordinate 44,082,459 downwards.
CAGATGTAATAATTTACTAAGATGTATATCTAACTTACTGCTGACCTGTAAAAGAGAGCCCCAATTATAGAGATAGACATGCTCATACCTTGTACTATGGACCAGCACATATAACACTCATCAGACCTATGACTTTCCCAGTGGAAGGACTGCTATATGAGAAGACACGGAGTTATATACTAAGCACTAAACCCAGGTTTCATCCGTAATTATTCATGATTCCCTAGCAGTTTGAACAAAAAAAAAGTGTGTAATTACCTTAGTTCCCTCCGCTAAAGTTTTTTCTTTTCCTTGTTGCTAACGACATTCTTAAATGCAAATCGTGGCAAAACTATTTGTCCTACTATAATATAATCAAATATGTCTCATTTGATGGGTTTCCTAGTCTTCTCCTAGTCATAATAATGTACAAATGCCACCAGAATGGACCTGAATTTGTCAGAGATTCAAAAGAAAATTATGCAAGACCATTAATGAATTTGCGAAAGCATGAAAATAATTACTTGCCACATAGTTATGAGCCAAATCTCATAAATACAATTAAAATACAATCTATCTTTGGGCATGACATATCTGTCTTGAACAGGGCGTTGATATCCAGCTTGGGCTTGCAATTGATAGTACCAAGGCCACACTAGCGGTGAAAAGAAGACTTGCCTGTGAGATGGTAAAATACTGGCAGCAGGTATATTGCTTGTTACTGTTTTTCTTTCTATCTGTGATTGGTCAAAGAAAAACCAATTCAACTGGTTTTGTTTTTCGGGATTGATTAGTTCTTAGTCATGCTTTTGTTCTTACATTACAGCTCAAGAGTTCTTTAATCATCCATGGTTTCTAAAGGAATAAGTTGTTTCGTATGTCCATTCCATTTGTTCTTTCATGTGGAGTGCCCGCAGGTGTCATCATTCTCACCTATTTGTTCAATTTTGTTCTCCTCTTTCTAATCACCCTCTTCTGCCTAAATAATCTTTTCTCATCTATCCTGAATAACTATACATGTCTTGAACTTGTTCTATGTCTGGCATATGATACTGTTCATTAAGCTAATACCCGTAGAAAGTAACTAATTTCAAACACTCAGAAAATCATCTGAAAATATGTGCCCATAGCTAATCTTATAAGAGAAAGCAAAAGTGGGGACTACAGAATTCTCTTGAACGTCAAGATACAATTATATTTTTTTATTAAATTTACCTACATGCAAATTTTGCAAGTGGACATCTGTAATCTTTTTGAAACTTGGCTTCACCTCTAGCTCACATGAAGGACCTGGAATTTTGAGGAACTCTGATTGATCCATCAGAATAGTGTTTGTTAAATAAGGCTTTTAATTGCTTTAGGTTTCTTCATAGAAGTTTCTTTTGGGTCCTTTTAATGGCAATGTTGACGATAGAACAAGCTCTTACAAAACAACAAACTGCAACAAGCTTTTAACCTGATTTAAGTTGCCTTTTATTCTTTGTCTACTTTCCAGGCATATGGAGTTTGGATATTTCAACCCTTCTTAAAATGTTATCAATATTAATTTATCTTCTTGCCACTTGGTTATCATCCTCCTGCATGTCATTTGCTCTGATCTCCATGAATTATGTATCACTCGTGAGATTGTCTTCATCCCTAAACATGAATGGTTGCCTTCATCACTTTGTAGGCCCAAGACAACATCATGAATCTTCCACTAGCAAATGGTTGGGGAGAAAAGCATAGGCTATTTGTGAAATGGAAATACATTGAAGCTAAGGTATCTTCTTGTTATTTTTTTTTCTTTCGATATTTAAATTGTTCACCTTTATTTCCCAGGGATTGGGATGGATCCTACTTATGAACAGACTATCTAATGACACTTAAACTGAAGAACTTTAATAGGGTTTTCAGTTGCATAATTTCACTCTGGCACCTGAACCTTGGACTGTAGTAACGTCTACTCAATTTTTTCAACTCACGGTTACCCTTCAACAGTTTATTAAGTGGAGATTCTGGATGCAAGTGATAGATAATCGAGATAGGGCATGCAATCTGACTAAGTTCTGTTGGGGATATAAAGCAAGAGGGGTCTAGAGAAACTAACTTTGGACTGTCAAGTTTTGGTGAAGCCATTAACATTTTAAAATTTTGACAAGTGTCCAAGTAAATTTTCTTTTATCTCTTATATTCAATTTCTCTTCCCTATTTCTTCTCTCACTTTCCCTCTCTCTCCTAATATTTCCTTATTTCTCTCACATTATTTCTCATCTCTTCTCTCTTTTTTTTTTTTGATAACCCTCATCTCTTCTCACACACCTGCTTTTCTTTCCTTATCTCATTTCTCTCTCTTTATTATCTCTCATTTCATATTTTTATTCATCTGATGATTATTCAAAAAATCAAATATCAAATTATTTAATTCTAATTAATAATGTTTACTCAAGAATTTTTTTAAGTTTTTTTTCTTTTTGCATACGCATCGAGTGTGCTACGCCGACTAGTATGTAAAAGAATGGAAGTAATATATGTGGCTGTTCAAGTTGCTCAAATTTCATATTGAATACTTTGAAAGTATATAAATTACTTATTAAGGTCTCTATAGTCCGACCAGTATAGAATCAATAAGTTTGCAATTGTTACACGTCTGATTATAACCTACTTTTAAGTAATTGAATGTGACCATTCAACTTACTGTCTCATTATTAAAGATCATTTGAAAGTAAATAATGTGTTTAGCACGTGTTACTGTTTTCTACTTGTACATTTGTAAGTGATGTGATGCACTTGATTCTCCATTCAAATTATGGTAGGAATGTTGGCTTAGAACAGTCAGATTTCTCACGCAATCTTGACCTGGCTCTTTATATGCCAGTAGCCTCGATAGTGTTATGAAGTAGGTTGTTAATGGCTTTGAAGTAGCTGGTACAGGTATCTTCCCTATATGTTCTTAAACCAGGAATGCTATTTTAACTTTTTCCTATTAATTTATCTTTCATAATTGCCTATTCGCCAAAAAGTGAAAGCTTATGGAAAAGTACGAAGCTTGAAAATATATGTTACGAATGAAACCATTCAATGTGAAAATCCTGGGAGCTTGTAACAACCTCAGTCTGGTCTTTTTATAACTGTCATCACACAATCTTTTCCAGCGTCTGGTTTTGGAATCTTCAAACTTTCTTTGATGTACGATTTGGATGCTCACCTAGGCTGCAGCATATTACTATCATGGTCTAATTCTTGATGAGGGGAATACGGAGAAGTCTCACGGAATGGCTGTTGCTGCTCTGCAAGCAGCAGATGAATATCTAAAAGAGAGCAAGAAGGCATGTGAAGCTTTTAATGCATCTGTTCCTGTATCTAGGTAAATTTTTGACCCTCAATATCTTTCTCAAATTGAAGAACTGGCAGATCATCTTTGTGGATGTGGCATTAATAGATTTCTCTTCTCTAAGCAGGAACCCTCCTCTTTGGGGAACAATGAAGTATCTGTCGGAAAAGATTCCTAAGGATACTTCTAGCAAGGTGCGAATCAACAAGGATCTATACACATCTGAAAAGTAAGTCTTAATTGAATATGCTCCTCTGATGTTGGTGGTACAATGTTTTCCAATAGTAGTTATAGTATTGAAGGGGAATAATGGTCATAAATTCGGAAGCCCTTAGCTTGTTATGACTTGACTATATTTTGGTTAATTAAGATGGCGTTATCTGTTAATAGCTCACAACAGTTTGTGGTTTGTGTCACTTTTTACTGATTAACACACTCTCCATCTAGTTTTTATTTGAATTACCAACAGACTTTGTTGGTAACCACCAACTGCTGCAGCCTGCAGCATATGTTTATGTTATTTAGATGAAAATTGTGACTTGTCTAATATACAAAGTTTGAGTGTAGAATTATGGAGACAGCACCAACATTGCCAGATTTTGCTTTAGCTCTAAAACCTGACGAATATCAACTTCCTCTTGTGGATGCCTCTTGGAACGAAGCAGCCAAAAACAACGGACAGCTCATCTCTAACAAGCCTAAAGGATAGCTATCCATAACCCATGTGTGGGATCCCCACTTCATCAAATACATGCCAGTAAATAGCTTGGAACGGTTCGAAAGACGTGCCAAATTGTTTCCATGATTTGCTGCCTTTTATTCTCTGTGTCTTGTTCATCTGGGTGGATGTTTCATTCTCTCATGCGCCATAGAAACTGTAATACCCGCAACAGGGGCTGTGCTCTTCACTTTTCTGTAATTTTGAGCTTGGAAGTAAAGTTGGGAACATTTTCCTTGGCCGCTGTAACAGAATAATTTGTATGTTTTAATGAATTGAAATATTATCATCCAATTGTTTGATGGGGGGATCTGTAAAAGCCCTTCCATGTGTGAAGTCCAATATCACTAAATATATGCCCAATATCAAAAGGTAATTGAGCTGCTGTTACCGGTGTGATAAACCATCATTTGCCAGTGTTGTCCTCAAGTTTGATATATAGTCCACAATCAATTCCTCTCGTCCATTAACTGACATGGAAAAATAATCTATAGAATCGGCCTAATGAAATCGAATTGTAATTATATGAATGTATATATTCTTTGACATATGCCGAAAGTGCTGGAAAAGAAATATCTTTTACACATCCACCTAGATTGTTAATTGGGGAATGATAAACAGGATATCCCCACCTACACTCGAATAGTATTCACCCAATTATCTCTGCAACGCTTTGGGACAGTTTCAGGCTTCTACACCATTTTCTCCGCCTTCACCTAATCTTCTTTTCTCCTCACGTTCTGCAAAAGACAAAATCAATGTAAGAAGTCGAGAATGGGCAATGCAACCATAACACGTACTCATGTAGACTAATTATAAATCAACATTATGTGTGATGAAATCTGAAACAATGCCAACTTTAAATGCAACCCAGATCATCTAAGTAGTTACAAATTTAAGAGAGTAGCTAAGTTCAGCAGAAGTCTGCCCCACATTGACACAACACACCACAGTTCACAACTGTTAATGATTACTTAGATTAGAGTAAAGAAGTAAACCAAGTTGATGCTTTAACAACAAACAAATGACAAATAGACGATGGTTAGAGGCACTAGTGGAGTGAACAATAATATATCACATCCCAGGGAAAGTACAAGCTGGCAAATTACACCTTTAACTCACTGTAATTAGAGACAAAACCTGTTCAATATCTTTATCCAAGGTTGACAAAGTTGGTATTGAATTGCTGCAGAATTTCTTGCAACAGCACCAACATACAGCGAGTATGGTGGGGTACTTATTTGGCTTAATTACTTTAAGTAGTAGGGGCAAACAAGCTGAGGTAGTCTTTTCAGGCATGTGAGTTTGGAAGTAGCTTATAACCTTTTTATTTCTCAGATACTTCCAAGTAACTAAATAAGACAGTAATGGAAAAGTTATAGACCCATTATCATAACAGCAGAAATTCCAAAGACTCGTGGCGTCATCATTCATTAGCGCAATTAAAATATCATTAGAACAAGAGCAAATGATTTATCAGTAAATTACCAGTAAACTGGTTTAGAGGATAGCTAATGATTAGGAACAAAGTAAAAGAAAGATCACATACCCATGAGTACCAACATTGCTTTTTGAGTGCGTCTTTCAAGCTTGTCAAGTCTCTTTTGCACATCCCTCCTCAGGTCCCAATTTGGTTTCTTTGGTGCTATGTTTAGAAAGGGGTCCTGAATTTTGAATTGCCAATATTTAGTATATAACATAAGTAACATAGATATATATACAATTTTTTTTTTGGGGGGGGGGGGGGGGGGGGGGGGGTTTTAAAAGAACTCCATGGAACACCTCTTTCTTCTCTTCTGGAGGAGGTGCTTCCAGCACAGGGTCTTCGAATTTAGGTAGCGAAGGCGGGGCAAGTTTACCCTCTTGAAGTTGCTTGTCGTGAGGAAGGTAATTACGAAATTTCATACTGACATTGCTGCAAGCAATAAACATATCCTAGTTTAATTCAAGAGCAAAAAAACTCTACCAAATGGATAGGTCATTGATTACATTACATAGCCACCATGTATTCATTTCTATGTGTTTTTCTAGGACGTGTCATCAGTCGGATTCCAAATCATATCAATATTAAAAAAACTCATCAAGATCTTCAGATTCAGAGATATAACATAGTCCAAATCAACCGATCAAGGAGTGCAGTTTGAAAGTCTCATAACATAAAATTCATACAAAAAATAGACAGTATAGTGTGAACTCTCAAGCAAGATTCAGCCATGTTATGCAAAATAGATTGAAAAACAAGGGTATGCAGCTACTAAGAGTCAGGGAAAAGTTTATTTTACCTATAATCCAGCTTTTTTTTTTTAGAAGGTAAAAAGAAAAAAATAGCAAATACATACAAATTAAGAATATCTACGTGAAGACGACACCAATTAAAGGTAGGAAAATTGTTATTGTTGCATCAACGGAAAGAGAAGCAAGGTAACCTAAAACGAAAGAAAGAAAGAAGCGGTACAGCAGAGGCTTACGCTTCGTCGTTGTCTTCTTCTTCTTCTTCTTCTTGTGGCTGCTCATTGTCGAAGGTATGTATATCGGTGGTATCTCTATCAGCGGCGTCGCGAGATTTAGGAGGTAAAGCATCATCGTCGGGAGTGTTGAGGAGCTCCTGAGCGGCTTTAAGAGCTCTGAGCCTCTCTCTCCGTGCCGCCGCCGCCTCGATCGAGTCCTCTTCTCCGGCGCCCATTAAACCTCAATTTGATTAGCGTCGCAAAAGTTTTTTTTCCCGGGGGGGGGGGGGACGATGGCAATTTTATAGACCTCAATTGCAGAGGGGTTGCAATATTGACCCCTTATGTCTGATTTTCTTTTTCTTTTATTTTTTGCGGCTAAATAGGTTGAAAATGTCCAAATTATCCTTAAATAGTAACACCTTTATCACCCCTTTATACTGTTGTATTTTTAAGGATTTACAAATCAAGTCTCTTATTCTTAAGAATAGTTCCTTTGGTCCTTTAATATTTAAATTTGGTTTATTTAATCCCTAATATATGAAAAACGTCATTAAATAAAGTAATTACATAAATTAAGAGCTATTAACAAAATAATTACAGAAATTAAACAAGATTACTGTTCACTTTTTAGATTATGAATTAAAATTCACATTTTATCATTCTCAAGTAAGAGGGTTGCTCCGAAAATCCGGTTGCTTCATCAACGAAGACTTATGTTGGACAGAAATGAAGTACCTATCTTTACTCTTTTGAATTTAAAATGTAAACTTGATTCATTTTAAAATTTTAAAAACTTAATAACCTTGTTTTGATAAATAGCTCGAGAAAACCTTTCTGATGTGGAAGATCAGATAAACTGCGACCACAGAGCATACTCAGAATACTCAAGCTCTGATACCATTTTGCTTGCACACTGGGGGGAATTATCCCGCACATTTTGTCTCCCGACCAGTAACACCGAGACGGTAAACAAAATCTTCCCAAAGCAGTATCAGATATTATTGAAAACAATAATTTGTACAGCGGAAACATATTTTTGAGAAGATGAAACAGTAGAATGTTACTACTGTTCATCATCATTTTGAGCATTTTTAATGTTTTTGGTTTTTCGATTTTTAATGTTTTTGTATTTTTTGACCATGAGAGAGTTATAACATTTTTAAATAGTAGGGGAATCCCGTCCCTGGGGGAGTTTACTCACTATGCATTATAAAACATATAAAAACTTACAAGATATTATTGCACACAAAGAAGATATTTTATTACAAGAAAAGATGAGAGATTCTCTAGCAACCAAAAAGTGTGGGTTGGAGAATGTCAAGGTGCGAGTTTACAATATGAATAATGAGGTCCTTATATAGGCCTCGGACATGAAAGAAATTACAACAATTTGAAGAGAGATTTGGCATCCGAACTGCCATTATTACAAACAGTATCTTAATAGTAAAAAAGTACATAGGTGGCAATAGTGAACAGTACAAAAGTTGCTGAAATTATTTAAAGATTGTTGCTTTGAATTCAGTGCCTTGTTTGTAGCTGAATTATTGCTGCAAATTATTGTCCTTGCTGCTGATACATTTATGGCTTTTGTCTGGGAGATGCATTATTTTGCTGAATCTTTGAATGTTGTCTCTTGAAGTTTGTCTTGTAGCTGAATTATTGGTGCTGCTAAACATTATTGCTGAACTGTTGAAGCTTTTGTCTTCTAGTATGTTTCTCGACTGGTTCCTTCTAGATCTGGATTATATTCTGAATCCGGATTATACATATCAGGATTATATCTTGGTGGGTATTCTACACTTGTCATTGCTCTTTTTCCTAGAGTAGTAAGGCGAATCTTGCATCTGTTCTTGGCCGGAATAAATATGCTATGATGAATTGCCTGAAAAATAAGCTTGAGGTCTGAATCTGAATTGGGCATCATATACTGTCGCTGCGTTTTCCTTCGTATTTCCAAAGCTAATTTGAGCTCTTCTATATTGGCTAAAGGATTTATAGCTTCAGGACAATTCCACAATGTTGACATTGGTTCCCATTTTTCATAATTCTCTGTTATCGAAAAGAATGAATGTCCTATTTCTATTCCTGTAGTGTTCCAAATTGGAGGTAGAGATACTATGTCAATCTTGATACTTTCTGCTGCTTGTTGCTCGAATATAAAATTGACAGCGTCTGAAATATGTCGACCTATATGAGTCACTTGTACTGGATCTGATACAAATATTTTGGCTATGAAACCATAGTCTAATAACCTTTGAACGCTGATGAATTCTTCATCTATCTATCATTCTCTAAAAACTGATGCGTCTATATGAACATTAGGCCATGAAAAATATTTTAGGGTGTAGAATTTTAATGATCCTTCGTGGCGAATAGGTTCTCCCTTCCATTGCAGTAGACGAGTCTTTGAAATTATTCCTTCTATCTGCTGATTGATAATAATTTGGGCTACTTTTAACATTCTTTTGTAAAAGCTATCTTCTGCTTTTTGCCAAATGATATTCTGAATTTCTTCAGGTAAAGCTAGAACTGTTTGGCAAGGGTTAAAAAAAGTTCAAACAGACAAGAACTGGTAGGATTTATTTTTAATCTCCTTAGGAACATCATTTTGTCTGGGGTTTATTAAATGGGCTGATAACTTTTGATGCTGGGCTAAAAGGTCTTGATAAAATTTGTTAAGGTTGGTAAACTGTTTAGTTATAGTCTCTAAGTCATCTTCGAGTGCTTCTACATCTGGGTTTATGGGTCTCTTTCCCTTTGAAAGTATTTTGGGCTTTGCATTTTCGGCATTAGGCTGTATGTAAAAATTTGGGCCTAAAATTCTTCTTGCTGCTGTTACTGCTTCATGAAAATGTTTAAAGGGCTCCAAGTATCCCTTTGCTACCTTCTGAATGCTTTGTATTGCTCGTTGATAATCTTCAAAAATTCCCACTGGTTCTCCTCTAATAACAAGATAAACTGCTGCTTCGTCTAATGGAAAATTTTTGTTTTCTTTTTCAAAGAAATAACAAAGTGCATTTAGTGCTGTTAATTTGCTGGCTGAATGATGAGCTTCCCATAGAGCATTGAGTAAGATACTCTGTTCTTCAGTTATATGAGGGGTATCTTTTGGGAGCTTGAAATTATGTCTAACTGGAAGTGCTATTTTGCCAAAGGTTTTAAAAACTTTTTGAGTGGCTGGATTAAATAACTGAGTTTCTATTGTGAATGCTGGTCTATTCTGGCTAGTTTGTTGAAAATTAGGCCTGAAAACTGGTTTTCGGACTATTTGGTTGTAAGTTGCAGAGGGAGGTCTTGTTTGTTGGTTGTCTTGGTCGTTGGAAGCCATGATCTGTTTCCCAAAATTAAAGTTAATTGCCTGCTTAATAAATCTGCTATGCTATTGTTTGATCCTTTAATATGTTCAAAATCTACTTTATATCCGTTACCTTCTATTGCATTTCTAAAATTTAACCATCTTTTATTATTTTGTTTTCTAGAATTTTCGTTTTTTATAAATCTAACTACAGCTTCACAATCCGTTCTAATGGTAAAAGGTTTATTTAAATATAGTCTAAAATGGTCTATTGCTTTAACTATCCCTGCTATTTCATAATCTAGGCTAGTCCAATTACTTCCTGTTTTATTAAAATTACCACTGGAATAAGCTGATATTTTTTCTTCATTTTTTGGAGAAAATTTATGAGGTTTACATTTTAATATTGCTCCCCATCCTTCTATAGAGCTATCTACTTCTATTATGACATAATCAGTACTTAAGGGTAATTCTAAAGGTTTTAAATCTTTAACAACTTCTTTAATTTTTCTGACTAAGTTAATATCTTCCTGATTAAAATGTCTTTGACCTGATTTTCCTGTTTTCTTATATAATGGTCCGACTAATTTACTAAGTTTAGGAATAAATTTTCTAGAGTAGTTTAATATTCCTAAAAACGCTTGTATTTGTTTTAAGTTTTCTAATTTATCTGGGAAATCTAGAATTTTTTGAGCTATATGAGGTTGTAATTTAATTTGTCCGTTTCCTATTTCTAAACCTAAAAAGCTTATTTTTCTCTTAAAAAGTTCCATTTTCTTTTTAGATACTACTATTCCGTTTTCTTCTATTAAATTAAACACTTGTTTTAAATGATCTTGATGTTGCTTAAAAGTTTCAGAAGCTACTAAAATGTCATCTATATATACTAAACAGAAATCTAAATGTTTAAATATACTATCCATAAATCTTTGAAATATTGCTGGAGCATTTTTTAAACCAAAAGATAGAACATTCCACTCGAAATGTCCTTCACTACAGCTGAAAGCTGTCCATTTTTTGTCTTCTTCTACCATTTTAATTTGATTATATCCGCTTTTTAAATCAAATTTTGAAAATATCTTTTTATTTTGTATAAGATTAATTAACTCATCTTTATTAGGTATTCTATAAGCATCATCTTCTGTATTATCATTAAGTCTCTTATAATTATATACTATTCTAGGTTTTCCTCTTTTTATTTCTGCATTATTTCTTACTATAAAGGCTGCTGATCTATGAGGACTATCACTTCTTCTTATAACACCGATTTCCAACATTTCTTTTATTTGTGTTTTGAATTCTTTTATATCTTCAGGAGTATATTCTATAGCTGCTGTTCTTATAACTATATCTGGGTTTAATATGTTTAGTTTAAAAGTATAGTTTACTTTGTTTTTAGCTAAATCATCTCCTATAAATCCTAACATTTCTAATTTATGCAAAATTCTTTCATTTTCTAGGTTTAAAACTTCTAATCCCTTTCCTATATCTCTAATTTCTTCATCTAATAGGATATCTATAGTTTCAGATTCTATATTATTTTGTTCTAATTCTTTGAAAAAATCGAGTTCATTATTACCATGTCCACCACGCTTCGCAGTCAACTCTGATTGTTTAATGTATCTATTAGTTGGAAAAGTATAATTATGTTTGCTAATAGTAATATAATTTTTTCCTATTAAAATACTACCATTTAATGCACAAATGAAGTTTAACCCTAAAAGGAATTCGTGGCTATTTATGGTTTCTGGTGCTATAAGGACTTGTCCTAATGTATATTTGCTACTATAATTTCCTGAAAAATCTTTAAATTGTATTCCTATGTTAATTAACTCTTTTGTTATTCTCATTAATCTATTTTCTGCAGTTCTACTAGTAACAGTATAACTTAATTGTGTTACAAATTCTTTCGGCACAAGACTAGCGCTAAGCATGCTTTTTGTACTTCCTGTATCTAAAATGGCTTTAGTTTCAATATATTTTTCTTGATTACACCATATTCGACAATCTAAAAGTATTAGACTACTAGTATAGGGTACTTGTAGTTGGGGTTCATACGCTGTATTTTGTAAATGAGTTTCTTCTAATTGTTGATTAATTTCATCAAGTTCTTCTATAATTACACCTTTTCCTTTATTTTGATTACTACTTATGTTTTCATTATTTTTTAATTTTAATTCTATTAATTGTATTCTTAAATCTAAATTTTCTATTTTATGGCTTAGAACTTCTATAGATTCTAGTTTTTTACTAGGTTTAGGCGATACATCTGTTTCTATATTATATGCGTCTTTAGCACAAATAAAACAAATCTCGTCAAAACATATATTGCATTGATATCTTAAATGCATATCAGGATATAATCTACAAATACTACAGGCTACACTCATAGTTCCTTTTCCATTTATATATTTATGTTCACATGAATTATTCATATAGGTATATTCTATTATATTAGGAATTTCTGGTCCTTCTTCACTTACTATACTAAATATGCTTTCATTATCACTTTCATTACCGTCTATACTTACTACGTCTTCATCTAATTGTTCTGCTATGGCTGCTCTTTCCATATTAAATTGTCTTTTCGGACATCTATTAGCTAAATGTTTAGGATCTCCACAAATATAACATGTGCATTTTCTTGTTGATGGCTTTTTAACATAATTAGGTGGCTTTCTTCCTTGCCTATATTGTCTAAAACTAGATTTTGGTTTATTTGATTTCCTTAATATTTTGCGTTTTGGCTTAAAGTAATTCTTCTGTCCATATTGTTGTGGGGTGTATATAGCTTTTTGACAAAACTCATAAGATTGCTTTCTAATTTGTTCTCTAATAAATTCTTCTTTACACCATTCCTGAAGTTTAAAAAAAGTATATTGTACTCTAGGTCCTATACCTAATCCTGTAAGATTGCCATTAGTTTTTATCCATTCTTCATGTATTCTTTTTCCTAAATCTTGTGGTAATTTCGTAAAATACCTATTACATAATTCTTCATCAAATGCTTTATTAGCTTCTCCTATTAATCTTGTAAAATCTTGACTAAAAGGTATAATATATTTCATATCTGTTATAGTGAGTTGTTCTAGGTTTCTAAGTGCTGTATCTTGTATGAATGTATTTTCTCTTCCTGGATCTATACCTATTATTAATGTTCTAATAAAACTAGTAAAATTATAAGGATTATTTCCTAAGGCCTTTATTTCATTAATTCTATTAGGATCTTTCTTCTTCTTGCTTTGCCAGATAGATAATGCTGTAGGTCCTAAACAGGTTTCTAAAAATTAAACATATCCATATCTGCTTTTTTATTTATTTCCCAATGTCTTACTACACATTGTTCTCATATATTTATTTCTTCTGGCCACATTTGTGGACTTCCTAATTCAATTACTAACATGGTTCCACTCATGGTTTTTCCTATGGGTTGTCTTGATCCTATATATTTATTTGGCTGGGTTGATCCATATTCATATGTGGGACTTTTCCATTCTGGTCTACCACTCATTTCTACATTTCTAGCTGGAACTTCACTATAATCTGGTTCTACTCTAGTTCTTTTTCCTATATTACTACTAGTACTTGCTTGACTATTTGCCATAAAAGCTACTTCGTTATTATCTTTCTCTTTATTTTTAAAGAATTTTTCAAATTCTATTTTTCCTGAACATATATCATCTACTAAATCAATATTATAATATTGTTTAAATTCTTCTTCAGCTGATTCTAAATTGATATCTAAATTCATTGCTTCAAAATACATTTCGTCTACTAATTCTCTTAAATTATTTATCTCGAAATTTTTTCTTAATATTTCTTCCATATTTTTTGGTCTATAATCATTTTTGAGCTGACTTTCTAATTGTCTAATCTCTTCATCTATTTCTTCTATATTTTCTTCCTCTTCATCTTCTTCGCTTTCTATATTAGATAATATTTCCCAATTAGCAAATCTACTAGTTATTCTAACTTCTTCTTCTATAATATTCATGTAGCTTGTTTCAGTTTCATTATCAGTTTCTTCTTCTAGATCTTCTAAATTTTCTTTGGGATTTTGTTTTTGGTAATTAAGGAATCTAATAGAAGTTTGACCTCTACTGTTTGTATACATTACACTTTCTCCTGGAACTTTGACAGTCTCATTTTCTTCTAAATGCTTGGTTAATTCCCATTCTTCTCCATTTAAATCGTTATTATCTATATTTAAAGGTTTAATCATTTTTACTCCTACTGAGGCTAATCCATCTATTATTCCATCTATATTAATTTTATATTGAGGAAAACTATTATTGGTTACTCTTCCTAAAAATGCTATAGAAACTACTAAGTTGTTACCATCATATGTTTCATATCCTCTAGTTTGTAATCCTATCGTAATTTTATTAATATCTTTAATACTTTTCATCATGTTCGGAGCTACATAAAATATTCCTACATTATTAGTCATATCTATTTCCATACTAGCAAATACTGCTCTCCTAGCATCAGACCAACTCTTATCTAATAATAAAACTAAAACCTTTCCACCGGTTCCCTTTCTAGTTAATCCTTTTATTCCTACAATAATTAATCCTAAATGTATATACTTTTGCTTTAATTGTTTTAATTGTTTTATACATTCCGGGCTAACTAAGCTTATATTTTCAGCATTTGTTGTAACTTTTACTTCTTTTTCTCTAAATTTCTTGATTAAATGTGTGTTAAAATCCATTTTTCCTACTTTGTATAATGTTTTAGGTTTTAACTTATCTATTCCCTTGTTATTATATAAATTAAGATTTTCTTCTACGTCTATTATCTCTTCTAATTCTACTTCTCTAGCTGAGCTTTGACTTCCTGATCCTCTAAACATTCGTTTAGTGAAAGTATTACTTATTTTTCCTTTCTCTTTTTCTTTATTACTTGATTCACTTATAGTTCTACTAGTACCACTAAATGATCTCATCATTTTTTACCAATATATATATTTTTTAGGTTCTTTTTTAGGTTTTTCAGATTTTTCTAGTGCTAAATTTGATAATCTTTCTTCTATACTATCTTGTAAATCTCCTTTAATCACTTGAGATACTGTGTCTATTTTAGTACTTAATTTTTCTAGCTTATTTTCTAATTTATCTAGCCTTTCGAATATTTGTAGAATTAAAGCGAATTGAATATTCCAAAGTTTAGGATATAATTTATCTGAATTACTAGTTCCTTGATAGGTAGTAAATCCTTCTTCGGTAGATAGATATTTATTTGCTAATTCAATGACTCTTTTATATTCTAATCTATTTTCTATATTATTCATCCACTAACTATTCGTTCTATATTTTTTAGCTTTTTACTTATTTCTAAGTTTTGAGCTTCAAGTTTATTTATTTTTTCTATTACTTGGCTTAGAGTTTTCTTAATTTCAATTTCTAATTGTTTTAGCTTATTACTTTCCAAGCTATATTTTAACTCTATTATTTCGTCTTTAGTGGGGAAAAGCTTATTATATTTCTTAACTATTTTTAGAGTTTCCTCAGATTGTTGTTTAATATAATCTAAATTATTATTTTCACCCTTCTTTATTATTTCTCTATTTATTAAAACGGTTTCTTTTAATGATTCTAACGTTTTACAAAGTTTAGCGTTATTTATTTCTAAGTTTAATGCTAACGATATAAATAAATCTGTTAAACTATTTAAGTGTTTATTTTCTGAATGTAAATTATGCTTAAAATTTGAATCAAATCTACAAATAAATTTATGTTTATCTAAAGAGATTACGGTTCTATCGGCTAAACTATATTCTAAATCTAGATATTCTAATCTTTTATAATTAGAAGAAGCTATTTTAATAAAAAGCTGCTATTAATATATTCAATATTAAAAGGTACTTAATATAGTTTTCGTGATCTCTTAATCTAGGAGGTATGTTAAGATAATTATTAACCCAATGTTCTCTCCTAATTATTAATTGATTTCGTAATTCTAATATTAATTCTGTATTCGTATAATCTAAGTTTTCTAAGGTATTAATACAATCAATAAAAGCACTTAAAATATGAGCAGGAATTGGCATGTATATAAATTATGAAGACAATAAAAAGTTTTTATGCAGATTTATAAAAGTGGGTTGGGATTCCCTTTTCTTTAAATATATATAATTACTCTCATTGATTTTTTGATGTTTTTGTTGTTTTGTGGGGCCAAAATAAACCATTTTCAAAATTCGAGGACTAAAGGTAAATAAATTGAAAGTATAGGGACTATACGAAATATTTTAAATAGTATAAGGGGTCTTGAGCAATTTATTGATAAAACAAGGAGGAAACTTGCAATTATCCATCTTTTGACTTTAGTAAGGGTAATTTGGACTTTTCAAGCTCATGGGTCCCATAGGGGTCTAAATTTGTAATGCTTTTTTAAAAGGGCCTAAATTTGACTCATGATATGCAATTGAGGGTTAAATTTGCTAACTTCCCGGTTTGGGGGGGGGGGGGGGAGAATAAGATGAAGGTAGAAGAAGGGTTATGAGTCTTATGAATGTATGGGCTGGGTCAAGCCCGTTAAGAGCCCAATGTTTTTCGTTTTCTGATTTTGCTTATTTATTTGTTTATTTTACTTGTTGCATCATGTATTACAATTTCTTTCTTTTAAAAGGGAAAATGGTAATTTTATTTGATTCAGCAAAAAGTTTACAACATCAAGAATAATACAATTTAAACAGTCTCTAATGATGAGGTTGTTAGATTAGAGAAAAATACATGTACTTGGTAAACAAGAAACTTTAACTATAAACGAGAAAAAAGATAAATAAAAGGAAATATAAAGAAACCTAAACTAACATAAATACTAAAAAGATATGGAAAGATATTATATTATCTAACAGAGGTGAGAACAATTGAAGCATCAAGTTTCTTCAAAATAACATATCTTAAGGAATTCAAACGAGCACAAGAAAACTCTTGTACAAAAGACTTAACTCTTATTCAAAATAGAAAATAAAATACTAAACTACTAAAAAACTATATAAAATTTAATGTATCACCCATCTTCTTCTCATTAGATCAATTTCCGTCAAATTTGAAATTGGGATACATAACTTGATGAGGGAGGGTGGTGCTCCGACCCGGTCCGTTGACAATGATAGTTGACAACAGTGGCGATAGAGGTGACTCTTTCACCAAACTATCATCGACGGAGAAGAAAAATAAAAAAGACGACTGCGGTTATTGAGAGAGAAAAGAAGAGTCTGCAAATAAATTACAATTTCCCTTTTCGTGAGCTAAAATTATACTCTTACGATCTTGAAAGATTGACACCTAAAATTTTCTCTTATTTATGCACTTGGATATAGATTTGATACACTTGGCTTTCATCTTTGAGATAGAATACAAGATAAAATAAAAATTGAAATAAAAGATTCAGTTTGTAATTTTAAAAGTAAGTAAATCATAGAAATTTCTATGATGTTTTGGCATTATTCATAAGCTACTAAGTGGGCCTAATTATCATTGTTTTATGGTGATTCTATGATAATTTTAGTTGCCCATTAATCTCTTAATAAAGGGTCAATTATTTTCTAGTATATAGAAGGATCATGATCTATTTTATTTGGGCACATTGAGATTGTTTTTGTGTGATTTAATATACTCTCACAAGAGCTTGAGAGTTTGGCAAAAATGATTGGTTCCTAGTTTTCATCATGGTTCAAAGTTTTTTTTCTTTTCCACCGAAACGTCCGAAAAGTTTCTATTTTTCAACTTATGGAAAAAAAATCACCATATAGTTTCGAAATTACATTGTTTCCTAGGAAACTCTTAATTTTTCCAATGTTTCCATGGTTTCCATGTTCGTTTCCATGGAACATGGAAACATAGAGAGTTTGATAATTTCTTTTAAAAAAGATTTGCTCTATCCCCAACACATTGAAAGTTTAAAAAAGATTTCCATGGAAATCATGAAAATATTGAGAGTTTGGTAATTCTTTTTCAAAAAGATTTGTTCTATCGCAAATATAACAGAGCTCTCAAATCTCTCACTGTTAGGGAAAAAGGTAAAAAAATAAAAAGAAGAAGAAGAAATAAAGAGTAATAAATCTAAAAATCAAACAAATATTTATTTCATCGAGGAGCGACTTTTTATCATACGACTCAAGATGAAGATTATTGTATTATCGATTAAAGTAATTTTTTCATATAATTTGCAGATGAGTTTGAAACTATGGCATCATCCATATTAACTTTTCACAATTTAAGTTACTATTTTTTTTTCAATTATATGTTCTGTGAATGCTAAAATTGAATCAAACATACAACTTTTCATTTTTTTTACGACAACACTTTTAGAATTTTTTTATTTGATCACAATTTAAGTTACTAAAATTTTGTCGGTTGTATGTTTTGTGGATGTTAAACTTGAATCAAACGTTACCACTTTATTTATTAGTATAATTTGATCGATTATTGATGTAGATGTATAAACATTTTATGTAACTATTATTTTTTGCTAGTGAAAAGAGGAAATAACTCTTCTTTACTTCTTTTTTCACGGTTTCCACCTTGTTTAATTTTTAGCATTTTTCAAGTTTTCCATGACGTTTTCGAAACGTTTCCGATACGTTTCTTATATTTAAGAACCCGAAACTTATCATCGAAACGAAATTTTAATCCTTGGTTTTCATGTGGTCGTGTACATGAAATGAGGTTGAGAATTTGACAAAGTGACCAATGATTGGTTCCTAGTCTTCATGTGGACGTGTACATGAAATGAGATACCACTTTGAGCTGATGAGGATTTATTTCGAGTCTTGATTAGCTTTCATAACCAACAAGTAGGAAGACAATCATGACTTTAGGACAACCTCAAGTGACATGACTCTCCATTTGTGCAATATTATATTCAAGGATTAAAATTTCGTTTCGACTATAAGTTTCGAATTGTTAAATATAAGAAACGTATCGGAAACGTCATGGAAAACTTGCAACATGCTAGAAACAAGATAGGAACAGAGAAAAATAAAGTAAATACGAGTTGCTCCATTTTTTCATTAACAAAAAGTCAATATTGTTCGTCACAATTTATACAACAGCTCCAATAATCGATTAAACTTCATTAACAAATAAAGTGGTAAAGTTGGATTCAAATTTTGCATTTATAGAGCAATAAATCGACAAAATGCTAGTAACATATATGATTTTGTTGATTATTTAATGAACTTGTTTGATTCTATTTAGGATACTTTGGTAGATTGTTAGATTTATTACTCTTTTTTTTATTCTATTTTGATTTTTTTTTAAATTCATATATTTGAGAGCTTTGTTATCTTGGCAATAGAGCAACAATTCTTTTCCTAAATGAACTACAAAACTCTCAATGTTTTCATAATTTCGGTGGAAACCATGGTGGAAACTGTGGAAACTTTGAGAGTTTCCGTGGAAGCTATGGAAACATTAAGAATTTCTCAGGAAACAATGTAATTTCGAAACTTTTTCTCCATTTCTTTTCCGTAAGCTGAAAAAGAGAAACTTTTCGGACGTTTCGGAGGAAAAGAAAAGAAAATTAGAACCATGATTATATTTCCAAATTTCATGTTTCTTTTGATATATGTTACCATGTGATTTCTAATAATTAAGTCATGACTTACGACTAACATATTTTAGATGATATGAGTAATTTATAATATTTTGAACACAAATCACAAAACCCACAAAATTTCAGAAAAAAAGAAAAAAACATGCCAAATTGCCAATGCAAGACCAAAATTCCTCCGGTACAAGTATAACAAGTATATTCATAAGCATTACCAAGCACAATAGTCAACGTATTAATTTCTGCACCTTCATAATCTCTTCATTTTATGAAGCTCAATCAGAAAGAATGCAAATGAAAGTGTGAGTTTTTATCATGATTTGATTGCATTCAGAAAAAACATGAGTCCCTAGTTTGGCATGTGGATGACACAGCGCAAACATTTGCCTTGTCTCATCATTTCAAATGCCTTGTTTATATCGTCAAACTTCAGATTGTGTGTGATGTACTCATCTATCTTTATTTCCTGCACATACATACATATTTAAGCTTTATACACAATCCATTAAACATAATCTATGATGCACGGATACGGATACGAATATATGTATATATATATAATATTTAAAAATAAATTTAAGTCCGTACTTTCATTAACATAAATAAAAGTGCAATACTAACACAAGTCATTGTTTATAAGTCCAAAATATTTCGAAGGTAACTATAGTATTTTATCATTTGCGGCGGTGTAAAAATGTCATTTCATTGATACCAATATTTACCTTCTTATCCAAAATCTTTGGTATTAAAGTGTAAATATTAGATTTCATGGAGCAAATGAAGAAAAAAAATATATAAAGAAGTGAAACCGAAACGGTTATTTGCTTTTTTAAATTTCCTTATTGTTTGTTTAAGCTTTTAACGTACGGTAAAGTTATTATTATTTTTTTATTTTAACCTATAAAATATTATATAATATTCAAAAATACTATGTCTGATATTCAAGGCATGTTAGATTCTTCAAATTTTCTATGGGATACGGCATCCGGAAGTATCGGATACGGTATCCGAAATTTTCTTTTTTATTGAATTTTTGGATTTATAAAAAGGGTATCCGACACGTATCCGGGTGGTATCCGCATAGTATCGTATCCGATACGAGTACGATACTGCACGGGTCAAATTTTAGGAGTATCCGCGTATCATAGAACATAATTCAAACAAAAACTATAATTATGCGGTAAATATGGTTTTATTACCTTGTTAAGGTACATATCAACCAAGGAAGGAAGATCAGATTTGGGTTTCCATCCACCAAAAAGAGATCCTGTTAGCGTTCTTCCACTCAGTAACAATCCATAGTGAGCTCCTATTTCTGGCTTCTCTTTCGGCACACCAAGTGTCACGGTCAAACCCCATCCCTAGTACCCGTAACACAGATTAATTTTTTTTATTCCAAATACCAAACTATAAGTAAAAATTATTTAAATGTTCAAGTTTAGAAGAATTTACACTGCAACAAGACTGTAATGCAGTAGTAACAATTCCCGTATCTCCTACACACTCAAATGCATAGTCTGCCCCACCATCAGTAAGTTGGTTTATAACCTGGAAAAAGAATATTGAGCACGTATGGTTTAGATGTACATTTTCAAAGCATAAGTCAAAGACTTATGGCTCCAGCGTACTTATCTTGACCGTCAATTTCAACACCCTTATTTTTCCCTAGAACATTGTCATATACCAGTTGCTGAAGAACAAACCTGCTGAATTGGTTGATCATGGTCATTTGGGTTCAGAAAATCTGTTACTCCAAAAGCCTTTGCTGTATTATCAAGAGAAATGGTATGAAATTACACATCATGTATGCAATTTTTGTAAATATAAAATATCCAGTACATACCTTTTTCACTCTTCTCCGAATTGGTGTCAACACCAATTATTCGAGATGCTCCCCTCAATTTAGCACCTTGTGCAACCTATTCAAACATCCACATCTCAATAAAAAACTAGATAATAGCACGTCTTTTTGATACAAAGTCCACATACTCACAGAAAGGCCCACAGTTCCAAGACCGAAAACAACTACAGTTGACCCCTTTGAGATGTTTGCGACCTTCCAAGCTGCACCTAGACCTAATTCTCAACCACATTCAGGTTGCTTTAGAATCGTATAGTATCAAATAACACGTAAATAGATAAATTTATCGAAATTGAATTTATTATATCCCGATCGTTGGTTAGATGTGAACCTGCTGCAACTCCACAACTTAGAAGGCAAATTTTCTCCAGAGGTGCAGTTGGAGTAATCTTGACAGCACATCCAGAATTCACAACTGTATATTCACTGAAACTTGAAACAGCACAATAATGATATATGGGCTTTCCGTTTATTGAGAAACGTGTTTGCTTGTCACTGTGCATAACGCCTTGGCGTTCCAACCCCAGCACCTGGCAAATATTGCTTTTACCCGAGACACAGTGTCTGCATTTCTTGCATTCTCCAGTAAACAAAGTAAGCACATGATCCCCCTCTTCAAATTCAGTCACTCCTTCACCCACACTCTCAACAATCCTACGAAATTACGAGTACAAGTTAAGCTTGTTTACATTGTACAAGGGAACAGAGCATCACAACTCCCTCTGCCCATGTTAACATAATCTCGTTTAGATTCTACCAACATGTAAGTGAGGGTTGATAAATACACTTTTCACTTTTAAATCTGATTACTAAACCATATGCTTCAATTAAACATGGTTTGAGATAGTAAATGACTATATTAGAAACAGGAGTGGGCATCTGAAAAGGGAATAGGAGCCCTAATTTAACAAGAAAATATTAGAGCATTTGGAGACATTCAATAGCTTATACATACTAGTCTTGAATTCGAAACGAAAACTACCAAGATAATCTCAAAGAATACAATCTCAAATAGAAAAAATCCATAAGAAGAACCACCAAAAGCATGCCAGTACTGTATTCATCTGTGAACTACACAACACTACACTACAATAAACTTGATAAGATTCCTCCTACTAATCAAGGCTTAATCAATTAATTAATAGGACACAATCATAACACAAAATGTAATCTGAATGCACATTATTATTATTATGATCATCAACTGAAAACCGTCAAGATTAGGGGTACATTCTACTGATCACAAGCTTGAGGCAGTCACAATAAAATGAGGAGTTCAGAATACATGGATGATAACGAAGGAGATTATAGAGAAGTAAAGTGAGCGTACCCTGATGCTTCATGGCCAAATATTCGAGGGAATATTTGATGAGAGAGCCAAGCGTTGAGGTCGCTGCGACAAAGAGAAGTGGAGACGACTTTGATGCGGATCTCCATTGCTTGAGGCAGACTCAGCTCCACCTCTTCTATCACCAACGTCTCTCCGCCGCCCCATGCCACCGCCGCTTTGCACCTGATCACACCGCCGCCGCCGCCCAACATTGAACTCTCACTCGGAGTGGTGATTGATTAATAGCTGCCCGCCCTGGGGGGTCTACTACGTGCTTACTGCTCAACTCAACCACCCCCATTCCAACTCATATCAGGATCGGTGGTGGTAGGTGGGTGGGTAAGTTCGGTAAAAAGCTGTTTTAAATTTAGTTCCAAACCTCAAAATTTCGATTCTCGGGTCTTGAAGCAAAATCAAACTTTTGATCTAATTTCACTTAATAGAATATCTTCCGAAATTTTGATCAAAATCAGAAATTCTTGTTGAAACCCAGAATTTCCCCGAAATGTGAAACATTATTAAATTAATTTGTTAAATATTCATCGAAATTTTGACAAAAATTCGAAATTTCCAAAAAAATTTATCGTAATCCGAAATTTTTTGAAATTTAAAATAATATTTATTTTATATATATTTTTAAATATTCTATAATTAAAATTAGGGTCAAATGATCCTTCTTATTAAATTAAATGAAAGATAATAAGTGACTAATTATGTAAATTATTAAGTCATAAATTTAAATTACGAATCTGAAAATGATATTAGGCAATAAGTTAATAGAAATTCGAACTTGACTTGAAAAAGAAATACATAAAAATAATTTTTACTAGAATCTCGTTAAAATCATCCTAGAAGCTCAATGTGGTTTTGAATAATAATTTTTATTAAAATTGTGATATATTTTATTTTAATGAAGTTTTTATGAGATTTGACTACAAAATCGTATTTATATCATTGCAGCAGATTTTAATCATGCTATTTAACAAGATTCATTATGCATATATTATATATAAAATATTTTTAATATAAAAGATACATTATGATAATTAAAGTTACCAAAAGTTTATTGTAAAATTTTAAATATTTCTATAGATTTACATGATTTCTTTAAAATCGAAAACAAAATTTTGAATATTCCCAAAATTTTCATCGAAATTCCTGTAAATTTAATACACCGATACCGAGATTTAATACCTTGGTAATAAGCTAAGTAATAAGTTATGTCTTAATTAAAACTCGTGTTATTTTTTTATTTTTTTTGTTATACCAAAGGTATCCACCGCCGATCGCAGTGATTATTTCCTTTCGCAGATTGCAGGCACCTCAAAAGGTGGGACTGCGGCCAAGAAAATATGCTCCATTCCCACAGTCAAGGATCGAACCCTTGACGTGTGGTTAAGGGTGGAGGAGTCCCTACCACTCCACCACAACCCCTTGGTTAAAAACTCGTGTTATACATGTAAAGTAAATGGCTATATATATGTATATATAATTAAAAAATATTTTTGTTTCACGTATGTATTCTGAACATAACGAATAATACTCATACTTTAGAGTTGAACCATTTAGCACATGTACTTTATGTATCTAGTATTATATTTGATAATTTGAATAATATTCTATATTTAGCAACAAAAAAAAATACTTTTATTTAAAATTATATTAAAATTATTAATTGAGTATTACACTATTAGAAAACACAATTATTAATAATTTATCAAAATATTAATTATTGTCAACTAATGACTCATACAAAATTTCTTTGTCATAATGCCGCATCCCCTTAAACTTTAAAAGGTACCAATATGGTCCCTCATGGAAATTCATGAGTTATCCAAATGCTCTCATCCAAATACAACCTTGCAATATTAAGCACTATATTAACTTAACCGATGATTCCATTATTTTTTTAAATGAATTTATCAAAATGAAGTCTTCAAAATTAATAAATCATTTGAATCTTGTAATCTGTTAATTCAAGAATTATGAAGAATTATTATAATTATTTAATTATTCTTTAATTAAATCTTATCAACTAACAAATCATTTAAATCTTGTAATCTATAAATTTATAATTTATAAATTAACAAAATATTTAATTTAAATTAATAAAATTAACAAATTGTAGATTTAAACTACGAAGATTTGTGTTTTCTAATTGTATCATATTCAGTTATAAGTTATTTAATTGTATCAACCAACAAATCCTATTTAAATCTATTTGCATTTTCTTACAAATCATATAAGTTCAATGAAAAAAGAATAAACCAAGTTTATTTGGTGCTTAAATATTGTAAGGTTGTGTTTGGGTTGAAATACTTGGAATTGCTTAAAAATTTTCACGAGGGACTATTTTGGTACCTTTTAAAGTTTAAGGGGGTATATGTAACAGTAAGAATAGTTCAATGGGGCATTTTGTATTTATCCCTATTATAAAAGCAAGTACAAACTATATATCTACAAAATAATATGAAAATATGCCATATTTTACTCCCAATAATTTACTTTTATTAGTATTTTACCCGTACAAGTACAAATTCGTTTATTTCCTGTTTTTGTATTTTTTACCCGTAACTTTCAATAAAAATTTATAAAATACTAAGATGTATTAAATACCGAATTATTTTCATCCCGTATTTAACTAACTAGTATAATAATGTACTCCAACCCATTTGATTTCATAATTCTATTATTTCTTAAGTTTTAATATATCATTACCATACATCTCAATCATGAAATCTATTTTGAAGAAATTATTTGAACTTATAAAGATTTTAAATTCTTCAACATTAAGATCTATTAGGTTGTCCTAATTTAAGGAACGGAAGTTGGTTAGTTGAAGAGAAAAAACGTGATGCTCCAAAGTTGAAAATGAATCAATAATGTTTTGATAGATATTTCTTTCTTTCTATTTTTTTTTCCCATCATATTAGATAACAAGAATATAATTGCTACTAACTACTAATGTTAAGTTGTATCATTCAACCTATATTTATCCATGTAAAAATAAGTTGAAGCTATGACTATCCTATATATCTAATATAACTTAAAACGGAGAAAGAAAGATGTCGAAGTGGGAGGTTCGATACTTCGATGTTCTAAACAGAGTGTTGTGGTGGTGTGTGCGCGTTGTGGTTCAAAAATAGAAAGGGAAAGTTACACATAAACCCCCCCATTTATTGTGTAATTACAAAAAAACTCACTTTTTGGAAATTACATGAAATTCCCCTCATTTTAAGGCATTTTTTACAATTACATCCCTGTTGTATTCAAGAATTTTTACAATTTTACCCCATCTAAACCCTACAACTAGATTCTTGAGGGGTCCATTGGTAATTTTAGATAAATAAGGTTGGTAATTACACATTAAGGGAGGGGTCTATGTGTAATTTTCTCAAATAAAAGTCTTTCACTAAACATAATACTTAAACAGTCTAAAACACATCCAAGCTCCTACAATTAAAAACAAATCCCAACAGAAGTGATTTACAAGCTTCGCATTATACAGATTAAACGAAAAACCACCCTATTCGGTGGCAGTGGCCTTACATGAAGCCTTATTGTGTCCCAATTCCTTGCATTTGGAACAAGTCACTGTCCTCTTATCTGGATCCTCTTTCTTGCTCTCTTCCTTCTTCTTCTGTTGATTTGCAGGAGGAACCACCTTCAATTCACCATCTTCTTTCTCCAATCGCCCGACACCAATTCCGGGTATAGGATTAATTGACTCAGAATATGTCAACATGTAATTCTCAACCGTAAACTGCCTTGAGCAATAATCATACACGCTCCTCCCACAACTGTTCAAAGCAGCAATAGCATGTCGACAAGGTATCCCATTTACTTTCCATTCTAGGCAAGTGCATTCCCATTTCTCAATGTCGACAACATGAGTTGAATCGTCATGAACCTCAAATAGAACATCTGATGAGATAAATACTCTCAGACCTTGTGCTTTAAGAGCCTCTTCTTGCAACCTATTCTCTTTCGATGGGGTCAGTTTAGTTGTCCATTTGCTCGACTCAATTTGGCGAGTATTTATTATTCCACTTATCATCTTCATCAATGCTTCTATCTTCTGCATTATTGTTGACTCTCTTTTTTCATCCATCACCTTATTGTATGGTTCTGCAACATTTTGTACAATATAGTTATATTGCTCACCTCTGAACAACAGACTTGTCCAATGCTCTGGCTCTATCTGAATTACCCAATCATAAGCACTTGAAGAAATCTGTCTAATTTGCTCAGTGAATTTTTTGAAACCAGTAAGTCGAACTGCATGTGCAGCGGCTAAAAATTTTCCAGGTAAAACACCTCTTCCTTCTCCATGGAATGGGCCCCTCAAGTTTCTCTTGAAACTCTCCATAAGGTGATACATTGAATAACCATGGTAAGCATTCTCAAATACCTCATGCACAGACTTTTTTAGCCCCTTCTCCATATCAGAGACAAAAGTTACGGGTACAGGGGCGGTTAGTGCAGATTTTAGTTGCTCCAGAAACCAATGCCAGCTGTCCTCAGTTTCAGTATCAACTATGGCAAATGAAACTGGAAAGAATCCGTCATCTGCATCAACAGCTGTCGCTGTCAACAAACTTTCTTGGTATTTAGATTTCAAAGGTGTAGCATTGAGTAGTAGTATGGGACGGCAACCATTCTGGAAGCTTTGCACAGAGGAATGGAAAGAGACAAAAAGACGTTGGAATCTTTTCTCATCATCAGTCATCAGCTTCGCAATACTACCAGGATTTGTTTCAACCAACTTTTCGCAGAACCAAGGCAAGCGATTGTATGATTCTTTATATGGACCTTGAAGTTGCTCTCGAGCATCCCCCAACCCACGCCTTACTTGTGTATAATTCAATTCAATTCCAAAGTCGCGCGAAATGCTTTTAGCAATTTCTTTGGGTTTGTGATGTGGGGAATCTCGTAATTTATCCTTTATAACACTTACCAACAATTTCCTTGCTGGATGAGCATTCTTCCAGGATTCGCCTCCACATGTATGCGAATTGTTCAACTTTTTAATCCTAAATGACTCAGAAGCAGGAACCCAAGATGCATAAATATGCCAAGAACAGCCCTCTTCAACACAAATGCCACTCACACGACTAGACTCGTTCTTTTTTAATTTGTAACCAAAGCGGTTAGCAACAGCATACTTTTGCAGTGCCTCTCGAAACTCCTTCACACTTTTAAAATCCTGTCCCACTCCATTTATGCAATCTCTCCATGATGCAACCAATTGTTCTGGCAAAGAACCATCATCACCGAAAGCAATGCGGGGTGGACTTCCATGATCATCTGTTCCCTTAACACTATCCCTTTGCTGTTCCAAAGTGTTACTGGCAACAGCTAAACTACTGCGACCTCTGTTGTTTTTCTTCCGCCTTCTCTTGTCCCTGTCATTATCGTTAACTGCAGCAATGGTTGGACCATGGGCACCAATCGTCCATGAGGCAGTACGCCGCCTCTTCTTGACGGTGTCTGCTGGGCTACCATCCATATCAAAACCAGCTGCCTTAACAGCAGGAGCTGAACGTGGCCTATACTCAGAATCACTGACAGCATCATTTTCAGAAGACGGGGGTGATGCCGTATATGTTTGACTGGGGCTTGAGCTGTCTGCACTCTTATAAACTACTGCTAGAGCATCATCAGGTGTAGCAGCAGCAGTTGAGGGTGCAGAAATGTGGTTTACTGTCTCGGCCACTTTAACACCACTGTCCCTGCAGGTATCATTAAATGTGGTTAATGCAAGCATGTTCCAAAAGTAAAGTTAACAGCCAGGCCGAGCAACCGATCAGCAAATGGTTCAAAGAGTAGCCAAAAGCATTAATCATCAAAATGTCAGGGACTTACTGGGATCTGCCCACATTATCTCTACAAAGATCAACTCTCATGCCACATGTTTTCATTGGCAACACACAAGAATTAATTACTAATAACGCTAAATGGAAGTATATGCTAGACATGGTGCACCACAGTCACATACCTGTTAGTGTGTACTTTTATAGCATCATGGTCGAATCCTTCTTTTCCATCTACAAAAATGTCAGCAGTTACCGAGTTCCCGTGAAAATCGATCATTCTCCTTAGGTCTTTGTCATTTCTTAAAGTGATGAGATTTTTTCTGTTTCCTGGGAGAAAGTACTTGATCGAAATAGTTTTCTGATCCAAATTAGAGATTTGAGCTAGCTTTAATCTCAGATCATCAAACAGAGTTTCATGACTGATATTGACAGCATTTGCTTCTCCCCTTTCATACGACAAGGTGCCGTCATCCTTGGTTATAAACTCACCACCAGACTGGCAAATTAATATAAGCTTCCCCTTTGCCATGGCGTGTATCTTCAGGGAATCAAAGAATGAATCAGCCAAAAAGATATTAACTCATTACATTATATTTCCAAAAACATAAACCTTCGTTCAAAATGCGTTGACGATCACTATCTATTAAGAAGTCCTCCCCCCTATCCCCTTAAAATTCAAGTAACAGAACAAGAGAAAAAGAGTGAACCCACTTCAGTTTTTTTTTTTTTTTTTTTTTTTTTGTTGGGGCGGTGTGGGGGTGGTGTTGGTAATAGCAATTACTATATTTTGGGGAAACTACTGGAAATGAGGGAATATTTTTGTGGTCGAATTTTACTTAAAGGAAAATCTCATGACAGGTGTACATTGTAATTTGAGTTGGGGACTCCAGGTACAGCTTTAAAGTGGCGCTTAACTACATAAACATCTAATCATATATGCATTATCTTAGGTATAAAGATAAACGAAAAGGTGAGGCTCTTCAATGCGAGATCTAAATGAAGAAAGTTGTGTACAGAATGCCTATTCAGGATAGCAACTAAAATTGGTATACTAAGATTAACAATTGTCCAATTCGAAAATGTTTTGAGCTAACCATGAGGAAATCAACTCCACCATCATTTAGGCGAACAGCTTTCATACTAAAATATTGCGCATATGTAAGATGACACTTTGGAAAGTAAGAAACATTGTGACACATCCAAGGTTATGCGACTGCAACAATTCAAGTCAATCATTTATATGGTACCAGTGAGAAGAAAAAATTAACAAATAAACAAAGCAGCTTTGACTTCTTTTTTAAATGGTAAAACAAAAGAAGGGAGAATTACAATGGCATTTCAACATTCTAGGGGCATTTTCAAATTCAATTTGTAGCTTTTTATTCATATGGGAAACATGTTTTGTAAACAAAATATACTTTTCTCGTCTTTGTAATGAAAACAAAAACGTGATTTTTTTTTCAATTTTAGAAATAGATGATGTCGAAAGTCATTGTGAGTGCAAGGGTGCAAACACTATTAATTCTTTGAAGTCGTTGGTGGTCCCTAAATTGAATGCTATGAAAATAAGAGAAATAACTACTTACCTTCTTATTTCTAAGATAAAGGACCGACAATGCAAGAGAATGAATTAGAATGATTTTATACCTGTGCTAAGGAAGACAAGTACATTTGTTATAATGGCAAGGAATTGAATGTATAATCTCCAAGTGACTACAACGCATTGTTCACCATCTAATTTACATGTTAAGTGATGTACATTTAAGAGAGGAACCACTGAATCATCCAAAATTAATTAATCACTTACCGTTCTCAACAAAGAAAACATGGTTTACGAGAATGAAAAAGAAAAGGCCAAAAAAAACATCACATGGCAACTATATGCTCAACATTATATTTTAAAAAACTTGTCCGTGGGAAACCGCAAACACATTGAAAAAATCCAATATATTTGCAAACGTCTGCACTTTGTGTCATTCAAAATGTCACAAAAATGTAGTAAACATAGATTTAACAAAATCCATGGCGTTTAACAGTCTATAGCTACTTCAGAAAAACAATTGCAGGGTGAACAAAATTGAAGAAAGGAACTAAAAGAGTTCTAAATCTACTTTTCCTTTCTTTAATTATGTTTCATGGGTAAAGCTATGAAAAAATCTATGTCTATATCTCACATAGTAAGATGTATTATGTATGGATCCCACAGGGGCGGATCTACAGCATTGGGGGGGGGGGAGCGCCGTGCCCCCCACTCAATTTTTTCTTTTTAATGTATACATATTTTTAAATTTTAATTTGTAAATTACATTAATGCCCCCACTCAAATTTTTAAAAGCCCCCCTCTATTTCAATTTCCATCTCACTTTCGGTAAATTGTGCCCACCAAGGACGGAGCCGGGGGGGTGGAGGGTGCGCTCGCCCCACCTCAATTTTGAAAAATTATTTTTTTACCTTACAAAATTTTTTATATTTGAATTTCGCCCCCACAAGATTGAAAAATATCACGATTTCTTCTTTACTTTGAGTTTGCCCCCCCAAAACCCAAAATCCTGGCTATAACGAAAGAGATATAAGAGTATAAAGTATGTCAAAAATTGTAATTGAACCTAATTCCTTATAATATTTCCCCCCATAAATATAGCGTACCGTACCGCGGGGGCCAAGCCCCTCACACCCCCTTAAATCTTTCGTCTATTTGGCAAAAAACAAATTGTATAACTATATCACGACAATCTCACCCCCCGGGTAAAATTCCTGGCTCCGTCCCTAGCGCCTCCACTGACCCAAATTTCTAGATCCGCCACTGGGATCCCATACACAATTATGTGAGAGAGATAGACACAGAATTCACACTCGGACCATTAGACTCGATCTGACATAAAATTACCCGGTAAGTTTGTTAACCGTACAAAATCCCACTATGATTCAAAAATTTCCTAAAAAACTGAAAAATTTAAGGCTTATGCAGCGACAATCAGAGCTGAAATTAGGTTTCCTGTTATTGATACACCAGAACGAAAGAGAAATTACTAACGCGATGAGCATCAAAATCAATCAATCAATCAAAGTAATAACTAAAAATTAACAGTTAAGCAATAAACTAAACAGGAATTTGTCAAATGAGGTTAATTCAACTACAGTAGCTGCATCAAAAAATATACGATCCGCAATCAAACAACAATGCACGCAGAGAATTGCGAAAACAAAAGTGTAAGTATAATTGAATTGAGTGAAATGAAAATGGGAGTTGATAGGAAATTTACCAGAGTAAGGATGAGTGATGGAAGAATGAATGGGGGGCGATGAAGGGAAACCCTAGATATGGGGGCCGGTTTGGAATTTGGGGAAAGAGGAGTGCAATGAGCGAAATGGAAGATAGGGGCTTATTAGGAAAAGAAAGCCGCTAAAGTCGTAGGGTTCGATGGAAATATATTTCTATTTGGGGTTCTTTTGGAATTTTGTGGAAGTACACATTTTTCCCATATGGTTTTTTTTTTTTTTTAATACTGAGGTTCCCTTATCGGGCCGCCAGAGACTTATCCTTTCGAGCCATAGAGAAGTTGATTTTGCCTCTCTCGTCAAAGCATTTTTCATACACACGGTCAGGATGGAACCCTAGACAGCATGCTTAACAAACCCAGCTAATTACCAGTTGTGTTGGACCTTGTTAGTTCTGTTTTTTGGTTAATTCCATGCTATTCACTTGAGCACGTGCTCATATAGTTTTAAACCGCTGGATCATACATGATAAAGTGATCATTTCACTTTATGACATCATCATGTGTAGATCCAACAGTTTAAAATTCACTTGGGCACGTACCCAAGTGGGTAGTATGGAATTTCCCCTGTTTTTGTAATTCCAATGCCCAAATATTTGAATCTATTGATCCTAATGTCTATATCTCTCACATAAAATTCACGTTCCGACCATTAAACAAACTCAGATCATTGGACGAGCATAGAATTACCCAGTCCAATGCAATGTGCTGAGTGAAATTGTTAATTTGTTTTAGCCAATTATTATATATTCTAATATTAAATAAGCACTTCGGTTTGCATTTCGATTTTTTTTTCCCATCGGAATTTGGTGTATTGGACGTCAAAGATGCCAATTGCCAAGTGTACTAAATGTCTAAATATGTACTTGAGGGTAGATGATGTTCTTATCACCAAAAAAAAAGGGTAGATGATATACACTTAATATGTATTTATGTTATAAAATATAAAATGAAATACAAATTTTATTCAAAATTCTCCCATGGGCATCTATAATAACACAATGATTTAGTAGTGAAATCTCTAAATTTTTCACTTGAATGTCAAAACTTCAAATTTTATTAAAGATGTTGTAGTAGACCTATATATTCCCAAAAACTTAATATAAGAAATATCTAATCATGGTAATATTCTCTTTGTTGAGCTAACCACAGCGAGTTTCATCCAACTCATCCTTTTATTTTGAAAATAATAATAATAGTAGTAATAATAAAAATATAAATAGAACTACATAAGCATCTCAATGAAAGTACATAATTATGACATAGAAATAGCTCAATCAATTGAAAAATCCTTTGGTGCATCGTTTGTTGAACACCAAATGGTGTATATCACGTCGCATCAACAAATGATAAGATACATCAGGTACTGATGTGACATTATATACACCACTTTGGTGTACGGTGCACCAAAGAATTTTTCCAATCAACTCAAATGCACTGCAATTTGCCAGCAGATTATTGATCATATTTTCAAAAATGAATTTTCGTTACCCAAAAAATAAAAATTCACACCGAAAAATACTTATTCTCAAAAAATACTTATTCTCAAAAAATACTTATTCTCATTTTCTCTAACACATTTATCTATACAAGCATAGCATTCATTATTACACATTTTCAATCATTTCATACTATCTCTTATCATTAATTGCTTAATACTCACTATCAAATTATTCTCTCTCTTACTTTACATCCAACTCGATCATTTCCTACATCAATTCTTCATAAAATATCATCTTTTCATCACATCAACAACATTTTCAACCATTTTTCAAAAATATAACCATACATACTACAAAATTCTAAAAGTAACCCTGATAATATGGCCAAACATAACCTCAATTTTCTTCAATCCTGGAAAAATCAAAATGCTGATCATGACTCATGAGTATTTGATGAAGCTTGGTAAGCAGCAAATGACCGATGATCTCATTTGTAACAAACGGATACATGTGAATATAGAGGTGTAACCATAGTTTTGTACCACTTCATACAAATGAGCATCAAAATCACCCGAGAGTTTGCATATTACATGCAACATAAGGTAAATGAATCTAATTATATATATATAATCATCAATTTTAAACTCAAATCTTAACTTATCAAAAGGAAAATGACAACAAACACAAAGCTATCTGGGATACAAGCTAACCACTATATAAAAAGCAGCAGCCCAACCCTCAGCAAGTTTGAATCACTGGATATTCCTTGATGCAAATACCTTTTTCCTTCTTTTCTCTGAAGCACCAGAATTATAAATATATATCTCCTTTTCTTGAAAAGAAAAAAAATTAAATTCTGCTCAAAGAAAATAAGGTACTCCAGTTCTTGGTCCTCGCATCTGGTTGTTCTCCTCCGTCTCAGTGAAAAACTTCACTTCTCTCTCCTAATGCAAGCAAGAAGGCACAAAACAAAGATGGTCAACTTAGATTAAACCAATACTAAAACTAATTGAGTTGTCAATTTCAAGGCAAGTGTTTGTTTTCTCTTATGCTCAATGCCTACACACACTTTGCTTAACCTATAGTTTAACTGTGACCATTTCCGCTGATTTGTTCACACAAGAAATTACCAAAAATAAAGTATGATCACAATAGCTTTCTCCATTAAACAGAAGAATGGAATGCAAGCAACAAGGAAAAACCCAATGATCTATTTGGTTAAGCTTATTTTAAAGAGCTTATAAGCTCTTAGTGCTTATAAGATGTTTTTAGAGCTTATAAACTCTCTATCTTATAAGCTGTTAAAAAATATGTTGGGGTCTCGTTACTTAATATTTAAGAGCTTATAAGCTCCTACTGAAAGCTTATTTTGAGAGCTTAAAAGTTGTTTTACCAAAAAAAATTACCAAACACTTTGTAATAGCTTATAAGATGTTTTAAAGAGCTTATAAGCACAGCCAAACACTCACCTAATGCAACAGAAAAATCTTTAAAACAAATTTACACACACAAGCATGCTTCTACTATTTCCTGGAATATTTTTGATTAACTTATTAAAGATCTATCAAAGTCACATAATTAGCATTACTGGTATCTCGTTTCAGAAAGTCAAATATCGAGATCGTATGCATAGATACATGCAAATTTATACATATGTTTGTGTGATATATATATATATAGGGATAATTACACTGGAGGTATTGCGAAGTTACAAAAACATCCCCTAGTTCAATAAATTACATCTAACATCCATTCCGTTTCCGCCGTCTAACATTGAGCACACCTTCCGTCAGGGTTCCGTTAAATTTTTAGGTGAACTTCAAAAAATACGCCAGACTTCTGGACCAGAAGACCAAACTTTTCTCGGACAATTATACCTTTTTGGTGTTATTTGTAATATTTTATAAAAGTGTAGGTGTTATATGTAATGTTGTGTATGTAAAGTATATAAATAATTATTTATAATTAAAAAAAATTATCAACAAAATAAAAAAATTAGAAATTATTAAATAAAAACATTATGTGTAAGATATCATTTTATTCTTTTAATTAAATTAATATATAATAGTTTACATAAATAAATTTAAAAATTGCATTTTAATTAACTAAATTTCTAAAATAAATTACTTATTAATATATTAATTTATAAATAAAAAGAAAAGAAAAGAAAAGAATAAGGGGGGGGGGGTGTTGTCTTCTCTACCCCACCCCACCCCCACCCCACCCCCCATGCAGTACACACACACAAAATTACACAGTCACACACACACACACGCACAGGCACACACAATTACACGCACACACACACACACAATTACACACACACACACACAATTACACAGAGACACACAGTCACGCACACACAGTCACACATATTCACATTCTAAGATAAAATATACATATACATATATATATATAAGTATTTTACTTTTAAGTTTATTTTTTTATTTTAAAATTGGTATTAGAAGTAAATATAGAGAGGTGAAGGGGCAATTTGGTAATTGAGCTTTTTTCATTTTTTTCTTTTTTTAAAAACAATATTTAGTAAGGGCATTTAGGTCTTTTATCACTTTCCATCCATTTTTACATCAATACATGAAAACCTTGGATGTTAGATGTAATTTATTAAACTAGGGGAAGTTTTTTGTAATTAGACAATATCTCAAGACCCCAGTGTAATTATCCCTATATATATATATATATATATATATATATATATACTTGGGGAGAGAGAGAGAGAGCAATAGACAAGAAATACAATACTACCATATTCTCATTGAAGCTCAATATCGATGCAACATTTCCACAGCGGTAACAGTAATTGGGTGCAGACCACACCTGCATCGTCCAAATGCAGCAATAAAAAAAATCTAACAGAAGATAACAATCTCTAGCATGAGATACCATAATATAGAATTAGCAACTCACTGTCACAAGCCCTTTATCTTGAAACATATACTTTAGACCTTCTTGGACAAGTTGGTGGGCCCGGCAAACTAGATCAAGTTTGTTTATATGGTTGAACTGCAAAACACAACTACGTTAGCATGACTCATATTTCCAAACTTGCTAAACAGTTTTAATGCAATAAAACAATTTTCCTAAGGTGGTCATTTCGTAATAGTGAAAGTTTATCACAATCTTTGGGCTTTAGCTCCAACAATTTCCCACAAAGCTTTACCCTGGCACCTTGCCGACTCACCTCAGATGTAACCCTGGAACCAAAAAGCCAGCCAGCTCCTCGAGGACTGACTGCCCATGTCTCAATATCTTCAGGGTCACTCCACATTAAGTCACAGAAGGGCCCTTCATGGGGGATCTCACAGTTCCGTTCAATGACTCGAATCTGCCAAGAGAACAAAAAAGAAGCAAATACAACTTAATACCAACACCCAGACTCTTAAAACCAAAATAAGCATAGCAGTTAACTAATATCACACCCATATAATTAAAAGCTGATCATAAAGATGAAAAGGCTACACAATTAAAAAGTATACCCTTCTTGAAATATAACGCCATCATCTGTGATGAACAAATGCAAAGTTGATGAAATATGCATGGCATGCTATGACCAACAATGTATTCTAATGTGGAAGCATGACAGCACACACCTCACAGAATATCCTAACATCATATCATCAAATTCGACTTGAGATTTCTGGCGATGAATACGCATGCAAAATAAACAAGCTAAGAAATGATAGTGATCTAACCTGATCAATAGTTCTAATATCTGGAGACAGGCCACCATGTACACAGAGTACCTGCATTCCAATAATCCATGCCTTATTACCAAAAGAAACAAGAGAATAACAATAATTACAGAAAAACTCCTATAAATGGGATCTTCTCACTATGATAAGTACTTTCAGTTTCCTTCCAAAGGATTAAAAGAAACTCAAGACTTGGTTGGCTAGACACCAATATCTGAAACTAGTATTCGAAGTTATGGTTTAATGGGCGAGGTTCTTCTTACATTCTTACTTAAAATCATATTTCGGGAAAGAGAAGAAAAGAATGCATACCGTCCCATCAATAATAGCTGACAAAGTTAGATAGTCAAAAACATCAGTGCAATATCGCCAAGCATTAGCATTCCCATACTTTCTCTGACATTCATCATAGAATCCATAAACCTGCCCGAGGACAAGCATGTAGAAACTCATCAGCACTTGGCAGTCAGTCATGAAGATGATCTTGTTGTAAATAAGGGTTAACCAACTTTAAGTAGGGAAAAATAAATACTTCAATCATTCCCATCAAATTTCATTTTGGCACAAGGATTTTATTAGTCGTATGGTTCTGCTTGCTTGTAAGGGACAGAACCTCTATTCAAAAGAGAACCAAATTAAACACATGAGACAGAATGGAAGGTCTGGAAAAAAAGAGCTCCCTCAAATACGAAATATCAAAGAACCGAAAAATTATGGGCCACTAACCACCCCTCTGCCACCCCCTACTGAGAAGAAGAGAGAGGGAGAGATTCACTCAAATTTCGCAAGAATATTTTTTAAAAAACAAATCATTAGAGCGCTCCAGATAATAAATAAACAAAGAAAACTCATATGGAGTTACCGTTCTTAGTCAAATTCACCCTGCAAAAATGCCCCATGTAAAGATAAGTTTGTGGCTGCCTCACCATTACTAGTCGTCCTTACGACTGAACTATCTATTTCTCATGCGTGAGTGCAATACATTTAAGAACTTATCACTGTTTCTAGCAACTATTCAGGCTTGGCAGAATGTTAATTACCTGTGTTAGTTGTCTGCTTTCATGATTTCCACGTAGAAGGGTAATGTTAGCTGGGTATCTGGAAGCAAATGCAAAAACAATATAAATAACTAGCTAAAAGAATAACTATTAGATTCCAGGTAACAACCAGCTTTAAAAAATGTTATTATGATCTTCAAACTATAAATCTTAAATAGGAATGTGAAGTAAGCTAGTTACATCACTAAGGGGTGCGTGTAGATTATTTTGAATAAGCAAAATCAGTTTGAGTTATACATTTAAAGAACTATATATATGTTCTATACTACAAGCAAGAGCATGATTAATTTAATCATTAACTTACTACCATGATGACAAGACCTTAAATAATAATAACATGCAATGCAACAGAAGATCTCAGCTTTTTCGAGAACCCGCATATTTTCCTGGCCTAGTCTGACACGAGATCGACTGAGACAATAGTAAATGGTTTCATTAACCTTTATCCATTTTAATTATAATTGTTATGTATTCCCAAGCTATCTAATTGAAAGAATGTGGTGAACTAACTTGCAAGCAAATGAACAAATGCATACTCCAACATGATAAAACAGACTTTCACGCATTTTACGCACCTAGCTTTGAGAAGCAAAAGAATGGTGAAAACTTCTAGACTATTATAACCACGATCAACAAAATCTCCCTGCCAAGATATGATCAGTTTCATGAAGAAATTACAACAGACAAAAATTGGGAAGAAATGGACGTATGAGATACAATTTACAATATTTACCATAAATATATAATTTGTTTCTGGTACATGACCTCCAGTCTGAAAAAGTTTCATTAAATCATGAAACTGTCCATGGATATCCCCACATACTGTAACCGGACTATTAACAGGCTGAACATTTGATTCCTCAATCAAAATCTCCTTTACCTAAAAAGGCAGGAGGAAATTAAATTCAAGAACAAATAGAAAACAAAGGATTTACAACAAAATAAAAGGTATGGCAAAAATAAGAGCATTTATGAATTCAGAGCATACACTATATAGGAAATATCATAAAACCACTAAAACTGACAATGTAAAGGCATGAAATTGAGCAAGGAATTGCAGCTAGAAGTAAATTAAATCAGCCATAATTAGATCTTATGATAGCTTAAACTATTATATTTTAACCATATCCCTCTAAGCAAGGTAGATCATACAGATATATAGCTGTATTATATCAGCAGATACACAAATTTTCTCGGAAACAGAATCCAGGTATCTTACATTTACATTTTAGCTGCAAGTTGGAGTCATAGATATTACAAAAGACAACCCAAACGATGGATCCCTTCAAGCGAGTAAGAAAACCAGTTTTGGTTCACTACTGAAGTGAATAAAAGGAAGGATTGGGAGAAAGGGGTTGCTGCAAGCCCTCTACCCCCACTTATCCAGCTAACTGTTCACCAGTTCCACCATCATTTGAAGACCATCTGTCTATTAGCACACTGGCAGAGACAGTTCCATGTGATGCCTAGATTCTCTAGAACTTAAATGATTTTCTTTAACCACAAAAATGAAGTCTAATCTCATCATGGCTATAATGATATCACTCTTGTTATTAGCAATCATGACCATGAATAAGGTGTATACTCATACGCCAATAAGTGAGATGGCGCCACACTGACTCATTTATTCAACTATGCAACTACAAGGAGTGGCTGAATTAGATTGATTGCAGCAATATCATAAAAGAAAAGATGCCCCTAGAAAAGTATTATTGACAGGCTTAAATGTACATAGCTCACATCTTATTTAAGTATTCACTCATTCCGAAAATATATCATATTCTAAAAGAATTCTAAAATTGTTCGACAACAAATTCTTTATCTGAAAAGATGATGCAACGCTTAATGGATGGAGGTGAACCATGAACAGAAAATAAAATAAACCAAAAATGTGCAGGCAGAAATACAAATATTTTTCATAAACATGACAGTTAAAGAACAACTTCCCCTGGTGGAAGCTTATAATGGGTTCACCTAGGCAGGCGAATGTAGGTGTCCGAGGGTACACATCGCACCGCATCAATAGTTCTTAGCATAAGTGTCAAGAACAACAGTACATATCCTCAGTTACTCGAAAATCAACATAGAGAAGTGTCTGGTTTCTACATGACTTTCGTATAAAGTCAAAGAATGTAGATTCACAAAATATTAGGCTTACTAGCCATTCAACAAGAAAAACAAAACACCTAAAACAATCCAGATCCTATACAAGCCTCTGAAACCTACTCTTTTGTTGAAATAATAACCCTCTGAAACGAAATGCTCGATGCAAAACCCTAATATCTTCTCCAAATTCTTTCACTCTTTCGCGAAACAAATTCTATTTCTTCTTTAGAGGTTCACTAAAGAGCTAATTTAATAAGACCTAAAAACGGAAGAAGAATAAGAAGAAGTACATACGTATTCACAGAGGAGCTGTAGCTCATCTTCGGACAAGTGCTGGCTGTCCTTCACCTTTGTTATCCACTGGTCCAAATCCATTCCTTTTTTGTTTCTCCTCAATCGACTAAGGCTGATTATCCGACGAATTACAGTCAATCAACAGCAGCAATTATAGATATGTGAAATATGTATAGATTTGTGTATATATCTATCAGTAGTAGGGAGATTAGACATACAATGAGTCGATCGGAGAAGAGGCTTTTGGGGTGGGGGGGGGGGGGGGGTGGTTTGAGAAATTTGTGGAGACGAAGACAATACTCGAGATTCACAGATTTCTTCAACCCTTTTCGCTTTTTCTATTGGAGTAGTAATTTTGTAATTTCCCTTGATCAAATTACTAAAAGAATTTGGGCAATTACATTTTCCTCCCTAAAGATATGGGTACTTCTATATCAGATCGGGTATTCATGTCCAATAGATTGAGCATGAATTTTGTGTTTATTCTCTCATATATAAGTATGTGTGGGTGGAGTGGGATCGCACACAATAGACATTACTATATATGAGACATATAAATATTAAAATCATTAAACTCGGTTTAGCATATATTTTTTCCTAAGAAAATATCTAAATTATCAAGCATCCCCCTCAACCTTTCAAAATTATACAAACCCCTCATTTGAAAATATTAAATTTATTAAACTCCCCAATCCCCAATCACTTGGTTTTGTACGGAAAATGCTGATGTCAACAAAAGAGAATTGGTAAAATCGTTTGGTTTTGTACATATAATGCTGACATCAACAAAAGAGAATTGATAAATTTTCAATTTAGTATTCACCTCATATTAGCTGACCCAAGTAGTATGGTAAATATAAACTTCACCAAACTAACCAACCGTTTGATTTGATTTGTGCAGAAACTGCTGCTAATATCAACAAAAGAGAATTGATAAAATTGTTTGGTTCTATACATAAAATGATATCAACTAAAGAGAATTGATTAATTTTCGATTTACTATTTACCTTATATCAGCTGACCAAATTAGGATGGTAAATAATGAATGTACACTTACAAGGGAATAATAATAAGAGATAATAGCAGATACCTCCCTTAATTATGGGATGATGTGCACTTTGTTCTCTAATCTATTGAAATGTGCACTTTGCCCCCTCACTTATCATAAAATGTGCACTTCATCCCCTCAGATAGATTCGAGCACCACACTTATTATAAAAATTGGACTTTTGCCCCCTGACTTATGTGTCTTTGTAGCACTTTGCCCTCTGACTTATGTATTTTTGTAGCATTTTGCCCCCTCACTTATGTGTTTTGTAGCACTTTGCCCCTGCCCGAACTGCCCGAGGGGGTGAAGTGTACATTTTATGATAAGTGAGGGGGCAAAATGCATATTTCAATAAGTTATGGGGCAAAGTGCACATCACCCTATATTTGAGGGGTGTCTGCCATTAATAATGACATGTTTTATTATGATATAGTCCACGGTGGACAAAAAAGTAGCTTTATGTATTTGTCAATAGTCATTTTCATAGCTAACAAAATCGTTTTAGAAAGAAAAAAATGAATGTACACTTAAAAAAGGGAAAAATAATTTTTTTATAATATAGTCTACGGTGGACAAAAAATTAGCTTTATGTATTTGTTTAATAGTCATTTTTATAGCTAACAAAATCGTTTTAGAAAGAAAAAAATATAGTCATGGTTGATGTCTTTTGGATATTCCTTTGTATATGTGGCATTATAGTGATCATACTTGTGTTGGCTAGCTCAAGTGCATTAAAGTGTTGAGGGGTTTAAATATATAAAATAAGATGTGCATTCAATAGTAATGTGGAAAAAGAAAATGATTGTTTGGTTGTGTACATAAAATGCTTCGAAAATTCTAGACTAAATCGGGTTCAAAGGAGTTGGTCTATTTAACATCATTGGGTGAGAGTGATTTTTACTATTTTGTCTCTACATCCAATGATATATTATGTACTAATTCTGATGGAGTAGGTGTGACATAGAATCACCCAAAATACTGACATCAACTAAAGATAATTGATAAATTTTTTATTTACTATTTACCACGTATTAATTGTCCAAATTATGTGGTAAATAGTAAAAGTACACTTACAACTTTCTAGGGATCAACAATAATGACACGTTATTTATATGATATATAGTCTTTGGTGGAAGAAAAAAAGTAGTTTTATGTGTTTGTTCAATACTTATTTATAGCCAAACAAAAATAGTTTTAGGAAAAAAAATGGCCATGGCTGATGTCTTTAGGATATTCCTTTTTATATGTGGCATCACAGTGATCATACTTGTGTTTGCTAGCTCAAGTACATTATAGTGTTGATTGAGGGGTTTA
The DNA here is from genome assembly GCA_019426215.1 of Buddleja alternifolia. Lineage (NCBI taxonomy): Eukaryota > Viridiplantae > Streptophyta > Magnoliopsida > Lamiales > Scrophulariaceae > Buddleja > Buddleja alternifolia. The sequence continues at coordinate 44,039,880 of CM033391.1, read as the reverse complement.
AATATATAAAATATATAAGATGTGCATTCAGTATTAATGTGGAAACAGAAAATGATTGTGATAATTTTAAAAATATACAGAATCTCATCAAGTTGTTCTATCGCAAACCGACCATAATTTCTTCAATAAAATATATCAATGCCTATGAACAAAAGGTGTATTGTAACTTGTAAGATTCACTAAACCAAATTATTTTATATAAAATCTATTAATTTGCGGAATACTAATATCTTGGTGGAGAATCGTGCTTCATTTCTGAGAAAACATAATTATAAAATAAAAATATACACATGAGATTCTAAAAACAAAAGGTAGCAATTAACATAAATAAATAAAGAAAAGTATCACATAATTGAAAAATGAAAAATAAAAACAAAATACCATAATTGTTTCTATTTTTTCAGAAAAAGAAAACAAAAACATTATTTTTGATTCTTTCTGTCAATGTTTTTTAACAAAACATGTTTGAAAAATTTCTCAAAGTTTGATAAATTTAAAAATAAATCTCGAAAACATGTTTGATAACACATATAAAGTTGATTATAAATTTATAATTTTTCAATCATTGAATCAACTAAAAATTCGAGAAATGAGGTGGCGGCTAAATTTATAGAGAGGGAGGTGACTGCAGCGAACAAGGGCGATGGTAGAGGAGCAGACATCGAAAAGCTAGTGATGGTGGCAGCGGACTGGGGGGTGCTAGTGGTGGTGGCAACGAGCTCTGGAGTGTGTGATGGTGGCAGGCTCAAAGATGAGTGGAAGGCGAAAAGGGGCGGTGGTAGCGGAGAACTTGGGGATGTGGTGGTGGCGGTGGGGCTCCAAGTGGTGGGGGTGGAGGTGGGGAAGGAGAAGAGGTTTTGGGAATAGAGCATGAGGTGGCTATAGTGTTACTGTTGATATTGGAATCGATGGAATATTATTAGGGTTAGGGTTTTATTTTGGGGAAGAAGGTGAAGAAGAAAAATGAATAAACTAATTAACTAGAAAATAATTAATACGATAGAAAAATATTTAGTGTGAATATCTTAAAAGGATAAGGGTGTTTCAGTCTTTATACAAAAGTTTTGCGAGCAAAAATGCTCCACAGAGGCGGTAAGTATATTTTGAAAAAATATAAGGGGTTTTCTTGTTATTTTCTTATTACCCTTTTTTTAAATCAAAAAACTGTTATGAGATTTTTTTGCAAAATTCCTTTTCTGTGTTTGCGCTTTTTTTTAATTAATTTTGGAAACGTGTGTTTGAGCTTTTTTTAATTAATTTTGGAAACGTTTTTGACAGAGAGCAAACAAAAACAATTTTATCAAACACGTTTTTACTTCTTAGTTTTCGGTATTTTTTAAACAAAAATATGAAAACTCAAAAGAGCAAGATTACCAAACGGGCCCTTAACATCCACTTCCCCACATTTGATGTTTTACATCAATATTCTCTCAAAAATATTTCACTTTCTTTTGCACAAAAGACAAAAATGGTATCAAAATATTCAAGTAAACTATTCATATCGCTTAAGGTGCTTGGCGCTTTTGTTTCGCTTCGACTCAACAATGGGATGTTCGGTTACTACTTATGTATGTTGTAATTATGTCAATCTTTCATTCTATGACATCGTAATATGTCATCCAACTTGCTCGGAGACCTCATTTTCAGTTTTAGAATCCACTTTCAATGTGTTTTTTTTGAAAGAAACGGTGAATTTCATTACTTAGAACAAATCATCAACAAGAGCTACAGACGCCAAATATGGGAGACCAAAAACACCTTCTTGACCCTCCAAAGCCGAACGCGCTAAAGCATGAGCAACACCATTACCACTACGCTTAATAAACAAGAAGGAACAACAAGAAAAAGTTGAGGCAAGAGCCCGAACATCATCTATTAACGGACCTAAAACACCAAGAACAAGCGAAGAAGATTGGAACAGCTGGATTAAAGCAAGGCAATCCACTTTCAATGTTATTCTTTCTTTTTTCTGGGTGAAAAATGTTTCCAGTAATAGAAGGTTGTATGATCAAATCAACTACAAGAACATACATCAAAATTTGAGAAATACAAAAATAATACAAGAGATGAAGACACAAGACGGCAGGTTTCCTGCTACATATAATAGAGATGTAATGTCATCAATTTGGATCCAAAATATATATGTGGTATCAGCTGCACAAAACTTATATACCAAGTTTCTTCACTCTGGTTAATTCCAATTTGCAATCACTTTTATTCAGGCAAATCTGCAGATCAAAATTAACCAATCACTACAAAACAGAAGTTAAAAGAGGTTTCGAACATATTAAATATTGTGAAGCTCACTGATTCTTTTAAGGATGATCTTCTGCAGTATGTGCACAAGCACTTGAGGTTTTTCGTCTGGAAAACGTAATCTGACTAGGATCTCCGCCTTTTTCCTCAAAGATCACCAATATATTTCCAGATGGCTTGAACCAAGACCTAGGAATATGGTACCTAATCCACACGTAAATAATAAGACAATGCATGTTTAGAAAGAAACAGAACAATGAGCTTTCACCAGGAGCATTCAACAAAAACCGAAAATATTACATAGATAGTATAGGCATCATGATATATAATCGTACCATCTTTGTGTTGGTTCTCCACAACCCGTGTTGCATTTGTTAGGGCTAAATTTGCCTCTGTAATCGCAATGTTGAACACATATTTCATATTTGGAGGCATTTCTAGGCCAGTATCTCCCAATTTCTTGACCATTTAACCAAGCCAACCCTTTCCCCATGTGAATCATATCAAGTCCAATGGGTTCATTCCCAGGTGGAGAATCCACCACAGCCTGCATATTGCGAATATTATCTTTTGGTATGTAATAGTAGTACTTCATAAATCTAAAGATAATGTCTCATAGTTAAAGCAACAAATTTTTGCTTTTTCTACCTTGTACCATGTGAGGGGCTGGTGTTTGGGTGGTTCAGAAGTTGACACCCACTTTACAGCAGTTAATTTATCTGTATCATATATACGTAAATGTTCTCCTTGCATTCCAATCTGAAAATATAATGATAAATGAATAAGAAAAGGTAGCGAAATTCTTCAATATCAGCCAGAATTTTTTAGATTAAAACTACAAGACCAAGGTACTAAATTTGCCATTGAACGACATTAAATGAAAAGACTCAAAAAGATATAAGTGGAAAGAAAGTTATAAAGAATAAGAGGTAGACCTTGTAGGTCCATGTACTAGTGGACAAGTCTACTGTGCCATTCTTCATCCCCACAATTCTGACACTAGTAGGACCTGCACCAATCCACTCATAAAATGCTCCTGCATTCTACAAATCAGACAAAGTTTGTCTAAGAGAAAGAAAATATCTGAGATATAGACCACTTATACAGCTTGATGTCAAGTGGAAGAGCTTTGCAGACTGCTCTAGAGACATATTCTGAGAAACTTTAACTGGTTGCGTATTGCTTTTTCCAAATTATCGATTAAATATTATTCTTGATATATTTGATCAGGAAAATGTTTGCCTGAAATTTTTTACACAATATGAATTATGAATTTGAGCTACTTCCAAGAAAAAAATAGAATATTGATACTCATTTGATTTAAAATTGTTGAACTTGGGCTTATTACGACTATAAATATAACCCTACAGCCACAATAGCATCATCAACCTTCCCATGTGATCCACATAAAGGTAAGTTAATATCCAGCATGTCAAGTAAAATTAGGATTCTGGATAGCATCTGCAACCAAATAACATGGAAAAAATTAAGTACCTGTAGGCCGACAGTCATGCTTAATAAAGCGATTTCATTCTTCCCTAGGTTCAGAGATAAAGGACTTGTAAATTTGAAGGGAGACACTGTGCCATTTCCAGATGCACTACCTGAAGAGAAATACAAACTAGAAATGAGGAATGATATCACGTGCATAATGAAAGAATAGTACCAAAAGTGAGGGTAAGGAGCTACAGCTCCTGCATCAACAAAATTTGTCTACAGTAAACAAGAAATTAAAATAACCTTGAAGCTTCTGATTGACAAAAACATGCATTGCATGGCCCTTCGATTCAACTATAAGCATTGGACTGCTACCGTTTCTGAACAACTCTTCAGTCTCATCAACATGTAAACTATCACCAAAAAAAAGTGAGAGTTACCTAAACTTACATGAATTGCATGTGATTTGGTTTCTTGTTGCATGATTTCTATAACAATTTTCTAGTAGTAAAACCTTCAATTCAACTCTAAGCATTGTACTGATAATCTAAGATGGAATATTCAGCTCCCATCAACATGTAAAATATGGTACAAAAAACATATTAGGGTCTAAAATCGGCTTTAAATGCCACCACAAACTTGCATCTTCAAATTGGAATTTATTCTTGTTTCCTTTTACATTTAGAAAGAACTTTTCGATGGTAAGATGTACTGGGAATAGATTTCTTTTAGAAAAGGAACACTAGTCAGCCCATTTCTCAGAGGGTTGAACAAATTTTTTTATATTAACCTTGAAACAATATGGTTAGTATGCTGAGTCAAATAGCAACATTAGTAAAATGTGGCACCTAAATATGAAAACTATCGATTAAACAATCAAAAGAGAGTCTAGTGTCGAAATCAGTGACAATTTGTTGTACGAATTCTTTCATCGGGCATTAGTAAAAGGTTACATGAAAAGATGCATAGATTACAGCACTAGCAGGTGAGTGGTTATGAAACATTTATGAGTAAAAAGTTGAATATAAAATACAATAGAACCTTCGTTTAGCCAAATAAAAGAAACAATGTTAAGGAAATACAAACGTTAAAGCAGCAGAAGAAGAAAAGCTTACCTTGTCATATACCAGAGGTAATCGGTAGTATCTTTTGTTGAGTTGATGTGATCAACCAAGCCATTTTTAGTAAAATCAGCTGTACCCCATATCCCAGCTTTTTCCTCAAACACATCCCACTTAATTCCTTTATTTGGTGATGTAGTTGATGGTTGCAATTCTGTTGGTATCATCTCAACCGTGGAAGTTGGAGAACTAACCTGTTAAAATGAAAAGGAAAAGGATAAGTGAAGGCCAGTTATAAATACTTGCATAAGAAATTAAAGAGCTGGTGAACCATTCTCACCAAATCTATAAGTAGAACGCGACCTAATGACAGGTATGTCCTTTTGTTAGTTTGAATTATATCTGTAACGAGCATGTTTTATTCATGGATGTAATAACATCCCATTTGGATGATCACAACAGAAAGCACAAACTTTGCTTTTGTTCACAGATCACTCAGAAGACACACTCCTACTGTTTATCCAAAAGTTTTTCAAATTTCACTACCCAGTTATCAGGGACGGATTTAGGGGGGGGCCAGGGGGGGGCCCGGCCCCCCCGAGACTTTAAAATTTTTCAATAAGGTATATAGAATTTTATAATATGGCCCCCCCAACAATATATGTTTCGGGTTCTGTACAAGGCACAAGAACAAGTTTGGCCCAGTTGGTGGGAGGCTTGGCCATAAGGTGCACATAACCAGCGAGGTGGGCAGGGTTCGAATTCCATCAATGACAGTCTCTGTTTTTTTAATTTTTAAACTCCTTTTCTCTATTGTAAGTGAACATTTCTTCTCATTTGTCATATAAGGTATGGATTATCATATAATATCCTTATATTGATTTTAAAAAAAGGTAGTTACCATAAAAAAAGAAAAGTTGAATTGACAATACCTTTAATTTTCTTTTTTGAACTTCAATTCTATACATATTAGGGTTAGAATTGATAAAGACTTTTTCTTTAATTCTCTCTTCTACACATATTAGAATTAGAACTAATAACATTTTTCCCAAAAACTATAAAAATGGATCATTGAGAAGGAAAAATATACAAAACATCAACACATCTAAGGACAAGAAAAGGTCGATCATCATTCGATTATTCAGAGTTTATCCGCCACAAGGTATGAGCTAATCACAATACATTATTTTATAATTTTAAAAGAGTTTTAGTAAATAATAACTTTATTTTTTAGTGTAGAGAATTACATGTTTTTTAGTTTGCTTTTATGTTTGTATTAATTATTTATAACTAAATGTATTAATTTATTAAGTAGTTTTTTTTAAGATAATATAATCATAATTTACAGTTATTATTGTCAAATGTATCAGTTTGTAAGGTTAAAAACTACTTAGAATTTAATATGTATCTTTATGTGTATTTAGTTATTCAATTATCTGATTAATAGGTAAAAGTATGGGAAAATCAACCACAATCGACACATTTTTTAAAAGAAAAAATACTCAAAACCAAGAATCTCAAGTTGAAACATCAGAACCTATGCCAGATACTACTGTAAGTTTATTAAAATTTAGTTTTGTTTTTCGTAACATGATAATTTTTTTTACATCTGTTATAACTAAAATAAGTTTAGAGATATAATCATAAATATTGTCAATTTTTTTACTTTAATGCTCCGCCCCCCCCCCCAAGAAGTCAATCCTGGATCCGTCCCTGCCAGTTATATACACGTTATCTTTACATGCATTTCAAAAGATTAATTAAGATTTAAGAGTTACCTTTGCTGTGTTGAATGCTACGTTTTTGCAGTCTGGTAGAATGCTAACAGACCATGCTGGCACGTGAAATGATGTATTTCGGAACTCTACCACTTTGTCATTTTTATCATCCATATTAGAAATGAAGGCAGCACAACCTCCCAATGAATCTTCATAGACATCAACCTACAAAACTGACTGTTCAATGAATGATTTTACAAATAATTAAAGGACTTCAATTAAAGATTTTATTTGTTTAGCTGGCAAGTACTTAGTGAACAAGGACTTCACCATTAAGCCTTCAGAAACCCTTGGCCGTTAATGGGAGGCAAAAATGAATAAACACACACACATGGACAAAACACAGTTTAATAGGTTAGAACGATCAAGATTTACCTCCTGTGAGGGGCCTAGTGACAGAAAGGTAGTTTCACCATTTAGCAATGCATGCTCACATAACTTTATAGATCTATGAAGATCTTTAAGATGCCCCCATTTCGGACATCTAGCCAAGCCTGGAAAGCCATATCAGAGATATTAGAGATATAACACCTACAAAGATAGATACTTGAAGAGAGTCTTCAGAAGTAGTATCTAGAGTTACCATATTCATCAATTGGTGCATCATAGTCATAACTTGTGGTGATGAATGGTCCACCTGAAGTGCGCCCAAAGTTTGTGCCTCCATGATACTGAACACGAAAACACATTCAGGTAAAAGAAAGAGGAGCAAATTTCACTAGTTTAGAACCTTCTATTGCTTTTGTTTTGCTCCATACGGGATTAGATGACTTGCAACGGGAGAAGCGGGAGATTAATACTCGAAAAAAATAATATTAGTAGCATACCATGTAATAGTTTTGTAGGCTTCCTCCTTTCTGGAAAAAACGAGCGACTGAAAAAGCAACATCTTCAGGAGGTCTGTGAGGATCACTTGCTCCAAAAGTTTTAAACCTGAATGTAAGACACAGCTGCGGACTTAGTGATTACAATTTTTTACCATCATTATGGGGTACTTCTATGCAGAGTTAAGCTGAATATCTCCTCTATCCAAACCGTTAATCTTTTACATGTCATGTAAAATGACTTGGAAGTACAGGCGAAGGAAACTAAAATGGCTCAAAACGAGAGCCACATAATGCTACCACCTGTCATTGCCACTAGAAAACCCAAAAGGACTGAAAATAAATGAGTGGTAGAATCTGATAGAGAAAATTTCATTTGGTAAGTTCATGATTTACATTGTGAGCGCTTTTTTTTTCCAGGGAGTATAAAACTTTAATGGACAAAGCTTGACCATATTTTGGCTATTGATTTGTAAAGCTGATGTAACCAATAAAACACAAGGTGATACATTTCACAGAGTATTTTCGTCTATCATAAATATATACAGGCCACTCCCCTTGTTGACACTTGACAGTTAGTATTCTCTTCACATCCTGTTAGGCACCTAAGATTCTGTTTATTGTCCCTAGAAGCCATCAGAAAAGCCATGTGTATAGCATGGAATTTTTAGTTTAAATATTTTATATATTCCTTGAAACTTTGGCCATTTACATTAGAAATTCTTTTGAGAAGAAATATCTTTAGACGACATATGAACATAAACACAAACTTTCTTCGGAGAACAGATAGAGGTCCAGATGAACAATCAGCTGATATACATCATAACAAAATGTAACATACCAACCAGGCCAGTTCTCTGTCCAAAATTTAGGCTTGTGTGGAGAGATTGGTTTGAAGTGATCGCAGTAAAACGAATTGCAGGTATCAATCTAAACAAGAGAGAGTAGCGTTAGACAATCACACACCATATAACATTTGACTAGACAAAGTCAGAAAGTTGACTAATGCACTTAAATTTAATTTCTTTTGAGAATATAGTAAAATAGCATCTGTGTAGTGCCTTTATATATAGTTTCTCAAGATACTGGCCAAACTTTAACCCAGAAAATTCTTGGCCTATCTAAAGAGGCTTGCAACAGTGCGCATATCTTGTTCTTCATTTACATTTGAATAGCATAATATTTTATCAAGATCAAAGATCACTCTAACTTCATGTTATCAAACAAGCATTTTAATTGAACAACCAAGGAAATATGGAAGGACCTTGTCTGTGGTCCACTATAGATTTTTTACATTTATGTGCTAGCTAGAGACTGTGGGTCACTGGAAAAATGGGAGACTTGACGAGTGCTTACCACAGTAGCAGGAGGATCAAACTGCTGGCACATAATCCAAGGTACACCCGTATTTTGAGAAACAGCCATATTGGCTGCCCACAAGGCATAACTTTTTCCTCCTTCTCCATAAGCAGTTTCATAGAATCCATATTCATTTTCCACCTGCAATTAAATGATGTAACTACATTTAATAGACAGCCACTAAGATAACAGACAATGAGAATTTTCAAACAAAATAAGGAGGAAAAATGAGGATAAGATAACAAAATATAATTACTAGACATCGAGTCATTTTCAGGAATTATTGTGATGCTATTCATGCTTAGATCAGGTTCAAGGTAATGACTTCCAAGTGCTCAAGTGCCTGGTGTTCTCGGCTCTACTTCATTGTACTTCTTCTACCGCACTTCCCTACACTTATAATACTCAACATTCTACATGGTCGATAAAACGTAAATTTGTCCTCCACAAGTAGGAGGACGTTGTGAAGTTAAACTAACGACCAACCAACCTTAAAGAGGAATAAATCATCGTATCGAAGTTGGTTTAATAAATGACAAAAAAAAACAGGAATATTGAGTCGAAAAACCTGCACTTAGGATTTGGCAGTAGACTGGACTCTGGAGTATTAAAAACATGCGACTGTGCTATTTACATTAGGTTGTCGAGCTTATTATTGAGTAATGCACTTAATGACATGGGAATCTGTTAACATCTTTAGCAATAAAAGATCTGAGTTTGGTATGTAAAGCAAAGCCCAAAGAGCATAAGACTTGCCTGTGCCAGGATTATAGGACCTCCCTGAGATGCAAAGAGCTTCTCTTTCTTCATAAGGTTCACAATATACGTCATGAATTTCTGCATGTAATACTGAAATACAAGAACCAATGGCAACTCAAGGTGATAGTAAGAATTGAAAATTGCAGTGCAGCAAATTTGAAATAGACCAAACCTCAAAAGGAATGACACATTTGTTGACATGTTAAGAATTAAGAGTAAAGCATACACACCTTGAAATGTTCATTATCAGTTCGAAAGACAGTGCCTGGCACATAGTGCAACCAAACAGGTACCCCACTGTATTGTGAATTTATTTGTTAGGAATTCTACATTGGAAGAGATGATGAGCAATATCCTACTCAACAGATGAACAGAATATTCACATTTTTGATAAGTAAATGCAGCTGTAATTCCATAAAGTCTCAAATATATACTATGTTTTCTTAATGAGAACATTGTGAAAATAACAATTTCAGAACTTGAATTAAAAATTTTACAGAAGGCTACAAAATTAACTTGTAGCTCTCTGCAGAGAATGCTTCAAATGGCGAGCTAAATACGGAACTAGCAGATCCTACTAGAACTATATATTCAAATAGTTTAATGTTGTGTTCGGATTGAAGGATATGAAATCCATTGAGATGGTTTGGATGATTTCGAGTTGCAATGAATTTCAAATACACTGGCACTCATCAGTACGGTGGATTTCAGATCCACCTAATTCAGAGTCATTTGAAATTCATCCTCCAAATCTCTTCCTCAACTCCAAATCCTTCCATCCAGATGCAAGTATCCAACATAAAGCTACAAGTCTATCGTGATCAATGGCATACCCAAAGTTCCATTCTGCCGCCACAAAGGGGCCGATTCGAAGAATCAAATACATGTTAGCCTGCTGAACAATCTTGCAAAATTTGACCAGATCATATCTTCCTCCAAAGTAGTACTACAGAAAAAGATAGAAAAAAAAGAAGTTAAAATAACTTTTCTCAGCAAGTAAATCTCGAGCAATCAAAATGTCAGAGCTAAATTGACACACATTGTTTGGGGAGAGTTCATGACCATTCCAGAAGACGTATGTCTCGATGACATCTACACCTCCTTCCTTCGCCAATCGTACTAACCCCGGCCACATCTATCAACATTCAACATTCAGTAACAGTGATTATAGTGTGTGTGTATATATATATATCAATTGAGATACCAGAAAATGAAAAAAAAACAAAAACAAATAATGAATGCTTGCTTGAGCAGTTTGTTGACGAATCTATAGATTGTGCATATATAACATAGTAATAAGAAGTTAGGGATTGCAAATCATGCTACGTACAAATAAATAGTGGTAAAAACAGAGAGCGAAGAATGAAGCGACGTACGGCGGGGACGCTGCGAGGGTAGTGGATGGCGGCGGAGATGAGAAGCTTCCGGTGGCCGTCGATAATGAGAGAGCGGCTGTCATAGCTGACGTTGTAAGCTGCGGCGGCAGATGGAAATGGAGTAAAGAAGAGTACGGAAAGTAGAATGAAGAGAGAGAGAAATGGCGGAGAAGACGCCATTGTTGTGCTGCTTTTGGAGCTTGATTCTTACTCTTTGCTCTCACTCCATTTTGCTTCTTTCAAATTATTATTTTCCTTTTGGTTTATATTTATTTATAGGTGTTGGAGAAGTTAATAAATTATTATTAATCTAATTTTGATCTTTTACCCATTTTTATGCTCTTTTTATTCCTTATGGGTCTGTATTAACGTAGACGCGTGAAATAACATAACAACTACCCACCATAATACAAGGACGTGTGCACCTTATTTAATTGTTGTCTTAAAAAATATATTATTTTTTGAGAGTATATATGTTTGTTTGTTTTTTTGAAAAGAAACGATATATATATATTTATATGTGTGTGTTTGTTGTTTATGTGGTCTTTTTGATCTAAAAATAACATAATACTTTTGAATTTGAAATAGAATCTTCTAAATTCGGACAACACCAAATCGTGTTGCATCTTTATTGTCAGTTATATTTTTCATGGATAATTCTATGTTAAATTTGGTTTTATTGTCAGTTAAATTGGGTTTTACAGTATTGCATCTTTATTGTCAGTTATATTTTTCATGGGTAACTATATGTTAAATGGGGTTTGATTATCTGAATATATTTATGTGTTTTGTTTTATATAAGTGCGACACATCTTATTATGTGAGAGAGATAATAAAATATGATCATTAAACTTAGTTTAGCATAAAAAATTTCATATGCTACTGCAAGTTATTAAGTCACTGACAAATATCCAATGAATTTAACAATAATAATAATTTGCAATAAAAAATGGAAAGCCAATTTGCAACAGATTAGAGAAAGAGAATAATATTTTTGATTAAATATTGTGTAGAGGACTGACTGCAGACTCTGAATCTGCCTCTGACTCGTGTGGGTGGGTGTTGTCAGACTGTGGATAATACTCAATAGTGTTTTATTGCTTTTTAAGTTCAAGTGTGATTGGTAAACATTTGTTTTTTTGGTAAGAGATTTGTAAAACATTTGTTAAAGTAACGTAATTAGTGAAATTTGATGAAACCAGATTTAAATAATAGAGATCGTAAGCTTAAATTAATTATTTTTTCAGGTACAAACACAAGGGGAAGGGCTTTGAATCCATCCTATCATTAAGTTAGTAGTTGTCGTTTCTTTCTTCATTTAGGATATATATATATATATATATATATATATATATCCGGATCTTCTGTCTACGAGTAGGGCCCAATTACTTAATTAGCTACTATAATTCTTTTGGGAAAAATTGTATTTTTGGTCTTGTATATTAGTGGAGTGGCAAGAGTAGTTCAGTACTTTATCTTTCAATTTTGTGTCAGTTTTAAACCTTGTTTGTTTATATTTTTAAATTTTATTTTCAATATTTTAGATCACAAAATCCTAAAAACTCATAACACAAACTATTTTTATCTAAAATTTACATTCATTTCAATGTATCTTTTTCAATCACCTATATAATTACCTATCACTCTCTATATCAATCATTTCATATATTTATCAATCAAAATTATTTTCTCCAATCATTTCTTGTATAATATTAAATTAACATTACATATCTATCTTATTATATTATTTATTTATTTATATAATCATTACACAAATAACTAACTCATCATACATCAACCAATTACTATTGATTTGACACATTTTACAAATTTCAGTCATTTTTAAAAATATAAACAAACACAAGTACACAACACACATCACATCATTTTCACATGAATCCATGCAGTACACATTTTTCGAGAAATTTTTAGGATTTTGTCTCAAAAACATAAACAAACAAAGTGGCCGAAAAATTGACATAATTCTTTTTCATATTTTGGCAGAAAATTGGAGGGATGTTTTTTATTTTTCATACTTTAACTTGTATCTATTTTTTCTTTATTCATAATTATCATATTTTTTAGGTATCATAATATAATATAAATTGACATTATTAATATCATTGACAATATATATACGTGTATACAAATATATGCATAACAAAAATAAAATCGCACATTTGAATGTCATTGTAGGAATATATTTAATAAATTTTAGCTTCATAATCGCATATTTTTATTTATTTATTTATTTATGAATTTGTCATTCTTTAGTTGAATTTTAAATAATAAAATCATTATAATGTATGAGAATCAAAATAAGAGTTTTCTAAAAGAATCAAAATAAAATACTTTATATAAAAGATTCAAAATATTACGTTAAAAAAGATCTATATCTAAAAGAATTATATATATGTATACGTATATATATGTATATATATTTGAGAATAATTGATATTTATTAATGTTAATTTGTATTATTTTATGATACTTTAAAAATATGAGTCTTAATTATTAAACAAAAAAATGATAAGAAGCATTAAAAAAATCTAATTTTAAACATTGGTGTTCATATATTATTATTTGAATATTTTTATTCTGAGTGTGTTGTGTGTGCATATATATATAAACATAATATTATCAAAAGCCCCAAAAAAATTCCCTCCAAAATCAGAAAAAGCCCAATTTTCCTTTCGAAAATCCCCAAATTGAATGCAAAATCCCCAATTCTTCGAATTTTTTAGCACCGGAGCACCAAAATTCTGCCACAAAATTAAAAGATACTGGATTTTAATTACAGGTTGGAAAAAATAATATCCCAAAATTGCCAACCTCCCTAATATATAGGACCAAAAATACAATTTTCATTTTTTTTTAACTTCTTCAACTATGGCGTTGTGCTGCTTTCCCGGAAAAGTGAAGTCTTCTTTGTTTAGGTTTTCAAATACCAATTTTTAAGAAAACCCCATTTTTTATTTTTTGCTTTCATCCCTGACTTATTACTTCAATTATTCTTTTTTTAATCTCTTAATTTATTACTTTTTAAGCACATGCTCATTATTAAAATGATTAAATCAATCATTTTATACATAATCACTAATCATTTTTGATTTTATGTTTTTTTTAAAATTATTTTTAAAAAACATAAACAATCACATGACACATCAATACATCACATTATTTTCAACAAATACTCATAGAACACATTTTTCGAAAAATTTACAGAATATTTATTCAAAACATAAACGGAGCTATTTTTTTGGTTTTTCAAGGTTGAAGACTGTTAATGTAAAAGTCCTCTTAAGGATTGCATTAATAATCAAAGGTATATATAGAGTTTACAATAGAGATATAATATAAAAGGAAACTAACAAACTAACAATAAAGGTAAACCTAATCTAATAAGGAAACTAATAATGAAGCAATAATAATAATAACACTAACACTCCTCCGCAGTCAAAACGGGAGAGGCGCGAACGGTGAGACTGGAGTGAAAATCAACAAACAGTGAAGAAGGCAATCATTTTGTAAAAATGTCAGTATACTGATGGGATGAAGGAACGTGAAGCACCGGAACTTCACCTAAGGTAACTTTTTCATGCACAAAGTGTAAATCTAATTCAACATGTTTGGTACGTTAGTGCTGCACGGGATTTGATGAAAGATAGACAGCTAATATTATCACAATAGACAAGCGAGGCCTGTGAAAGAGGGCAATGGAGCTCAAGAAGAAGATTACGAAGCCAAGTCGTTTCAGCAACAGCATTGGCAACACCACAATACTTGACCTCGGCACTAGAACGAGAGACAACGGGTTGGCGTTTAGAAGACAAGGAAATGAGATTATCACCAAGGAAGACACAATATCCAGAAGTTGAACGACGAGTGTCAGGGCATCCAGCCCAGTTAGCATCAGAGTGAGAGACGAGCTGAGAGTTAGAGGAAGGAGTAAGAATAAGACCATAATCAAGCGTGCCACGAACATAACGAAGAACACGTTTGAGACGAACATATGACTATCACGAGGATCATGCATAAAGAGACAGAGCTGCTGAACAACAAAAGAGATGTCGGGACGAGTGAAAGTGAGATATTGGAGAGCACCAGCAAGCATACGATAAAGAGTGGGATCAGAAAAGGAGGCACTAGAAGAAGAGGAGAGTTTCGCGTGAGATTCGGCAGGAGTGGAAACTGGATTGCACGAGGTCATATTGGCACGATCCAGAATTTCGCGAGCAAATTTTTCTTGAGAGAGAAAAAGACCAGAAGGAGTGTGAGTGGCAGAAATGCCTAGAAAGTAATGGAGAGGACCAAGATCAGTCATGGCGAACTCTCGAGAAAGAAGAGAGGTGAGATGAGTAAGAAGAGAGGAAGAAGAAGCAGTGAGGACAATGTCATCAACATATAGAAGGAGATAGGCAGTGGAGGAGCCACAACGAAAAATGAAGAGAGAAGGATTAGCACGACTACTGATAAATTCAAGAGAAGAGAGGTAAGAAGCAAAACGATGATGCCAAGCACGAGGAGCTTGTTTTAGTCCATACAACACTTTTTTAAGAAGGCAGGCGTGATCAGGAAAGCGAGGATCAGAAAAACCAGGGGGTTGCTTCATTTACACAATTTCGATCAGATGACCATTGAGAAAGGCATTCTTAACGTCGAGCTGATGAAGAGGCTAAGATTTGGAGAGAGCAAGACTAAGAACTGTACGAATAGTAGCGGGTTTGACAACGGGACTAAAAGTATCCTCATAATCGATGCCAGGTTGTTGTGTGAAACCTTGAACAACGAGACGACTTTTATAGCGTTCAAGAGACCCATCAGAACGAAATTTCTGTCGAAAAATCCATTTGGACCCGACGGGTTGACATTGGGAGGACAAGGAACAAGATCCCATGTGTGATTAGAGTGAAGAGCATTGATTTCATCAGTCATAGCAGAAGTCCAGAGGGGATCGCGAAGAGCTTGAGCATAAGAACGGGGAATAGGAGAAATCGAAGGGAAAGATGCAGAGATATTGAGAAGGTGACGAGGTTTAGTAACTCCAACTTTGGATTAAGTAACCATAGGATGTGTAGAGATTGGGGAAGAATGTCGGGGAGGGAAAACCGAAGCCGAGGGAGGAGGAGAGGGAAAAGGCAGTGGAAATGGTGAAATTGGACGGGATGGAAACCCGGGTGGCGGACCAGTAGTAGCGCGGGTCGGCATGGCAGCGGCGAGATGGCGGAGCAGAGGATGAGCCTCCTCGTCAGAGGTAGGATCCAGAAAATTATAAGAAGTGGAATCGAGAGAGGAAGAATGAGAGGAGAAGGGGAAAACTGACTCATCAAAAATAACATGTCGAGAAAGAATGATTTTATTCGTGTCGAGATTGAGACAATGATAACCTCTGTGATTAGAAGGGAAACCTAAGAAAATGCAGGCAGACGAGCGAGGAGATAATTTATGATGAGCTGTGGCAGAGAGATTGGGATAACACAGACAACGGAAAATGCGGAGATGATCATAGGAGGGAGAAACATGATATAAAAACTTCGAATGGGGTGCAAAAAGAGAGAGTCAAAGTAGGAAGAATATTAAGGAAGTGAGCAGCCATGTGAATGGCCTCTTCCCAAAAAGAAGGAAGAAGAGAAGCTTGAAAAAGAAGAGAACGCACGACATTGTTGACGGTTTGAATGGTACGTTCGGCTTTACCATTCTGTTGCAAAGTATGAGGATAAGAAAAACGAAATTGTACACCATTGGTTGCAAAAAAAGATTGGAAAGAGTGATTGTCAAATTCGTCACCATAGTCACACTGAAAAGATTTAATTTTGAATTTAAATTGAGTGTGAACATAATTAAAAAATTCGACGAAAATTTTAAAAGTATCCGATTTATGATGTAAAGGGAAAATCCATAAAAAATGCGAAAAATCATCATGAAAAATTAAATAATAACGAAAGTCACCTAAACTCAGAACAGGAGATGCCCAAATATCAGAATGAATAATATCAAATAAGTTTGTGCTAGAAGAAGTAGAACTGAAAAACGGGAGGCGTTTATGCTTTCCTAACTGACAAGCATGACAAAGAGAACGAGGATATTCCTTATTACAAGAAATGAAACTACGACTAGAAAGAAAATTGAAAATAGCAACTCCGTGATGACCGAGACGACGATGCCAGGTGGAAGAAGATGGAGCCATAGAAGTGAGGAGAGTTGTGGAAGACGGATGGAAGGGATAGAGATCGCCATCGCTGTTTTGCCGAAGAATAACTGAGCCAGAGCTAAGATCCTTTACAGAAAAACCAAATGGGTTAAACTCGACTGAGCAATGATTATCACGAGTAAATTTACGAACAGATATAAGATTTTTAATTAACGAAGGAGAAATAAGAATATTATTGAGAGAAAGAGAACGAGAAGGGGTGGGAAGAGATGTGTGACCAATGGAAGTAACAGGGAGTGCAGCACCATTGCCAACAATAATTGAATTGAAATTATTTCAAGGTGCAATATTAAAAAAATTACCTTGATGAGAGGACATGTGAGAACTCGCACCGGTATCCAAATACCACTGTTCATCGGGTTGTTTGAGTGTCATTGTTTGATATAGAGCAGAGAGGTCGGTAGCAGCGAGAGCGGGTTGATGTGGCTGAGCTGGATCGGAAGAATAGGCTGCTGGAGCAGGAGCATATGGACCAAATTGAGCTGGGTCG
Source organism: Buddleja alternifolia (assembly GCA_019426215.1). Taxonomy (NCBI): domain Eukaryota; kingdom Viridiplantae; phylum Streptophyta; class Magnoliopsida; order Lamiales; family Scrophulariaceae; genus Buddleja; species Buddleja alternifolia. The sequence continues at coordinate 44,022,329 of CM033391.1, read as the reverse complement.
TGGCTGGTTAAAAGCCCAGGAGGCGGGCCTAGAATACTGGGAGCGCTGGGGCTGCTAAATGTGGAACTTGGCAGTGGGCCGTTTGCTGAAGGGGGCCCAAAGATGGATGGCTGGAACCAAGGAGATGTAGTGGGCTGATTGGAGGCGGCCCAATTTGCTGAATTGTTGGAGGAGGGCGCATGTGGGCGGCTGGAGGGAGTAAAGCTCGCATGAAGTAGACCAAGCATTTGAGGCCCATTTGGAGTATGCTGCACGAGTTGGTAGGAGTATCCAGAAGTTGGGCCGACTGAATTTTGTGGACTCAGTCGAGAGCTCATATTGTAGTTTCCCGAACGACCACCGTGGTAATTATGACGACCACCACCTCTACCACGATTATTACCATAATTTCGATTATTATTTCGGTTTGGGTTAGGATTCGAATTATGTGAGAAAAGAGCAGTGGCGGAGTCGGGGAGTTGTGTAGGAGGAGTGAAACGTGTTTTGCGAGTTTCATGAATAAGAAGTAAATTACGACATTCAGAGAAAGAGGGTAGAGGGGGTTTGGTGGTAATGACAGTGACGAGAGGGAGGTATGACTCGGGGAGACCTTGCAAAATTTGAAGGATTAAGGCGTCATCAGTGATGGGAGAGTCAAGATCGGCGAGGTTGTCGGCTAAAAATTTGGGAGAGTCAAGATCGGCGAGGTTGTCGGCTAAAAATTTCATCTCCTGACAATATTGAGAAATAGATAGGGTACCTTTACGAAGATCATGAAATCGCTCATTAAGTTGCATGGAGCGTGAGGGTTTATTATTACGAAAATTTGACTCAATGGAAAACCAAATATAATGAGATGTAGCATATTCAAGATCAAGATGTTTTAGCAATTTGATATCAACAGACGAGTAAAACCAACGTTTAATAGTTGAGTCAAGAGAAAAACAAGTTTTATCAGTGTCGAAAATTGGTTTTAAATGGCCAGTTATGTGATAAAAAACAGAGTAGCTACGACAGAGATCCATAAACATACCGCGCCATAATTTATAATTTGAATCTTTTTTTGTTAACTTAAAACCAAAAGAAGAATGAACATTGCTTGCGGCCAAAGCCGGGTAGAGGGGGGCGGTTTGGATTGATTTTGGGCATGAATTTGGGTTTCGGTGGCAGCAGAGTCCTCGGTTTGAGACATGGAGGAAGGAAAACCGAAATAATAAACAAAAATTAACAGAACTAATCACTTGAGAGGATAGTAATCGAAAAAATACCTTGAGAAATCATCGAGAAAATACAATAGAGAAGTGGCCGGCAATGGAGGCTATATGAAGTGAGAGATGTCGCGTTGAGGGGAGCAACGACTTAGAGGGGAAGGAAAAATATAGAGAGAGAGACGCCGGCGGTTTGAAGTCGGCCGGTGGGATGAGGGGCGGCTGCCTATGTAATTTAAAAAAGCCTTAGGATGTTGTTTGGCTGATATCATGTTAATGTAAAAGTCCTGTTAAGGATTGCATTAATAATCAAAGGTATATATAGAGTGTAGAGATATAATACAAAAGGAAACTAACAAACTAACAATAAAGGTAAACCTCATCTAATAAGGAAACTAATAATGAAGCAATAATAATAATAACTCTAACAAAGACTAATCCCTTGAAGTACGACCACATTTTACTTAAGCTAGTCGTTTCCACTCAGGTCAACCTTTTTGGATAGAAAACTCATATATATATATATATATGAAAATGAAGCTTCAAAATAGAAAGAAGCCCTTTTTAGTCTGGAATTTGGATCCAATAGTAAATAGTGGATAGAGGAATAAGCGTAAAAGTAAAAGGCAGGCAGGGTGTTCGACTCCCCCCAGTGACAAATCCCTTCAGGCCAGCGGCAGACTCAGTATAGCGAAGCGGGATTAATCTCATACTCAATGTGGTATGAAGAACTCGTGGGAAACCAAAAAAAAAAAAAAACAAAAGGCAGGCAGGGTGGTTGATGAATTGTGGGGTAGATAGTGTAAGAAGCCCATGTGCTTTTGCCCATGTAAAGGAGCCCACCCGAAAACATTCAATAAATACCCTCACGTTTTCCGGTTTTTAATTTGTTTGTTATTATTACTATCCCTTTCTTACTATAGAAAGGAAGATTAATAATGTATCAGATCCTAGGTTTCATCTATGACCATTCATACCAATGTCAATAATCAATCATCATCCACAAAACAACAAATAAGACACGTAAAATCTAAAATGCCAAGGAGTCGAGGACCATAAACTGATTGTTTGGTAATGATTAATAAGTAGCACTGCAAACTAGTTGAGCCAAGTCAAAAAAAGAGAAATTAAATGTATAGTCCCTTAAGTGAAAAAATAAAATGAAAAGACGAAAAAGCCCTTACTCAAACTCATGTGCAATTCACGTGCATTTTTTGCTGAAGGAAAATGGCCGAAAAATGGAGTTGAGGATCACTTTTCTGCAAATATGCTACATGGATAATGATAGATGAATGAAAAACTTTCAACTGAACTTGTTCTTTCAATTGGGATTTTTGTATATCCTCCTATTTTACAAAAATGGAAATTTAGGTAAATGCTTTAGAAACATATGTATAAAAATACCTTATTTAATCTAACCCCTTCATGCTTACTATAACTAGTTATTTCTATTTTCTACTAGTGGCTTTAACTATAACTTCATCTCTATTTAAAATTTTCATTTGAAAGAAACAATTCAAAAAGGGAATCCTTTTGTGAGATTTCGTGTATTCAAGTTACTTACCGCGTCAATTGTGAATTATTGGTCATTGAGATTGGGACGTAAGTTACACAGTCCCTATTCCTATAATAAGACAATTTGAACTTACGTTGGCGTTGGTTATACAATAAACGGTTTGATGTTGGAAAGTAGTGATGATTCTCTGAATTTGTTGAGATTGTGTTATGACAATTCACGAAATAAGAGCATAAAATTAAAGACACAAGAATTTACGTGGTTCGGCAATTGCCTACATCCACGGGAGAGGAGAGAGTATTTTACTATTGATGAAAGAGGTACAAATTACAATGAATGTCAAAAGTACTGAACTAAAACCTAGCCTCTGATTTTTCCCTAAAATACACGTGTACCGTACCGCGGGGGCAAGCCCCCGCACCCCCTGGCGATCCTTCGTCGAAGCGGGCTCAATGCGTGTTGCTGCAGGCCAGTTCTAAGGGCTTCGCCCTCTTCAGAACTGGCCCTTTTGATAATGGGCTTGCTGCATAATTTGAGCCTAGGACTTTAAGACATATCACAACAATTCTCCACCTTGGATTAAAGTCCAAGTAATAAAACGACCTCAAATAGCAAAACTAAAACTCAAACTTCTCCAAGCCCCTTAAGGGCAATCAATCAAAAACACCAATTTTGACCAAGTCCAAGCAATGCTCGAACTTGTGCACTGGCACTGGCTTGGTCATTATATCAGCAGGATTGTCTTTAGTACCAACTTTAGTAACCACAATCTCTCCATTTGATATATACTCTCGAACGAAGTGATACCTTATATCAATATGTTTGGTCCTCTCGTGGAACATCTGATTCTGTGTCAAGTGAATGGCACTTTGACTATCACAGAATACAGTAGGAACCTCCTCCTCGAGACCCAAACTCACAGCTAAACCTTTCAACCATAAAGCTTCTTTGACTGCCTCTGTGACTGCCATATACTCTGCCTCTGTGGTAGATAATGCAACAGTAGGTTGAAGAACTGCCTTCCAACTAATAACACCTCCAAATAGAGTAAATATATATCCACTGATAGAACGCCTTTTATCCAAATCTCCGGCATAATCAGAATCTACATAGCCAATAACTCCACCTCGAGAAGAATCCTCAGAACTATCAAACACAAGTCCTAAATTTGTAGTACCTTTCAAGTACCTCAAAATCCATTTAACTGCTTGCCAATGTTCTTCTCCCGGATTTCCCATGTAACGACTCACCACACTAACAGCTTGTGCAATGTCTGGTCTAGTGCACACCATGGCATACATCATGCTCCCAACTGCACTAGAATAGGGAACCCTAGACATCCGCTGCACTTCCTCTTCAGACTGAGGTGATAATAAGGCTGATAATTTAAAATGTGGTGCAAGTGGAACACTAACCGGCTTTGCATATTGCATCCCAAATTTTTCAACAACTTTCTCAAGGTACGATTTTTGAGATAAAAATAACTTTCCAGCCTTTCGATCACGTCGAATCTCCATACCTAAAATCTTCCTAGCAGCTCCCAGATTCTTCATCTCAAACTCCCCACTCAATCGAGTCTTCAACTTATTAATCTCAATCATGCTCTTTGCAGCAATGAGCATATCATCCACATAAAGGAGTAAATAAATAAAAGAATTATCTGGTAATCTTCTAAAGTAGACACAAGCATCAAAATCAGTCCTACTATAACCAATATCTACCATGAAAGCATCAAACCGCTTGTACCACTGTCTTGGAGATTGCTTCAACCCGTAGAGAGATTTTTTCAATAGACATACATGATCTTCTTTCCCCTCAACTACAAATCCCTCTGGTTGAGCCATGAAGATGGTCTCCTCAAGTTCACCATGCAAGAAAGCTGTTTTTACATCTAACTGCTCGAGTTCCAAGTTAAACCGAGCAACAACAGCAAGTAACAGACGTATGGAACTATGTTTAACAACAGGGGAAAATACTTGATTAAAATCAACTCCATACCTCTGTGTGTACCCCTTAGCTACAAGTCTTGCTTTGTACCTTAAATCCTCAACACCTGGAGTTCCTTGCTTCTTTTTAAACACCCACTTGCAGCCTACAATTTTCTGATCCGTAGGAGGCCTCACTAACTCCCAAGTTTGATTTTTATGAAGAGATTCTATCTCCTCTGTCATAGCTCCAATCCACTCAGACGATTCACCACAAGAAATAGCATCAGAATATGAGACAGGTTCATCAGATTCCATTTCCTCAGCAATAGTCAATGCATATGCTACAAAATCTGCATCAGCATATCTTTGTGGTAGCCTAATTTGCCTCCTCGGTCTATCTTTCGCAATAGAATGAGTTTCTTGAGTGGAAATCTGCTGCAAGAGAGGTGTAATTGGAACCTCCAGCTCCACCTTCTCATGTGATTCTTCAAAACCTGCATCATTATCAACTACATTGTCCTTTCCCGGACTTATCAAGGCAGACTCATCAAAAATAACATTTCTGCTCGTAATTATTCTACATGTTTTAGGACACCAGACCCTAAATCCCTTAACACCCGAAGTGTAACCAAGAAATATGCACTTTTTAGACCTAGGTTCTAGTTTTCCCTCATTAACATGTACATATGCAGGACAACCAAATATTTTAATATTAGAATAGTCAGGTGAATTTCCAGACCATACCTCTTCAGGAGTTTTAAGCTCAATGGATGTGGATGGAGAACGATTCACCAGGAAACATGCTGTGGCAACTGCTTCTGCCCAAAAATCTCTAGATAATCCTGAATTAGAGATCATACAACGAGCTTTCTCTATCAATGTTCTGTTCATACGTTCTGCTACACCATTCTGCTGAGGTGTTGCAACAACTGTATGATGCCTCACAATTCCTTCTTTCTTGCAGAAGTTCTCAAATTCAGTATTACAAAATTCCAATCCATTGTCAGTGCGAAGACGCTTAATCTGTTTTCCCGTCTGCTTCTCAATCATAGTCTTCCACTGCTTGAAAGTGTCAAAGACATCACTTTTCTGCTTCAGAAAGAAGGTCCAAACTTTCCTCGAATAATCATCAACGAAAATCAGCATGTACCTAGCACCTGCTTTAGATGCAACTCGTGATGGACCCCAAAGATCAGAATGGATATAATCCAATGTTCCTTTGGTTCGATGAACACCTTTACCAAAACTGGTTCGCTTATGCTTCCCAAAAATACAGTGCTCACAAAAATCCACATTGCTAGTTCTCTGTCCACAAAGCAAGCCTCGCTTGCTCAAAATCGTGAGTCCACGCTCACTCATATGACCTAAGCGCATATGCCACAGTTTCGTCACCTCAGAATCAGACATAGAGGTTGTAGAAACTGCAGCTCCACCTGAAACAGTAGTTCCCTGCAGAACATATAAACTGCCACCAAGTCTCTGTCCTTTCATGACGACAAGAGCCCCTCTCGAAACCTTTAAAACACCGTCTGAGCCAGTATACTTATATCCAAGAGCATCGAGAGTGCCCATGGATATAAGATTTTTCTTTAAATCCGGAACGTGTCTCACATCTGATAAGGTCCTGATTACACCATCATGCATTTTAATCCTAACTGCTCCTTTTCCAGCAACTTTGCAAGCTGCATCATTACCCATGAGAACAACTCCATTAACAGGTTCGTATGTAGAGAACCAATCCCTATTTGGGCACATATGAAAAGAACAAGCCGAATCCATAATCCAATCTCCATCTGATTTTGGACCATCAGAACTGACCAAAAGAACACCTCCATCACTATCTTCCTCTACAGTATTAGCATTAGCTTCTCCGGGCTTATTTTTCTGCTGGTTTTCCAATTTCTTTTTAAGCTTCCAGCAATCAGCTTTCACATGATTGGTCTTCTTACAGTAACGACAGTAAAGGTTTCCTTTCGATTTTGAACGAAACCTCTGCTTGTTGTCTTGGGTAGCCTTATCCTTCGGCCTACCCCTAACAAACAACCCCTCACCCTGATTTTCGGATACAGTTGATGTGATTTCGCCATCAATGGAGTACTTGCTCAACAAGGCTTCTTGAACATCCTTCAACTTAATGGTATCTCTACCATATAGAATTGTATCCCGAAAATTGGAATAAACTGAGGGTAACGAACACAGCAACAACAAGGCCAGATCCTCATCATCATACTTCACCTCAAGGTTTTCCAGATCTGTGACGATCGTCTTAAACATATCGATATGAGCCTGTATCGATGTCCCCTCGTTTAACTTGCAGGCAAATAACTGCTGCTTCAAACGCAGTTTATTTGTGAGATTCTTCTTCATACAGATCTCCTCCAATCGACTCCATAGACAGGCAGCGTCATCTTCGTTCAGTACATCCTGTAGAATTTCGTTTGATAGATGCAACTGAATCTGCGAGACAGCTTTCCTATTCATTTTCTTTTTCTGTTCATCCTTCAGATCTGCGGACATCTTATCTTTTCCCAATAGAGCTTCCTCTAAATCCATCTGTGTCAGAATCGCCATCATCCTCGCCTTCCACAACGGAAAACGGGTTTTGCGATCAAGCTTCTCGATTTCGTGTTTGACTGAAGCCATCCCAGGAAAATAATCGAAAAATTGCGGAAAAACGATTATTTAATCAGGCTCTAGATACCAGATTGTTATGACAATTCACGAAATAAGAGCATAAAATTAAAGACACAAGAATTTACGTGGTTCGGCAATTGCCTACATCCACGGGAGAGGAGAGAGTATTTTACTATTGATGAAAGAGGTACAAATTACAATGAATGTCAAAAGTACTGAACTAAAACCTAGCCTCTGATTTTTCCCTAAAATACACGTGTACCGTACCGCGGGGGCAAGCCCCCGCACCCCCTGGCGATCCTTCGTCGAAGCGGGCTCAATGCGTGTTGCTGCAGGCCAGTTCTAAGGGCTTCGCCCTCTTCAGAACTGGCCCTTTTGATAATGGGCTTGCTGCATAATTTGAGCCTAGGACTTTAAGACATATCACAACAGATTGGAATTTGCAGCCTCAATGGGGCTTGTAGTAAAGGACCGAGTCACTGATTTCTTAAGGTTTTTAACTTACTATTGAGATAGTTTTACATGAGAAATGTTAGAACATAGTAGTATGATTGGAAGAGATATTCAACATGGCAATCGTGACAGTGTTCGCCCGATGCTAGAGTTTTGCCACTTCCGCGACCATTTTATGTTGCTTGTTGTGGTCAATTGATATGGTCGTGCTTTGTTGCCTCTCGAACGGGACTCTCGAGAATAGAAACAGATATCACAACGCAAGCCTGATTTCCGAGATTTGAATCAAGAGCTGCCAAATTTCTTCATCTCCATTTCCATATGAAATAGTTGGTATAAAGCTTCTCATATATCCTTTTCCATCAGCAGGAAATCACAAGGGCAGACGATAATATTGAAGACCGTATCTTTACCTGGATGATGAGCAAAGGATAAATGATTTCTCTCCTCTCAAAGAACACCTCCTTTTACTCTTTTTGCCGTTGGGTAAATTCCCAAAAAAATTAATGACCAAAAAGAAAATTTTTCCAAAAAATTAAGAAAAAAATAAATAAATTAAAGAACAAACGAATGGGGCAATGTTGCCCCTTCGCCTGCATATTTGGCTTAAAATAGCCAAGATGTATCTTGCCAAAACTAACATAATTTGAGGGTGCACACTGCACATTGTTATTTTTTCCTTTTAAGAGGTGCCTGTTAACTCTGTTTCCAGAGTGCAAAGTGCAAATTAGCCTAAAGGAGGTAAACATATTGGCCTTCAACAGATCTAAATTCTAAACCACCACTCAAATTTCTGGACTATTAAAGTCAATTTACTGAAGGAATCTTCAAAAAGTTATCTATAATCTATAGGGTGAATTACGTGTACACGCCCTTACTTTAGTGCTAGTTACCAAAACACCCCTGACTTGGAGTAAATTACAAGACCCACAAGGGGTCTATTTGTAAGGTCTAAACGGATGAAATTTTAAGAATTTTTCAACTGACAGGGGGTGTAACAGTAAGAATGCCTTATCATGAGGGAGACCTTATGTAATTTCAAAAATGTCAGGTTTTTTTTTTGGTAATTAGCATTAAAGTGAGGGGGCTGTAGATAATTTTCTCTAGATTATAACTTCCCATATTGGAAAATGGATTGCCATTACAAATGTCAGAACCTTGCTCATCACCATAGATAATATAGCCTCTGCTCCAATTTGCAGATGCATTCTTCAACATAAATTATGTTTACAGTTTCTAGTTTGCTTTGTCTCGTTCCATGAATATAAAGGAAGTTGACATTCCTCCCACAAGTATTAATTGCACAACGCGGCAAAGCCATGTGAAACAATCCTGAATTAAAAATTTGCTGAGACATGGGACACAAACAGAGTAATAGAACCACAAACCTTTGCAATTGAAACACTCCTGAAAGGATGACGTTTCCCTCGCAATGCAGCCATTCAACTGCATTGAGAAATGTTTTTGCATTAAACACAACAGAATTAGCTGGTGAGAAAAAGGCCTCTTTGTATGGTTTTCTTCAGTATAGTTTTCTTCACGCTACTGAAAGCCATAAATAAATGGGGCCTTACTGTCTCATATGACAATAAAATGCCAAAGTGACACTCATATCTCCATGAGTTCTGCCTTTCTGGTTCAGTTTCAGGAGATTTGCATCATGGCATCAAGGCGAAGCGTGGAAAGAGATTAGGTCGCATAACGAAATAGAAACAAATCGGAAATAGATAACCGCTTACAATGACCTTTCTTTTCGTTTGACAAACAAGTGGGAGGAGCATAGAAACCTTGAAAGACAATAACTGAAGCTTCTTACATTTGAAAGACTAACACTTGGACAGCCATAAGTACTTTGAAAGTTGAGAGCTTGCAGCAATACCATTGAAAAGTTCCAGCAATTAATGAAGTCTGGAGCACTCCATCTGTCATATTAGACTACATTGAAACATATTTAAAAGAGGCAAAACATGCATTCGTCTTGCTTAAAGTACCTGTAGAACGTGATAACCACTTTGAACAGAACAAATCTCCAAACATGAAACAGAATGAGCACTGCACGACGCAATAAGCAAAACAAATTTGAAGCAATTTCACTTTATTAGTCTAACAATCTTACATGAATTGGAGTGTTTCGATCAACCAAACAAATCCTACAAACAGCACTCTCAAGTCTAAATACACATACTGGATAATGAAAATTTATCAATACCAGTATCACAATTCACAAACATAAAAAGCACAATCGCAATTAACTAAGACAAAGACCTTAATCCTATGGAAAAACTAGCGCTAGGTGGTAACTAATTACGGCATTGGAGTTGTCTTTCTCGTCCCTTCAAGAAAAACGCAACAAGCGAAAAAAAAAAAAACAGCACAACCGATGAGGACTTAAGATACACAATTATATGAAATATCGACAAGAGGCATTCACTCATTCAGCAAGACCAAACAACAACAACAACAACAACAACAAAGGCAACAACTTAGCATCGGACATTGACATTCATTCAATTGGCATCACCATCCCTTTGCTGTTCAGACGACTCGGTAGGGGGACCGGATAAGGATGCAAGCAAATTAAGGTGGTGTCCCTGTACTTGAGCAATGGGCAAGTAATTACCAACCCTAGCAGCCGACGCTTCACCGATACCCAACGGCTGCTGTTGATGCAAAAACCTAAAGGAATTCGAATGCTGCTGCTGCTCCTGCTGCTGATTATTAGCTGCTGCAACCATCACTTCATGTGGAGGAGCAGCGAAGCTCCAGAGCTGGCCAAAGTCCGGTCTGGCGGGCAAAGCCCAGAAGCCTCCGGCTGCTACGGTGGGGCCCACGGCGGCGGAGACGTCGTCCTTGGAGAGGTGTTGGTGGTGCGTGTTGTGGTGGTCATTTTCATCGGGGCGGAGCCTCTTGCCGAGGATGAAGGGGGTGGGGGTGAGTAAATGGGAATGGGAGAGGGGTTTGTGGTCCAAGGCGGCGGAGAGGGTGGAGGCGGAGGAGTTGCGGCCGGAGGAGGGGGAGATGGTGGAGAATGAGGCGGGGGTCGTGCCGGTGCCGGTGGCGGCGATAATGGAGGGCTCGGCCTGTCGGAGGAGCCACTCTATAGTCTGGCCGTCGGACTTGTGGCCCAGCTCACGGGTGAGCTGGAACACCCTGGCGGCGCAGATGATGGGCATGCGGATACGGCGGCCGCGGCCGTCGACTTTGCTGTGGCGGTCCTTGGCGGGGGGCTTCTTGAGGGCCAAGGCGCCGTTGTTATTAGTGGGTGTGTGAGAAGGATCAATAATGGCTCCTCCTCCGCCGCCGCCGCCATTAGGGCCGTCTGGTCCGGAGGTTGACATGAGTGTTAGTAGTCCACAGTACGGTTTGATGATGTAAAATTGAAAAAAGATGAAATTGAGTTGAAGGGATTTAGTTTACTAGTGGGGTTGAGAGTGAGTAGAGTGAGTTGGAGGAAGAGAGAGAGAGAGAGAGGGCGGAGGAGGAGGGTTAGAGAGAGAAAGAGAGGAGAGAGAGAGCAATGATTGAGCGGCAGGAGCTGGTGGAGACAGGAGGAGGGGCACATGGGTGGTGGGATCCACTACTATACGTACACCCTCTCATTCCCAGCTCACTTCTTTTTCGTCCTCCTCTCCCCTCCTCTCCTCTCTTATTACTATGCTTCACGCGCCCTCCCCTGCCCTTTTACATTCTCCCGTTGTACTTGTGGCTTGTAAGGGTAAATACTAAAAAGTGTTTTTCTTTTTCATCTCACCTTGGAAAATTCTTCCATACTTTGATATCAAGTGGTGGAAATTATGTTCACGTCATTTCTTATATATATATAACAACCAAATATATTATATGTTGATATGATATGAACTACTCTTTATTATACTACGTTTATCACTTTTGATTGATTTGATTATAAATTCACACTCGAGTATCTGAACATTACGTGTGCTTTTAAATTTTGAAAAAATTCTAAACCCTAATCATAACACTAAAAAAAAATAAAAAGATATCCTTGCTTCAACTTTTTAAAAAAAGAAAGACAAAATGTATTTCAACATGTCAAAGGTAGAAAAAAAATAATCCTTCCTTAGGATAATCCCGCCATATTTTTTGCCGTTTGATAAGGGAAATGACAGAGTACGATGACAAGAAAAATTGATGCAGACAGCAGTACGAAATTTTGGAGTTTACTCTCCAACTTCAAACCTTCTGGTGAAGGTGGTCGCAGACAAAGGTATAGATGAAGTTGAGGGTGGGGGTGGCGGCGTAGGTGGGTGTGCGAGGAAGATATTTTTTTCCTTTTCCAAATCTATTACCATAATATTTTTGTAACGATGTTTAGTTAAATCCTAATGACAAGACCAAATTGTTGGAAAACAACTAACAGGGGGTCCAACTCAAATAAAAGAGTGGACCAAATCAGTTGCTTCATCAATATGATCTTCCTAACGTACTTGAAAAGTTTTCGAACTTGAGCAATCATGTATATGTTCACATGGAATCTCCACATATGTATTCATATGCCGAGTGGAGTTCACACTGAACCTCTCAAACACGAACCCTAATGGGCTGGGTTGCTGCATGGTCCTCCTTCAAATACCACTCCCATGGATCTAATTGTTGGCCGATTAACTTCTCTTCTCCCGAATGATTCAAATTGAATCTGGTCGAATTGAAATCAGTTCACCAAACACTATTGTGTATAGGTAATTAGATGCTTTTTACCATTATATCCATGCAATTGACCATGTTTAGTTGGGGGACCGATTTCATAAAAATTGATATTTGCGAGATTTGATGTTAGTCAATATAAATCAATTCCTGTAGTCCGGCTCAACCATGCCTTATCCCTAAATTAATATTACCATTTTGTTGGTAGCCAAGTGGAAACTGATAAATGATGTTGCAAATTACCATAATAATAATAATTAAAAAAAAAAGATAAGCAATGTTGCATATTGCGAATTGTGTTGCAATCTACTGTTATACTTTATATATGAACATCATATGTATAAAACATTTCTTTGAATATAAATTTAATAAAGATTATACACACTTATTTTACATACATGATATGCAATACAAGATGCAATGCTATTTTACGAAGATATTACGTGGAGCCTAGTGAGTTCATGCTATCCATTTCGTGGAGAACCGATGCAGTAGGCAAGAAAAAATTACCAACTTGGGGCATCGTTGGAAAGGTGCCAAAGGTCAAAAAAGGAGATCAGAGAAAATTTGCTGCAAAAAGATTTTTGCCATGGCATTATCAGCAGCCATCAATTAGGGCCAGAGTTAAGATGAAGATTGCATTGAAAAGAACTTATCAACTTTATAAAAGGGAATAAGGATTACAATCAGAATAAATAAAAATTAAAAATTGTATTTTCATGTTTCACAAATTTGAAAAGCATTAATTTAATATTTCTTTCCTTTTTCTAATGATGAAAATTAAAGAAAGCTGACTAGACTATATGATCTTATAATAATAGTTAATAATTAAGGGGTTGGCCTAATGTATCTCTAGCACATACAAAATCCCCTCAAATCCCGCGCATGCAAACTTTCGTTCTATTACTCCTCACCCAATCCTTCCTAGCTCTCCTCTTTTCTCATTGCCACCAATTTGCACGAGATGGCTGCATGCCTTTGTTTCTCTCTCTCTCTTCCCAACCAAAAATCAAGGAAAAATTCCAGAGAAACAAATCAAACAAATTAAGAACAAACAAAAAAGGAACAAAGGAGGGGGGAAAAGAACCAAATCAATAACCATACCATCAATTCTCTCCCTTCTTATGCCTTTGAGTTGAATCCGAAATCTTGACGTAAAAGCATCGCAGTTGATTTGATCATCAATTAACAATGCCGAGGGGCGCGCAAGCTGCAGCCCATCCTGTGCGCCCAATAATAATAATCATCATCCTGTTAATGTATTCGTCGTCGTGTGTGTTGGGCCAAGAAGAGAATGCAGCAGAAGCACTGTTAAAATTCAAAAGCTCATTAGCAAATGCAGATCCAGCTCTTTCCAATTGGAATCCATCAACAACTCCATGTGGCAATTGGATTGGTGTTATGTGCTTCAATGGGTACGTATGGGGTTTACAACTCGAAAATATGAACCTTAAAGGTCAAATTGACGTCAACTCTCTTGTCCCCTTACGTTTTCTACGTACTCTGAGCTTCATGAACAATGCGCTCGAGGGGACAATGCCGGATTGGAGGAAGCTTGGTGCTCTCAAGTCCTTGTTCTTGTCCAACAACCAATTTTCTGGTCAGATTCCGGCAGATGCTTTTAAGGGTATGACTTCTTTGAAGAAAATACATATGGCAAACAACAAATTTACAGGTCCTATACCAGCGTCTCTTGAATCGCCTAAATTAATAGAGTTGAGGCTTGAGAATAATCAATTCATGGGCAGCATACCACCTATTAGCTCAGATAATCTCAAGCTCCTCAACGTCTCTAACAATCAATTGCAGGGTCCAATCCCTGCACCTCTACTCAAAATGGATCCAAGCTCCTTCTCAGGTACCCTACAAAAATGACAAGTCTCGAGCTTATACATATATTTAATTTACATGTTTTGCTAGCGTTGGTAAAAATATGTATAATTACATGCATATACCCTCACTTGACGGGTAATTTTTTTTTATATATAATGATAGGGTAATTACCACGAGCATCCCCAGATTTTGCAAATTATCACGACATCCCCTATTAGATCCTAACAACTCGAAAAACAGGGGTGAAATTGTAATCCCCTTTTACTACAGGGGAAGTTATGATAATTTCTCATATTTCGGGGTATATTTTGTAATTAAGGTCTCATGCGGGAGGCTTCTATGTGATTTACCCTAAAAGTATGCATGCATGCATGGTGATGCAGGCAATAAAGGGCTGTGCGGGCAGCCACTGGGATCAGAATGTGAGCCCCCACCGGACACAGAGCCATCTCTCCATTCGCCTCCAACAACCCCACCCACAACTACCTCTCCTCCAGATGAAAAAAAGTCATCATCGTTGTCCGCAACGACAATTGCAACAATCGTCCTATCTATCATAGTGGGGTTGTTTCTGATAATAATTCTGGTTCTACTATATCGACGGAGGCGCATGAGCCAAACACCACAACTTGGCAGGGCAGTGACACCACCACCTAACAATGTGGCGGAAGCTGCGGCTGCAGCTACTTCTATCCATGTCAATGAGATGAAGGCTGCCCCAAGGAAAGGGGAACAAACAGGTAAGCTGTCTTTTGTCAGAGACGACAGACAGAAGTTTGACCTGCAGGACTTGATGAGAGCCTCGGCGGAAGTGTTGGGAAGTGGCAACTTCGGTGCATCATACAAGGCGGTACTGGTGGACGGGGAGGCATTGGTCGTCAAGAGGTTCAAGCAAATGAATAACATAGCAAAGGAGGACTTCCACGAGCACATGAGAAGGTTGGGCAGGCTCCAACACCCCAATTTGCTGCCTCTGATTGCCTATTTGTATCGCAAGGAAGAGAAGCTCTTGGTCTTCAACTATGTCTGTAATGGCAGCTTGGCAGCACACCTTCATGGTTCGTTCGTTTCGTTGGAAATAAACTAGAACTAGAGGGTGTTTGGCTAAGCTTATAAGCTTCTTAGAACAACTTATCAGTTATTTGAGAGCTTATAAGCTCTTTCAAAGTGCTTGGTAATTTTTTGGTAAAACAACTTATAATTTCTCAAAATAAGCTGTCAGGAGCTTATAAGCACCTAACAATTAAGTTAGGAAACCCCAACTTGGTTTTTAAGAGTTTATAAGATAGACAACTTATAAGTTTCTAAAACATTTTATAAGCGCTAAAAGCTTATAAACTCTTTAAAGTAAACTTAGTCAGACACCCTCTTAGTTAATAGTATATTAATCATCAAATGAAATGGGTTCACAATTACTTACTTGTGGTTTGCAGGAAAACATTCAGCAGAGCAGCCAGGGCTTAGTTGGGCAATCAGGTTAAAAATCATAAAAGGAGTTGCAAGAGGGCTGGCATATCTTCACGCCGAGCTTCCCACCCTAACTGTCCCTCACGCTCACCTAAAATCATCAAACGTGCTTCTAGGCAAAGATTTTGACCCCCTTCTGATGGACTACACTCTAGTACCAGTGGTGAACCCACCCCAAGTCCACAATGTCCTTGTGGCGTACAAGTCCCCTGAATATGCCCAACAAGGACACACTTGCAAGAAAACAGATGTGTGGTGCTTAGGGATTTTGATATTAGAGACTCTGACAGGGAAATTCGTGGCCACCCAAGGCTCCGGACCGTATGGTCCTGAATTAGCCGGATGGATAAATGCCATTGTTGAGGAGGAAAGCACACAAGTTTTTGACAAAGAAATGGAAATAAGCTGCAGGCCTGAAATGGAGAAGCTTTTGCAGATTGGAATAGCTTGCTGCCAAGAGGACCTGGACAAGAGGTTGGATATGGAGCAAGCACTTAACCAGATAGAACAAGTTCAAGAATCATTCACTGACCTAATCGTAAATTCATAATTCATTGATATGTATTTCTTTACGGGGTTGTCTTTGGGGCTAGCTAGCTCGTTCTTTATATCTTTTGTTCTTATTAATTTGAAGTCAGTCGTTAATTTTCTGTACAATCAAGTTCTAGTATTTTATTTTCTTTATCATTGTAAAGTTCATTTCTATGTGCTACATAGGAGAGAATTTAGATGTTGTTGTGCCCTTGCACAAGTTAACTAATTTCATGCTTGCACAAGGGCAATTAACTTACAACTACTCTTCATTTTGGTTGTAGGATGAGTTATATATATATATATATATATATATATATATATATATCGACTCCTGCAAGTTAGTTTTATTTATATGTCTGTTTATGTCCATGCTTAATAACTCACCAAATACACCATAATAGAGACCTAGGGAAACAAGATCGTTATATCAGGCCAAAAAGCTAATCAAGAAATATTTATATTATAGCACATTGCATTTCAGCGGATAATTGTTCTCGACATAGAATCATTTATATCAGGAAAAAAGTCAGTAGAACCAACATAGGTATACAACAATTTTATCACGACTAAGCCTTACTATTCAGACGGTAATTATCCTATACTACTGAAATTACAACACATTATTTAGTCAAGAAGCCACGTTAGAGTATAAATGCCCAACCACAGAAAAATACATTCTACAGTAGCAGCCATCCACCCAGCAGGCTAGAAAGAACAATATACGTGTTAACAGCACATACTTGCTATAGAAGCACGAGAACTATGTGCCATCCTGAGCAGAATTTACGGCATCTTTTCTCCCAGAAAACTTTGCCAAACATGTGCTGTTCGTTTGTGAATTTGCAACAACTATGTAGAGAGAGAAGAAGCACAATCCTGCAGCATGAAAGCACTTTATCTGGAGCAATTTATAAAAATAAATGAAGCTGGATAACTTAAGAAAGGATTCTAATACAACAAGTAGAACATGTTACTCTGAACAAAACTTTCTTTACTGTCAAAAAAGATTGTCTAGAAAAGATGATACTACAAGAAAAAAGGTTGTTAGGAGATCCACAGCGAACCAAATGCTGAAATTCGCTTGTTCTTGCACGCCTATGCTCTCAATTCGAAATCAAATTTATCCAAGCTACTTTTCAAGGACATGAACGGTTTTACATGGAAAGCCTATAACCACATAACTCAAGTCAATAACATCATTAGAAAGTATCATAGAACTCGTAAACTGCTTTATCCATATTCGGTTTTCAAGCCACGGCAGAGAAGACGAAGATTTAAAACCACAGGCATAATTTTGAGGGAGAATAATAGTAAAAATCTACCACAGCATACTAGCAATATGATGGAATATGTACATGTACTCACCAATATAAGCAACAGTTACGCCTGAGACTGCCCTACCGATCACGGAGAGCACATAAAGAAAAGACACAACCTGTGATCCAAAAGGAAAAATTAAAATGAATATCGTTCAAGGTTTAAATTTAAATTTGATAAATTGAGTTCGGAGACGTAATCGAAGTAAAGAAATTGATTAATGCGATTAGGTTTGTGCCTTGAAGAAGAGGCGCTTATCGTGGCCGGTGGCGGCGACGCGGAGGACGGATTCGGCGGCGCCGAGGGTGTTGGCGAGGCAGGCGAAGAGCGAGGTGGCGGCGTCCTGCGAGATCTGCCAGTGGAGTGGATCAACCGGAACGGCGATGTTCATGTGGCGGAAGAGGAGACCTAGAATCGCCAACGAACAGAGGAGCACGATGAAGACGTCGGCGAAAAGGGAGACGGCGCTGGAATGGCGGTAGGCGCAGTGGTAGTACACCAGTGTGCCGCTCATCATCCCCATCACTGCACCAACTACCACCATCCTCGAAGATGAACAACGATCAACAATTTGTGTGTTTGTTTTGAAATATCGATTCAATTCATTGATACTCTGCTCCTCCTTATACACAAGTCCTCTCTCTCTCTCTCTCTCTCTATATATATATATCGGTATCGGTCTGTCCAAACAAGTAATATTAAAAGAATGTTCAGTTTAGAATTTGGCAAATTTCACTTTTGTCCAATAACTTAAGAAATTATCAAAAAGAAATATCCTCTAACTTCTAGAATTTAAAAATGCCATTCTGCACAATTATTTAAAAAAAAAAAAACAATTTTGCACGTTACCGTTTGATTGTTGTTCCTCCTATTTTATATTAACTTAGCTCATGTACTCTGAAGAAGATGGATTTCTGTGATGCCACAGTATTCCATACTTTTTTAGCACTCCTAAAACTGACTTCTATTTTCTATAGGATAATTACATTTACGAGGTAATTACATAAATTTTTACTTGCTAATTAACAATTACAAACACATCCCCTCATGTTAAAAATTTCTTATAATTGCATCCCCTATGTGTAACAATTCTTACAATTACACCCCTGTTAACTTTACAAATAGACCCCTAGAGGGGTGTATTTATAATTATTAATTAGTGAGAAGAAGTTTGTGTAATTACCCTATCATTGATGGGATGTGAGTGTAATTATCCCTTTTCTATATGCCATAGTATTCCAATATGTTCATCTCTTAGGAATCCCCGCGTATCTACTTCTCTTGGGTATCCTTGAAAAACCATCCACGTATAGGTGTTGTGTTACATCTACTCTCGATTTTGTATTACTTCCTAAATTTTTGTTCCTTGTAAGCTGTTCGAAAGTTGCAGGACAAACCGTCCTTGAGCTTGAGTTTATCAAATCAAGATCAGACCTTTTAATTATGGATAGTTTAGTACATGGCAAATGCTTAATAGTTGTTGAAAGACAAGCCAAAAGTTCAACTTCTACAAGTTCAAAAAATCTCTTCATGAAATGCCATAAACAATTTAAGCATCCATCCAACAATCAAACGATACACATAACAAGGGGTGAATCAATATCAACAGCAAAACTATTATCCTGTAGGCTATTCAGAATAGGGAACAACTAGGGATATGGTAATAACCTTGTAAAGACAGATTCATTCATGCTCTTTAAGCCTGTCTAATATAATCAGAAATGTTCTAACCAGGTTGTTTATGTACAGATCCTATCCGATATATACAAATATACAAAGACATCAGAAAATCATCCTTTTAACCTTCTTCCTTCTCCTGTAAGCAAGCATTGGTAGATACTGGCTCACCCTCTGTGGAATCGATAGGAGCAGGTGCATCTGCAGTCAAAAAGAAGATAGGCTCCATGAGACAATTCAATTCACAGGTCATAAACTAGGAACCTCAACCACAAAGGAGATGTGATAAACCATAAAAATGGCCTGACTATAGAAACAACCAGAGAGGGGGAGGGATATGACTGTAGAATCCTAACGAAATATTCATGACAAGAAAACCAAATGCTCGACAACTGTTCAGGTCAGGTCACAACAATAATGCATCAGACAGGGATAACTGTGAATTGTTTCTCTCACCATTCGCAAACATTGATACACCTATTCAGTAAAATATACAAAGAGCATCATGAGATGAGCAAAATTGCATCGCAAGACCACCTAAAGAAGGGAAGAAGGGAAAAGAGGGACAGCAAGAAAGACGTTGAATGTAAAAATTGGAAACCCCCAATGGCAAAAGAAAAGAAAAAAGACGACATATAACAAATGAAAATTGTAATAGAGCACAGAGGTAAAAGAGGCATCAGGTATTCCTATTCACATATGCATCACCATACCCAATATGTGCATTCAACTTTGTCAGTGACATCACTTGGTCTACTTCAATACCTCATCTAACTTTTAAACAAAATAATTAGGCAACATCTGCCGATTCTAGAGAACTTGATGTGTTCTTAAAAAGTACAACATACAAATCCCACAACATCAGAAGTTTTAAATTCACCAGGTCAAACCACAGTAGAAGGTAAAATGTATTATACTACTGACTTCTTCAAAATAATTTGATTGACATGTCCAGCAAAGAATGGGATAGTGCAGCCTTCCATGTCAGATTAAAAACCTTCAGCAGAGAGATATCAAACAGGAGTAACTTTAAATGGTTTGCACACGTCACTCATGAAGCTGCAGATGCAATTACCATTAGTACACAGGGCACAACAACCACCAGCCAGTGATGAAATCCTACTGAAATGAATAATATAAACTCCAGAGTTTTTTTATAAAGGCACCAGGAATCAATGTAATGGAACACATGAACATTTCAGGTTGATGTCAATTTCAAAATCGCAAATATCGAAGCCTCAGTCTCCTAGTTCAAATGCATAGCAACACTCTTAAAAGTCAATTCTGATTAATTATCAGCTTCCAAACAAGTCAGTAAGATAAAAATAAACAAAGTAAAAACATGAGTCTAAAATAGAAATTAATGCCATTACAACACAAACAGAGAGCAGACACGTTAGGAATAGTAAAAATCTATGTTAGACCAAGTCCAATAGTCCTAATATATATCTCTCATACAATAAAGTGCATTGTGCGTGGTCTCACACCCAATTGTATGAAAGAGATAGACACACACTCGAACCATTGGACTCGGTGTCATTGTGACATTGAATTACCCAAAAGAATAAGCGCCGAATCATGAGATTGAGAATGAAATTTGAAATATAGACATACTATTATCAATGTAGAAAGCCGAGGAAGGCCATCCCTGGAATGTGGTGAGACACATATGCTCCTCCTCCGTAAGTGCGTTGGCGAGCTTATTAACAATCTCGGCGACGCCGTACGAGCTCCGACGCGGCGGTGCCCAGTAGGAGGCGCCGGGAACAAAGGGAAGCCAATCGGGTTTGGATCTCTTGATAATGATGTCATGTATGGCGTCCTCGATCTTCTCCACCGCCCTGGCCTCCGCCTCCACGTAGGAGTCGATCTTCGGCCGAGTTGAGTGGCGCCGCCGCACCAGGAGGCGGAGCGCAGATAAATCGGAGGCGGTGGCGGTGGGGCTTCGAATTAGGGTTTTTAGGGTTTGAGAGAGGGGTCGAGCCATGGTACCTTTATGTTATGAAGATTCAGTAATGAAAGAGCTGAATCTAGTACTTACCAATTGCTATGGTGTCGATGTTTATAAAGAGGTGGAAATAAGAATTTGTTTATGATTGTAATCGCGTGTCTTGGCGCACAAGAATTTGTTTAGTACTTATTACCATAATAACCTATTTATTAATAATTTGCAAAATTACTAAAAAGAATTTATTTAAGTATTAAATCATATATAATTTAATTTTAAAAGTATAATACATAACTGTTGAACCTAGTAAAATAAATTTCTAGAAATAAATGATCAACAATTGTCATTAACAAAAGAATTAGATAGATAATTATTTGAATTCAAATTATATTGATAACTAAACTTACTTTAAACTTTTCAATTTGACTATTGTATATAAAGTTTCATAACTATATTTATCAATATTTAATTGAAGAAATACATGTTAATTACTTATGTTATGTAGCACAATTGAATTCAATTAGGATATCCATCGTGATTGCTTATTTGAATAACTTCAAAAATCGTGTTCTATTAGACATAGAGCAAAGGAACACCTTAGTTGGAGACGCTCTCGACTGTAATTTCTACACCAAAATTCAAAAAAGAGATTCGTATGAAAGGAGACCATCTGAGGCGCCTTTAATGGAGGTATATATATGTATATACATCAACAGAGGCATACCTTTTTTCCATGCAAAAAGTTTAGGCTATGATAGTATATCTAGTCGAGAGAAATCTCAACTTATACATAACATAATAATTAGCTACTTCCATTTCTTTCTGCAAACACGAACCAAAAAGTTTCAATCGAGTTTTGGTCTCCAGTTAGTTGAGTAAGTTGTTCTACGTCTTCCAAATATACAAGTAGGGTACCTGCAATCAACAAACATGCAATAAGTAAATATTTTTAAAATTCGATACAAATTCATAGAAATTAAACGGTACTTTATGCAATTCGATTCGATTCACCCACATCCCTACTAACAGCCACCAAATACCTTAATGTGTGAACGAATAGTGTGATTATATTAATAAAACATATAATACAATAAAAGATCTCTTCAATGGTCAACATTCCATGTCCATCTCTCATGACTCCAATTACATATCCTATTTCAGAACCGTAAAATATTAAATCTTTTCCACAAGTCAAGATCCATGAATTCTTTCTCCTACTAGCTACTGCATCCACCAATCAATTTCTTCACATACAAATTCTTTGCATTAAACATGCTAAATTTGGCAAAATCTTATCAATCAAAATAAAATTCTCAATACTGCCTCAAATAAACAAAGCTCAGATTGCGAGAACGAAGATACCGAAACAACGTAGCACATTAACACCAGAAGTGAAGAATATAATATACAACAAACATTGTATAGAAGATAATTATACAAAGTATTGTTGAATATTATCCAAATTAAATAGTAAAACAGAGATTGCACAAACAATTACTCTTTCAACAAAATTTACAGAAAATATCGTATAATAATAATACTGGAAAATGGATTGAAAACTTTCTACAACCTATCAAATTGAAGAGTATTGTAGATGTAACATGGAAAATTCATGTTTTTCTTGTTGAAACACATTCAATCCCTCACAAATTCCTGATTTTCGTTCATGTTCCGTAACCTTTATTGACCCCGACAAAAAAGTAACATAAATCTTCAGTATAGCAATAGCATAGCATTCACTCGAAAAAGTTGTCATCAATATGTTCGAAGAACTCCTTAACACGAAACTAATGTATTTTATGGAATAGAGGACAAGAATTGTAAGTTTGTAACACAACTTGACTACAAAAGTTGTCATCATAAGTAAACGGAAAATCTATATTGTAATCACGATCATGTTTACAGTTATCTCTTTACAATTATCTCTGAATTTTGAGTAGAAAAACAGAAAGTTCTCCTCTCATAAAATAATTACATTGAAAGAAGAAATTCATGCAATTGTCATTATAAACAAGACTTAGATCTATCGTCAGAAACTTTTTCACGCACTATGAGATTAGTTGGATGCATAGAAGACCGATATTTACAATATATGTATGAACAACAGAGATTTTTGGAACAAGAACACCAGAAACTGAAATTCTTGCAATAAGATGATACATTGTCACAGTTACTGTAAGCGAACATTTATTTTATGTCTAAATAAGGTCAGTTCAAATAAGAGCACGAACCGGGTTTCAATACGGTACAACTGAAATTCTTGCAATAAGATGATACATTGTCACTGTTACTGTAAGCGAACATTTATTTTATGTCTAAATAAGGTCAGTTCAAATAAGTGAGCATGAACCGGGTTTCAATACGGTACAATGGATTCTATAAGCTGTTGAAGTTGAGCGAGTTCCTTCTTGTCAATCAGAATAAATTCCTGCGTAATAAACGTAAACGTAAGTAAAGAACTGCTCCATTCTATTTATGAGATTCATTAAGTACTACAATAAGAACAGAGTATCAAAGTAGAAGCAAGCTGAAAGGACTCTAACATTAGCTTTCTTCGGTCATTCTTAGGAGCTCCTAGAGTTCTAAATCCTAGGTAAATTACATCAATACATATGGTGAGAGCAACGCATACGCGGTTGTGATTACACCAAGCTGCTACAAATCAATTTCCCTGCTTCTAGAAAATCCAAGAAATCACCTTGAGATCGCCTAAACTTCAGGGTTTAGGAACAGAGTTATGATGCATGAAAACTAGTCATCCTTCATCTCATTCTCTCTTGCCATCAAAATCAAAAACTCCAGACAATTGACTAGTGAATGAAACCAGCTAAAACTTACAGAGAATTAATGGAATTGCAGACGCCTCAATTTCCGAAAAATCTAAAGAAGAAACACGAGAGCCACAATTTGGTACCTCTTCAAAACCCTAAACCTTAAACATTCAGCCCAAATTTCCCAACCAAACCTCAACATCATCAATAAACCGTCATTTTTTCCCAAATCTGTCCACGAATTGCTTACAAAACCCTCAAAAATCAACAAATAACACCGAAAAAGATATCTAAGATCTGACAAATTACACAACAGCGACACAGGCAAATTCACCAAGAAACATAAATTGGTAAACAGAACAGAAATTCAATCTCAATTACGGCAAATAATTGCTCCTGTGCGTACAAATATATAATTGAAATAAAATCAACAAAACTCACCGCTGCTATCTACAGCTCCATATTCCATAGAAAGACGACGTCAGCGCAACTGAAACGATGTCGCACAACGCCTCCAGAGATTTTGTATAGCGCATTTTCTCTTCTTCTGAGCTCTCAGAAATGGAAATAATCTGTAGAAAGAGAATTTAGAGAAAGAAAACCGAGTTTCTTTTGAGAGCTGCTTCTGCGAGAAAGAGAGAGAGGATAAAAGAATGAAGCCGTCGTCGTTTTGTAGGCTGAGCCAAAAAAAAAAAAAAATGGGGCGGAATCCGGTGCTTCGTGCACCCGACTGACCGAGAGCAGTGTACTCTCGGTCTTTGTAGAATAAGAAGAATAAAATAAATAAATAAATAAATGGGCTGCAATTTGAGAGTTGGCCCAAATTTGGGTACATAAGAAACGTGAGCTCCCACTGGTCAGTTTGCGGCCCAGTCTGTCGGTGTCGGGTCGCTAATGATCTCAATTTTTGGCACTCTATTCTCAAATTACACCCTCAAGAATCAATTTATTCACTCCCCAAAGTCCATCCGAAAACAAAGCGCTAGGGTTTCATTTCAGATCCATCCCTAATTTCATCGATCAAAGAAAACAAAAATGGCGATGAGGAGCTTCTACAACGAGATAAAGGGGATGAGGGTGAAGGAATTGCCGGCGCATGTCAAGCCGATGTTCTCCATTAATTACGTGAAGAACTCCGTAAAGCGTGGCCTCGATAATTACCACGCCAAATACATCGAGACCAGCTCCGTCGATCCTCTCTATCACATCTGCTTCGGCGGTATGGCCTTCTCGTACCTCGTCGCCCTCCCCGAGGAGCGCCGCCACCTCGAGCACCAGCAGCATGCCAAGGAGCACGGAGGCCATTGATCCGATTACCGTTTGAGGTGACTTTTCCTTCGATTATCTTTTTCGCGTAACGATTTAGGTCATTGAATTGCTTCGCCTTCGTTTCGTGTTGTGAAATTTCATTTGCACCTATATGCGAATCAGGTAGCAAATGAGATCTTCTATTGCAATTCCTATTGCATCTTCTATTGTAAGAGTATTGGATGAATGACATGTAGAATTGTTTTGCAAGTGTATCGAATGAATGACACGTGTAATTGTTCAATTTTTATGGGGCATGTATCATTCACCCATTACCCTGCAATAGGACAACAGACTTTGCAATAGAAAATCCCATCTGATCGGTAGAGTCTAGAGGTTAATCATTTTCCTTTGAAATATAGAATGAAATGGGCATTGTTAGTTATCCATGTCTTAGTTAGGAAAATATACTTATCTTATCTAGTTGTGTTAGCTAACATATAATCGGTATTGATAAGCATTTGAAGCTTCAATCATGTTCCTTGAATCCCTATCTATAGCCTTCCAGTGTCCTTTAAGGTCTTCATTTTTTTCTTGTGCTTATGGTTTACTTGGAAGGGGATGAAGATTTTGGTGGATAAACTATCTTGCTGGGGTTTGTTAGGTCCACTTTTATGATGTAAGGATACTCCTAAAATTGGCCCTGTATAGTATCATATACGGATGCTCCGGGTACCGTGCCCAGACCATTTTTGACGTGTCCGAAAATAAAAAGTGAATAAAAAATTAGGGATACCATATACGGATACTCCGGATACCATGTCCGAACCATTTTTGAAGTGTCCAAAAATAAAAAGTAAATAAAAAATTCAGGATATCATATCCGATACAAAAATTTGAAATATCCGACATGCCTTGCATACTAAACAAAGTATTTTAATATTATACAATACTTTTCGGGCAAAAATAGGAAAAGACTTCAATTTTTTTTGGTTTTGGTTGGTTAAAAATTAAAACTTAAAAGTTAAAACCTTTTAAAACAAATACCAAAGAAATTTAAAAACCTAGAATTTTTTTTATTTATGCCAATGAATCTATTGAATAATATTTATTATTAAATATTATACATGCATATACATACACGTATTGTATCCTAAACTTTTGAAATTTGCCGTATTTCGTCTTCGTATCTATCGTATTGGTATCCTCGTATAGCCATGTATCGTAGATCCACGTTGATTTATGAACATCAATGTGTCTATCAGTTCAATATGACTTTTGGTATAAATAATTGTTTGTGTTGATTAGTCACGTGCGAGTTGAGAGGTAGAATATACCTTGTGCTGGCACATGTTTAACTTTGAGAAATTCATTTGGAGTTGGCTTAGATTTGCCAGTAGCATAATGTGCACAAAGTGAGAAAAGCAAAACTAGTAATTATCGATTTAAAGATTAGTAGTACTCCGTGGATGCTGGAATTTAATATTTTAGACGCTGTCTGTCTGGAAAATTTCCAAGTTGGTCTGGCATGGCCTCCACATCTTGGTTAATTCTATGCCTATCTCTGTCATATGATTAGTTCAAAATGAAATTGTCATAAAGCAATAGATTTGCAACTTTTCAGCTCACTTGTCATGAGTTACCAGTCATCCGCATTAAGATGCTAGTTCTCCTAATACTCCTGGAGTGCCATTTATACCAAGGATTTCCATGAGTGGTTTTCACTTCGAAGGTCACTACAACTGCACAAATGAGAGAATCTGGCAAAAAATTAGTTACAAGACTTAACATGTCAATCATCCGGAGTAATATTAGTAACAAAGTGACTGCACAAATGAGAGAATCTGAGAAATTTAGTTACGAGAGTTAACATGTCAGTTGATTGGAGTAGTATTGGAAACAAAGTTGTTATCGTACGCCTAGGGATAATATTGGTAGCACCTGATATTTATAAATTGGATAATATTGGTACCACCTGATATTTTTAAATTCAATTATACATCACAAACGGAGATTAGGAACTGACATGGAATCATGTCCATTGATTAACATTTGTAGTATACAATTAGATTTTTGGAATATTAGTGTAAATTTAGTGATCTGCATTACTCTATCGTTTATAACCATCCTCTTCGGTGTGGTATGAGACCATGCCATTGTCATGAGCAAGAGTCCATATATTTTCCTAACACTTTTTCATCTCTTTTCTGCAGCTTCAACTAAATGCATTAGCGTGGGGGAAGCATTAAAAGTTTCTTGATTGCATTTTGTTATTATTTTACATGTACTCAATTGGATACTTTATCTTAATGCCCAACAAGAGCAAACCCAGTCTAATAAATTCTACTTGTCAAACTCGTTATCGTGATTTACAATTTGATCCTGAGGAATGGGATTTGAAGAAGTATTTTTATTTGTTTTGAGCATTAATTATTTGAGTCTCTTCTCTATATTTGGCCTTCTTTTTTGACTTTTTACTCTCCCAAAATAATACATAACTAGGACGGCACATACCTTGAGAGCGCAACTCCATTTCGACTGGTCATCAGATCTCTGTTATATATTTGTGGGAAAATTACAAAAAATTTCCCAACTTATGGGCTAAATACAGCCACCTCCACCGAATTTGATTAATTACTTCCACCTCCCTAAAATGAGGGTGTCCGATGTAAGGTAGAAAAAATTGATAAAATGTCCATTTTGCCCTTAAGTAAAATAGACAAAAAAAATAGAAGAAAAAATTTAAAATTTTGCAAAAGACACTTATACCCCTTGAACAAAAATTAAAATTAAAAGCCAATATTTTATTTTATATATAAATGTACATATGCTTTTATATTTATATATACAAAATTATATAAATATTATATAAAATAAATTTTTTTTTTTGGTTAATCTTCTTCTTCACGTTGCTGTTCATCTTCTTCCTCTTCTTCACGTTGCAACTCCAACTCCCCTCCAACCACCTCGCGCCGCCACCCCCTACGACTACCTCGCGCAGTACTCACACACACACTAACGCTGGTGTGTGTTATATACGTGGGGGGAAGGGGATTTGGAAGACACTGTTCATCGTCTTCACATCTGTGGAGACGATGAACAGTGGGGTGTGTGTATATATATATATGTATATGTATATGTATATATATATATATTATGTATATAAATTGAGTTGTATAAGACCCATTTCTGAAATTTAGTCTATATCATAAATTGAATTCAAAGTCAAAAAATTGAGACTAAAAAATTTGGGGGAGGCGGCTCTGTGCATCTTCTTCTGGTGTGAAGAAGATGAACAGTAGAATTTTTTAAAATTTTTTTGTTATTGTTTTTATATATATGCATACATGAACAATAAAATATATATGCACACACACACATATGTGTGTATATATATATATACCCACAAAAAATTTATATTATTTTGTAATTTTTGTGTTAAAAAAAATATTATTTTTGTGTTATTAGTATTTTTAAACATTTTATTAAACTAATTACAATGACTTCTCTAAATTTGAAAAAGATTGCATCCAGCTCCTCATATGTTGAGGGTATACTGGTCCGAAAAAATAATCAACACTCACAAAGGTCAATCCCAAGGGCAAAATCGGATTTTTATAAAAATTTGACATCATCAATTTTAGTACAAAAAGGACCTCAAATGTGAGTTGGATATTAAATTCAGGTAGGTGGAAGTAATTAATCAAAGTCCTTGGAGGTGACTGTATTTGGTCCATAAGTTAGGGAGTTTTTTGTAATTTTCCCTATATTTGTATGTGTTGTTTTTGTATATTGATAAATAGTTCGATGCATAAAATTTGCACTATATAGAGACCTTTATTCTGCATTTGGAGGTCCAACATCATTTCTCATACCCGGATGCACTAATTTGATAAATAGTTCAGTGCATTTCTCGGGCCAAAAAGTCACTGGATCTATAGGCCGGATGCAGACCTTGAGGGAGATAAGTGTAAGATAAAGATAAGAGTGTAATTACACCTTACCTCAGCTGTATTTGTGTAACTTACCAAATAAAGATATTGGAGTTCTAATTTTACAATTAGCAAAAAAGAAAAAAGGAGTTGTAATTTTACATAACTTGAAACTCCATGCCCAACCACGGTAGTACTACAGATACAAGATTGATACCACCACCACCTTCTGGCCATTCGCAATTTGGTTGGCGCTCCAATCAATCATATACGAGGAGAGGAGAGGTTCACAGCATTTGTCAATAATCAATAACGGGTTATTATACTTGTAAAGATCATGTGCTAAAACATGACTCAATTATCTCCCCTGCTTCTTCTAGCTACGTCACTGGTGAAGTTCTCCAAATCAGTTTCCAAGTCTTTAATATACACATTGTAAGCCGGATTATATGCAGCAGCTTTATGCAAGTATTTCGATGCCTCAGCTTTGCGGTCCATGTTCAGTAACACACTAATAAGACCCAATTATATTTATACCTCAGTCAGTATGCAGTGATGACTAATAAAATAGCAACAAGAACTTGGCTCTTCATGGATTAAGCTAATTCAAGAGATAATTAGATATGTTGCAAAGGCCAAAGCATTATACCTGGACAGAACAACTAAAAGGTCATAGTAGTGGGCCTTGCTCTTTGAATCCTCAGGTTCTTCTAATTGAGCTATCCTTTCTAGGTGCACAAGACCCTCCTCCATCTTTCCCTGAACACGATTTAAAAACTCGCTTTGAAGGACATAAGATTAAATTAAGCAAAAATGAATCACTAAATCTAGTTGTGTGTGATCCATGCAAAGAATTATAGGTGTAATAGCTAAATAGTAATAATCATTGCAGCACTTTGTCATCTAACTAACCTCATAATGAGAACTAACAGCTAAATGTTAATATATTAGCACACCACTAGATGATCACTTGTTCTTCTATGAATGTCCTTATCCGATTTGAAGCCTCAACAGTTTCTCCATGACAGTGGTGTGCTTTGTTCATAGTGTAATATCAAGCATCTTCAGAAACAACAATATGGGTTAAAGAAACTCTACCAAGACAGAATTCTTAAAGCTTCTTTCCCAAGTGCTGAGTCTATACCCAGAGTATATTCGTTAATTCGATATAAGAATGGAACTGACAGTGGTCGTGATTTTTTCCTGGGGGATCAGATTTAACAAATAATAAAGTAGTTCAGAAAGGCATCATTGCGTTACCTGCTGCACGTTAGCAATACCAGCCCATAAAGATGAAAGAATCAAGAGATCAACTTGTTCAACTTCTGTTGGATGGCCAGCCACAATAAGCTGAATAAATGTTTTAGCACATCAAGGACAGTTAAAATAGGAGAAAAAGTTATTGGCTAAACTAAAACTATGACATTCAGGAAAGGAGGGGAGGGGGGGGGGGGGGCGGCCCCCTCAACTTTGAGAATTGTTTTTTGCCCTATAATTTTTTTATATTTGAACTTTCGCCCCCAAAGTCTATAAATATCAAGCTTTCCCCATTTTTTTTATTTTTTTTTATTTTTGTATTCGGCCCCCCGAACCCCGGATCCTGGCTCCGTCCATGATGATACTGTTGGAATATATTGCAATATGCATGGCAGTTTCACAACCATTATTAATATAATGAAATTTATGAAGTTCCACGTGGGAAAAAGGAGCTGCTTTACTGATAACACATATCCCTCACAAGCAACGCAGATCATATCATCTGTTGGGAGACAAATTATTACAGGAGAGGATATCAGTAACATAAATTAAAAGTGGAATCAGACCTTTGAAATAGCACTTTCTAAGTACTCAGTAGCCGCGGCAAACTGCTTTTTCTTTAGCAGTATCTGCCCCATGATAAGCAAAGCTCCCGCATGGCCAGGATCCTTTTGAAGAGCAATTCTGCAGTCCATATATTACAAAATACAACATGAGAGAGAGAGAGAGAGAGAGAGAGAGAGAGAGAGAGAGAGAGAGCATAAATTTTGACTACCTCAGTAATTTAACTGCATTATCCATATGGCCAGCAGCTATGACTTTGATTGAGAACTGTTGAAATGTCCTGAGATAAATTAATAACAAAACTTGAATGAAATCAAAGCACTTATGAAGGATTATGGTATAACATCATCACTCACAGAAACCAATTCTCCAGGTGATAGGCTTTGAGCAGAGATTTGTCCCTGCTTTGTTAATACAAAAATATCTGATACTCCAGTGTTTCCTATTTCTTTATTAGCTGGAGCTCTTACAGAAGCATTCTTTGCACCAAGCCCTAGATACTCGAGAACATCGGGATGGCTGAGACATATTTGCTGAAATATGAATGAAAATAAAAAAGAACACAATAAGAATCAACCATACTTACCGTCTTCCAAAAAATTGGATCTCGAAGTCTTTTATTCCGGCTCGGAATAAAGAGAGGAAAGCGAGAACAAAATAAGGTAGAAGGAGTGCGAAACAGAGAACTAAATAAATTGTTACAAGTGTATCTTTCTTCATCAGCCAATACCATCTTTGCATTTTCAATCAGTCCCCCTTGGACCTTGGCTTTTATTATCCAACACTCCACCATTTTTCAGGGTGTGACGATTAAGCGAACTTAAAATTCCAATAACAGTGTTTATGCCAATTTCCGTTCAGTCTATCAGGTTAACTTACCCATTAAGCCTGATTCCCAATTGCTAACAGGCTCTCTTCCACTTCCGCAGAAGACCAAGGCATGGTATATTATGGTCTCACTCAGAAGGTAGTCAGATATTTAGGGGATGGATTTCCTCATAAATAAACTCTAATTAAACTCTGTGATCTAAACTTAAGCTTTAAATACAGTAATACCAATCCTAGGCAAAATTTCTTATTTTTCTATTGTACAATGATAAATTAATAAGCACACAAGACGATAGATAAATTTAAAGCAACTAAGATAAGAGGAAGCATTCAATCAACAAAGGTCAAAATAATATGAAAATACCCTTGGACCTCACAATTGGCATAGCTCGGCATGAGCAACTAACCCATGTAGTGTGCGGAGAAATCCTTGTTTAAGAAATGCTATTCTTGCCTCAGGTTGCAAGAAATCAGAGGAACTTTTGCCAACGCCAATTTTACTATAATAAGTTTCCACTTAGGTTAGACCATAGATGCTTTAGGTCATACGTGAAAAGTCAGCTACTGAGACTCTAGAAGTGGTGGTTCTGATATTAAATAAGTGCGGTCAGGAATAGTACATCGTAACTAAATTAAATTGCCAATATGTGAGTAAGACAGTCACAAGTTAAAATACGAGAAATGACAAGTCATGCTGCGAATTGAGACCAGTGCTGGTTTCTATTGAAGATAACATCAAATTTTGAGTACAATGATGTATAATCATGTTATGTAAAAGTTAAACCATGTAGATTTAACATCAATACAATAAACAAAAAATAATAGAAGAGTAGTCCACTGAATAGCCGATATAGCTAGCATGAAATTTAGATAGGAGTCTAGTGCCAAATTCTTCTCATGGAAGTACAATATTCATGGATGTTGTAGCATCTCTATATTAAATTTTGTATGGAAATAGTACCAACCTGTATCAGAGTCAATCTCTATATTAAATTTTGTATGGAAATAGTACCAACCTGTATCAGAGTCAATGAACTATTTGTAACCCAAAAGACCAAACTTCCCTGCAAAAGTATGAAATAAAACATAATTAAAAAAGATAATGAAGAAAAGAAAAGAAACTGATTGAGGGCATAGTCTTGACATGACGTGATAGAATCACGACATGTGTCATGAAATCCAATTAACTATCTATATGCTTTAAGGGTCACCAATTATACCATAAATTTCGATTCACATAGTTCAGTTGCTATAAGTCTATGCAGCCGTATCCTGCAATCTGTAAGGTGTGACATGTTTAAATGACTTCCAACTAAGAATGTCAGAAAAATCAGATGGATTTATACAGATTAACTTGGTAACATGAGAGCTTTCATCCTAAAATGAAGATACATTGATTCCGGATCTGCATGACAAGTTTATTTCAACCATCCAAGACCCACCCACCAACCTTTCAAAAAAGACTGATGATGATGGTGATGATAATATACATATACATATACATAGGAAAAATTACACCCACACTCCACACCCCTGTACTTGGGCCTAATTACAAATAGACCCCCAAATTTTTCTGATTACTCACACCCTCTTTTAGTTTGCAAAACCTTACATCCGTCAGCTTCTGTTAGGGTTACATTAGGGTTCCTTTAAAAAATTTATGATCTAACTAGAATGCCCTTGTAATCAATATTATTAAAAAAAATTAATCAGAAATTGAAATTTTGAAAAGAAAAAAAATTATTAAAAAAATGTTTAAAATATTAAAATTTATTATACAAGTATTAGAAAATATCTGAAAAATATAAAAAATATTTAGTTAATATCAGAAATTATTAAAAATATCTTAAAGTTTGAAATTATTTAGTAAGTGTTAAAAAATTTCTGAAAAATATAGAATATATTTAGAAATTATTATAAAAATATTAGAAAGTATCTTAAGAATATAAAAAATATTTAGTAAATATTTGAAATTATTATGAAAGTTTTAGAAAATATCGGAAAAGTTATTAGTAAATATTAGAAATTATTATAAAAATATTTGAAAAATATTAAATAAATGTTTCAAATAATAGAAATTATTATATAAAAAATATTAAATAATGTTTCAAATATTAGAAATTATTATATAAATATTAAAAAATATCTGAAAAATAAAAAAAATATTTAGCTAATATCAGAAATTATTAAAAATATCTTAAAAATATAAAAAGTAACTAGTAAATGTAAAAAACTTCTGATAAATAGAAATATATAAGTAAATATTAGAAATTAATAAAAAATATTAGAAAATATCTTAAAAATATAAAAAATAATTAGTAATGTTAAAAAAATAAGAAAAGTATAAAGAATATTTAGTAAATATTTGAAAGTATTAGTAAATATCGGCAAATATTAGAAATTATTATAAAAATATTTTAATAGTATAAAAATATAAAGTCAGTATAAGAAATATCTGAAAATATTCATTATAAACATATAAAAAAAATCTGAAAAATGTAAAGAATATTCGATCTAATTTTCCCAAAATAAAATTTCTGATTCAAAATTGAAAAATAAAATTTCTGAATTTTCAAAATTGAAAGAAAAAAGAAAAATGAACCAAACGATTCCGTTCGTGAATCCAAGCATCTCCACCGCCATAGGCCATCTCCTCGCCACCGCGCCGGCTACCCCACCACCTCGTCACCTCAAAGCCCGAGATCAAATAGATCCGAATTGATTCGGTTGAAATTGGTGAAGAAGACGACCGTGAAGAAGACGTTCAGGTTGTGTGGTGAGAAGCGATAGTGGTGTGAGGTGCCGGTGGTGGGAAGAGGCAGCGGATGTGTGATGAAGAAGACGACCAGGTTAGTTCTGTTATCATTTTCCTTTTTTTTTTCTTTCTATTTTTCCTTTTCTATTACCCTTTTTCTTTTCCATTTTTTCCATTTTATCTTTTTTTTTTCTGATTTTCTTTTTCCTTTTTCTTAAATCAAGGGCATTTTCGACTTCTCGACAATTCCGTTAGGCAAATTCCACCGTGTAAGGCTTGCAAACTACGGGAGGGGAGGTGTGAATAATCAAAAAAAGTTGGGGGTATATTTGTGATTAGGCCTAATTACAAGGGGTTTGGACGTAATTTTCCCTATATATATATATATATATATGTATATGCTGAATAGTTGTTGAAAAAGAATTAGCATCCTTGGATGCAAGTTATCAACACCCAAGGTCTTAAATTTCGGTCGAAACATCGAAATTTCGGATTTCGGGACGTCTCGAAGTGAAATCGAACCTTCAATCCAATTTTGCAGAATATCTCCCGAAATCCGAAATTTTTGTCGAAACTTGAAATTTAAAATATTTTTGTCAAATATCCATTGAAATTTCGGCCGAAACCTGAAATTTCCCGAAACATTCACCAAAACCGAAATTTCGGCCGAATTTTTTTTATATATTTTTAATTTTTTTTTTTTTTACTACTCATATCCTTTGCCACACTAACCCTATTCATATCCTTTGCCACACCAATCCTACTCATATCCTTTGTCACGGGTTTATGTTACTACTCCTGAAGAGTATGTTGTACCCATTGGGATTTTTCAAGATTCAACACCAGAAGGATATCATCATCATCATTATATGTTGTACTACCAACATTCCATGTCATGGACGGAATATTGTCAATATGTAACTAATAATTTTCACTTGCAATATGAAAATAGAGGTAGGATAGATACTAGTGATAGCGATTTAGATCCTCCTACAAACTCGATGTGGTATTGAGTAGTAACTTTTACTTAAATCTTGGTACACTTTATTTTAATGAAGTTTTCATTGATTTGGCTATTATCTTACTATCAAATTATATTTATTTCATATTTTTCGCAACAGTTTTTAGTGATATTATTTAACAAGTTCATTATCCATATATTACATATAGAATATTATTGATGTAAAAGATGCATAAGTATGATAAATAAAGTTACCCAAAATTTTATTGTAAATTTCCAAATATTTTTATAATTTCCATGATTTCTTTAAAATCGAAACCGAATATCCCCGAAATTTCCGTAAATTTACTACACCGATATCTACCCCGAAACTGAAATTTAAGACCTTGTCAACACCCAAAAAATTTACAAAATGGAAATATTAAATCAACTTACCTGGGGAACATTGAAGGCAGCAAACAAAATAGGTAGTGTCAGAAGTTCCAAATAAGTCCGGTACCACTGTAAAGCAAAAGAAGAGGATCAATTGTCAGCAATTTTTTATACCAAATATGAGCAGCAACACATCTCTCCGGAAGTATTCGCACTCCTATGTTCAAGCATACCAAATATGAATGTCGAAGTGGCTGCATCTATGTTGTCGCTGGAATCTCAGTTTCTAGAGAAATTATACAACTTTTGAAGCAGTCAGTTTAATGCAGTTAAACTGGTGGGGACACATTGAGATGAATGGACCATGTGCTCCAAGATTTCTTCTACTATTACCTCATAAACACTCCAACTACAAAGTCTCAACTTGCATAACTTCTGTAAACTCACCTTTGATAACAATCCCAAGGATCCAGGTAACTGCTGAAGTGATGTTCTGAAGGACATCTGAAAAATTGGAGAAAGTAAACTTAGATTGTATTAAGCAAAAAGCGTAACAAACAAATGCGATGATGCAGCTGTACCCAGATTCAAGTAAAAAAGTAATGAACCTCTATGCATTAGATCGTGTATCAGATGAAAACTTCAGCCAATTAGCAGAAATCTTGAAGTAGCAAACAAGCAAAAAAAATAAAAATGAAAAAGGCATCCGGAACAGAAGGCAGCATTTTCATATCAGCAAGACATGCATATTTTCACAAAATGTCCTTGACCTCCAGAATGCATTTACCACCACAGCAAAGAACAAAAACAATTTCTCGAAATAAACATATCCAAACTGTCATATGCTCTGTAATCCAATAAAAATTGAAGAAGAATCACGGCTTAAGGTTGCCAAGGCCTAAGAGGGGTGTCCTTGTACCTGAACATTAGTGAAATGCAAACCCGCAATAAGTAAGGGGAAGATAGGCCCGAACACACCGTTTGGATATTCAGTCAAGTTCTGGAACCATAAAGTTCCACCCTGAAATATTGTGAGAGCATATTTTGTCATTCACCAATAGAATAAGAAAAGAAAACTTGAAAATGGTAATCAAAATTCAGATTGCAATAAAAATCAGCCGCCAAGAAAATATTTAGAGACCAGTGATCATAAATGATTGTATGTTTTATGGAATCCTATGAGCTCACAAGTCACCCGGCTGAAAACATCATAGCAAAGAAAACACACACACATACATACAGAGATCCACCGTTTGAATACAAAAAAGGGTTATCAAGTAAGCTAGAGGGTTGTTTAATATTTAGATAAAATTACCACCTCGTTAAAATTTTAGGCTGTTAACATGAAAGGTCTTACAGAGCTTGGTGGTTTCAATAACTGATTCTAGGATCTTTGCCAACTCTTGGTCTGAGTTAGAAGTTGATGCCAGGAATCAAGGAAGTCAAGGCTATAAGTAGGAGGATACAAAATATACAAAACAAATTTGATTTAGAGCCTTTCTTATTCCTGCTGCTTTTACATAATAACATAATATACAAAATAAGAATGATAACCCAGAAGATTATCACACTTCACATTTGTACTTCAAGTAAAGCATATTTAACAGCACCTCAGAAACAAAAGGAAACAAATTTGAAACATGTTAAATTATAATAGGCACCCAATCCTGATGCTCCTAGCTAGTCCTCCTAAACTTTGCTAACAATCATCCAAAGTCTAAAATGAGCAGGAAAGCTTCAATGAGCTACAAAACTCAGCATGCACAACATGTTGTTAATTGATGGGGAAAATCATGAGAATAAAACATAGTAGTAAATCACTTTCATATGAACAATGCGGCAGTAGCAAAGTGGTGAAGCTATATATTGCATGATAAGAATTAACAGTTAAAGCCAAATACCCCCTGAACAATCCCACTCCCTATGGTATGTACACATATAACATAGAAGTACTTCAGAGAGTGGCATTGATAGTTCCACAAAGCCATAATGTACACTGATAATCAGTATCCATAGCGAATCACATAATGACCACATCTTGCTCACGATAGCACATACTGACCAATAATAGGGCCTCTACCACAATGTAACCCCAAACTCCTGAGAAACCTCAGTTCCTGAATTAGGAACGGAACCGTTCAGGAAAATTGGGCAGAACTCCAGGTAGGCAAGCTTGGTGCTTTATTGTAAATACCCTGGATCTCTGCCAAAATATATAATGTGGCTGCATTTTCTGCTTTCTTGAAAGTCCTTTTCTATTCAACAATGCCCTTTTACGACTTTAACATTAATACTTCACTTTTGTTTGCAGTAAAGAGCCTCACATACAGCATTGAATATATCAATAAAGCTGCAGGATGAAATGATATAACTGCAACCATAATATATCTTTTGCAGCAGGACTATAATGTGCAAATAGATTGCTAAAATTTGGAAACAGCATGCACACACAAAATTTAGTTGAAAGGAGGCAGTTATGCAAATAGATCTTCTTCCCTTTTTTTCTCAGTTCAAAGCCAAGGATGGAGTTCGGTATGGCAGCATATTTAACGTTCCAAATCAATAAGAGAAGCATTCAACTTAAAAATTCTAGGAGTTTAGAAGGCATAACCATCATCTTACACAATCAAAACCAGAGTGGTGACCGTTTGACATTCTCCGAGTACTCATTATCCACAAGAGAAAGCAGGGAACCTGTAATTATTCACAAGACCAAGAAAATAAGTACGGAGCTCCATCATCTATACTCAATTAGACTCTGGTGTGGTTCTGATTTTCTAGTCTAAAAATGCAAGAATGTGAAAGTGTCTATCAGGAAGTACCCCACAAGATCAATGAGCGTATTGACTATACCATGATTTAGAAATTCGATGAACTGTGGCATCAATCAATCACATTGTCAACCTAAATCAACCACAAACTAAGGATGGCAATGGGGCAGGGTTAGATGGGTATTCGTCCCAAACCCGCCCCGGTGGGGAGGGTTTGGGTACACCAAATGGGTTATGGGCGGGTTATGAATATTAAATTTATGACCCGATAGGGTATGGGGCAAGTAGTGGGTATAGTGCAACCAGCCCCATTACCCGCTCGGCTAATATTATTCTAATAAATAGATTTTTTATTTTTATTTAATATATTCGACACAACTTAACGTTTGCATAACTTAACATTTTTTATTTTTTTATTAAATTTTATTTGTTAACCAAATTAGTGAAGATGTGAAGTTGAAAAGTCTTACAAAGAGACAAAATTGATTAGTGAAGACGATCTAGTTCATTTTATTTTATAGTTGAGTTGATGAAGAATTTGGAATATTTTGTTTTATGAATTATTTTTAATTTGATGTAGTAGAATTGAAATACATGATCATGGTTGTTATTTAGTGTAGTATCATATTGATATGATTTTAAATTTGGACTTATGAATGTGATTTGATTATTATTTGTGTGAATTTTCATGATGTTTGTCTATGTTGTAAGTTTATTAGTTGTTGGATTATTCGGATTTGGGTCGGACAATTACAAGTTTGATTAATTAATAAATTTTCATGACTGATTCGGGTTTAACGGGTAAAACTCGAACCCGCCGGGTACTTGGCAGGGCTAGGCGGGCCGGGCCGGGGCTGGTTGTGGGTATCAATAAAGTTAAATGGGGCGGGTAGCGAATTTTGCTAAACCCGCTTCATACCCGCCATATTGCCATCCCTACCACAGACTGTGCAACATTCTTAAAATATTACCTAGTTGTGCCTAACATCATACAGTTGAACCTAGAGTAAGTATTTAAATGCATCAAGCAGTAAGTATTTCGTTTATTTTGTCCGGATGAATGATACTTTTGAGATATTATATAGCATGGATCTTATTTGATTTTCAAATATCTATATGCTTATAGTCTGACAGAAAATTTTCTTGAACTTTATAATTGTATTTCTATTTTACAAAATTCTTTGGAGTAAACTGATTTTTAAGAGGTTTCTAGTAGAATGTAACCTAGTTGTGCCTAACGTCATAAAGTTGAACTAAAATAAGTATTTAAACGCTAAGAGTAGTGCATGGAAAATATAGTGAAAGATTAATAAAATAGAAAAAAAGTCAAGAAACGATGGTAAACACGTATAACAACCACGGAAACAACATAGTTTCAGTGGCTCCTTGAAATTGATCGTGATGTGCAGCGGAATGACGGACGATCTGAGAATGATCCGAGGATGAGTGATACGGGACCGGGACCGTTGCGAGTTTACGTAAGACGTAAGCATCGGGGTGGCACCAGCGGATAGTCAAGCATATTTATGTAATCAAAGTTAATTATTAAGTCATGTCTAGTAATTATGTCCAAGTTATTTATTGAGTCTTGTTCCAAAGTTATTTATAAGTTATTTATGGAGTCTTGTCTAGTAACTATGTCCAAGTATTATTGAGTCAATGTTTTGGTTATTGGAAGAGTCAGGCAGAAACATTTTATAATGAGGTTGGGTTGTATGAAGATGATTATGAATTTATAAAATTGGAAGCTGCGGTTTTTTGGGCAGGAACTCCTTGTTCTTGTTGATTGTAATTTTCTCATTTATCCTTACAAAATTAACACTCATCAGACCGGCTCCTAAACGATGGACAATAAAAGGTGCTCTCTGGCCCTTGTTCTGGGTAAGTATTTTTTCCTTTTCAAGCTAAGATGAACTTGGAATTT
The DNA here is from genome assembly GCA_019426215.1 of Buddleja alternifolia. Classification (NCBI taxonomy): domain Eukaryota; kingdom Viridiplantae; phylum Streptophyta; class Magnoliopsida; order Lamiales; family Scrophulariaceae; genus Buddleja; species Buddleja alternifolia. The sequence continues at coordinate 43,981,790 of CM033391.1, read as the reverse complement.
ACAAAATCCTGTTAGTTACATTTATACATTTACTTGGCTGCACTAAAGATTAAAATATGAGTTGAAAACAGTTTGCATGACTAAACAACCACATAATTCTGTTATGAGAAAATCTTTTGCCCAGGGGTAGAAAGATATCTCAGTGTAAACAAGCGGAATATGACCTGAACAGCAAATGATGAGAAGAACCAAAGCATTGAAGGGCATCCGGCAGCCTGTTTTTCCTTCCGAAAAACGGAAAGTTGGTCTCTGAAACTTCTTCCTGACAGTGGTGGTGGAAATGGCGGAGGTACTGTCAGAAATGCACAGACAGAAAGATGATAAGAAGTTACATCATGGTAGATCACTTCCAATCATAGTACATGTGAATCATCTGCAAATGATTTCAAGGAGTATAAAGAGAAAACATGAGGTGAAGTAATATGACAATGTCGGCTTAAAACTACAATCATCACTTACTTCCCATGATACAGTATATATATCAGAGAAGATATGAGAAGGGTAATAGAACAGTGATGAGTTACATATGGGAAAGTTGATCTCATTCGTAATAGCTGGCAGAATCATATCCTTATTAGTGCAGTAGTATATAAAGCAAAAATGAAAAATATATAAACTCTAACCATGGAAGATTGCTAGTAAAACTAACAAGGGCATTCCTGCATAATGTACCCATATGGGAGAACTGCATGACAAGGCTTATTCAACCTACGAACCCATGAAAGGAATGAAGAGGGAACTAAACAAGTTGTGACCAAAATGAAAGCAGCATTATATAAATTTCCAGGTTAATAACAACTCAATTAAAGTAGCCGACCAAGATGATCTAACCATTTTCTGCAAGGGGATGAGTGTTCATCGCCCTGACAGGCACAAGACATAAAGAACTAACAATGAGCACTTTAACTAAAGAGGTGGTACTTGACAAAATGGAAAATATAGGTGGGCAAAGCAAACTAACGAAGAGTTTGAGGACCAGGATGAACATGTGGTCAGTTAAATTAGAGACCACAGGTTAATCAAGAAGTCCATAAATACTCACATTTAGGCATCAACTCTCCTATCCTCTTCATTTTTTTGCGTTGTAATACAATTAAAGGAAATATTGCAAGTCTCATTGCCAATGCAGATGATGAGATTATTATCCACCTATAAAAAAGATAGGAAGAGAGAGAATTTGGTCGAATTAGTTTTATCAATAGAAATCATAACTCTGTCAACCAAAATATACAAGTCTTCAGCTAGTTTTTTAAAAAAATTGCATCAGTGAAAATAGTTATAAATAAAAAGTCATAACCTTCAAACCAGAAAACAGATAAAGCCATTCATCAACCAACATAGCAAGAAGTGGAAAATGCAGAAGTAGTCTAGCAAAATTGCTCAAGAAAAGTAATGAATGTAGGACTGCAAAGGAAAACGATGTGAAAGTGATACAATGGAAAATCCTCATAGTAAGCTGATATGTTCGAGCCAATTGGACTCTTGAAATTGGAGAGATGGAATAAATATTTCAATATGCGTGGATTTTGATATTTCTAGAAAGAGCGTAAATTATGTGTATATGCCAATAATGTCAATGAAACGTATAATACAAAGGTACAACAATATTTCAAAACACGAAAGGCCTGTGCTATACAATAACAATAATGGACCAAGCCTGTATACAACATTATACGACAATACACAGAATTTCTAAACTAATTTTAAGGCTTCAATTCCTTGACACCCTTATACTGTGTCAATTTCCATCTCAATGCTACAAAATACAAAGCTAACCTAATGCACGTTACATATTTCGGTAGAAGTTCTGCAGCAGCAGCAATACACTGCTGCCAACTGAAAATGCTCTGCTATTGTATACTTGTGTTAAAAACTCAATCTCAGTGAACTCCAGTCCAAACACAAGTATACATACATATATGTGTGTGTGTGTGTGTATGCGTGTTTGCGCGATCACGGATAAAAGGAGAGTGATGTATCAGTAATGCTTACCACGGGAGGCCGGTAAGATGGTGATAAGAATCGAGCAGTGAGATAAGAGCGCGAATAGGAAGAAATGGATCGTCCATGCCAGGTAAGTCAGGCTGACTGGAGAATCGGCGAGAGAGCGAGGGACAATTGTGAGGCGAGAGCGAGTGCAGCTCCGGGGAGTACCGAGTGTTATAATCATGCCGCCGGTGGTGGTGGTGGTGGTGGTGGTGTGTGGCAGTCAATAAGGAATGTGAGGAGGTAGAAGAGTAGTGGCTGAAGAAATGGAGGAGCGGCGGCGGTGGCGACGGCGGAGACAGAGAGCGGCGGAGGAATTTCAATGTCACGAGGCGCATTTTCACTGAGTGCCCTAAACGGCTACGTGGGATTCAACGGAATGTTAATCGAGGCCGATCAATTCGCGCATGAATTAACGTGAGAGATCGGGTGCATTAAAGCCGGTATACTTGGTATCATATGTTTGTGTAGGGCTGTCCAAAAAAACCGGAAATTCGGTTAACCGCCCAAATCGGATCGAAAATCGAAAATTCGGTTCGAACCGAAACCGAACCGAAAATTTCGGTTCGGTTTTCGGTTTTTTTTTTTACAGAAATTCGGTTTCGGTTTTGGAGTTCCGTTCGGTTCGGTTAACCGAAAACCGAATTTTTTTTATTATTTAATTTTTTTTATTTTTTATTTTATTTTTATATAATATAATATAGATAAAAAATTATAAAAAGTGTGTTTTCTAATGGCAACTTATAGGAAAAAGAAAGAAAGTGACCAAATTTTTTTTATTTTATTTTTTTATATTATTTTTTACATTATTTTTATTTTTTATTTATTTTTTTATTTTTTTTTCGAAAATTCGGTTTAACCGAAAATCGAACCGAACCGAACCGAAAAGTTCGGTTTTTAACCGAACCGAACCGAATTTTTTTGGTTCGGAATTTCGGAGAACGAAATTTCGGTTCGGTTTTGGACCGAACCGAACCGATGAACACCCCTATGTTTGTGGTGCGGTCGTGGTTTTCATCACCCAACACCCATGCAAAAACCACCCACCCCACCATAAATGTGTGCTGCTAAGTAGATCGGTTCCAATGCACCCGGTCTAGCATAGTCTCACACCATGAATTCACCTGACTTATTTTTTTATATAGATAAATTTTATTTTTTTTGGTTTACCACGGAGTGTACGAGCCAGCTCTCGCGCACCTCGATTAATCCTCGCTCGCGGTTCGTAGCTGCCGTGGGCCAAACATTATTTTGACAATATCGGGAATAGATCCTAGGAGCACACCAGCATCGATCCCAAATTGTCTCAGTGACAGCCTTATACCACTGGGCCAAGAAGCTTAATTTTTTCATATATATAAATGAATGTATAAAATGAAGGTGATTTTATGATTGTATGTAACATTTTTATTTTTATTTTTTTTGTGAACCCGTAGAGTAGGGGTGTTCACGAGCCGAGCTTCTCGAACTCGATTATTTCCACTCGAGCTCGAGCTCGATTATTTCTACCTGAGCTCGAGCTCGTGAGCTAAAACATATATATTTTTTTATTTTTAGTAAATTATATTATTATATTAATATATAAATATTATAATGTATATAATAATATATACTAAAATATATTAATTAAAAATATATATTAAAGGGAGGCTCGCGAGCTCCCGAACACTTACAAACGAGCTCGAGCTCGTGAGGCTCGGCTCGAGCTTTTTTCGAGCCGGCTCGGCTCGATGAACACCCCTACCGTAGAGAAACGGGGGGAGGGGGCACCCTATTAGAATTCACCCGACATGCTGGGGTCAATTCTAGCTAGTCTAGACCATTTAACTCCAAGTCTATCTTGCTCCAGAGGGTCTCTGGAGGAGTCACGATTATATCAACTCTTTGATGAGATCCTTGTTTAGCCATAATATCGCAATGCGATTCGCTTCTCGGTAAACATGTTCAAAGTAAACATTCCAAGCAAGGGAGTGGAGCTGTCTTATTTGAGAAATAATATCAAAATCCCTGTGATTGTATGTAACATTTTTGTGTGAAATATTGGTGTTGCACGGATAAAGAGTAAATATTTGTATTTAATAATTTGAAAGGAAATAATAACTTAAAAACTATAAATTAGAGCCTATTATCTATTGGTATAACGCATTAACGTTATCAGACAATTCAAACACAATGTTGTGATTCCAATTTTTTGGTATGCCTTTTCATGTAAATGTTCTAAAAGGAAGAAAATGTGACTTGGATTACTGAGTTGCATTTTCTTCTATTTTTGATAAATACAATGTTTGATTATTTGAGTTGATAAGTCAAAACTGATATTTTATTTTGACAAAATATATTTGCTTTGCTAGTCTCAAATTTATTATAGGAAAAATTCTAGCTCGAATCAGATTATTAAAATTTACGGCAAGTGAATGACCAACATTTATCTTGTAGTACACTTAGAAAAAGGAAGGTGACCAAGTAATTATTTGTGTGCGATCAATTTTGATGTGAACGAAAAAAAAAAAGGTTGATTTGTATGGAAAACTATAGATGTGCTATGGGTATTTAGGTTTATATAGAGAAGATTATTAGAATATTAACCGAGTAATATTAGAACTGCCGGAACATTCAAACAGAAGGTTATTAGGGAGCCAAGTTTATGCAATTAGTCCAAAAATGAGGTTAGGTGCTGCTGGAATGGGATGAGAACGGATTGTGTAATTCCTAAGCCTATTTCTAAAACCTTACTTAGGGGTATAATTTTGATTTAGGTCAGATCCGGGGGACCCTTCCTATCTCAGTTTGGGTCGAGTCGCACGACTATACAAGGTGAAAACTAGATTATAGACTGCACTTAGATGATACTAAGCTGCCTACGTACCTACTTGAGGATCAAGTCTAACGTAATTCAAGAGAGAGATACGCTTCCAGTTGGAGAGTCGTATTTGCGTACAGAGAGCCCAAATTTGTATATAGGGAACTTACTCTCAAGTTTATAGTAGAAAATCAGATTGTGAACCATTATTACTTGTTCTGGGATGATATTTATAGATGTTCATGTCGTACAGATATGATAGTGACAGTCGGGGCCCTAAGATCACATCACGTGTAGTTAATAGACGGTTCTGATCCTGGGTCTCACTTAAGGTTACGGGTCGACCCTATTAGGTCCATTTAGAAACACGCGGATCCTTCGAACCTAACGCCAGAGCATAACTTGTATTTGATGAAGGTTGGACTTGTATTCACTTTTACCACTCACTAGACTCGTATTAATGACCTACCTGGGAGTTTTGGCGAGGTAAATCAACGTCACCAACAGGTTCGTGTACACGAACGACCCAGGACCCAAGCTTGGTATATCATTAAGTCTCCCACTTCTTCAGTATTCAAGAAGATGCATTTATGCATATGAATTTTATACTGACGAAGTAAATACCTAGTCGTCGCTCCTCTTCGTACTAAACTACGAGTTGATGGCTTAGGTTTCAAATTTCATCCGCCAAGGCCTTGACTCGTATGAAAATACAAGTTGGTGGGTTAGGTTTCCAAATTAAGCAGTCTCCCACTTCTTCAGTATTTAAGAAGACGCATTTAGGGCCATAAGTGGATATCACCTAGTTCATTTTGGCATGTGGATCTTTCATTTTTAATGTTAGGGTATTTCATCTAGTGACCCTAAGTGTGGACTCGTATGTTAGTACGAGTCAAATCCTTGCCTCGTATTCGAACACGAGTTGGTGCCTTAGATTTGGTAAGTCAAGTTAGATATATCAAATACTTAGACGATAGGGTAGTCGTCGTTCCTCTTTGTACTAAAATACAACTCATGGGACTCATGGCCTTCACTCGTACTATAAAACGAGTCTAGAACACTATGATATGCTTGAACAAGTGCTTTAGGCGAAAACACGGGACAAAAATTAACTGTGTCGGAAAGATACGAAATTCGCCCGGTCATAGTGAAACAGTGTTCTAAACAAAACGCATTGCTTTGAAATGCGGTCTTGTGATTTTAGCCATTTGAGATCGTTTGAGACTCCAAATTTGCGTTTTATTGGTTTTAAGGGTATTTTCGTAATTTTGCATCTTATTTTGAGATTTTCTCTTTTTCCTTTTAAATATTATTTTTTCGTGTTTTCATACGAGTCTAGAGCGTGTCTTTGGTTTTAACTCGTATTATCAGACAAACTTGAGGATTCGTATTTATGACTGAACCGATTTTCATCTATGGATTCACACTAGTGAAGCCAACTTTCAAGAGGCTTGTGTTGTAGTGATTAATTTTCAGATAAGTGTCTTCATAGAGTACCAAGAGTTTTTTCTTCTTGGGATTCGAATACTCCATGGATCCTACACCGTTAAATGTATTATTTTCAATTTTACCAATCTTGACCGTCCCTTTTCTCTTTTCCTTGAGCTATAAATAGAACTTGTCATTTTCAATTTTTTACTTTCACCCACCCTCACTTTAGAGAGAGAAATATTGTTGAGAGAAAGGCCATCCTCGTTTCTGAGTTCGAAAGTTCACTTCGTCTCCAAGTTCGAGTCTCCTCTTCATCTCTGAGTTTGAAGGCAAAGATCGTCCGACTCTTCGATCGAAGTTCTCCTCTCGTACACTTGTCTAGGTATAGTTGTAGTTTCCTTTGTGTATTTTATTTATTTTGTTCATACAATGGTTCGAGCTAGGTCATCCAAATTCGTAAATAATAATAATGAAATAAGTGACTCAGATGAAACAAATAATCTTCCTTTTGGGTCTGTGGGTAGTGATCAAGCCGTGGATTCGATCGACCCAAAAGAGGTCGAATCGTCTCATCATAATTCTGATAATGCCGAGGTTCCCGAATATGGGGATCTCGAGGGTAGTGAGGATATTAACTCGAATATTACTTAGTTGAATGTTCCCTCGACTTTAACTCACGCTAAAATTAATGAAGTTAGAGTTAGGTATTTTATCCCTTTAGACTATGATGTGCTTGTGCCTTCTCCAAATGATAGAATGCATTGCCTCCCTGTTGGGTATCGTACTTTTCATGGAGCTCATTTGATGTCTGGTGTGAACCCCGATGCTCAGTCTCACGTCGAGCCCAATGCCGAGGTTGAAGAGGTGGCGGAGAACCCTAATGTTCAAGAGTAATTCAAAGTTGTACACATGTTTTGTCGTGCTGCAAGAATTGTTGTGAAGTTTCAACTCGTACATTTGTGACGATGTAATTTTTGTTTCTTGCATGGTATTTTGTGAATTTGTTTTGTCTGTGAATGGTATCACCTCGTACATTTGGGAAGTGTTTTGGTTTTGAATATCTCACGAAGTATGGAAATTTAGCCTTCGGATTAGTTTCATATGCAAGTTTGTGCTTTTTGAATGAAATGCTAATGTAGACTCGTTTTTCTTTTCGTATGTTAGATGCGGATTCATTTTTACTTTCTGAATGAAATGCAATATCAATGATAACGGTGTTTGACAACATTTTGCGTAGAGTTTTCCAAAGTATGGGTTCGTATTTTTTCCACACATGCCCTTGGCCTTTGACTCGAATTTTTGAGAGAGCTTAGCCATTGACTCGAATTTTTTAGAGAGCTCGACCTTTGACTCGAATTTTTTTTTTTTTTAGAGAGTTGTACCTTTGACTCGAATTTTTGAAAGAACTTGGCCTTTGACTCGAATTTTTGAGAGAGCTTGACCTTTGATTCGATTTTTTTTTTTTTTTTTACCTTTGACTTGAATTTTTGAGAGAGCTTGGCATTTGACTCGAATTTTTGAGAGAGCTTGACCTTTGACTCGATTTTTTTTTCTTCTTGGACTCGAATTTTTGAGAGAGCTTGGCCTTTGACTCGAATTTTTGAAAGAACTTGGCCTTTGACTCGAATTTTTGAGAGAGCTTGGCCTTTGACTTGAATTTTTTAGAGAGCTCGACCTTGGAGAAAATTTAGAGTCTAATTAGATTTAAGAGTTAAAATTAAGATCTTTCTTAGATCATATATTTTGGGTCGTTTAAGATGTACGACCTCAAATTTTAGAGTCTATTTGGACCAAAGAGTTAAAAACACGATCTTCCTGAGATCATATATCTTGAGTAGTCTAAGATGTACGACCTCAAAGTTCAGAGTCTAATTAGATCAAAGAGTTAAAAATATGACCTTTCTTAGATCATATATCTTGGGTCGTTTACGACATACGACCTTGGAGAAAATTTAGAGTTTAATTAGACTTAAGAGTTAAAAATATGATCTTTCTACGATCATATATCTTGGGTCATTTACGATATACGACCGTATTGGGTCTTGCGAAATTCTTCAATGTTAAGGTTACTACCCTTCTTCAATTTTCCCGCGGTTGGCCACTAGGGCTCTTACGTCCGTATTGGGTCTTACGAAATTCTTCAATGTTAGGGTTATTACCCTTCTTCAATTTGCCCGTGGTTGGCCACTGAAGTACATTCATATGCTGAACTGCCATCAATGCTCTACTTTGTGTAGAGTTAAGAGGCGTGTATTGTTCATATTTTACAAATCGACGGGGTCGTTCGTGGTCTCTGTTGGACCCCGACCCTTCGTGTCGTTCATTGTTTACAAATCGACGGGGTTGTTCGTGGTCTCTGTTGGACCCCGACCCTTCGTGTCGTTCATTGTTTACAAATCGACGGGGTCGTTCGTGGTCTCTGTTGGACCCCGACCCTTCGTGTCGTTCATTGTTTACAAATTGACGGGGTCGTTCGTGGTCTCTGTTGGACCCCGATCCTTCGTGTCGTTCATTGTTTACAAATCGACGGGGTCGTTCGTGGTCTCTGTTGGACCCCGACCCTTCGTGTCGTTCATTGTTTACAAATCGACGGGGTCGTTCGTGGTCTCTGTTGGACCTCGACCCTTCGTGTCGTTCATTATGCTTGTGAGCGTCTTACCTCTTTCACGCGGTTGGCCTCAGGGGCTCTTTCGTCTGCTAGAGTGCGATTAATGAAAACAGTTAACATTCCACTTTTTATCATCCGCTATATCTCATCCTTCAATTGGAAACATTCTTCGGTGTCATGTCCCGTTAGAGTCGTGATAAATATTCTTGCTTTAACTGCCTCAGATTGTTCCTATAAAGACATTAGCAATTCATACGAGGTTAGGTGAGGTCTAGGGTCGCATTTACCATTAGACCTCATTAGTTCAGGCATCTTAAAGTTGGCTAAGGGCACTTCTCTCAAAATGTTGACGTAGAACGGGGAGTTTCTAGCCCTCAACGGTGTCACATGCCTAAACTTTCTCTTAGGCGCTTCCACTTTATGACTGACCACATCCAGTTTCTCGTGCATATCCTCAATTTTCACCCGGGAGAGCGTTGGTTTCTCCTTCGGAACCTCAGTCATAGGGGCTTTCCCCTTTCCTTCGCCCAACATCCTACGACTGTCCACTTTGTCATCCGACAGATGCCTCTGTTCTTCATTCTTCTCACTATCACTCTTTTCACCACTTTGCCTGTGGAATAATCTCCTCGGGGTTGGAGGTGAATGATGCACTTGACCTATATTTGGTGTTGTTGGGGTCTGTGCCATAAGCCTCCGCAGTATCTCATCCCCATGCTCTTTCAATTTTCTAGTCAGCTCCTCCATCGTCATGGTGATCACTCCTGCACTCGTAGCCACATCTTCTCTGTGCCTCACTTCGTCCGGACAACCGGTGGATGACTCCTCTAACCGAACTTGCTTCAACTCTTAATTCGCAGCGTCCATATCCAAATTTCTACTCAGCAACCCGAAGTAAATGTTCCCACAGACGGCGCCAACTGATTTATGTCAGATCCGGGGGGACCCTTCCTATCTCAGTCTGGGTCGAGTCGCACGACTATACGAGATGAAAACTAGATTATAGACTGCACTTAGATGATACTAAGCTGCCTACGTACCTACTTGAGGATCAAGTCTAACGTAGTTCAAGAGAGAGATATGCTTCCAGTTGTAGAGTCGTATTTGCGTACAGAGAGCACAAATTTGTATATAGGGAACTTACTCTCAAGTTTATAGTAGAAAATCAGATTGTGAACCATTATTACTTGTTCTGGGATGATATTTATAGATGTTCATGTCGTACAGATATGATAGTGACAGTAGGGGCCCTAAGATCACACCACGTGTAGTTAATAGACGGTTCTGATCCCGGGTCTCACTTAAGGTTACGGGTCGACCCTATTGGGTCCATTTAGAAACACGCGGATCCTTCGAACCTAACTCCAGAGCATAACTTGTATTTGATGAAGGTTGGACTTGTATTCACTTTCACCACTCACTAGACTCGTATTAATGACCGACCTGGGAGTTTTGGCGAGGTAAATCAACGTCACCAACAGGTTCGTGTACACGAACGACCCAGGACCTAAGCTTGGTATATCAAATTTAGAATTACTCGTTCCGGTAGGAATTCCCGAAAATTAAGGATTAGTCATTTACGCCCTTCAGCGAGCCTCTTGTAATTGTAAGGAATATGAGGAAATTGATTTTGCAGCTATATATGTTTAAAGGAATTGGCTATTGTTTCTTTGTTTTTGAAGAATTTTGGTTAACTCAGTCTTAACTTTGGTGGCATAACATAACCTTTCTCAACTTGAATAATGACCAAAAACAACATGCTGAAGAATACTGTCGTATTTAACGCATTTTTTCTTTGTCAAGTAACCCTTGGAGTTGTGTCTCAACTCGAGCCACTACAACTAGCAAAAACACGAATACACAAAGTGGTTCTTTTTGGAAACAAAATGTGATATGAATTCTTCAGAGGAAGCAGAAGAGGCAGGTATATTTGCTGCAGGAACAAGTATCTGAGTTTTCCCGGAACCAATTCTCCTACCAGCAACATTTGCATAAAACAGGCCTGATATGGCTGGAACAAATACATCACTCTCTGAACAAATGTAGAAGTCAATTACCTTCTCCAATTCAGAGTTTACAAATTTATCCTTGTTTTCCATGGGTATTATCGAGTCCTGCAACGGTATAAAGGCAATGAAGTAGTTTTAGTGATATTCAACTCTTTGTGAATGAAAAAAAATGTGACTTACTAAGTAAAGTGTTGTACCTTTGTGTAAGTTTTAGGGAAGAAATCCTTTAGAACATCAAGGCTGCTATCCCATTTTGTTTGAGTTACGTAAACCGTTGTCTCTTTTTCAAACCCGATTTTCCTTAAAAAAGTAGCTATTTCGTGTGGACTATAACAGCTTTTGGATCCATAACCACCATTTTCATGACAACCCCTTTTCTCCAATATGTCAACTCTCAAGTCAATTGCCACAAACTGTCCATTCGACTTTCGACTCACAGTTCTTAGACGATCAATCATCGAATCAATCACTTTACGTATTTCTCTTTGTGGCTCGAGCGTTCCAAACATGGCCAAACATGCAATGGAGTCTGTCTTAGTCTTTTCTCTGTTTCTTTTCATGTTCACTGATGGGAAGTGAGTAGCTATTCTGATGTTTCCTTTGGCACTGAATAGTGGTTCTATATTTTCTGCAATGTATTCTTCGGTGACACGATTAGGGACCTTCACTACAGCAACGGTACGAGGTGATACTTGAGAAGGCTGAGATTTAATAACTTTGACTACACCATCTAGGCTAGCTATGAATTTTTCAACATCATACACATCTTCAAAGTTGCTGAAAATTACAGAAATAGTAGTACATATCAGCAGGTTTGCTTCCTCTAGTCTCTGCAATTACTATAGCCTTGTTTGCAAAAACTGGCAAAAAAGCGTTTTTGAGTCTTTTGCTGAGTTTGGTTTCACTGCTTCTCCTTCTCTAGAAAACAGTTGAATATAAGTAGAAAGTAAAAGCATGTCTAAACATACTTATACCAACTTCTTCTGATTTTTATCAAGTTTTGCAAATAAATCAAACTTCAATTTTTTTGGGGCTTTTAAATCTTTTTCTAAAATTCAGCTCTTTTTTAGTTGCACAAATTTTTGCAAACATACTTTATAACGAAAGAGATTCTAGCATTAACCTCTTATCACCGGGTTTGCTTCCTCTAATGTCTGGGATTACTAGTGTTGCGCGTAAGTATCTCGCCACTACCACAGCATCAGCAATCTGTATACAATGATGAATCAAATGTTAGAGATGCAAAAAGTGCAGCAATTGTTCAGAAATGTCAAGAAGCACCTTATACTAGCAGCTTGATCAGTTCAAATGAATAGGTCACTTTACTTCGAGTTTGCTGGTGCTCTTACATACAGTTTACATCCCTCCCAATTATTAAGATATTAAAATAATTCTGTCTTCATGAAAAGATGATTTTTTTTTTTTTAAAACAAATTAACTGCTTATATATTATTATATATGATAAATCGAGATACATAGTTACATACCTGGGAAACATGGTATTCTGGACCACTGGTTAATGAGAATGTGACATACCCTTGTGATTCATCCGGATCCTCTGTTAACAAAAACAATCACAAAATAAGTCATATCCAAAAAAACAAATGGAAAAAGGGCCAAAAAATACGAAATCCAAGAATTATATTGAACATCACTCTACTGACCCAAAACTGGCTTCTCCCAACATGGCTTGAAGGTCAAACCATCCTCCTTCCATGGCCCGGAAACGAGGCCTTTCGTCACACTACTAACAACGCCATCCTCTGAAGCCTTATTGGTATTGTGAACGGTAGGCTTTGTAAAGAGACATAAATTAATTCAGTCGACAATCCACCAAATTGATATATGTATCAAAATCAACAGAGTAGAATCAGAACAAGTGCTCATAAGATATCACATGCACAACACCATATCATATCAGTCTAAACTGCATAGGAGTAAGTAAGTAGATAACATTAAGATTGATTGATGAACAAAAGCTCAAATCAAACAGTAATCCTAGAAAACAAAAGTGAGTTTTAAAGAGGTACATATATGGCATACATGAAGAGAATCGAAGTGGTCGTGCTTGATCATGTTTCCGAGCATTACGAACATTGTGACCGTTAAGAACCCTGCCAATACTTGTCTAGGATCCACAGCCATTGATATGGATCTCAATCTTCTCTGTGTATAAACCATATGTATATGGAAAGAATATGAAAGAATGAAGAATTGAGAAGAAATGTGGTCAGTAAGGGCTGCTTTTGCGGTTTGGCGCTTACTTAATATAAGTTTAAACATCTATATCAAATCCTTGTTAGCTTTATTATTACATAATAATAAACATGTTACTATAAGTAGTTTTAGTGTACTCAAACCAAATTTTACTACTATTTGGACAAATAGTATTAGCAACGAAAATTAATCGTCATCATCATTTTTATTAATATTAATATGAATTTCAATTTTAATACATGGAAAATTAGCAAAAAAGTATAATATGTATATGAATAGTGGTAATCATGAATCATGATAAAAGTGGGGTTGGGGACCTCATTCTAATATATAAAATGATGTAGAAAACATATATATCTGTCAATCTAATAATTAATATTCACATGCTTTTATGCACCATTTTTTGGTGTTTTTTCAGCAGACAAAAACTACAATATTGAAATCAGATGGGATTGATTTCCTATACGTAATTTTATCTCATAGATTGGTAATTAAAAAATAATCTTGTTTTATTAATAGTGTCTAGTGAGGAGAGTAACAGTGTAAATTGTAAATGAAGGATTATTAATTATTAAGATGCTGACTCCTCACTTATATAATTACACTATGGTTGGGTTACCTAATATTATTTTTATTAGAGTCCACACATTCACACCCAAACCCACCTGATCATTTCAAATGATAAAACGTAAGTAATAATTTTTTAATTTTGTTTTTCTTTTGAATAGGATAATTAAAGTATATGCGTATATTATCATCCTTTCCTAACATAATACTAAAATAAGTTTCGAAAGATGAAATTCTAGCTCGCTCCCTGCTCGGCCAAACTCATGTGTATTTTTTGAAATAATTTACCAATTATATGACAACTGTAATACACTCTCCTTATTAAATACACTTGGGTGCGGCCAAACCGGGTCTGAATTAGAATTTTCCTCGAAGGATTACCATAAAACTTGTACGTATCATGAGCTCAATTACCTACCATATCCTAATCGTAGAAGTTTTACTCATCATTAAAACTAAATTTTATTGCGTGCGTGCATTGAGCTATCCCTTAAAATTATATTGCGTATGTGCATCTTGCCATCTCTTAAATTTTATTGCGTGCATGCATTGAACTTTCTTAAGATGTGACAACGAAAAAAGGCGAAAAGAAAAAAAAACGAAGTTTTTTTGAATTTTGAAGTTGTGACTGTTAAGCATGAGTCTAAATCGCTCGATAATTGCTACATGCATCATGATGTATAGTATTGAAGTAGGTGAAACAAAAGTTTTTATCGCAAATAACCAATTAATTATTGCAAGTATTGCATTAAAGAGAGAAGTTAATCATATGTTAACGTAACAGTCCTATAAAACTTACCAAAAGAAGTTTGGCCTAAGTGGAAGGGACTCTGGTCGCTTAAACAAGAGGTATTGTGTTCAAATCCTTGTGGATGGAAAAAACTTTCTTGGGAGAGGTCCCCATAATTGTGTCTGACAGTACTTCCAGGGATTAGTCTTGAACATCCGGATTCGAGGACACCTTGGGAAACCAAAAAAAAAAATAGTCCTATAAAACTTGAAGGAATTAAAAGAGGTTGACTCAACAACCAAATATTTTGACATCACACTTGCAATAATAAATGGAGATAAATCGGCCTTGGTTACTAGTAATTATTCGTATGTGTATATAGGATTTTGTCAAGAAAGAGAAAGGAGAAAAACATCAAAAATTAAAGTTTATCATATTCCTTTTCTTTTTATTCAAAATTGTTGGGTAAAATTAGAGTTTATCATATTTTCCTTTTTTTTATTCAAAGTTGTTGGGGATTTTTCTATAGACTGGGGACTGAAAACAAATTAATATAATATAACATCAAAATTCGTGTTTATATAGAATTTGAGACAACTTTTGCGATCAACGCTTTGAACCATAAAAAGACAAATCTCTTGATACAAAATAGTTGCAATTTTCATCAACACCTATCCTAAAAGTCACAACTCATGACTAGTAGATATAGCCACTCACTAGAAAACGTGACTTTAAATTAATTAATATTATTTTCAATATAATGATTGAAATTCCAACCAAAATTTATATCGATTATCAAAATTGCGACATATAAAAAGGTGCTTAACTTTAAATTGGATTGGTTGTCCGTAAAATGAAAGAAAAAAGACTAACAAAGTTGAAGGGTGAGGGGCAAGTGTGAGATGAGTAAAAGGCAGGTTAGAACTTGCACACTTTACATATGTAAGCACATTCTTGAATAGTTGAGCAGCTGTGGATTTTTTTGCTTTCATTCTTACATTAGCAGTAAAGTTTGGTTGGAAATTGGTATACATATGATGATACTTTCACTTTGCTTGTTGACGTTTGGTAAAGAAACATAATTCTAAACAACCTTAAAATCTCACTCTTTAATTGCCTTGTCCTAAAATCAAGTGTTGCATAAATGACAAGAAAAAAAATCTGCAAAACAAAAAAAGATATGAAAGAATCTGATGAAATGGATAATCTTCTTGCTGCTAGAAAAATTCTGAAGAGCAGCATAGAGCAATCGAGAAATATATCGATCGCAGTTAACAAAATTGGTTCGATATTTGCAGAAACAAGTCATAATTTGGCATTTCTTGAAGCTGCTATAAAAGATGTGGGTTGCAAATGTGCAGTTTATGAGATTAGAGGTGACGTTGATCGAGCCATCGGGCCTGCTGCTGCTGTGATGAAGGTCCTGGACTTGGTCTACGAGTTGCAGGACTCACTCGAGACTCATCCACGCGTTGCTGGCTTATTCGTTTATGTCAACAACATCAAACGCCTTCAAGAGGCACTAAAGCTTCTTGCAGATAATAGCAGACTAGTGATGATGTGGCTCGATGATGTCGTGCCAATTCTTGAAAGCAATGCTGATGGTGGTGATGATTGGTACCTTGTCCGAGTGTCGAAAGTTATGAACATACTGGATGTACTGCAGGGTAAAGAGGAGACGTTTCGTGAAGATGGAGGAGTTTTATCCTCTGCATTACACAAACTGGAGGGTGAATACAGGCATATCTTGACAGAAACCAGTTTTTCATCTATTCAAGAATTGCATGCCATAACCGATGTTTTGGGGCTTGAAAGATGCATATCTATTTATTCAGAAGCACGGATTGCAAATGCTCGTGATAAATTGCGAGCCCTCGATGTGGATTACATGGATATCGAATTGTGTGAACTTGACAGTGTGCAAACTGTAGAGGGTTACATTGATGAGTGGGATAAGCAGATGGAGTTTGCTGTGAGGCATGTGCTCGAGAAAGAGTACGTTCTTTGCAATGAGGTGTATCACAAATTTGGAGCAGATGTATGGATGGAATGTTTCGCAAAAATCGCAACACAATGTGGATTCGATAATATTTTCAATTTTGGCAACAAGATTTGTAAATGCAAGAAAGAAGCAGTAAAGCTGTTTCAGTTGCTGAACATATTCTCCACACTAGACAAGCTTAGATTAGACTTCAATGAGATGTTCAGTGGGAAATTCTGTGTTAAGATTCAAAACCAGACGAGGGATCTTGTCAAGAACGTCGTTTATGAAGCGTGTGACATTTTTGAGGAATTTTTCGTGCAAGTGGAGTTGTTGCAAAGCGCATTCAATCCACCACTTGATGGCAGTGTTCCAAGGTTAGTTTATTTTGTGACTCAATATTGTAATCAGCTTCTTGAAGAAGAAAACAGCGTAATTATGATACGTGTTCTTGAGATATATCAACTATGGAATGGAGTAGAAGTCGAAGAAGGGCTTCTATATAATGAAATTCAAAATATAATGAAGGCACTTGAAATCAACTTGGAAACATGGGCGAGAAAGTACAATGACGACACAGCCCTTTCGTGCTTCTTTATGATGAATAATTATTGGTACTTATGCAATAGTTTAAGAGGAACCAAGCTTGGGGACTTAATGGGGAATTCATCATACGAGGAGTCCCTCGATTATTTCACAGCATTGTACATGAAAGAGAGTTCGGAAAAACTGTTGGCACTTTTAAGTGAAGAGGGGCTAACCTTGTTTCCGGGGGGTAGAGCCATTGATCGAAATCTTGTGAGGAAGAGAATCAGCTTATTCTGTGAGGCCTTTGATGATATGTATAAGAAGCAATCGCAATGGACATTGTCTGATCAAGGGCTGAGATGGAAAACATGCCAGCTAATAGTTGAGGCTATTGTTCCACCGTACAAGAGTTATTTGCAAAAATATATGCCTGGAATAGAAGAACATGTAAAGTACAGTGATGAGAGCTTGGAGGATTTAATTGGGTCGTTGTTTCAATTGAAAATTGGTAAATATCGTAGCAAAAAATGCATAAATTTGATTGGCATCAAGAATGATGTTCACTTGTCATCAACCCCTGCCGCTGCATGATTATTTTTAGTCAGGTTAATCAATGTAAATTAATACTACTTCCCATTTTATGCACTGTAACTTTATCTTAGCAGTCATGCGGAGAATACCCGTTTCTATTGTAATGTTATATGTGGTATGAAATTTCATCAAAGACATAGTATTATCTTTAATTAAGATGAATGATGATCACTTTTATCTCAAAATGATGAAAGAACAAATAATGTTAATTATTATCCGACGAATGACCAGGATAATTATACGTTTTCAACTCGTATGTGGCACTTCCATGGTTTCAAGTACATAATCAAGGAAAATCTCATATGATGCTAATTATGTCTAGCATTTTTTTTTTAAAAATATTTGGTTTATTTTATCATTTTCACCATCTTTTCTGAGACCATATGATGTTAATTTCTTGTTTTACTTATTCGAGCATATGCAAAATCACCTAGTATTATAATTTTAACAACTTATTTGGCTAGTAAAAGCATTTTTTGATGATCAAACCTTTCCTATTTGTGTTTGTATACAACTATTCATGCATTTCAAGTACTTCAACAGATTAGGACATAAGAAAGAAGAAGAATCAACATCATTATTCCACTGGAAGTAAGCAATTCCGTGGTTTAGTGACCATAAGACAAGAAAATGCAATGTAATAATGAACTATATTAAAGGAACAAGTTACCTCTTTATCGTTGCCCTATCGGCAACTTGATGATCTTGGTCGATGCAATTTATGTATCCTGAGCGAGCAAGGAAGAGATGCATTGCCAGTATTCCGATAAGGGGAGTCCAAATCATGAATTAATTTTTTATCATGCTGCTGCTGATAGAATGTACAAGTATTGCACTCAACTCTTCTGAAACTTGTTCAATAAAACTAAACATGGATAAAGAGTCAAAATGCGCTAGACAATAAGATAGAATAAACCCAAAAGGAGGAAATAGCATAGAAGTATTATGCTTAGCTTATAATTAAGAAATACTTCCAGCTACATGTTTACATCCAGAAAAAAACCTCAACCGCATTTAACAATGCCTCAATCAGAAACTACGAAAATTGGTATCCGAAAAACAAAAGGAAAATGAAAAAAAGGAGAACTAATTTGGACTTAAACTGCATTTTCCATGACCGTCTTCAAATGTTTCACCTTCTTGAAGTCGGGGACATAGAAATTCTTTTCGACTTCCCAGGCAATCTGAGACATACCGTTAAAAGATGATTTCGCACCCTTCTCGTCAGTCACTTCTCTAGGGAAAGGAATTCGCACCTCATATACACCCTTTTGGATTGATTGGACGTGCAAATCAAAGCCTAGTCGATCAACCCACACCATCTTGGCGTCCAGTACCTATTTAAAAATGATAATTCCCAATAATTTTCCATTTCAGAAAAATAAGCCAATTGTATATTTTGAACCATGTAGTTGAAACCATCAATCAACAAGCCCACCACTGGAGAGAAAATACAAAATCTCGCGGATGCACCACTCATTTTCCTTTATCATATATAATATTCCTTTGATTTCTAATTTCCTAAACATTTTCCTTAACTACCAAACAGGAAGAAATACTTTCTGTACCATTCTTTCCCTTCCCTCACAGAAATCCATCAACCATAAAGGCTGGAAAAGAGGATCATAAAACTGGCTGGAAAAGAGGATCATAAAACTGGTATAATTTAATTAAAAGCAGAAAAATAGCGATAAATTGCAGAAATGTAATGGACTTCAACCTGGAAATCCAAATCCGCATAAATGTTGCAAAAGCGATTAACATCCTCTTTATTGTGAGAATTGATCTCATCAACAATCCTTTCTGCACAATCTCGAAGGGGATCTGGTTCAGCTGATGCATACTCCGATGAATTTACCCATACACCATCCTGAAGTAGTTCACATACTCATTTAGTGAGCTTCAATGAGCTATCCACATTTTCTTAAAAGCAAAAATGTAGAAATTGAAGTAATGCGAAAAGATGAAAGACAAACACAGAGCAGGAAATAATAAATACTCTTGAAAATTAACAAATGAAACTATGATAACATGACATAGAAGTCATACCTCAGCAAAATCTTCTATCTGAAGTACCCTTTCAACATCAATGACATAGATGTGGCTTTCATCCACTTCCTCATTAAACCGTTTCTTCCATGCTAAACAGAGCTTCTGTTAAACAAGGAACTTGAAAAGCCAAATGAGAATTCAACTCATGTGAAAGACTTTGATTGAAACTATAGCAATCTCATGCTTAAGATTAATCCATTTTCATAAAAGTATTTTATTTTATATCAGAATTTACGAACAATGGACACACATATAGCCCCAACCAGTTAAATATCATGCCATCAAGTTCAGCAGCCCAATGTAGGACTCTACTACGGTATAGCCACATCTCCAATCCATACAAATGGAGACAATTTAATCACAATCAAGTAACAATACCAGCTAATTTAAATCAATCTCAGGGTTTGTTCTTACCTTCAAAGTCATCTGATTCCCGGGTTTATCAAGGTTCCCTTGTATCGTGCACTGAGGCGTTCGCACTCCGGACTGCTCTAACTGGTTCAAATCACAAACACATAATATTTCCCCTCAAAGTAATAAGGAAAAGAGTGAATAAAATTGCAACCACACACACTCATAGGCCCAATTTAAAACAAGCAACAACAAACATGTAAGTAATATTACTACCACACAATCAAGAGAATAAACCAGTGAAAGTACACGGGCAATTCTATGCCAAACCAGTCCAATAATCCGAGCGTGTATTCTGTATTTATCTCTTTCGTACAAGTGTGCGAGTACCGCACACAACATATACAGAAACTAGGAACATTGAACTTGGTCACTTGGTCCAGCATATATTTTTCCGAAAGCACACACCTGAACATGAAGACTACACCTCCTGTCAACAGAAAATCTTGAATTGAAATCATTTAAACATAATACAGGGGTCCCATTCAAGTCAACAGCAAAGCGAACGCCAAACCCCAGAGGCGAGCCATCTTGAGTGAGAATTGAAAGAGTGCCCACAGAGGATAATTCCACGATAGTTCTTGAGACCTCAGCTGGGAAAGGCTTGTGATTGGTCAATTCTATCTGGGGTGGCTCTGAAACTACGGAGATTGAGCATTTCAAAAGCTGGATTGAAAATCTGCTAGATTTTAATGGGTTACAGAAGGCTCTGTTTATGGGCGTACATAGTGGAATTGAAGGTTTGGGGAAATGGGTTGTGGGAAGAACTGAAGGTGGAAGGTTGAAGGTGAGAGATTGGGCGTGTGGAAGCATTTTACTGTTGAGGAATGAGTTGAAATTTTCTGGGCAAAAATTTTCTTTTAAGAGTGCGCTTTGTCGACAGTTGGAAATGGGAAGAGATGAGAGAGAATTGAACTTTTGGTCCCTCCACTCTACTGAATCAAATAATTTTGGTCCGTCATTTATCGGATTCGACAAAATTAATTCTAAATGTTTCAATTATTAAACGTATTTGGTCTTGGTCGATAATTTTTCATCCAAAAACTAATGAAATGGTCGTACGTGAGCTCAAATCGGGGAAATTTGGGCAGCTTTGGGCATTTAAAACATTAATTTGCACATATTTATCTGCATATTTATCAAATTGTGGGGGGAAATTCATAATTAGGATTTATAAGAATTGAGAATTGAGAATTTTAGATTTCTGTCAAAGTAGAATTTACAAGAAATTTGAGAAACATTGGGTTGGATAACGCTTCGAATGGTGCGATTTTGGGAAAAGACATATAGAGTTTTAGCTGAAATGACAAAATGAAGTTAGGTTTTACATATTTTCCAGCAATTTGAGCTTATTTCGTTAGTTTTTTTACAGAAAGTTGCCAGCAATAATCAAATCTGTTTAAAATTATTTTTGTCGAGTACGATAAATGAGGACTAAAACTATTTTAGTAGTAAAGTTTAGGGACTAAGTTTAATTTTATCAAATTTGTTTAAAATTAGAACAGTTAGAATTATTTTTGACTAAAAGTATTTTAGTAATAAAGTTAAGGGGCCAAAATGTAATTCTATTCAAACGATGACGATGATAGTGATACATGGGTGTTTCTATACCACATCGGGTTCAATTGGGTCAGTACACCCTATACGATTGGATGCAGAGATAAGATAATAAAAATCATTCAAACACTTGCATCAAATGGTGTTGAATAGATCTGCTCCATTAGACCTGATTTATTTTAGAATTTCCCGTGACGCAGCTGTAGTTTATTATGCCCAACAATGACTTATCAGCTCAATCCATTAAGCCCAAGACCAACAACAACAAAAGAAAGCCCAATAGCCTTCTGTTTTTTTGAACAGAAGCCCAATAGCCTTTCTTAGTTGCATTTAACCGTTGATTTTTTCTGTTCTTCCTAAAACCCCTCAATTAAATAAGGGTTTTTCGAATTTCAGCCCTTCCGATAGAATCTGAAATTCCAATTCCTACTCAACAATGGTATGTTTCGCAATTAGCTTCTTATAATTCTTCGGAAAGTGTTATTTTGATTGTTACATTTCTAGTTTTTGAATTTGTAATCAATTGAACTAAAATTGACAGCCGCAAGGAGATTACATAGAGCTCCATAGGAAGAGGAATGGCTACCGCCATGACCACTTCGAGCGTAAACGAAAGAAGGAGGCGCGCGAAGTTCACAAGCGCTCTCATATCGCGCAAAATGTTCGTATTTTCATTTTGATTTTTCTGTTGTATGTATATATATTCTTAAAGTAATGTGAGATACGAATATTTGAAGTTTATGATGATTAATTTGTGTGGAACAGGCCTTGGGCATTAAGGGTAAGATGTTTGCTAAGAAGCGATACGCGGAGAAGGCGCTAATGAAGAAAACGTAAGCTTTTTCTGCCAATTTTACTGATGTTGTATCTATACTTCTTATATTTGCAGTTTATTTGATTGATTTAGATTGATCTTGTATGGTGATGTAATAAAATGAAGGACTCATGTGGCGAATTGAGGTTTCTATTGCTTTCGAAAGAATAGTTACTAATGTTGTAGTTGCTGCCTGTTTCCTTTGCTTCCTATGCGCCCTGAATAGTAGATTCTTCTTTTCTTGGAGTTCGTTGTTTGTCTTCTTAGTTCAAGCCAACATTGTCACTGGGGCTAGACTTACCTATTCTATTTGAGATCATATTGCGTGTCACATGCAAGACCAATCCGTTCCTTCTGTGAACATGTCAGTATAATGGTAACTTGAGCGTGAATGCTAATTTCATGTTATCTTTGACAGACTGGCCATGCATGAGGAGTCATCCACGAGGCGCAAGGTTGATGATGATGTCCATGATGGTGCTATCCCTGCATATCTTCTTGATCGTGATGAGACAACCAGAGCAAAGGTAATCTCACGCTCCCAGTTTTTCTCGGTTCTTGTTCCTTTCATTGAGATGTGATAATAAGGTGCATCATTTTTCTTAAATGCTACTGAAAACAACCTAATTCTTTATCCAGGTGCTTAGCAACACTATAAAGCAAAAGAGGAAAGAGAAAGCAGGGAAATGGGAAGTGCCTCTACCAAAGGTAAGCCGAGCAGCTACTCCATTGTCTTTGTAGTTTGCCTTAATCACATTATACAAGCATAATCTGGCTGTTTATATATACCCTTTGGCAAAATAGTATAGAATTTGTTTGTAGTTTATGTATTATTTCAAGAATCCGCGGTTAAATGTGGTCCTCATCTCTAGTTGGTATGTAGTCTGCTACTAGTTTATCTTTCCTCTTTGGCGGGTACCTCTAAAAGAGTGTATTAATACGATAATGTGTTCCGATGTAGTTGGACAAAACAAAGCTCATAATATATAATGCAGGTAATTTTTTGAACTACAACCAATAACAAGGGCGATGACGTGTTCTAAGGCTAATGAGTAATGAGAATTGGGTTCATTTGTAAGTAATTATAATTAAAAAAAATAGGAGGATGGGGGGATAATAACAATTAAAACCCATAATCGATAAACATGATAAAGAAACAAACCAGTGGAAAGAAGACCTCTAAATTATCATTTGGAAATATGGTGTTTCTTAGATATGACTAGTTTGCTAATGAACACATAGATGCAATAATCAGTATTTCTGCTCACAAGATGCATTTGCTTTTGCCCTAGTTTCATTGAGCTGTGTTTGCTACTTTTGAATCAAGGAAGTTAACTATGGGAATGTTTATTGACATTAAGGTACGACCTGTTGCTGAAGATGAGATGTTTAGAGTGATCAGATCTGGTAAACGAAAGAGTAAGTATCCCGGGTGACATGATATTATCTTTTTTCCGACGTTTAATGCTACTAGTGTTGCAATCTGGCAGCTAAGCAGTGGAAGAGGATGATTACTAAGGCTACGTTCGTAGGACCAAGTTTTACAAGGAAACCTCCCAAATACGAGCGATTCATCCGCCCAACTGGGTTGCGTTTTACAAAAGCTCACGTGACTCACCCTGAACTTAAATGCACGTTCAATTTAGAGATCATCGGTGTAAAGAAAAATCCAAATGGTCCGATGTATACCTCCCTTGGTGTTATAACCAAAGGAACCATAGTCGAGGTGATTACTGCTTACAATCCAACTCATCCGTGGTTTAGCTTAGTGTGAGATGCTTATAATTTGTATTGACTGTATCGTATTATTTTCCGCAGGTGAATGTTAGTGAACTTGGTCTGGTCACCCCTGCTGGAAAAGTTGTGTGGGGTACGGTTGTCCTCCTTCCGGATGTTGTTCATGGTTAAATTTCCTAGGATACTGATTTGTTTAGCTTTATTTAACTGTTTGTTTGTTGTGTTTTCTGGGTTGGTAAATGCAGGGAAGTATGCTCAAGTGACCAACAATCCAGAAAATGATGGCTGCATTAACGCTGTGCTGCTTGTCTAGACATAAATAGGTCATGGGATTTCAAAGTTTTGATGGCATAAATTGGAAGTGTAATTGGTACTTCGGTTTTATGGTATTTGACTAGAAAATTGTTAGTTGATATCACATATGAACTTGATGGGTTTTACTTAGTAAAAAGAAACTTGATAGGATTTTTGTTTTTAATTAAAAATGTAAAATTTTACAATATTCTAGCTGTCTGAGTGGCTTAGAGCACCAATATGTGATGAAGCATGTTAAACTGAAACTTATTAACTGAATAATTAAACCATTAATATAGCCTCCACCCCTTAATCCAAACCCTTTTCAAGTTTATTTTCATAATACAAAAGGCAGTAAATTTACATTCAAAGGAAATAGATCAAGTACAGTAACACTCAAAGAGTAGTTCACTCAGAATAATTGCAAAAGGAAACTGGCATTGTAAATTTAATAACCACAAACACCAAAACTTATATGGGATTTACGCTATCCTTTCATCATGAATCAGTCAAATTTAAATTCTTCCTTAACCAAACTTTACCATTAACAATTCTAATGAATAACAAAGAACTTCAAACAAACTTCTTGATGTCATGGATGAATGCATTCTTCTCAATTGAAATCTTGAAGTGGGCCTTTATAAAATGAGAGATTGTCATACTCTTGAAACAGGTCTGAAGCGCAAGAGAGACTTCACAGAGTATCTCTATAATGATTTTAGGGCAGTGACCTTCCAATGATTTTCTATTCATCCAGATTTGGTGAAACTAGGCTTTCGAAGTAGGTTATCGCTTCAACTTGAAAGCTCTTACCAAAAACATGAATATGTGGGTTCCTCGGATCGTATATCCTTAAATTTGATCCATAGTTGATTAGTATCTTACCATCCAGCATTAAAAACAACGGACTCGGTCTAAGAAGCTCACTATCCTCCAAATTCAAATAGAATGGAATTCGAACAACTTTTGTCCAGGATTTCTCCACACCATATTCCTTCATAACCCATACGTCCATGTACGTACTATGTTCGCAGCATACGGAAAGACAACCTCCTAAAAGCTTTACCTCCACTCTGACATCATCGTCCTCAATATCAGGCAGGGGTAACTCCGCAAATGCATCCGTTGAAAGATCATGGGAGATGATAGCCCACCCCCCTTCATCGATGTAAGTCACTGACCAATGAATGGCTCCGTTCAGAAACTTAGCACACCCACCAAACGTGTCCCCACCCGGCCAATTTGACAATGTCTTCCAAGAATTAGTCCTCAAACTATAAACCTTGACTTGAATCTCAAGCTCACCCATATGGCGATCGAAACTAAAAAACTCCACCACTTTATAATCATCATGCAACTCATCAAAACCAAAGCCATATGTCATTCCATAATAGTCAAAATTCAAATCGGTACCCGAGTCCGGCAAAACCTTTGATTTTCTGGTCGTGGGGTTCCACAAGATCAAAGTGCTACCAGACAAAGATACACAAACCAACCCATTACACGACCCCACTAGCCATATGGAATCATCTAATTCATACAAAGGATAATCAAACGAAACTCGATCGACAAGTAAAGTTTCATCAATTAGAGGGTAAACAAATCCAATAGAAAATGAAGAGTTAAGAAAACATGTGTAAAGATCAAAAGGGAACCCTTTGGAGCCACAAACAAGTCTATCGTGGGCATACATGTCGTTCTTAGTTGAAAATTTGAGATGTGCCTTTGCGAATTCATAACTTGAAATCAAGCCAGACCATAACTTTGAGACGCACCTGAATTTCAAGAGAGATTTCACGGGGAGTCTCAACAGTATTTCTATGATGATTTCCTCCGGAACAATATGTGCCTCGGTAATCATATCGATTTCATCTTCCATGACTTAATTCTTGATTTTGATCACTGAAACACAAACAATGAGCGAAAATTGGCGAAGAAAAACCCGAAATCTCAATGACAAACCCTATTGAGGAAATAAGAAAAATAGTGCTTTTTATTTAGTTTAGAGATTTGGTATCAACTCGTAAATCTTATGCCGTGTTTTGTTTCTGTTTTCAACCAAATTTTGGAAAATTTGTTTGTTTTATGATTTTTTTTTTATTAAAAAGGACTTTTTTGGTTAAAGAGTTTGTCAGCTATTTGTCTTTCTATTTGTGTTTATTTTTGGGTGCTACTAATTAAATTAATTATAATATATATATAAATATATATATATATATATATAATCATAATATTATAATTATTTAAAACTTATATTATATTATTTTTCTATTTGTGTCTATTATTGGGTGCTACTAATTACATCAACTGCAATATATATATATAATCATAATATTATAATCATTTAAAATTTATATTATATTATATTATATTTTTCAATCATTAACTAATTATAAATACAATTTTTCAAACAGAAACTTACATGATTTGACTTTTACAATAACTTTTGTCTCTTTTGAAAATAAATCAAACACAACTCTCAATAAATTTTTTCACCCAAATTTTTATTAAAAAAAACCCCAAAATATAAACAAACATAGCCTCATATTTTAGGAAAAATTACTAAAAATTCTTAAAAAAAATTTATATCTTGATAGCTCATGATTTGATTTTATTTTAATTCTTCAATATTTTTTAGCACTATTTAAAATTTTATTATTAATCTTTCTTTAGTGTTCAATAATATTCTTTTGATTCTTCTAATTAAAAAAATTGTATGTGAATCAAGAAAATGATACTTTAGATAAGAAAATGACAAGTTCTATTTTTCTCTTCTATGTCATGTAAATTTGATTTTTTTTATATAATAAAGCAAAACAAATATCCAAATGTCAGCTCGTAGGCGTACATATGATGCCTATCAACAAAGCAGTCATATTTTATGTTTCATTTGCAACAAATTAATAAAAGCAAAAAAGTCTCAGAGAAGAGTTCTACAGATAAGCGAATTCAAAAATTGTTGAATTATTGAGTAGTTTTACGCAGTTGGGATTATAATAAGCGGACTTGTGAATAATTTTTTGACGATGTACACCAAATTACCAATTGAATCAATAAATCTTAAATTTTTTGGGGTCCCAAGTCCCTCATACTTCCTGGACACGAAAAGATGGAATGAGATTCAAAAAATGGTCGGTAGTGACACCCAACAAATAACATAGTGGAGTTTTCATCCATTAAATCATTGATGATGATATTATTTATAAAGAAATTAGAGAAGAAACCGATTGAACAAAAATGCAATTGATCCTGTAGTAACACTCAATTGCTCCATTAAAAAATTATATCATTTTTATCAATTGTGGTCGCTTGATACGAAAGTAAAATAAAATAAAAAAGTTTCAAGGAGTTTACAAGTTTTTCCATAAAAAAGGTCAAAAAAATTATCTAACATGAAAGATCTTTTAATAATAAAATTTAAGTGGTGCTAAGAACATATTGAGCAAGAAATCGATATTCTTTTAGAAAAAATGGTGAAAAGTTATAAATGAGATCTTGCAATTTTAATAAAATTGTTATTTTAATAATTTATAAAGTTTAACATATTTTTGAATTTCTTATTGCCCTGAACTTAATTTTCTCAAAAAAATAAAATAAATTTGCATGACGTAGAGAGAGGAAAAAAATAACTTGTCAACTTCTTATATAAAATACAGTTTTTTTGATTCGTTTGTAATTTTTTTCTACCAAAATGATTAAAAATATTGATATGGGTCATAATTTCTAGTTTTCCTAAATGGGCCAATATGATGTGGGCTTATGTCAAGATGAATAAATGAAGAAGGCTTACGCATAAAAAGCTCGTGAAAAGCCCAAGATATGTTTGGAAGAATGCTAGAAGAAAAGACCAAAGAAAAGCTCATGGAAATTCTTACGAGAAAGCTCAAATAAAGAGGATATTTGGATACATCTTATCCTAATCTACCAAATCCTAAAAAGAGGGATATAACTTATCGTAGAACAAGTTGAAACCAATCCAAGGACTCCCCAACCTAGCAAAATTGGCCACTAGGGCCTATATAAAGATGTTTTTACTTCATTTTTTGTTACTTGAGTATTAACTATATTATAGAGATTACTTCAAATTTTAGAGTTCATGTACTTGAGTATTAAAAGTCAATAAAGAAGTCATTTTTCTTTATATATCTCCATATATTTGAGTACTATTATATTATTATATTTATTATTTGAGTGTGAATCAAGAGTGTGAAAACATTAATTGCAACAATTGATTAAAAACCTTGTTTGGTTTTTCGATTTTTTTGGTGTGAAAATCTGAATCACATCAAATATTAATGAACATGAAAAAAAGAGAATAATAATAAAACTTTAAGCAGTGTTGAATAAATAGAAGAAATTGACATTTAAAAAAAAATGGATAGAAGTAATATAAATGAGATTTTGTGATAAAATTATTATTTTATTAATTTATAAAGTTTAGCAATCTCTTCTCTTTAATTAGTTAAAACTTACTGTGTCTTTATTAAATTTGAAACTTCCTTGCCTAATTTTCCCTCGTAATTATTCATGAAAGCACCAATATGTGAGGCATGTTAATCTGAAATTTATTAACTAAATAATTTAAACCATTAATATAGCCCTCACTCCTTAATCCAAACCCCTTTCCACTTTCTTTTCATAATTCAATAAGCAGTAACTTACTAAATTTACATTCAAAGGCTGATAATGTTGTATGAAACTCTGAAGAAATGTTAAGAGAAAGCTGAAAGTTACAAACTAATCAAATATCTCTATTCTTGTCCAGAGAGAGAAGGAGCCAGCTGCTTTTTTATACCTCTCCTGCCCACCAAATAGATTTTGAACTGTACAAGTCTATAATATAAGCGAAAAGTTAATGAACTACTAGATAGTATTTAACACAATACTTATTTACTAGTATCAATAATATACTTCATGTTTCAAGATCAAGAACAATAACACTCTCAGAGGATGGGAAATTTTAGTAATTATATTGGATTAGTTCACTCGGAATAATTGCAAAAGGAAACTGGCATTCTAAATTTGATAACAGACACAGGACTTTATATGAAATTTACCACATCGTTTCATCATGAATCAGTCAAATTTAAATTCATCTTTAACCTGAACTCTACCATTAACGATTCTAATATGAATACCAAAGAATTTCAAACAAACTTCTCGCGGCCATGGATGAATGCAATCTTCATGGTTGAAATCTTGAAGTGGGAGAGAGACTTCACGAAATGAGAGTTTGAAATTAAAGAAAGCAATTCTTTTGAAACGGATCTGCAGCAAGAGGGACTTCACAGATAATCTGAAGAGTATTAATCATCCAAGATTTGGTGAAACTAGGCTTTCAAAGTAGGTCATTGCTTCAACTTCAAAGCTCTTGCCAAAATGATGAATGTGTGGGTTCCTCGGATCGTATAACCTTAAATTTGATCCGTAGTTGATTAGTATCTTGCCATCCTGCATTAAAAACAACGGACTCGGTCTAAGAAACTCACTATCCTCCAAATTCAAATAGAATGGAATTCGAACAACTTTTGTCCAGGAATTCTTCACACCATATTCCTTCATAACCCATACATCCATGTACGTACTATGTCCACAACATACGGAAAGGCAACCTCCTAAAATCTTTATCTCCACTCTAACATCATCATCCTCAATATCAGGCAGTGGTAACTCTGCAAAGTCATCCGTTGAAAGATCATGGGAGATGATAGCCCAACCCCCTTCATTGATGTAAGTCACTGACCAATGAATGGCTCCATTCAGAAACTTAGCCGACCCACCAAACGTGTCCCCACCCGGCCAATTTGACAATGTCTTCCAGGAATTAGTCCGCAAACTATAAACCTTAACTTGAATCTCAAGCTCACCCATATGGCGATCGAAACTGAAAAACTCCACCACTTTATAATCATCGTGCAACTCATCAAAACCAAATCCATATTGTTAACCGTCCGTAACAACACGGAATCGAACAAATAATATAGAGAAAGTAAGATCGTCTCCACAGGGAAGGTTATCAAGTACCAAACAAAGTTTATCCTATTATTTAGACTATTGATTATCAAAGATTTGAGATTTTAACTAATTAAAAGCAGAAATTTAACAAGAAAATGATTTAATTGTAAATAACTAAAACAGATATGATTAAAACGAATAATCAATTAACGAAAGGCCTAGGGATTAAGATTTCATCAAGGTATTGCTATGGATTATTGACTTTTAATGGATTATCATTCTTATTTAAATTAAAACCAATTTCCTTAAATACACGAATACTCTCCCGAGATCTTCATGAGTACCCACCTAAATTAATTAACGTCACTCCCATGATCAAAAACTAATTTAGATGAATCCATTAAGTTCTATGAATATTGTTTAATTAGTCTCATGCAAAATTACCAATATCCCTATTAAGCAATTTACACATGTCTATTAAATCTGAACCAATAAACTAATTCACCTCCCGGTACTTCTTAATTTATCTTAAATCATGCAATTGGTGATCAATCAATTACAAGCATTAAACACTCATTAATAGATAAACCAAACAAGAAATCACATCCATCAATCATCAATAATCCAAATTTATACACAAGACTACATCTTAACCCCTAGAAAATAATTTAGCTATACATAATTAAAGAAAAACAAGAAATAAATTGCATAAACATAAAGTTACTCATGTTCAACAATGGAGGATTGGAAGAATACAATTTGAGAAGATGAAGCTTTTTTCTCCAAGAACTCTTCAAGATCTCTTTTCTCTCTCTAGAAGTCCTTTTTTTTTTTCCAAGATCTACTTTTTTTTGTAAGAATGAATAATTCTCCCACCTCACTCTAGCCTATAAAACATTTTTGCCACTTTCTTTTACTAAAAAGGAGTCTTAGATACATAAATTATGCCCATCCAAGTCATAAAATCGGCCCACAAAAAAAAAAAAAAAATCCGCAGCTGCACAGCTGTGCAGAATATCTGCACAATTGTGCAATCTGCCTGTGCAAAATTTTATCTCTTCATTTTTCTTCAACGAAACATTCTCGTTTGGCCTTTCTAATGCATTTCTTCACTTCCTCTTGGTTAGCCTTCGTTATTCACGTAAAAATACTCCTTTAACTCATCAAAACAATCATTTATATGCCTACAAAAACATTGAAACGACTTAGAAATCAAAATACGTAAATTGGGCTAAAAATAAAGGAAAAGACTAACTACAAGGCATAAAATAAAGATAAATGTGAGGTAAATCATAATGAAAATATGTAAAATATGAGACCTAATAAACACCCCACACTTAATCTTTACTCGTCCTCGAGTAAATCCAAACAAAACAAAACAAAAACAAAACTAAAGATAACACCACTTTCGTAGGGAACACGATTGCACTTAGCATGTGCAACAAGCCGTTAAACCCCTAGGTTACCCCTAGTGGACGAGTTTTGTCTCGTGAGGGTTTGCAGAGAATATACCCACAAAACTCATGACAATCGTCTATCTGTCTCACCGTGCATCAAATCAGCAACTAGTCACAACATTTATGACTCCCCACAATCATCACACATAAACCAATAAACACATAGAATCATTATTTTTCCACATATGAACATCTTTACTCTCAAGTCATCACACTAATCCCAAACAAGTTCAATTTCATATACATCCATTCGTGCTTGATTTATGAATTCTAGCAAGGGAACAACTCAGTTATTTCAAGCAAAAACACAACATTTATCATATTGCATCTTCATTCACTTTCCTTCATTCAGAATTTATCAACCTGTGCAATGTCTCGCTAATCAAGCTTTCTATGTCACCCTTGTAACGAGTTTTGGGCCAATGACTCTCAAACCAGTCGGTTTTAAGGCACTAGGTGTCAAGACACTCCAACGGACTTAATCACTCAAGTGACAAAGGCTAGAAATGAAACTGAGTGATTTTAGCTTTTATTAACCACTGAATCAACTTTCTTTCCTTATTTTCTTCATTGATTTTTTTTTATTTTCTCGACTTTCCTCCAATATCACCATGTATCAAAAAAAAATAATATGTAATTGCTTTTATCTCCCCGATCAATCCCCTTTACTAGAACTCGTGTGTAGTGTGTAAAGATGCATAGAAATTTTACAAATTTCAGGCTCAACGATCAAACTCAATAAAAAGAGTATCCATGTACAGAAATCAGATTCATATGTTTATATAGTTAAGAGCTCAAATATGGGAACACAAATATTATGAACAAGTCAACCAATTTTCAGCAACAATTCAGCATAAATTGACATATGTCCTATCCTTTCACCAATTTAACATATTACCCTACACTTAAACAATTCAATACACTCCAATCACATACAACCAAGCAAACACACCACACTTAAGCTATATGTAATATACTCTAATCACAATTTCAGCATGCGAACAATCCACCCCACACTTAAAATCACACATTGTCCTCAATGTACTTATGTGAGACCGATATGCAAGAATGAAAACAACATGTAATTAAAAGAATAGTGAAAGAAATACTCCCCTATATATGTGCGTGATGGCCCGGGAGTCGGTAGGGTGAATCTCACTGTGGTGGAGGATGGAAATTCACGAACTGGAAGTAGGCTGACAACTGCCTCATCATTTCTGTCTGAGTTCGTTGAATTTCTGCCACAGTAGACTCAAGGTTGGCGAAAACAGAAATGGGAACCGAGGTACTGCTGGTGGAATGATCATCAGATGAATGCTCTTGATTATTACCCTCTGCTGCCATGTGAATCGGATCTCTCGGGTGTCTCTTGAAAATATACCCTCCTCGTCTGTCAAGTCTCAGAAGCTTCATGTCACAGAGATATTGATAGTCAATGGTCAATGGTCCCGGAATGGGCTCGAGATCTGTCTGATGTCGATCAAAAGCTCCTACACTTTCTGCAATGCGTGTAATCAACCCACCGAGGAGAATTTGACCCTTATGCTGCCTGGAGACTTGAACCATATGTCCAAGGAAGAAATTTGTCAAGTCACACTGTTCACCACGGTGGAGACAATAGAGGATACAGAGCTCCTTCGAAGACACTTTCCCACATGCTCCTCTCCCAAAGATAGTAAATGCTAAAATCCTATGAAAATACCGAAGAGTGTAATCGACAATATCCGAGGCATTAGAACGATGACCGGAGTAAATCGTATTGGGCAATCGAGTAATCTCTCACCAAAATTCAGTTTGTTGCTCCTTGGTCAATTCTTTCAGTCCACTAGTTGGTCATTTAAAGATATGAGCTAATTCCGATTTCGTGAGCGTATACAGAACATTGGCAATACAAAACTTCAACAACTCATCAACATACTCCACGGTACCCAAAAATTCCAACGTAAGTAATCGATAACTCGGTTCATTCATATTAATCAAATCACCCCATCCCAGAACAATTAATTTTTCAGTCAAATCATCATCAATAAACAGAGACAACATAGCAGCTTTGTCTAAATAACGGGATGGGGAACAATCTAACTCACTGAGAATCGCATAAGCCGATAAAGGGTTGGAGATTTTTGGATATTTGGTCAAACCTTTGCTGATCAATCTTTCTCTCGCGGTAGTATCCGTCGGAACCAATTGTAGAGCACGATCTGTGGAAGATCCCGTACCTGTGCGTCTTCTTTTTTCCATCTTGAAACAAATAATAGGCCTACTGTAAAGAAAATAAAAGGACTCTGTTGTCCTTTGAATAAAAAAAACGCCCCCAGAGGAAAAAGAATGGCAGCAGTGCGATGTTGGATGTCGGACCGTGGGGTCACGACGGCGGTAGTGAGATAGAAGAGGGCGACGGAGGAGTGTGAACCGCGCTCGGTCGCGCTGGTGTCGGCGGTGGAGATGCGGCGAGCGAGGCGGAGCTGGTGTGCGTTGCTGCTGGAGTTGGATTTCGAGACGGCGGCGGCGTGGCTTTGGCGAAGGAGAAAGACGGCGGCGGCGTGACTTTGGCGAAGGAGAAAGACGGCAGCTAAACTCACCACTCCACGTCGGATCTGGTTCTCGAGGCGCGCTCGGTCGCGCAGGTGGGGACGGTGACGGTAGAATACGACGGCGGCGGCGGATTATTAGAGAATACGCGATGGCAGTCGAACGACGGGGCTGAGAAGAGATTTGACGGCGGCGGCGTGGTCGGAATTTAGTAGAGGTGGAGATGCGGCGAGCGAGCTTAACGGCGGCGGAGATTTAGCTCCGGCGACTGGTCAGAGAGCTGACAGCTCTCTTGTGAGAGAAACGAGAGAAAGATGTTTGGGGTGTTTGGCTGTGGGGTGTTTGTCTGAATTGGAGTGTTAGTGTGATACCAAGTGTTTTTGTGAGGTTTTGACCCAATTGGGGATGTTGACCCAGGAGTCAAAATTTGAATTTTTTTTTTTTTGAAAAAAAATAGAGTGCAAAAGTGCGAAAATTTCGCACAATTGTGCACGAAAATTGCACAGTTGTGCACGGCGAGTTTGGATCTTGTGCGAAAATTTTGCACAACTGTGCTGAAAAATTGCACAACTGTGCACCTAAAAATCTTATAAGTGCGAAAATTTTGCACAGTGGTGCTAAAATTGGCACAATTGTGCACCTGATTTACATTGTATAAAAACCCATGCACCTCGTTTTTCATGTTTTTGACCTGCAACAAGAATATCGTGCATTAGTAAATCACTTGAGCACCGAAAATAAAATAAAATTCAAACATAAAATATGGAAAACAAATAAAGCAAAAGAAGAAAAACGAAACGACAAAAAGAATCAAAAACTCTTGGGTTGCCTCCCAAGCAGCGCTTGTTTAAAGTCATTAGCTCGACTTAGAGGAAAATCATTGTTGATGGTCGACGAGGGAAATTGATTCCCCTCGAGGAATATTGTCTCCTTCGAAGTATAGCTTTAACCGTTGCCCATTCACTTTAAATACACCGGACCCTTCTCGTACAATATCAACCGCTCCATGGGAATGAACTTTGACAACTTCAAACGGACCCGACCATCTGGACTTAAGTTTTCCCGGAAAAAGTCGAAGACGGGAATTAAAGAGTAAAACTTTTTGACCCACTTGAAATTCTTTTGGTTGAATGTGCTTATCATGCCATCTTTTAGTTTTTCCCTTATAAATTCGTGCACTTTCATAAGCATTCAACCGGAATTCATCAAGTTCACTCAATTGCATCAATCTACTCAATCCCGCTTCTTTTAAGTCCAAATTTAGTGCTTTAGTTGCCCAATATGCTTTATGTTCGAGTTCCACGGGAAGATGACAAGCCTTACCATAAACCAACCGATACGGAGACATACCAATGGGAGTCTTGTAAGCGGTTCTGTATGCCCATAGTGCATCATCTAGCCTGTTGGCCCAATCCTTACGTGAATTATCAACGGTTTTCTCCAAGATATGCTTGAGTTCACGATTAGAAATTTCAACTTGACCACTCGTCTGAGGGTGATATGGAGTCGCCACCTTTTGAGTAACCCCATACTTTTTCAAGAGATTTTCCACTTGTCGGTTGCAAAAGTGAGCTCCTCGATCATTGATAATAGCTCGTGGTACCCCGAATCTCGAGAAAACATATTCTTTTAAGAACTTTGTCACCACACGAGCATCATTAGTCGGCGTCGCGATGGCTTCAACCCATTTCGATACATAATCGACTCCAACCAAGATGTACTTATTGCCATAGGAAGATGGGAATGGTCCCATGAAGTCCATCCCCCACACATCAAATAATTCCACAACCAATATAGGTTGTAAAGGCATCTCATTACGGCGAGAGATGTTCCCTGTCCTTTGACAACGATCGCATGATATGACAAAAACCCTTGCGTCTTGATACATGGTGGGCCAATAAAATCCTGATTGCCAAATCTTAGCAACCGTCTTTGAAGTACTGTTATGACCCCCACATTCCAAGGAATGACAATGCTCCAAGATACTCTTAAACTCGTCAGATGGCACACAACGACGAATGACACCATCCCTACACTCTTTGTAAAGAAGAGGCTCTTCCCAGTAGTAATGTTTTACTTCTGCCAAGAACTTCTTCTTTTGGTGATAACTTAAACCGGGAGGAAGAATGTCACTCACCAGGTAATTCACGTAATCAGCATACCATGGTATAACGTGTTTTATCCCCATCAACCGTTCTTCTGGAAATGTCTCATCAATTGGTATGTCCTCAACAACTGTGTCGTTTCCTTGTTCAAGCCTCGAAAGATGATCCGCGACCACGTTTTCAGTACCCTTCTTATCACAAATTTCCAAATCAAACTCCTGTAACAATAGAATCCAACGGAGTAAACGTGGTTTTGCATCCTTCTTTGTCATTAAGTATCGGATTGCAGCATGATCCGTATACACTATCACCTTCGACCCCACAAGATAAGATCTGAACTTGTCAAACGCAAAAACTACTGCAAGCAACTCTTTTTCAGTAGTGGCATAATTGACCTGAGCACTATCTAACGTTTTGCTTGCATAGGCAATGACATGAACCCGTTTATTCTTCCTTTGCCCGAGAACAGCTCCCACTGCAAAGTCACTGGCATCGCACATCAACTCGAAAGGCAATTCCCAGTCTGGTGAAGAGATTATTGGGGCAGATATCAATGCTTGTTTTAACCTGTTGAACGCAAGTAAACATTCATCAGTAAAATTAAACACTACATCTTTTTCAAGTAAATTACACAAGGGTTTAGAAATTTTTGAGAAGTCCTTGATAAACCGACGATAAAAGCCAGCATGACCAAGGAAACTTCGTATGCCCTTTACTGATGTGGATGGGGGTAATTTCTCAATCACTTCCACCTTTGCCTTATCCACCTCTATTCCTTTGTCTGAAATTTTATGCCCCAAAACAATTCCCTCAGTCACCATGAAGTGACATTTTTCCCAGTTCAAAACTAAATTAGTTTCCTCACACCTCTGCAAGACTTGAGAAAGATTAGCTAAGCAGTGATCAAATGACGAGCCATACACAGTAAAATCATCCGTAAACACTTCCATGGATTTCTCAATGAACTCAGAAAAAATGGCCATCATACATCTCTGAAAAGTAGCAGGTGCATTAGAAAGTCCAAAAGGCATGCGTCGATACGCAAAAGTACCATATGAACAAGTAAAGGTGGTCTTTTCTTGGTCCTCGGGTGCAATTGGAATTTGAAAATATCCAGAGTAACCATCTAGAAAGCAATAATACTTATTACCCGAAAGTCTTTCCAACATTTGATCAATGAAAGGCAAGGGAAAGTGATCTTTTCGAGTAGCATTGTTTAACTTCCTATAATCAATACAAACCCGCCACCCTGTTACTGTTCTAGTGGGAATTAATTCATTTTTTTCATTATAAATCACAGTCATTCCTCCTTAGGCACTACATGTATAGGACTAACCCAAGGACTATCCGAGATAGGGTATATTATGCCAGCATCTAACAATTTCATAATTTCATCCTTAACAACTTCTTTCAACTTGGGATTCAATCTACGTTGAGGTTCTATTGATGTCTTATGATTTTCTTCCATGAGAATCCTATGCATGCATAAAGTAGGGCTAATTCCCTTTATATCAGAAATAGTCCATCCTATGGCTCTCTTTCTCAACCTCAACTCCTCTAATAGTTTATTCAATTCAAGTTCAGACAGAGTACCACTAACAATAACAGGTAAAGATTCATTGTCACCAAGAAAGACATACCTGAGGTGTGGTGGAAGAGGTTTAAGTACTACCTTTGGTTTAGAGGAGATGTCGGGATACGACTCTAGTGGATCTCTTTTACCTTGAAGAAGATCTTCTTTATGCAAGTCATCATCGTTGTCTAGAGCTAGAGTCACTGTTTCAATCGCTGGATTCTCATCATCTCTAGTTTCCAACTTCTCCAACGGATCCTCAAGAAACTCCCCCTCGAATTCAATCTGAGCTATCTCATCAATCACATCCACCGAACAACAACTCTCTTCTAAGGCAGGCGACTTCATTACCTTGTTCAAATCAAATTCCACTTTCTCATCTCCAATGTTCAAGGTAAGCTTGCCTGCCCGTACATCAATGTTGGTCCCAGCAGTAGCAAGGAATGCTCTCCCAAGTATAATAGGGACCTCTGAATCCTCATCCATTTCTAACACCACAAAATCACACGGAATGTAAAACTTATCCACTTTGACCAACACATCCTCGATTATGCCCAGAGGATGTTTGACACTCCGGTCTGCTAACTGTAAGGACATTCTTGTGTGTTTGAGTTCTTGAAAACCCAATTTCCTGCAAATAGAAAAAGGCATTAGACTCACACTCGCTCCTAAATCACACAATGCTTTAACAAATTGAACTTGACCAATGGTGCAAGGAAGACAAAAACTCCCTGGATCTTTGAGTTTAGGAGGAATACTCCTTTGGATTATAGCACTGCACTCTTCATTTAAAGATATTGTTTCCACGTCTTCCAATTTTCTTTTGTTGCTCAACAATTCCTTCAGAAATTTCACATAAATTGGCATCTGAGCCAACGTATCCGCGAATGGTATATTGATACGCAACTGTCGAAAAACTTGAAGAAATTTCTCGTACTGCTTGTCTAATCTCTTATGCTGCAATCTTTGAGGAAATGGAATTGGAGGAACATACGGCTTCACATATGGTTTAGGTTGAACTATCTCTGGTGTAACCTCTTCTGAAGGCTCGGAAACTGGAACCTCAGTTATTCCTTGTTCCTTATTAGGTTTCCCCAGTTGTTCAGATTCTCCCACGGTTCTTCCATTTGTCAAAGTTACTGCATTACACTGCCCCTTAGGATTCTGCTCAGTTTGACTTGGCAATGTACCTTTTGGTCTTGAGCTTATAGTACTAGCCAACTGCCCCATTTGTGCTTCAAGATTTTTGGTTGCACCTATCATCTGATCCATCTTTGCCTCAAGCTTCTCAATACGGTTTGCAGTTCCGTTAGCTAGTTTTTCAATGGCTAATTCCCAAGCTTGTGGTTCTCGAGGTGGTGGTCCCTGCTGATTTGGTTGTTGAAAATTCTGAGGACCATGTTGTTGGAAACCTGGAGGAAACTGTTGTCTAGGAGGATTTGCTTGAGCTCCTTGGTTCCCTTGGCCTCCCCAAGAAAAGTTAGGGTGATTTCGCCAACCCGAATTGTAGGTGTTCGAAAATGGATTTCCTTGCTGCTTATTCTGATTGGATAAATAGTTAGCTTGCTCGACGAGTGGGCAATCAGTAGCCATATGAGGTGCCCCACAAACATCACAAGCTAAAGTAGGCTGAGATACTGCACTGACATTTCCTTTGAGTCCCTCCATATGCTTAACGAGTGCTTCAATGTTAGCATTGAGCAATGTAATGTTATCTACATTGTGAATGCCCAGTGTTTTCTTGGTAGCCCGACTATCACTCGCCCACTGATATGTATTGGATGCCATCTCGTCCATAAGAGCCAATGCATCATCCGGATTCTTTGCCATAAAACTCCCTCCTGCAGCTGCATCGATATTCATCCGGATACTATGTGACAAACCATTGTAGAAGGTTTGCACAAGCATCCAACTAGGAATACCGTGATGTGGGCACTTTCTGAGTAGTTCTTTGTACCTTTCCCATGCTTGATAGAGGGTTTCACTGTCAGTTTGCATAAATCCTGTGATTGCATTCCTTAACTGAGCAGTCTTAGCTGGGGGAAAATACTTGGTGAGAAATGCAGTCGACAAATCAGCCCAAGTGGTGAACTTATTTGCCGGCTGGTTTTTCAACCACTCTTTAGCTCTTTTAGACAGGGAGAATGGGAAGAGTCGCAATCTTATGGCATCTTCAGTAACGCCATTCATCTTGAAAGTACTACAGATTTCCAAGAAATTCCCCAAATGGGAATGAGGATCCTCCCTCTCAATATCTCCCTCAAATGCAGTGTGCTGTAGCATTTGAATAATAGCTGGTTTCAACTCAAAGGTGTTGGCCTGAACAGTTGGTACCGCTATGCTGGAGGTTAAGTTCTGATATGTTGGTGTAGCATAATCTCGGAGAGTTCGTTACGCAGCAGGTTCAATCCTTTGTATGTCTTCTTCCATTCTACGATGCTCTCTTTGTTGACGTCTGCCTCTTCGAAATATTCGTTCTGGTTCTGGATCGATTTCAAGAGCAGGTGCACTCAAAGAACGCCTGTGCATCTACCAATATTCAACCTAAAACAGAAATTAAGATCAGAGCGAGACAGATAATAAAAAAAATCGAAAATAAAATAAAAATAAATGTCTAAACTAATAAGAATTAACTTTTTATTGATATTGACTATTTGTTGCCTTCCCCGGCAACGGCGCCAATTTGTTAACCGTCCGTAACAACACGGAATCGAACAAATAATATAGTGAAAGTAAGATCGTCTCCACAGGGAAGGTTATCAAGTACCAAACAAAGTTTATCCTATTATTTAGACTATTGATTATCAAAAATTTGAGATTTTTACTAATTAAAAGCAGAAATTTAACAAGAAAATGATTTAATTGTAAATAACTAAAACAGATATGATTAAAACGAATAATCAATTAACGAAAGGCCTAGGGATTAAGATTTCATCAAGGTATTGCTATGAATTATTGACTTTTAATGGATTATCATTCTTATTTAAATTAAAGACCCAATTTCCTTAAATACACGAATACTCTCCCGAGATCTTCATGAGTACCCACCTAAATTAATTAACGTCACTCCCATGATCAAAAACTAATTTAGATGAATCCATTAAGTTCTATGAATATTGTTTAATTAGTCTCATGCAAAATTACCAATATCCCTATTAAGCAATTTACACATGTCTATTAAATCTGAACCAATAAACTAATTTACCTCCCGGTACTTCTTAATTTATCTTAAATCATGCAATTGTTGATCAATCAATTACAAGCATTAAACACTCATTAATAGATAAACCAAACAAGAAATCACATCCATCAATCATCAATAATCCAAATTTATACACAAGACTACATCTTAACCCCTAGAAAATAATTTAGCTATACATAATTAAAGAAAAACAAGAAATAAATTGCATAAACATAAAGTTACTCATGTTCAACAATGGAGGATTGGAAGAATACAACTTGAGAAGATGAAGCTTTTTTCTCCAAGAACTCTTCTCCAAGAACTCTTCAAGATCTCTTTTCTCTCTCTAGAAGTCTTTTTTTTTTTCCAAGATCTACTTTTTTTGTAAGAATGAATAATTCTCCCACCTCACTCTAGCCTATAAAACGTTTTTGCCACTTTTTTTTACTAAAAAAGAGTCTTAGATACATAAATTATGTTCATCCAAGTCATAAAATCGGCCCACAAAAAAATATAAAAATCCGCAGCTGCACAGCTGTGCAATCTGCCTGTGCAGAATTTTATCTCTTCATTTTTCTTCAACGAAACATTCTCATTTGGCCTTTCTAATGCATTTCTTCACTTCCTCTTGGTTAGCCTTCGTTATTCACGTAAAAATACTCTTTTAACTCATCAAAACAATTATTTATATGCCTACAAAAATATTAAAACGACTTAGAAATCAAAATACGTAAATTGGGCTAAAAATAAAGGAAAAGACTAGCTACAAGGCATAAAATAAAGATAAATGTGAGGCAAATCATAATAAAAATATGTAAAATATGAGACCTAACACATATGTAAGTCCATAGTAGTCAAAATTCAAATCTGTGCCCGAGTGAGGTAAAACCTTTGATTTTCTAGTTGTGGGGTTCCACAATATCAAAGTGCTAACAGACAAAGATACACAAACCAACCCATTACACGACCCCTCTAGCCATATACAATCATTTGAGTCATAGTACAAAGGATAATCAAACGAAACTCGATCAACAAGTAAATTTTCATCTGTTACAGGGTAAATATAACCAGTAGAAGCATTAACCGAGTTAATGGAAC
Organism: Buddleja alternifolia; assembly: GCA_019426215.1. Taxonomy (NCBI): domain Eukaryota; kingdom Viridiplantae; phylum Streptophyta; class Magnoliopsida; order Lamiales; family Scrophulariaceae; genus Buddleja; species Buddleja alternifolia. Next base: position 43,939,576 of record CM033391.1, on the reverse strand, counting down.
ATGTGTAAGGATTCATAGGGTATCCTTTAGAGCCAAAAACAAGTCTATCCTGGGCATAAATGTCGTTCTTAGTTGATAACTTGAGATGTGACTTTCCGAACCCATAACTTGAAATCAATACAAACCATGATTTTGAGACGCACTTGAATTTCAAGAGAGATTTCACGGGGAGCCTCAACAGTATTTCTAGGATGATTTCCTCCGGAACAATATGTGCCTCGGTAATTATATCGATTTCATTTTCCATGATTTAGGAACCAATAAGCGAAAATTGGCGAAGAAAAGAGGAAAAGAGAGAAATCTCAAGACAAACCCTATTGAGGAGATAAGAAAAATAGCTGCCTTTTATTTAGTTTACGGATTTAGTATCAACTCTTAATTTTAAATAAATAATACAAAATTAAATAAAAATTAAGAAAATAACACAACAAAAAATGGTAATCAGAAAATAACACGTTCCGCGCTCAGCCAGCGCGTAATTGGCAGATTCCGTGCTACCCGAGCACGAAATGCAATTAACTTTTTTTTTAATATATCTGCCCGAGCGCGGAATGAGCAAATTTTTTTTTTTTTTAATCTTTGCTGGCTCATTTTTCTCTCTTTTTCGTTGATATTTGGGTTTCGACTTGAACATATAAATTATAGACTTTCATATAAACTTTGTAACCACACAAGAATGGACTCATTTCGATGCCCGGGTGAAGTAATACGGCAAGCAAAAAAGCAGCATTAGAGCAAAGAAAATAATAATTTTTTCTTTATTTTCGGTTCATTTTTCTCCCTTTTTCGTTCATTTTTGGGTTTCGACTTAAGTACATAAATTGTACAGTTTCATATAAACTTTGTAACCACACAAGAATTGACTCATTTCGATGCACGGGTGAAGCAATACGGCAAGCAAAAAAGCAGCATTGAAGCAAAGAAAATAATGATTTCTTCATTGTTTTCGGCTCATTTTTCTCCCTTTTTCGTTCATTTTTTGGTTTCGATTTGAACACATAAATTGTAGAGTTTCATATAAACTTTATGACCGCATAAGAATGGACTCATTTTAATGCTCGGGTGAACTAACACAGCAAGCAAAAAAGCAGCATTAGAGCAAAGAAAATAATAATTTTTTTCTTGTTTTCAGCTCCTTTTTCTCCCTTTCTCGTTCATTTTTGAGTTTCGACTTGAACACATAAATTGTAGAGTTTCATATAAAATTTTTAATCGCACAAAAATAAACTCATTTCGATGCTCTGGTGAAGGAGTACGACAAGAGAAAAGGCAGCATTAGAGCAAAAAAAAAAAAAAAATTCCTTATTTTCGGCTCATTTTTCTCCCTTTTCGTGCATTTTTGAGTTTCGACTTGAACACATAAATTGTAGAGTTTCATATGAACTTTGTAACCACATGAGAATAGACTCATTTCGATGCTCGGGTGAAGGAGTACGACAAGAGAAAAAACAGCATTAGAGAAAAAAATAAGAAAATATTGCTCCAATGCTGCTTTTTCTCTTGCCGTACTCCTTCACCTGAGTATCGAAATGAGTCTATTCTTATGTGGTTACAAAATTTATATGAAACTCTACAATTTATGTGTTCAAGTTGAAACCCAAAAATGAACGAAAATGGGAGAAAAGTGAGCCGAAAACAATGAAGAAATTATTATTTTCTTTGTTCTAATGTTGCTTGTTTGCTCGCCGTATTCCTTCACCCGTGCATCGAAATAAATCCATTCTTGTGCGGTTACAAATTTTATATGAAACTCTACAATTTATGTGTTCAAGTCGAAACTAAAAAATGTACGAAAAATGAGCCGAAAACAAGGAAAAAATCATTAGTTGAAAATATTGCTCCAATGCTGCTTTTTTTGTTAACGTACTCCTTAATCCGAGCATCGAAATGAGTCTATTCTTATGTGGTTACAAATTTTATATGAAACTCTACAATTTATGTGTTCAAGTCGAAACTTAAAAATGCACGAAAAATGGAGAAAAATGAACCGAAAACAAGGAAAAAACTTATTATTTTCTTTGCTCTAATGCTTCTTTTTCTCTTGCCGTACTCCTTCACCTAAGCATCGAATTGAGTCCATTCTTGTGCGGTTATAAAGTTGATATGAAACTCTACAATTTATGTGTTCAAGTCGAAACCCAGAAATCAACGAAAAAGGGAAAAAAATTAGCCGAAAACAATGAAGAAATCATTATTTTCTTTGCTTTAATGTTGCTTTTTTCCTTGCCGTATTTCTTCACCTGGGCATCGAAATGAGTCCATTCTTGTGTGGTTACAAAGTTTATATGAAACTCTATAATTTATGTGTTAAGTCGAAACCCAAAAATGAACGAAAAAGGGAGAAAAATGAGCCGAAAATAAGGAAAAAATTATTATTTTCTTTGCTCTAATGCTGCTTTTTTGCTTGCCATATTACTTCACCCGAGCAATAAAAGGTCTAGGGCACAAAAAACATCATCAACCAAAAGGAGAAAACAAAAACAACAAACGAACTCACTTTCGTGGAGTAAACGATTGCACTTAGCATGTGCAACAAGCCTTTAAACCTTTGAGTTACCTCAAAGGACGAGTTATAGTCTCGTGAGGGTTTGCAGACGATATACCCACAAAATCTAACAAACTTTCAATCTCAACCAGATGAATACATCTCAACATAATTAACAAGAATAAATGGCACAAAATCATCCTTTTACAACTCACAAATATATATACATATCAACTACTTTTGCTCATGTGACACCAATACTGGAAAAGACTCCTTAGGGTGTAGTGAAAATAAATCTAAGGTATTATAGTCGAGAGGCATCCTTACCAAATTTTGGACATTAATCCCATATCTATCAACTTTATGATCAAACACAAAGCATAAGAATCATAGAAAATTTTATAGCCATTTAAATTTCATTATCTCAAACATTCAAACTTTCAATTCATATGAAACTTTCCAATTAACTTTATTAAGGCTAGATCATGTGTCATGTTTTATTGCATTAGGCTTTCTATGACACCCATGTAACAAGCTTTAGATCAATGACTCCCAAACTAGATAGTTTTGGGGCATTAAGTGTAAAGACACTCCTAAGGATTTAATCACTCGAGTGTCAAAGGCCACGGAATAAAACTAGATCTTTTAAACAATTCGCTTCTTTTTGGCTTGAGCTTAGCTCAAATTAGCATAATAGTACAGTATATAGGCATGGAACTTTTCACCTCCAGTACATATTAGCTTGACCACTTGTGGTCATACCAAACTTCAACCTTTTTAATTCATTGTTTAGCATAAAAAAATTACTACTCAATTTATAACCTTATGAAAAATCTAAGTTAATTTTTCCGGGAAAAACTCCTTAAGTGTCTCAAGATGGTTATCCTCTCAACTCCTCTACCCTCGATTTATTGTGCAATGTGAATCATCTAAGGAAATCATTCTCATCTAGGGTCTCCATGAACAATTTCAAAGATATATATGTTCCATTAAATTCAATTTATTTCAAGAAATAGTGCCATTTTTCCAAGTTAATCAATTTCAATGCATCAATTAGAAGGACTAAAAAAAATCATGCTTGATTTTCTTAACATAAACACATATAAACATGATAGCATACAAATTCCCCCAAACTTCAGCTAAACGAGGAACACATGACATGACAAAAATAGCAAACACATGGTGATCAATCATATGAATGTATTAAAACCACAAAGTACTACCCACATATACCCCCAAACTAAAACTCAACATTGTCCCCAATGTTGTCTCACATAAACGCATGCAAAAGGTATAAGAGTACTTATAATCAAGGATTGTTGAAAAACAATCCTTCATCACAAATATGTTCCAAATCAAACTCATCTCATCAAAATATGCCTCTCAAAACAACGGGGAATTGCTACTATAACATGTTCAACATACTTATCAAACAAACCATTAAGCATATTAAAACACATGCCAAAAGTGCATGCTTAGACAAAACAAATAAAACGAAAAGCAAAAACAAAAAAAAAAGAAAGCAAAAAAAATAAAAGAAAACTCACAAAGCTCGGGTTGCCTCCCAAGAAGCGCTCTTTTAAAGTCACTAGCTTGACTTTATCGGGTCGGCTCAAGGAGGATGATGTATGAATGCTTTGTTTGTTCTCCACTCCACTCTCGGGTATCGATTCAATCTTTGGATATTGGTATTGAGGATTGGCCCATCATGTGTGATAAATACCCTAGGTTGAGACCAAGCAATCATCCACTCACGAGTTTTTTTATGGTCCCTTAATACCTCTATTACCTTTTCTTGCCTATGCTTAGGATGGTATTGTGGGCTCTCTTCCAAGTTAGAGATAATGTCTCGTCGTTCTTCACCCATCACTTTCACATAGATGAAATCCACGATGTAGGGATGTAGAAGATGATTGGTTCGTTTTTCCTGAAAGTGCTCAATACTAAAAGGATCAAAAGCATCAGCGTGAAAATTCAAATCAAAGTCAAGTGGATGCTCAAAAACCTCATAGTTATCGATATTAACCATATCATCTTCTATATTCATTGACAACTTACCATCATCGGTATCGATTACCGATTTACTTGCGGTTAGGGGAGACGGTAAAGAAATGTCAACACCCTCCGAAAGGATAGGAGTCGAATGCTCATCGTTGGAGGAATCTGCTTTCGAATTTTCCAACTTCATTTCATTCAACATCACGGTGTTGAATTCCTCCTTTTGATCTATCCCAGTGGTACCAAGCAATGCCCATGGTACTTTCTCAGATATGTCGCTCGTTAGTTGCTTGAGTTGATGATTCATCTCCTTCATTTCCCGCCGTGCGTCCTTCATCATAAAGTGGAGCTCTCTAATGGTGTTATCAAGTTGTTCCTCCGGAGTAGAAATTCTTTCTTGGTAATGTTGTGGAAAGAACCCTTGTGCATAACACGCTTCAATGACGCTTTGCAGCCATAATTGATTCTCCGGTAGTGTCATATCAGGAAAATTGCTATCCTTTGCGAATTGAATGACGCTTTGCAGCCATAATTGATTCTCCCGAAGGGTCATATCTGGAAAATTTCTAGCCATTGCGAGCTAAGAGTGTAAGAAAAAAATAAAAATAATAATAATAAAAAAATTTAATAAAAATAAAATAAATACTTAAAACTTGCAATAAAATCAAAAACTAAAATTAAACAAGTCCCCGGCAACGGCGCCAAAAACTTGACACGAAAAATCCTTACGTGTATTAAACAGCAAGTGGACTGGTCGTGTGTAGTAATAAAGTGGACAATAAAGTCCAGGTTGTCGAACCTCAAGGACTTGTATTTTAGTTTATGATTTTAAAGCAATTGAAGAACTTAAACTAAAACAAGAATTAACTAAAATATTATGGAAGTAAGATATAAGAAACAAGATGTCGAAATCAAGATAGCTATGGAAGAGAGCAACTAAGACACATGTGTTGGCATAAATTAATCAATTTTCATTATAAACATGTTCTCATATTATTAGACTAATGTTGCTTTGGTGGAAAAAACCGTAAATAATTACTACCCGATGTCTCGGCTGTAATAATCCTATGATTAATTGATGGTTCTCTAGATATGTCTATCCGAGAATCTAACCAACAATCATGCATTCAAGTTCTAGAATTTTCCCGGATTAATCCGGCTAACTGCACCCGGGAATCTCTACCTATCTCTAGGGGCAATTCCTTATTTTTTACGGATTATGTGATGATCCTCTTTGCACCTTAAATTACCTTCTCTCGAACGAATAATTTAAGCAATAAATCATGTATATGCTAGCTAAGCATATGATGCATTCAAACAAGATCAAGACACAAAGCAACAATAGAATTAATATGAAAAACACAATTTATAACTCAATTATCATAATTTAGCCTCAACATGGCCTTAGTTCGAAGAATCTATTTCATCATAAAAGATAAAAGATAGGAACTTAAATTAAGATTCATATTCATAGACAAAAACAAATCTAAATATAAGAAACTCCCTCGTATTTTTTATGGTTGAACTTCAATCTTCATCTCTTCCATGCTTCTTGATTTCTTCACCTTCAAAGGTTCTTGATAATCTTCATAACTAATCTAAGGATGATGATAGGATGTGTTTAGGCTCCCCCAATGGGGAATGTGTTTTCAAGTGTGTTTGTAGGATGGCCTCCAATCCTCCCTTTAAAGCCAAAAGAAATCACCAACCAAGAACATGTGCTTCCATTCTCTTTTATTTCCACCTACCATTCTCTTGCTTTCCATCTACCAAGAATGTGAACTACCATTCTCTTGTTTTCCACCTACCATTCTCTTACTTTCCTCCTACCAAGAATGTGAGCTACCATTCTCTTCCTTTCCATCTACCAAGAATGTGAACTACCATTCTCTTGTTTTCCACCTACTAAGAATGGGAGCTGCCACTTTCGTGTTTTCCAGCGCAGAGATAGTGTTTTATTCATAAAATTCTCCACAGACCTCCGAATTTGATGCTTCAAGTCCCCATGTGACGATAAGACATACATCTACAACTTTGTAGAAAGCCACTTCATCCAATTCGGTCTCTAAATATATCAAAATGACGTTCCAATGTGGAGGTTGTTTCTGATTTGGCGCCCAGGTGTGCGGAAATGGTATTAAAATATGATTTTGACTAACTCCAGCTTGTTTCTTGCTTGTTTGGTCGTAGAGGTGTGAAACATCTTGGCCTAAACTTGTTTTATACGTCCTTTTTCCACCCTTTATTCGATTGTATCCACTTAAGGCCTGAAATCACTTAATGCACGAATCAAACGCACAAGTGACAAAATCAAGCGATAAATGAACCTAAAACATAAACGCAAAGGGGCTTAATAACACGTAAAAATGACTCCTATCACCCGAGCATCGAAATTAGTCCATTCTTGTGTGGTTATAAAGTTTATATGAAACTCTACAATTTATGTGTTCAAGTAGAAACTCAAAACTCAACGAAAAAGGGAGAAAAATGAGAAGACAAAGATTAAAAAAAAAAAAATCTGCCCATTACGCGCTCGGGCAGGGCGTAATGAGCAGATATATTTTTTAAAAAAAGGTTAATTGCATTCCACGCTCGGGCAGCACGGAATGTACTATTTTCTGATTACCATTTTTTGTTGTATTATTTTCATAATTTTTATTTCATATTGTATTATTTACTTAAATCTTATATTTGAAGGAAATATTACTAGAAATTCTTAAATAAATTTTTATATCCCATGGATGTATTTTTCAATTTTAAAAAATTATTTTACAAATATTTCATTTCAAAACACTCAAAAATTAAGTGTTGGTCCCAAGTGGCATACCAAATGGTCTAAAAGGGGGGGGGGGGGGGTTTGAATAGACCCTGAAATCTTTTTCGACTTCAAAAAGTTTCGTATTAAAAAAGTTTTGGACGCTTGAAATGTAGACGCTTGACTGAGCGTTTACTTGCAATATAGACGCTTAGGCTAAGCGTCTAATGAAAACTGTTTTAGAAAGTTAACTTAGACTTTAAGATTTGAATACTTTAACCAAGTAGGTTTAAGCATTCAGTTCTTTAATCAGTGTTAGCACAACGGAATAATTTTAGAGTCTTTTCTTTTTGAAATCTTTAGCGTCACAAGTTGTTTCTTAGTTGTTTAGAGTTTGATTGTGTTTTACTTAATCAATTTATGCAATGATATGGTAAATAAGAGAATTGACTATAAAGTAAATGACACAATATTTGTAAGGTTCGTTGGGTGGTGTAATCCCAACTACGTCCTTCTTCTCCTCGAACACTTGGAGGCAATCCACTAAGATGGTTCTCAAAGAATCACACAGAAACTTCTACAAATTAGGGAGAGATAGATGTCGATGACTTGAGCTCCTTGATCACACAGATTTCTGCTCTAAATCACTTCAATCCCCTTGCTTCTTTCACCGAGAAATAATGCAAGTATCCAACTTCAACTTCATACAGATCGCGAGGCTTGGATGGGGTTTTCTAAACGGTTGATTTGATTTTGATGAAGTTCAAACAACTGTAAATATCTCAATAGTAATGTGGTTTCTTCGAAAAGAATGTTTGAGATATTGGTTGACTGTCTCAGTAATTGAAGAAAAGCAAGGAGAATGTTTGCTTGAATATTCTGGCTTTTCTGAGAGTTTAATGAATGAGACTTCAATGCAACAGCAATTTGAATTGGAATTGATCGATGTTTTTGGCTTGTTGTTGAAGTCCTATTTATAGACATTCTTGAAAAAAATGTCCGTTTGACACATGCACAGGCGCGTGTCTCTCACTTCCGAGAGTGAACAACTTTTGTCCTTTTTCTTGAAAATCTATTGCACAAAAGTTGGTGCTGCAGTCTGTGAAAAGTTGACAGTCCAATAGGGTGGCTTCTCCGTACGTCTGAAAGTGCTTATCACATTTAATGCTCTTATCAGCATTTAATGTATTTGAATTAAATGTCCGTTGGCATTTAATGTTCCGAGAATATTTACATTAAACTCCTTTTGGACTTGGAAATAAATTCAGGTGAAATCCATCATTGATAGATGCTTATCCATTCCTGAATTTGCTTCTACCTAAAAGGTAACGCTTGATATAGCTGGATATTTAGACGCTTGGAAACTTCATCTTCATTCAGACTTCAGGCGCTTGAGTATTCAAACTTAACTACTGACAAGCTCACTCAGAATTCATCAGACGCTTAGTCTAAGACTTCTTAACCTAACAATCTAGAATAAAACAGAACGAAGCCTATAAAGCCTATTACAAATCTAACGCTTCAAAGCCTATACATGATTTCTATTAAAATTAAACTTACATATTTTGGGGTCTAACATAAACTCCTAATTGTCATCATCAAAACATCTAACATGAAATTCCTAACAATTTCCCCCTTTTTGATGATGGCAATACTTACTCTTTTATAGTTCAAGAGTTACACAACCAAAATAAAAGTTAGCTTTGGTTAGATAAGGTTAGTTAAAGTTAGTTACGCTTCAACGAGTTGTTTCAGCTGAAAAATGCATTTTATATATGGCAATGATTACAAGAATTTTACAACTAAACAAAAAATTACATAAGAGACAAGAATATAGATAATGCAAATCAAAAGGCCTTAACGACTTGGTCTAACTATGTAACGCTTGGGCATTTCAGCTCAAATAGCTTCAGTTAGGCTATCTTCCAAAGTTATCATGGCTTCATGATCTTTGTTGATTATGAACTTCTTTTCTTCCTTTTGTCTCTTCTTGAAAGCTACAAAGTGTCTTTCCCATTCAGTCGTGTCAATACCCATATACCTTAAGCAAATTCGGAAAGCTCGGTTGAAGTCAGTCAACTGCCTCTCTTCAACTAAGATTCTTGGATCTGTAGGTTCTGGAATAGATGCTCTTTGAAGAGGAATGTCAAACTGTTCAAGGCGTGCTCTAGAAGGTATTGGTAGATTTGGATATAGTGCTAGTGGAGGTTCTCTTAGCGTTTTACTAGGCGCTCCAGCAGAATCACTTACTCCATAAACAGGTATCCAAGATGGGAGTTTTGACGCAGAGAGAGTAGATAATTGTTGACGCTTCAGCGGAGGATCTTGAGCTCTTGAACTAGAGGCTCTTTTATTTTCTCTTGTCCTTTTTTTCCCCCCTTATTGCCATCATTAGCCTTCAGAAAATGTTCTGTGAGTATATTAACTTGAGAAGCAATCTGAGACAATGAAGCTGTAACATCATTAAAACGCTTATCGAAGTATTCGTGCATTGCTAGAAGCTTAGCGTTGGTAGCATTATTCATCTCTTGAAAGTCTCTACGACACTCATCCACAGCCGCTTGCGCAGAACCTTTCATATGACCGATTTGAGCATTCATGATTTGAGACTCAATCTTTGCCAGATCTGTCTTAATCCAGTGGAGTGATTCTTCATTCTGAGTAGCTTGATTGCTCATCTCCTCTAAGACAGATTTCAGCAAAGGTCCAAACGCTTGACCCACATCCGATAGAGCCGCTTGAGGAGCCGGTCGCTTGAATCTGGATGTATGCTTGAGTGAGTCAAGGGGAGCTTAATATGCAGGATCAAAAATAGTACCTCGTACATCAGTTTGAAGATCCTCAGCAGTATCAGCAATAACAAGTTCAGAAGCGTCAGGAGTATCCTCTGGTTGAGACGCTTGAACGTGTTCTTCAGTAGACGCTGGAATATTTTCAACTTCGGAAGGTGCAGACGCTTCTACTAACTTAGCAGGCGCTTCCTCAATCACTGACTCCGCTGGACGAAAGTCATCAAATTGGAAGTTCCATGAAGCGAGAGTAGCATAAGAATCTGAAGCAGCTTCCAGTAGTTGAGTCAGCTTGGAACGAGAGATGCAGGTCCCTTGAATGAATGTGCGCAGAGGACTATCTATGGCCCTAATATACATTGAACCAATGATATCCAGCACATGATTTGGAAAGATTTTGGACGGCGCTTGGTAGATAGAGAAAATCGCATCTGGGCAGTAATTCCTGGAAAATCCAATCAACCTGTCTGTTGGAAGACTTTGAAGACGTTGAGATTCAGGAACATACGAATTATAGTACTCTTCCAGATAAGGATAGATAGCTTGAGCCAGTCCCTGATTTATTTCCATCAATGAGAGGACAAACTCATAGTGTCTGAGTACCTCTTTGCGAATAGACGGGAGCAAGGGATATCCTCGAAAGGGGTAGATTATGGAGCCATTCCAGCTTCTGAGATTTGCAGTGAAGATTCTGTCGAAAAGAGATACTGGAGACAAAATCTTCACCATCATGTTGAAGTTTTCATCGCAATGGCTTGGAGCAAAATTCAAGCACGATATTGAAGTGAAGAGGAGTAATGGACAGTCTGTGAAGCTCTTGACGCAAACACTGCTCAATTTGATGTCGAATTAGTGGGAGCTTGAGAACAGGTCCAACTCTCAATTGACTCTTCTTAAGACAATACCTGGCAAACTGACGCTTCTTGTCATGCATGCCTATGCCAAATAGATGGGGAGCTTGAACTAATTCTGTGAACGTATATCTATGACCCACATGCGCTTCAACCCAGTTGACTTCGGCCATGCAGTAGTCTGTGCCAGCATTAACCATAGCTCGAATGCCTTCATGATGGATATCTCTGATAGACTCAAAGCGATATCTATCAGTTTGATAGTTAGCATTCCAGACACTATCAAAATATGCATTAGCTTCAGTCTAGATCAAATCCGTTAGAGATTCGAGACGCTCACCAGCATGAATTCCTTTATTCTTCCATAGTCGAAGAGGATTGACAGAATTCTTGTTCTCATCACTGTTTGCTATAAGAGGATAATGTGTGTAACCTTCTCTGTGCAAAACTTCTTCTGAAGGGTTGAGAAACTCTGGGCGAAAAGGATCATATACTCTGATGTTGTAGTCTCTCAGAGTAAAACCAGTAGACTTACTGTGCCCATAATCTAAGTAGTAGGCGAGATCCACATCACACCTAGGAGTTCTTCCGCCTTGTCTGTCTTGTTGAAGAATAAGAGAAGATGGTATCTGACCAGGAGATTTACCAAGTTGTTCTGTCAGCTCGGTGTGGAACACTATATCTCTGATCTTTATCAATGTCAATTAGTGAGGCTACCTCATTCTCAGCATTAATGTATCTTTCTTCATTATATCCAGCCGGAATGAAGTCTTCTTCGAGCGCTGGGGGCATAAAATTGATTGAATGATCAATCGTCTTCAGTGGGTCCATCTTGAAGAAGTGCCTTGGCTTTGTAATGTCTTCAGCAATGCTCTGACCTTCTGAGTGTGCCTCTATTATAGCCGGAACATTAATTGACTCTGGAATCGTTTGAGGAGTAGGTTGTTTTACTTCAAGTGTAGCAGCAGCTGCAGCAACATCTTTGGCAATGGCCACAACTTCTGTCATCTCAACATCTAGATGGACGTCTGTTGATGCTTTAGCAGCAGCTGGAACTAAAGCTGTAACACAAGAACTAGCCTCTATAAGAGCAGGATCTTCTACAGATGTAGGAAAAGAAATGTCGTGGGAAGAAATAAACTTACCTTGAGAACTTGTCTCAACAGCAACGTGAGCGCTTCGCTCAACAGCAACTTGAGCGCTTAGCTCAACAGTCTCAGGCTTCTCAGGTACAGGAACAGCTTGACGCTTGCTTGTCCTAGTACGCTTAAAGATTTTCTTTACATTGACTTCTTCAATGGGTTTGAGCGTTGGAGCGGGAAGGGCGGTAGATGATTCCTCAAAGTTTATTTGTTTAATAATTCCTCTAGCTTCCTACGCTTGATGAGAGAAATGTTGTCCTCTGCATCCTCATCAGTGTCCTCATCATTCTTTTGAGAAGAAGGAATGACTTGAGTCTTGGGCTTTCTAGGAGCCCTCTTCTTTGTTGCAGCCGAACGCTTCACGGCTTCTTCTGGAACTGGACGCTTAGCTTCTTCATCTGACGCTTCACGTACTTCCAGACGCTCAGAGAGTGGTCTAGCAGCACCACCAACCTTGGGAGGGTTGAAAAGATAGTTCAGAATCTTTTTTTCAGCATCTTGGTCTTGTTCAATGGTTGACCAAATGAGTAGACACAGTCTGATTAACACAATAGATCGCTCAAAATGAGCCCATAAGGTTTATTTTGGGCGTTTAAGCAGTCTCTAAACCTTCCAAATACATACTCACTCCAGTTTATCTTAAGATTGAGGAGCATCGTCGTCATCATCTGAAATTGCAATAGGTTCACCATATCAAAGGTACCCACTCTGCATTCTATAATCTTGCTGCAGAAGTCAGCCAACAGTCGATATTTGGATACCAGATCTTTCTTCTCAAAGTGCTGTTTGTAGGGTACACCTTCATAAGCACTCATGGTTGTCCATGCTTCTTTGATTTGATCCAAAGTGACGCAATCCAATGCCTCACCCTCATTTGGGAGATTGAAGTTCTTGGCAATGGAAGCAGCATACAAAACAAATTCCTTTGGTGGCTCCTTTTTGGACATAGGGATGAGACAAGAGATAGACTTCTTGTCTGCAGAGAGTTTAGCGGTTTTCCAGAAGATGTCGACTTCCGTTGGAAACAGATAGGAATACTTAGTAACGAAAGTTTTGAGCCCAACCTTGGTTACCATGTCCATCATATCAGTTAGGTTGATCTGAGGTTGTTCATACAGAAATTTCCAATCGACAACAAGGCCTTCAGTCACCTTGATGATAGGCTCGGCCAAAGTAGAAACAGATTTCTTTGGTGCCATTTTCAGTGAAAGAGATGAACTGAGATGTTTTCTTTTGCTTTGAAAGAGAGAGAGAAAGAGTAAAATTTGCAGAGAGTAAAGTAAATAATTTTATGCAAAAATTGTGTTTTAAATGACACAGAAGAAAAATTTTGAAACTTGTGTTTGCTAGTCTCTGTAGGATTTAGACACGTGTAAAGACTTTCTGTTGATTTTGAATCTCAGCCATGAAAATATTAACTGCGGACACGAGTTTTGTGTAATAGAGAGAAGTTACATTTGGTAACTCCCATATATAATGATTTGACATCCGAGAGTTAAACTTTGAAAAACGTTTGGGATTTTCAGAGTGTAGTACACGTGTCTAATTATACACTGACACGTACATAGACACGTGTTATTTCTGAACCGCCATTTTGAAAAGTTTTGATTACCCACCAGTTTGATGTGATGGAAGCGTGTAGATAGATTACAACATAGACTGTTGAGTCTATCCACTACTTCAAGAAGCTTGTAAAATTTATGCATGAGTTTTATAAATAATTTTATATTAAGTGTTGAGTGGGATATGTTCAACGCTTAACAGATACCATCGTTGTTATATTTATATTGACGTTTGAAATTAAGATACTTTTATACTTTAGCGTCAACACAATTGGCATAAATAATTCTGAGCGTTGATGATCATGCATATGAAAGTTTTTGATCATTGACACTTGGAATATGTTTCATGTACAATTTTAAGGTTCCCCTTAAGTTTGATTCCTGAAAGAACCTTTCAAAAACTTTTGGACATAAATAAAGTGGATTCCCCCTAAATCATATGTCTAATAAAATATGATGCATAATGATTAAGCGTTTAAATCAATCATACCTAATTCACTTCTCAAAGTGAGAAAATGTTGTTTGTTGAGCGCTTTGGTGAAGATATCTGCCAATTGTTTGTCAATTCCAATAAAATACATGGAGATATCTTTCTTTTGGAACATGGTCACGAAGAAAATGGTATCTAATGTCAATATGTTTGGTTTTGGAGTGAAGAACAGGATTTTGAGTCATGGCTAGAGTGCTTTGGTTATCACAATGAATGGGGGTTGGACCAAGGATTATACCATAATTTTTAAGTTGTTGTCTTATCCATAACACTTGTGCACAACAACTTCCTGCAGCTACATACTCAGCTTCGGCAGTAGAGGTAGCTATGGATTGTTGTTTCTTACTATGCTATGAAACTAACCTATCACCTAGAAATTGACATGTACCACTAGTACTCTTACGATCTATTTTACAGCTTGCAAAATCTACATCTGGGTAAACAATTAGTTCAAAAGGAGAGTCCCTAGGATACCATAAGCCCACATTTTGTGTGCCTTTTAGGTATTTAAGGATCTTTTTGGCAGCAATTAAGTGTGACTCTTTAGGATCGGCTTGAAACCGTGCACACGTGCATACCGAAAACATAATATCAGGTCTACTAGCAGTAAGATAAAGAAGTGATCCAATGATACCTCTATAATTAGTGATATCAATATTCTTTCCATTTTCATCTTTATCTAACTTAAGCGTTTGGCTCATTGGAATTTTTGAATATGATGCATTTTTCATACCAAATTTCTTAATCATATCTCTTGTATATTTAGCTTGGTTAATAAATATTCCATTAGGGAGTTGTTTAACTTGTAATCCTAAGAAGAAAATTAATTCACCCATCATGCTCATTTCAAATTGTTATTGCATCATTTTTTAAAATTTCTCACACAGACGCTTATTAGTAGAGCCAAATATAATATCATCAACATAAATTTGGATTAAGAGAATATCTTCATCATTGGTAATTTTAAATACCGTTGTATCAACGCTGCCTTTTGAAAAACCTTTACCAATAAGAAAGATAGAGAGAGTGTCATACCATGCCCGGGGTGTTTGCTTAAGCCCATAAAGTGCTTTGTCTAGCTTGTAAACCATACCCTTACCATGGTTGTTGATGAATCTCGGTGGTTGCTCCACATATACTTCTTCTTGGATTTTACCATTCAGGAAAACACTCTTCACGTTCATTTGATACACTGTAAATTTGTTGAACGCTGCATACGCTAGAAACATACGAATTGCTTCAAGACGGGCGACAGGAGCATATGTCTCATCAAAGTCAATTCCCTCTTCTTGACAATATCCTTGAGCAACGAGTCTAGCCTTGTTCCTTATCACAATGTCATTCTCATCCATCTTGTTTCTATATACCCATCTAGTTCAAATAACTCCTTGGTGAGTTGGTCTTGGTACTAACGTCCAAACCTTACTACGCTCAAACTGATTAAGCTCTTCTTGCATGAATTCAATCCAACTTGGGTTGCTTAGCGCTTCATCCACTTTCTTAGGTTCCATTTGAGATAGAAAGCTTGCGAACATGGCCTCATTGAATGGAGCGGCTCTAGTCCTAACAGGCGCTCCAATATCTCCAATAATCTGCTCAAGTGAATGATCACGCAGCCATAGTCTATCTGGTTGGAAAGGGTTAAGAGGTTGAACAGGCGCTTGACAATCAGATGCTTGACTTTCCTCTTGCGTAGGCACTTCAAGTTCACCAATCCTTGTTTGCTCTTGATGATCACTTTCTTCATGATCATCAGTAGATCTTGCATTGTTATCCGAAATATCCTCACGAGTAATCTTAGGAAGTGGCATTGAGATTTCATCATCGTCGTCACTATCATCATCAATGGTAATCTTTGACGCTTGATGACATAGATCTTCAACTCCTATATCATTTATATTAACCTTACTCGGTTCTTGGTTAGCATCATCAAAAACAACATGAATAGATTCCTCAACCTTCGATTTGATCTTATTCAAGATGCGAAAATTCTTTCCATTCTTGGCGTAGCCTAGAAAGATTCCCTCATCCGCTTTAGGATCAAATGTCTTTAGGCTTTGGGATCCATTATTATGGATAAAGCATTTAGAACCAAAGACGTGAAAATATGAAACATTTGGCTTACGTCCCTTCCATAGTTTATATGGAGTTTTCCCATGCTGTTTGTTGATCATGCAACGGTTTTGAGTGTAACAAGCAGTGTTGATCGCTTCGGCCCAAAACCTAGGAGCAAGCTTGGACTCTGCTAACATTGTCCTAGCGGCTTCCTTGAGCGTTCTATTCAGGCGCTCAGCAACACCATTCTGTTGGGGAGTTCTAGGAGCTGAATACTCATGATGTATTCTATTCTCTGCACAAAACTTCTCAACAACCTTGTTAGTAAACTCAGTACCGTGATCGTTTCTTATTCTTGCAACTTTAAGATTTCTCAATGTTTGAAGTTGCCGAATAAGCGTTGTTAACTTGTCACATGTTTCATCTTTGGATGAAAGGAATTCCACCCAAGTGAATCGAGAAAAATCATCCACTATCACCAAAGTATACTTTTTACCACTCACACTGATAGTTTGAACCGGTCCAAACAGATCCATGTGAAGTAGTTCAAGTATTCTAGAGGTAGATAGATGAGGTTTTCTCTTGAAGAATGATTTGACTTGTTTGCCCATTTGACAAGCATCACAAAGGCGATCCTTGTGAAATGGTCCTTTTGGTAATCCCTCTACAAGATTTAGATTTATAAGATGAGAGATTGTCTTAAAATTGAGGTGATTCATTTTTCTATGCCATAACCAACCCGTTTTGGATTCATTTTTAGCAACAAAACTAGTTGGGTTGTTATCAAGTGTTGAACCCCAATCTACCAAATATACATTGTTTGTTCTTTTACCTTTCAATTTAGTAGACTTAGTCTTAGCGTCATTTATATAGCAACAGTCACTTGAGAATATGACTTCAAAGCCTTTATCATAAAATTGACTTATACTCAATAAATTGTGCTTTAGACCCTCAACATAATAAACATCACTTATCATGATGTTCCCCCTATGCACAATACCTATACGTTTGGTTTTACCTTTGGAATTGTCACCAAATACAACCTGAGGACCATTGGCAGCTCGATAGTTGATCAGAAGATCTTTGGAACCAGTCATGTGCCTTGACGATCCACTATCGAAGTACCAAACAGATGTATTGGCTTTAGCTCTAGGTACCTGCAATCAAAAGGGAAGTTCTATTTCTGTTTAGGTACCTATTGTTGCTTGGGTCCTTTACCATTAGTAGCATTGTTAGTTTGAATTAGAACTTTAGAAACCCATATTTGCCTAGTCTTCATTGTAGGAATACTGACCTTCTTGGGTTTCACATTTTGTTGTGTGTGCTGTTTGGGTGTATAGTAATATCCTCTATTATAATAGTAATTATAATCATAGTCATAGTCATAGTCATAGTCATCATAGTAGCGATAATATGATCTAGACCGTTGTGGATATTGACGTTGGTATTTCCTTGGCGTTGGCTTAGGGTGCACTTTTGATGCTGGACGCTTAGCGCTTAACTCACAGTGTTTAGGTTTATCCTTAGCCTTTTGAGCGTTTGGATGAACCTTTCTTTGTGAATCATTCGCTCTCTCCTTTTCTTTGCCTGAGTCAGTTTTGGCTTTCTCATTTGGCCTCTTACCATTATCGCTTGGTTCATTTAGCATTTTGTGAACCTTCTTTAACAAAGAAAATATCATTTCGTTTATTGTTTGACATAACATTTGATTTGTTTGGTTTTTTACCGAATTTATTGCATCCTAAACCGGTCTTTTCCCCAAATAACCTTGTTACCTTAGTCACATTGTCTAGCTTTCTTGACGCGTTAGACAATGATGAGATGAGTTGTTCTGATTTAGCAAGTCTAGCAATCAGCTCAGTCTCTCTCTTGACTATCATATCAAGATCACTTTTCAACTGGATTATTTCACTCTCAAGCGATTGGTTTTTCTCAATGCACTGTTAGTGAACTTGCAACTCTGCTTTGAGCGTCACTTTATCACTTTTGAGCGATGAAATAATATCAAAGTGATTTTGGTATAATTTGGCGGCATCTTGGCAATCCTTATAATATTCTCTGACTTTGCCAAACAATTCTTCATAAAAAAGAGGAAAAGATAATTCAGTGTTTACCTTAGGAGACGCTTCATCATCTCTGGCCATGAGACAAATAAGCGTTGAGTCATCCACTGGCTCATCATCATCACTACTCTCTTCTGAAGACTCCAAATCTTCAGGTGGGGATACCTGTTCTGATTCCGCTAGCAAACCTTATTGACGAAGGTTACTCCTGAATTGGTTTCTATCCAAGTGATCCTGCCTTAAAGGCTTAGATACGTTTGGATAAGGGCAATTTACCTGGTAGTGCCCTGGTTTCCTGCAGTTATAACAAAGATTAGTTTTCATCTTTTGTTCATTTGTTAATCTTGCATTTTGTGGTTTTGAGACCACTGGCGCTGAGAGATTTTGAGCAGACGCTTGGTACTGAACAGGCGCTTAGGATGTAGGAACAGAATACTGAGGCGCTTGAAACTGTTGATGTAGTGGAGCAGGCGCTTGATATGAACTGTGTCCTTGATGCTTAGGACTATTTCCTTTTTTTTCATATCTCAAGAACTTTCTGAATCTATTTAGAAGTGCTAGTTCCTCATCCTCACTGATATCTGAACCTTTTACCTTATTACCCGATTTACCCTTAATTGATGCTACGAGCGCTCCAGACTCAATTACTGGACTACTCACAACATCACTGGCTGAATTTAACTCAAACTTAAATGCCTTGAGTTCTGAAAAGGCGTCTTCTGGACTCAAAAGATCCAACATATTAGATTCTCTCATTGCGGTTGTCTTCATAAAAAATCTACTAGGTAGGCTTCTGAAAATCTTAACCACCATTTCTCTGTTTTGCAAATTCATTCCCAACGACGTAAGTTCCGTAACAAGAGGTGTGAATCTTATGTCCAATTGCTCTAGGGTCTCGTTAGGTAACATCTTAAAACTCTTAAATCTTTCCTTGGCAATAGAAAACTTGTTCTCTTTAATCTGAGCTGAACCACCACAGATTATAGTCAACTTATACCAGATTTCTTTAGTGGTATTACATGATTTAACTTTGTTGAATAAATTGTCGTTGACACCAATAGCTGTATACAAAGCATTTCGACCAACATTGTCCAGATTTGCTCTTCGACGCTCATCAGTGGACCATTCTTGTTTAGGCTTCTCAACATAGACATCTGGAGTTTCTTCTGTGGCTCCAAGCGCTCTGGTAATAACCTTTAGAATTTGTATTGGTCCATCTAAAATAATATCGCACATTTCGTCATCACATGAACAAAGATACGTAAAAGCTTTGACCTTCCATGAGTCATAGTTTGACTCAGTTAACTTAGGAACTTTAGAAAATGCTATGAAAGACAAACTGAAAGCAACTAGATTTTGAAAACGGGATCTAAACAAGCAGTTACGCTTGGAAATTAAAAAAAAAAATCAACTTTAACCGCTCTGATACCACTTATTGGTCCCAAGTGGCATACTAAAGGGTCTAAAGGGGGGGAGGTTGAATAGACCCTGAAGTCTTTTTCGACTTAAAAAAGTTTCGTATTAAAAAGGTTTTGGACGCTTGACTGAGCGTTTACTTGAAATATAGACGCTTAGGCTAAGCGTCTAATGAAGGTTATTTTAGAAAGTTAACTTAGACTTTAAGATTTGAATACTTTAACCAAGTAGGCTTAAGCATTCAGTTCTTTAATCAGTGTTAGCACAGTGGAATAATTTTAGAGTCTTCGCTTTTTGAAATCTTTAGCGTCACAAGTTGTTTCTTAGTTGCTTAGCGTTTGATTGTGTTTTACTTAATCAACTTATGCAATGATATGGTAAATAAGATAATTGACTATAAAGTAAATGACACAATATTTGTAAGGTTCGTTGGGTGGTGTAATCCCAACTACGTCCTTCTTCTCCTCGAACACTTGGAGGCAATCCACTAAGATGGTTCTCAAAGAATCACACAGAAACTTCTACAAATTAGGGAGAGATAGATGTCGATGACTTGAGCTCCTTGATCACACAAATTTCTGCTCCAAATCACTTCAATCCCCTTGTTTCTTCACCCAGAAATAATGCAAGTATCCAACTTCAACTTCACACAGATCGCGAGGCTTGGATGGGGGTTTCTAAACGGTTTGTTTGATTTTGATAAAGTTCAAACAACTGGAAATATCTCAATAGTAATGTGGTTTCTTCGAAAAGAATGTTTGAGATATTGGTTGACTGTCTTAGGAATTGAAGAAAAGTAAGGAGAATGTTTGCTTGAATATTCTGGCTTTTCTGAGAGTTTAATGAATGAGACTTCAATGCAACAACAATTTGGCTTGGAATTGATCGATGTTTTTGGCTTGTTGTTGAAGTCCTATTTATAGACATTCTTGAAAAAAATGTCTGTTTAACACATGCACAGGCGCGTGTCTCTCACTTCCGCGAGTGAACAACTTTTGTCCTTTTTCCTGAAAATCTGCTGCACAAAAGTTGGTGCTGCAGTCTGTGAAAAGTTGACAGTCCAATAGGGTAGCTTCTCCGTACGTCTGAAAGTGCTTATCACATTTAATGCTCTTATCAGCATTTAA
This sequence comes from Buddleja alternifolia, assembly GCA_019426215.1. NCBI lineage: Eukaryota > Viridiplantae > Streptophyta > Magnoliopsida > Lamiales > Scrophulariaceae > Buddleja > Buddleja alternifolia. Next base: position 43,918,843 of record CM033391.1, on the reverse strand, counting down.
TGTATTTGAATTAAATGCCCATTGACATTTAATGTACCAAAAATATTTGCATTAAACTCCTTTTGGACTTGAAAATAAATTCAGGTGAAATCCATCATTGATAGACGCTTATCCATTCCTGAATTTGCTTCTGCCTAAAAGGTAGCGCTTGATATAGCTGGATATTTAGACGCTTGGAAACTTCATCTTCATTCAGACTTCAGGCGCTTGAGTCTTCAAACTTAACTACTGACAAGCTCACTCAGAATTCATCAGACTTCTTAACCTAACAATCTAGAATAAAACAGAACGAAGCCTATAAAGCCAATTACAAATCTAACGCTTCAAAGCCTATACATGATTTCTATTAAAATCAAACTTACATATTTTGAGGTCTAACATAAACCCCTAATTGTCATCATCAAAACATCTAACATGAAATTCCTAACATTAAGGTTAACAACTCGTTCCGGACAAAGTTACCTTTCAAATTTTAAATTAAAAATTGATCAATTGAGTTTATTATCCAAATCTTTTTATTTTGAATTTTCAAATTGATAAATTATAGAATATGAATTTTTATTTTTAAATATTAAATACTTTCATATAATTAATTTTTTACTTTAAACTATTATTGTCTAAAAATGCCCTTTTCAGTTTTTAAGAAAAAAACCTGAAATTTGAAATTAAAATCATAGGTAATATCAATTATCAATGTACCTTTGAAGCTATCTCGACGACATGTGCGTTGGAACTGAAATGATTTCATTTCACGTTTTATTTGTAATCTGTTTTGTCCTCGATCCAAAACGATTTAAAATCTCTTTAAACTCTTTGTATTTGATATGGCTGCTGGTTTTAGTTTCAATGAATGAAAATTTCTTCCCAAAAAAAAATGTAACTTCTAACTAAATAAATTTTAATCTAGAAAATTAAGAGCAATTAAGTTCAAAAATTTATTAACCCTAAATGTTGAGCTTTTTAAAGAAAAGTTGATGAATTGATTTTTTTGGATTTAAAAGTATTTATCAAAAAAAATTGGATATAAAATTTTAGTCTAGGTGTTTCTAGTCGTTTTCCGATTGGTCAAATACCTCTAGATTAAGCTTGAATTTGGTATGCACTTATTTGTCAGATTTTTAGGAATGCAACCCACGAATCAGAGGGTATTTAGCTAAGCTTATCCAAAAGATCTTGTAAGCTCTTACATCTTATAAGATATTTTAGAAGATTATAAAATGTAATATTTTATAAGATATTTAAATAAAGGTAGGATTGAGTTACTTTTTTAAGAACAGTTTATAAAACCCAAATATCTTATTTTTTGGTCTTCTAAACTGTGTTTTTTTAAAAGTTACCAAATAAATTTATAGAATTTATAAACTCTAAAATATCTCATAAGATGTTTAGAGGAGCTCATAAGTTTAGACAAACACCCTCTAAGTTTCACATTCCGCCAATCGGCCATGTACCAATCTTGGATTTCAATAGGTTGAACAAGAGAACCAGAAGTAATTATTCATGAGAGCACCAATATGTGAGGCATTTTAATCTGAAATTTATTAACTAAGGGTATGTTTGTTTGTGTTTGCGATACCATATTTTCATTTTTATTTTTATTTGAAAATAAAAAATACACTGTTTATATAATTTATTAACTCAATCATTTCACACATCATCAAATCATTAATTTCAACCATTTCCCGAAACACAACCAAACATGTCATCATTTTAACACAAAAATCAAAGAAGTCATTTTTCCATACGCTTTAGAAAATAACGGTTAAAAATGAAATGAAAACACATCCAAACAGAGCCTAAATAATTAAACCATTAATACATCCCTCACTCCTTAATCGAAACCCCTTTCCAGTTCCTTTTCATAACACAAAAGGCAGTAAATTACTAAATTTACATTCAAAGGCTGATAATGTTATATGAAACTCTGAAGAAATGTCAAAAGAAAGCTGAAAGTTACAAACTAATCAAATATCTCTATTCTTGTCCAGAGAGAGTAGGAACCAAATAGATTTTGAACTGTACAAGTCTATAATATAAGCGAAAAGTTAATGAACTACTAGATAGTATTTAACACAATACTTATTTACTAGTATCAATAATATACTTCATGTTTCAAGATCAAGAACAATAACACTCTCAGAGGATGGGAAATTTTAGTAATTATATTGGGTTAGTTCACTCGGAATAATTGCAAAAGGCAACCGGCATTCTAAATTTAATAACCACAGTTTATATGAGATTTACCACATTGTTTCATCATGACTCGGTCAAAGTTAAATTTGTTTCATCATGAATCAGTCAAAGTTAAATTCATCCTTAACCTAAACTCTACCATTAACGATTCTGATATGAATACCAAAGAACTTCAAACAAACTTATCTGTCATGGATGGATGCATTCTTCTTGGTTGAAATCTTGAAGTGGACCATTACGAAATGAGAGCTTGAAATTAAAGAAAGCCATCCTTTTAAAACAGACCTCAAGCACAAGAGAGACTTCACGAATGAGCTGATTAGCATCTCTGTAATGATTTTAGGGCAATAACCTTCCAAATATTATCTAATCATTCAAATTTGGTGAAACTAAGCTTTCAAAGTAGGTTATCGCTTCAATTTCAGAGTTCTTGCAAAAATGATGAATATGTGGATTAATCGGATCGTATAACCTTAAATTTGATCCATAGTTGATTAGTATCTTGCCATCCAGCGTTAAAAACAACAGGCTTGGTCTAAGAAACTCACTATCCTCCAAATTCAAATAGAATGGAATTCGAACATCTTTTGACCAGGATTTCTTCACACCATATTCCTTCATAACCCATATATCAATGTACGTACTATGTTCACAACATATGGAAAGGCAACCTCCTAAAAGCTTTATCTGCACCCTGACATCATTATCCACATCCTCATCTTCATCCTCATCCTCATCCTCAATATCAGGCATGGGTAACTCTGCAAAGGCATCCGTTGAAAGATCATGGGAGATGATAGCACACCCCCTTTCATCGATGTAAGTCACTAACCAATGAATGGCTCCGTTGAGAAACTTAGCTGACCCACCAAACGTGTCCCCACCCGGCCAATTTGACAATATCTTCCAGGAATTAGTCCGCAAACTATAAACTTTTACTTGAATCTCAATCTCACTCATATGTCGATCGAATCTGAAAAACTCCACCACTTTATAATCACCGTGCAACTCATCAAAACCAAAGCCATATGTAAGTCCATAATAGTCAGAACTCAAATCTATGCCTGAGTCCGGCAAAGCCTTCAATTTTCTAGTTGCGGGGTTCCACAATATCAGAGTGCTAACCGACAAAGATACACAAACCAACCCATTACACGACCCCTCTAGCCATATCCAATCATTTGCTTCATACGGATAATCAAATGAAACTCGATGAACAGGTAAATTAGCATCAGTTACAGGGCAAACATATCCATTAGAGGCCGAACACTCAAATACAGACTGAAGGGAACATGTGTAAATATCCATAGGTAACAATTTGGAGCCAAGAACAAAAACAAGTCTATCGTGGGCATAAATGTCGTTCTTAGTTGATAACTTGAGATGTGACTTTGCGAACTCATAACTTGAAATCAAAACAAACCATGATTTTGAGACGCACTTGAATTTCAAGAGAGATTTCACGGGGAGCCTCAACAGTATTTCTGTGATGATTTCCTCCGGAACAGTGGGTTCCTCCAATTTTTTTATTGATAAGAGATTATCGATATCATTTTCCATGATTTGGCGAAGAAAAACGCTCCTCTGGAAAAGGACGAAAAGAACTGTGTTGTGGAACTAAAAAAGGGAAAATTTGGATGAGGTGCGTAGCGAGATTCAAAATTTAAAGGGGTAAAAACATTGTTTTTTTTTAATCATGGAAAGGAGGGGCTACCCGTACAAAGTTCATAACTAGGCCTGTCAATCAAGTCGAGCGAGCCGAGCCTGGTCAAGCTCACGCTCGGCTTGATATTATGCGAGCTTTTATCACCAAGGCTTGAATTTGCACGAGTTTTTTATTTCAAAGCTCGGGCTCGGCTTGAAAACTAGTACGAGCTTCGAGCCGGCCCGAATTTGTTTTCTTTTGAAAAACTTTAAGTAATAAAGTAATCTAATATATAAATTAAAAAAATAACAATCTTATAGACACACAAAAATAACGTCATTCATGTTCTAATGACAAATCATAACTAAAATGTACCTTGAAAGATCTCATTTCATTGAAATATATGCTTCACGTATTATTTAAGATTGAAAAATATTATAACTAAATATATAATATACTTACTTACGAAAAAAATTGTTTTTGTCATGAGTTGTGAGGAGAAATAAATGAACAATTCTTGAAGACAAAAATTAGCAGCCCTCAACGTCAGTTTATGTGAATTGTCATATATTTGTATTGGATGTCGTCTGATAGGTTTAAATTGATAATTTTTTACTTTTTAAATTTCTTGAGTATAGTGTTTTATATTAGAAAATTTTAGAATCGAATGTTGATTGATATAAAGATTCTATTCCTTAAGTTTAAATCTTGATATTTTCTATGCAATCTGGAATTATTTATAAAAAAATACTATGTTTATTTTTGTATATAATGTATAAAACATACTATGTTTATTTTTGTATATAATGTATAAAACATGTATATTTTTTTTTACGAGCCCGAGCCCAATTCAAGCCGAGCCTACTCTCGCTCATGCTCGGCATGAATTCAAATTCAAGCCTTATCCTTGGGCTCTAGCTCGGCTTGGGCCCGGCTTGTATAAAGCTCGGCTTGAGAATTATCAAGCCGAACTTACGAGTTTCGAGCCGGCTTGAGCTCATTGACAGTCCTATTCATAACCCGACAAGCCCGGGTTAATAGTTAAACTACGTGGCCAAGTTCGACCAATTTGATCATCGTCAAGAATATGGAAGATACGCTCGACTGACGTATTAAAAAAAGCTAACGAAATATATACATTCCTAACTTGGCTAACATGTCCGCCGCTCGAGTGGCTTCACGCCAAATGCAGATGATAGAGACCTCCCAGTCTCTATTCCAGACAACACGTATTCTATGAACTAGCTCAAAATAATGGTGAGCTGGAGAGGCGTCCACAATGCTTTGGATAGCATTCCTGCAATCAGATTCAAGGATGAGTTTTTTTACTCCAGATTTGCATGCCATTTCTCGTCCCTCTAGAATGGCTCGCATCTCGGCCTCTTCCACGCAGCATGATTCAATCTTGCCGGCAAACCCATTGATCCATTCGCCATGCTCGTTTCTCAAGGTGCCCCCTATTCCTACCATTCGGCCAAAGTTCTCATTAGATTGTGTGAAGGACGAAACGAACTGTGTTGAGGAAATGAAAAAGGGGAAATTTGGATGAGGGGCATAGCGAGATTCAAAATTTAAAGGGGTAAAAACATTTAGGGCTTAATTGGTTGGCATATCCATCTCAAAAAATTTGTTTTTCACAACAAAAGTGAGAAAAATTGTTTTTAGAGATAAAAAATGTTGTGTTAAAAGTGTGTTTGGGTGCGTTTTTTTAAGAGAAAAACATGTAATGATTATGGTTGATGTGATATGTTTTTTGTTATGAAAAATTTGTTTTAGATATAATATTTCATATACGAATTTTAGTCAAATTCATCGATATAGACATCAAAAAATAGACAAAATGGATCTTATTTTGCATTTTGTGTTATTTTGTATTAGAATATGTGATTAATTTTCCATTTGGAGTTGCGAAAAGCCGGATAAAACCTTTTTAATCAATGAGAAACTGTCAAATTATGAATAGTCTAAAGCCACTTTTTCTTTTTTTTTGGAATTTTTTTTTAAATAGTAGATAGAATTTTTTTCAAAGAAAATTTTGTAACACACCAGCCCACCACATTTTTTGGGGTTTTTTTACTGCAAAAATTGATTTTTGGGGGTAGAGATAGCCAACCAATTAGGCCCTTAAACTCTCCGAATTTTGGTCATTTTTACTTTTTCTCTTTACATACCGACCTATGTACTTTTTTATAGTTTAAACTCTCCGAATTTTGGCTATTTTTACTTTTTTTAATAGATATTTTTTTCTCTTTACATACCGACGTATATACTTTTTTATCGTTTAGCATCTTTCGATAGAATATTCCGCTTGAATTTTATCATATGACATGTATGTGCCATTTCTAAGGGAAAAATTGTCATTATAATTGATAAATTTTGAGTAATTACTCTTTTACACTTAAAATGGTCATATGTTTCATTAAAAATATGATTTAAGAAAATACCATAATAATAAACTTATTTTTTCTTAAAAATTTAATTAAATAATTTAATTAAAGAAAATAAAAATATTATTTTGTTGCGTATGTGTGTATGTAATATATATATATATATATATATTACATACGCATCAAAAAATTATTATATTTTAGCAATTTGATTTTATTTTCTGCGTGCATATATATATATATGTATGTTACTTTATTTTATTTTCTTAAATAATATTTTTTTTTGTGTGTGTGTGTGTGTGATTACCATTTGGAAGAAAATTCATGCAGGAATAAGGATGGTTGAGAAATTTTGGGGAAGATGAAGCTTGGAAAAAGTAAAACTGAAGTGTGGATGAAGTAAAATGAAGTTTGGAAGAAGCAAAATGAAGCTTGGAAGAAGCAAAATAAGGGCAAAATAGTAATTACCTAATATTCATCCCTAAAATGATAGATTTACCCTTCAAAGTGGCACATGCATGGCATGTAACAAAATTTTATTAAAAAAAGTAAATAATAAAAAGGTCGGGATGTAAAGTGAAAAAATAAAAATAATCTATAAAAAAAAAGTGTAAATGGATGAGGGGAGTTGCGAGATTCAACACTTTTTTTGCACTAATAATTTACATACTGATATCGGCAGATGTAGAGGTAAGAACATGAAATCGTTTTTCTTTGGAATGGAAAAGCTCTCGTGTTAATATATGGTTGAAATTGTTTAGTTAAGACTTAAGATAATGATGTGTTTGGTAAATCCTAGGATCAAAGTAACTTATTATATACAAAGACAACCACCACCTTCTACTACTAATTAATTCCTATTTGTTGCTCAAAACAATTGCATCGTGGGCTGCTGATATATGAATTCTGGTGGTTTTTCCTCTCACGGACACTCATGCAAGTTTTCTTGTCACACCAGTGGGGTTGAATATGTTTTGTATTTCCATATGGAGTAAAAAAATAATTTTGATATTGCATCATAACCTCTAGTAATTCAAGAAAACTGCATCACTGTTTGGAGTAGTCTTTGTAGACATCTTGACGATGTGGAATAATTTGTGGCTTTATCAAATTTGTCTATAGAAAAAATTAGTAAATTTATGTGGGTCATTAAAGTAGGAAAAAAGTAAAAAAATGCCAACTAAATCAATTTGTGACACATGGCAATGCAAGTGGCAATAAGAGTAATAGTTTGAGAAATATTTTTTAAATAGTAATACTTTGGGATTTATTTTTTCTAAGAGTAATATTTTGGAAAAAAACTAGAGTTTGTGGATCTGAATTTCTTTTTCTTTTTCCTTTCATTTGTTTCTTTCAGGTGATTTTGTTATAAAAGTTAGGAGAAAATTGATATGGATAAACATCAAAGCCATCAGCATCATCAATTGAAGTATGCCAATTGGTTTTATGTCGTTTTGCATCTTAAATGATTTTTTAGATTGTATCTGAATGTTAATAAATTTATTTTTTTTATAGAAATTTGAGAAGTAGTTGACAGTCCATAATTTTTTGCGGTTACTGGTGCCTAAAACATATGGAATTGCACTAATGGAGGAGTTTAGACGGTGTGTGTAAAGTTATGGTTTGCAGGTGAAGTGCAATTCATGTTTTGGTTTGTTTGGATGAGGCTAATCTTTTATTTTTGTAAAATGATTTGTTTTAAAAGTCCAAGTTATTTGGTTTAAATTTTCTTCTTCAGTCATAACTGAAAATTTTGAAATGAAACAATTACTTAATGTTAGTCTATTATTCATTCGTTTTAATTGTGAGTAATGATTTCTTTTGGCAAGGCTTGGAGTTTAAGTTTTGAATATTTCAAAATCTATTTATGAATTCATTTTCAAGTTTCTTTCTTGGTAATGGTCTATTTTTAAATATGTTGATGCTAATGCTTATGAGTTTTCAAGTAAATTGTATTAGTTTCCCGTGAAGCTTTATCTATGTCCCATGCAATCATATGCATATACTGATATATATATATATATATATACTAACTCTTCACAATGCAAACGTAAACACATTTTTTTGTCTCTCTATTCATCTTTAGTTATAAATGTGATTTTTTTTGCCAACTTTTGTCACTATGAAAAGAAAAATAAATTATTTTAAATTACAATCATAGAAAACTTCTTTTTACCATGAATTGCATGTCATTCGTTTGTTTGCACACGCATCGAGTGTGCTCCGACCGCTAATTTAACATAAAGAACGCAGAATCATACAACAAAAAATTGAGATCAGTTATTTAGTCACTTACCCAAATTTTGAAGGAGAAAGGGCCTATGTCACATGGGAAAAAGGGAAGAAACCTTCTCCAAATTGTTGTACCACAACAATGGCAGTCACCACAAGAAACATGCATGACTCTTTTTTGTACGTGGGAATGAAAGCATTTTGATGGAAGTTTTTGTTGTTAGCCGTGAGTTAGTTTGATCCAATTTGGAGAAGGGTATTTTAGGAAGTTCAAATAAAAACATACCATGATGGTTATTTAAGGGGTGGAGGCATTATAAAAGAGTATAGATTACATACACATCAAAAAATTATTTTATTTTCGTAGTATGATTTTATTTTCTGTGTGTATATATACACACATATTACTTTATTTTATTTTATTTTATTTTTGGTAAATAATATTTTTTTTCTGTGTTTGTGCGCAAGAGAAAGGGGGTCTACTTGTGTGTGTGTGTGTATATATATATAATATAGAAAAAAACTACGAAAACCCCCCTTAAAATGATTTTTCAAATCCAAAAAACCCATGAAAATATTTTTCAATCTCAAAATCTCATTCTACAAACATTTCATTTCAAAAACCCCAAAAGTGAGGATTAACAACATTTTGCACGAAACTACCCTTCATTTCTTATGTTAATAATTGATCGATTAATTTTTCTTATTGGATTAATCGTTTTGTTTTAATTGATGAATCATAAAATACGAATTTGATTTTGTAATATTAAAATTTTTAAATATTTGTATATAATTTATTTTTAATTTTAATATGGTAATTATCTGTAAATATATGTATTAAATATTTCTAAAAGAATAAAAAATCTGCAAATTTCAAATTTAAATCATAATTATTATAAATTATCAATATAAAATTTTTAAATAAATAAATTTCATTTTAAAACTATAATTGGTGAATTCTTAATCTAGAAGGCCCCAATTAAGTCTATAAATTTGTTAACCTTAAATATTGGGTTTTTTGGAATAAAAAGTTGATGGTGCGGTTTTTTTTGGATTGAAAATTTTTATCATGGGTGTTTTGGATATATAAATTTATTTTAAGAGTTTTTTTAGTAATTTTTCCTAATATATATATATATATATATGTATATATGTGAGTGTGTGACTCTGTGTGTGGGAGTGTGAGTCTGCATGCGGGTTTTCTGGATTGAAAATTTTTATCATGGATTTTTGGATATATAAATTTATTTTAAGAGTTTTTTTAGTAATTTTTCCTATTATATATATATATAGGGATAATTACACTGGGTACTCCTGAGGTATTGCCTAATTACAAAAAACATCCCCTAGTTTGATAAATTACATCCAACATCCTAAGGTTTCATATAATTATGTAAAAATGGATAGAAAGTGTCAAAAGACACTTTTACCCTTACGAAAAACTGAAAAAAGAAATAGAAAAATAAAATAAAATAAAGTCAAAATATCTAAAATTGCAAATGACCTTGTTACCCTCGAGTTCCCTATACACCATCTCCCGCCCTTTCACCTACCATTATCAACTCTAAAAAACAACGTGAAGGCTGTGAAACCCTAAAGCAAGAAAAATCCTCCGCATTTTCTCAACCTTATTCTAGAATTTTCGTGTCAAACTTTTTATTTTTGCTCGGTGACGGTGTGCGGCTGTGAGTGGGCGTTTTTCTCCTCCGATCAGTAGACGAATTTTCGAAAAAAAGGTGAGTTTCTTTCTTGAAACGAAGAAGGTGCCACGAAAATGCTTGGCTTTCTGATTATTTCCTTTCCCCCCATCATTTCGCACCTAAATAGTACGACCTTTGACGGTTTTAGTGAAAAAATTCCGAGTTAGGGTTTTTTATTGTGTGTTTTTCTGATTTGTGTACAATATAAGAACATATTTGGTTAGATCCTTGTTTATAATGCATTGTTATGTGTTTAATTTCAGATTTTAGAGAAAATCCCCAATTTTTAGTTTAGGATTTTTTTTCTTAAGGCCTTACAATTTTGGTATTTTCCCATTTAATATGTGAAATAAATTATCAGTTTTTAGTATTAGGGTTTTCATGTACTACATTGTACGTATAACTGTCATTGTTCTTTTTTTTTTTTGTCACGGTTTAGTATGTGAAATGTGTTATTGGTTAGAGTTTATTACAGTTCATGTACTACATTGTACACTAACTTTTTTTTTTATTATGTGAAATGTGTTATTGGTTAGTTTGATTGATTATTTGAGAGTTTAATATGACACTAACTCTCTTTTGTTTTGTTTGCTAGGTATGGGTGACAAGGTGTTTTGCCTCACAGTACACTACCGGCGTAAGAAACGCAATCTTCCTAAGATTGATCCAGATAGATATGGGTTTTTTGACTTAAGAGATGATGTCAAGGAAGTTTTAGGGTTGAGCAATGAATTGGTTGTGCTTAAATGTAGTGTAGATGGTTCAAAGGATAGGATGAAATTAAGTGATGATAAGGATGTTATGGCTATGTTTTCTAGAAATGAAAACCTTATTAAGATAGATATATTTGTTGAGATTGCTGAGGTTGAGGGGGATAAAGAGGGGGCTAAAGAGGGGGACAAAGAGGGGGATAAAGAGGGTCCTGTTGAGGGGTCTGTGGAGGTGGAGTCTGAGGGGTCTGTTGAGGAGGATGAAGAGGACTCTGAAGATGAGGATGAAGCCTTTGAAGAGGTGGATGAAGAGGACTCCGAAGAGGGCTCTGAAGACTATGAAGAGGTGGATATTGTTGATAAAAATGAGAGGGGGAAATCTGATGATGATAGTGCTGATTCTTTGCAAAGGGGTGGTAGCACTGATGGTGATAATGATAGTATGTTATTGTGGTCTGATAATGACTTAGAAAATCAAGTGATGATCATTGTGAAATATTCAATGATTTTGATGATGAGTTGCCTGATGATCCAATGAAAGGCTGTTTGACCACCAATGCAGCACAGTTGCCCACTGAGCCTGGTCAAAGGCATAAACTGGAAATAGGCATGGTTTTTAGTAACATAAAAGAATTTAGGGAGAGGCTAAAGGAATTCTTGATTCAGGAAGCTTTTAAGATTCAAAGGGTGAAAAATCAGAAAGATAGAATAACTGTTAAATGTGCTGCTGAAGGGTGTCCCTGAAGAGTACATGCATCTGCTTTGATAGATAATGTTACTATCCAAGTGAAAAAGTATAACCCTAAACATACTTGTATAAGAACTAATGTGACTAAAGAAGCCAGTGTTAATTGGATGAGTTCTAAATTGGTCCATATCTTAAGGAGCAACATAGCAATGAAGCCTAGTGTGATAAGTGAAATATTGAAGGAAAAATATGGGGTGGATCCTCCCTATATGAGGATATACAGGGCAAAAAAGTTAGCAACAGAGATGATATTGGGTGGGCATGCTGAGTCATATGGGAAGTTACCATGTTATGCAAAAGTTCTTCTTGAAAAAAATGTGGGCAGTGTGGTTGTATTGGAGAGTGAATTGGAAGAAGCGGGTGATGTCATTCCTGACACACCAACATTTAAAAGATTTTTCATGGGTTTTAGTGCTTTGAGGGATGGGTATTTAGAGGGTTGTAGCCCATTTCTTGGTTTTGATGGGTGTCACCTGAAAGGGCCATATGGAGGGGTGTTACTAGGTGCCATAGGGTTGGATGGGAATAATGGTTTATACCCTGTGGCCTTTGCTATTGTGGAGGTGGAGTCTAAGGATACTTGGATGTTCTTCTTACAACATTTGTCAACTATGTTTGGAGGATTCATTGGTGACAAGCCATGGACATTTATGAGTGATAGACAAAAGGTAATGTGTTGTGCTTATTATTCTTTGGTTTGTAATGTAATGTATGAAATATATGATGTTCAATTCTGTTATTCACATGAAAATATATGGTGTTTTCTGTTATGCATGATAAATAGATGGGGGTATATGTTATGATTAAAATTAATATGGGTGTTATTTGATGTGTTTTTTGTGTTTCTCTTGCAGGGGCTAGTGGAGGCATTAAATGAAGTGGTCCCTCATGTGATACAAAGAAGATGTGCAAGGCATGTATATGCCCATTTCAGACAGAAACACCATGGGCATGCCTTGAAAAAATATTTCTGGATGGCAGCTAGGGCTTACAATGCTTCTGGCTTCAATTTTGCCATGTACAAGATAAAAGACTTGAAGAGAGAAGCATATGATTAGTTGGTAAAAATTCCTTCCTCACAGTGGTCTAGGCATGCTTATGGCACTAGGTTAAAAAATGACCATGTAACCAATAATTTGAGTGAGTCATTTAATGCCTGGATTGGGAAACTTAGGGATAAGCCTGTTCTTACTTTACTAGATGGTCTAAGGACCAAATGCATGACTAGATTACAGAGGAGAAAAAGAAAGGCACTGAGGTGGAGGAATTCAATAGTGCCAAATGTGGTGAAAGAGTTGAATAAGTCTAATGAAGAGTCTAAGAAGTGTCACTTGATGTTGGGTACTGAACATGAGTTTGAGGTGAGGGATGCTGGTATTAATTATGTTGTGAATTTGAATACTAGAACATGTGATTGTAGGGTTTGGGATGTGACTGGGATTCCCTGTAAGCATGCTGCTTTAGCCATAAATTTTAGGAGGGAGAGTCTTCAAAGTTACACTGATGTCATTTTTTTAAAGGAGACATACTTGAAATCATATGCATATGCAATTCATCCAGTGACTAATCCAGCTCTTTGGCCTCAAGACATGGATGTAATTCCCAAAAGTTTACACCCTCCAATTGTTAGGAGACAGGCAGGTAGACCAAAGACCAATAAGACTAAGGAACCAGGTGAGGTAAATGAAATAAGAAGATCCACTATTGTGAGGTGTGGGATATGCAGGGGTCTGGGACACAATAGATCAACATGTCCACGCCGTTTACAAACTGCAGGAGAGGTGTAACTAAGTTATTGTTTATTCATTATTTTACCTCTGTTTTCTTACATTTGTTATGTATATTTAATGGGGTTTTTTATGTGCTAATCTTTCTCAGGTGCCACCTACTGTGTCTGTTCCCTTAGATGCTTCAAGTACTCCAGCTTCAAATTCCAGGAAGAGAAAGGCCAATGCTCTTCCAGATGCAACTCAGACAAGTTCAATGGGGAGAGGAAGAGGAAGAGGAAGAGACAGGGGCAGGGGCAGGAGCAGGGTTTCAACTTCCCAACCTCCTGCAACTAGACCATTATCTTAGCCAATTCCAGTAAGGGGAAGGGGCAGAAGCAGGGCTAGAGGAAGAGGCAGAATCAGTGCTTCTCAACCTAATCTAAGTCCTACAATTTCAGCACCTGCAGTGGGCTCAAAAGGTGGGTCAAATGTGGCAGCTCCTGGTTCAAATGTGGCAGCCCCAATGTCTGTATTGAAACCTACAGTGACCTCAAAAGGCAAAGCTAAAGTGGTATCAGCTTCTCAACCTCCAGTGGCCTCAAAGGGGATGTCAAAGTCTGTATTAGCACCTACAGTGGCCTCAAAAGGCAAAGCTAAAGTGAGGTCACAAGCTGCACTAATATAGGGAAGAGAGATGAGGAACAAACTTGTGCATGACAGGCCTGCTACTTCTTGAACACTAACGATACTGGTGCATGATTAGGAGCAAATATTTTGACTGATTTCCCCCCTTTTTTTTGGTATTATTGGTTATTTAGGGGTGACACAATTGGTATTTTGTTTTGGATAGATTGATTGGCTATTTTGGATATATTTTGGCTGTTTTGGATGCATTTTTTGACTGTTTAGGACAGATTTATTGGCTGATTTGGACAGATTTATTGGCTGATTTGGACAGATTTGTTGGATGTTTTGGAAAGATTTGTTGGCTGTAATGCAGACTTGTGTTTGGTATTGTTTTGGTATATGGTGAAATGTAATTCATTTATGGTAAAAGAAACTCCAATTTGATGATTACATTGTATTTGCATTACAAAAATAGTTTGCATTCATTCATGTTTTCAATAACATTGCATTTGCATTACAGATACAAAAGTACTACAATTACAAGGAAAACTTCTACCTATTTAGCCAACATAAGTATGATTTGGCATACTATAAATAAAGCAAACAGAATCAAATTTACCACTAGTAGCTTAATTACAACTCCTTCTTTCATATCTTGGACTCCAATTGAAACATCTTTGTTCTTGTAACACGAACTAGTATCTTCGAACTCCGAATGAACCGGTGCATCCATAGCTTCAATTGGTGAACACCAATGAGAAAAATTGTGCTCCGTACAACAGTAGTAAAGTCGACCCGGGTTCTTTGGTGATTCCGAAATGACTATAGTAGTTCTCCTACCACAATTACGGTGTTTGCATACCTCTTTTCTATATTTCAACACTCCAAAATTACTATATGAAGAGTTGCTGGAAGAAGCCATTTCAATTTGTGAAAATATGAACAAAAACGCTTAGGTATATATAGGAACAAGAGGCCAACGGATATAAACGATTACTTTTTTAAAAACATAAAAATATTACATTTACATAACTATAGTTTACATAATATTACATATAACATCTCAAGTTTTAAAAGCATTACAAATAACACCAAAAGGGTATATTTGTCCGAAGAAATATAGGTTTCCTGTTTAAAAAAAGGTCAGGGGTATTTTCGGAAGACCACCTAAAATTTTAACGGCGCCGTACTAACACCCTAACGGAAGGTGCTAAATGTTAGACGGAGTAAACGGATTGGGTGTTGGATGTAATTTATCAAACTGGGGGATGTTTTTTGTAATTAGTCAATACCTCAGGGGTACCCAGTGTAATTATCCCTATATATATATGTATATGTGTGAGTGTGTGATTATGCGTGTGGGAGTGTGAGTCTGCATGTGTGTGTGTGTTCGTGTAAGTGAGAGTTCTCTGCGTGTGTGTATATGTATATTATATATATGTGTGTGTGTGTGTGTGTGTGCGTGATTACCATTTGGAAGAAAATCCATAGAGGAAAGAAGATGGTGATTCAGAAATTTTAGGGAAGATGAAGTTTGGAAAAAGTAAAAGTGAAGTTTGGATGAAACAAAATGAAGCTTGGAAGAAGTAAAATGATGATTGGAAGAAGCAAAATGAGGGCAAAATAGTAATTACCTTATATTCATCCCCTAAAATGACAGATTTACCCTTCAAAGTGGCACATGCATGGTGACAAAATTCCGGCGAAATATTCAGCCGTAATGTGCTAAAATAAATATATATATATATATATATATTTTAAAAAGGTCGGGATGTAAAGTGAAAAAATAAAAAGAATTTATCAAAAAGTGTGAATATGACCAAAGTTTGGAGGGTCTAATATTTTTATCCCAATTAATAAAGACACAACAACTTTTAACTTTTAACTAATTAAAGACAAGGAATTGCTAAGCTTTACAAATTATTAAATTAACAATTTTATCACAAAATCTCATTTATATTACCTCTATCCATTTTCTTTTCTAAAAATGTCGTTTTCTTCTTCCATATTTATTCAGCACTACTTAATTTTAATTATGATTTTTTTTTCATGTTCAATAACATTGTTTTGACTGTTTTGGTTGTGAAAAATTACAAGCGAATCAAGAAAAGTAGAAAACTTTACTTTATATATAATAAGTTGACAAGTTTTTTTCTCTCTCTCGTCATATAATATGAATTTGAATTTGTTTTTCTTTTGTTAGAAAAAACTAGGTTTTAGGGGAATAAGGAGTTGAAAGAGTTATTAAATTTTATAAATTACTAAAATAACAATTTTATCACAAAACTTATTTATATTTTCACCTTCTTCTTTTTTCAAAGAATATCGATCCTTGTTCAATATTTTTCCAATACCACTTATAATTTTATTATTAATATATCTTTCACATTGAATAATTATTCTTTTGACATTTATTATAGAAAAACTTTTAAACAACTCTAGAAAATTTTATTTCATTTTACTTCCATATCAAGGACACAACTGACAAAAGTAATATGTAATATTTATTGGAGCAACTGTGTGTTACGACAACATCAATTTCATTTGCATTCAATTGTTTTTTCTAGTTTCTTTGACATAAAAAGAAACTTCACGACCCTATTTGATGAATGCAACTACCCGATCAATTGTTCAATCCCATTTGATATGTTTATGTCTAAAAAGTATGAGGGACTTTGTAACGCCCTCAAATTTAATCCTAAAGAATCCAACACGAAAGCGTCAACACGCCCTCAATTTAATCCTAAAGAATCCAACACGAAAGCGTTATCCTATCCTTACAGAAGTACAAACCAAATTCTGGACACAATTAAACAATTCATCTTATCGGGTCACAACCCCAATACATCAACTAAATAGCTATGCGAACTTAATATACATGAGTCAATCTACATCATTCACCTCTAGGATAGTCCGAGTTTATACTCCGATCCTTCAAGCTAGTTTCACTTCTCGACTTGCCTATAACTGGAAGGAAGAAAGTGAAGTACATAAGCAAAGGCTTAGTGAGCGCCAGTGTACGTGTGAAAGGTGCTTAAAATAGTTTTTAGACCCCAAAGTGATAAATTAATAAGGTGAAAACAATAATAGTTTCTATTTTTCAAACGTTCATTAAAAAGGCGAGTAAGAATGACATTTGCGTTCAAGCAGTAGCTGGTATGACACCAGGATCTTAGTATACATACGATAAAGTTTAAAACATGCATTTTTAAAAGTGTGCAGTCAATGTAAGTACCACGTACAAGACTCAATGCAAGTATCATGTACAAAACATGTTTAAGTAACACGTACACGTCACGCTTAAGCAGTAGGGGGCCATGTTAGCAATACTATCGCGTCCGATGATTTACCCATAGCACTTTGGGTCCCTCTGCTTCTTCCTTATCACCCCTGAACATGCGGCTTAAAAGCCATCACCTTATACCTCCCCACGCAGGCTCGCGATGCCCGATTTGGTCATATCCGGAATATGCCACACGATAAATGACCCATGCACCCTCAGAGCACTCCGTCCTAGGTGCATGGATCTGGACGTGGATAGCGGGAACTGTTTAAGACCGCAAGCCCATGCTTGACCGGCCGAACCCTGCCCTATCCCTCGCCCGACCTTGGGCCCAACACAACCACGCAAGATGAAACATGTCACAAGAACACCATCACGACAAATGATCATGATACAAGAACCAAATGATGGAGTACTTCCACGAATCCATAAAAACCGATGTTTATTTTGAAATCATGCTTGCAAAATATGCATTTGAAACAAGTATGCAATCATGTATGTCACGAATGATTGAATGAAGCATTTTTGCTCATGAAGGAATATTGAATCGAGCGAATATATATATATATATATATATATATATTTAGAATTTCATTAAAAGAATGTTTTCTTGAAATCATTTCACAAAACCTGCCTGGAAAATTATTCTCGCAAGATATGTCTTTGAAACGTGCCAAGAAATGGTTAATGCAAATTGAGTCCATGATTTTCTTGGGAAGTATTGAAAGCATGATAAAAGTATATAGATATATATACGACGTGCTCCTTCCAGTTTTGAAAGACATATAACTATAATTTTGAGAGGCACTCACCTTGTCCAATCGAATAACAAAGCTCAAGTCCAGAGTTTGAGCGACGCTCAATCTATTTCGTAAGTATAATTACCTATTCCAAATAACTATACTCATTAATATGATCATAATAGCAACTTGATTGATAATAAACAAATACGATATGAATAATCTCGAATAAGCAAAGGTCTAGGAAATAAATATATTAATCAACACTTACCCATCTACAAATACACCATAAAATTGATTTGGTTCGGTCGAACTTTACTTCTAAGCCATGGACAAGAATACACGAGATAATCCCATCATGCGCCTCCTTCTACCTTTGTGCGTCCTCACCGTTACGATTCTCCGTTGTTCCATTTACCGAGACAATCAACACAAAATTTACATATATAGGTTCATAACAATCTCAGCTTTATCACCACATAAGTATTATCTCAAAACCCACTCGAGAAAAGGGTGAATCGGCCTCCAAATTTGATCTCCCAAAATGCCAATTTCTATACATCCTGGAACTTTGTAACCAAATCCACTTTTCAGCTACATTACACCATGAATTTTGGAAATTCTTAAACCTATCAATATCTACACTCACAGAACTTTCCAGTGGTAGCCTTGCATGTGCAATCCGGCCACTAAAAGGGTGATTTCCAGGCTAAAGAACATGTAAGAACATTTCTGGAATTGGTAATTGGGTACTGGCAGTGGTACTTAAATGGTAATCCTGGACATTTAAATGCACTTCCTTCAACAAAATCCACCATTACATGTATGTACACTAAATGAGCTATCTAATAGTGGCCATGCCTAAACAATTAGACAATAAAAAGGAACAATTCAGGCCCAAATAAAATGAATGACAGATCCGGCCGAAAAAAACAGGGGCAGTGGTAGTGATGTTTTAGCCATCAATTCTTGATTATTTCCTTAACCAAAACCCACAAAACTCACCAGTAACATATTCTATACTCAAAGGGCTTTCCAACGGTGGGATTGCATGCATGATTCGACCACCAAAAGTATGATTTCTAGCTACACGAACATGATTAGAAGTTGCAGGTACTGCGAACACAGAACAGGAAGTGGTGATTCAATGGTCGATTCTGGAACTTTAGTGACCAAATTAGCACAATCCAACTTAATATTACTGTTCCTTGTTTTGTTAGGATGAGTTTGAGCTAAAGAACTCTAAAAATGAACATCATTTGATACCTCAAAACATGAAGATACAAACGCTGCCAGAACAGAAATTTTCTTTCGAAAATTGCTTGCAAGATATGTGTTTTGTTGTGGGTTGAGCTTTCTCTTCTGGTTGATTAGCTTGGAACGGTTTGAGACCTTAAAGAGGTCAAAAATGGAGAAGGGTCTGATAATTTGAGGAAGAATTAATTGGAGTGAAAATGATAGGCAATGGAATGAATAGATAGAAGTATTTATAGGGTGAAATGAGGGCTTGATGGCAATTTTCCTATTTGTCTCATAGTCCTTACCTTATTGTATTTCATCTCATGGTCCCTATATACATACGAGTTAATATTGAGCCCCTACACGGATGAAAATTAATATTCATCCAATCTAATTACTAAGATAAGAACTCATACATATTAATCAAGTACTCTTCAATAAACTATACTACGAGTCATTGATTTACTAAGTATATTAGTATTACGAAACCTCGACTATCACATTCTCCCCTCCTATATTTTAGATTTACAGATTCAGTAGGTAATATGGTGTACATAGTCGAGAAAATATTCCACATATCAGTTGATTATCATCCCGATTGAATAAAGTTGCTAAAGAATTCAATAATTTTTCAAATTAGCTAATCAACATAACTCAATCCTTCAATACTTTTTGAGCTTTTATTAGTTTGTTGATAGTGAAACACAAATATGATTATTTTGCCGATAGACATCATATGTACGATTGAGAAGCTGGTATGAATTTGTATATTGATTTTGATTTATGATGTCAAAAAATTAATTGTAATTTGCATGACATAGAAGAGAGAGAGAGAAAAAACTTGTCAATTTTTTACATAAAGTTTATTTTTCTTGGTTCACATACAATTGTTTTCGATTAAAATGGTCAAAATAATAATATTAAACATCAAAGCCTAGTTAGTTAAATACGGGACGAGAAAGATTCGTTATTTAAGACGTACGAGTATATTACGAAATTTTATTGAAAGTTATAGTGAAAAAATCGGCTAAAAAATACAGATTCATGATTGGTAGATGTACGAGTATAATACGGGTACAAATAAATTATTCGGGAGTAAAAATATGGTTTATTTTCATATAAATTTGAATGATATATTGTTTATAAAAATAATAGTTTATATGAGTCTCTACTTGACATTATTTAATATTTGGATAAACTATTGACGTTCATAGGTTTTTAATTGTGTAATACTCAATTAGTTCTTATAAAAATTAATTACAATTTTCAAATTTTAAATTAAAAATACTTTTTTTGTCAAAATTAGAGTATTATTCGTCAAGTTTAATGCGTGACATGTAAAATATGTGTATTAAACGGTTTAACTCAAAAAATACGAGTATTATTCGTTACGTTCACATGCATACGAGAAATGCAAGTATTTTTCTATTATACTTATGTATGCATAATATACGGGTATCATACGAGTTTTAACCAACAGAGCATGAAAGAAAGATTACTAATAATACTTTAAGTAGTACTAAATATATATGGAAGAAGAAATCGACATTCTTTAGAAAAGAAACTGAAGAGAAATAATATAAATGATATTATATGATAAAATTGTTGCTCTAGTAATTTATAAAGCTTAACAATCTCTTTTTCTTAATTAGTTAAAAATT
Source organism: Buddleja alternifolia (assembly GCA_019426215.1). NCBI lineage: Eukaryota > Viridiplantae > Streptophyta > Magnoliopsida > Lamiales > Scrophulariaceae > Buddleja > Buddleja alternifolia. The sequence continues at coordinate 43,897,969 of CM033391.1, read as the reverse complement.
GTTGTGTCTTTATTAATTTTGAAACTTCCTACTCCCCTAATCCTAATTTTTCCAATAAGAAAAATAATTGTCTTTATTTAGGTTAGAGATTTGGTATCAACTCCTAAATCGGGAAAAATACTCGCTAGCCCAATGTGATATACGTAATTTTTCAAAAGCTTCCATGTATAACAAACAAGTAAATAATAAATAAACAATCTAGCCCCCACGTGCGCTACTCACAAATTTGCTCTGTTATAAATTTGGCCGAATTTACGTATTTATCAATGATACGTGGACTAGCTTGTATGACTGGACTGGACACATCAGCAACAAGTCCAAAAAATAAAAAATGTTCTTAGGAGGAAATTCTACTGCCCAACAAAAAACCTTTGTTAAAAAGAAAATCTTAAGAAACGCTTTTAATAAAATAAAGTGAAAAAAGGTAAAGAGTAAAAAGCCTTTTCATTTTCTCTTTTTCAGTTGTTTTCTAATAAAAAAAAGCCCAAATTACTAACCATAAATCTTTCAAAATATCTCATTTCTCTAAAAAGAGAATCATGTTATTCACTCAAAATTATTTTTCGAAAACCTCAGGAAGCTAGAATTTTGAAAAATTGCTTCTGTAATCGAAGAACTCTGAACCAAGGTTAGTTTGGTTCTTTGTGAAATTTTTAATTTTAGGGGTTAATAGTTGAGAAATTATGGTAAAATACATTTGAAAGTTCTCAAAAGTCTAGCTTCCTAACTTCCCGAGGAGATGACTTTAAGTTATTAACATGATTTTTTAAGAGAAATGAGGTGTTTTGAGGGTTAGTAGTTTGGGTTTTTTTAGAGTAAAAAAGGGCTGAAAAAGAGAAAATGAAATGTTTTACTTTATATCTTTTTTTTTTCACTTCATTTTATTAAAAGAGTTTCTAAGGATTCTTTTTCTTTCTTTACAAGAACCTTTTTTTTTTTTTGGTAAATAAAACGTTTTGGTTGGGCGGTAGAATTTTCGTATACTTAAAGATATTTTTGTTTTTTTGTACTTGTTGTTGATGTGTCTAACCCAATCATACAAGCTAGCCCACGTGTCATGGGTAAATGCATAAATTTGGTCAAATTCTTAACGAAGAAAATTTTTCTATCGTTTGACCAGTAATGGCATTGTCATAGACTATATTGGTCGTTTCGCACTTCATGTGTTATTTTGATACGTTTAGTACTCCATGTGCAACACATGAAATACTTCATGTGTTATTTGGCTAAACTTATAAGCTCCTCTAAACATCTTATGAGATGTTTTAGAGCTTATAATCTCTATAAATTTGTTTGGTAATTTTTAAAAAAAGACCAACAAATAAAAAATATTTGGGTTTTATAAGCTGTTTTTAAAAAAGTAACCCAACCCTACCTTTTTTTAAATATCTTATAAGATGTCACAGCTTATAAACTCATAAAACATCTTATAAGATGTAGGAGCTTATAAAATATTTTTGATAAGCTTAGCCAAACACCCTCTAGGTTACTTTTTTAATAACAACTTATAAGACTCAAATATTTTATTTTTTGGTCTTCTAAGCTGTTTTTTTTAAAAAATTACAAACCCCTTTCCACATTCTTTTCATAATTCAATGAGCAGTAAATTACTAAATTTACATTCAAAGGCTGATAATGTTGTATGAAACTCTGAAGAAATGTCAAAAGAAAGCTGAAAGTTACAAACTAATCAAATATCTCTATTCTTGTCCAGAGAGAGAAGGAGCCAGCTGCTTTTTTATACCTCTCCTGCCCACCAAATAGATTTTGAACTGTATAAGTCTATAATATAAGCGAAAAGTTAATGAACTACTAGATAGTTTTTGACACAATACTTATTTACTAGTATCAATAATATACTTCATGTTTCAAGATCAAGAACAATAACACTCTCAGAGGATGGGAAATTTTAGTAATTATATTGGATTAGTTCACTCGGAATAATTGCAAAAGGCAACCGGCATTCTAAATTTAATAACCACAGTTTATATGAGATTTACCACATTGTTTCATCATGACTCGGTCAAAGTTAAATTTGTTTCATCATGAATCAGTCAAAGTTAAATTCATCCTTAACCTAAACTCTACCATTAACGATTCTGATATGAATACCAAAGAACTTCAAACAAACTTATCTGTCATGGATGGATGCATTCTTCTTGGTTGAAATCTTGAAGTGGACCGTTACGAAATGAGAGCTTGAAATTAAAGAAAGCCATCCTTTTAAAACAGACCTCAAGCACAAGAGAGACTTCACGAATGAGCTGATTAGCATCTCTGTAATGATTTTAGGGCAATAACCTTCCAAATATTATCTAATCATTCAAATTTGGTGAAACTAAGCTTTCAAAGTAGGTTATCGCTTCAATTTCTGAGTCCTTGCAAAAATGATGATTGTGTGGGTTAATCGGATCGTATAACCTTAAATTTGATCCATAGTTGATTAGTATCTTGCCATCCAGCGTTAAAAACAACAGACTTGGTCTAAGAAACTCACTAGCCTCCAAATTCAAATAGAATGGAATTCGAACATCTTTTGACCAGGATTTCTTCACACCATATTCCTTCATAACCCATATATCAATGTACGTACTATGTTCACAACATATGGAAAGGCAACCTCCTAAAAGCTTTATCTGCACCCTGACATCATTATCCACATCCTCGTCTTCATCCTCATCCTCATCCTCAATATCAGGCATGGGTAACTCTGCAAAGGCATCCGTTGAAAGATCATGGGAGATGATAGCACACCCCCTTTCATCGATGTAAGTCACTAACCAATGAATGGCTCCGTTGAGAAACTTAGCTGACCCACCAAACGTGTCCCCACCCGGCCAATTTGACAATATCTTCCAGGAATTAGTCCGCAAACTATAAACTTTTACTTGAATCTCAATCTCACTCATATGTCGATCGAATCTGAAAAACTCCACCACTTTATAATCATCGTGCAACTCATCAAAACCAAAGCCATATGTAAGTCCATAATAGTCAGAACTCAAATCTATGCCTGAGTCCGGCAAAGCCTTCAATTTTCTAGTTGCGGGGTTCCACAATATCAGAGTGCTAACCGACAAAGATACACAAACCAACCCATTACACGACCCCTCTAGCCATATCCAATCATTTGCTTCATACGGATAATCAATTGAAACTCGATGAACAGGTAAATTAGCATCAGTTACAGGGCAAACATATCCATTAGAGGCCGAACACTCAAATACAGACTGAAGGGAACATGTGTAAATATCCATAGGTAACAATTTGGAGCCAAGAACAAAAACAAGTCTATCGTGGGCATAAATGTCGTTCTTAGTTGATAACTTGAGATGTGACTTTGCGAACTCATAACTTGAAATCAAAACAAACCATGATTTTGAGACGCACTTGAATTTCAAGAGAGATTTCACGGGGAGCCTCAACAGTATTTCTGTGATGATTTCCTCCGGAACAGTGGGTTCCTCCAATTTTTTTATTGATAAGAGATTATCGATATCATTTTCCATGATTTGGCGAAGAAAAACGCTCCTCTGGAAAAGGACGAAACGAACTGTGTTGAGGAACTAAAAAAGGGCAAATTTGGATGAGGGGCGTAGCGAGATTCAAATTTTAAAGGGGTAAAAACATTGTTGTTTTTTTAATCATGGAAAGGAGGGGGCTACCCGTACAAAGTTCATAACCCGACAAGCCCGAGTTAATAGTTAAACTACGTGGCCAAGTTCGACCAATTTGATCATCGTCAAGAATATGGAAGATACGCTCGACTGACGTATTAAAAAAAGCTAACGAAATATACATTCCTAACTTGGTTAACATGTCCGCCGCTCGAGTGGCTTCACGCCAAATGCAGATGATAGAGACCTCCCAGTCTCTATTCCAGACAACACGTATTCTATGAACTAGCTCAAAATAATGGTGAGCTGGAGAGGCGTCCACAATGCTTTGGATAGCATTCCTGCAATCAGATTCAAGGATGAGTTTTTTTACTCCAGATTTGCATGCCATTTCTCGTCCCTCTAGAATGGCTCGCATCTCGGCCTCTTCCACGCAGCATGATTCAATCTTGCCGGCAAACCCATTGATCCATTCGCCATGCTCGTTTCTCAAGGTGCCCCCTATTCCTACCATTCGGCCAAAGTTCTCATTAGATTGTGTGAAGGACGAAACGAACTGTGTTGAGGAAATGACAAAAGGGAAATTTGGATGAGGGGGCATAGCGAGATTCAAAATTTAAAGGGGTAAAAACATTTAGGGCTTAATTGATTGGCATATCCATCTCGGAGAATTTGTTTTTCACAACAAAAGTGAGAAAGATTGTTTTTAGAGATAAAAAATGTTGTGTTAAAAGTGTATTTGGGTGAGTTTTTTTAAGAGAAAAACATGTAATGATTATGGTTGATGTGATATGTTTTTTGTTATGAAATTTTTTTTAAAATTTGTTTTAGATATAATATTTCATATACGAATTTTAGTCAAATTCATCGATATAGACATCAAAAAATAGACAAAATGGATCTTATTTTGCATTTTGTGTTATTTTGTATTAGAATATGTGATTAATTTTCCATTTGGAGTTGCGAAAAGCCGGATAAAACCTTTTTAATCAATGAGAAACTGTCAAATTATGAATAGTTTAAAGCCATTTTTTCTTTTTCTTTTGGATTTTTTTTTTAAATAGTAGATAGAATTTTTTTTCAAAGAAAATTTGGTAACACACCAGCCAACCACATTTTTTGGGGTTTTTTACTGCAAAAATTGATTTTTGGGGTAGAGATAGCCAACCAATTAGGCCCTTAAACTCTCCGAATTTTGGTCATTTTTACTTTTTCTCTTTACATACCGACCTATGTACTTTTTTATAGTTTAAACTCTCCGAATTTTGGCTATTTTTACTTTTTTTAATAGATATTTTTTTTCTCTTTACATACCGACGTATATACTTTTTTATCGTTTAGCATCTTTCGATAGAATATTCCGCTTGAATTTTATCATATGACATGTATGTGTCATTTCTAAGGGCAAAATTGTCATTATAATTGATGAATTTTGAGTAATTACTCTTTTACACTTAAAATGGTCATATGTTTCATTAAAAATATGATTTAAGAAAATAACATAATAATAAACTTATTTTTCTTAAAAATTTAATTAAATAATTTAATTAAAGAAAATAAAAATATTATTTTGTTGCGTATGTGTGTATGTAATATACATACGCATCAAAAAATTATTATATTTTAGCAATTTGATTTTATTTTCTGCGTGCATATATATATATATATATATATGTATGTTACTTTATTTTATTTTCTTAAATAATATTTTTTCTGTGTGTATGTGTATACATATATATGTGTGTGTGTGTGTGTGTGATTATCATTTGGAAGAAAATTCATGGAGGAATGAGGATGGTTGAGAAATTTTGGGGAAGATGAAGCTTGGAAAAAGTAAAACTGAAGTGTGGATGAAGTAAAATGAAGTTTGGAAGAAGCAAAATGAAGCTTGGAAGAAGCAAAATAAGGGCAAAATAGTAATTACCTAATATTCATCCCTAAAATGATAGATTTACCCTTCAAAGTGGCACATGCATGGCATGTAACAAAATTTTATTAAAAAAAGTAAATAATAAAAAGGTCGGGATGTAAAGTGAAAAAATAAAAATAATCTATAAAAAAATGTGTAAATGGATGAGGGGAGTTGCGAGATTCAACACTTTTTTTGCACTAATAATTTACATACTGATATCGGCAGATGTAGAGGTAAGAACATGAAATCGTTTTTCTTTGGAATGGAAAAGCTCTCGTGTTAATATATGGTTGAAATTGTTTAGTTAGGACTTAAGATAATGATGTGTTTGGTAAATCCTAGGATCAAAGTAATTTATTATATACAAAGACAACAACCACCTTCTACTACTAATTAATTCCTATTTGTTGCTCAAAACAATTGCATCGTGTGCTGCTGATATATGAATTCTGGAGGTTTTTCCTCTCACGGACACTCATGCAAGTTTTCTTGTCACACCAGTGGGGTTGAATATGTTTTGTATTTCCGTATGGAGTAAAAAAATAATTTTGATATTGCATCATAACCTCTAGTAATTCAAGAAAACTGCATCACTGTTTGGAGTAGTCTTTGTAGACATCTTGACGATGTGGTATAATTTGTGGTTTTATCAAATTTGTCTATAGAAAAAATTAGTAAATTTATGTGGGTCATTAAAATAGGAAAAAAGTAAAAAAAAAAATGCCAACTAAATCAATTTGTGACACATGGCAATGCACATGGCAATAAGAGTAATAGTTTGAGAAATATTTTTTAAATAGTAATACTTTGGGATTTATTTTTTCTAAGAGTAATATTTTGGAAAAAAAACTGGAGTTTGTGGATCTGAATTTCTTTTTCTTTTTCCTTTCATTTGTTTCTTTCAGGTGATTTTGTTATAAAAGTTAGGAGAAAATTGATATGGATAAACATCAAAGCCATCAGCATCATCAATTGAAGTATGCCAATTGGTTTTATGTCGTTTTGCATCTTAAATGATTTTTTAGATTGTATCTGAATGTTAATAAATTTATTTTTTTTATAGAAATTTGAGAAGTAGTTAACAGTCCATAATTTTTTGCGGTTACTGGTGCCTAAAACATATGGAATTGCACTAATGGAGGAGTTTAGACGGTGTGTGTAAAGTTATGGTTTGCAGGTGAAGTGCAATTCATGTTTTGGTTTGTTTGGATGAGGCTAATCTTTTATTTTTGTAAAATGATTTGTTTTAAAAGTCCAAGTTATTTGGTTTAAATTTTCTTCTTCAGTCATAACTGAAACAATTACTTAATGTTAGTCTATTATTCATTCGTTTTAATTGTGAGTAATGATTTATTTTGGCAAGGCTTGGAGTTTAAGTTTTGAATATTTCAAAATCTATTTATGAATTCATTTTCAAGTTTCTTTCTTGGTAATGGTCTATTTTTAAATATGTTGATGCTAGTGCTTATGAGTTTTCAAGTAAATTGTATTAGTTTCCCGTGAAGCTTTATCTATGTCCCATGCAATCATATGCATATACTGATATATATATATATATATATACTAACTCTTCACAATGCAAACATAAACACATTTTTTTGTCTCTCTATTCATCTTTAGTTATAAATGTGATTTTTTTTGCCAACTTTTGTCACTATGAAAAGAAAAATAAATTATTTTAAATTACAATCATAGAAAATTTCTTTTTACCATGAATTGCATGTCATTCGTTTGTTTGCACACGCATCGAGTGTACTCCGACCGCTAATTTAACATAAAGAACGCAGAATCATACAACAAAAAATTGAGATCATTTATTTAGCCACTTCCCCAAATTTTGGAGAAAGGGCTATGTCACATGGGAAAAAGGGAAGAAAGAGAAAACTACTTTTTTCTTTTAAGATTGCAGTTACCCCCTTGTTGCTTTACCTTCTCCAAATTGTTGTACCACAACAATGGCAGTCACCACAAGAAACATGCATGACTCTTTTTTGTACGTGGGAATGAAAGCATTTTGATGGAAGTTTTTGTTGTTAGCCGTGAGTTAGTTTGATCCAATTTGGAGAAGGGTATTTTAGGAAGTTCAAATAAAAACATACCATGATGGTTATTTAAGGGGTGGAGGCATTATAAAAGAGTATAGATTACATACGCATCAAAAAATTATTTTATTTTCGTAGTATGATTTTATTTTCTGTGTGTATATATACACACATATTACTTTATTTTATTTTATTTTTGGTAAATAATATTTTTTTCTGTGTTTGTGCGCAAGAGAGAAGGGGTCTACTTGTGTGTGTGTGTATATATATAATATAGAAAAAAACTACGAAAACCCCCCTTAAAATGATTTTTCAAATCCAAAAAACCCATGAAAATATTTTTCAATCTCAAAATCTCATTCTACAAACATTTCATTTCAAAAACCCCAAAAGTGAGGATTAACAACATTTTGCACGAAACTACCCTTCATTTTTTATGTTAATAATTGATCGATTAATTTTTCTTATTGGATTAATCGTTTTGTTTTAATTTTTTTAAATTGATGAATCATAAAATACGAATTTGATTTTGTAATATTAAAATTTTTAAATATTTGTATATAATTTATTTTTTATTTTAATAAGGTAATTATCTGTAAATATATGTATTAAATATTTCTAAAAGAATAAAAAATCTGCAAATTTCAAATTTAAATCATAATTATTATAAATTATCAATATAAAATTTTTAAATAAATAAATTTCATTTTAAAACTATAATTGATGAATTTTTAATCTAGAAGGCCCCAATTAAGTCTATAAATTTGTTAACCTTAAATATTGGGTTTTTTGGAATAAAAAGTTGATGGTGCGGTTTTTTTGGATTGAAAATTTTTATCATGGGTTTTTTGGATATATAAATTTATTTTAAGCGTTTTTTTAGTAATTTTTCCTAATATATATATATATATATATATATATGTGAGTGTGTGACTCTGTGTGTGGGAGTGTGAGTCTGCATGCGGGTTTTCTGGATTGAAAATTTTTATCATGGATTTTTGGATATATAAATTTATTTTAAGAGTTTTTTTAGTAATTTTTCCTATTATATATATATAGGGATAATTACACTGGGTACCCCTGAGGTATTGCCTAATTACAAAAAACATCCCCTAGTTTGATAAATTACATCCAACATCCTAAGGTTTCATATAATTATGTAAAAATGGATGGAAAGTGTCAAAAGACACTTTTACCCTTACGAAAAACTGAAAAAAGAAATAGAAAAATAAAATAAAATAAAGTCAAAATATCTGAAATTGCAAATGACCTTGTTACCCTCGAGTTCCCTATACACCATCTCCCGCCCTTTCACCTACCATTATCAACTCTGAAAAACAACGTGAAGGCTGTGAAACCCTAAAGCAAGAAAAATCCTCCGCATTTTCTCAACCTTATTCTAGAATTTTCGTGTCAAACTTTTTGTTTTTGCTCGGTGACGGTGTACGGCTGTGAGTGGACGTTTTTCTCCTCCGATCAGTAGATGAATTTTCGAAAAAAAGGTGAGTTTCTTTCTTGAAACGAAGAAGGTGCCACGAAAATGCTTGGCTTTCTGATTATTTCCTTTCCCCCCATCATTTCGCACCTAAATAGTACGACCTTTGACGGTTTTAGTGAAAAAATTCCGAGTTAGGGATTTTTATTGTGTGTTTTTCTGATTTGTGTACAATATAAGAACATATTTGGTTAGATCCTTGTTTATAATGCATTGTTATGTGTTTAATTTCAGATTTTAGAGAAAATCCCCAATTTTTAGTTTAGGATTTTTTTTTCTTAAGGTCTTACAATTCCGGTATTTCCCCATTTAATATGTGAAATAAATTATCAATTTTTAGTATTAGGGTTTTCATGTACTACATTGTACGTATAACTGTCATTGTTCTTTTTTTTTTGGGTCACGGTTTAGTATGTTAAATGTGTTATTGGTTACAGTTTATTACAGTTCATGTACTACATTGTACACTAACTCTTTTTTTTATTATGTGAAATGTGTTATTGGTTAGTTTGATTGATTATTTGAGAGTTTAATATGACACTAACTCTCTTTTGTTTTGTTTGCTAGGTATGGGTGACAAGGTGTTTTGCCTCACACTACACTACCGGCGTAAGAAACGCAATCTTCCTAAGATTGATCCAGATAGATATGGGTTTTTTGACTTAAGAGATGATGTCAAGGAAGTTTTAGGGTTGAGCAATGAATTGGTTGTCCTTAAATGTAGTGTAGATGGTTCAAATGATAGGATGAAATTAAGTGATGATAAGGATGTTATGGCTATGTTTTCTAGAAATGAAAACCTTATTAAGATAGATATATTTGTTGAGATTGCTGAGGTTGAGGGGGCTAAAGAGGGGGACAAAGAGGGGGATAAAGAGGGTCCTGTTGAGGGGTCTGTGGAGGTGGAGTCTGAGGGGTCTGTTGAGGAGGATGAAGAGGACTCTGAAGATGAGGATGAAGCCTTTGAAGAGGTGGATGAAGAGGACTCCGAAGAGGGCTCTGAAGACTATGAAGAGGTGGATATTGTTGATAAAAATGAGGGGGGGAAATCTGATGATGATAGTGCTGATTCTTTGCAAAGGGGTGGTAGCACTGATGGTGATAATGATAGTATGTTATTGTGGTCTGATAATGACTTAGAAAATCAAGTGATGATCATTGTGAAATATTCAATGATTCTGATGATGAGTTGCCTGATGATCCAATGAAAGGCTGTTTGACCACCAATGCAGCACAGTTGCCCACTGAGCCTGGTCAAAGGCATAAACTGGAAATAGGCATGGTTTTTAGTAACATAAAAGAATTTAGGGAGAGGCTAAAGGAATTCTTGATTCAGGAAGCTTTTAAGATTCAAAGGGTGAAAAATCAGAAAGATAGAATGACTGTTAAATGTGCTGCTGAAGGGTGTCTCTAAAGAGTACATGCATCTGCTTTGATAGATAATGTTACTATCCAAGTGAAAAAGTATAACCCTAGACATACTTGTATAAGAACTAATGTGACTAAAGAAGCCAGTGTTAATTGGATGAGTTCTAAATTGGTCCATATCTTAAGGAGCAACATAGCAATGAAGCCTAGTGTGATAAGTGAAGTACTGAAGGAAAAATATGGGGTGGATCCTCCCTATATGAGGATATACAGGGCAAAAAAGTTAGCAACAGAGATGATATTGGGTGGGCATGCTGAGTCATATGGGAAGTTACCATGTTATGCAAAAGTTCTTCTTGAAAAAAATGTGGGCAGTGTGGTTGTATTGGAGAGTGAATTGGAAGAAGTGGGTGATGTCATTCCTGACACACCAACATTTAAAAGATTTTTCATGGGTTTTAGTGCTTTGAGGGATGGGTATTTAGAGGGTTGTAGCCCATTTCTTGGTTTTGATGGGTGTCACCTGAAAGGGCCATATGGAGGGGTGTTACTAGCTGCCATAGGGTTGGATGGGAATAATGGCTTATACCCTGTGGCCTTTGCTATTGTGGAGGTGGAGTCTAAGGATACTTGGATGTTCTTTTTACAACATTTGTCAACTATGTTTGGAGGATTCATTGGTGACAAGCCATGGACATTTATGAGTGATAGACAAAAGGTAATGTGTTGTGCTTATTATTCTTTGGTTTGTAATGTAATGCATGAAATATATGATGTTCAATTATGTTATTAACATGAAAATATATGGTGTTTTCTGTTATGCATGATAAATAGATGGGGGTATATGTTATGATTAAAATTAATATGGGTGTTATTTGTAAGGTTTTTAATTAAAGACTTACTGTTTTGTAATGTGTTTTTTGTGTTTCTCTTGCAGGGGCTAGTGGAGGCATTAAATGAAGTGGTCCCTCATGTGATACAAAGAAGATGTGCAAGGCATGTATATGCCCATTTCAGACAGAAACACCATGGGCATGCCTTGAAAAAATATTTCTGGATGGCAGCTAGGGCTTACAATGCTTCTGGCTTCAATTTTGCCATGTACAAGATAAAAGACTTGAAGAGAGAAGCATATGATTAGTTGGTAAAAATTCCTTCCTCACAGTGGTCTAGGCATGCTTATGGCACTAGGTTAAAAAATGACCATGTAACCAATAATTTGAGTGAGTCATTTAATGCCTGGATTGGGAAACTTAGGGATAAGCCTGTTCTTACTTTACTAGATGGTCTAAGGACCAAATGCATGACTAGATTACAGAGGAGAAAAAGAAAGGCACTGAGGTGGAGGAATTCAATAGTGCCAAATGTGGTGAAAGAGTTGAATAAGTCTAATGAAGAGTCTAAGAAGTGTCACTTGATGTTGGGTACTGAACATGAGTTTGAGGTGAGGGATGCTGGTATTAATTATGTTGTGAATTTGAATACTAGAACATGTGATTGTAGGGTTTGGGATGTGACTGGGATTCCCTGTAAGCATGCTGCTTTAGCCATAAATTTTAGGAGGGAGAGTCTTCAAAGTTATACTGATGTCATTTTTTTAAAGGAGACATACTTGAAATCATATGCATATGCAATTCATTAGTAGTTTGGGTTTTTTTTAGAGTAAAAAAGGGCTGAAAAAGAGAAAATGAAATGTTTTACTTTCTATCTTTTTTTTTCCACTTCATTTTATTAAAAGAGTTTCTAAGGATTCTTTTTCTTTCTTTACAAGAACCTTTTTTTTTTCGGTAAATAAAACGTTTTGGTTGGGCGGTAGAATTTTCTTATACTTATATTTTTGTTTTTTTGTACTTGTTGTTGATGTGTCTAACCCAATCATACAAGCTAACCCACGTGTCATGGGTAAATGCGTAAATTTGGTCAAATTCTTAACGAAGAAAATTTTTCTATCGTTTGACCACTAATGGCATTGTCATAGACTATATTGGTCGTTTCGCACTTCATGTGTTATTTTGATACGTTTAGTACTCCAGGTGCAACACATGAAATACTTCATGTGTTATTTGACTAAGTTTATAAGCTCCTCTAAACATCTTATGAGATGTTTTAGAGCTTATAAGCCCTATAAATTTGTTTGGTAATTTTTAAAAAAAGACAGCTTATAAGACCAACAAATAAAAGATATTTAGGTTTTATAAGTTGTTTTTAAAAAAGTTACCCAACCCTACCTTTTTTTAAATATCTTATAAGATGTCACAACTTATAAACTCATAAAACATCTTATAAGATATATGAGCTTATAAAATATTTTTGATAAGCTTAGCCAAACACCCTCTAGGTTACTTTTTTAAAAACAATTTATAAGACCCAAATATTTTATTTTTTTGGTCTTCTAAGTTGTTTTTTTAAAAAAGTTACAAACCCCTTTCCATATTCTTTTCATAATTCAATGAGCAGTAAATTACTAAATTTACATTCAAAGGCTGATAATGTTGTATGAAACTCTGAAGAAATGTCAAGAGAAAGCTGAAAGTTACAAACTAATCAAATATCTCTATTCTTGTCCAGAGAGAGAAGGAGCCAGCTGCTTTTTTACACCTCTCCTGCCCACCAAATAGATTTTGAACTGTATAAGTCTATAATATAAGCGAAAAGTTAATGAACTACTAGATAGTATTTAACACAATGCTTATTTACTAATATCAATAATATACTTCATGTTTCAAGATCAAGAACAATAACACTCTCAGAGGATGGGAAATTTTAGTAATTATATTGGATTAGTTCACTCGGAATAATTGCAAAAGGCAACTGGCATTCTAAATTTAATAACCACAGTTTATATGAGATTTGCCACATTGTTTCATCATGACTCGGTCAAAGTTAAATTTGTTTCATCATGAATCAGTCAAAGTTAAATTCATCCTTAACCTAAACTCTACCATTAACGATTCTGAAATGAATACCAAAGAACTTCAAACAAACTTATCTGTCATGGATGGATGCATTCGTCTTGGTTGAAATCTTGAAGTGGACCGTTACGAAATGAGAGCTTGAAATTAAAGAAAGCCATCCTTTTAAAACAGACCTCAAGCACAAGAGAGACTTCACGAATGAGCCGATGAGCATCTCTGTAATGATTTTAGGGCAATAACCTTCCAAATATTATCTAATCATTCAAATTCGGTGAAACTAAGCTTTCAAAGTAGGTTATCGCTTCAATTTCAGAGTTCTTGCAAAAATGATGAATATGTGGATTAATCGGATCGTATAACCTTAAATTTGATCCATAGTTGATTAGTATCTTGCCATCCAGCGTTAAAAACAACAGACTTGGTCTAAGAAACTCACTATCCTCCAAATTCAAATAGAATGGAATTCGAACATCTTTTGACCAGGATTTCTTCACACCATATTCCTTCATAACCCATATATCAATGTACGTACTATGTTCACAACATATGGAAAGGCAACCTCCTAAAAGCTTTATCTGCACCCTGACATCATTATCCACATCCTCGTCTTCATCCTCATCCTCATCCTCAATATCAGGCATGGGTAACTCTGCAAAGGCATCCGTTGAAAGATCATGGGAGATGATAGCACACCCCCTTTCATCGATGTAAGTCACTAACCAATGAATGGCTCCGTTGAGAACTTAGCTGACCCACCAAACGTGTCCCCACCCGGCCAATTTGACAATATCTTCCAGGAATTAGTCCGCAAACTATAAACTTTTACTTGAATCTCAATCTCACTCATATGTCGATCGAATCTGAAAAACTCCACCACTTTATAATCATCGTGCAACTCATCAAAACCAAAGCCATATGTAAGTCCATAATAGTCAGAACTCAAATCTATGCCTGAGTCCGGCAAAGCCTTCAATTTTCTAGTTGCGGGGTTCCACAATATCAGAGTGCTAACCGACAAAGATACACAAACCAACCCATTACACGACCCCTCTAACCATATCCAATCATTTGCTTCATACGGATAATCAAATGAAACTCGATGAACAGGTAAATTAGCATCAGTTACAGGGCAAACATATCCATTAGAGGCCGAACACTCAAATACAGACTGAAGGGAACATGTGTAAATATCCATAGGTAACAATTTGGAGCCAAGAACAAAAACAAGTCTATCGTGGGCATAAATGTCGTTCTTAGTTGATAACTTGAGATGTGACTTTGCGAACTCATAACTTGAAATCAAAACAAACCATGATTTTGAGACGCACTTGAATTTCAAGAGAGATTTCACGGGGAGCCTCAACAGAATTTCTATGATGATTTCCTCCGGAACAGTGGGTTCCTCCAATCTTTTTATTGATAAGAGATTATCGATTTCATTTTCCATGATTTGGTGAAGAAAAACCCTCCTCTACAGGGGAAAAGGGGGGAAACGAACTTTGTTGAGGAAATGAAAAAGGGAAAATTTGGATGAGGGCAGGAGCAAGATTCAAAATTAAAAGGGTTAATGACATTCAAACTCTCCGAATTAATAGATATGTTTTTCAATTTACATACCGACCTATATATTTTTCAATAGTTATCTTTATGAAATATCCTGCTGGAATTTCATCACATGATATGCATGTGTCATTTTTAAGGGCAAAATTGTCATTAAAATTTTGAGTACTTACTTGAAATTTTGAGGAACTAAAAAAGGGAAAATTTGGATGAGTGGTGTAGCGAGATTCAAAATTTAAAGGGATAATGACATTTAAACCCTCCGAATTTTGGCCATTTTTACTTTTTCTCTTTACATACCGACCTATGTACTTTTTTATAGTTTAAACTCTTCGAAGTTTGGCCATTTTTACTTTTTTCAATGGATATTTTTTTCTCTTTTTACATACTGACGTATATACTTTTTTATCGCTTAGCATCTTTCGATAGAATATTTCGCTGGAATTTTATCATATGACATGTATGTGCCATTTCTAAGGGCAAAATTGTCATTATAAGTGATGAATTTTGAGTAATTACTCTTTTACACTTAAAATGGTCATATGTTTCATTAAAAATATGATTTAAGTAAATAAAATAATAATAAACTTATTTTTTCTTAAAAATTAAATTAAATAATTTAATTAAAGAAAATAAAAATATTTTTTGTTGTGTGTTTGTGTATGTATATATATATTACATACGCATCAAAAAATTATTTTATTTTAGCAATTTGATTTTATTTTCTACGTGTATATATATATATATGTGTTACTTTTTTTATTTTCTTAAATAATATTTTTTCTGTGTGTGTATGTATATACATATATATGTGTGTGTGTGATTACCATTTGGAAGAAAATTCATGGAGGAATGAGGATGGTTGAGAAATTTTGAGGAAGATAAAGTTTGGAAAAAGTAAAATTGAAGTTTGGATGAAGTAAAATGAAGTTTGAAAGAAGCAAAATGAACCTTGGAAGAGGCAAAATAAGGGCAAAATAGTAATTACCTAATATTCATCCCTAAAATGATAGATTTACCCTTCAAAGTGGCACATGCATGGCATGTAACAAAATTTTATAAAAAAAATGTAAATAATAAAAAGGTCGGGATGTAAATAATAAAAAGGTCGGGATGTAAAGTGAAAAAATAAAAATAATCTATAAAAAAAAGTGTAAATGGATGAGGGGAGTTGCGAGATTCAACACTTTTTTTTGCACTAATAATTTACATGCTGATATCGGCAGATGTAGAGGTAAGAACAAGAAATCGTTTTTCTTTTGAATGGAAAAGCTCTCGTGTTAATATATGGTTGAAATTGTTTAGTTAAGACTTAAGATAATGATGTGTTTGGTAAATCCTAGGATCAAAGTAACTTATTATATACAAAGACAACAACCACCTTCTACTACTAATTAATTCCTATTTGTTGCTCAAAACAATTGCATCGTGGGCTGCTGATATATGAATTCTGGTGGTTTTTCCTCTCACAGACACTCATGCAAGTTTTCTTGTCACACCAGTGGGGTTGAATATGTTTTGTATTTCCATATGGAGTAAAAAAATAAATTTGATATTGCATCATAACCTCTAGTAATTCAAGAAAACGGCATCACTGTTTGGAGTAGTCTTTGTAGACATCTTGACGATGTGGAATAATTTGTGGTTTTATCAAATTTGTCTATAGAAAAAATTAGTAAATTTATGTGGGTCATTAAAGTAGGAAAAAAGTAAAAAAATGCCAACTAAATCAATTTGTGACACATGGCAATGCACGTGGCAATAAGAGTAATAGTTTGGGAAATATTATTTAAATAGTAATCCTTTGGGATTTATTTTTTCTAAGAGTGATATTTTGGAAAAAAACTCGAGTTTGTGGATCTGAATTTCTTTTTCTTTTTCCTTTCAGGTGATTTTGTTATAAAAGTTAGGAGAAAATTGATATGGATAAACATCAAAGCCATCAGCATCATCAATTGAAGTATGCCAATTGGTTTTATGTCGTTTTGCATCTTAAATGATTTTTTAGATTGTATCAGAATGTTAATAAATTTATTTTTTTTGTAGAAGAAGTAGTTGACAGTCCATAATTTTTTGCGGTTACTAGTGCCTAAAACCTGTGGAGTTGCACTAATGGAGGAGTTTAGACGGTGTGTGTAAAGTTATGGTTTGCAGGTGAAGTGCAATTCATGTTTTGGTTTGTTTGGATGAGGCTAATCTTTTATTTTTGTAAAATGATTTGTTTTAAAAGTCCAAGTTATTTGGTTTAAATTTTCTTTTTCAGTCATAATTGAAAATATTGAAATGAAACAATGATTTCCTTTTTAATTGTGTGTAAAGTTAGTCTATTATTCATTCGTTTTAATTGTGAGTAATGATTTCTTTTGGCAAGGCTTGGAGTTTAAGTTTTGAATATTTCAAAATCTATTTATGAATTCATTTTCAAGTTTCTTTCTTGGTACTGGCCTATTTTTAAATTTGTTGATGCTAATGCTTATGAGTTTTCAAGTAAATTGTATTAGTTTCCGGTGAAGCTTTATCTATGTCCTATGCAATCATATGCATATACTGATATATATACTAACTCTTCACAATGCAAACATAAACACATTTTTTTTGTCTCTCTATTCATCTTTAGTTATAAATGTGATTTTTTTTTTTGCCAACTTTTGTCACTATGAAAAGAAAAATAAATTATTTTAAATTACAATCATAGAAAACTTCTTTTTACCATGAATTGCATGTCATTCATTTGTTTGCACACGCATCGAGTGTGCTCCGACCGCTAGTTTAACATAAAGAATGCAGAATCATACAACAAAAAATTGAGATCAGTTATTTAGTCACTTGCCCAAATTTTGAAGGAGAAAGGGCTACGTCACATGGGAAAAAAGGAAGAAAGAGAAAGGACTATTCTATCATTCATAGTGAACAATAAAAAACCAATAATAGAGACAAAGAAGTCTAGCTGTTAAAAAGTAAATGAAAATTATATATACAAAAATGAAATAAAAATAGACAGAATTAAAGAGAGAGACTATCATACATAGTGTTGTACAAAGTAAAAATCTGCCCGAGCATTTGTTAAACATGTGTTCAAGTTTAAAAGGAATATAATGCATAATAAGAAATAGAAATATTTCTTTTATCTTTTGTCTTTCATCCTATCTTATGTTTTCATATACTAATTTCATAGTACTCGATTGGAGAATTCTAGACGATTTGGACATTCTCCATAGAATGAATAAAATTCAATAAAATACAAAAATATAGAATCAACTATATTACTATAGTGCAGATGAACGAAACAAGGGAAAAATAATGTATAAATTGTTAGTCACTTTGAAGGGGAATTTTATTACGCAAGTAGCCACCATTTCTTTATCTCTTTGATTTCTATGGAGAAAACTACTTTTTTCTTTTTTAAGATTGCAGTTACCCCTTGTTGCTTTACCTTCTCCAAATTGCTGTACCAACAATGGCAGTCACCACAAAAAACATGCATGACTCTTTTTTGTAGAAGGGTATTTTAGGAAGTTCAAGTGAAAACATACCATGCTGTTCAATCCCATTTGATATGTTTCTGTCTAAAAAGTATGAGGGACTTTCCCAAAATATTTTAGATTTATAGATTCAGTAGGTAATATGGTGTACATAGTCGAGAAAATATTCCACATATCAGTTGATTATCATCCCAATTGAATAAAGTTGCTAAAGAATTCAATAATTTTTCATATTAGCTAATCAACACAACTCAATCCTTCAACACTTTTTTAGCTTTTATTAGTTTGTTGCTAGTGAAACACAAAATATGATTATTTTGCCGATAGACATCATATGTACGGCTGAGAAGCTGGTATGAATTTCTATATTGATTTTGATTTATGATGTCAAAAAATTAATTGTAATTTGCATGACATTTAAGAGAGAGAGAAAAAAAACTTGTCAATTTTTTATATAAAGTTTATTTTTCTTGATTCACTTACAATTATTTTCAATTAAAATGGTCAAAATAATAATATTAAACATCAAAACCTAGTTAGTTAAATACGGAACGAGAAAGATTCGTATTTAATACGTACGAGTACATTACGAAATTTTATTGAAAGTTATAGTGAAAAAATCATCTAAAAAATACAGAAACATGATTGGTAGATGTACGAGTATAATACGGATACAAATAAATTATTCGAGAGTAAAAATATGGTTTATTTTCATATAAATTTGAATGATATATTGTTTGTAAAAATAATAGTTTATACGAGTCTCTACTTGATATTATTTAATACTTGGATAAACTATCGACGTTCATAGGTTTTTAATTGTGTAATACTCAATTAGTACTTATAAAAATTAATTACAATTTTCAAATTTTAAATTAAAAAATATTTTTTATTGTCAAAATTAGAGTATTATTCGTCAAGTTTAATATGTGACATGTAAAATATGTGTATTAAACGGTTTAACTCAAAAAATACGAGTATTATTCGTTACATTCATAATGCATACGGGAAATGGAAGTATTTTTCTATTATACTTATGTACGCGTAATATACTGGTATAATATGAGTTTTAACCAACAAAGCATAAAAGAAAGATTACTAATAATACTTTAAGTAGTACTAAATATATATGGAAGAAGAGATCAACATTCTTTAGAAAAGAAACTGAAGAGAAATAATATAAATGATATTATATGATAAAATTGTTGCTCGTAATTTATAAAGCTTAACAATCTCTTTTTCTTAATTAGTTAAAAATTGTTGTGTCTTTATTGATTTTGAAACTTCCTACTCCCCTAATCCTAATTTTTCCAATAAGAAAAATAGTTGCCTTTTATTTAGTTTAGAGATTTGGTATCAACTCTTAAATCGGGAAAGATACTCACTAAAAATACTCACTAGCCCAATGTGATATATATAATTTTTCAAAAGCTTCGATGTATTGAATAATAGGGAAAATTACTCAAAACCCCCTAAAATAATTTTTCATATCCAAAAAACCCATGAAAATATTTTTCAATCTTAAAAATCCATTCTATAAACTTTTCATTCCGAAAACCCCAAAAGTCAGGATTAACAACTTTTTGGACTAAACTACCCCTTCATTTATTAAGTTAATAATTGATCAATTATGTTTTCTTAATGTATCGTTTTGTTTTGATTCTTTCAAATTGATGAATCATAAAATACGGATTTTCTTTGTAATATTAATTTTTTAAAATATTTGTATATAATTTATTTTTTATTTTAATATGGTAATTATCTATAAATATATGTTTTAAATTTTTAAAAAGATTAAAAAATTTGAAAATTTAAAATTAAAATCTTAATTAGTATCAATTATCAATACAAAATTTTTAAATAAATAAATTTTATTGCATAACAACAATAGATTAATTTTTAATCTAGAAGGCTAAGGGCAATTAAGTTCATAAATTTGTTAACCCTAAATATTGGGTTTTTTGGAATGAAAAGTTGATGGAATGGGTTTTTTGGATTGACAAATATTATCATGGGTTTTTTGGATATAAAAATTTATTTTAAGGGTTTTTTTAGTAATTTTCCCTAAATAATAAATAAACAATCTAGCCCCCACGTGCGCTACTCACAAATTTGCTCTTGTATAAATTTGGCCAAATTTACGTATTTATCCATAACACGTGGACTAGCTTGTATGATTGGACTAGACACATCAGCAACAAGTCCAAAAAATAAAAAATGCTTTTAAGTAGAAGGAAATTCTACCGCCCAACAAAAAACCTTTGTTAAAAAAAAAATCTTAAGAAACGCTTTTAATAAAATAAAGTGAAAAAAGGTAAAGAGTAAAAAGCCTTATCATTTTCTCTTTTTCAATTGTTTTCTAATAAAAAAGAAAGCCCAAAATACTAACCATAAATCTTTCAAAATATCTCATTTCTCTAAAAAAAGAATCATGTTAATCGCTCAAAATCCTTTTTCGAAAATCTCAGGAAGCTAGAATTTTGAAAAATTGCTTCTGTAATCGAAGAACTCTGAACCAAGGTTAGTTTGGTTCTTTGTGAAATTTTTGATTTTAGGGGTTAATAGTTGAGAAATTATGGTAAAATACATTTGAAAGTTTTCAAAAGTCTAGCTTCCTAACTTCCAGAGGAGATGACTTTAAGTAATTATATAACATGATTTTTTTAGAGAAATGAGGTGTTTTTAGGGTTAGTAGTTTGGGTTTTTTTAAGGGTAATTATATAACTTTTGGTAAATAAAACGTTTGGTTGGGCGGTAGAATATGATACTTGTTTTTGTAGAGAACATGTCAAATTCTTAAGGAATTTTTTTTCTATGTGACCACTTTTAGGGTAGGTTATTTTGATAGTAGTGACACGCTTTGGATAGCAAGTGCACTAGTTTTTTAGAGATTGTCGAACCAACTTGAATTTTAATGATTTTAACGAAAAAAGAACAAATATAATTAAAGTAAATTATAGGTAAAATTGCAATAAGAACAAGATTACACAATTGATTTTGAAAAAGAGAGGTTCAAATGAAATAAAGATTCTGTTGAAGGATTACTTGAGAACTATATAACCGATGTCTCGTATAAACTCCTATTTTTTTTCACTTCATCCGGAAAATCTTTATTAACATACTAGAACTCGAGAATCAAACAACTTCAGAATCTTTACCTATGTCTAGGGCAATTCCTCCTCCGATTCTTGAATTTTTGCAACCTAAGTCAATTTACAGGCATAAATTCTAACTTGATTATTGCAAGATTCACATCACATTATGAACAACCTCAACAATCATCTATTATAAGTCAAATTTGGCCTTACAAGTCTTATGAATTTAGTTTTGTAAATGAATTTAATACACATGGACGTTGAGTAGAGTTTTCCCTTCCAGATGATGAAGAATGGTGATGAATGGTGGAGAAATCAGATATTCGCCTACTTAAAGAGGTATTTTTTGTTTTTTTCTACTTGTTGTTGATGTGAAAACTTCTATGCTGCCATCAGCGCAGTCTTAGTATTTTCCTCATAAAATTCTCCACAGATCTCCAAATTGGATGATTCAAGTCCCCATACAAGTTAACCCACGTGTCAGGTTGTTTCTGATTTGGTTACCAAGAAACACACTTATGACAACCCCTACATTGGCCAAAAGTGATTCTTACCCAATATTCTTAACGTAAATTCGGACTATTTTAGGCATGACGAGGAGGGCGTTGGGGCGTATCCTGGCACATGTACTTCTCGTTCGGCGCAGCAATGTATTTCCTTCACAATTACTCACCTCCGAATGTTTCAAGCATGAAGCTGACATACATCTAAAATAAAGGAACTTTGAGTCGGTCTCTACGGAATTATCGCTGAATGTGGTAGGAGATGCATAACCGCCTAGGTGTTGAAAAACATGCACCATCAGTATTCTCATTTATTACCTGTATGCAAATTTGATAGCAATAAGTGTAAGAATTAGTTTTACGTCCAGGTGCGACACATGAAATACTTCAAGGGTTTATTAAGTATTTTGCCCATTTGTCAATTATTAATCTAGAAGGCCCAGAGCAATTAAGTTCATCGGTTTATTAATTCTAAAAGTTGAGTTCTTTTGAATCAAAAAATGATGAAATGAGTTTTTGAATTGAAAAATGTTTATCAAGAATTTTTTTGAAATAAAATTTATATTAGGTGTTTGTAGTGGTTTTCCCTATACGTTTTATAGGTAGATTGGTCAAACACCTCCAAATTAAGCTTGAATTTGGTAGGCACTTCTTTTTTAGGTTTGTAGGAATGCAACCCACGAAATAAGATTTACATTCGACCATGTACTAATTTCAAGGTAATTTTTGAATGGATCGGGACTCCCGTAAACCCAACACTATTGGATTATAAGTACTAATGTCAGGGTGATTTTTTAATATTGGGACTAATGAAGCTAGAGGGGACAAAATGGTTTTGGACCCATGGTGTTTCGCGTTAAAAGGAAACGAATTAGATTAATGTGGATCCGAGTGTTCGTTCCTAACCCCTTGATAATCTACAACTTAAGATTATCTTTCAACCCCCGCGTTCGATTCGCTACAAGGTGGTTCAAGCCTTTATAATTTCAATAATTTCGGGTTTTAAGGTGGCGAATGAAAACTTAAGTCAAGATACAAATTATCTATCAAATACTTAAATCTGAATAAAGGATAATTTATACCTCCATGAAAGTCTTCGATTCTGAAGAAATTACAAGCAAGCAAGTGCCGGTACAAGCTTTGGAAGCCAAATCCAGCAACTCTTGGTAGAACTGATACAAACTAGAACTATTGCTACGCTACGCTACAGACTACTCCTAATTAGAGCTACTCCTAAGAAGAAAAATATAAAGTTGTTGATGATTCTGATGATGCCTTCTTTCTCTTTCCTTTTCGTATTTATCTCCGCTTCGTAATCCCACGTTCTCAAACCGCCAGGAACTGCCTCCAACTTCCTTTTCAAAATTCTCTCATCTTGGCGGGTTGTTTTTCTTATGGAATTTCCAACTCTTTGGACCCGCTTCGGAATTGATACCTTTGAGCCCGACCTGTTATCCTGTCAAATCTAGACTCTCGTTGGGCCTATTCCATTTTTTGCTATAATGGGCTTAATCTTTTATCTCTGGGCCCATTAACCAATGTTGGGCCACTTGGGTTTTTTAATTCGTAAAAACCCAGTTTCATTTTTAGTGTAAACAAATGTCCCCCTAATGTTCATGAACGTTTCGAGTTCATGTATATTAATATACACATTTCCTGGTTAACTATCGTTTCATATTCTGGCGAGTGTGGAAGACCGCGTCTTTTATCAAAACTTGCTTGAGGCTCTTTGTCTTCCCCAAGATTAGCAGGTGTGTCTTTATTAGACATTTAAATCCTTTCAAGAACACGTCCCTTTACAAGAGACTCTTCATATTTTGGCGGGAAAAAAAAAAAAGGCCTGAAGTTCTTCGTCTTCCCTACTAAGTAATAGAAGCGCCTTTTCACGATTGGACACTTGAGCTCTATAAATATCCCATCACTTCCTCTTAGCCGTCATACTATTCATCACTTTTTCTTCCTTTCTTTTCTATTCGAGCAACAATTGTATATTGGTCATACCCCAACTCATCTTTTCGAAAACTTCGTCTCCTTCGTCTGTCCTCGAGCACCACTTCTTCTCGAAATCTAACACCTTCGCCTGGTCCTCTATGATGGCGAACTCTCACGATCTTTCTCGTCTAATTGCTCGAGTGAGTATCTTAGATTGTGAAAATGCCCAAGATTTGTTCCAAGTTATCAAGAATTTCTAAACCCATTATCTTGATACAAAAATATCCCCTCTTGGTTCTACCCACATCATCCCTCCATGGGTTCTTGATCGTCGTGGCCAATCGATCAATCATGTCGGTCTCGAACCCCGATTTCAATCTGAGGCGTTCGAGCTCTCTAATGTTGGTAACCCTGATTTATTGGGGATATGGCCCTCTTTGGAGAACGATGCCCCTCTTTTTCAGTGCAGAGTGGACGATAAGTTTAGCTGGACGAATAAGACTAAGCTAATCAACGGCTGGATTGGAGCTATAGACGCTTTTCCTTGGTTCGAGAGACTGCACCAATTTCACAACAAGTGGCAAGGCAATCGAATCATGGGGCTTGTTCGACTAGCCTGTTATCCGGTCCTACCCTTTGAGCAGGTAATGACCGACACCCTCACTTATTCTTGGCACCCCTCCTATAATTTCTTTGTCCTGCCTCGGGGTTTTCACACAATCACTTTGGAGGATGTGGCTTTGATTACTAGTTTGTCTCCAACGGGTATGTCTGTCCCTACTGGTGAACCAATACCCAGTGCGCGTGCTCTCTTACTTTCCACTGACACTTGGTTAAAAGGTCATGGCAAAGGCAAGGGTGCTAATATTGCTTATACTGCTTTGGTTAAGCATTTCATTAATTGTGAGGACATGGTTACCTCTTTCGAAGAGGTATTGTTTTTAAATTTCATTTTTTCCCGGCTGTTTATGAATGCCGGTTGTGTTGTAAATAAAACTTTTCTTAATTTGTCTACCAACATTGCTGTCACCATGGGACCCATCGAGTTGGCACCCTTAGTGGTGGCTCATTTTTATCGCAATGATGTTTAACCTGTATTGTGGTCCCTCGAACGCCCATAAGTTGGCTGGTCCCCTTTGGTTATTGACATGTTGGTCCTTTCTATATTACCCCAAGTTATTAAATATTAAGACCATCCAAGCCCTCAAAACCTCAATTCGAAATGATGGACAACGATCCTCGAAAAAGTCCCCTGGTTTTCGATTCGAGCCTGTCTCAAATTGGGTTTGCTATGGTGAAGCTAGCATAAATCTCTTGATCCCCCTCGAGAAGGCCTCATACTTTGTAGTTTTAGGTGCTATTTATAATTCACTCTATGTCTCCACCTGGTGTCCTTTTTTTGAGACAAGGCATGACCAGGCACACACCCATTGGTCTCATACTGCTTTGCCCAATTGGATGCGAGTAATTGATTCGCTCGATTCCTCCACTGATGACCACCCTTATTGGGGGTCTATACTATCATCTCGAGATCTTTTGTATGCAGACCATATTTCCGGAGTCGAGGTTTACAATCCGCAGGTAATCATTACATTTAGCTACTTCATTCTGATTATGTCTTATTTCAAGCATCTAAATTTCGCTGACTTATATTCATCTCTGTGTTGCAGCTTTGTTCACGACAATTTGGCATAACTCAGTGCTTCTCTTTACCGTTTCTGGGCACCCTGAATCGCCCTTGGTCAGACAGGCAATTTCGTATTGCGAACCATCAAAGGGCCAAAGCCGAAGCTCTTATTCGAAACCAAGCCTCCTGTCAGATTCTCCCTTGCTTTATTCCTTTGGACTCGACTGTCGACTCATTTTCCCTTGGTCTCCCTTCTTGGTCGAAGTTCAAAATCCTTTTGTCAATCCTTGAAAGGCATACCGTGCCTCTTTCGTACTGCTTTGCCACGAAGCGCCTAAAGATCTGGCACTGGTCGGTAGTATGCATGGTATTCATATGCCATCTACACATACCCTCCAATCCCTCATCTTTCACCTTCGGGAAAGTCAAAACTCCTTCATCAATCAGCCTGTTGAACAATCGATTTGCCAACTTAGACTCCTTTCGTACCTGCAAATCAGATTGGTCAAAAACGTTGACGTCTATAGTATTTATTTCGAAATTTAGAACCGGAAAATGATCCTCGTCAATATTTGTTTTTTGAGCATCCGAAAAAATGATATCTTTCGAATCTATCTTTTCTTGTATTAGATTTCTAAACGTAACACATTCATTAGTTTCATGAGAAAAAGCATTATGCCATTTACAGTATGGTTTTCCTTTAATCTTTGCTTTTGAAGGGATTCGATGTCTCCCCTTCAATCTAAGTTTTTTATTCGCAAGGAGCCAGTCGAATATTCGCTCGGTTTTACTTACATCGAAACTATATTTTTTTTCTTTCTTTGTTTGTAAAGAGCCTGTAGCTATACAGTCCTTTCTCTCGAGAGCCCCACATTGAAATGGGGGTCCTTTAACGAATTCTGCTAGATCAATTTCATAGGCATCTTCGAATGCCCATGGAACTCCAACCTCGAAGATATTGAACCCTTGATGTTTTCTCTGGCTTTCCTCTCTTAACATATTTTCGTATCTCACCGCACTTTCTGCTAGACCTCTAAAATCAGAAAACATCATCCTGTCAAATTTTACTCTATATTCGAAAGCCATATTTTGTCGGGCTAACTGAACGAACTCAGATTCGGGAATGTTCAAATGACATTTGATTCTAGCTTTCTTAAATCGGGCTAAGAATTCTTCTATTGACTCCCCATAATTCTGCCTTATTTTGGCTAAGTCACTCATGGTCATGCTCGGTTCGGTTCGAGCAAAATGATTCTGGAACTGGAACTGGAACTGCATTTCGTCCCAAGTATGTATCGAATTAGGTGATAAATTCGTATACCAGTTAAATGCTGACCCGGTTAAGGAACTAGGGAACAATCTTAGTTTAAGATAATCCTGATCGGCTGCCTCTCGACATTGACATGTGAACCGATACAAATGTTCTAAAGCTGACACATGGTCCTCTCCAGAAAACAAGGTGAAGTTAGGAATTTTATAAGTCCTAGGGAAGGGAAAATTCCTATCTACCCAGTCAGGATAAGGCTTCCCAGGAATCAGACGGTGGTTCCTTCGAAAACCAGGTCCAGATATCCTTTCGATAGCCATTTCCACTTGATTTTGTAGAGGGTCTTGGATTTGTGGCCCGAAATTTCCACCTACGTAATTATTAGGCAGGTACTGCCCCCCAGTATATGGGAACTGAAAATTGTTATTCACGAAAGGGAAATTCTGGTTTGTCTGATAATTGGGCAAACCTTGATTTCCTATGTTAAAAGGTGTATTTGAAGGTCCTATATGTGGTTGAGCTTGAGGCGCATTCTGCGTCCCATTGTAATACCCCTGGGTATAACCAACGTTTGGCTCAGGATTGCCGACATTAACATTCGGTTGGTACCCATTAGGCATTTGTCCTTGACCATTCGTTGGTACCAGGACATTTGGCCTTACTGACTGAGGATTAAATTGATTTGCATGCATATTTTGTGAATTGAAAGATATTTGATGTGTAGTTTGGTTAGTATTCGCTATACCCACTCCTAATTGCCCCCCAGTGTCTGGTTGTTCTTCGAGTGGTATAGGGTTCGAAGTCTGGCCATATCGAGCTTGAGATTCTCGAGGATATCCTAGAGGAATTTCATTCGGGTTAAGATTTCTAGTTCGAATCCTAGGCTCTATTTCGATTAGTTGGGACACTTTTTCGATCAAAACATTATGTTTGTTTATCAACGGTTCCATTGCTAATACTACCTGCGTATTTATCATGTTCGAGAAAATGTCACAAGTTTGGTTGAAGATTTCACCCAATTCAGTTATTACCCGGGTGACTTCTCGAGCAAGTCCATCTCGGGCATTCACAGCAATGTCTTGCACAATGGTTGTGAATATTTTGGCAGACTCTTGGGCTAATGCTCGATACTGATCATCGAACTCCCTTCTCTGATCTTCTCGAGCACCCTCCAACGTTTGCTTCATTACCTGGACAAACTGCTCGTACATCTTGTCCGCTTTAACTTTATATTTTGAAACTGGTTGAGAACCAGTATCGTCAACTAGATCGTTTCTAAACTGTTCTTCAGACATTTCGTCAAGAATTTTGTCTAAAATTTATACTCGTCAGTTACCAATACCGACTCCCACCGTGGTCGCCAAAATTTGTTTCGCGTTAAAAGGAAACGAATTAGATTAAGGTGGATCAGAGTGTTCGTTCCTAGCCCCTTGATAATCTACAACTTAAGATTATCTTTCAACCCCCGCGTTCGATTCGCTACAAGGTGGTTCAAGCTTTTATAATTTCAATAATTTCAGATTTTAAGGTGGCGAATGAAAACTCAAGTCAAGATACAAATTACCTATCAAATACTTAAATCTGAATAAAGGATAATTTATACCTCCATGAAAGTCTTCGATTCTGAAGAAATTACAAGCAAGCAAGTGCCAGTACAAGCTTTGGAAGCCAAATCCAGCAACTCTTGGTAGAACTGATACAAAATAGAACTATTGCTACACTACGCTACAGACTACTCCTAATTAGAGCTACTCCTAAGAAGACAAATATAAAGTTGTTGATGATTCTGATGATGCCTTCTTTCTCTTTCCTTTTCGTATTTATCTCCGCTTCGTGATCCCACGTTCTCAAACCGCCGAGAACTGCCTCCAACTTCCTTTTCAAAATTCTCTCATCTTGGCGGGTTGTTTTTCTTATGGAATTTCCAACTCTTTGGACCCGCTTCGGAATTGATACCTTTGAGCCCGACCTGTTATCCTGCCAAATCTAGACTCTCATTGGGCCTATTCCATTTTTTGCTATAATGGGCTTAATCTTTTATCTCTAGGTCCATTAACCAATGTTGGGCCATTGGGTTTTTTAATTCGTAAAAACCCGTTTCATTTTTAGTGTAAACACATGGTTCCAACCCAACCCAACTCAACTTGGGTTGGTTCCTAGCTTTTCTGTCTTGGGTTGAGTTAGATTTGGTTTTTATTGGGTTAAGTTCAAATTGGTTCCACCTTAATTTTAGGTTGGATCTAACTTGGTTTCAAGTTAGTTCCAATTTGGTTTCAACTTGAATCTCACACAATCTTTAATGATATGCATATTTGCTTCATAGCATGTGTATTGTGTGTAATTACATGGTTGGGAGTTGGGACTTGGGAACCTCTTCATGGAAATGGATTGAAAACTTGGTTTGGTTTCATCTTGGGTCTATTATGGGTTCACCTAGGGTCTTTTTATAAGAACCATTTGGAACCGATTCAACCCAACCCGAACAGGATCCATATTGGGACCACACTTTTGGATCCATCTTTAACTCAACCCACTTTGGACCCAATTCAATTAGACCCAACCCAATCAACCCATTTGACACCTCTAAATGAAGCCGATACACCTTAAATTGCAAGTACCAATCTTTGGGTAATTTTTTAATAGATTGAGAGTATTGAAACCGGTATGCCCAACACTATTGAATTATATATACCAATCTTAGAGTAATTTTTTGAATGGATCAAAACTAATGAAGCCAATACACCCATCAAAGTATAAGGTAAGTGATAAAAATTGTCTCACTTACTCTAATCCAATAATATATGATGAACCAGTCCAATAATATATTATGAACCAGTCTGAATCCACCTTTAAATCTCCCTAATCTCGTAGTTATCTTTCTCCTAACATTGCATTGCAGCAGCTCCCGTGGACTATAGCACTCAATTTTGAGCCTCCACCAAAAATGCATCAACATCAAAGCTTGTGCCCTACTTGCGTCTTCTTTATTCAAGAAGGAATCTCATGTACGGTTATGTACTTAGGGTACATTTAGCCCAACGGTTGAAAAACTAAAATGTGTGTTTAATGCCCAAATGCTTTTTTGACGACTATTTGGGCTCATTTTCTATAATCTCGTTTGGACATTTTTACGTTACAAAATCACACTTTGATAAAACTGAATATCCCAACTTTTGCCATAATCAATTCGCAAAAATCAATTATACGTAATCAACTGAACTCACTCTTGATTGAATAAATGGATAAGGTTATGTTCCAAAAATTAAACTTTGAGGCACTAAAAAGGCTTTAAACTAAGAGAGATTGTATTATTGACATTTTATAGAGTTAAGGGAGAAAAGAAATAAAAATAGGAGGGTCAAAGTGCTAATTAACATTCTCTGAACATTTGAAAGTAGATAAAACAGAGTGAAAATAAAACCCCTGAAGCGGCTGCTCCTACTGCCAAAACACACACACAAGCGCACTCAAATTAATACTACTTCTCGTTCCACACAACTCTTTTACTCTGCATTTTGACGCCAATGCTCAGCTGCTGGTATATGTAACTGTAAGCATATAGGTAAAGTCTCCACTCTCCCTCTCTCTCTCTCTCTATATATATATATATATATATATGTGTGTGTGTGTGTGTGTGTGTGTGTGTGTGTGTTGTGTGTTCAAGCTTCATCTGGGCTCGTGCTATTTTTTTTATATTTTGATTCCATTAATAGTAGGAAGGAGTTTTAATGTTCATTAACTTGAAATTATCATTTTTTGGATGTAAGGGTGCTGTTGTGTATTTGAGACAATATTAGCCTACCCCAAATTGGTGCTTCTTTTGATAATGTTTGTTAGAATGCCTCTGAAGAAACTCTGTTTACTGGGCAGCTCAAAGTTGGGGTTAATATGCATGGAAGTATTTGCTAACTATCAGATGAAATAACCAGCAATCATGATCTTACTTGTTTATGGAAATGAATTCTTAACTTTTTAAATTTGTAAACCATAAAAACTTGGCAGATGATTTGTTTCAAATAATGAACACCTCCCTGTAGCATCAACAAATTGGTTTTTGATATTAGCTTATGCTTCTAGGTTAAAGGAGAAAACAATTGATTTGGATAGAAATGGTGAAGGAGAGCAAAACGAGCCATTTGCACTTGCTTCCTTGTGTTGTTGTTTAAGAATACCTCCCTAAACTTTCAATTTGAATCAAATAATTACTTACCAAGATAATAGTATGCACAAGATGAAAAGGAAATGGGAAGGATCTTAGATCAGAAAGTAAGGAAAGTGATTAAATTAGTTTTAAAGTGGGGGTGGAGCAGTTTTGATTAACGTGTCACTAGAACCACTGCAGACAGAGAATTTAATAACCTATCATAGCAAGTGATCTCAACTGTGAAGATTTGCAGGTGTTCAAGAATGGACGTTGGAGGATGATTTGAAAGGTGAACTGCTTCCA
Organism: Buddleja alternifolia; assembly: GCA_019426215.1. Classification (NCBI taxonomy): domain Eukaryota; kingdom Viridiplantae; phylum Streptophyta; class Magnoliopsida; order Lamiales; family Scrophulariaceae; genus Buddleja; species Buddleja alternifolia. Next base: position 43,866,707 of record CM033391.1, on the reverse strand, counting down.
AGGCCTATTGACCATTACATTTCACTGGTGTCTCATTTGTTTCTTTTCTTAATTTAACCCTTTCTGTTTGCAGGATTGGGTTTCCAGTCAGGTTTACTTTCATCATTTGTATCCTTAGGTTTTACCTTGTAGTCTTATTGCATAAGTTATTTCTTCCGGAATAGGTTTATAACACGCTAAGTGTTGACCCATGAAATTTACTTCCGGGATAGGTTTATAGCATAGGGACAGTAACACCAGCACTACTTCAATGAAATTACTTACAGCAATCATGATTGTATACAGCTTATATCTTACAATGTGAATGGATGCCTGTTTTTCATTTTCTTGATCCCTTTATTTGAGCCTTAAACATAGAAGAGTGAATAACTTGATATCCTTTCTCAGTTGACAGTTGTATGATATATGTCTTAATGTCTTCTTTCTGTCTTATCTGCTAGTAGAATACTCCGAAGCAAATGAAGTGTAACTGTTTTGTAAAGTAAGACATGTGGACATCACCTGATGTCGTGTGGGGGCCCAGAGTTGAATTTTCTGTGCTGGCACATTCCCCTAGCCAAAAGCACAGAAAACATACAGCAAAGGTTAGATCTCGTACAAGAAGACCACTTGATCACATGTACCCTTCATGGATGGGAAAGAGAACTCCACGACTTCTCTTTCCAGCTTCATTAAGAGGTAATACTTATAATGTTGGAAGTCCTTTCAAGTGAAATTTTACTGCACTATGTTGCTGAAAACTCAAATGCTTCCAGTGGTTTCACAGATGAAGAGAAGATTGTGAAATGGTGTAGAAGTGATTCTTTGGTCTCAAAGTTCTTCTTGAGTGATTGCAAACATGCTGCTAGTATTAGAACGAAATCACATTTTAGTGAAACTTTTTCAATTGTAGACCAGGTTGTCGAGGAGCCTTGGTTTTTACCGTCATCCTTTGTCTCTAGCAGTGTCGCAGACATAAAAAATTCAAGTAGTATTGATAATGAAAGAGGTGTCTTGAAGTGCCCTGATGGTGATATTCAAAAGACAAAATTCTCAATTCTATCTGGACTTGGCGAGGATTTCAACCATAAGTCTGATTTTCATGTGGATGAAATGAGCAGTTCTGAGCAATACAATCCTTTATTAGAAAATTATCCAGTTGAGGAGCCCTGGATTTTTGAGTCGTCTACCTGTATTGCATGCTCTACGTCCGAGAAAGTTTCAATTGTGTCCAGCTACGAATCTGTTAAAGAGGAGGCCACTCAGTCAGCACGTAATGAGCAGCTGCAGCCCGTACCTGAGAACCTACTGCATGAGGAAGAAAGCAATGTGAAGGACTCCGTTTCCACAATAATATTGATCAATTCTTCCATATGTACCGTTCAAAGAATTGCTGTTCTAGAAAATGATGAACTGGTTGAATTATTGTTGGAACCTGTAAAAAACAATGTGCAATGTGATAGTGTATATCTAGGAGTAGTAACTAAGCTAGTTCCACATATGGGCGGTGCATTTGTAAATATCGGCAGTCCAAGGCCATCTTTCATGGATATCAAGCCCTACAAGGAACCGTTTATATTACACCCATTTCATGGCCACACGAAGGAAAGAGATGTAAATGGCTCCACATATTTAAAACCTGGAGATCAGGTGGATTTTCCTGAAAATGGAACGTTCTCTGACGAAATTGAAGAACCAGATGAAGTGGAGTATGACCAAAGCGAAGATGAATTCGTCAATGATGAGTTTGAAGGTCAGGAGAATCGTCTACATTCTGATGATTTAGAATTTAATGAGGAAAATGTAAATGGTAGTGTTGTCGGACATGAACGTGAGGCTGATGCACAGAAATTATCAGAAGAGCTAAATGGAGATGTGGACCAGCTGCGGAGTAATCGCGTACGCCAGGATGGCAGCATTAAGGTTATAAAAACAGAAGAAAGTAAATGGACTCAAGTTCGAAAGGGCTCTAAGATAATTGTACAAGTTGTTAAGGAAGGATTGGGCACAAAAAGCCCCACATTGACTGCTTATCCCAAGCTGAGAAGCAGATTTTGGGTATTAGTGTTCCCTCACTACAATTTCCATGCCTTATGCTCCAACATTTATATTTTAAAGCAAGACCAGCAGCACATATTCCTAATTGTCCTAAATGTTGCAGGTACTGATCACTCGAGGTAAGACAATAGGAATTTCAAAGAAAATCTCTGGTGTTGAACGTAAACGACTAAGAGATATAGCAAAAACTTTGCAGCCTCCTGGATTTGGCCTCACTGTAAGGACAGTTGCTTCTGGTCATTCATTAGAGGAATTACAGAGAGATTTGGAACGTCTGCTATCAACATGGAAAAGTATAGCGGACCATGCAAAATCTGCAGCTCTTGCTGCAGATGAAGGTGTTGATGGAGCTGTTCCTGTTATGTTGCATCGGGCAATGGGCCAAACACTCTCAGTTGTCCAAGATTATTTTAACGAGAAGGTGACCTGTCCATTGTTTCGTTTATCCAATGCAATTTTCATGTTCTATGTTAAATTTATCTTCTTGCAATATGTTTGTGTTAATCATACTAGAATATCATGTATCTAAGCTCTTTCTTTGGCTTGTTTACAGGTGAAGAGCATGATTGTAGATTCTCCTCGGACATATCATGAGGTATGCTAACCAGTAAATTCAAACAGAGTTAAAGGAATAAGGAAATGTGATATGTATGCCTTGGCCACTCACATTTTACTTTAAATCAATGTGAATGGTGTGGAATCTCTCTCTCCCTAGTTGTATCTTAGGCACACTTGAATTAGAGTCTTAGGATTTTTGTAGTTCGTTTCTGCCTGCTGAGTGCTAACCATCTTCTGAGCTGAGAGCTTGTAAGTGAGAAATCAATTAACTGGCAACTCAGAATACAAGTACTTGCTATGGAGTCTAGCTCATCCTCAAAAAGTTGATATATTATGCCTAAATCACAGTAAAAAAATTGGGGTTTCAACTTTAGTAAACAATCAACTTGTGCATCTGAAAGGATGGACGTATGATTTTTAGCGAGCAATCAGCCAGTGAATCTGAAAATATGAGTATATTAAGTTTTAATAAACAATCAAATGAAACTGAAAGGACGGTTGTTTTATCTTTTTGCGAACATTCGTGTTGCTCATCCATATAGATTTTCCTTCTTTTTAAAATATTAAATTGTATTTACTTCTAAATATGAGTTATTGACATCAATCATGTTGTATGCCAGGTTACCAACTACCTTCAGGATATAGCCCCGAATCTCTGTGACAGAATTGAGTTATACAGCAAGAGAACTCCCCTTTTTGATGAATACAATATTGAGGAGGAAATCAATAGCCTTATCAGTAAAAGGTTAGTAAAGCTGATGTGTTGGTGAAGAAGAAATGTTTTTCTGTATGTTCCGATGTCTTGAAGAATCAATTTACATGTGTGGATTACTCAATGTTGGGATTGGAGAAATCAAAAAAAAAAAAATTTCAAATGCCACTCCCGCTAAGGCTGCTGGTTCAAGTGGTTCCTTAGATTCCCACTATGGGATTGTTACATCCTGCATAACTTCTAGAAAATGTACATTCTGCCTTACTTCTGGAGAACTTTTTGCCTGCTTTCTTGCTCTCGTCTTCAATTTCTTTTGGTGAAATTTGTTTCCTTTTTCAAAAGATTGAAAGCAATATGTATCCCAAACAAATGGAAGGGCTAAAAAGTTGTCCCAAGAAACAAAGAAGAAAGGAACGAAAGCAAAAACATTATTTGATGCCACATTGCAGAAGCACATCTTATATAACTAAGGTTACATATGGTTCATATGTTATATTTCAATTATCATGTGCTGCTTTCGTATTCTTCATCTTTTCGGCTTAGGACATCTAACAAACTAAATTTTCATTGATCTTCTAATTGGTCTCGTGTCATTAGTCATTAATTTGCAAGTTAAATTGTTCATGTCTGATGAGAGTACCTTTTTTAACAGGGTCTCATTGGCTAATGGGGGTTATCTAGTGATTGAACAAACGGAAGCATTGGTCTCCATTGATGTAAATGGGGGCCAGTGCATGTTGGGTCAAGGGACTTCACAGGAGAAAGCTGTTCTTGAAGTTAACCTGGCAGCAGCCAAACAAGTACTTTGAATTAGATTCATTCTGTTTCTGTGGCTGCATGCGTAATATAAAGACAAGGACACTTTACATGATGATCTCAATAAGGGTGTCTTCAGCCACTAATACAAGTAGGATGACATTGAGTATCATGCGGTTTCACAATGCCTCCAAAAATTCCATACGGCCCTTCACCACTCTTTTATTGTGAAACTGCCAAGAAAGTTTTAAATGTCAATTTTACGACAGTGGATTCTCTTGAAAGCTTTTTGCTGGGTTGCATGCATAATTTCTAAAGAGAACGAAACTGCATTTACACATTACATAAACTCGATAAGGGTGTTTCTGAAAGAAATAGATCATTAGAAAACCAATTTTGATGAATGCCTGATCATGAAGACGGTAAATTAGCAAAGAGTTCTTTTTCACCCTCTATATGACCCATGTCCTTCTGCAGCACATTCATGTTTTACAACTTCCTTGTTTATGTATAATTGTGTTTGTGCTTGATGCTCAATTAAACGCTGGCCATGCTTGCTGTTTTCTAAGTCTGTTATTAGTAAACTATTGAGTAATCTTTGATGTGGCTTTTAGAATAATAATTAACTATGATTAGCAATATTTTATGAATGGTTCTAGACATTAAGTTGGCATTTTTTCTTGATTTCAGATTGCTAGAGACTTGAGACTGAGAGATATTGGAGGAATAATTGTGGTGGATTTCATTGATATGTTGGAAGATTGTAAGTATACAGATTCAACCCCCTCCTTTCACTCAGCATTAATCACACACCGGATCTTTCCGCTAAGCCATGTAAAGCAAATAAAGAAAAGTTAAAACAAAAGAAAAGATGAATTTAGTGTTCATCACAGTTTTGAAACAACCAAAGATAGAAAGGCATACATGAGTAGCGATATCCTCATATCCCCCTTACAATAAGATCTCTATGTTGCAGCAAATAAGAGACTCGTTTATGAAGAAGTTAAAAGTGCAGTCGAAAGGGACCGATCAACCGTGAAAGTCTCCGAATTGTCTAGGCATGGGCTTATGGAAATAACACGAAAGCGGGTACGTTTATTATGCCAGTTGAGTCTCCTCCTTTTGGCATTGATTTCTTGATTTTTGATGAGCATGATCGTAGATTTATCATTTCAGTTGTTAGTAATATTAAGTACAAACAAGGGTGCAACGCAGTTGGGCACGTATTAAAGATCAGACTTGCTTTTACAGTTAGATTTATAATTAAGGCTGCCTCCTTCTTATTGAAAGTTTTTTTACTTGTGATTGTTAAGACAAAGAAGGTGATCGCCTATAGACTCATTACCGCAGTTAAACCCTTCCCAATGATCATCCCACTCCACCTTTCCTTCTCATTTACTGTAGGTTTAAACGTGGAGGAGTGGATTGAGGCAGTAATTTAATAACTACCTATGCATTTGTCTGTTATATCATTTGCTGGTACTAAACCTGAACGCGCCAAACCTTCTTATGAGAAGCATCTCAACTTAAGCTAGGTTTTAACAACGAAAGAGTAAATTGGGCAGTAAATTAGCATCCAGTTGTCATGAGTATGCTGTTGACTGTTGTTTACTGTTACTCTATTCAGATGTGGCAGACCTTATAAGAACCTGAAACCTTGACTGCAGGATCTCTAACCGCACATACTTGCTTAATTGCTGATAATTTTTACTAATGTTGCTTAACAGGTTCGACCTAGTGTTACGTATATGATCAGTGAACCATGCACCTGCTGTCATGCGACTGGGAGAGTGGAAGCTTTGGAAACTTCATTTTCCAAAATTGAACATGAAATCTGCCGGCTTCTGGTGAGTAATTGCCTTGCGCGTATATATTGCAGAACCACATGTAAAACTTCACTCTTGCCATGAGACAATCTTTGCCTGGATTACACTTATTCAGTAATTGCCTCTTGACTATGGTGTTATGCCTCAAGTCATTTCGTTTGTCAAGATAAGACCTCGGATCTACTTCATATTTTGCTTTGATCTTTCTGTTTCATGTTCAGTTTTGTATTATTTTGTCTTTTGATTTGATCAGTCAATGATGGACCAGAAAGCAGACCCTGAAAATCCTAAATCTTGGCCACGATTCATCTTAAGGGTTGATCGACATATGTGTAACTATCTGACGTCGGGAAAGAGGACAAGACTAGCAGTTTTAAGCAGTTCTCTCAAAGTCTGGATTCTCCTAAAGGTATGTAAGAATTAGCATTGCTTTCTGGTGATTAGTTAATCTTAAGTTTTTACGTTCTGTATGTGTGCCTTGTGAAACTTATTTCCCGTATCCCCCAATCTGAAATTTGTATAGCTGCAATTCTGTTGCTTAGACAGGTTGCTTTAAATTGGTTAAAGTCATGCATCAACAAACGATAACAGTTGAAACTAGAATACCATTAGAAATAGGTGTTCTCATGTTTCCAAACAAAAGTTTTGGGCTATGCGTTCTCATGTTTCCAAACAAAAGTTTTGGGCTTTCTTCCATACTTAGGAGATGTAGATTTCTTTTCTTAAATTACACTGTGTTGTGTTTCTGATCTTGTCACTAATGATCCCCCGTGTCTTTGGAATCTAGATAGAACTCATAACATGTCTGCTTGTTTTTCTGGAATGTCTGCTCACTTTGCCATTCATGACTCTTCCCTGAATTTTCGTGCATCATCAGGTGGTAGGAGGGCTTACCAGAGGGACATTTGAGCTAAAACCTTTGATGGGTGATGACAGCATACAGAAGAATGCTATCTCCATACTACGACCAACAGAGGTAGTAACTTACTCCCCCACCCGGCGGAAAGTAACACTCTTTCCCACAAAAACCTGGAAAAGAGGTGGCAATTGATAGGTTTTAGTCTACTACGACAAACAGTCTAGACCAGTTTGTCCTGCAATAGTGTTTGTAGGTAGGTAACTCTGCAATAAGCTTTATTTTTGCCATGATCATATGGATTGCGAATGTATATTTATTTTTTGAGGCAATACTGACTTAAGATATTGTCTATCTCATAAGTTTTCATTAATTATGTCTAAAATGTTTGATCATGTTGTTGAGTTGCATTTCTAAGAGATTCTGCGTTGCGGAACTTACCATTGATGGCTTCTAAAATTTAGTTACGGAACTAACCATTGGATTGGATTCAAAAACGTATTTACATCTAATTGCATTGCTTTAAAAAGTCAATTTTAACATCAAATGCAAAATAAGAAAATTGAGCTACCAAAAAAAGTTATATACAGAAACAAGAAGGAAATAGATAAAATACAGCCAAGAAAGCCTTGCAGCATTGCCCACAAGTCACAATCTTTGGTTGCATAATTTTTGTGCCACAGGAGGAACACTAAACTTGTTTCTATAATTTCTAACAACCATGAAGTGTTGGCAGCTTTTGTTACTTCTGCAGATCTGGATCTCGACCGTCCTGCCATAAAAGGACCTGCATAATACTACTAATAGTTTCCAATAGTTTATGATGGTTTGAACCCTATATGTTCAATGTGTCATTCAGATTAGTTGTCCCTATGGTCAATAATGGAACTTCAACTGACAAATGATGCCTGATGAGGAATGATGGTGATGGTTAAACTTGACATATGGGAATGGCAATGTGTTGTAATGATGATTTATACAATGAACATGTCATGAGATGAAATGATTTTGTCTAGCTGATCCTCTATATATAAATGCAGTTCTACTTCGAAGGGCAACATTAGAAGAAAAGCGCACAAATTATACACAACTACAAAACCATGCACACTTAGATAACATGTAATAAAGTTAACAAATGACACTCAAAGATGGCATTGCCTTGAATGCATTTCTTCTTCTAGTGTATTGCAACATTATGTTTGCCATCAACATATATATGAGAAGATAGGTTAGATGCTAATAATGCTGATGATGACTTGATGATGAATGGATGATGCATGCAACAGCTGCATGATGCATCCTATCATGCATAGAGAACAGAATACATCCCCTTCCAGCTACTGGTAGCTCATCTGAGGCGCTACTCCATTCACATTCGGCCCCGCAGCTCCATGGATTGAGTCCTTTCTTTTCCCAAACGGATTTTTCGAAAATGTATCTCAAAAGTTAAGAAAAAAACATAATTGTTATCCAAGTTCCTTTCTTAACATAAACAAAGCAAGTGAAAGGTCAATGATAATAATATAAAGGATTAACTCTTAAAAAAAATCATGAAAGGAGAAAGGATATTGAATACGCATGCCAACAGAACCAGAACTGGGTATAACAGCACCTTGCAGGCTATGATGCACGTTAGCCGCACTGTTCACATCCTGCATGATGTAACAAAACTTCAATTAGTACTCTTAAGAAGAATGAAGAGAAACATGACACAAACTGAAAATCACGAGCATGAGAAACATGAACCAACAAAGCACGGATCTTACTTCAAATTCAATAAAGCAAACAGTATGCCTTTCCTGTCTTAATACTTTCATTTGCTTAAAACCAGGTTGGCTGCATCAGGAAAAGATTACACTGAAGTGGTCAATTCTTGACAAGTGTGAAGCGGTCGATAAAATATGGGAAGGTCCAAAAACAAGCAAAAAATGCACATACACAGTGAAAATGCCACGCAGCTCTTCTTCATTAATATGCTCACCAAGATTGCCAATAAATAGGGTATTGCATGGAGGGTTATCTTTGGTATTCTGCAGGAAACATAAATTAAAGAGAATAAAATAAGCAATTCCAATGAACATCAGCTATTCATCACACAACCGGCTGCACCACTAGGTTGATAATCAATAGAGAACCACCTACGATTAACTGGCTAATCCTATAACAAGAAGCAAGCAACATGCTTCACCTGAACAGGTGCATAACTACTTGGCGCAGGTACAGGAGATGGAGCAGGCATTGGCACCGGAGGAACTGGGTAGCCTGCATATGGATCATAAGGTGGAGGAGCTGGGGCCATATACCTGAGCCAAATTATAAAGAGAATTATTAAAAGCAGTCATGGTTTGGTCAGCAGCATTCTACTAGTTCAAGACCTACATACCCATGTGGTCCCCAAACAGCTGTTGGAGGAGCATGAAAAGGAGATGTTGAATAAGCAGTATGTGTGTAATCACCTCCCGTTCTCATACGTTTACTCTGGTCATAAGCATTTGAATCAGCAACTATTCCTGCACCCAGAGGAAGTTAGAGAAAGCAAACACAGTAAGGAAGAAACATAATGAATATTAGGGCCTCGACATAATGTCTCGTAACCAACCAGTCAGTAAAGAAACAAACATGGATGCAGATGGTCGCTCCAATAGTATGCGAGGTACAGGGATAAAGTGTCTAATACTATGATAAGAGGGTAGGGAGTCTTTCCTTCCAAACCTTTCACAAATAAATAATTTATTAAAGAAAATTATAGCAAGCCATTTAGGAGAGTAACAACTTTAGTTGATCCTAATAAAAAATTTATCTCAGGTCGTATAGCAGGTAATATCTAAGATATTTAATTCAAAAAATTATAGCAAGTCATTTACGTAGGAAACCACTTGCAGTGTAGTAAAAGTTTACAAAAAAATGATTTATTCGATATGTTCTCCACTTTCAAAGCATATATTATAGGTAAGGAAGGAGAGGTCCTTTGCTGGATCGCTTCACTTGGGATCACCACCTGGGCCAGAACCAAGCACTTACTTGCTAGCGGACAAGCAGGAATAAAAACCTCCGCCGTCTTTGGTAGGGGAAGGGTTATATATGCATCTACCAACAAGTTAACTATTCTCCTACTAAGGGATGTGGAAAGCATGAATCTTCATCTGAGCCACGAAGAAGTTTCCATTGACCTTAACTCATCAAGCGCCATTCATTCTCGTACGACCCTTTCTTGTTAGCATCATGAGGAACTTTAGGTACTCATGTGTTTAACCTTCTTAGGTTTTGCGTTGATCTATTTAGGGTTTTCTTAGTTTGGTATCAAGGTAATGCCTATGAATAGTCATCGACTTCTGAGAAAGGTTAGAAGAATGGGACCTAGTCTAGTTTCCATTCTGACTCTAGTTGTCTACCTACACATACCCATAGGGATACAAAGGCCCTCTCCACACGAAATATGGATCCCTCCACCGATTCTTCCTTGACCGAAGTATGCTATAACCTCAGCCCGAGCACAGGAAATCTACGAAGTATCGGTTGTAGTGTAGTAAACTTCATCTATGCAAAGACATATCAATTCCAAGTCTTCTCGCCAACATGCCACTTCAAGCCAGCAAAGGTAAGGGAAATTAAAGGTAAAGAAAAGGGGCCGTTGTTGGTGCAGAGCTTTTATAGAAAACCAACCATGCGACAAACTGCCAAAACACCCTATATAGAAGTCCACAAAATAACATTGTTCTTTCTGTAAGTTATTTCCTCCATCTATGGCAACAATTAAAAATCTCTAAGCCTAATAGAAAAGTCATTCCTCAAGTCACGTAGAGCGGGACCTGGGTTACGAGCTGGTCCGGGTGCAAGTGTGGGGGCATGAGTGGCAACAATAAAAACATTGTGAGAGCAGGAGTGACTTAGTGCGTGTATCTAATACCAATTATAATATTTTTCAAGTATATTTAGAAAGTATGAGTTGGCTAGTTGGTTTTATGGTTATCCTTTCAAACAGTACTCCATATATTGAATCTATATGGTAACCTTCTATATTTTTATTAGTACAGAATTTTTCAGAAAAAAAAAATTGTATATAATAGGTCTAGAGGAGCAAACAGACATTTTATTTCACAAGACTAGTACTGCGTGCATATTATTCTATCCAAATCTGACAATGAGACAACTCGTTCACTCAGTAAGCACATTACCCATTAATATAAACTCCTACGGGGTGATTAAACAACAATCTATTTTTGAGCTGCTTGTAGTTAAACGAAGAGGCATAAGACAAAGCTGATGCAGTAATGTTATGGGCGGTCACTGTCATCCATATTTTTCGTTCTAATGCTATCTTAACAGCTACACAATATAGTTCTTCTTCAGCTTATATTTTACATTCTATCCTTCTGTGTATTGTCCTGGTTCATAATTTATTCTACTTCACTACAGCTAAAGAACCCTTGAACCTTTAATCCAGCAAAATTGATGTTTTGAATCTATAGTTATTATCAGTGTCGCAGGTGGCAAAACTGATGCCTAACTAGTTTTGGCAGAGATTCAGCAAACATTATCTTCCAATATCGTGATATGCATATGAAAGTTATGCAAATTTGAGTCCTACAATCAGGAAGCTTCCAGAAAAAATAAATAAGCTCACCCCTTTTCACGAAAAGATTCTTCTTTGCCATCTCAGTGTGCAAGACAGATTTAGACTCCGCATCAAATACCATATCCTATACCCCGAAAACAACCAAAACATTTAACAATCATAGGGGAGGAAACGGCAGTGAAATTACTGAAAAGTCAAAGGAAGGACCTGAAGTGCGTCCTTTGCAGCAAGAGCATGCTGAGCAGTAGCAAATAGTGCGAATCCCATTGGATGCTCCCCTTTGAAGTTCACCTGTGACGCCTCATATCCTGGCAGCCATCTCAGCAAATTCTGGAGCTCCCTCTCTTTCACATCCTCAGGCAAACCCGAAATGAATATGGTCCGTAACTAGAAAAGTATGCCAAGACATCATTACTGACAATTACTACAGTTACCATGCATTCAATAACTACCCAAAAACAAAAAAGAAGAGAAACCCTAAAAAAATCACGCATCATTACTAATCAGTTTATTGTACTGAAGAAAGAAAGAAAAAGAACAATTAAAGATTCAAAGAAACCCTAATTTGAAACCTGGAAAAATAAATCGGTCGGCATAATCTCTCAAATCGTTACAATTAGTACTCGCCGCACTCCCAGAACTATACAAAAAACAAAAGATGATAAAGCATATACCTCGTCGGAGAGCGGACGTGCGGCGGAGTTATCAATAGGAATTGGGGGAGGGTGGGGGTGGTGAGGAGGCGGAGGCGGCGGAGCGACAGCTGGGGCCGGTGGAGGGACAGGGGCCGGCGGCCATTGCTGGTGGTAGGGGTGCATTCCATTGCCCGCCATATCTGCAAATGGATGTGGATTTGTTAGTTGTCAAAGAGTTTTACGAGTTTTACGTTGTTGAGATACGTACAGTAGTTCTTTGATTTTGTGAAAGGGAAAGAACAAACAAACAGACAATAGAGCGAATAGGGAAAATATGAGAAGGGGGAGGGTTCGGGTTCCTCAATGAAAATGGGAGAATTGCAATATTTAGGGGATTGCAAAGTTAGTTCCACTAGATTCAATGTTCCTATTATTAATTATGAAACAGTTGTGCAAAATCTGATCTTTAATCATGGTCTTAAATCTCACTTTCAATCGAATGTTGCAGAATTTGACCTCAACTTAATATTTTTCGAAAATGTTGTCGAAACCCAAAATTCTCGAAATTTATGAATAATAATAAACTATTTTGCAGAATATCTATAAAAATGTTGTCCTAAACCCGAAATCATTATAAATTCATTTAAATTATTTTGTGTTTTTCTTTGGGACCACACTTGTTATGTATGAAAACAAATGTAAGTGAGAGACCGATGGTACAATATTGATTACCATATAAACCCATGTGATTTTGACTAATATATTTTGTCAAAAGTATATGTACTTTGCTTTATTGAAGTTTTCATAAGATTTAATGATTACTTTTCTTTCGAATCCTACTTGCTTTATATTTTTGCAACATATTTTACTTATATACTAATTAACAAACTGCACTATATATCTATTTATGTAAAGTTGCATATTTGTCTTAATTAAGTATAATCAAAGTTTCACTTAACATTTTCAATTATCTATATAAATTTTCATGATTTTCTCAAAATTCATACCGAAATTATGGATTGGAGAAATATTGATCCCAGACTCCCAGCATATGTGTCATTACAATATTAGTCCCAAGTTTTATGGGATTGCAAAATTAGTCTCAAACAATAAAAAGAGTTGCAATTTTGTCATGACTAATGCAAGTGTGATCTGTGAACATAACACATCAACTTTCAAGTCAATTTTTTTAATGGACATGACCAAATTTGCCAACTCATTTTCATCGTATGAAACCAGTTTTACAATCCCATAAAACATGAAACTAGTTTTGTAATAGCCTATATCTTTCGATACCAATATTACAGATCTCTCATGAAAAATTTACCGTATTTACTTATGTATATACCCAAAGAAAATGGATAGATCTAAGTCTGAGTCATTTGTACCTTAAAGCATTTTGATTCACTTCAATTTGCAATTGTGTAACGAGTTAAAAGCTTACTAATTACTTATGTTTCATTAATGCATAAATTTAATTTTTTAAAAAAAAAAGATAAGATAGAAAACTTTTTTTAATTATTCATAATTGTATAATTCACGTTATTGTTTTGCAGCTGCCAGTGCTTTTCAAATCCAGGCTTACGCACAAGTCACAACTCTGACAAGAAGATGCCGAGTATGTTTATTTATATTAATATTTATTCAGTTACAAATAACTGAATAAGTGAATATATAATCTTGAGCTCCTTTTAAATTTCAATCTTATTAATCATTGTATTAATATTGAATAATAATATTAATTAGGCTCTCACTAGTGAAAACTAATCATATTGTCAGACCATATAATCAGTAAATGGCTAAACGATGTTCTGAATTTAGGGTGCCAAAATTCTTATTTTAAGGCTCTTTTAACTTTCGGAATAGGACTATTAATCAGACTTTGTTAACCGAATGTAATTAACACCAAGGTAGAAAAATATCGGTCCTTAATCCTCATGACGTTTCACATTCAGCTTACAAATACTTATGAATTTGACTTATTTCGAGCAAAGTGGCAAAATTTACCAATAAATAAACCTATAATTAAATTGTCACTAAGTTACTAATTTTGTAGATGAGTTACAAAATGTCACAAGTTCCAGAGCTCATTCTGTTTGTAACAACATAGACTAACATATTTAAGTATACATAACCTTTTTTTTAAAAAAAAACAACGATAATTTAAATTAAACAGATGCTAAATCAATATCAATAAGAGTATGAACAAAATTCGGAGACGAAAGTCCCTCAACGAAACCAAAACAAAGGGCATTCCTAGCCAGACGATGAGCAGTACTATTTGCTGACCATTGAACAAGACATGATGAAAAAATTAACGAACTAAGAACATCAAAAACATCAAAAAAAAAAAAAAACTCAAAAAGGAGAAATCAGAAACACGCAATCGCAGCTTAGATATAACAATTGAGCTATTTCCTTCCAGACAAATCGTATTCCAACCACGTCACACAACCATGTCAGCAGCTTCTCTGCCTGCTAAAATCTCTGCTGCAAGAGGATCAACGAACTCTTGAAAAAATGGGCAAACCCACCCAAGAACCGCCCCATCACCACCCCGAGCCACTATTCCAACGCCAACCCCATCCAGCTCTTTAAAAACTCCCCCATCAAAATTTAATTTAACACAATTAGTCAATGGGGCAGCCCACACATCACCAGCAGCCTGCACACTTCGTCCCCCCATAGCAACCAGTTTAACTCGAGAAAAAGCTTGCATATAATTATGAACGAATACCACCAAGTCCCACGGAGAAGAGACAACCTTATCCCGCACCATTCTATTCCGAGCCCACCAGATTGCCCAACACGTAACAAGAAATAACTTGAAAGAAGATTTCTCAGTGTTACCCGAGATATGACTAAGCCAATCTTCACTCGAGCCCTGCCACAATGAAATAATTTGCACACAATCGGCGTCAAAGCCTAAACTTGTCTCGCTAAATGATAATTTTAGAAGACATGCCCGAGTTGACTCTTCCCTTGTCCCACAATATTATTAATGTGAAAATACATAATTATATAAATAATTTAAAGATATTCAAAATTTCACTTAACGTTTTTAATTATTTTTATAAATTTTCGTGATTTATCTGAAATAGAGATTGAAATTAATTAATGTGAAAATACATAATTATATAAATAATTTAAAGATATTCGAAATTTCACTTAATAATTTTAATTATTTTTATAAAATTTCATCATTCCTCTTAAATCGAAATTGAAATTATTGTTATCCACAAAATTTCCATCAAAATTTTCATAAATCTCCAAAATTTACAACTATGCCTATATTAAATATAATTCACTTAATTTTGTTACTCAAATTTGGTCCAGCTCATATTTTCCACGAAATACCTAATGCGTGCATAAATGCTCACACGCGCCTCATTTACCGCTGTCACGAGCAACTTTGGAGTATAGAGTCAGACCCAGTTGTCAGTACTATCCCCATTGGCTCGTGTTCTTCACGCTCCTTTGTCGAGAGCCAATCTATTAAATACTTCCCCTATTTCAATTTATATTCGTTAAATCTTCATTTTACTATTGCCACCCCATGTTTATTAGGCTGGTCATTTACGAATTGTTTATTAGGCTACTATATAATAAAAATATTTCTCATTCATTAGTTGCGAATAATTTTAGTGAAGCAAATAATTAGGTTTCCAATTACCGAGAATAATATATTTGGAAGTAATTAAAATGGAAGTAATTAGGTTTCTCATTCATTCCTTCCATAAATAATTTTCAGAAATACAATAAATTAATTATTGCATGTTCCGAATATGTTCTTTTTATCGGATGTATGGGTAACTAAATAGATAGGTAACCAAAAAATAAGTTTTAGTTATTTCAGATGAAATGTTTTTTTTTTTAGTTTGTTTGTTAACGATATAGAAAGGGGTGGTGGTTGTAAAATAGATTGTTAACACGGGGTTGCTCCAAATTAAATTAACACGATAATAGAATAGCATATATCATGGGAATAAAATCTCAAAGGTGGTTGTAACCAATAGGGTTTGGTCCGGCTATTGTTAAACACGTAACGAGGTTGCTCCATGAATTGACTAAGATAATGAAAAATTATATTTAAACATTAATATAAACAAACTTTCACAATAAAAAACATATCACATCAACCATAATCATTACATATTTTTCTCTAAAAAAAACTCATCCAACCACATTTCTAACACAACATTTTTTATCCCTAAAAATCTTTTTTCTCACTTTTGTCATAAAAAAAAATTCTCCGAGATGGATATGTCATCCATTATAATTTCTTTTACATTGATTTTTGTGTAATTAATCAATTCGATTTATATAGAATATAATGTAAGATTAATTAGTTTGGAATTAATATCAGTGGAATTTTTGTAGAAATAAATCAACTACTCCGGTCGTTACTTTGAACTAATTTATTATTATTTAACTGGATTGTCAAAAAGGGAACAATCATCGGGTATAATTCTAACATCACAATTATAATCTCGATCCGTCTAAAATCTAAAAGATAAATTTTTCCAGTTTAATACTAACACGTGTTCATACAAGTATCAACACGTGGCTCTTACTCACCACGTAATCTAACAAGAAGTTTAATGACTCTTTATAGATATGTAATTTTACAAATAACATATAAATTTGGATTTCATTACAACCGTCAAAGAAATATTCAACCGTAAAATCTAAAAAATGACTATAATAGTAAACTAAAGAGGTCTCTAACTACAAGGATATTAAGTATTTATTTACAGTTCAACCTCTCAATTTTGATAGTTGGTATTTTAACTTTATCATCTTCAAAATGCAAACATACTATGTTATTAAGGGAAAACAAAAGCAAACAAACCATGCCATAAGTGAGAAGGACAAATTTGGAAAAATATATGGTAGGTCGAGTTCAATAGTTTTAGTGTCTATATTTTTTATATAGTAACTTGTATTGTGTGCGGTCTCTGTATACACATTTGTTTGAGAAATATAGATACAAAATTTATACTTGAATTATTGGACTCGATTTAACATAAAATTATTTAACAAATTTGAAAGGAAAAGGGAAAAAGCAAAAAAAAACAGGTTGGATATCAAACGATGGTCCAGAAAAGAAAAAAAAACAGATAAAGGAAATTAGGGTGGAGTGTCAAATGATATTATAAGAGTGGCAATAGCTTTAACAGAACCACATGAACACATCACAAACACAGACAATCCACGCATATACACACACATATACATATATATATATATATATCTACATGTACCTGTGTATTTTTCTCACATTTCTCTTTCACAATCAGAAACCACCATCTCCTCCTTCATTCCCCTGTGTATTTTCTCTCAGTTTTCTCTCTACTTTCCCTTCATTTTCCTCCCTCTTTCCCTCTCCAAGAATCTCCTTCATTTTCGATTTGATTTTTCCACCCATTAAACAATGAACTTATTTCATCCCAACAACAGCAACCACCGTATAATTTATCACTGATTGATTTACACATAGATTTCGCATTAAGAGAATCAACTCTAGTAAGGCTCTGTTTGGCTGATAATTAAACTGTCCTCTCTTCAATCAATCATGAGACCCCTCCAATCACCGTTCGCCGCCGCCGCTGCAAATCGCGGCAACCGCCCACGCCGGCGCCCAGACCTATCGCTCCCCCTCCCCACCCGCGACCCTTCCCTCGCCGTCCCCCTGCCCCTCCCCCCCAGCTCCGCCCCCGCATCGGCCTCCCCCACGACTCTCGAATACGCCGAGCTGGAGCGCATCAGCCGCATCGGAAGCGGCGCCGGCGGCACCGTCTACAAAGTCCTCCACCGCCCCACCGGAAAACTGTACGCCCTGAAAGTGATCTACGGCAACCACGAGGACGCCGTGCGCAATCAGATGTGTCGCGAAATCCAGATCCTCCGTGACGTGGACAACCCTAACGTCGTCCGATGCCACAACCTGTTCGATCACAGCGGCGAAATTCAAGTCCTGTTGGAGTACATGGATAAAGGATCTCTTGAGGGCACACACATCCCCCATGAGCCCTCCCTATCTGATCTCGCCCGCCAGATTCTCTCCGGGTTGTACTACCTGCACAAGCGTAAAATCGTCCATCGAGACATTAAGCCTTCGAATTTGCTCATTAATTCGCGACGAAACGTCAAGATAGCTGATTTTGGTGTGTCGCGAGTCTTGGCTCAGACGATGGACCCTTGTAATTCGTCCGTTGGGACGATAGCGTATATGAGCCCTGAACGAATTAATACGGATCTAAATCATGGCCAATACGATGGATATGCTGGTGATATTTGGAGTTTAGGAGTTAGCATTCTTGAATTTTACTTAGGAAGATTTCCATTTGCTGTGGGGAGGGGAGGAGATTGGGCTAGTCTTATGTGTGCTATTTGTATGTCGCAGCCACCGGAGGCACCAGCATCCGCGAGCCGGGAGTTTAGGGATTTTATTGCTTGTTGTCTTCAGAGGGATCCGGCGAAGCGATGGACTGCTTCAAAGTTGTTGAGGCATCCATTCATTTTGCAGTATGCCTCGCCGGGGAGTAATAAGGTGCATCAGTCTCAGTCTCATCAGTTATTACCTCCTCCTCTCCGGCCGCATTTTTCGTCTGCTTAGTTTTCGGACTTGTTTTAATGTTTTGTTTCGTTATTTTTACTAGTTAAAGTTGAAGGGGTTGACTTATGTATGCAACTCGAATGCCAATGCTACTACATGGTGAAATGCCTTTGGAAAGGAATTAAGGGGAATGGTTGAGATTCTTTAAGGGCTATATCTTGAACTTAATGATAATGTTTTAACGACGAAAAGGAATGAATTCTATCTTACGGGATTATATCTCCGAGCACCATTGATTTTGATTCTATGATAAAGAAATTCAATTCCTTTTTTATGATATGTTTTGCTTGAAATTCATTTGTCTGAAGTTGGAAAGCTTTTATGTATATGAATAGATGACAGGTTGGATTACATGGTATCCAACTTACATGCTATTTATCTTTGTGTGGATGGATAGATAGATACTATACAAAAGGGAGAAGCTAGGTTGCACATATTCTTACTTTCCTCTCTTGGATTCCTTATCTTTTGGTATTAATTGAACTTTTGGATGTTGGGGGTTCATATATGATATATATATATATATATATATATATTCCATGTTGTTGTGCTAAATTTTGCTACATGGTAAATAGAACAACATATACCTTGTTGCTAAGTTGCTTGCTTTAAGGCTAGACTTGTGATGAGGTTTTTGTTGAGCAAGATTTGGTTGATTCTTTTTTAAAAAATCTTTCACATTTGTTGCTTTTATGGAAGGACATTCCAATAATGAAGTTGAAACCAAAAAACATGTTGCTATACAGACATGTGATGGATCATATGGTTTCTTGCCCAGAATGACCACTGGCTGTCCATTTATGCTTTTTACCATGGTACTTTATCTAGGACATGAACTATTATCATATACTGAACTTGTATGGTATGAATCTGCTTTACTATTATTGATTTGGCTATTATATAGGCTGGCAGGGTTTTCTCTTTTAGGTATATTTGGTATGTTGGGATAAAATCTGGTTCTTTGAGATTGGAATAGATGAGTGATTCTTAGGAGCTCGACAAACTTCAGATCCGGGTCTTCCTTGGTGGGACCCGTATGGAGTCGTCATACATTTATTATTGGCATAATTATTAACAAAATCACCAATGTTATGGTGGAGAGATTTTTTAGGATCCTCTCCTTTTTATATAAATTTGCGTGTAAAGATATACAATCGTGAATCTAAAGTATAAACAATGAGTATTTACTTTCTTACTATCCCAAGTAGTACCGCCAAATTTAAATTTCAAGATCGTGGGACATAAAACTATATAAACAATGAGTATTTATTTTCTTACTGTCCCAAGTAGTACCACCAAATTTAAGATCCAAGATCGTAGGACATGAAACTAACCTAAAATATGAAAAGTCAAGTTTATCCAAGTTGAACAATACCACACCACAGACCATAGTAGGAATTTCATGAGGCGCATTAATTCCGGAAATTTGCGAAATCCAACCATACCACGACCATTGGAGGAATTTAGTTGAACCATACCCTAAACTTGTACTCAGGGATGTTCTTGTGATAGCCGATGAGACTCTTTTTTAAATTACCTATTGCATCATCTATTGAGCGGGTGAACCGCACTTGTCAAATGAAAAAAAATCTAATAGTTACTTATTTAAACATATTAAAAAACGTCCCATTCACCCAATATTTTACAATATAAAATGCAACAGGTGTTGCAAAAGAATATCCCACCTAAACGGTAGACATCTGCAATAGTTCAAAGCTTTTTTTTTTCTTTATTTTTTTCCCGAATGTTACATTCCACTTACAAAAATAACCAGTATCAGAGAAAAGTTGTTCTTTTTTCTTATAGCATCTCCAACCCATAAACACTAAAATGGTGCAGCTTTTGCACCATTTTAGTGTTATACAGTAAATTTACTCCAACCTACAACTATATTTTTAATACAAAAAATAATATTATCTAGAATATTCTTTTTTACACCTATTTTTTAATATCAAATTTGGTGCAAATGAACAATTGTACGCCAAATATAGCGTGCTACTGTTCATTTGCACCAAATTTGGAACAAATAATAGCATGAGCTGGAGAGCCCAACATGCGCCAAAATAACCATCTTCAACCCAAAATGGCTTGAGTTGGAGATGGTCTAAATCTATTATTATATCTGGAATAATATATATATATATATACACATACTTGAATCAATTTCTATCCATTTTATTGTCAATCGGAATAAATTAAAGATGAAAAAAGGAGCTGGCCTTAAAAAATTGACCCCTGGTAATTATCAACATCAATACATACAGGCCCACATAATTACAATCATAACAAGTTAGTCTGTGAAGGGCTCTTGGATAAGGCCAGCTCCAATGTGATTGTGAAGTAACCTATCTTTTCACCCAAATCCCACTTATTAAAGGCCCAAATAGGGATGCATAAAATTGACAACTTCCGAGTCAATCAATTATTAAAAAAAAAAAAAGACAACTTTCGAGTCAATCTAAATTTCAATGGACGGGACCCCATTACCCTAATAATCAAACTTGACAAGCCTGAGTGTAAATTCAGAATTCTAATCCAAATTATGCCGGCTCTATCTTGTTCGACAATATCCGTTATGTCTGGTGTCGGGATGTCTATCTAATTACTAGGCAACTTTTTGCAAAAATTATCTTATCATTCGATTAGAAAATTATAAAAAACTAAAATGACAATTATTTACCACTATTTTTCGATGCTTAACAAAAACTCAGTGGAATTATGAGCAAATCTGACCTAATCAATTCTTCAAAATAATAACTTAGCAAAAAAAGGAAAAATTATTCATAATCATTCAATAATTTAGGTGGCCATGTGGTTGTATGGTTGGCTTGTCATTGTAGTATTATCTGGTATCTCCCCGAGTTTCCACTATCGCCACTCCTCTCAAAATATCTCCTATTATTTTCTTGTCTTAAATTATAAATACTAGGCTTATTACCATAATATTCTTCTTTACCTTAAAATTCACAAATCTTCAAATATTCAACCCCACGAAATATATGTATTTACTGCTAATTAATTATTAGTGGTAAGATCGAAATAAAAAACAATTTGAAAATGGCGCACGAAGGCTATTTCTTGGAAACTTCCTCTTTTCTTATGCCGGCCCCTTGAAGATATAAACTGCTATATTTTCTACAGAGACTTCTCGTTTTCTCATCTCCCTTTACTTCGTATACTACTAATTCATATATCTATATCTATATCTATTTATATTTCATAATATATTTTGGAATTATTTGCCTCCCTGAAACAGTTTCTGGGTTCAAATCTACTGGATCAAAAGTTTGAAAAAAAGTGTTAACTTTTGTGTACTGACAAAAGGTAAATAACTGAACTTTATCATCTCTTTTTTTTTTGTGTTTATTATAATTATTATTTAATTCTTCTACTTCAATGAAATCCTGATCTGGGCTTTATTCAAATCTCCTTACATTTGTTGCTTATTCATTTTTACAGTTATCAAGTGTGAGTGAGTTCTAAGGGTTAAGTTTTGCTTTGTGTTTTTAGTTTCATTTTGTGAATTTGATCTGGCCTATTTACTTGTTATAGTCATAGATTCTTGTTATGTATTGACCAGGTCTGACTAGATGTGGAAAATGCAAAGAGCTTTCACATTTTTCAATCCTTGCAGTTATTTTGTTTTTCCAAATCTCAGTTGTTTTTTCCAATACATTTCTACATGTAGCATCTGATACATTGAGCATGAGTTTGAGCCATTATATATTTGATTTGTTTCATCTACATTTTTGGCAATAATTATATTGTTTTTCTGATGGTAGTGTTGTTGTACAGATTTATGGTCCAACCTTACATGTTAATACACTGAGGTATGTAAAACTTACATGATAACTTAGCCGTTCGAATTTAAAGGCAAGTCATGTATTAATGTATGCCAATACTGATTTTTTGCATCTCAGGGATATATTTTCTTGTTTTCGAGAGATGGGATCTATAGAAGAAAAGGTAGACCTTGAATCTGATGAGGAGATCCCGCTTAGTGCATCTCAGTCGACAAATAAAATGCAGACGTTGAATTTTGAAACATCCCATGTATCAGCGCACCCAAAATTTTCCGCATCATGGGTCTTAAGAAGGGTGCATAGGAATAGCATTCTGAGGAGTATATACATTGTCTTGATTAGAGCAAAGATCAATGTTTTGCTTCCTTTTGGGCCACTGGCAATCATGCTACACTATCTTACCAAAAAGCATGTAAGATAATCTTTACTTATCCTGGGAAAACTGGTTAATCCAAAAATCCCATGATCCTAACTTGAAGTCTATGTTGTTCTTTGTGATTTAACTAAAATGAATGCTAGGGATGGGTCTTCTTCTTCAGCTTAGTGGGCATTACCCCTTTAGCAGAGCGCCTCGGTTATGCAACTGAGTGAGTACATGCTGCACAAATAATTTGAACTTTGCTCTGCTAGTTTTGAGTTTTCGCTTTTTGTGGAAAAAAAACTGACGTCCTTTCTGTGCAAATTTGTGCAGGCAACTTGCATTTGTTACGGGGCCGACAGGTAGTTATTCTTTTTCTTTTTTTTTTGCCTTTCACTTCTTAGACTGAGTTTATTTTAATTAAGATTTTGAGAAGTGTTTCTGCCACTTATACAAAAGAATTGTAGTTAAACATAAAGCAAAGTCCGTAGTAGCTTATAGGAGCTACTATGTAGTCCTTTCGCCATGAATGACCTCCCAGTGGATATGGTCCTTATTGTTATTTGATTCACAGACAAAACATATGTACATGAGCTAGTTCCTGACAATTGCGTTCATGCCGATTCATCAAAATAGAATTGTTAAGAGCACAAATCTGTCTTTTCTCATCATAATGGTTTTAGTGGGATAGCACTTAAAGAAATAGTATAACATGATTCCTGAAGCTAATTGAAGGGGATATATGTAGAATATACAATTGGGAGGAAGTAATTCGAAAAAGATATGGTAACACTTTAGAGGTTTGAATTTCATATTTGCTACAACTAACCTTAAATTTTGATACTGAAAGCATGAGTTGATCAAATCATGGTCTGGGGCTGAAGTTCTGAGGATGGATCTTGTGTAATCTGAAGCAGTCAACTAACATAATATTTGTTACGGATGAGACAAGTTATAGTGCCGTGAAATAAAGTAATATCAAGAGTGTTCTACAAAGTTTTGCTGTGGAGAGGAAATTTGAGAGGCAAAAACATTACATCAAAACAGTGACATTTCAGTTAATGATGACGGACAAAGATTGTGCTAATTCTTTTCAACTATTTCTGAAAATGCAGTAGGTGCCTGCGTTAAGTGCTAGAAAAGTCCTCACTTATAGATTTACGTATTTTTTGTATGTACTGGAGATGTATTTTGAGGTGTTCTACATATGCCAATATACACAAGGCACACTTTCAGTAGAGCTAATCATGGTTTGGTTAAAGGCTTTGACGTCTGGTTCAACTCTACTCTTTTGCTAATGGTGGACGTTGATTGATAACAAGCCACAAAATTCCCCAAGAAAGGGGCGAACCCTGTCTGTTGGAAGATTTTAAGCCTGATGGTTGATACTGTTATACCTGTCACCAAAAAATGGACCTGGACACATCTCTTTCTGCATGTTTTCATCGCGCATCATCGCTAGATTTGAGTCACTCCATTGATATGGTGACTTCAGCTCTGCGAGACGGGAATATCCTCCAGAGGCAACAGACAAGGAGAGGAAGATTGGTTTGGCCTGAATAAAGAGATTCCTTTCCTTCCCGCTAGGCGAGATCCTTGAGCATTGTTAGGCGACTCTCGTTTAATTTCCTGCTTAGACAGAGGCCCGCTCAATTAGCTCGACTTCATTGGATCCTTTACTGGATTTCTTGTTTGGTCTCATCATATGTTTACTGATCGTTACTTTTGGTGATCTTTCTTTTTGGCTGACTCCCAACTATTCTGATTGGAAGATATTTTTCATGTCCTTTGTTATATTTTCATTGATCAGAAAAATGACTAGTGAAAGGTTGAACCAACCTTTCACTAAATGAACAGAGAAAAAAAATATATGTTGCTGGTAAAGATAAAGAGAGTATAAGACGGAGTGAAAATGAAGGATACAGTAAGCAATATTGGCAGAAAACTGAAAAGAATTAAAGGTTATCTCTACTCTTATTAAAAACCAACAGGTTTAGGTTTGTGTGTCTTGATATTGGATGGGGAAACATGATCTGTATTTAGCCATTAAATATCCCGGAGATCAAAGTATGTCGACCTGTATACATTCCATCCCTTTTTTTTAGCTGATTTTGCTATAACCTCTGCTGTCTACGTCTTGTATTCCATCTCCATTGTAATAAAATTGGTCAATGAGAACAACCCATCTGTATCTTCGTGTACACATACTTTTCCCCTGTATATATCTGCTTTATGGCTACATAAACGAGTAATAATTTGTCTTTAAATCTCTTTTTAAAGACTCGAAGTCAGTACTTAAATCTTCGTATGGATGATAGTTGATTATTGCAGGCTTACTCTTTACCGACTAGACAGTTCTTGTGTGCTTTGCATGACAGTCCATTAGAAAGACGTTTGGATGGCCTTCTAATATAGGGGACTCCTATTATGGATAATTCTGCCTACCAGTTTTTCTGCAGACATACATTACCTCTGTTTTTTACGTCTAAATAATTATCCTTCAGTCATTACATACACTATTATAATTGCATTGCCAATGCTCTCTTTTGTTGTTAAATCTGCAGTTGGTGGCCTTCTAAATGCTACATTTGGCAATGCTACTGAGATGATAATTTCAATGTATGCTTTGAAGAATGGGATGATTAGGGTTGTTCAACAATCATTGCTCGGTTCCATCTTGTCAAATATGCTTTTGGTGCTCGGATGCGCCTTCTTCTGTGGGGGGATCGTTCATCATAAGAAAATCCAGAAGTTCAATAAGGTGGTGGATCATCTTAATTAAACTAACACATTGTGAATATCAAATGGGGTGAACTTTTGGTTTGTCGTCCTTGGAAGCTTTATGTAAAAAATATAGAAATTGCATTTTAGCCCCTTTATTTTTGGAATATTGCAAAATAGCCACTTGGGCAATTTATCTTCAGAAAATGAAACTAATAGATAAAATAATAGAATTAATAGTTAAGTATGTGCTACACTTTACTCCACTAGGCTGATTAAGAAAAGCTAATTTGTGTTGAAATATTTCAGGCTGCTGCCCTTGTGAACTCGGGATTGTTGTTAATGGCTGTGATGGGCATATTGCTTCCAGCAGTGCTGCACTTCACTCATACAGAAGTGCATAAGGGCAAGTCCGAGATTGCTCTTTCACGAGTTAGCAGCTGCATTATGCTGATCGCTTATGCCAGCTATCTTTTCTTTCAACTCAAGAGTCAAAGTAATCTATATAGTTCTCTCGATGAGGTAAGCGAGAATGATGAGGAAAACTCTGAGGAAGATGAGGTCCCTGAGATTACCCAATGGGAAGCAATAGGGTGGCTTGCTGTTTTGACTTTGTGGATATCACTCTTATCTGGATATCTTGTTGATGCAATACAGGTAAGTTTGCCATTTACCACACATTAAAAGATTAATATACGAATACAGAAAAGGAAAGATTATTAAAGCAAACAATACTTTAGTTAAGGTGTCCCCACAAAATTGAGATTCCTGGTTGTAATTTGAAAGGCAATGCATTTATGTATTATACTATCAAATTTTAGGTAAACAGAAATTTTCTTTTAAAAACCACTCTGACAATGAATGGTGTTGCCATCTTTTCAGGGAGCGTCCGATTCAATGAACATGCCCGTCTCTTTTATTAGTGTTATTTTGCTTCCAATTGTGGGAAACGCTGCAGAACATGCTAGTGCTATCATGTTTGCTATGAAGGATAAGCTTGTGAGTATATATTGGGATATACCTTAGCAATCTATCAACCATTTCTTCATGTGTTTTTTAGGTTCCAATTGACTGTTTTTTTCCAGGATATTACTCTTGGAGTTGCGATTGGATCATCTACTCAGATATCAATGTTTGTGGTAAGACCTTATACACTTTATCGTTTATGGTTTGGTTCCGTTTGAGGTCTAACTTTATTATATGTGGTCCACACTTTACAACTTATAAGTTAATGCTTATGATGTTGTACTATTGATGAATGCAGATTCCGTTTTGTGTAATTGTTGGTTGGTTCATGGGAAAGCCTATGGATTTGAATTTTCAACTGTTCGAGACTGCCACACTGTTTATCACGGTTTTGGTGGTGGCGTTTATGCTTCAGGAAGGTCAATCAAACTATTTTAAGGGTTTGATGCTTATTCTGTGCTATCTCATTGTGGCTGCTAGTTTCTTTGTGCACATTGATCCATCAAACGGTGAGTAGTAGTCCCGGTTATTTGGAACGAGCATTCAATACATTATTCTTTTGGCTGAATAATGGACATAATTAACTTGTGTGTGGTTTTGTCCATCGGTGCAGATGATGATTGAGTAGATTACATGCATATATATATATTGATGGGGTCGGCGGGCCATGCATTAAGAGAGGAGCTATAATAAGAACACCTAACATATGATTACGTGTATAATTTTTTTGATTGGCATGCATAGAGAGGTTTGAACATGAGAGTTTTCTAGCAAAAGAGACAACAAACCTCGACTCCCAATAGTATATCTCGTTTTGTTGTATGTTGTTCGATGTGTTCACGAAAAAATGAAGCTGGTTGAGAGACAATATATACTTTGGTTCTTTTGTAGGACTTGCAAATGAAATATAATGTTGTTTAGAGGTAGGTTGGAAATAATGAACTGGAGCATGTAATTTGAAACATTTTTTTGTTATCCTTAATTTCAGCATTGTGTATGAATTCCAGAATTAGTTTACACATATATCATATGGTAAGGTTTTACCAGAAAACACAATTGGCCATTTCAAATCTCCATTTACATGCTATATTGGTTGATATAAAATCTAGTGATCAAAAGTTTTGGGTGGCTGATCTTTGAAGAAAAAGGTTTTTTGTATACTTTATGTTGGAACAAAATGGTGTTTCCTTTTGTCTTTTTCTTCTTTTAAATGTAAAAATAATCTCATTTTTGTATGCCACTCGAACTTTCATATATGTTATACTAGAAAGAATTACTTACGTCACATTAAAAAAAAGGGAAAATTATTGTCTAGAAAGTTTTCAAATTAACAAAGACACAATAATTTTTAACTAATTAGGGTGAAGAGATTCTTAAACTTTACAAAATATATATGAAATGCAATGTAAAATCATATTTGTATTATCTATTCTATAATTTTCTTGAAAGAAAGATTTATTCTCCATCCACTAACATTTTGTTCATCGCTAGTTGATGTTTATTTTCTTATTTTGTAAAAAGCTATGTATTAGATTGATGAAAAAACTTTTATTAAATATATTGAAACAAATTTATAACACTTGAAAATATTTTAAGATAATTGAAAATTATGTTGGATAATATTTTTGTTTTATTTTTTCAAATAACGACTTCACATCAAGTTGCGGTCATGCAACAAAAATAAGAAATTAACAATACATAATATATTAAACAACAATTAATTATATTTGAAGTTTCTTCGGCAAAGAATGCTTGATAAATCATATGAAACTTAATATTGTGGGGAAAATAAATTAAGATAATTAACCTTATGATTTCATCAAATATCATAAGTAACTGTTTTTTCCTCCTTTTGATACTCTCTTAATTTGAACCACCTACATGGATATGTTTTAGATAGCGGGATTATTGATGCTAAAAGAAGAAAATATAAAAATAATTTTTAAACAATTTTTTATGCATAATGTAGAAATTTACATAGCTTCCTATAAAATTTATCTTCGAATATCATCTGTACGTTTATGGTTGTCATTATATCTTTTCTTGATTGACAAAATTATTAATATCGGGGTTGTTAATAAAAAAAAATTATTATCGAGGTTGAGAATTTTTAATTGAAATGGTTCAAGAGATGCAATTAAAAGTCTTAAATTGCGAGACCAAAGACGATACAGTAGTCAAAAAATGGTTTTGGCTTGTATTCCTTTTATATAATGTTGTATTAAGTTATTTAAAAAAATTTAGAGGCGTTGTATTTAATTTCTTATTCAATGTGATGGGTAAATTTGTTAAGAAATTAGTGAAAAAAAGAAATTATTGAAAGAAAATTTGCCATTTGTTAGAAAAGAAACAAAATGGAAGGAGTAAGAGGGTGTTTGGCTAAGTTTATAAACTCTTCTAAACATCTTATAAGATGTTTTAGAGCTTACAAACTTTATAAATTTGTTTGGTAATTTAAAAAAAAAAAACAGCTTATAAGACCAAAAAATAAGATGTTTGGGTCTTATAAGCGGTTTGAGTTTTATAAGCTGTTTTTAAAAAAATAACTTAACCCCACTTTTTTTTTAAGCATCTTATAAGATGTTACACCTTATAAACTCCTAAAACATATTATAAGATGTAAGAACTTATAAGATGCTTTGGATAAGCTTAGCCAAACACCCTAGCCTTCTAATAATTTACAAAGTATAGCAATCTCTTTTTCCTAATTAGTTAAATGTTATTGCGTCTTTATTAATTTGTAAACTTCCTACTCTCTTAATCATAATTTTCCTTAAAAATTATAAAACTTATTGTTATGCATGCCTTAGTCTCTAATATATTAAATTTATAGGCAAAAAATCTAATTGTTAGTTTAATAATAATTGTTTAAGAGAAAAAATGATCTTTACTATTGTCTATCTAACAACCTTTTGTTTTATTTATTCTGTCACACAATATCATCATGATACATTCTTAATTTGATTTATTTAGCATTCTCTCTCTTCTTGGGAGTTTTTTTTCTCTCTTCTTGAGAGTTTTTTTCCACCACCTCCACCGCCTCCTCCACCATCTCCACCACCTCCTCCACCTTATAACTAGATCACAGCCAAGTCCGAATTTCTCTCTCTCTCTCTCTCTTCTTGAGAGTTTTTTTCACCACCACCACCACCGTCTCCTCCACCATCTCCACCGCCTCCTCCACCGCGCCATCTCATCTCTCCACCACCTCCACCGCGCCATCTCCCCTCATCCTTGCAGTACCGGCTCTTCTCCGCCACGCCGCGACCATGCCTTCGATGTCTACTGTTGCCCTTGTAATCACTTTCAGCCGAGGTCAGATCGAGCCGACCTTCACTGTCATGGAATTTTTGGGTGAACCAAAGGATAGATCCGACGTTTTTATGGCCGGATCTGAGTTCTTTATGGTCGGATCTGAGCTCCCTCCTCCATGGAAACCACCTCTCGATTGAGGCTAAAAGGACCCGTTTTGACCGAGAGCTTGGTCAACTCTTGGGTCGGATTTTGGACTCACCACATCTTCTTGATATGACTTTATTGTGGTGTTTTTTGCGGCTTTCTAATTTCTGTTTTTTATTTGTTTGTGTCTTTTTTTCCTTTTCGGTTTGTTTGAGGCGTTTGGGTCTTGATTTTTGTCAAAGGTGCTTCTTCGTTGGTGCCAAGTTTTTTGCCGTTCCAAGACTACATATTATTGATACAACTTGCATCCATTGGTCTCCGCCAGCAATTGGGTGGGTGAAAATTTTCTTTGATGGAGCCCTTTTTCCTAACCCGAAAGGTGTTGGAGTGGGGATTGTTGCCGGGGCATTGGCGTGTGTAGATGGGCTTACTACATTGAATCTGCAAAGTTGGAGTTATGTGGGTTTCGAGGGTGATTGTCTTTCCCTCCTTCAAAAAATTAATTCACTATCAGAAGACATGTCTTCTGTGGGTTCTTTCGTTTTTGATTTTCAGTTGTTGTCTGTTTCTTTTAGAACTAGTTTTTGTTTTGTTCGTTGTTTAGCAAGTGGTGCTCATTTGTTTGTAACCGATGTTGTTTTGGATTTCTTTGTGGCCGGCGTAGCCTAATATATTTTTACCGTTTCTCTTCAAAAAAAAAAAATTTTGATTTATTTGAACGTAATGTAAACTTTTGAAAAATATTAGCACTATTTCCTAGCCTGTTCGTGCATATGAGGGCTTAGCGATCAGAGAAGCGTAGCAGCATCGACAAAGGATATAATCATCAATATACATATTTTTCTTAAATTGCCCCTAATATTTATATTTTCTACTTTGTGGCCGGCCACACATGACACATGTATGTAGATTCATTTCTTTCGCCAATATAGGAAAATATAATATCAACTTTTCATATTTCTATATGCCAAAATATAGAACATTTTTTTTTCATGATCATATAAATCGTAAATATCAGATTATATAAGATTATCAGTATCTATGAGTTTATTTAAACTTAAAAACATAGTGCATCTCACTCACATCACTCATTTAATTTATCGTTATAGATGAAAAAGAAGGTGTCAGTCTTTGAAGTTTATTCAACTAAACTTTTGGGAAAAATTATTAAAAACATCGTAAAATAAATTTTTATATCAAAAAGATCCATGATAATATTTTTCAATCCAAAAATTTCTTTTCACTAATTTTTCATTCAAAAAACCCTAACATTTAGGGTTAGTAAAGTTATGGACTTAATTTCCATTAACCTGATAAATGTAAAATTAATCAATTATAATTTCGTAAAGAAATTTATATATTAGAACTTTGTACTGATAGTTAATATTAATTATGATTTTAATTTTAAAACTTTCAGATTTTTTAGTCATCTGAATAATAATAAAAAAACATTTTTAGATTATTACTATGTCAAAGTAAAAAAAATAAGATACAAAATATTTAATATTAATAATATATTTGTCACACTAGTTAAATGAAATAATAACTAATTAGAAGAGGCAAGGTGTTAGTTAATATGATGGCAACTCACGCTACTCACCTTTATTAGCAGAATGATATTAGGCAGAAAACAACTTCAATAATTTGTACACCACCTATGTATTGCTTGACTGACTAGTTCTCAAAGTTGTGACTTGAAGCTTGTAACATTTCCATTCTTTTTTTATTCTTCTTAACAAGGTGATATGATTCCTCCTCGGCAGGAACTTTTGCTGCTACCACAAGTATCAATGTAAAAAGATAATTTGACTAACAATTTGAGACTGATCGTGCTGATAACGTGTTATGAAAATATTCCAAAATATACAACAGAGAGATTAAAGAATGAGAGAATAAGAGATTTGTTTATATCATTTGGTGTGTCTCCATAACATAATGACGGGAAAATTGCAGTTTTAGTCCCATAAATTACCCACTTTTCGATTTTGGTTTCATTGGATAGGGATGTGCCACATTTAGTCCCATAAGTCAAATAAAATCTCAATATTGGTCCCATTGGATAGGGGGTGCCACATTTAGTCCCATAAGTCTAATAAAATCTCAATGTTGGTCCCATGGGCAATCTGATTTTCCATCTTTTGTAAGCCAATTTTCTAGCTCATTTCAGTCCAAGACGTGTATTTTTCCCTCTAGTTACTATTCCTAACTGAAGTGTGCAATGCACGCGCTTTGTTCCATTTAATTTTAGACGACAACTTGCTTATGACACCAACATTGAGATTTTTATTTGACTTATGGGACTAAATGGGGCACCCCCTATCCAATGAGACCAACATTGAGATTTTATTTGACTTATAAGACTAAATGTGGCACATCCCAATCCAATGAGACCAAAATTGAAATGTGAGCAACTTATGAGATGAAAATTATAATTTTCCCACACAATGACATAGCCTATTTATAGGCACACATCAAAAACCTCAAATGTTGATTACACAATGAGGGAAATAAATTACATTGAATCATATTCATGAGGAGGAAATGTGAGAAGACATGGAGACATCCACTAATATAATTTGTTATGTATTCAAATTGGCTACTCTGACAAGAAATATTTATTCAACAAATTTGCTTCCAGTCCATATCTAAAGCTTGGGAATTATTTCAGTTTCTTCTATTATATACGGGAAAAATTTCATTTTTGGTTTCATAGGATTTTGCGCATGTCAAATTTAGTTTTATTGGAATTTCAGTTGCACTTTTAAAATCCCATAAGACTCAAAAAGTTGCATTTTTTATTACAATCGTAAAAAAAAGATGAAAAAATGCGAGTGTCATACACGTTTGATTTTTCTATTTTATGAGATATCGCCATAACGGCGCATGTATAAGACTCGCCTTTTTCTATAATTTTAATTGCAATTGAGACCATAAGTGCATCATTTTGATTCTTATGAGACCAAAAGTTCAATTGAAATTTCAATAGAACTAAATCTGAAATGAATAAAGTGTTATGGGGCTATAAATTAAATTTTCCCAATTTATATGCTTGTTTGTTTATGGTTATTTCTTTCTCAAAGTTATCAGAGACCCTACAAAATTAGATGGCGCGGTCAAACTGCCAAAGTCAAAAATGATTTTTTTTTCTTCTAAGTAAAGTCAAATTATTTCACTCATCACATTTTGATCCTATATTTTTGGCTTTTTTCAATTTTGGTCTCATTCGTAATGGGATTATGATATTGTGTCCTAAAACTTTAAAAAATTCTAACATTTGGTCCCAACCAAATTTTCTATCCAAATTTATCGGTCAACTCCTTTAATCAATATTTTGACCCTATTTTGGGAGATTTTGTGCATGAGTAATACATGGTTTTGAATAGAAATATCATGATATATAATAAATAAAATTCGTGTGTGGGTGCATTCACAGATGAATTCTCCCAAAAACAACGGGTCAAAATATTAACTATCGGAGTTGATCGTTAAATTTTCAATGAAAAATTTGGTTGAGACCAAATGTTAGAATTTTTAAAAGTTAGGAAATACAATGTGAAAGTCTTGTAATAAATGAGACCGAAATTGAAAAGACCAAACATATAAGACCAAAAATGCATTTTTCCCTATTAGTTACTACGAATTGATCTTCATTGTTCTTCTTAAAAGGCGTTTTAGACAAAGTCGAATGCTATTTCTTTTATTTATATTAAATGGTGTTTCGAATAATTTCCAACTACTAAAAGAAATTTAGACTAAAATAAGGGCAAGAAATAAATTCATAATGGAACACATTTATATAGATTATAGATTATGGATTTAAAAAGTAATCTAATATTAGGTTCTTAGAACCAATTCAGATCCTAACACTTAGTATACACAAGTTTAAAAGTGCCAAAAATTGTATAAAATTATCACTTTTGATAATTAGTGAAAAGAAAATTGTTGTTACTGTTGGGAATTAGGGATACATATTTAATTAGTAACAACAAATTAGGGGTGGGCAACGAAAAAAACTCGAGCCAAGCTCGAGCACAATTATACCTGTTTGAAGGCTTGTGAGCCTGAATAAATTATTTTTTTTTTTGAAAAAATATATATAAAATAATTTTTTTTACTATATACATACATGTAATATAATATCTTATAATATTATATATGTATTAATTATTAAATATTTATGATGATTATATTTAAATATATATTAATACAAAATTAATAATAATATATTTATTAATTAAAGATTTTTTTTTTCTGAGCTCGAGCTTGGCTCGGCTAGGCTTGGCTCGACCCGGGTTTGAGTTCGAATGAGCTCGAGCTTGAAATTCTTGGCTCGAGCACGAGCCTGAGTGCAGAAATTTGGCCAGACTCAACTCGAGCTCAGCTCGTGGGCACCCCTACAACAAATGTAGTTGTCATTCTTTTTGTATTGTTACTAAGTTATCACTACCATGCATCACTAACTATCAATAGTGATAACTTAAAAGGTTGTCACTAAAAATCATTATACATAGCGAACATTAACCATATTTGGAGAGAAGCCACCCTCCCGACAGACATGATGGGAAGAAAGGGAATTATACCAGCCTCTACACTATGTTTATGTCCCTGATATGGATAATAGTACTTTTTAGAGCTTGATAAAGTGGAGACCACTTGGTCCCGCACTTCGACTACAATCTCGGGTTTATCGGATTCATTAGGTTTTCTAGGATATCCTCCTTCTTCCCAGAATTTTTTTAAAAAAATCACCATACATAGTGACAAGCCCAAAATTATTGTCATTCATTTGTATATCTAGCTGCAATTTTAACATTAATTATCACTTCAAATTTTGTCACTTATGTTAATTTTTGTTGTAGTGTATTTAGTAATACATTTAAAGTTGTAACCAAAAAAAGGATTACATGCAACCACCCCCCGTAAAATTCGTAAGTTGTAAAAAGTTCATGTGACGGACAATTTACCTCCCGGTAAAAAAAATGGAAGCAACTTAGCTCCCAACACGCGCCACTTGTACATTTCGGGTTTCGACAAGAATTTTGGAAAATTTTGAGTTTCGATCAAAATTTCAGAAGATGCACAATTAGGTCAAAAGTTCGATTTCACTCGGGGACTCCAAAAACCCGAAATTTTGAAAATTTGGGAGAAATTTAAGACAATGGTTGCAACTTGCAAGGAAGTAGCATTAGTATTTCGGACAATCTATGTAATTATAATCCCTCTTGTCGGCTTATCTATATAAAAAAGTCATTTTTGGTGTTAGAATTTAAAAAAAATTGTAGAAGTATTATTACAAAACAGAAAAAGAAAAGAGACAATTTATGTAGAAATAACGTAGGTTGCAGTCTACACAGGAGTTGAAAATATTTAAAGTATGAAAGAAGAAGGAAGAAAGGGGAGGGAAGGGGAAGCTAATCTGGATTAAAAATGATGTGGAATTTGACTGTGTTATTAAGCATAGTATGGGCTCTCACTTTGCTTTACGGAGAGTGGTTTGCATATTTGGTGCCTTCGCATTTCACATGTTCTTGGCCTCATGCTTCTTCGGTAAAATCCCCAATTTTTTTGAATTATTGTGAAGTTTAATTAATTACATTTTTTTATCTGCAATTGATTACTTTTTTGTTAGAGTTGTTAGCTGAAATAATAAACACTTGATCAATTTGATTATGCTAATTTGTTTTGGGATTAAGTCTGGATCTTGTGTTCTTCTGATCGAACGGTGATATAATTCTTGATTTGATTTGATTTGATTTGAAGTTGCTAATTAACATGTTTGATTAAGCTTAAATTTCGCATCATTTTCATTTTAATTTCAATTGTGGATTTGAACAGAGTGGCGTGATTGGGATTGGATTTCTTTCAATGTGTATTATTATCTTTATTTATCATGTCAAGAGAAGGATTATTGTTGATCCACTTTAAAAAAATAAAAAATTGATAGAGATCGAAAAAGGGTGAAAAACAACATTAGTGGGGGTATGTTGATGCCCATTGCTGTAGGATTAATGCGATAAGTTTCGTTTTATTTCATTCGTATTTGATTGAGTCTCGTGTAATTGCTCATTTTAGATGTGTTTTTGTTCCTTAATGAAGTTTCAGTACTAGATGGTAGTATTAAGTGCAATTTGAACATATTTTAACATGGTAATTATATTGAGTGAAAATGGGCTAACATGCGTTATTTCTGAAAAATCTCAGCTGGATGGAGCTGATAATTCCAGCAATCATGTGAAAATTGCTGTTATTGCAGACCCTCAGGTACGTTATCTGAGGAGAAAAAAAAGAAAAGGATTTTGGTTTGTCTTGATATCGTTTTTTATTACATTAATACCCTCAAAACGAGTCTATATAATTGATTTTTATCGATAACAGCTTATGGATAGAACTTCCCTTCGTCTTGCTCCAAGATCACTTGTCCTGGAGATAGTTCAGTTCTATACAGATTTGTACATGCGCAGGGCGTTCCTCTCTTCCGTATTACCCTTCAATCCAGATGTCGTTTTGTTTCTTGGTGATCACTTCGATGGGGGTAACATACTGTCAGATGAAGAGTGAGTGCAATTTCATCAACATATGAGTTATCCACTTCATTAGTGATTACAAGATTTTGATAAGTGAGTTGGCTTTACTTAAAGCTCAGGACAGACATCATTGACGTAAAAGTTCTTTTATTTTTTCTGAGTAACAGATGGGAGGAATCTTTGGGCCGTCTAAGGCATATTTTTAACCTGAATATGCTTAAGCATTCAAATATCAAAGTATACTACCTTTCTGGAAACCATGATACTGGATATTCAGCTTTCATCTCCCGAAACCCAGAGGTATGCTATATGCTACTCCTGAAACTTATATTATCCTCAAAATATATCTTATCAAATTAAATTATTAATTTTGCGGAAATTTAAACTCTACTCTTTCTGTGACTGTCTGTATTTTTTACTTGAAGCTGTTTAAATTAACTTTTGCAGTAAAACAGTATATGTATAACTCTCGGCTCAAGTACTAGCTGTTCCTCTTCTAAATGCAGTGTATAGTCTTTTATATTTTATCTTCACATTTATGTTATGCAGATTATCAAACGTTACGAGAGAGAATTTGGTGCAAGGAACTTTAAAGTTACACTCGGAAAAGTGGATTTCATTGCAATAGATGCACAAACATTGGATGGTAACAGCTAATGAACACTAGTGCACCTTAGCTAATTTTTAATACTTCAGTTGTTGGTCTCTTACCTCATAAGATTATCTTTCAAATTTTAGTTGTCAAATGTTGAATCTTTCTCGTCACAAATGTTCTTTCTGCAAAACGAGAGTATATATAGAGATATTGACTGTCTGATTAACTCAATCTAACCTAAAAGAAACTACAAAGTATTCCCCAAATACTTCTAGGCAAATTTATTTTCTTCTTACTGTCATGAAATACAAACTCGTGTCATAACTAGAGAAATAAAAGCTGCTTTATTGATTGGTTTCAAAATTTGCAGGTCATCCACATAGTAAATTCACATCAGCCACCTGGAACTTCATCAAAAATGTCTCTGAAGGTATATATATGACACTGAGTTCAAATTAAAAAAGTTATGGAGTTTGTTCAGATAAGATAAAAAGTCCCTAACATATATTCTCTGAATTTATCTAGATACTGATTCTAGTTCAAGGGTTTTATTGACTCATATCCCTTTATATCGGCCGGATTGGACTCCTTGTGGCCCTCATCGTTCTTCATCAGTAATCAATCAGGTAAATATTAAAATTATCTCATTCGTCCTTTCTTGTCCGCGAGTCTTACAAAGTTGAATTCCTTTGTGACCTTGAATTATTTTCCACAATGTATTTGTGTAATTAAGTGCATAACTCATGATTTGTTTATTCCAGAGAATATACCGTGTTGCTCGTGAACAAGAAATAGTGTAAGCTACTTTTTTTCTTACTGTGCTGGCATTATTGGATTGCATTATCTACCTTGAATAGACTAATTGATGTTAGTCTTGTGTGTTTATCATCTGGTATAGGTATCAGAATTATATCACTGAAAACTCAACAAATGTCCTACTTGATCTAATCAGGCCTGTACGTAGTATTACCTTTCTTCATCAAGAAAGTCTAAATAACTGAAAATGTGAGAACTAATCTGTGCTTCTGCAGGCACTAGTCCTCTCCGGTCATGATCATGATCAATGCACGGTTACCCACATGTCTAAGCACGGTCCAGTTACTGAGGTAAAATTCTTGCTTTTTTTGCATATAGTCGATAATGGCATTTGCAGTTGATTGATAAATTTATGCAGCTTACTGTAGGAACTGTAAGCTGGCAGCAAGGAAATTTGTATCCTTCGTTTATGCTACTATCTGCCAGTAATTCCACCTTATCAGATGCAGAAGATGCCGTATCCACTCATCTCTGCTTTCTTCCCATGCAAACACACATTTATATATGGTACTAAACAAAATGGCATTTTCTCGTAGTTCGTTTTCTTTGAATATCAAATTCTGAAATTTAAATTTGATGGATGTGTCAGGTATTTATCTCTCTTTGTGATGACCCTTGTCATTATCCTCCTTTGGCCAGCAAATGAAGTTCTCATTTCGCGTAAGCTTGGTGGTCTAATGGGGTCTATTAAAAGTCTATATAACAGCTTTAGGAATAGTGTGAAAGAGAAAAACGAAGATGAAAATTGTGAGTATGAAGAGATTTGGGATGCAGAAGGATCCATGCACCTTATTAAGAAATCCAAAAAGGTGTCTTCGATAGTCTCAAACGAAAGGAACTCAGTGGAGAGGTAGTGTCTATCTATATAGTAATTTATGGAACTTTGTAATTATGGTTTTATTATTTTTGGCCAAAAAATAATTAAGATTTTCTCCTTGTTTTCAGAGGCAATGCTGTAATGCGATCGAACGTTAGGAAACATATGGGACAAGATGTAGAAGATGTGAGTATAAATGTGGGGTCGGATGGTGTGGGAAAATTAGCAGCTAGAACGAACAAATCAAGAACGAAAATGATAATCTGGAGATTGTTAAGGGCTTTACGGGCACTAATCATCATTGCTGCAGTTAACGTTCCTCTTTATGTCTTGCTGGTATTCAAAGATTGGATTGATAAATGATTTGAGAACTTATCGTATCCATATATGCTAGTGAGGAGAAAATCTGATCACAAATCCGAAGTACGTATCAAGCTGAGAAATTTAGAAGATTAATCTGCAGAAATCGGTCTCTTCCAGCCTTCAATTATGTCATATTTTAGCAATGTAAACATTTTTTTTTTCTTTTTTTCCTGAAACAGTTTTGAATATTTGAGGGTCCTGATAGAATAAATGGTAAGGTTTTCTTTGACCTTGAAGAGTTGTAATATAGATTAAGCCATTATACCAGTAGCAACAAAAAACATGGATTTATCTGATTCTGGCCTTTTCATTTTTCTTTATTGATCCAAACATAGTAAGTTGATGTTTTTTAATTTCCGGATTATTCTTATGTTTGAGAGACTTTGAGATATGGGTTAATTAGTCACATTCATTAAGGTTCATCATACTCGAACATTTATAGTTGTACGAGACTCGAAGTCCTGAAAGCTCCTATATAAATGAGTAAGTTGTTTTGCCTTTTATTTTCTCGTTGTTAACCAAATTGGACTTAGCTGCAAAAGTTGTGACACAAAAATAAAAATTAAATAACATTCTCATAACTGCATATTTTTGTTTTTCACAATCATAACTGCATATTAGATAATACATAGAGACATCATATAGTTATATATAACTCAGGAGCCTTTTTTACACCACATTTCTCCAATCCTCAGCCTCCACATGAATCACTTGAATCTTCTATTTGTTTCTGTAGAGCTTCAACTGGCATAGCCTCCATATATATAAAATCTCTCCATAATTTGCCAAAAGAAAACAATAATAATTAAGAACCTAGTGAAATTAATTTTACCATTTAGGTCTTAAAAAAAATGGCATTTCAAGGAGAGAGACATATATATGTTGGACTACCACAAAAGAAGCCATTGGAAACATTAATCCAGAACCTCTATCTTGCTGATATATATATATATATATATATGCAAGTTTTTCGCAGGTTTCTTGAGAAGTTGGGTTCAAGTTAATAGGAGAAAAGGGTTGGAGATAAAAATATATAATATATTATGTATAGGGTATGCATGGTTTTGGTGAAAAAATAAATGAAGGGGTGGAAGCCAATCTTAATGATCATGATCTCCTTGAATATACCAACAGAGGAGCATGGTGGTGCAGCGACGAAGAATGTAAATCCGAGCTCGTTGTTCTTTAACCAAAGAAGCGCATTTACTTGTGAATCTATTGCTGCAGCTCTTTGATCTTTTCAAGTAAACTCCATTGTTATTCTTGAATTGTGGTTTTAACCCAGCCATTTTTCTTCTTCTTGAATTTCCAGCTTTGAGATGGAATAGAGAAGAAGGAAGAAGAAGAAAGGAAGTTAATCCCAAAAGGATAATAATATAATTTTGGGGGGGAAAAAAGCTCACAAATGAATGGAGCTGGACCCTTGAGGGGATCAATGGGGCAAGGATTTGAAATATATTTATAGAAAGAGAAGTTGACTTGTTAGGGGAGTGAACATGGTCAGGTTCAAGGATCTGCATGGAAATTAGTAGCTACTTAATTAGATTAAACAACAATTCAAACATATATACATATATTTTTATATAGTACAATATTGATCAGGGAGATCGTCTCCGGGATCTTAAACCCCTAAGTTAAAAAAAGAAGAAAAAAAAGTGAGATCTCAAGAACACATCATGCTTATTAGGGTGCTCTTCAGTTAAGACCTTTCGAAATAATTTTTAAGGAGTCGTGAATAGCACAAGATGGTTGAGAGCATACTAAATGCATACCCTAAAGAAAGTTACTATTCGTGGTACTTATACATGATCAGCACATGTCCAAACATATACGGGTCCATGTGGACGTCTTGAGATCCGACCCGGTTGGTATAGCTAGGATCGACCCGTGAGGGAAACACACAAACCTTACCCTATCTTAAAGGGTCTTTTTTGTCTTTCTAGGGATGATTGGAATGTATTTTAAGTGAAGTTGGATTAGAAGAAGGGTAAAGGGTGACTTAGAGATGGAGGATTGGTTAATCAAGAGGTCAAGACAAGGCAAAAGCAGTGATTATGGGAAAAGTGTGTCCATTAGCCGGCAGCTATATTGATTGTTTTTGTGGAGGCACAAAATTCAAAGTGAACAGGATCTAGTGTTCTATCTCATATTCCATTTATTTATGTGCATGACAAGTGTATAAATATTTTTTTTAAATAAATAAGTAATATGTATGCATTTTATACATTTGTCATGCATATAGGTGCATGAAATAGGATATGAAAAAACGGGATCGTTACTCTTTTACTTATTTCACTACTTCCAAATTTTTCTTGTTATATTTTTTAGAAAAAGGATAAATGGACTAAAGAAACATTTAGCTGGAAATATACTTGATTTTACAGATTTAGACTAGTCATCTACTTAATTGTCACAATGATTATTTTTAATCAAAAAGATTGCTAAGATACTAATTTTAATTTGACAATTGCAAATTTTTACTAACATGCATGCCAGAGTACTTGGATTTCAGGTCCAAATATTCAACTAACAGTTTGTCCAAGAACTTTTGGGCACATCCCTGTAATTCTGTTAAGTAAAAATATAATATGTATCAAACTAGAAAGATGCTCTGTTCAACGAGCTGCCAACCATGAAAATAAGCTTCATGCTGAATTAATTGGATATTTATTATATTTGAGTAATTTAAATATGTTTACTATAAGAGTTAGTCGAAAGATCTATATTCCACGTTCTTATTTCACATCAGAATATTTCACCATATATAATTAAATATAAGTTTGGAAAATAATCATGCAGGAAAAAATGAAGAATTTTGGACATAAGTTTTATAATTTAAAAATAGCATTTAAAAGCTCTTATATGCCTTAAACATCTTTTGAATGCCTCCACATGGACCACACTTTTACAATTTTGTGGTTCATGTCATATGCAATACATAAATATAGGGATAATTATACTGGGGGATCCTGAGGTATAACCTAACTACGAAAAACATCCCCTAATTTTATAAATTACAAGTTACATTCATTCCATTTATTCCGTCTAACATTGAGCACCTTCCGTTAGGGTTTTAGGACGGCACCATTAATTTTTATGTGGACTTCCAAAAGTACCCCTGGCTTTTTCTGGACTAGAAGACCAAACTTTCATCGGACAATTATACTCTTTTGGTATTATTTGTAATGTTTTGTAAAAGTATAGGTGTTATATGTAATGTTGTGCATGTAAAATATATAAATAATTATTTATAATTAAAAATTATTATCAACAAAATAAAAAAATTATAAATTATTAAAATTATAAAATAAAAAATTATGTGTAAAATATCATTTTATTCTTTTAATTAAATTAATATATAATAGCTTAGGTTATATAATAGTTTATATAATTTAAGATTTTATATTTTAAATTAATTTATGAAATTTATAAAAAAATAATTTTTTTTATTTTAATTAACTAAATTTCTATAATATATTACCTTATGAATAAAAAAAAAGGGGGTGGGTGTCGTCTTCTCCACCCCACCCCCCATCGCCACCCTTTCCCCTGCCCCACCCCCACGCAGATACACACACACAATTACACACACACTCACACACACACACAATTACACACACAAAGTCACGCACACACAAACACACAGAATCACACACACACACACACAGAGCCACGCACACACACACATCCACATACAAGCAAATTTCTAAGATAAACGTACATATGTACATATATATATAAGTATTTTTCTTTTAACTTTAACTTTTTATTTTAAAATTGGTATTAGAAGTAAATTTTGAGATGTAAAGGGGCATGATAAGAGGTGTTTTTACGTGTTTTTAAGACCGTAATTCTTATGATTTGGATTCACTTATTGCTTAAATCATGTCACATTTGCATTTAATAGGTGTGTTAAGTGAATACAAGTAATAAATGAGAATACATGAAGAAAAGGGAAGAAAAACGATGTACAAAACAAGTTCAAGCATGTTTTTCAACACCTAGGCAGTTTATGCATCTCCTACCACATTCGAGCAATAATTCCGTACATTTCGAGACCGACTTAGACAAAGTTTCCTTCTACAAAGTTTTAGATGTATGTCTTAGCTTCAAATGGGAACTTGAAACATCCAAATCGGAGGTCTATAGAGATAATTGTGAAGGAAATACGATTGCTGCGCCGAACAGAGAAGTACATGTGCCAGGACGCCCCAACGCCCTCCTAGTCATGCCTAGGCATGGATAGTCCGAATGTTACTCCTTTTCAGCCTAAATTCCAGCATTATATGATGGGTAAGAATCACTTTTGGCCATAATTCAGCACATGTGTTGAGGGGTTGTCATAAGTGTGTTTCTTGGTAGATTTACTTTATGGGCGCCAAATCAGAAACAACCTCCATGTTGAAACGTAATTTAGGTATACTTAGCGACCGAATTGGACAAAATGTCCTTCTGGAAAGTTGTAGATCTATGTTTTATCTGAACATAAGGACTTGAATCATCCAATTTGGAGATCTGTGGAGAATGTTATGAGGAAAATACTAAGACTGCACTGGAAAGCAAGAAAATGGCAGCATGTATGTGTTTTGTTGAAGTTTTCACATGGTTATGCTTGGTGGAATTCGTAAGGGCCGAAAGTTCAGCATTTTTTAGCTGGTTAGAATCTTAAAAGCCAAACTTTAAGCATGACCTTAGGTGGAATTCTCATTGGGGAACTTTAATGGGAATTCTTAATGCATACTTTAGTGGAATTTTGGCTATAAAAGGAGGGGGAACCCATACTCTTCATCATTCACTATCAATTTCAGATTCTTGGAGGAGAGGGGGCCAGCCCCTAATCTGATTTCTCCACCATTCATCACCATTCTTCATCACTCTTGGAGGGGAAAACTAGAGGAAGGAAAAGAGCTTGGGGATTGAAGGCTCAACTTCAAGATCCATCATCATTCACCATTTAGGGAGTTTTTAAGAGCTTTTCATTTCATTTATGTCTATGAATATTCCTCTTATATCTTTTATGCTTTCAATTATGAACTAAATTCGTAAGACTAGGGTCATGTAAGGCCAAATTGTGATATATGCTTACAATAGATGATTGTTGAGGTTGTTCTTATATTGTTATGTGATGTGAATTGTGTTTTTGTCT
Organism: Buddleja alternifolia; assembly: GCA_019426215.1. NCBI lineage: Eukaryota > Viridiplantae > Streptophyta > Magnoliopsida > Lamiales > Scrophulariaceae > Buddleja > Buddleja alternifolia. The sequence continues at coordinate 43,822,624 of CM033391.1, read as the reverse complement.
ATCTTGCATATACTTGATCACTATATGTTAGAATCTTATGCCTAGGTTAATATTTCGGGAGAAAATTGACTTTGGGTGCAAGAAATTCACATCATGACCCGCAACTAATGAGGAATTGCCTTAAACATAGGTAAAGATTCCCGGTTGAAGTCGTTCAATTCAAATCGAGTGAACTCTAGTACATTAATGCATGTTTAGTGGTTAGATTTCCGGATAGGGATATTTGGGAAATCACGATCTAAGTATAGGAGTTTATACACGAGACATTGGTTATTCTCTACCTTAGGAGTTTTCACCATAACAATATAAGAGTAATTCTACAACAAGAGCCTTTATAAGTATATTTAATCAATTTGGACCTAGCATGTGCCTTAGTCTCCCTTTATAATTGGTTTTAAATCACTTGTGCAACCTTGTTCTTATCTTACGTGTTTCACATTCATTTTACCTTTATTGTATTGATCTTTGTTGTTATAAAATCGTAAACTAGAATTCAAGTCCTTGTGGTTCGACAATCCGGACTTCTCGTCCACTTTTATTACTACACACGACTAGTGCACTTGCTATTATAGCATGTTAGCTTTTAGCGTGTCAAGTTTTTGGCGCCGTTGCCGAGGACTTGTTCATTTTAGTTTTTGATTTTTCATTTAAATTTTCATAATTCTTAGTTTTTCGTTTATTTGTAACCTTTCTTTTATTTTATTATTCTAATTTTGTTCTTGTGTTTAATTGTTAGGTATAATTTGTGGTGCATGACCCGCTCTTCTAACGAGCCTCTATACATTTTTGAGCCGGAGATAGAGCGTGTTCTTCGATCTAGTAGACGAGCTTGAGAAATGGCCGACAATCTAAATCTAAATGGGAATTTTCCCGACATAAATCTCCCGGAAAACAGGGAATGGTTGCAAAATCTATTCCAAGCTATGCAACCGGCACCTCCTCAAAGACTTCCATCGGTCCGGGAAAGTCTACCTTCAAGGGTCCACACCATACCGGGGCCCGTGGTCTTTCCTAATTTCTATGCACCAAATTATCACATTCCATCACACATTTTTAGTATGGTGCAAAGCGAACCCTTCTATGGAGAGCCCCATGAATCACCTCATGAGCATTTGGAGACTTTAGACAATACTCTCATGACTACCCAATTTCATCCACGGGATCTCGATGCAATTCGTCTAAGAGTCTTCCACTTCTCATTAAAGGAAAGGGTGACCATGTGGTACAAATCTCTACCACTCCAATCCATCACAACATGGGGACAATTGGTCGATGCCTTTTTGAGCAAATTCTTTCCACCCTCCAAAATCAATGAGCTAAGGAGCAACATTAAGGAGTATAAACAGGGGAATAATGAGTCCTTAGCCGAGGCATGGGCTAGATATAAAAACATGCTCCGAAAATGTCCGGATCACAACCTAAGATTGAGCGAGCAAGTATTACGATTCCATGATGGAGTCCGTTCGCGCATCCGAAATAGGCTCAATGCCGGCGCCGGTGGTGATCTCCTTGGGCTCGATTGCCAAAGTGTGTGGGACAAGATTGAGCAATTAGCCCGGGAAGATAAGCTCTATCCCGATGATGAAGAGATCACACCCACTAAAAAAATAGCTCGTGTTCAAGAGTTGGAAAAAGAAGTCGTTTTGGAAACAATGGTTGGCAATGTAAACTATGTTGGAAATGCCAATCAACCTCAATTGAACTTCCATGTGCCCGAAAATTTTCCAAGGAGGCCCAATCCGGCACAAAACGCCCATATCGATATCTATCAAGCACCAAGGCCTCCATTCATCAACAATCAAGCTCAAAGGCAAGGTAATCCTCATGTACAAAGGCAAGTTAGGCCTCCTACAACTGATGAACGTCTTGATGAGGAAATAAAGAAATCGGATTCAGCAATCAACGAACTCCGTACTATGATGAAGGATTTAATGATGGATATGAAGGATTTGAAGACACAAATGGGTCAAATGGCAAAGACAATCAGCGAGAGAGCCCCGGGAACTTTACCAAGTGATACGGAAAAGAACCCGAAAGAGCAATGCTATGCAATTACCTTGAGAAGTGGCGAACAGGTAAAAGGTGATAATGTTCGCACTGATGCGCCCGAGCGCCCATCCATCCACGCCCAGGCGCCCTTGTCGCTGCGCCAAGGCGCCGATTGTCACGCCCAAGCGCCACATTCTGTATCCTCCACAGCTGGCCCTTCAACTCCAACGCATCATCCCATCGAGGTTCGTCTTCCATTTCCAAATGCACAAAAAACGAAAAAAGAAGGATATGGATCCGATTTTCCGTAGGATTGTGGCGACTCTTTGTGAGGACCCGGGGAGGCTCACCATTTCGTGCACCATTGGCCCTCTTACTTTTGAAAAGGTTATTTGCGATACGGGAGCAAGTATCAATCTCCTCCCGTATTCTCTCTTCAAGAATTGGGCCTTGGAAATCCAAAACCGACATCAATGAGCCTCCAACTCGCCGATGGATCAATTAAGAGACCAAAGGGGATAATAGAAGATGTTATTGTACAAGTTGACAAATTCTTTTTCCGGTTGACTTTGTGGTCCTTGATATGGAGGAAGATGTTGAAATGCCCTTGATTCTAGGAAGACCTTTCCTAGTCACTAGCAATGCCAAGATCGACATGGGAAAAGGTAAGTTATCATTGAGGGTAGGAGATGTAAAAGTGATATTTGATGCTTCAAATAACAGGAAACCATCTATGGATGATCTTACTTGTTCCAATATCGATGTTATTAACCCTTCTCTTGATGAGAAATGTGCAAATGGCAAGGCTAAGGGCACACTCGAGTTGGAGGATGAGATTCCCTATGATAACACAACAAAGAGGGAAAAGAATTTTTGCATGAAATACATTCCACCCCATCGCCGTGCTCGTAAGATTGAAAGACTCATCCAATACAAAGGGCTTATTGCAAAATCCCGCAATATGAGTGGAAACAAGTAGACCATGGAGCTAAAGGAGGCATGACAAGGATTTGGTCGTGTTAAATGGACCACCTATTTGAACCTCAAAGAGCACAAAGTCGAGCTACGACTCTAAACTAGCGCTTCTTGGGAGGCAACCCAAGTTTGTAAGTTTGTTTTTCTTTTTGATTTGTTTTGTTTTGTTTAGTTTGTTTCTTTATGTTGTGTTCAAACATGCACTTTTGACATGTATGTTTTCTTATGCTTGATGGTTTGAAAAGTTGAAGTGTTAGATATGATGCAAATTTGGACCATGCTCATTTTACTCGAGAGGAGGAGAAGCTATAGGATTATGTATTGGAAGTTTAAGGATGTTTTTTTAACATCCTTGGTTGTAAGTGTTCTTTTACCTTTGTATATGCATGTTGTAACAACATTGAGGACAATGTTGGATTTAAGTTTGGGGGTAGAAGAGTATCTATTTTGAATATTGAAAATGCAATCCTAATTTTTAACTTGAACTTGGGGAAAGTTTGTTTGATATCATGTTTATATGCTTCTTTGTTGAGAAAATCAAGCATGAAAATTTTTTAGTCCTTCCAATTGATGCATTGAAATTGATTGACTTGGAAAAATGGCATGAATTCTTGAAATAATCTGAATTTAATGGAATATATATATCTTTGAAATTGCTCGTGGAGACCTTAGACTAGAATTGATTCTTTAGATGATTCACAATACACTTAAATCGAAGGTAGAAGAGTTGAGAGGATAACCATCTTGAGACACTTAAGGAATTATTCCCAGAAATATTAACTTAGATTTCTCATAAGGTTATAAGTTGAGTAGTAATTTTATATGCTAACAATGAATTGAAAAGGTTGAATTTTGGTATGACCAAAAGTGGTCAGGCTAATACGTACCGGAGGTGAAAAGTTTCATGACTATATACTGTACTATTATGTTAATTTGAGCTATGCTCAAGCCAAAAGAAGTGAATTGTTTAAAAGATCTAGTTTTATTTCATGGCCTTTGATACTCGAGTGATTAAATCCTTAGGAGTGTCTCTACACTTAATGCCCCAAAACTATCTAGTTTGGGAGTCATTGGTCTAAAACTTGTTACATGGGTGTCATAGAAAGCCTAATGGAATAAAACATTGCACATGATCTAGCTTATGAAGTTTAATGGAAATTCCATATGAATTGAATGTTGAATATTTGAGATAATGAAATTTAAATGGCTATGAGATTTTCTATAATTCTTGTGCCTTGTGTTTGATCAAAAGTTGATAGATATGGGATTAATGTCCAAATTTGGTAAGGATGCCTCTCGACTATAATACCCTAGATTTATTTTTCACTATACCCTAGGGAGTCGTTTCAAGTATTGGTGTCACATGAGCAAAAGTAGTTGATATGTATCTATATATTGTGAACTTAAAAGGTTGATTTTATGCCATTCATTCTTGTTGATCATATTGAGATGTGTGATTCGGTTGGGATTGAAATTTGCTAGATTTTGTGGGTATATCTTATGCAAACCCTCATGAGACTATAACTCGTCCTTTGAGGTAACTCAAAGGTTTAAAGGCTTGTTGCACCCGCTAAGTGCAATCGTTTACTCCACGAAAGTGAGTTAGTTAGTTGTTTTGTTTTCTCCCATTGAATGATGTTGGTCTTGCCTTATAGCTCTTATTGCTCGAGGTCGAGCAATTGATAAGTTTGGGGGTGTTGATAAGAGGTGTTTTTACGTGTTTTTAAGACCGTAATTCTTATGATTTGGATTCACTTATTGCTTAAATCATGTCACATTTGCATTTAATAGGTGTGTTAAGTGAATACAGGTAATAAATGAGAATACATGAAGAAAAGGGAAGAAAAACGATGTACAAAACAAGTTCAAGCATGTTTTTCAACACCTAGGCGGTTTATGCTTCTCCTACCACATTCGAGCGATAATTCCGTACATTTCGAGACCGACTTAGACAAAGTTTCCTTCTACAAAGTTTTAGATGTATGTCTTAGCTTCAAATGGGAACTTGAAACATCCAAATCGGAGGTCTATAGAGATAATTGTGAAGGAAATACGATTGCTGCGCCGAACAGAGAAGTACATGTGCCAGGACGCCCCAACGCCCTCCTAGTCATGCCTAGGCATGGATAGTCCGAATGTTACTCCTTTTCAGCCTAAATTCCAGCATTATATGATGGGTAAGAATCACTTTTGGCCATAATTCAGCACATGTGTTGAGGGGTTGTCATAAGTGTGTTTCTTGGTAGATTTACTTTATGGGCGCCAAATCAGAAACAACCTCCATATTGAAACGTAATTTAGGTATACTTAGCGACCGAATTGGACAAAATGTCCTTCTAGAAAGTTGTATATCTATGTTTTATCTGAACATGGGGACTTGAATCATCTAATTTGGAGATCTGTGGAGAATGTTATGAGGAAAATACTAAAACTGCGCTGGAAAGCAAGAAAATGGCAGCATGCATGTGTTTTGTTGAAGTTTTCACATGGTTATGCTTGGTGGAATTCTTAAGGGCCGAAAGTTTAGCATTTTTTAGCTGGTTGGAATCTTAAAAGCCAAACTTTAAACATCACCTTAGGTGGAATTATCATTGGGGAACTTTAATGGGAATTCTTAATGCATACTTTAGTGGAATTTTGGCTATAAAAGGAGGGGGAACCCATACTCTTCATCATTCACTATCAATTTCAGATTCTTGGAGGAGAGGGGGGCAGCCCCTAATCTGATTTCTCTACCATTCATCACCATTCTTCATCACTCTTGGAGGGGAAAACTAGAGGAAGGAAAAGAGCTTGGGGATTGAAGGCTCAACTTCAAGATCCATCATCATTCACCATTTAGGGAGTTTTTAAGAGCTTTTCATTTCATTTATGTCTATGAATATTCCTCTTATGTCTTTTATGCTTTCAATTATGAACTAAATTCGTAAGACTAGGGCCATGTAAGGCCAAATTGTGATATATGCTTACAATAGATGATTGTTGAGGTTGTTCTTATATTGTTATGTGATGTGAATTGTGTTTTTGTCTATCTTGCATATACTTGATCACTATATGTTAGAATCTTATGCCTAGGTTAATATTTCGGGAGAAAATTGACTTTGGGTGCAAGAAATTCACATCATGACCCGCAACTAATGAGGAATTGCCTTAGACATAGGTAAAGATTCCCGGGTGAAGTCGTTCGATTCAAATCGAGTGAACTCTAGTACATTAATGCATGTTTAGTGGTTAGATTTCCGGATAGGGATATTTGGGAAATCACGATCTAAGTATAGGAGTTTATACGCGAGACATCGGTTATTCTCTACCTTAGGAGTTTTCACCATAACAATATAAGAGTAATTCTACAACAAGAGCCTTTATAAGTATATTTGATCAATTTGGACCTAGCATGTGTCTTAGTCTCCCTTTAGAATTGGTTTTAAATCACTTGTGCAACTTTGTTCTTATCTTACGCGTTTCACACTCATTTTAACTTTATTATATTGATCTTTGTTGTTATAAAATCGTAAACTAGAATTCAAGTCCTTGTGGTTCGACAATCCGGACTTCTCGTCCACTTTTATTACTACACACGACTAGTGCACTTGCTATTATAGCACGTTAGCTTTTAGCGTGTCAGGGCAATATAGTAATTCAACTTTTTTCAATTTTTTAATGTTTTTTCTTTTTTTTAAGAAATATTCTGTAAGGGCATTTTAGTCTTTTGCCACTTTCCACCAATTTTTACATTAATACATGAAAACTTGGGATGTTACTTGTAATTTATGGAACTAGGGGATTTTTTTGGTAATTAGGCTTCACCTCGGGACCCCAATGTAGTTATCCCTATAAATATATTTATATTTTATATGTTTAACTTTCTGTGTAATATGGATATAATGAAATAAAACACGAAACTGGAATAAAGAACCTGAACTATAGATACCATGGTTTGGTTTGGTATCTAAATCTTATGAATATTAATTTTCATGTTCAATGTTGATAGGGGTTGATAATTTTTGGCATGTGGACTGCGAGATTTGGGTAATCTTGAGACAACCTCAAATCTCTATGGATTTACTTGTTCATCTCTTGTAAAATAATCCATCCATCACCATACTCAATGAATTGTTCTTTGTTTGCTTATTTTCAATCTTGAGATAGTACAGCTGTGATCCTAATGATCATGACTATTAATTAATTTTTAAACTAAATCATCCTATTGTTTAAGGTCTTAATTCTCATTTATTTCTTGGTTTTTGTCGAACTCATGTCACAACAGAATTCCTAATTTTAAGATTAGAATGACTGCTGCCTTTAAATCATGGAAACCTTAATCGACTTCAAAGAAATACTCTAGTTAAACCAAGTTGTTTGGCGGGAATTAAAAAATAAGTGTTATGTACATAATCATAACTTGTGAGAATAAATAATTAACAAATATGTCACTTCCTAATTATTTAATGATTTCTCACTTTTAATTTGTTGTAACATAGCTAATTAAATAAATTAAGAACCTTAGTATATATGTTAATAAGTTATGAGTTTCTCGTCAAAGTTGTTGCAGTCATTCGTGCTAGCTCTTAATTTTATATATCTTTGTGTTATTTTAAAAGCATATTTTTTTATCAAGTATGATATACCAAAATACCAATATTGAATATATAAGTCCACGTTACCTCGTATTTAGTATGTATGCAAAGTTATGGGGCTCTCGGAGAGCCTCGTATACGAGGGAGCGAGGCAAATTGCATAACAGGTTCCTAACATAATGGTATTTGCATTAAACTACAAGATCCGCGTGTTTTTGTTAATCCGGGTAGGGTCGACCCGTGACCTGACCCTATGATGGTCAATCGGTACCATCCATCAAACACACGTGTAAGGGATCCACAGTTAAGACGTCCCATCTGTCATTCACTCTACAGTACAGAGTGGAAACTCTATAAATACCATCATTTATGAAGTTTTACGGACGGAGAATCTGAGCAATAAATACTACGAACTATATATCATATTGCTTGGGTGATTCGGAGACTTGAAAGTACGATCCTATATTACAAATATTAGATATCATCGTAATACGACTCATAGATATTATAACATCCTGAATTGAACTACGTCTAGACTTGATCCTATTAAGGTACCTAAGCAGCTCGATAGTATTCGAGTGCAGTCTATAATCGTGAGAGTACATTCGTTGGTCCGTATTTGAGGTTATCTAGATTGAGATAGTGTGTGGTAAAATCCGAGCTAGATCAGTTGGCGCCATCAGTGGGAAACTACTCGAGGGTCGTTGAAATCACAATAGAGATGGAGGGAGATAATCAGAGGGAGAAGCATGTTCGTATTGAGGACTCAGTGTATGCCGCACCAGTGAGGGATGTGGGAGATCCCAGTGAAGGAAAAATAATGCTGACAAGAGGAGAGTTAGATAAGATGATACAGGAAATGGTGGATGAAGTGTTGAATCGTCTCATGGCATCGGGACCAGTAACTCTGAATGCTCAGAGGGCACCTGTGACGCCCTTGGTGCCAAAGAGGTTGTTTCAAGGGCAAGAGAGAATGAATCCAGAGCCTAAGATCGCATTCGATTGATGATACAACGGCAAATGCGCGTTTGGAAATTCGACGAGGAAAGCAGCCTATGCAGGAAGAAAGAGAGAGGCCAGCTTTATTGAGGGCAGATATTGATGATATGTATGAGAAGCTTGATAGGGTAAGTCGTAAACCAGAGGCTCCTCGACCAAAGAGTAGGCCAGTTTCAGCGTTGATGGCTAGAAATTCACCATTTTGCAGGACTATAATGTTTGAAGAACCTCCAAGTTAGTTTAAAGCCCCTCTTTTGCCTACTTATGATGGGACGAGTGCTTTAGGGCCACATTTGACGACGTTTGAACTATTGATGTCGTTGTATCATCAATCGAATGCGATCAATGCAAGGGTCTTTGTGACGACTTTGGTTGGTCGTGCTCAAGACTGGTTCACAAGTTAACAACCCGGTTCGATAGTGTCTTATGAGCAGCTAATTGAGAGATTTGAGAATCACTTTGCGCCTAACAAGAAAGCCAGGAAATCTGTATCTTCCATGCTGGGATTCAAGCAGGGTCCTAATGAAAGCTTGAAGGATTTTGTACATCGATTTAATTAGGAAGTTTTAGAAATATCTGAATTAACTCATGATCTTGTTGTAACATTTCTTTTATTGACTTTGAAAAAAGGTACATTGACATCTGCCTTAGCTCGAAGCGCACCAAAAGATCAAGAAGAATTGATGCAATTAGAAGAACAATGCATCAACGAGGAAGAAATGAATCTATCAAAAGATTCCGAGGCTCTTAAGCCCATAAACGATCGAAGAGATCGAAAAGAAAACAACGATTGATAGGAAGGGTCGAGGTCTGAAAAGAACCATGAACGACCCTGTCGATAAGCAAAGTATGAGCAATACACGCCTTTGAAAACGTCAAGAGGAAGAGTTTTAATGGCATTGCAACACTTGAATGCGATTCAGTGGCCGAAGCCAATGAAATCGAAATCACGAGCAAATCCAAATAAATATTGCCAGTTTCACAAGGATAAAGGTCATGATACCGAGGATTGCTATCAGCAAAAGGATGAACTCGAATGCCTAATAAAAGATGGTGTCTTAAATGAATTTATTGATCGTACCCTTGCGGAAGTAAGAGCCCCTAAGGCCAACCACAGTAAAGAGGTAAAAAGATCACGAAGTAGATTGCCAGATCGATCCCAATATCAAGGAAACGATGAGCGGTATCATGACAATCGGAGTTATGGCAATCGTCATTACGATAGGCCGCAAAATAATGAATATCGTATCGACGAAATGATGAAAGGAGAAGAAATGATACCCGTCATGAAGATTGACAAAAGGAGCCTGTCAATGTGGCTAGGGCAGAGATACACACTATAGCGGGGGGGGGGGGACAGCTGGCAATCACTATCGTCATGAGCCTACAAAGGTCTTCTCTGTACAGAATCATGACCAACCAATAGCTTTTGACGATAAGGATTACGAGGGCATGGTTGTTCCCCATAATGATCCGATGGTGATAACGATGGATGTTGCGAACTTTGTTGTACACAAGGTGTTGGTTGATACTGGTAGCTCAGCAGATATAATTTTTTTGGATGTATTGCAAAAGATGGACCTGGGGAAAGTGAATCTACGAACTTTGAATACTACCTTGATGGGTTTCACCGGATCACAAATTATGTTGAAAGGTTCAATCGAACTTGATGTATCATTGGGGTCGGCTCGGAAGAGGAGGACATTTCGCGTGACCTTTTTGGTTGTAGACATCCTTTTTGCTTATAACATGTTTGTGGGTAGACCGATGCTGAATATGTTTGGGGCTATAGCGTCAACCCCTTACTTGAAAATGAAGTTTAAAACCAGGGATGGTATCGGCGAAGTGAGGGAAAATCAATTAGAGGCTCGTGACTGTTATACCACCTCACTGGCAACAAACTCCAATAAGAAGAGGAAAAGAGAGGTCACGAGGGTGAATGTCGTCGATGAAGATGCCATAATTCTGATGAAGCAGTTGGATAAGAAGCAGAAGAAGGTGGATACGAGGGTACAACCTGTGGAACATAAAATGATTCAACTTTTTGAGAATGATATAGAAAAAACTACGAGAATTGGGGGGACATCTAAGTCCCATGATGGAGTCGAAATTGATAAGATTTCTCAAAGCCAACACTGATGTTTTTGCATGGAAAGCTGTTAACTTTCAAGGCATTGATCCCGTAGTGATAGTGCATCGTTTAAATGTTGACCCCGATGCAAAGCCAGTTCATCAAAAATGAAGGAATTTTGGCCCTGATAGAGACGCCATTATCGAAGAGGAAGTGAAGAAGCTACTAGATGTAGGCTACATAAATGAAATTCAATTTACTGAATGGCTAGCAAATGTAGTTCTTGTACCAAAAGCCGTAGACAAATGGCGCATGTGTACTGATTATACTAATCTAAACAAAGTTTGCCCTCGGGACCCCTATCCTTTGCCTCGAATTGATTTATTAGTAGACTCAACTGCAGGTTGTGCTCTCTTAAGTATGATGGACGCCTATCAGGGCTTCAATCAAATTATGATGGCAGAAGAAGATAGGGAGAAAACTTCCTTCGTAACTGCACGAGGTGTTTATTGTTATAATGTGATGCCATTTGGACTACAAAACTCTAGAGCTACCTATCAGCGTCTGGTGAACATGATGTTTGAATAGGAAATTGGTAAAACTATGGAAGTATATATTGATGATATGCTCGTTAAATCTGTGGACGAAGTGGACCACTTGAATCATTTGAAAAAATCTTTTGAAATAATAAAACGATATGGGATGAAACTAAACCCTAACAAATGTACATTCGGAGTTCATGGGGGAAAGTTTTTGGGGTACATGGTTACAGAACGAGGTATCGAAGCAAATCCTGAGAAAATCGAGGCTATTTTGAATATGAAATCCCCTTCAAATGTGAAAGATGTTCAAAAACTAACGGGGAGAATGGCGAGCTTAAATAGATTTATATCTAGATCTGCCGATAAAGGACTGAATTTTTCAAAATCCTGCGAAAGGTAAAAAATTTCACGTGGACAGAAGAATGTGAAAAAGCTTTTCAAGAGCTAAAAGAATACTTGGTATCCCCCCCCCCCATTGTTAACGAAACCCGTCTTCGGGAAACCTTTATTCTTGTATTTAGCTGTCTCTTTAGCAGCCATTAGTGCGGTATCAATCCGAGAGGTCGAGAATGAACATAAACCAGTATATTACGTCAACAAGTTGATACAAGGGGCTGAATTGAACTATCTAGAGATTGAGAAATGGGCACTTGCTTTGGTAACTTCTGCCCGTAAGTTACGACCATATTTTCAGTCTCATCATCTTGTGGTACTAACGAATAAACCATTAAAGCAGGTGTTAAAAAAACCCAATGTGTCGAGAAGACTCATAAAATGGGGGCATTGAATTGAGAGAATTCAATATCAAGTATAAAAGTCGTACGGCAGTCAAAGCACAGATAATGGCAGATTTTGTTGTTGAGATGATGACGGAGTCACCCATTGATGTAGCGGTGATAGAACCTGCGAAGCCATGGTTGTTACATGTGGATGGATCCTCGATGACTAAACGAGGAGGAATTGGAATTTGGTTGCCAACCCCCGACAAATTGGATATGGAGTTCGCAATAAAATTGAACTTCGATGTTACTAATAATGAAGCACAATATGAAGCCCTTATTGCTGGTTTAAAAATGGCAAAAAGCTTAGAGGTGAGAACATTAATAGTTTACACCGATTCTCAATTGGTGGCAAGACAGGTGGCCGAGTCGTATGAGGCTAGAGAAAGAACAATGATAAAATATCTGAAGAAAGTGAAGGAATTGATGTCGGAGTTCAAAAATGTTGAGTTGCATCAAATCCCAAGAGATGAGAATGAACGAGCAGACGCATTATCAAAATTTGCAAATCAAAATGTGGGTTTGAAAAATAGGAAAGTAACTTTGTTGGTGGCAGAACAATCGGAAATAGAGGCGATGTCTTTGGTAGTGCCAGTGGAAGTTGAGACTTCATGGAAAGATGCAATTACGGACTACTTAGTAAAAGACTACCTGAAGATAAAGTTGAGGCTAGGAAGGTTATTCACAGAGTGACGAGGTTTGTAATGATGGATGGAGAACTTTATAAAAGGTCAGTGGGGGGACTGCTGCTACGATGCTTAACTCCATCAGAGTCTCAATATGTTCTAGGGGAAATCCACAAGGGAAGTTGTGGGAATCATTCCGCGGGAAGATCATTAGCTCAAAAGGTTACGAGGCAGGGTTATTTTTGGCCTACTTTAGTTAAAGATGCATATGAATTTTCCAAGAGATGTTGGGAATGTAAGTGCATTCTAATGAAATACATCAACCAGGAACCCCTATGCAAGCAATAAAAATTACATATCCATTTGATCAATGGGGCATTGATATCTTAGGTTGGTATAAACAACCTTATGGACATACCTATTATAAAATGAGGTCAAATGCATATTTACTTGATTATTAAATTCGCACGCAGGACCATTCTTTCTAGCCCAAAAGCAAAAGAAGTTTGTTATTGTGGCAATAGGGCATTTCACGAAGTGGATAGAAGCAGAAGTTGTCGCTCGTATCACAGAAAAAGTCATCATTGACTTCATTTGGAAGAATATAATATGCAGGTTAATTAACCTAAACAGAATCGAATAATACGAATGACAAAAGTTAAAATTCTAATTGGGAAGAATATAATATGCAAGTTTGGCATACCCCGAATATTGATATCAGATAATGGGATGCAATTCAATGGCAAAGCCATCACTGATTGGTGTTTCGAATTGAAGATCCAGTAGAATTTCACTTCGGTTGGACATCTCCAGGCTAATGGACTAACAGAGGTGGTGAATCGCATACTCTTGTAGCATTTAAAAACTAGGCTTGAGGAAGAGTGAACATGATGGGTAGAAGATTACCCGGAGTGTTATAGGCATATCGAACTACGCCCCGTTCGTCAATGGATGAGACTCCATTTTGTCTTGTGTATGGGTCGGAAGCAGTTATAACAGCTGAGATTGATATGACGACCCATAGAGTGAGTTCATATGAATCCCAGGAGAATAAAAAGGCGAGGGGATTCGAATTGGATGTTGTCGAAGAGATACGAGACAGGGCATATACAAATATTCTAAGGCAGAAGAATACGATGGCGAGAACATATAATAAGCGAGTAAAAGCCAGATGTTTTCAAGTAGGTGATCTTGTTTTGAAAAAAGTGGAAGTATCGAGGCATGTGAAGAAGTTAGAAGCAAACTGGGAGGGACCATTTAAAATTGTCAAAATCACGAAGGCAATGACATATAGGTTGCAAGATCTCAATGGGAAAGATCTACCTTGTCCATGGAATGTAAATAATTTAAGAAAATTTTATGCTTGATGAGAGGATTGAAAAGATCGACCCTCGTTCATACTTGATGAAAGGATTGACCCTTCTCTATTTTTATTTCCATTTCCTTATTCATCTAAAATAACTGGAAAAGCAATTTCGATATTTGAACAAATTCAGACATTTCTTAATTGCTTGAATTAAGTGAGATTTTCATTCGTTTAAATAAGATTTCTACGACAAAAAATAAGATATACGGGATAAGTTTGAGACGTTGATTCAAGGCATTTAGCAAATTTGATAAACAGATAAATTGACGATAATGCTTAGATTTAAACAAGACGGAAATAGATACAAATACCCTGAAAGTGGGTTAAAACATTGTCTTAATCCAAAGAAATCAAAAGTCTTAATCTAAAGAACATCAAAATCAATCTTCGATTACTTGAGGCTCGTCAGCAGTCGTAGCCTCTTCTCCGCCTTGACCTTCCTCACTTCTTTGGGCAACAGTTGCTGCAAGCTCCCGTTCGAACTGTAAACTTGCTCCAGATTCCCCGATGACCAAAGCATCGAATTCGGGAAAATAGGTATAAACAACGTTGTCGTCAGGGGTGGCGGAGGTTCGCTTTATAGGGGCTCTTAGATAGGCTTCTGCAAACTCATCCTCTTGGAAGGTGGGAAGTAAATTCCCTGTTTCTTTGAAGTAATCTATTGCCTTAAAAAAGCCATCCTGGACATCGTTAAGAGCTTGATCCAGCAAACGGTCGTCAAAGACCGTGGATCGTAGGACGTCTGAAAGAGGAGGACTCTTGGAATTCCCTACGACCTGCAACTTTACCTAAGCCGAATTGACGACACCGTTCGGCCTCAGTACTTTCCTGTAATAAGTTCAATTGCTGACGAAGCTCATTGTTGGTTTTTTCAAGCTCAGCCATTTTGATTTTGTCCCCGTCATATGATCGGCATATTACATCGAGCTCCGTCTATAAGAACAAAACTTAAAAAATTCAGATTAAGACTAACTTAAAACTAAGTTACTCTTATAGTGGTCGATTCGTATTTACCTGTAAAGAAGCAGCATTCTCTTTGTCCTCTTGAGCAGCCGTAAACTCAGCAGCGACCTGCCCCTTATAGTCTGTGAGTTTTTGCTGAGATCGACTCAAGATCTCTTTCATCATCGAATTGTTAAGGGACAGCTGGTGAATTAGGAGCTTCGTCTAAAAATCGATCTACAAATATAGATGAGTAAAAAAAAATAATAAGAATGAATTGTGTACCCTTTCAAGATATTGGGTTGCTTGTTTCTCGATGAGAGGATGAGGCTGGTCGATTATAAGAGCTTTATCCTTGGGCAACAAAGTGCGATGAAATAATTCGATCGCTGTATTGCCACTAGGATCCTTGATTATGCTGCTATCGGGGTATATGTGCCAATCTTGGATAAATGGCTGTTGGTCGGGTCGTAGTGGAGCTCGTTCAACAACCTCGCATTCGAGGTAATCTTTAAGCAGGAACAATTCGGCCTGATTGAGTAATTCATAATCACGAGCGTCAGGCTCGTCCGTGGTCTCGGCTCGGGAATTCTCAGCTTGAGGACTCGACCTCGCTGGAATGGCCTGAGAAGTACCCTCTCGATGAGGACGTTTCTCTGGACAACCATAGGGGGCACTGGTTAATTCCCCGACTGGATCAGAGCGTCGTCGTCGAACGAGCGAGCCGTCTTCGACCTCTATATTAGCAGCTGGCTCCGTGCTTCTTGGAGGATGAGATGCAACTAGTGGGCGAGTTGGCTGGGCGGGGGACACACCTATTCTTATTCTAGGTTGTCCTTGACTTCGTCCTCGGCCATGACCTCGGCCTGTACCACGACCTGTTGCGGTTGCTGCCCTTTGGGCCGCTTCTGCTGCACTTACAGCTCTCTTGTCTAAACGAGCTTGTCTCTCTTCCATTGCTACGAAGGTAACCAAGCAAAAACCACGAATACATTATTATATAAAAAAAATGATGATGAGTATATAATAAATGTGGAGAGGCAAATACAAAGTGTTACCCAAGTTTTCGACGATGGGCACGTTAGCACTACTAAGCCCACATGTGACTAGCACAGACTCATTCATTATTACCTCGGGCTTGAATAGCCGCCTAAGAATACGTTTTAAGGTTCGGCGAGGTATGATGGGTCTACCAACGTTGCTTAAATCAACGAGATCCATACCCCATGGACGAGGTACGTTCCATCGTTCATTTAAAGAGGGAGCAATGAAGAAAAACTTCTTCTTCCAGTCTCCGAAGGAAGATTGGGTGCGAGATTGAAGATGACAATGACGCTGAGGAGAGAGGAAGAAAAAACCTTCTTCCGAAGATTTAGTGCATGGATGCACGGATAAAAAACCATTAAAGTTCTTTATATTCGAATGAACTCCGTACATCCTCATGATGACTATGAAAAAGATAATATGCCTAAGAGTTGGGAAGTAATTGTGTGGGACTCAGACGAAAAAAGAGAAGAATGTTTTCTATGGCAGGATGTAAAGGGAATCTAAGTCCTGAAGCGAGATGGGCCACATGCACAGTGCGAAACACTATGGGGGGACGATGCATTCTATAGTTCTCATTAGGAACGATAGTTCGGAAGTTGGAAGGGATATGATACTTAGCTCTAATGTCGGCAATGTTCGATGCGGTTAAAATGGAGGAATAACCTAACCAAGAAACTATTCTACGAGCCTTATCCATATTGGGAAATAACTGTAGGTTAGTGTTTTCATCTCCCTCGAGATTTGGATAGGGAGGGGGGACATCAGGCTCTTCTGGTTCGATAACTATAGGAGGGTCGTTTGCATGAGGTTCGGGAGAAGTTTCTGGACTACTCGAACTGCTGTCAGACTCACTATTAGAGGATGAGGTGGTCTCATTTTCCTCGTCAGAGATATGGGGTAAATCAGCATTCACACCAGAAATACTCATAATGTATTTCTGGAAAATGCAAATACGCCAAAAAATCAAAAAAGAGAAAGGTTAAGCTTATACCTAGCACGAGAGAAAAACTGGAATATGAATTAGGAATTGATCTTCAAACAGCAAGAACACCAAATTGCAGATAGCCTTAAGAACTCACTTTGTGAAAAGGTAAAATTGCAAAAGTAAAAATTCAAATGAACTGTAAACTAGGGTATATATAATAGGAGAAGTAGAAATCAACGGCTGGGATCTGTTGGTAAAAAGCACACCTGACGGTGGAAAGGTGAGACGTTTCGAATTCAACTGGTGTCTCTTGAAATTCGAAACGGCTGTGTGGGATTAGACACGTCTCTCTGGAAACGGCGTGTCAGAATTAATGACGTAAATGGCTGCAGGGTAATGATTACACGGGATGAATCATAATTAAGATAAGAACAAGGCAATAAAGGCCTTAAAAGGCAAAATTGAGTTAATATATACTTCGTTAATCATCAATCAATGAATTGAAATTAATTTCTTTATGACTAACGAAGTGGGGGACTTAAATGATATGCCAAAATACCAATATTGAATATAGAAGTCCACGTTACCTCGTATTTAGTATGTATGCAAAGTCATGGGGCTCTCGGAGAGCCTCGTATACGAGGGAGCGAGGTAGATTGCATAACAGGTCCCTAACATAATGGTATTTGCATTACACTACAAGATCCGCGTGTTTTTGTTAATCCGGGTAGGGTCGACCCGTAGCCTGACCCTGCGATGGTCAATCGGTACCATCCATCAAACACACGTGTAAGGGATCCACAGGTAAGACGTCCCATCTGTCATTCACTCTACAATACAGAGTAGAAACTCTATAAATACCATCATTTATGAAGTTTTACGGACGGAGAATCTGAGCAATAAATACTACGAACTATATGTCATATTGCTTGGGTGATTCGGAGACTTGAGAGTACGATCCTATATTACAAATATTAGATATCATCGTAATACGAATCAAGATATTATAACATCCTGAATTGAACTACGTCTAGACTTGATCCTATTAAGGTACGTAGGCAGCTCGATAGTACTCGAGTGCAGTCTATAATCATGAGAGTACATTCGTTGGTCCGTGTTTGAGGTTCTCTAGATTGAAATAGTATGGGGTAAAATTCGAGCTAGATCAAAATAATTTAAAGAGCTTATTACATATCCAATATAATAGTCTTGATTACTTTACAATTGGCATGCATAATATATATAAACACATATTTTATATATCTCGATCAAGACTTTCACGACTTTGTATGTCGCAAAAATTATAATTATTCATATAGTATGATTTAGCCATTACATTAAAAAATAATTATGATTATATAGGAGTGTGAACCCCAAATTCTCTAAGAATTATTAACTAATTTCCTAACGTTTGTTTCAAATACACGAACAATCATAAAACTCAAATAGAATCTTAAAAAAGATATGAAAATAATTTCAATTATGATGTGGTATGTATTTGCATTCTCGAACATAAGACATTCTTGTGCGAGTTATAGTTTGTTTTGACCAGAACTACAGGTTTATATGCAAGAATAGAAGAGATTGGGACTTATATGTATGTGAAGTCCCTTGTCTTCATCGGACGCGAAACGGTAGTACTATACTCTTCAAATAACTACATTTAAGGTCGGGTCCTATAATCTCTTACCAACTTATTTTTTTACGATTATCATAGACGAAATTTTGTCCAAAAGCAGCGACTACAAAGCAATAATCCCACATAAGTTGGAGCCATCAACTTAAAGAGAAATAAAAGAAGTAAAGAAAAGGTGAAGCATGTTCAATGAATGGAGTGAAAAAAGGTTTAAGAAAGAAAAAGAAATAAAAAAGATCTTTACGATTAATGTTGTTTCATGTAACTTGCATATGTTTAGAGTTCAATGTACATACGTACATCCAACAGTGTTGAAAAGTTAATTGCGTTAGAACTAGGAAAGCAACTCCTAGTTAATACTTAATAATGCTATATACAAGGGGTAACTTGTTTGGCGTGCATCTCCTTTTTAAATGTCTTTAGTTATGAGAATTCACTAAAAAAAAAAAAAAATACCGCAGTGATAAAATATTAAGTGACAATTAATGTCAAACTTATCACTAATTCTATATTTTTAATGATAAAATTTTTTGTTTTGTCACAAAAATATATTTTACATGATTAATAGTCACAAGCTTTGTATAAAAGTTATCACTTTGATAATTAGTGACAAGAAATTTGTTGTCAGTATTGACAATTAATGACACACCTTTAGTGACAACAATTACGGTTGTCATTCTATTTGTCTTGTTACTATAAATGTGTCACTAATTGTCAATAAAGAAACTCTTGTTAATAAAAAAATTTACTGTGACAAAGCGAAAATTATTGTACGTTGTAACTCATGATATAAATTTAGTGATTGTTTTAACATTGTCACTTCAAATTTTGTCATTAATATTACTTTTGTCGTAGAGCTTAATAATATAGAAATTTGTATACAAAGAATTCTTGATTTAAATTTTCTATGATTGTGATTTTGTAATTTTATAGTTCTAGACGCCAAGCATGAACTGATTAAGCATATTTCCTGTAAATTTATTTTTATTTTTTATTAAGAAGGAAACGGTATATTAATCTTTCCTGTAATTTCTAGCTAAAACATTTTTCAATGTATGAACGTAGATTATACCTGCACTAATGGAGGTATATTCCTTACAATTAAGGGAAGAGTTTTTCACTTAAATAATTAAATTAGAAGTTTGGCATCGGTACAACCGTACAATCGACAATCCTAGAATCTCCCATAATATTAAGGGAAAATTACAAACCCCCCCCCCCCACCCCACCCCACCCCCCACCCCCCTTATTTATTGTATAATTATCAAAAAAGTTATTTACCTTTTGAAAATTACATAAAATCCCTCCCATAATAAATCATTTATTATAACTACACCTCTGTATATCTAAAAATTATTCAAAATTCACCCCTATATACCTTATAAATAGATCCTTGTCAGTAATTTTGATAAATGAGAGTTTTTTTTTTATAACTACTTATTGGGGATCAATGTGTAATTTCCCTGGTATCAATGTCAAGAATCTGAAATTTAAGTAAACTTCAAGTGGAGGTCGCTAGTGAAAGCTTTATTCATCTTTCTTTAATTGGAAAATTTTAACCAGAATAAAATAAACTAATATCACAAGTAATTGCAAAACATTAACCAAACCATCTCAGCATCAAATGTTTTCATAACCACATCCAACGGTCTGCATACACCACGATTGCATTGCTTCCAAATCCGACGACGGAAACCATAGCACAAAAGAAAATGAAAAAACCACATTTTATTTTTTGAGTGTGATATATAGTGTTGTTCCCTATAGCGAAATCATTTCGACAGATCTCGTTCTTCCAAGGCGTACAGAGTTTACGTAATCTACGGGGCTGTGATCAGCAAGACCCGGGATTGCTAATCCCACCATCCTCAGCATAAACGATTCCCAGCACTCCTTGTAACCCGGCCCGTACATGTAACGCATTGTCAAACTCCTTACTAATTCCCACATAGCATTTAAGTACTCCGGAATCAAAAACCGATAACCAAAGTAATTCGGGTTTGGTTCTTCATCCACATTCTGCACAAGCATCAACAAACGAGACATGTTAGTACTTTACATAGTTCATGTTCACCAAAACAAAAAACGATATCCTTGAAATTACGAGCTCTAAAACAAATGTGAGATATTTAATATTTAATATCTCTAGCACGAGAAATTCTTTCTTAATGAATGGATAACAGTGATAGGACTCTGACACCATATTGAATAATCAGTTAATCACATATCTAAAGGGTAAACTACATAAACCACCCCTGAGCTAAGGTCAAATTACACGAAACACCGTCTTATCTTTGTAATTACGGCTACATCCTCACGTATACATCCGGCTTACAAATGGCCCCTAATGACATTTCTACCCCCAACGGAAAACTTATTACACACAAACGAAACAAAGAGAGAAATGACTTACTTGCTCAATATAGAGGCTATTGTAGTATAAGCATACGCCAAAATGTTTATACAAGAATGTCTTGTTATCATAAGGCAATCTCGGGACAAGATCATTGCAGTATACTACCCGGAAGTACTTGGACACGGGATGTTCAAGATGAGCTTCCATGAACCTCCCTAACTGTCTATTACCAACTCTTGGCTGCCCATAAGTGTAAATGCCCAACAACCTCTTCATCACCTCCTTCTCCTCGTGCAGCACTAGCACAGTTGGGAACAATATGGCTAAGGCCCCTCCCAAACTATGGCCCGTCACCACAAATTTCGCATTTGTGTGCTCTTTCAACAAATTCCTGAGTTTTCTTCTCACAGCATAGTATGCAGTCATCTCACCCATCACCGGGAAGGGCTCCTTATCAGTAGACCGGCTTGATTCACCATTTAGATTGGTGGGCTCAACATTTTTGGCTTGAAGATGGTTTTGGAAAGTGGACGTGTTAGCTCTATTGCCTAAACCTAAGGCCTCGAGAAAACCCATGTGGACTTTCCCAAGTTTTGGAATCTCGTACCACGAGTAGTCAAAATCAGTGATCCAATCATCGGCATCGAATGGCTCAGTGCCTCTGAAGCAAATCATTATCAAATTTGCATTTTTTGGCTTGTCACACATTATGAAAACTTGGGTTGACCTTTCTTTCTGATAATCTGAAACACAAACCAGAATTTTTTATTTTTTATTTTCAATACTTTTGCATCAAAGGGTTGCATTTGAAATTTTATTTATTAAGTCGTGTTCTCACCGTTCCAGCAATTGTAGAAGTCCACAAAATGCATCTGTATTAAGAAAATAATACAAAGTTTAATATCTAATAATTAATTATTCATATACTACAATCGCAAGAAAAGGAATCTAACCTTCCAATGAAAATCTACAACATTTCTGACAACCTTGGCGTTCTCGTAGGCTAATTTTGAAGCCATCATACATAAATCCATAAGACATCGATTTCCCATCTCCACTTTCTCAAAATCATGTTCTTTAGTGTTTTCGGACAATGTCTCAATCTTAAACAGGTCTACCCGCCCATCTAAATGCCCGATAGCACTTATAAATGTTTCTGAATCTCTTTTTGGCATTTCCACATTACCTGTTACATAGACATTCGTCCATGAAACACGATTGTCAATGATAGTTAATAATAATTATATACGAAACACGCTAATTAATTGAAGTCCATCATAGAATTTCAATCTCTATCTTTAATCAACAAAGCAAGTTCTTGTTAACGAGATCGATCTACATCGGTATTGTTCAAATCAAAATTCCTTCAAAATCAAGAATTATCACCAAATTCATTAATAATGCAGCTCAACATGGAGCTAGTTACAACCGCAACATCCCTGATCGAAATCTTCAAACTATACAGTATTACAAAATGAAACAGCAGTTGACATTCTAAGTAGCATTTATACCAAAACATCAAAGATAATGATGAAATAACTTCTTGGCTGGCATTTATTATCAAACAGTTAGTATGCACCAATATACTTAAATAGTGTACTAAAAACATCCTACCGAGGCAAATTCTTGCCGAGTTTGGTCACATTCAACTACTCAAGTACTCATATGTCACGTAATCAGCTCGCATACAGTGAAACCCGTGTTAAAATACTTATCTCGTAATTGACCACTCACAATATAAAATCATTCTCTACTACCCATCATTACCATTTCAACAACAACAAAAAAAATGAAATTTCAAAAAAAAAAAAAGTACAATTTTTTTTTAGCAATCATACCATGGAGAATTTTGTTGAGCAATCCAAGAAAGTTGCCATTGAGAGACAAAAGATTTAGAAAGAACTCCACAAAATAACCAAACCACTCCATGGGCTTACCAAGAACCTTAATAATTTTCCTCACAATAATAGATACAACTATCACCCACCTATGATCAGATGTCACCTCACCACCACCCTCCCACTCCCACACCTCCTCTCCAACCACCACCCCACCACAATTAGAACTTTCTAGAAACTTCCCACCACTCTCTAGATTATCAAACACCATGAACTTGAACAAATCCCATAACCCACCATTTTCATGCCTCACAACCAAGAAACTACTGCTCAAATCCACTGAATTTTTCTCCATTGAGAATTAAATTAAAACTCAAATTTTTTCAGTTTTGTTCTCCTTTAGACCGTTTCAAGTAGTAAAAAAAAAGAAAGAAAAAGTATCGATGATGGAATTTATGTAATCTAGGTGGATGGGAATTTATAGCAGTTGAGAAAAGGGCAAGGTCACGTGTGTATGTGCATATATATCTGGAATAACAGATTGCGGTTTGTGAGAGGTTACATGCGTCAATTGATTGTAGGGGTGGGCATTCGGTTCGGGTAATTCGGATCTCGAACCGATCCGATCGGGTTCGGGTAATTCAGTTACAAATCGGGTTCGGGTATAAACCGAACCCGAATACCACTATTCGGGTTCGGTATCGGGTAGGGGTTTAATTTTGATCGGGTAATTCGGGTACCCGAATTACCCGATTTAATTTTTTTAAAATTAAAAAATAATAAAATATTAATATACAATTCTATTCTGTTGGAATTGGAAGTAGGACAAGAGCAAGAGTCAAATGTGGTGGCTGGTGGGTTATAACTCAACTAAACACTAATACAAATTAATATTATACAATAAAAATATATATTATATTTTGTAAAGTTAAAAACCCTTATTACAATTTTACACATGAATGGAAATTGGAATTGTTTGCCTCTGCCTCACCCTCACACTCACAGGCTCACAGTCTCACCTCACGCACGCCTCCAACTCCAAGTTCCATTGTCGCTCATTGCCGCCGGTCGCCGCCATTTTTACCCACTTCCGGTCGCCACCATCATCATCGGCTGTCGGTTCTATAGTTTATACATATTTCTTTTAAGGTAAAAAATAAAATTACCCATTTTGATTTTAGAGAAAAAAGTTAATTATTATGACATGTTGATGATTTGTTTAAGTAGTGGTGTAACATTGTATGATTTTAGTCCTGATTAATGATGTTCTTGGTTTATTGCACTTGTGCAATCCATTTATTGAAATGATATTAAAGATTGTATTTTAAACTTGTTTTCTATGATAATGTCTAATAATCTAATTTATGTAAGAAAGAATTGGGCCTTCTTTTTGGAGGCCCAAATACCTCACTCCAGTCCAAAATTTAAAGTCCAAAAATCAAAAGTTTATTTTTTGAATGAAAATCAGAATTGGGCCTACGTTTTGAGGCCCAAAAAGCTGTGTCTAATTTTTTTAATTATGAGGAAACCCGAATCCGAACCCGAAATACACGAATTGTCGGGTACCCGAGTATATCGGTTCGCTTTCGGGTGATAAGATTATATAATCGAAACCCGATAAACCCGAACCCGTAAATCCCGAACCCGACAACCCGAACCGAATGCCCACCCCTAATTGATTGTATGGGATCGCCTTGTCACTATGCAAATTATTTGTCTGTATTTATTTAGGAATTTTATAAAGTACGCGGCACATTTGTGGGCTAATTTTGTTACTTTTGTGAAAATATTCGGCTATGTTTTTATTTTGGAGGATTTTTTTATGAAAATTTTGGCAAAAAAAATTATTGTGAGTTGTGTATTTTGATGAAAATGTGTTTGGTTTTGTGTTTAATTTTATTTTTAAAAGAGACAAAAGTTACTGTAGCAGTCAAATCACGTAAGTTTTTGTCTAAAAAGTTATGTTTATAATTAGTTAATTATTGAAAAATATAATATAAAATTAATATAGGCTAAGCTTATTCAAAACATCTTATAAGCTCCTATATCTTATAAGATGTTTTAAGAGATGTTTAAAAAAAGGTGGGGGTGAGTTACTTTTTTAAAAACAGTTTATAAGATCCAAACAGCTTATTTTTTAGTCTTATAAACTGTTTTTTAAAATAATTTACCAAACAAATTTATAGAGCTTATAAGTTCTAAAATATTTTATAAGATGTTTAGAGGAGCTTACAAACTTAGCCAAACACCCTCATAATACAAAAAAATAAGTCAAAAGTAAATAAGGGTGTAGTGTGGTGTAGGCAGTGTAATTATTAAAAATTTTAGGCAAAAAAATACCTGTTTAATAAAAAATAAATAAGCCAAACAAGTTTTAATAAAAAATTTGATTAAAATATGATTTGAAAATAGAAACAAATAAAAACAAACAAAGCGTTGGGATTTCAGGTGAAACTGCATTATGGGTTTGAAAGAAAATCGAGGTTATGTAAGATTACAAGCATGAGATTACGTGGGACCATGAATTGTAATGGTAGATTACAAGTTACAAGTTACAACTAACACGCGGGATGTGAATAATAATTCACGTCACTTCAGCAGCGATATCCATATTATGAAGATGAGATATAATCTTTATCGTTTATAGCGAAAAATTATTGATTGAGAGTTTAATTGGACGGCGTATCTATTTTTAAGAAAAAAATTCCATAAAAAAGTAGAGAAATTTATTTTTTAAGGATTAGAAAAATGGTGTTAAAAGTGTATTTGAATGAGTTATTTTTTTAGAGAAAAATATGTGATGATTAAGATTGATGTGGTATATATTCTTTATGAAAAATTTGTTTGAATTGGTGTTTAGTGTTGGATTATGTGAGACTTGATAGGAACTTGTATTAGTGATTAACATATTTATAGAGATACATGTATTTGGTAAATAAAAACCCTAACTATATATAAACAAGGAAAAGATAAATACAAATAAACATAAAGAAACCTAAACTAATATAAATACTAGAAAGATATGAAAAGATATTGTATTATCTAACACTCTCTCACAGTCAAAACGTGAGAGTCTTGAACGTTGAAACTGGACTAACAAATCAAGAAGAAAGCGGTAGAGGGACACGCTCGAACGTGTTGGGCAGGGACGCTCGAGCATCCAAGAGCGAGAAGGGGACGACGCAGGAGGCGCGGTCGGGTAGTGGCAGTGGCAACTAAGCGCGACGGCTGGCGGCCAAAGAGAGAAGGCGGCGGCAGCGGCATTGGCAGCCATAGTAAGACAAGAAGAAGAGAAGACGAGATAAGAGAGAAGAAGTTGGCGGCGGCGGCGGTTATTTAGACATAAAGAAAAGAAAACTAGAGAAGCGAGAAAAAACGGGCGGCGGCGGCCAAAGAAGGGGAAAAAATCAAAATAAAAGAAAACTAAACTAGATAAGGTGCATTGGACGGGGAAGACGACTTGAGGGTGGCGGCGGAAGCGACAGATCGAGAGGCCATGGCTCGAAACCATGACACTGATACCAAATTAGACTAAAAAAAATCTCGTATGAAACTTGTATTACTGAACATCATATTTATAAAGATACATGTATTTGGTAAACAAGAAACCCGAATTATAAATATGGAAAACATAAATACAAGAAAACATAAATAAACCTAAACTAACATAAATACTAGAAAGATATGGAAAGATATTATATTATCTAACATCTAGATATAATTTTCTGTAAATATATTTTAGTCAAACTCATTGATTTAAACTTCAAAAAATATGCAAAATGAATCTTATTTTGCATGTTGCATTATTTTGCACTAGAATATGTGATTACTTTCACTTTTGGTGTTAAGAAATAGCCGGAAGAATCTCTTTTAATCTACGGGTGAAGTGTTAAATTATGATTAGTAAAATTTTACTTTTTCTCTTTTTTTTTTTTGGATTTTTTTTAATTTGAAAATTAGCTATATTTACCAAAATATAAGATACGAACTTTGAAATTTTTTTTAGTGAAAATATCTTGATATCGCGCATCCAAATGCATTTTTTAGATAAATTTCTCTGAAAATTTTATTTTTCAAAGATGGATAAGGCCTGAGGTTTTCTTACGTTCATGGGCACTTTTTAAGAATTTTGAGATCGAAATTGAGAAATAAAATAACCTAAATATCGATAATTATGTGGAAAAAATTTAAAGAGTATATATGAAGGGGTAATTTTTAGAAGCTTTTCTTTAAAAAAGAAAAAAGAAAGAAAGAAACGATTACATCAATTACAAAGAAATATCTAATACAAATAAGCACTCATCAACAAATTCTATTATAAATTATTACAAATTACCACATCTATCACAAACTACCATATATGTAGAGAACATAACCCACATATATTAGCGGGACTCGAACCCATAAATTCTTGGTTATGGGGCCTCAACCTTGACCAACTAGACCAGGCCTCATCGGCAATTTTTAGAAGCTTTCGAGACTTTCAATCTCTAGACAATTGCAATTCTTTGTATTTTTGGTTTCAAGTGTTCTGGATGTCATGGTTTAGAGTACCCGGACTTTCTAAAAGTCACTCATGTATGAATAGAGACGTAAATGAATCACGATGGACAGACAATGTAGTATTGAGCTTGTTCAAATTTTTATGGAACTTAAAAAATTGTATTGAGTTTGATTTAACTGTTAATCAAATTGTTGTTTAATAAAGAGAAGCTCCAATATTTACACATAACTTATCAATTTTACTTAATCACGCCCAATTCCATATTTATCCAACAAAAAAATAATGTTCGGTTTTAATTTGTTATGTTAATGAATTATATTTAAACAAAATTTTAATAAATAATTTTAAATAGAATAGTAGTTTGATTAGTTTTGAGGTCATGAGTAGTAGTTTGATAAAATCACACGTGAAGAAGATTTGGATCCATCCTAGTATTTGGACCCAAGAAAGGTTATCGTAAAGAATGAGGAACATATTTGGATCCCATCATAGAATTTCCTTTGTGAATATGGACTATAAACATGCAGCGCAAGTTTCATAGTCCTTTTAACTTGAATTCAGGGCTAGGCCTGTAAAGTTAATGGGCTGGACTGGGCCGGGCCGGAAATTTATGTTTTTGTCCACTTTTGTATACATACAATTACATGTTTCCTTTTGAACCCAAGTACAGAAAAATACGTTTTTTTTTCTTTAATTTTTCGTCAAAAAAATTTGGGAGATGATATTGGAGCTCCAAAAATTACTATTGAAGTTTCACTTTTCTCTATTTTTGTCAAGAAATTTGTATTGAATAGTGGAGTGCTAATATCATTTACCAAAAAAAATTCCGTACCATTACTTTCCACCCCAAATCTAAGAGACATGGCCTGAAATAATTCCACATTATAGTTTTGTTACAAAATCTTGCAAATCATCATTATACAAAAGAGAAAGCACAACATACTTTAGCTACACGACATACATATGTGTGGAGTAAAGACGGTGTCTTGTATATAAAAAAGCTGCCGTAGGTGTAAGTGCTTCATTTGAAAGTAACCAAAAGAAAGGGAGAAAAAAAGGACTCTAGGCAAAGCCTTTTGTTTCCAAAGTGTGTGCCATGGGTGGTCACTTTTGAGGTTTTTATATAAGAAGAAGCCAAAAATAGGCTGATCTAAGACTAAATAAACCTGAGTTTGACGGGTGATTTTATGCCACACCAGGTCCAACAAGAACGGTACACTATACAACATTGGATGCAAAGACAACATAATAAAAATTACTTAAATCACTTGCATCCAATGATATTAAATAGATCGATTTTATTGGACTTGGTCTATTCTAGAATTTCCTCAATTTTACCACGCCCTTGAACTTTGGTGTGGTTATGTGTTTTTCGTTACTGGGACACTACAGATTAAATGGCTTATGTCTTTAGGTAAATTCTGATTGATAAAGGATTGATTGCTTACAACTCCCATTATCTGTATTGATAAGGTCCCTAACCATATAATTGTGAAAGTTGTTGGGAGACATTGGGGATAAGCTGATTTAAAGGCGTATGACCAACCCACATGTGATCCCAGCCTTTAATTGGTGCGCCATTACCAAGAGTATAAAAGCAAGAATCCTGGATCAAATGTTGAGTTTTAAATATTATCTTCCACATATAAAAGAGCAAAATAGTTATTGATGTGACATAGTTTTACAACTTCTTACCAAAAAAAAAAACAAAGACATAGTTTTACAACTTCATTCCATTTGTGCTTATGAACCCAAATCTTACGAACTAAGATTGTAATAAATTAAGTCGAATGAAGTACTATTTAAATTTGTTTAAATTATTATCAAGTTTTAAGATTTATATTTCAAGTTAGTTTGATTGTCTCAAATGACCTTTGATCAAGTCACTCACGGACTGAGCTCAAGTAATATGATATATTTTGCACATATTATCTTTCTTTTACTATTGGGGTCAAATTTCAAAACTTATCAATAAAAATAATATTTAAATTTGATCTATTATGCTAACAAATTGAACCCACGAACTCGTAATATTGGATATGAAGCTATCGAATAATGTAGATTGTTTTCAACCCACTTATAAAATAATAATGCTTTGAGAAGATTGAGATCATATGCGTGATTACATAAATAAAAAGAGTTACTAATGCAGCTACATAACAATAAAGAAAGGCATCGAAAGAATAAGGCTTTGTTTGGATGTATTTTCAATTTATTTTCAACCACCATGTTTAAAAATGTACTCGAGAATGAGTTTTTAATTTTTGTTTGAAAAAATGTGAATAAAATAGGTGTGTTGGTAATGTTCTTGAAAATTGATAACTGGCTATCTGTGAAATAATTAAAAAGTGGTGATTAGATAATAGATAATGAGGGAGAAGAGTTAAAAATTCTTTTTTTTTTTGGTTTATACCAAGGGTTTTTCCCAATTGGACGTCAGAAACTAATTTCTTCGAGGCACAGAAATCACCGAAGTGGATTTTGCCTTTCCCAACAAAGCTTTTTCCATACGGACGGCTATGGATCGAGCCCTGAACAGCATGTTTAAGGAATTCAACTATCTACCAACTGTACTGTATTGTACTTTGTTGGTAGAGTTAAAGAAAGATGATATAAGAGGAGAGAGAAAAATGATAAAAGGAAGTGAAAGTGACGTAAAATGTAATTCTAAAAAAATAATTAAAATTTGTTGAAAATGTAAAAGTAAAAAATAAAAATAGAATATTTTCAATTAAAAATTATGTAAACTATGTATTTTTAGTTTAAGATAAAAACGGCAGTCAAACATGGCCTATAAGAATAAAGAGTCTCTTGTTGTGTTCCGCAACTTTCTCTTAGCCTCCAAATTGCGTTACAATCAGAATGAGATTTATTGTGGACCACACCATCTATATCTATTCTAAAAGCATGAATGATTTGGGGTGATTTACATGATTTACACTTTTTTAATAAGACTAGAATAGCCCTATAGTAATAAAAATATTATCCTCCAATAAAACTAAAATCATTATTTTTATTGATTTGCATGTACTTGATTTTTTATTTTTTTTAATTGTTTGCTTTGTACATGTACTTGAATTTAATAATTAACAAGTGTGTTCAATGTATATGTTGGATGAAGTTAATACTCTTTTTCAAAATTAATATAAAACATATAAAAATATATTAATTAGTTAATATTAATCAAAAAAACATATAAAAATATATTTATTATATACCAAATGAATGTGCATGAATTTGTAATTAATAGTAAATAAGCTTGTTCAATGTATATGTTACTATTATAATAATGTCAATAGTCCAAGAGAACTTTAATGAATCACATATAATTTTTTTCGGTATTGCTGTAATTCCATTTTTAAATCTTCACTTTCAAGATAAAACAAGTGCCTAGCCCAAGAAGACAAAATAGTTTCTGTTAATTTGCTATCTTTGCCAATTTCTTTGCCTTTTTATTTGTTTTGTGATCATGATGGGTCTCCTACCTACATTTGTACTCTTTTTTTCTCAAATTGATCGACAGGCTAGGCTCCTGCAATTCTGGGTGCTTTCTTCACTTTCTTTTAACCATTTTGATTTCATTGTACATGTTTTTACATTTTCAAATGTTTTGTCCTTTTTTCCTTTTATTATTTTGGTGAATCGGTGCTTTATGTATGAATGATATTATACGGGATCATTATTTATTATTGCAATTATTATAATTATATAGGCACTATCTTCATCTTTAAGTTAAAAGTAGTAATTTACAAAAGGAGGAGATGCATGGATATGAAGTTAATTCAGAAACAATTGAATATTTTGCACATAACCAACTGTCTGGTAAGATCATTGGTATCATCCGGCGGGACTGGTGGAATGCCCCTTACTTCATATTCTCTCGTGCTTTTTGTTAATAGTGATCAATTTGAGAAAAAAGTGCTTTGCTGGCTGTGTTTGCAGGTCTTGCTTTTTGATGGTTTGACTTAGCCCTGTTCATGGTTTGTGAATAAGGTGATCTCTTTTGTAAATTGCTTAGTCCATGAGTGGCTTTTGGTTGAAATTGCTGACCCATCAATTTCTTTGGTATATACAGGTTGGAGGTCTTTGCCTTAACCTCCCCACCGTTTGGTGGTTTTTTTTTTTGGGGGGGGGTTCGGTGGGGCGGGGGGAAGTAGAGTGTTGGACAAAAGAGGAGAGATGGTGGATAGATTCACGTGATTTATGATAATGGGTGAGTTTATTTAATGGTGGGTCTGCAACATCAACAACGTACAACTATTTTAGATTCTTTAACAATATATGTATTCTCTTTTTTTTTAATAGCAAAATTTCTCTCAAGTTTATAGCTTGAGAGAAGTTGCACACTATAGAGAATCACATGCAAGATGCATTTTTTGGACCCATAAAGAATTGGAAAAAAAACTGTTCTTGCCGCCATCACTCGAAACATTACAATCTAATTGTATCAATTACTTCAATTGTAATTTAGATACATAGTCGTTTGTAAAAATCTTAATACAGAATTTCTAAGGCTCTGTTGGGATGTGTTTTCATTTTACTTTCAACCGTCATTTTCTAAAATGTATGGAGGAATGAGTTTTGTGATTTTTGTATGAGAAAAATAGATGTGTTTGGTTGTGTTTTTTGAAAATGGTTGAAATTGATGAGTGTGATGTGTGAAATAATTGAAAAATAATGATTAGATGGATAGTGTTGGATTTGATGTTGAATATTGATGATGTTTTAAAAATTTAAAGGAGATTAGATAGAAATATTAAAAAAATTGAAAGGGGATGATAGAGAAAAGTGATAATAAGAAAATGTGAGACAAGTGATGTGAAATGTAATTTTAAAAAAATGATTTAAATTTATTGGGAACGTAAAAATAAGAATAAAAATGATAATATTTTTTGTTAAAAACAGCGTAAAGTGTGTATTTTCATTTTCATATGAAAATGAAAATGGAAAAAGGAGCTTGAAAATACAAACAAACATGCCTAAACAATCTCACTTTTTTTACCAATATATCATTTATAGACAAAGATAAATAAATATTTTATCAAATACTTATTTTCTTATTTAATCCTTGCAACAATTAATTAAATTCAAAATTTTGTTACATTTTCATTAATTTTCTTCCAAATTATTTAATTTTGTTTATTGCAACATAAATAAATATTTATCCAACTCATTCTTTAAGTTTTCATTTTTCAAGTTTCACTGTCTCTCTTTTTCGGTAAACAAAGAAAACAAAACAAAATTATTTATCATTCAAAATGAGAGGCAGAATATCCTCTGGAGGTTAATTTCTATACCACTTAATAATTACTCAATAATCTATATATATATATATACATATATAATCTATATATGATATAAATTAAGGATCATGTACCATTATTTTTTCAAAACTCATCAGAAGATAAAGATATATAAATTAAAGTGCTAAATTTTAATACTATTTTAGTCTTAATCAAATTTAAAACCTACAAAATATTTTAATATCAAATTAATATAACACAACTAATAGGCAAAATAAGATTTTGCAATTATATACATGAATACCATCTATCAATTTAATGTTTTCAAATGATTCATTGATTGTTCATTGTGATACATTCCATCAGGCAACAAATTGAAGAATATATGAAAATTTATACATCAATACATAAAATACAATTTCAAATGATATTCATGAATAACATTTATCAATTGAATGTATTCTAAAAGGTCATTGGCTGTTTAATTGAAGAATGTACATTTACAAATCAAATAAGATATTATAATAATACATGGCTCCAATTCATGGTATGCAATTTATTTATTAGAATATTAAGTCATAAATATGGCTATTGTATTACCAAATTCAAAGAACATTCTAATTAAATTAATATTAATCATGAGTCAGGATAGAATTCATAGAATATTACATAAATTAAAAAAATGGTTCATCAACTATCATAGATTTAATCTACTATAAATTTTAAACATTTCGAACTGAAAATTTTGTAACTTCTTTCAATTTGTAATCTTAACTTAGAAAATATTCCAATTTGCTCTTGTACTCGCATCTTTGCTTATATAAATTAGATAAACATTGATTATTTGTAAGTGCTTAAGTTTTTTTGTTAATTTCAAACAATGTAAATTTCCCAATTCATCAACCTTTTTGTAACCAAATTAAACGTCCAACTAATCTTTAAATTACAGTTCTATGTAGGTAACAATTTTATTACGTTGAGCGAAACAACGATTTCCATAAGTGATCTGAAGATAATGCAGACAAAGGTCATGCTACAACCAAGGACTTTACGCATTGGAGTCGAAACAGCTTGTGGCAAAAACTTAGCTTAAAGAATACAAAAACTTATCATGACAGATGATCAAGTACGAAATTTTTTAACTTTATGCTTTTACTACAAATAAAGCTATACTAACAACTTAATGTGCAGGGTTCACGAATTGGGATAATTATGTTCAACAACGAGATTGATCTACTTGGCGAAAAATTTAAGCTAAACAACACATGTCGTCTCTAATGGTGAAGTTAAATATGTTGATTCAAGATTTCATAATGCACACCCTGAAAAAGAGTTGGTTCTTAACAAATAGACGGTAGTCAATGATACATGTGATCCAAATGGAGAATTCAAGTTTGTGGCTTTTAAAGACATTAATCACGTGGCTAACAACAACAAAGGACAAGGAGAATTTTTTTCCCTTTAATATTTAGTTAAAATTCAAATTTCGATGTAAAAATATAAATGTTATATTCCAATGTGCAGATATTTATGGAACCGTTATCAAGGTCAAAGAATCAAGAATGATAGCAAATCCAAAAGGAAGACTCAAACATGTGAGAGAAATAACAATAATCGACAAAAGGCATATAAAATAATATAATATATCTCAATTTTATGAACTTTTACTTCACTGGTTTATAAAGTTAGGATTTTCAATAGGGAATTCTTTCATGAAAAAGAGAGATCATATGACTTTTTTACTGCAAATGATTTCAACAATTGAGTTCATTTACCAGGTCACCTTTTCGTTAGTTAATTAAATACTATTTTCTAACTAATTGACTATCTTTAATTTTTCTTAAACTTCTTATAAAAAAATAGGTTTTGCATTAAAAAAATGTCACTATGACACTGAAAAATAACAAATCTTTTTTACAGTTACCACGATAAAAGCCAATAACAATTTAGATAATAACGTATTATTTAATTCAATTTGTAACTATTTAACATATATTTTTAATTTTAAAGATATCGTCCCTTGGTAATCTGTCTATGGAAAGATTTGGCAACAAATGAAGGAGGAAAATTATATGAAATTGTTGATCAAAAGCCACTTGTAGCAATAGTGAATGTCACACTAGACTATACCTAGGTAATTATTTATTGTAAAAATATTGGGATAGTAAATTTTTTTTTATAATTATTACCTTTTAATATTTTTTGTTGATTCAGCTATATCGCAAATGCAAACAACAGCAGCATGAATAATACAAATTAGTCCGGATGTTAAACAGATTGGAGAAATGCAAAAATGGTACTCATTAGATTACAAAATATTCAAAACTTTGTTTTAAAACTAATATTTGTTTTCTTTTAGTGTCCACGTTATATAGGTTAAGTAAAAATGATCATCCAATCAAGATAACTGAGTTGCAAATGAAGTGTAGAATACAAACATCAAAGGAAGTAACACTTAGAGAAATCATCCACAATCGACAAGAACTATTGGAGGTATATTAAGAAAAAATAATGGATGTTAAATTATTTATACTAACAAAGTTACAATCACTTAAATTAATTTTTTTTATAGGATACATATTATTGTTTCAAGGCAATGGTTGATAAGGTTGAGAATAAATTATCATTGTGGTATGATTCATGCAAAAGATGCGGTTGTTCTATTTTTCAATATTACTGAACGTGCAAATTGTACAAAATATAATGAGGAAGGCATAGAAATCGTACCAAGGTAACAAGATTATTAGTATCGTTTTCAAATAATATATGGTTTATTCATTGTAAAATTATTCACAACTTTGCATCGTTTCAAGGTCTAGGTTGATTTTAAAAGTTGTACAAGACGAAAACATAGCATGTATCACAATGTTTGAAGATGCAGCAACATTATATGTTGGATGTCCCATACATGAATACATATTAACAATCCAAGAGGTAGCTTTATAGTATTATACATTTTATCTTTGGTTTTCTATACATAATTATTCATCTTTTCAGGGAGAACATAGCTCAATGTATTAGAAAGCCCTGAACTTACAAACATCTAATGAATTTATCTTCCCCATCGCACTAAATAGAAAATCTTATATGAACAAGGGAATATTTTGTGTCATTGACAAAGTACAACCACAAATTGAGAAAGACAAAAAAAGAAAGGAAAAAAAAAGGGTCCAGAGAAGAAGGCAAGTGAAAATATACAAAATGTTACAAAACCAGATGAACTTCAAAATGAAAGCAAAGGAGATTCTGAAGAAGAGGGTGCAAAGAAAATAAAGAAGACGACGACAAAAAAAAATGAAGGAGTCATGAACAATATATCAAATGATGATGAACTAACATTATGCAGCTTCACAAAGATATATAAAAGCAAAAATGTGAGGCTAAGTAAGAAGAAGGTTGCAAGTTCAACCATGATCAAGGAAGAAAAGGAATAATTACAACTTCAAATAGTATTATAAATTAGTTATTTATATATCATGTTATCTATCTTTTCAACCTTTTCGGTTGTAAATTATTTTCACCATTCAAATCAAATAGCATCGAGAATTGCAATTTTGAAATTCAATATTGAGTTTATGTTATAAATCAAAACTTCTCAATCATAATTTTTTTTGCTTAATTACTACATTACAGTAAGCAAATATAAAATAGGCTCATCCATCTTCAAAAATCAAATTGATTTCCAAAAGGCAATAAGTATTGACAAAAAATATATATTACCAATAGATTAAGAAAAGATACAAACAAATATACTAAAAAGAAATACTACTGCAAAAATTATATAGTGAAAAACATTATAGGTTAAGGATGCAACATCGTTTAGTGTATGAATGAATATACTATTTTTTATATTTACGTTATACTCTTTTATAAAACATTAATATATATAATTTTAAATATATAAAACTAAGATGTATTATACAAATTAATAATCATTTTTATTTACATCAATCTATTTTTTAAAACAAATAAATAGGAATCACGTGCAACGCACGTGCTCTTTACTAGTACATAAAAAGGATGGAAATTATGCTCTTCTCATCAAATATGATTGTCCTAATGCAATTAACCACCTGCATGTCTCACAAAATCCTCTTTAATTCACTCTCATATTTCCTTTCAAGAAAAGACTCACAATTATCATTAAAAAAAACTATCAATAATAATAAGATCATGACCACAGTAATTATGGTTGTAGGTACAATAAATAATTATTTGGATGAGTGTCTGAATCTATTTCGGGAACATGTTGGACTGAGAGAGAGAGAGAGAGAGGAATCGTGTGGCAATTATTCTTATTGCAGATTTTGCGTGCCAGCTTCCGTTAGAAGGGGTGCAAAAATTAACTTCTAGAATTCTTCTTACAATCACCAATCTGATTGATTATATACATTAATTTGAGGAAAAGAGATTGACAAAAGCGCTAGCTTTATGTCTCAACATTGATAAACATTAAAACTTTTCTCGTCCTGGGACTAGAGAGAGAGAGAGAGACGGCGGGAGAGAGATGAGAAAGGAGGCGGCGGTGGTGGTGGCGCTGCTCATTGGCATTCTGTGTTCTGTCCATGCGGACACAGATCCAACTGACGGTCAGCACTTCTTTGAGTTTACCTTTTTTTCATCATTTTTCAGATTATATATACAGATATAGATATAGATTCTTATGTGTGTGTATGTGTGTGTTTTTGTTTCGAAAGTAATGGATATGTTGATGAATTGTGGGTTCTTGCAATTGCACGTTGATTTGAACTGGTTACATTTGTTGATATATAACAATATGTGTAAATTTCTTGTATCAACTTTTGCTGGGAAAAGAAATGGACAGTATAATTGAGCTGGGATGAAGAAGGATTGCAAAAGTTAATTCCGTAAATGATAAAGATGAAATCTGTATTTAGTTTAGATGATTCTGAAACAAGCAAATTGCGGGTTTTTCTGAAATCTTGATTTCACTTTAGCTCGTTTTCGAGAAGTTTATGAATTATATTACTTCAGAAATCCAGGACATCTGCTATTGTTAGTTTTAGTAGCTTCTAATGCTTTCATTGCTGGAACTGTGCGTGTTTTGATTCCGATTTCGAATTAGTTAGAGTTTGTTGAATAATTCATCGGTTCAGAATAATCATCCACATTTTAACCCCCTTGATGAGTGTTTGTTTAATTGAAGTATATTCTTACAGTTTGTAAATTTGACCAAAACCACTTGTTTATACAGCATCTACTCTCAATATCCTGTATACTAGTTTGAATTCAGCAGACCAACTTACCAACTGGAGGTCGAGTGGTGGTGATCCTTGCGGGGAGTCTTGGAAGGGTATTACGTGCTCAGGCCCAAGAGTTACAGAAATGTCATCTCATACAAACTCTTTCATTCATAATCATATTAATTATTCCCATTTGATATATGTTAGCCAGAATCTGATGCATTTTTATTTTTATTTTTTGTATTTTCATCAGAAATTTATCAGGTTTAGGACTTACCGGGAATATGGGATACCAGCTAAATAGCCTGACAGCTGTAACTAATTTGTAAGTCAAAAGAGATTTTCTAGATTTCAACTTCTCGATTAATTATGTTAAGTTTTCTTGATGGTATTTTGCTGACGGCATTTTGCAGTGATATAAGCGACAATAAACTTGGAAACCAGATTCCTTTGCAACTTCCTCCAAATGTGCAAAGATTGTAAGCTTCATTTTAGTGGGATAATTCGAATTGGACTGGTTGTAAAAACAACGAACGGATTTGCTGACAAGGCATAATGTGGATCCTTTTGTGTTTTTATACCCAGCACGTATATATATATATATATATTTTTTGTATTTTAGTGAGATGTTCGGTATTTGTTCCCAATATCCCGTTTTTGTCTCATTTCACTGCTCTCTTACAATGCAGAAACCTTGCTAGTAATGGCTTCATTGCCAGCCTTCCTCCTTCCATATCTCAGTTGACTTCTCTAAAATACCTGTTAGTCATGCCTTCACTTTGAATAAAATATGACAAAATTACAAAATATGACAAAATAAAATATGATGCTTCTTTGCAATTGCAGCAATGTAACTCACAATGTAATCGAGGGTCAAGTGACGGTCTTGTTCTACTCACTTACTGCTCTCTCCACGTTGTAAGGCCCATGATATGATCTTTCACCCTTTTATATTGTTCATCGTGTGGTTCAATGACAGATATATAATTCTTGTTCGTACTTCAGGGATTTCTCTTTTAATAACATGACGGGCGATCTTCCTCAAAGTTTCCAGTCGCTGACTAGTATGACCGATATGTAAGTAAAAAATGCATTTTATCTTATAATTCTTACCTTCTCTTTTGAATCCTCCGTAAACCAGCTTAATAATGCAGGTATTTGCAAAACAATCAATTTACGGGAACCATTGATGTCCTTGGTAATCTTCCACTTCGAAATCTGTGAGTTCCGTTTCGAAAATTTGCACTCCAAGAGACTTGTGAAAAAAAAAATGATTTCGTACTAAATTGATTTATATTATTGTTTCTTAGGAATATTGGAAACAACAAATTTACTGGATTCATTCCAGAACGGTTGAGAAGTATAAACCTGCAGTAAGCTTCTCACAATGTGCAATCATGCATATTTCAATTCAGTGACAATTACATGCATTTTCTCAATTAATTACCAGCAGCCTCCAGAGATTTTGCAAATTACCAACACTTCCCCTGTCAGGGGATGAAATTGTAATCTATTTTTACTGAATAAAGATGAAACTGTAATCTGATTGTGGGTTGAAATTGTAATTTGCTTTTACCTACAGGGAGGTTGTGGTAATTTCTCAAACTCGGGGTGTTTTTTTGTAATTAAGATATCACGCAGGGGGTGTTCATGTAATTTACCCTTGTATGTATTCCTGTGAAGAGAAATCTTTTATACTTGCCATTTCAGATCAAATGGGAATTCATTCGACTCGGCCCCCACACCTCCACCTGGCTCTCCTCCTAGTGACAAACCTGGTTCATTGAACATTGGAGGTAACCGAGGTGGCGGAAGAAAAAAGTCTGGTTCAAGTGCTGGTTTGATAGCAGGAATTATTATATCTGTTTTACTTGTCCTAGCAATAGTAGCTTTCGTTATTATTATGAAGAGACGAAACCGAAAGTCGTCCAAGGAAATTGAGAAGCTTGACAATACGCATTTCGCTCCTAAAGTGAAAGGTACTTATCGGTTTTATCTTCTCGTATATATTTGGTGAAGCAATTACGTGCAATATATTTTATTTTGGCTGCAGAAATTAAGTCTGTTGAAAATTCATCCACAACCAGCACAGAAGCAGTGTTAAATCTCAAACATCCTGTTGATCATCATAAAGAAGAAAACTCCACCTCTCCAAAGCCCATTGTTCTTTCCAAGAAAACTAAAAAAGCTCAAATAAATGCTAAATCTTTCTCAGTAGCAGAGTTGCAGATAGCTACAGATAGTTTCTCTGTTGAAAACTTTATTGGCGAGGGATCTATTGGAAGTGTTTATCGGGCTCACATGGACGATGGAGAGGTATTGCGGAACTCTAGATTGTTTATGTATGCATCTATTTGAGCTTTTATGATATTTCATATACAAGTTAGATTTGTGCTACGGGCCATAATACTTTTAGACACGGTTGTAGAATAGAAGATATTTGAATTAATTTCATTTCTCACACTAAATGTACTATTATATGCTCATAAGAAGCATACATATTATTTCCACTGTCTAATTAATTCCACACATGTTTGGTAACATGCAGGTTCTTGCTGTGAAGAAATTAAATTCATCTTCTGTGTCCATTGCTGAAGATTTTCTAGGCACCGTGTCGAATATTTCCATGTTGCATCATCCAAATGTAACCGAGCTCGTTGGATATTGCTGTGAGCATGGCCAATATCTGCTTGTTTATAAGTTCCACAAGAATGGCTCTCTGGATGAGTTTCTGCAACTCTCAGATGAACCATTAACATGGAACGACCGTGTCAAGATTGCAATAGGGGCTGCAAGAGCACTAGAGTATGTTTTAATGAGCTACTTCTTTTGAAATGATAAAGCAATTTGTTGCCTATTGTTAACCAGGACGCTCTTTGTAGGTATTTACATGAAGTTTGTTCGCCATCTATTACCCATAAGAAATTCAAATCAGCAAATGTTTTACTCGACTCGGAGCTTAATCCTCACCTTACAGATTGCGGGTTGGCAAGCCTAGTCCATGAACCAGATCAGGTAAATTGTGAACCTCTTTTAACTCTCTTTTATGCGGTAACTTGAAAAGATATTGTTTATGGTGTAACATCCTAGTACAATATCTTTTATATCATTATGAAAATTGCATTAAACCAGCATGTATTATTTTCAGTAAATTACATAGACACTCCCTACGTAAATTATGAAAAACACCTGAGGTTTGAAAAATTACCATAACTTTCCATTTCAATAAAAATATATTACAATTTCATCCCCTTGCCAGTAAAAGCAAGTTACA
The DNA here is from genome assembly GCA_019426215.1 of Buddleja alternifolia. NCBI lineage: Eukaryota > Viridiplantae > Streptophyta > Magnoliopsida > Lamiales > Scrophulariaceae > Buddleja > Buddleja alternifolia. The sequence goes on along the minus strand of CM033391.1, from coordinate 43,781,731 downwards.
ATTTCATCCTTACTTTTCAAGTTGTTAAGGGCTAACATCGGGTTTCTTGGTAATTTGCAAAACATTAAGGACTCGGGGTAATTATCTAATAAGGGGGTGTGCATGTATTATCTCTATTATTTTCGGGTCGTCGCGACATAGAAAGATATCGAATCATACGTGTGCACGGTTCACTAATGACTAACATGAAGCATTTACAGGCATCAGGGTATGTTGCGCCCGAGGTTGCCATGTCTGGTCAATACACCATTAAGAGCGATGTATACAGTTTTGGGGTCGTAATGTTGGAACTTCTCACCGGACGGACACCAATTGATGGGTAAGCCTCATCATGACAAGATTTCACGCTACCCAGTAGGATGCTGCATGTGTGCATGCATGCATGATGTAATAAAGTTAAGGGAAAATTAAACACAGACCCCCTTACTTATTGTGTAATTACCAAAACTCCCCTTCACTTATTAGAAATTACCAACACACCCCTGAAGGGGTCTATTTGTAAGGCTTATAGTGGTAAATTTGTAAGAATTGTTAAGCACACAGAGGGTGTAATTGTAAGAAATTCTTAACACGAGGGGGTGTGTTGGTAATTTTTAATAAACGAGGAGGATTTTTTGTAATTACATAATAGGTGAGGGGTTCGTGTGTAATTGCCCCTAAATGATGATATCATCACATGTCTATCCAACGGCTAAGATCATTTGTGTTTTCTTTCTGACACAGCTCAAGGCCAAGATCCGAACAATCTTTAGTTCGTTGGGCGACACCTCAGCTTCATGATATAGATGCTCTTACTAAGATGGTTGATCCTGTTCTAGACGGGCTTTACCCTATCAAGTCCGTCTCTCGTTTTGCTGATGTGATTGCCCTTTGTGTCCAGGTACTTGAGTTGCGTTGTAAACAAAATCTTCCATATTTGTAATAAACCCAATCTTACTAAGGCCAATAATTAATTATTATAAATTGTTACGGTTGTGACAGCCGGAGCCTGAGTTCAGGCCACCCATGTCGGAAGTGGTTCAAGCGTTAGTTCGCTTGGTGCGGCTGGCGCAGAGCAAGAGAACTTTTGGTAGAAGTGCTGATGCTGAGGAGTAAACTTCTCTATCCACTCAAAGACAGATCTTTGCTGATTGTTCATAGTAAAAAGAGTAGAGGCTAAAGATTAGTTGGTAAAGTTTATTAGACATTTTGATTCTTGTAATTATTGAAATTTCATTTTTTTGGTACCAGCAGTAAATATAACAGGCTTTGTTTATGCTTTCCCAGAATTAGCTGAATGCAAGACTCACCAACTAAATGGAAATATGCATAAATTTGTAAGACTATTAGGATCTATGTGGATTTTGATTATTCGACCTGCTTATATTCGAGTCAATCTTAATTAATATGTAAGCTCTGACCATAGCGTTAAACATTCAACAAAACCCAATATTTGTGAGTTGAAACCGAGTTAACATAAATAAGCACAGAATGTAAGCAATCTGCAGGTTAGCAAACACCAAAACAAATTTAATTTCCACCAAATTACTGAAATCATCAAAGAGAAACCCATAGGTTTCAACAGTGTGCAACAAATAAAACGCAACTTTGCTAGAGTCATCTAATACATGTAAAAGTACAAAGAAAGTTTGCAACTGGTACAATGTTGAAACTCTGAAATTCAAGATGGAAGAGTAATCAATTGTAAACCATATACTTTGGAGTTGCACTAAATTTCTGATAGCCTTTGATCACTTTATTGACAGCATCTAGGAAATCTTTCTCTGTCACGGTTTTTCTCCTTGCTCGAATAGCATACATTCCCGCCTCGGTGCACACACTTCTTATGTCAGCTCCTGAACAAAAAGAACAAACAAATCAAACAATTGTAAGATATTATTGACAACGCCACTTCATAATTTAATATCATAGAAAATGTACCATTTCTATATACCCAATGGGCCAATGAAGCAGTTCTTCGCAACTAATTAATTTGCAAAACAGACAAATGTTTACCAGTAGAATTTGGGCAAAGCCGAGCAAGAAGTTCAAATCGTATATCCCTCTCGCAATTCATTGTTCGTGTATGAATCTTGAATATTTGTGTCCGACTTTCCAGATCAGGCAGTCCAAACTCCACTTTGCGATCCAGCCGTCCAGGACGTAACAGTGCCGGGTCAAGGGTATCCGGCCTGGAAAAATTAAGTAAACAGACATATCCGAAATAAGCACAACTTGTTCAGAAACCAGATCTAGCATCAATATACGGTTTTAGCACCAAATTCAATTGTTCAGAAACCAGATCTAGCATCAATATACGGTTTTAGCACCAAATTCAATGTAGAAAAATCCAAGTAATAAATTATCTAAATTCAATGCATTCACGAGTACATTTTATATTTCCTTGCTCTCTTTCTTATCACAAAAGCCATAAGCATCAGAAGGGCTTAGACGATCTACACCTCTGTTATCAAATTCATCCGTAAAGATAGCAATACGAACTCAAATAATAATCTTTAATGTAACAAACAAATTAAAAAGAAATTAACCTATTTGTTGCCATCAGAACTTTAATATTTCCCCGTGCATCAAATCCATCAAGTTGATTTACAATTTCAAGCATGGTGCGCTGGACCTCATTGTCTCCACCCACCCCATCATCAAACCTTGCACCTCCAATGGCGTCTACTTCATCAAAAAATACGATGCAAGCTTTCTTAGAGCGTGCCATCTGCCACAGGAAATAGAGAAATATTAATCAGATCTTAAGTTAACACTCCCGAAAATGCACAAAAAACTGATAAAATGTGAAGAGGATTGGACCTGAAATAGTTCACGAACCATCCGAGCTCCCTCACCAACATATTTCTGGACAAGCTCACTTCCAATAACACGAATAAAGCATGCATCTGTTCTATTAGCCACAGCTCTGGCTAGTAGAGTTTTACCAGTACCTGGGGGACCATAGCACAGAACACCCTTCGGGGGATCGATCCCTAGCTTCACAAATTTTTCAGGGTGAAGCATGGGTAGCTCAACAACCTAGCAAAAATAAATTATATTAATGAGAAGCGAAGGAAGCTAGTCAAATTTCTAGTCAGAATTCTTTTATCACATTCAATTTGTACATCAGAAGCATGCAAAGATATTAATACTTAACACACCTCTCGCATCTTTTCAATTTGCTCCTTACATCCACCAACATCATTATAGGTTACATCAGGCTTTTCCTCCACTGTCATCATTGTAACACTTGGATCAATTTTGGGGGGCAATGGAATCTGGATTTGGTATTTATTTCGGTCAACACTGCAATAAAAAAGCACAGTGTCAAAGTGCATGTCATAATAGCAAAGCAAATAATATCAGCAATAAGAAAACTCAAGCTCAATTTTCACAAAGCTTCTTCCTTATGCAATTCTTCTCTTTTCCAAATGCATATAAAATAAAAGAAAGATAAAAGAGTTCATGCTTAATGAGGTGAAATAAATGAAGAGACAGGTGCAGAACTACAACCAGCTAAAAACTGCAACTCGTTACTGAATTTGTGCTTAGTCAATTCTAAGATAAAAGCATATATAGTACTCATCAGGCTATTTAAAGTTGGAACTCGAAGTTTGGATCACAAACACTAACCAAGAAAAGATTATTTAAAAGTTGCTTTGATTAACTGATTGCCCTTGATAGAACTAACACATTAACATATGCACGATTCAACACTTGGCAGAATAAGACCCAAAATGCTTCCATGGTGAAGCAAAACCACAGAATGTAATTTTTTGATTGGTTACAACAAATAACAAGTCACAAGGCCCTGCAGCAAACATAACAATCCTTGCTGGCGTGAAGTCACAGCAAAATAGAATAAACTTACCCAACACGCATGCCTTCTTCAATATCAGTAGGAGAAACTTTATCACCCAATCCAACAACAAACTGCAAAATGAATGTGCATAAACAAAATAGTATAAGTAGTAAACAAAGGCAAATTACATGAAACATTTTTTAAACACAATTCATATAACAAAGTTATAAGTCATCTATGGATACTGCTTTAATGGATGGAATTCCTCCTAACATACCTTTGCAATTTGCTTAACATTGATAACATACTTTGCATCTTCAGTGTTTGGACTAATTATCTTCGTACATCTAGCAACCTAGTCACAGCAAAGAGATATATCCCATTAAGATATAAATAACATGGACAAGAAACAAATTCAGAAATCTAGGGGGTAATAACCTACCTGAAGAGGTTGTTCCTCCTGCATCATTTGCTTATCAGATACAAGATCCCATTGGCTGGGCGCAGCTAAGCCAGTATCGGATTCCTTTATACCTAACATGAAGAGAAAATCAACAAAGTCGAGTCACAAAGTAGAAAGCAACAACAAATGCACATCCACATCTATTTTGCTAGGTAAACATGGACATAGAATATACAGCCACATCTATTCTCCCAGATCAATGAAGATTTACCAGTACAAATTAAGAGAACATATTCAAAAATCCACATTCTATGGTCAAATAAAACTAAGTTGAGACAGATAGAGACGAGAAACTAACCGCATAAATCATTAATCTTCTTTGCCATCTCCTTGATTTCCTTCTCTACTTTCTTTATGCTTGTAGAATAAGGTCCCAATCCCTGGACATATCATTGCATGAACGTCAATAGAAGCAACATTATACAACACCTCTAGGTCCAGATATACTAAGTGGCCAATTATAATATGAAAGAACTCTCATTGCCAAAACTTAATTCTCATAAAACGGAATAACCATAATGCAGAAAATCTGAGCAGAGATGGAAAAAAAACTACAGATACAAATAAGCAGTAAAGCGAATAAAAGAAGGGAATTCACGGTCATAAATCGTCTTGCACAATCATAACCTATCAATTAAAAGAAAATAGAAAACATCCAGCTAATTTCCTCATTCCAGATCCATACTGGCAAAACGCAGCTAGAATCCTCAGTTCATAAATCAAAATACAAACCATTCAATCTCAACGTCCTAATTTGCTCAATTAAGCAATTTAAATAATATGAAAAACCGAACCGAAACTTTCTACTAAAAGAACACTCCGCACAACGTCACACTCACAATAACGTAAGCCTAAGTTCGTTTCTTCCGTTTCTGATAAAATTAAACGAATATAGTTCCTACTCATAATTCAAATCCTGGAGATCCTCCTCACTCAAAGGGAAAACAAAACCTCAACCTCAAGCATCACATTACAATCGTCAAACAAAAATTAATTCAAAATGATCATATCTATATGAAACATAATAAGCTGAAAAATTAGGTTTTATAAAAAGAGGGAGAAAAAACAGTACATAGGTCTTGAGGAGGGCAATATCGTCTTCATCGAGTGGCCTAGGATTCTTCTCATCCTTGATCTCATCTTCAGGTTCTGGTGCCATTTTCAAATAATCGGATTAGATTTCTTTATGGATTTATTTGTTTTCTGGAGAGAGTTTTCTTGAGCAGGAAGTAGTATAGAAGAGGAGAGGAGACTGAATAATATATAGATATAGGAATATATGTATAGGAAGGAGGGCAGCAAGTTTTTTCGTAGGTGGTCACGTGATCTGCGCGTGCATCCTCGGGCTGAAGAACCATTATGAAGGGCATATGAGCCGAACCGCTATCATAGATTTTTAGGCCCAGTGGTATTCTAGGCCTATGGATGTTAGCCCAACATAAGGCCCAGTTGATCCGTTAATTTTGGCCCGAATTACCCATTTAAAAAAATCCAATCTAAATTTGTATTTGTTGTATAGTAATTTTTACTGGGTTTGGGGCTCCATTTCCATCAATAATCACAATTACCTTGGTACGATGAATCCATATAAACCCGGCCGTAGAAATAATTGCGATCACCAAGGCTTGATAGCCTAGTAATATCGATTTCCACTTTCACGTAAAAAGTTTTGAGTTCACTTTTCTATCCTTATTTGGGACCTTATAGGATAAGTGTGGCCAATGATTAAAAATTATCAATTCAAATTTGTCTCAAAAACTTCTAAAAATAAGCCCATTCAATTTAGTCTTGACTTATGAAAACTTATTTACACTTTAAAAAGCCGATATTATTATCTCATTCACACAGTTTCGTGTTTCAATGCCCTCAAACACAAGCTTACGGCTATAGACCTTACTATTGTAGTAATGGTTCTAGACCCAACTATTGCAAGCCAATGGTAAATAAGTTCAAATCACTGTACACCTAGTTATGGTTGAGCTTTCTCTGGGCGACAGCTATAGCTCAATCCGCCCAGATAAAGGATTTATTTATTTATTTTAATTCCGAAAAGGGGGATACCCAACAATTCATAAACTAACCCGACAAACCCGGGTTAATAATCACAAAACGAGGCCAAGTAATGTCTGCTCTATCATTGTCTAGTAGGTGATAGGTATGTGAGTGTGGTACATTCGTGTGGTGCATGTGGGTGTGAATGCTCATTTTAGCTAAAGCATCAGCTACTTAATTTGCTTCCCGCCAAACCATTTGAAACGAGACATCCCAGTCTCTACCCTGTACACTACGAATGCGAGAGATCACATCAAAATGGTGATGCTCCATGGAGGCGTCCATAATGCTATTAAGTGCAGCCCGACAGTCTGATTCAACAATTAATTTCTGTCCCTGTGGCCCACGCCATCTCTAGCCCCAATAGAATGACACGCATCTCAGCCTCCAATGACGAACACAGGTCAATGCGACCACTAAACCCCTTTAGCCATGTTCCATGATCGTCCCGAAGAGTACCCCCGACCCCTGCCTGGCCAGTTTCGGTTACCGCCGCATCCACATTTAGTTTAGTGTAACCAAATGTCGGTTTTTTCCAGCCCGTGAGTACCTGTAGGTGCATCACGTCCGGATCAAAGTTAAGGGAATGAATGGTACCGTCAATTCTTTTGTGTAACACATCTAGTTCCGCCATAGGAACTGTCGCTCGTACTCCATGTGTCACCTCATTCCGAACCTGCCAAATAAAAGACAAAGTCTCAATGAAGGCTATATCCCAGTTTTCACACCAGTCATACCTGTTCATCTTGTGAGATAAATTCCAGTCGAGCCAGTCTTCTACTGAACCTGAAAAGAAAACATTATGACAATCAGGATGAACAAGTTGTAACAAAAATTTTCTGGCCCTCTGACAATCCCGAATAGCATGTAAGGGAGTATCCGAGGCAAACCCACAAATAGGGCACCCATCTGAAGACACAATTCCCCGCGTCTTTAGAACCGATTGAGTAATTACTTTGTTATGTCGGAGTAACCAAAGGAACATTCGACGTCGGTGTGCCCCGGGACTTTCCAGAGTTTCAGCCACTGTTTGGAATTCTCCATTCGCACGTGACCTTCTAGAGCTTCGTAAGCACTTTTACAACTATACTTCCCATCCGGGGAGAATCTCCACCGTGGCATATCTTTCTGCTCCGATCCCGCTGCCAAATCTATACCCTGCAATTGAGTCTTAACCGTGCTGGGTAACCCCTGTAGACCGTCCCAATCCCAGCCAACCCCCGGAATCCAATACTGGGCAATAGTCCGAGATAAGTCCTCAGATGGAATCGGTTGTCGAAAGTGAATAGCTAACAAAAACAAAAAAAAAAATCTCGACATAGATTCATTGTAAAAGATTTCAGCTCAGCCCAAGGTGACCTATTCTGATTACACAAGCAGACTTTCCAGCAAAAAAAATTAAAGAATATAGTAGGATTACAAATCGTCCAAAAAACAATGAAATTTTCCTTTGTCTAAATCTTGATCTTGGAGTAATGCTAAATTTTAGTAGCTCTTTGATCTCCGCATTTCGATTGTCATGTCAACGGTATCAGCTCCTTCAGTATTTTATCAAGAGTCGCTCATCTTTGAGAATTGCTGATTCCAGCATCAGAATGATCCTCAAATGTACAAATTCACTCATCTTCTGCAATAAAATTTGGCACTTCTCCCCGGCACAAGTACTCATCGCACACCGATGCTAATCCCCATCCCTTTCTCAACCGCAATATATCCTCCGTGAATGTCGATCCAGAAGTTCCAATAAACACACTTGACAAAGCACAAATAGTCTTATCCAGCATTGCTTCAACCTTCATCATCAAATTCAACAATCATTAAGGTAATAATATCGTCTAATCAAGATTAACGAACCAAAAAACAAAAGTAAACCCCACCTGAGAATCTCCATCAAGTCCATGTCTATATAACAAAGCATCCCATTTTTCAGCTGAATTACGAACCGGTCTTTGAACAAGTGGTACAATTTTCCCGTTCCATACAACAAGTGACTGCAGTAAACCAGTTTCACTTTCTGCAGCATCTGTAGAAAGATATATCACTCCGCTGTTAGCCCTTTCAACCACTCGATTCATGCACTCTGCAGCTTGTGGAATAGGGTAAAAGCAACTTGGCTTCTTTGCATTACTGAAAAATAATTGAGCAAATCCCGTTAAACGCAATCATATAGAAAAAATGTCAGAAAATCTAAAAAGAAAGAGAAAATACCAAAACTTCAAGAACCCATGGCGACGAAAATGAAGAGCTACAAAGTCATTTCCCAAAAATGTCTGAATAAAACGTTGAGCGGTGAGCAAAATAAGCCTACTTGGTTCGATCAATGTCTTACATTTATGAGCAATAGGACCACCTGGCTGCATCACCCACTCTCTCTCTACATCAGCAAAGAACACATCTCCAATTGCTATAACATCATCAGAAGAAGAAAATTTCGATAAAACATCCTGGACCGTTCTTTGCTTTGGCTGCTTAACATCTTCCGACCAAATAGCTTCAATCTTGCTCAAAGAGAGCCCCAAATCCTTCAACTTCTTCACGTGGTCATCATCCACAAAACACGGTTGTGGAAGTGAGAAATAACACATAAATCTATCAATGTGCAAATGGTCCTTCTTACTCTCAGCAAACTCCTCAAATGTCACCACTACTTTCCTCCCTAAACAACTATTGATATGCTCTATATCTAACACCCTCTGGAACTCGTAATCGACCTTTGTGCTCGGAATCACCAATACACGATTAAGCAAAGCTGCAAAGAAGATATGCTTCTCCAAACAAATCAAGTGATTCGACATTTGTCCTGAGACACAAATAGCAAACAAATACTTGTTCGGTATCGGATTCCACTCTATAGTTCTCCTCTCAGATAACCTCTGATCCACCTTCTTGCATCTATTCCAACCAATAAAACTAGCATCTGTGTAGTTCTCATTAAAATCCATGTCGCCTTTATTTTCGTGTAACGACAATAAAACCCCCTGAATTCGCTTATTCATCGAAATCTGGCTAAAAACTCGAGATTTCAAATCTTCCAACACTGAAGATGAAAGCGAAGCTGCGGCATTATCATTAACAGAACTCAAATTCACCGAATTATTATCTACTATGTTCAATTTCGATTTGTTCACCAATGTTATATCATTCCACATCTTAAAAAGATCGGATTCCTGCTGCTTAAGTAGATACAAAGCTTGCAATTCAGACTCACGCATTCGGTTAATTGAAGGATTATTATCATTATTATTTCCGTCATTGTTCATCCTAGGCATATGCATCTGGAACATATTTTTCAGATCGGTGGTGAAATACAGTACCAAAATCAGCACGAGCAGAGAAACAACAAGAATGTACCTCTTTTTGAACTGGCAAGAGTCGCCGGAAAACGAGCTTCTGCGAGCGTCTTCCACCTGAAAAGCGGAGCGACGGCGGTGATTGGGGGAGTTAACGACGCCGTTTAGCGTGGCGCTTTTGGTAATCAGATTTTCGCGATCTTCATCTTCGCCGGAGGACTGAGGCTCCATCATTTGCAATTGGTGTTGTCAATTTTGGTTTCTGGAAATTGAAAGGAAATTGGAATGGAGAGAGAACACACAGTAACACTTCTGACTGTGTGTGGATGTTCTGATCAGTATGAGTGAGAGAGAGAGAGATTGATCGGAGAAGATAGATCGTCGGTGGAAAGTGGCCCATTACCGAACAGATCGCCTGGGCTTCAGAAAACGGCCCATTTACTTCGTTTTTGGCTGTTAGCCCGGCCCAACTTCAAATTTTAGAATACGGTGGTTTATGGGTATTTGTCGTGAAATCGGCCCCTTCCTCTTGAATTTAAATAAAAAACATGAGTAAATTTTAGAATTTATTTTGGGAAACGTGTATTATGGGTATTTGTCGTGAAATCAATTTGATGATGGTTAAATTTTTTAATTTATACTTTTTTCAAAAAATGGTTGAACGTAATAATATATGTCAAATTGAATATGATTTATTGAGGCATGATATATAAAATAATTAAGTTAGTTATGTTGGTGAATCTAATTAGCTTCCAGTTGTAACGCCATCGGTAGTATTTGGAGATTGTTATATGTACTTCTAAGGGGTTGGCTAAATGGAACTCAATTTGAGGGAATTAAACCCACATTTTTTTAACAGTAGTGACTCATTCTTTACCAGTTGAACCAACATGACATTATACCTTATGTCAGAGGGATATTTTTCGAGCCTCAAACACCACCGTGTGACCTGATTTTCCCACAAAACCAGTCAGCCTTCCGATCCCCACAAATTTACTCGTTTTTATGAGGGAGATTAGAGAGAATTCAAGCACACAAAGCAATTACAATTCACACACAATATGCTAAAATGTAAAAGGCAACACAAATTTACGGCCAAAGCCAACCTTATATTAATTCTCGTAATATAATACAAGGAATCCCGAATTTGCACTCTCTCTACTCTAAATTTCATCCAAAGCAATTCAGAGTAATTAAATACACTCAGGAGTTGTAAAGGACATCCCCCATCACTAGGATTTTCAGCCAATTGCAAAGGAACATGTGTCGGACAGATTTTTTCCACTAAAACGGCCCATAACCACCCTTCCCTCCAATTCCAAATTTCAAATCTCGTCCATCTGCTGCAGTTTGGCTTGGTCAATGCTCCATAACCTCCGCACATGTTTTTCACATGACCCAATGTCCACTCATCGGGTCACCCAACTGCTTGGTCCCGTCTACACACAGTTTGCTTGTTTGTCGAGCCAGTCTGCCGAGTTTTCTCGGCAGCTAACCCACTGTCTTGGCCAAGGGTCACCCTAGCCGCACGCCGAGTGACCATTCTGCACACGTTGCCCATAAATTGCCACAATTCCACACTTTCTCGGCCAAGTCCACTTTGTCTCGAGTCCATGCCCACTATTGCCCGCAACTTATTCAACATGTGCCACTTGTGTCATGTACCGCCTTAAATTGGTCCGTGACACCCACACGCAGCCTTAACCCGCCGTGTCGCCCCTCTCGACACCCGTCATCTAGCTTGGCACGTAGGCTGGCCGCACCAAGCTAACCCGACGTTTTAAGGTGCTAACACCTGCCTACTATGGTATATAAAGGTTCAGGATTGAACTCTCGGAACAATTATGACGGTTTAGCTTGTAGTCTCCACCATACACCTATTCGGCTATTTCAAATCCCAAGTTTTATGGGGTTGGCTAAATGGAACTCAAATTTTGCTCACTTGAAATTCATAAATTGTCCTCCCAGGACCAGGTGAGCCTATATTCTTAAGAATAAGAATTATGGCTCCATTACTGAATATCGCGCGATTGAAAAAAAAACAAAAACGAAAAATTCAATGCGACGACAACACAAGATGATTTAAATACGGTCATCATTTGAACAAGTGATTTTCAAAATCAACATCTTGATTATGATATATGCAAGTTCTACATATAGGCACATCACATCACAATTTGTAACATCTATAAACTAACTTGATTTTGAGTTACATTTGAAACTTTCTGCGAATCAAAAATTCGATATGAGCAAGTATTATACACTCTATACGTCCTAGCAAGACCGATAAAACTATGAATTAAATCTAAAATACTCGTATTAACCTAAGATTCTTCTGCAACTTCAACCAGCCTCCCGCGAAACCATTTCTTAATTATATTCACTTGTCCTTTTGGTACTTCTGCATTCTCCGGCTGAAACTCCAATCCATTCACCAACGGTTTCTCTACATGACCCGTATTCCCTTTAGGATTTGGTTTAGGATCAGTAATATTCAAAGCAAAATCAGTCTGATAGTGTTTTTCCTCAGTTTCAAGTAAATCATTATGACAAAAACTTGAAGCATTTCCATTCACCAATTCTGGGGGGACAAACTTGTTGAAACTCAAGTTATCGTCTATGATATCACTAGCTGAAACGGTGTGAACTCCATTTACTTTACCATGGTCGATAATATCCGGAGCCCAAGTATCTCCATCTATTTCTTCTTCGACATGGGGTAGTGGCTCGGCTGAATTTTCTGAAAGATAATTCTCATCTTCAAAAGAGAATGGATCTTCATTCTTTATGGAACCAAGAAACTGGATTGCTTCGGCAATTAACGTCCTGCTTTCTATTAGGGATGTCTGAACATGAGGGCTATTCTGGGCAGCAATTTCAAGGGCCTTTGCAGCCTTTTCAGCTTCAGCAATCAACAACCTGCAATTATTTTATCGACAATATATTAAAATCAAGTGTAAATTACATAAACACCATAGACACCCCAAGCATGCATAAGACCCTAATTACAAAAAAACACTATGAGGTTTGAGAAATGAAATACCATGACTTCCCCTGTCAGATTACAATTTCACCCTACGGCAATAAAAGTATATTACAATTTCACTTCTGTTTTTCGAGTAGTGACAAGGGTCCTCAGGGGTTCGTGGCAATTATCCAATAAGTGAGGGGTGCATGTAATTATCCCTAAAATCAATTGAAGAAACTAGAATTTTGAGCTCAGAATTTTCTCCATTAGACTGCAGACAAAGAATCGGGTTTCCTTTTCTTTTCAGCTTTTCTCATTTCAAAATATTGATGGAAAAATAAATATAAACAACACCAGATTAATCTCAATAAAGAACAATTAATTATGAAATAAGGACTTACTTAGCCCTAGTGATGGCTTCACTTTTTTGGTTCATAGGAGCAGCTCTTTGTGCTCTAATGTTTTTCAGCATCTCCAACTTGGAACTTGCAAATGGATCCTTGTATAATGGTGCTTTACTTCTCTTCAGCCGAACTCGTTGAATTTCATGGTTAGTAAGATTATCAATCTCATCCTTTTTTTTAGCACTTCTTTTCTTAGTCTGTCCATCAGCACATGGCTTTCTCTTGGGCTTTCTTTCAACCCTTTCTGATATGCCATGAAATTTAGCTAGACCAGACCAAACCCGATTGCGGTATTCCTAACAGCAATGTAAAATGAAAAGAGTAACATTTAAGGCCACCACAACATTTGTTAATATGTAAATTTAGCCAAAATTGCAATATTGGTCCTATATGATAGAGCTTATTGCGATTTTAATCCCATTATTTTCAAAATTGCAAAAATAGTCCCATACGATTCTTCCTTTTTGCGATCTTGGTCCCATCCGTTAGTTTTGAGTGTGGCATTCACACGTTGTCAAGGTTTTTGTGAAATTTAGCAAGTTGGGTACTGGTCACGCACAAGGAACTGAGACAAAAAAATGCAAAAATGTACGTACTATTATGCTAATTCTGCAAGTTTCTAAACAATGGGGCTAAACTGGCACTAGAACCTATCTATGGGGCTAATACTGCAATTTCCCCGTAAAGTTAAATATTTGAAGAATATTTGACTGTAAAAAAAAAAAAATCCTATATAGATTATAGAATGACAATCTTACAGCATCAGCCCATTTGGCAGAAATGGCCTCTGAAATCTTCCTCTTTTGCTCAGCAGACTTTGGTGCTCTCTTGCTCCCCTTTGGCCTCGCCATATTTTTTCTTTCCTCAACACTATGCAACCATTCCTTATCGAGCTGTTTAGTCAAGATTTTGTACGAATCCCATTGCAATTCTTCCTCACCAGAAAGACCCTCTCGAGCGGCTACTGCAATTAGATTCTGCCACTCATAGTGGCATGTCTCTTGCACCATCAATTTCTCACGACGTCTTGCCCATCCAAGTCGAACTCCCACTCCAATTTTGACCCTTGTATCTTCACTGTACGGTGAGCGGAGAAAATGTGCTTTAAAATGGTGCATTACACTTAAAACTAATAAATGTTAAAAAAAAAATCTATTCTTCTTGAAAAACTGATATAAACTCTTATATGGCTTAGGTAACAGCATCAGCAGCATGCAAAGTCTACTTGAACATATGAACTTATACTATATATTTCTTACACCTAAAGTAGTGTACGAACTGAAAGCAGTGATCCACAATCCAGAATCGACACCTTAATATTAAAGCAAATGAAAAAATGGAACCAACCTTTGAGCATGCCCCAAGTTAACTAGCTTCATTTTGACCTGTGTACCCGAAAAACATTAGTGCGTTTCTACTATCTCAAATATAGGCATGAATAACAAGCTGATATGGACAAGCTGATGTTGCTAAATGGAATTGACTGACACCTTAATAGAATCAAGTTAAAATAGCGTAAGCCCATTAACAGAATAATAAAAAGAATTACTCAACGAATCAATTCAATAGAGAAGGATAGAGATCAAAACATAGATGATTCAATCTAAAGAACAATCTCCTCAAATATATTTGCAGTATTAAGAAAGTATAGAATACGTGATAAAAAAGAAAAAGAGCTTTCACCCCCATTTAGAATAAAAAGAAAAACAGCATCGGTATATATTTCTCAGTTATCCTTATTTTTTCAGAATTATTTTGGGTTTTGTGTAAAATTTATCCTTTGTATCTTACATGACATCACCTTAGGATCTTGCATTGCAAGCCTTGTTCTCTCTTTAATCCTCTGTAAGGTTTCTGCACAAATATAAAACCAATGTTCGATATATATATTAAAAACTCAAAAAACAAATTCAACTAAGATTTTAAATATTCTCAAAAGTCTGAGCATTACATTACCTGGACTATGCTTCCTGCCCTTATTCCAAGGAGTGTTCCCTTTATTCGCTTTGGAAATCCTCATCCGTCTCAACTTCTCTCTCTCGTCTGCTTCCGTTGAGTCTTCACTTGAAGATTGCAGCTCAGTTTCCGAACCATTCGACCTAACCGAATCAATATCCATCCTCAACATGTTTTGGTACCCGTTTTTTACCCCTTCCTTTTTGCTACTAACACTAGTGAGTTCAAGGGTAGCAACCGCCTTTATAATCAGTCCACCCCGCCATACCTCATTTTCCCCCAATTTCAAATTTTTACCAACTCTTTTGGTGATATGTAAAGTTCTCCAAGAAAATGCAGATGACAATCCCAATCCCCTATCATTGCCAACTACAAGTTTATTATCTTGCCTAAATGCTAATATATTGTTGCAGAAACAAGAACAAGGCTGTGAAATAGCAATATCTGCAACACAAGCAAATTATGGATAACTTCAGCATAAGTTTATCTTTTTTTGAAAGATTCAATACATGTATCAATTACATCATAAATATCACTCATCAGTTAACATAAAGCGATTTATACCTACTTTACAACCACCACCAACTACCAAGACCATCAATTACCAAGAAAGTAGATAAAAGCCCACACGCTTTCGGCGAGAGTAAAACCAAGACCTCTAATACCTTCAAGCCTCAGTTTCACTAAGCCTCATCGGCATTTCAAGCATAAGTTCAACATTCCTAATTCTAGAAACTCTAATATATTCAGAAAAATAACATAAATAATCAATAATGTACAACATATATAAAATTCCAATGCAAGAGCTCTAACATCTACAAGATAAAAGATAGCTCAAAACAAAATGGGACACACCACAATAAAAAAAATGATAATTTCACCATATCCAAAACCTTAAAACCATAAAAATAAAAAAACCCATAAAAATAAAACGAAAAAGATGAATTTTTTTGGCTAATTATTACCTAATAAAGGCATGGGAAGCTCATTAAGTCACAAAATCCAAAGCCCACTGGTTCAGATACGAGAATTAATTGCTGCGTTTTGTGGAGATTCCATTCACAAATTCTGTTTCTGTTAACAATTTGTATAGAAAAGTGGAAAAAATGTATTGATGTTTTGCCGAAGTGAGGTTGGGAGAGCCACACACAAGCAGCGTTATTGTTTGAGGAGCCGTCACCGGTGGATAATATAAAGTATAGATAGATATATTAAGTTGTTTTTCAAATTTCCCTAAAAAAATTGTTTTAAAATGTATTAAATATCTTGGGAGAAAATGGTCAGTTTTCGGGATATCTTTTCTTCAAATATTTTACAAAATTTTATAATGAAAGTAGACATTTTTTCGATTATTTACTTGGGTTATTTACGAATCTCCTCTGAGGTTTTATTTTTTAGCATTCATCTCCCTCGTTAGTTTAAACTTTTGGTAAAAATCTCCCCTCTATTTATTTGGTTATATATATTAATGAAACATTATATTAAGACGAAAAAACCCTTATCCCCTATCATTACATTCAAAATATACAATAATTTCAATAAAGCAATATTTTTCAAAAGAAGAAGAAATGTGTGATGCCAAATTTAGGATTCTAGGAGAAGCAATATTTTTCAAAAGAAGAAGATTCTAGGATCTCATGAATGAGAATGACATAAAGTTTCAATGCATTTTTTATTTAATTGGGGGTACACACGGTCCGATGATATTTAAAATTTATATCATATCAATAATTGCGGTATGTTGTTAACTAATACGAAAATATGTCTTTTTGAAATCGGTACCATTGTATCCGGTTTTGGTACTGTATGATATGGTTTTGCGATAATTTTTACTATATAAATCACATGATTTGTCTACATATTATTATGTCCATTTTTTATGCAAAAAAATCTCAAAAAATTATTTATATAATACACTAAAAGAAGATAAAGTTCATCTTTTATCTTAACGCGTGTTTCTTTTCTAGTTTTATGCATAGAATGAATAAAAAAGCAAAGAAATTTTGGACTTCACAATAGCTGTAACCTTTTGAATGAGAACCCATAAAATTATGTTTAGAGTTAATATGTTTTTTTTCATTTGAGAAATCTAATTTTAGATTAGTTGTTAACTATAACTATTACGTAATAAAATTAAAATAATTGTCAAACTAAACGAAGATTGAAATGATGAGAATTTGAGAGACTTGAACACAACCACCATAAGAATTAGTGAGTTCCAAATCTTGTGTTCTTTATCTAAAGATGTGATAGCATCTTCTACATCTCAAGGCTCAAGCGATATAGTCAAACTCAAATTCTTAATATTAATATTCTAATTCTAGAGTTTAGGTTTTGAAATAATTTTACAAAATAAATTTAGTCACTCTTTTAACTAATTCACTATTTTAATAGGTTTAAATTGATATTTCTAAAAATATCACGCATCCATACATAACTTGTGGTAATAAATTGATTTCTCGTATACCTGAATGTGTAAGTTCTAAAAGTTTTTGCAATAGAATCACTTTTAAATAATATAAATAATTATATATGATATATGTAATGTATACGGTTTAATATGGTATAATTGGTATGGTGCACTTTCGAAAAATCCCTAGATTTAGCAATGCTATGTTGTGAAATGAAAGTAGCCCACATAGGTAATTATAGGTTCAACCTACTAGAGTCTTGGTCTTACAAGGTAATCGAAATCATAATTTAACTATTAATATACAATTACCTATTGTCGTTCCATTTTTCAGTCCAATGTGTAAGGAAAATTTTAATCCGCGTCCGTCTCGATCATGTTCAAATGTATTTAACAATCTTAGGGTCCGGATGTACGGAATATCCCCACAGACCAGACCACTTTTCCAATCTGATTTCAGCTGATGTGAGAACGAGGGCCTGCTACCTGCCTTCATTCACATCCCCAGCCCAGAAACACTCTGTTGGACTTGGTTGAGCTCGAGTGTCCGGCGGGCCTAAGAGCTCTAGCTATATAAGAAATTCTTAATTAATAATAAGATAAATAACTTTTACTTCGAAAATCCGATAGATTTACGGAATCGATTATTATTTATGATTTTTTTAAAATAGATAAAAATAATTGAGGATATTATGTGATTAGTTAGTATTCTAAATATTAGTTGGTATTCTAAATATTCGATTCAAGTAGACAAAGAGATGGTTGAATCAAAATAATTTTGTTTAAAGTTCGATTTTTTTTCAGAGGGAGCATGAATGTGTTATCATGTTCCATCAACACACTAAAAGGCTTATACGATATATCCGGTGTGGAAGTAGGCCAACATTTCTATTGGCAAATAGTGGGTTTCCAAGTCCATGGCCAAGTACTTATTACTGTTTGGGTTGCAAGTGCTATCTTATTAGGTTCAGCTACTATAGCTTTTCAGAACCCACTAACCATCCCGCGTTCTTCGAATGGATCTCTTAGTTGTTGAGAAGGTTACTCAAAAGCAATATATAAGGCGTAGGGGTGTACGGGGTCGGGTTTAGGCAATTTTATGAAAAAAATTCCAACCAACCCGATGTATGTGGGTTGACAAAATATCAAACCGAAACCGCATATATATGTTTTCAAATCGAGCGGTTTGGGTAGGTCGGGTTTAATGTACTTAGCGGGCGGGTTATCGAATTATAATTATAGTTTTTACAACTTACTTTTAGTTACAACTAGTAAGTAAGAAACTAAATAACATACTTATTATACATTTAACTAAAAAATTGAGTTGGTGAGAAATACAAAAATAAGTGATGTTATTAAATAAAAATCATATTTATCATGAATTTGTAAACTCTAAAATATCAATAAAACTAAATTGTATTATAAGTTTATCATCAAAATATACATCCACATATATAACTTAGGGGTGTAAACGAGCCGAGCTCGAGTCGAGTCGAGTCTGACGATTTTGCCAGACTGGAGCTCGACTTTGAGGAGCTGGAGCTCGACAGTTAAAAAATCAGCTCTAGCTCGAGCCTAAATATTAAATATTTATAATATTTAATATTTAATATTATAAATAATTAATATATATAATTAATACTTATAATATAAAAATAAATATATATAAAAATTATGAAGAAGCTCGCGAGCCTTTTTGAAGAAATAAATAGGCTCGAGCTCGAGCTCCAGAAAAGCTCGAGCTCGAGTAGAGCTGGCTCGCGAGCTGGCTCGGCTCAACTTACACCCCTAATATAACTTTCGTTCAAATAAAGTATAAACAAATATTCAAATGAACCAAATTGTTTGCTCAATTTAAAAATAAAGTGTGTTACATAAATATGAATAAAACCACTCTTATTGGAATTTATATATATATATATATATATAATAGTCGAGAGCGCACCGTGCTACGCGCAGCCCAAATTGCCCAGACTGAACGTATGAGTTCTGGTGATTACTGTATTGGAGTGGGCTTTATAGGGAGGTAAGTTTTGCTTTATTTGTAATTGTGAGACTTGATGAGTTCTGGTGATTACTGTATTGGAGTGGGCTTTAAAGGGAGGTAAATTTTGCTTTATTTGTAATTGTGAGCCAAACCTGATTTTATTATTTAGTGTTTCAAATATCCTTCTAATACATTTTTCTATTGGATTAAAGTCCCATAAAATCATTGTCCTGATACAACATAAATAAATGAACTGGTATTATTTATGTTGATTCATCTATATAAAATACTTGTAATATTTCGATCAATTTAGGTGAAGGACGGAAACGGGGATAAATAGATTTGTAAACGTATGAGCCTAATACAACTACTATGTGTATTTCATCTATACTATGAAATTAATTGCAACTCAATCTTGCCTCTTCATAGAAGCCATGTATGATCTGACAAAAACTCATATATTTGGAAATTTCAACTATAGTTGCGCAATCCTTGAATTGTACTCGGGGTCATGACTCATGAAACACCTAATGGATATTCAAATAAATCGCTTTATTTTTTGAAAAAACCAAATTGCACGAGAGGCTTAAAAATCACCTATCATTATACACTTTCATTTGTTATTCCAATACTAAAACTTAAAGATTGAAAGAAAAGCGTGAAAACAACAATTAAAACGTGTGTTTGAGCCATTTAATGAAATTAGAATATGAATAGAACTTGAAGATCTAAATAACAGTTGAAATGAAACACCTGCATAACAAACACATGTAATATTAGTTGAATATTTTGAATAACTACTCCCAACTATCTAAAGCAAGAGGTCTCGAATTGGAAGAAACTCCAATATTCTCCCTCTGGCACCACTGAGACATTAAAAAAGACCAAATTAATAACCCAACAACAAATCAAGATTCACTCAAGTTCAACAAGCCAAAAAACTGACCCATTAAATAAAAACATACTCAAACCTCCCAAGTCCCCCCCACACTTTCACAGGTCTATGCACAGTTGAAAAACTAATAGGTAATTGAAAATTTAAAAAGCAACTAAGCGGTTTATCTTATAAAAACTATAGCAGATTATGTTTTAAAAACTTTCATTAAGCAAACTCAAATCCAATAACCAAAAGAATATTTGATTAGGCAAGCTGAAATCCAATAACCATAAAATAAAACTTACATACTCAAATCTCCCCATGGACCACACTTTCACGGGTCTATGCACAACTGAAAAATTACCAGGGAACTCAAAATCAAAAGAAACCTAAGCAATTTACCTCATGAAGACTATCACAGATTATGTTAAAATAGAACCTTTGATCAAGCAACCTGAAATCCATCAAACCAAAAGAACTTTTGATTGAGCAAGATGAAATCCAATAACCCAAAAGAAATAGAAATGGACATCTATACCAAGACAGATGAGTATCGGAATTACTAATTAACGATTGAAATTCCAAAACTGGAGTATTAAGTTTTCAGCACAAAGAATTGATACCTTTGAGATAGTAGAGGAGAAGCCTTGTAGAGTGCAACCATTCAGCAAAAAGAAATTTGCATATTCTATTACAAATTCAACATTGAGAATGAGCTCATAAGCTAGCCGGCCTGGTAGAGGTGGAATTCAAAAAGCATTAGTTAAACATAACAAACCAAACTTGAATATATTTTTCTCTTAAGAGTGAGATTTGGAGCTTCACTTATACTTGATTCGGTTCAAAACTTCAGAAAGAAAAAAATAAAATAAAAAAGGAAATGAAAACACTGATTATAAAATGCCCTCTAAGAGTCTCGAGAGGAACAATCAGTGGGTTCTGATTCAGACCCGAACAAACCATGCCATGAAAGATATAAGTTACGGAATTATCTAAGCACAAGTCAAATAAAGGGCATGACCGATGGTAGGCCACCCTGGTTATGTCCTTTGGATGAGCATGTACGAGAAACATAATTTAAAAAACATATAAATTAGGAGTCAACTGAAAAAAAAGTGAATAATTAACACCTTTCCGCAATAAAGAGAAATAAAGAACAAGCAATAGTGTCTATCCTCTCTCAAGAATCTTGACACTAATTGTAAAATATTTTACTTGCTCAAAATAATTTTGGCATTATCCACCATATTTATATGTTCTTTCCTAACTCACCGATTTACCTGATTATCCCAGAAATGATGTTTTAAGCTTCTGATTTTATGCCAACATTTAATTTGTTAAAAAACTTCATAAACATCAATTTATGAACTTTTGGCATAGTCATTTAGTACCTTGTCCGAAAAAGCACTTTGTTATGTATACTTAATTATCACTTCATTCTCAACCCCAAATACAAAAAAATGAAACCAAACAACCTCAAATGAGCGCACAAGAATACATTCTTTTTTTGGGAGTTCATGGGTCCAGCAAACCCAATTTCCTAACCAAAACCATCCTATTAAAGGGTTTATATTCCTTAGGCCAAGAGTCACACACAAATTGAACAAATGAGGTTGGGGTTGAAGGGAGATTATTAGAATATTGTTAAGAGCTAAAAAGTTCCAAAAACTAACAATAATTACAAATACAATGTAAGTGCAGCATATTATTGTTAAATGCAATGAAGAAAAATTTCTTTTACATTATTGGTTTACCTCAATGCCTTTAAAGTCTAGCCCTCCTCAAGTCTCTTAATACAATTATCTAATTTCTATGGTGGTGGAGGCAATTAGCCCTCTTCATCTTCATTATCACACAATCAATTACATTACATCTTCCACATTCACACTACTCTTTCTTTTCTACCTAATATTTCCAGAGTGTAGAGAGCGAACTCGACTTAACCTTTCTATTCCACCAATAACAGTAGCAAAAACAAAAGGAATGAAAATCGAATATTCTAGCAAAAGGCTAAGTTTTTACTTGACCACCTGCAATTTTCCATTTCTCGTGCAAAACACCAGTGACTCATCCACTATCATCTTCATGTTTAGAGAAGGGAGACAAGGTTTACCTCTTTTATGAAGAAATTCTAAGTTTAATGAACTATGACCCAACAATTAGAAAAAAAAATTGACTTAATACAAAAAATTAGTAACATAATTCTTGAAAATAATACCATGACAAATAGCATTTGTTGGTCCCAAGTGGCATACGAAAGGGTCTAGAAGGGGGGGTTGAATAGACCCTGAAGTCTTTTTCAATTTCAAAAGTTTCGTATTAAAAAGGTTTTGGACGCTTGAAATGTAGACGCTTGACTGAGCGTTTACTTGAAATATAGACGCTTAGGCTAAGCGTCTGATGAAGACTGTTTTTAGAAAGTTAACTTAGACTTCAAGATTTGAATACTTTAACCAAGTAGGTTTAAGCATTCAGTTCTTTAATCAGTGTTAGCACAACGGAATAATTTTAGAGTCTTCTCTTTTGGAAATCTTTAGCGTCACAAGTTGTTTCTTAGTTGCTTAGCGTTTGATTGTGTTTTACTTAATCAATTTATGCAATGTTATGATAGATAAGAGAATTGACTGTAAAGTAAAAGACACAATATTTGTAAGGTTTGTTGGGTGGTGTAATCCCAACTACGTCTTTCTTCTCCTTGAACACTTGGAGGCAATCCACTAAAATGATTCTCAAAGAATCACACAGAATCTTCTATAAATTAGGGAGAGATAGATGTCGATGACTTGAGCTCCTTGATCACACAGATTTCTGCTCCAAATAACTTCAATCCCCTTGCTTCTTTCACCCAGAAATAATGCAAGTATCCAACTTCGACTTCACACAGATCGCTAGGATTGGATGGGGTTTTCTAAACTGTTTGTTTGATTTTGATAAAGTTCAAACAACTGGAAATATCTCAATAGTAATGTGATTTCTTCGAAAAGAATGTTTGAGATATTGGTTGACTATCTCAGTAATTGAAGAAAAGCAAAGATAATGTTTTCTTGAATATTCTGGCTTTTCTGAAAGTTTAAGGAATGAGACTTCAATGCAACACAATTTGGCCTAGAAATTGATTGTATATTTAGCTTGTTGTTGAAGTCCTATTTATAGGCATTCTTGGAGAAAGTGTCTGTTTGACACATGCACAGGCGCGTGTCTCTCACTTCCGCGAGTGAACAGCTTTTGTCCTTTTTCCTGAAAATCTGTTGCACAGAAGTTGGTGCTGCAATCTATGAATAGTTGACAGTCCAATAGGGTGGCTTCTCCGTACGTTTGAAAGTGCTTATCACATTTAATGCTCTTATCAGCATTTAATGCATTTGAATTAAATGCCCGTTGGCACTTAATGCGTTGAGAATATTTGCATTAAACTCCTTCCGGACTTAGAAATAGATTCAGGTGAAATCAGTCATTGATGGACGCTTATCCATCCTTGAATCACTTCTGTCCTATAAGGTAACACTTGATATAGCTGGTCATTTGGACGCTTGGAGACTTTATCTTCATTCAGACTTTAGGTGCTTAAGTCTTCAAACTTTACTACTGATAAACTCACTCAGAAATTATCAGACGCTCAGCCTAAGACTACTTAGCCTAACAATCTAGAATAAAAACAAAACAAAGCCTATAAAGCCTATTACAAATCTAACGCTTCAAAACTTATACATGATTTCTACTAAAATCAAGCTTATATATTTTGAGGTCTAACATAAAGTCCTAATTGTCATCATCAAAACATCTAACATGAAATTCCTAACATCATTATATATAGCAGGACTGAATAGATATAAATATATATGTAACTTATTTTAACGTATTAATTGCTTTAAACAGTTAAAAGCATTACTGTTCCAACTTCCAATGAATTCATCTTCGGACTCATTGAAACAGGGCATCTTGCAGTCACCTCCTTCGAGTACTAACTTAACTGTCATTTTATATGCGACCATATTATGTGTTCATGTAGAAAACAAAACAACTATCAGAAAATTAACAAACAGAAACAAACTTGTAAATCAAGAAAACGAAACTTAGGGGCGCAAAGAAACCACTGCGCTATCAATATAAGCCGCTTTTACTATTACACTCCTTAATTTCACTGCTAACCTATATGTGGGTGTATATCGAAAGCAAAGAACCTTTCGAAAGAAAATCTAATTCTTAGAGAGAGAAAGTGAAGGAACCAAATCACACTACAATAGAATACACTCAAGATGCGTGACAATAATGATATTGCCAGAGAAGTTTTAAGTTCACCAAACATTTACACCAACAAGATTGAGAACCTGACAATAAGGCTGGTACCATTGCATAGTCCCTCAGACGGATCCAAATTCCGAAACATCACCACCGAGCAGTTAACCTTGAGTATAAGTTTGTGGGGGAAGGAAACCAGCGGCTGAAACAGAGTTAATGTGATCCCCATAGTCACTTTGTTGCTTCGGATCATCGATTTTACCAAAGCTCATGTATTCAACAGGAGAACCAAGGAATCGTTGTATGCGCTGTGAATTAATATCATCAACCACGTCAAATACACATAATTTCACACCTCACAATGAGAAATAAAATATGTCAAATAACTAAAGGACACTTGTAATATAAATGAAATGGCTAGCACAACGAGGTAAATGCTTAAGCCTGATTCCGACCCCGTGTGTAAAGTGATCTCAGCATAAACTTCATCCGTTTTTGGTTCAGCCTATTCATCAAACCAAAGAAAGAACAATCAAATATTCAGAAAATATAATATATATATATATGTACTGTATCATCGAGCAAGAAACCATAAACAACAATGTTTTAACAATACCAGCAATTGAATGTGATAAACACGACAAAGGATCTTCGAGGGAAGATTGAACTGGGGAATTTGTTGATTCAATTCCTGATTTGTAGATACCTACAACTGCAAATTAATATATTCTTCAATCAAACTGCAACTTGAAAAAAGGGAGAACAATTCTCAAGTGATGTTTACGAAGCTTTACTTGTTCCATGTGACCCTGAGGTAAGTAGTAAACTCTTTGTCCATTACAAGGAACATCTACCAAAGGTCCAGCAAATGCCTTCTATAGCTCTTTATACAAAGCATCACTTCCCCCACCAAACAAAGATAAATCGACCAAAAAATTTAGGAAGGAAAAACAGGGCCAAGATTTCGTAATTGCCCGGAAGTGAAATGAAGACAATAACTACAATCATTTTAATTTTTTTTACAGAGATCCTTTTCAAGTTAGTCTTTCATTCTTCTCAACTTAAAAAGAAAAGCAAACCAAATGTCAATCTAGACAACACTTTTAACATAAATGTATCATATAGAGATCTCAATTTGTCAGCTTCTTATGAATAGATATTAATTGCTTAAACTTTGGATGAGCAAAAAAAAAAAAAAAACCAAAAATTGAAAGAAACAAATCCACTGCAGAGACACATATCTACAACACTTTTAGACAATAATAATCAAATTAAGCTATATCAAATCACTATTCAATTGCAATTTTCAAAAAAAAGAGAAAACAAGCAAAAGAGTGAAGTTTGAGTCCATGGATTCTGTGAAAATCGACCATCAATTCAACATTTAGCTTCCAGTTATACTCAATCAGAATTTGCTATCAAGAGCTTAAAATTAATATGGAATGGAATTAAAAATAAAAAGGAAAAAACCTCTTATCATATTCACCCAAATTGAGAATTCCCACAAGCCTTGCTATGTTCTTCACGATAATCAACTTGGCCTCCTTTCAAGTATTAAAATAATGCTCTGGCCCTAAAACACAAAACCCATAAAAATTTACAAAAGATTATTAACAACAGATCCAAAAACATCACAAGAACAAGCCTAAAAATTTGAAAAAAAGCCACATGTCATATATGCTTGTTGACGAGCCAAAATCAAGAATAAGAACTCTATCATCCTTCTTCCCTGCTTCATCAAAATGAGACAAACCACCTAATCATCTCAAATTCAATCCAGTAGCAAAACGACCCAAATAAAAATACCTGTCACAGAAAAACAAAACACAAAAGCTAGTCCTCCCATCATACGCTGAATCCCTCAGCGAAGAAAAGGCGTTTCAGCGGCCCTCACCCGCATGCATCAAAAAACCCTGAAAAATTCAAAACCACCACAAATCCAAAATCAGGATAAACGTTAAAACCATAAACTGAAAAATGAAACAAAACCCACAAACTAAAATTACAACAACCTCTCTCCCCTAAAAATTTCCGAAGATGCTTTTCTTTGTTGCAGAAGATCAAAAGTGAGAGAAAAGAAAAACTACAAGCATCAAATGTTATCAATGCAGTCAAAAGATCACCATGAACAAAATAGTCCCCTCCTAATTACTACTACAAAAATGTCAGACCTCTTTCAGAAAGAACCCACAAAAATTCCACCAAAACAAATAAAAATAATAAACTCTTTGGGGCTTTGAAGGGAAAGAATTAACATTTAATCTAAATTCTAAACTTTAGTACCATTCTTCAGTTGAGATTCGAGGATTTGAATTTGTCAATCCACCAGCTCCAGCTCCACGAGCTCCTGGTTCCTCCGCACTGTTACAAGTCGAGTTTTTACCCCAGAAAAATGCCAGATCCGACGATTCCCGGAGAAATTCGTGAAGTCGAGAAAGCTGCAGAGAGAGAGGGATTGAAAAGAGAACGATGGGAAATCAGAATAAATTCGGAGCGTGGCAGATTGCATGCAATGACACGTTTTATTGGATAGAGAATGAAAAGGGAAAAGGAATCCTAAAACAAACATGAAACTGTGTCGTTTTGCAAGCCAACGAATTAAAATAAAATGAAAAATAATTACGACCAAAGAAATACTTAGAAAGTGGTACATGCCTATATAGTTTAGTAATATATATATTTACTTACCAAAAAAGAGTTTATATATATGCATATATAGTTTTAAAAGTTTTGGCCTAATATTTAATTATATATACATATACAATTAGCGGTCGGGTTGCGAGTTAGGCGGGTTACCATTATTAAACCCATCAACCCAAAAGTGGTGGGTTGCAATATTTCAACCCACCACAATTATTTAATTATTTCAAACTGGCAATTTTCGAAGTGATCGAGTTGATTTGAGTGGGTCGGGCGGGTTGTGCAATTATGTACATCCCTAATAAAGCGTACTCGGTAAAACTTACAACTAAACCAGCTATAAAGATGGCGACTAGGGTTGTTGTTTCCAGTATGATTATATAATTTCAAGACCCCAACGAATCTATCATAAGATCGTTTATTTACAACGGAATGGTATACAAAGTCAACATATCTCAATGAATATAATAGGATTTATGGCTACACAAACTGTCGAGAACAGTTCTAGATCAGGCCTATTCATTTAGCCCCTTCGAGTGACCAAACATATGAAGTGTATTACTCATCTTATGAATTGTGAAATATACATAGATATAAGCGAGTAAAAAGCAGTGTAAAGTTTTCCGTGTAGAGAGTTACATCTTTGAAGTCTTGCAAAGGTGAGGAAATTTTTGAAGAATAAACGCTCACGGATTTTGATGTATCAAACTTGGTTAACTGAACCTATGCCCCAGATCATGCTATTGTATGGGGGTAAGCTAGTGGACTGACCTGGGTCTTACGAGAGTACGACCCCACCCTTAAAGTGCTTTGATGTTAGGAGTGAGGGACCCATTTGTGGACATATGGATCAGATAGATCCGACCCATGACCCTAACTGCGACCCGGGATCGGAACCATTAATTAACCACACATGGCATGATCATAGGTCACCAGACATCACCATCAATTCCGTACAATATGAATATCTATAAATACCAACTCAAAATGAGTAATGAGCGTTCACAATCTAATTTTCTACTATAGACTTGAGAGTAAGTTCCTTATATACAAGTTTGGGTTCTCAGCTCGCGAATACGACTCTCTAACTGGAAGCGTATCTCACCTTTGAACTACGTTAGACTTGATCCTCAGGTAGGTACATAGGAAGCTTAGTGATATCTAAGTGCAGTCAATAATCTAGTTTTCACTCGTTTAGTCTCGCGACTCGACCCAAACTGAGATAGGAAAGGTCCCCACGAATCTGACCTAAATCAGTTGGCACCGTCTGTGGGAACTTTTACTTTAGGTTGCTGGGTAGAATATCAGATATGGACGCCGCAAATCAAAAGTTGAAGCAAGTGCAGATAGAGGAGTCGTCCACCGATTGTCCTGACGTGGTGAGGCATGGAGAAGATGCGGCTAAAAGTGCAAGGGTGATCACCATGATGATGGAGGAGCTGAATAGGAAATTGAAAGAGCATGGAGATGAGATACTGCGGAGATTTATGGCACAGACCCCGACAACACCGAATATAGGTCAGGTGCATCCTTCGCCTCCAACCCCGAGGAGATTGTTCCATGGGCAAAGAGGTGAAGATGGTGATAACGAGAAGCATAAGGAGCAGAGGCATCTGTCAGATGATGAGGTAGATAGTCGTAGAATGTGTTAGGAATCAATGCGCATAAACGAACTTAAAAGTAAAGAGAAAGCAAGAAAAGAGACAGCGATTTTATGTGGTTCGGCAAATTGCCTACGTCTACGGACCTATACTAGAGAGTTTTTATTAATCTTGTGAGAGAGATACAATATAATGAAGAGAATTTCATTTACTTATGTATTCTAAGCTTGGAGACAAAGATACAAAGACCTAATCACAATAAGTAACTCAAAACTTGCCAAAAAAGATGAAAAACCGCATCTAATAGACGCCTACAGTTCGCTACCCGCGCCTAGGCGCCGAAACTGCCAGAAAATCCCAACCTTTCTACCTCCCACGCCTGGGCGCCAGTATGTCTGCACCGCCAGCAGTCTTGATTCAGCTCATTTTCTTATTCCTTAACTCTTTGATTTGTTTCCACACTCAAACCCATCAATCTCCCACTTGGAGACCAATTTAAAGTAGAAACACACACTCTTCATCAAACTCCACAACTCTTCATTCTCCAAATGAAAGCACTCTCTTTCTAGCATAAGTCGGTCTCCTCATCCCATAAGTTCAAGGCCAACTGAGGCCATGCAAAACCTCAGTTTCTCTGTGGTAACTCCCTTAGTTAACATATCCGCCGGATTCTGCGCACCAAGCACCTTCTTCAACTCCAAAGTTCCATCATCTATCATTTCTCGGATATGATGATACTTCAATTGAATATGCTTCGTCCTCTAGTCAAACACCGGATTCTTTACCAAACAACACTTAGACTTTGACTATAAAGTGCACAATCCCGTTGCTCCTTGTCAATTTTCCTCAGAAAATTCTTCAACCAAACCATCTTCTTCCCAACTTCTGAAATAGCTATGTACTTGGCTTCGGTTGTAGAAAGTGCTACACACTTTTGTAACCTTGACATCCAACTAATTTCTGTGCCGCCTAAAGTGTAAATATAGCCCGAGGTGCTCTTCCGACCATCTTGATCACCACCTAAGTCAGCGTCCACAAAGCCCTCTAAAGTGACACTTCTAGTCTTAAAACTCAAACACACATCCGATGTGCCTTTCAAATACCTTAGTAGCCACTTTACTACTTCCCAATGTTGTAAACCCGGATTAGCCATAAATCTACTCACGACTCCCACTGCATGAGCTATATCCGGCCTTGTACACACCATTTCGTACATCAAACTTCCAATGGCAGAGGCATAAGGAACCTTTGACATCTTTTCTCGCTCGTCATCAGATTTAGGTGATTGCTCCTTACTTAGTTTAAATTGACTCCCCAAAGGAGTGCTCCTAGACTTTGCATCAGTGATAGCAAATCTATCAAGCACCTTATGAATATACCTTTCTTGAGTCAGCTTGAGGCTCCCACTCGACCTATCTCGAATAATTCTCATCCTAAGAATCATATTTGCAACCCCCAAATTCTTCATTTCAAACTCACTTGACAATTGTTGTTTTAGCCTTTTGATTTCCTCCATATTAGACCCAACGACTAACATGTCATCGACATACAACAATAAGATTATGTAGCAATCCTTAAACTTCTTAAAATAACAACAGTATTCCATTTGACATCTTGTAAATCCATTTCCATCCATAAAGGTGTCAAATTTCTTGTACCACTGTCTCGGAGCTTGTTTTAATCCGTACAAACTTTTCTGTAGTTTGCATACAAGGTTTTCCTGTCCATTCTCCAGAAAACCCTCCGGTTGAACCATGTAAATATCTTCCTCCAAATCACCATGAAGGAATGTCGTTTTTACATCCAACTGCTCAAGATGTAAATCCTCTGCAACAACAATACTCAGAACCATCCTTATAGTAGTCAACTTGACAACTGGCCAAAAAATCTCAGTGTAGTCAATTCATTCCTTCTGTTGAAACCCTTTGACTACCAACCTCGCCTTGTACCTTTTACTACCATTTGGCTCATCCTTAACCCAGAATACCCACTTGTTCTGCAAAGCTCGTTTCCCCTCCGGTAATTTAGTCAACCTCTGATAGGAGTCATTTTTACGTGTTATTAAGCCCCTTTGCGTTTATGTTTTAGGTTCATTTATCGCTTGATTTTGTCACTTGTGCGTTTAATTCGTGCATTAAGTGATTTCAGGCCTTAAGTAGATACAATCGAATAAAGGGTGGAAAAAGGACGTATAAAACAAGTTTAGGCCAAGATGTTTCACACCTCTACGACCAAACAAGCAAGAAACAAGCTGGAGTTAGCCAAAATCATATTTTAGTACCATTTCCGCACACCTGGGCGCCAAATCAGAAACAACCTCCACATTGGAACGTCATTTTGATATATTTAGAGACAGAATTGGATGAAGTGGCCTTCTACAAAGTTGTATATGTATGTCTTATCTTCACATGGGGACTTGAAGCATCAAATTCGGAGGTATGTGGAGAATTTTATGAATAAAACACTATCTCTGCGCTGGAAAACACGAAAGTGGCAGCTCCCATTCTTAGTAGGTGGAAAGAATTAACATGGTAGTTCACATTCTTGGTAGATGGAAAGGAAGAGAATGGTAGTTCACATTCTTGGTAGGAGGAAAGTAAGAGAATGGTAGGTGAAAAACAAGAGAATGGTAGTTCACATTCTTGGTAGATGGAAAGCAAGAGAATGGTAGGTGGAAAGAAAAGAGAATGGAAGCACATGTTCTTGGTAGGTGGATTTTTTTGCTATAAAAGGAGGATTGAAGACCATCCTATAACACACTTGAAAACACATTCCTCATTGGGGGAGCCTAAACACATCCTATCATCTTCATCATCCTTAGATTAGTTATGAAGATTATCAACAACCTCTGAAGGTGAAGAAATCAAGAAGCATGGAAGAGACGAAGATCGAAGTTCAACCATCAAAAATACGAGGGAGTTTCTTAGATTTAGATTTATTTTTGTCTATGAATATGAATCTTAATTTAAGTTCCTATCTTTTATCTTTTATGATGAAATAGATTCTTCGAACTAAGGCCATGTTGAGGCTAAATTATGATAATTGAGTTATAAATTGTGTTTTTCATATTAATTCTATTGTTGCTTTGTGTCTTGATCTTGTTTGAATGCATCATATGTTTAGCTACCATATGCATGATTTATTGCTTAAATTATTCGTTCGAGAGAAGTTAATTTAAGGTGCAAAGAGGATCATCACATAATCCGTAAAAAATAGGGAATTGCCCCTAGAGATAGGTAGAGATTCCCGGGTGCAGTTAGCCGGATTAATCCGGGAAAATTCTAGAACTTGAATGCATGATTGTTGATTAGATTCTCGGATAGACATATCTAGAGAACCATCAATTAATCATAGGATTATTACAGCCGAGAAATCGGGTAGTAATTATTTAAGGTTTTTTCCACCAAAGCAACATTAGTCTAATAATATGAGAACATGTTTATAATGAAAATTGATTAATTTATGCCAACACATGTGTCTTAGTTGCTCTTTTCCATAGCTATCTTGATTTCGACATCTTGTTTCTTATATCTTACTTACATAATATTTTAGTTAATTCTTGTTTTAGTTTAAGTTCTTCAATTGCTTTAAAATCATAAACTAAAATACAAGTCTTTGAGGTTCGACAACCCGGACTTTATTGTCCACTTTATTACTACACACGACCAGTCCACTTGCTGTTTAATACACGTAAGGATTTTTCGTGTCAAGTTTTTGGCGCCGTTGCCGTGGACTTGTTTAATTTTAGTTTTTGATTTTATTGCAAATTTTAAGTATTTATTTTATTTTTATTAATTTTTTTAATTTTTATTTTTCTTACACTCTTAGTTCGCAATGGCTAGAAATTTTTCAGATATGACCCTTCCAGAGAATCAATTATGGCTGCAAAGCGTCATTCAATTCGCAAAGGATAGCAATTTTCCTGATATGACACTACCGGAGAATCAATTATGGCTGCAAAGCGTCATTGAAGCGTGTTATGCCCAAGGGTTCTTTCCACAACATTACCAAGAAAGAATTCCTACTCCGGAGGAACAACTTGATAACACCATTGGAGAGCTCCACTTTATGATGAAGGACGCACGGCGGGAAATGAAGGAGATGAATCATCAACTCAAACAACTAACGAGCGACATATCTGAGAAAGTACCATGGGCATTGCTTGGTGCCACTGAGATAGATCAAAAGGAAGAATTCAACACCGTGACGTTGAATGAAATGAAGTTGGAAAATTCGAAAGCAGATTCCACCAACGATGAGCATTCGACTCCTATCCTTTCTGAGGGTGTTGACATTTCTTTACTTTCTTCCCTAGCCACAGGTAAATCGGTATTTGATGCCGACGATGGTAAGTTGTTATTGAATGTAGGAGATGACATGGTTAATTTCGATAACTATGAGGTTTTTGAGCATCTAATTGATTTTGATTTGTCTTTACACATTGATGTTTTTGATCCTTTTAGTGTTGAGCACTTTCATGAAAAACGAGCCAATAATCTTCAACATCCATACATGATGGAGCTGAAATATGTCAAGGTGATTGGTGAAGAAAAACGAGACATTATCTCTAGTTTGGAGAAAAATCTGCACCACCATCCGGAGCATGAGGAAGAAAAGGTAATAGAGGTATTGAGGGACCATAAAAAACTCGTGAGTGGATGATTGCTTGGTCTAACCCTAGGATATGTAGCACAAATAATTGGTCAATCTTCACTACAAAGGGCAAAAGGTTGAAGCGATACCCAATAGTGGATTGGAGAACGAATAAGGCATTCATACATAAACCGCCTTGAGCCAATACCTTACATAAAGTCAAGCTAGTGACTTTAAAAGAGCGCTTCTTGGGAGGCAACCCAAGCTTTGTGAGTTTTCTTTTTTTTTTTTTTTTGCTTTATTTTTTTGTTTTTGCTTTTCGTTTTATTTGTTTTGTCTAAGCATGCACTTTTGGCATGTGTTTTAATATGCTTGATGGTTTGTTTGATAAGTATGTTGAACATGTTAGTAGCAATTTCCCTTTGTTTTGAGAGGCCTATTTTGATGAGATGAGTTTGATTTGGAACATATTTGTGATGAAGGATTGTTTTTCAACAATCCTTGATTGTAAGTACTCTTATACCTTTTGCATGCGTTTATGTGAGACAACATTGGGGACAATGTTGAGTTTAAGTTTGGGGGTATATGTGGGTAGTACTTTGTGGTTTTAATACATTCATATGATTGATCACCTTGTGTTTGCTATTTTTGTCATGTCATGTGTACCTCGTTTAGCTCAAGTTTGGGGGATTTTGTATGCTATCATGTTTATATGTGTTTATGTTGAGAAAATCAAGCATGGTTTTTTTTTTAGTCCTTCCAATTGATGCATTTAAATTGATTAATTTTACAAATGACATGATTTCTTGAAATAATTTGAATTTAATGGAACATATATATCTTTGAAATTGCTCATGGAGACCCTAGACTAGGATTGATTTCTTAGATGATTCACATTGCACAATAAATCGAGAGTAGAGGAGTTGAGAGGATAACCATCTTGAGACACTTAAGGAGTTTTTCCCGGAAAAATTAACTTAGATTTTTCATAAGGTTATAAGTTGAGTAGTAATTTTTTTATGCTAAACAATGAATTAAAAAGGTTGAAGTTTGGTATGACCACAAGTGGTCAGGCTAATATGTACTGGAGGTGAAAAGTTTCATGCCTATATACTGTACTATTATGCTAATTTGAGCTAAGCTCAAGCCAAAAAGAAGCGAATTGTTTAACAGATCTAGTTTTATTTCGTGGCCTTTGACACTCGAGTGATTAAATCCTTAGGAGTGTCTTTACACTTAATGCCCCAAAACTATTTAGTTTGGGAGTCATTGATCTAAAGCTTGTTACATGGGTGCCATAGAAAGCCTAATGGAATAAAACATGGCACATGATCTAGCCTTAATGAAGTTAATTGGAAAGTTTCATATGAATTGAAAGTTTGAATGTTTGAGATAATGAAATTTAAATGGCTATGAAATTTTCTATGATTCTTATGCTTTGTGTTTGATCATAAAGTTGATAGATATGAGATTAATGTCCAAAATTTGGTAAGGATGCCTCTCGACTATAATACCTTAGATTTATTTTCACTACACCCTATGGAGTCTTTTCCAGTATTGGTGTCACATGAGCAAAAGTAGTTGATATGTATATATATTTGTGAGCTGTAAAAGGATGATTTTGTGCCATTTATTCTTGTTAATTATGTTGAGATGTATTCATCTGGTTGAGATTGAAAGTTTGTTAGATTTTGTGGGTATATCGTCTGCAAACCCTCACGAGACTATAACTCGTCCTTTGAGGTAACTCAAAGGTTTAAAGGCTTGTTGCACATGCTAAGTGCAATCGTTTACTCCACGAAAGTGAGTTCGTTTGTTGTTTTTGTTTTCTCTTTTTGGTTGATGATGTTTTCTGTGCCCTAAACCTTTTATTGCTCGAGGTCGAGCAATTGATAAGTTTGGGGGAGTTGATAGGAGTCATTTTTACGTGTTATTAAGCCCCTTTGCGTTTATGTTTTAGGTTCATTTATCGCTTGATTTTGTCACTTGTGCGTTTAATTCGTGCATTAAGTGATTTCAGGCCTTAAGTGGATACAATCGAATAAAGGGTGGAAAAAGGACGTATAAAACAAGTTTAGGCCAAGATGTTTCACACCTCTACGACCAAACAAGCAAGAAACAAGCTGGAGTTAGCCAAAATCATATTTTAGTACCATTTCCGCACACCTGGGCGCCAAATCAGAAACAACCTCCACATTGGAACGTCATTTTGATATATTTAGAGACAGAATTGGATGAAGTGGCCTTCTACAAAGTTGTAGATGTATGTCTTATCTTCACATGGGGACTTGAAGCATCAAATTCGGAGGTATGTGGAGAATTTTATGAATAAAACACTATCTCTGCGCTGGAAAACACGAAAGTGGCAGCTCCCATTCTTAGTAGGTGGAAAGAATTAACATGGTAGTTCACATTCTTGGTAGATGGAAAGGAAGAGAATGGTAGTTCACATTCTTGGTAGGAGGAAAGTAAGAGAATGGTAGGTGAAAAACAAGAGAATGGTAGTTCACATTCTTGGTAGATGGAAAGCAAGAGAATGGTAGGTGGAAAGAAAAGAGAATGGAAGCACATGTTCTTGGTAGGTGGATTTTTTTGCTATAAAAGGAGGATTGAAGACCATCCTATAACACACTTGAAAACACATTCCTCATTGGGGGAGCCTAAACACATTCTATCATCTTCATCATCCTTAGATTAGTTATGAAGATTATCAACAACCTCTGAAGGTGAAGAAATCAAGAAGCATGGAAGAGACGAAGATCGAAGTTCAACCATCAAAAATACGAGGGAGTTTCTTAGATTTAGATTTATTTTTGTCTATGAATATGAATCTTAATTTAAGTTCCTATCTTTTATCTTTTATGATGAAATAGATTCTTCGAACTAAGGCCATGTTGAGGCTAAATTATGATAATTGAGTTATAAATTGTGTTTTTCATATTAATTCTATTGTTGCTTTGTGTCTTGATCTTGTTTGAATGCATCATATGCTTAGCTACCATATGCATGATTTATTGCTTAAATTATTCATTCGAGAGAAGTTAATTTAAGGTGCAAAGAGGATCATCACATAATCCGTAAAAAATAGGGAATTGCCCCTAGAGATAGGTAGAGATTCCCGGGTGCAGTTAGCCGGATTAATCCGGGGAAATTCTAGAACTTGAATGCATGATTGTTGGTTAGATTCTCGGATAGACATATCTAGAGAACCATCAATTAATCATAGGATTATTACAGTCGAGAAATCGGGTAGTAATTATTTAAGGTTTTTTCCACCAAAGCAACATTAGTCTAATAATATGAGAACATGTTTATAATGAAAATTGATTAATTTATGCCAACACATGTGTCTTAGTTGTTCTTTTCCATAGCTATCTTGATTTCGACATCTTGTTTCTTATATCTTACTTACATAATATTTTAGTTAATTCTTGTTTTAGTTTAAGTTCTTCAATTGCTTTAAAATCATAAACTAAAATACAAGTCCTTGAGGTTCGACAACCCAGACTTTATTGTCCACTTTATTACTACACACGACCAGTCCACTTGCTGTTTAATACACGTAAGGATTTTTCGTGTCAACCTCCAAGTCTTATTTCTCTCAAGCGAGCTCATCTCATTTTTCATGGCTAGCTCCCACTTGAGAGAATCTCCCATACTCATTGCCTCTTTGTATGACTCCGGCTTACCCGAATCCGTCAAAAGTAAATAGTGTAAGGAAGGGGAATACCTTATGTTTGGTTTGGGGGTTCTTCTCGATCTCCTCAAGGTAGGTTGTGGAGTCTCCGGATCTTTCTTAGTCCTATTCTCAGCTCCATTTCCTACAACCTCATCCACAGTGATCTCTTTCAGTATCGTCTTCGGTTTCTCATTATCCTCAGTCTCTGCCCCAAGTCTATCCTTATAAAACACCTTCTCGTTGAACGTAACATCTTTATGCCTTATGATCTTGTTGTTTTGGTAATCTCAGAACCGATAGCCAAAACTCTCTCCACCATAACCAATAAAGATGCACTTCTGTGCTTTTAGATCCAACTTATCCCTGTCATCAGAACTACGCAAGACACAAGATAAACAATCAAAAAATTTTAAATGCGATAAATTTACCTCATTTCCAGACCAAACCCCCTCCGGGTATTTTGAAGTCCAACGGTACTGAAGGTCCCCGATTGATGAGGTAAGCCGCCGTGCTCACTGCATCAGCCCGAAACGTCTTTGGCAACCCAGGGTGAAGCCTCATGCTCCTAGCCCTCTCATTCAAAGTCCTATTCATCCGCTCTGCAATCCCATTTTGTTGCGGGATCCCCGGAATGGTCTTAATCATCTTAATCCCATTCTCTGCGCAATAATCTTTGAATTCTTGGCTGTCATACTCCCAGCCACTATCTGACCTCAATCACTTCAATTTCAACCCCGTTTCATTCTCGACTTCTGTCTTCCACTTCTTAAAGGTACTAAACACTTCAGACTTATTTTTTAGAAAGTAAACCCATACCTTTCGAGTGGAATCATCAATGAAAGTGACATAATATCTAGACCCTCTAAGTGACTGTACGGGTGTCGATCCCCATACATCAGTGGGCACAAGTTGCAATTTCTCAGTCTTCGGTTCTCTTCCAACCTTGGAAAAACTCACCTTTTTCTGGTTTCCAAGAACACAGTCTTCGCAAAGACCCAACTCAATAGACTTTGAAATTGGCAATTTTCCCTTGGATGCCATTATTCTCATCCCTTTCTCACTCATGTGCCCAAGTTGCCTATGCCATAAGTGTACATCTTCTGTAGCCCCGACTGCGGCTAACGAGTCTTTCATAATATTAGTTGTGTACAAAGTTCCAGACTTTGTACCTCGTGCCACCACCATGTTTCACCAAACTTTGTACCTCGTGCCACCACCATGTTTCCCTTGGTGATTTTCCATGCACCACCACCAAACACAGTAGTAAATCGATCACTGTCAATTTGACCCATTTGAGATCAAATTCTTCTTCAAACCCGGTACATGTCTTACATTTTGCAGTTTCAACTGCATTTCCTGTGTCGTCGTTATAGTGACATCACCCTTACCAACAATTTCCAAGGGTTCGTCATCTGCAAGAAAAACCTTTCCAAATTTTCCAGAAACATAATTTGTTAGATAATTCTTACATGAAGTAGCATGAAACAACGCTCCTGAGTCCAGTACCCATTGGTCAACTGGATTGTCAATACAGCAAACCAGAGCATCTCTGACATCATCTGCTGCTGAGTTTGCTTGTTGATGTTCCCGATTTTGATTCTGACCCGCCTTTTCTAGATAATTCCTCTTGTAATGGCCTTTCTTACCGCAGCCCCAACAATCAGCTTCTTTACGCGGTTTTAACTTCTCTTGCCCCTTACACTTGGATCAACCTCTACCTTTCTAACCACCCCGTTGAACACCTCTTCATCTGCTTTCCGCACTCAATGCAGCAGATGTGAGTTCTTCTGATTCTTTCTGGCAAATATCCTCGCTCAAAATCAGATCCCGAATCTCCTGAAGCTTCAACTTCCTTTGGCCAGATGAACTACTCACAGCAGTTACCTTCGCACTTCAACTTTTTGGCAAAGAAAATAGTAGAATTAAAGCCTTTACCTCGTCCTCAAAATTGATATCAACCGAATTCAACTGAGTGATGATCACGTTGAATTCGTTGATATGATTTGTCACTTATCCTCCTTCAGTCATCCTTAAGTTGAATAAACGTCTCATTAGATAGACTTTATTCGATGCCGATGGCTTCTCATACATGTTGGATAGCGCTTTCATCAAACCCGCAGTGGTTTTCTCTTCCAAGATGTTAAACGCTACGTTTCTTGATAACGTCAGCTGAATAACCCCTAAAGCTTGCCTATCCAACAACACCTAATCTGCATCAGTCATCTTTTCAGGCTTGTTCCCCGACAACAGTTCATGGAGTTTCTTCTGGTACAGATAATCCTCCATCTGCATCCGCTAGAATCCAAAATTCTTTCCATCGAACTTGTCAATTTTTACTTTACCATCTTCAGACGCCATTGATTCGCATAGAACGCTATAACCCGTGCTTTGATACCAGTTGTTAGGAATCAATGCGCATAAACAAACTTAAAAGTAAAAAGAAATCAAGAAAAAAGACAGCAATTTTACGTGGTTCGACAAATTGCCTACGTCCACGGACCTATGCTAGAGAGTTTTTATTAATCTTGTGAGAAAGATACAATACAATGAAGAGAATTTCATCTACTTATGTATCCTAAGCTTGGAGGTAAAGATACAAAGGCCTAATCACAATAGGTAACTCAAAACTTGCCAAAAAAGATGAAAAACCGCATCTAACAGACGCCTACAGTTCGCTAACCGCGCCTAGGCACCGAAACTGCCAAAAAATCCCAACCTTTCTGCTTCCCACGCTTGGGCGCCATCCAGGCGTCGCCTGGGCGCTATTTTTGAGGCGCATCTGGGCGTTGCCAACAGTCTTAATTCGGCTCATTTTCTTCTTCCTTACTCTTTGATTTGTCTCCACATTCAAACCCATCAGAATGTTGGGTGAAGAAAAG
The DNA here is from genome assembly GCA_019426215.1 of Buddleja alternifolia. NCBI lineage: Eukaryota > Viridiplantae > Streptophyta > Magnoliopsida > Lamiales > Scrophulariaceae > Buddleja > Buddleja alternifolia. Next base: position 43,741,909 of record CM033391.1, on the reverse strand, counting down.
GGAAAAGGCCCTATGACTGAGATTCTGAAGGAGAAACCAGCCCTCTCCCGGGCGGAGATTGAAGATATGTACCAGAAGCCAGATATGGCCAGTCAGAAAGTAGAAGCGCCTAAGAGGAAGTTTAGGCATGTGACACCATTGATGGCTAGGAATTCTCCATTTTGCATCGATATCTTGAGGGAAGTGCCATTAGCCAACTTTAAGATGTCGGAACTAATGAGGTACAATGGTACCGGCGACCTTAGACCACATCTAACCTCGTATGAATTGATGATGTCTTTGCAGGAACAATCTGAGGCAGTAAAAGCACGGATATTTATCACGACTCTAATGAGACGGGCGCTCGAATGGTTTATGAGCCAGGCGCCTGGAACCATAGTGTCGTATGAACAGTTAGTCCGCAAATTTGAAAATCATTCCGGGATTAACAAAAAGCCAAAAAATTCGGTCTCAGCAATAATGGGATTGAAACAAGGTGTGTTAGAGAGCCTACGAGACTTTATACATCGATTTAATCAAGAAGTCTTGAAGATACCTGAGTTGACACAGAAGCTGATTGTGACTTTCTTACTGTTGGGTCTCCAAAAGGGACCGTTTGCTTTGGCCTTAGCGCGAGGTGCTCCTCGAGATCATGAAGGTCTCATGGAGTTTGCAGAACAATATATCAACGAGGAGGAGATGAACTTTCTAAAAGATGCGAAAAATTTCTCTCCCAAAAATGATCGAAAAGATCGAAGGGACAAACCAAATGAACGACACGATGGGTCGGGGTCCAACAGAGACCACGAACGACCCCGTCGGTTTGTAAAGTATGAACAGTACATGCCTCTTAACTCTACACGAAGTAGAGCATTGATGGCAGTTCAGCATATGAATGTACTTCAGTGGCCAAAAAGAATGAAAGACTGACGTTGCCAGAATCCACATAAATATTGTGAGTTTCACAAAGATACGGGGCATGACATCGAGAAGTGCTTCCAATTGAAGGATGAAATAGAGCTGTTGATAAAAAATGGAATATTAAATGACTTCATTGATTGAACTCTGGCGGACGTAAGAGCCCCTGAGGCCAACCGTAGGAAAGAGGTAAGACGTTCACGGAGCAGATCGAGGGATTAGGAGTACGATCGAGGTTATCAGGGTCAAAGAGAGGATCAACAAAAGCGTGAGTATCATCGAGGGAACGATCAACCTCGGAATGATAACCTTCGACGCAATAATAATCAGCACAGGGAAGAAAACCCACGTCGTGATAATCAACGACACGAAGGAGGTAAAGCAAGGAACTAAGCCACAATAGGTGAAGTTTATATGATAGCTGGAGGTCCGATGTGCGGAGATTCTTCGAATGCCAGGAAGAGACATGCTAGGGAAATTCGATCTTCGTACTATCAAAGTGAACCTATACGTGTACTCTCTGTCGCGTCGAAAGACGAACCTATCACCTTTGATGATAGTGATTTTGATGGAATGACGGAACCACATAATGATCCCATGGTCATTACGATGGATGTTTCAAATTTTGCTATCTACAAAGTATTGGTGGACACAGGGAGTTCAGCGGATATAATTTTTTGGAATGTGTTGCAGCAAATGGACTTAGGACGGACGAACTTGCGTCCGGTGAGTACACCATTATTCGGATTCACCGGATCATAAATTATGTCGATGGGATCAATTAAGCTTAATGTATCGCTGGGATCTGCTCCGAAGCAAAAAACGAAGAAGGTGGTATTTTTGGTGGTGGATGCACCGTTTGCTTATAATATGATAGTGGGCCGACCTATGTTGAACTTGTTCGGACATATTGCCTTTACTCCGCATTTGAAGATAAAGTTCAAGACTTGTGATGGTATCGGTGAGGTCCGGGGCAGGTCCGGGGCAATCAGTTAGAAGCTCGACAATGTTATACCATTTCCCTAAAGCCCAATACTGGTAAGAAGAGGAAATTCGAAGAAGCCAGAGTAGAAATACTTTACCTAGAGGCTCGAGTTCTTATGCAGAACCAAGAGAAGAAGCATAAGAGAGATGATGTCCGAGTCCAACCAATTGAGCATAAGACCATTGAACTTTTTGAAGAAAACTCAAAGAAGACAACCAGAATCGGAGCACAGATGAGTCCGCAAATGGAGTTGAACATGATAAACTTTCTAAAGGAAAACTCTGATATTTTTGCATGGAAAGCCACAGACTTTCAAGGAATTGATCCTTCTGTGATTGTGCATCGCCTAAATGTCAACCCAACTGCGAAGCCGATCCGCCAGAAGTGCAGGAACTTTGGTCCGGATCGTGATATGATCATTGAAGAAGGGGTGAAAAAACTCTTAGATATAGGCTATGTAAATGAAATTCAATTCACTGAGTGGCTTGCTAATGTAGTCCTTGTCCCGAAGTCAGGGAACAAGTGGAGAATGTGTACTGATTTTACTAACTTAAACAAAGTTTCTCCTCGAGACCCTTACCCCTTGCCTCGTATAGATTTACTAGTTGACTCAACTGCTGGGTGTGCACTTCTTAGTATGATGGATTCCTATCAGGGCTTCAACCAAATAATGATGGCGGAAGAAGACCGAGAAAAAACTTCTTTTGTCACGGCACGAAGGGTTTATTGTTACAATGTTATGCTCTTTGGCCTACGAAATTCGGGGGCTACCTATCAAAGATTAGTAAATATGATGTTTGAAGAAGAGATAGGGAAGACGATGGAGGTTTATATAGATGATATGATCGTAAAAAGTGTCAAAGAGGACCAACATCTGTCCCACTTATGAAGATCCTTTGAGATAATGAAGAGGTATGGAATGAAACTGAATCCGCACAAGTGCACCTTCAGTGTACGAGGTGGAAAACTATTGGGATATATGGTTATGAAGCGTGGGATAGAATCTAATCCTGAGATGATCGAGGCTATTCAAGGCATGACCTCCCCGAAAAATGTAAAAGAAGTACAGAAGCTGACAAGTCGAATGGCTAGTTCAAATCGTTTCATATCACGATCCACGGATAAGGGCCTACACTTCTTTAAAATTTTGAGGAAAGTGAAACAATTCGTGTGGACAGATTAATGTGAAGAGGCATTTCAGAGCTTGAAGTCGTTTTTGATGTCACATCCACTTCTAACCAAACCAGTTGTGCGAGAACCTTTGTTTCTATACTTGGTAGTATCCCTCGCAGCAATAAGTGTTGTCCTCGTACATGAGACCGACCCACCAACACAAGGGTAGAAAAAATTCATTATTGTGGCAGTGGAGCATTTTACGAAATGGGTGAAAGCTGAAGCAGTAGCTCGAATAACCGAGGCAGTGATTATTGATTTCATTTGCAAAAATATCATATGTCGGTTCGGAGTTCCGAGGGTGCTAATTTCAGATAATGGAACTCAGCTTAATGGGAAATCAATTACTAACTGGTGTACAGAGCTAAAGATTTAACAAAACTTCACCTCGGTTGGACATCCTAAAGCAAATGGGTTGACGAAAGTGGTAAATCGAATATTACTCCAACATTTGAAAATGAGACTTGATGGAATGAGATCGGTATGGGTTGATGAGTTGCCAGGTGTGCTATGGGCATACAGAACGACTCCTAGATCGTCGACAAGCAAAACACCGTTTTGCCTTGTGTATGGCTCTGAAGCTATTATAACCTCTGAAATTGGCATGATGACTCACAGAGTAGCAGCATATGATCCAGAGAAAAACCAGAAGAACAAAGGATTTGAGCTTGAAGTAATAGAAGAGGTAAGAGAAAGAGAGAGCATATGCAAATATCCTAAGGCAAAAAAACATTATGGCAAGGGCCTATAATAAAAGAGTTAAACAGAGGATATTTCAGGTGGAAGACCTGGTGTTAAAAAAGGTTGAAGTATCCAAGCAAGTGAAGAAGTTAGGAGCAAAATGGGAGGGCCCGTATAAAGTGACCAAAATAACGAAAGGAATGACGTATCGTCTTCAAGATTTGAATGGAAAGGATTTACCTCGACCAAAGAGTATCGATAACTTGAGGAAGTTCTATGCTTAATGCAGTTGATAAATTTTTATTGTAGTATCGACCATGGAGTATCAACATCTTTTGGCATATGTAAGAAAAAACGAACTTATCTTTTGAGATAAATGAACATCTTTTCGCATATTTAGGAAAAAACGAATCCACACTTGCACTTTATGTGTATAAGAGGTGTGAAAATTTACATTAAAGCATAAGCAAAAAGGATGATGTTTTTACTCACGAAACCAATTACGAAGACAATATTCCACATATCCTAAAACATTCAAAGCCAAAACATTCAAGAGCCAAAATCTAAAATCAACAATGTATGGCTGGCTCACAAAATAAGACCGAGATTCACAGAAAATATGGAATAACACAAAATCCACAAAATCTACAAAGTTATCTGAGAGATGAGTTTTATATCGTAACAAATGTACGAGTTGGCATTTCGCAGCTGCTCTTAGATCTTCAAAACGACACAAAACATGCACACAACTCAGAACTATTCTTGAACATTAGGGTTTTTTGCCACTTCTTCACCCTCAGCATTGGGCTCGATGTGAGACTGAGCATCAGGGTTCGTCGGAGGAATGTAGTCAGGAGCTAAGGTAGCAAATTCTGGAAATTCAATGGGGTCAATATAGGGTTCGTTTGCTGAAAATGACTCCCGCAGCAAAGGTGCACTCACATACGACTCAAGTGTTGCTAAGTCAAACTCTGGCTTAGTACCCTCCAACTTCTTCAGATAATCAATAGCCTTGAAAAAGCCATCTTTCTCATCGTTAATAGCCCTCGAAGTCAAAATATCATCAAAGATTGTAGAATTCATGAAGTCGCGAGCCCCTTCAAAATAACACTTAGCTAGGACATCTCGATATTCATCGGACAAAGGATATTCTCGTCGTCCAGCTATACGACCATCTCCATAAGCCTTCTCTCTCTTTCTGCAGAAGCTGGATGCGATCTACATACTTGCTAGCATCCACTTCCAATTGTTCTTTTCTTTCTTCAAATTTGATATCACAACACCATTGCCCTCTCTTTCTTCCTTTAACAAAACGATTAACTCGTCCTTGATGCTCGCATAGGCTGCTTGTTCCTCAGCAACACTTTGACGATATTCGTTGAACTCACTCTCGAGTGCAACTCGTTCATTTCTGAAAGAAGATGAAGAAAGGGCCAACTGGTGCAAACAAACCAAAGCCTAGCACGACAAAACAAATATACTGCTACTAATGTGATACGACTTAATAAGTTCATAATAAAAATACAATTTGAAATCAAAACCTTGAACAAGTGACTCGCACCGCACTTCTCAACAAAGGGATGCGGATGTCGGGCAGCAAGAGCCTTGTCCTCGGGGAGTAGTACTTTCTGGTAAAGTTCAGCAGCCACCTCGGCACTATTGGGACCACTGAACACTGAGCTCTGAGGATAAATCCTCCAATCGGGCATCACGTGGAGAGAATAAACTTTTAGCTCATTTCTATCGGCGACCCCATACTCGCCATAATCATTCAACAGAAGAGCCTCCATCTTACTGATGATCTCATATGATAAGGGATCACTTCCGGACAGAATCGGGTCACACTAAACAGGAGATTGTTCAACACGACATTTCAAACGATGACTACTCTCCGCAAGTGGGGGACGAGACACATTGCAACGAGGGAAAGGGAATCGAGTCCCCATCACCAGACCCCGCTCAGCCTCGACATCATCAACGAGGTGAATGGGATCCTCGGCTACTTGTTCCGGAACGGACCGGGAGGAAGAAACTCTTTCAAAGATGGGTGTCGAAGACTTATTGATCAACTTGTCACCTGGCTGAATGGTCTTGATTCGAGGTCCCGAACGACCCGAGACGTTGGAGGGTTGTTTGCTTGTGCCGGATGCAACCTGTTTACCTTTGGATGGAGCATCCTGCGGGTCACTTCCTCCAACCTCAATTGCATGCTTCTTGTGAATCCTAGCACGACGAGCAAACATCTCTGACAAAGAACGAGCGAAAATAACTTGTCAAAAAACTTATGTCTAAAAGTCGCGTTAGGATAAAAACGAAGAGTCTTACCAAGTGACTTTACTCCTGGGATGGGAGCTGCACTTAATCCACAAAATACCAAGATGGACTTTTCCATCAGTTTTGTAGCATCGTAGGGCCACTCAACTAATTCATCTAGGAATCCCCGGCTCCAGTTCGGATTACCAACCCCAGAAAGAGGCGGTGGTCTTAAGGACCACCGCCTAGACACACCCCAATATGTACCCTCAGGGGGAGCGATAAAGAAATATTTATCCTTCCAATTACCAAACGAGTCACAGGTGGTTTCTTGAAGCCTAGCATCTTTTTTAGGAGATAAGTAAAAAAAAAAAAACCCTTTGGTCAGGTTTAGAACTACGACAGAGAAAGAACATCCTTTGGAAATTTACAAAATCTGTCCCCTTATCAAAGGCAGTCATTAACACAATAAACAAAACAATGTGCCTATAAGCATTGGGCAATAACTGAGTAGGAGACAATCGATACACATTTAAAATATTTTCAATAGCTGGGTGTAACGGGAACCTTACACCAGACATCAAATGAGCTACATGAAAAGTATAATACCCAATCGGAGGGCGATGCATTCGGTCATTTGGAGAGGGCACAAGTACATCATAATATAAAGGGATAAAATACTTCGCTCTAATCTCGTTAATCCTAGCCTGAGTTAAAGTCGAAGGGCTATTCAACCAAGTGATATGTGAGTTAGCATCCTCATCACCCTCGAGATCTCCATACCCAGGAGCCTCGGCATTTTTAGAGAATGGGACACTATGATGAGATGATTCAACCTTGTCCGGGTCGATCATATCTAAGACTTGTTCCCTATTCGCAGACCTAGAAGGAAGGTTATTGATTTCATCTGAATCACTTATTTCATTATTATTTATAGATCTGGATGACCTAGTATGAGCCATAGTATAAACAAATAAATAAAATAGACAAAGAAAACTACAACTATACCTAGACGAGCGTTCAAGAGGAGGACGGCGATCGGAGAACCGGACGATGCTTGGCTTCAAATCCGAAGACAAGGAGAAGAGGACCCTTGCTCTTATAAATTTTCTCTCTCTAAAAGTAAAGATGGGTAAAAGTAAAAATAAAGAAAGAGGGTGATAAGCCTATTTATAGGGAAAAAAGGAAGAGTACACAACGGTCAAGATTAATGGTAAAAACCATATCCAACAACTGCGGACTCACGTCGATTCGGATCTCGAGATTAAAAACCCCTTGGCATTTCATATTGACACTTGTTAAGACTCACCATCGTACCTGCTAAGTAGCTAAAACCTATACACTCGAGGATGACACGAATAGGCTCGATTCAAAATACGAAGAGTAGAGTCGTACGCTTGGCAGAACTCATAACAATTACTCACTTGTCTACATCTTTACTTCATCAGTATAGAATTCATATGCATAAATGATTATTCCTAAATACTGAAGAAATGGGGGACTTAATGATGTATCAAACTTGGTTAGCCGAACCTATGCCCCAGATCGTGCTATTGTACGAGGGTAAGCTAGTGGATTGACTTGGGTCGTACGAGAGTACGACCCCACCCTTAAAGTGCTATGATATTAGGAGTGAGAGACCCATTTGTGGACATATGGATCAGATAGATCCGACCCATGACCCTAACTGTGACCCGGGATCAGAATCGTCAATTAACCACACGTGGCATGATTGTAGGTCACCAGACGTCACCATCAATTCCGTACAATATGAATATCTATAAACACCATCTCAAAATGAGTAATGAGGGTTCACAATCTGATTTTCTACTATAGACTTGAGAGTAAGTTCCTTATATACAAATTTAGGTTCTCAGCTCGCGAATACGACTCTCTAACTGGAAGCGTATCTCACCTTTGAACTACGTTAGACTTGATCCTCAAGTAAGCACGTATGCAGCTTAGTGATATCTAAGTGCAGTCAATAATCTAGTTTTCACCTCGTTTAGTCTCGCGACTCGACCTAAACTGAGATAAGAAGGTTCCCCCGGATCTGACCTAAATTAGCTTTATATATATATATATATATATATACATGTTAGTGAAGGGGATACCTTAGTGGTCTTGACCCGATATACATGGGGTTCATATTTCATAACACTATTTTAGTCCAAGTTTTTCCGATTCGATTTTGCTCGAGCAGCTCCTCTAACGGACTATCAGGTGATTTTGAGAAGAATTTGGACATATTCAAAATCAACTATGACCCTATGGCATCAAGATTAACTTAATAGTACATATTTAATAAGCCCACAAAATGTTTTGAACTATTTGAGATTATCATATATTAGCTTCACGGCTTTAAGTAGATGTTATCTATTTAGATAGTATAGGGTTGAAGTTCAAAATTGCATATATCGATATCAAATTTTTATTTAATTATTTAAGTATCCCAATAGTAGCACGACTTTTCACGGACCTAATTAAGATTAATGATTTCAAGTCATGGATTTGAAATCATTTTGTTTATAACATTGGCTCTGCATAACCAATTTTTTTTTCAAATTTGAAGCCTCTTCCCCTTATACTATATTCTAACTAATATAAAGTACCACCAAAATTATAAATAGAACTTGTCGCGTGTACACATTTAATTCGGTGATAGATCAAAGTCTAAATTTATGCCATAATCGAAGCGAATAGCATGTAGGATGATAATCATTCATTAGGAGGTAAAATCATTTCAAATTCATCATTTTGTCCTAAGTATTTAAATTATTCTCATGGAATTTTTAGAGCCTAGTAGCTTTTGACTTTTGCCCACCCCAATATGTGGAATAATATTTTTTTAGGTGATTTTTTATTTATTTTATTGACATAAAGCAGAAAATAAGGGTAAATGATTGAAAAGCTGTAGGAAAAAAACCCAATAATTGTTGTCGCGTCTTTCTTTCCTTCTTCTTTTTCGGAAAATGAGGGTGAATTCTGAAAATCATCTCATTTTATTCAACATGCGTAGACCAAAGGAATAAATTATGTTGGGTCCTTTTTGCACCAAATTATATTTTTATCAAAATTGTTATTGTTGTCCGTAGAAAGCTTGAGGATTTTGTATTTAACAAATTTTGGGTTTGAGTTTGATCTGTGTGTGGAGCAGAGACGGGGTTAAGGGGGCTGGTGGGGCACCCGCCACCCTCAACTTGAGGGGAAAAAATTGCCCTAAAATTAATTTCTTGACATTTGAAATTTTGATCTTCCCAATCTAAAAATATCAAGTTTTTTTTCTATTTTTTTTATTCGCCCCTCAAATCTCAAATTCTGGTTGCGTTCCTATGATGATAAATAATGTATTTGAGCATTTCTCTTTTTAAAAAGAATGGTAAATAATTGTTAAACAAGATAGATTAAAAAGAAAAAGAATGTAAATGTGGTATGTGCTTGAATATAACGTCAACATAATGATCAATAGTGAAGATTGTTGTTGTTGAACGCCATGAAAAAATTGTGATATATATATATATGCTTCACCATGATGATCTAACAGTTATGGAGGTCATGTCTTTCGATACTCACACCATTGTAATTAGCACAAAGTCGACCCCCACCCCCCCAAAAAAAAAAAAAAAACACAAAGTTGTTCTCAAAGAGGTCCAAATATAATTTATCTAAAAACTCCATGATAAATTATTGTGGAAATTACACAAACCTCTTTTCGTATAATGTGTAATTATTACCCAACAATTCCCCCTATTTTTAGAATTATATAAAGACCTCTCATGTATGACACTTCTTACAATTATTCTCTTATATTTAAAAATGCTTACAACTTAACCACCTGCAAATATTATGATTAGGCCCCTCTAGGTCGGTGTCGGTAATTTTAAAAACATTGACTTTTTTTTGGTAATTATACATTATAAGACGAGGTACTTTCATAATTATCCCAAATTATTATGCTTACTACATGACCTTCATACAACGATTAGATGTAGGAGTATATCTTTTGTGAGTTTTAAATATTTCTTCTAATTATGTTCTTCAATTTTTGACTTTTTTGGATAATCACAATTATTTTTGTGAGGTTCACTATATTTGAATTATTTTAATTATACTGAGATAAAGTTTGAAAAAGCTAACTAACCGTCCTAATGTGTGTGGTCAGGTGGAACCAAGCAAGTTTTTAAAGAAATTAATATATAATCTCATATTAGGAGTGCCTACAATATGTAGAGCACGAAGAGCAACAAGGGACAACATCATGCATCCATATATATATATATATATATATATATATATCAATTGACAGATATCTCCTTCAAAATCGGAAATTAGGATCATTTAAGCCTTTTAAGGTTTTGCCGACAAATCACATTCATTTAGCATTGAGACACTATTACGTCCACAAATGTTGTCTTTTCATAAAATAATATTTTATTTTATCTTTCTAATCACTGTCAAACGTAATTGCGTATCTCTCTTAATAAAAAATTTTACATACACAATTGCGTAAACACGACAATTCTTACTTAATTACTGGAACTCCTTCAATTAAGTCAGCCTCCAATGATTATTCCAGCTCACTTATTGTTACAGGTAAAATTTTGCTTATGATTTCATAGATTTTGCGCATTCAATTATAGTTTCATTGAAGTTCAAGTTGTTATTTTAGTATTATAAAACTGAAAAAATTGTACTTTTAGCCTTAGACATCTATTTTTTTTAATATAAAAGCAATTGAGACGCATATGTCGTTAGAGTCAAATATTGAACGCACGGAAAAAGTTGCACTTTTAATTGTTGGGCAATTGTGTGGAGTTGGATCAAAATAGGTTGAAAAAGGAGCCAAAATAGAGCCAAGAAGGGTCGGGGTTAGACCGGGATCGCAAAAGAATAAGAAGAAGTCGAAAAATTAAAGTTGGGAATGCAGATACGCCCAGAAGTGGCACCCAGGCGCCACAGGCATAGGGGTGCGCCCAGGCGCGGGCAACAGCGCTGGAGACGCGATTTTGACGGTTTTTTGTGGCTTATGTATTTTTGACATGTTTCTTGAGTCTTATTTTGATGAAGATTGTTTCCTTAAGTCCTAAGGTTGATTTAGGATTGTTTTTCCTAAATCTATTAGGGTTTTAACTTCACTTTTGTCTATTTAAATAATATAGAACTCATCTTGTAATAGTAATCGAATCACTTTGAGAGAGTTGAAATAAAAGATCTAGTTGGAGGTGGTTTTTTCCCTTGATAGGGTTTCCACCATAAATTCCTTGTCTTCTTTATTGCTTTAGTTTTCCCATTGTTTCTTATATTTCCCGTTGTTAAGTTCACCATTGAGAGTTTTGATTCCTAACATTAATCTCAATAGACTTTTTTCGTAAAAGAATAGACAGATGAGACCAAAAGTGCAAACTTTTCAATTATGTGGGACTAAAGTTGCAACTTGAAACTTAATAGGATTAGAATTGAAACGCGCAAGGTCTTACAATATCAAAAATGAAATTTTCCCTATATATTACGTAATCGGCATGTTAAGAAGATATCAAATATTCCCTCCGTCCAAAATAGAATATCCACTATTACACTTGATCACACATTAAAACGGGTATATTGTCCACTATTACAATTAAGGAAAAATAGTTTCATACATGTATAATAGACAATAATTATAAATTAAATTAAAATAATGTCATGTTTTAAAAAGTAACATTATTTGTGGTCTTTTATTTTACGGAAGGAGTAATTTTGAAAACAATATGCTTTTGATAATTTTTGAAAAGAGTCAAAAAGGACATTTTTTCAAGACGGATTGGAGCACAAGATAAAACATCATTTTAAATAAATGTACATAAATGCTCAAAAAAATAAAAAAATAAATGTACATAAGAAAATGGTAATTTGAAGGTCAAAACTCAAAATGAAAAGCCACAATTAGGTATGATAATGGTCAACCAACCAAAATCCAAAAGAAAAGTATAAGGTTGTTGCCTTCTTCCCCAAACTGTCCTCTCTCATGAATTGAATTGAATTGAATTCTAATCCAACTTCTTCTTCACTTCATTTCAATTTCATCTCTCCCTAATTCTCACTTCATCAAACCTCCGCTGACTACTCTATCACTACCTTCTGTTTCTCCATTTCACAGTTCAACTACACCAACAATCTCATCTAACCTACCTCTCTCTCTCTCTCTCTCTATATATATATATGTATATTGATATTATATATTTGGAATTCAGACTTCATCTTTGTCTTCTATTTGCTTCCACCAATTTGGAGTTTCTTCCTATTGTTCTAAACTGGACAAAAATCACTATTTGATTACCTCAGAGTTTCAATAATTCCGAACATTTTAAGAAAATCCCTAAACGTGGGAGGCACTCCACGTTGAAGTGAAAAATCTGAAAATCCCACTTCAAAATCTTATCTTCCATTGCCCCCCTTTAAATATTTATACCTCTTCTTCAAATCCCAACAACATCACCTCATAATCTATTCAAAATTGCATTCAAAATCCAATCTTGATTCCGTTTTCAGAATTAAAAAATCTCTCAAAAAAATGGGTAATTCATCAGAAAGCAGTACTGGAAGACTTGGTAATAGCACAAGTGTAATTGAGCTGACAGGGAAGATAATGGTGGTTGCAATTATCCTCCTCTTCTTTGTCATATTCTTCGTCTTTTGCCTCCACCTCTACGCCAAATGGTTCTGGTACCGCCGCCAAGAAACCACCACCTCCACCGCCGCCACTCGCCGTCGTCGCCGCCTCGACTTCGCGGCGGGCCACCAAGAGATAACCCTTGTGTCCCCCCTGCGCCATGGTTTAGACCTTTCGGTTCTAAAAACAATACATGTTACAATATTTGATCATAAAGAGTTCAAAGATGGGTTGGAATGTGCTGTGTGTTTGTGTGAGGTTTCTGAAGGTGAAAAGATCAGACTTTTACCTAAATGCAATCATGGGTTTCATGTGGAGTGCATTGACATGTGGTTTCAATCACATTCTACTTGCCCTTTATGTCGAAACCCGGTTTCGAATCAGAATCAATCGGATTCCAGTTCTGAGTCATCGTTGGAGGCTGTAATTCAAGCTCCAATGGTGGAGAATTCGGGTGGTGTTAGCTTTTATTTAACAGAGGGTCCGAATTTCCCGACAAATGTGTTGTGTTGGGGTAATGAGACTCAGATTAGTATTTTTGGTCATTGTGTGGATGAAGATCATCAAGTTAGTGCTACTGCAGAAACATCTAGTTCATCATCGTCGTCCTCGTCTTCGTCGTCGATGGGGTCCACTAGCAGTAGGGGTGATGGGATGTTGGCCATTGATATCCCCAGACAGATCAATGAAGACGAAGAGCAAAAATCTCCGTTGCCCACGAGACTCAGGTCACTTAAGAGGCTCTTGAGTGGTAATAGAAGGGTTAATCCCTCTAGTGTAGGAAATTCGGATTTAGAACAAGGAGGTAGAGGCTAAATGTGATTGCTTTATTGTGATGTGTTTGTGTGAATTGGTTTGGCATTTGGCTTTGATGAACTCTTCCTTGATAGGAAAATTGGTTCTACTTAAGAGTCGAACAGGGAACATCGATTATATGGTGGATTTAGAGGTGATTAAGAACTCATTGGACGCGTTTATTTGTTCAACGCTCTTTAATTCTTGATGAGGACGAAAGGTTGCAGCCTCCTATGTCAGACATAAGTTTTGTGTCTTGTTTAAGGAAAGCTTATAAAGCATGGAAATCGAATATGCTCTTTGTTGTATTAAGTATAGGTTTGCTTCTCTGTTTGAAGAAGAAATATTCCAAAATCTTCTCTTACAAGAAGAGTTTTCGACAAAAACCTTAGTTATATTTATCAGTATAGTTGTTATTATGTATTACCAAGCCGTGACACTGAGAAAACATTTTGGACATTTATGTTTTTTGTTTGTGTATTTTTGATTCTTAGTGAAAATAGTGTAGCTTGGTGACTTTTGTTGTGGATAACTTGGATCACGTCGTTAAATTATAACGTACAGAACACTTCGCCCCCTTCGTAGGCATCGAATAACATGGTTTCTCTGAACGCTTAAAATAGACACTTTGCTCCCTTCCCATATGACAAACGGCCAACGTTAGAAAACTTGGATTCGTTAAATTTTGAAACGAAATGACATAAACAAACCGTTGAATCAATCAAGTCTTAATTTCTATGATAAACCATCTACCAATGTACACCCTGATAGCCATAGCCTGATAGCCAGATGATATTTAGTTAGCTGAATGATACTCACAGAAACAAGAATTTACACTTTTTAACAGTCACTGAACATGATATGTTAACAGGATAAGTAGAAAATCCATCAGTCTGATCGGTTTCTATGTCACCGAGTAAACCGGGCCATAAAATTTAACCTTGCGAGGATTATTAAGCTGGCTAAGACACATATATGGAACCTCATGTTCCTCTTCTGCTGTTCTTGTTGAGCGGAAAAGACTGGCGAGGGGAACCGATACTCCCTTCCGGGCTTTGCCAGTGGCAACGCAACCTTCACTTTCCAGGACTGGGCCCGAAACATGTCCACGTTTTGGCTTAGAGACGGCATTCCCATTCGTTGGATGCTTTGTGGATTTTGTTTTTCTATCAGTCCTCAACCAGGAAAACAATGATTTTTTCCATGATTTCCTCTTCTTTATTTCACCATCAATCTGTTTCTTTCTTGCTGGTTCAAGATTTGTAGTATTTATAGTCCCATGGAATGCATTCTTTCTTGCTTCTTCCAAGACCTGAAAAGAACAGAGTGATTTTTATAGGGCGAGATAGATATTTTGGTCAGAATTTGGTAACTTGAAAGAGTACAAAATTTTATTTTATTTTATTTTATTTGTACATAAGCTTTGTGATTATAGCCACGTGAGAGAGACTGGTTACTAGAGGTTTAACTCCCTTTTCTCTCCCTGTCTTGGAAGCTTCCGATACTTTGAGTTCCGAGACAATCAGAATTCAGATCCCTTCATTTCAACAAGGACTCAGAGTCACGGTAGCTCATAAGAATCACAAAGTGTATGCATGTAAAGTATAATCAGAATTCAGAACAGTCTAAAGTAGGAAAAAATTGCAAGAATTGAAAATTTAACATTTGAATATGAGTTAGCAAAACGTACCTCAGTAAAATCTTCCTGATGATCAAACTCATAGCCACAATAATCTGCAGATTCATAATATATTGGAGCCTCATTCATCCTTGCCTGGAATTCAAAAAAATAGCAAAATATTAAGAAATAAATATTAGGAAAAACCAAGAAATTGTTTGGAAATCTTCCTGAGAAGTTGAATAAAAATGATGAAGAGTATAATATAATAGCAACATCTTCCTACCTTATAAATGTAATTATTATTGACTTTGCAGAGAGAGAAAGTCACATAAAAGAATGATATGTTTAATTACAATCATTTCATTTTTGTTCTTTTTGTGATTTTGTGGATTTGTTCCATTTCTATATTTGTTGTCGAAAATGTAAAGGCCAGCTAACTTGAGTGCTTCACATGAGATTGTAGTGGAATTTATAGAAACTTTTGGTAGTTGGATAGGTAGGAAAGCTGCTTCTAACGGACGTAGTTTTGGAATTCAAGTTCTGGTATAATTGCCCGACTGATTGTAATTGTACCATATTCTGAATCTCGAAAGCTTTTAATACGGGATACAATCCTAACATTATTCTGAATCTCGACAACTTTTAATATGGTATATAGTTTCTGACATAATTACACGAAATTTTTTAATTTCAGTCGGATTTTAAATTTGAGAACTCCTAAAAATGACAGACTCTTTATACATAGAAGATAAGGAAAGACATTGTATTTAAGTAAGTAATTAAAAGATTAAGGAAAAATTACACACAAATCCCTTTACTTGTTGTGTAATTACAAAGACTCCCCCTCACTTAATTGCAAATTATCAATATACCCCCTTACGTTAAGGATTTTTACAATTACACTCTATGTGTGCTTAAAAATTCTTACAATTTTACCGCAACAAACCTTACAAATAAACTCCTTGAGGGAGTAAGTTGATAATTCTCAATAATTGAATTTTTTTTGGTAATTACACAGTAAGTAAGGGGACTGTCCCCAAAAAATTAATGCAACAATGAATAACCCAAAAACAAAGAAAAGTAACACACACTAAACCCACAAACAGCCCACCAACAGAGCTTTAAAAGAAAGGAAAAGATTAGTATAAGGTATGGAGCTTTCACATCAAACATATATGCAACTGCCAAGTAAAATAAAATACAAGGAAAATGACTCTTGTTTTTGTTTAATACGTAAATTGTCCCAAAGTTTGCTTCTATTCTTAATCAAGTTTGACAAAGCCAAAATAATGAGTGACTGATTATACAGTAAACTTAATTCACTTACCACATAATTAGTTTACACCCAGCAAGAGTAACCAATACACAAAAACGTAAAGCGTAACAAACGGCATCAAGGAGACCATATAAGACAAAGTAGCAAACATGCTCCTTCATTTTCTTGACCTCTATACAAATCCTGTTTAGGTACACAAGAATTCTGGCATATCAAGAAATTCAGTAAACTCATATAATGATCTGGAAACGTCAATTTTTCGACCCTTAGACAGACACAGAATCCTCCATCATTGCTTGGCTGTGCATCAAAGATGAAGCAGAGGCAGTGCCATTATAACAACAAAAATCAAAACTAGCAACAGTAATAACCAAGTAGGGAAAGACCGCCGTCTCTGCTGGTTATTTAACTCTTCTTTCGGAATTTCTACATTTTTCACCTCCTCCTTAGCCCCACGTCTCTTCAAAGCGGGTCCTGAGTTTTCATCTTGAATAGATGCTGGTGCTGCCTCCTCTGCAGATTGCTCCGCTGCTAGCTGTTCCTCGTACTTCTCAACGTATTCCGGGAAGAGTTTTCTAAAGGTTGCACTATTGTGAACAAAGAAAAACTGTGAGCTAATCATCCAAATTGTACAATTAAAACACTGCACAAGTTGTTTATATTCAAGAGCAATGTAGATGTTAATCAATTATTATTCCATTTTGAGATATTTTTTGGCAATGCAAATAAACCTGATTCGGAATAATAAGATTATAAAATTCAAATGCATATCGGGCAATCAGACCAACATAGGGGGAAAAAGAGACGCAACTGGTTTGTAAAACTCACTTTTTACAATTGAAAGCCAGAGAAGATTTTGCAAGCCTCTGTTTCTCTTCGTCCGTAGTTGATACACTACCTGTGGTAGGACTATTGTCCATCTGAAACACAACAGACCAAAACGACCAACCTGTTATTTAAAGAAAGCTCTGAATTGCACTTTAGCTCAACTTTTGGCTAGCAAAATTATATCCTGCATAGATATGGGTCATTCTTATGAGATGGACCATCACAAAAATCCTCGTGGGGTCCACCATAAACTAGTTGTGATTATACCATGACTTCCCGGAGCTCCTTAAGAATCTCTATACATAAATAAAAAAGAGCAATGCCAATTGGAGACAAACAAACTCTAATTAGTTTATCTCACTCTAACAATTAGCAAACTCACCATGAACGACAGGAGTCCCGTCAATATGCTGCATATGGAAGGAGAAATCAGTAAGAGAAACTTAAGACTTATATAGAGAGAAAAAAAAAAAAATTTGCGGACAACCCTGTACCTTGAGACAGACCACATAGGATTCCAACTCTCTGGATGGACTGGAAAACGAAACAATACATGTGAGAAGAAACTAGGAAACCATGGAGAAGATGAAAGAAATTGATACATCAATGTAAGTCCACGATAACTTACAATCACTCATGGACAGGCAGATCTTCTTTTGTGTCATAAAGCGTCCATTTGGAGTAGTCATACTACAAGAAGACGTACACAAATAAAAATGATATGGATAAATGACCTAAACCTTGAAATCTCATGAATGGTGTTTCTTAACTACCATGTATGACAAGAACCAACAATACCTGATTCCTGGAGGTTTAAATGGGTATTCTGGGGGAAACTTTATCTTTCCATAGTAATATCCACCTTGAGTGATTAACAACACAAAAGGAAAACAAAGTAGTAGCAACATCATCAGTACAAAAATCAAGAATTGAAAAAAAATGCATGCACGTTCAGACTACAAACACAAGAACAACAGACTAATGAGCAAGCATTCTCACTCTAGATATGCTTAAATTGAACATAAGGAATAAATGAAGAACCAGAAACCTGCAAAGGGCGTTCCTTGACTTCCCTCCAGCACGTAATCTGACCACAGAAATAAGCAAAAGTCAGTTTAGTACATCAATAAACTATAAGATAGGAATCAGACAGACTGTAGTAGCTGTCAGTAACACAGGTCAATGACTCAAGACATCACCAAAGACACAAGAGAGTTACATATATCTGGAAGTCCAATAGTGGTCAACTGGAGAGGTCCCATAATGAGGGATTCACAAGTTAATGTCAAATCCACATTTATAATGTACACACTTGACATGTAAAAAAAAAAAAAACAAACAGTACATGTCTGCTTGGTTCGGTCAGAGTGTTTCATTGCCTACAAGGTCGAAATAGATATCATTCGTGCAACATTGGCCTCCATATCAAAATACGTGACGTCATTGACAATTGTGTTGAGCAGGAAGGATGTGTAAAACAAGTGAAAAGGAATACCCGTTTAGTATGTCAAGAAATCTACTTTTGATTTACCACTATACATGAATTTACACAATCAATTGTTCACAGGAAATGGAACATTGCACTCTGATACAAATATAAAGAACACATGCAAAGGAATAGGTGCAACTTACGCCAGTCAAGGATGTCGTTTGGATGAGGGCGTGCGACCACATTGGAAACTGGTTCCTGAAAATGCATAACCAATATCAGCAACACGATACAGTTAAGTTAAACAGTAATTAACTACCAATAAACGATCCCTAAATCAAACCCACAGCATAAGCAAGAAAGAACTTGGCATTTATTGGGCGGCACATTGGTCAAAAGATTCAGATTTCATAGTTGAGTGCGAAAACCTTGGCAAGAATTTTGCCAAGCGATGACCCTTTAATAATCAAAATTGAAACAACTACCTATATCAATAAAACGAGAAAGATATCTACCTTTCACAAATGGAGCTTTTAAATATTTTCACAATTTCAATACAATAATGAAATCAGCTCATCAGGGAGATCAAACATTATAAGAAATGTGCACAAACTATTTGAAGATTTAAATAAGTAAAGAAAACTTACTTTACAGAGTGCTCTGTACTCCTTTTGGAGGCGCTTTACACATGCTCTTTCAGCCATCTTTACACACTAAATCAAACAAATAGATAGATAGAAATGCAGGAGATCCTCCTGATCCTATCCACTGCCTCCAAGTGAATTTCCTAGGTAAAACAGAAAGCTGCTTTTAGAACTTGGATAGTAACTTCTCCCTCTTTTTCTTCAATCAACAAATCCAAATGAAATGATATCATCAAATTTAGGCGATAAAGGTTCCAAAGAGAAGACAGATACAGAAATTCGATGATGGATCATACCGCTCTTATGGACAAGATACGTAAACTAGCACAACTATACAATAAGTAGTAGAATCAAATACTCATTCCCTTCCCCATTTTGCAAACGAGAGAGAAAAAACACTGATTCATGTAACCTCCTAGTTTGTCCGGCATGCACATGTAAATGTACACGCATTACCACCAGCATGATGCTAACTAAAATATAAAACAAAATCTTGATTCAGGATTCCAATCATAGAGATAAGCACAAAAGAGACCACATCAAAGACTGAAGAAGAAACCGATTAAAAGGTTGGTAAATTTGACTATCTGATATCACATCCATCTTGGCATTATTACTTTGTTCTAACTTCTAACTCAATTTGATCTTGTCCGTTTCAACCTGATCGTTAAGGGGTAAATCCAATGAAGCACCATGAGCCATTCCCATTGTCCACTTTCTCAATAATTGAAGAGAATCACATGATTTATTCCATCATTAACTGATACACCGGCAGCATTTCTCAAGAAGCTCACTACCTAGGCTCTCATAATAGCTCTCAAACAGATCTAACTATTTCTAACAAATGAAACAGCTATGAACAATCAAATTCCTAATTAATCACACTCGTACTAATTAAAACATCTCTTTCTTGACAACATTGCTACTGAGCATCAGTTACTATATCGGCGAAACCAATATGCTTGAATATGTACATGAACAGATAGCATCCTAGTATCTTCAGCTTCACATTTGTAGTCATGATAAACAAAATGAAATAATTCCAAATAATTAGTAAAATAACGCAATCTGATACAGCATTTTTAGTATTATTTCCAAATCTTACATCCAAACACAGGTATTGCCACTCTCGCATAAAATTCTGCAATTAAACGTGAGTTCAACACTTTTACCAATTTATAAAATCTTTACTCGAGTCAAATAATACTCTGATAAAACAAACATTATTACGAAAATCAGGGCACAAAATGGAAATACAGCAATCTAACCACAAGAAAATTAGAGAAAACACAAATAACAATTCCGAAAATAAACCAAATCACAAATTTCACTCATCGCATTACCAAAAAGCAACCATAATTCACAATTAAAACCGAAAAAGAAACGGCAGATGAAGCAACGCCACTACACCACACATACCAGAGATCGAGACGCCGAAATCAAACGAGCTATTGAGAGAAAATCATAATGAAACCTCAATTTTTTTGCAGTATTTTGATTTCACAGAATATTGTACTACAAATCACCGTACGGAATTTTCTGATTCGAAGAATTTTGGGGCAAAGCAGAAGTAGAAATACTTGGGGTTAAATTATAATTTTCTATTCTGTTGCATTTAATGGGTTCAAAGAAGACAATTTTAACCCCAAGGATATATCGATGAGAGTGGTGTATGAGCAAGGGTAGGATAGGTATTTAGGTGAACTTCGAGTAGATCGCTTACCCGGAGCTTAAAGAGCTTCGCCGGGTCTAAATCAGTGGGGTAAGTTTTGATGTTGTTGTTTCATAGTGATATTTTTATAGTGGATCGAGAGTATTGATCTCGATTCATTATCATTATATATTTACAAGTGGTGGGCTGATTTTTACAGGGTGGGTGGTGATAAAAACCACTCCACTGCTTGTGAATATATGGTGAATAGTGGATCGAGAACAATATTCTCGATCCATTATAAATTTTTTTGTTTTATAGAGTGCTCTAGACTTTGTTTCTTTTCCCTAATAATTATTTGTCATCCGATTTTATTTCCTTTTAGATGGAAGGTCAAATATATTAACTAAAAAGATTTTATATACCACGATTTTTTTTATAATGTTTTTAAAATTGAATCGAGCAGTTCTTTTCGGCCTATTTAATTGGCACTCGGCCAGGCGTCCGATGTGGTTGTGCAGTTGATCTGGGTGGCTATTGGATCAAGATAAACCTGACAAATTCGGTCAGTCGGGTTAATCGGTTTCTTATACTGGTCCACCCGGTCGAACCAGTAACCTAATAACCTAATAGGTTGTCCGCTTCGATCACCTATCCAATTAAAAAATATTGTTTTTATCACCATTTTTTCACCATTCTTTAATTTGAAAGTCTTGATATATTAAATCCATTAAAATCAATTAGTTGCAATAATTTTTCGCCAAAATTATAGAAAATAAAAATATTGTGACATATAACATTGCTCTTTAGCTAAACTAACTTTTTGGAGCCTTGCAGTTCATACATTTCCCCGAATATTATTCAACAACATTTATATTATAATTGGGGGCCTCTACAATCTTGAGAGATCGCTATTCTTCATATTATTGCATCCACAAGTGAGACCTAGATATAGACGGATGGGATCCTTCGCACCAAATTTCTTCATTCTTAGTATTAGAAATAACACCCAAGAGACATGTCCATTGGTTCGACTCTAGGGGAAAGGGTGTGTTTTTCTCTATAAATACAACCATTGTTCATCATTTTAATCACTTGAATTATATACAAATATATCTCATAAACTTTCCAAATACTTTAGATACTTGAGTCGTGAATTTGTGTTTTCGGTTCTAATAATCGAATTTCTGACGATGTGCGTATTTCATTCAAGAAGTTCGGGGCAACATGATTCTAATCAAGTTTGATCAATATAACGCTTCCGTAGTACGCTCTCTATTTCTAACAGTGATATCAGAGAAATTTCGATTAGTTTTCGTTGGCTTTATGATTTATTGTCCGATTGTGTTAATCAGTTAATGAAGCATGTTAAAACTGATCATATTAGACGAGTTGATAATTATGCTATTATTTTCGAACATGTTTCCTATTTATAAGACAAGTTTTGTTGTTTGGTAATTGCATGGAGAAATTGTCTTGATCTCAACTGATAATGTTTTAAAAGTTTTTTTTTCTTTTACATGAAGAATTGTGAGAATTGGGTTGTCTCTGCATGACATTTGTTAAATACATGTATGCACTATTTCGGCCATCTAACATTGAAAAGAAAGCATGCTAAATCAGAATAAAGTATTGATAAGAATTCATATGTTCCTAGTTAAATGAGACATTTGTTTCTGTTTCACATGTCTTAATTACGAAGACAAAAATCTAGTCACAATACATGTATAACATAAGTGCAATTTGACATTGTTTAGTTAAATCACGCTTAATTACAACGTCTTAATTACGATATGTTCCAGTCATATGTAATCATGTTTTTCGTTTAATGGACATTGATATTTTGGTTAAGTGTGAATATTATGTTGAGTGGGAGAATACAGATTCACTACTACAGAAATGACCTATTACAGCGGTTTTTTTTTGCCAATTACAGCGGTTTTAACCGCTGTAATACGTACCGCTGTAATTGGTTCAGGCCAATTACAGCGGTTAAAAACTGCTGTAATAGATAACTATTACAACGGTTATTTTTATAACCGCTATTAAAAAATATATATATTTTTCCGAGGCCTATTACAGCGGTTTTGCAAAAAACCGCTGTAATAGGCCCCGGAAAAATTTAAAATTTTTTTTTGACCGTGTCGGAATGATACGAAATTCGCACGGTCATAGAGAAACGGCATTTCGAACAAAACGCAACAAATTGCCTTGCGTTCTCGTGATTTTAGCCATTTGAGATCGTTTAAGGCCTCAAATTTGCGTTTTATTGCAAAATACCCTATTTTTGTAATAAAACGCAAATTTGAGGCCTTAAACGATCTCAAATGGCTAAAATTCTGAGATCTCATGACAACGTCATGCGTTTTGTTTAGAATACCGTTTCTCTATGACTATACGAATTTCGAGTCATTTCAATACCACAAAATTTTAACCGAGAAATATTTTCGTAAATACACAAATATACATACACCCATCCACACATACACAAATATACATACACCCATCCACACATACACAAATATACATACACCCATGAACATATACACAAATATACATACGCCCATGAACATATACCCATCCACATATACACAAATATACATACACCCATCAACATATACGCAATATACACAAACCCATCCACATATACACAAATATACATACGCCCATGAACATATACCCAAATATACATACACCCATCCACATATACACAAATATACATACACCCATCAACATATACGCAATATACACAAACCCATCCACATATACACAAATATACATACACCCGCACATACACAAATATACACATATACACAAAATAAATACACCCACACATACACAAATATACATACACCCATACATATACACATATACAAATATACATATATATATAGAGGGAAGAAGAGAGAAAGAGAAGAAGCTTACTATCGTCGTGGTGGTGGCGGCGGCGGCGGTAAGTGGTGGTGGCGGTGGCGCCGGTAAGTGGTGGTGATGTCGAGCTTTTTTTTGGGGAGGGGGGGATCGAGAGAGAGAGAGAGACCGAGAATAGAGAGAGAGAGAAGCTGAAATGGGTTTTAAATTTTGAGAGTGGGAGAGAGAAGCGGGAAGATAAAAATATTTCAATTTTTTTCGTACATGGCCTATTACAACGGTTTTTTTAAAAACCCCTGCAATAGGTATACCCTATTACAACGGTTTTTTTAAAAACCCCTGTAATAGGTTTAAATTTTTTTTATTTTTTTTTAGCTGCCTTTTACAGCGGTTCAGTAGTGAATCGCTGTAATAGGCCTGGCACCTATTACAGCGGTTCATGAAAGAACCGCTGTAATAGGTGCCGCGTATTACCTATTACAGCGGTTCTTTCACGAACCGCTGTAATAGCCCCCTCCGTTCAGCGGTTTTTTGAAAAACCGCTGTAATTGGGGCGCTGTAATAGGCTCTTTTTGTAGTAGTGATTGATAGATTTCTTAGATTTTTCTAATCTATATCCTAAGATTTTTAGCCTATAAAATTAAATAATAATAAATATTATATTGGCAAGAGATGATTGAGTATACTATATTTCTTTCGATCTTGTGATATATTTAATTTTTGTTATTTAATACTTAATATTGCCATAAATTTATTTTGTTGTACTAGTTAATGATTATGTGCTATTATATGTCCATTTTATTTTTCTGTATTAGAATATCAAGTTGCTGCTACAAAGAGCATAATCGTTGATCTTAACCAAAGAGATAAGTTGAATAATCAGAATTACGATGTGTGGCATCGTAAAATTCAATATCTTCTTGAAGATTAGGACTTATTGGAAATCATATGTCAGTAATTGTCTGAACCTGAACAAGTATGGACTAAACAACATAAGAGAGATCGTGAGGCTTACCAAAGTTGGAAGCGTAAAGATCGTCTGGCTCGTCTGTTATTGCTACGTAGCATGAGAAATGATCTCATGATGCGATTTGAAAAGCTCTAAGCGGCTAAGAAAATTTGGGATGCCGTCAAAGTTCAATTTGGGGGAACAATAACAACAAGATTGAGCTAACTTACTATGAAATTTGACAGTTATAAGAGCGCCATGATCATTCAATGATGCAGCATCTTACAACAATGTCAAATATGATAAGTGAGTTAAGGGCACCAGGTCATGAACTAACAGACGAACAACAAGTACAAGTTGTTATCCGTTCTTTACCTCACTCTTGGGAACATCTGCGAGTTAATCTTACTCATAATGATAATATCAAAATGTTTGATGATCTTTCTCGCCATGTTCAACTTGAGTAGGATCGCCTAATTGCGGATAAGCCAACTAAAGAGGCACACATGATAAACTCCGACTCAAATAAGAAGTTTGGGTTTAAACACAAAAGCGGCAGAGGTAATGAGATGGAGTCGTCCTTTAAGAAGGCTAAGAAGAATTAGCGCTACAGAGGGAAGCGCGGAGGCAAGAATAAAAGAGACAAGTCTAAAATGCCTTGTCACAACTGTGGCCAACTGGACACTTTGCTCGTGAATGCACTGAGGTAAAGGTACATTTTACATTATGTCGTTCTCCTTAATTATTTGTTAGTAGTTGTTTGATGTTGGCTGAAACTCTTCCTATTTGGACTGTAGACTTAGCAACAATAGACTACACAGCGAGGGATCGAACAACATATGTAGACTTCAGACTTTCGTCGAATTCCAGCTAGAAGCAGACGTATACATATGGGGAATAACTCAAGTGCTAATGTTCTAGGAATTGGAACTTGCAAATTAATATTACGTGGTGGATGTGTATTATATGTCCATGATGTATTGTATGCTCCAAATTTTATACGAAGTCTTGTCTCTATTTTTACGTTTCTTAAGTTAGGTTTTAGATTTGAATTTGCTGATAGTCATGTCAAGTTGTACTTAGGAACTATATACTATGGATTTGGATAATTGTCAAATGGTTTTATTATATTAGATACCGTACCTTTATCTAATGAGAATTATAATAGTTTTTCATATGTTACATCTTCAAGAGATGGCACGTGTGATGATTGTGTGAAATGGCATGCTAGATTTGGACATATAGGTCAAGAAAGAATGCATAGACTTGCTAAAGAGGATCTTCTTGGTCCTATTACCAAAGTCAATTTACCTACATGCGAACATTGTCTAGCTGGAAAAACTATTAGAAAACCATTTGGCAAAGGCATTGGAGCTATAATGCCTCTGCAACTTATCCATTCAGACATTTTTGGCCCAATGAATGTGAAGGCAAGACATGTTACTTCATATTTCATCACATTTCTAGATGATTTTATGCGCTACGGTCATGTATATTTAATCTCTCATAAGTCTGAAGCATTAGAATGTTTTAGACATTATATGAAATTGGTTGAAAATCAATTAGAGAAAAATATCAAATCGCTTAGGACTGAACGAGGCTATGAATATTTATTTGATAAATTTAAAGAATTATGTGATGAAAAGGGAATAGCTAGACAACTTACTATTCCTGGTACTCCGCAACAAAATGGTGTTGCCGAGAGAAGGAATAGACCCTTTTTAGATATGGTTAGATTGATAATGGCGCAAGCTAATCTTCTTATTTCATTTTGGGGAGATGCTCTACTTACTGCAGCCTACATCCTAAACTGTGTGCCTTCTAAATCTGTGTCATGTACTCCTTATGAACTATGGACAGGTAGAAAACCCGATTTTAAGTAATTTACGTCCATGGGTTTAGCAGCTTATATTCATTCACCTTCTCGAAAGTTGAGTCCTAGTGAAAAAAATGTTTCTTTATAAGATACCCTGAACATTCCAAAGGATATGTTTTCATTGGTAAAGAGTCTGATGGGAGTGTAACAGAAATTGAGGCAAGAGATGTTATTTTCTTGGAAGAAGATTTTCTAGAAAAGGAGAGGTTTCTAAGGATTTTCAATTTTATGAATTGAAAGATCCTGAAATTGAGACATCAAATCGAGTTATCGAAGGATATGATAAGAAGATTTTTTTTATCCATCTCAAACTAGTGGGAGTGATGATATGTCCAATAAAACCACTCGAATAGAGGAAAATCTCGAAGAACCACAACTTTGAAAGAGTAGTCGTGGAAGAATTCCCCATCGTCATTTTGACATTGAAGGGAAGATTTCATGATAGCTCCGGAAGATGGTGAAGAGCTAAGAACAATACATGAAGCTATCAATTCTTTAGCTGGAAAAGAATGGATGAAAGAAATGCAAGAAGAAATGGAATCTATGGAATCAAATCAAGTCTGGGACTTGGTTGATCTTCCACCTGGTCATAAAACAATAGGAAATAAATGGGTTCGTAAGATTAAAAGAAAGTATGATGGATCTATCGACAGATATAAGGCTCGTTTAGTGGCAAAAGGGTACACTAAAAAAAAGGAAATCGGCTATGAAGAAACATTCTCATCAGTTGTTAGATTCTATTCGATTCGCCTTATTCTTTCCATTGTCGCACATATGGATCTTAAAATTTACCAAATGGATGTTAAAATGACTTTCCTCAATGGACAGCTAGATGAAGAGATTTACATGGATCAACCTGAAGGCTTCATAAACAAAGGTCAAGACCGCAAAGTTTGTAAGCTCAAAAGATCTATTTATGGCTTGAAGCAAGCATCCAGACAATGGAATCTCAAATTTCATCAAGCTATGAGAGCTGATGGATTTACATTGATGAACAAAGATCATTGCGTTTATGTTAAACAATCCAAAAGTAAGTTTGTGATTCTGTCTTTATATGTTGATGATATTTTATTGGCTGAAAATGATAATGAGTTAATAGAAGCCATTAAGAAGTGGTTGTCTTCAAATTTTGAAATGAAAGACATGGGTGGAGCCATTTATGTACTAGATGTCAAGATCACAGAGATCGATCAAAAAGACTTATTGGTTTGTCTCAAAAGACTTATATCAAGAAGATGCTTGAAAGATACCGAATGCATGACTGCAAAACTATAGATACTCATGTCGAAAAGAATTTGAGCCTTAATTCTCAAATGGGTCCACAAACTCCAAATGAAAAAGACAAAATGTCTAGAGTTCCTTATTCAAGAGCAATTGGCAGCTTAATGTATGCAATGATGTGTACAAGACCGGATACTTGTTATGCAGTTGGTCTTGTGAGTCGTTTTCAAGCCAACCCCGGACTTGTACATTGGAAAGCAGTCAAGAGGATATTTAGATATCTTAGAGGAATGGCAGATTACGTGCTATGTTATCAAGAGCAAGATTTGCGCTTAATCGGTTATATGATGAAGATT
The DNA here is from genome assembly GCA_019426215.1 of Buddleja alternifolia. Taxonomy (NCBI): domain Eukaryota; kingdom Viridiplantae; phylum Streptophyta; class Magnoliopsida; order Lamiales; family Scrophulariaceae; genus Buddleja; species Buddleja alternifolia. The sequence goes on along the minus strand of CM033391.1, from coordinate 43,713,754 downwards.
GGGGAGGAGACTTGGATGAACGCAAATCAACATCAAGATATGCCTTTTTACTTAATAATGGCGTCATATCTTGGAGTAGCAAAAAGAAATCCTGTATTTCCTTATCAACTATGGAGGTTGAATACATAGCTTGTTCTGTAGCAGTAAAAGAAGTTGTTTGGTTAAGACGGTTTCTAGAACATTTGAAAGTCATTGTCGATGCTTCTAACCCAATAACAATATATTGTGATACCAAGACAGTGCTTTCTCATGTCAGGGATCCTAAGTATCATGGAAAAACCAAACATATTAAAATAGGTACCATTTCATACGAGACATTATAGCATAGAAAGAAGTGATCTCGAAACACATTTTTACCAGTCATATGGTAGCAGATCCAATGACCAAACCAATAGCTAGAGATTCATATTTATTGCATGTAAGATCTCTAGGGCTCCGTAGAGTGTGATTGTATTTTTTGAAAGGATCATTTTGTAATTATACATTGATAATTTATAATATATCAGTTATTTTGCATAATTTGTTGCAATACATTGATTTGGCATGTATGTCGATAGGCGGAGATTGGCTCTCTTACACGAGCAATCGCCTCGAGCGCTAAGAAAGCGAGTAAAGATGAGACATTTTTTTACGTAAGCATTATTTTTTAGTGTTATGTAGTTAATCTATTGATATGTCGCCTTGGTGAAAACCAAGATGAGGCTCATTTTATCTTAAGAGCTGACATAGATGTTTACCCACCATCTATGAAGCTTATAAGTTGCCGGGTGCGAGAATTTATTTTAGAATTGTTCATGTATAATATATTCTCTAATTAGGCATTTCTAGAAACGAGCTAATTAAGACGTGTACGGTGTAGAGAGATAAAAGAAATACACTCTTTATGATAAAGAGTCTCCACCATTGCATGTATGTCATACTACATGTGCATCGTGACCCAATTGAAGTGAGTGAATGGATCCCTATTTCCTCACTGTGTGATTCCTAAAGATCATTGATCTTAGTAGTACCCTATGTGATTTTTAACTATGGGACAAAGTGAAAAGTTAGTGTTAGCTACTCTAGCATGTTACCTATGGCTATGGATGATGCGGTCTAAAGGAACATGATTGAGAAAGTAGTTAACTTAGATCCTAGTGTTATTAGGGTAAAAGAAAAGCAAGCTTAGATTCACTCATTTCACTTATATTCACTGGCTAGCCAGTTATGTTAATCAATGGATTATATAACTGTGAATACTTGTGAAACTGATAGAGTAGTTAAGTATAAATTTATAGAGGGATTAAGATATACTTAATCAAGGTGACTAACGAGTTTGGGGTACAATACTACACAACACAAAATTATCTCCATCAAGGGTTGATGTTTCCGTTCTGACCTTTAGCTGTTTCTAGTTTGGAGCTCCCGATATTATAAGTGTAGACACCGGTCACAAGACTCATTTATCGGTATGATATGTTTTTTTTTTTGGGAGAGTATACGTTTCTATGGACTTATGGTCATGTCGTCATGGGTGAGTGGGAGATATTAGAAATAACACCCAAGAGACATATCCATTGGTTGCGACTCTTGGTGAAAGAGTGTATTTTTCTCTATAAATACAACCATTGTTCATCATTTTAATCACTTGAAATATATACAAATATATATCATAAACTTTCCAAATACTTTAGATATTTGAGTCGTGAATTTGTTCCTTCGGTTCTAGTAATCGAATTTTTGACGGTGTTCATGTTTCATTCAAAGAATTCAGAGCAACTTGATTCTAATCAAATTCGATCAATATAACGCTCTCACATTAGGTACGCTCTCTATTTCTAACACTTAGTAACTCACAAGATTCTATAAACACCACTCTTTATATAAGTAGATCCATATGTGAGCCTATATATAGAGGCATGAATCTCTTAAAACTAGCTAGTTTACATTCCTAGTAATGTTCATGACTCGCTAATTTTAAAAGATCATCATATGATTCAATCTACATATGAGACCAACATATTTTAGGTTGAGATTTCTTGAAACTAACCGATTATGTGAGCTAAAAAGAGGAAATTAAAAAAGGGAGTTGGGAAGTGGGAAATGCATAGAGATTTGAGACTAACATGGGAGGCGCTAAATAAATGACTTTTCCTTACCTAATACTACTAATTTTGAGGCTATAAAGAGCAACAGCACATCACATGGTAATTTAATTTAATTTAATTTCATAAATTAAATCACCCAAAATCCAACTTTGTCAAGATTTACAATTCCAAGATTGCTTTTCGGAGTTTAGTAGTCAAAGAATCATTTTAAAGACAATTTGACCTGTGAACTCCTTGAATCAATCTATCAATTCAACTAAACACGCATTTTTTTTGACACATAATATACACTCTCGAACTATTATAAAATTACTCGGTCTAACGTAGAATTATCCCATTCACCCCCACCTAATGCCCCCCATCAGTTGCATCTAGAACAAGGAAACGAAAAACCAAATATGAAACCATTCATTTTCCTTGAATCATCATATAAAATCCTGGCATGCAGCAACAAAATAATAGAATATCAACTTCATCAGCTACCATATTTAAAACTATAATCACGTGCCTACTCACATGACTACACTCAAAACACTGTTAACAATCAGAATTATAGCATTACAGTCAAAGTATCATCACATGATCCCACTTGCATAAAGTTCCAAGAGACAAAGATATATAAATCTCATCAACAACAACTTATAAAATCACCTTCAAATCTCATCACAAACTCTAAGCTCCCATATTTTTCTTACAAACCCTCTCTCAAAATTTTCCGTCTCTGAAACTCTGTTTTCTTGCAACAATTATGAACTCCCGTTTGAGTATAATGACTGTTTTTCTTCTCGCATTGGTACTCGTTTTGCATTCGCATTTGCAATTAGCACAAGCAGCCCGGTCCCTCCGGGCAATGACATTCGCTTCATCTTCACAAACTCTCAAAGATTTGCACAAAAAGGAGAAGACTAAGTACAAGAAGGTGAAATCGAGCTTTCGTAGAGTGCCTCCAAGCATAGCGAATCCCACACAAAATTAGTAACTTTACTTCCAAGAGTAGCTTTTCGGGCAATTCTTTGATTTCATACTTAATTTAATTAGCTGTGTGTAGATTAGAGTTTATGCCTTTTTTTTCATAGTATATAGCTAGGAGTCATATTAATATGTTGCAATTTTTATGCCATCCGGTTTTGCTATAGTTACATATTTTGATGTTCTATGTAATTTTATAGGTGAATATTACAGCTTTGATCACATCTGCAAGGGTAAGCTTTGATCTTGGACGGCACAACGGAAGATATATATATATATATATATATATTGTGAAATTTAATTTGCACAAATTTCACCAACGAGTGTAGTTAGAAGTTAGAACAATATTAATGTTATAGTTACACTCTTTTGCCCGTTTAGTGAAGCACATGATGAAGGTACAATTATACCAACCAAAGAAAAAGGCAAAGAATCTTGTAAGCTGACTTGCACTGATCAACGGCCCAATTAATTACAAAAATCCTTATCATATATTTATGCAAGGAAAAAACTTATAAAATGACGTGTATGTAAAACAAATCAATACGAGATAAAATATTAATTTGGAACAAGGAATCAGGCTGCTTTATCTATTTTTTTTGTTCAGGCCAATTATCTCAAAGAGCCATCACCCTTTGAGCAATGGACATACAAGTAGAGATATAATTAAGCAAGTCGAGCTAAATAAAGTATTGTTTAAGTTTGTTAATTTTTATTGAGCTTGAAAATTGTGTTTGAACTTAATTTGATTATTAATTAGGTATACGAGTTTTATTTGAGTTGAACACGAGTCAAGTTCCAATAATTTGATCCTTTTACATGCTTTATCAAACTTTTAGCTAATTGATTCAAGCTTCTAATTGTATCACAAAACAATTGAGTTCAAACTTGATTTGTTATATTAAACAAAACAATCAAACAAACTTTTAGTGGTCAATTTTGAGTCGAATATGTAGTAGTTTGATTTGTAATTCAGACATATATATAATGACCATGGCTTGAGATATGATTTTATTTTTCTTTTGTGCATTTCATTTTGGAGTATTGCTCAAGTCTGTTAACTTCTGGGCCCTAATAATTAATTAATGACGTTAAAATCACTTAATCAGCGATTCAGCGTGTTAATGTGTAATTAATTAAAGACATAATAATGAAGTCAAACTATACAAGAAACTTTAAGGGCCTGTTGTGCCTAGGCTGGCCCATAAGGTCCATTTGTCGTTCATTTTACAGATTTAATTAAATCCTAATATTTAAATGCACATTATTCAATTGTTGCGATAAGAATGATCTGAGTTGAAGAGATTCTTAATGTATATCAAGAGATTTGTTTTCTGATAAATATAAGTAAGAGATTCTTGTAATTGATCATGAATTACTCTTGGATTTTCATGTATGAAAACAAAACAAAAAAAAGAAGAAGAAACATTTATCAATTGTTGCCCCGAAAAAAGAAGCTAGCATCCTTGATTGATGGGAATTTTATTTTTTTTGTTTTATAAAAATTATTACAACATCATATTATATCAATTACAAAAAAATTTATTACAAGTAAGTATCATTAGTAAATACAAGCTATAAACTATTACAAACTAACTAACATCTAAGTAGAGAGAACACCCACATACATCAGTGAGAGTCAAACCCACAACCTCTTGGTTATGGGGCCTCAACCTTAACCAACGATTGATGGGAATTTTGTAAGCACCGTTTTTATTTTTTATTTTTTTAATTCAAGATGAAGTGTGATATCATAAATATCTAGCCCGATAAATTCGGGTTGATAGTCATAATCATGAGTCATAAAAACTATATCTAATTCCAATAAAGAGGGGAGAGCCACTATTTGTGGCAGCCTAATATACCTCTCATATAAAGTGGGAGGTGAATATCATTAGACCAAAAAAATTTTGGTTGAAATTTTATAAGCTCCTTGAAATGGAATTTTATAAGGTCAAGAAATCAGAATGACATGGGATATAATCTTGAGAGACAAATGGTGGTTTCCCTTTTGGTGCGTCTTTTTCATGTGTCGTGTTTGTTTGACCCTGTCCCTATCAACTCGGATTGTACATTGAGCTACAGCTGGGATCTCAAAAATGTGATGCCTTCACACTTATATGATTTAAATATATTTTTTGTACAGTTAATTTTTTTTAAAGAAAGTGGTGATTTCATTCAATAAACAATTTACAACGTTAAAAACAATACAACTGAAATTGCCTCTAATAATGTAGTAAAAATTAATTGAAGCACCAAATATCAAGTTATTCAAGATAACAAATCTTAAAAAGTAATAAACGAGCACAAAAATACTTTTGTGCAAAAGACCACACTCTTATTCAAAAGAGACGAAACCCTCATTCCAGAGAGAGAAAACAAACTCTCATACAAGAGAGAAAACAAAATACCAAACAAATTATCTAAAAAACTATATAAAATTTTATGAATCGCCTGTCTTTATCTAGTCAGATCCGTCTCTGTCGCGTTAAATCCATCACCATTTCGCCAGATTTGAAGTTGGGTCATGCAATTGCTGAGAAAACCTAGTTCGATTGGAGAAATTAAGATATTAGGGGCTTTGAGTTTTACTCCCACTTGTGTGTCTTTATTTATTTTTATAGTAGTTGTTATTTGATAGTAAATTGATATCATTAATCAAACAATAAGTACAATCAAACTTAATATCTAGTTAAGTTGGGTTCGATCACAATGAATATATGCAAAATAAATAAATGTTAGCAACTATCACACTCCATCCATCATATGAAAGAGATCCATATATGAAGGGTGTGACATCCTGAACTCAATTCCCGGAAATCACCTTAGAATGGCTCAAGAGGTAGGGTTTCTTGATTATAAGCCAATTTCTAATCAACACGTGGCAGTTGGGCATTTCACTTTAAACACGGCGAAAATAGCGGTGGTAGTAAAACAATAATTAATTTGACGTATTAATCAAGATTAATTACTAATAATTCGAGGTGTGGGAGATGGAAGAAGTTGACACATTTTTTTAACATCATTACTTTTGAATGAATGTGAAGTATGACGGGTTATGACTTATGAATGTGTTACTCAGTGTGGGAGATTTTTGGGAAGTTGAAATTCTTATATTAGGTCAATAAATTGGTCGGGTGAAATTCGGAGTTTCTATTCAATAATAGTAACTTAACAGAAATAAAATATTTCTTATGAAAAAGCTCATGGAGATATATAATCTAACTTGATCACCTCAATCCCACTAATACACTAACAAATAAGTCTGGACTCAATTGATATGAAGTGGAGTCTATGCCGATATTTGGATCCAACTTAATCATCGCAGTTCCACTAACACACTAATAAATAAGTCTAGTCTCAACTAATATGAAGTGGAGTCTATGCCCCTAATGAGCGACATTTAAGAATTTTGTAACTTCAAATTTCATATAATTATAATCATATTTGTTTGATTGGTGAATTACATTATATGAACGGTGCCACTTTAAGAGCTCCAGTTGAACGATAAGATTATAGAACAATAAGATTTGATCTGACGTAAAAGTGCTTTACAATCTTGTGTTTATGGACTTGCAAACGAGATTATCTAGTATCATGAATTTCTAATTTTCTAGGAGTGCATGGTTCAACAATTTGAACTTTGAGATTAAATTTGATTATTTATAAAGTCAAATTTAAGAATATCAATTTTGCACCTATTTCTAATTATTTCTAGATGGAGCTGCACTTGAAATCTGATCAATGTGTTCAAACTTGATTATGTTATACGAGCCAATCTTGCCCTTTTTAACGATAGATATTATGGAAAATTTTGATCCAATCCCAGTTCGGTCACACCTAAGTGTATTTTACAAAATGAGTAAAAAATTATACGACAAGTGTAATACACTTTCTTTAAAATGTACATTTGAATATGTTTTTTTCTTTTTTGATGCAATATATACACTTGTGTATGATGGAACTAGAATGGGAATGGAATGTTCATGGATATAAGATCTACCTTAATGAAACTAAAAACATTACCAAATAGTAAAAGACTACTTGTCTATTTCTACACACGCATTTCTATAAAAAGACAACAAACCCAAGCATAAGACAGCAAAACACACTTCAAAACCTCTTTGAATCTCACTCAATTCTCACTCAGTTCCCAATACACCAAAAGCAAAAACCTCTCCGTTCATCGCCAATGGACACTGTCAAATCCTTCAAGGGCTACGGCAAAGTAGACGAGCTAGAAGCAGCTGCATTCAAAAGAAAATCACGCAAACGCTTAATCGTTCTCTCAATTTCACTACTCCTCTTAATCGTTCTCATAATCGGAGTCGTCGCCGGAACTGTAGCTCACCGCAAGAAGAACACCACTTCCGGGGAAGCTCCGGCGTCCACTGCGGCGGCGATTAAATCGATCTGCAGCGTCACTCAGTATCCAACGTCGTGTGTCGCCACATTAGGATCTTCAAACTCCAAGAATCCGGCGAATGTATTTCAGTACTCGTTAACGGTGGCGATGGACTCTCTGGAGAAGCTATCGAACCTTCCAGATGCGTACATGAACAGGACGGACGATCCGTTGGTGAAAGAGGCGCTGAAAGTGTGCGGCATTGTGCTAAACGACGCCGTCGATTCGCTCAACGATTCGATTTCCTCGATTCGCGGCGGCGCGAAGCTCACCTCCGCGCCGGTAATCGACGATCTGAAGACGTGGCTGAGCACTGTGCTGACAGATCAGGAAACGTGCTTCGACGCACTGCGAGAGGTGAACGCGACTTTCGTGGACGATGTTAGGCTCCTGATGAAGAATTCGTCGGAATACGCGAGCAATAGCTTGGCGATTGTGTCGAAACTTCTAGGTTTACTAGGAGATTTCAAGATTCCGATTCACAGGCGGCTTTTGACGGCGGCGAGATCGGATTTTCCGTCGTGGATTGCGGCGGTGGACCGGAGGCTGCTCCAGGAGAGTAATCCGAAGCCGGATGTGACGGTGGCGGCGGACGGCTCCGGAGATGTGAAGACGATTACGGAGGCGGTGGCGAGGATTCCGAAGAAGAGCAACACGAGATTTGTTATACACATTAAGGCAGGGGAATATGTGGAGAATATACTTTTGGAGAAGGCTTATTGGAATGTGATGATTTATGGCGACGGAAAAGATTCCACCATTGTTTCCGGCAGCAAGAACTTCATCGATGGTACTCCTACTTTCTCCACGGCCACTTTTGGTAAGTTTTAAAAGTTTAATTTAATTTTATGATCAAATTATAGTTCTGTTATTCATTAATTTAATTCATATTTTGGTGTTGATTTGTTCAAATCTTTAATATGGTGGGAAAAATCATTCTTAAATGCACCTTAGTGTGTTATACTTAAATATACATATCATTGTCAAATCACCATTAGAATATATGATATAATTGCTAATATAGGATATAATTGCTGACATAACATAATTCACGCATTTTTACGTGCAAGTGCAAAATCAAGTGTATAAAAGAGTTTCCCGGCCACGTCTTGTGTGAAACTAAAGACTTGTGGATGGGTGGTGGTGGTGGGTGAGAACATTTTATTCTTAGTGAAATTGGAGAGTTTGAATTCGAACATGTCATTCATACATTTCAAGATCTCATCTCTTCATGTGATTTAAATGGGTCATACTAGTAGAAACGGGCCACATTTGACATGATTTATAATTCTAGGGTCGAGATGAAAGGGGTTTAGAATATTCCGTGATTGATGTGGTCACCTTTGAGGGAAATGATTGGGCCACCAAGTATGTCTCTTGAGGACACAATGGTCACTTTATCAATCAGAAATAGATGAATTCAAGGATAATAATTGTGGCTCATGGGAGTTCTATCCAGTACACAAAATGTATTAACACAATAAAAATAAAAAAAAATATATATATATATATATATATATTTTGATGCATCCCACAAATACTTTAATACAGTTTGTGGCTGATATTTCCCGAGAGTTGCACTTCCGGGAGCTACCAAGTATCACCCATGAATTCAATCACATTCACGTGTAGGGCTGTGATTTTTGGAAATTCGGTAGTTCATTGGGCCCATGATTCTCACCATGGTTGTCTTAGCACTCAGATATTAGGAGACATCACCAACAGTTTACCGAAGAACCACATGGTCTTGATATGTTGTTGCCAAATCCCATGTGGTTTGATGTATTAATGTCCCACCTATAATTAATGTATTAAATCTCGGTATCGGTGTCGATATTGAGATAATAAATTTACCAAAATTTTGATCGAAATTTTGGAGATATTTAAAATTTAAGTTTTGATTTTAAAGAAATCATGGAAATTTATAAAAATATTTAAAAATTTACAATGAAACTTTGTGTAACTTTAAATACCATAGTTATGCAGTTTTTACATTAATAGCATTCCATGTATAATATATGCATAATGAATCTTATAAAATAGAATGTCTAAAACCTGTTGCAAAAAATATGAAATAATGGTAGTAAAATACTAATCAAATATTATAAGAACTTTATTAAAATACAGTCTACCACCATTTTAGTTAAAAACATTATTCAAAATCACATAAATTTTTAAGAGGATTTTTATGATATTTTATTTAAATAATTTTTGTGTTCAGACCCGAATTTTTATTAAGTTATTGCCTCATAGATTGGTATTTAAATTTATTGCTTATTGGCTTACATAATTGATCATTTATTATCTTTTCTTTTAATATGAATGATCATTTAATCCTAATTTTTAACTATAAAATATTTTAAAAAATAAATTTTATTTTAAATTTCGGGAAATTTTGGGTTTCGATGAAAATTTCAATCAAGATTTCGAAAAATTTCGGGTTTCAATCAAAATTTCGATGGATAATTAACAAATATCATTTTAGATTTCGTGTTTCGACAAAAATTTTGGAAAATTTCAAGTTTCGGTCGAAATTCCGAAAGATATTCTGCAAAATTGGATCGAAAGTTCAATTTCGCTTCGAGACCCCTGGAAATCCGAAATTTCGATCGAAATTTTGAGGTTTCGGGCAAAATTTAAGATACTGCCTGTAACACAAGTAATGAATGATTTTTCTTGGTTAGGCATTGAACTAGTTGGGTAATTACGTAGTGGACCGAGCTTAGTGGAGTTGGTGCATTGTACATCACAAATGAGGACGTTTTTACCACCACATTGTTATAATCAATGGGTGTTTGATGGACCGACTCTAGTGAACTCGATCCACTCTATAATTATCTGAATTCAGCTAACAGAATAAATGACACTGCATGTGGGGCCCTCTCGATGCTGCACCTGGTGCGTATGCACCAGGTGCTGCAGAGGTGACATGTGTCACCTCTTTAATTTTTTTTTTCTTTTTTCTCTTTTCCATTTTGTGTTTTTTCTTTCAATTTTATGTTTTAAAGATTTAAGAAATTGTGTCTTGCTCATCTATATTTATAATAGTTGGTGTGTTTATGCGGTTGGATTCAGATAGTTTAATATTATAAATTCAATCGACCCGACATGTACAATTAATAGTCTAAATCAATCCGACACTAAATAATTATATCTTCAAATCAAGCGGTTCGTGTAGGTCGAATTCGATTATATTTTAATTAGAAGCGCTCACAACTCAAATTAGTTGATGATTAAAATAAAACTAGATAATGATAGCGAAATATTAAATAGATTAATATTATTCACTCACAACTCAATTTATTAGATGTTCTGAATAATATTAGGTAATTTTACACTTTATTATCAATATTTCTTTTTGGTTACAACATCAAATAATTTAAGTTGTTATCGAGTATAAGTAAAATATAATTCACATCGATCTAACCGAATCGCTCGATCTGAAGATATAAATGATTTGATTTTGGATAATTCTTGTCTATGTACGAATTGAATTATTAATATGAATTTGCTTGAATTCAATCGCAAAACTAATACAAATAAAAATGAGGAAGGCGAAAAACTTTTCTTCAATTTTTAAATATAAAACTTGAAAAAAAAAAAGAAAAAGACAAAAGAAATGACAAAAGAAGTTAAAGAAAGATTTTAGAAAAGATTAAAAAAAATAAAAAATTGAAAGAAGTGACACATGTCACCTCTTTATACGCACCAAGTGCACTATCGAGGAACCCTGCATGTGGCCTGGCGTGCCAACGGCACATGATTCTATTTGAATATTGAAAGCAACAATAATTTTCTCTGTACCTGGCGGGCCATTTGTGGAGAAGATAACACATGTTAAAGAGTTCACAGGAGCATCTCTTTCAAATCCTTATAGTTCTAGACCCACATCAAATACGCCTAATTTTTTTATTATTATTATTTTTTTTTGTGGTAATAAAATACGCCTAATGTCACGGGTCCCAGCCACCCAAAGAAAGTTGCCAAGGGAGAAAAATACCACAGTAATAATACGGGTCCTAGCAATATATGAGCTAAAATTAGCACGAAAACATTGTTAATCGTCTCTTGTGCTCTTGTCATTGCACTTCTACATTAGTGTATTCTCGTTCTCCGGATATACTAATTGGGTACTTAACTTGTTTCTTCAAATCTTCTTGTAGCTGTTGCTGGTAAAGGTTTCATTGCTCGAGACATAAGTTTCAGAAACACGGCCGGAGCCATAAAGCACCAAGCAGTGGCCTTCCGTTCCGGCTCCGACCAATCTGTTTTCCACCGATGCTCATTTGACTCTTTCCAAGACACCCTCTACGCTCACTCCAACCGCCAATTTTATCGCGAATGCGACATAACCGGGACAATCGACTTCATCTTCGGTAACTCAGCAGTTGTCTTCCAAAATTGCAACATTTTACCTAGACAACCTTTGTCGAATCAATTTGTGACGATCACCGCACAAGGGAAAAAGGACCCAAATCAAAATTCGGGTATTTCGATCCAAAGGTGCACAATGAGTCCATTGGATAGACTCACTGCCCCAACATATCTAGGCAGGCCATGGAAAGAGTTTTCAACTACAGTCATTATGGAAACCAATATTGGTGCATTCTTGGATCCTAAAGGTTGGATTTCTTGGGTTTCAAATGTGGATCCACCTAGCTCCATTTTCTATGCTGAGTATCAAAATACGGGTCCGGGAGCAAGCACAGCCAACCGGGTCGGATGGGCCGGATATAACCCGACTCTTACGGCGGCCCAGGCCTCGAAGTATACTGTAGAGTCCCTCATTGAGGGAGCTTCATGGTTGCCGGCAACAAATGTGGCATATGAATCAACCTAGTAACAAAGTTGTTTGTCTATACATTATCTCCCTTCTTATTCTCTAATGTATCTGTCTTGTAACACTAATTTGGTTGATTTTATAAAAAAAAAAAAATTTACAGTTTAATTGTTTTGGGTCCAAAGTCTTATTTTCTATTAATGTTTATATTAAAAAGAAATGGGATAATCGCAAAAAATCCCCTGTGTTAATGCGAAATTGCAAAAAAACACTTATGATAACGAAATAGGCTAAACACCACCATATGTTAATCAAAAGTTTGCAAAAAGTCACTTTTTGAAAAAAAAACAAGCGTATTTTTCATCTTTTTCACCTTTAATGACATGTTTCTTTGTCATTTATACACTCTCCAAACAAAATAAAAGATAAAATAGTGTTGTTTTATCCAAAAAATACATATTTTTTTCTATCTTTTTAACAAAAAGTGACCTTTTGCAGACTTTTGAATAACACATGCTGATGTTTAGCCTATTTCGTTAACATAGGTGTTTTTTTGCAATTTCGCATTAATACAGGGATTTTTTTTTGCAATTATTTCAAAAGAGATTTATAAAATAGAAAATTGGGGCATATGCTAAATTCATAGGTGAAAGTACGTATTAAAGGGATATCATTGCAAATTTGACCTTGTACAAGTTGACTTTGCTAATTAGTTTTTATTACAGCAAATTTCCTTTTTTCTAATTTCATTTCAAATTTAAGACTTTTCGGAGCTGAAACACGCCATGGCATAATTATAGTTCTAGCAGGCGGACCAAACTCAACGTAAGTGCTTAATTTCTTAAAAATGTAAAAAAACAAAAAAATCTTTCGCATAATAATTTTATTTCTAGTTATTTCATTTATGTATGTAATTATAATAAATCGTTCATAACATAAATTGGAAGGAGAGAGAAGGAAAAAAGTGAGGTAAAAGAGGTAAAAAAAGGAAACAGAAAAAAGGAAAAATGGAGAAAGAGTTAAAAGAGAAAAAGTGCATACTGGATGGATCTTTTATTCTAAGCTTGTATTTTATCTCCTGTTATATTTATAATTTACTCATATGCATGTCAAGTGTACAAAGTGCACATCACTTGTATATGCATAATCCAGACCTTTTATTTCAAATGACGATCCATTTTCTATTTCATTTACCTTATATGCATGCCACTTACGTAGAAAGGACAATAAAAACAAAATATAAGCATAAAAATAAGGTTGAAGAGTAATTAAGACAATTTACATGATAAAGAAAGGGATTAATGTTACTTGACATGGTTGAAGGGGTTAAATGGTACAATTTTTTTTTTTTTTTGGTGTTTGATGCAATGGATATAGTTAAGGGTAGTAAGTTATATTTTACCCAAAAATTTAATTACAATTATACATATTCCAGATCGAAAACTCAAATTGAACTAGAATTGTTCATATGATGTCCGGGTAAAATTCATTTTCATCCCTGAAAATTACCTCCAGCATCAAATCAATCTCTATGTTTTTAATTTGTCCAAATTCATTATCTCAAATCAATCTCGGACATCAATTTTCAATAATTAAAGGACATTATTGTAATTTTATTTTTTAATAATTAAATTTTTTAAAAATATGCAATGTTCATTTTGGGTTAAACTCATTTAAGACCCCCGAGTTTTATCCTATATGTTGAATTTGTACTCAATGGAGATCCTTTGGTCCATCTGTGAAAAGTAAAGTCAAGATTACATTTAGTGAAATAATAGCATAATTTAATTTATAGAATAATTAATTAACACAACCTAATTAGGTAAAATTCCAAGGAGAAATTAATCAATTAATCAGGCCTTTGGTTAACATTGTTCGGAGGAGCGACTATTGAAGCATTTGACGGCGAACCTTGGTTGGCTCGGGATGAATGGACAAGTTTTCACGCTAGTGTGTGGATCAAATTTTAATTTATTTAGAAAAAAGGTTCAAGTTTTTCAACCTTTCATTAGGTAGTACTAGTAATTGCATAATTGACTTTGAACCGACAATAATGTTAAGAGTTTTAGTTTATGCATGTTTGAATTTCTTTTCATTCCACCGTGAATTGTTTCCCGCGACATATATATCAAATCTACGCTTATTGTCAATACCAGAGATTAAATTAAAACTCAAAAGTTGAGGATGATTTAGGAAAAATCTTGTCCGACCAAATTCAATAGATCTAGTGTCTATCTTTCTCACACAATAAGATGTATTGTGTGTGCCTTTTACACTTGTGCGAAATAGACAAACAAATAATTTACATTCCGACCATTAGACTATGTTTGACATAGAACTACTCTCCAAACCATGAACTGAATTGAAATTCATCCTCAAGCTTGAATGTTGTTTTAACTCAAAATTTAAACCTTTCAAGAGTATTCTAGTAAAACAACCAAAAAACGTGATGTCGAAGATCTGGGGTAATTCTATGTCTGGTCGAATCCAATGGTCCGAGCATGAATTCTGTGTTTATCTCTTTCACATAAGTGTTTGTGAGAACCACACACAATACATTTTAGTATATGAGAGATATAGATACTAAGACTATCGAACCCGATCTGACGTAGTATTTTCCGAAGATCCGTTAGAGAGACTAGGTTATAAACAATTAAAATCACATTGACCAAATTATAATTAAGGTGAAGGGTCCCTAAGATGAAAGGTCTGAGAACAGAATGAATTTTATCCTATTAATATCCTAAAATCTATCAAGAGCCACGTCACAGCCGACACAACTGGCAGTCAGCATTTGAACTCCTCCGAGGTAATCTGTTTGGGCAACAAAGTCAAATGATGAAGACACATTCTTGATTCATGTGCAACATTTTATTTAGAATTCTTCTCAAAATCAGAGACATAAAAACTGTTCGAGAGTTTATGCTTTTAAACAGTGTTGAATTTTAGAAAAAATTATAACAGTTGTTGAAAAGATAAAAGTGATTGTGTTTGCAAATCTTACTAAAAAATAGAAAAAATAGAAAAAGTTGGTAGAAGTACCTAAAGACTTATTTCTAATTTCGATTTATTTTCAATTTTTTTTCAGTAAAGCAGTGAAATCAAACAACAAAAAGTAGCTTAAATTCAATAAAAAACTGAAAAGTGTTTTTTTGAAACTTTAAGCAAACAGGCCTATAATAGCAACAAATTTGCCCCTTCACTCCTCTATAAGTCTCCTTTTCCTTTCACCCACTGATTTTACAATGCGTAAATCCGGAGCAGCACAAAAAGGCATAAATCTTTTAGTAGCCCACAGTAAATATTTCAGTGTCGTGTCGCAGCATCACATTCACACCTCTTCTAAAAAATCTCAACTTTTGTCTTCTTCTTCTTCTTCTTCATTTCTTTGGCGTTTCTTGAATACCATATCTACTTCCAATCCTTCTTCTTCTTCTGATTCCATGGCTTCTAATCATTCCGTCACTCTTGATACGATCAATCCTAAGGTAAATCTAATCTTTCTGGGTTGTTTTTCCTTGCTCATTTTGTTTAAATTTTGATGTGGGCTTTCACCAAATTGTATTTACTGCCTTTTGAGTTTTCACTTTCTTTATTATTGATACTTGTAATTTAGTCCGGGGAGAATTGCATTTTTCGTCCCTTAACTTTGTACAATTTTGGTTCAATTTATCATAATTTCTTACATTTTGTTCTATAATTTTCAAAATGTCTCACATTTAGTCCCAACGAATTTTCATCCAAAATTTATCGGTCAACTCCTTTAATCAATTTTTTGACCATTTTTTTTTTTAGAAAATTCGTGTATGAATGCACTTACACACGAATTATATTCAATATTACGTGGCTTTCACATACAAAATCTCCGAAAAAAACCTATCAAAAGATTGAGTAACGGAGTTGACCGTTAAATTTGGAGAGAATCTTTAGTTGGGACTAAATGTGAGACAATTGAAAGTTATATAACTAAATGTGAGAAATTAGTAATGAATGTAACCAAAATTGTAATTTTCAGGTCTGTTGTGGGTTTACTGTGTACTGTATTGCATTGATTATGATATATAGATTTTAGCAGGTCTTCATTCATGGCTTCTGATCAATCTTGTTTTGATGAGAGTGTTTAATTTTAGTGCCTCAAGTTTGAATTTTGTTTGTATCATTTTCTTCTACTTCTTTTTTTTTTTATTTTTTTTCATCTTTAGGTGGTTGTTTTATTTGAGCTTTTATTTTAGCCCAAGGTTCAATTTTAAATTGCATGATCAGTTCTGTTTGGCTGCAGTGAATTCACAGCTCAAGATATAATTTTTCTGTACTTGTAAATAATTGGCTTTTGGTTCTTGGGGTTGCTTATAAATTCGGAATTCTGTAATTCTTTCAAAATATGTTTCCAATCTTGCACAATAATCATCAAAGTCGTTTTCCAGATTTTGGAGTGCGAATATGCGGTTCGAGGAGAAATCGTGACCCTTGCTCAGGTAAATTGATTATATATTTTCTATTTGCTAATTAATCTTAAAGCCTGCTATTTACTTTGAAGGGTGTTTATCTCACATGTTCTCTTCTACAGAAATTACAACAAGAATTGACAGAAAACCCGGATTCTCATCCATTTGATGAGGTACCGATTTTCATTATATTCAGCTAGCCATATAGTATTATATCATGAGAGTATATGACTTTCTTAAACATCTATGCTTGAAAAAGTCGAAAATGAAGTGTATTATCTGTTTTTAGTGCTTATAGAAGCTCATTTGATGCTTATAAGCTGTTGAGCTCAAGAAATGTTGAATTCCAATTTTAACATGCCACTGTTTAAAAATTTTAATCGCTCAAGAAATGATCCATGCTCCTCGTTGAATATTTTCAAATATTCCTAGGATCTTGTAACATGCTGCATCCCACATCGGATGGGGAAAGGTTATTTGACCAACTTACATATCGTAGTAACTCTAGTAACCCTTTTCTTGGGGTGTAATGAGACAGCGACAATTTGCTATGTTTTTTGGTCGTTGCTTTAGAACTTGAATTTTATGACAAGAAAATGTTTCCGTTATGCTTCTTATTTTTCTTGCCTTGGCAGATATTGTACTGCAATATAGGAAATCCTCAATCCCTTGGCCAGCAGCCAATCACTTTTTTCAGAGAGGTGCGCTTGGTGCATAATGACACCCGAGTTCAGAAAATGTCATACTGTCTATGCTTCTAACTCGGTCGGTTTTAATTTCAGGTCCTTGCTTTATGTGACCATCCCGCTATTTTGGATAAAACCGAAACGCAGGGTTTATTTAGGTACAATCTACCAAAATCATACACTTAAAGGAGTGTTTGCAAATATAAGTGAAAAGTGGAAAAAACTGCTGACAAATATTTGCAAAAAAAGTGATTAATATGTTTAAAATAGATTTAATATAATTACAAAACTATCATAATCACAGTTTTAAGCACTTCTTACCAACTTAGAGATTAGAGATGATTATCACTTTAATATAGAGAATTGGAAGCGTAAGTGCGATTTGTAAACACTCCCAAATTGCTTATTTCTGGTCATAAGACTTAAATTTAGAGTTTGCAAACACTCCTTTAATATCTGCATATGTGAATAGAAGTTCGTGTCTTCGGATCCATGATATTTTTGGTTCCTACGCCAGTATTTGTTTGTAACAAATCCATCTTCCCCTGCCTTTTCTTTTCCGGTGGATTTTCGTAGTGCCGATTCCATAGAACGTGCGTTTCAGATCCTAGATCAAATTCCGGGAAGAGCAACCGGTGCATATAGTCACAGTCAGGTGATATTAACCTCTCTTGAAACCATATTCACGAAAAGTATTTAGACCTAGTCTGCAGATATATCAAAGTTTTTTTCCTGTTACTCTATAAAATCAGGGTATCAAAGGATTGCGTGATACAATTGCTGCTGGCATTGAAGCTCGTGATGGATTCCCAGCTGATCCAAATGATATTTTCTTGACAGACGGTGCAAGCCCCGCGGTACACAATTTACGCATTCTCTAGTTTCTATACCCGAGTGTGAGGCTATGTTTGGATTCATGGATTTGGATTTGGAGGAAGGATTTTGATCAGTGTACCATGGTGTAGGTTCTAATTTGTTCATTAACCGATAATGCTAACCTAACTGTTAAATTCTGAGCATATAGATTTAGGAACTGCAATAAAATGTATACTAGATAGAGAGAATTCTAGGAATAGATGTAACTAGATGTATTGCCACCATAATGATTGAAAAAAAAAGAAGTTTAAAACGAGTTTCGAGGGATTTGAAATCTATTGTAATTTCAAATTGTCCAGACAAGCTCAATGGATTTGTTGATAAATTTGAAATATATGACCTTCAAAATCCTTCGATCCAAACAGATCCTGAGAAAAAACTACAATAAAGCCATCCCTTTGGATGTGGTATAACGTTTCCCCTCTCTTTCTTTCTTCAGGTTCATATGATGATGCAGTTATTGATACGGTCGAAGAATGATGGCATTTTCTGCCCCATTCCTCAGTACCCTCTTTATTCTGCTTCAATTGCCCTTCACGGAGGCACTCTTGTACGTATTACATGCAAATTTAGTTTTATTTGGATTTATTTCATATCAAAGCTTAAACAGAATTAAAAACATCAACCATGAACTTAATGAGTTCAGTTATTTTGGCGAGATTTCACATTATGAAGGTACTGATAAATGTTTCTCAGGTTCCTTATTATCTTGATGAGGCGACAGGATGGGGACTCGAGATTTCTGAACTTATGAATCAATTGCAACAAGCCAAATCAAAGGGTATTACTGTCAGGGCCTTAGTGGTTATAAATCCGGGCAATCCTACAGGGCAGGTAAACAATTAATAGATTTTTGACTGAAGTTGATGACTTCCCGTTTCTATATATTTCTTGAAATATCGGTCTATCACTTTCATTAAAGGTTTTGGCTGAGAACAACCAACGGCAAATCGTGGAGTTCTGCAAGAACGAAGGGCTCGTTCTTTTGGCTGATGAGGTGACTTGACTCCTATAAAATCTAAAACCATATTCCATATTTATTTCCAATGAAAATTTACGGGCTCATTTAGGTCACCTTTAGATTGAGGGCTATGTATTTGAGAAATGTATTTTGTAATTAAGTTTTTATAATGACACCAATATTCCAAAGAAAGAAAAAAATCCAAGTTGGTATTGATATTGACTAAGAGCTTGTGTACAGAAATTTATGCTCTTGAAGAAGTGATGAATTACAGAATAAACTGTAAAAAGTCAAAAAAGCTGAAGTTGAATTTGTTTGCAAAACTTGCTAAAAAATAGAAAAAATAGAAAAAGTTGGTAGAAGTAAGTTTTGACATGCTATTACTATTTTACTTATTTTTCAGTTTTTCTCTAGAGAAGCGGAAGCAGAATGAGTGAAACCAAACAGCAAAAAACTCAAAACAATTTATTTTTTTTAAGTATTTGCAATCACGGCTTAAGATTATAACCCGTTCCAAAATGGGCTGTCATCAACCTCGTATAATAGTGCTCTTTAATGATGTTGGTTGGATCTTCACAGGTATACCAGGAAAACATTTATGTGCCCGATAAGAAGTTCCACTCTTTTAAGAAAGTTGCGCGGTCTATGGGATATGGGGAGAGAGATATTTCCTTAGTATCTTTCCAGTCCGTGTCGAAGGGTAAGGTGGTCAGATATTCATGCACTTGGTAATTATAATTATGAACCTCTTATATGTAGATGAGTTTCGTTTTTAAACTCTCTCAGGGTATTATGGAGAATGTGGAAAAAGAGGAGGTTACATGGAGGTCACTGGTTTTAGTCCCGAGATAAGGGAGCAAATATATAAAGTGGCGTCAGTTAACCTTTGTTCTAATATATCTGGTCAGATTCTTGCAAGCCTTGTCATGAACCCCCCAAAGGTGTGTTCTTTTTTGTCTCCGGGTATGATACTAATAATATATATATATAAAATCGGGGATAATTTCATTCATTTTAATGCGATTTTGATCCAAGGACGGACAAAAGATACTACTATCGCGACATATGTCTAAACACGTCTATTTCTGTCTTGTACTTATAAGATTTTTAGAACCCCTTATAAATCTCAGTGTCTCTCTTGTATTTATGAGATTTACATGTGAACTTGTAAATACTTCTCGTAAAAAAAAACAAAAAAAAACGGTGTGGTATCTATTATGCTTCTTCATCCAATTCGACACTTGTATTTATTTCTCCATATTCAGAAGTTTCTATCCAATATGTGCAGGTGGGAGATGAATCCTATGAGTCTTACTTTGCGGAAAAAGATGCAATCTTATCCTCCCTAGTAAAGCGTGCGCAGGTTAGCCTCGACGCACAAGCTTTTCCTATATATACACATATATGTGTGTGTAAGTTGTACGGAAATGAAAATGTATTTGATAAGTTGTAAGTTGTACGCACTAACTTCTGTATAATGTTTGTTAATCTTCAGCAACTTGAAGAGGCATTGAATAGTTTAGAAGGAGTAAGTTGCAACAGGGCAGAAGGAGCAATGTATCTGTTTCCTCGTATTCGCTTGCCAAACAAAGCTATAGAAGCAGCACAATCTGTCAACACAGTTCCTGATGCATTTTACGCTCGTCGTCTCCTTAATGCAACTGGAATAGTAGTTGTTCCTGGTTCTGGCTTTGGACAGGTAATAATCGCTATCGACAAACTAAACGAAGTCTTATGCCTCGTAATATCTCAGTTTTTATTGGGTTTCAACCGATGATTATTGTTTGTGATGCAATTTTTTTGGGTGTATAGGTTCCTGGAACATGGCATTTTAGGTGCACAATATTACCTCAAGAAGACAGAATACCAGCTATTATTTCTCGTCTCTCCGAATACCACAAAGGATTCATGAATGAGTTTCGCGACTGAACAAACATTTCCCCGAGACTAAGCAAGACTTGATTTCAATATCTAGCTATTTACTCTCAAGTTTGTTGATGTATACTATTCCTTTGAACTATACCCTTGTTTTGCATCTTTAGGCTTATGTTTGGTTCTTGCCTTCTTGGATTTTGGTGGCGAAAGGGAAAAAAAAAAAATGAGAATAATACAAAATAAACCATAAAGTACTATAAATTGAATTGAGAATAAATTTTTTTGAGAGTAATTTTTTTATTTTTAGTTGAAGTGTTTGAGGTTAGTTTGTTCAAAATTCAAATCCTCATATTCAATGATGAAATACACCAGTAACACAACTTATTGCATATAATTTTAAAATAGACTGGGTGCAATAGAATTGTTTCATTTTTCACCATTGATATAGTAAGAGCTGGGGGACGAACATCCAGGATGATTTACTGGTGAGAAAATGGATATGTTCCTGATGCATTATTCCACCAACACTATAGAATGACCCCCCACTAAATGGCAGAAAGTTTAAGCCCATATAAATAGCTACCCCTTTTAACAAATAAATAATGAGAACAATTAGATAATATAGCTAAATCAAATATACAAAAAAATAAAAATGAAAAGTTCGACCAAGAAAGGCAGAGAAATATGTCCAGAATTTTTTTGTTTGAACTTTAAATCATTTAGTGATGAGAAGATCAATACAGTTTTCTACCAAAGCATTTAAGATACAAGTACAGAATGTGTTCAAGCATGACAATAATGAGAATCTAGATCGTGCGGAGAAGATCAAACAAACAAATAGATGGACTTCTCTTCTCATAGACGAGTAATAACTGCTTCGACCTCAGAAGGAGAGTAAAGATGATATGTCGGTGATACCTTCGCAATATCAACGTTGTTGGGTGTAACCTGACATCCAATGAGAGGTAAGCAAAGATTCATCGAGAAATAAAGCTTATGATATGAATAAGGGCATTAAAGTAAAATCTGCCCTCCATTCGGATGTTACCTTTTCCTCCATGACTTGCTTCAGGATGGAAAGTGCAATGGTTTCTGCTTCTTTGAGAGTTAGATCCTGTACGCAGGCAAACAAAATAAACTAAGATCCAAAAGTAACCCATTAAACATATGAAACAATAAGTGATTATGTAAATGCGTAGTTGAATAACAAATCTAGAAAAGAATATCTTAATTCCCAGGAGAAAAGTTATTGTCAAGATTGAAACAAATTGATACCTTGTTGAACTGCTCCTGCAAAGAGCTGTCAGCACCTTCAGAACCCGACCCGATGGCTTTTGCATTACATTGCCAGAATGTGCCAGACGGATCAGTATAGTATCTGTGAACGACAAATTCCTGTTACTATTGATGTGTCTATTGCTATGATGCACGGATACTCCTAAAAATGACATAATGCAATGTCGGACACTTGGGGGACACGGATATGCCTCAGACACTGAACCGATACGTGTCCGACACGTCAGGTGGAGTGTCCGTAAATAAAATTAAAAAGAAAAGAACGGGACACGGCCCGGACACGGCTAGGGAAGTGTCCGACATGTTTTAGGACACGGCGGGGGTTATTAATATATTTTCAAAACTTGGGGGCCTAAATCACTAACATGGATAACTTATCTAAAACCAAAAATTAGATGACACCTCTTTTTTACAAAACAACATACATACAACCATATATTTCCCCTCTTTTCATTCTTACTTCTTCTAGCTCTAGAATCAAAATAAAAAATGCAATCCAATCTTTTCTTTCACCATTTTAATTTCCTTTTGGTTTGAGATAATAGCTCTAGCTTCAAACTAATATTTCATTCTTCTTCCATTCAATTCTAAAGGGTTGGGCTTGGACTTGCGTAAGTTTTAATTTTTTTATTAATTATTACTTTATTTTGTTTTTGTACATCATTCATTGTATATAGATAATTATATATATATATATATATATATATATATATAAAACATATTATATATAGCCGTATCTTTGGCGTGTTGTATCCTAATTTTTTTGAAAAATCCGTGTCGCCGTGTCCGTATCGTGTCGTATCAGTATCCTCGTGTCCGTATCCGTGCAACCTAGGTCTATTGTTTTGTGGGGCAAAAAGGAATTTACTCCACAGCTTGGAAGAAGAACGCAAGACAGAGATTGCTTCTATGACTTGAAACAATTCAGAATTGTGCTAGTCAGTATGTAAGAATATAAGAAATATGTTTGTATAAGCAGGATGTCACTTGCTAATATGCATTCTACAAGTGATCGACAAAATCCAGACGATGACTAGGAAGCACAATTTGGAGGGAATGAAAATCAAGAACGACTATGAAGACTAATGAAGGGTGCTCGGAAAGAAGGTGTTCTGTAATAAATCCGCCACGGATCAATAAAAAATCTACATCTTTTAGATACTATATTACAATACAAAAATTCCCTGATGTGGTGTATATTTTTATATAATAATTATGTAAATTCATCTACTCTAGAGGCAGATATTAGGCAACCATCTTAGAAAAGTTAAAACAGAAGATATACGTACAAGCTGGGACCATTCTCATCATGACCAGCAATGAGAAGAGATACACCAAAAGGTCTTGACTGCATAAAAGGAAAGGAATTGAAGTTAGAAAGCACAACATATTGTCCAAAATCTCACATATACAGAAATACAAAAAAGGGAAAATTACACTTTCACCCCCTCAATAATGGGGTAATTACACAAACCTCCCTCACTAATTGATAATTACAAACACACCCCCTCATGTTAAAGATTTCTTACAATTGCACCCCCTGTGTATGTAACAATTCTTACCCCTGAGGGGATGTGTTTGTAATTATCAATTAGTAGGGGAGGTTTGTGTAATTACCCCATTATTGAGGGGGTGTGAGTGTAATTTTTCCTACAAAAAAAGAAGGGTGGGCGGGCGGGAGTGCAAGAGTGATTCGTGAATAATTCAATTGAATTATTACATACTTTTAAAGTTTTCTGGCAAAAAATTTCCTAGATCTCAATTGTGTGGCCACATCTCCAGTGAGTTTACAACATACGCACCTCTTTTTCGCATTGGTATTTTCAAACATAATTATAAGAAACCAGCAAACTGTGTAGGCTAGTATACCCTTAGACGGAGCATCTCTTAAAGATACAAATAGCTGAAACATAATGGCCATGGACAATGGCATGGAGAGTAAGGTGGCATTCAACTACACGGTTTTAGCACCAAAAACGCATAGATGGTTGAAGGGCAACAAATTTGAAACGCTAAAATCGATATTTGTGATAATCATGAACAGTCAACGAGAACAAGGACCAGATGATTCACAAAACATAAAAGAAAACAAAGTTGAAAAGCGAATTAGAAAAAGTTGCCTTAGACGAACTGATACTTCATAATTCACATTTAAATATTCACGCGAAAAGTTAGAAGAGGGAGGCTAACCATTGATTCTTCATCCCCTTCACCAAATCGCAAGGCAAGATCACAGAGAGCTTGTGTAGTGGACTCAACCGTCATGGGCTCACCATATGAGAACCTATGGTTCTAGACAAAAAGCTGCCATATTAGCAATTGGTGAAACCAATACCGTAAGCGACTGTGAAAGATGATAAGAAGTATAGACAACAAGTACCTGAGTTTCAATTCGTGCGTGTTCAACTAATGTACGGGCATCAGCAATTAAGCCGCTCATGGCACAACCAATGTGATCATCAATTTCCATGATTTTCTCCACACTACTAGGCTCCTGCAAGCAGTTATGAATGCGATATTCACTCAAAAGTCAATATATTTTTCGAGCATCAACTAGAACCTAAATACGACAAAAATACAAAGTTACAAGCAACAGAGTGAACTAATATGAGCTCAAAACAAGCCTAAAAATATTTTCTAACTAATACAAAACTGGATATAAGCTTAAGAAACACTAAAAATGGATAATAAACACACCAAAAGCGGCGACGTAATGCGCTTCTCAACAGCAAGAACCACTCCTTCCTTGGTCTTTATCCCAATTGCAGTTGATCCCAACTAACCAAAACATAAACACTATTAAAAAATATAATCACAAGCTACCAATACACATTTTTTAACATCTAAATCAGCATAACATAAACACTATGAATCATAAGCTACAAATTAACATTTTATAACATTTAAATCAGCATAACATAAACACTATATAAACTAAATAATCATAAACTACAAATAAACATTTTTCAACATTTAAATCAGTATAAAATAAACCTTAATGGCCTCAATTGCATATTCAACTTGAAACAATCGGCCTTCCGGTGAGAAAGTGTTTACTCCTCTATCATACTCAGTCCTTCAATCAAATTTAAAAACAGAAAATCAGACATCGCAACAAAAACAGTAAGAAAAAACTCAATAAAAACACAAAAATCTGACACTACAAAATGCGATTATTATCACCTTGTGAGGAACATTTTCGATTAAACAGATGATAGCTTCAAAATTTCCTGCAGAGAGATCACCAAAGTAAACAACGATTTTGCAGTTAGAATAATCGCAATTAACAATAGAAGTGGATCTGAATTCAACTAACCTTAATCTCAATGAAGAAGATTTTAGCACATAAGATTTTTTTCCTTTTCAATTTTTGATGTTTTGAAGCGCAGCTATTCTATTCTTCTTGTCAAACAAGGCAGCAGCAAGCAAAAGGACGGGTATTCGGGTGACCCGGATGAGTTACAGAATTTTGGGCTGTAAAGTTAAGCCCATTAGATTTTATTTTGTGAAAAAGTCATAAAACATACTTTGGGCCGAGTGTCATTTCTCGCCTTGAAAGCCTATATTTAGTGATTCGGATTTCTAAAGAGTGTTTGCAAACACAACTGATTATAGAAAAGTGATTAATTATAAGTGGAGAATAACCAGAAAGTAGGAAATAATCAAAAGTAGGTAGTGTTTGTAAATATAAGTGAAAAAGTTATAGAGAATTGTTTGCAAAAAAAAGTGAGAGATACGTTTTAAATAAATACATTTTAATTACAACAATATCATAATAGGTTTTAAACATCATTTTACCAACTTAAACATTATTGATTACTATCACTTAAGTTAAGAGAATTAGAGTCATATTTAGGTTTGCAAACACTCTAAAATAGATTAATTTAAGTCATACGCTCATAAGCACTTATTTCATTCGGATTAAATTTGAGTCGAAGATTAAGGTTTGGATTCAGAAGTGGGGGTATTTGTATGGAACTCTTGTACATTTTGACAGTCTTGTACTTTTTTATTATAAAACTCTTGTACTTTTTGAAAAAAACTAATTTATAATAATTTCTATTTGCAAACACTCCCTGCAGTTTTTTTCTACTTTCTGCTTGTGTTTGCAAACACTACCCACTTTTACTTCTTAAATGATTCTGCTTATTTTCACTTAAAAGCACTTCTCTATAAGCAATAGAGTTTGCAAACACTCCCTCTATTGCTAATGATGCTAAAGAATTCTAGCTCTATCCGAATAGAATGTGATTGAACCAAAACTAATCACACAAAAAATTAGGTTATCCTTATTATGTAATTGAACGTATGAAAATGTCATATCGCAACGCAAACCTAGTGGCACATGTTGTTTGGTTAGAGGGTGTTTGGCTAAACTTATTTTAAAGAACTTATAAGTTCTTAGTGCATATAAGATGTTTTTGGAGCTTATAAGCTCTTCAGCTTATAAGTAGGACTGTCAATGAGCTCAAACCGGTTCGAAACTCGTAAGTTCGGCTTGATAATTATCAAGCCGAGCTTAATACAAGCCGGGCCCAAGCCGAGCTAGAGCCCAAGGATATAAGGCTTGAATTTGAATTCAAGCCGAGCGTGAGCAAGAGTAGGCTCGGCTTGAATTGAGCTCGGACTCATAAAAGAAAATATATACATGTATGTATATGTTTTATATATTATACACAAAAATAAAATACAATACTTTTTTGTAAATGATTCCAGATTCCATAGAAAATATCAAGATTTAAAATTAAGGAATAGAATCCTTAAAATCAATCAACATTCAATTCTAAAATTTTCTAATATAAAACACTATACTCAAGAAATTAAAAAAGTAAAAAATTATCAATTTAATCCTAACAGACCGTATCTAATACAAACATATGACAATTCACATAACTGACATTGGAGGACTGCTAACTTTTGTCTTCAAGAATTGTATTTCATTTATTTCTCCTCACAACTCACGACAAAAGCAATTTTTTTTGTAAGTAAGTTTATCATATATTTACTTATAATATTTTTTAATCTTAAATAATGCGCGAAGCATATATTTCAATGAAATGAGATCTTTCAAGGTACATTTTAGTTATGATTTGTCATTAGAACATGGATGATGTTGCTTTTTTTTTAATGTTTTTAAGCTTGTTATTTTTTTAATTTATATATTAGATTACTTTATTACTTAAAGTTTTTCAAAAGAGAACAAATTCGGGCCGGCTCGGGCTCAGCTCGAAGCTCGTACTAATTTTCAAGCCGAGCCCGAGCTTTGAAATAAAAAACTCGAGCAAATTCAAGCCTTAGTGATAAAAGCTCGCATAATATCAAGCCGAGTGTGAGCTTGACCAAGCTCGGTTCGCTCGGCTTGATTGACAGGCCTACTTATAAGATCCGAAAAAATAAATTGGGGTTCCCTTACTTATTTTTTAAGAGCTTACAAGCTCCTAACATCTTATTTTAAGAGCTTATAAGTTGTTTCACTAAAAAATTTACCAAACACTTTGTAAGAGTTTATAAACTTAGCCAAACACTCTCTTAGTTGGTTGTGGTCGCACTAATATGGGTTAACATTTTCAAAATATATATTTTTTTTTCTTTTTTGGGTAAACCAATTGCATTAAAGAAAAGGGTAAAGCTACAAACAACGTGCACAAGGGATTGTCTTGCCACAATAAAGAAGGTTACAGACACACCCTCCCCTAACCTTTTGAGATTCTTATAGTTGACTATATCACTTCATGCAATGTAAACTTTCTTAGGCTTTCTTAAGGATCCTTGTCAACAAACTTTGGATCAACGGCTCTCTGACCAATTGGTTATAAGGCGTCAGGTCAAACACCCTAAAGACTTAATCGTTCAAATCCATGAGGCCACAAAGTATTACATTAAGCGATTCACTCACATTATAAGATTTACTCTCTAAGGCTCAAACAAACAAAGCCTAACCATGCTACAGTGCTTAAATGCCAACTTCTTAGAAAATACAAAAAAATAAACTAAACCAACTAGACTACCAAGCTATCCTCCAAATTCTTTTGAGCGCAATGGTCTGAAGACTTTCTCTTGGAGATAACGAGATAAGTCGATGTTTAACAATACGAATCGAGTCATCGGCCGCAATTCTCGGGTGCACTATTGTACCATTGTATAGGCACGTATTTCATTCCGCCCATATCCCATACACTATTGCAGCTACAAGCATGCGGTAAGCAACATTAATTAAGTGTTTACCTCTCCAACGAGAGGCCGTGCGAGTTACTCCGTCTCCCCAAAGGGTACCAGTCCATTTGAATTTAACCTGTTGTGCTAAAATATACAGACAGTGTTGTGAGAAGGCACACAAAAAGAATAAATGATCATGAGTTTCAACATAGTTATACCCACATAATAGACAAAGCGTACTATTAACTCCTATACAGGACTTATCACGCGTAGCCAATCTTTCCCTAATATCTAGCCATAAGATAAAGTTATGTTTAGGAATCTTACCCGGACCTCAGAGTAGGGCTGCCCAACTCCTATTCTCGCCATGCATACATAATGCCTCTTTCACCGACGCCATAGTGTACCTTCCATTTTTTTATGAGTTTCCAAGAAATCGAGTCCGTATCATCCCCACTAATTATCGGCAAACTAGCAACATATTCATGTAATTCTCGGTTTCGCGTCCTTGACCACCTTCATTCTCCATTTAAGATGGCAGTAGCAAGTCGCGAGTCTTGTGGAAAACCAAGTAACACTGGGCCTTGAGGGAATAATGTGATCATGAGGCCTTTGTAATTCCACGGGTCATGCCAGAGGCAAATACGAGAACTATCTTCAATACTCTACTGGATAAATAGCTCAATAATTTGTCTCAACTTAAGGATTTGCTGCCAACTCTATAAACAAGATACCTTAATTTTGAGATTGCAAATCGATTTGTTCTGAAGACTTAATCCACGCAACCTATATAGAGTTATCATCTTCCGATATCACCGCCCAAAGGTGTCTCAGCATTAGAGCTCAATTAGTCATAAAAATCGACTGTATTCCCAATTCCCTTTCTCACTCGGGTAGGCAAATTTCATTCCACGATACTTTAGCATATCCCGTATTTCCATGATCGTGCCATAAATAGTGGTGTATTAGTTTTTCTATATTTCGAATGACTCCTTTAGCAAGATAAAAACTCCGACCCAATAAATATGTAAAGATGAAAACACGGACTTAATAAGTTGTACATGACCCGCATACGATAAGGATGTTGGCGTCCGATAAAAACATGCGCAGCGGAATAAAATAAAAGCCGAATGCCACTTTAGACATCATTTATGATTTTATTGATGTTTCAATAAACATATCATTAATCCAATTAATGATTCAACGAAAGATACGCTAACCTTCTTCGTTGTGGTTGTTTTGTAATCCAAGCGATGAATCCTTGATCTCACCTCTAGATCGACAAGCGAAGCAGCCAGAAATTCACTTTTCCTCCCCCAATAGGCGGCTAGGTGATGGTGGAGAGTTCTTCTTCTCTTTGTACGTTGAAGAGAAGCTGAAAAGTTTTCTCGGATCTTTTTCACGTATTCACTTGACTGCTGAAGTTAAGTTTTTATCTGATGACCTAGATATTGAAGTTGGAGGGTATTTATAACCTTCTCGCAAACCCTAGTTATCTGGTCTGTGAGACCCGTTCGAGTGGGTTAAGTCTAGCCTAGATAACTTGACCTATTTTAATTAAAACTCTGCTACCCGACACTCACGTTCGAACGTTTCCACTTCCGAATGTAGCTCTAAGTCACATTGGGGTGTGGAGCTCTTTGTCATCAAATGACAAAGCTCCACACATGAAGTGATTTCGTTGTTGCTTCTTATAGTGTGACTCTCTAGGTTCGTCTTAATTGGTAATGGGAGGATACCAAAGGATGTGGGTGACACCTAGCCCGCTCCGTGGCCCCACATCGTCGCCCAATCAAGTACGAAATGAATAAATCATACGAACCTCTCGGTTATAGTCTCCATACACGTATAGACCCTTCACTGAAGTATCTCGATCGATTGATATCTATAGAAGTTGTCAAACTAACATTACTCGATGCTATGCAATGAATCATAGTGACTTGAAATGAAGAAACTACCCTCCATGTCCCACATGAGTTAGTTTATATGATTTGGCCAAAGACTTGCATTTTAGTCACCTATGATCGCATAGGACATCTGCTTGTTTACTACCGAGACAGTGAATCTCATCTTGGCAGTCACTTCACAACTCCTACTTGACCCTTAAAGTCGCACTTCGAGGTGGGCCCCACCAAAGGGTAAAATGGACCTCACTACTCTTGTAACAGACCCAACGTCACAAGCACATTGTGTCATAGACTCCTCAGGTCAAAGGTCCACATGTACCAATATAACCAATAATCCAATTATTGACAGTCAATGAGTAAAACCCATGTGATTGGATTATTACGAGTCATGTTCAAATATATTGATTCCATCAATATATCCATTACAAACTCCCACCATCCCAAGTGTTCGACTGACACTCCTTGTCAAAGTATGTGTTATACAAGTCTATATAGATCTTAACGCTCAATCGAGATCTTCCGACTTGCGAATACGTATTTGGTGACTAAGTACTAGGTCCTTCCAGTGCTCCTCTCCTTATCCCATAAGAAGTGGAAGACTTCCATTAGTACACTTGGACTATTTGTTCGTTCAATACAGTTATAGATGTAATTAGATTTATAAGAACAAATGAAATGCCTTTTATTGATATTAAATGTTCATAATATAATTTATAGCCCTATTACAGTCTATATCCTTATTGGCATCGAGAGCATAATCCTATCAAAGGATCGGTGCATCCAAGAGACGATCCGCGAAGTCACTTTACAAATAAGCGGTGCACAATCAGAACGTGAAAATTTCTTGGCTATTAATGGGACGCCCAGATACCTCACAGGGAGGAGACCCATCGGGTATCCAAAAATAGCTTGAAGGGCATCTTTATGCACTCGAGCTTTAGCCGAAAGAAATAAGTTACTTTTGCTAGGATTAACCTGTAGACCTGATAATTCCATGAAGAATCCCGTCCCATCCTTAAAAGTCTATTTAGAATGAACATCGGCATTACAAAAAAGGAGAAGGTAGTTAGCAAAAGATAACATAAAAGTCCTCGTTTCGGCACACCTACAATGAAATATGAAGTTAGGTGAATCCCTAATAAACCTATCTAGAACCCCATGCAACACGTCCATAACCAAAACGAAAAGGTATGGGAAAATAGGGTCCCTTTGTCGAAGACCACGAGCTCCTCTAAAATACCCCTCTGATGATCCATTTATATTAATCAAGAATACTGGAGTAGTAACACACTCCTGAATCCATTACACAAACGTGGGATGGGATTGTATGGCTTCAAGCACTTTAATGAGAAAATCCCATTCCACCGTTTTATACGTCTTCATAAGATCGAAGGTGCATCTTTGAGGTAGATCTTTCCTTCCATATCCACTAAAAATTTCTTGAGCTAATTAAATATTATCACTTATTTTCCTACCTGGAATAAACGTCATTTGTAACTTATCAATTAGCTTACTCAGCATTGGTGTAATGCAATTAGCCAAGATTTTTGAAATAATTTTATACAACACATTGCAGCATGCGATAGACCTAAAATCACTGACTTTTTTCGGTAGCTCCACCTTTGGGATAAGAGAAGTTATTGTTGAGTTCACTGACTTCACGAACCTCCCAGTAGCAAAAAAGTTCAATATTCCAATGCTAATTTCCTCCCCGACTATCGGCCATGCTTTTTTATAAAAAAACAGCTGTAAATTCGTTTAGGTCCTGGCGCTTTATCATCAAGGAAACTAAATAGCACTTCTTTGATTTCTATTATCTCAATAGGACCTCATGTGTATTGATTCTTTATGCGTAAGCTTCTTAGTCACAAAATTAGAGAAATCTGGAACACTGTAGATGGAAGTCACGCCGAGGCACCACGAAGCTCTAACTAGAACGAGAATATCTCGTCCCGAAAGACATGAAGATTTTAGCTTTGGCTCGCCGAGTCGCGATCTTCTAGAAAAAATATGCAGTACACTGATCACCATCCTTAAGCTTGTCCGCTTTAGCATGTTGAAATAGTGCAGCTCGCTCCATTTTGACTGCTTTAGCAAATAGGTACCTATAATATTTTTCCAACTTCTGCACATACTCATCATCTAAAAAGTTCATTAGAATAGTTTGGATTACATCAAGATATTTTCTTGAGCTATCCACATCAGTAGACAAATTCCTTTTATTTCTACGTAATTTTTTTAAAATAGGTATAAGAGCTTTAAGTTTACATATAATACTATACAGTGGGACTCCTACGATCAAATGTTTCCAACTATCATTAACAGAAGATAAAAAGCTAGGGTCGTCAACTAGAAAATTGTCAAACCGAAAAATATTACCTGATACCATTGGGCCTAGATTGAACGAAATGATCGATGGGCTATGGTCTAACGTTTTAAGGTTCACACTTAGGTATGTAACATTAAGGAAACGCAAATGCCAAGAGAAGTTCACCACCATTGGGTCCAGCCATTTCCAAATACCTTTTAATCCTCGTCGTTGATTAAACCAGGTAAAAGTTGCTCCTTGCATGGGTGTAGATGATAAATCCGCCGTAGATAGGCAATAATGAAAATCCTGGCATTCGTGATCTTCGTCTCGACCCCTTAAGCTCTAGCTTTCATCTAACGTAGCATTAAAATCTCCCAGAACTAACCAGTCACTATCCGACATATGCTCCGAATAAGCCAACAAATTCTCCCACAACTCACGGCGTTATTCGGGAGTATTACGACCATACACAAACGAAACAAAGCATGAGGAGTTGTGAACTAGTGACGTAATTTTATAGTGAACAACTTGTTGAGAAAATTCTTCTATCACTACAGATGTAGATGCAGGGTCCCACCCAACCCAAATTCTATTGCCCGGACCATTGCCATGTCAGACGAATATGAGGACTAATAGTGCAAAAATTGCCTACTGAAACACGAGTCTCAACTAACGCACAAACTTTCAACTGATAATCTGATATGAGATCGTAAGCTGCTTTTTGGTGGTCTAGCTTATTAAGACTACGTACATTCCAACTAGCTAACTGAATCATCTAACAACGTCATCGAGGGCTACGTTTATAGGGCCCTGTTCAGTAGAATTTCCTTTCTTTAGCAAGTCATCGACAAGTTTCGCATACTTGTTAGCTAGTGGTAATTGAGCTTCATCTACATTGTTCTCTCTACATTTATCCTTCGCTCCTATAGTCTCAACCGTCCTCTCCTTATGTTGTTGGCTGTTTGCTCGAGATTTATTACGATATACCTCGGTCCGCTCACTATCCGCTTTGTGATTTGTAGATGCTTTCGGTACGTATACATGCACTGGGGGACAGGTATCCTTGAGAGTCGTGGGGCAAACTTTTGCTACATGCTTGAACGATTGACACGTGGTACAAACTGCCGGTTTTCATTCATAGTCAACTTTAATCTTACATGTTCCGTTGCAGGCTCCATTCTCTGACGGCAGAAACATAAAGACTTCATTAAGAAATTCCTCTTTCACACTCATGAGGACAAAAACCCATGCGTAATCTATTCTATCCATTGCAAGTGTTATAACATCAGGGTAAAGGGGTTGTCCCATCGCACTTGCAATTGTGCTTAGGCCCTCAATCGTCCAGTATTTTGCCGGCACATTACGCAAACCCAGACCGGAACTTCCTTGTGAACCTTTCTCTCCAGCGACATCTTCATTCGCCATTTCACTAAAAAAAGAGTTTGCCCTTCAAATAACCACGGCCCCCCTTCCAGAAGCTCTTGCATAGCTTCCGGCGATTCAAATTTAAAGAAAAAAAATCAAATACTGGTCGCTTTGATTTCTGTAAGTCCTTTCCATATCGACATAACATAATTATGGACACCAATGAAATATGGGGCGGCCTATGAATTGTCCTACCACTGTATTTTCATATATATGTGTGTGTGTATGCATGTATGTCTATTTAAAATATATAATGCCTCAACTTCATTTAGAAATGGCCCTTAAAGTGTACATAAAGGTATATATATATAAATTGCAATGAAACCAAAATTGGGGTCAGTTGGCATCCTCTGCTTACGGTGGAGGATACCTATCCAAACACATGGATAACATAAAAGTAACAACAAAAGGAATATAAAAGATTTGCTTTTGTCATGGAGTTCCAAAAGTTCATCTTAACAATGATCAACTTGTACAAAAGTCACAAACTTAAGAATAAACAACTTGCAAGAGGTTTTCAATGAGTCATGCTTAGGAACCTCGGGATATTATGGAGTCCATGTATAATCATTGTTAATTGTGTATAATGGATATGTCATAAAAATCTCAAATGTTTCGTGGTTATAAATTATGTGAAGACTCAAAATTCCAAATACTCCCAAAAAAGAAAATTACGAGAAAGAAGAGCATAAAATTCAAAGACAGGCTATTGACTTAATATGATGTCTTTTTTTTTTTTTATTTTAATTTTAAACGAAGGGGGATATCTTGACCCGACAAACCCGAGTCGATAGTTTTTTTTAATTATGGGGCACACAGACCTACAAAACTCCAAATAAGGAGAGAAAAGCCACAACTTGTGACAATCTGAAGTTAACCCAAAGCCTCTCACATGAAAGTGAAAGCCGATATCTCTAGATTAACAAGTATTGGGTTTAATATGATGTCTCTTTATCAACTAGATTTTAGTTGTTAAATTTCCATACTTCTAACAAGTATATACATGGAGAAAAATCCATGAGAAGTCGCGTTTCAAAAGTATATAGGAAATAGTAGAGATTAAGTACAAAATGTTGATAAGTACTCATGATAAAATCAATTAAATACATTTGACTTTATTTGTTATCGAAAAAAGAAGAAAACCCAAATAGAAGTCATAATAAAATAAATATTTATATATATATACACACATATATATTACCTAAATGCTCACTTAGATAATCTCTTTGTCAACTTATTCATTGAACCATATTTGTCCAAAACTCCAAATCTACATGGCATAGACACTTTACAAAGTTTAGGTAAGTTAAGACAATAGGATGATGCACTTTATCTCCACTTGAGGTTTTATTAATGTCACACACACATACACACTTGTGTGTGTGTGTGTGTTTATTTACAAAATTCACACCACACTATGCATACAAATACTTGATCTCCAAAGGGTCCTCAAATTTTGCACTACCAAACATAAACATTTTTTAGCTAGCTCTTTCACATGGCAAAAGTTCATCCTCAAGTTCTTGCTTCTCCCACTTCATCTAAACAAGAAGTTTTCACTTTGTGGATGAAATCTCTAATATTCAGCAGCAATGGCTGCGTTGTGTTCGATTCGAGTGGCGAAATCATTTATCGGGTCGATAATTATGATCACAAATGCAGTAACCAAGTCTATATCATGGATGCCACCGGCAAAATCTTGTTCACTATAGTAAAAAAGGTAAGAGGAAAAAAAAAACTGTTAAAGTTTATTGCTTAGTATGTGATTTTAGTTCATTTTTCTAGCATTTTGTCTCAGAATTTCTCGGTGCTTGGGATGTGGGAAGGCTATAGATCAACAGACATAGACACATCCATTAATGATGAGAAACCGAGATTTCGCGTCCGAAAAATCCTAAGAATTAGGATGATTCTTCGGTTTTTTAGAGGGTATTCATTTTATAAGGTTGTGATTAGATTAAACGAAAACCAACGTTGTGAATATATTATGGAAAATCAACGAAATTTGAAGTCTTCTTGCAAAATAATTGACACCTTTGGAGAGCTTGTTGCAGAGGTAATATAATTGAATAGATTAATTTTCTTTTATGAATTTTTTTTCTGAATAAAGTTTAGAAGTGGTATTTTTCTTGTTTTTAAGGTTAAGAGAAAGATAACTACAAGTGGAGTTGCTCTAGGAGAAGATGTGTTGACAATGGTGGTGGAGCCCCATATTGATCATTCTCTCATTATGGGATTGGTGGTTGTTCTCGGTCTCATCAATCATAAATTGTGAAAGTTTTGGGATTGAAAACGAGAAGGTTCTTTGCAGGTGAGCAGATACAAAATTATTGTTCTAATTCAATTTGATCAAAACTATTTGTGAATTGTGATTGGTTGATTATTCTTTTCGGACGGGTTATATTTAGAAGTTGTCAGGACTAGAGTTCAGCTCAATCATAATCATCTATGATGCGGGACCTAGGTGCATTCATTGTATTTGGATGCTTGGGATTATACTATAACTTGAACTTATTATGCAGATAGTAGTAATTACACTAGAACTTAAAGTTTCGAAATTTTCTAAAAATTACTCGTTCTTGAATTGTATATGTTAATCGTGTAACAAATGTAATTCACTTGTCAAGTGATTAGCTCATGTTCGACTGAACCCGATCCATTTTCCTTAATTGTATCAAGAAGCATAATAATTTCTTCTTTCTTTCACCTTGTTGTAATTTTGTTTCATTCGTTCAAGGTAATGCATGACTTATCGACAAAACACGAGGTCAACTAGGTGGGCTTGTGATGATTGATGAGAAATCCTATGAAACTGAAGAACAAGAACAAGAATAGCAACAAGAAGATGACAGAGAACAATTAGCAAATCTTAAATCTTCCAAGTGAACAGAGCCAAACACTCTTGAAGAATTCACCAACCATTTTAGAAGAGAAATTTGATCAATAGTCCATTTCTTATGATATATTGTTTTTGTGCTTTAGTTATTATTTTTCTTTTCAAGAATCAAGAGAAGATTGAGGGCAAGCTTAGCAACAAAAATAGTATTGTATTGAAAAAACACTCACTTAAACACTGCATTATTTAGTTGTGAGTTTTTTAACTTTTCATTTGAATGTTTATGTTCTAAGTTCACTAAGGATGTAGAGATCACTATTTTATGTGGGTGCATTATAAGCTGGTTGTGACTGACTTATAATGTTTGATTCAATAGGGACTAAGACTTGTTTTCTAGTGCATCAATGAGGTTACACTGATCCAAACTAGCTTTGACAAAAGAAACACTAGCCGGAGGATTAAGACTTATTTTGCAATATAGTGGTGGAGCTGAAATCATTCCAACATGCCATGACGAAAGAAACACTATGTAGCGGACTAAAACTTGTTTCTTAGTGTGTTGGTGGAGCTGCAACGATTTTCAACATGCTTTGGTGAAAGAAACATTGTGGCGATTAATTTGCATTTAATGCGCTACAATAGGGATTTCACTTAATTTAACTTTTTAATTATCCAAAAAAATAAATTTGAAATATATGTGGTTTTTAAATTACTTTTTTTGAGGGGGTGGTTTTTAATATCTAATTCACCCATATGTCAATTATTTAACATGGTAATTACCTATATGGTTTTTTTTTTTTAAACAGAATACCTATATGATTTTTTCACTAACATCTTGCACATCTAATATATTGTTGATTTACCATATATAATTTAGCTTAAGTTAGTACATAGATCTCTGTCATTTCAATTTTTATTTCGGTAAAATGCAATTTGGGCCAACATGTTTGAACATCTTTCAACTTTTTTGGCCCATTAACACGAGTCACAAAGACCCAACGAGCATTTAAAGTCCGTCTTGGTGGGCGGGGCTGAGCAAAGCCTTAAGAGGCTCGATAACTGTTCAACTGTGACGCACGAATATGAATACAAAAATACGGACGTGATATGATATGGATACGAAATACAATAAATTCTAAAATTTTAAAATATACATTGAAGATACGTGTATATATATACATATGAATTTTTTAAAGCAAATTTTATTCGATAGATCCATTGACATAAATAAATATTTTGTCAAGTTCTTTTAATTTTTTTTGTTATTTGTTAACTTTAAATTTAAATTTTAACAAAAGACCGAAAGCATTATCTATTTTTCTATTATAAATCAAAAAGTATTGTATAATATTAAAAATACTTTGTCTGGTATCCAAGTGGTGTCATACTTCAAATTTTGTATTGGATGAGGTATCCAAATTTTTTTTTCTTTTTATTTTCGATTACACCAAAAATGTCTCGGACACAGTATTTGGAGTATTCTTATCAAATACAAGTACAATAAGAATACAATACTGATGAAATTATTAATAGGAATATGTGTGCATCATAATTGTTCAGTTAAGATTTAGATCACTTGGCTGATTACCCGAGTATTTGCAAACTCTACTGCTTATGGAAAAGTGATTCCAAGTAAAAAATAAGCAAAATCACTTGAGAAGCAGAAGTGGGTAGTGATTACAAACACAAGCTGAAAGTAGAAAAAAGTTGTAGGGAGTGTTTGCAAATAGAAGTGATTATAAATTAGTTTTTTCAAAAAGTACAATATTTTCAAAGATAAAATTATTATAAAAGATTTATTTTAATTGCAGAAATTTTAAAAAGTACCTAAAAACATTCTCCCTACCCAATTTGGAGTTTTTGGCTTCTGAGACCTTAATTTCAGATAATCAGAATCAAAAGCAGAATTTACAAATACTACAAAATTACTTATTTTTAGTTAAAAACTAAAAAGTGCTTTTGTTTAAAGTTTACAAACAATCCCTACATTTTTAACCGGCTAAATTAGTATGGTTAAGTAACTTCGGTGGGAAAAAGCACTTTTCACGTTCCAATATTATATGATAAATCAAAGAAAGAAAAGTTTGTTTGATTTCAACCACACTATAATTAACTCAAAAAAAGGTAGAAGACATTGGGGCAATTCCATGTCAAATCAAGTCTAGGTGTTCGAGTGTGAATTTTGTGTATATCTCTCACATAAGAGTGTGTGTAGATCGTACACAAAACATCTTATCGTGTGAAAAATAAAGACACTAGGATCATTAAATTCGGTCCAACATAGATTTTTCCAAGACATAGCTAGGTTGTGGAAAGTTTTTGTTCAAATTCGATTTCATCGAGTTTAAGTACCAATCTAATTTCATCGAGGTTAAGTAATTATATAGCAAATGTTGTTAACTTGTTTCAATGATTGATCAGAATTTTTGGGGTGTACACAAATTATGTAATAAAAATAATTCAATTCTCCCATAATTAACTTGAGTTCGAACAAACATAATTTAAATTACAATTTTCCAATAAACATATGAAACAATCTAAGTGGGGTAGCAAGTATTTTTTTTTTGGGTAAGTGGGGTAGCGCATATTCAATAACACATGTTTCTCACCTTCTATACACTCACTGTAGCTTTATAACAAGATTTTTCTATTAGGCTGATATTGATGGAGATATTTCGATTAAAAAACTTCATGAAATTTGAGGTTCAGGTTGCTTTCTTTGAGGAATGTATTCATTTTATATGCATGCATATATTAATACTTAAGTATGACATTATTTCATTTTTGTGTGAGTATCGAAATGTTATATTTTTTAAATGAAATATCCTTTTACAAAAATTCTATCCAATTAAAGTAATAACGTGAAATGGATGTTCTCCATCCCTATATACTTTTAAGGGTTGAAAAATTAAAATATTTAAAATTCTCAACCATTATCTATAATCGACCGTCAGTTCAAATAGGTATTCGAATTGAAACGAAATTTTTTTTATAGTTCATATGCTCTAAAATAATCATTTAATGTCGAATTTAATCTTAATAAGTGAATATAATGAATAATATAATTGATCATTTCTCTAGAAAAAGATGTAAATAATAAGTCATAATGGTCATGGACGAAAACCACTAATACTAAAATATTCAGCTCATAATGCATTAGAATGACTTACAGGGAAAATTGTATCAACGTCCCTTGAATTATGGACATTTGAAATATACACCCTCCCTCGTATTTTGTGTATTGGTATGAACCTTCCTTTTTTTTTATTTTTTTTCACTAGACTAATGGAAGACTAAAAAGCCCTTCAAATTTTGGCTAAAAAAAAGTTTAAATTAAATAATTAGTTGGAGCTTGAAAAAGTACCACTTAATTATATAATAAAGCATCGTAAACTAATTAGTTTATGCTGCAAAAAAAAAAAATAGTTTCTAAAAATATAGCTATACACTTCCAAAATTTTAAATTAATAGAAAAAACCAATTTCGTCGTGAATCCTCTTGTGCTCCCAAAAGATATTACTTAAAAATATTAATTGTAACTCTCTCCTAATTCAACTATTATGAAAATTCATGAAAAAAAATATACTATTATTTTGATTATGCTAATTTAATTTGCTACACCATTTTTCTTATTTTGTATATGGCAATATTCCATAGAAACAAATTAGTAATTCTTTTTGTTTTTTCGTATTGTATATAGTATAAACTCACATTAATTTCTAAGAATATGAGTGTCTTTATTTTTCAATTAAGACAAGGATTTGTTAGGCTCTGTTTGGATGTATTTTCATTTCATTTCCAACCGTCATTTTCTAGAATGTATGGAAAAATGAGTTTTTCGATTTTTGTGTGAAAATGACGACATGCTTGGTTGTGTTTCTAAAAATGATTGAAATTGATGATTTGATGATGCGTGAAATGATTGAGTTAGTTCAAACTAATGATTATGTATATAATATATATAAAAGATAATACATAATATTATATTGATTAAATATACTTGTAAATAAAAATATTATGCTAATTTAATTTGTTACACCATTTTTCTTATTTTGTATATGGCAATATTCCATAGAAATAAATTAGTAATTCTTTTTGATTTTTCATATTGTATATAGTATAAATTCACATTAATTTCTAAGAAGTTATGGTGATAATGTGAGTGTCTTTATTTTTCAATTAAGACAAGGATTTGTTAGGCTCTGTTTGGATGTATTTTCATTTCTTTTCCAACCGTCATTTTCTAAAATGTATGGAAAAAATGAGTTTTTCGATTTTTGTGTGAAAATGACAACATGTTTGGTTGTGTTTTTAAAAATGGTTGAAATTGATGATTTGATGATGTGTGAAATGATTGAGTTAGTTCAATATAATGATTATGTATATAATATATATAAAATAATACATAATATTATATTGATTAAATATACTTGTAAGTAAAAATGATAACAATTGACCACAAAAAAGCACTAAAAATACTCAAAATGGGTCTTAAAATATGCACAAGCCTATAAAGGTTATTACTATGTATTTGCTCCACTGTAGCACCATAATTGTTGTCGAGAAAATGAATTTTTAGAAGGAGTTGTGAGAGAAAGAAAAAGATGGGTGTGAATTGGTAAAGTAAAAAGTAGTTATTGGAGAATGTGAAAATAAAAATAAATGTATTTTCAGTTGAAAATGTAGT
The DNA here is from genome assembly GCA_019426215.1 of Buddleja alternifolia. NCBI lineage: Eukaryota > Viridiplantae > Streptophyta > Magnoliopsida > Lamiales > Scrophulariaceae > Buddleja > Buddleja alternifolia. The sequence goes on along the minus strand of CM033391.1, from coordinate 43,672,052 downwards.
AAACTGTGTATTTTCATTTTCAAATGAGAATAAGAATGAAAATCTGAGTCTCAAAACACAAACAAACATGGCCCTAGGTTCTTACTTTTTTTAGCTTAAATACAAAATTCAAATTATTTGGGTTTATGGGAAAGGTTTGAATTATATTAACATATTCAACAATTAAACTTTTAGATCACAAAAAAAATAAAAAAAAATACACAGTTAATCGAGAGGATTTTTTTTATGAATTTAGAGTTATATTTCTAGATTTTTAAGTTGAGAATGCCACATTATTCTTTTTATAATTATTATGTCATTTGATGATATTTTGATAATTTCATTCTCCAACACAGTATAAATGAAAGTCAATGTTGCTTAATTCAAAAGTGAAGGGTATTTTTTTGTTTTTAACTAGAAAATACAATAAAAAAAGTAAAAGAAGTAAGACCTGTGTCAATATTTCAAAACTGAGAGGTGGATATCAAATGACCATAGCTTATGTAGATGGAATTATCCTCAAAATTACAAGTTACAAGTGAGAATCTCAACATTCCATATATATGTATATAATATATATATATATATATAGGGTCAAGATCGAGTACATACCTTCTCTTAGAGAAGATATAAGACCCAATATACACCATTAGATCCATTAAATCCAACAGTCCAAAATAAAACTATAATCAGCGCTGCAAACCCATTTTTATTTGGCTTAGGGGTATAATAGTAAAATACATCCCATTATACAACAAACAACTCCCTAAATTAATTCCCCTTCTCCCTAAAATCTCTCATATTCAAACTCACTCAAAATTACTGTAAATCACAATTTGAATCCGTATTAAAGCCATATATATTCCCAAATCTAACTGCATATTCGGATTCGCACACGAAAGAACCCTAAAAAATCTGAAAATGAGGTCTAAAAATCCATCGAGAGTCACAGGTACCAATCGTATAGAGGATAAATTCATGTATTTTGTTGTTAAAACCCATCGAGAGTCACAAGTATCGACTTTTCATTCTATTTACAGTAGTTTTTCGAACTGATATTGTATAAAATCATGTATTTTGTTGAATTTGTTGACAATAAATATGTTTCTGGTTGATTTCTTATATAAATAATATGTCTATTGAGGACGAATCCTGTTTTTTTATTGATTTACCATGCATATTTGTGTAACCCATGGTGTGTATTTTTAAATTAGTGAGGGTAGTGTTCATGTATTATATGTGTGCGTACTTACTGTATAATGCATTAAACTATAGTGTATAATGCCTTTTATTGTGCTGTATAATGGTTTATTATAATCTGATTTTGTGCTTTATAACACAAACTGTATAATATAACCTGTGATACTGTATAATGCTTTATAATATTCTGTATAATGTTTTACATGTCACTGTATAATGTGGCATGTGACATGGCGCACGGGACTGATGACGTGGGGACAAGTGGCATACGCGTGTATGAAAGAAAGAAGAAGAAGTTCGGCGCTGTGGAGGGGCAGATTGATTAGAATTGGTTTGGAATTGATTAATTATTGTTTCTTTATTTAGATTGTTGTCTTTTATTAGTTTCCATGTATAATATAAGTCTTGTTAGGATGATTTGTATAAATAGTTTGGTAGGGTTTTATTTTGCCGTTTACTGTAAATTTTGGTGGAATAAGGAGCTTCGTAGCTTGGGCACAAGATATCCATCTTGTGAATGTTCTTTTATCGTATTCATTCTTATTTTTCGAATTCTAATGTTCATTGATTGTTCAGTAACTTATATAATATTATACAGTAAATATACATGTGATATACAGTATGTTAATATGTAACAAACAGTATGTGTTAACATATAGCGTATAATAATTAATGAGATTTCTAACTGTATAATATTGAATAACCCACTGTATAAAATTAATAAATGTTCTGTATACGGTTTAATTAATTAATGTATCATAAAAGGTATAATGTGTTAACATTCGCTGTATCATTATTGGACTAACTGTATAATGTAATATAATATACTGTATCATAAGCTATAACACACTGTATAATGATTTATAACATATTGTATAATAAGCTATAACATAATGTATAATGGTTTATAAGTTACTGTATGATAGTTTAAAAATCACTAATTGTGGTGTCACTAAATACCACACTGTATATCACCACTCATGTACTGTATTTTGCTTTTAAAAAAATAAAAAATATATATTTTAAATTTTCGAAAGGCAAAAACTGTTTTTGGAATTTGGCCCCAGGCTCTACTTCAATCTTGAAGGAAACGTCGTTTTAGAAACAACTCAGATACTTATCATAAGTATGCTGAGCACCACCCTCTCGGGCCCAAATTCCATCGTTTTACAAGGTTTTTTTGCGTTTTTATGTTTTCAGTCGGATTTTAATTTTAATTTTTATACATTTCCATTATTTCCGTACTTTACCTTGTTTATATTTACTGTATGTTTGTTTATTAATTATTTTATAATGTTTATTAGCTATTGAATTCACCGTATAATGAGTTACATGATACCGTATAATTGTTTACAAACTACTGTATAATGTTTTACAAACAACTGTATAATGGTTTAAAATCACTAATTGTGCTGTCACTAACAGAAAAACACTGTATATTGTCTTATAATATAGTGTATATTGGTTTATATTGTACTATAAAGATTGTTAGTCACAATGAGAAGAATGCTATTGAAGTTGTCTCAAATATCATAAGAATTCAACATTTTTATAATTTATATTTTTTCTACTTGAACCTTCATAAATCATTTTTCTCTGTTGGAGAGAACTTAAACTCCACCTTTCAAATACCATCTGTTGGAGTAATGAATTGAATATCAGTTGCCTAAAGATTGCGTCATGAAATTGCCGATAATGAGCTGCCGATGAAGTGTTGAAAATGCCGATGGTTAATTGAATAAGAGTTTGGAGTTTTCTATGTCAATCGGGACTCGCCTATGATGAATTGAAATTGCTGAGAGTGACATAATATGAATTTAATATTTTCTGTATAATCTTAATTTTCTGGGATTTGAAATTGGAAAGAAATTAAAAAAGGGAAGATGAATCAGTTACAACATATAATTAGGGATTTGAGTTTTGATCCTACACGTTATTTGCATTGTTTGTTATACCTAATGACTAAAAAACCCCTATCATCATTAAAATAAATGTAAAAACCGAAAAATAGGCTTTAAATATGGACCTTGGGATCAAATGGTTTAAATGGTTTAGATTGAGTCTTATATTTTATCTAAAGTATAAAGATGTATTTGATCCATACCCTATATATATATATAATATATTATGTGAAACATTCGATATATTCTACACCATCCATACAATAATAGTTTATCGTGATTGGACGGTGGATGGTGGAGAACCACTCAGTAAATAAAAAAAGTAAGTTAAAGCTAGTAAAATTAATAATTTCCCATGCATTGTAAGTTGTAACCAACCATAAGAAAAAATTAAATAATTCCCATGCACCACTTCCACGTTTTATTCTCCGCACAGTAAAAGTAAACGCGGTTAAAATAATATATAATATACAAACAAATGAAAATGATTCACGTGTAAGCGACATATATATATATATATATATAATATCCAACCTTTTGTTCTTGGACCCACATCTAAAAAGTCTATAATTGCCATTAAATATCCAATTCCTCTTCCACCTCACAACCTTCATCTCAAAAACACATTCAAAAACACACACACATTTGAATTAAAGCTCAAGAAATGATGTCAAATATATGGAGCAAGAAAAAGGGTTTGGGTTCAGAATCTGATCATGAAGATGAAGAAGATCAAGGGTTGAGATTAATCATTACAACAAAGCTAATTGTAGCGAAACCCGACCCGAAAATTATAGTGAAGCCCATTTTTGTACTCAATAAAATTATCCAATCTATAAGCTCTTCTTCTAATTCTGCAACTCATGATCATCATAATCATTCTTACTGCTATCTCAAATCATGTCATCTTTGCCACAACCATTTATCACTTGACAAAGAAGTCTACATGTACATGTAAGAATTTAATTAGACTAATTAATCGAAACCCCTTTCCAATATATATATATATATGTAAAGATTTTGTTTTCTAAATAGTTTATATATGTTTTTTAATTGGTGTAATTATATATGTGCAGGGGTGATATGGGATTTTGCAGTTTGGAGTGTAGAGACAGACAAATTTATCTGGATGATGTGAAGGAAATGGAAATTTCAACCCAAAAGGTTTTAGCATCTTTCCGGCGGCAGCGGCGGCGTGACGGCGGTGGCCGGTGTGAGGATAACAACCTGTTTGAGGAATTGCGGCAACGGCGGCGCCACCCCTTCTCGTCTCAAAAAATTAGAGTTATATTCTCTTAGATGAACAAATTTTCGATTTTTTTTTTTTCTCAAGTGATCAGTGATTAGTGATGACAGGCGACTTTTGTTTTTATTTGGATATATGTAGTGACACTGACACAATGGTGAAGTAAAAAGGGTAATTGGGAGATTGCACTTTTAAATTGAATTTTTGGCATTTTGCATACTTAAATTGTATATGGCTTGGTATTTTGCACTCCAAGGTAAATTACACCATTTAACTCGCAAAAAAATGAATTCACTCAGTTTTTAAGGGTAAATCTATTAATATAAAGAAGACAAAATTGTACCCCGAAATTTTTTTTTTGTAAAATTTAAAGGTAAAATTATACCATTAAAACGTGAAAATCTATAGATGTCCTCTCATATATAAATTTAGTCAATAAACTAAAATCTCTAAAATTCTATTTTCAACTCCTTGAGAAATCCTTCCGTATTGAGGCAACATTGGTGGGGATATTGAAGCTTGACGTCAATGATGAACATTTTCAAAGGGTTTCTCCAAGACTTGAAGAGAGATATTAGAAATTTTAGTTTATTGGCAAATCCTAAACTTGAGAAGACTTCTAAAGATGTTCTCATTTATTAGTTATAATTTTGCCTTCATATTGTTACAAATTTTCACGTTTTTTGTACAACTTTACCTCTTTGTATTTATAATTTTATCCTCCAAAAATCAAGTAAAATTATTTTTTTGGGTGAGTTAGATGGTGTAAATTCACTCCAGGATGCAAATACCAAGTTATATGTCATTTGAAGGTGCAAAGTGCCAAAAATTGAATTTAGGGGTGTATTATGCCAAAAGACGGCAATTTAAGGATGCAATATGCCAATTAGCCAAGTAAAAATGAGTGAATTTACTGTTGTTGTTGTTTCTTCTTATTCATTTTTGACATGGACAAAAGAAAATACTATATATGTGGGAAAATTCTTAGTTGCACTCGGTGTGGGACCCATTTGGGTGCACCAACACACATCAAAAAACAATAAAAAAAATTGTGACTTATTATTATATTGAATACACATTATTTATTTTTTTAGTGTGTGTTGGTGCACCTAAATGGATCTCACACCGGGTGTGCCTAAGAATTTTCCATATATGTGTGTGTGTGACTGTCTCTTTTTTGGTTTGTGGATGGAATTTCCTTTTCAATGTCATTAAGTTTTGAAATCGATTGATGAATATCGAGCGTGACTTAAATATTTAGGCTTTGTTTGTTGATGAATCTCGATTCTCGAGCGTGACTTAGATATTTAGGCTTTGTTTGTTTATAGGCTTTGTTTGTTTATGTTTTTGAGTTAACATTTTGAAAATTTCTTGAAAAATACGTACTATGGAAATTAGTATGAAAATTATGTGATTTGTGTTGTGGTTGTTTATGTTTTTTAAAAATAGTTGAAATTTGTAAAATGTGTCTAATTAATGATGAAAGATTGATGTATAATGTGTTGAATGATTGAGTTAGTTATTTATAAGGAAAATTGCATTAACCTCCCTTAAACTATGGACATTTGACAATCACATCCCTTCATATTTGCTATATTGGCATAAACCTCCCCTTATTCAACTTTTTCACTAAATTTATTACTAAAAGAATAAAAAGCCCTTCAAATTTGGGCTAGAAAAAGGTACAATTAAACAATTAGTTGGAGCATGGAAAAGTACCACTAAATTACATAGTAATAATAATAATAAAAAAAGCATCTTAAATTAAAAAGATTCTAGAGCCTTTCTTCCTGACGGGCCACCGAATGCCTTCCGACATGCTTAACACATGCAAGTCGGGTCCCAAATGAATTGGCTTATTCGAAAAAAAGATATCGTTCAAAGATTCCTAATATTTAAATTAACTAAGAAAATGCAATTTAATCGTGAATCCTTTTATGATCCCAAATAATATTACTTAAAGATATTAATTTTAACTCTCACATAATTCAATTAATGCAGAATTTCATAAAAAAGTAAGTTATTATTCTGATTATGCTAATTTAATATGCTGCACCATTTTTCTTATTTTCATATATGATAATCTTCAATAGAAAAAAATTAATACTTCTTTTTATTTTTTCATATTGTATTTCGTATATATTCGCATTCATGTTTAAGAATTTATGGTGATAATATGGGCATTCCTTATTTTTCAATTAAGACCAGCTTCAAGAATTAAAGAACAAATATTATGTTGTGCTATTTTTAAAATTTGAACTTTAAATAAATACACCATTGTTTTTATGAAATACTCATAAATTATTTTTTTCCTACAACTATTACTATATCTATTTAATAACAAAACATATATAAGAGGTACAATTTTTTTTTGTAATATTATTTTTGGTCAATATAATATACTACTTCTTAGCATATTTTCGGAAGAAGTTGTTGACTTATTATGAAGAAGAATATTTTAATAAGTAGAATTTTAAGTATATAAATATTAGTCAAGTTCTTACTTCTATACTTTATGTTGCTTTTTTTAAATGAGAAACTTAGAATTATTCGGGTTTATGGAAAACGTTTGAATTATATGAACATACTTAAAGCAATAAAAAATTTAGATCACAAAGAGAATTCACGATTAATCAAGAGAAAATGTTTATAGGGTTTAGAATTATGTTTCTAGAAATTTAAATTGTGGATGCTACATTATTTGCTTCTTTTTTTTATATTATTATTATGTCATTTTGATAATTTTTCATTCACCAAGACATTAAAAGTGAAAATTAACATTTTTAACTCAAAAGTGAAGGGCATTTTTGTCTTTAACTAAAAAATATAATGAAAAAATGAAAGAGGGAAGGTCCATGCCAATTTTTCAAATGTGAGGGGTGTGGATGCCAAATACCCATAGTTCAGGGGAGGTGGATGCAATTATCCCGTTATTTATATAATGATTATGTGAATAAAGAAATAATAAAATATAAATTAAAAATTGTAAAGTATGAAAAAAAAAAGATAATGATTGGAGTAAATTATTTTGATTGATGATTGTATGAAATGATAGATATAGTGATTGATAGGTAGTTATATAGGGGATTGAAAAAGTATAGTTGAAAAAAGGTGAATTTAAATGAAAATAGTTTGTGTTATGATTTTTTAGGATTTTGTGATGCAGAATATTGAAAATGAAATTTGAAAACATAAACAAACAAGCCCTTAATTATCCAATTTTATTTTTTGCATTGTATTTTTTGGTAAAGGAATAGTGAGTAATTAGGTCTCTCTTAAGAGTTCTTGCATATCAAAACTTGGAGTCATGCAACAATGGCAACTATTTAAAATAAGACTTGTTAAGTTAATTTTAATGGATTTAATACATTCATACTTTTTTAAAACAAGAGACGGTGAAAAATAAATGGTATAAAAGTGGTGATATATAACATTTTCCTATAATTATGTCGTACTTGTGAATATGGCTTGATTAGACATTTAGACTTATGCAAAGAACAGGAAAGTAAAGTGTAGAAAATAAATAAAAAATTTGTGATGTAAATTGTGAATATGGCTTGATAAGAATTATGCAAAGAACTGGAAATTAAAGTGTAGAAAATAAAATAAAAAGTTTGTGATGTAAATAAAATAGAATCTATCTTAGCTTTTGTACTTGTCAATTATAAGTTATAAATAATCATGTCGACTTTTGTACTTGTGGAATATAAATACTAGTTACGATGACGACGAGTGATATTTAGTAGATCTGGGAGTCCAACTTCCAGACAATATCCATCATACAAAGTGTTAAAACTTAATAAAATATATTTTGGTGGACCTCCACATATTTTAATACTATTTGTGGTAGATATTCGTCCTGGAGTTGGACTCCCGAGTCCACACTCTATACATTTGGGAATTTTTTTTTTAAGTAAAATCAATTAATATAAAATAAATTTGATAGTGATTTGTTTGAATAAGAACCAATTGAATAAAATATAAAATGAGATATCTAAAAAAACATAAATGAATGGGCAAAGAGAGAAACTTGTGAGATGAGACTATGAGAGAGAATGCGAGAGAAATAAGCAAATATTAGGAGAAAGTGAGTGAGAGAAGAAATAGGAAAGAGAAAGTAAAAAGAGACTTATTAAAGACACTCCAACTTTTGTTATTGACACCTCAACTCTCTTTTCATTTCATCAAATAGACCAAAATACCCTGTATTGTGGAATACAAAATTCTTGAAAGACAAATATATCCTTTTTATTGAGGATTTTAATGAAGCAGTACTATAATTTCTTCCAGTTTTTGTGAGGAGATTTTTTTATATATACTTTAGTAGACGACACACAATAAACGCAGTGATAAAGATATATAATCAATTAACAACTTTATTAATATGATCAAAATTTGACGATATTTAAAACAATTATAATACCTAATAATATCAAGCAACGCATTGAACAAAACACTAACTTTTGTTTTTAAGAATCAACAAAATTTAAATGCAAAAAGTAAAAGAGTTAAGAAATATGAAGAAATACCATGAATTGCATTTAAAGCCGACCAGCCTCGAACTCGAGTTCTTTGTCGAACTGAGTTCGAGCTTTTTTAATTGTTCGAGGTGTCACGAGTCAGGAGGTGATCTTTATAAATAATAAAATATTTAAGATTTTTAATTATATTACATATTTATATTAATAATAATTATGTTGTTTTATAATCGAGCTCAAGCTCGACATGGTATATTTGGAGCTCGAGCCAATAAATTTTATCCAAACTCAACTCGATTCGGATTGTTTATACCCATAATTAATATGTTGATTGGGCGATTGATAATACTCTGAAATTTCCTTAAAGGTTTTAGTATTTAAAAACTTTGATGTCTCATCCAACTCACTGAATCATGTTAATTACTTCTTTGGTCATTGTTAACCAAAAACCACAAATGCAGCAACTGTTTGATGATTTTTTCTTCAAAAATTGGGAAAACTGAAAAAATTTAGTTTCGCGTGATATTACTTGAGGGGGCAAAATTGTTTCTTGCATTTTTTTTTTATATTTTTTGTCATTAAGGTTAAATTTGTCCTTTCGATGAAATGAAAAGAGAGTTGGATTGCCTATAACAAAAGTTGGAGCGTACTTAACAACTCTCAAGTAAAAATTAAAAAAATATAGGAGATAAAATATCTATAAAAAAATACTTGTCAAATTTTTAAAGAGTAAAGATTTCAACCAAAGATTGACAACTTAATATAGTTACTATAGCTCCTCTTGCTTTACATAGCGGTATAGATAATAGTATTGATAATCTAGATTGTGGCACTTCATTCAATAATTGAAAATGGCGCATTTAGACTTTTCCCTATTTTCATTTTATATCTACAACATTTGTCCTCAAGTCCTCCACGTTTCTCTCATTCGAATGGAATAAAATATAATAATTGATTCAGTATAGAAAAATGATTAGTTGAACATTGGTGTAACTACTTGCACCACTAAATTAAACTTTTTAACTAATAAAATCGTGGTGAATAAAACTCAGAGTCTGGAATCTGTCTAGAAGTGGCGTTGAATTCATTTTAGGGATAAATACAAAATGCCCCCTTAACTATTCTTACTGTCGCATATACCCCCTAAACTTTAAAAGGTACCAAAATAATCCCTTGTGGAAATTTTTAAACAATTCCAAATACTTCACCCAAACATAACCTTACAATATTTAAGCACCAAATAAACTTGGTTAATTCTTTTTTCATTGAACTTATATGATTTGTAAGAAAATGCAAATAGATTTAAATAGGATTTGTTGGTTGATACAATTAAATAACTTATAACAGCACATCAATTTAAGAGATAGCCTCAGTTTTTTTTCTCTCTCTAGAATCTCTCTCTAGACCTTCGTACCTTTTGCATGGCTTCCATCCCACCCCCAATCTCTAGTGAGGAGAAAGATCAGATGGAAAGGAGTATTAAAAAGGTGCGGACTGACTCTCCTTTTCAGAATCACGTGGATATGGATGAAGGAATCTCTGTGGCTGTGGGGGAGGATTTATCTACAAAAAGTAAACCCTCTTATCGCAACAAACCGGTAGGTAACCGGACAAAGAAGGACCCCATTCGGTACGATGATAGCAACATCCCAAATATGGAGAATCTCAAGCTCTTGGACCCTACAGAGGATATGCCTGTGGCTATGTGATCTAGCACGGATCCTACTCCCTACTATTTCAGTCAAGAGGATCGATAATATTCACGAAAGTCACGTTCTCAATAATATAGACTGCACTCAGATGTTGAGCTGCCTACGTACCCTTTCAGGATCAAGTCTAGACGTAGTTCAAACATGTAGTTAGAATAGATATGATTCGTATTATGACGATCTCTCGTATTTGTATTCTAGGTTCGTACTCTCGAGTCTCCAATTATTCGAGCTACACGAAGTATGATTCGTAGTATTTATTGCTCAAACTCTCAGTCCCCAATTCTTCATAAATGATTGTATTTATAGAGTTTCCATTCGGTACTGTAAGGTGAATGATTGACAAGATGTCTTGCCTACGGATTCCCTACACGTGTCTGATGGGTGGCACAGATTCGATGCCCATCGGGTCGGGCCATGAACCGACCCTACCCGAATTACAAAAACACGCGGATCTTGGAGTGTAATGCAAATACCAAGGTTATAGGGACCGGGTGTGAAACCCATCTCGTTTCCTCGTATTCGAGGTAGTATATCAAATATACAACCCTATATATTCCAAGGAATACGAGCTGACGACTATTAAATCTTCTAATATTTTAGGAATATCATTAAGTCCCCCACTTCGTGAGTGAAGGGGAAAATACCTGAAAGTTCTTGACCCTTGACTGACGAAGTACAATTTTATGCAATTGTTACCTTTTCTGGGCATTTATTCTCTTGCTTATATTCTTAATTATAATTCATCCACTGCAATCATTACCTTGCAGCCGTTTATTCTAATTAACTCTGACACGCCGTTTCCCGAGAAACGTGTCTGTGCTGTCGCTCTGTCCTTTCGAATTCCGAGAGATATAAGAAATGTCACGTCTCTCCACCGTTGGATGCAACTTTTGATTAGTCGATCCGGACCGTTGACTTCAAATTACCCCCTAGTATATATATAGACTTACCCTTCCATTTGAATTTTTACTCTCCAGCTTTGATTTACAGAAGTAGCAGCACAGTTTCTTCCGGCGTCCTCGCTATTCGGAAACTCTCTTCCATTTCAAATTCAAAATTTTGCAAGCTACCAGGTATAAGCTTTCTTCCTCTCTTTTGTTACTCCCATATTTTGCATATTTTCTTTGTTTTTTTTTTTTGTGTTTTTAAAAAAAAATCATCACTTATGAGTACCTCCGGTGTGGGTGCCTCACCCTGAGTTTCTGATGAGGAAAACGAGGCCACCTCGTCTAGTCATAGTGAGTCAGATAGTAGTTCAAGTAGCCGCGTGACTTTCCCTGAACCCAATGTGAATGACCCCCCCATAGACTTTGAGCCTGAGTCTCTTGACGTTCCCCCTCCATATCCAAATCTCGAGGGAGATGAGGATGTTAATTCTCAGTTATTTCCGGATATGGATAGGGCTCGTAGATAAATCCCTTGGCTAGGTTATTCCTCGATCTTGACCGCATCGAATATTGCGGACATTAGGGCTAGGTATCATATCCCTTCTGAGTATCGCACTATGGTCCCCAACGAGGGTGATAGGATGCATCGTCCACCCATAGGGTTTCGCACCATACACGTGGCCCATCTTGCGTCTGGCCTTAGGTTTCCCCTTCATCCCGCCATAGTAAACATTCTTCTACATCTTCATTTGAGCCCCACTCAATTGCTTCCAAATTCGTATAGGCATATAGTTTTATTTATAGTCGTAATGAGGATGTGCGGGGTTCATCCGAACATAAAAAACTTTAACGGTTTTCTATCAGTGCATCGAAGCACTCAATCTAAGGAGGAAGGCTTTTTCTTCCTCGCACCCCAGCGTCATTGTCGTTCACAATCTCGAACTCAATCTTCGTTTGGAGATTGGAAGAAAAAGTTTTTCTTCATCGCTCCACCCTTAAATGAACATTGGAATGTACCTCGTCCATGGGGTATGGACCTCGTTGATTTGAGCAACGTCGGTAAACCGACAATACTTCGACGAACATTGAAACGCATTCTCAAACGGCTGTTCAATCCCGACGTCGTGATGAGTGAATCAGTGCTTGTCACGTGTGGGCTTAGTAGCGCCAACGTGCCTGGCGTCGAAAATCTTGGTAAAGTTTATACTCGTATTGTATCCGCTACTATACTTTGTAATATTTTGTGTTCTATCTAATGCATCTTATGCTTATCTTTGTTTTCTTTCACAGCAATGGAAGAAAGACAGGCTCGTCTAGACAAGAGAGCTGTTATTGCTGCCGAGGCGGCTCAACGAGCAGCCGCTGCAGCTGGTCGAGGTACCGGCCTGGGTCGCGGTCGTGGGCGAACTCAGGGGCAAACCCGCCCTATGGATTGGTGAACCCCAAGTCCAGGGGTCCAGTCGTGCCCAGCCACCACGCACCACCTCAAACCACACCTCGTTCACCTCGAAGCACCAGCGCTGCAAACTACCCTGAGGCCGAGGAGGGCTCTCTCGTCCGTCGTCGCCGCTCCAAGGCAGTTGGGGATCTGACAGGCGCTCCCCGAAAAATGACATCACCGGGAGGGTACTTCTCAACCCGCTTCTGCCGAGGTTGCACTTCCCGCCCTCCAACCTGGACCCTCAGACGAGCCTAGTGCTCGTGATTACGAGCTACTCAATGAGGCCGAATCACTGCTTCTCAAAGACTACCTCGATTGCGAGGTGACTGAATGCGCCGTTCCTCGGCCTGACCAACAGCCACTTATCCAGGACTGTCATATATACCCGGACAGCAGCATACTCGAGGATCGCAGCGGCAACACTGCAATCGAACTATTCCATCGCACGCTGCTGCCCGAGGATAAGGCTCCGATCCTCGATCAGCCTCACCCCATCGTCGAGAAGCAAGCAGCTCAGTACCTCGAAAAGGTACATTCGTCACGACTCAGTATTTTTGTATTAAACCCGTGTTTTATAACTTCGTTTAACATTGTGTCATTTCAGACGAAGCTCTTGATACACCAGCTGCCCCTTACCAACTCGAGCTTCAAGGAGGTCCTGAGGAGATCTCAACAAGAGCTCACGGATTATAAGGGACAAGTCCAAGCTGAGTTGCTGGTTGCTCAAGAGGACAAGGAAAAAACCTCTTCTCTACAAGTAAGTTCGACTTAATGCTTACGCATTATTTTAATTGTAATTTGCATAAGACGAAACTTACTCTCGTCATTCGCAGAAAGAGCTCGATATACTCTGTCGATCCTACGATGCGGATAGGCTCAAAATGGCTGATCTAGAGCGATCCAACGCTGAGCTCCGTCAGCAACTAAGTGTATTGCAAGAGGGCACCGAAGCTGAAAGACGACGCCAATTTGCCTTGGGCAAAACCGCCGGTCGCAAGGAATTCCAGGAGTCCTCCTCCTTCCGGCGCCAGCTTGACGAAGCTCGTTTGGGCGGGGATCGCGACATGCTGCGCTCAATAGTGATCGACGATTGTTTGCTCGATCAGGCCTTGAACGACATACAGACAGCTTCTACAAGGCTCTCGACTATTAAAGGAGACGGGAGATCTCCCCCCCACTTTCCAGGAGGAAGAGTTCGCCAACTCTTATCTGAGAGCTCCCCTCAAGCGACCTTCGGCAGCCCCCCCAAAAGGTGTTTCTTATACTTATTACCGGGGTTCGACGCCTTAGTTATCGGCGAGTGTGGAGCAAGTATCCAGTTCGAGCGAGAATTAGAGCCAACGATCCATCGGGTGACGAGCAGGGAGAGGGTGAAGCCGCGGCCACAGTTGACGAGCCTCAAATAATCGAGGACTAATTCAATGTAGTTTTGCAGCTGACTTAGCTTAATTGTATTTATAACATTGGTATTTTTGGGTAGATTGACTTTTTGTATTTCGAGATACTTTTGCACTCTCTTTTGACATCATTTTAATTTGACTCAGCGTCAGGACCGTTTGCTTGCATCGTTTCATGTTTATCATCGTATATGTCAAATGTCGAACTGGGGTTTCATCCCCTTTTGATTTACTATATATGCATATTCAGAATAACAAACTGATTATAAACGCTTATCCAAATAAATACCGAGGCAAAGTTATACCACTAGATTTTATATAACTGCACTATACACAATTTATGCATAGAATTTTCTCAAGTTATTTACATTCCAAGGGCGTGGTAGATCTTACCCATGAAATCTTGTAATCGATAGGTCATTGCCTTCATGATTTTAACGACCTTAAATGGTCCTTCCCAGTTTGCTTCCAACTTCTTCACATGTCTTGACACTTCTACCCTTTTTAGAACAAGGTCTCCGACTTGAAAAGATCGAGCCTTCACCCTTCTGTTATATGCTCTTGCCACTGTGTTTTTTTGCCTCAATATGTTGGCATATGCCTTGTCTCGTACTCCATCGATGACATCCAACTCAAACTCCCTTGTAGACCGATTTCTTCGGGATCATAGGCGCTCACTCGATGAGTCATCATTCCAATTTCCGCTGTAATGACCGCTTCGGAGCCATAAACTAAGCAAAATGGAGTTTCTCCTGTTGACGAACGAGGTGTTGTTCGATATGCCCATAACACACCATTTAGCTCTTCTACCCATCCCTTTCGCTCTCCATCGAGTCTGGTTTTAAGATGTTGCAAAAGTATTCGATTCGCCACTTCTGTAAATCCGTTAGCTTGGGGATGACCGACCGAGGTAAAATTTTGCTGTATCTTCAACTCGGAGCACCAATCAGTGATAGCTTTACCATTGAATTGCGTCCCATTATCAGATATCAGTATCCGGTGTATACCAAACCTGCATATTATTCTTCCAAATGAGAATTACATTGTCATTCGGATTCATTCGATTGTATTTAGGTTAATTAACCTGCTATATTTTCTTCCAGATGAAGTCAATGACGACTTTTCTGTGATGCGAGCCACAACTTCTGCTTCTATCCACTTCGTGAAATGCTCAATTGCCACTATAACAATTTTTTTTTATTTTGAGCTGGAGGAAGGTCCTGCATACACTTTAATCAGTCAATCATACACTTTATGTCATTTTATAAACACCGTGTGTCGATGAGGTTTTACCAACCTAGGATGTCAATGCCCCATTGGTCGAATGGATATGCAATTTTTAGTGCTTCATAGGGGTCCCTGTTGATGATCTCATTAGAATGCAGTTGACACTGCCGGCATTTTTTGGCAAATCCATATGCATCTTTTTACCAAGGTGGCCAAAAAATAGCCTTGCCATCTTTATTTTTTTGAGCGTAATGATCTACCTGCTAATGAATTTCCACACCTCCCCTTCGTGTAGTTTCCTCGAAACATATTCTGACCTCTGATGGCGTTACCCATCGAAGCACGTCCCCCCCCCGACCTCTTGTAAAACTCTCCATCCATTATTACAAACTAGTTGCTCATTGAATGACCTTCCTGGTCCTTGAGAAATCCTTCCGTATTGAGGCAACATTGGTGGGGATATTGAAGCTTGACGTCATGATGGACACATTTTCAAAGGTTTCTCCAAGACTTGAAGAGAGATATTAGAAATTTTAGTTTATTGGCAAATCCTAAACTTGAGAAGACTTCTAGATGTTCTCATTTATTAGTTATAATTTTGCCTTCATATTGTTACATTTTCACGTTTTTTTGTACAACTTTACCTCTTTGTATTTAAATTTATCCTCCAAAAATCAAGTAAAATTATTTTTTTGGTGAGTTAGATGGTGTAAATTCACTCCAGGATGCAAATACCAGTTATATGTCATTTGAAGGTGCAAGTGCCAAAATTGAATTTAGGTGGTATTATGCCAAAAGACGGCAATTTAAGGATGCAATATGCCAATTAGCCAAGTAAAATGAGTGAATTTACTGTTGTTGTTGTTTCTTCTTATTCTTTTTGACATGGACAAAAGAAAATACTATATATGTGGGAAAATTCTTATTTGCACTCGTGTGGGACCCATTTGGGTGCACCAACACACATCAAAAAACAATAAAAAAAAATTGTGACTTATTATTATATTGAATACACATTATTTATTTTTTAGTGTGTGTTGGTGCACCTAAAGGATCTCACACCGGGTGTGCCTAAGAATTTTCCATATATGTGTGTGTGTGACTGTCTCTTTTTTGGTTTGTGGATGGAATTTCTTTTCAATGTCATTAGTTTTGAAATCGATTGATGAATATCGAGCGTGACTTAAATATTTAGGCTTTGTTTGTTGATGAATCTCGATTCTCGAGCGTGACTTAGATATTTAGGCTTTGTTTGTTTATAGGCTTTGTTTGTTTATGTTTTTGAGTTAACATTTGAAAATTTCTTGAAAAAATACGTACTATGGAAATTAGTATGAAAATTATGTGATTTGTGTTGTGGTTGTTTATGTTTTTTAAAAATAGTTGAAATTTGTAAAATGTGTCTAATTAATGATGAAATTGATGTATAATGTGTTGAATGATTGAGTTAGTTATTTATAAGGAAAATTGCATTAACCTCCCTTAACTATGGACATTTGACAATCACATCCCTTCATATTTGCATATTGGCATATAACCTCCCCTTATTCAACTTTTCACTAAATTTATTACTAAAAGAATAAAAAGCCCTTCAAATTTGGGCTAGAAAAAGGTACAATTAAACAATTAGTTGGAGCATGGAAAAGTACCACTAAATTACATGTAATATAAATAATAAAAAAAAGCATCTTAAATTAAAAAGATTCTAGAGCCTTTCTTCCTGACGGGCCACCGAATGCCTTCCGACATGCTTAACACATGCAAGTCGGGTCCCAAAGAATTGGCTTATTCGAAAAAAGATATCGTTCAAAAGATTCCTAATATTAAATTAACTAAGAAAATGCAATTTTAATCGTGAATCCTTTTATGATCCCAATAATATTACTTAAAGATATTATTTTAACTCTCACATAATTCAATTAATGCAGAATTTCATAAAAAAGTAAGTTATTATTCTGATTATGCTAATTTAATATGCTGCACCTTTTCTTATTTTCATATATGATAATCTTCAATAGAAAAAATTAATACTTCTTTTTATTTTTTCATATTGTATTTCGTATATTTCGCATTCATTTTAAGAATTTATGGTGATAATATGGGCATTCCTTATTTTTCAATTAAGACCAGCTTCAAGAATTAAAGAACAATATATGTTGTGCTATTTTTTAAAATTTGAACTTTAAATAAATACACCATTGTTTTATGAAATACTCATAAATTATTTTTTCCTACAACTATTACTATATCTATTTAATAACAAAACATATATAAGAGGTACAATTTTTTTTTGTAATATTATTTTTGGTCAATATAATATACTACTTCTTAGCATATTTTCGGAAGAAGTTGTTGACTTATTATGAAGAAGAATATTTTAATAAGTAGAATTTTAAGTATATAAATATTAGTCAAGTTCTTACTTCTATACTTTATGTTGCTTTTTTAAATGAGAAACTTAGAATTATTCGGTTTATGGAAAACGTTTGAATTATATGAACATACTTAAAGCACTAAAATTTAGATCACAAAGAGAATTCACGATTAATCAAGAGAAAATGTTTATAGGTTTAGAATTATGTTTCTAGAAATTTAATTGTGGATGCTACATTATTTGCTTCTTTTTTTTATTTATTATTATGTCATTTTGATAATTTTTCATTCACCAAGACATTAAAAGTGAAAATTAACATTTTTAACTCAAAAGTGAAGGGCATTTTGTCTTTAACTAAAAAATATAATGAAAAATGAAAGAGGGAAGGTCCATGCCAATTTTTCAAATGTGAGGGGTGTGGATGCCAAATACCCATAGTTCAGGGGAGGTGGATGCAATTATCCCGTTATTTATATAATGATTATGTGAATAAAGAATAATAAAATATAAATTAAAAATTGTAAAGTATGAAAAAAAAAGATAATGATTGGAGTAATTATTTTGATTGATGATTGTATGAAATGATAGATATAGTGATTGATAGGTAGTTATATAGGGGATTGAAAAAGTATAGTTGAAAAAAGGTGAATTTAATGAAAATAGTTTGTGTTATGATTTTTTAGGATTTTGTGATGCAGAATATTGAAAATGAAATTTGAAAACATAAACAAACAAGCCCTTAATTATCCAATTTTATTTTTTGCATTGTATTTTTTTGGTAAAGGAATAGTGAGTAATTAGGTCTCTCTTAAGAGTTCTTGCATATCAAAACTTGGAGTCATGCAACAATGGCAACTATTTAAAATAAGACTTGTTAAGTTAATTTTAATGGATTTAATACATTCATACTTTTTTAAAACAAGAGACGGTGAAAAATAAATGGTATAAAAGTGGTGATATATAACATTTTCCTATAATTATGTCGTACTTGTGAATATGGCTTGATTAGACATTTAGACTTATGCAAAGAACAGGAAAGTAAAGTGTAGAAATAAATAAAAAATTTGTGATGTAAATTGTGAATATGGCTTGATAAGAATTATGCAAAGAACTGGAAATTAAAGTGTAGAAATAAATAAAAAGTTGTGATGTAAATAAAATAGAATCTATCTTAGCTTTTGTACTTGTCAATTAAGTTATAAATAATCATGTCGACTTTTGTACTTTGGAATATAAATACTAGTTACGATGACGACGAGTGATATTTAGTAGATCTGGGAGTCCAACTTCCAGACAATATCCATCATACAAGTGTTAAAACTTAATAAAATATTTTGGTGGACCTCCACATATTTATACTATTTGTGGTAGATATTCGTCCTGGAGTTGGACTCCCGAGTCCACACTCTATACATTTGGGAATTTTTTTTTTAAGTAAAATCAATTAATATAAAATAAATTTGATAGTGATTTGTTTGAATAGAACCAATTGATAAAATAAAATGAGATATCTAAAAAACATAAATGAATGGGCAAAGAGAGAACTTGTAGATGAGACTATGAGAGAGAATGCGAGAGAAATAAGCAAATATTAGGAGAAAGTGAGTGAGAGAAAAATAGGAAGAGAAAGTAAAAAGAGACTTATTAAAGACACTCCAACTTTTGTTATTGACACCTCAACTCTCTTTTCATTTCATCAAATAGACCAAATACCCTGTATTGTGGAATACAAAATTCTTGAAAGACAAATATATCCTTTTTATTGAGATTTTAATGAAGCAGTACTATAATTTCTTCCAGTTTTTGTGAGGAGATTTTTTATATATACTTTAGTAGACGACACACAATAAACGCAGTGATAAAGATATATAATCATTAACAACTTTATTAATATGATCAAAATTTGACGATATTTAAAACAATTATAATACCTAATAATATCAAGCAACGCATTGAACAAAACACTAACTTTTGTTTTTAAGAATCAACAAAATTTAATGCAAAAAGTAAAAGAGTTAAGAAATATGAAGAAATACCATGAATTGCATTTAAAGCCGACCAGCCTCGAACTCGAGTTCTTTGTCGAACTGAGTTCGAGCTTTTTTAATTGTTCGAGGTGTCACGAGTCAGGAGGTGATCTTTAAAATAATAAAATATTTAAGATTTTAATTATATTACATATTTATATTAATAATAATTATTGTTTTATAATCGAGCTCAAGCTCGACATGTATATTTGGAGCTCGAGCCAATAAATTTTATCCAACTCAACTCGATTCGGATTGTTTATACCCATAATTAATATGTTGATTGGGCGATTGATAATACTCTGAAATTTCCTTAAAGGTTTTAGTATTTAAAAACTTTGATGTCTCATCCAACTCACTGAATCATGTTAATTACTTCTTTGGTCATTGGTAACCAAAAACCACAAATGCAGCAACTGTTTGATGATTTTTTTTTTTCTTCAAAAATTGGGAAAACTGAAAAAATTTAGTTTCGCGTGATATTACTTGAGGGGGCAAAATTGTTTCTTGCATTTTTTTTTTATTTTTTTGTCATTAGGTTAAATTTGTCCTTTCGATGAAATGAAAAGAGAGTTGGATTGCCTATAACAAAAGTTGGAGCGTACTTAACAACTCTCAAGTAAAAATTAAAAAATATAGGAGATAAATATCTATAAAAAAATACTTGTCAAATTTTTAAAGAGTAAAGATTTCAACCAAAGATTGACAACTTAATATAGTTACTATAGCTCCTCTTGCTTTACATAGCGGTATAGATAATAGTATTGATAATCTAGATTGTGGCACTTCATTCAATAATTGAAAATGGCGCATTTAGACTTTCCCTATTTTCATTTTATATCTACAACATTTGTCCTCAAGTCCTCCACGTTTCTCTCATTCGAATGGAATAAAATATAATAATTGATTCAGTATAGAAAAATGATTAGTTGAACATTGGTGTAACTACTTGCACCACTAAATTAAACTTTTTAACTAATAAAATCGTGGTGAATAAAACTCAGAGTCTGGAATCTGTCTAGAAGTGGCGTTGAATTCATTTTAGGGATAAATACAAAATGCCCCCTTAACTATTCTTACTGTCGCATATACCCCCTAAACTTTAAAAGGTACCAAATAATCCCTTGTGGAAATTTTTAAACAATTCCAAATACTTCACCCAAACATAACCTTACAATATTTAAGCACCAAATAAACTTGGTTAATTCTTTTTTCATTGAACTTATATGATTTGTAAGAAAATGCAAATAGATTTAAATAGGATTTGTTGGTTGATACAATTAAATAACTTATAACAGCACATCAATTTAAGAGATAGCCTCAGTTTTTTTTCTCTCTCTAGAATCTCTCTCTAGACCTTCGTACCTTTTGCATGGCTTCCATCCCACCCCCAATCTCTAGTGAGGAGAAAGATCAGATGGAAAGGAGTATTAAAAAGGTGCGGACTGACTCTCCTTTTCAGAATCACGTGGATATGGATGAAGGAATCTCTGTGGCTGTGGGGGAGGATTTATCTACAAAAAGTAAACCCTCTTATCGCAACAAACCGTAGGTAACCGGACAAAGAAGGACCCCATTCGGTACGATGATAGCAACATCCCAAATATGGAGAATCTCAAGCTCTTGGACCCTACAGAGGATATGCCTGTGGCTATGTGATCTAGCACGGATCCTACTCCCTACTATTTCAGTCAAGAGGATCGATAATATTCACGAAAGTCACGTTCTCAATAATATAGACTGCACTCAGATGTTGAGCTGCCTACGTACCCTTTCAGGATCAAGTCTAGACGTAGTTCAAACATGTAGTTAGAATAGATATGATTCGTATTATGACGATCTCTCGTATTTGTATTCTAGGTTCGTACTCTCGAGTCTCCAATTATTCGAGCTACACGAAGTATGATTCGTAGTATTTATTGCTCAAACTCTCAGTCCCCAATTCTTCATAAATGATTGTATTTATAGAGTTTCCATTCGGTACTGTAAGGTGAATGATTGACAAGATGTCTTGCCTACGGATTCCCTACACGTGTCTGATGGGTGGCACAGATTCGATGCCCATCGGGTCGGGCCATGAACCGACCCTACCCGAATTACAAAAACACGCGGATCTTGGAGTGTAATGCAAATACCAAGGTTATAGGGACCGGGTGTGAAACCCATCTCGTTTCCTCGTATTCGAGGTAGTATATCAAATATACAACCCTATATATTCCAAGGAATACGAGCTGACGACTATTAAATCTTCTAATATTTTAGGAATATCATTAAGTCCCCCACTTCGTGAGTGAAGGGGAAAATACCTGAAAGTTCTTGACCCTTGACTGACGAAGTACAATTTTATGCAATTGTTACCTTTTCTGGGCATTTATTCTCTTGCTTATATTCTTAATTATAATTCATCCACTGCAATCATTACCTTGCAGCCGTTTATTCTAATTAACTCTGACACGCCGTTTCCCGAGAAACGTGTCTGTGCTGTCGCTCTGTCCTTTCGAATTCCGAGAGATATAAGAAATGTCACGTCTCTCCACCCACCGTTGGATGCAACTTTTGATTAGTCGATCCGGACCGTTGACTTCAAATTACCCCCTAGTATATATATAGACTTACCCTTCCATTTGAATTTTTACTCTCCAGCTTTGATTTACAGAAGTAGCAGCACAGTTTCTTCCGGCGTCCTCGCTATTCGGAAACTCTCTTCCATTTCAAATTCAAAATTTTGCAAGCTACCAGGTATAAGCTTTCTTCCTCTCTTTTGTTACTCCCATATTTTGCATATTTTCTTTGTTTTTTTTTTTGTGTTTTTAAAAAAAAATCATCACTTATGAGTACCTCCGGTGTGGGTGCCTCACCCTGAGTTTCTGATGAGGAAAACGAGGCCACCTCGTCTAGTCATAGTGAGTCAGATAGTAGTTCAAGTAGCCGCGTGACTTCCCTGAACCCAATGTGAATGACCCCCCATAGACTTTGAGCCTGAGTCTCTTGACGTTCCCCCTCCATATCCAAATCTCGAGGGAGATGAGGATGTTAATTCTCAGTTATTTCCGGATATGGATAGGGCTCGTAGATAAATCCCTTGGCTAGGTTATTCCTCGATCTTGACCGCATCGAATATTGCGGACATTAGGGCTAGGTATCATATCCCTTCTGAGTATCGCACTATGGTCCCCAACGAGGGTGATAGGATGCATCGTCCACCCATAGGGTTTCGCACCATACACGTGGCCCATCTTGCGTCTGGCCTTAGGTTTCCCCTTCATCCCGCCATAGTAAACATTCTTCTACATCTTCATTTGAGCCCCACTCAATTGCTTCCAAATTCGTATAGGCATATAGTTTTATTTATAGTCGTAATGAGGATGTGCGGGGTTCATCCGAACATAAAAAACTTTAACGGTTTTCTATCAGTGCATCGAAGCACTCAATCTAAGGAGGAAGGCTTTTTCTTCCTCGCACCCCAGCGTCATTGTCGTTCACAATCTCGAACTCAATCTTCGTTTGGAGATTGGAAGAAAAAGTTTTTTTTCTTCATCGCTCCACCCTTAAATGAACATTGGAATGTACCTCGTCCATGGGGTATGGACCTCGTTGATTTGAGCAACGTCGGTAAACCGACAATACTTCGACGAACATTGAAACGCATTCTCAAACGGCTGTTCAATCCCGACGTCGTGATGAGTGAATCAGTGCTTGTCACGTGTGGGCTTAGTAGCGCCAACGTGCCTGGCGTCGAAAATCTTGGTAAAGTTTATACTCGTATTGTATCCGCTACTATACTTTGTAATATTTTGTGTTCTATCTAATGCATCTTATGCTTATCTTTGTTTTCTTTCACAGCAATGGAAGAAAGACAGGCTCGTCTAGACAAGAGAGCTGTTATTGCTGCCGAGGCGGCTCAACGAGCAGCCGCTGCAGCTGGTCGAGGTACCGGCCTGGGTCGCGGTCGTGGGCGAACTCAGGGGCAACCCGCCCTATGGATTGGTGAACCCCAAGTCCAGGGGTCCAGTCGTGCCCAGCCACCACGCACCACCTCAACCACACCTCGTTCACCTCGAAGCACCAGCGCTGCAAACTACCCTGAGGCCGAGGAGGGCTCTCTCGTCCGTCGTCGCCGCTCCAAGGCAGTTGGGGATCTGACAGGCGCTCCCCGAAAAATGACATCACCGGGAGGGTACTTCTCAACCCGCTTCTGCCGAGGTTGCACTTCCCGCCCTCCAACCTGGACCCTCAGACGAGCCTAGTGCTCGTGATTACGAGCTACTCAATGAGGCCGAATCACTGCTTCTCAAAGACTACCTCGATTGCGAGGTGACTGAATGCGCCGTTCCTCGGCCTGACCAACAGCCACTTATCCAGGACTGTCATATATACCCGGACAGCAGCATACTCGAGGATCGCAGCGGCAACACTGCAATCGAACTATTCCATCGCACGCTGCTGCCCGAGGATAAGGCTCCGATCCTCGATCAGCCTCACCCCATCGTCGAGAAGCAAGCAGCTCAGTACCTCGAAAAGGTACATTCGTCACGACTCAGTATTTTTGTATTAACCCGTGTTTTATAACTTCGTTTAACATTGTGTCATTTCAGACGAAGCTCTTGATACACCAGCTGCCCCTTACCAACTCGAGCTTCAAGGAGGTCCTGAGGAGATCTCAACAAGAGCTCACGGATTATAAGGGACAAGTCCAAGCTGAGTTGCTGGTTGCTCAAGAGGACAAGGAAAAAACCTCTTCTCTACAAGTAAGTTCGACTTAATGCTTACGCATTATTTTTAATTGTAATTTGCATAAGACGAAACTTACTCTCGTCATTCGCAGAAAGAGCTCGATATACTCTGTCGATCCTACGATGCGGATAGGCTCAAAATGGCTGATCTAGAGCGATCCAACGCTGAGCTCCGTCAGCAACTAAGTGTATTGCAAGAGGGCACCGAAGCTGAAAGACGACGCCAATTTGCCTTGGGCAAAACCGCCGGTCGCAAGGAATTCCAGGAGTCCTCCTCCTTCCGGCGCCAGCTTGACGAAGCTCGTTTGGGCGGGGATCGCGACATGCTGCGCTCAATAGTGATCGACGATTGTTTGCTCGATCAGGCCTTGAACGACATACAAGACAGCTTCTACAAGGCTCTCGACTATTTAAAGGAGACGGGAGATCTCCCCCCCACTTTCCAGGAGGAAGAGTTCGCCAACTCTTATCTGAGAGCTCCCCTCAAGCGACCTTCGGCAGCCCCCCCAAAAGGTGTTTCTTATACTTATTACCCGGGGTTCGACGCCTTAGTTATCGGCGAGTGTGGAGCAAGTATCCAGTTCGAGCGAGAATTAGAGCCAACGATCCATCGGGGTGACGAGCAGGGAGAGGGTGAAGCCGCGGCCACAGTTGACGAGCCTCAAATAATCGAGGACTAATTCAATGTAGTTTTGCAGCTGACTTAGCTTAATTGTATTTATAACATTGGTATTTTTGGGTAGATTGACTTTTTGTATTTCGAGATACTTTTGCACTCTCTTTTGACATCATTTTAATTTGACTCAGCGTCAGGACCGTTTGCTTGCATCGTTTCATGTTTATCATCGTATATGTCAAATGTCGAACTGGGGTTTCATCCCCTTTTGATTTACTATATATGCATATTCAGAATAACAAACTGATTATAAACGCTTATCCAAATAAATACCGAGGCAAAGTTATACCACTAGATTTTATATAACTGCACTATACACAATTTATGCATAGAATTTTCTCAAGTTATTTACATTCCAAGGGCGTGGTAGATCTTTACCCATGAAATCTTGTAATCGATAGGTCATTGCCTTCATGATTTTAACGACCTTAAATGGTCCTTCCCAGTTTGCTTCCAACTTCTTCACATGTCTTGACACTTCTACCCTTTTTAGAACAAGGTCTCCGACTTGAAAAGATCGAGCCTTCACCCTTCTGTTATATGCTCTTGCCACTGTGTTTTTTTGCCTCAATATGTTGGCATATGCCTTGTCTCGTACTCCATCGATGACATCCAACTCAAACTCCCTTGTAGACCGATTTTCTTCGGGATCATAGGCGCTCACTCGATGAGTCATCATTCCAATTTCCGCTGTAATGACCGCTTCGGAGCCATAAACTAAGCAAAATGGAGTTTCTCCTGTTGACGAACGAGGTGTTGTTCGATATGCCCATAACACACCATTTAGCTCTTCTACCCATCCCTTTCGCTCTCCATCGAGTCTGGTTTTAAGATGTTGCAAAAGTATTCGATTCGCCACTTCTGTAAATCCGTTAGCTTGGGGATGACCGACCGAGGTAAAATTTTGCTGTATCTTCAACTCGGAGCACCAATCAGTGATAGCTTTACCATTGAATTGCGTCCCATTATCAGATATCAGTATCCGGTGTATACCAAACCTGCATATTATATTCTTCCAAATGAGAATTACATTGTCATTCGGATTCATTCGATTGTATTTAGGTTAATTAACCTGCATATTATTTTCTTCCAGATGAAGTCAATGACGACTTTCTCTGTGATGCGAGCCACAACTTCTGCTTCTATCCACTTCGTGAAATGCTCAATTGCCACTATAACAATTTTTTTTTATTTTGAGCTGGAGGGAAAGGTCCTGCATACAATTTAATCAGTCAATCATACACTTTATGTCATTTTATAACACGTGTGTCGATGAGGTTTTACCAACCTAGGATGTCAATGCCCCATTGGTCGAATGGATATGCAATTTTTATTGCTTCCATAGGGGTCCCTGGTTGATGTATCTCATTAGAATGCAGTTGACACTGCCGGCATTTTTTGGCAAATCCATATGCATCTTTTACCAAGGTGGGCCAAAAATAGCCTTGCCTCGTTATTTTTTGAGCTAATGATCTACCTGCAGAATGATTTCCACAACTCCCCTCGTGTATTTCTCGTAGAACATATTCTGACTCTGATGGCGTTACACATCGAAGCAGCGGCCCCCCCACCGACCTCTTGTAAAGCTCTCCATCCATTATTACAAACCTAGTTGCTCATTGAATGACCTTCCTGGCCTCAATCTTATCACGAGGCAGCTCATCATTGACTAGATAGTCGGTAATCGCATCCTTCCAAGAGCTCTCAGTCGAAACTGGCAAGACCGATGCTAACGAGTCTAATTCCGAGTGCTCAACCACCAGCAGGGTTACCTTCCTGCTTTTCAACCCCACAATTTGATTTGCAAATTTTGACAAGGCATCGACTTTCTCATTTTCATCTCTAGGGATTTGATGCAATTCAACTTTTTCGAATCCAAGCATCAATTCCTTCACCCTCTTCAAATATCTCATCATCGTTCGCTCCCTGGCTTCATACGTTCCGGCAACTTGCCTAGCCACTAACTGCGAATCTGTGTAAACCATCAGCGTTTTTACCCCTAAGCTTTTTGCCATTTTCAAACCTGCAACGAGGGCCTCATATTCTGCTTCGTTATTGGTTACATCAAAGTTTAATTTAATAGCAAATTCCATATCCATCTTATCCAGGGTTTGCAACCAGATTCCAATTCCTCCTCGCCTCGTCATTGACGAACCATCCACATGCAAAAGCCATGGCCCTACTGGCTCCGCTACAGCCACTCCGAGGACTGATTCCGTTCTCATCTCAACAACAAAATCGGCCATGACCTGCGCTTTCACTACTGTACGGCTTCTATATTCAATGTTGAATTCTCCCAATTCAATGGCCCACTTAACAAGTCTTCCCGAAACATCGGGTTTTGCCAACACTTGCTTTAGTGGCTTGTTCGTCAAGACGACAATTTGATGGGACTGCAAATAGGGTCGCAATTTACGAGCGAAAGTCACTAGAGCGAGTGCCCATTTTTCAATCTCCAAATAATTTAACTCAGCCCCTTGGGTTAATTTACTAACGTAATATACCGGTTTGTGTTCATTTTTGACCTCTCGGACCAATACCGCACTGATGGCTGCCAAGGAAACAGCTAAGTATAAGAACAAGGGTTCCCCGAAAATAGGTTTTGTCAGTAATGGGGGTGATACTAAGTATTCTTTAAGCTCCTGGAAAGCTTTTTCACATTCTTCGGACCACGTGAAGTTTTTACCTTTCGTAAGATTTTGAAAAATTGTAGTCCTTTGTCAGCCGATCGAGATATAAATCTGTTTAGGCTTGTCATTCTTCCTGTCAGTTTTTGTACATCCTTTACACTTGAGGGGGATTTCATATTCAAGATGGCCTCGATTTTTTCAGGGTTGGCCTCAATACCTCGTTCAGTTACCATATAGCCCAAAAATTTTCCCCCTCGAACTCCAAATGTACATTTATTAGGGTTTACTTTCATCCCGTATCGTTTCATTATTTTAAAAGAATTCATCAAGTGATTTAAGTGGTCCGACTCGTCCACAGATTTGACGAGCATATCATCAATGTACACCTCCATGGTCTTCCCTATCTCATTCTCAAACATCGTATTGACCAATCGTTGATACGTGGCTCCTGAGTTACGAAGGCCAAAAGGCATTACATTGTAACAGTATACACCTCTGGCCGTGACGAAGGAAGTCTTCTCCCTATCTTCCTCCACCATCATTATTTGATTGAAACCCTGATAGGCATCCATCATGCTCAACAAAGCACAACCTGCAGTATAATCTACTAATAAATCAATACGAGGCAAGGGATAAGGGTCCCGAGGGCAAACTTTGTTTAGATCAGTGAAATCGGTACACATGCGCCATTTGTTTTCGGCTTTAGGTACAAGGACTACATTTGCTAGCCATTCAGTAAATTGAATTTCATTTACATAACCTACTTCAAGCAGCTTCTTCACCTCTTCTTCAATGATAGCATCTCTATCAGGCCCGAAATTTCTTCGTTTCTGACGAACCGGTCTTGCCTCGGGGTCAACATTCAAACGATGCATTATCACCTCCGGGTCAATGCCTTGAAAATCCGTAGCCTTCCAAGCAAAAATATCTGTGTTTACCTTGAGAAATTTTATCAATTTCGACTCCATTGTGGGACTCAGTTGCCCCCCAATTTTGGTAGTTTTCTCTGCATCGTTTTCAAAAAGTTGAATAGTTTTGTGCTCCACAGGCTGCACCTTCGTATCGATTTTCCTTTGCCTCTTATCCAGCTGCTCCATCAGTATGGCTGCCTCCTTATCCACGACATTTACCCTCAGCACTTTCCTTTTCCTTTTCTTGCTCGAATTAGGCACTAACGAGGTAGTGTGACAGTCTCGGGCTTCCAGCTGATTGCCCCTTACTTCGCCTATCCCATCTCTGGTTTTGAACTTCAATTTTAAATAAGGAGTCGATATAATGGCTCCAAACATATTTAGCATCGACCTCCCCACAATCATATTATAAGCAAAGGGGGTATCCATAACCAAAAAGGTCACACGCAATGTCTTTCTCTTCGGAGCCAATCCCAGCGAAACGTCGAGCTCTATCCCCTTTTGGCTCGTAAGTTCACCCTCCCTAAGTCCATCTTTTGTAAAACATCCCCAAAGATATATCTGCTGAACTGCCAGTATCGACCAACACCTTATGTATAGCAAAATTTGCGACATCCATTGTTATCACCATTGGATCATTATGGGGAACGATCATGCCCTCGTAATCCCTATCGTCAAAATCTATTGGCTGGTCATGATTATGTACAGAAAAGACCTTCGTAGGCTCCTGACGATAGTGATTGCCACGCATTTCCCTCTTATACCTTTTTCTCGCACTGGACGAATCACCTCCAGCTGGTCCTCCCGCAATAGTATGGATCTCCGCCCGAACTACATTAGTATGTTCTTTACGTCGATCACCCTGAAGATTGTTATCATTGTCCCTCTTTTCATCATTGCGTCGATAGTTGTCACTTCGACGATGTTCATCAGTCCGGGGACGGTCATATGGGCGACTGTCCCGGACCTGATGTTCATACCGGTCTCCATCCCTTTTATAACGAAAATGATCAGGCGATCGACTACGCGATGGTTGCATCTCTTTTGTGCGATTGGCTTCCGGAGCTCTTACTTTCGCAAGAGTACGATCAATAAAGTTGTTAAGAACACCATCTTTAATCAGACGTTCAAGTTCATCTTTCAATTGATAACATTCTTCAGTATCGTGGCCAGTATCTTTGTGAAACTGACAATACTTATCTGAATTTGCTCTGGATTTCGATTTCATTGGCTTAGGCCATCAAATTGCATTCATATGCTGCACTGCCAGTAGCACTCTTCCTCTTGATGCTTTCAAGGGGGTGTACTGCTCGTATTTTGAGTATCGAGGGGGTCGTTCGTGGTTCTTTTCAGACCTCGAGCCTTCCTGCCGATACCTATTGTCTTTTCAACCTCTTCAATCGTTTACGGGCTTGCAAGCCTCGGAATCTTTTGATAGGTTCATTTCCTCCTCGTTGATGCATTGCTCTTCCAGTTGCATCAGCTCTTCTTGATCTTTAGGTGCACGACGAGCAAGGACAGAGGCCAAAGTACCTTTTTTCAAAGCCAACAAAAGAAATGTTATCACAAGATCATGAGTTAATTCAGGTATTTCTAAAACTTCCTGATTAAACCTATGAACAAAATCCCTCAGACTCTCGCCCGGACCCTGCTTGAACCCCATCATGGACGACACGGACTTCCTAGTCTTCTTGTTGGCGGCAAAATGATTTTCAAACCTCTTAATGAGTTGTTCGTAGGACATTATCGAACCGGGCTGCTGACTAGTGAACTAGTCTTGAGCCCGTCCGACCAAAGTTGTCACAAAAACCCGTGCATTTATGGCATTCGACTGATGATACAACGACATCAGCAGTTCAAAAGTAGTTAAATGTGGCCCCGGAGTACCCGTCCCATCATATGTAGGTAAAAGAGGAGCTTTGAATGAACTCGGGGGTTCTTCAAACATTATACTTTCACAAAACGGCGAGTTTCTAGCCATCAGTGCAGACATCAGCCTATTTTTTGAACGAGGCACCTCCGGTCTACGACTCGCCCTACCAAGCTTTTCTTAAATATCATCAATTTCTGCCCTTGACAAGGCTGGCTGCTCCCTCTCCTCCTGCAAGGGCTGCTTTCCTCGTCGAACCTCCCCGCGCGCACTAGCCCCGCTGTTGACCTCCTCATCGGACTGTGCTCCTTGCTTGACCCTCTTCCTACGCTCTGAATTCAAACCTTCATCTTTAGGGAACAGCTTCCTAAGCGCCAGGGGAGCCCCCGGAGTCTTAGGTATGCTCAGAGTTACCGGCCCCGACGCCATCAAACGACTCAGAACTTCATCCACCTTCTGTTGAACCATCTTCTCCAACTCTCCTTTTGTTACTAACATCTTCTCATCACCTCTGTCACCTCCACTTCTGTCAGGCGCAGAAGACACAATCCTCAATGCGAACTCGCTTATCCTTCTGACCTCCTCCCTCCATCACTGATGCCAATTCCAGCGACTCTCAAGTCGGTTCCCACAAACGGCGCCAAACTGATCTAGCACGGATCCTACTCCCTACTATTTCAGTCAAGAGGATCGATAATATGCACGAAAGTCACGTTCTCAATAATATAGACTGCACTCAGATGTTGAGCTGCCTATGTACCCTTTCAGGATCAAGTCTAGACGTAGTTCAAACATGTAGTTAGAATAGATATGATTCGTATTATGACAATCTCTCGTATTTGTATTCTAGGTTCGTACTCTCGAGTCTCCAATTATTCGAGCTACACGAAGTATGATTCGTAGTATTTATTGCTCAAATTCTCGGTCCCCAATTCTTCATAAATGACTGTATTTATAGAGTTTTCATTCGGTACTGTAGGGCGAATCATTGACAAGACGTCTTGCCTATGGATTCCCTACACGTGTCTGATGGGTGGCACAGATTCGATGCCCATCGGGTCGGGCCATGAACCGACCCTACCCGAATTACAAAAACACGCGGATCTTGGAGTGTAATGCAAATACCAAGGTTATAGGGACCGGGTGTGAAACCCATCTCGTTTCCTCGTATTTGAGGTAGTATATCAAATATACGACCCTATATATTCCAAGGAATACAAGCTGACGACTATTAAATCTTCTAATATTTTAGGTATATCACTATGATAGAAATTCGGGATGAATATGACAAGGAGATTCTCAAGTCCTGGAAGGAGACTTATTCTAAAAGTGGAAGGTAGGTCTATTCACTACAATATCCTTTGTGCCAAGGTGGATGCCATGTGGAAACTTGGAGGGGACTTTGAAATGGTGGATCTTGGCTTTGGTTGCTTTATTCTAAAAATGGACAACACAGAGCAGTTTGAGAGGATCTTGATGGAAGGCCCTTGGATGATTTTTGGCCAATATCTTAGGGAAAGGAAATGGTGCCCACATTTTAGGGCATCTACGGATAGAACAATGAAAGCTACTACATGGGTTCGTGTTTCGGAATTAGCGGTGGAGTATTTACGTCCGGAGATTATTTATATGATTGCACAAAGTGTTGGGAGCCCGATTAAAATTGACTATAATACTCATGCAGCTGTTAGGGAAAGATTTGCCAGATTTTGTGTGGAGGTTAACTTGGAGACGCCTTTGAGGAGCAAGATCGGAGTCAATGGACAAATATATAACTTAGTGTACGAAAACCTCCTGACAATTTGCTTTCATTGTAGAAGAGTGGGACATCGTGCGACTAGCTGCTAGTACGGTTAAAGCTTTAATTTGCTTTCGGTCAAAGCTTTAATTTGTTTTCAAGGGGAAAGAAGCCGGAGGTGAAAGGGAAAAACAAATAGGAGGCACATGATGAGTTGTACGGAGAATGGATGCAGGTGAAAAACAACAAAAATTGGCGTCAGAGACCTGCTAGTACGAAGAGTGATCAGGTGACTCATTCTAATCCGTTTCAGGCCTGGCGGGTAGGGGAGCAGACTGGTGGCTCTGAATTTAACCAAAAAGGGAAAAATGTAGCTGGCAATACAGACAATTTGGCCCAAGAGGTGAGTGACAAAAATCCGAGAAAACGGTCACTTTTCAATAAAGTTGAAAAGGAGTGGTTAATTAATATCCTTAAAAAGAATGTGGCCAAGACACGAGGTGGAGGATAGAAAACCATGCAAATTTCCAAATCCATGCAAAAGGTGGATGGCACAGCGCGTGTGAGGGGGAATTTGGGACTTACTAAGACAAAGTTGGCCTCTTTTGAGATTGGGGGACCCAGCAAATTGAATTCTGGTCAAAAAGTGGAACCCTCAAAATTCATCAATATTGATGGAGTTTTTCCAGCTTGTGCTATAGACACAAACCCTAAAAGTTCTGTCATTATACCGACGCCTTCTAGTGATCTTCCTAAGGCACGGGAAAATACGGGGAAAAAATATGGAGCAGAGGGAATTGGAGGAGGAGGAAGGCCCCCTGATATGGCCACAGACGGGATACAGGATTCATATGGAAGAGATGAACCAACCCCACTTTTTGTCAATCACCCTGTTAATGATGAGAGAGGCGAGGGTAATCACGGTGCACCCAATTTTTCGACAGGTGCGGGCGGTCAGCGGTTTCACTCACAATTTCGGGGACCAGAACTGAGGAATCGAAACAGCTCTGATGGTGAGCGAGTTGGAGAATGCCATACATTTGAATGTATCCATGGGATTGCTAACCCAGATGGGCCTGATTCGGAGATGGGGGAAGGTTGAGACCCATCTATTTGACCGAAATATATTATCATCTCCCATGAAGATTATTATTTGATTGCCAAGGGGTGGGAAATAGAGCTTTTCGAAGTAACTTCAGAGAAATTATTGCGACTCATCAACCGGATGTGGTTTTCTTACTTGAAACGAAAGTTTCAGAGGAGCGTGCGGAGGAAATTTCGACTCGCTTAGGGTTTTCAAACGTTTGTAGAGCTCTTACGGTGGGTAGAGCGGGAGGTATTAGGCTTCTTTGGAATAGCCACTCGGTTCATGTGGAAGTTTTATTGGTTAATGAGCAGGTAATTCATGCTCTCTTGGGACCGAAAGTTGATAGCCAGTGGTTGTGTTCTGGAATTTATGCTAGTCCGAGAGCCCGGGACAGAGAGACGCTTTGGGCGGAGTTGGAGAATGTTAGCCACCACAATTCACTGCCATGGCTTGTGACGGGGGACTTCAATGATATTGCCTTTGGTCACGAAAAAACAGGAAGAGTAGAGGCCAATCGATCTCGGTGTGCGAGATTTAATGAGATGATGAACGATTGTGGGCTCATTGACTTGGGTTTCCAAGGCCCCAAGTATACTTGGAGTAGGACGTGTGATGGTCGTGTGATGGTGAGGGAGCGGCTGGATAGGTCTCTCGCTAATGAGGCTTGGCGCATCCTATACCCGAAAGGTATGGTCCTTCACCTGCCCCGGACCCACTTAGATCACCATCCGATTATGACGTGTTGTCACGGGTTAGGGGGCATGAGATTTGTGAGAAACCTTTCCGCTTTGAGTTAGCTTGGGTTGCTCATCCGAATTGTGGTGATCAAATTAAAAATGTGTGGAATGATTCTTGGAGTATTGAGGACGTGCTTGGGAAGCTTCCAAAAGCCATGCGTATTTGGAATATGAGAACTTTTGGAGATATTTTTGCCAGGAAAAAGACCCTTAGCGCACGGATTGCGGGAATTCAAAGAGCCTTGGCGGTGAAGGAAAACCATAACTTACATCACCTTGAGAAAGAGCTTATTTTGGAGTTCAATGTTGTTCTTCGTCAAGAAGAAATGCTTTGGTTTCAAAGGTCCCGTGTTAAGTGGCTTGAACATGGAGATGGGAATACACGCTTTTTTCATGCTACAACCATTGTTCGAAGAAGAAGAAACAAAATTGACACCCTTAAAGTGGGGGAGGAGTGGGTAGCGGACAAGGAACTCCTTAAGTCTCATGTGACGAATTACTTTGATTGTCTATTCTCGCCTTTGGAGTCAGGACCCGAGATAACCCTGCCCTTGAGCGTTTTTCAAAGACGTACTCCCACGGAGCAACATGACCGTCTTAGTCGGATCCCGTCGTATGAGGAAGTTCTTAAGGTGATTAGATCTATGAGCCCGCATAAATCCCCGGGTCCCGATGGTTGCCAAGCTTTCTTCTATCAAAAGTTTTGGAATCATGTCGGGGATTCGGTGATGGAGTTTGTTCATAATGCTTTTCGGGTTGGGGAGTTCCATCCTAGTATTGGAGAAACTTTTATCTGCTTGATACCGAAGGAAGTGAATCCTACGTCCATCAAGCAATTTAGGCCAATCGCGCTTTGTAATGTCCTTTATAAAGTGGTTACTAAAATAGTGGCATCGAGGGTGAAACCGCTCATGTCCAAGTTTGTCTCTCCCCTCCAAAGTAGCTTCATTCCCAGACGAGGAACTCATGACAACATTATAGTGATCCAAGAGATGCTTCATAGCCTCCGGAAATCACATAGTAAAATTGGAGGAATGATTATTAAACTTGATTTGGAGAAGGCCTATGATAAAATCAATTGGCGATTTCTAGAACAAACTTTGGAGTTCTTTGATTTCCCTCTCCGCATCATTCGCCTCACTATGTTTTGCGTCAAGAGCGCCCGCCCAAGAGTGCTTTGGAATGGTGAACCGCTTCAAGCCTTCTCGCCTAAGTGCGGGCTTAGACAAGGAGATACCTTATCACCTTACCTCTTTGTTCTTTGTGTGGAACGTCTTGCGTATCTTATTAATGAAGCGGCGGAGGATTATAGTTGGATACCATTGCCAAGTTGTAGGGGAGGGCCTAAATTCTCTCACCTTTTCTTTGCGGATGATCTCATGCTCATGGCTAAGGCCACTAGTGAGAATGCTTACACTATTGGAAAGATTTTGGAGGTCTTCTGTGCTAATTCGGGTCTTATGGTGAATGATAGCAAGTCACGAGTTTTCTTCTCTAGGAATACTAATCAGGGGGTTAAGAGACACATTGTAAACCACCTCAAGTTTGGATGCACAACGGACTTAGGCAAATACCTTGGAGTTCATCTTGTTCACTCTAGGGCCTCGGTTAGTTTGTATAGGGGTCTTATTGATAAAGTCCAAAGTCGACTTTCTTCGTGGAAGGCAAAAATGTTGAACTTTGCTGGGTGTTCCACTCTCATCAATGCGATCATTACCGCGATGCCATCTCATGTTATGAAAACCACTTGGTTACCTACCTCGGTTTGCGATCTTTTGGATAAACTCAACCGCGCCTTCCTTTGGGCCACAGATGGTAACCAAAAGAAAATCCATACAGTTAAATGGGAAAAAGTTGCGAGGGATAAGAGTCTTGGCAGACTTGGTATTCGCGAGGCTAGGAAAATAAACATCTCATTTCTAGCTAAGATCGGATGGAAGCTTCTTGGCAAGACTCAGTGTATTTGGCGGGACTTGCTGAGTAAAAAGTACATGAGGAAATCAAATTTGGTTGAATGTTCTCTCACGAGTGATTCTTCTCCTCAATGGAAGGGTGTTGTTCGGAGTATCAAGATGGTTGAGGGGGTGATCCGATGGCGGATTGGTAATGATCGGACCTTTTCTTTTTAGTTCGATCGTTGGTTGGAAGAGGGTCTTTTGTGCGATCTCGTAGATGTGGATATCTTGGATGATGAAATCAATCTCACGGTGGCGGAGGTGTTAGGACAGTCGAGAAGATGGGAGCTCGATAGAGTGAAGACCCCTATTCCCGTGATGATTAAAGAGGCAATTGCTCGTGTGCTTGTCCCAATTGAGAAGTCGAAAAAGGATACTCGAGTTTGGTATGCTGCACCAAACGGTAAATTCAGTTGTAAATCCGCTTATGAGTCCTTAAGATCACCTGTTAGTGAAAGCCAAGGGGAATGGAAGTGGATTTGGAAGATGAAATGTCCACTAAAAATGAAACACTTCGTTTGGTTATTGGAGTGGTCACTAACTCTTTAAGGAGTGCTCGTGGAATTACGTTGGATGACTCATGTCCGAGATGTCATGTGAACAGGGAGGATATAATCCACGCACTACGGGATTGTATAGTGGCGTATGAGGTTTGGGAGTTTATACTTCAACCCTCGCTGTTTCGTGAATTTGTGTCCATATCGGGGAAAGAATGGTTAAGACAGAATGTCAAAAGAACCATAACTAACACCTTACTTCCCGATTTTGCGTGGTTCCATGTGTTCATTGCAGCTGTTTGGACTTTGTGGGGATGCCAGAATAGATTTGTGTTCAAAGGTGAGCAAGCTGATCTTAGGACGATCTTATTTAACATTAGAAGACTCGCTAGGGATATCAATCTTGCCTTCCCTAAGGTTTCGGAGTGTGCGGCGAGTCCTCGGGAGAATGTTCAGTGGATCAAACCACCATTTGGCTAGTGGAAATTAAATATTGATGGAAGCTATATGGCGTCGACTAATTGTGTAGCAACAGGGGGTATTCTTCAAGATGCCAATGGAGTGTGGGTCACAGGGTTCAGTCGAAAACTTGGAAACTACACCATTAATGAAGCCGAGCTTCTTGGGTTGAGGGAAGGTCTACAGATAGCTTGGAACCAGCGAGTTGAAAGGGTTATCGTGGAAATTGATTCGGAAATAGTGTGGAAGTGGGTTTGTAAGGGTGATGTGGAGGAACACCCCTTGGGAAACATCATCTCTGACTGTAGAGTTTTCATGCATAAGCCATGGAATTGCCAACTGAACCATGTGAAAAGGGAGCGCAACAGGTACGCAGATGTCCTTGCAAAAATTGGACAAGATTTAAGTTGTGAAGCTAAATTATGGATGGAACCACCAGAGGATGTTGAGTTGCTTATCTTGGAGGATATTAAGTTCTCAGTTTAGTACGTTTGTTTTGTAATCCGTTTTCTTACCAAAAAAAAAGAATATGATACAATTAGAAAACACAAATCTTCGTAGTTAAATTAAATATTTTGTTAATTTATAAATTATAAATTTATAGATTACAAGATTTAAATTATTTGTTAGTTGATAAGATTTAATTAAAGAATATTTAAATAATTATAATAATTCTTCATAATTCTTGAATTAAGTGATTACAAGATTCAAATGATTTGTTAGTTTTGAAAACTTAATTTGATAAATTCATGTAAAAAAATGAAGGAATCATCGGTTAAGTTAATATAGTGCTTAATATTGCAAGGTTGTGTTTGGATGAGAGCATTTGGATAACTCATGAATTTCTATGAGGGACCATTTTGGTACTTTTTAAAGTTTAAGGGGGTATGTGCGACATTAAGGATAGTGGCATTTTGTATTTAGCCCTTCATTTTATAAATGATAGTAAATGTCTTGTGACATATAGCTCATAAAAATGGCTTGGAGCTGAAGCTGAAATTATATTAGCTCCAAATATGGGCTTTTCATTGCTAAAGTCGTGTTTTGAAAAATAGGAATAATGATATTTATAGTCCCTAAAGTGTGAGATTGATGAGAGTAGTTCCTAATGTAGAAAAATTAATATTCAATTAGGTCTCTAATTTTCAAATTTTATTTCATTTAAATTATTTTTGGAATTTCTAATACATAGATTTGTTTCAGACTGCATGGTCGCACATAAGAGTGAAAATGTTCAAAAGAACTTAAGTTAAATAAAAGTTGAACATTATGAACGATAAGGTTAATTTTTCTACATAACGGACTACTCTGACAATTCTTGTACTTCAGGACTATAAAAGGCATTATCCTGAAAAAATATTATAGGGATTGAGTGGGTTGCCTGAATCAAGAATGTATTTTGGGTCGGGCCTAACTAGAGCTTATTGTGGATAAGAATGGAGGCCCAAAAGTTCGAGCCTTTTTCATTTTGACATAAATTAGGCCTTTTCTATTTACTTTTTTCTTATCAATTATTTTTCGACATTTGAATACAATCCACCATGCAAATTGCGAAGAGCCCAGTTTCAATCATAGGAAAGAAAGAGAAAAACTTTATCTATATACTAGTTAACTGGCACTGCGCATTGCGCGGTGACAGTGCTCGGTATAAATCATTTTTATACGTGTGATGTAACTTTGAGAGAGGAAATATTACTCTCGTGTATAAATTAAATGAACTCGGACCCATTCAATTATCAAGCTTTGAGAAATAGTTTAAATCTCATATATAACCAACACATCATAATGGCATTATCAACGGACCTGTAATCTTTCTCAAACCGAAATAATAATCAATCATGGACTATGAATTTTAGCAAATGGACATGTATTTCTGAATCATACACCAACACCGAACTATCCATGGTAAAACTACATTCATTGTCTTCAATTATACATCAACGAAACGTACATTTTTTCATACCAAAAGTACAGCCCATGATAGCGTATCTCTAGATACAAAAACGTTAACTAACACATAGCCTAACGAGCAATTTCAGATTCAAAAAACTTCCTCAAGTGAAATGAAGCAATCTTTCTTTCATTTCTTTCTAAAAAGCATTAGCCGAAAAGTCTTACCTTTGCTTTGCTCATCTATGATTCCTTGAGTAAGTTGTTATTCGTCTCCTAAATACATAGGCAGGGGTATCTGCAATCAACAAACAATTATTTCCAAAATAACCTTTCCACAAGATCCAAAAACAGAAGAAATCAAAGACAGCATATAAGTGAAATTGTACCCTGAGTTATTGGCAAAACAAGGAGAGACGAAAAATTCAAAATTCAATTTTACCCACATTCTCTTAGTTATAAGACAGAATAATGAAATGACATGATAAAATTTTCAATCCAAAACACCAACAACAAATGTGATATGAGTTCTTACCCGTGTTTGAACTCAAAATTAAGCTATTAATACAAAATTAGACAACAATCTGAGTAAATTAATATGACGAAGTTTGAGTAAATTGAATGGCTTATACTATATCGACATAGAAAACTAAGTTTAAAACTCAAATTAATGAAATCCTTTTACTTTCATAAGCATTAAACCTTCTACTGCAGAGTAAAAATCAAGAAGTGAATTTGTACATTTAAAGAATTTTTAAGTCTAGATGCAATTCCCTGCAAGCAATGAATCGAAATGTGATGACTACAGCATTGAGATCACACTTCAGTATGCCATTAACTCTATGCATTAAGCAAATCTACTAAATATGAAGAGGTGAACCTATGAAGCTAAGATTTTTCATTTAAATGTAAACAGACCTACTTACATTTGAGCCTCAACATCATGTTTTCAGGAGATGTGATATTGCCGTGCAGCTTCCAACTACCGATGGGAGAAGCAGAGTTCACAACCTGCATGCAATGCAATTTCCAGTAACCAAATACTATTCTATGCAAAATTCATATCAACCTAGACTCATTGAAGATTATGGAGTTTTGAGAAGTAGTTTAGATCTCATAATCAACTAACCTATAATCATTCAATGGACATGTATTTACAAATGATATATCAAAACTGAAACAATTTACTATAAAGCAACATTCATTGTCTTTAACTATAAATCAACTGAGGCATACATTTTTTCATATCAAAAGTTTAGTTTACAGTGGCATATCTGGTTTTCAAAAACATTAACTAATATAGAGCTTAACAAGCAACTTTAGATTCAAGTGACTTTGCTTAGTCAAATGAAGCATTTTTTCTTGCCATTTTCTTTTACCATAGAACATCATTCACAAATCTTAGGCACTCACTGTCATGTGTTTGAATTCCACTTAACTCTAATATAAGATACCCCATTTGAATTTCATGTTCGCAGATATTTCGTATCGATTGAAGCTTTGCTTTGGTGTGAATCACAACAGAATAACTCTCTGTGCAAACTTTAATTAAATATGAAGCAAGGAAGCTCTTTATTCAGCATCAGAAAATCCCCTTTATTCGGATTTTTCAGACGGATATAGGATAACTTGGATTCAGAAATAAGATAACAAATTTTCTTCTGCATCGACCACATATCCATTTCACGGTCCCAAAAAATTCAATCAAATAACAAGTTGTATGAGTTCCCTACCCATCTAGAGAGATGAAGACGGAACTGAAGCATAAAATAAAGGTCCATTTTTATTTCACAATTTCAACATCCCTCAACTCACACACACAGACACAATCCTTTTAACACCAAAGCCCACCCACACACAAATCACACCAAAATATTTAACTATTCAAGATTTCACAAAAACAGAGAGATGAAAAAGGGGCATGATTCAATTTAATCAACCAGAGATGTCAACCGCCTTTACATCAGACAGACAACAAACCGAAAATCAAACAAATGTTATAGTAAAAATATTATTCTATGGTTTGAAGCTTACTTTTCTTAAAGAGATATTTGTCCCCACTATACGTTTGCTACCGGGGATAAATGCAAATTCACTTTTAGGATACGACAAACCATCCGAGACTTAACGAATAGCAATTTCGGAAGTCTCCTTTCAAGAACAACTAAAAGACTTTAATATGTAAGAGTGAAAGCAGTAATAATTTTATGATCTAAAATCTGGCACAAGAAATGCGTTTATATAGACATAAAACACCTTTTCGGAATAGTTGCATTGTTTGGAATTCTAGTTTAATTTTAAAGGTTACACCAATTCGGAAGTGTCTACTCAGTCAAAAATAACTCCAAAAATTAATTTTAGAGAAGACATCTTTTAGAAAATCATTTTCTAAACATTGCAACTCTTTAATAAATAATCTAAAAATAATAATAATTCCAAAATAATAAATAAATCCGAAAATAATAAAACAAAAATAATATTTTATTTTCCTTGGATATATAAATATATATAATATATCTATATTTTGGCCTCCTCCAAATTTTCCCTCCAAGTTTCTATTTTAAACTTGAAGTGGAGCCCTTTTTCATATAGTGTTCCAAACTTTAATAAGTTTTCTATATGGGATAAAAAACACACTATATATATGCAAGTTATCTATCTAACAATCCCCCACTTAGCTTGCGTATATAAATTCATTTATTTATTTCACTCAACATTCATAGATTAATGCGTACAAGAAAGTATCTTTCGATTTAAACTTTCAATTAGTGTAAATATTTCAGAGTATAGACGAAATCTATGGTAGTCAAAGCTTTAAACCAAGTTTCCATATGTCTGCACTGGAAATATCACACACATAACCTATTAAACTTCAAGAAGTTCACAATAAAGTTTAAGCACATACATGGCCTTGCGCTTCATCCTAGAATCATGAACACTTAAAAAAATTATCTCAATTTTTTATTAGGAGCGACACCACCCCTTGTGTTCATTTAGGTGAAGTCCTTTCATATCAAAAAGATATCAAATTTTTTACTTCATTAAGAGTTTCAACTCATCCTCCTTGTATACAACTCTTAGAAATATTAAATGTCTCTAGAGTTAGCTTTAATCACTTATCAGTAGCTTGTTGTTACCCTTTGAACCTTTTCAACCGGTGGTAGAACCAGAAAAAAGGTAGGGTTCCCACTACCGGTGATTTTATATAAATGGTTTTAAACCCATTCCATTACTAGTACTTTTTACCAAATCTCTTGAGAGACTTTGGTCAACGGATCCGCTAAATTCCTTTGTGATCTCACAAATGTTATAGTAATGACACCTTCCGAGATTAAGTCTCTCATATAACCATGTCTCAGGTTAATATGTCTATTCTTTCCCTTATATATTTTATTAAGGGCACTAGACATTGCTGACTCACTATCACAAAGTAAGGAGATGGCTGGCATCGGTTGTGGCCACAACTTAATATATAATAACATATCTCTCAGCCATTCAGCTTCTTTGCTTGCTGCTGCTAATGCAACAAATTCAGCTTCCATCGTGGAATGTGTTGAACACGTCTGTTTCTTAGAAGCCCACGAAACTGCTCCTCCAGTAAGAGAAAAAATCATCCAGTTGTGAATTTATTATTCCCAATACTAGTTATCCAACTAGCATCAGAATAGCCTTCTAACACTGCTGGAAATCTATTATAGAAGAGTCCCAAGTTCATAGTTTCTTTGAGATATCCAAACACTCTTCTATTTCCTTTCCAATGCTCGATACTTGGATTATGTGTATGCCTTGACAATTTACAAACAACGAAGGCAATATCTGGTCTAGTGCAATGCATGGCGTACATTAATGTACTAATTGCACTAGCATATTCCAATTGAGCAATTGTTCTTCCAGTATTTTCAACTAAAGGACTCGAAACATCATAAGGGGTGCTAAATGCTTTAATGTTTAAATGACTAAATTTCTTTAGTATTTTCTCAATGTAATGAGATTGACTTAGAGCAAAACCCCCCACTATGTTTTCTCACTTTTATACCCAAAATAGTATCTACCTCATCTAAATCCTTCATTTTAAATTGAGAACATAGATACTTCTTGGTTTCATTTATACCGTGCATGTTAGTTCCAATAATTAACATATCATCAACATATAAGCATATAATAACACCATAATCATTATTAAATTTTGAATAAATACACTTATCAGCCGTATTATGCCTAAACCCAAAAGATAATATTACAGTATCAAATTTTTCATGCCATTGTTTTGGCGCTTGCTTTAAACCATACAAGGATTTAACTAACTTGCAAACTTTCTTTTTATTTCCAGGCAAGATAAAACCTTCGGGTTGTTCCATATATACTTCTTCACTTAAATCACCATTTAAGAAGGCTGTTTTGACGTCCATTTGGTGTACACACAACTTATAAATTGATGCCAATGCTAGAAGCACTCTAATAGACGCTATTCGAGCCACTGGTGCATAAGTATCGAAATAATCAATACCTTCTTTTTGTTTGAAACCTTTAGCAACCAATCTTGCTTTAAATGTTTGAATAGATCCATCGGTATTATACTTTCTCCTAAATACCCATTTACATCCTATAGCTTTTGAACCATGAGGTAAGTCTGAAAGAACCCAAGTATTGTTTGCTAACAATGAGTCCATTTCATCATTAATTGCCTCCTTCCAAAATGCAGAATCTCTTGAAGCTATGGCTTCACTAAATGTTTTAGGATCACCTTCTACATTTAGTAGAATAGGTATTTTACTAAGTATAATATTATTTCTATCACCTTCAACAATATAAGATAAGAAATCAGGATCTAATTTCTTTTCTTTTCTTGGTCTTTGGCTCCTTCTTGGTTCCACAGGAGTATCGACCAGTTTAGTTTTATTCCTCGAGTTGAAGTTTGGATCTATTGCTTGTGTTTGAGTAGGTTGTACCATAGAATCACTAGCGAATTTATTTTCAAAAAATTCTACATCTCTTGATTCTACAATGACATTTGAATCCAAATCCAAAAGCCTATAAGCTTTTGAATTTTCGGCATAACCTACAAACACACTTCTTAAAGCTCTTGGTCCTAGTTTTGTTTTCTTAGGTTCAGGAACTCTATAGAAAGCCAAGCATCCCCAAACTCTAAGATAACTTAGGTTTGGTTTTCGTCCTTGCCATAATTCATATGGAGAAACTTGGATTTTCTTTGAAGGTACTCTATTGTGCACATGACAAGCCGTTAATAAAGCCTCACCCCACAAATTCTTTGGCAGATTTGCGTTTAAAAGCATCGCATTAGCCATTTCAACTAATGTCCTATTTTTTCTTTCTGCCAAACCGTTTTGTTGTGGAGTATATGGTGCACTACATTGATGTATGATACCATTATCTTCACAATAGGAAATAAAATCATTAGGAAAATATTCACCTCCTCGATCACTTCGAAGAATTTTAATTTTCTTACCCTTTTGATTTTCAACTATGGATTTAAAAGATTTAAATTTATCAAATGCTTCATCTTTATTTTTCATAAGATATACATAAGTAAACCGAGAATAATCATCAATAAATGTAATAAAATATCTATTTTCTCCACGAGTTAAAATGCCATTTAATTCACAAATATCAGAATGTACAAGTTCTAGCAAAATTGAATTTCTTTCAGCCTTTGGAAAAAGTTTCTTACACATTTTTGCTTGGACACATATTTCACATTTTTCATTCTCTTGTTTATCATAATTTATCAAACCATGCTTATTCATAAAATTTAAATAACGATAATTTACGTGTCGTAAACGATTATGCCACAAAGAAAATAAAGAATACTCAACAAAATAAGCAGAACTATTTATTTTATTAATATCATTAGTAACAGTACATAGCTTGAAAATTCCATCACAATAGTATCCTTTTCCAACAAAA
Source organism: Buddleja alternifolia (assembly GCA_019426215.1). Classification (NCBI taxonomy): domain Eukaryota; kingdom Viridiplantae; phylum Streptophyta; class Magnoliopsida; order Lamiales; family Scrophulariaceae; genus Buddleja; species Buddleja alternifolia. The sequence continues at coordinate 43,627,075 of CM033391.1, read as the reverse complement.
ACACCATTTTTTGTTAAGACTAATTGATCACTCTCAATCATGGTCTTCAAGCCTTTCTTGCATAGAAGTGAAGCAGACACCAAATTTTTACGAATTTCTGGAACATGAAGAACGTTTGTGAGCAGTAACTTCTTTCCCGATGTAAATTGCATTTCCACATTTCCTTTGCCATGAACTGGTGCTGTGTTTGCATTCCCCATCAAAACTTGTTGTCCTTCTGCAACAATTTCATAATTCTTAAAACGATTCTTGTCATTACAAACATGAACCATCGCACCAGAATCGTACCACCAGTCAAATGACTTAATCACTGCAGCCATGTTTAATTCAGTGACCATGACTATATACCAATTAGAAACCATAGCAACAATTTCTTCTACGTTACTTTCAGTCACTTGAATTTTGGGTACTTCTTTCTTCTTTTGCTTCTTTCTGAAACGACAATCTCTTTTGATATACCCTTTCTTGCCACAATTATAACATGTGACATTCTTTTTCTTGTTGGAATCATTCTCGGAAAACTTTCTTTTATTTCCTCCACCATTTGGATTCCAAGTTTTCTTCTTTTCTGAAACAAAGTTCACTTTTGAACCAGTTCGTACTTGATGCATCTTATCACGAATACGAGTTTCCTCTTCAATTCGTAGATGCTTCAACAACTGGTCCACAGAAAATTCTTCCGTAGAATGGAGTAATTTCTTTCTGTAGTTATTCCAACTAACAGGAAGTTTGGCAATAATTGCCCCAACTTGTATTGCTTCTGGAATTTCAATTTTCAAATCTTTAAGTTTAGAAACATAAATTTGCATCTCATGCACTTGATCCATGATAAAAGATTCATCACGCATAGAAAATTCAAAGTATTTCATAGTAAGAAACTTATTTGTGCCTTGCTTTTCGTTATTGTATTTCTGCTCCAAAGCATTCCAGATTTCCAGTGGTGACTTGATTGATGAATACAAGTCGAATAGACGATCGGACAGTGTGTTGAGAATATGGCCACGACACAGCACTTTATCTTCACCCCTCTTCACTCGTGCTGCTTTAACTTCATCAGAATCATCGGCCCTTGGCTCTGTAGCAGGCTGATTCGGGTCCAACACATAGGCAATCTTTAGGAACGTTAGCAGAAACATCATCTTATCCTTCCAGCGGGGATAGTTTGTTCCATCGAAACAATTCAGTGTGACAACTTCTTGATTCATCATCTTCAAACCAGACTCCATTGAAAAATAAACAATATCACTTTAAGAATGTTATAGTAAAAATATTATTTTATGGTTTGAAGCGTGATCTCACTTTCCTTAAAGTGATATTTGCCCCCACTACACGTTTGCTACTGGGGATAAATGCAAATTCACTTCTAGGATATGACAAACCACCCGAGACTTAACGAATAGCAATTTCGGAAGTCTCCTTTCAAGAACAACTCAAAGACTTTAATATGTAAGAGTGAAAGCAGTAATAATTTTATGATCTAAAATCTGGCACAAGAAATGCGTTTATATAGACATAAAACACCTTTTCGGAATAGTTGCGTTGTTTGAAATTCTAGTTTAATTTTAAAGGTTGCACCAATTCGGAAGTGTCTACTCAGTCAAAAATAACTCCAGAAATTAATTCTAGAAGAGAAGACATCTTTTAGAAAATCATTTTCTAAACATTGCAACTCTTTAATAAATAAACTAAAAATAATAATAATTCCAAAATAATAAATAAATCCAAAAAAAATAAAACAAAAATAATATTTTATTTTCCTTGGATCCGTGCGCGTGCCACGTGTCCAAGTGCCAAGTGCCAAGTGCCAAGTCTTTGATATATAAATATATATAATATATCTATATTTTGGCCTCCTCCAAATTTTCCCTCCAAGTTTCTATTTTAAACTTAAAGTGGAGCCCTTCTTTATATAGTGTTCCAAACTTTAATAAGTTTTCTATATGGGATAAGAAACACACTATACATCTTTATATATGCAAGCTATCTATCTAACAACAAAAGCCAAGATTCCAATGACTCTGAGAACCCAATCCTTTTATACGAGAGAATAAACAGAGCTTGAAAGTAACAATACATCAAAATAATTAATTTTCAGTAAACCCACCTGAACCCAAACGAAACAATAAACCCGAAATCAAATAGAAGCCATAATTCGAATCACCCTCAAAATCTCTGCTCTTTACACTAGGGAATAAACAAAAAGTGAAACTAAAAATACAAAAATGGGGAGTCGGATAATCAAGAAAACCCAAATTTCACTCTTACCGATAACAGGAGTCGATATATTTGCATGTTTGAAGCCAAATTTGTGCGTCGTGCCGGGCAGAGAGCTTTCCACGTCGCCAAAAACATAGCCAGTTCAAAATTGCGGTGGTAGACCGAGTTTCTTTTGAGAGCTGCTTCTGAGAGATAGAAAGCACTACGCAAAAAAAATAAAAAAGATGGGGCGGGATCGGGTGCTTCGTGCACCCGACTGACCAAGAGCTGCCTACTTTCGCTCTTATATATATGTAGAATAATAGGGAAAAGCTCCGTTAAAGAACTAACCGAACTAACCCCCCCCCCCCCCCCCCCGAAAATGTTAAAACTCAACACACACTCCAAAATCGTTAATTATGACTTAACTCCGTTAAATTTTGTTTAAAATGTCTGTTATGCCCTCGAGACGAAGGTTGTGATCCCCCTTAAAATAGTGGAAAATTTGGTAAAGTTGCAAAAAGCACTTTGTGCTAACTGCTCAGACATCCTTCACTTCGAACTAGTAAGGCTTCAGGTCATCCCGAATTACCCGAATTAAATTCCAGCATATCAACTAGAATGGAATAAGAGACAGAGGCATGAGGCTAGCGACCAATGCCTTACAATAGGCATTTTTGAAGAAGGGGAGGAATAGGTTTTGGAAGGTTTGCACAGGCCAGTAAAGACTTGCCCTTTAACCGTCTGGGCGCTGGCAATGCTCAGTTCGAAAGAAAGAGGGATAACCACCCGAAGGTTATCGCACAATAGGTAGCTTATTCTCAAGTGACAGTAGCAATGGAAATGCAGCAAGAGGCGGCGATAGCCAATCTTCGAATTGAAGAAGAGGTTTTGAGCAAGGGATTATTGAAAGCAAAGGTTGGGAAAGAATCAGGTCAAAAAAATGAATTCGAAAAAGACATGGATCAGCTAAGTGATCAAATGAGGGAAGCGAGTTCGAAAGGTAAGAGGATAAAAATTGAGGACGATGATAATCTCGGTGACTTTGAATCCGAGGATGATCTAGATATACTGTTGGGAGATGCGCTGTATGAGGAGTCGACAAACGAAGTCGAATTGAAAGCGAAGGAGACATCCGTGAAAAGGGCCATCCGACTCGAAAAGGACAAGGACGTTAACATGGTGACTATATTGCAAGCAGCATTTTTCGCTCGAGGAACTAAAAACCCGAGGTCATGGGTAGCGGAATGCTGAGGAACTGCCATTGATGGAAGCTTTGTGGAGGTAGGCAAGGCAACGGTCGAGTAAACTAGTGATAGTTGGGAAAAGAGCAGAGCGTCTCTGTGACTTTGGGTAAGATGAAGAGAGAGAGGATTTAAGAATTGTGAACCCGAGAACCAATTTTCAAGATATTTATAAGGGATTTCATACCCGATCACGAAGAGACACACTTATTGCTGAGACGATGTTAAGACGACGATACGAGTCCCAGGTGAAGTTTAAAAGGGTGCGTTTTTCCATAACCGCCAAAATATATGAAAGGTTTTTATAAAAAGACATACTCTTTAAAATACCCGCGAATTCGAAGCGTTCTCATTTATTAAAGAACAGACGTGTCTTTTAATACACATGAACTTGAAACGTTCATGTATATTAGGGGGACATTTGTTTACACTTAAAAATTAAATGGGCTTTTCGAATCAAAAAGTCCAATCGGCCCAGTGTTTTATAAGCACAAAATAATAGGTGCAAGAACAAAAAAAATGAACCCATTAAAACTCAGACTTGATTAAACAGGGATCCAGGCCCAATGAAGTTAATTGGAAGATCTGGCAAGAAGCCCAAAAAGTGAGAAGTCCGTCCAAGAGAGAGACGCCCCAAAAATAAAAGATTTTGAAAGAGCGGTTGTGAGCGGTTCCCGAAGGCAAAGAACATGGGTTCATGGATCATAAATATATACGAGCCAAGGAGAGAAGAGGTGGATCATCATCAAAATCATAACTCCACATTTTATTTTCTTTGAACTAGCTCTAGCATTAGGAGTAGTTTGTAGCGTAATTTAGGAGTAGTTTAACATAGCAAGGAGATTGGCAAATTGTCCCTGCAAAAAGCTTGTACCAGTAAAACATCCAATCGAAAGATTCTCATGGAGGTATAAAATTATATTTTTTTAGATTTAAGTATTTGGATAGTTTTTATCTTGACTTGAATTTTTCCTTCACTATATTATTATTTCATTCGAAAACGATAATTAGCATTGAATTTAAGACTTGAGCCACCAAATAATGTATTGAACGCAGGGGTTGAAAGATAATCTCAAGTTATAGATTATCACGGGCTTGGAGCGAATAATTGGATCCACCTCATTCGTGTTTGTTTTATCGCAAAACAAAATATGAACACATTTATATAATTTTCCTTTTATATTTACTGCAGGGAGAAATGAATAGACATGTATTGGGTCATTGGAGCTTGATAAGTGATAACATGTTGGGCAAAAATGAAATATTGAACAACTCGTGGGTGCAGAGTTGAAATTGGAAAAGAATGTAGGAACGAAGCGTACAATGCTACCTTGAGAGGAGCTTTTAAGGGCAGGGGGGTGTTGATTTGATAGAGTATTGAATCTTATCACCTTTGTACTTTTTTAATCTCTTTTAATTTTATGAAAATATTTTCTTTTATCAGCTCTAGTTCTATTTATAATTCAAGTTTGGCGGAGTGATATACCAAAATACTACTTGGAGATTTAATATGTGTTACCTCGTATTCATTGAGTCGTTAGACTAAAATATTGCCTCGTATACGAGGAAACGAGGTGGGTTTTATGCCCGGTCCCTAAAACAATATTATTTGCATTACACTCCAAGATCCGCGTGTTATTATTATTTAGGTAGGGTCGGTCCATGGCCCGACCCGATGAAGGTCGAATCTGTGCCACCCATCAAACACACGTGTAAGGGATCCGCAGGCAAGACGTCTTATCAGTCATTCACTCTACAGTGCAGAAGGAAGCTCTATAAATACCGTCATTTATGAAGATTCAGGGACGGATAATTGGAGCAATAAATATTACGAACCATATATCGTATTGCTCGGGTTATTCGGAGACTTGAGAGTACGATCCTAGAATACAAATAAGAGAGTTCCTCGATATTCGAACCATCCGAGCGCAGTCTATAATCTAGAGAACGTGTTATTTGGTACGTGTTCGAGGTCCTCTTGACTGAAATAGTGTGGGGTAAAATCCGTGCTAGATCAGTTTGGTGCCGTCTGTGGGAAACTACTCGAGGGTCGCTGAAGTCAGCATCAGAAATGGAGGGAGATGGTCAGAAGGAGAAGCGAGTTCGCATGGAAGACTCTGTGTCCTCGACGCCAGGGAGGAGCAGTGGCGGTCATGGTGATGAGAAGATAATGGTAACAAAGGGAGAGTTGGACAAGATGGTGCAGGAAAAGGTGGATGAAGTTTTGAGTCGCCTGATAGCGTCGGGACCAGTAACTCCGAATGTTCAGAAGGCTCCTGTGGTACCCTTGGCGCCTAGGAGGCTGTTTCAAAAACAAGAGGGGGTGAACCCAGAGCATAGGAAGAAGGGCGAAGTGGAGGCACAGTCTGATGAGGAGGTCAACAGTAGGGACGATGTGCATTTGGAAGTCCGACGAGGAAAACAGCCTGTGCAGGAGGAAAGACCAATTTTGTCAAAGGCTGAAATTGATGATATCTATGAAAAGCTTGGCAGGGTAAATCGTAAACCCGAGGCTCTTCGACCAAAAAGTAGGCCGGTTTTCAGCGTTGATGGCTAGAAATTTGTCGTTTTGTGAGAGTATAATGTTTGAAGAACCCCCAACTTCGTTCAAAGCTCCTCTCTTGCCTACTTATGATGGGACAGGTGCTCCGGGGCCGCATTTAACGACTTTTGAACTGTTGATGTCATTGTATCATCAGTCGCATGCGATTAATGCAAGGGTCTTTGTGACGACCTTGGTCGGGCGGACTCAAGATTGGTTCACGAGTCAGTAACCCGGTTCGATAGTATCCTATGAGCAACTCATTAAGAGATTTGAGAATCATTTTGCGGCCAACAAGAAAGCCAGGAAATCTGTGTCTTCCATGATGGGATTCAAGCAGGGTCCTAATGAGAGTTTGAGGGATTTTGTTCATAGGTTTAATAAGGAAGTTTTAAAAATACATGAGTTAACTCATGATCTTATTGTAACGTTTCTTTTGTTGGCTTTGAACAAAGGTACTTTGGCGTCCGCCTTAGCTCGACGCGACCAAAAGATCAAGAAGAATTGATGCAGTTGGAAGAGCAATGCATCAACGAGGAAGAGAAGAATCTATCAAAAGATTCCGAGGCTTGCAAGCCCATAAATGATCGAAGAGATCGAAAATATAATAGCTATCGGCATGAAGGGTTGAGGTCTGAAAAGAACCACGAACGACCCCCTCGATACGCAAAATACGAACAGTACACCCCCTTGAAAGCATCAAGAGGAAGAGTGTTACTAGCAGTGCAGCACATGAATACGATTCGATGGCCAAAGCTAATGAAATCAAAATCCAGAGCAAATCCGGACAAATATTGTCAATTTCACAAGGACAAAGGTCACGATACCGAAGAGTGCTACCAGTTGAAAGATGAACTTGAACGTCTAATAAAAGATGGTGTTCTGAAGGACTTCATTGATCGTACTCTTGCGGAAGTAAGAGCCCCAGAGGCCAACTGCGCTAAAGAGGTGAGACAATCGCACAGTCAGTCACCGGATCGGTCTCAATATAGAGGGAATGAAGGTCGATATGACCATCGAGTCCATGACAATCGCCCATATGATAGGCCTCGAAATAATGAATATCATCGAAATGATAATTATCGACGAAATGATGACAAGAGGGAGAATGATAATAGTCGTTAGGGAAATCGACGTAAAGAGCATACCAATGTGGCCAGGGCAAAGATACACACTATCGCGGGAGGGCCAACTGGAGGCGATTCGTCCAGTGCAAGAAAAAAGCATAAGAGGGAAATGTGTGGCAATCACTATCGTCAGGAGCCTACGAGGGTCTTCTTTGTACAGAATCACGACCAACCAATAACTTTTGACGATAGAGATTACGAGGGCATGATTGTTCCCCATAATGATCCGATGGTGATAACGATGGACGTTGCAAATTTTGCTGTACACAAGGTGTTGGTTGACACCGGTAGCTCATCAGATTTAATTTTTTGGGATGTGCTACAAAGGATGAACCTGGGAAAGGTAACTCTGCGAACGGTGAATACTCCCTTAATGGGGTTCACTGGGTCACAAATTATGCCGAAAGGTTCAATTGAACTTGATGTACCACTGGGGTTGGCTTCGAGGAGGAGGACATTGCGCGTAACGTTTTTGGTGGTAGATACCTTTTTTGCTTATAACATGATTGTGGGTAGGTCGATGTTAAATATGTTTGGGGCTGTAGTATCGACTCCTCACCTGAAAATGAAGTTTAAAACCAGGGATGGTATAGGTGAAGTGAGGGGCAATCAGTTGGAAGCTCGAGACTGTTACACTACCTCGTTAGTGCCAAACTCGAGCAAGAAGAGGAAAAGAGAGGTTACGAGGGTAAATGTCATTGACGAGGATGTCGCTATATTGATGAAGCAGTTGGATTAGAAGCAGAAGGGGGTGGACACGAGGGTGCAGCCTATGGAACACAACACAGTTCAACTTTTCGAAGGTGATGCAGAGAAAACTACGAGAATTGGGGGGCAGTTGAGTCCTACGATGGAATCAAAACTGATAAAATTTCTCAAAGCTAACACTGATATTTTTGCATGGAAAGCTGCCGACTTCCAAGGCATTGATCCTGAGGTGATAGTGCATCGTTTGAATGTTGACCCAGAGGCAAAACCAGTTCGTCAGAAATGAAGAAATTTTGGCCCTGACAGAGACGCCATTATTGAAGAAGAAGTGAAGAAGCTGCTAGAAATAGGCTATATAAATGAAATTCAATTTAATGAATGGCTAGCAAATGTAGTTCTTGTACCTAAAGCCGGAAACAAGTGGCGCATGTGTATCGATTTCACTGATTTAAACAAAGTTTGCCCTCGGGATCCTTATCCTTTGCCTCGTATTGACTTATTAGTAGATTCAACTGCAGATTGTGCTTTGTTAAGCATGATGGACGCCTATCAAGGTTTCAATCAAATTATGATGGCAGAAAAAGATAGGGAGAAAACCTCCTTCGTCACGACACGAGGTGTATATTGTTATAATGTGATGCCGTTTGGACATCGGAACTCCGGAGCCACATATCAATGATTGGTCAATTCGATGTTTGAGAACGAGATAGGAAAGACCATGGAAGTCTATATTGACGATATGCTCGTCAAATCTGTAGACGAATCAGACCATTTGAGTCACTTGATGAAATCTTTTGAAATAATGAAACGATATGGAATGAAATTAAACCCTAATAAGTGTACATTCGGAGTTCGAGGGGGAAAATTTTTGGGGTATATGGTAACTGAACGAGGTATTGAGGCCAATCCTAAAAAAATCGAGGCCATTTTAAATATGAAATCTCCCTCAAGTGTGAAGGACGTACAAAAACTGATGGGGAGAATGGCAAGCCTGAATAGATTTATATCTAAATCGGCTAATAAAGGACTTCAATTTTTCAAGATCCTACGAAAGGTTAAAAACTTTACGTGGACAGAAGAATGTGAAAAAGCTTTCCAAGAGCTTAAAGAATACTTAGTCTCCACCCCGTTGCTAACAAAACCTGTCTTCAGGGAGCCTTTATTCTTGTACTTGGCTGTTTCTTTAGCAGCCATTAGTGCAGTTTTGGTCCGAGAGGTCAAAAACGAACACAAACCAGTATATTACGTCAGTAAGTTGATTCAAGGGGCCGAATTGAATTATTTGGAGATGAAAAATGGGCACTTGCTCTAGTAACTTCCGTCCGTAAGTTAAGACCATACTTTCAGTCCCATCACATTGTAGTACTAACGAACAAGCCACTGAAGCAGGTGTTGGCAAAGTCCGATGTTTCGGGAAGACTCATAAAATGAGCCATTGAGTTGGGAGAATTTAACATTGAGTATAGGAGTCGGGCGGCGGTGAAAGCACAGATAATAGCAGACTTCGTTGTTGAGATGACGACGGAGTCAGCCCTTGAAGTGGCCATAGTAGAATCAGCAGAACCATGGCTATTGCATGTGGATGGTTCGTCAATGACGAAGCGAGGAGGAATTGGAATCTGGCTACAAACACCGGATAAACTGGATATGGAATTTGCAATTAAGTTAAACTTTGATGTAACCAATAATGAAGCAAAGTATGAGGCCCTCGTTGCAGGTTTGAGAATGGCTAAAAGCTTGGAGGTAAAGATGCTGATGGTTTATACAGATTCGCAGTTAGTGGCTAGACAGGTTGCCGGGTCGTACGAAGCTAGAGAAAAAATGATGATAATATATTTGAGGAGAGTGAAGGAATTGATGCTGCAATTCGAAAAAGTTGAGTTACATCAGATCCCAAGGGATGAAAATGAACGAGCAGATGCATTGTCGAAGTTTGCGAATCAAATTGTGGATTTGAAAAGTAGGAAAGTAACTCTGTTGGTGGCTGAACACTCGGGAATAGAGTCAGTAACCTCGGTAGTGCCAGTTTTGGTTGAGAGTTCGTGGAAGGATGCAATTATGGATTATTTAGTAAACAATGAGCTACCTAATGATAAAGTTGAGGCTAGGAAGGTTGTTCAAAGAGCATCGAGGTTTGTAATGATGGACAGAGAGCTTTACAAAAGGTCAGTGGCGGGGGGAGCGCTGCTACGATGTGTAACTCCATCAGAGTCGGAATATGTTCTACCGAAAATCCACGAGGGGAGTTGTGGGAATCATTCTGCGGGAAGATCATTGGCTCAAAAAGTAACGAGGCAGGGCTATTTTTGGCCTACCCTGGTCAAAGATGCATATGAATTTGCCAAGAAATGCCGGCAATGTCAACTACATTCTAATGAGATACATCAACCAGGGACCCCTATGGAAGCGATAAAAATTGCATATCCATTTAACCAATGGGGCATCGACATCCTAGGACCTTTCCCTCGAGCTCAAAATCAAAAGAAATTTGTCATTGTGGTAATTGAGCATTTCACGAAGTGGATAGAAGCAGAAGCGGTGGCTCGTATCACAGTAAAAGTCGTCATTGACTTCATTTGGAAGAATATAATATGCAGGTTAATTAACCTAAATACAATCGAATAAATACGAATGACAATTTGAAATTCTCATTTGGAAGAATCTAATATGGCTCAGAAGCGGTCATTACAGCGGCAATAAGAATGATGACTCATCAAGTGAGTACTTACGAACCAGAGGAGAATCAATCTACAAGGAGTTGGATGTCATCAATGAAGTACGAGACATATACTAAGGCAAAAGAGCACGATGACAAAAGCGTATAACAAAAGGGTGAAGGCTCGATTTTTTCAAGTCGGAGATCTTGTTTTGAGAAGGGTGGAAGTGTCGAGGCATGTGAAGAAGTTAGAAGCAAGCTGGGAAGGACCATTTAAGATCGTAAAAATTACGAAGGCAATGACCTATCGATTACAAGATCTCATGGGTAAAGACCTACCACGCCCTTGGAATGTAAATAACTTGAGAAAATTCTATGCATAAGTGGCATAACTTTACCTCAATTATTATTTGGATATGCGTTTATAATAAATCAAAACTAGATGAAATCCTAGTTCGATTGAAAAAACAAGATCACATTTGACAAATATGAAACGATGCAAACTAGCGATCCCAACGTTGGATTAAATTAAAACGATGTAACACAAAAAGTTATACAAAATTATCTCAATATTGGATAAAAACAAAACAATCTACATACAGCTTAGTCCTCAATTATTTGAGGCTCATCAATTGTAGCGGCTGCTTCTCCACCTTCCCCTTGTCCATCCCCTCGATCGATTGTTGCCTCTAGCTCTCGCTCGAATTGGATGCTGGCTCCAGACTCGCCAATCACTAGGGCATCGAACTCTGGGAAATAAGTATAAGTAACATTCTCGGCAGGGGTGGCGGAGGGTCGTTTGATGGGAGCTCTCAGGTATGTGTCAGCGAACTCTTCCTCTTGGAAAGTGGACGGAAGATTTCCTGTCTTTTTCAAGTAGTCGAGTGCCTTGTAGAAGCCGTCCTGGACGTCATTCAAGGCTTGATCGAGCAAATGATCGCCAACTACAGTGGATCGTAGCATGTCACGAGCCCCACCTAAACGAGCCTCATCAATCTGACGCCTGAAGGAGGACAATTCTTGGAACTCCCTGCAACCAGCGGCTTTACCCAAGGCAAACTGACGTCGTCCTTCAGCCTTGGTACCCTCTTGCAGTGCACTCAATTGCTAACGCAGCTCAGCATTGGTTTGTTCAAGCTCAGCCATTTTGAGCTTGTCCCCATCGTACGATCGGCAAATAACATCCAACTCCGTCTATGATTGATGAGAGTAATGTTCAGATTATGCAAACTGTAATTGAAATAAAATACTAGTAACGAATTCTAATTTACCTGTAGAGAAGCGGCCTTTTCCTTGTCTTCTTGAGCAGCAATAAGCTCAGCCTGGACTTGCCCCTTATAGTCGGTGAGCTCTTGTTGGGATCGCCTTAAGACCTCCTTTAAGCTCGAGTTGTTCAGGGATAATTGGTGTATTAAGAGTTTCGTCTAAAAAGACATAATGTCAAACGAAGTTATAAAATCGAGGTATTTAAAATATCGAACTACTTTGACTAATAACTGATGTACCCTATCGAGACATTGAGCTGCTTGCCTCTCGACAACTGGATGGGGCTGATCGAGGATAAGAGCCTTATCCCTGGGCAATAGCATGCGATGAAATAATTCAATCGCAGTATTGCCGCTAGGATCCTTGATTATGCTGCTGTCGGAGTATATATGCCAGTCTTGTATAAGTGGTTGTTTTTTGGGTCGTTGAGGGGCGCGTTCAGTAACCTCACAGTCGAGGTAGTCTTTAAGAAGTAGAGACTCGGCTTGGTTGAGCAGGTCGTAATCACGAGCGTCGTGCTCGTTGGTTGTTTCAGCTTGGGGGGTCGCCGATGCAGGCACTGCTGGAGTGGCCTGGGAAGTACCCTCTCGATGAGGACGCTTCTCTGGACGATCGTAAGGAGCACTTGTTAACTCCTCGACCGGCTCAGAGCGTCGTCGACGAATGAGAGAGCCCTCCTCGCCCGCTGAGTCATTTGTAGGGCCTGTGCTTCGAGGAGGACGAGGTGCAGTTGTTGCAGTGCGGGGCGGCTGGGTGAGACTGGTCCCCTGGTCTTGGGGATCACCAATCCTTATTTCGGATTGTCCCTGGGTTCGTCCGGGCCTGTGACCCCGGCCAATACCTCGACCAACTGCAGCAGCTGCCCGCTGGGCCACCTCTGCCGCAATTACGGCCCTTTTGTCCAGACAAGCCTGTCTCTCTTCCATTACTGCGAATGAAGACAAGAATAAACATTAGAGATGCTATATGTAAAACATATTATATATTACGAAGTATAGTAAATGATGAAATACGAGTATAAGTTTTTACCTAGATTCTCTACGATAGGCACGTTGGCGCTACTTAGCCCACACGTGACAAGCACTGATTCACTCATCACGACCTCAGGCTTGAACAGCCGTTTGAGGATACGTTTTAAAGTTCGTCGAGATATGGTGGGTCGACCGACGTTGCTTAAGTCAACGAGGTCCATACCTCACGGACGAGGTATATTCCAAGGTTCATTTAACAATGGAGTGATGAAGAAAAACTTTTTCTTCCAGTCTCCGAAGGAAGATTGGGTTCGAGACTGCAGACGACAATGACGCTGGGGTGAGAGGAAGAAAAAGCCTTCCTCCTTAGATTGAGTGCTTCGATGCACGGATAGAAAACCATTGAATTTTTTGATGTTCGGATGAACTCCGTACATCCTCATTACGACTATGAAAAAAATTATATGAACCTGGATAAGAATGAGTGGGGCTCACACGGACGAAGAAAGAAGAGTAATGTCTACTATGGCAGGATGTAGAGAAAACCTAAGCCCTGAAGCAAGATGGGCCACGTGTATGGTGCGAAACCCTACGGGGGGACGATGCATTCTATCACCTTCGTTGGGGACTATAGTACGATAGTCAGAAGGGATATGATATCTAGCCTTAATGTCGGCAATATTCGATGCGGTCAAAATTGAGGAATAACCTAGCCAAGGGACTTCTCTACGAGCCCTATCCACATCAAGAAATAACTGGGAATTAACATCCTCGTCTCCCTCGAGATTTGGATATAGAGGGGGAACGTCAGGAGACTCGGGCACAATAGCCGGGGGCGGATCGTTTACATTGGGTTCGGGGAATGTCTTGGGACTACTAGAACTACTATTTGACTCTCTATGATCAGACGAGGTGGTCTCATTTTCCTCGTCAGAGATCTGGGGTGAGGCACCCATACCAGAGGTACTCATGAGTAGTGATCGAAAAATGCAAGGTATTAGATAAATAAAAGAGAGAGAGAGAGAGAGATGAAGCTTATACCTAGCGACTGGAGAAAATTCGGATTTGAATTAGAAGATGATCTCCGAGTAGCAAGAACGCCGGAAGAAGCTGTGCAACTTTTTACTCCTGTAATTCAAGGCTTGTGGAAAGTAAAAATTCAAAATGAAGGGTAAGTCCTGCATATATATATTAAGGGGAGATTTGAAATCAACGGTCCGGATCAACTAGTTAAAAGTTGTATCCAACGGTGGAGAGACGTGACGTTTTGAATTCAATTTGCGTCTCTCGGAATTCGAAAGGACAGAGCGACAGATCAGGCACGTCTCTCGGGCAACGCCGTGTCAGAGTTAATGACGAAAAATGGCTGCAATGTAATGATTACAAGGGAAGAATTATAATTAAAGATAAAAACAAGGAAATAAATGCCCAAAAAAGGTAACAGTTGCATTAATTTGTACTTCGTCAGTCATGGGTCAAGGAATTGAAATTAATTTCCCCATCACTCACGAAGTGGGGAACTTAATGATATACCAAAATACTACTTGGAGATTTAATATTCGTCACCTCGTATTCATTGGGTCGTTAGACTAAAATATTGCCTTGTATACGAGGAAACGAGGTGGGTTTTATGTCCGGTCCTTAAAACAATATTATTTGCATTACACTCCAAGATCCGCGTGTTATTATTATTCGTGTAGGGTCAGTCCATGGCCCGACCCGATGAAGGTCGAATCTGTGCCACCCATCAAACACACGTGTAAGGGATCCGCAAGCAAGACGTCTTATCAGTCATTCACTCTACAGTGCAGAAGGAAACTCTATAAATACCGTCATTTATGAAGATTCAGGGACGGATAATTGGAGCAATAAATATTACGAACCATCTATCGTATTGCTCGGGTTATTCCAAAACTTGAGAGTACGATCCTAAAATACAAATAAGAGAGTTCCTCGATATTCGAACCATAACGAATCCAACATCTTCACTTGAACTACGTTTAGACTTGATCCTGAAAAGGTACGTAGGCAGCTCGATATCATCCGAGCGCAATCTATAATCTAGAAAATGTGTTATTTGGTACGTGTTTGAGGTCTTCTTGATTGAAATAGTGTGGGGTAAAATCCGTGTTAGATCACGGAGTTTGAGGGACTATGATTCTAGTGAGAACATGTCACGAAAGCATTGAAGATTAAAACTAACAATTCAAAGAGAAAATATCTATCAAATTGTTTTTTTTTTTATGTATATGAGTACCATAAAAATTAACAAACAATAGCTTTATTATCTTTTGTACAAAAACTATATCAAATCAGTACTTCATTTTTTTGAAAATTATAAGATAGGAAAAGAACAAAAAAATTGGAGTACATCGACTCATTTACTATTAGTTTATTCAATTACCTTGTGCGCCCTTATTGGGACTTGGAATTTGGGTTTTTTGGGGACTTGGAGTCTTGGAGTACATTGACTCACTCACTTATGCGTGTAATTATATAGTGGATCGAGACTATTGGTCCCGATCCACTTTTCACCATAAGATCCCCAAATTCTATGATGAAAAGTAAACCAGGACCAATGGTCTCGGATTTACCACCTTAATGGGGATCTTATGGTGAAAAGTGGATCGGAACCAATGGTCTCGATCCACTATAAAATCACCCCACTTATGTCTACTATTTAGCTCTACCCAATGATGTAATTCTGGAAATTGGACGGTTGGTCCAAATAATTTTGGACCATTTATTCCTCAAGGACTTTTATATACATAGTCATGTTGCCACACTCATATGCGGAAAATTCTTATATGAATTGGGTTTTGGGCTTCACTTATGAATCTTATGGTTGTGAATAAAACATCCCACTTATTTTTAATTCAAAATTATATATTAAGTGATATGTATTATTCACATTTACAAGGTGCACAAGTGACATGTATATATATATATTAAATAATATAATATATATATATATACATGTCTTATATATAATATTTGTATATATATCTGCAAGTTCCACCACCGTTGGTCTCACATCCGCCGGCGCCACGATGCCACCCCACCACCACTGTTCTACTTCAAGAAGCGTGGTCAAGGCAACCGCCAATCATACTCTATTTTGTGGAAAATATTGCTAAAGAAGAAAAAATTGCCTAAAAGTCCATCATGAAAATGAAAAGTGGAATTGCTAATCATATGCCTTTCGCATTTGTGGGATGATACTTGATAGTTTCGGGTAGGAGTGTTCATAATTTTTTGATATTTGATAGCTTTCTCAAGTAAGTGTTATAGTCTTTATTCTTGTATTAGTACTTGTGAGCCAAAATACCATACTATGGTATATCAGTGATAATTACTATGTCATTATGAAAATAATCATAATAATAATTATTATTATTATAGGATGATGATAAACAAAGTACGGATCACAACCATTTTGCACATCAGCAAAGGACAGCCCATACATGGGATAACAAAATGCCATAATACATGACAAAAGCCACACTACTCGACCAAACAAATTTGGGTCCAGAATTTCTATTTTCATTAGTTAAGGGTCTGAACTGAAATTCCTGCTTTTCTGGTGCTTGTGGGCCCACCAATTGTGTAGTATGGGCTTTATTTTCCCTACTTTTAGTATATCCATGGGGCCCATGAATCGCTTAATGGGCCCCACTATACTCATTTTCAGCATATCCGTCGGGTCCACATATTTAGGTGACGCATTCTGGTTCATGAACCTTCTTTCTCTCAATCAATCTTTTTCTTGACTTATTTATTTCACCTTTACTTTTTGGATCCAAAAAATAAAAAATCTTCAAATGAAAATCAATCGAGTTCAACAAAATTTATAAGGTTAAACCCGAACTCGAGCTCAATATATTGAGCTCAAGCTTAATGTCACTATTATTTCGACGTCGAGTCAACTTCAAACTTAATAAATTATTGTATTGAGCTCCACTCAACATATATTATTTCGATATCTAGTTATTTAATATGCTTATTCAATATATAAGTACATTTTATTATAACTATAGAATAGAATAATAATAAATGTTAATGTACTCACAAATGACCTGGGAATTTAAGAGTCGGTAGCGAATGGTTGCCGAATAAAATTTAACTCCAAGACACGGTTTTTAAAATTGTAATCATAGTGCAGATAAAGCCTAGTCCCACTGATAAAGTTGATGTCCCAAGATATTAAAGATCTTGAGTTTTACTCTCACCGACAGCGTATGGGTCTTTCTTTATTTTATTGGTAATTGTTAACTATTGTAATTTAATATTAGTGTTATATGCTGATTAATGATTCATATCCATGATATAATTGATACATTTAACCGATTATCTAAAAAAAAAAAAAAAACAAATTGTAATCATAGTAATCACATTCTCCTTTTAAAACTCCAAATGAAAAATATGTGTCAGGACAGGTGTTTCAAGATCGAATGGTTGAGGTTAAATCATGTTAACATCTATTACCACAATGAGATAAGTGATAACATAATTTGACTAGAATCGACATATGTACAAACACTTAAAATATACGAGAATTTTAAAAAAATAATATAAAATTAAATTGAAATTAAGAAAATAATACACAAAAAAATAGTGCTCAGATAATAGCACATTCCGCGCCACGTAAGCGCGGAATCTGCCAGATTCCGCACCACGTAAGCGCGGAATCTGCCAGATTCCGCGCCACGTCAGTGCGGAATAGAATATGTATTTTTTTTTAAATTAAAAGGCATTCCGCGCTGCCCGAGCGCGGAATGGCAGCAATTTTTATTTTTTTAAAATAAATTTGGCCCATTCCGCGCTGACTCAGCGCGGAATGGCCAATATATATATATTTTTTGTTATTTATCTTTTGGTTTTTTTTCTTATTTCCCGCTCGTTTTTTTCCTTTTTTCGTGCATTTTTTAGTTTTGACTTGAACATATAAATTGTAGACTTTCATATAGACTTTGTAACCACACAAGAATGGACTCATTCCGATACCCGAGTGAAGAAATATAACAAGTAAAAAATGACACATTAGAGTAATTTTTTAAAGAAAATAATAACGTTGTCTATGTTTCCGGCTCATTTTTCTCCCTTTGTCGTTCAATTTTGAGTTTTGACTTGAACACATAAATTGTAGATTTTCATATAAACTTTGTAACCACACAAGAATAGACTCATTTCGATACCTTAGTGAAGGGAATATGACAAGTAAAAAAAGACACACATATACGGATTTTTCAGAAAAAAATATTTTGTTGTCGTCTTCGGGATGATTTTTCGACATTTTTTGTACATTTTCAGGCTTCGACTTCAACACAAAAAATGTAGATTGACTCACAAAGTTTGTAACGGTATGAGGATTGATTCATTTCAATATCCGAGTGAAAAAATACAACATGTTAAAAAGGAACGGATTTTTTCGAAAAAAATATTTTTTCGTCATCTTCGGGATGATTTTTCGACCTTCTTTGTACATTTTCAGGCTTCGACTTCAACACAAAAAATGTAGATTGACTCACAAAGTTTGTAACGGTGTAAGAATTGATTCATTTCGATATTCGGATGGAAAAATACAACATATTAAAAAGGAACGGATTTTTCGGAAAAAAAATATTTTTCATCATATTCGGGATGGTTTTTCGACATTTTTTGTACATTTTCAGGCTTCGACTTCAACACTAAAAATATAGATTGACTCACAAAGTTTGTAACGGTATAAGAATTGATTCATTTCGATATCCAGATGAAAATATACAATATGTTAAAAAAGACATATATATACGAATTTTTTGGAAAAAAAATAATTTTTCGTCATCTTCGGGATGATTTTTCTACATTTTCTGTACATTTTTGGGCTTCAACTTCAACACAAAAAATGTAGATTGACTCACAAAGTTTGTAACGGTGTAAGAATTGATTCATTTCGATATCCGGATGAAAAAATACAACATGTTTAATAACGTCTTTATTAAATTTAATGTATGTTTAAACCTGAATATCGAAATAAATCAATTCTTGCACCGTTACAAACTTTGTGAGTCAATCTACATTTTTTGTGTTGAAGTTGAAGCCCGAAAATGTACAAAAAATGTAGAAAAATCATCCCGAAGATGACGAAAAATTATTTTTTTTCCAAAAAATTCGTATATATATATATCTTTTTTAACATATTGTATATTTTCACCCGGATATCGAAATGAATCAATTCTTATACCGTTACAAACTTTGTGAGTCAATATATATTTTTAGTGTTGAAGTTGAAGCCTGAAAATGTACAAAAAATGTCGAAAAACCATCCCGAAGATGATGAAAAATATTTTTTTCTGAAAAATCCGTTCCATTTTAATACGTTGTATTTTTTCATCCGGATATCGAAATGAATCAATTCTTACATCGTTACAAACTTTGTGAGTCAATCTACATTTTTTGTGTTGAAGTCGAAGCCTGAAAATGTACAAAAAAGGTCAAAAAAGCATCCCGAAGATGACGAAAAAATATTTTTTTCGAAAAAATCCGTTCCTTTTTAACATGTTGTATTTTTTCACTCGGATATTGAAATGAATCAATTCTCATACCGTTACAAACTTTGTGAGTCAATCTACATTTTTTGTGTTGAAGTCGAAGCCTGAAAATGTACAAAAATTGTCGAAAAATCATCCCGAAGACGACAACAAAATATTTTTTTTTGAAAAATCCGTATATGTGTGTCTTTTTTTACTTGTCATATTCTTTCACTAAGGTATCGAAATGAGTCTATTCTTGTGTGGTTACAAAGTTTATATGAAAATCTACAATTTATGTGTTCAAGTCAAAACTCAAAATTGAACGACAAAGGGAGAAAAATGAACCGGAAACATAGACAACGTTATTATTTTCTTTAAAAAATTACTCTAATGTGTCATTTTTTACTTGTTATATTTCTTCACTCGGGTATCGGAATGAGTCCATTCTTGTGTGGTTACAAAGTCTATATGAAAGTCTACAATTTATATGTTCAAGTCAAAACTCAAAAATGCACGAAAAAAGGAGAAAAACGAGCGGGAAATAAGAAAAAAAACCAAAAGATAAATAACAAAAAAAAAAAAATATATTGGCCATTCCGCGCTGAGTCAGGGCGGAATGGGCCAAATTTATTTGAAAAAAATAAAAATTGCTGCCATTCCGCGCTGACGTGGCGCGGAATGCCTTTTAATTTTTTTAAAAAAATACATATTCTATTCCGCGCTGACGTGGCGCGGAATCTGGCAGATTCCGCGCTTACGTGGCGCGGAATGTGCTATTATCTGAGCACTATTTTTTTGTGTATTATTTTCTTAATTTCGATTTAATTTTGTATTATTTTTTTAAAATTCTCTAAAATATACAAGCATTTTCTTATACTTCTAAAACATACTTTTCCTCATTTTTGCCCACAAAACGAGACGAAACAAAACATCAACTATTCATTCCGCAACTTGAACTCAAACTAAAAGAGGTCTACAAAAAGCTCGAGCTCATGTTAAGCCAACTCACCAGACACTCGAGCCGACTCGACTCGACTCCACACCAAACATTTCCTCAAATGGCAATTACACTCGTGTGCAGGGGCAACAAAGTAAAATGACATCAAACGCCACCTCGCTCCTGCCGATATCTCACCATCCTCTTTTGGCTCACTACATATACAAAAGCTGACCCCCATTCCAAAAGATCCAATCCTTTTTCAAAGCAATTTCCGATTTAAAGCCACAACAAATTTCATACTGATTAGGTAAAGTTAAACTTGAAAATGTGTGGAGGAGCTATAATTTCCGACCTCATACCGCCGGCGAGCCGATCGTCTCGCCGCCTCACGGCTGACCTGCTATGGGGAAGCGCCACCGCAGATCTGTACAAGAAGAAGAATCCAGGCAACTATCACTCGAAGCCTCTGAGATCTCAGCCAGTTATCAATTCGTACGATGATTTCGAAGCTGATTTTCAGGTTTTCAAGGATTGTTCCGACGATGAAGGCGAAATCGACGTGAAAGAGCCGTTCGCTTTCTCTGCTTCGACGAATCCTGGTTTTAAAGGTGATTATTATTATGAAAAATCTTGCTGTTTATTACTTTGTGTGCTTTATTTTTAATTAAAATATATAGATTTATGTGGTGTTGAATTTGGAATGGTGGTTTGTTTGCTTTGTTGAGGATTTGATTTAGGTTCAAGCTTTGATTTTTTATGATTGTTTCTTGTTTTATTTTTGTAGATTTTGATTGAAGTAAAGGATTTGTCGAGAAAAAATAAAATAAAAAATATGTGTTTAAAGATATCTGATTGTAATCGTGAAAAAGTACTTTTTTTCCCTCTTTCTATTTAGCCTGGGGTTTAGGATTAGAGTTTTAGAGTTTTTTTCTTGATGTATTGGTGGTTTAAAATCGATTTATGAGGTCTGGTATGAATTTTGATAGAATGAATTCTTTTATTTTTATTTTTATATCATGTAGTCTGGTTGTTTTGGTCGATGAAACATATATTGCATAATTTAGTTCCTTCGTGGTGATTAAGTTGTGTGGCTTCGATTTAGTTTCACAGAACAGATATTTGGAAGTGTGTTCGGACGTCGAAGTAAATGGCCGATGTTGGGAGAATAATTAGTAGAAATTAGAATTGCTCGGAGAATATCTTTGCAATGGACTATGGTTTGATGCTCTATTTTTGGAACTTTGAGCGTTTATGTTGTTAGATAATTTCTATTCAGAAATAATGCTTTCAAATTAATAGTTCCAAAAACAATTCAAATCCTTTTCTCCTGCGTATTGCGTTTGATCCTCTTGCCCTGAAATGACATAGTTAATCAAAGATTGTCAACTCTACTGAAATGTTTTCTTCTGATTCCTTTCATAGGTTTGAGTGGCTTTGTGATTGTTATTCTTATAGAATGTAAAAGTTCTTGAAATCAAATTCTCTTCAAGGCTCTTGAATTTGAATTTATTATATAGTTTTGCTTGTGGGTTCAGATAAAGCTTTATGTTGGATAAATAAGAGCCTACTGTCCACTTTTACTACTCTATTTCATGTCTTATTCTGACTCATCTTTTCATGCATACATTCCATTCCCGCTTCATCTTGTATTTCAACTCTTTGGTCTGAAATTTTCTTTCTGAAGGTTTGAAATCTGTAGATCCTGCTGAATCCGAAGAGGGTGCTGAGAAGTCCTCAAAAAGAAAGAGAAAGAACCAGTTTAGAGGGATCCGACAACGCCCATGGGGTAAATGGGCTGCAGAGATTCGTGATCCAAGGAAAGGGGTTCGAGTTTGGCTTGGTACTTTTAACTCTGCTGAGGAAGCTGCAAGAGCTTATGATGCTGAAGCTCGAAGGATCAGAGGAAAGAAAGCTAAGGTGAATTTCCCTGAAGATGCTCCAACCTCGGCCCCAAGACGTACAGTTAAGGCAAATTCACAGAAAGTGCTTCCTAAAGAAAGCACACAATCAGTTCAGCCGGATCTGGACCAAAGTATGGGTTTTATGAACATGCTAAACAGTGACTACTATGATTCTCTTGGTTTCGTGGAAGAGAAACCACAAACAAAGCAGTATGGCTATGCTAATGTTACCCCCAGTGATGGCACTAATGTTAACCTCAGTTCTGATCAAGGGAGCAATTCTTTTGACTGCTCAGATTTCGGTTGGGGCGAAAACTGTGCAAAAACTCCAGAAATATCATCTGTTCTCTCAGCTGTTGTTGAGGAAGATCAATCTCAATACGTGGAGGATGCTTGCCCAGCAAAGAAAGCAAAGTCAAGCTCAGAGGATTTGGTGCTTACTAATGGAAACACCGCAAATAATAAACTCTCTGAAGATCTTTCAGAGTTTGATTCCCAGATGAAGCTTTTTCAGATGCCTTATCTCGACAACAACTGGGATGCCTCAATCGATGCTTTTCTGAATGGAGATGCAACTCAAGATGGTGGGAATGGAATGGACCTTTGGTCTTTTGATGATGTTATGATGGGTGGTGATGTCAACTGAGGCTACTCGCCCCTCTTGCTTTCGTTCTGTAAATAAGGCTACTACATGTTAGTGAATTTCCCCTTTATTCGTTTGTGATAACTACATTCACACCCTTCACTTAATTAAGTAATTACCACGAGCCCCTTGAGAATTTGCGAATTATCATTACACCCCTGTCAGTGAAATTGTAATATCTTTTTGCTGACAGTGGTGAAATTGTTGCTTTTATGGACAGGGAAAGTTGTGTGATGATTTCTTAAGCCTCTGGGTGAGGGTTTCGCACCAGGGTGTCTGTGTAATTTACCATGTTTTTTTTTAGGCACATATATTTCCTAAGATGCAGTTTTTTTATCTGTTTTAGAATATATGTTTACGTGTTTTGATCTGACTTTCTTGCCATTTTGTTAGGTGTGTTTGTTGGTGGTTATCAAGGAGAGCAACCAGTGGGAGCATGCTTAAGCCATGGATGGTGTTTTTACTAGGCTCTGGTTATATGAGCTATGCGTGCATGGATGCTTAGGTTTTAATTGGTGATTTGAAACTTTCGAATTGAGGATAATTTTGTATTATGTCTGTATGGATGATTAACTTTTGAATAAACTGATGCATGATTGCATTTAGTATTACGCCTCCCTTTTGTTTGCTTAATGTTATGACCAAAAATAGTTTCTCTGTTGGCTTCTTGTACTGGGAGGCATTGGGAGTGAAAAATCTACCAAGCTGCTCGAGACCAGGCTAGAGATTAATCTCCTCGTTCAAGCTTTATTTTTTAACAAATCAAGCTTGGACGAGCTTAAATTTTTTTCTCGTTTTGGTCTTCTTCACCAATAAGCATTACAAATAAGTGATCCATCTCTAAAAGGGTGAAACTTCTAACTGTCTCGCGCAATGATTTCCCTCCCAACAACCTTTGATGTGATCTTGAACACATTGTGGCAATCACCACAAACGCGAAGATTTTTAGTTACAGTTTTTAACGTCACTTCAGGTGGGTTTAATCACATAAATGGTTGTGTTTGCTCGAAACTACGAGTCGCGAGACTTCTGAGACCATGATCCCTTTTCTGTGATTGGGAAAGTCTATGTTGAATATTAGTGGGTACCTCTTAACGAGGGAAGTGATTTCGAGCACATTCTCAGCCCTTTCTACCAGAAGATAGAAGCATTGGACCGCTGCTTGGACCATCGATTCATGCCCGCAATCAAAAGTTGGAAACAAGGGCATTTTAGTCCAAATTTGCACCTCACCTTCCACGTTTTCGAACTCTGTTGTCTTTAACGTGAAGCTTAAGAACAACTTAATCATGTATTACAAAACAATAGATATCGAGTCTAATACACAATGAATTAGTGCAACTATCTAATGGAGTCGATTAATCGTACATTGCTGGATGTAGAGAAAAAATAAATAAAAACACTTTAATCACTTTACATCTAATGATATATATTGGACCGATTTCATTGTACCTGATCTACCATAAAATTTCTTCTATTCTTGGTATGACCATATTTGAACTTATGCCGATTCAAACTCTTTCAAAGCTCATCTACCCTTTGTTCTACTTGGCTTCTACAACCATCCTTTCCTTTTAAGATGAATTTTTATTTGTGTGGCAACATTATTTAAACTCCAAGTTTCCCACTTGTTACAAATGCGTCATGAGTCACTTTTAAATCCGATTCTTCTGGGTCTTACCCAAGTGTCAATTAAATATCACCAAGTGTAGGAATAATAAAAGTGATTCAATTTTCGGGTCTCCAACATGACAATTTGGTGTATAATAATCACTAATTCGGTTCAATTTGGTAAGGACTGGCCATTTTTAAGAAGAGTTTTCAACTTCTAAATAATATTATAACTGTTTAGGATTTCAAGTTCTAAACAATATTACGATCATGTGAAAATCCACATGTAATTAGGTATAAAAAAATCACTCTTTAAGAATCGCGAATGTAACGGTTGTCAAGGAAGATGATTTAACCCTTTGGACCATAATCATCATTCAGCAACCGCGTTTTCTATGTGCGTTTAGAAGTGATTCTTGCGAAATATCGAGAGTCTATCATTTATAATAGACATGATTATTTTTATAATTGTGATTTACTCGAATTATCATAAACTCCTTAGCTTAAGCTAAGGCTCAATTATTACTTGTAGATATTTTAATAGATAGGCCCATTCCCACATATGGGTCCAACTACCTTTCCAAATTTAACGTATATTTGAAGACTCTAGAACTCATTACAACTTGGAAAAGTAACTTCGACAAAATTGAAGTTGTTGCAACTTTCTGCCATAGCAATTAATATGTTTTTGATTAAACAGAAGTTTTGAGCATAAAAGACGGGAAAATTAAATAAATAATATTAAAAAAAATGAAAAATTAGAAAATACCCCCAAAAAGTGGGGGAAATCAATATTTGGTATATTACGACATGGGCTATGTCGTAACACGTGTATTACGAGACATAGCCCATGTCGTAACAAAGCAAATTTTTTTAAAAAAAATAAATCCAGTGTTACGCTATGTCGTAACACAATATTCTATTTTTTTTTTAATAAATGCATGTGTTACGACATAGCTTATGTCGTAACACAATATTCTATTTTTTTTTAATAAATTATGTGTTACGACATAGTGCATGTCGTAACACATGCCCCCCCCCCGATCAATGAATGTCAGTATGAATAGTGAGACGACATATTCTATGTCGTCTCACTATTCACACATTTTTTTCCGATCTCTTCTCTTTTCTTTCTCTTTCTCTTCTTCTCTTCTCTTCTCCCTCTCTGCACGACTAAATTTTCTGTCAAATTTTCACCGGCAACAAGCACAAATATTTCTTCAAAATTTATTCGTGAACTACAAATTTAAGGTAATCCTATATATTATATTTTTAAACTTACTTAAATTTTGAGTTAATATATTATTTTTTATTTTATTATAATGTGGGTTCAAAACTTGAATTTTTAGGTATAAATTCAATTATTTAGTTATAATTTTTGGATTCCTTGGTATAATTCTCGAATATGTTGGTATTATTATTGAATTAATAGGTTTTATTATGGTTTTTAGGTTAAATTTTGATATTAAGGTATAATGTAGATTTTTAGTGTGTTTGTTTTTTATGGCTTAAAATTTGATATAAGTGTTAGTTTGTAATTGTGTAGAAATTTAAGTATAATTTCAGAAATATAATTTTGAATTTATTGTTAGGGTTTAAATTTTCATATAAGTTGCAATTGAAATTTCAAATGTTTAAGTTTACATAGTATGTATAATTTCGAATGAGTAGTTATAATTTTTAGGTTTAATTTGTAATATAGAAGTATAGTTTGCATATATAAATTCTAATTTTGTAGGTTTACAATTTCGAATTTTATGTATAATTTGTAGGTATTATTTTATTTTATTTTTTGACTATAATTTTAAATTTAATGCTTAATTGTCGAGGGCGAACACAGTTGATGTTTTGGTATACACGGATGGTCAAATTATTGAAGAGTCAAATTCAGTAAGATATAGCACTCGTCCAAGCACTAGTATGAGAATATCTCGTACGATCACATACGCGAAATTGTTGGAGAAGTTATACGCGAGAACAAGAATTGATCAGAATCATTTTTCATTGAAAGTAATTATAAAGTTTGAATTTGAAAAGAGAAACGTGACGAGGGAGGGCACAATGGAGATCAAAGATGATGAAACTTTAGCGCTTTTCTTGGATCCTAACAATGTTGATAGATTCATCGAGCTTTATATTGAGAAAAAACCAATCGAACATCAGAGTCAAAATAGCTCGTTGTTAACCCAAGTGACGTCGTTAACGCCGCCTCAGTGCATGCCGTACTTTACACAGCCCGCAGTGCCCGATTTGAATATGCAGTCACAAGCCCCATTCATGTCGTATTTTACACAGCCCACAATACCTGATTTAAATACGCAATCGCAATCACATGTGTTGGGAAATCGTGAGTATCATGAATTTTTTTCAAGTCGTTTGGGGAGTTCTACAATTCACGATTTGCATCAAGGGTTTATTCTTCGTTTACATTATGTAGTTTATTTTTAAATTGCATATTTGTTACTTTTCTTTGCAGAATTATAAAATGAGTTTACCTTTTTGTGATTTGCATTTTTAGGTGCTTCTACATCGGGTCATTCGTTTGGTAATTTTCAAAATGTACAAAATTTCCCTATGGAGAATCGTCATTTGACGAATTTTGTAGTTCCTGACGTGGAAGTAGGTAATTATGAATCTTCTAATAAGTTTCATAATTGTTGTATCATTTGATTCATGACTTGTTATTCTTATTTTTGCATATTATCATCGTATTTATCTTTAATTGCAGATCCGTCTAGACCAAGCCTCATGACTTTGAGCAACCCAATTTCGGGTTTAGTGATTTTGCAGACATTGGGAATAATGATAATGGAAGTGACAATGACAGTCGTGATTCTGATTGTTCGATCCATCATCATACAGACGCCGAGTTGGAACAAAGGCGCAACAATGCAACAATGGATGAGGATGAAGATGATCATGATAATAATGTACCGATGAATGAAGATGTCCCTCCCACAAAAGCTGAAGAAAGACTTCATGAAGTGCTCCCATTCTATTCCACCAGCTACCCAGAAGTAGAAGGAGATTCACTCTATCGACAAAGTTCAGGTTTGAGTAGGAGAATAATTTATGATGAAGCGAAAGGTAATCTTTGTAAGGGCCAAGTCTTTGACAACAAACTCAGCTTGCAAGCAGCGGTAAAAAACTACCACGTGCAGCATGCACAGCGTAAGTTTAAGGTCATAATTAGTAATCCGAGGGTGTATGCTGTAGAGTGTAAAAATGGATGCCCTTTTAAACTGCGGGGAGCTTTGTTGAAGAATACTAACTTTTGGAAAATTACAAGGTATGAAGGGACACACACATGTTTTGCAGAAGATTGTTCTAAGAACCACTTTAACTTGGACATAAACACGATTGCAAATGAAATTCTACCTGAAGTGAGGAAGGATCCGTCATACAAAGTCAGTCTAATTGTACTAGCAATGCAGAAAAAATGGAAATTTGATATTTCATATGGGAAAGCTTGGTACAGTTTGCGTCGTGCAAATGAGATTATATACGGGACGTGGGAAGAGTCCATTACTAGGTTGCCTAAATTTTTGGGAGCAATAAAGAAGTGGAATCCGGGAACGGTTGTTGAATGGCGGCACAAAAATCCCGATCAAAATCCAAAAATGTTGAAATTTATGTTTTGGGCGTTCAAGCCATGTATAGATGGATTCCGACATTGTCGACGAGTCATATGTGTTGATGGAACTCATGTGTACGCACGCCACAAGGCGAAGTTGTTATGCGCGTCAAATCTGGATGGAAATCAGAACATTTTGCCTCTAGCATTCGCTATTGTTGATAATGAGTCAAACGAGTCTTGGTTATGGTTTCTGCAATTGATCTGCAAACATTTTTTGATGCCTGATGAAGGTGTTTGCCTTATTTCAGATCGTCATAAGGGCTTATTAAATGCTACTCGATATATGCCCGCGTTTACCCCTCCACTGGGAGCGTATAGATATTGCCTCCGACATGTGACTTCAAACTTTAATGCTCAATTCAAAAGTAAATCCATGAAGGAACTCTGTTATGCGGCAGGTACGGCACATAACCAACGAAAGTTTGATAAAGCAATAGAACTTATTGGCAATAAGGATCCAGTTGCGTTGAATTATCTGAAAGCTATCCCCACGAGAAAAGTGGACACTGGCATATGATGGAGGAATGTTTGCAATAGAGCGACTGAGCCGGCCTGGTGTCCCGCACCTCTCCTAGTCAATCGCGGTGAAATGTAACTACGAGTGATTCGGTCATACCACTCTTCATATCCTTCACCGGTCTGGTCCCCCCTCCTCAATATCGTATCCAGTCGCAACGTACGACTGACGGTTATTCCACAATGCAATTTCTCGAGCGTGTTTAGCCAACCAATTACTCGTGGACTTACCCTTTCGGGTGACCCTCCCAACACGTCCAGGTGTGCGTGGAATATATTGGTGTATTCCGAACTGTCGAAGAACACGCTCAGGACGATGATACTCTACGATGGCAAAGAATATCATCGGAACTGATGCTCGCCATACGTTATCATTCAAACATTGAGGTGGCAACTCGGCAATGTCTGCATCATTCAGGTTGTACGGTGTCCAAACAAACTGAAATACGAAATAATGATTTAGAATATATTAGGAGATAATTATAACTTCACAATAATTTGAAAAAAAATAAAAAATTCCCGACTCACATGTCCATCCGCCATCTGATCTAGACCATCTCTAATTGCCCGGACATTGTGACTGACTGAAGCAGTATTCGTAGTAGGTCGATACCACCTTCAAACAACAATCATTGAAAATAATTAAAAAAAATTGAACGATTCTTAATTAAACATAATTTTCAAATGGTAAATTACCGTGCAGCATAAGGTGCTCGGGCAATGTCATCCACGTCAGCTCCCGGCATCTGTCTCGGTACCCCATCAGGTCTTACAATCCAAACCCTACTCCACGCCCATATCTGTCAAATGAGAAAAATATTAATTCAATAACCACAAATTATTATACCAGAAATAATAAAGTCTACATAAAAAAATTCTCACCTGTAATAATGGCATGAAACCTCCAATATTTTTGCAATCTACTTGGGCACCATTCGACAATTCGCGGTATAAATGAGTCAATACCGCGCTCCCCCAACTGTATGTGTGTGCTAAATTTATATCTTCAAACACAGTCAACCACACTACAGGAATAACATCTCCTGTGGTGTCGGCGCATATCACACCCCCTAACAACAAAAGTGCCCAACAACGGGCTACCTGATCAACTAAAACTTCTTCAGATTGATCATTTATTTGGAATGGCTCACTCACCACATGGTTAGCAAGTCTTCGTACTGATATTCTATAACCGTGAATGAAATCTTCTGGTGTTAAGAACAATCCTAATAATTGATATACATATAAGACGTAACTTTCATATCCTTTGAACTGCCTATGTGCAACTACAGCCCTACCATCAACTGGTAGACCATATAAAACAGCAACATCTTGGAGAGTTATCGTAGCCTCTCCGGTCCTAAAATGAGATGTATTCGTCTCTGGCCGCCATCTCTCAATTAGGGCCTTCACAAAGCCCAGGTCATTTGTAAAATGAGATAACTGGAATACCCTATAAAACCCAATCTCATGAAGCTTTACCTTGACGCGGTGATGTAGAGGATGTCCAAAGGCAATCTCAAAATATGCAGCGTCAGCTCGCCGGACACATTGAGTGAAGTCTGGATAATGAGCAACTACCTCAGATATATGATTGTCCTGATCATACAATACGCTCGGATCAACCGGTCCATATACCTTACAGTCATCCTGCATTTACATATCCACAACAATGTTAATTTACATTCTACGATATAAATTACATTTATATATTTAGTAAATTGTATCTATTAATTCAAACTTGACATTATACCTAAAACTATACCTAAAATAATTAAAAAAAATTCAATTCAATTTAAAAAATTGGATTTAAACATATTAATTTGAACTACTGATCGAATCTACACCTAACTGCTACAAATTAAACCTATCAATTCGAACGTTTAGAAAACGCTTCCATACAATTCCAAATTAAACCAAACTATTCCAAATCAAACCTATAAATTCAAAAAATTATACCAAATATTTCCAATAAGGGGATAATTATACCTTAAACATTTCAAATTCAAAAATTATGCCAAATAATTACAAAATAACACTAAAAATTGACATTATACCTTAAACTCAAAATTGAGCCTCAAAATAAAAAATCAATCTACTAATTCAACAATTATACCAACTAATTTTAACATTATATAAACAATTCAAAAATGAAACCAACTAATTCCAACATTATATAAACAATTCAAAAATGAAACCAACTAATTCCAACATTATATAAACAATTCAAAAATTAAACCTACCAAATACAAATCAAACCTAACAATTCAAAATTAAACACTAAAAATACAAATTATACCGAACATTTCAATGATTATACCAACCAATTCCAACATTATACAAACAATTCAAAAATTAAACCAAATAATTTCAAAGTAACACTAAAAATTGACATTATAACTAAAAGTCAAAATTGAGCCTAAATATCAAAAATCAATCTACTAATTCAACAATTATACCAACCAATTCCAACATTATACCAAATAATTCGAAAATAATACCAAAAAACCATAAAAAATAACATTAAAAATTGACATTATACCAAAAAGTCACAATTATACCTAAACATAAAAAATCAACCGATTAATTTAATAATTATAACAACATATTCGATAATTATAGCAAAAATGCAAAAATTATAGCTAACAAAATGAGTTTATCACTAAAAATTCAAAATTTGAATTTTTAGTGACAATGTCATTATAATACAAAAAAATCCATATATAAACTCTAAATTTAACAAAATTTAAACATTACCTTATGTATTTGGTTGATTGAGAAATTGGAACCTAAATTTAGAGACAAGTTAGTGCTGAAAATAATAAAAAATGGAGGAAGAAAATGTTGAAGAAAAAAACGAGAGAGAAGAAGAGAAATTACCTTACCTGCATGTGCGTTTTTTGTGTGAGGTGAGCGTTTCTGAAGCTGGAATTTTGAAAAAAAAAAACGCAAAAAACCGTGTTACGACATAAGCTATGTCGTAAAACAGAATATAAATTTTTTTAAAAAAATAAACTCGTGTTACGACATAGCTTATGTCGTAACACTGCTCGTGTCAGTCAACGCTGACACGAGCAGCCAGCTTTTATTAAAAGCTCACGTGTTACGATATAAGCCATGTCGTAACACATTAACTCATTTATAAAAAAAAAAAATTATAATTTGTTACGACATATGTCATGTCGTAACAAATTAATGAATTAAAAAAAAAAACCTGTTACGACATAGGTTATGTCGTAACACGTGTATTACGACATAGTTTATGTCGTAACACAGATTTTTTTAAAAAAAAATTAAATCATTCTTGTTACGACATAGGCTATGTCATAATACAAGTGTTACGACATAACTTATGTCGTAACATGCTATTTCCTGATTCCCACTTTTTTCGTGGTATTTTCTGATTTTTGATTTATTTTTATATTATTTTTTTAATTTTCCCCATAAAAGACATCTTTTTTCTTTCCAAAAATCAAGTTAAAGCTAAAATAATTATTTTAATTAAAATATACTTTAATCATAAATAAATTACATTCAAGGCTAGTACTCAAGTTGATTGTAATAAAAAATACATGATTAGACAACGTAAAGAACACTAAATAAAAATATATATATATATATATACTGGGTCAAGATCTAATACATACCCTCTATTAGATAAGATATAAGACCCAATATACATCATTGGATACATTAAATTCAACAGTCCAAAAAATAATCAAGAAACAGGCGGGATATTAACCTCCAAATGTATCAGGGGGTATAATAGTCAATGGCATCATTATACAGCATCAAACTACCAAAAATAACTGTACAAAATCTTTCCTAAAATCTCTCCATTTGAAACTGCCAAAATCTCCCCTACAATCTCTCGATTTGTTGCTAAAATTAAATCACCGAAAATTAAGAAATATCAATCTGAACTTTTGGTTTCACTAGAATCAGTTTTGATTGAATTAAAATTCTGAAATTTCTGAATTTCTGGAAAATCGAGATTGAAAAAACCAAAATCTGAAATATTGAATTTCTGGAATTTGTGTTAACTCGTCGACTTCAATGATTTTCCGAGAAAGGTGGCAAGACGCGCCGCTGTGGGAGGCACGACGAGCAGCAATGTTCGCCGCTATGGGATGGCGGTGATGTCGCTACTAGAGTCGCTGGGGAAGACGACAGGAAAATAGCTATGAAGATGACAAATTTTCGCAACTGAAAAGTCGATCGCGAAATATCAATCTCCCCTATTGTATATTTGTTTATTAGTTATTGTATAATGTATGAATTAGCTATTGTATTCACTGTATAATGAGTTATATGATTCTGTATATTGGCTTATATGTTACTGTATATTGTGTTATACGATACTATATAATGGTTTATAAGATTGTAATTGTATGATGTATAAACACACACTATATAATGGGTTGTAAGATACTGTGTAATGTGTTATAACATATTGTATAGTTGTTTAGAAGATACTATATAATGGTTTGAAATCACTAATTGTATGTCACTAATCACACACTGTATATCACCGTTGTATTTACTGTATAATAATTTATAAGCTACTGTATAATGGTTTATAAGCTACTGTATGATGGTTTAAAAAATCACTAATTGTGATGTCAGTAAATACCACACTGTATATCACCACTCATGTACTGCATTTTGCTTTAAAAAAAATAATAAAAAAATATATATTTTAAATTTCCGAAAGACAAAAACTGTTTTTGGAATTTGGCCCCGAGCACTACTTCAATCTTGAAGGAAACGTCATTTTAAAAATAACTCAGCATACATAAGTATGCTGAGCACCACCCTCTCGGGCCCAAATTCCATCGTTTTACTAGATTTTTTCGCGTTTTTGTGTTTTCAGTCGAATTTTTATTTTTATTTATTTCCATTATTTCCGTACTTTACCTTGTTCATATTTACTGTATATTTGTTTATTAACTATTGTATAATTGATTAATTAGCTATTGTATTCACTGTCTAATGGATTATATGATACTGTAGATTGATTTATATGATATTGTATACTGGGTTATAAAATATTGTATAATGGTTTGAAATCACTAATTATATGTCACTAATCACACACTGTATATCACCGTTGTATTTACTGTATAATGGTTTATAAGCTACTGTATGATGGTGTATTTGTAATTTACAAGCTAATGTATACTGAGTTTTTAGTGTATAATACACTAATATTTGTTGTATAACAGGTGGTCCATGAGACCATATAACAGGGCCTCTCTGTACAACAATTTTTTCAGGATGTTTGTGCGAATGTATAGCTCCCATGTTCTGCGGAAGTCACTAACATTGAACCTTACTCTATCTTTCTGAATTACCATTACTACTTAAATTAAAAGAACAAAAAAAAAATGATTTGAGATTTGGATGCCTGTGAAAAAACAGAGGAATCACATAACAAAGTTGAAATCTTTTGCATAAGATTTTGTATGTACGATCGATGATGATGAATTGACGATGATGATGAATCGAGCTTGATGATTACTTGAGTTTGATGATAAATAACGTAAATAAGGGGGATTTGATTTCTGTACATACAATTAGTGATTTCAAACTATTATGCAGTATAATATAAACCAATATACAGTATATTATAAGACAATATACAGTGTCTTATAACCAATTATACAGTGTGAGTATAGTTACAATCTCACAAACCATTATATATTATCCTATAACCCAGTATACAACATCATATAACTAATTATATAGTGTGTGTTTGCATATCATACAGTTACATTACACCAACTAATTTAACAATATACAACATGTGTATTGTTAAGATATTATGTTCTGGAGAATACAACATTATTATTAAGATATTATGTTCTGGAGGACAAAATGCGAATTTCTGGAAATGATGAATCAAGCTTGTATGGATGATGAGTTGACTATGATGTTGAATCAATCTCGATGATTACTTGAGTTTTGTGCATCAATCTTTAACTTCTGTGTATCAATTTTATGTTATTTGCATTCTTTGCGTCAATAAGCATCAATACTTCTGTAAAAAATTTACATTCTTTAATTGGGAAGAAGATGTTATGAAATAAACTCAAATATTATGAAATTGAGAGAATAAAATGAGAGAATTAAGTAGAGAACTCTTTTATTGATATTCTTGTGTGTATTTACAATACAATGTCATTGCATATTTATAGGCACAAAACTAGAATACCAAAGGTTTATTACCTAAAGAGTAAATTATATTTACTCATGATGGAAAATGAAAAGTCATGGAGATGAAGAGTTTTTGGAAGATGAGTATACATAATGATTAAAGTTAAGTGGCCATAAAGAAATTGGGAGATGAATAGACATCCACAAATAATTATTCATAATACTCCCCCTTGGATGTCTATCACTTAAAAATATGTCTCGTTAAAACCTTACTAGGAAAAACCCAATGGGACAAAAACCTAGTGAAGGAAAAAGAGTACATATCAATACGCAATCAGATACTACCTCATTAAAAACCTTACCAGGAAAACCCAGTGGGAAAAACCTTGGTTAAGGGAAAAAGAGTGCAGCGCGTATTATCTCCCCCTCATGACAATATCAGTCAAGATCTTTAAGTCTACGTACTCCAATATTGTAGACTAGCTTTTCAAACGTTGCTGTGGGAAGTGCCTTGGTGAACAATTCAGCAAGATTATCACTGGAATGGATTTGTTGAACATTAATATCACCATTCTTCTGAAGATCATGAGTGAAAAAGAACTTTGGTGAAATATGTTTTGTTCTATCTCCTTTAATGTACCCTTCTTTCAATTGTGCGATACATGCGGAATTATCTTCATATAAGATCGTCGGGATCATTTTTCCAGAAGATAAACCACAAGTCCCTCGAATGTGTTGAATCATGGATCTTAACCAAACACATTCTCGACTTGCCTCATGAATAGCCAAGATTTCTGCATGATTAGATGATGTGGCCGATATAGTTTGTTTCATAGATCGCCATGAAATGGCTGTGCCACCACATGTAAATAAATAGCCCGTTTGTGAATGACCATTATGAGGATCAGACATATATCCAGCATATGCATATCCAACCAATTCGGACTTGGGTACATTTGAATAAAACAAGCCCATATAGATTGTTCCTCTAAGGTAGTGGAGTACCTGTTTAACCCCATTCCAATGCCTTCGTGTAGGAGAAGAACTATATCTTGCTAATAGATTAACAGCGAATGCTATATCAGGTCGAGTGTGACAAGCAAGATACATTAGTGCACCGATTACACTTAGATATGGTACTTCAGGACCAAGTAGTTCTTCATCACTTTCTCGAGGTCGAAAAGGATCTTTGTTCACATCTAGTGACCTTACGACCATCGGGGTGCTTAATGGATGTGATTTATCCATATAGAATCGTTTTAGCACCTTTGATATATAAGCGTCTTGATATATAAAAATTCCATTCTTTAAATATTCAATTCGCAACCCAAGGCAAAATTTTGTTCTTCCAAGATCTTTCATCTCAAATTCTTTCTTTAAGCAATTAACAGTTTTTGAAATCTCTTCAGGAGTTCCAACGATATTTAAATCGTCAACATAAACTGTAATTATAACAAACTCATTTCCAGATCTTTTCATGAAAATACAAGGACAAATTTGATCATTCTTATATCCTTCCTTCAACAAATATTCACTGAGACGATTATACCACATTCGTCCAGATTGTTTCAGTCCATACAATGACTTACTTAATTTAATTGAATAATGTTCTCGAGAACTTGATTTATATGCTTCAGGCATATTAAATCCTTCAGGGATTTTCATATATATATATATATATATATATATATATATATCATTGTCAAGCGAGCCATACAAATAGGCTGTAATAACATCCATTAGACGCAAATCAAGTTTTTCATGCACTGCCAGACTTATTATATAACGAAAAGTAGTTGCATCCACCACAGGAGAATAAGTCTCCTCATAATCTATGCCAGGTCGTTGCGAAAACCCTTGGGCAACAAGACGTGCCTTATATCTTACAATTTCATTTTTCTCATTTTGTTTTCGCACAAATACCCATTTGTATCCTACTGGCATTACATCTTCAGGTGTACGGACTACAGGTCCAAAAACTTTTCGTTTTTCAAGCGAGTTTAATTCTGCCCCTATTGCGTCTTTCCATTTTGGCCAATCATTTCTTTGTCGACATTCATTAACAGACTTTGGTTCTTGATCCTCATTATCATTCATCATATTTAGCGCTACATTATATGCAAATTTATCATCAACGTTGACTTCATTTCGATTCCATCGTTTCCCGTTCATAACATAATCGATTGAGATCTCATTATTTTCACAATTTTCAGGTACCTGAGGTTCTTCTGGAACCGAAATATTAGTTATGACTGGGGACTCTTCTGGAGTTATTTTATCCTCGATTAGACCATCTTGATTCTTAGCTCCTTTTCTTTTTCGAGGATGACTATCTTTGGAACCGATAGGTCTACCACGCTTCAGGCGTGCAGTAGACTCATTACTTTGACATTCAGGGACAACAATTCTTACTGGAGCATTAACAGCTGGTACATGTGACTTAGTCACTTTTTTTAGGTCAGTAAATGCGTCTGGCAGTTGGTTAGCTAAACCTTGCAAGTGAATTATCTTTTGAACTTCCAGTTCACTTTGTTTTGTTCGAGGATCAAGATGAGATAAAGATAATTCATTCCAACTAATTTTCTTTTCCAGCTGCTTATTTTCTCCCCCTAATGTTGGGAAATCTGATTCATCAAAATGGCAATCAGCAAATCGAGCCGTAAATAAATCTCCAGTCAATGGCTCTAGATACTTTATTATCGATGGAGACTCGAATCCAACATATATTCCCAATTTCCTTTGAGGACCCATCTTAGTGCGTTGTGGTGGAGCAATTGGAACATATACTGCACATCCAAAAATTCTGAGATGGGAAATATTTGGTTCCTGATCAAAAACCAAGTGTAATGGGGAGAACTTATGATAACTTGTTGGCCTTATGCGAATAAGTGCTGCTGCATGCAAAATAGCATGTCCCCAACAAGAAATAGGAAGTTTTGATCTCATAAGTAAATGTTTTGCAATTAACTGCAGACGCTTAATAAACGATTCTGCTAGACCGTTTTGTGTATGAACATGTGCTACAGGATGTTCAACATCAATTCCAATAGACATACAATAGTCATTGAACGTTTTAGAAGTAAATTCACCCGCATTATCAAGGCGTATCTTCTTAATTGGATAATCAGGAAAATGTGCTCCTATTCTAATCAATTGAGCAAGCAATCTCGCAAACGCCAGGTTGCGAGTTGATAACAAAGATACATGTGACCATCTTGTTGATGCATCAATTAAAACCATAAAATATCTAAATGGTCCACACGACGGGTGTATTGGTCCACAAATATCACCTTGAATACGTTCCAAAAACGTAAGAGATTCACTTCCTACTTTTGTTGTTGATGATCGAATAATTAACTTTCCTTGTGAACAAGCAGCACATGAGAAATCATTCGATTGAAGAATCTGCTGGCTCTTCAATGGATGACCACATGAATTCTCAATTACCTTTCGCATCATAATTGATCCGGGATGGCCCAACCGGTTATGCCAAACAACAAACTTATTTTGATTTGTAAACTTCTGGTTTACGATAACATATGTTTCAATAGTAGATATATGCGTGTAGTACAAATCGAAAGACAATGCTGGCAACTTTTCCAATATACATTTGTTACCAGATATTGTATTAGTGATGTAAAGATATTCAATATTGCCATCACTTGTTGTCTCAATATGATATCCATTTCGGCGGATATCTTTGAAGCTTAGTAAATTTCTTTGAGACTTAGTAGAATATAAGGCTTCATCAATATAAAATTGTGTTCCTCCGGGTAACAATATATTAGCTCTGCCGGAGCCTTCAATTAATTTTGCACTACCCGATATAGTACTAACATTGGCTTCTTGCATTACTAAATAAGAGAAGTATTTTTTATTCTTGAAAATGGTGTGAGTTGTGGCACTATCAGCGAGACACGTATCTTCATTATTGATGTTGTTGCTGATCGAGTAAATACTCATTCTTTATTGAAACATAAAAAGAAATAAATCAATACCAAACAATATTATTTAATATAAGAAACGATAATCTGATGAATAAATTCATTCTTAAAAAGAAAACAACATGCTTAAATATTTATTTATAAAGTACTAGAATTAAAACTTAACAAATTTATTTTTGAACACTTCCATCTCCAATCAAGTGATCAATTTTTCCATTAGGATCATCAAAAAAATCAGCAACATCTAAGAGTGTCATCAAAATCGGTCATGATCAGAATCGCCTTCTTCAAAAGCAAAATTTGTTTCCATTTTCTTTCTTTTACTTTTTAGTGATTCTTGGTAAAGGTCAACAAGATGTGTTGGTGTACGACAAATACATGACCAATGACCTTTACTACCACAAGGATAGCATAAATTTTTCACAAATTTGCTATTTTGGCCACTTTCATGTTTCTCTTCATTATTTTTCCACTTCTGGTGGAAAGATGTATTCTTTGAATAACCACCACGATTTCCATAACCATATCCACGACCACGTCCACGTCCATGATTTCTTTAATGATTAAAATAGTTATGTGCGGCTACTTTCACTTCAGGGAATGTAGCAGAACTAGTTGGACGGGACTCATGATTAAAATAATTATATATTGCTCAACACATTCACTGCAGGGAATGAAGTATAGTTATTTGCATATATGAATTTATATATTGTTCAACACATTCACTCCAGGGAATGGAGTATAGTTATTTGCATCAAGATGAATTTCAACATCTAACGCCCAAGAAAAATAATTTTTCTTCGTAATATCAAGAGTCACAAAGTCAAGTTTTTTCAAGATTCATCAAATATAATACTATTATCAAAGTATAAAATGAATAACATAACAATCATTCAACTTCTTAAAATATTTTCAACATGATAGGATTATTCAAAAGAATAATACTAATCAAATATATGCACATATACATATGTCTTCTTTCCAAACATTAAGAAAATTATTGCATATTTCTATTTTTGTTAAATATTGAAATATACGTATCTTTTCTTTACCTTTTCTTCTTGCTTTGTTTTAGAAATCTTGTCCATCAATTTTCTTTACAAACTCATAATAACTCACGAAAATCTCTCAATGGATTTTACATCATACGTTGAGTACCCCATGTATATCTTTAGCCAAATTTCAAAATGATTAACACCTTGAGACGAATCGTGCTGATAACGTGTTATGAAATACACTCAAATATTATGAAATTGAGAGAATAAAATGAGAGAATTAAGTAGAGAACTCTTTTATTGATATTCTTGTGTGTATTTACAATACAATGTCATTGCCTATTTATAGGCACAAAACTAGAATACCAAATGTTTATTACCTAAAGAGTAAATTATATTTACTCATGATGGAAAATGAAAAGTCATGGAGATGAATAGTTTTTGGAAAATGAGTAGAGATAATGATTAAAATTAAATGACCATAAAAAAATTAGGAGATGAATAGACATCCATAAATAATTATTCATAATAGAAGAGAATTAATTGGGGAAAAAATCTGTTACCCGCGGATATTAATAATAGTTCGTAAAACACTCAATTAAAATTTTTTAACGTCTCCTATTTAAATAGTACATAAGAAGAGGAAGATAGAAGTTTCTAGACACGGACCCACCAGAAAAATATCTATCACAAATCCAATCATAGCCGTCCATAATCCACTTCATATTTCTTTTGCTTAAACAATTTGTTAAAATATTCAATGTCTTCAATTGCTTCATAATTGATCATACGTACGTCGAAATCTGCTTCTGGAGGCTTCTAAAGAGAGAGCTGGAGCTGCTTCTCCCTCTCTCTCTTTTAGCCTATATTATATTAGATACATGATCATATATGTATATGTCCTATATCTTGAAAAGGTTGGTTCAGAGTGAAATCATTGATCATATTTTTTCATAATTTGTCGACAAAATTAAATTCTGTGTAATAATTGTGTGGGGGTTGAGGAATGGCAGCTGAAGAAGATCAAAACGGTGATTTCTATGCCGTTTTGGGGTTGAAGAGGGATTGCACAACAGCTGAGCTTAGGAATTCATACAAGAAACTTGCTATGGTCTGAAATCTGAATCATTAAAAAAAAAAAAAAACAGCCTTTTTGTAAATTTTGTTTTCTGAATATATATATTGATTGCTTACATACAGTTTATGAATTAAGTGTTTGTATGATTATGTGTTAGAAATGGCACCCGGATCGTTGCTCTGCTTCTGGAAATTCGAAGTATGTGGAAGAATCAAAGAAAAAATTTCAAGCCATTCAGCAAGCCTATTCTGGTAATTATACAACCATATTGTAATATATATATATATTTTAATTATTTGAGAATACCTTAAAAAAGCTCAATTTTTAGTTGAGAGTTAGTTATTTTAATCAAGTTTGAATGCTAATAAATAAATACACTTGGTTAATTGGTGTAAACTTGTATTATATGATTATCAACTAAGGACAATTTATATGGAAAAAATGCAAAGCGTTTTAAATTTAATACTCATTTTCTGGATCCCCATTTTAAAACAATGTACATTGAGTGATTCTTATTGTGTATCCATATAATTTTGTCATGATTGAAAGTGCATTTATTGTTGGGCTCACGAGATACTATTTGTTATTATTAGTGCTTTCGGATGCCAACAAAAGGTTTCTGTACGACGTAGGAGTCTACGACTGTGATGACGATGATGATGAGAATGTAAGTCCATAAGACTATATCTATATGTGACCAAACATTTACATGTAATCCCTCATAAATTTCATGTGTTATTTGAGTTGTATTGAATTCAAGTAGCTTCTAAGCCTTTATGGAATCCTTTTTAATTATTTTGACCTATATTAGCCTGTTCCGTTTTCTCTTGGTGATGCCCGGGGTCTTTATTATTGGCTTGTGCCCCTTTTAGTTGGGTATTAGGCATGTATGGCTGGTTTTTAGGCATTTGCACGACTGGTTCTTATTGAATCTGGGATTCCGATTTTGATATAATTGTAATCATTTGTCTATGATGGGCCCCACCGTTCCTGCTTGGGCCCCACCATTTACCGCCAGGTTCTATTTCCATAAATTGGCGACCGAGATGAATATTCTTGTATTGATTTACGTAAGCCTGATTATTGATGACCAGATGTTTTTGTATTTGTGGTGCAATGCAGGGTATGGGTAATTTTTTAAATGAAATGGCTGCAATGATGAGTCAAAACAAAACAAATGTGAGTCCGCTCTCCTGTGGTTTATCTGTACATTTTACCTCTTTCAAGATTGAACGTAAATTCGTTTGTGGAAAAAATGGTGCTTGATAGTGAGGTGGTTGCAACGAGATCGGTTTTTTGTTATTGGCATCTTAATCAGAATTTTCCACTTTTCTTTGTCCTTCCTATGGGAATCATTGTTTCCCAACCCGAGGCGTAAACCATATAGGTTAACATTTGATTAGGATACGATCTACATCTGTTTGGAACTTTGTTTTAAGATGTAACGTAATCTAAGTCGTGACATCATGTTCAAATGTAGTTCTATGGTTGACAGGAAAATGGAAAGGAGAGTTTTGAAGAATTACAAGAACTCTTTGAGGAAATATTCAAGAGTGACATCTCAATGTTCAATTCTTCTACCTTTCCCACATATTCGTCATCCCAACAATCTTGTGGCGAGACCTATAGCATCCCAGAGAAGAGGAACTCGTCCAACACGAACTCGGGGGATTCGAGAGTTGAAGCTACGCAATTTGAAGGATTCTGCATAGGGGTATGCTTATCTATCTCTTCCCATTACCATTTCACTCCCTAGAAGCCAGAATATTTGGTCAGTAGAACTTTGGCTCACATAGGATGGCAGTTTAGGAATTTGGGAGGGGGGAAATTTTGGTTCCATGTAACTGATATATGAAGGTTGAGATCTTATTGGGTAGTTATCATGAGTACGTTTTGCAAATTACTAAGATGCCTCTCTGACAACTCAACTAACAAGGGTAAAATTGTAATTTGCTTTTACCGATAGGAACGGAGTTGCAATTTATTTTCCAACATGAGCAGTTATGGTAATTTCTTAAGCCTTGGGGCATTTTTCGTATTAGGCTTTCACGCAGGATTGTCTATGTAATTTACCCCCTATGGATAAAGGGTAAGGGGGTGATGGGCAACCGTAAGGTCCGTTCCTACTAGCTCCCTCTCTAACTTCATCTAGTTTTTGCCTTTTCCCGCCATTTAGTGACTCGCAACCCGTAATTCATGCAGACCGGTGGAATGTCGGGAAAACATCAAGTTGGAGAGAGCAGCCGGAAGAAGAATAGGAGGGCGTGCAGGAGATAGTCACAGAAATTAAACGAAGCAAAACTGCAAAAGATTTCGTCGGGCCAAGACGTTTCATCTAGTTAATAGTCATAGCCTATCTGCCTAGATGATCAGCATCTTGCTGGTGTACTAAAGTCGATTACAGTAAGTTTAAACCTTTGCCTGATTCGGCATTTAGATAGGAAAAGAAGTTATAAATCTGCACTCCGGGAAAAAATGATTGTTCTCTTTTGTAAGAGGTTCGGGAGCTGGATTCAACGGGCTGTGATAAATTCTTTTTCGTCTTTAGGTTGAAAGATTTGAAGGCTTTTCTATTAGTTTGATTTGATTGTACAATGACACATTGTTATGTAATTTTCTAAGTCTCCGCTCTTGCAAGTCTGAGCTTTTATAAAACTCTTTTGTTCAGCTTGTGCAAGTTTCAGGATGATTTTATGATGACACGTGATGACGAAACCAGTCCATCATACATTGTTGGATTAAGGTGATTAAAGTGAATGTTACCATTTCGTCAAAAGAAAAAGTGACTTCTATCATCATTCCCTTGTAATGGACGTCTACTTCGTTGGTTTCAATCCATAATAGAATCAATCCAAGTTTCAAGGGTTTACATATCCCAATGGGTCATTCTATGTTTGATCTTGCATAACGTCGGTTATAAGTATAAGGAAAAAATACTAATATTCTCTTAAAATAAATTTTTGTATCTTAAAAACTCAACAAAATATTTTTCAATTCAAAAATTCATTTTACAATCTTTTTATTGAAAAAAAAAACCCAGAAATTAGGATCAATAATTTTTTGAACTATGTTATCTTTTTTGTTTGGGAACTTGACTAAGTTATTATTTATTTATATAGTAAAGAATTGATCGATGGATGTTTTTAATGGAAATTATTTTTAAAAGAATATTTTAAATTGATAAATCAAAACTAGTACGAGTATCAATAAAAAAGTT
The DNA here is from genome assembly GCA_019426215.1 of Buddleja alternifolia. Taxonomy (NCBI): domain Eukaryota; kingdom Viridiplantae; phylum Streptophyta; class Magnoliopsida; order Lamiales; family Scrophulariaceae; genus Buddleja; species Buddleja alternifolia. The sequence continues at coordinate 43,583,215 of CM033391.1, read as the reverse complement.
TTAAATAAATAAATTTTTATACGAAAATACAATTGATTAATTTTTAATTTAGAAGGTTAAGGATAATTAAGTTCATAAATTATTAATCCTAAATGTTGGAGCTTTTAGAATGAAAAGTAGGTGAAATAGGTTTTTTGGATTGATTTTTTTTTTCATGTGTATTTTGGATGTTAAAATTTATTTTATTGGGGTTTTCGTAATTTTTTCCAATTATATTTATTCATTTGGGAAACGACGGTTAACCCATCTCACCGTTATACATGGGAAAAAGTGGGACGAGTTTGACAGGGATTCGGTGCTTAACCCATCCCACAGTAATTTGATGAAAAAAAGTGGATCGAGATATTGGATACGATCCATTGTAGAATTACATGACCCGACTGCCAACTCAAATATTTAGGTCCGGTCCAAATGCATAAAATGAGGTTCGCATATATAAAACTTTTGGCCCATTAAGGTTGAATATATATTCTGAGGAAGTATATTTATAAGGGGTCATAAATCCAATTAAATCAATCAAGCTAAAATTAAGCAAATAGGCCATTTATTTTTTTGAGATAATACTAATACTAAATTTATAGATAACAACTACCAATAAAGTAGAGAAAAACCAACACGCTGTCGGTGGGAGTAGAGCCCAAAACCTCTATATAGGCTTTGCTGGTAGGGTTGGGCGTCATCTGCTAAATAGGCTATTTATTTCAAACACATAAAGGAACAATTTGGACTAAATCTTGAAACTATATGGCTCTTTGAAAACAAAACTTGAGCATGTCAACAAATATATCAGAGTTCCCCGGGTCTTCATATTTTGTGACAAATATTTACCATATATATACAGGAATCTGTAGCTTTTAAGATTAATTTAGCAAGTTAAATCTATTTAGACTTCATATTAGATTAGATTGAGCCTTATGTGATCATATATTACAACTTTCATGAATGGTATGAAACCCAACCCGGATCGGTCGGTCGGACCGCTAAAAATCGGAACCGGTCACAAAAACGGTCCGGTTATGTCAAAAAACGGTTCAAGGTCAAAAACCGGCGGTTTTGGTCAAAAACCGTTCGACCTGCCGGTTCAACCGGTGAACCGGTAAAATCGGTGCTAAAAGTGATGAACCGGGCGGTTCTTAACCAAAACTTGAAATCCTTATTTTTTCAACCCAAATCTGAAATTAAACTCAAATCTAAAACATTTTTTCAACCCAAATCTGAAATTAACCCCAAATCTGAAACTTTCCTTCTTCACAAAAGATTGAAATCGCAAAAGATCGAAAGAAAATTGCGTGAAGAAAAATAGATAAGAATAAAGAAGAAGAAGAAGATTAGGAAGAAAGAAGAAGAAGATTGGGAAGAAAGAAGAAGAAGAAAGAAGGAGAAGAAGAGCAACTCACCAAGCGTGTGTGAGAGAAGTGAGAAAGACAAGTTCTGATTTTTGACTTTTGAGTTATATATATTATTATTTTGTAATATTTATATATATTTTTTACTGTTTTGTAATATTAATTATTATTTATTGCATAATTATGACGTCACCGGTTCGACCGCGGTTAACCCAACGGTTGAACCGGTGACCCGTGACCCGATCACTTTTCCGGTTCGCTGTCCGGTCCGGTTTTCACAACACTCATCTCATTACAAATTAAAACAATAATTCAGACCAAAAGAAAACTTGCAGTTAGTCATTAGTTTCATTAAATACAATATCATGATTCTTTTTGTTGCAATGGAATCTCTAAATTCAATTGTTATTAATGTTTGGAAAATACACATATAACTCTGCATTTTCACTAAGATACGGGTGATAGGCACAAATTTTTTCAGAAAGTATTTGATTTCCATTTTATATTTTGGAAATTTCTCGTGAAAGGATACTCAAACTTTTTCGCAACAAATCCCCCTCGTTCACATAAGAACGGGGTATTAGAGTGAGTTCGACTCATTCCTGATTAACATAAATGTTAACTTTTACGCATTTGTCACCTCCTATTAAAGGAATTAAAAATAAATTATATATTGTGGGAAAAACTAATAATTAAAATGTTTGGAGCAAATATGTTTCATTTTCATCAAAAAGGAAGGATAAGAGTAAAGCAAGACGAACCATGCTAGCCAACCACACACATTTACGTAGCTTGAACCTGTTGGAAATTATGATGTAAATTAAAGTATGTGTGACGTACTTTAGGTAACAACTTCGAACAACACGTTTACCCAGGATATAAATTTAGCATTTCGAATTTCTTGAATATGAATTTTGACGAATAAAAAATTAAATGTTAAAGTTGTTGGCTGAAGTATGTGGGATTACTATGAGATTTCCTTTAATCCAACAGTGTAAGATGTTAAGGAGATGTTAAGGAGTTAAAACGTACTCCCATTACTATCGATGACCACGATCGTACAGGTTGCAATTTTATTCTTTGTGCACACATGTGATCGGCTGTTATTTACGACGGTCAAAGCGTTATTCTTAAACGGTTACACTATAACGCTCCTCAAGTTTCTAAACACTTTAACCCCCCCCCCCCCACCCCAACCATATGGCTGTGTTTGCTTTTGTTTTCAAACACATTTTGGCCAAAACTTATTTGCTTTATGTTTTTTGACCAAAATAGACTTTTTTGGTCAAAAAATTTGTCAGCTATTGTCTCCCTATTTGTGTCTACTTTAGGGTGCCTACTAATTACATCAACTACAATATATATATATATATAATCATTTAAAACTTATGTTATATTATATTTTTCAATCATTAACTAATTATAAACACAATTTTTCAGACAAAAACTTGCATGATTTGACTGCTACAGTAACTTTTGTCTCTTCTGAAAATAAAATCAAACACAAAACCAAACACATTTTCATCAAAATACACAACTCCCAATAAACTTTTTCACCAAAAGAAACCCCTAAAATAAAAGCAAACACAGCCAATTATTTTCATCTTTGCCAATTTATCATTCTTCTTTCTTTTTGTCATTCTCTCGAGCTTTCCTATTTCGGGGGTAAAAAAGTCGAGAATTAAAGCATTCCTGTTATTGAGAGTTTGTTTCACGATAAAACAAATATCTGTATGAGGTGGATGCGATTGTTCGTTTCAAGCCCCATGATAATCTATATCTTAAGATTATCTATCAACCCCTGCGTTCGACACGCTAAATGGTGGTTCACGTCTTTAATGAAGTTTTATGCCAATTATTTCGGGTGTAAAAACAAATAAATAGAACAACTTAAGTCAAGATAAAATTAACCTATCAAATACTGAAATCTGAAGAAAGGATAATTTATACCTCCATGAAAGTCTTCGATTGAATAGTACAAGTAAATATTGATATGCACACTGCAGCCTTCGGTAAATCCTTGCTATCTACAAATTAATCTAAGCTTTTGCTAATCCTAAACTATGCTAAGAACTACTCCTATGGCTAGAACTAATAAAATAAAGAGGATGAAGATGTGTTGTTCTTCTTCTTTTCTTTTTTCTGCTTGACAGTCTATATCTCAATTCTCTGAGGCGCCCATGATCATTCTCTTCAGAACCGTCTTCAACTGCCCTTATCCGTTCTTTCAAATTATCGCGCCTTTATCCTTCAACGGCCCTTGACTCTTTGGGCTTCACTTTATTTCATTCCTTTCTTAATTTCTTTGGACTTTCGTTCTCTCAACCCATATTCTTGTAATTTTCTCGCGTTTAATAGGCCCGTCTTGTTTATTTTGCCACTATTTCCCTTCTGTTTGATGTCTATTAAGTGGGCTTCTTTGGGCTGAATATAATCCAAAAGCCCAAATTGTTTTATGGTGTAAACAAATGCCCCCCTAATTTACATGGACGTTTCGAGTTCATGTGTATTAAAAGACACGTCTATTTTTTAATAAACGCGAACGCTTCGTCTTCGCGGGGTTTTTTAAAGTACATGTCTTTTCATAAGAAGACCTCTCATACATATTTTTTGGCGGTTATGGAAACACGCGCCCTTTTATATTTCTCCTGGGATTTTGATAGTTGCCTTCCCACTTTCTGCAATAACCAATGTGTCTATTCATGGTTAGACGTTAAATCTCTTATAAATACTTCGCGGGTTGATTCTTGGGGTTTACAATTCTTCAATCTTTTTCCCTTTCATCTTACTCGCACGAGCAGCTATAACTCGCTTTCCATTATTACCGGCCTGTTCGATTTCTCCATCAACCCTCATATAATTCTCCATTAATGGATGTTCCTCAACATGCTTCTGCCCATGACCTTGGGTTCTTGGTCCTTCGAGCGACTCTTTTGGAATGTGAAGATGTTGCGGACTTGTTCGAAATTATTAGGGCTTCTCTCGCTCATTATAGTGACGATAAGGTGGCGTCTCTCAAAAAAACTCATGTGGTCCCTTGATGGGTCCCTGAGAATCGGGGTCAATTGCTCAATCACCTAGCTCTTGGCCCTTGATTTGAATCATCGACTTTTGAAAACGCCGCCGCTGGTGCTCCCAACTTTCTTGGGACATGGCCAGCCTTGGAAGGAGACAATACCCCCCTTTGTATGAATGGGGTGATTCAAAAATTCGCTTGGACTAACATGAGCAAGCCTATCAATGGTTGGATAGGCACTGTCGACGCCTTCCTCTGATTCGATCACCTTAGCCAATTTCATTCGAAGTGGGCGGCTAATCGAATTTTGGGGCTTATTCGAATAGCATGCTACCAGACGCTCCCTTTCGAGTAGGTCATGACTGATGCTTTGGCCTTATCTTGGCACCCTGCGTATAATTGCTTCGTCTTGCCTCGAGTAATTCATAGTTGGGGATTACAACATCAAAAAGATTACCTGTTTCTTCCTCCCTTGTCGCAAACGCTGCTGGCAGTACTGTTACCATATTTACATCACCATCTTCTTCGAACTGTAATGCCCTTTTCAGAGAAGCTTCTTTTGCTTTTACATCGGCTTCGTTTGCCGATTCTTCATAGGGTGAATCCCCCAAAAGGATATCTAAGCCATCTTCTGACTCAAAATCATCTAGATTTTCGTCATCCTCGATCATGACATTTTTTCCCTTTACACTCACTTCCTTTAATTGGTCGCTTAAGTTGTCCATCTCCTTTTCGAATTCGTCATCTCGTGAAGATCCCTTTTCTATTTTTGATTTCAAAATCCCTTTGTTCAATGCATCTTCTTCGGTTCGAAGGTTAGCGATCACAACTTCCTGCTTCATTTCCATTGCCACTGCCGCTCGAGAATATGCAACTTGTTGTGCAATAGTCTTCGGATAGCTATCTTTCTTTCTTTGACCACTGTATTCCCCCAATCGAGTAAAGTGTGAGTGTCTGCTAACTGGTGCGAATCTTCCATATCCTTTTCATTCTCTTCCTCAAAAGTTCCTGTTGTAAGGCACTTGATTAAAAGGCTCGGACCTCTGCCTTTTGTTCCATTCTCTCTGATACGCCAGAACCCAGTTTAAGTCATTCGGGATCATATGTAGTCTTACCAACTCATAATGGAGAGTATCGGTACACTGGCTACATAATACCTTCTGCATTGTTGTCAGATTATCCACCACCCTCGCCGGGGTTTGGTAAACGACCTTCTGTGCTGGTGTTTCGAGTGCCTCCTTATATGACTTCTCCTCGTTCTTGTGGGCTTGGACGACCGATTCGATTATCGATTCTTTTTCTTTAGGTTTCCCGTCTTGGTCGAATTCCAAGATTCTCTTGTCAATTCCTGAAAGGAGTATCACACCCCTCTCATATTGCTTTGCCACAAATCTCCTGAAGATCTGACATTGGTCTGTAGTATGCATGGTATTCATATGCCATCTGCACATACCTTCAAGTCCCTCATCTTTTACCTTCGGAAACGTTAGAACTACTTCGTCTATGAGCCTGTTGAACAACCGGTTTGCCAACTTGGCTTCTTTAGGAACCTGCGATTCAGAACATTCATAACTATTAAGTTCCACAACATTTATATCGAAACTTAAGACAGGAAAAGGATCTTCATCGATATTCGTTTTTTGGGTATCGGGGAAGATGATTTCTTTCGAGTCTATTTTCTCTTGTATTAAATTTCGAAACATTACACACTCACTAGTTTCGTGGGAAAAGGCATTATGCCATTTACAATATGGCTTCCTTTTATTTCTGCTTTGGATGGGATTCGGTGTTTCCCTTTAAATTTAAGCTTTTTATTGGCCAACAACCAATCGAAAATTTGTTCGGTTTTCAATACATCAAAAGTACAATTCTCTTCTTTTTTAGTTTGTAATGAGCCTATTGCCACGCAATCTTTCTTTTCGAGAGCTTCACATTGGTAAGGAGGCCCTTTCACAAATTCTGCTAAGTCAACTTCATAAGTTTCCTCGAATACCCACGGAGTTTCGATTTCAAAGGCATTGAAGCCTTGATGTTTTCTATTGCTCTCTTCCTTAAGCATATTCTCATATATGATGGCACTTTCGGCTAGACTCCTAAAGTCGGCAAAAGGCATGCCATCGAATCTTAGCCTATATTCGAAAGACATATTTTGTTGTGTTAGCTGTACAAATTCGGATTTAGGTAAATTAAGGTGACATTTGACCCTAGCCTTCTTAAATCGCGAGAGGAATTCTTCGACCGATTCCCCCACATTCTGTCTAATTTTGGCAAGGTCTCTCATCTAGATCCTAGATCCGTTCGAGCGAAGTGATTTTGAAATTGGAACTGCATTTCGTCCCAACTATGTATAGAATTTGGGGATAAACTTATATACCAATTAAAGGTAGATCCCGTCAATGAACTGGAAAAAAGCCTTAGCTTAAGGAACTCTTGGTCTGCGGCTTCTCGACACTGACAAGTGAACCTAGATAGATGTTCGAGAGCGGATATATGGTCATCTCTTGAAAACAAAGTGAAATCAGGGATCTTATAGTTTCGAGGAAATGGAAAGTTTCTATCTATCCAGTCGGGATAAGGTTTTCCCGGTATCATCCTGTGATTCCTTCGAAATTCGGGTTCGTACATCCTCTCAATGATAATTTCGAGTTGATCTTGGACGGGATCAAGAAATGGGCCTCCGACATTTCCTCCTATCTGGGCGTTGGGCATGGCCTGCCCTCCTACATATGGCACCTGGATATTATTCGGGAATGTGGGAACTCCTGGATTTACCGGTATGTTAGGGAAACCATTATTTCCCATAGGAAAAGAAGCGCTCGAGGCTCCTGCATAAACTGGTATTTGGCCTAGCCCCCCATGAAATGGCCCTTGGGTGTAATTTGGAGGTACTTCGAAATTATTGACATAACTGTTAGTGGGGTATCCCGCCAGTACTTGCGCATGACTAACCGGTGGGGTAGAAAAACAAGGTCTCGGAGGTTGTGTTTGATATTGATTTGTGTTAACATTTGGGAGAATCTTCGGAGGAGGACGCATATTTTGTTGCTGTCCTATTATCGTTTGCCCCCCAAGCATGGATGGGTTCGAGTTCGGAAAATTGGGTTCATTAGTATTCGAAGCTTGACCTATTTCGAACTGACTATTCCTACTCCTGTTTTCTTTAGGGTAACCTGGTGGTGGTTCCCCTGAATCTAAGTGCTTAATCTGAGTCATTGGTTCAACTGACACTAACTGAGTTACTTTGTCCACCAACACATTATGTCGGTTAATTAAGGGCTCGAGTGCCGTCACTACCTGAGCATTTATCATACCAGAGAATGCGTCTCAGGTTTGGTTAAAGATCTCTCCTAATTTGGTTATCACACGAGTGACTTCTCGGGCGAGGCCTTCTCGAGCACTTACAGCAATATCTTGTACTATTGTTGTAAATATACGAGCAGATTCTTGAGCCAATGCTCGATATTGATCATTGAGCTCTCTTCGCTGATCTTCTCGAGCACTTACCAGAGTTTGCTTCATAACTTGAACAAACTGTTCGTACATTTTATCGGCTCTAACCTTATGTTTCGAGATAGGTTGAGTCTCTAGATCCTCACCGAGTTCATCTCTGGCAGAATCTTCAGACATTTTACATCCTTATCGGGAGTCAGTTAAGCATAAACTATGCTTCCATTGTGCTCGTCAAAAATTTGTTTCGCGATAAAACAAATATTTGTATGAGGTGGATCCGATTGTTCGTTCCAAGCCCCGTGATAATCTATATCTTAAGATTATCTATCAACCCCTGCGTTCGACACGCTAAATGGTGGTTCACATCTTTAATGAAGTTTTATGCCAATTATTTCTGGTGTAAAAACAAATAAATCGAACAACTTAAGTCAAGATAAATTAACCTATCAAATACTGAAATCTGAAGAAAGGATAATTTATACCTCCATGAAAGTCTTCGATGGAATAGTACAAGTAAATATTGATATGCACATTGCAGCCTTCGGTAAATCCTTGCTATCTACAAATTAATCTAAGCTTTTGCTAATCCTAAACTATGCCTAAGAACTACTCCTATGGCTAGAACTAGTAAAATAAAGAGAATGAAGATGTGTTGCTGTTGTTCTTTTCTTTTTTCTTCTTGGCAGTCTATTTATCTCGATTCTCTGAGGCGCCCACGATCATTCTCTTCAGAATCGTCTTCAACTGCCCTATCCGTTCTTTCAAATTATCGCGCCTTTATCCTTCAACGGCCCTTGACTCTTTGGGCTTCACTTTATTTCATTCCTTACTTTGTTTCTTTGGACTTTCATTCTCTCAGCCCATATTCTTGTAATTTTCTCGTGATTAATAGGCCTGTCTTGTTTATTTTGCCACTATTTCCCTTCTGTTTGATGTCTATTAAGTGGGCTTCTTTGGGCTCAATATAATCCAAAAGCCCAAATTGTTTTATGGTGTAAACAGTTCGAAACAGTATTTCGTTCGTAGACCTTGGGATTTGAAATAGTTCTGTTTTGAGAAGAATCGTTGTATTTTGGGACATAATTGCATTAAGCCGTACCACTAATAATGGCGCAATATTGTGTTAAGAACAAATGATTTGGCCCTTGCCTCGATTCCAACTTGCGTATCTATTTTTCACATTCAATTTAACAACAGAACCTCCATTTATCAAAAAGAAATGTAAGCACAAGATCTGCTTTTATCATGTTTCAATCGCCGAGCAGTAATCTTGACTTCTTGCTGGAAATGCAGATATGGTTTCGCAGAAGACAATATTTCTGGATCCTTTTTGTTCTTTGCAGCAGCAAAGCCTATTCTCATTCTTTCTGTCTTTGTTTTCTGCTTCTGACTTTTTTTTTCTTTTCTCTCTCTTTTTCCCACTCTTTTTGCCGTGACTTTGTATGTCATTTTGAGTTTATTTACTATTCTCACCAAGCCAATTATTGATAATCTTCCAACTCATCATATCATGCATACATGGATTTGTTTTGTCCAACATGATATGCGTTTATCTCTTTCTTTGGATTTCTATTTTGACTTTGGCACTCCCATTATCTCCAGGATATTTGATCCTCTAGAAGATGGAGATTTATATTCAACTTTTAAGTGATATACTAGTCATTTTTTTAGTGGAATTGATAATTATCCAATTAAAGACTAAGTAATTACTACCTTTTATTTTTGAAAACTCTTGTCATTTAAAATATAATAAGACCCTCAATCAAGCGAATATGGTTTTTAACCATAGAATTTTTTTATTTCACAAATTCATTTAGTGAAATATTAAATATTTTGGTTCTAGAATCATGAACTATTATAATTTTATTAATGCCAAGATATTAAATATATATAATGACAAAAACATACACAACGGGTCAGGTACGACTCCCTTCATAATACAATGTAGCCCCTCTACAATACTCTGTACGAACTGTTAGTCACACTGCAATAATCTCTCTTGCGTCAGTCCCATGACAAACTACGCTAATTATGTTGCGACATGCTGGGAAAATTGCATTATTGGTCTTATAAGATAGCGCATGTTGCAATTTTAAACTGATTGTTTACAAAGTTAATCCCATAATGTACATTTTTTTTGGCAATTTTGATCTCATCCCTTAAAAAATGAACATAATTGCACGCGACTTTACTTTATGTACTGATCATGTGCAAAAACATGTGACCAAACCAATATTTTCCATCCATTTTTTGATAATTGAGACTAAAAATGCACAATATGAGACTAATATTGCAAGCTTATAAACATCGAGACTAAAATTACAATGAGACCAATGTTACAATTTTCCCTAATAACTTGTATCTATCACTTGTCGAAAATAATGGACTAGAACCAACTGAACTGCAATTCTATTATTGCATGAATACATAGGCTCTGTTTGTTTGTTTTTATCGAATTGATATTTTTATTTTCATTCTTATTTGAAAATGAAAATAAACAATATGTGCTATTTTTAACAGGGAATTTTAGCCCAGACCCGGTCTGACTGGATCCAAGAGTAATTTACTTAATTTGTGACCAATTATATGGCAAGTGTAATTCACTCTCCTGGTGAATTACACTTGGGTTACGCCAGACCGGATTTGGGCTAGAATTTTTCATTTTTAACTGAAAATACATTCATTTTCATTTTTTACTTTCACATTTTCCAATACAATTATTAATTATTTTATCAAATCACACCCGCATTTATCTTTCTCTCATTTCTTTCTCTAATAAGGTGTATTTTCAGCAACGATAGCGTTGCTATGGCAATATAAATACATGGTTTTAATATTCATAACCTTATGTACATTTCGATCAAGACCTATTTTTAGTATTTTTAGTGCTCTTCTAATTTTATCATTTTCACTTTTAAATATATTTAACAATACAATAATATCTCGGATTTTACCTACAACACTATTTGTATAATTTTTACTTTTAACTAACTTAGTTATTAAATGATTAATTCCAACCGTTTTTATAAGCACAACCAAATATACATATTTTTTTCACATAAAAATAAAAAAAATCATCCTCACGTAAATTTTAAATAATGACGGTTGAAAATAAAATAAAAACTGATCCAAACATAGCCATAACTTCTTGGAAAATTTTATGTTAGACCAAGTCCAATAGTCTTTGTGCTTATGTCTCTCACACAATAAGATATACTGTATGTAGAAATCACACATAATTATATAAAAGAGATAGACACAAAATATATATTCGAATCATGAAACTCGATCTAATATAAAATTAGTTATAACTTATCCTATAAAGATGGAAAGTAGTAGAACAACGAAAAGAGAGTGAAGAAATAGCAAGACAATCAATCCCTATCACTTTACCAAAATTGGGCCCTATTGAACTTGATTTTCCACAGCAAAGATAAGATCTCAAAGTCCAGGTCTTATCCATCGACATGTCCGTAACATTTAATAAGTTTGAGCCGAGCTATCAAGCTATACGACCAAGTCAATTTTTCTCTTGATTTTTTGTCATTCTATCACATCGTGGCTCGGCTTGACTCAATTCTTGGCTCGGCTCATTAGTGAAGCCAATAAAAGTGATTGCAACCATAACATAAGAATTGTAGTTTTAAAAATGAAATAGAAAATGCTTTTTCAAGACTTAACTTCTTACTTATAATTATGAGCTATGTTTGTTATTTGAAATTATGTTTATTCGAGCAACTAAGTATATGAACCCCGGGTAGTCACATTTAATACTCCACAATTTACTAAAATTATTGAGTAAATGATTGTTTTCTCATAACTAGCTATATCGCTCTATAATAATTATATTTACTACTTTACGGAATTATATCTACCTCGTTGATAGATACAAGATATGTATTGCAACTTTGAGGAAAATTATAAGTTAGATGGTTTTGAGGTGAATATAAATAATATATTTTGACACGACATTGACACTACAAAAAAAAATGATTATTGCCATATCAATATGTCATGTTGAAAAATCTCTTTGTCATAGTTAAAATCAATTGACCACGACTTTAGCCGTGGTATTTGCAAGCATTACCAAAATATTTACCATGACTTATAGTCATGGTCAATGTTTTGTTCATTGTAAAAATCATGACTTTTAGCCATGGTAAAAAAGTGATAGGATAACATTTCTTCCACCATGACTAATTAGTGCTTAAAATAGTTAGCATTTTTTTTCGCCATGGCTAACTTTAGTGTGATTATATGAAATATCTACTACGGTCAATCTAGTCATGAGATTAGACCGTTATAGACTATGATTATAAGTCATGACATATATTTTCATTGTCAATACTCAATTTTCTTGTAGTGTGAATAAATATTGTGCGCATATTACATGTTAGTCACACAATTACCGTAACTTATATATTGTGATGCTTGAATCGGACGATAATTTATCCCTCTATACATACATATATAGAATGACTCATCTGTAAAAATGCATAATTAAACTTTAGACCTATATCTATAATTTATCTTTTTCACTTTTTGGGTTAGTTAATTACTAAGTAAAGAAACAGGTTTATTCCAAAATCCAATTATAGATTAGGGTTTCCAATAAAATTTCTATGGCTTCCAAAAAAACCATCTAAGCCGGAGCCACAAATTATCCTAAAGCCATAAAAAAAATTAAAAAATGTTACCTAATTTCACTTTCTCCTCTATAAAGACTCTACTCCCCCCTTATTTCTCTCACTTTTGTTCAATTATTGCTCTTTTACATTTTATTCAATATCATCAATCATCATCTTCTTTGTAACAGTCGTATATCAGGTGGTGCCACTACAAGAATTTTTCTGAATTTTCTAACTGGAAATTACATTAATTCATCACCTTTTTCTCGGTTGTTACCAAAGAAAATCAAATTAATTTATCAAACCAGTTCAATAAAAATTATGGGATTTCTCGACAAGCTTTGGGACGAAACTCTAGCGGGGCCCGCACCAGATTCCGGCCTCGGAAGACTCCGTAAGTACAACTCTTTCTCCGCCACCAGGTCCGCCGCTTCGCCGCCTCCGTCTCAAGATGACAGCCACCTTCTCCCCGTTTCTCGGAGCATCACCGTCATACCGCCGAATTCTCATCGTAACCTCAACGTCTCCGTTGGATCTCCGTCGCTTCCGTCGTCTCCTTCGGGATGTTCTAGCGCTCCGACCTCGCCATTTTCGCGTAAGAGTTTTTGAGCTTTCTGTCATAAATTTCTGCATGCAAATGATTGGGGTTGTTTTTGATGATGTTCTTCTCTTTTGGGGTGTTTTTAGCAAGTACCCCTGGTGGGAATTTTAAGAAGCTGACGAGGAGAAAATCGACATCTGCAGCGTTGCAGAATTCTGGGTCGAAGAGTCCAACTGGTTATGATTGGTTTGTTTTCCCAACTTTGACCTTTTTGATATTCTTATCATTTTTTGCACATTAGTCCTTCAAGAATGCCATAGAATCATTTCCGTCTCTGATATTTCGTCTCCGAAACCCTGTTTTCTTGTAGTGAGATCTGGTTCTTGATTACTCTTAGAACCATGATAAAGTTCTAAGATCTATCCAGAGGACAACAAACGAAAATTAATCTTTTCCCTTTCAAAATAATGAGAAGAAAATATGAAAACTACTTTTTTTCTTTAAGTCTTCAACTATTGTCAAGAAAATATTCATTACTAGCATGCTAATTAAATTTGCTATTTTTCTTTTTCTTTAATTTTCAGGATTGTCCTAAGTGCTTTGGAACGTTAGATAAGATGCAGTAAGTGGCATTTTTGTTGAATAATTTCCTTAAAACGATTCCCTTTCTCATGTACATATTAGTGTAATAACATAGTTTTGTAGATTATTTAGCTAGGTTAATAAGATTGATCCAAACGAAGAAAAATAAAGGGTCATACTTGTATTGGAGCAAAGTATAGCTTGGAGTCCTTCTACTCTTTATTTTATCTTTTGTAATATATTATCGAGTTGTACTTGGATTGAAATTTTTTATATACATTTGCTGTTTTTACATCAATCGATGAAGGTCATGTCAACTCTGCTGAGATGTCCATATTGTGCTGATCAACGTAACAACATCATATGTATAGAAATATTTTTGGTTTTCGCCAGCAACTTGCTAGGATGTTTCTTTCTTTTTTCTTTGCAGAAAGGATTTAGGTTTGTACATATTGTTTGTATTGTATTATATTCCTTTCTAGTGTCCAAGTATGAAAGTCTTACAATTAGTTTTCATTGATTGCTCTTCTCCCAATTCGTAGAGTGCATAAAACTATGAATATTAAAAGCAATTCAATTATATCCATACGAGATATATATATATATATAGATATAGATATATATATACGGGGTCTCGGGTCTCAAGTATCAAATTCACCAAAAGAAAAAATGGTCTCAACTCTCAAGTATCATTGTAATCAAAATTATTCGTTTATGATCATGAATTCCATATGAATTATACTACACAAATAACTGTGGTTTTCCTAGTCACTTCTAAGAACAACTCCTATATTTTTCAAAATATTAAAAAATAAAATAACTCGTCTATTTTTTCCTTTAGTAGTGTAAATAAATTAAAGCCTAGGCTAAAATTGTTAAGGCGGGGGTGATGCAAGTAAAAAAGCATCAAAGTAAAGTTTTTGCTGTACAAAATTATTATATAAGGTATTTAAAATATCTATTTGATTATTTCTTAAAGCTCAAATATTAATTAATGCTAAGTATATCTGAAACTATTCAACTGAGGTGCGTCAAGAACACGATTACTTGCTTGAAATTTGGGGAAAAGCGACATGAAATGTTAGGACACCATTTACAAGGTTGATATGACGAGATTTCACATTAAATACAGCCAAATTTAGATTTAAAAAATAAGATAAAATAGATATAATTTCATCTTTTTTCACCTTTGAAATTATTTGCTCAGGTTAAGTACTGCATTACTCTTTTTCTGGACCGCTTAATGTAAGTACTATAGAATTTGGCCGGGTCAAGGGCAAATAATTCTTAGAAAATCTCAAAAACTCCATTATAATTACAACATATATCGGGTGATATAGACCTATCATAAATCCAACTTCATTAGTAATTACGTTGTCATCGAACTTTAAATCTCGAAATTTTCTAAAATAACAGCGAGCAAGTATGTAGCTTGGGCCAAGCGAGCATGGCCTCCTAGGGCCAACTTGGCTTAAAAAAAATATATGGAAATACAAAATTCTACCTGAAGCCCATGAAGTATATAGAATGAGCTTTAAATTGCCTATGGTTCTAGCCCAGCTAATTCATCCTGAATACTTTTAAAATTATTTTTCCCATTGAGTAACTAATTATACTTGTAGTTTCTCTCCTAAACACTATTATTCTTTTTCGCTCTATGAATTTGAAGTGGTATTTCTCCCACCTCTCGAGAAGGGGGGTTTGCGTTGCTACACCATTTACCTCTCATGTCTTTTATATATATATATATATATATATATATATATGTGTGTGTGTGTGTGTGTGTGTGTACACACTCACTAATGAAACTATCCATGCAAATTGTATTTTCCTTAATGAATGAGTGACAAGATATTCTCTTAGCTTCCACGTCCAAGTTTACGCCATATGTGATGTTGACAACGACAAATAGAATCAACTTTTTTTGATTAATTTTTTAGTTTGCTATTTTGATTATTTGTATCATTGTATGAGAGTGTCAATATCTTATATTAGAGTTCGTATAATTTATTCTCAATTCTTGAGATATATTGTTTGTTTGATGCTTTAATAATTATTACTTATTTCAATGGATGCAATCTGCTTATTATATTGTTTTTCGCATTACAAACTATTTATGAGTTAACAATTGTACAATGCATTGAGATGCGGTTCGATTTTTACACTTAGAAATCGTTTAACGTAAATGAGATTATAAGAATAATAACTATGAGAATAATAAGAAATAAGATGAATATATGTGCTAAGGAGAGGAATTTTATTGATTGGTAATTGCTCTTCTCTTGAGAGAAAATACATGTAGTATGCTATTCTTTGAGTAGAATGAATGTAAACTTTTACATGTGTAATTCTAGCCTATTTAAGGCCGTTTGGCCGTCCCTCCCCTTCTCTCTTAGCACAGGGGGCATTTTTGTGTAGTGGAGGATATTGGGTGATTGTTGATTTAGTTCACCCCTATCCCTTCCTCATTATGCTTATGAGCTTTATATCCAGTTATCCATCATTTTTTTCATCAGCTATTCCCTTAGGTGAACTATGAGCGTGGTAGTCGAGCTTATGCTAAGCTCTTGTTATGAGCATCCTTGCGAGCTTCCATCTTGATCTATCTTGGTCTTCGTTTTTATTATTTTGGCCCAATCCATCATCTGTTAATGCGGCCCATTTCTTCGAAGCCCAATTAGCGAAGTGGATTTTACGGATGTATCACATTAATTCTATAGAATAATAATTTGATTCTACCATTCATATGAGAAAACCTTAAAAACAAGCAATGTAATTTATATATTTTTTTTAGAGAATAACGGTCATTTTATTTCATTCAATAAAAAAAACAACACTAAAAACAATACAACTTAGACGGTCTCTAACGATGTATTAATAACAATGGAAGTACCTAATATCAAGTTTCTACAAGATGACAAATTTTAATAATTAACAAATGGGAACAAGAAAACTTTCTTGTAAAAGACCATACTCTTATTCAAGACCGACGAAACTTTTATTTAAGGGAGAAAGTAAACTCTCATTTAAGAGAGCAAATAAAATACTAAACAAAATATCTAAAAAGCTATATAATACTAATTTATCGTCTATCTTCATCTCGTCAGATCTATTTCTATCTCGTTAGATCCATCTCTGTCTCATCAGATTTAAATTTGGGATACACAATTTGAAGGAGGATGTTCCAACCCAACTCGCCGATGATGGTGATAATATCAATAGTGATGAAGGCGATTGATTCACCAAATATTATTGTCGATGTAGAAGAAAAGAAACATGTATGATAGGGTTTTCAAAGAGATAGGAGAGGGAGGAGCCGGCTCGAAATTTAATGTAATTTATAATAATGATGTTGATATATATTTCAAGATGTAATTATGATAGACGAGAAGTGCTGTTCCGGCAAAACATTTTACTTTCCATTTGTCAATTTCATTTTGTTTCTTTATCTTTAGAGATTGCCGTTGAATCTAGAATGTAATCATGCCAAGTTTTTCTTGGTAATTAAAATGTGTCATTGTCTTTTAAAGTGGTCCATTTTAATCAAGCGATAAAATTGACCGGTGTGAACTACTTATTTTATATTAATGTTTTATTTTGTAATATAATTTTAATTTAAATATACAAGTAACGTATATTTTCTCTATCTGACATGCATATTCAACGTTCAATATAAAATAAAGTATTATATTAAAATGGATGTGTGAAGTACAAATTGACACCCAAAGAACCAAGGGGAAGAAAAAGGAAAAATAAAGAGAAGGAAACAAATCTTACATGACTATTATAATTGCTTCATTATGATTCACTACTACAGAAATGACCTATAACAGCGGTTTTTTTGGGCCTATTACAGCGGTTTTGAACCGCTGTCATAGGTACCGCTGGCATAGGTCAAAACCATATGACAGCGGTTCCGGAACCGCTGTCATAGGTCACCCTATGACAGCGGTTCTATAGAAACCGCTGCAGTAGGGTGACCCTATGACAGCGGTTCCGGAACCGCTGTCATAGGGTCATTTATTCAAAAAAAAAAATTAAATTGGACCCTATGACAGTGGTTTCGGCTGAACCGCTGTCATAGGGTGGTTTATTTATTTATTTTTAATTTTATTTTATCGTTTATAATGTTGTAATGTCGGAATGACACAAAATTCGCACGGTCATAGAGAAACGGCATTCTGAACAAAAAATAAGTTTTTGCCTTGCGCTCTCGTGATTTTAGCCATCCGAGATCGTTTAAGGCCTCAAATACGCATTTTATTACAAAAATACGTATTTTTGTAATATTTTTGTAATAAAACGCGTATTTGAGGCCTTAAACGATCTCGGATGGCTAAAATCACGAGAGCACAAGACAAAGTCTTGCGTTTTGTTCAGAATGCCGTTTCTCTATGACCTTGTGAATTTCGTGTCATTCCAACACCGCAAAATTTCAACCGAGAAATATTTTCATAAATACACAAATATGCGTACACCCACACATACACAAATATACGTACACCCACACATACACAAATATGCATACACCCATCAACATATACACACACCCATCCACATATATACATACACAAATATACACACACCCACACATACACAAATACACCCATTAACATATACACATATATGCATACACCCATGAACATATACACAAATATACATACACCCATCCACATATATACATACACAAATATTCATACACAAATATACATACACACACATACACAAATACACATACACCCACATATACACAAATATAAATACACCCACACATACACAAATATACATACACCCACACATATATGCATACACCCACATGTACATACATCTATATATACTCTATGTGTGTGTGTGTGTATATATATATATATTTATATTTATCTAAAAAAAAATACCAAAACTAAATGGAAGAAGGCGGCGGCGGCGGCGGAGGCGGAGGTGGGCATCGGCGGCGGCGGCGGTCCTATACCGAGAGAAACCGAGAGAGAGAGAACTAGATCTAGAAATCGAGAGAGAAACCGAGAGAGAGAGAAGTAGATCTAAAAATAGAGAGAGAAACCGAGAGGGGCGGCGGCGGCGGTGGTGGTGAGAGAGTTGAGAGAGAGAGAGAGTGAGTGAGTGAGTGAGAGTGAGAGTGAGAGAGAGGGGGGGCCGGTTTGAAATAAACCCGCCCAAAATTTGAACTTTTGGCAGCAGTTCGGGCGAACCGCTGCCACAAAGTGAACTTTTTGGCAGCGGTTTGGCCGAACCGCTGCCAAAAGTTCAAATTTTTTTTTTTTGACACCTATGACAGCGGTTCGGCTTGAACCGCTGTCATAGGTCTGAACCGAGTGCCCCCTATTACAGCAGTTTTCAAAACCGCTGTCATAGGTGCGCTGTAATAGGACTTTTTTGTGGTAGTGATTTTGAGTGATTGTTAAAGAGTTTTGGTATTTTAAATTTCAAAATAATTATTACTCTTCTGTTAATAGAAACACGATAATAAAAGCATAAAAATTAAACACACAATAATCTGCATGGTATAATTCGGCAATTGCCTACGTCCGTGGAAGTGAAAATAATTTCACTATTAATAAAAGATGTACATAATACAATGAACGTCAAAAGCATGAGCTAAAACCTAGCCTCAGATTTTTCTTATAATTATATTGTACTCGAGGGCTTTGCTCTATGCTAAACATGCCTACTAGTCTTTTTGCTAAATTTGAGCTAGAATTTTAAGACATCACAACACATTTTTATATATTGAAAGAAAAATACCACGATTTTTTATTTTATCTTTCAAGAAAAATGACCAATATATCATTCAAAACAAAAAAGAAAGAGAGGTCACATAGTTAAAATTTTATTCTCTCTGGCAATTAAAGAAAACCCTAACCCTAGGAACCCTCATGACAAACACATTCTCCCGCCAGCCGCCGCCGCCGCCGGTGGTGGGCTTGGCCGACCGAACAGTGAAGAAATTTAAACGCGGACCCATGGGAGAGGAAAGGGAGTATAACCTCTCCACGTAGTATGGTTATGACGATGAATCCATGAATCTGAATGACGATAGAGGAAAGGGAGTATAACCTCTCCACGTAGTATGGTTATGACGATGAATCCATGAATCTGAATGACGATATGGATGCTCACTCCAAACCTAATCAATGGAATTTTGGCCGCTTCAAGGGATCATGGGTAAACACAATACCACAACGCCCATACTATTACGGCAAAGGGGAAACTGATGGCGAATCCCTCGACTCCGATCTGGAAATCCCAACACCAATTGACAAAGATAAGGAAAAGGAATTACAATGATCAAATATGAATTTTTCCTCAGAAGAATGGACAAACTAAGCTGGGCCATATATGTGTGCTCTTGTGGTTAAGGTGTTGGGTAGAACGGTTGGTTACACCACTTTACGTTAGCGTATGAAATCTCTTTGGCAGGTTGCTTATGATGTCGATCTTGTAGACCTTGGCAACGACTTCTACATGGTGAGATTTTACAACACAGAAGACTATGAGAGGGTGTTAACGGGAGGACCATGGATAGTGATGGCACACTATCTTACCGTAAGAAAATGGAGACCCGATTTTCAGCCTGCAACGGCACATATCTTGTCTACAGTGGCATGGGTTCGCTTCACAAACCTTCCCATTGAACTGTTCCATCCTGATGTGCTATTTAGGCTGGGTTCATTGATTGGGAAATTCGTCAAATTAGATATGAATACGGATCAGTCAATCAGAGGCAAGTTTGCTCGCATTGGTATCGAAATAGACTTATCAAAGCCCTTACTTCCTTATGTGTGCATTAATGGCAGACCACAAGTTGTTGAGTATGAAAGGCCACATCTAGTGTGTTTTGACTGTGGTGAGTATGGACATAGAAAGAAAACTTGCAGTAAAGGCACCGAGGCCAACATAGAACGAGACATCCAGGGTGCACCAGAAAATACAAATACAAAACAGCCGGATCCAACAACTACGTATGGTTAATGGATGCCAGCTCCCTCACGACAACGCCGAATATCGAGAAACATAAATAACTTGAATGGGAAAACTCCATTCCAACAGCCTATGATCTTTACGGCAATGGGTCAAAATAGGAGAGGGCACACCGAAGAGGGAAATGGGGAGTTCAACGGAGCCCAAAATCTTAATCAGGATAAGCCGAGAGGTGGAAACGGGAAGTAGCAGAAAACCAACATGTGTGGATCCCATTTCACGATTTTAATTGATAAGGAGTTCGAAGACGGGGGTATCAAGATAATACACTCCGAACAAACCAAAGAAGCCTCCACGAGTGGAAAAAAAAAAAGCAAAAAAGGGAAGAAAATTCAACAAGCAGACGACACATTGGCACGTGGCAAGGAAAATGGCAACCCAAATATTGAAGTCAATCTGACACAAGTCCAACCTATTGCCAAAGGTATGACATATTTTGTAGTGAACAATTCAATCTCTAATAATCCCATTTGACCGATATCCATGCACACACAAGAACCACAACAACTAACTGCGACCCCCTCAGAAATGGCACACCACTCCCCTCCCCAGAGTTCATTGTCGCAGGTCTCACACCCTCATGGGTACTCGGTGTCAAACGTCAACTCAAACTGGAATGTAGACAGAGGTCCCAGTGATCGGGAGATGGGGAGACAAGCAGAACATGTGATGATGGATTTTGAACAGTTTACCAACCAATTGATAATATTTGTCACACCCCAGGCCCACGAGCCCGTTGGACCAGAGAATTCCCATCGAACCCACTGAGCGTAATCTTGAGTTAGGCATTTGAACCATGACCCAAAATAGATATAATGGTATTAGAGCCTCTCACTAGCCGAAATATAGGGAGCTAAGTGCTACACGGGGCAAAGTGCTACACGTTGCAGGAGCCACCTCTTGAGGCTACGACGCAAAGTGCTATGTGTGAGAGAGCCACCACTTGAGCCTATGGGAGCCACCGCTAGAGTCCCGACGCCTGGTGACGGGTCTTGAACTGAGTTATGTAGCGATGAGGACGTCGCTTTGAAGGGAGGGGGTGAATGTAACATCCCACATGGGATAGGAATGGAAAATGGAAATAATTTATAAAAGGGAACCCTAAGATTCAAGTATAACAATGGATATCCATTTTGGGGGGTGGTTCAAATGCCCAACTCAAAGTTATGCTCAGTGGGTTTGATGGGAATTCTCTGGTCCAACAGGCTCGTGGGCCCGGGGCATGACAAAAATGCGCTGCGTGATATGCGTGTGGCCAACGTTGATGATGATGTCCGAGGATTCGGCTTGTGGAGTGATGGGGAATCTTGCATCCCCCCGAGGTTAGGGTCTTTACCTTTTCTCTTTATCTCTAGTGTTTTTTTATGAAGATCATCTTTTGGAATTGCAGGGGTACAGAAAATCCCAGATGGGATCCAACCGATATTTTTCCAGAAATGCTGGGACACAGTTGGAGATGCAGTGACTCACACGGCTAGTCATGCACTCCGAACATGTATGATTGATCCTTGTATAAATGAATCTCTAATTGTGTTAATCCCCAAAGAAGCTAATCCCACAAGTCTTACTATTTTTTGTCCAATTAGTCTGAGCAACGTCATTCTTAATATCATAACCAAAACAATGGCAAATCGGCTAAGGAATATAATGGATATTTTGACTCCCCAGTCTCAAAGTAGTTTCATTAAAGGGAGACAAAATCGATAATGTTAGCATCACTTAGGAAGTTATTCATAACTTATGGGTGATGAAAGGAAGAAAAAGGTTCTTTATTGCTAAAATTGACTTTGAAAAGGCTTATGATCGGATTGATTGAACGTTTTTAGAAAACGTGTTGGGTGAAATGCACTTCCCCTTGTCGTGGATTAGCCTTATTTGAATTGCACCACCACAACTAAACTTTCCCTTCTATGAAATGGCATAGCGACTGAATGGTTCAATCCAAAACGAGGGTTAAGACAAGGGGACCCCCTATCGCCTTACCTCTTTGTTTTTTGTGTAGAGAAATTATGCTCTATGATATCAACAACGATGAGAAATGGCCAGTGGCATACAGTCTGACATCCTGCAGTGGTCCCCGGGTGTCTCATCTAATGTTCGCAGATGACCTATTTTTTTTTGGGAAAACGTCTGATTACCAGGTGGATGTCATTAGTATGCCCTTCAATCCTACTGTGCTATGTCGGGATAGGCGGTAAACCTCCACAAGTCAAATTTTTTTTCTCAAACAATGTCTCTTGGGATCGGGCTCGTAATATTAGAAGGCGGGTAAACTTAAGTCTCACGCGGGACCTTGGACGGTAGTTGGGTGCTCTTTTACACCAATCTCGGGTTCTGAAGCGGGATTACAGATTTATCGTGGATAGGATTAAAAAGAAGCTTAAAGGTTGGAAACGGAGTCAACTATCTCTAGCGGGTTGGACAACTCTGATTAGTGTCGTGATAGCCACAATGCCCTTTTATTATATGCAGACAGCGGTGATTCTAGTGGGTATATGTGATGAGATTAATAAAGCAAACCGTAACTTCTTATGGGGGGATCGAAGGAAACTCGTAAAGTGCACATGGTTGCTTGGGACAAAGTTTGTAGCGGGAAGCAGCTTGGTGGTCTTGGGCTTCGTAAGACTCGATTTGTTAGCCTTGCATTTATCGAGAAACTTGGGTGGCAATTAATCACTGAGGAGAATAGACCCTGGGTCCAAGTTCTTCGCCATAAACATATATATACCGGAGAATGGAGACAACTCATAATATTACATCCCACACTTAGAGGAGTATTCGGGCGGGCTTCCCTTTGCTTGAAGATGGTATTCAATGGAAATTGGGAAATGGGCATCGTATCAGATTCTGGCTTGACTCCTGGATAGAGAGTGCGCCTTTTGTACACCGTGTTAGTGGACAAATACCGGAGGAGGATATTAATAGAACCGTGGCCAGCTATTGGTCCGAGGAAAGCGGCTAGGATTGAGCAGAACTAGAGATGTTGCTCGAGGATACTCGATCGGTCTTAGCTGGCTGGAATCTGGCAACTTCGCAGCATATGGAAGACACGAAAATCTGGAGATACACTACCAATGGGAAATACTCTTGTAAGAGTGCTTATGAGCTGCTCCAAGATCTTTCGTCTTGTACAGAGAAGTATAGGGGGCGTGGAAACTTTCAAGGAGGATCAAATTGGCGCATCATTGCAAGTTTTTTCTCTGGTTGACTCGTCATAACAAATTATTGACTAATTACAGGCTGGCTAAATGCGGTATTGCGCCTTGTGGAACTTGTACTATTTGCGAAGGCGGGGACGAGACAATCCTCCATGCCCTTGGGGACTGTCCCAGAGTGACCAATCTTTGGCGTATGCTGGTTGCAGTGTTTTAAAAGGCGAAGGCGCTGGGCGGGGCGTAAGCCCTACAAATTTTGCTTTTTTAGTATTAAAAAAATATAATATAATATTAAGAATTAATTTAAATTAGCAAAAAATTATAAAATTAAAGGATAAAATTAAGTAAAAAAATAAGATAGAGAAAGTTAAAAAAAATAATATATTCAACCATGCAAACTAAAAGTCCAAGATCAACTCTTGCAAAAAACAATCAAGATAGACAAATAATTGTTTCAAATTCTAGCGTTACGCAAAATAAAGAATTAAAATAATAGTTAACGAGCACTAATTTACTCAATCACTATCAAAAGTCTCATCATTAAGATCATTATCTTTATCTTCGGTCCTCAATACTCGAGCATTAAGCTGTGTTGCTCTTGCAACTTTTTTTTTATTATTATTGTTTGATTTAATTGAATAAGTGAGTCATGGGCTTTTACTGAAAGAATAAAACATGTAAAAGGTTTAAGTGGATTTTAGATTGAAAATTGGTAAAAAAATCAATTTAGGCCCAAAATCATAATGTATGGATATGAAATACATTGGGCGTACGCCCAAGGACTGGGCGCGTTTTTGCCTGGGGCGTATGCCCCAGTTGATTAGGCGTACGCTCCAATTGATTGGGCGTACGCCCATGAGGAATTACGCCCCCCTCCTATTGCCCCGCGCGTTTCAGCAACGCCCCGCCCCGGGCGCGTCCCGAGACTGCCTTTTAAAACACTGGCTGGTTGCGACGAGACACCAGTCGACATTCTTCTCTCTTAACAACCCGGCGTGGCTCGATTGGAACATCATGGCTTCAGCCAGCAGTTATGTGTGGGCTATTAAATGGAACATAATGTTTACTGAAACACTTAAATCTTCTTTGATAGGTGAGGAATGACCACGTGCATGGCAAGAAAACGAGTAACCCAGATGCAGATATCGAGGTGGTGTGCATGCGCATGGTTGAAGCCTTACGGCTTCAAAATGGTGACTTTGATGACATTCATAATAGTATTTGGGTAGGGTGGCTTCCACCTGAATCTAGTACTTGGAAATTGAATGTTGACGGTGCGGTCCATCGGGGGGACGAACTCCAAGCTGATGACGCGAGCATCGGAGGAGTTATCCGTGGCCATCTGGGTCATTAGTTTCGGGGATTTTGTGGTCGCGTAGGTATACACACACCTCTTGGTGATGAATTACATGCAATCCGCCACGGCTTAGAAGTGGCGTGGGAAGCAAATTTGAAGGAGGTGACTTTGGAATCGGATAGTCGAGAGGCTATCACGAGTATTAGAGAGGGTACCAACTTGCACCGCTATGTTGATCTCATTGATCAAATTCGCCAGCAATTTGCAAGAAGTTGGCATGTGACTATCAATAACATTTGGCGAGAAGCCAACAGGGTGGCGGATGGTTTGGCTAAGACGGGATTAGAGCACCCCCTCAGCACAATGCAAGATCGAGCCTTACATGGCATAGGCAAATGACTATAACCCCCGGTCTGTCGGGATAGATCGTTAGGGTCCCCCCTTCTCTTACATTCAAAAAAAATATATCATTCAAAATACTAATATACCAAAGAAATACATGATTTAAAATAACATCATATGTATAAATGAAATAAGCTACAATCACTATAGGCTAACATCTACACTTAGGTTAATGGAATCCAATAACTTTTTATTTGATAAGAGAAAATATCTCACAAGACACGACTCAACAACTTAAGAACATGTTAAAGTGAAACAATTGTATGGGCAAAACTTATATCCAGTGTTCAGAATGAGATCCAAGTAAAAAAGAGATATATTTGGAAAAAAATTAGTTATTAGATTCTTTTTGAGCAGCAATCTTAGAAAATTTATTAAAAAAGACGGGATGTGACGGAATTTGAACTTTTTTATTTATACAGAATTGATTGAGCAGTCGAAATGAATTCATTGTCTTCGAAAATACTTAAGCACATAAATCGTAAATGTATATCTACATTTTTCTTTTCCCATCTCTTTCTAAACCCTAGCCTTCTTTTTCTTCTATATTCCTCCGCCGGCGATGGCTTGGTGAAGCAGTCGTCTTCTTCACCACTGTTACCACCATCGTCGGCGGGTTGGGTTGGAGCACCCTTCTTCAACTTGTACATCACATCTTCAAATCTGACGAGACGACTATGGATCTAACAAGACAGAGACAGATCTGACGAGATGAAGACGGGTGATGCATAAGTTTTTATATAGCTTTTTAGATTTTTGTTTAGTATTTACTTTCTCTCTCGTATGAGAGTTTGTTTTCTCTCTCGAATGAGAGTTTTATCTCTCCTTGAATAGGAGTTGCACAAGAATTTTCTTGTGTTCGGTTGTGAGTTCTTAAAATTTGTTATCTTCAAGAACTTGATAGTTAGTGTTTCAGATGTTCTTACTACATCGTTTGAGTCGATATGAATTGTATTGTTCCAAACGTTGTAAACTTTCGATTGAATGATATACAAGACCGATTTTTCTTCAAAATAAAAAAAAATTGTAAATGTATAATCAATTCTATTTGCTTAAAGGTATCATCGAATCATTAATTATATATAATTAATCAAGGGAGTTGTTAAAGACACTTTAACTTTTATAATTGTCACTTCAACTTTCAATTTATTTTGCTGGAAAAACAAAAAAGCCCTTGATTGTGTAAAGGAAAGTAATACAATTTGTTTTATCTTGTTAAATACATTTGTATAAACATGTTAAAGTCAAGTTAGCCTACAATATCTAGAAACAGGATTAGAGATAATATATTGACATTTACATTATGACCTCACAAATAAAAAAATAGTTTCCTCCTAAAATACTCAGAAAAATAGATTAAAATAAAATAAAAATTTATTTTTCACATTTACATTATTACCTGACAAATCTGAAATAATTGTATTCATTATCATCCATTTTAATTGAAAACTCTACAAATCACGTATGAACACACAAATATAATATTGGAAATGGTAAACAAATATATAAAATCAACTCATTTTTGAGAAAATTCATATCTCAAGCTATTTTAGAAAGAAATACCCAAAGTGATTGGACCAAGTGGTAAACGACTTGTGACCCCAGAGACGACAAAGGTTTGAATCCTACTGGATACACCATCCTGGGAAGGGCTTCTCTTTGCGCGACCCGACCCGAGGGATTAAATTACCCTGTCTAACCTTTTGAGACCAAAAAAGAAAGAAAGAAATAATTCATCAAGAAAAATATTGAACAAAAATCCTAACTTTTGTTTGGAAGAGTAAACATTATTTAAAGTGCAAATAAAATTACCAATTGTATTATCGAGGGACTTATTAGTACTTGATAATATTCTAAGATTTTCTTAAAACATTTAGTATTTACAACTTCTAATATTTCATCCTACTCGTCCAAATCATTTTCATTGCTTCGGTTGTCAGTTGCTAAAATTTTACTTTTTATTTTTTACAACTACAATTTTGATTGATTTAATTTTCAAAGCAACCAAGAACCAAAATATATGCAGCAACTAGTGAATGAATATTTTATCTTAGAAAGTTGGGAAAAAGAAGAGCTATTTCTGTACATTTTTTTTAAGGGCATTGTGTTTTTCATACCTATTTCTTTTGGACAGAGTTCTCAAGGTTCAAACATTTTTTTAGTTTAAATTCCATGTGTATATCTAGTACTATAAGATGCAATTGTGTCTTGCACTAATTTATATTATTTTGACATAAAAGATAATTTTGTCCTTTTGAAAAAATAAAATAGAATGTGGAGTGCCAACATTAAAATTTGGAGTGCTTAAAATAACTCCCTTAATTAAAAAGAGAAATCTTCGTTTGACCCAATATTTTCGTTGTCTTTGAAAATAATTAAGCACATAAGGAGTAAATGCATTACTACTTTTAAATTCGACTTTCCAAATGTACATCTAGTTTTTTAAATATATATTTCACCTACCAATGTGGTAATCAATTTAATCTAGTTTGTTATTTTCTACAAATTGTTTTCAATTTAAAACTCTTGTAGTTTGTGGACCAATCACTTCTGAGATGAAGGTTATGTTTGGTTATTTTTGGGATGTTATTTTGGTGAAAATTATTGGTGAAAATTTTATGGGGACACGTGTAATATTGATGAGATAATGTTTGGTTATGTTTTGGGAGTTGATTTTTGAGTGATTTTTTGGTGAGATAGTGTTTGGTTTTGTTTTCAGAGGGAACATAAATTACTGTAGCTGTTAAATCTTGTAAGTTTTTGTCTGTCAATAATTAAAAATTATAATATAATATTGAGATTGAAATAATTATTATATAGATAAATATATATGTATATATGTAAGTAATAGTAGTGTGTGTGTGTATATATATATTAGTGTACATATATATATGTGTGGAATAGTAGTAATAGTAGTTTATATAAAATTAAAAGAAAAGTATATATATATATACACACACACATATATATAAGTAATAGTGTTAATAATAGTTGATATATAATTAAAAGAAAAGTATATATATTCATATATATATATATATATGTATCAGCGTGTGTGAGAGTGCGTGTAACAGTGTGCGTATGTGACTGTGTGTGCGTGTCTGTGTGTGTAATTGTGTGTGCGTGTAATAGGGTGTGTGTGTGTGTGTGTGTGTTTCTGTGTGTGTAATTGTGTGTGCGTGTAACTGTGTGTGTGTGTGCGCGCGTGGGAAAGGGGTGTGAGGGGGGTTGGGGGAGATTGGGGAAGACGATGAACAGTCCCCCCCCCCCCCGCTTCTTTTTTCTTTTTTTTCCTTTTTTTTTATTTAATTTATAAAAAAAATATTAATAAGTAATTTATTTTAAAAATTATTAAAATACAATCTTATTCTTAGATAATTAGGTCACTTCTACTACAAATCAATTACCAAATTCAAATCAAAACCACGAAATAAGAAACCCTTGCTTTAAGTCACTATTCACGCGGTCAAATCCGTGTTGACCACACGGTTGACTCGGTCAAACCCGAGTTGACCGTGGTCAAATTGCCTTTGACCGTCCCAAGACCTTTTTTTTTTTCCACATAATATACATTAAGAAAACATACACATATAAATATGGGTAACACACATGTATTTCTCGATCCACACACACAATCAAATCACAAATTTAGCAATGAGATAAATTATACACAGTCACACACATAAAAAATAAGTAAAACTTTAAAATAATATGTACAAATAACATATATATGTATATAAATATAGATATATATAAATCCAAATACTTTCACTATAACTAATTTGAAAAACAAAATTTGAAAGTTTTACTTTAGAAAACTCCACAAATTTTAATCTATGTTTTATCAATACTATTTCTCATGATAGAATTACAAACAAACAAACTTTTTTCTATTTTAAAGTTTAATGGTACACGGTCAAAGATATGACAAAACATTACAAAAAAAAAAGACACGGTCAAAGAGAAGAGAAAGAGTGAGGAGAGAGAAGAGAGAGAGTAAGGAGAGAGAGATAGTGGATATTAAGAGATAGTGGATATTAAGAGGAGAGAGAAAAATTTTGTATAACAAAATAGAGGAGAGATAATGAGATAGGGGACAAAGTGAGAGAAAGAGGAAAAATAATGATTATGTTTTTTTGGATGAAAAAAATTGTGTATTTTTGATGAAATATTGTGTGAAACAAACATTGTTTGGCGAGAATTTTGGACCAAATATGACTTGAAAACATAACCAAACATAGCCGAAGACTTTCACCACGACTCAATCAATATCACTACTTCAATTCCATTTTTTCACACTAACGAAATCACGATCCTCCATCCTAACCACCTATCCCTTAATCTATTTAGTTTCAAATTGAAAATTCAATTTTTAATCGATGACAAACACAGATCAAATGAGGCGTTCATCAATCAGACAAAAAGAAAAATCTGAAATTTTATTAGACTTATTATTACCAGAAAAGGAAATAGAAATTCATAAATTCATTTACTTTACATAAAAAGATTTGTTAGACCCATGGGCAAAACAGTAATTTCATGACCAACAAAAATGTCCAATGTGACTGAAATTATTAAATAAATAAAATTTGAGTTATTTATTCATAGAAGGAAAACATCCACATTTCTTCCATCAGTGACTGTCTCTTTTGTCTTTCATCCCAGTTAAGGTTTCATTTCAACACTAAAAAAATAAAATAAAAGAAAAAACAATAAAAAATAGAAATTCATTTTTTCTATTTTTTTTGTCTGAAAGCACAAACCATAACATAACAGCACTTCCATGCTTCATCCTCACCTCCACCACTCTCCCACTTTCTCTCTCTATACATACATACATACACTCTCCTTTCTCTCTCTATCTATACATATATCTAGAGAGAGAAAGCAAGTAAGCAACAAAACAAACATATATGTGAACTCCATTCATACTGAGTAAAGGAGCAAAGCGAAAATATAAAGCCCCTAATTGTAGGGTTTTTTATTAAAGAACTTTTTGAAATAAATACTCAACTCTCGTATTTTTGGAATTGGACAATCTGAGACGACTGAGATTGAATCCGACGATCGGGATTGGGAACTGAAGATCTCCACATTGACATTGTTGAGGTGAGGTTTTAATTTTGCTCCAGGGCATAGCATTTTCTAGAAATTTAGTTAGTTAGGATTTACTAGGGTTTTTCAGTTAATTTAGCTTGTGATAAGTGTGCTCAATACTTTCCGTAATGTTTTTCGATTGAGCTGATGCTGAGCTGAAGATAGGTGTTTAGCATTTGATTTTTTTTTAATCGTATAATCAGATCTGAGTGAGTTTCAGTTTTGTGCTTATTTTTGTGATTGATGTGATTGGTGGTATAGTTAATTTCAAGTGCATTATACTTATTTTACAGATTTTGTGGTGTTGATGTATGTAGTTCAATGTCGGGCACATTTTTGATGTGATGAGATTTTGGATTGAGATCTTGTATCTGTAAGTGTTTGTCTTATTGGTGGTCTTATTTTCATATGAATATATGCATAATTTTGGAAGCACATTTGTAAATTTATATATTTTTATCTGAATTTATGCGTACTTTGGGAAGCGCATTTCTAATACTGGCATGCTTTTAGCCTAACTATTACACATGGAATACCAGACTGTTGAAGCTATGCATGATGTAATTGTTTCTAAAAATAGCTACATTTAGATTTTAGGGGATGGGAGTGCATATATGAAAGAAGACCAAGAAAATAGAGTCATTTCCCAGCGTGGCAAAGATGAAGTCAGACACGCCTCTAGATTATGCTGTATTTCAGCTGTCACCAAAGCGTTCGCGGTGAGAGATTTTGTATAAATATGTTTGATTTAATTATCATGAGCAGTTCCTAAGTGGTATTAGTTACTTACTGTGAGCTCCTTTTCGCCAGATGCGAATTGTTTGTTTCTAGTGATGGGAGCACAGAGAAACTTGCTTCAGGATTGCTCAAACCATTTGTTGCACATTTAAGGGCTGCAGAGGAGCAAGTTGCCTCAGCGGTGCATTCAGTTAAGCTTGAAGTCGGGCAACGTAAAAATGCTGAAGCGTGGTTCACCAAGGGAACACTTGAGAGGTATTGCAAATTTAAGACTTGCTAAGCAATTTAGTCATTTACGCAGTATTACATCTAATATGTATGTTTCACAATTTCAAAATTCAGGTTTGTGCGATTCGTAAGCACCCCCGAAGTTCTAGAGTTGGTCAATACCTTGGACATCGAGATGTCACAGTTGGAAGCAGCCCGAAGGATATACTCACAGGTATTTGTTTCTGGATCATCTAATGGTTCAACTGGTAATCATGTAAATGGAATGCTAGTATGTGACTAAATTAATCTCCTCATCATTTTCAGGGAGCAGGGGATAAGCTTCCTGGTATGGTTCTATCACTTATTTATTATTCTGTTGTTTCTCTTTATTTTGGATTGTGTATGGAATCTGGATGTGGCAAACCCATCCAAAAGTGATTATAGCTTGAGCTGTATTATTTATTCCTTATACTCCACCTTCCAGTCCACCTTGAATAGATGCCAGTTTTAATTGCTGGATTGCTCCTTTTCTTGCTGGAGTTATTGTTAATTTCTTGTTGCCCTGGAATTTTTACCGGATCTATTAATTTTTCAGGCGAAGGTGGATCAGGGATGACAGCTGCAGATGATGCCACAAAGTATAAACTCCTCGATGATTCTCCATATTGGTCTAATTTTTAGGGAAAAATTACTGAAAACCATGAAAATATTTTTCAATCTCAAAAACCCATTTTACAAACTTTTCATTCAAAAAAAACCCAAAAGGTATTAACAACTTTTTGGACTAAATTGCCCTTAAGTCTTAAGTTGAGAATTGATCAATTGATTTCTTTTTTCAAAATTTTTTTCTTTAGCATTTTTCTAATTGATAAACTGTAAAATACAAAATATTTTTTAATATTAAGTATTTTAAATATTTTTATGTAATTTATTTTTCACTTCAACATGGTAATTATCTAAAAAAAATACCTTTTTCGAAAAGATTAAAACATCTGAAAATATCAAATTAGAATCATAGTTAATATCTATTATCAATATAAAAGTTCTAAGAATAAATTTCTATACAAAAGTACAATCAATTAAGTCTTAATCTAGAAGGTCAAGGGCAATTAAGTCCATAAATTTTTTAACCCCAAATGTTGGGGTCTTTTGGAATGAAAAGTTGG
Source organism: Buddleja alternifolia (assembly GCA_019426215.1). Lineage (NCBI taxonomy): Eukaryota > Viridiplantae > Streptophyta > Magnoliopsida > Lamiales > Scrophulariaceae > Buddleja > Buddleja alternifolia. The sequence continues at coordinate 43,550,591 of CM033391.1, read as the reverse complement.
TGGAATGAGTTTATTGGATTGAAAAATATTATCATTGGCTTTTTTGGATATAAAAGTTTATTTTAAAGGGTTTTTAGTAATTTTTAATCGCTTGTGCTGATTAATGGTGGTGAATATTGTGTACTATGTGAGATAATATTATTCTCTTTGTGTGATCTGAGCTACACATGTTTCTCAGTGGACCCCAGGATGAGTATGAGCTTTAATATTCTAAATCAGAACTTTAAATGCATTAGCTAGTGCCATAAAGTTATAAGATATAGTTTTTAGGGGTTCCCGTTTCATCATATAAATAAATTGAGGTAGGTGGTGGTTTGCTGTAAAATTTCAAAAAATATTGCTCATACTGTCTACATACTTAAGAACTTAAGCCAGATGATGGATTGACAATTGAGAAAATCCATTAAAGTTATAATTATTGGTCGCCTGATATGGGCAATTAATTTATTTTTGATGCCTGCAGACTTTGAGGTAAATAGAAGTGCTTTTGTCATGGTACACTGATCAGAGATGAAATCTATTCCTAATTACGTGTGTTTGCTTGTAATTTCTTCTTTTCTTCTCAACACTTCTAATAGATGGCCATGTAACAATTGTAATTGACATATATCATGAGCACTTCGAATTTCATCCTTGTTTCTTTTTTCCTCTCTCTCATTTTTCTTGTGAAGCTTATTGTTTTTGGTTCTCATCAATACAGGAAGGAGCTCCTGAGAGCTATTGATGTGCGGCTTATTGCTGCGCAGCAGGACCTATCTAATACATGTGCTCGTGCTGCTGCTGCTGGTTTTAATATTGATACTGTCTCCGAACTTCAAATGTTCGCAGATAGGTTTGGTGCTCATCGTCTAAAGTAAGGACTCTTAAAACATTCCTTAATTTATTTACAAAACAGCCCCAACACCAAAATTGCGCACTTCACATAGCATTTGAAACTTGCCTGCACTTTGCAAGCTAGGACCGATAATAATTGAATTAGCAAGAAAGCTAAACCTAAAAGTGACTCGTGCAGTTGGCCTAGTTATTTGAGATTGGTGATCAAAATGGTGTCAGAGGAGCGCATAGTATCGGTAGACTAGGAGCTTGTGTCCTAAACATGTTCATGGACCAGGAGAGTTGCTAATTTCTGTCTCACTTCGATAATGGGAGGGCAAAATAATTTAGGCCTTGCCCTCGATGTGTGTAATCTAACATGAAGATACGGTGTTGAGAAAATATGTTTGTATCTTCCATTTCTAAGTGTTTGTGAAGGAATTAAGTCAAGTGGCAAAATTTGAGAGCTTACTAGCCAAGACAAAAATATTGTACAACCTTAATTCCCATGGGTGGTCAACTGGTCATGTGGCAAGATGTACAAGATTATATGCATTGACAATACAATCTATGATGTTAGTATACAGGGCTAAAGATATAATACGGCTGCAATGACCTGGCCTTTTCTAATGTTCTAACATTATGTTTGGATGGAAGGATAAGGATTTGAGGAAAGGATTTCAAGTCTCTGTTATTAGGTGATTTAAAATTCACCAAGATGATTGACGAATTATAGTACAAAATGGGTGCTAAAAGATTCTAACTCGATTGCAACAAATTATCCAAACAAGTTCAATGAATTTACTATAATGAACTAAAGTTTGTTTGTAGCTACTCTTTTGCTGTTTTAGTATTATGTTGAGATGTTCTAGACAAAAGGGAACAGGAGGGAAGGGGAGAAGAGAAAAAGTAAATGCATAATACGTGGGTGAGGAAACAAACCTACCAAATGCAGGTACGGCTGTAAATCCATGAAATCGTTCTTGGCATAGTAATAAACTTGCATAATTAATTGGCCAAACTTTGAGTGGGTTGGGTTCTGCTACCTCTTGTAATGCTGTATTAAAGTCCTTTCTGTGGGCTCTTTGTGGACAACTGATATGAGAAAAATGTGTATGCATCCCATCTTAGTTAACCTGTAATTTTCCTTCGGATGGCTCAGGTAAAGAAGTTGACAGAATGACATTTACTACTTAATGAAAATGGAATGAGATTTTGTGATTGTTCTGCTGGAATGCGATGTCTTTATTTGGACTCTTACTTACTGGTTAAATTATATAAGCGATCTTTTACTCTGGCTTTGCAGTGAAGCTTGCAGCAAGTTTATATCGCTAAGTGACAGGCGGCCTGAACTCATCAACCCATGGAAATCCGGACCGGAGGATCGATCCGTCCGTTGCTCTTACGGGTCGGACGTGGTCATTGATGACGGCCCGAATTCCCCACCACCCCAGCGAGAGCTCTCCACGTCTCAGCAACCCAATCCCCCACCCATCACTTTTCCCGTGCGCACTTTCAGCAGAGAGTCCAGTGTCGAGAAGGACGATGGAAACAAGACAAGTGGTGGCCTCCAAGAAAATGACAGGAAAGATGAGAGCTCAACTCCTGATCAGACTGGGCCGATTCAGGGGAGTCGGCATGTGAGGCGACTCAGTGTTCAGGACAGGATAAACTTGTTTGAGAACAAACAGAAGGAGAATTCTGGGGGGAAGCCTGTTGTAGTAAAGTCTGTCGAGCTGCGGAGGATGCCCTCTGACATTTCGTCATCAGGTGCTGCTGCAGAGAAGGCGGTGTTGAGGAGGTGGAGTGGAGCTAGTGATATGAGCATTGACTTGAGTGCTGAAAGGAAGGATACTGAAACCCCCTTGGAAACTTCAGCCTCTGCAGCTGTTTCTCAGGACACAAAGGTTTTGATTTTGAATGATAATATAGCAAAGAGTTCTTCCTTTGTTAAGCCAGAGATAAAAGTCAATCCTAGTTTGGATCGCATTAGTGATAGCAGATTGAATAACTCTGAACAGTTTTCAGAATCTAGCAAGTCGAATTCTAATTTGGGTTCTGATGAAACTGATGGTTTGAAAGATCAAGTGTGTGGGAAGAGTCAGTCAAGGTCTTTTATAAGCAGGGCTGACAATAAAGAGAGTTCAGATGAGAAGTTAAAAAGTTCGAATCGTGGTAAAAGCGAGGGCCTGATTCAGTTTGGAGATCAAGGGAAGTTGAAGGGTTCTCAGAGTGGTGAAGAGCTTAGTCAATCCGAGTTTGAGATTCTGAGTCGAAAGGAAGATTCTGAATCAAGGGGTGACTTTGTCAAGCAAATACACCCGAATGCTACCCGGAAGACTGTGTTAGAGTCTGGGCTACCTGAAATTGGTGCTGGTTCAAGAATCCGAGAGGCTTTTGCTTCTCGCTATAAAGGGATTAAAGGGGATTCCTCATCTGCTCAGCAGGAAGTAATATCTGTTGGGGAAACTGAAGTAGCTGCAAAGAAAGCATCCCTAATGTCTGAGAAGGTATCTAATATTTCTGTATCAAGCGCTGAAGATTCTGGACCTCAGCGACTGAAGTTCAACAGACAAGGTTTGGCAGCTGAATTGAGTAAGAAGGCACGAGCTCAACGAGATAAAAGCAATTTTAATGAAAACAATAGCAGGATACGTTTTTCTGATAAAGTCGTAATAGAGGCTCAGGAAAGCTTGGATTCCTTTTCAACACCACCTCCAGAGCAAGCTCAACGAGTAAGGCAGTCAAAGGGAAACCAGGAGCTTAATGATGACCTGAAGATAAAAGCAAATGAGCTTGAAAAGCTCTTTGCTGAGCATAAATCGCGAGCCCCTGCAGACCAATCCAATTCTGCCCGTAAAGGCAGGTCAGGAGACAAACGACGTGACCTAGCATGTAGTTTACACTACACCAAACCAGTATTAGATATAGCACCTCAATTGTCTGACAGCTACCAATCAACTGAACCTACTGAGAAATTCGATGCTGCCTCTATCATGAAAACAATTGATAGCCAGTACCATGGTGATGCTATAAAGCATAAATTTTCTGATCTTAGTGTTTCAGAGGGTTCTCGAGGGAATTCCTTTGATAAGTATATGCAAAAAAGGGATGCAAAGCTAAGGGAAGAGTGGAATTCCAACAGAGCGGAGAAAGAAACCAGGTTGAAGTCTATGCAGGATAGCCTAGAGAGGAATAGATCACAAATGAAGGCTAAAGTTTCAGGATCTGCAGACAGACAGGATTCAGTATCAAGTGCTCATCGACGTGCGGAGAGACTCAGATCGTATAATAGGAGCTCAATCACGAAAAGGGAGCAGGTGGGTTTCTGGTTATGTTCTAGAGATATGCCACTAATGAATGGACCCATATAACTTATGTTTTTCTATTTAACTATAAATTTTAGGATTTATTGGAATTAGTCTTCTGTAGATTTTTAACCGACTGTATAGAAGTTTCTTTTTTGACAGGAACAATTAGATTTTGGGGATAGTCAGGATGATGAGGAAGCAATGAATTCTCTAGAGCAGAATCATCTTCACGAAGATGGAGCTGTAGATGACACCTCTGTTATGAATGGTGTTTTAAGGGGTGGACAGGGAAGGAAGCATTTACCCAATAACAGAAGTTCTTCGTCATCTACTCCTCGTCCCTCTGCAGCTCCTATTCCAAGGTCTGCTACCAAAACTTCCACATTTAATTCTGGCAAGCGAAGAATGCAACCAGAAAATCCACTTGCACAATCTGTCCCCAACTTTTCTGACTTGAGAAAAGAAAATGCCAAGCCTTCTTCTGCAGCCAGTAAAACAACTCGTTCACAACAAAGAAACTATACTCGAAGCAAAAGCAATAGTGATGAAGTGGCTGTGAAGGAGGATAAGTCACGCCGATCGCAGTCAATGAGGAAAAGCTCTGCAAATCCAAGAGAGTTTAGAGATACTTCTCCACTGGACTCCGATGATGTTAATTTGACACCAATAAAATTTGACGAGGAAGTTTTGAAAAATATTAGCACTAAGCCTTTTCTTAAAAAGGGTAGTCGTACAGGGTTTGCTGCCCGAGCAAGTATTGCAAGGCAGAAGGCCTCTGTGGGATCTGAGATTATGAACACCGAAGAAGAGAATGATGACATGGCATCTGGACCTGATGACTTTCTGAGTACGGTTAAAGATGAAAGAGTGGAAGAATTTGAGACCTTGAACGCTGAAGAACAGAATATTTTGGACTATGGAGAACCAAAATTGGGACTTGAGTCAGATAAATTTGTAAATTCTGGATCAGAAAATGGTGATGGTACTCTGACGTTTTCTAATGTGGACCAGGTTTTGGGTTCTAAATTCCCTCTTGAACCTATGCAAGATTGGCCAGAGGAGAGTCCTATGTCATGGAACACCCATCATCAAAATCCCTTTTCTTATCCTCAAGAGATGTCTGATGTTGATGCTTCTGTGTACTCCCCAATAGGAAGTCCTGCTTCGTGGAATTCACATTCTTTAAATCAAATAGAGACAGATGCTGCTCGAATGAGGAAGAAATGGGGAACTGCACAGAAGCCAATGCTGGATATGACTAGGGGATTTAAACGGTTATTGAAGTTTGGAAGGAAAAGTCGTGGCTCAGAAAGTTTGGTTGATTGGATCTCTGCTACCACATCTGAAGGAGATGATGATACGGAAGATGGACGAGATCCTGCCAATAGGTCATCCGAAGACCTGAGGAAGTCGAGAATGGGATTTTCTCATGCTCAACCTTCTGATGATGGCTTCAGTGGGAGCGAGTTTTTCAATGAATCAGGTGATTCATGATAACTGTTCATGTATTTACTCTTTCTCCTTTTTAATCTCTTTACCAGCAAATTATTTACTGTGCCCAAGTTTTCATATACTATTGTCTATTTTAATTTTCATAACATCACTTGTTTGCAGTCATTTCCCGTGTTGTCTTTTGATGAGTTCTGCATATATCCCTAATGCATCCGAGGCTATCTTTGGTACCACATTTTTTTTCTCATACCTTTTCATTAGTGCATGGCCAGTGTAAATGTTGAAGATCAAGATGATTAAGAGTGTGAAATATGTATTATTTACCGTCTATTCCGAAGAGATGTTAGCTGATTAACATTTAGCGCTGGAAAAAGTTTCGAAGTTGGATTCTTTAAAACTCCTTCCCGGTTTACCGGACTTGTGAAGAGGTATAGACCTGATTTGTTTCAAGACGACAGTTCTTCAGCAGTATGTTTCCAACTGTTTTTGAATCAGTGAGCTGTATCTCTGCCGGAGGATAAGGTTACTGGCATTCTTAATGAATGGAAACTTTCAGAAATCTAGAAGGATATGCCAAAATTTGTCTAGTCAGAACATCATCTGATGCTATCAAGTTCTTTTCCTGATGTTTGACAGTTCATTTTCAATATAAACAACATTCACCATTTTTTGTGCTCACTGTTGTCAATTTTGCATGGTGATCTCTGTTTGTGTGCATTTTTTTCTCTCAGAGAAATGCACACACACACACACACACCGCCCAGATTAATTAAATTGGATCAATGTAGACCTTTATGTACAAACTGAAGTCAAGTGGGGTCCACAATTTTCCATTTGTGTCTGTTTATGCAAGAATCATGGCGGAGATTGCTCGCTGGTTTCATGTGGTTCAGTTTTGTTTTGGTGTATAATCTTCTCTCATTCTTTCCATCCCTTGATTCTTTGTCTTGTTACCTATGATTTTTTCCACTTCAAATATTCAGATTATGGGTAGTCATACAGATTGGTCGTTAATGTGTGCCTTTTTCTTCCCACAGCTCAATCTTCGCAGAATTCTATCCCAGCACCTTCAGCCAACTTTAAACTAAGGGAGGATCACATTTCTGGAAGCTCAATTAAAGGTGAAATTTACGAATCCGTGTTTCTTCATTTCAAAATTTATATGCATTTTAACCTGAAGAAATTTACCCATGACAACTGCACACTGTCTGCTTTCAATTTACCACTTGTATAATAGAGCTATAACTGTCTTGTTTGAATTCAAAACCTTGGGCATTGACAAATGTGGTCTTATATTTGTTCTTCTCAAAAGAACACACACTTCCAATTTAATGAAGCTCAAAAGCTCAATTTGAAAAGGAAGCAAGACAATTGATGAAATTCTGATTTCTTCTGAACAAACACACTTCTGCGTATTCTTTTGAGAAGAACCCAAAAAAAAAAAAAAGAAACAAATTCGGGAAGCATGAGCTTTGTATCGAAAATTTCTAGAATTTGTTCATGAAATTCTGATTTCTTGAAAAGCATTATTCATGGATATTAAGTAGCCTATTTTCCTTGTGCGCTATAGATATCCAGAATATTTTTAACTATACTGAGGTTAAATCTTTTCTGGACCTTTATTTTCTATCCACCTTATCTACATTGTTGCAAGATAGCAAACGGGGTTGCTTTTAGTTTCTTTGGTTCTTTCAAACAATTTATTTGAAGCCTTTCCAGTACTGTTTCATGATATCTTTAAGTAGAGAGAGCCTATATATGCCCTGGAACAACTAACTCCTGTTACTGCAATAAATTATTAATTTATATTTACCAGGTGAAGCATAAATAGCTGCTTCTAGATATGAAGATTTCACAATTAACTACTATATCTATGTAATTTGGCTTGCTCACACTCTATGCTGTTCTGACAGCTCCAAGGTCATTTTTCTCATTATCAACATTTCGGAGCAAGGGAAGTGACTCAAAGGCTAGATAAGTGTTTGCCACATTATGGTCCACTGTATAAATGCTCGGTTTCGCCTTCTTGGACGCAGCTAAAGATGATTATTATCAATATGGTAGCAAATGATTGAGGTCTCCGCGGGGCCTATACAAGACGAATATAATGGTATGCCTGTATATGCTCATGGATTTGTGCGGCCTGCCCCGGGATTTAGTTATTTCTTGTAGCTTCGAAATATTATTGTATTTTGTATATTGTAATGAGTTCATAGTTCCAATTGGTGGAACATCAATGTGATTTTGGTAGTCAAAGCATATTTTGAGTTTTCTTTTTTGGGCAGTTGATGTTTGGACTTGTATGAAAATTCTTGCTAAAATCAAATGCTTTTTTTTTGTTACAGGCTTACAGCTAAAATAAAATGTTAAAATTGAGAGCTTATAAAAGAGTTGATGTAAAATTATTGTGTTATTATGATGAGAGCTGCCTAGTTAAGTGTTTGCCTAGATGAAGATGCTTCCAAAGGGTTGTGAAATTCTAGCGCAGTCCTGAATTTAGCTAAATTCAAGCTCAATGCTTGGGAATGAATCACCCTTGTAGTATGATTGATATATACTCGAAAATAGAGATCAATTACAGAACAAGTGTTTTATTTTATAAGCAGCAGATCCTGAGGAATTTCTCGTATTGCAATTTTGGAACACTCCGAATCGATCAACTCGTTTCTTTCTATGTTCTCATTTTTTGCAGTCTCTTTGGACTTATTTCGAATTGGCATAAGAAATTTTTATAGGGTTAATTAGAACTTGCCCTTCTAAACCAGCTATCCCAACTCCTCTCATACTTCTTTCATAATTATAAAGACCTCTGTGAGTTGATCATGGCCTTCGCTTGATTACTAATATTTTATAATACATTAACCAAATATTCAATTTAACCATCTGGATATGATGCATAGATCTCATTATATGAATGACTACGGTTGTCTTGATTCATGAAGTTGTTTCTAATAATGACCCTGAATGATTATTAGCGAATTTTGAATCCCAGTATAATCACATTATTCGTATGTGATGTACCCTATTCGGATTCTATAATATATTTCCCCTAGACTCAATCATATTGTAATTACATGATATGTTGTACCATAGTAATCTATCATATTGTCATTTCTTAATAGATTAAGATATTGTAATAACCTCACCTTTCAAAATGGCGCCATCTCCTCTTCATGGAAATGGAAATGTCAACCCTTAGAAGAAATCCAAATCTTGCTTCCAACTCCCAAACTACCCTTCATATTATCACCAAAACTTGTATTTCATGAGGCTAAATTTGTAAATTTATAATTATGCAAAGGGCCTATTTTACTTTCAAGAAAAAGATCGTATCTTGGCTTAAAAGCCAAGATACTGAAAAAATAAAAAAAATGATAATTACGTGCCTCCCATGTAAAGGGATTCAAATAGTTCATGGCTTCCACCATCTTTAACTTCTCCACTATTTGAGTTTTCAGGATTTTTTCGATTTTTTCCCATCATTTTTTCTCTCACTCTGCAACCTCCTTGACAGTTTATAATTTCTGGGAATTTTTGTTCTTTGGTTTGTCAATTGAGCATTTTTTTTCTTCAGGTATTTATCTCTCCTCAAGAATTACTTTGTTAATTTAGGGAAAAATTCTTAATATTTTCTTGCTAATGTAATATATTTTCAATGTTTATGCTTTAGAGTAGTTGTGAATATCGCTGCAAGTTACTGTTTTTATGGTTGATGATCTTTGTCTGAGTTTGAAATTGTGTTTGGATGTTACAACGTCGATAATCGAGTCAAACACGAGTCTGATTCGAGTAACTTAGGTGTTTTTTTGCACATGATTTATCCATTTTTAGCTAATATTGATTGGGTATTCAATCTTATAGAACTAGAAAAAAAATTCAAGTCTGAGATGTATGCTTAACGAACCACGCTCACGCTTTCAATGGAAACAATAATTCAAACTTAAAATCCTCTAGTTTGAATCTTCATCGAGCTTGAAATTGTATTTAAACGTTATACAGTCGAGCTTGTAATCGAGATGAATACGAAGTAACTTAACTTTTGGCAACAAAGTTTATCCATCTTTTGTTAATCAAGCTGAGCTTGAGTGGGGCTTGAATCTTATAGAACTAGAAGAATTGTTCCAGTCGCGAACTTAAACAAGCTTTTCAAAGAAAACAGTAACCTAAGCTTAAAATTCTCTTTGTTTTGAAAACAGGGAAGGAAAAATGGCATCTCTCGTGCCAGGAGTACTAATAAAACTTCTCCAAAGTATAAATTCAAACTTAAAGGTTCGTGGGGAGTATAGATCAATCCTTCTACAAGTAATCAGCATCGTTCCTGCTATTTCAGGATCAGAACTATATCCTGATCATGGATTCTTCATCAAGGTCTCTGATTCGTCCCATTCATCGTACGTCTCCTTATCTAAAGATGACACTGATCTCATCTTAAACAATAAGCTTCAACTTGGCCAATTTTTCTATGTGGAGAGAATGGAGGCCGGGACCCCGGTTCCCATTTTAGTCGGCGTTAGGCCAATTCCAGGCCGACACCCATTCGTTGGAAGCCCGAAGGATTTGATGCAGTTGTTGGAGGCCTCAAACGGGCCCGTGATGGTCGACGGGGCGATTAACGTGAAGTTTAGTGAGTTGATGGAAACAAAGGAGGAAAGTGGAAAGAAGAAAATTGTGATCAAAGAGGAGAAAGTGGCTGTTGCCTCTAGGTATATGCAGGGTTTCTTGAAGCATAAATCAGAAGGAAAAGAAATGGATCAAATCTGTGGTGGAAAAGATAATGAGAATGAGAATGGTGGTAAAAAAGTTGGATCTTTGAGAGGGAAGCAAAATGAGCTTAAAGGTCAGGTACGGTTTTTCTTTTTGCATTTTAAACTTTAACTGTATTCGGGGACGAAGTCAGAATTTTAGGTATTAGGAAGCGAGATGGACTCATAGTCGATAGCAGTTTAGGAATTTGAGGAGGTGTATTTTGAATTCTTTTGAATTTGATATAAATTTCGAACTATGCTAGCTTGAGCTGGCTGGTGGCTGCTACGTCTAGCCCCCCTCCTTCGTCTCTGATTGTAGTCTTTCAACTCTAAGACACCATGATTCTGTTGTTCATTCGAAAACATATAATTGCAGGGTAAATTACATGATTACCTCCCACGGGAAGTCCTAGTTATGAAAAACATCCTGAGTTTTGAGAAATTACCATAATCTCTCAGTGGGTGAAAACATATTACAATTTCACCCGCTGTCAGATTACAGTTTAATCACCTGTAAATAAAAACATATTACAATTTCACCCCTGACGTAGAGTGTGTTGGTAATTTGCAAAACCTTAGAGGACCATTGGTAATTACACAATAAATGATAAGGTGTGAATGTAAAGTTCAAGAATTCAAAGGGAGGGGAGGAGGGATTTTGCAGCATGTTAGTTTATATATAAAATATGAAACTATAGCAAGACAGCGAGGTCCAACCCCTTTTCGTTTCGAACTCTTAACGCTCACGTTTTCCTTAATCCATTTCTGTTGATTCTTTCCAACTCTATTGATCAAACACACAATATGCATTTCACATATATCTTGGTGACAAAGTTTTTGTAGTTGCATTTGCAGTCACGGCCATCAAGTCCGTCCCGAGCTCGCCCTGATGCATTAACACAGAAATCAGATACAGATTCTCTTAGCAGCAAAGCAGATACGAATCTCTCGAAGTTCTTAGCAGTAAAGTGTACAAACAAACAAGAAAACATCAACTTGAACTATTTGCCGAATAGCAACAGCAAAAAGCAATGTCCTGAGGCAATATCATGGACCAGTTTGCCAGCCACACTTCTTAAGCCAGGAAAGGTACATTTCCCTTTGTCTTAATCACTCTGAGGAGTATCGATCATGTGGTGTTTCAATATTTGGGGGTAAACTCAGGTGAAATCTTAGGAATGTTCGCTAGAAATTTTGCAGTAATTCGTGGTGTTGGTTATGAATTAGAAGATTTTCATATATCATAATGGGAAAACTTAATGATTTCATCATCTTCCGAACATTCGAAGCAGTAAAATGCTAATTAGTAATAGAGTTGTGGAGTCTGGTAACATTTATTTGTTGAAAAACCAAACATGACAAAAAGAAAGTACGGTTAAAGTAGGTACCCTCGGTCATGGATCCAATTGTATCCGCAATTTTCAGCTATAAAGTTCCGGTTATAAGGTTATTCTGGTCATTTTACAATGTAGCCTTAGTTTTTACTTTCTAGCCTCCTCATTTGTCCTCTACATACACTCATTTACAAAGAAGAAGAATTTTAGTGTGTCCGTGGACGTGGGCATTATTTTGCCGAAACACATAAATCTAGTCTTGTTTGATTGATCATCTTCCAAATTTTTCTTCTTTTGATCGATTCATTCATTCCTGACAATTAATGTATGTATGTGTATATATATATATATATATATAAATATATGCTTTTGAATTTTCTACTTCTCATGTATTACTAGGGGATGCTTAGAAGAGGAAACTTGGCTTCATTAGTAGCAGCAGAAGCACAAAAAGAAGCAAATGCTGCAGCAAATCTTGTCAAGTGCCTAAGGTAAATATATAAGTTGAAACAATTTATTAATTTATTTCACACGGCTCATTATCGTCTCGTTTTTCAGTATGTTTGCGGATCTTTATTCATCCGCCTCACCCGAGAATCCCCATCTTCCTCTTTCCAAATTCTTCACACTCAACCAACTTCTTGAAAAAGCCGATGCAACAGTTCCAACGAAAGAAATGTGGGAAAATCTACAAATAAACTCATCAATGCAAGAAAAAGAAAAGCCCACAAAGAAAATTGGTCCATTACACCGTAGGACGACAAGTAAAGCTCCAACGAGGCCCTCATTAGAACTTACAACTGCTGATAAACTGGAATGGTCGAAGGGAGACGGTTCAAAACACATCCTAGAACTTAGAAAGATTCTTTCAACCGAAACACAATCTTGGTTCCTCAATTTCTTGGAAAAAGCACTTGAAAATGGCTTCCGAGGGGGTGCCCAAGAAAAGAAAGGAAAAGAAAGCATTGCACGGGTTGTAGAACAAAATAACCACATTGCTTCGACGTTGTCACAACTAAAACAAGCGAATGAGTGGTTAGATAATCTGAAAAGCAACAACTCAAGCTCACAGAAAAGTGAACTTCTTGAGACTATCGATAGATTGAAGCAAAAAGTTTATGCTTGTTTGCTGGTTCATGTTGATTCTGCAGCATTAGCTTTGGAAACTAGAAAGTCACTTTGATCAAATTTGACAAATGTTGTTACCATCTAAGTTATAAGATGTGAAATTAACTTATTCTGCTTTTTTATGTTTCAAAATCTCGAAACGTCTTAAGTTATGATCATTTTATTGTGGTGTTGTAAAGATTCATGAATGAATGAAAACATTCGTTATATTTTTTACTATATTCTCGTAACGTTGAAGAAAATTCTTTCATTACATCTAAAAGTTTAAGCTGTTAAGACAAATTAGTATCCATAACAGGGCTAAATGTAACTTACCTGTATAACTTTATTTTTGGCGAGTTTGGCTCAGCTGTTGTATATATGAATATAGAAGAATTGATTCTTGTAGATTTGATTATGCTTCTGATGTCTAATATTCTCAGGAGAGGGACAAAGCTGGAGAGCAAGAGCACATGCCTATTTCTATAACCCGAACCCGAGCAATTAGGCATGTGCCCTGCTTCTCCAGCTTCAGCCAACCCCATCCATTTTCTCCTCGTATTTGAATTCATCGACGACATGAAAAAACAAAAAAAATTAAGTAACCTCATATCTACAAGAAATATGAACTTATATTTGGTGAATACTAATGCTAAGTAGTTTTATTGAGTTAAACAAGGTTTAAGATGTGCTTATATATATACTAATCAAGAAAATTGGGAAGCCTTTGATGGCCTAATCCAAAATGACTGTTGGAAGTTTGGCTGCCAAAAAAGAATTGAATTATATCAAATATAAAGAGGTCTACCAGCTGCCAACATAAAGCTCTAGAGGCTGGCCACCCACCAATATACACGGAAAATTCTAAGGTGGACCGAGGGTGTTGCTCTCGGTTTGTTTTACACCTCACATTCAAAATGAGTGGGGTGGTTTTCACACTCACTTACTCTGTGTAAACCACCCCACCCCAAGTGTTTGTGTGGTGAAAAATGGACTGGGAACAACACTCTCGGTCCACCATAAAATTACCCAATATGCACAATATATTATTATTATTATTATTGTTAAATATCCACATTAACTCTAATTATATCCTAACCCATAAAAGTAAAAAGTTATAATTATCAAATCAAGTGGAGATATTTAAGCGATATGTACTAAGTTGGGCAAACCTAGCACTTTCCATTTTTAGGACACGATATTTTAGTGCTTGGAAGGTGACAATTTTGATGGGTCATTTATAACGAGTACTTCTTACTCAGTGCCAAAACTCATTTATTACAAGCAGTCGTTTACGGCAAAGTGCTTTACGTGGATCTCATCATATAAATAATTATGATTGTTTCTCAAAAATTCTGAAAAATTACTCGCCAGTAACTATATCAGCTTGACAATGATATTATGGAAGTAATTTATTTGAGCATTTTAACTTTCTTCATCTCAAGTTCTTGTCTATGTAATGCCATTCCAATTTTTCTCTTTATGTTTGTGCTTTTTCTGGAGTTAAAATTTCTTTCCAAACTGATTAGTGAGCAGATTTATAACTTCATGCATTATGAATAATCCTTAATATTAATGTCGAACAAATGAAGGCTTAATTATTAGCATCATAAAACCAAAAATATTTATTTTAATAACAAGGAAGCTTCATTAATTTAAAGCAAAGAAACATTACAATGATGAAAGATAAGCCATCTTATAGGCAAAATACATTAGTTCAACAGAAGTGATCAAGAATCTACTCAACTTCTGCTTAATCAGTTCTTCAATTGCAAACACACAACAACTCAAATGTGCCAAAGCACTTATCTTAAGCAAAAAACAACCACATCAAACATCTTTGCACTTAGTTAGAAATAACGCAAGATAACACGCCCGGAGCGAGAACCAACACTCTTCCAACCAAGGCATCGACCGTGCTAAGAACAACAATAGGGAACCTCAGAATGGCACTAGGGATGTTAAAGTTGCAAGAGGTGGCCGGTATAGTGGCAGTGAGGTAGCATTTTCCGGGGTCATTCAATATAGTATCAAGAGACGTGAATGAAAATATGTAAACCCCGGCTGTGTTAGTCACAGCTGATTTGACCACTTGTGCAAGTGATCCATTGCCACAAACAAGATCAACTCTTGTTTGTGGGATTATAGAGTACGTCCCAGCTAGGGATACCGAGGTGTTAGTACAAGTGAGTACACCTCCGAGAATCCCACTATTGATTATTGCAGCTGAGGACATAGTGGATGCAACGGAGAGGAGAGTGATCACGAGGAGGAGACTCGAACGAAAGGCCATTTTTTTGAAATTGTGGGAAAAATTATTAACTTGTTTCTTGTTTGCTCTTTTGTGGTGTAAGGGACTCTAAAACCATGCAAATTTATAGGGGAGTTGTGAAAGAAAGTAGGGCTTTGTGAGCATTGACAATGATCCATTTGTTAGTTGTCCATATATGAAGTTGATGGAGAAAAAGAATAGTGCTCCCCATTAAAATGTGCTTGAGCTTTAAAATACCATATCTTTGTATAACAACTTGATTTCAGTTTTCTATTTTTATAATAACAAAGATTGAGTATATGTTAGGAAGTTTAATTTAATTATATAAGAATTGAAATTGACAAATTTTTGAAAAATAAAGTGCATTATATATATATATATATATATATATATATATATATATATATGATCATTCCCCATGCCTTATACTGATCATCCCTCCACTTGGAGACCTAAAAAACTTTCTTGCAAGTGGTGAAGATAGGGTACTATCTCTTTTATCTACTACTTATTCATGATCTGCCCTCAATATGGTAGGTCTACAGTTCCACCCCAGAAATGCAACGAATTATATATATAAAAGAAAATAAAAGTGGATAAAGATTTGTTTTTTAAATTTTAAGTAAGATAGAGGCAGTAGTTATTAGTTTCCTGAAAGTAAATTCAGTTAAGCATCAAAAGAATGCTTCATTAATTCTGGATTGTAGCTTACAGAAGCAGAAATGTCTAGTAGTTAATTAAGCATTATGAGCCCTTGATTTAATTAATGAAATCTAAATAAAAACTATATTCTTCTGTCTATATATTTCTAGTCATGTCTTAGCAATTATATATATATACTACTACATTATAAAATAGTTTATATGAATAATAAGAGGTTCAAGAGATATGTAGTCTATCTTTAACACTTGAAGAAATAAAGTTTTGTCAGATCTCCAAGTGGAGGGATGAGTATAGGGTCTGGGGAATGATCATAAATCATTCCATTTTTCAAGATTTTATATATGCTCATTTCTAATTCTAAATATTTGTTTTTACTCAAATTTATTATAAAAATAGATAACTGAAAATCAAGTTGTTATACAAGATATGGTATTTTAAGACTCAACCCCATAAAAATGGGGATCAATATTCTTTTGCTCCATCAACTTGAAATATGGAGAACAAAACAATGGATCATAGTCAATACCCAATACCCTTTCTTTCTCCCACAACCCCCTATAAATTTGCATGATTATAAGTCCCCTTATACCACAAGAGAGCAAATAACACTAAGAAAAAACAAGAAAATTTCTCGCAATTTCAAAAAAATGGCCTTTCGTTCGAGTATCCTCCTCGTGATCGCTCTCCTCTCCGTTGCATCCACTATGTCCTCAGCTGCAATAATCAATAGTGGGATTCTCGGAGGTGTACTCACTTGTACTAACACCTCGGTATCCCTAGCTGGGATGTACTCTATAATCCCACAAACAAGAGTCGATCTTGTTTGTGGCAATGGATCACTTGCACAAGTGGTCAAATCAGCTGTGACTAACACAGCCGGGGTTTACATATTTTCATTCACGTCTCTTGATACTATATTGAATGACCCTGGAAAATGCTACCTCACTGCCACTATACCGGCCACCTCTTGCAACTTTAACATCCCTAGTGCCATTCTGAGGTTCCCTATTGTTGTTCTTAGCACAGTCGACGCCTTGGTTGGAAAATTGCTGGTTCTCGCTCCGGGCGTGTTATCTTGCGTTATTTCTAACTAAGTGCAAAGATGTTTGATGTGGTTGTTTTCTGCTTAATATAAGTGCTTTGGCACATTGAAGTTACTATGTAGTGATGAACTAATTATTAAGCAGAAGTTGAGTAGATTCCCGACTTCTGTTGAACTGATGTAATTTGCCCATAAGATGGCTTATCCTTTCATCTTTGTGTTGTTTCTTTGTTTTAATTAGTAAGTGTGTCGCACGTGAATCATATGATATCGTTAAAGCAATTCATATACATAGATAATGTTCAACTTGATAAATTCAAAATTTGAACAATAACTTAACCAATGAACTACAAAATAATTATAATTATTTAAAAAAATAAATATTGATTGAAATAAAAAATTGACTAAATATTTGAAGAAATTTAGTTAATTGAAAATCAGGACTTATATAATAATATCGCTAAATAATTTTTTATATAAATTCATGATTCTTTTATACATTATATGTTTAATTTTAATGGATCGAGCGTTTCATTTCTTTTTTCCTCTCATTGAGTTCTGTGTACTAATAATAATAATCTCTTTGTAATAACTCAAAATCTGGATCTTGTGTAGTATTTTTTCTTTTTTGTTTCCCCATTTTTTATAGCAATAAGATTATAGTTGATGCAATACCAAAATGAGTAAGTTGAACGGGATAAAATGAAATCAACCATTCACAAATAAGGTTAGTCAAGCTTTTGAGTATAAAAGAAAGACGATTAAATAAAATTTAAGTGTTTTGTGAGTCTATCACTAAATGAAAGTGACAAATATTGAATTACAATAACAGATGTCAATATATCTCCCAAGACCATGAGGTAACAATGGTTTACTATTTTTCTTTTTGTATTATTATAATTAATTAATATTAATAATGAAATAAGATAATAAATGGCGCCTGACTGAAAAACTTTCCCAAGCCTCGTTTACTAAGTTAATTTTTGGATGCCTTTTGTGATGATATTCAATTTTCTTGATCACTTAATATTCATATAATTAATTAAAAATCAAAATATAATCAACAATGTGAATAATTTATATTATTAATTTGTTTGTTTGAAGTTCAAGCAGATTAAGTTTTCTTTTTAATCCTCTTCTTTTAATGAATAAATAAATAGGATTGAGTAATCTTGTCTATATGTAATTTAATTGTAGAAACCTAAGGTAATTATACTTTCATTATTATTTGTTTTTGACTCTTTTACCATTAAAAAATTGAATTACATAGGGATATTTTAGATTCAAAAGTCACTAAATTTATCATTTATGTATGATTAAAGTTAAGATTCCAAAATTTCTACCGAATAAGCTAAGAAATTTAAATATAGATTAGTTTGTTAAGCAAGGTTTTTTCATTCATATCCATCTTAACTTACAATATAAAATAAGAGGTTGATTGGATATGCGTTCCTATTTCTTAAAATTTAATATATTAAATATAAATTTGTTGTAATTTTGTTGTACCAGATATATTGGGATATAGGGCTTCCAATATATTTTCTTTTTTAATGAATAAATAAATTGGAGTAATATTATTTAGAGTCCTAATTTGACTATACTTATTATTGTAGATATTTGAATTTATTTTTTTATTTGTTTTTGACTCTCATTATGCAACAACATATGTACTTTCATTATAGAGTTCTAATGTAATTATATAATTATATACCTTATTGTTGTAGATATAGACAACTTATTTATTTATTTATTATTTGACTCTTTTGCCATTAAAAAAGTGAATTACATA
This sequence comes from Buddleja alternifolia, assembly GCA_019426215.1. Classification (NCBI taxonomy): domain Eukaryota; kingdom Viridiplantae; phylum Streptophyta; class Magnoliopsida; order Lamiales; family Scrophulariaceae; genus Buddleja; species Buddleja alternifolia. The sequence continues at coordinate 43,532,063 of CM033391.1, read as the reverse complement.
GGGATGTATTAGGTACATCAAAAGTTTCAAAAAATCACCCATACTTTTATAATAATAGAGTAGAGATAGAGATGAAGTTTCTTCTTAATGAACGTTATTTAGACATACACAATTACACACAAACGTACATGTAAAAGCTTTTAGCTGAATTATATTACATTAGTGTATCTTGTCTAAAAAAAATGCCGTATTTGATATTTTCTAATGGTTAATAAATACTAGTAGTTAATAAATACAAAGTTAAGCGGCCGTAAAAAGTAATTTTGTTTAATTAACTTCTTGACATTCACATACCATTTATAAACCAGCTCAACTTTACAGTAACAATTGATAATTATGACTATAAATTGTTGTCCTGTTTAATGTATGTTATCCCCCTTATGAGTTTGAAGCCAAACGTCTTTTTCAGCAATCCAAGTTTTTTTATACAACAGTATAATCGTTCTTGTTACACTAATAGAAATGTCGATACATGTACATACATGGTTAAGACGTTGCAAAGTGTTACACATTTGTGAAACGTATGATTTGAATTGTTAAAAAAAAAAAAAAATTTAAATCATTTATTTTTATGTCAAAATTATAGTCACTATTCATGTTTATAGTTTAATTTTAATTTCATATTACAAATTACAATAAATACTTCAAACTAAAATAATATTTAAATGAGATTTATGCATCATCATAAGTATTATAAATGCAAAATAGATTGGAGTCGATCTAATATGTAGATACTTACAAGTTATAACATAACGCAACCGCCTTATAGCATTATTTGAAATCGTGTATCATTTTATTATCAATGTCAAAATTTGTGTATCGACTAAAGCATTTGTAGAAGCTCATATATCAGTTTGACACAAATGGTAAAAGACCGATACAAAATAATTTACTAATAAGTGTAAATTGGGGTTTCACTTTTTTAGTTTACGAATACTTTAGACTTTTTGGGTATACTAGAAACTATCACGTGCTTCGCACGTGATGATTCGATGGGGAGTTTCAATTGAAGTATTTATATATAATTTCTTCGTAAATTTATAATTGATTAAAAGAATAATTGATTATTTAGCAGTGCCTAAATTGATACTTTTGTTTATCTGTTTTGTATATCATATATCATCACAATGTGTCTTTTAAATCTACTTTTTAAAAAAATAGTTTTTTTGATAAAATAATATTGATATCATTTTCTAGCATGTTTATGCATAATCCATCAGTCTATGTATCTTTCCTGATTTGCCATAACATTGTTTTGTTGTGCTTCGTACAAGTAGATTTTTTTTTTTAATCCTATCAATTGTTCTAATAATGTAAAAATATACTTTTCATATTTCTACATGCAGTAACGCTAAATACATTCTTTATTATGAGATTATAAAGATAGAATAAATGCAAGCTACAAATTACATATATATGAATACTTGTGTCTATATATTTTTTTGCCAATTAAATAAAGAATGCATCCTATTTTCACCCAAATCACTTCTTTGATTTTATTTTCAAGTACAATTTTACATTTTTGTTCATCTTAAACACTTTATTTAAGTACGAACTTCTAAACTTATACAACCAAAAAATTAAAAAAAATTCTGCATATAAGATGATAATTCACTTGTTTAAGCATCTAGCAGATATAATTTATCTATCCCCATATACATCGATCTATTGAAAGAGTTTGATAAATACTTGTGCAAGATTTTAATTTATTAGTATTTTCAGTATATATTTCTATGTCTTTGCTATCAACTAGGGATAATAGCACTTAACCCTTTTCTAAAATTTTCATGCTTTAATTAATCATTTTTTTTCTTAATTTGTCACATGTCACAACCATCCATTTTTGTTCTTCATGATCCACACAAGTATATTTATTTCGCTTATCCTGTCACTCTCTCTGATAGTGGTGAAATATAATATGAAACTACATGTTTCTCTATATAGTCACATATAAGAGTATACTTTTTATTATGATATTCTAAAGATAGGGTAATTCTAAACATCATATTACAAAAAAGAATACTCGTGTTTATGTGTCCTTTTAAATTATGTACAAAATATATCATATTCTCACTAAAATTACTTATATGATTTTATTCTCAAATACATTTTTTTAATATTTATTATTCATACTAATGACTTTGAGTACATACAAACTTTCAAATATATGATGCAATTCATTTATACAAACATGTTATATTCCATACAATGAAAAATTAATAAATATTTTTATATTAGAAAATTTCATCAATCTCTAGAATATGCGTCTTTGTCTCACAATTATTACTTCCTTTTATAATTTCTTAAAATTATTTTTTATCTTCAAATCAACTCATTCAAAGTAATAATCTGACACTATAACAATGTACTGCTAATTACTAAATACTAAAGTGTTTACGCAATTGGAGATTATCAAAACGACTAACCAACTTTTTGTTTAAATTAAAATATTGAGTGCGAATGTAATTTTTTTCTTTTCTTTGTTGTTGGTTGTGGCAAAAAATTTATTACTTTATTGGTTAATATTGTAGAAAAAGTTAAATCTATTTCTTTATTTATATTAATCAGTGTCCTACTACTAACAAATCTCCTTTTCTTTTATTAATACTTAAAGAGTTATTAGTTAAAGAGTTTCTAACTATCAAAATAATTTCAGATTTAATTAAGGGTATGAATAGACTAGATTAGATAGACAGATAGATTAGATTAGATAGATGAGGGAGTGCGGGTTAAAAGCAAATTTTCGAAGACTAATCCCAAACCCAAGAGAACGTAAAAGGATTTACTTTTTAATTTATGATGAAAAAATGTGATATTTTCTATTTCATATACTTATATATTCTTATGCCACTTAAGATTAATATATCGGAAATTTGGAGTTAAATCCCTAACCCACTATTCAATTCATGAATCAGTCCCCACCACTAATTGAGATGTCTGCACTCCCCACTTATAAATGTATTTTAAGATTTACCCCCCTACCCACCTAAAAAGATAGAAATGCCTCTCAATAATTGGATTTCATTCTTCTCCAGACTTCCCTTCCTTTCCCAGCCGCCTACTCCGACTTCAATTTCCCCATTTCCCCACCCCACTACGTCTTCATTTCCCCAATTCCCCACCACTAAATCTGATCAATCCCCACCACTAGTTCACTAGTTCATCCCCATCTCCCCAAAACCCTTTCGAACACATCTCCCCAAAACCCTTTCGAACACCGAGTCCTAAACAACCGTATGTTGAGCCCCCGCACCACCGCATCACGTCCGAACCCATCCACGGTAGTTGGAGCAGTGATCGACGAAGACGACCACGAATTTCACAGCGATTCTCGTCCATCACCAGAAGCGTCGCCGGCGAAAATTAGTTCAAGCAGAGAGGAATGTCTTTTAGGGACTGTCAAATTCAACAATGAACTGCACGTCCTGTCCATCGGAGAGACTATGACCTTAGATGGATTATACGATAATCTGACAAGAAGATGGGTAGCGATTAATTGCGAATCGGTGGTTGTGAAGTATTTCTCTCCCTGGTACAAGCTTTACGTAGCTGTGAATGACGAGGAGGACTTCAACAATATGCGTCAACTACACAAAGTCCTAAACGTGGATGTGGTGGATATGTTCGTGTATCGTAAAAGATCACCGTGACCAAGGAGGCGCTTCCATAAGGTAGTTTACATACACATTTTGATGCCTTAACATACTGTATTTGTCCCCTTTAACACACATCATGCTCAAGTTGAACATACTTCATATTGACATTAGCAATACTTAGTGTACAAAGTAAAATTACTTCATGTTCTCTTTACAAATACTTCAGTTTACACATATGTCATGATCTCTTTAAACATACTTCATTTTCTTATTAACAGTACTTCCTATTCCTTTAAAATTACATTTGTGCTTTAAACATACTTCATTATCACTGTAACGATACTGCGTTTGTGCTCATGATTGCTGTAACAGTACTTTCTAAATGCAGTTGTTCTCATGTGTTGATGGTAGTTAAAAGGTGACCTAAATGTAGTTGTTCTTCATGTAGGGACCTAGTGCAGTATAGAACTATTATGCTGGATTTTCCAATGGAGATTGCAAGTGCCGCTTTTGAATTCACTCTCCATTTGGAAAAGCCAATATAGTGATTTTATATCCCACAAGGCCCATACGTGAGGACCTGGGAAAAAACGTGATCTAGCATACGTTTTATTTCCCTGTTATTGAAGTACGTCCTTCACACACATTTTAAAAGGTGTTTTAACTGTAGTTGTTCTTCACGTAGGGGACCTAGTGCGGTATAAAACCATTTCACTAGCTTTTCCCGTGGAATCTGCAGGTGCTTCTTTTGAATGCAGACTCCATGTGGAAGAGCCAGTATAATGATTTTATATCCCACAAAGTCCCAACGTGTGGACACTTGTAGTTTGACACCTTTTAACTCATAAGACAGTAACACTAATGCTTTGACATTTTTTATCGTTTAGTGTTTTATGTACTTGTATTTGACATTATTACCTTTTTTATCTCACTAATACCTTGTATTGTTTTTGTTTCCTTCAGCACGACGAAGAGGATGAATGATTGGAAAATTGCGTGACAAGTTGGGCGACTTGAGTAGATATCATAAAGGCTTGTTTGCTAAGCCCTAAATCTGCTCGTGTTTTTTGGAGACATTACTGGATCAATTTGTTTTGAAACTCTTTTCAGATGTTAGTTTTGTCTTTGTTGAATGATAATGATTTGTATATTTATTATGAATATGTTGACACGTTTTGTCATATTTATTGATTTGGTTTTGTGGTATTTACTGTTAATTCATCTTTTTTTGATATAAATAACACACAAATTTAACGCCATACGTCCATTAAAATGTATAAAAAGTCAATTTACATGTATACAAATACGTCATTTATAAGTCACAATACGTCCAGTGGAATTGCATATACATAATTTTACATGTAAACATACGTCATTTGAATGTAAACATACGTCATTTAAATATACTTATACGTCAATTGATATGTATCCTTACATCAATTATTATGAACACATACGTCAATTGATATATATGCATACGTCAATTATTATGAATACATACGTCAATTGATATGTATGCATACGTCAATTGTTATGTATCCATACATCAATTGATCTGTAGTCATACGTCAATTGATGTGCATACATACCTCAATTGATATGTCCACATACGTCAATGGATACTATACATACGTCAATTGTTGGGTACAAATACATCGATTTATATGTATACATACGTCAATTTATATATATCCATACGTCAATTGACATGTATACATACGTCATTTTTACATATGCATACGTCAATTGATTTGTAGTCATACGTCAATTATACATATGCATACGTCATTTGATACGTATACATACGTTAATTAATATTAAGCCATACGTCAATTTATACATATGCATACGTCAATTGATATGTATTCTTATGTCAATTATACATATGTATACATCAATTCATATGTATTCATACGTCAATTTATACAAATTCATACGTATATTGATATTATACATACATCAATTTATGCATAAGAATACGTCAATTTAAACATATGAATACGTCAATTTATACATATGAATATGTCAATTTATACATATGCATACGTTAATTGATTTGTAGCCATACGTCAATTATACATACGCATACGTCAATTGACAATGTACAAACGTCAATTATATCTATACATACGTCAGTTTATATCTATACATACGTCAATTGATATGTATACATACGTCAATTGGTTTGTAGCCATACGTCAATTGATGATATTATACATAAGTCAATTGATGTATCCATACGTCAATTGGTCTGCAGTCATACGTCAATTGATGTATCCATACGTCAATTGGTCTGCAGTCATACGTCAATTGACGTGTATACATACGTCAATTGATATGTTCACATACGTCAATTGATATGTTCACATACGTCAATGGATATTATACATACGTCAATTGTCGGTACAAATACGTCGATTGATATATATACATACGTCAATTTATACATATGCATACGTCATTTGATATGTATACATACGTCATTAATATTAAACCATACGTCAATTTATGCATATGCATACGTCAACTGATATGTATTCTTATGTCAATTATACGTCGATTGATATGTATACATACGTCAAGTTATACATATGCATAAGTCAATTTATACATATACATTAATTGAATTGTAGTCATACGTCAATTATACATTCGCATATGTGAATTCACAATGTGCATACTTCAATTATACATATCCATACATCAATTTATATGTAGCCATACGTCAATTGATGATATTATACATACGTCAATTGATATTATACATACGTCAATGTATACATGCGCATACATCAATTGATTTTACACATACGTCAATTGATATATACCATACGTTAATTGATATGTAGCCATATGTCATTGATGTGTACCTACACGTCATTTCAATAGTCACTTATATGTAATAATACTTCAATTTATATGTAAAAATACGCCGATTGTACTATATATACGTCGTTCTAAAGGTAAACATGCGTCAATTGATGTAAACCATGGACCCCAAACCATAAAACCCTAAACCCTAAACCATAAATCCTAAATCTGAAACCCTAAACGCATAATTTTTTTTAAGGAATAATTGTATATATTTGTAATATTTTAAAGTTACAATTTATTGGAAAAAAATAGGAGTTGAATCGATAAAGGTACATATCTTTCACAAACATAATGTGTGTAAACACTACTACTAGTGATCACAAGTGTAAATTGTGTGAGTTTGTAGTTTTGAAATACTCATTCACATGCTTATACTTGAGCATGTTATGTATTTATAATGTCACATAGGTTGCATTCAACAACATACTTGGAGCAAAATACGCAATATACAGATAAATTGATGTATGTATGTGTCAATTGACGTATGTATACACATCCATTGATTGTGTATAATATCAATTGACGTATGTCTACACATCAATTGACGTATGGCTACAAATCGTTTGACGTGTATATACATATCAGTTGACGTATGTCTACACATCATTTGACATATATATCAATACCTATTGACGGTATACCTATCAATCGACGTATGTTTACAAACAAATGACGTATTTGTATTAGTCAATTGACGTATGCATGCATATCATTTGATGTAAGAATATATATCAATAGACGTAAGGATATATATCAATTGACGTATGTATTCAAATCATTTGATGTATATATGTTAGAATAGTGTCCTGCGAGCCAATCCTAGATAGGCTTTCTTTATCTATTCTTGTAATAAACAATTTCGTTTTACATTATATTAATAAAAGGCATTTCTTCATCTTATGTTTATATTGTTATAACTGTATGATGAAGTCCCTAGAATTCATACATAGCTATGGGGCTTGATATCTCATTGGATGGATATCATAAAACAAGTTTCTAAGGCTGTGATTTCTAAATACTATCCAAGTCATAGAATTATCAAGATGGGACATTGATAATTCGGATAGACTTGCGCCTATGATGCACACTCTTAATTAGAGAATGTCTCGTTTTATAGACATTAGTGTAGTTGACACAAATGCACATACGCGGGTGCTTGTTGAGAACAAGTTCACTGATTACCCTAACTGAAACTTCCTAAATTGGAATTATTTCTATATATGTCGAATTAGGAGTTTCTTAATCACGATAGTGCAAGATTAATTCTTTGACTTGAGTCATCACAGTAATCTTGTATATTGACTTACTGCACTTTGACTCCTGTGCCAGTTCTTTTACAAGGACACATATGGACTGGTGATTGGGTGTAGTGACTCGTATATGGAGGTTGGTGTTGACAACAAAGGATCCATCACTTGTCTAGATGAACAAGTGAATTTCCTATAATATTCTAAGTGGTTTGACTGAGTCAGTCCTTGGCCAAGGCAAGTAAGTAATTAATTGAGAAATGAGTTTCTTGAATTAATTAATCACTAGTCAAACACACTCGAATTATTAAGATTGAATTTATAAGGATCTCGACCAATAAGATTCCTCGATCCTTAATTCAATTGGGAAATTAGTTGATGGAAGAATCTCACTTGCATGGAATGCGCGATTGGAAAGGTTCACTTTGAATCGCCTACATCTAGGTCTTCAAGATAAGTAGCTAGAAACTTTTCTTTGATTTATGGGTATCTTATATTTAATGGAGATTAAATAATAAGATGGTTAATTAAAAATTAGTTTAATTAATCGAGACAATTTAATTGTCCAAATTAAATCATAAAGGTTATGAACCCATTACTAGTATGTTGGTGAACCTAAAGGGTCACACACAATACTCGGACAAATCCATTTCTTAATTAAGGAAATTTAATTCAAAGTAGTTGAGTTAATATATTAATTAATTAGATTAATTAATTAAGACTTTTATTTATTCAAGTGTTGGATAAATAAATTAATTAAGTTGATAAGATCAATTTAATTAAGCTTAAGTCTAGAAAGCATTTAATTTAATTAGAAGTGATTTTTATTAATCTAGTATGGTGGATTAATTATTAAAAGACTATTTTATTAAGTCTTGGTCGAAAATTTGGTGGAGGAAAATAATTAAAGAGTTTAATTAATTTTCTTCTAGAAGGAAATAAGATTTCTTGGAGAGAAAGGAAACTAATTAAAATAGAAGAGTTCTATTTAGAAATTAATTAGTCTTCTATTCCTACATGGAAAAGGATTAATGTATAAGAGTTCTACATGGGAAAGAATTGCAAGAACCTAGTTCTATAAATAGGACTAGTATGGAACGAAAATATGATGATGACTTTTGAAGCCAAAATTTTTGTTCCTCTTGCATAGAAAAATCGTTTCTTTTTCCTCTCTCTCATATAGTGTTCTTGAGTTCTTGATTATTCATCAAGATCTTGAATTCAAGAATTCTTCCAAAATACTTAGAGAAGTAATTTTTGCTTTCACCTTAATCCCATACACTATTCCTTAGAGTTAGAATAAACGTTTATAGATCAACCTAGCTAAAGATTATAAACGAGTGGGTATCCGGGGTGTGGATCAACTTTAGAGGAGAAACATTTGGGTCTCTGAAGTGAATCAAGAATCCGATCAAAGACGTTTTTGGTGGAGGAATTCGAAATCTTCATCAAAGGGAAAAACGAAAGAGTTGATTCAAGGAACGAGAAGCAAGCTAGGGAGCTTACGTTAAGGAAGAAGAAACTCTTCGATTTTTATGAAAAATCGAATAAGGTAAGATCTTCTTCATTTAAGTTTTAAATAACAAATCAAAGATGCGCAAGCCTATGATACGTGATAAGCCCGTAGGATTAATAAACTTGCATGTTTAAATCCTAGAAACTAAAATTTTAATTTTCCGCTGTGCTTAGTCGGGCTATATGTATATTTCCCAACAGTGGTATCAGAGCCTAAGGCTCGCGCATCGTTATGCATGATCCGTTCAATTTTAATCGTTACATGTGATGCACGTTTAAAATTGATTAAATTCATATATTTTGTTGATTTGGGGATTTCATAAACAATAAATTGTGCACGTGTGGAGGTGGCGAATTTGGTGGTTGATTTGGACTTAGAGTCCGAAACCATAATAATTAGTAATTACATATATGTTATATGTTTTGAGAAATTATTCTGTGAACATAAACCATGCAATTCAGAATTGCAAGTCTTTTCCTTTTTTCTGCAAAATTCGCATGATTCTGTTTATCTAATGCACGTATGCATGCATGTGGCTGAATTGTGTGGGTGCATGATTCTGTTTTTGGAATTGGTGTGAGAAGCAATTAAAAATTGTATTCAAAACAAAATTTGTCCATCAGCCATCTGTACATAAGTTGTGCATGATTCTGTTTTTGGAATTGGTGTGGAAGCAATTTAGATTGGATTTAATGAATAATTGCAAAGCACCTTTCGGCCTTTTATTTTACAATAGTTGTGTATGAGTTTAAGGGGCTTTTTGTATGAAGTAGTGGGAAGATGCAATTACATTAATTAATTACACGAACAACCCACATGCGCGCCAAAACGGGGCTGCCTAAATAGCTTGGACCGACCCAACCCGATAGTCGGGCAACGGGTCGCTGATCCGTTTTTGAGTATTTGATTTTTCCTAGAAATTCTATTTAAAAAGGTGTTTTAAATTGTTTATTTTGGAAAAATCAAGTTTTATTGAGAAACCCCAAATTGATATAATTTATGAGGAATATTTGGTAAATTAAGAATTTACATATGCTTTCATGAGTTGATATGCATGATGGAATTTTGAGGCCATTAGAATTGTACAAGCATGTTTACTTTTCGTTATTTATTATTAGCCTTGCCGGCGTTCGATCCTTGATGGCTCTAGATAGGATCGATTTAGATATGGCCCAAAATATCCATGTTATATTTTATGTATGAGATGCATGATTTAATGTATGAGATGCATGATTCTATGTATTAGATACATGGTTTTTTTGGTTATGCTTATCTTTTATATTTCCTTTCATGTGATGTTGGGCATGTTTAGGATAGAGACTTAGATAAGATAATCGAAGCGATGAGACCTTTTCATAATATACTAAAATCCCTTACTTATTAGATAAGTTTATAAAATCTTAATGATTTTAATTTTAAGTTAATATGGGATAAAATTAAACGGGGTTTAATATTCCATGCCTACCATCAAAAGTAATAGCATGTCGGTGCTACTTATGTAGATTAGTCGACCATTGCAAGTGGGACTTTCTATAATGAGAAAGCCGTGATTATTACTAAGCATAGAGATGCACATGGGTAATTTATCCTCTAAGTTGACCATTGCAAGTGGAACTTTTTGGGTAGGTCATTTACATGTAGGTTTGATGGGTCTAACTTAACATAGGAGTAACATGGGGGCGCATAAAATTGAGGTCCATGTAAAACATGAGGTAAAATAATTGAGGGTTACATAGGGATGTAATTGATAAGTGTTGTCTACCTTTTTAATTATTATGTATGTGTCCATAAAATTGGGGTATGTAATAATTAAATCGGACTTCAAACTCACTAAGAAAAAATTGTTTTTCTCTAATTCTTTAATGAGGGTTATTGAATTTGAATTAAATAGTGGGAGGTAATTTATGATTAAAAGACCTTAAAATCATATCTACACATAATGTATTAAACATCTTCTTAAACTCCGTTTCGCTTTAATTTGTAGATAACTAGATATCTAAGATGGCTAAGAACCCGCTTTCCACAATTCTCGACACAAACAAACTCACTGGACCCAACTATTCTGATTGGCTTAGAAACCTTAAGATAGTGCTCAACTCTGAGAATAGAGCCTATGTCTTGACTGATGCACCCCTCTCGACTCTACCCGAGGATGCTGAGGAGGAGGAAATCGAAACCCATAAGAAATGGTTAAACGATGACCTCCAAGCAAGGTGCACGATGCTTGCATCAATGTCGAATGAGTTGCAAAAGCAACACGAAAATATGGCAAGTGCTGCTGATATTTTCAAACACTTGCAAGAGTTGTATGGTGAAAAGTCTAGGAGGGAAAGGTACTTAGTGTCTAAAGAACTTTTTAGAGCTCGTATGACTGAGGGGTCAAATGTCCAAGAACATGTGCTTAAGATGATTGGGCTCATTGAGAAGCTCGCAAGTCTTGACATTTTTCTAGACAATGAACTCTCAGTGGACTTAGTACTTCAATCCTTGCCTAGCACATTCGATCAATTTGTGGTCAACTTTAACATGAACAGTCTGGAGGCGACCTTGCCTGACTTGTTAAGCATGTTAAGGACTGCAGAAGCCACCATCAAGAAGGACAAGCCAGTCCTACTTGTGAGTTCTGCCCATTCTAAGGCTAAAAAGCCAAAGAAAGGGAAAGGGAAAAGTTCCCAAAAGAACAAGAAGCTAAAAGCTAAAGGTGGGGTCAAGAAGGTTAAAGCTGATAAGAATAAGGGTGACTGTTTCCACTGCGGTAAACCAGGGCATTGGAAGAGGAACTGCAAGGAGTACCTTGCGACCCTAGGTGAGACCAAGGGTATGTTTTATGTTGAAGTTAACTTATCTGTTAACGATACTTCTTGGGTATTAGATACCGGTTGTGCATCACACCTTTGCAATAATTTGCAGGCGATGACAAGAAGTAGGATGCTAGGAAAGGATGAGATCGTTCTGAGACTTGGCAATGGAGCAAAAGTTGCTGCCACAGCGATAGGGACGGTCAACCTGGCATTAGGCGACGGCATTAGAATAGTTTTAAATAATTGTCTTTATGTTTCTAGTATAATAAAGAACATTATCTCCATTCCTGTTTTAGATGGAGAGGGTTTTGAGTTTTTAATAAAAGATGGAAAGTGTTCCATTATTAAAAATTGTTCTTTACTTTTTACTAGTACTTTGACGAATTGTTTATACACTGTTCAACCAATTAATTCCGTCTTTCACATTCAACATAGTAACAAAAGAAAACAAGATAACTTAAACAGTACACTAATGTGGCATGCTAGACTAGGACATATTTCCAAAGAAAGAATGCACAAATTGGCAAAGGAAGGTGTACTCGACCTTAAGGAAGAGGAAACCATGCCTGCTTGTGAATCTTGTCTTAAAGGAAAAATGACCAAGTCACCATTTGTAGGACAAGTGGAACGTGCCACCCATCTTTTGGATTTGATCCATTCGGATCTTTGTGGTCCTTTTAGTATAAGTACTAAAGGAAGGTGTACTTACTTCATTACTTTTACCGATGATTATTCACGGTACGGATATGTGTACCTTATGAAGCACAAATCTGAAGCTTTTGAAAAGTTCAAAGAGTTTAGGAATGAAGTAGAAAAACAACTAAGTCATAGTATTAAGACTCTTCGATCTGATCGGGGAGGAGAATACTTAAGTGACGAATTCCTTAGTTATCTTAAAGAGAATGGGATTCTCTCTCAGTGGACTCCGCCTGGAACACCACAATTGAATGGGGTGTCTGAGCGAAGGAATAGGACTTTATTGGATATGGTCCGTTCCATGATGAGTTTCACTGAAGTTCCTCCATCTTTCTGGGGTTATGCCTTAGAAACTGCGGCATATCTATTAAATAGATTGCCTTCCAAATCAGTGCCCAAAACGCCTTATGAGTTATGGCGTGGTAAACCGGCCTCATACAAATATCTTCGAGTATGGGGATGTTCAGCCTATGTGAAAAGGCTAGTGGGAGATAAGTTAGAGTCTAAGTCTAGCTTATGTAAATTTGTGGGGTACCCTAAAGAAACTGCGGGGTACTACTTCTATGATCCATCGGAACAAAAGGTGTTTGTTTCAAGGAATGCCATCTTCTTAGAGAAGGAGTTTCTATTAGATAGAAAGGGCGAGATCATAGAACTTGAAGAAGTTCAAGAACCACAAATTATCTCACAAACTTTGGAAACACAAACACAAGAAAACACTGAAATATCTAACACACAACCTCCGAGAAGATCCGAAAGGATCCGAGGGCCACCTGAGAGGTATGGTCTATTACTAGAAAGTAATAAGGAGGAGCTTCAAGTGGATGAAGATCCAAGAAGCTACAACGAAGCAATATGTGATATTGATTCTGGGAAGTGGCAAAGTGCCATGGAATCTGAAATGGACTCCATGTACTCCAACAAGGTATGGACCTTGGTAGATCCACCAGAGGGTATAGTACCCATTGGTTGTAAGTGGATCTATAAGCGAAAGCTTGGAGCAAATGGAGAGGTAGTGACCTATAAATCTAGGCTAGTGGCAAAAGGTTACACTCAAAGAGAGGGTATCGACTATGAAGAAACCTTTTCGCCAGTAGCAATGCTTAAATCCATTAGGATTTTGCTTGCAATAGCTGCTCATTATGATTATGAAATATGGCAGATGGATGTGAAAACCGCCTTCCTCAATGGAAACATAGAGGAAGAGATTTACATGAAACAACCAGAAGGTTTCATATCTAGTGGGAGTGAGCAAAAAGTTTGCAAACTCCAAAAGTCCATTTATGGACTAAAGCAAGCATCCCGAAGTTGGAACATCTGTTTTGATGAAACTATAAGGATGTATGGTTTCATTAAAAACGAAGATGAACCATGTGTGTACAAGAAAGTCAGTGGGAGTGCAGTGACATTCTTAGTACTTTATGTTGATGATATTCTACTCATTGGGAATGATGTAGGAATGATGCAATCGACTAAAGTATGGTTATCCACCAAATTCTCCATGAAAGACTTAGGAGATGCATCCTACATCTTAGGAATCAAAATCTATAGAGATAGATCAAGAAAGATGATAGGATTGTCTCAGTCAATGTACATAGACAAAATGCTAAAAAGGTTTAGTATGGAGGAATCAAAGAAAGGATTCTTACCTATGAGTCATGGGATCCGGTATTCTCGATCCATGTGTCCTTCGACATCCCAGGAACGAGATAGGATGGCTCGCGTACCATATGCTTCTGCCATAGGAAGTATTATGTATGCAATGTTATGTACAAGGCCTGATGTGGCTCATGCATTAAGTGTAGTGAGTCGTTTTCAGTCCGACCCAGGTGAGTTGCACTGGGTAGCCGTGAAAACAATCCTCAAGTACTTGAGAAGGACTAAGGACTTGTTTTTGATATACGGCGGTGGAGAATTGAAACTAGAAGGGTTCACTGACTCTAGTTTCCAATCTGAGGTGGATGATTTGAAATCAATGTCGGGATTTGTATTCACCCTCAATGGTGGAGCAGTAAGTTGGAAGAGTTCCAAACAGAAAACTACTGCGGATTCCACAACCGAGGCTGAATACATAGCTGCATCTGATGCAGCAAAGGAAGCTGTTTGGATTAGGAACTTCATCCAAGGGTTGGGTGCAGTCCCTAGCATTGTCGATCCAGTACCTCTGTACTGTGACAATAATGGCGCCATTGCTCAAGCAAAGGAGCCGAGGTCTCATCAAAGATCCAAACACATAGAGAGGCGATACCATCTGATCCGAGAGATTGTTGGTAGAGGCGACGTACGCGTGGAAAGAGTCGACACAACGGAGAACATAGCGGATCCACTAACTAAGCCCTTGTCTCGTAACGTATTAGAAAGACATCTTGAGAAGATGGGTCTTAAATACCAAGGAGATTGGCTCTAGTGCAAGTGGGAGATTGTTAGAATAGTGTCCTGCGAGCCAATCCTAGATAGGCTTTCTTTATCTATTCTTGTAATAAACAATTTCGTTTTACATTATATTAATAAAAGGCATTTCTTCATCTTATGTTTATATTGTTATAACTGTATGATGAAGTCCCTAGAATTCATACATAGCTATGGGGCTTGATATCTCATTGGATGGATATCATAAAACAAGTTTCTAAGGCTGTGATTTCTAAATACTATCCAAGTCATAGAATTATCAAGATGGGACATTGATAATTCGGATAGACTTGCGCCTATGATGCACACTCTTAATTAGAGAATGTCTCGTTTTATAGACATTAGTGTAGTTGACACAAATGCACATACGCGGGTGCTTGTTGAGAACAAGTTCACTGATTACCCTAACTGAAACTTCCTAAATTGGAATTATTTCTATATATGTCGAATTAGGAGTTTCTTAATCACGATAGTGCAAGATTAATTCTTTGACTTGAGTCATCACAGTAATCTTGTATATTGACTTACTGCACTTTGACTCCTGTGCCAGTTCTTTTACAAGGACACATATGGACTGGTGATTGGGTGTAGTGACTCGTATATGGAGGTTGGTGTTGACAACAAAGGATCCATCACTTGTCTAGATGAACAAGTGAATTTCCTATAATATTCTAAGTGGTTTGACTGAGTCAGTCCTTGGCCAAGGCAAGTAAGTAATTAATTGAGAAATGAGTTTCTTGAATTAATTAATCACTAGTCAAACACACTCGAATTATTAAGATTGAATTTATAAGGATCTCGACCAATAAGATTCCTCGATCCTTAATTCAATTGGGAAATTAGTTGATGGAAGAATCTCACTTGCATGGAATGCGCGATTGGAAAGGTTCACTTTGAATCGCCTACATCTAGGTCTTCAAGATAAGTAGCTAGAAACTTTTCTTTGATTTATGGGTATCTTATATTTAATGGAGATTAAATAATAAGATGGTTAATTAAAAATTAGTTTAATTAATCGAGACAATTTAATTGTCCAAATTAAATCATAAAGGTTATGAACCCATTACTAGTATGTTGGTGAACCTAAAGGGTCACACACAATACTCGGACAAATCCATTTCTTAATTAAGGAAATTTAATTCAAAGTAGTTGAGTTAATATATTAATTAATTAGATTAATTAATTAAGACTTTTATTTATTCAAGTGTTGGATAAATAAATTAATTAAGTTGATAAGATCAATTTAATTAAGCTTAAGTCTAGAAAGCATTTAATTTAATTAGAAGTGATTTTTATTAATCTAGTATGGTGGATTAATTATTAAAAGACTATTTTATTAAGTCTTGGTCGAAAATTTGGTGGAGGAAAATAATTAAAGAGTTTAATTAATTTTCTTCTAGAAGGAAATAAGATTTCTTGGAGAGAAAGGAAACTAATTAAAATAGAAGAGTTCTATTTAGAAATTAATTAGTCTTCTATTCCTACATGGAAAAGGATTAATGTATAAGAGTTCTACATGGGAAAGAATTGCAAGAACCTAGTTCTATAAATAGGACTAGTATGGAACGAAAATATGATGATGACTTTTGAAGCCAAAATTTTTGTTCCTCTTGCATAGAAAAATCGTTTCTTTTTCCTCTCTCTCATATAGTGTTCTTGAGTTCTTGATTATTCATCAAGATCTTGAATTCAAGAATTCTTCCAAAATACTTAGAGAAGTAATTTTTGCTTTCACCTTAATCCCATACACTATTCCTTAGAGTTAGAATAAACGTTTATAGATCAACCTAGCTAAAGATTATAAACGAGTGGGTATCCGGGGTGTGGATCAACTTTAGAGGAGAAACACTTGGGTCTCTGAAGTGAATCAAGAATCCGATCAAAGACGTTTTTGGTGGAGGAATTCGAAATCTTCATCAAAGGGAAAAACGAAAGAGTTGATTCAAGGAACGAGAAGCAAGCTAGGGAGCTTACGTTAAGGAAGAAGAAACTCTTCGATTTTTATGAAAAATCGAATAAGGTAAGATCTTCTTCATTTAAGTTTTAAATAACAAATCAAAGATGCGCAAGCCTATGATACGTGATAAGCCCGTAGGATTAATAAACTTGCATGTTTAAATCCTAGAAACTAAAATTTTAATTTTCCGCTGTGCTTAGTCGGGCTATATGTATATTTCCCAACAATATATACATATCAATTAACGTATGGCTGCGTATAATTGACGTATGATTATATTTTAAGTGACGTATAGATTATATTAAATGACGTATAGATACAATAAAAATGACGTATTGTTCATATAATTAAAATGTACCATACAAATCATCCAATACATCATCAATTGTGTCGTTATACAAATCATCCAATACATCATCAATTGCGTCGTCAACTATGCCCTCTGTCTCAGAATAACTGCGGTCATACGTGCCCGGAAAGAATCTAACCCAACGCTCTGGTGATACAACCAAAATGACTAAGAATCTACGGCAAAACACTCTGCCCACATGCACACAAAAACCCCACAATCCACCCCTCTTTGTTGGCAACAATCCTTCTTTTTTTCCACGGTTCCCTCGCCAATATCATAACCCAACTTGTTTTTCAGATAACTCGAGAAACACGTAGCCTGCAAAAAGGAATTTAACAATTTTAATATTTTTTAAATACTCATTTAAAATGAAATGTAAACGAACTCACAATGAGTATTGTCGCTGCTAAATTCTTCAGGGTCCAGACAGAATTCATGTGTATAAACTTTTTCTCCTTCGTATCAATAACCAGGAGTGTCCAATAAAATTCATCGACAATTGAAATCATGATATACTAGCACGTGTTCATGACGTCCAATGTTAGCTTCTGTATAGATTTGGCTGAATATGCAGTCAAGTTATCAGCAACACCTACATACTGATCTTGACGGACGAACGTGCTTAGTTTGTGAAGTTTCAGAAGGACTTCAGTCTATCAAGTGTTAATTTGTTAGTATTTACAATCTACCAAAATCCCAACACGTACGATTATTTTTTTAGATTCTTCTACATTGATACTTGAAAATAAGAGGGAGAGTAGAAGACGCGGTGGCCAACAGTCGTTGAAACGACATTGTTACACAGAATGTCCACGTAGCAATCCACCAAAGACGAGGATAGTGCCTCCCCGAACAATAGATCACGAAACTCTTTGTGACGAAGATCAAGTACAGGTGCATCCCAAATAGGCACACTGCAAATTGAGATTTATCATTATTAGTAGACAGATCAATTAAAATAAAAAAAGATAAGTAATATATTTAGTATTTGTACTCCAGCATGTCTCCACAAATATAAGCATCAATGATCCGACGATCATCGTCACTTAGGTCGGCCCGCCCCTTGTAGTCCATCCTCCTTTTGTACTGCTCAAGGGTATTCTTACTGTCAGCTTCATGAGATGATATATAATTGTCGTCGACTTCAATTGGAATTTGTACATACATGTCGTAGTCTCAAATGTAGTATGTTTTCGTGTTAAATGCAGTAAATATTTGCATAAATAAAGTATGAGTTCCTAATGAATGCAGTATACAAAGTCATGTTTAATTTAGTATGGTTCCCTTATAAATAACGTACGAAATTGGACTAACCGAAGTATGAGTTCTTACTCATTAACATATGGAATACTTTAATTGCAGTATGTAAATTCATGTTTTACCCCGGTAGTGATTTGTCACAAGTAAGCAAGCCTAATACAGAAAATATTAATTCTTACTTCTTAGTAATAACAATTTGTTTAATAATGCATGCAGTATATCAATGGTTTACCTCTTCACACCCGGTACGTTGATGTGTCTTCAAGTCACCAACATCTTCTTCACATTTTTTTTCCTCTTTCTCTATCTCTTCCCCTTCAGCCATCTTTTTCTCTTCCTCACTCTCTGCCTCTCTCTGTCTCTCTCTTTGCGTCTTTATATCTCTCTTTCTTTTCCTCTTTCTCTTTCCCTTCCTCTCTCTTTGCCTCTTCTTTCTCGTCTTCATTCTCTCTCATCACACCAGATTTGCCAACATTCTCCTCCTCTGTTTTTCTTTTCTTCAATTGGATAAGGGTGTCAATTAGGGCATCATCATCTAAGTCTTTGTCCTCGGTCATGATTTTTCTTGCCTTACGTAAAAGAACCCTTTTGCCCAGTCGTTCAATTACCTTTTTTCTTCCCTCTTGTTTCAAAGCCGAAATATGATCAACATCAACTCGTGCTTCAATTGGCTTTATAAATTTTTTCTCATCTTTGAAAGTATACATCTCAATAATCTGGTAAGAACATAAAAGTTCAAACTTGCAATGAATTTTTAAGGGAGATTAAACATTGTAAACACACCAATTACCTCATCTGGAGTAAGTGCTCTAAATTGTCGCGCGGCAGCATCAATGTCGTTGGAGATGATTGTCCTCCCCCACTTAAAAAGCCATGGGACGGAGCGCACCACGCGTTGAGTCCCCATGGAGCGCACATGCTCAATAACCCAAGCCTAGAATGAAGCAATTAACAATGAGTATTTAGATTTATGCAATTTAATACGGTTTCCAGAAAACATACTTTATTTAACTGCAATGCAAAACTAATACAACTAACCATAAGCCCAATTGTACATCCATTGATGTATTTCATTTGCCCCGATTTTGCAGTATACTCGCAGATTTGCTTCATCAAGAATGAGTGAACGGCGCGCCCCCAAGCATACTCCCATAGGTATTCCCAATTATCCACATAAGCAAGCAAAAATCCCGGAGTACGAAAGTTATTGCAACGAAATAAAATAGTATTACACACAAAAAGAACGTACATCCTAACAAAATCCTCTATATCCGCCTTCGATTTTCTAGAGACTAACTCATACAATTTCATAACAATATTATCCCGCGTCACTTCACTTAAATTCCCGTTAAAGTGTTTACTTAATGTTTTGGACTCCAACAAATTCATTTCCAAGTCAACATACTGACCTAACTCGTGGAGCCCCATCACAATGAAACTTCAATGCCGTTACCAAAAACAAATGTCTTACTCTCCCAACGGAATGTCCGCAATAGTGCCCCAACTCGAGCTAAGCTATGGGACATATTTGGAATGTTCATGTATGAGAAGAACAGAGTCTTCCTTATTGCTTCTCGGTGCTTTTCCGACATCAATCGAACTAATTCTTCCATTACTTTACGAAATGTATTCGGGTGGCACCGTGACAAGACATCGTACTCCTTCCTATGATGTTTTTCCGCCATTTAGACCCTGCAAGGATCACCTGATATAAATGATTAGGGTAAATAAATATACAAAGTTGAAATTCATAAATAGACAAAACTGAAATTAACTAAATTCGATTCACCTACACTCACAAATCCAAAATTAGAGGTGGAAATCGAATACCCAGGTGGTGGTGGTATGAGGCTTCCAAGTGAAAAATTAGAAATTTAGGGAACAAATTTCGGCAGAAATCAAATAGCCAGGCGATGGCGGCAAGGCGGAAATGGATTTTGGGATAAATTTTCGGCTGGAATTTGAGAATACAGTGAAGAAGGAGGCACCGAGTTGAGAAGAAGAGAACACACAGGTTGAAGGCGGGAAGATACTGATACACTTATGGGGATCATGTAATTTTTTGTTCAAGTTAAGGGCAATTTTGTCTTTTCACAGGGGTTAGAGAGGAGAGGATCATGTAATTTTTTGTTCAAAATAAGGGCAATTTTGTCTTTTCATTAAGGAGCTTTAGACATATATTAATTAGGAAGTAAGGAGTGCAGAGTTGTAAATTAGGAGTAGGGACTGATTTTGAACTTTGAATAGATTTGGGGATTTTCCACCAATTTTTCCTTAATATATACATATATATATATATTGGTGAGGAAATACATTTTCCTATTTGCATTATATTTAGAACCTCGACAGTATTATATTGTCACTACAATTTAGTCAAGTTTGGAAATCCCCATCTCCATCTGATTTTCTATATCCCCCAAATCAAATTCCGCAAATTGCAATTATTATCTTAATCTTTCTTCAGATCGTTCAAATTTCCTACCGAGGATCCATTCGAAAATCACGAGTTTGGAAATTGTTTAACCTAATTGAAGATCCAGAATTCCAATACGCATACGCATCCGACTGCGGGGCTCACATACGCATGTAATTGGTATATATATTTGATTATATTATTCGTTTGTTTATATTTCTGAATTTCAATTTTGGCAGAGTGTTGTTTGGCCGTACGATCATGTTTCGTTATCATGTTTCAATTGATTTGTCTGTTATATACTTGTTTCAATTAGCTTTTAAAATTTTGAAAAGTTGCGGAATTAGTATTTAGATGATTGAGCGAGTTATCTGTATGAGTTCGATTTAACTGTCCTGTCCGATGCGATTTGTTGATTAACCAGTTGATGAGGCTCGAATAAAACTTTGTGAAAAGGAAAGGTGAACTCTATGCAATTGGATTCCATGCATATTCCCTTGGACTAAATAGATATTCTAGTTTTAAAAACAATTTGAGTGTGGTTCGAGTATTATGAAAAAGACATAATGTATGTCATAACTCGTAATTAATTAACGTCTCTCATAAATTGTTTTTATAAGATCTCCGTCATGTTTTCATTCAAACCCAAGTTGCTACAAATATTTTGTTAGCATTTTGTAGATTTTCACATGGTGTGATTCTGTTGAACTGTGTGAATTAAATTCCAAATGTCACTTGTTTCATGTGATCATACATAATGATGAAATGCGAAGAAAAAAGGCTAGTTGATTGTCTAATTGTGAATATCTCCTGCTTGCCCTTTAGAAATGCGTTAAGCCTGTCCAATAAGAATGCACTATTGAGGTGGGTCCTTTTGTGCTCGCGAAAGCGCTAATGGTATGAAATCACTATCTTTGCAATTCAATCCCAAAAAAGCCCTAGTTGTTTCAATGACCTTTAGTTTGGCTTTATTATGTGCTAAATATAGTAAATAATTATTTGTTCTCTGTACGAATCCCACGGGCTTGATGTTTTCTAAACGGTTGTTTTTGGGAATCTGCCTTTTCTCCTTTTGCAAAAACTGAACACTTGGAGACATGCACAAACACTTTCACAGTGGACAAAAGGACTCTTCAATTTGAATTAAACAATTTACTGCATTCATTCTCTTGTTTTCGGTGGGATTATTTTTCATGTTTACATATCTAACTGATGCAAATTTTCATAATTGGAAAAGCACTGTAAACTGCTTACTTGCTTGCTGCTAAACTTCCATATGAACTTTGTCCTTGCTTGGATACAAGGATTAGCGACCTCCATATCTAACGCAGTTTTGGTTCTCTCTGCAGTCTCATCCCATTGATCTTGACAAATGACAGAATCTATACATAGAATTGCATACTTGTTAAAATGTTCAGGTCTCTTTTCATATGGCTAATTAATCTTAATAAATATCTTATAGGTGAGCTCGTGAAATAAGCATGGTGAAACTGACTATGATAGCTCGTGTTACTGATGGACTTCCGCTGGTAGAGGGACTGGATGATGGTCGTGATGTGCCAGATGCTGACTTTTACAAACAGCAAGTTAAGTCTTTGTTTAAAAACCTCTCCAGGGGTCAGAATGAACCTTCAAGAATGTCAATTGAAACTGGGCCATACATATTCAAGTATCCTTTTTTCACATTTTAGTTTAGTTTTTTTATTCTCCATCTGCCTGGTTATACGTATGCACTTTTGAAGTTAACATTAATGGACTTTGCAATGGCAAATACTTGCTAAAATTTTGTGTCAGGGACACCCCTATTTTTGCTTTGTCCCTTGATTTAGGAGAAAGATAATTTCATCAGTGTCTTGACACATAACTGAACATCATATTACATTTGAAATACTTGTGGCGGATAACCATTTACAAGCTGTTCCTCTCAAGGCTTGCCAGGGGTCCACAGATTAATGCAAATTATGTAAATGCTATTTCTGCACTTTCCACCCATCAGTTTAGATAGTTTCAGTAATAGTTGAAACACTTGTGGGCTTTTGGTAGGTTCGCATTAGCAGCTTATTGGTTAATACTAAGTGTTTGCACATAAAAGCTCTCTGCTGTCCATATGGCTCCGTTTAATTTGATTGTCAGGAAATCTCTTTGTTAAGATGATTTGATGGTTGCCTGTTAATTCAACAGCTCCATAACATCCCTTAAGGATATTTGTATAGGACATTCTGTTGAATGTTTGTTCCGAATCTTAGTCTATCATATTAGTACTAATGTTTTCCCCTTTCACTGGAAAGTTAAGACTTTAACTTAAGACCCTAGTTATATCATTGAAGGCCGTGTTTGCTATTTGACAATGTGTGATCGTGCTTATCCTAAGAAACTTTCGTTTCAATATCTGGAAGACCTGAAGAATGAATTTGAGCGTGCCTATGGGAATCAGATAGAAACAGCTGCAAGACCCTATGCTTTTATCAAATTTGGTGAGTTTTGAACTTTGCCTTCTTTCATTTGTGTATGTGTTTCTAGTATTTCCTTTTTTGTTTTTCTTTTTCGAATCACTAGCTTGTTGTTTTTGCTAGATACATTCATACAGAAGACAAAGAAACTGTACCAGGATACAAGAACTCAGCGTAATATGTCAAAGCTGAATGATGAACTCTATGAAGTTCACCAGATAATGACTCGCAATGTACAAGAAGTTCTTGGTGTCGGTGAAAAGTTGGACCGTAAGTGATTTCATGTTCAGTCGCCACTGCCAATATCTACGATGTTGGAATATTTTAGATTAAAGTAACATTGGAATATAACCTGGCCTTGCGACCTATTTCTCATTGACAGCAAGCTTTTCGTAGCTAACACCTTGAGAGATTGAAACTTCTGTTTGGGAGCCTTTCGTATCTTTTGATTCTTTTGGAACTCTGATAATTACTTTCTTTTCACTTTGGGATCAAATTTATTTGTGTATCACGTGTACATTACGATTTATCCCCGCCCCCTATCCCCGGCTATTTGTTTAACTATATTCCCATTTTAATTTTTGCAGAGGTCAGTCAGATGTCCAGTCGCCTAACATCTGAATCCCGGATATATGCAGATAAGGCTAAAGATTTGAACCGCCAGGTTAGTTTGATACATTTTCTGTTACCAAAGTTTATGATTTACTGTTTCAACCAACATTCATTTTCACTGTGCTGATATCTGCAAAATATTATGCGTAGCTTAAGCATAAAAGTAATTTTCACGAAAGTTCTTTTCCTAATCTATGTTAGACCAGCAATAAATAGGATTCGATTCTAAGATCAAATCTTGGTTCTTTATACTCAAAATTGAGGAGCTTTAATCTTCAATTTCAACTTTTGAGTTGTTAATTGTGAATTTCCACATTCATAATACTTCATTGATAGCTTACATTGGTTGATTTTGTTATGGAACTCAAAATTTGATTTTGTTTTCACTGCTTTAAAAGCTTGTATCATCCTTGCAGTTTCTTGTGTTTAGTGTATTACACATTTCCCGACTCTTATAAGTGATTATCTGTGACTATAGGCTCTGATTCGGAAATGGGCCCCAGTTGCTGTTGTTTTAGGAGTGGTTTTCCTCCTCTTCTGGGTCCGAAAGAAGTTCTGGTAATGTGAACCCATTTATGGAGCTCCTAGACAATTTTTGCAGTTTCCTGGTTTAGTATTGGATTTCATCTCTTGAGGATACTGGCAAGAGCTGTTACGAAATTATCATTTTGAGGATGCAACAAACTAGACTATGTCGGGAAATAGGAATATATTTGATTAAGAGACGGATTGATTTTAACAACCCTGAAACGCCTGCTTCTATTGTGGGCTTATACAACATGTTATATTTATTTGCGTTCACAATATTCATATTATATACTTCTTTTCAAGCTGTTTCAGTAAGTATTCAGTGTTTATTAAGTAT
The DNA here is from genome assembly GCA_019426215.1 of Buddleja alternifolia. Classification (NCBI taxonomy): domain Eukaryota; kingdom Viridiplantae; phylum Streptophyta; class Magnoliopsida; order Lamiales; family Scrophulariaceae; genus Buddleja; species Buddleja alternifolia. The sequence goes on along the minus strand of CM033391.1, from coordinate 43,507,015 downwards.
AGATTCTAATTTGAGTTACTAATGCAAGCCATAAACACCATAAACATTGGTACGAGAAGTAAGCACCTCGTTTTCATTGGATATGAGTTGATTTTTTATTTCTTTTTGTTTTGGGGGGGGGGGGGGGGGGGGGGGGGATCGGACTTGAGTTGTTCACTTGGTATTGGGGTTTATCAGGTCATCGGGTACCCGTAGGACTCTTATCCAACCATTCCATGTGATATAATCCACATAACATGGATGTTTGTGATTATTTCGAATCTTTGTGTTGAAAGTAACTTGTGTTTATCTCTTCTTCTTTATTAGATGTGTTTTTAACCTGGTGGTTTCTATGGTTTGGTCCCTTTTCTGCTTGGTAATTAGACGGGCCATGTTGTATATTTATTTATCTTGATTAGATAGTTTTAACAACTTCTTTTGTCTAAATTTATTTTCCTTGCAACAAAACTCATTAAATTGTGAAAATGTAATCTTTTTGCATCATATAAGATTTGGAACGTTTAAGAAGAAAGAATCCACAGTTCCCTACATGCTATCCTTGGTAGAAATCTTGGGAGAAAACACTGGACTAGCTCCAATATAGAAAATGTCTCCTGCATTCCGATTTTCTCAAGCAACATGTAATCACGGGGATGTAAAATAAACATATACTGTCATATGTCAAATTTCATGTGTGATATAATGTCTAAGAGAAAATGTATACATACCCGCAAACAGAAAAGTATCCTATATGTTGCAAGTGTGACTTATGGAGTATATGAACATGATAGCAACCATGCATAGGGAGTGTTTGCAAGCTCTAGACAAAAAGACTTTTAAGCTTTTAGCTAAATATGTGTTGCAAGTGTGGATTATATGAACACAATGGCAACCATGCATAATATCTTATATTATACATTACCCACTTCTATTTTTCAAGTGATTCTAATTATTTTTCACTTAAAAATACTTAGACATAAGCAGTAGAGCTTGCAACACTCCCATAATATCTCCTATTATACCCTTACTTACACTCCTGAGGAGTTACTTTCTGCCAAAAATATTCTCGTATAGGTCTTATATGACCCGCACAAGAAAATCCAAACTGGCATCATGAATCACTCACTGTGTTATCATCAAAATTCATTCTTAACTAAATATCATGACTCACGATGTAGACAGTTTGAAAATTACATAGTATATAATATTAAGCGTAAATAACAAGACGATGCCAAAAGATTCCTACAAAGCAAATGACGCTAACATTCAGTTGTGAGATTCTACACTCTTCAAATATGATAACACAGAAGAAGAAGAGGGTGGTACAAAAGACTGTACGCGAATGCACTGCTGCAAATCTAGATTTCCCCTTCCAAGGACCCTCGGCTTTGGGGCTCTCTATATCAATTCGGTAGATATAAGATTTATGCAAATCAAGAATTTGGGGCCTCCTCAAAATCCATCTCATATATGGAGTAATCCCTCTCAAACAATAGGAGTTCCTGCACGTAAATATCACTCGGACATGTCAATACTAACTAGCTGGATAAAAGTAATTGCCTCGAGAAAAGTTCATGGTTCATTCTCAAGGTATATTGTATCATGCTCTATAACTACTGATTCTAGCATTCGGGAAAAGTGCATATATTTTACTTAATTACTAGTCCGATTTAGACAATATAAAGTAGTTCGTATATTTTCACTTGCATACTTACCTGAGGCGAACAAAGAACATATTGAGTTTTCCAATTTTTTTTTTTTTTTAAATCTCATGATAAATCTCCGCCAGTCACCTAACAGAGCAAACATGCCCATACGCAATAGCCCGCAAACCACGTATGGGGGTAATCCGCTCTAGGTTATCCATAGGCGACGGGCTCAATAAGCGCAGGGGCCCAGGGGAGAATGTAAGAGCAAAACCCCCCATCCCCTTCTCCTGGGTTTCGAACCCGGGTGGGTTCTCACGGCGAATGCCTTGTGGACCACACCCCTTTGCTTGAGTTTTCCAATTTTTCACTGAATCCAAGTTGACTCAAAGTGGAATCAAAAGAAACCATCTAAATTTTAGAATGACGAGTAAAATCCGCCATTCTTTCAGAATTTCTAAAATTACAGACAGTTAAAACTGGAAAGAGAAGGGCATAAGAGTTCCAAACAGTAGTCCTCTCTTCTCTCGCACAAATTTAATATCTTCAAACTAGTTGGCTGTTGAACCAAAAAGGGAACTAGAGTAATACTCTCGGACAAAAGGTCCAACTTTTTTGTAAATTTTCACATTATTAAAAGTTGAGGGCATTGATGGTATCAAATGATCAAAGAGGTTTATGAAAAAATATATTCCATTTTAGGGAATAGAGTCTTATTTTGGTACGTTAAAAAGAAAAAATAGAAGCAATAAACTTGAGACAGATGGAATAGTAAATATTAATTCACTTAGCTGGAGCCATTCCAAAGAAGGAAAGCTCAGAACTGAGGGAGATAAGGGATGTCGGGAAAACAGAAGCAGAAATTTTACACTAATTAGTCGAGGATGTGGTTATCCGTTTTATGATTACAAAGAGCAAAACCAGAAGAGTATGCTTACCTGCAATTGATGCTGGCTGAACAAATGAAGAAAATCAGTTTCAGGAGAGGTGACTAATTCAATTAACTCGTGATGCCTCTCTGGTGGATAGCCAGACTCCATCAATGAAACAGAGACCTATGGATGAGCCAAAATAGACAAAATTACATCAGATATAAGGAAAAGCACACACTTGCTCCACTTGTAAGGCTTACAAGGAAACAATTTCTGGAATGCAAGTGTGGCATGTATGTGGCATGATGGGAATAAATGTAACATGTATGCATTACCTGCATGCATCGGAGAACAATTTCTGGGATGCAACACCTGCGACAAAGGCCACGAACTATATATGTAGCTGGCCCGTCTAGAGAACCATCACTGCTTGAATACCAAGCATCCAACCGGGAGATCTCCATTGTTACTCCAGCTTGAAATCGAGCAAGTTCCCCTGACACAAATGATTCAGATATAACAGGAAAATAAATATAACCATCTCGTGTATGCCACAGTTCCACCACTGAAGATTAAAATATTAAATAAACAAGATTGTGTGTTTTCACTTAAAATGTGAAACCAGAAAGAACAATAAAATTTAGGATAACAACTACCAACAAATCCATTAGAGAACGACCAAAAAAAGGGGAAAAATGGTCTCAGCAAATAAATTTCTTATGCGTTACTACATAATCTGTTAAACCAAGTATATATGGCACACATAGATATAACGATAATCATAGGACTGGGAGGTTATTACCTTTGAAACCAGCAGCCATGACTGTAGCCAGAATTCCACCATCATTAAGACTGTGTGGTCCAAGCCCATCACTTTCCACTGCCAAGCAGCGAAGGGCAACTTCAATGCAGTAATTGTCCCTTGGCGAGATGGAAACATTCACCTGCACGTGGATAATAGTATGAATTGACCGTAAAAAGAAGATATAACGAGAGTTGAAACTTCTGTGAGCACAGCTAGCATGATAAATGTCAAGCATATGAAACAACACAGATACATTAGATTCAAAAGTCATAACTTATAGATAGGTAGACCATTATTTGACAACCTGCAAGTGAATATCAACTCAAACTACAAGCAGTAACTCAGAAGAAAATTATACTAGTTCAGAAGCGCCTTAATACGAATATAGTAGGATACAACTGCAAACAACATTTTCACTAGAGAAACATTTACCAGGCATACAAAAACAGAAGCAATGAGCAATTTTTTTCTGTAGTATTAAAAAGGTAAAAAAAGTATTATGATTTACCATTAATTCCCGATGTAGAACATCTTCCTCGGTTACTGACGAGTACAGGGCACTTGTCAATGTCGTGCACAAGGTAGCATCGGGAGACATACACTCACCAGAAGGTAGACATAGAGCAGCTGTAGCATGCAGCTCCAGGTATACAGGTTCAACCGACTCATGTAAATGATCTTGAGTTGGAACTAGCCAAGGATTGTCCTTCCCTAAAACATAGCACAAAAAATGAATGGTTATTATTGGTCTTGAAGCACCATATGGTCGCTTTTAGATGTCCCCTATTGAAAAAAACACAGTAACAGGAGCCCATTGAAACAACAAACTGACTACATCTGAACCAACCCACTAATATACTTTTCGCACTGTTTATTAGTTGAATGAAATAACTTACTTTGTAGCAACAACAATGAAGATTCAAGAGCTTCGCTAGCTGCTGTCACTGCCCTCTGTTTTTCCTCGCCTGAAAGTTCTTCAGGTGAAACCTCCGCATTTGCTAACTCAATTTTTAGCCAATTCCGATATTTTGCATCACAAGAGTAGTACTCACTCTAATTATAACAAAAAGCACTACATGGAGTCAGCAAAGATGTCAATGTCACTTCAATAAAAGCAAGAATGAATTTCAAAAGCCTACCCAATCCTGGAACTCTCTCAGATTCTCAGAAACATCAGGATCCTCAGTGGAAAGAAGAATTTCTGTAGGTTGTTTCAACGGCTCAGCAAGTAAACTAAGCACAGTGTGAGACCCAATGGGTACTGCTGGCACCCTCCACATTGAAATAAGAGCAAACTCCCGAAAGAGTAGATTGCTGTAACAATAAAAGCAGGTCTATCACTCAACAACAAGAAGAGGGTATACAACAGATAGCTATCATGTAAAACGCAGAAAGATAATTAATCTTTTCTGCTTCTTTTTTGTATTTGTTCCTGAAGTGGCCCGGAAAAGTAGTAATTGACCAAACGAACATACAATAACTCAAGGTACGTATGAATGAACAAAACAAGAACTCACAGTGTTGATTAAGAATGTAAGAAAACGTATGGAACTTTAAGTCACTAAAATTAATAGGAAAGAAAGGAAATCTCTACCTGTCAAGTAAATAATCTGATTCAGGTTTAAATAATTTCTAGAAGAACAGAATAGAGAAGAGTAAGTACCTGTGCACCAATGCACGGAGAACAAGCTTTCCAGTTACAACTTTGGCATCATTTATTGTTGAAGGAGGCGTAAAGCAGAGCCACTGGATAACCATAGCTTTCTGTAGACTCTGCAGACGATGTTGCTCTGCTACATCAGATGATTCTTCGTGTTTTCCAACACTAATTTCTCGAGATCTTGACAAAACTCTGTTCAGGGGGAAATTCGGAATCTATGAGCAGTTCTTGTACATAATTTCTCACAAACCTAAAGAAAAGAAGTTTTTGGATAGAATAGCAGTTACACCTCTCAATAATTTCTTCAAAACTGCCTTTTGAGTCATCTTCAGGAGAAAATGGTAAATACTCAATAGCCGAAATAAAGATCTTGTATCTGACATGAACACTGTAGAGGGAGAAAAAACGCAATGAAAAATTACACAACTAAATTCCGGGAGCTATTGCATGAAGAAACAAAGTTACTAATAATTTATAGGCTCCCAGATAGATTTGATTTTTTGATTAATATCGCATCATTCCTGTTCCTAATCTACTGGATTCCATGATAAAGTATCAATTTCAAAGCCAATTGGTCATGAATGTAAAAGATGCCAAGGCATATACTAGTTCAATTGAATGAGCAATCACAACACCTTATGGGAAAAGATTGAAAAAAATTGTGACCCACCATTTCAACAGCATACAATATAGAAGCAAAGAAAGAAAGAAAACAATATTTATACCATGAAGGTTAAATATAAAATAGACAATAATCAATTCTTCTGAATGTGTATGCTAAATGAGAACATGGCAGGAAATCAATAGTAAGGTTGTCAAGAAAAACTAATAAACGTGTCTAACAAAGACCTGCTATTCAGCCTCAACTCCATCATATGGACAAAGAGATCAATGCAACGATGGCGAGCAAGCTGAGAAGCATAGATCCCAACCAACTCCTCATGCTGCTTAGTGAACAGAAACATTGCATACCTGAAATAGCATTATAGCATCTCAATAGAAAAAATAGCATAAATTCAAAAATCATTTACATGCATCTCAAAAAACCATCAAGTGGAAGACACTAGCTTAATAAATAATCACTTACATATGAATAATGAAGTCACCAACTGTCATTATCTTCTCTCTGAATGTATCCTTCATTTGATCTGCAAGTAAGTATCTAAGCACCAACACCAAGTGCGCACCAAAGCGCATCATCTGTGGGTCACCATGAGGCCTGAAAACAGGAATCTGTTCAGCAAAATTAAAATGAAAACACATCTTTAAAGAATAATTGCATGCAACAGTCCACTATCCACTTAAAGTGGTCTATCCAATTGGGCAAGGAAGACATCAAAATGCTGAAATACAACTCCAAATAAGCAGATTGAAACGAAGAAAGTATATAATACCTGAAGATATTTTCATCATCCTCTGAGGGTGATATCCACGAAAATATGAGGTCGAGCAAATGAGGTATGTCTCCTAACATAAGATTCATCTGTACAAAGGATTTTGTCAATGCCACTCTGTTAGTAAATGTCACTCACATGTTTTACGACATAGAAAAGAATGATCGTCAGATTGATAATATAAACAAAATACAAAATATTCAAAAGAATAAAGTATACTACACACCCATTGAAAGACACGGAAATAAGTAACAAAGAGAGTAAGAAGCTCCTAAATTGAATATCTGCATGCTTGAAGACGATAAATGTTGGCATTTGAACACCAAGTGGGTAAAATACTAGTGTGGGTGGATAAATCACATCCACAGATGTAGCATGGGAAAAAGGGAGCGCATGAGAGAAGAAGAGGCAATTCACATTACATAGCTTCTGCCTGTATCATCCCCAGAAGAGGGAACAACATCAAAGGGAAATTTGAGATCGCAACTAATTCATAACTTCCAAAAACTTGTAACATTCCAGTGTAATCCCACGGTTATATAATGCCTGATTTCACATGTTTGAAATACATGTATTGTCCCCAAAAAAGAAGCAGATTTCTGCAGCGCTATCTGTGCATTAATACAAGCATCATTAGAAGGCCATGAAAATCATGCACTAACCAATATCCTATCAAGTCAGTTTCTTTTGTCCACCAAAAAGCAAGGCCAGCAAAATAATTTCAAGATGCAGTTGGCTATACAATTGATAAATAGTGCTAATCACGTGTGTTCTTGTTCTTAAGAAACAAAAGAAAAATAATTAAGGAAAGAACAGTTTGTTAATCATGACAAATCCCAATTCCAGATGGATATCATTTTACTTTTATAATTAAGACATCTTGTAAAAGTGGAATAGAAACAAGAAAATCATGAATTTTACATTTATGCAATCATAACGCTGCAAAATATTCGGTCAGTTTACATATTGCAATGTATAGGCAATCATCAATGTTTGTGGTGATCAAGCATTATTTACGAGTTAGTGATTCGAAGTGAGAAATTAACAATTCCCAATGATTGCATGTTTGAAGCCAAATATAACTCCCTTTCACAGAGATTGTTACCTCAATTTGCCTCTGCTGCTCCTTGCATGCTCGAGCAACAACTTCATGCACAGTGTCACTAAATTATGCCACGGGGTGGATTTAAAATTAATCAGCTTCCAGATACTAACAAAAAACATAAAAATCAGGAGCATGATACATGCTTACCTTGAATGGAGCTTCTGAAGAAGAGAAGAAAGGTTCCTAGGTTGCTGATTCAAAACTTGAAGTGGCCAACTGTCTGGTCCACTATTTGGCTGAGAGGCAAGGTCTCCTAGGATGGGACTTCTCTCGATTGCGTCTTCAAAACTCTTGAACTGATGATCCGCTCCACCAGGGCGCACTCGAGCCACTTCGATATCAACTTGGACATCAAGCCATGATTTGGCCATTGCCCAGCATGCAGACTGAAAAAGTAAACAACGAGCATGAATAAAATAAAAGGAAACGAGAAGAAGGAAACCCAATGGACCAACATTTCTAATGGAGGCAAGGGGAGACTCTTAAGAAAAAATATGGCTTTGTCCTTTCATATTTTCCTATTATAAAGAACAGCTACCTTTCCCTTGTATATTTTGGCATCGAAGTCAAGCAAGATCTGCATTCAGTGAAGTCTCTGTTTATCTAAGACTGTGCTAGTTAATATTTGCACATATTTACCTATTGGACATGCTCAATCATGCAAACTCAACTAGAGCAGGAATTACTCAAATAATCTATAGTTAACAGCGATAAGTTGTTATGCATCTTCTTAATGCAGATTCAAACCTAGAACCTACCAAGGGTGTGTCTTAACTTACCAACAAATATAGAAGAATATATCTATAGGTGACCAATCTTGAGAAGGAACATAAAAGAGAGGTCTTGACAGAAACATTAGTCCTGATTAAGTTTAAAATAAAGATAAGTTGACGCACCATACTGTTCCTGGCAATTTTATATATTGTTACTTTCATAGATACATTGATAAAAAATACTTTCCAAAGATATCAAAGCCAAAGGTATTTTACTCAAGAATTTACTTAAATGATGAGAAGGTAGCAACATACTTCCCAGTCAGTACAAATTGGAAGAATGCGCTTCAAATTGCTACATTGGGCTGCATATACGGCTCCTTCATACTTTCCACCATCTTGCTCAGCAATTTTCTCCAATAAGACGAGAAACCAGGAGAATACCATCAGGTCAGTGAATACAACATAAACATTGACCATCAATTAGTTAAAGAAATAAGCAACTACGATGTGATTTCTTAAGATTCTTATTATTCATCCTATCAAGAAACTTAATGAGACAAGATATCTTACACATTCAAATGCATGAGGTTGAAAGCTAGAATAAACCGATGGCAAATTTTCCAGGGCAAGTAGAACCAAAATAGTAAACATGCAAAGACCATGGGGAAAGGAAAATAGATGTATGAATTAAGATGTAGACAAACATCTATAACATTAAAGAGCTCCCAGTTTAATTTCTGTAAATGTATCTCTGATGGACAAGCTTTAACTAAATGCAATCCTTTTGACACTCTCTTTACTTACTTCGGAAGCACAATAAGAGGCCCATTTCCAAAGATGCCACTGATGACCAATTCCACTTTCTAGTTCAATAGCCTGCAGCATTCTGTTCTTGCCATTTTTCTCAAGGGCTTCAAGAGATGGGGACAAACTGAAACCTCCAAAGGGACATAAACTCGCAGCCCTCCATGGCTGTCAAAACAAAGTTGCCATCCACGCATAAGAACATCTAATTTTTTCTTAAAACATTTTAGAAGAAAGAAAGCACATAACATATTCAAACTTCTCAACCGATCCTCAGACCTGTCCAGCAGACCGGCAAAGACTACATGCCTCTTCTAGTCTTCCAGCTCTCAGAAGAGTCCAGACATCTTCTAAAAGAGATTCATCTTGTTTCTGTTGTCAAAAAAATATGCCAAGTATCAGCATGAACTTAGCAACAAAAGCCAGCACGTGTAGAAACAAACCATTATAACAGAATAGGTGAACAAGTATTCTAGAAGTTAAGAAACTAAAGAAGGAACAGAAAAATTTTAAAGGTGACTGATGCAGTAACTGAAGCTACAGGTCAGCCATTATCTACAAATTCATGCACATGCAGATTTTTCGCAGATGGAGTACTTTGTCATCTGGCAGTTGGTGAGCATGTTCACGTGTTGGAGCATCAAAATCCAAGTGATGAATTGTCTTTGGATTTGAGGCACCTCTTTTAAGATGTCTTTGAGTATTATGCCAAATTCCAGAACTGGGGAGGTAAGTGCCCACATGAGATCCTCTGACCTGAAGAAAAAAAATGAAAGCAGAAGTTAAGTCTTGTTTTACCAAAGAGAGAATCCCAAAGCCTACTACAGGAGAAGTTGCAAAAGGGAATTCAATAAGATCAAACATTTTGCAGCAATGTCGTATAAACATAGAAGGTGATAATTCGTTGAGCTCTATATTAAAGATACATTAACGATAAGGTCTGGGGTGCTCAACAACTTTCAACTGCTTGGGAAAACTAAATTCCGCGGCAGAACAACTAATATCAGTTCTAAATGCACTTAGCTTAATTGAGGAAACAAGAAGTTATCTAAAGTTCAACTTACTACCCGCACACAACTATACTTAAACTTCAGTATCTCATGCATAATCAGATCAGATAGAGAGAATCTCTAATAAAATTCCTTGACCATTTCCCAATCTACTTGTAATTAGTCATCGCACTTGAGTTCCCACTGATTTAACCAATTGGCAAACTTACCCTGTGTGTATGGTTCTTACTTCTTAGTTTTGATTTTCTTGTCTGGTAAAACTAAATCATCATCAAATTATCACATAAATTTAAACTTGGTTATAATTTGTCAACTAGCAATTCAAAGTAAGCAACTGATATTCTATTCTTCATTTTATCATCTCCAAAAGTAAGTGGTGGCTTCAGTGATACAACAAACAATAAGTAATATTCTATTCTTAGATATCTCCCCCTTCCCACTCTTTTCAAAAAAGAACTTAAAAAGTCAACAAGGAAACATATCTCCTATTCAAACCATGAATAAACGAGTGCTCACAGATACAAGTTTATAGGCCCAATCCAAACTGCTGGTTAGAATGCCACATATACAACCACCTTACTAATAATTTGTTTTGTTGATGATGTTAATCATAAGCAAACATTTTTCTGCATGAACAACCCCCATCACACTCCTACTTCTAAATATTTGCAAATAAAGACCATGCCAAACCCATATACCCTATACAGAATATTATTAGCAGAGCCTTACGTTAACATACAACGGCTCTAGAGGCTAATCCATTCAACAGTTATTGTCAATAAAATATAGAACAGAGTGGAAATGCTTGTATTCTCTTCCCTACATGGTAAAAATCGAGAAAATATTGACAGACCATTACCTTATTATCCAAATCAAGGGCTTTTGAGGCTAGTCCTTCAAGCCATTGAACAATCCTGAGGCATAATTGCGCTGTATGATTTACTGTAACAAATTGGCAGGCCTCCAAATGTGAAGTTGTTGGGAGCTGCCATAAAGCATTTGATTCAACATAAAAGAATTTAAGATAATGCCAACAACAAAGAATAGGTGAGAACTGAGCAAGGCCCCAGGGACAACTCAATATTGAGTAACAAAATTCAAACCAAGCCAGACACGGTATATAAGATGCGGATAAAAATGAATATGGATGACACATTACCAGAATTAGATCTTCAGGGAGTTCTTCATTTCCTGCAAGAACAAAACTATAGACTTCAGCCTTAAACATTAACTTTCAGAACATGAAAGTCTTGGAAATCACCACGACATAAAAGAACATAGAATTAACTTGAAGGAAAAGAAAAAAAATTAATAAGAAACAGTATATCATAAAACCCTTTATAGTTCTTGAAAAATAAAATTGAAAAGAAAGAACGAACTATTCATGTTAACATAAGCGATAGACAGTGCAATTGTAGCAGAACAAAACGACGGGTTATATAAAATTCATTCATTCAGGATGGAAAACTATGAAATTTTATAAATATATGTTGTACTCATAAGTTAGAAATTTCAGCGGTAAATTTCACTTGGGAGCCTGTGAATTGAAATATCCAAAATTAGCAAATTCAGTATTTAATGAAACAATAACTCATTACTGAAAATTGATGGATGAGCAGAACTAGGCAGTCATTAAACACTTTAAAAAAAATGACATTATCAACAAGACACTTGCTTCCTTAGTATAAAGGAAACTAGAGATAACAAAATAAACATTTGGTGTATACTTCAGTAGTGTAGAATGAACAATTGTAATTGAATCATGTTAGTTTTAGTTAAAACTTGGTTCCGAAGTGTTGTACGCATCAATTTAACTCAAATCAATTAGTATCCGTCTAAGGACTTCCATGTATGATACAAAAAGCAAAAGGCTTTGAAGAAATAGTACCAAAGTAGATAAAATAATTTTTTAAAGAAAAAAAGAATTTGGGTTAGATATATATTTCCTTTCCCATATAGGTACCACAGAAGAGACCAGGAGGCAGCTTCATCAAGCAAGAGCCGAGCTTTCTGTCTCATCAATTTATCCTCAAGAATCCGGTATCTCTCATTGGCACCATATCTGCAGTAATAACCGACACAAAAAGAAGCCAAACCATCACATTGGCTCTATAACCAATTTATCTATCCCGAATTTCTCAGAAGTGTTTCTTGAGAAACTTAAGGCAGCAAATAGTGGCAACTATACAGGTAAAGTCACATATAGGCACTTGTACAAACATAATTTAATGGAGTACAGAAGTTTGAAATTTGGATAAACCATGATATGCCGTGTATTTAAATTCGGATCAAAGGAATATAAAGCAATAAAAACATAATTAAAGCATCACAGTACAAACTGTTTGCTGTTATCTATTTTCGAAGGTTCCAGAGATAATCAAATCGAAGGTGAACTCAGCCCTGCTAACTCCTTATTGATAAAAGTTTCCATCTGCATTCAATGTATTTGACTAGTTTCCTTGCATCGCAAAAGCATCCAGATGACATGGAAAGCAATCTAACCACGTTAACCAAAATAGCTACCATACAATTACCTTTTGCAAGGACCACTTATCATCATCTTAAAGACAAAAAAATCAGAAAAATCACCTATCAATTCTTCCCAGCAGCCCAATTTTCCAAACAAAAACTTGATAGTTGAGTACGTAAGTGAATACCTAATTGACTCTGAAACACTGCGACATGAACTCTCAAACCGTAGTATGAGATCAGGTATTGGCATCAAACCTGCAGTACACAAACAGAAAACTTTCAAGTCAAATCTTATGCAAGAGATAAATTACACCCCAGAAAATGATTTATAGAATAGGCATTAGCCCACCAGAGCTTCTTGTAGAAACAAATGATGCGTCTCAGCAAAAGATGCATGGCAGATGACAAAGCTTTGCATTCATCAACAAGGAGAGGAAAGTACTGGTTTGACTAATAGATCTAGATTCCCGATAGAAAACTGTAGTTCCAACTCCGTTGTCGTGAAGAAAAGACAATAAACCTTTTGTTGCTTCCTTGTAAACATATATTAAACCCCATCTAACTATCTAAGTGCTGCTTCTTGCAAAATATGCTCTCTGTCCGAGACACTAGATTCTCATATCGTTCTGGTATATGTCAATACAGAGTCTTGACGAGATACATGCGAATGGTAGTTGACAGGGGCTTGTTAAAAAATGAGATTATGTGCTTAGTGTTACATGTGGTCGAACGTTCAAAAATAAGGACCCAATGGAGGACTTCTACATGTCAGGAGTTTTCGACAGTTTCTTAGATAACAAGCATAAAATACCCATGTTTAGCGCAGTTCGATAGCAGCTTGAAAAGTTTCATGGAGAGGGAAACAGTTACAGATTTGATGATCTATATAAATTAACTTTTCACATATGTAATCCTGAGATTAGCCTTGAAAATGATTGCGCCAAAGAAACATCTCTATAAACTAAAAGAACTTCCGACATACATAATCCAAAGTTCAGTAACATTAACATACTCAAAAGTGTTTGTATCTGCATCAATATCTGTAAGATAGCAAAAGAGAACAAAAGTTCAAAACAAAACATCTTTATTCAAGCACCTTGGAGACCAGAATCCAGCAGAGAAGCAAATAAAGAGAAAGTAGTATCTGAATTTTCAATTTGCTCATCCTCTTCCTGCTTGCAGACCTTTAGGGATTCACTTCCCCTCCTGCGTATTGTATCATAATCGACATCAACCCTGGACATTCCATGACTATCATGAGACACTCTCCTCTTAGAAATAGATTCAAAAGGTGTGCCTTCAAGGTCCGTGTCAAGGCTCTCAACCTCGTGTTTTATATTTTCGAGAAAAAGTGCAGCGTTACTAAATCTTGAGGCTGAATTATCATGGTGCGGTGACAGGCTTGAACCCGGATGTCTTTTCCTGCACATATTCACTTTGCTTTACTATCAGAACTCCATCAAATAAGTTCATATAATCATGAGAATGACATTTTTCTAATAATTACAGATTATGTATCCTTTGAGATCATAGCTTCATGCATATCACTAATGAATTAAACACTTTGGATCATCAAAGATAAATCCATTAATGATATTATAATAAAAGAATTCCATAAAAGAAGCACGTTTCATATACACAGATAAATAGAAACTCCAATTATATCAGTATAATCACCATAAATATCTACTGCACTCCTTTGCTTTAGTTTCAGATATTCATTACACCAACTTCTTATAAATGTAACATTTTCACCCATCAGAAAAAAAAACAATTCCAAGCATTAGAACTTTTCAAATAACAATGCCAAGAAATATAAATTTCAGCCCAGTGGGGACATACACGAATCGAGTTGAATTGACCAAAGTATTGCTCATATTTGTTTGAATTATTATCGAGCTTTAAAATACGTGTTTGAGTTTACTGAGCTTGAACGAGTTTCAATCAAGCCGAAGACGAAGCGAGCTTGAGTAGTTTGATTCTTGTACACATATATTAGCATTTATTTACTAATCAGGTTGAGCTCAATCCGAGCTTCAAAACTTATAAATAGAAACATGTGTTCAAGTTTTATTTGTTAAGTTAACAAATCGAGCTCAAACAAATTTTTTAAGGGTTGATTTCGAACCAAGCATCGAATAACTTAATCCCTTTGTCAGCCCTACGCCAAGCCCTAACTTCATTGGACTGTAAAATTATGAATTTTTCCAAGTGCATACAAAAGATCTAACCGGACCACACAGAGAAATTAAACAATCAATTTAATGTCAACAATTAATAAACAGGAACAAAATTCATACTGCATTCGTGAACTCTGTAAAATATAAAATTGAATACCCGTATCGACGAAAGCGCTCTCTACTGCTGAGATCTTCAGGGTCAAGATAACTAGGAGAAGTCTCCATATCCACCTCCATAACTGGAGAAGATTAGCTGAAAATTGATGGCTCTTTTGAGATTCAGTGAGGTTGAGAGCGTTCGTTGGATTGTTAAACCCCTAGGGTTTTAAGCGCGGGAAATGATATATTTACTGATAATTATTCCCAGTGGAGCTGGTTTAAAGAGTTTTTTTTTTTTTTGATAGAAATGGTTTAAAGAGTTGAAGGAGGGCGTGTTTGTTTGTTTGTTTGTCGGGTCTAAACCAAATTTTACGAAATTCTGAATTGTCACCCCAATATTTATTTTTTTTAGAAAAACAAATTCGTTATGACGTAGGAATATTCTCCACAAAGAAAATTTAGTATATCTCACACCACCACTGGGATCTAATTGATCAAATTCGATGCAAGATGAAGATGGCATGGCACGTAGAAATACGTAATATATGGCGAGAAGTCAACCGTGTGGCAGACGAGTTGGCAAAGAAGGGTCTTGCGAGACCCCTTGGTGTCATGCAATGCCCGAGTCGAGATCTGTGTAATACTTTGGAACGAGATCTGCGAGGCCCTACGTAGCTCAGGAAAACGACTATAAACCCGAGTCTGTCGGGTTAGATCGTTAGGGTCCCCCTTCTCTTTGTAATAAAAAAAAATAATAAAAAATTAGTAGTCAAAAAATGTTCCTTTTAGCGAAATTCAATCGCACATAAAGCTTGAGTTAACAATCCCCACAACATCACTCCTCAACACATCAGTCATGAAATTTTACATTATTTGTAAAATATTAGATTTTACATTTTTATGTAAAATTCGTACTCAACTTGCCTATAGTTGTAAATACATTCTATTGATGTTAGTAATGTCAGGTAGAATACATCATTGCATTTCATATTTGCTCGTGTACTCTTTAGATGTGTCAATGCGTCACGTTAGTTTCCAACTTTCGACTTTCCTTGATTGGGAAATTCGTTGCTCATTCCTTGATTGAAAAGACGAAGAAAATACATCACAAATTCATATTCCAATGTTCAATAGGATTTCGTATTAAAGAGTTAGACAATAAGAGGAAGCGCGCGAGAAATAGAGATCCGGTGGACATGCTATCCGTGTTGAGTGGATTTAACAATTGATAGCTTCAGTCTAACGAGAACTGCCCCAAATTTCTAGGTCATTCTTAGTAGCTCCTCACGCTCAAAGTCCCTAGAAACTGTTAGTTTACCGAACACACAGTTCACCACGTTAGGATTCTGGTCATTATACCCATACTTGGAATCCTGAAGCCCCTTAGATTCACTCACATTTCGACAATCTCTCATGCAATTATATCTCAATCAAGGAACAAATAATGTACAACACTCCAAGAAACATGAATTATACCAAAGTCTTCAAGATGCCACTCATTACTCATTACTCATTCCTACATAAAAAGTAGCATACATAGAGCAAAAGATACAAACTTGCAAGCGTATATTTAGGTAAGCCATTCCGAAAACTAAAACATAATTAAAACAAAAACATCCTAAAAAAGTTTAAAACTCAAACAAAGCCTCACAAGGGGCCAGACAATCGTAAGAGTTTCCAAAGGGAAATCTCAAATCTCTTCATAAATCACTGGTAATACATGAGTTGTTGGGCTGCAGCAACGTTCTGGAAACCACCATCATAAATGGCCTGACTAGCACCGGCACCCATGCCCATAGATGCTTGCTTTAGAGGATGTTGCCCCTGGGGATGCATTAGGGCGTGGACCCCACTCATCTTGCTCATTGCGAGTTGCCTCTCATATGCCAAGAGGTCAGCTGCAGAAAAACCAGCCAATGGTCCCGGTGCAGGTGGTAGGAGTGGGTTCGAGCTCGTCCCTGGTGGAGTTGGCTTGTTACCCCATGAGCACTGTATATATGCAAGAACAGTTTCATGGTCAGACTAGACTAGATATATAGAAATAATTCGAGCGCAACAATTGTATTACATTTAAAGGGTAATTACACACACGCCCCTCACTTATTACGCAATTACCACAAGCCCCTGGGATTTGAAAATTAACAAAACACCCCCCATCAATCCTGACAAGTGACAACTCAAAATCAGTGGATGAATTGTAGTTTGCTTTTATTGATTGGGGAATTTATGGTAATTTCACAAATCTCGATATGTTTTCATAGTTAGTCTATGTAACTTATCCTACATTTAAAAGCGAAACAAGCATCGAAACCAAGGGGCAGTGACCATTATGACCATTAGGAACTGTATTGCCCATTGAATTAGGAATTTCCCAAAGCTAAAATGTAGCAAAAATTAATGTTTTCACATTTCAGAAGGCGCATTAGAAAGCAAAAAAAAGGAATATTCAATGTCACAAAGTACAGAATATTCTTGTAAATTTTCCTTCAACAGCCCTTGTTGACAATAAGCTTATTCATTGTTGAAGTATACCACACTATACAATTCAGTGGGAATGAAGACGAACCTTAATTTGTTTGCCACAAAGAAATGACTGAGTATTTCCCATTGAAATAGCCATAGCAGCCTCTGCATGGGTGCTGTACCTCACAAAACCAAATCCTTTATCACGCTGGACCCGAACTTCCTCGATTGACCCGGCACCAAGTGCATGGAAGTGGCGATGGAGGTCAACCTGGGCTACCTGGCAGAATAAAACCAAGGGAAGAAAGTCTATAAACCCTGTGCTACAAATATTTCAGGTTTTTGTCAAACGAGTGTACAGGTCAGATTCATTGATTTAGAGAATGTCTGGCTGTGATTATAAGCTCGACATATGTGCATGGATAATTTTCCAAGGTTGACAAAATAAGATGTTAAGAAGCTTACAACCTCCTTAAAAATAAGGAATTCTAACTTATTCCGTAAGATTTAATAAACCTCTTTCTTTTGGTCATCTTATTTACATAATTGCCATTACTTACACTATAAGCTCAATGATTTTATTTCATCCAAACACTTAAAAAAACTTAAATTATTAACTAAGATCCATCATCTTACAAGTTCTAAAAACAGCTTATAAGTTGTAAGACTTTGTAAGAGCTGTTAAATAAGACCAGGCAAACACCCTCTTAGTCTTCCTCAGTCGAACTCAAGGGGATTTTGTCTTCCATTCTCTATACCGAATTGGTGAGCCAAATACAGTCAGAGACATGGATATAAAAAAGAACCACATATTCAAAATCTCAAGTTACCAAACTATACTAAAACACCTTGCCAGCACAAATCCGACTACTTACAAACCAACTTTTATCTGAACTTTCGAGGACGAGTTATATTCGACGGAGAGCAAGCAGGAGAGAAACAGGACTTACCTCTGGAGCAAGATTGCCAACATACACGGTGGTGTACTGAGGATTATTTTCAGGAGCGTCACTGTTGGCTGCCTCTTTAACATCTTCTGCAAAAAGCAAAAGTCTCTTAAGGAAATGAGTGATCTGAGTTGATATGGCCAAGCAAAATCACAATTTTCACCCCGAGGGTAAAGCAAATGCCTAATACAAAACTGGAGGCAGACACTACAGAATTGAAACTTAGTTTCTTCTAAAGCATAAATCAAAGACAAGGCCTAAGCGTTGTTTGGCTGAAAGGCGTCTCTGGTCTATACAATAACAAATTAACAGGTTCAAATTAAAGAGTTCCATAAAACTAAAAGAAATGAATTTAGCTCCAAAAATAAAATACCAAAATCATAAGTTTAAACAGAATGAATATACCAACTTATTTTCATAGTTCAATAATCTCCAGGTGATAATGGTACCGCTCACTAATTTTTAACTTGACCATAACAAAAGATATCTCGTATGCTCTTAGAATCAATTAGTCCAATTACTTAACAACTTGAATTTTCAACTGAATCTATCATCTTATGAGATCCAAACACATTTAATAGATTGAGTTCATTTTTTATCCTCTTAGTGTTGAGCAATGACGATGAGCTACAGTTGTTTCTCCTTCATTTTGATGTGTTTCACTTTATTTTATAATGTTAAATTATTTCTTCCAACCTATTACCTACTAACCTGAAGAGCCGGTTGTTAGTTCCACAACACTTTTAGCATCTGAATTCTGCTTGTCATCACTGGTACCAGCACCTTTTGCGGCCCAGTTACAACGTATCTGCCTGCTGCCAAGCCATTTCCCTGCAAAGTAGTTATATAAAACAGTAGCAACTAATTTGTTTTTTCCTTTTGACATTTGCTAATCAGAGAAAGTAAAGCCGCGCTTCATTTTCAAAAACATAACGGGGAAATAATTTATTCTCACCAGTTAAGTCATTTATTGCGCCTTGAGCATCCTGGAAAAAAAAAAAACCAAGGATTCATCTAAATCATGCTGATTGTAGTTTGAAAGCAAATGAAGGTATAAGTCACAGAAACATACCTGCTGGTTCCGGAAAGAGACAAATCCAAACCCCCTGGAACGCCCGGTCTTTTGATCCCACATTACCCTTGCATCACTAAGAACAAATTAGAGATAAATCAGCACCTCCTAAACTAAATAATACACTGAACACATGTAACGCTTAAACAATAACTTTGATACATACAAGGGAAAGAAACTGATTTTGCTGATTGAGCTTTTTATTCTCTTTTGGAACTAAAATATGAAAAGATCTACAACCTTGGGGTGGGGGTGGGGAGAGAGAGAGATGCTTACGAACAGCTAGGGTAAACAGAAAAGCATGCAAACAACATGGCATCAGTAACCTCTGGGCTGAGATCACCAACAAAAATATTGAAGTGACCTACATAAAGAAGTATAAGATTTCACGAGATGCATATTCACCAAACATACAAAGTTATGTACTAAAGCAACCAAATTCAGAGGTATGCAAAAATTAAAGCATAAACCCACTTGATGTGTCCTCCCTCTGACCACTGGCATAAGCCCAGTTAACTTTGATAGGCTGCCCAAACCTGAAATTCACAGAATATGATATTGTTTTATTTTACAATAGAATGTAAGATTGAAAATACAATTATTCACACTCACAAATGCCTTCCATTAAGGGTCAATATTGCAAGTGCAGCAGATCTGCGATCAAAGTAATGAATAAATCCATAGGATGACTGCACAGAGCACAAAAGGATATTATAGTCAACATTAACTCAAATGCGAGAACCCATAACAGTATGTGCACGAAAAAGAGGATACTTGATAGCAGTAGCACCTTTTCTTTCCTAACAAGTTTGCAGCCCTCCACAGGACCAGTACTAGCAAAAACTTCTTGAAGAAGCGGTTCTGTCACCTGTGTGTGAACATTCCCAACATACCTGCATTTTCTCGAAAATAAAAAACCTAAAAGTTTAAAAGGAAAAGAAGACAAAGAAAATAGATAAACTTATAAGAAACTTCCAGATATACAATATGATACATAGGGAAGACACAGTTCACATTAGAGGTCGATGGCAGTAGAGTTTATTCCATGCAATCAAGGACGATCAATAAAGACACCAAGTTACACAAACATTGACTTTGTTTAGGTGAACAAACACTTAAGCCAGATTACGGTGAAAAGATCCATACAAGCACATTAACTATAAGAGAAACCTTTGGAACTTAACGTTTCGCATAAACATAGTAGCTCACACAACATGCAAAAAAGAAGAAAACTAACAAAAAATAGAATAAAAATTGTCTAAACAACACTCACACACTGCGGCATGTATTCGGATCAAAACCAGGAGGCAGATTTCCACTTGGGATAGGCTCAATCTGCAAAATGAAAAAGTGAAAAAAAGAAATAAAAATAAAGAAAAGAACTCCCTAATTTATTGTCCCACATCAGCCATCCACCCCAAGTGTAAAAACTGGAAAAGAGACACACCCGATGTCACAATATACAGGTGTTGGAATGACATTAACAGAAACAGAAGCATACACACACGAAGAAAGGTGGAAACAAATGCAAAGTGCATTTGTTCTGTTTCTAACAAAAGTATACAACTAAAAATGTCCAGAAACTTAAGGCAAAAATCACACTGCAGTGTACCCCGAATTGATTTACTTTTAGAAGTACTAAAACCACAAAAAAGCATGCCCAAAAACTATCTCCTTTAGAGCTCCCAAACCATATTTTGCTCGACTTTGTGCAACAGCAAATATGCTATGTCTAAAAAGGTTTCAAAAACAATGTAATACCAAACCCGTGCCATGTACATGAGTTTCCAGTCTCTTTTCTTGTTAATAATACTCATATTTACTAGTTAAAATCAATTTATTGACCACATCAATTTATTTGCTAAAACATTATGTTTGTTGTTATCACATTTACCAAGTGAACTAATAATTAACAAGATATAATTAATGCGTACATCATCACACAAGTGGGTATTTCCAGCTACTTATGCTATCAGGGAAAAACAATCAACAGTGTAGTGTTTGACCTCGTATATATACATAGGTTCATTGTATTATACAGAAAATGCATCAAATGTACCAGTATCTATATTAGAAACTTTTAAGGAAGAACCTTTTAGGTGATGGTGAAAACATGCAAGCAGTAGGTGCTATTAAGAGCTCAGATCCTTCAGAACAACATTTAATGACAAATATCAAGATTTTTTTCTTTACATTTAATTAGTAGAGTGGTCTTTTTCAAACCCACACAGAAAACTGTTTTTAAAACAAATATCAAGATTTTTTTCTTTACAATCATAAGTTCAGCTTTCGCTGCATAATATCAGTGCAGGCTCCACAAGTGTTCTTTCCATTGTATTTCACACCAAGGTGTGACTCAGGAATCCAAAAGAAGTGACTCATTTCGAATGAAGTGACTCCGAGTGTAATTAATCAACCTGTACGCTTTACGCATATGCAAAATGAGGATAATAGACAAACAGCACACATGTGTTACATAACTAATAAACTTATAGTGCACTTTATGATGAACAAAAAACAAAAAAAAACATCGCCTCATCGAGCTACCACCGAGACAAATAAAGACTTATACATAGACCATTTCGTTTGGGAGCTCTTTCCTCTTTTGTCCAAGAAAAGGAAAACATAAAATTCTTTTTCGCAATAATAAACATACCAATTATTAAATGAAAATCAAAATTTGTGGGGCCAATAGTCACCAAACGCAATCCATAATCAACCAATCAATAACCATATGTAGCCATAGCGAAAATCTCAGTGAGAAAACAACACGTAATGATATTCCATAAGATCAGTATCGCGAGCACAAAAACGAACATGTAATCACACACAGCTACAAATAATCAACAAACAAGAACATTATGAAACGAAATGAACCTGAGGAGCAGCTAAGAGACCAGGGTGATATAGCGACTGTTGTTGAAGGAGAGCTTGCTGCATCAAAGCCTGATGCTGCTGCTGCTTCAACCTCTGATTCTGCATTTTTCGGATTGATTTTCTAACCTGAGAATTGATTCAATCAGATGATCGGAGAAGATTATCTAGGTTAGGGCTCGCGGAGAAGAGAGAGAGAGAGAGGAGAGAGAAAGGGTCTCGAACACGAAAGGAAGAAAAAGAAAAAAGAAAAAAAGATGAAAAAAAAAAAGACAAATAAAAGAGGGGGAATTAATCAATTAAACGCCATTGTTAGGGGTTTTATAGGTGACCATTTGTTGGGACCCCCGGCCCAATAATAATGGAATATTATTATATTATTTCAAATAAATACCACTCTATATTTTCATTCCTTTCGTTGAGGTGGATAAGCGGTTAGTTCCTTAAATATTTTTGTAACTTAGAATCATTATTATGAGTATAGTTACCATTTTAAAAGTTATACTTACCAATAATAACCATTTGTAGGTTATATTTATTGAATGATTAATGAATCTTTTTTGTGTCATTATTATTGTTATTATTATTAATATTAATATAAGTATTAATATATATACACACACACCATCACTAATTAATGTAAGTAATGTAATCAAAACAAGGTTTTTAGAAAAATTAATATTATTTAAATTAAAATTGTTACTATTTTTTAAATATGTCTTTAGCCCTTTATTCACGTAATTTGCAAATTCAACTCCTTCATGACTTAATTCATATTAATTATATAAACGTTTCTATTACATTTCCAATATAATTAATGTGTTTCAATAACATTAATTATTTTTTCAATGATACGCTCGTTTAGTACTGCAATTTTTCTTGCATGCCGCTTTTATCACATTTCAACAAAAATGCAGTGAGGTGTCACGACTTAAGTTTGTCCTTAAATATAGTTAGCATTAGTGTATTTATCGCCTTTAAATGATAATGTAATGAGGTGCCATGATTTTTGCTCCTTAAATATAGCTACCATTAGCTATTTCTCAATCACATGGCCTGACGTGATTTTTAGACTGTTTTAATTACAATTAACCAATATATGTATATATATATAACATATAACTCATTATTTAACTATCACTATATATGCAAGTCTATCATGTTATTATACATCAATCTCAAAAGTTTCATTATATTTTATTTTCTTCCTCCATTTTGATAATTAATCTTTCTCTCATATGTGATTTATCTTTATGGCGTGTCCTTGTGATGAAAATATAATAATAATAATAATTTTATTATTATTATTTTAATTATTAGCATATATATCCAATAGCCATTAATTAATGATTGATTGAGTCTGAGCTCAAATTCTTTATGTATTACAACACCAGCAGCAGGAAAAGAATTTTGCAACTATCGGGAACATTATTAGTGATGTTAATGTTAAGTATGTGCTCTCGATGCCAATGAGGATTTAGAACTTATAGGGCACTGATTTATATTGTATAAACTTAGAGAAAGGCATTATTCATTTATCCATGTAAATCTTAATGGCATCTATATGTATTGAACAAATAAGTCCCGAGTAATCAAGAGAGAGCTTTTACTCCTCATGGTTAGAGGAGATCGACACTAGAATTGTTGGTTCCTTGATTACTTAAACAAGAGTTTGCAAGTCAAATAGTCTTAATTAGGCATTATGACCAGACTTGTATGACGCAAGCTTTAATAAGGAGTGTCAATCAGTCAGTCACTTTGGAATGGTGGAAGCTTGTGCCATAGAAATATCAATGGAATTGATATATTCGATCTTGTCGTAATTCAATCACATGGATATTTACTCCGGACTGTCAATAATTGAGTTATTGGTCATGGCAATGTGCGTAAGCCTTAGACCTGAGGATTCACGAAAATTGTACTTGTGACACTGAACGAGTTATTAGAGTAGTTAGCTCCAATTCACCCTTAGGTGGGATCAACCTCGAAATGTGATTCAGATGGACAAGTAGCAATTATTCGGTGATTGCTAATATGGGATTCATTGTCTCGAGTAGTAAACGAGTTAACGTCATATACGATTGTAGGTAAATAAAATTATAAGTCTTTGGCCAAAGTAGGAAAACTAACTTTGTGTACAATACGCAAGGTTAGTTTAGTAATTGCATCTTATTATGATTTATTGAGCACAACATCGAGTCTTGCGAGCTTGACATAAATCATGACTCTCACTCGATCGGGATGTTACAATAAAGGGTTTATACTCACTGGATGTCTGTGACCTAAAGATTCGTATTTGATCTATTAAATTTGATCTCAATTGGATTTCAGCGTAAGTCCATGAAACTGGTTAGGTGACACTCACATCCTTGGTCTCTTCTCAATGCCAATTTAGACAAACCTAGAGAGTCACGCTTTCAAGGAATTAACCGAAGAAATTTTTTCGTTGTCAAATAACATAAATTAGGTAATTTGTCATTTGATGAACAAATTAATTTATTTGATTAATTAAGATTAATGAAAATAAATTAATAATAACTAATTAGATTCATTTATTATATTCATCCTATACTAAATTAATTATTAGATTAATAAATTTAGTTGATTATTAATTAATATAATATTTTAATTAGATTAAAATATATTGGACTTAATTAATAATTGGACAAAGTTGAAAGTCAACTTAGCCCAATAGGAATGAAGGTAGGTGTGTATTATGGTATTGATGGGCTCAAGGAATTAATTAAATTTCAAGTCCATCATCTCATATAAATACACAATACCTAGATGAAAAACGTAATTCACTCAAAATAAACTTGACAACAAAGAAAGAAGAAGAGAGAAATTCTCTTTCCCCTTCCCCTATAGTCGTCGGCCATGGTTGAGCCAGAGGAGATGGATTTTCTTTAGGTCTTTATTCCCGCGTGATATCTAGAGGCAGAAGTCCCGAGGATTGCTGATGTGTAGACGGTAAATCAAGAAATGAATCACACTTTGATAACGGTAAATCGTTGTGTTCTTGTTTCTGTATATATAAAATCATCAAACGCCATAAAGTGATTCGGCTTTAGGAATCCATGAATGTTCATCTTCCACTGCGCATTTGATCGGATTCCTAACAGTTAAGCTAAAAGGAAAGCTCAATCCACTCCTCTCTATCATATTTTTTTTCCAGTGAGATGAGAATTCTTTTGCTTACTTTTTTTTTTCGATAAGGAAAAAAAATTTGAAAAATTCTTTTGCTTACTCTTTAGCTAGGAGCTTTTTTGCTTCTCCATAGGGATTTAATTTAATGACTTTCAACATTTTGCATTACCATTAGCTATTTCCCATCTCAATCTCAATCACACGGCTATTTCCTATCTCAATCTCAATCACATGACTTAGCCAGATTTTTGGACTGTTTTAATTACAATTAGCAAATACACACACATATATATATATTTAACATTCAATTCATTATTTAATTATCACTATACATGCAAGTCTATCATGTTATATATACATCAATCTCGAAAGTTTCATTATATTTTATTCTTTTCCTCCATTTTGATAATTAATCTTTCTCTCATATGTGATTTGTCTTGATGGTGTGTCCTTTTGATGTAATTATTATTATTATTATTATATTAATTATTAGCATATATATATATATATATATATCCAATAGCCATTAATTAATGATTAATTGAGTCTCAGCTCAAATTCTTTATGTATTAGTTATTGGAGTTTACTACACCAGCAACAAGAAAAGAATTTTGCAGCTATCGGGAACATTATTAGTGATTTTACATTAAAATGAAAGCTCAATCTACTCCTCTTTGTCGTTTTTTTTCCGAGTGAGATGAGAATTCTTTTGCTTACACTTTTTTTTTCTTTTTTTGATGAGAAAAAAAAATTGAAAATTCTTTTGCTTACTCTTTAGCTAGGAGTTTCTTTGCTTCTCCAGAGGGATTTAATTTGATGACTTTCAACATTTTGCATTACACTTTTGTTACCTCTGATTTGAATAATGAATACGATTATTGTTTTTATCAATAAAAATTGTTTAGAGTTTTTAAGTACGTTTACTCTTTGTACACTTTTTGTGTGTATATCTAACCTTTTCAGATTAGCATGATATTTTCATCTAAAATATGATTTATTTATTATTTTCATATATAATGTGTGATTCTCTCGAGAAAAAATTCAGTATGATTTAGTTTTCACATTCTATTGAATAATCTTTATCCTTCTTCAAGATGGTCTCCCTATCACACTAGATGTAATATATATATATATATATATATATATATATTCCTTAATTTCCTTTCTCAATCGATGGAGTATCCCATCTTTTGAATTTTATTAAATTGTCTTGAAATGTGTGTTCTTAAGATTTATTGGAAGCATATATCGGATTTGTGAATGAGAAGTTATAACTTAGGAAAGTCTATAGAGTATAATATATTTATGTTAGTTTTCTACTATCTCTTTTCAAAAGAATGTAATCCTTTTGTTTTGAAGAAAAATCGATTTTATATATCATTCAATCGAAAGTTTACAACGTCTGGAACAATACAATTCATATCGTCTCAAACGATGTAGTAAGAACATCTGAAACACCAACTAACAAGTTCTTGAAGATAACAAATCTTAAAAACTCACAACTGAACACAAGAAAATTCTTGTGCAACTCCTATTCAAGGAGAGATAAAACTCTCATTCGAGAGAGAAAGCAAACTCTCATACGAGAGAGAAAATAAAATATTCAATAAAATATCTAAAACGCTATATAAATTTAAAAACTTAAGTATCACCCGTATTCATCTCGTCAGATTTGTATCTGTCTTTTTAGATCCATATCCGTCTCGTTAGATTTGGAGATGTGTCTTTAGATCCATATTCGTCTCGTCAGAGTTGAAGATATGATGTACAACTTGAAGAAGGGTACTCCAACCCAATCCGCCGATGATGGTGGTGGTAATAGTGGTGAAGTAGAGGACTGTTTCCCCAAGCCATCGTCAGCGGAGGAAAATAAAAGAAAAAAAAAGACTAGAGTTTAGAGAGAGATGAGGAGAGAGAGAGGCGTGAAAATAAAAATGTACCAAAGGGATTTTTTACCATGACTAAAAGAATGTAATCCTAAATATAGTCAACTTCTAAAACTCAAGATATGGTAGTCCAATATAATTTAAATTCAAATAGAAAACTAATTTTCTCCAAGTATTTCTCTCAGCAAATATCAATGATAATTTTGATCACTATATATATATATATATATATATTTTTTTTAAGCTTATCAATCATGTGATATATATTTTTTTGAAGTTAATTAATATGATCTAATACTCATATAAAAAAAATGGATAATAATCGTCAAAATTGAATCAAATTTTAATTTTGCTAATTATAAACAGTAAATGATGTATCTATTTTAACTAATATTTTTCTACATTCACAATATCCCGTGCCTTCGCACGGGGTTACGATGAGTTATAAATAAAGTGAGTTGAGTACAAATTGTCCTTCAAGTCAGTTTGAAATATTATTGAGTTTTAATTCTAGATGAAGTGGATATCTTGATTCGACAAATTTGAATCGATATTTTTTGATCATGGGACACACAGATCCTATAATACTCCAAATAAAGAGAGAAAAACGCAACTTAGCCTGAAATAGAACACAGGACATCTCATATGAAAGTGGAAGCTGATACCACTAGACTAACAAGCATCGGGTGAAGTATTGTTGAGTTTTAAATTTTATGTTTTCGGCTTAGTTTTATTGTTAAATGAATCGAGCCCAATACCAATCAAGTTTTAATAATTTGTATTTTTTATGCATATTTTTTGATTTTCTACTGATCGAGTCAAGTGGAAACAAACAACAAAACTCATAGAACAAACAAAAAAAGGTGTTCAAATTTGGTTTGTTAACTAAGCTCAAACAAAATTTTAACTATCAAGCTCTCAGGTTGAATATCAAACAGTTTGATTCATTTTCCAGCTCTAAAGTGAGATGTGGGAATTGAATTGGGCTCATTCACCAGGCCCAATGTTTCTGGCCCAACATATGAACACAATCCATGAATAACTAGCATATGTGGGGCATTTGGGCTAGTTTAAGAAAACTTATATACCCACATTTAATCCAATGCGTTATGTAATTAAGCTTATAGAAATTGGTTATAGATGTACTAATTATGACCAAAGAACTGTTGGTCTAGTGGTATTTACCTCCCATTTTATGTGAGAGGTCCTGGTTTCGAATCCAGGCTGCTACAAGTTGTGGCTTTCCCCCCTCTTTATGGAGCTAGATAGAGTCTTATGGCTCAGAATTATAACTATCAAGTATCAACTCGGGTTTGTCGGGCTAGATATGTAAGGTATCCCCTCCTCATGGATTAAAAAAAAAAAGATGTACTAATTATGGGAATTCTAGCCGGAGTTTTTTTTAAAAAAAGAAACAGTGGAAATATTATTAACTTAAGTAAGCCAAAACGGCACAATCCACATGAGGGGGAGGATAGCCCTCCCCTTCGAGATCAACAAAAGCAGAACGAGCAAGCAAATGCGCGAGGAACCACCCAAACGTCTAACAAAACTGAAAAAAATACTAACAAAAAAAGGAAAACAAAAACGAATATCGCTGATACTAGGACCAATCGGGGATAAATCCGTCGGAGTTGGTTTTGCTGAATTCATTTATAATTCACTTTTTTATCACCAATCATTTAGGCTATGTTTGGATATGTTTACAAACCCAATTTAGTCCAAAATTTTGGCCCAATTGTGTTTGGTTAACACAATTTTGGTGCAAAAAATATGTTACTTTTTTTGTTTAAAAAAACACAATGATTATTTATTTAAACATCTACAACTCGGGTATTATCCCTTACTTTTGACTCTATTAACTTTCAATCATTAACTAATTATTAACAGACAAAAGTGTCATGATTTGATTGTTACAATAATTTGTGTTCCATCTGAAAACAAAATCAAACACTATCTCATCAAAGAAAACGCCAAAAAACCAACTTCGAAAATAAAATCAAACACAATCTCATCAAATATGCACGTGTCCCATAAATTTCTTATCAATAATTTTCACCAAAATACCATCCCAAAACATAACCAAACATAGGCTTAATATGTGTAATTCATTTGTTTATGAAGTACAAATAGGTTCGATCAAGCAAAGTGTAAGCTAGAATTCTCCATTAATTGTTTATACGAGAAGAATTGGATTGATTTTTAACTCAATTGGTGAATAAGAGCCCAAATGTTATGAGATTTTGAGCTCAAATCTCATTAAAGTGGATCTTTATGTGCTTTAATAGTTGTTAGTTAAATAGATTGCTATTAGTTCTCGAGGTTTGATGTTTTGTTTTTTTTAAGTAAAACGTTTGTGTAAACTATGTTATGATATCAACCGCCAAATATCGATCATTAACAACCACGACAATAATTGAGAATCAATTAAACAATTACAATAGAAATAAACACAGACTCGCACATCTCATTATATTAGAATTCATGACCTCTGTGTGATGGATCCTCAAATTCCCCACATGAGCAAACCTAATTGGCAGTTCTTTAGATGTAGATTGTTGGTATGAGTTCTGAAAGATCCCACCATTAGGCATTTGTAGAGTCATGATATCCATTCTCGGGACGATTCTAACCCTAAAAAATTGAATACTAAAAAGGAAAGTGAAAAAACGGTGATATAAAAACAATAGAATGTAGTAGCACTGTTACAAAGAATCTACAATTTGAGCTCTAGTTCTTTTTCACCCTTGGAAGAAGAGGTTGGCTGTTCTTGAACTTGATAAGGCCCTCTAGCAGCAGCCCTATAACAACAGAAACGAAATATGGGACGAAAGTTAGATAATTCAAAATAGCATTCTGATTACTTCTATTAGTCTATTTATCATCATCAGGGGTAGAGATATGTATAGTTGAAAGACGAACCAAATTATCCGATATTTGATTCGAGATAGT
Source organism: Buddleja alternifolia (assembly GCA_019426215.1). NCBI lineage: Eukaryota > Viridiplantae > Streptophyta > Magnoliopsida > Lamiales > Scrophulariaceae > Buddleja > Buddleja alternifolia. The sequence goes on along the minus strand of CM033391.1, from coordinate 43,476,932 downwards.
ATAAAATGATAAAATATGAAGAAAAAAAGAAGTAAAAATACTCGAGTTCGACTCTTTTTGGCTAAATTAAAGTTCGTTGAGATTGGCTCGATTGACAATTAGACGAAACTCAAACACAAATTTTAAAACTCAATAATGAATCAAGCATACTTGAACAACAATTTATTCGACTCGATTCAACTCGTTTACGGCCCTAGAATTTGGTTCAGTATAGGATCTTAAGACCGAGTTTTATTCAATACAATCTGATACTAAGCGCACTAACTAGACTACTAGACTATATTTTTAGGCAGAACGAATCTTCTATCCCACAATGGTGTCACATCATTGTAGGATTGACACGTGTCCATTTTAAAAAAAACTGTTAATAATAATTCAAAATAAATGGACACTTGTCAATCCAACAATAATGTGACACCATTGTGATACACCATCGTGGGATAGAAGATTCGCTCCGATTTTTAGGTACACTTGCACGGCTCTGTGTATTTATTGGAATTCAAGATGAAATTTAATGTGAATTGACCTACGCATAATAAATACAGGAAAAATGTGGATAAATATAAGCTAAAAGTCAATTTACATATAAAATAATAGGAACAATTAATAAAATAACCCTAAAATAAATTTTTGTATCCAAAAAACCCATGAAAATATCTTTCAATCCAAAACACTTATCCTACCAGCTTTTTATTCCAAACCCCAAAATTAAGGGTTAGTAAATTTATGGACTTAATCGATCTTGCCCTTCTAGATTTCAAATTAACCAATAGTACCTTCGTATAAGAATTTATTTATTTAAAAATTTTATATTGATAATTGATACTAATTATGATTTTAGTCTTAAACTTTCAGTTTTTCAGTCTTTGCAATAATTTAAAAAATGTAGTTTTAGATAATTACCATATTAAAATAAAAAATAAATTATATATAATATCTAAAATTCTTAATAATACAAAATAAAATCAGTATTATAGGATTTACCAATTTGAAAAACTTAAAAGAAAAGATCTGATAAAAAAAATCAATTGATCTATTCTTAATTAAATAAATGAAGGGTAATTTAGTCCAAAAAGTTGTTAATACTAACTTTTGGGTTTGTTTGAGTTTAAAATTTGTAGAATGAGCTTTTGAGATTAAAATAAAAATTTGAGTTTTTTGAGTACAAAAATTTATTTTAGAGAGGGTTAAGTAATTTAATACGAATCTAGCTAAGGATAATGCATTAAATTAAACTCAAATTTAATTTGAACGTGAATGCTTAGATCATGGGCACAATCCATTTTTAAGTTAACTAATAAGGGAAAAAAGAAGAGAAAAATAAAGAACATTTTTTATTGGTAAATATGAGCATAATCCAAATTTGATTCGGGAAAAAATCAATTTATATATGTATATAAATTATTAAACAAAAAGGGGAGAACAAAAAATAAAATCTGAATACCTATCTTTCCTCTTCCCAAGGAACCTATGAAGTGATGACCTTCTTGCAATTGGCAAATCTGAAACTCACAAATTGAGCATATCAATTAACAATTGTAGCTTTTATATTTATCTTAATGAGCGAAAAAAATATTAAGTCTATTGAGTATTTAGTATTTAGCATTTGAATCCAGTTGTTAAAGTACTTAGGGCCCGTTTGGACCCGCGTTTGTACCGCTGAAAATTGCGTTTGCACTTCCACCGCACTTTGCTAATGTGTTTGGCCGCCGAAACACAATTGCGTTTGGGCTCTCTAAACGCTAAAACCGGCGGTGGAAGAAAAGCTAGGATTCATTGCTTTTGGCCCACCGCTATTTTGGTATAAAGCCAATCTCAACTTTGCCCCTTTATTAGAATATTGTACATGTAAACCAATTATAATTTTTTTTTTAATTTGAAGGTTATTTTTGAAATTTTATTAGAAACTACATTTACAGAATCAATTATAAAAAATTGAACCCAAACGCACAATCACTTTTTGTAAAATCAATTATTTTGTAATCAATTATATCAAAATCAATTATTCTAAACGTGTATCTTTTTCATACTTCAACTACCTTTTATCTTCTTTTTTTATTTTTCCAGTTTCCTCTTTAAAAGCCCTTTTTACGAAAATCGAAAAAGAAATAGGGCAAAATACAATTTGTACCCTTGATCCATTCACTTTGTCTCATTTAGGTTCTTGAACTATAAAATATAACAAAATGGTCCCTGAACTATCAAACGTACCAAAATAATCCTTCGATTTGATGGACGTGTTTGGCTTGACGTGAGATGTTGATGTGGCATTGAGTTTGACCATTGCAATGTGCCCATTCAAAAAGTTTGCCTATTTTGCCCTCACTTGCTTTCAATAAAATAGGTCTTTTATTACTTGTAGTTTTGCTATTTTTCAATCATTTGGTTATCATTTTCTAAGCAATTTTGTACAGAAAATGATACACCGATCTTCTACTAATTTATTAAGAAAAACTTACTAGAACCTACTTTATACCCAAATAAAGTTTTTAAAAATATTTTTCAATAAAAAAAACTCATTTCACCAACTTTTCTTTCCAAAAATCCAACGTTTAGGGTTAATAAATGTATGGATTTAATTGTCCTTTCTTCTAGGCGAATACGATATTGAGATTTTTTCCCGGAACGCGATTGGTTTCTAAGATCACTTCCGGCTTTAGGCCTTTTATTAGTTAGTCCTGGTAAGCCCCCAGGCGGCGTATTTTTTTGAACTAGAGCAAAAAAGAATCAATTGTAATTATATCTAAAAATTTATTTATATAGAAATTTTATATTAATAATAAATACTAATTATGATTTTAACTTTACATTTTAAAATTTTTCAAATCTTCTTATAAATGTTAAAAAATATATTTCAAATAATTACCATATTAATAATAAAATAAATTATTATTTTTTTAAAAAAAATATTAATAATAATAAAAAATTATAAAAAAAATATTTAAAGTACTTAATATTCAAAAATAACATTCTTATTATACTATTTATCAATTTAAACACGTTCTTAAGTCGAGGGACTATTTTATTACATTTGATAGTTTAGGGACCATTTTGTTACATTTGATAGTTTAATGACCTAAATGAGACAAAGTGAATAGTTCAAGGATACAAAGTGTATTTTGCTCAAAAAAATATTTTTCAGCTTTTTACTGAATTTAAGTTAATTTTTGTTGTTTGGTTTCACTGATCATGTTTCTACTTCTCTGAAAAAAGTTTAAAATAAGCCAAAGTAAAAGCATGTTTATGACAACTTCTATTTCTTCTACTTTTCAGTAAGTTTTGCAAATAAACTCAATTTTAATTTTTTTTGTTACGTTTCCAGCTTTTTATAAAATTTGACACTATTTTAAAAGCATAATTTTTTTACAAACAGGCTTAAAACCCTAGCCCAAACATTTAAACACCAAAAATACAATATTTTACTGACTTATTTTCCACTTTTATTTCACCTCCCCTTAAATAGAAATAGTGCCTTTGAAGTGAATTAATTCCGATTAATTCTTGTTAAAATTAAGGGATGTCAAAAACAAATAGAAACAATATATAAGGTAAAATACACTTTGCCCCCGCGACTGTTAAAAAATACATCTATCCCCTTCTATATTATAGAATTGTCTTAAACATCCTTAACCATTATTCTTCTTATTTTTTCATTTCTCCACCTTTTTGTCTTTTTCATAAATCTTTTATTACATATATTAGTTAAAATTTACACAATATAATAATTGGCAACATTTTTAGCACTAGCATTAAATTAATTCGGTAACAACATATTATATTTATGTTTGACAGATTTAGATCATTCATTGTCATAAAATTAAATCATCCAAATAAATTTATCTTTTATGTATATCTTGATAACTATATATATATATGTACTTTTAATACCCTAATTAACTATAATATATGTCTGATAATATAATTCAAACACTCCATATTCTGACAACATTGTATTTTCAATACTCTAGACTACTACAATATATGATGAATTAATTTCGACGTATGTTTTACTAGATTAGGGTATTAAAGATACATATATATTGTCTAAATATACATAAAAGATTATAAATATCTATTTGGAATAATTTAATTTTGTGGCTATTCATTAGTTAAATTTTGTCAAATATTAATATAATGTATTATCATCAAATTAATTTAATTGTTGTACTAAAGATATTTTTAATTATTAAGTAGTTAATATTGATGTAGTGGGTAAATTTTAACTGATGTATGTAAAAGAAAATTGTGAAAAGGAAAAAAATGTTGGGGAAATGAAAAAATAAGAAGAAAAATAATGGTTAAGGGTAATTAAGGTAATTCTATAATATAAAAGCGGGTAAGTGTATTTTTTGACAGTTCAGAGGGGTGTTTGTTACGAGGGCTATAGTTCAGTAGTTCAGGGGGTAAAGTGTATTTTGCCCATATATAAATATATATATAATTTTTTTCTTTACCAAATTTAATGTCAAAGTACTTTATATTATCTCGTTTAAAATAATGTAATGTTTTCTTTCTTTTAACATTTCTACGTTAACGCCTCGATTGGATGAGATGTTATTTCTTATTTCTCATTTTTGTTAGAAAAAGCAAGAAAAAATATTTTTAAGAAAGTAGAGATTTGATGAAAGAACTTTGTATGGATGAGGTTTTTTTATAGAAAAAATATAATGATTAGGTGTGATGTGATATGTTTTTTTGTAGATTTTTTTTTTTTTGAAAATTGGTATGAATGAGTTTTTATATTCTAAAAAACTTTAGACATATTTAAATTAAAGTCATCTAAAAATATTCAAAGTAGATCTTATTTTGTACCTCGCGTCATTTCGAATCAAATATGTGACTACTTTCATGATTATGTTAAGATATTGACGGATAAAGTTTTTTTTAGTTGTTACGTGAGATAATAGTAAAAAGTCTGACTTCCATAAAAATTTGAGAGAAATGTTTTAAGGAAATTAAGTGTATTATTTCTTTGAGATATTTTTAGGAAATAATAAACAACTATATTTTTGATAAAAAAAATCTCTAAAAAATCGAGAAATGAGGAATGACGTGCCATCCAATCGAGGCCTAAATTTTGATCCATAGCATAAACCTTTTCCACTTTTCCTTCCATTTCTTAAAACTAAAATGCTTGTATAGTATCTAGCTCGTTCCCGGCTCAGCCAAACCCATGTGTATTTTTTAGATTAGCTTATCAATTATATGACAAGTGTAATAATACACTCTCCTTGTGAAATACACTTGGGTGCGGCCAAGCCGGATCTGTACTAAAATTTTCCAATTACCAGAACCATTAGCCTCCGGCTGTGGAGAATCCCGTTCTTTTGCTCTAGCGCTCGACTCCTCCGCCGCCGCCGCACAAGTAGAACTACTAGGCTGAGTTCTCGGCGGAAGCCCCTCTCCCGCGGTAGACATCGAGGCCGCGCCGCCACCGGGATTCAATTTTACCTGTAAGCTGTTCGACGAAATGCCGTAAGACATTTTGGAGCTTCCCCTTTTAGCTAATGCCATGAGTTCCTTAACCTTTCTCGCCGGATAATCCTCAAATATGAGCACTCTGCCGCCGTAGAAAATTGTCATTGGAGCAGTCTTTGACTCTGTTTCTTTGCTGAAATTTCGTTGGCAGAAAAAAGATTTCAAGACAATGCTCAAAAAACTACTCGAAACTCAAACTACTCAAAATTTGACTTAGTATCGACCATGGTAAGCTCAATTCGGCTTGTTTAGTATAACAAACCAAATTTGAATACTTTTTCATGTTCAATGAGATTTGAGACTTGATTGACTAAAAACTAATGAAGTATGTATTAAAAAATAATGTTTTGAAACTCAGGCCAGACCGTTCATCGAACTGCAAAATTGTTTGGGTCACCGATTCAACCGTTCGATCCACCATGGTCAAACTGATGTTGTCCTAATTATGTAATAAATAATATTTATTATACTAATAATAATACCAAATAGTACAACAAACTCAGAATGAACATAACTGATCAAAATGAAAAGGATTGGTGAGTTGGATTTGTGTTTGACTTGATTTTTTTTTTATCTAACTTCTTTGGTTGTTAATTAAGTTGAACTCGTATTTTATCTAACACAGATGAACTTCTTAATTTCCTATATCCTGATTTGAGGGCGTAAATGAATCCGGTCAAGTTTGAGCAAAGAAAATAAAACACGAATTCGGTTTAGTTAACTATCAAACTGACTCAAAACACAATTTTCAATTTCGACAAGAGTTCGAACAAGTTTGAATGTATCTCCTTGCTCGATTCGACCCGATTCATTCATGTCCTCAAACAGGACAAAGCAAAACATGGTAAAAATGAGATAAAGAAAGAAAGAACCTTGTGGGTTTATATGGTGCATCATCTACAATATTAATGGAGGAATGTGGAGCCATGGATGGCTGTTGTTCTGTTAAGGGCTGAGCTGATTTCCCCTTATTTCTTGGCATATTCATTGTTGTAGAAGCTGATCCGGGCTTCACTGAAATCAAGTAGATTATTATATATCTATTCAGCTGAAAGGCGAACAATCATTTATCCGGAAAATCTGAATTATTCTTAGAAGCTCCCGACACTCTCGGATTCAAGATAATACCATAGATTATGTGCTTCACAAATAATAAAACAAGATAAGAGAATTTTACCTATGGTTTCAAGGCTCTCAATTTCTCCACCAATTTCAAGATTCAAATCTCTGAGACTTCCTTTGTGCTTCATATACTGACTTAAAAGATTACAAGTATTCACAAAATTCGATTTTTCAACTGCCTTTTCCTCCTGCCTCCAATCTCTTGAACTCGACATTTTAATTCTACCAGAAAAATAAAACCTTTTAACTTATTAATAATATAATTTAATAGAACTTGTGGTTTCCTTTTCTTGAGGAAATCTGATTAATTCTTTTGGAGTAAATGGTAGAAGACAATTATAAGAGGAATGAATATATAGAGTATAGTATAGTTCGGTATGTAACGGTGGAGATTATCCCAATTATGATGCCGACTCAAATGTAGGTTGATATTTTGTGGGGAGATGTTTTTTAAAATAATAATTTTATGAGGCACGTGATAATTGCGTAGGTCTAATAAAAAAGAAAAAGGAAAAGGAAACAAAACCCTAAAAAGGTCCAAGTCAGGAAATTAATTTTAAGGACATGGTGGGGTCTATGTAAACGAATGTAAACGAAGAAAAATCTAGAAGTACGATTTGATGAAGATTTGGGGAAATGAATAGATTCTTGTGCTTTTTGTTTGACATTTTTGTGTAGCTAAGTTTTTGTCGACTTGTCTCTAGAGTTTCGATTATTACAATCTATACCCTTATTTTTGCTGTCGACTTGTTTCTAGAGTTTCGATTATTACAATCTATACCCTTATTTTTGCTGACTCATATCTTATGTTTACACTAAAAATAAAAATGAATTTTACGAACTAAAAAATCCAAATGGCCCAACACTGATTAATGAGCCCAGAAATAAAAGATTAAACTCATTATAACAACAACAATATACGGAGTGATCTAAAATGGAATGGACCCAATACGAATCTAAATTTGGCAGGATAACAAGACGGGTCCAAAAATGTCAAGTCCAAGGCAGGGTCAAAGAGTCGGGAATTCAATAAGAAAAGTAACCCGCCAAGACGAGAGAAATTTGAAAAAGAAGTTAGAGACAGTTCCCGACGGTTGATAACGTGGGATCACGAAGTGGAGATAAAAACGAAAGAGGAAAGAGAAAGAGATCATCATCAGAATCATAAACAACTTATTTACTCTTTTCTTAGGAGTAGGCGTAATTAGAAGTAGTCTGTAGCACAGATTAGCAGTAGTCGTAAAGTAGTAATAGTTCACCGAGAATTGCTAGATCCGGCCTTCAGGGTTGTACTGACATTCAATCAATTGTAATTTCATCGAATTGAAAACTTTCATGGAGGTATGAATTATCTATTTTCAGATTTCAGTATTTGATAGGAGATTCGTATCTTGACTTAAGTTTTCTGTTCATCATTATCATATTCAAAAGAAAAGATTCTCACGTAGGTATAAGTTTATCTTTTAGTCAGATTTAAGTATCTGAGAGATAATTTTTATCTGGACTTGAATCTTATCTTTTATCTTATTATTGCATTCAAAGACAATAAATATCCTCTAAAATTAAGACTTGAACCACCGAAATAGCGTGTCGAACGTGGGGGTTGAAAGATAATCTCAAGATATAGATTATCGCGAGGCTCGGAACACGATATTGGATTCACCCTAGTCTAGTTTGTTTTTTAAACGAAACATCTTATTATCTTATTATAATATTTAAAATGAATACAAATTTATGCTTCAATCTTTTTCATATGTGGACAATGAGATGAATAAGTTAGTTTTTCATCTTTTCTCCGTGTAGGATATTTTCCATATTTATGTTTTAACTCTCATTATTATATTCCTCACATGTCTATATCTAAATGTAAGGTTTTACACATAATCCTATGATTTAAATTAATACCATCAATAAAATCCTTAAGCTAAGCTAAAAAATTATATGTTCCTAATAGCTGCAATTTTCTATATCATTCTATTAAATTTAATTTTACAATATAAGAAATGTAAAATGAATTTTGATTTTAAATAAATTAAAGAATAATTATGTCATTCATATTATAATATCTTATTATAATAATATTTAAAATGAATTCAAACTCATGATTCCATTCTTTTTCTGTCTTATTATAATATTTAAAATGAATTCAAACTCATGGTTGTGAGCATGAGGTGGATGAGTTAGTTTTCCTCTTTTTTCCATATAAACCATTTTCTATACTTAAAACTTTTCAAATACTAATATTGTAACGGTTTCCATAATTATCTAAATTTTCTTATATTGAATTGTATTTGTGACTCCTATACTACTGTTGAAGTGGAATGAATGTAATTTTATTTCTGTTATTATGCTTGAATAGGAAGCTTTACACATCTATTTATAGAAAAATACTAATACTTGCCAGCTGGACTAATTAACCTAACTAACAGATTAACTAATTAACAAACCTAACTAATTAACAAAGGAAGGTTACAATTGACTAACCACAAAATACAACTACAAATAAATATACATTTCAACACCCCTCTTCAAGTTTGGACTTGTCTGAATATGTCTAAGACTCCAAACTTGCATAGTAGGTAGTTGTGTTTGTCTCTTCCAAGTCCTTTTGTTAGTAAATCAGCCGGTTGATCATCTGTTTTGACATACTCAGTACATACAATCCCTTTTTGTATCAATTCCCTAATCATATGCAAGTCCACCTCTATATGTTTGGTTCTTTCATGAAAAACGGGATTGGTGGCAATGCACATAGCTGATTTACTGTCACTGTATATCTTCACAGCTTTCTTCATTTCAACTCCTAAATCTTTCAACAATCCAAGTAGCCATAATATTTCACATGAAGCAGCCACAATAGCTCTATATTCAGCTTCACAAGAAGACCTAGCCACTGTCTTCTGTTTCTTAGTCTTCCAGAATATCAAAGTGTCACCAAGTTTTACAAAGAATCCAGTTAATGATCTTCTAGTCATCAAACATGATGCCCAATCAGCATCACAATAAGTATTCAGCTCCAAATTGTTGTTCTTTGGCATGAAAATTCCAAGTCCAACAGTCCCTTTCAGGTATCTTAAAACTCTCATAGCAGCCTTCATGTGAGATTCCTTTGGTTTGTTCATAAATTGTGTCAACAATTGTACTGGATAACTGATATCCGGCCTAGTCATTCCTAAATATATCAATTTCCCAACCAGTCTCTGAAATTCATTCACATTCTGTACTAAAGGATCATCAGTTTCAACTTTGACATGTTCATCATATTCCTTGGTTGTTAACTTGAGATTTTGTTCCACTGGAGTATCTATGGGTTTACAAGCTGTCATTCCAGCTTCACTTAGCAATTCCAGCACATATTTTCTTTGGTTTATACATATTCCATCCTTTGTTCTAGCCACCTCAATGCCCAGAAAGTATCTTAATTCTCCAAGGTCCTTTATATGAAAGCTCATGTGTAAGTAATCCTTGAGTTCTGATATCATTTCTTCACAATTCCTTGTTATAATAATGTCATCAACATATACAAGAAGTATCACAATCTTGTCATTATTCTTCTTTGTGAATAATGAATAATCATTCTTTGACTGACAATATCCAGCTTTGTTCAATGCTTCAGTGAACTTCAAGTTCCATTGCCTAGATGCTTGTTTAAGGCCATATAGGGATTTTAGCAGTCTACACACTGGATTAGGAGTCCCCCCTGGAATGCTAAAACCCTCTGGAATCAGCATATATACTTCTTCACATAAGTCACCTTGCAAGAAAGCATTGGTGACATCTAGTTGAAAGAGAGGCCAATCATGTGCAGCAGCCAAAGCCAACACTGTTCTAACTGTGACAATTTTTACCATTGGGCTGAATGTGTCATGGTAATCAAGGCCTTCTTGTTGTGTGTAACCCTTGGCCACCAACCTGGCCTTGAACCTCTCAATGGAACCATCTGATTTTAGCTTCACCTTATACACCCATTTACACCCTATTGCTTGCTTGTGTTTAGGTAAAGAGACAATCTTCCATGTGTTATTATTCTCTAATGCTTGAATTTCAGCATGCATTGCATCTTTCCATCTTACATCCTTGATTGCCTCTTGGTATGAAGTAGGTTCAGTCACTGAATTGATTGAGCAGACTAGAGCTTGAAAAGATGGTGAGAGATGATTATAAGATAAGTGAGAGGAGAGAGGATAGGTGATAGAAGTGTTAGCTTGAGGAAGTGTGGGACAAACATAATCAGCAGTCCAAATAGGATTCTTAGAAGGTCTAGTGGATCTTCTAAGAGCAACAGGAGAGTGATGAGAGGGAGAAGGTGAAGGAGATGATATATGGTGTTCAATGTGAGGTGGTGAGTGTGATGAAATAGGAGGAGAAGAAGAATAGGGAGTAACAAAGTCAGTCAAGAAAGATTGGTCATCTTGAATGAGAAGGTGATCAGAAGGAGAAGGATGGGAAATAGCAAAAGGGAAGATGGATTCATAGAATATGATATCCCGAGAAACAAAGAAAGAGTTGGTGTGGAGATCAAGGACTTTGTATCCCTTTTGAGTATGAGCATAACTAATGAGTACACATGTCTTTGATTTGTGAGTAAATTTATCAATCATAGGTAACACTTTGGCAAAACATAGACATCCAAAAACTCTTAAGTGAGTGAGAGAGGGAGATTTATGAAAGAGTAATTCAAAAGGAGTTTTTCCTTGTAAGAAGGAAGATGGGGTTCTATTAATTAGATAAATGGCAGTGTTTATGCATTCACCCCATAGTTGGATAGGGACATGGGATTGGAACATGAGGGCCCGGGCTACATCTAGAATGTGTCTATGCTTTCTTTCAACGAGACCATTCTGTTGAGGAGTGTATGGGATAGAGCTTTGGTGAATGATGCCTAAAGAGTGAAAATATGTAGAACAAGCAGATTTGAAGAAGTCCCAAGCTCTGTCAATCCTTATTGTTTTAACAGATGTATTGAATTGATTCTTGACATATGCAAAGAAATCTTTAATGATGGGAAGAATATCTGATTTGTGTTTAAGAAGACAAGCCCAGGTTCCTCGAGAATAATCATCTACTATAGTGAGGAAGTATTTTTCATTTGAATAAGTTGGTGTGTGATATGGACCCCATATATCCATGTGTATTAATTCAAATATGGATGTGGTAATTGTGGTTCTTGATGGAAAAGGAGTTCGAGGATGTTTGGCCAAAGGACAAATTGGACAGAATTTAGAAGTTAATTGGATATGAGGGCCAATGTTTGGTAAATGTTTCATTCTGTTAAAAGACATGTGTCCCATTCTCAAATGCCACAAATGAGATTCAACAGAAGATAAGCAACTGATGTTGTCATTATTACAAAGAGGTACAACATTGTTGAAATCAGAAGAATTACAAAGATGTGAAGAAACAATAGAGTTGCTAGTGTACTGTTTATTACAAGAAGAAGCAGGAAAAGGAAAAGCAAATGTGCCATTGAAGTTGCATTTGAAATCTGAGTTGGCATGTAAAGGATCAAGGAGGTACAAGCCATTGTGAGCTTTACCAATCCCCTTTATCTTGCCACTCCAAATGTCCTGAAAAATGCAAAAATGAGGATACAAAACCACAAAGATGTTGTTGTCTTGTGAAAGCTTTGAAATAGAGAGGAGGTTAAATTGAAATTCAGGAACATAGAGAACATTCTTTAGGATTAAACCATGAGGGAGTCTAACTGAACCAATTTTTGTTACTGAAACCACTGTACCTGTTGGCAATTTAACAGAAGTAAAAGGAGGTGCATTGTGTGTTGAAGTGTCAAACATGTCAAGATTATAACACATGTGTTGATTGGCTCCACTATCAATGATCCATTCATGTTGAGCAGTGGCTGATAATAGAGCAAAATTATGAATCAAAATACCTGAATGTGATAGTGGTGCAGCTGGAGTAGAGGCAAAATGAGCTGCATTCTGTGCATCAGAGGTAGATGTAGTTGAGCTGAGCATATTCATTAACTGTTGATATTGTTGAGGAGTGAATATAGGAGCTTGAAGGACTGGAGAAGATGATTCATGGGAGTTCTCTGAGTGTTGTAAATCAGAGTCAGGAGTGTGAGAGGGATTCAATTGAACACTGACTTGATTTGAATTGTATCCTCTTCCATGTCCCTTATATTTGTTGGCACCTGGTTTGCCTCTACCCCGGGGTGGATAACCAATCAGCTTAAAGCATGAATCCCTTGAATGACCTGGTATTCTACAGTTATCACAAACCACATCAGATTTTCTTTGTTTATTCTGAGAAGTAGAGTAAAAGACCAATGGAGTTTCATGTTGTGGCGGTGGCATATTGATCGTTCTCTGAGATTCTTCATTACATAACATTGAGTAAGCCTGCTTATGTGTAGGAGGTGGAACCATCATGAGAATTTGTGATCTCAGTGAAGCATAAGATTCATTCAGGCCAACCAAAAACTGCATGAGTTTATGTTCTTGATTATAATCAGTTTGTGCCTTTGAAGCTATACACTCACAATGTGGAAGATTCACCAAGGAGTCAAACTCTTCCCACATATGTCTCAGCCGAGTGTAATAGATAGTGACTGAGTTTGTACCTTGAGTATGGGAATTAATCTCACGAAATAAAGCAAAGATTCTAGCCCTATTCATCTTGCTAAACTGCTCATGTAGGTCATTCCATGCATCTTCAGCCGTATCACAATACACCAAGCCATTATAGATTTCTTTACTAACACATTTCAATATCCAAGAAAGAACCAATGAATTACACTTCTCCCATTGTTCTAAGCGAGGATCATCAGCTTCAGGTTTTACACATTTTCCATTAACAAAGCCCATTTTGCTCTTGCAATTGAGTGCAATTCTCATTGCCTTACACCAAACACCATAGTTCTCGGAGCCTTTAAGCTCATGTGGCACCAAATGAAGATTTGGTACATCAGAAGGGTGAACATACAGAGGATCATTGACATCATATGTGATCGAATTGTGCGAAGAAGATGGCGATCCGGACGTGAATGTGTGAGTATCCATGGATCAAATCAGTAAAATTGAAGTGCAGAAAAAATGGGGAAAATCGCACAAAATTGGGGAAAATCACAGAAATCAATCACAAACAAGGAATCAATTTCTTGAAAGACAAAAGAGGAATTGAATCTGAAGCTTCAGAAATCAATTGACGAAGCTGAAATATGATATTATCCTGAAATTGAATCCGATTATCAGTTCAGAAATCAACTCACGAAGATGAATTGATGAAGATATGAAGAAATCGTACTTCGACAAAGATGAAATTTTCTTGAAGATTTACGCAGCGCTCGTGAAGGAATCGGAAGCTCTGACTACCATGTTGAAGTGGAATGAATGTAATTTTATTTCTGTTATTATGCTTGAATAGGAAGCTTTACACATCTATTTATAGAAAAAATACTAATACTTGCCAGCTGGACTAATTAACCTAACTAACAGATTAACTAATTAACAAACCTAACTAATTAACAAAGGAAGGTTACAACTGACTTACAACAAAATACAACTACAAATAAATATACATTTCAACAACTACTCACTATGCATCTATGTAAATATGCAATTAATATTTTATTAAATTAATTATTATTATTTTGGCCCATGATTTAAGCTCATCGTTCCAAAATGTTAACATGCATTTATTTTGATGGTCAATGATATATCAGTTAGTAGAATCTCTTTTGATTATTAGATAATACTAATCATATTATATTATTATTAATGTGGTTCGAATTTTCACATCAAGAAAATCGGAGAACCAAACAAGATTTTTGATTGATTGTTGTAATTAATAGATTTAAACTCTTGATTCACATATATAGAAGTATTCGAAAAATGTAAAGGAAATGGAGAAAGAAGGGCTTTCTTTATTGACTTTGAATATTCATGAACATAAACCCTAGCAATACAATTTAATGGAACTTGGAACTCGATTTCACTTCACTTAACTTAAGTTAACCTACCTTACAAAAAATGAAGTAAAAATATACATATATAGGCCTCATGGCCAATGTTACAAGTGGTTGGGGAGTCTTGGATTGCTTCCAATTTGTTCTCGGATATTGAGAGATATAATGAGCTATATCTCTCTTTTTAGGATTTGGTGGTTAAAGATAAGATTCACCAAATATTCATTTATTTGAGTTTTCTCGTAAGTATTTCCATGAGCTTTCCTTTGGGCTTTCATCTTAGCATTCTCACGAGCATATTCTTGGGATTTTTACGAGCTTTTCATTCACAAACCTTTTTCATGTTAGCCCATTTAGAAAAAGTGAAAATTATGACCCATGTCAATTATATTATAATATTTAAATTGAGTACTAACTAATGCTTCCATCTCTTTTTTATATGGAAAATGAAAGGGATAAGGTGCTTGGAAAATATTTTGCCATGTAAATATATTTCTACCGATAATAGTTTTCTATTATATATTTAAATTATTTGATTCTTTCTCTCATTACTATTATTAATTTACTTTTACTTTCATAGTTAAGCTCAATCATTCTATAATTTCACATGTTACTTCTTCAAATTATCATTGCAATAATGGCATGTGTTTTCTTCTTATAATCCAACTTTCTATGTCGTCAGTTTCTTTAGTATATTCATTCATTCGATTCAAAATTTCATTTCAAATTTCATTCACGTTACATATCTTCAATCACTGAACATGTTTTTTTTCTTTTAATGCATAATTCTTTAGATTAAGCCAATTAATTTGAATACTAATCCCAAGTCAATCGCTGAACATTTTTTTTTTAATGCACAATCCCTTAGATTAAGCCAATTAAATTGAATAATAATCCCAAGTCACCACATCATAGGCCATAATCCAAGTCTAATATTTGAATGTCCAAGTATTCTGAAATGTGATTCTTATAAGAAAGCACATGTAGTATGCTTACCACAACCTAACTTTCGATTTTGCCAAGTGCATTGTGTTGCTCCACCATCCAATTAAAGGTACACAATGATTTTCTTTTTTTTTTTTTGGTAAACAATGATTCTTATTGTTCATAATATTTGATATACCAAAAATACATAGGGTCTCCATATGTATAGCGTTACCTCGTTTCCGCCTGTGTATATCGATACCTCGTTTATGCACCGAACATTAGATATAAAGAAAGCAGTGGGTCCACCTCTTTAGGTTGTTAGCTCGTTAACTCGTCGATACCTTAAGTACAAAAACACTTGACAAAGGGAAACCGACCTAACAAGGACCATGCTCAATATTTATACCACAGGTCCCTAACGGATCTCAAAATTACCAAACACTACAAGATCTGCGTGTTTTTTCCTTCACTCGGGTCGGGTTAACCCATGATCTGACCCTACGGGGTACAATCCTGGCCGTTCCATAAAGACACCTGACATCATCCTAGTAGAACATCCAACTGACAAAACAGGTATGAGTGAACACTATAAATACCTACATTTATGAGGGGGGGGGGGGGGGGGATTCATATTTATTACACTCGTAGACTAGTTCGCCAACGCGTTATTTAGACTAAGACTTGATAGTACGATCCCGTATATAAATTGAAGATCAATTGTGTCTGAATCATCTGCAAAATAGTTGGTTCATTGTACGAGATCATCCCGACTATGAGGAAAGGGTTAATTTCTGACCCAGATTCAATATTGGTGGTAAGAATGAGCAAATAAATTGATTTATGTCATATGATCTTTAATATTTTCACGTACTAATTCAATTAAGGATGTCCAAATCCTATAATGGTCATGTATCTATGCTATTACCGCAACATCGGTATGTTTTGGTTGAGACGTAAATAAATGATGATTAAAAATAATTTAGAATCTAATTAGACTTATTACTGTTCAATTTTTTTTAATTAAGGTGCCATCTTTTAATTATTAAGAACAATATTATGTTTCCTAACGTTCTTTACAGTTCCAAATCTTATTATTTATAATGCTGCAATAATAGTGATCAACCACAAATACGTGTAATAGTTGAAGGATGGGGTATATCGGTAGCTATGGATTCCATGATACTTAGCAAATTGATTCTTACGGAATAGAGGAAAAAACATGCTGAAAGGTAATAATGCCATTTTTTGTGGTACTTCTCACTAGGAAATATTGCTTCTTGCATTTTGTTCATTTATTTGTAGGATATGCATACGAATTTTTTTGAATAATGAATATCAGAATTTGAGTTTAAATGGCATGAAAAATTTACTGAAATTTGTCCATCATATAAGGTATGTTCTTTAATTTGTAGTCCATGCTTGATTTTTATTATATATAACATATTACTTTAGTCTATATTACTTCAAAAGGTCGACATGTATATATTGTACATATTAATGAATTAATTCTTCTATGTATTTAACATTTAATATTTTTGTTGCAGTTCTACAAATGTATGAATGAGAAGCCAATTGAAAGATATTGCAACAATATTGAGGTAACTAATTTTATGACTATTCAATAATAGTAATGTGCATAAATGTGCTTGCACATGAAAAGTGTATGTTATTATAAACAATTATATTAAGTTAAATTAAATTATTTATATCAAAATTTACATTTTTGTCTATACATACATATGTGTTGATTAATCTGAATAATAAACTCCTTTCTAATGTTCCTTTTCAAGGCTAAGAATAAAATATGGAGAAATCGTCTAAATGGAAGAAAGTTTGATTGGAGCAAAGAATCAGTTACATTTATTTGGACATTCTTCATTTAATAAGAATCCATCAGATAGTATTATGCAGATGAAAAACTCGAAATTGGTAGGAATGATGTCAATCAAGAGAGCTTGATTGAACTCAATAGTGTAATTTGTTGATAGATTATATGCACTAATAAGAATTTATCAAGTATTGATATGTTTACATATTTGAGTTAAATGTCGAATATGTCTTATTGTTCTATGATTACAGAATTTGCAAATACATTTTACATTTTGCAAAATAATTTATATGTTATTTGATACTTATATACAGTGTGATAAGCTATAACCATTTCTCTAAGAGTTTCTTTTCTCAATATCATGTGACATATATACTATGAATTTAGATTGACATAATTTATATGTATATAAATTATTGTTTTTATTTTTTAAAATGTTCTCATAAATTATTTTTAAATATTCAATATTTAATGAAACCATTTTCTAAATTTAAAAATCATTGCCTGTGCAATGCACGGGTTAAATACTAATCTGTGGAGGTTTTGAAATCGACAAGTTTTGAGGGATTTCATGTTTTGGCGTACGAGCTCCACATGTGAACTTAAACGTATAGAATATAGAGATCATTTGAGACCGAACATTTTCAAGAGCTCCCCAAATATTATCCATTTCTTGTTGTTATACTTACATTACCTAATTGCAATAGTAAAAAGAGCGAAAATATCAATTACACTTGTACACTTGCGGTAATTCAAATTATTTGTTACACGAGTATATAATACTTCATATTACATATATGAGGCAAGTGCATGTTGTTAGTGTGCGTATTTTAAATAGATCCTGTGTGTTTTCTTCCCTCATGTGATTTGAATTTAATTGTTAGATATTTCATTGTATTTTTTATGTTGATAGATGGCATTTGAAAGAAGAAGAATAAGCTAGAATATGGAGTTTTTGTACAAAAAATGAAGCAATGAAAAATCTTGGGCAGATTGCCACTGAAAGTTCACGTGGGTATGCTTAGCTGAAAAATTAGTGTTGTTTTTCCTACGAATTTCGGAGTCAAAGGAATTTCTTTTAGGAGATTTTTTATCTACTGTCTTTTATGAGATTATTTAGATTAATATCCTAGGTTAGTTAGACTTTTATTTCCTTATCTTTCTTGAAGGCTTTTATTTTGGTGGCATTCTCTAGAATCTTATTTTAGGTAGGAAGTTCTTTTGCCTAGGCTTCTTACTTTTATTATTATTAGACATAATTCTCTCTCTTCTACAATTCATTCTCCATGTTATTTTGTCTCTTGGAGGAGGAGAATTCTCTGCGTTTTTCTCTAGTTCAAGATGTATTGCTAAAGACCTTTTTCTAGCCAAGGATTCTTGAAGTTTTAATCCTACAAAAATTGTGAGATCTAATTTATGTTTATTCCTTCTATGTTCTTGAGTATTTGTATATTCTCGGTGTTTGTTGAAATTATTATTTCGTTTAGTGGAATAATAAGGTCCATTATTTGATTGTCGAAATTATTATTTCGTTTAGTGGAATAATAGGGCCCATTATTTGATTGTCGAAATTATTATTTGGTTTAATTAAATAATAGAGTCCGTTATTTGATTGTCGAAATAGTATATAGTCATTTAGAATCCCAACTCCGTAATTGTTAGGTCAATTTTAATATTTGTGGCAGTTCACAACTTCGATTATGGATAAGTTTTCGATTATTGTTATGGGAATATGTGATCTAATCTAAATTAATCGAGCTTGCGAGTTTGTTGGTTAGAATTTTGTGTTTCTCTAATTCTGAAGGCTATTAATAAATTAAATCATAAGAGCTTATTTAAGGTTATTTAATTAATAAAAAATTTAATCAAAGAGCTTGTTTTGATTATCGATAAAATAAAGAGAAACTATGTTGTTAGAACTTGTTAACAACTATAGCCAATTTATTCACGAACATTGAAACATCATTGCATCAAGGATCAATTTTTGGAATCAAAATGAAGATAATTCCGTAAGCTAGAATCCCATCACTTATTGAATTTTCTTACTTGTTTAATTTTACTCTTCTTCATTTTTAGTGATTTCAGTTATTTTCAATAATTATTAGTTTAATCATCATCAACAACCCCCCCCCCCCACCTTTCATTTTATTCTAGTTATTTCTTGAGAATTAAATCTGGACCAAACCCTGTGAATTCGATTCTACTCACTACTATCTACAAATTTAGGAGTAAGAATTGTTTTTGTGTGGATTTGACACCCATCACATGCATATTCAAATGATTAAGATATGTGGATAGCTAATTTTTAATTTTTTTCTCTACATAATCTCCCCCAACCCCCACCCAACAAAAAAAAACTCAATATTCATACCACTCATATGCACATTTGTTACTGATAGGGTATATACTATATGTTTATGTATAGTCTCATAATTATTTAGTCTCAGCGCATGTATATTAGTGTGTACATGTGTGTGTATATATATAAAATTGTATTTGTGTCATTTTTCATATTCATCAGTAATGTACACGTATACTTTTTTAGATTCTCTCTATATGCATTCTACTAGTCACACATCTAGACGCATAATATGAAGTGTTGTACAATTATGGAGTGAATTGCAATCAACTTCCTTCTGTAAGACCTAAAGGACAAAAAAGTTCCCATAAATAATAAGGGTCAATTTACCTCTCTATTGAAAAAGTGAAGCAATTTACCTCCATTTTATTTTTGGTACAATAAAATTTGGGTGGGATCGGTGCCGGTCCCCCACCCGGGCCAGGGCATGCCACACGCTTTCTACGGCGCTGGGAAACTTACAGATCGCCCACCAACAGCTGTCCTCAGATCGGCAGAGGTGACTCGAACCCACAACCATCTGACTGGAAGGAGCCCGGTACTTACCGACTTGTGCATTTTGTGAGTGATTAAGTATTTTTTGCCATTATATGAGAAATTTGCCCCTAATCTATCAAGTATTGGACCAAATAAGTCAAAGATCGGCGATCAATATTAAATCCTACATGTTTATTAATCTATATAATAATAACCATTGACTCATATTTTATATCATATTTAAATAATATATTTTACATTTAAACTATTAATTGTGAAATAATAATATATATACATACACATAATATATGTATATATACACGTACAAGTATAATATATTTACGATAAACCCTAAACCTTTGTCGTATCAAATTGCCGCCACCATCGGCGGCTGGCGAGTGGGGGGTCTGGTGAGGAGTACTGGTGGTGGTTGGACTGTTGGTAAAAATAAATAAAACGCAGCGGAAACAATATAACAATTTTTTTTAAAGATTTCTCAAAACAGGATCAACCCGGGGTTTTATCACAAGTATGTAAAGGAAGGATCTTGACACTTTACCCCTTGAAACGAAGTGGTTGGAGAAATTTAACTTTTCTTCAAACTTTCGAATCTTCACTTCTTTTGTGAATTGATCCGACTGATTGATTCTTGATCTGAGCAGTACAATTGCGCTGCCTCTAAATCGTCTCGCCAAAAAACTTGAACGAAAATCTCCTTCTTTTTTGGCTTGGTGGTCGACGACTATGAAGAGAGAAGGGAGTGAGTTTTTCTTTTTCTTGTAACTCAAGTGTATTATGCCTTGTGTTATATAGGGTTTTAATTAAATGGCTTATTTATATCACTTAAGTCAAAACCCTTGGACTAAAAAGTCTATGTTGGGGGTCCTATAGTGGCCGACCTAGCCACTATGGATGTGCCCCATGGTGATCAATTTTGGTCCAATCCAATCTTTTATTTAATTATTTAATTCAAATCAATTAATTAATTAATTAAATAGGATATTTAATTAATTTTATTATCCAAGAAATAATAAATTAATTAATTCCATAAATGAATTAACTTATTCATCCAAATAATTAATTACATTTATTCAATAAGTAATTTTAAGTATCCAATACTTAAAATATTGATATAAAAAATACTCCAAAAAATTCGTTCAATTTTTCTTTTTAAGCGTGACTCATTAGGTCCATTTTTATTTGGCAATGGGAGGATTCCATTGAATGTGGGTAACACCTAGCTAGTCATGTGGCCCATATCGTACCCCAAATAAGATAAACCTTTCCTATAATAATTTCTGTATGAATATAAACTCTTCGTTTTCATATCTTAGTCAAGTAAGAGTCATAGTTTAGGTCAAAAATCATAAACTTGAATCTATGCTTTATTTATAATAAGTCTAGATTAGTGAGTTTTTTTATTTGAGTCTTTCTCAAATAGTTCATATGCTTTGGCTAAAGATTTTAGATCTAACTTACTTATAAATGCATAGGATATTATCTCGTTCATTTACGAGGGAACAAATCTCATCTTGGATATCAGTTAAGACTACTACTTGCTCATTAGGTTGCAGTTCGATGTCGACGCCACCAACGGGTGAATTGGGTCTAACTACTCTAATAACAAATCTAACGTCACAAGTATATCTTCAACTCGATTCCTCAGGTCAAAAGTTCAGACACACATATTACACTTTAATCAATTCTGTCATTGGCTATCAAAGAGTGAAACCCATATGACAGAATTGATGCAAGTTATGTCTGAGTGCTATGACTTCCATCAGTGTACCTATAATATGAGTTCTTCATTAATTACTCCATAGTGATTGATAGACACATCTCTCGTCAAAACTCATATTATACAAGTTTTAGTGATTTTCAATGTCCAATTGGGAATCCTCGACTTGTGAACCAATTCAGCATACACGTATTGAACTCCTCTAGTACCATAGAGAGTTAACTTTTGTGTGCATGAACTTATAGATGATTACTATATATAAATGCTAATAATAAAGTAAACAACTAATGAGCCTTTTATTAAAATAAAGAATAACAATTACATGATCAAAATGTCCTTATTCTTTCTTATTCTTTATTGGCATTCGAGGACATAAACCTAACATGGACGAAGATTGGGTGATGAAAGCTTGCGAGGGCAGCGACTATGGTAAATCTACGAGGGGGAGTAGCTACATAGGAACTTCTTGAGGTGGTGGCAAGTGGCAACGCATGGAGGGGGCGATAAGGACAGTGGCAAGGTGTGGCCGGCGGCGATACGGAGCTGTCGGTGGCTGTAGCGGTGGTGGTGTGGCCAATTGATGGAATGGAGGGAGATGTTGGCTTGAGTTTGGATAGATGGTGGTGAGAGAAAATTGTATTAGGGTTAGGGTCATGGGAAGAAACGAAGAATTGGGAAAGAAAATGGAGAAAAAAGAAAAAAAGAAATCCAATATATAATAATTAAAACAAACTTAAAAATTAAATAAAAATTAGTATAAATATTTTTTGACAATAAGGATATTTAGTCTATAGGCTAGTGAATGTAGGTAAAAAAGGTTTAGGATGTAATGTATTTCATTTTTTTTTTCCATATGGAGGTAAATTGACTTTTATTTTTTACAGGACTTTTTTTGCCATTTAAGTTTTTCACATGGGTTGATTGCAAATTACTTTATGATCATGTAACAAAAGATCTGGATTCACTTTTAACTCCACGAGCCAAATTATTAAGGGAAAAGTTATAATATGCAAATTATAAAAAAACATATCGTACTTTTACTAGTCAACTATAATCTAGTGCCATGTCAATTCAATTTTCAATAATTAAAGTACATCCATATGTTCCATGTGAAAAATTAACAAGGGTCAAGCAAAAGAGCAAACCGGAAGTGGAGAATAGAATTTAACAAAAAAAGAAAGGTGGAGAAGTTCGCGTAAATGTGATAAAGCACATGTGGCCGTTATTTGTACAGTCGATGAGATACAAAATACAAATTTAAATAATTAAATAACAAATATAATTTCTATTTATTTTTAACCTGATTGGCAACCATTGTCCGGGCCACTCATATAATGGTTCAATATAATTCTCGGTTGTCGTTGTTGTTACTATTGTCAACTAGCTGAATTTAGGCTAAAACACCATGCTTTAAATTTTGTATATCTAATTATGAACTCAATGAGGTAGAAACAAATAATATATCCATATTTCTAACTTTTTACTTTAGTTCGTTGTCGTTGTTACTTGATTATTTGTCTTCTTATGGACTTTCTACTTCTATAAAGTTTGTTATATGTGAATGAGAAGTTTAGTCCTTTGAGATAGTTTTTTCTTTATATTTTGTAATGGTGTTCATTATATTGTTGGAGGTGGTTGAAAGTTTTGATTAAAATGAAATGCATAAAGTGTCATTTTTAGTTTTCTCAAAACAGAGGAGAGAGAGAGAGAGAGATTTTTTGATCAAACATATGCACTTTTTCCGAGAAAATTTCAAAATGGTCACTAAGGTTTCAATTGATTCTCAAAATTATCCTGAGGTTTTTAATTCGGTCAATATTGCCCTTTTGACCAAGTTTCATTAGCAAATTCCAACAAATAAATGTATTCTTTTCTAGATTACTAAATTACCCTTATATAAGATTATATAGTGTGACTACCATTTCTTTTTTCTTAAATTTTTAATGAATTGAAAAAATTAATCAATTAAAAATATGGTTCTTCTATTATTTATTTTCCTTCCTTAACATCTCTCTCACCCCATTTTCCTTTTCTTTTTTCCTTTAATTACATCATCCAATCTTAATTTTTGTTATCTTTCGCTTATCATAAATCTCAATAAACACATTAATTCACTAAAAGAATTGCAGTATCATTAAAAAAAAATTACAAAAATTGTACTTTAAAATTTAACCATATTGATATAGTCGTAAATCTCATTTCTTATAATTGGGCCTAAGAGAATTAGGTCTCGAGGACCTATGGGTAAATAAGGCCAGATTAATGATAAAAATAAATGAGGAAAGATGGAAAAGGGAGTCCACAAAGATGCTTATGATGTATACGAGACACAAGGTAGACTACCAAGCTTGAGGGTGAGCTCATGAGCTACCTAAAGGGAGTGCTAGAGGACAAGTCAAGGTTTAGTGTTAAAGCAGAAATTGTCTTTTCGTTTGTTCGATTTCTTAGTGTGAAAATCGAACCACATCACATATAGATAAAGTGTGACATTATCACTAATGTATGTATTGTTTTAAAAGTAGATTAAGTAATGATGTACATTATTTTGTAATATTTTTATCAGTTTTAACTGATTATTCTCTATCTTCAATAATTG
The DNA here is from genome assembly GCA_019426215.1 of Buddleja alternifolia. Taxonomy (NCBI): domain Eukaryota; kingdom Viridiplantae; phylum Streptophyta; class Magnoliopsida; order Lamiales; family Scrophulariaceae; genus Buddleja; species Buddleja alternifolia. Next base: position 43,452,477 of record CM033391.1, on the reverse strand, counting down.
TCAATATCATGAAAATTCATTCTAGAGGTAACACAATTCTTTTGCAGCTAAGAAAAGATATATCTAAGTAAAATATGTCTTTTGCAGCTAAGAAAAGATATATCTAAGTAAAATATGTCTTGGCATAGGGTTTTTAATTTTATCGTAAAAACACTATTTAGCACCTTTTTCAATTTTTCCAAATGAAGAAAGATCGATATTTAATTTACACAATAATGTACATTTAGTACTCCATATTTATTGTCTTAATTAACATTAATAATCAACATTAGGTTATTCCAATCTCGAAAAAAAATACTATTTGAGTTCGATTTACTCAATTTTTCGAGTAAAGTATTCAATTATATGAATCGGGCTCATTCAAATTTTTATTAATCGATCTCGAATCAAGTGTCAATTTTAATTTAATTTTTCTTACATATTATTAATATAATGGAAAAGTGAATTGGGTTGGGCTTTGTGAATGTGGGTTCTTAAGCCCAAACATTTGGCATACCATCAAGTATCAACCTGTCTGAAGTTCCATGGATCGTAGATGTATGGTCCAATCGAATTCAACCAGATTTATTCCACGTTAATTTTGTATGGGGAAGTTAATTTTGTAGTAATTTTAAAAAAAATATGTTAATTTTGTTGTAAAAATATCTCATAAGAAATTTACCTTTGATACTCATTTTGAGCTGTATAAAACGAGGAATTTAGAATGAATTTGTGAGTTAATTGAGTTTTATTTTATATATATCCAAAAGGATTTGAAAACTAAGGTTTTTTACAAGTCGAGTTACAAGAGCTATGAAGTATTCAAAAGTTAAATAAATAGAGCTTAAATACTTTAGACATCATGCACTCAATAATCTTTTTTATACATTTTGTTCAAAAAAGAATAATAACCTAAGAATTCCACATATTTTGTTAAACTTTATTAGAATAAATACAAAATAATATAAATCAGAATAGTTGTTATAAAGATTTACACGAATCACCCAAATCACATTATATCCAAATATAAATATAAGAGAATTTTACTATACCAAAAAGAGGTATAGAAAAGAATAAAAAATATAAAAGATCTAATTAACTATAAATATACTCCCGTAAATAAGCCAAAATATAACTTGTTGGAAATAAGTATTAAAATTTCTTCAATTTACTATTTATTTTCAACAAATAATAATTTCTTAATCCGCAATAAGTGTGCCTATTTATTTATAATTTATTTTAGACTTATGACTTCATTATCATCTTATTAGTGGGCCTCATTCTTATTTAGTTTATGGTGATTTATGATGGTTTTATTGGCTCATTAATTGTCAAATTTTAATTCTCTATATAAGGACTCATGGTCTTGTTTATTGACACATTGAGAGTGTGAGAAATTTTATAGAGACTTCTGTGTTATTTTATGTTCTCCCCACAAGTCTTGAGTTTTGGCAACGTGACTAAGAATTGGTGCTTAGTCTCCCTGTGGTCGTGCACATGGAAATAATGGGATGATACATTGTTGTGAGCTAATATGGTTTTATCTTGAAGTCGTAATCAGCTGTCAGAACTTGGACGTAGAAAGGCAATCATGGTTTTAGAACATTGTCATGTGGCGTGACTCTCCATCGGTGAAGAATCTTATTTTTATGTTTATGTTGTTTAATTTATAGGGCTAAATATAAAATGCCTCCTCGAACTATACTTACTATTGCATTTACCCCCTGAAATAAATAATGTACCAAATTTGTCTCTCAATCAACTTTTGTAGCTATTTTTTTTAATGAATGTTGAATTATTTTTCAAACTTGTCCTTCTACCTTTTTGTATATATATGGCTTGATTTGAAACTAAATTTCCACAACCTTACACCATTCTACTAACAAAATTCAACCTATTTTTTTCTCCAAAATTTGTCAATCAAGGTTCATTCATTTTTTTCACTTGGCGCTTTTTCTCCGTTTTTAAACACAAGTTTTCTCACTTGATTTTATTTTTGTTTTAATTTTCCGCCAATTTCTTATTCTTTTTTCCACTTGATATGCCAAACAATTTTTTTTACTTGATTTTTTACTCGATGTTAACGCAAAATTATTATATATAGTAAAAGAAACATGATATTATTTTCTTATTAATATTACTTTTTGTGTTAAATATTTACTATTAATTAATATTTACTATGTAATAAAAGATTAGATATGTAGAATATGCCAAAATGAGAAACTTATTTTATTCATTAATTTTGGGCTAAGGTCGCGGATAGCCAAATGAAAGAATGCATTGGTTTAGACATTTATGCTCACAAAATGATTACTTGTTAGTAAATATTTTTGCATTAATATCTTTTTTGGGTGAGAGGTTTTTATTCGATATTATATATCTAAATATGCATATATAAATTTTCTTGCTAATACTATTTTTTTATAGTGCATTTTACTGGTATTAAGAGCCACTATAAAAAAAATTATTTACTCTTACGTACACATATAAATAGCCATGGTCCATGTGTAGAGGGGTATTGGTACTTACACTAAAATATTTTAATGCGAGCAAACATAAATTTGACGAGAGACCAATTTGGTACATTATTTAGTTCAGAGGGTGCGACATTGAGTATAGTTAGGGAACATTTTGTGTTTTACCCTAATTTATATTTTATGACTTATATATATATATATATATAATTATATCATCATGTGTGACTAATATATTATGAGATGATTCGAGTAAATTTATATTTATTTACGAATCACAAAATTTGCAACATAACTTACCATATTACGAGACACATGCACTAGCAATCTTATTCTTAAGTGGCAAACATATCGAGGGAAAGAGGTCAAAAAACAAATTGAGAAGAAAATTAATTATAAAGAATTTAAGAATAATAGCACTGAAAAAAGAAACAAATTGAGAAGAAGGGAAAAAAAAAATCCAATAAGTAGGTAGTTATTACAGTTGCACGAGTAACATTCATAACGAAATTAACGGTTTTCCACAGGTAAAAATAGTCACTACCAAAGTCCCTCTCTCCCAGAAACAAATCACCATTAAAATTATCATCAAAATTTGATTAAATTATCATGAAAATGTGTGAATCTTGAGATAAGTTTCTTTCCAATTTTCTTTTCTCCTCTTATGGCCATTAATTATGTTCTCGGTCCATCCATATTTTTCTGTGTTTTTCTGGTAATTTTTCCCATAACATATTCATTTTCTGATTCTGAAGCTCTTTTAAGGCTCAAACAATCATTTACAAATGCAGCTGTTCTTGATTCTTGGAAGCCCGAAACAGAGCCCTGTGGGAAAAACAAATGGATTGGCGTAACATGCGAAAACGGTGTCGTTTTCGGGCTTCGTCTCGGGAATTTGGGCCTTTCTGGAAACATAGATGTTGATGCATTGGTTTCTATTTCGGGGTTAAGAAGTGTTAGTTTCATGTCAAATGCGTTTTCGGGCCCTATCCCGGATTTTAACCGGATGGGTTCTTTGAAGGGGTTGTATCTCTCGGGAAACGAATTTTCAGGTGAGATTCCGTCAGATTATTTTTCGAAAATGGTGGGGTTGAAGAAGGTTTGGTTATCAAGGAACAACTTTTCGGGGACGATTCCATCTTCGTTAGTCCACTTATCCCATGTGATGGACTTGCATCTTGAAGATAATCGTTTTTCGGGTACAATTCCTCCATTTAATCAGCCAAGTTTGATTTCCTTGGACCTTTCTAACAATAACTTGGAAGGTGAAATCCCTTCCGTATTGTTAAAATTTAGCGTGATGGGTGCGTTTAAAGGTAATCCAGGGCTTTGCGGTGGAAATTTAGACAGGGCTTGTGATCCATCTGCCATATCATCAGACGAGCCCGTGAAAAGAGATAATAATCGTAGGAATGATGTAAAGATAGCTATTTGGGTTTTAGCGGGATCCGCTGTTGTGTTTTTGGTAATGGCAGCTGCAATATACGTGATGAAACGAAGGCAAGAGTCTTCCGATGCGATGGTTGATAATGAATCAAGTGTCGGGAAGAAAGATTTTGAATTGGGACCGGCCGAGTTCGTGTCTAGCTTAAAAACAAGAAGTGGGAAGGGGGTTGGGGATATAGTGATGGTAAATGATGAGAACGGTGCGTTTGGATTGGAGGACTTGATGAAGGCGTCGGCCGAGGTGATTGGTAATGGGGCTTTAGGCTCTACTTATAAAGCCATAATGGACAATGGATTGATAGTGGTTGTTAAAAGGATAAAAGAAGCTACTAAAATCGGGAAAGATCATTTTGATGCTGAGATGCAAAGATTTGGAGGGTTAAAGCACAAGAATGTTATGACACCTTTGGCTTACCATTTTCGCAAAGATGAGAAGCTTTTGGTCTATGAGTATCAACCCAAAGGAAGTTTACTCTTTATATTGCATGGTATGAGGCTACTTTTAATTCGAATAAATTTACTTATAAAACTTGATATTATGGACGAGGTAGAGGGGGAAAGGGCTCGGGAGGCTGACGGGTCGAACCCTCTTACTATCTCTCGTCTCTGCATAAGAATATGCCCTGACGTGACCTTTTGCATCACTAGCACTTGTGTCTAGATATTGTTGGTTAAGTAAAATTTCTTGAATAGCTTCATGTTTTCGACATTGTGTTCTTTCATACATTGTGGAATTGATCACTAAATCTTCGTCTAATCTACTGTTTCTATTTCATTCTTTAGGTGATTGTGGAATCTCTCATGCTGAGCTAAATTGGCCAGCCAGATTCAGGATAGTTCAAGGAATAGCAAGAGGACTAGGCTATCTCCACAACGAACTACCTTCACTTGATTTACCCCATGGCGATCTCAAATCAAGCAATGTTCTATTAACCCCGGAATATGAGCCTTTACTCGTCGACTATGGATATTGTTCCTTGATCAGCAGCAACCAAGCTGCGCAAGTACTAACGGGGTATAAGTCGCCCGAGGCTATGCTAAATCGCCAGCTATCACCGAAATGTGATGTTTTCTGTTTAGGAATCATCATTCTTGAGATTCTTACTGGAAAATTTCCTTCTCAATATGGTGATGGAGGGATCGATTTAGTCCAATGGGTAAGATCGGCGATTGATGAGGAGATAGAGGCTGGTTTGTTTGATCCAGATATTACACGCGCAAATTATTCAATAGGTGAGATGGAGAAACTCCTCCATATTGGGGTCGCTTGCACGGAGAGTAACCCTGAGATACGTTTAGATATTAGAGAAGCCATTAAGAGAATAGATGACATACAAGTTGACGACACAAAGGCATTTGGCGTTGTGTCATTGTCGAGAGATGGGTATGGTGCTCAATCACGGGCTGCAAACCAACCCCGTGCTTCAAATCATTACAATGATCATTCGGGTGGAAGGCGGGACTCAGTTGAAGATCAACCTGCAGGGAGATAATAGTTTCAATATTTGATGAACTTTGTTAGTTTTTGAGGTTGGATAGTTTCTCTCTAGGAGGCTCCATATCAGAGCAAAAGAGAGTTAGAATGGTGCCCTTTAATTTATTGACGTTAAGTTTCGGTATATTACAATCATCTGGATATTGTGGCATCAACTTGTGTCCCGACTCCCAATACATGAATGATAGTGATTGACATTTCTTAAACGAGCTTTCCTCCACCCCTAAACAAGAATTGGGTAGTTATTTTAGGTTAGTAGAATTCAATTAGCAAACATTGTACACATAGCTTGTACAGATTTGCTTTTCCATCATTTGAGTGGCGTTTTTGTTTTTGTGGGGTACGTAGGAGAAGGGGTTAACTACTTAGCTTATAGGGAAAATGGTTGTAGATGTTTAAAGTAAACTCAAGAGGTTCCCATTTAAGTGTGATTACAATATACACAAACCAAGAAAGTTGGCTAGTTGTGCTGTGATATTCCTACGACTATGAGCTCGTGTAATTACAATTATTTGTACGTAATAACTGCATGTTGTGGCGCCCCGTTGTATGTTATTATTTCGATTGTTTCGAAAGTTAGAGTTATGAAAACTCATGTTGTGGTGCCTAGTTGTATGATATTATTTCGATTGTTTCGAAATTTAGAGTTATGAAAACTCATAAGGATGATCCAATTTTTTTAACCTTTTATTTTGTTGAGTTTTTTTTTGGCAAATTTAGTATACGACTCTTAGGTTCATGTACGACAAATTAACAAATGCTTTTGAGTGTTCCAATTTTCTTCCAACTCATGGACAGTTTTGAACAAAAGAGTCAACTCCCAAACTAATCAGCACACCACATCTAACTACAGCTGGATGGTGGTTGGAAATAGGCTCCTATATATGTGTGTAATATATGTATTGTATGTATGTATAGAGTGTCGTTGTCAGGAGTTTTCAGGACTTAGAGACAGCTTATAATCAAACTTACTTATGTTGTTGGATTTATTGGATTTCCACCATGCTTAGTTGAAACTTTAAGTTGTCAGACTCCTCCAGAATTACTCATAATCTCACGAATAACAACATTCGAATGGTTCTCAGAGAGTTTGGGAATTGAAGTGCCCTTATAATTACAATCATTTATATATAATGGATCTCGCTGCATAAAAAGTCTGAATGTTTTTAAACTCTAAATTACGATCACTCGAGAAAGTGATCCCCACTTGTTTGTTTTGATGACGATGAAAAAAGAAGTTAATATTATTGTGGCAATCTTGAAGTCTCATACACTGTCATATACATACTATTGTTTTTTGTGACAGTCTCAAAAGGGTGAAATCTTATTTTCATGTTATTGTTATTATTATTATTACCAAATCAAAATTAAGAATTTTTACTGTCTATTATATTATTTATGCACATTATTGTGTACGTGCGAGCAATCATGCACGTGAATTTCAGTAGTAGATAAGTTGACTTCATTAAATTCGACTGGTTTTTGTTTCTTGAATTTTGATCAAAATCAATTTTGTGCCTCACATTATAGCTATAGCATTTAATAATAGCAAATTGAAATCTTTATAAGAACATTTGATTCTTACATTTTAATAGCAAGTATGAGTGGATGAGCTAAGAAATATCACAATATGTTGCGCTACATAAATCCTACAAATTTTGAACTAGCAAGAAGTTGTTTAGATTTTTCTGGTTTCTCGAAATATTCCATGTTTGAACACTTGTGACGACATCTTTCAATAACCTTTTTTGCATATATAAGAACTTGAATTTAAAATATGCTTAAGAGATTACACCTTTTTCTTCTCATATCAGAATATTTGGTTTGGAAACTAATACACACTGTTACGACAATTCACGAAATAAAAGCATAAAGATTAAAGACACAAGAATTTACGTGGTTCGGCAATTGCCTACATCCACGGGAGAGGAGAGAGTGTTTTACTATTGATGAAAGAGGTACAAATTACAATGAATGTCAAAAGTGCTGAACTAAAACCTAGCCCCTGATTTTTCCCTAAAATACATGTGTACTTTTGACAATGAACTTGTTGCATAATTTGGGTCTGAGATTTTAAGACATATCACAACACACACGTTATAATCCAGGTAATTGTATATTCAAAGAGATGCACTTCGAGTCTTCGACTAGTATTTATAATATAAATTATAAAATGAACTGAAATTTGATGACATCAGCATGGATAACTCCCTACTTATTAGACTATGATACAATTTTGACTTGTTTCACCTTGTATTCTGCAACTTATATATGCAAGTTAAATATACAATATTTTTTAAATATATAAATGAAGTAAATCTTATATTTTTATTATCCCTGTATGATTTATATATAATACAAGATAAAATAACATTTCTCAATAGAAGAATCGATGTGTTATTTATGTAACCCTATGTCTACAAAAAAAAGTTTGAAAATTGTCGAGGAGAGCTAACTCCAGCTGCAAGATTGATGTACTTAAATCGTATTATTAGTAGGACTGACAATTGAGCCGGGCCTATTCGAAGCCCAATTGTTCGGCCTGCTTAAGAATGAGCCGAGCTTAATTGAATGTGAGTCAGGTCGAGTTTGAGCTTACAAATTGAACCCGCCCAATTTGTGAGCTGCGCTTGAGCTTTGATAGGCTCAACCTGAATAGCCGAAGTCAAAAAATTTTCTAATCAATGCTTTGTCTCATACAATAAAATTATTTTTAAGCTAACTTATATAAAACACATTGTAGATTTTTAAGATTGAAACTTACGAAATCGATGAAATGTATATATTAGTAGAAACTTTTCGTCTAAAAAGATTTTGGAATAATTTTCAATTATTTTATACTACCTCATATACATTGACAAAATTTTTTAAATTTTCATAATTATTATTGTAGACTTTTTGATTCCATTAGTAAAATTTGGAATTATACGTACTCATTAGCATAAATATTTATTTAATGTACTATTTGAAATTAGTCTCTTCATATGAGGCTATTGGATGCTTTCTTTATTTGAGAAAAACTAATGAGCCGACCCGAAATAGGCCCGAAGCTCGTAAAAAATGCGAGCTTTAGTTTGAGCCGAGCTGAAGAAAAAAAATTCTGAGTTGGGCTTGAGCCTATAATATTTAAGCGGAAAAATTGCATATAACCCCTCTGTGTTATCAGTTTTTTGCTGAAAACCCCCTTATGTTAATTTTTTTGCACGAAACCTACTTGTGTCAGCCTAAACCCTGCATGAAACCCCCAATTCGTGATAAATCCGCGGAAAGTAGCATACACGCGTAGTGTATTTGATGTAGGGTTGGGGGTTTCGTGTAGGGTTTAGGCTGATACAAGGGGGTTTCGTGCAAAAAAATTGACATAAGGGGGTTTTCAGCAAAAAAGTAATAACACATGGGGTTATATGCAATTTTTCCTATTCAAGTCCGATGAGTTTGAGCTTGAGCCACCCTAAACTCGGCTCATAAAGCCCGATTGATAGGCTTCATTATTAGTTACTCCCTCCGTTCCAAAAAAAATATCCCCTTTGATTTTTGTTAGGATTTAACAAAAGTCCATTGTTTCTAAAAAATACCCTTCCCAGATAATAAAAAACAACTAATAACATTACCTTATGAAACATGATATGATGTTAATTTAATTTATAACTCTTGTCTACTATCCATGTATGAAACTTTCTTTCCTTAAATATGATTGCAAGTTTATAGTAAAAATGAATTAATGATATATTTTCAATTATAATGGAAGGTAATTTAGTCAGATTAGATAATAAATACTTATTTTTATAGTAAGGGACAAGTATTTTGGGACTGACAAAAGTTGAATAGTGGACATCTTTTTTGGGACGGAGTGAGTATTAATTTATAATAAATTGTTAATAGTTGACATCTATGAGACTATGACGGTGTGTAATTATTTTTTGAAAAATAAAACAAACAAAAAAACATAAGAATTTGAAAAATGATTTTTATTGCTCACTAAATGTAGAGTTTGAAAGTTGCATTTTTTGGTAATTAATTTATTCAACCAAACAGTGTTGTACCTTCACTAATTATTTTATTTGTAATGAAAGTTTAAGTTTCTTTTCTAATTTACAAAACAAAACATTCAATAACATTGTTTTTTTTTTATTATTTGGATACCTCACCCGACAAATTTAAGCTGATCGTTTTTAATCATAACCCACACAAATCCTATAAAACCCCAAATAAGGAGAAAAAATTTATGATTTGTGATAATCTGAAATTGAACCCGTGACAACTTGAAATTGGACCAGGAACTCCCATGTTAGGTAGAATTTTTTTTTTCTTTTGTTATTTAGAATATAATACTCATTACCCAAGACTTATTAGCTTAGTGGTATCAGCTTCCAATTTCATATGGAAAGTCTTGAGTTCAATCCCAAGCTGTCACACTTTGCTTCCTCATTTGGAGTCTATAGGGTCCGTGTGGGTTATGATTAAAAACTATCGAATTGGGTTTGTCGGGTTAGGATATCCCATTGGTCAAGAATAAAATTAAAAAAATAAAAAAGAATATAGATTCATTATCTTCAAAAATATGAAAAATACAAAAACAGAAAAAAAGAAAAAGAAAATTTACCGCGCCACTTCCTCAGTAGATAGAAAGAAAGAAAACAAAAAGAAATTCGAAAACCCCACAATACATACACAATTGCACACACAGTCACACACACACAAACCTCTTCCCCATTTTCAATTCCGATTCAATCAATCAGTCATCATCACCACCACCACTCTCCCCCATTCATCACAAGTCAAAAACACCTAAAATCCTTCCACTTTTACCCTCCATGGAACCGCCGGAACTATCCGCCGCCGCCGCGCAGAAAACGATCCTCCGTTGGGACTCCACCGCGTCGGAGGACGCTCGCGATAAGATGATCTTCACCGGCGACCGCGATGAGATCGAAACCTACCTCGATGCCGTAGACCAGCTCCAGAAAGCTATGTCCACCGCCGCCGTATCCGATTCCTCTTCTCCGACCTCATCCGCTCTCCAGATCGCCATGGCTCGCCTCGAGGACGAGTTCCGAAGCATCCTCCTCATCCACACTTCTCCAATCGAGAGCGATTCGCTCACCGAGTCGCCTCACTCCGAGTTTCCCTCGCAGGAATTCGAAGAGATCGCGGAAAACACCTTTGACAAACAGTTGGACCATCAGGAGAGCAATAGTAGCACCACGAGCAGCTGTTACAAGACTACAAGCAGTATACGAGAAGTAGATCTTATTCCGAATGATGCGGTTTACGATCTCCGCAGCATCGCGGAGCGTATGATTGCTGCTGGATACTTGCGTGAGTGTATTCAGGTGTACGCGAGTGTGCGCAAATCTGCTGTTGACGCGAGCCTGAAGAAGCTGAACGTTGAGAAATTGAGCATAGGCGATGTGCAACGCCTCGAGTGGGAGACGCTGGAGACGAAGATCCGGCGTTGGATACGCGCTGCCAAGATATGCGTTCGTGTGCTCTTCGCGAGCGAGAGGAGGTTGTGCGAGCAGATATTTGAAGGTTTGGGAAATTCAACTGATGATGCTTGTTTTATGGAAACTATTAAAGGTCCTGCTATTCAGTTGTTTAATTTCGCGGAGGCGATTAGTATTAGTAGGCGATCGCCAGAGAAATTGTTTAAGATATTGGATTTACATGATGCTCTGTCTGATTTATTGCCTGATATTGAGAATGTCTTTGAGTCTAAATCGAGTGAGTCGATTAGGATACAGGCTGCTGAGATATTGTCTAGGTTAGCTGAGGCTGCGAGAGGGATATTATCGGAATTTGAGAATGCGGTGCTTCGGGAGCCATCAAAAGTTCCTGTCCCTGGAGGGACAATTCATCCCTTGACTAGATATGTGATGAATTATATTAGTTTGATTTCAGATTATAAGCAAACATTGATTGAACTAATTGTGTCGAAGCCCTCTACAGGGTCAAGGTATTCAAGTGATCCGAATGCACCAGATATGGATTTATCAGAGTTTGAGGGGCAGGCTTCAACGTTGGCGCTGCATTTGATTTGGATTATTGCGATTTTGCAGTTTAATTTGGATGGTAAGTCCAAGCATTACAAAGATGCCTCCTTGGCTCATTTGTTCATGATGAATAATGTTCATTATATTGCTCAGAAGATTAAAGGCTTGCCAGAGTTGAGGGAGATGATTGGGGATGATTATTTGAAAAGATTGACGGGGAAATTCCGTTCGGCTGCAACCAATTACCAGCGATCAACCTGGGTGAGGGTGCTGTATTGCTTAAGGGATGAGGGTTTGCACGTTAGTGGAAGCTTTTCTTCTGGTGTGTCAAAGAGCGCATTGAGAGAGAGATTTAAGGCCTTCAATGCTATGTTTGAGGAGGTGCATAGAACTCAGGCTACATGGTTGATACCTGATACTCAGCTTCGTGAGGAACTTAGGATTTCCATATCTGAGAAGGTTCTCCCAGCTTATAGGTCATTTCTTGGGAGATTTAGAAGTCATATTGAGAGCGGGAGGCACCCTGAGAATTACATCAAGTATTCGGTGGAGGACCTTGAGAATGCAGTATTGGACTTCTTCGAGGGATACCCAGTGAACCAGCATCTCAGGAGGAGATCTGAGTGAGATGAGTGGAATATTGAGTTTTGCCACTTAGAAGTAGGAATCCATTCTTTGAATCTTTTGTGGACTGTTATGGGATGAGGTTCTTGGCGTTCTTGGAATGAGCTTAATGATATTCTAAGGATAGTGGATTTGCTCAATAAATGACAAATATCAATTCAAGCTGTTTCAGAGCGGCCTACTATGCCTCTTCCGGACGCATATACCCTGTAAGAATGTGCTGTTTGTACTTCCCCAGCTTTTAGATTTTGCTTCATTTGTTTATATGGAATTGTTGTATTTGTTGTAACTATTGAGTACTTCTCATGTTATTATTTTGGTTATCTAAGAAAAAGATTTAGGTAAGCATTGATTAATCCAACTGACTCAAAACAGTTGTGCTTAAAGTGTTTGTTCTGAAGAAACTGAGCATCTGCTCTAATTCTAGTGGCCTTCGATACTACTTAAGCTGACAAGTTTTTGAGTTTGTCTCTGCCGAAAAACAGCATTCCTTAGTTTAAGGATTTTATACTAAAGAATTTACTGAAATTTCTATGTTCATTTATTACTTCTCTAATTTCTTGCATTACATTTATCGCATTTCAGTTATAGCCCTCTTGCTTCTGACTTGTTTTAGTACATTGCTTGGTGCGATACGATAGATAATCTGGAAAATGTTGGTCTACTCACTAGTTCGCTTCTTGTCGATAGCTTCTTGAATAGTATAATAGGTTAATATTACCTGATCTGCATTTTGGGTGCTATGAACTTGAGACGTAAATTTTTTGTCTATTATTCTGTTTGCAATGAACTTGTAGGCATTTCTTTGGAGTTCCATCATTATATTAAAGTCCTTGGATTTTACCATGTCGACGAGGTTGTTACATACGAATACGTAATTGCCCTTCTGCTTAATTGGACTTCTGATGAACGTCAAACCCTTCGTTGTTTCTAAGTCGAACGCTGTAACTAAGTAGGAGACAGATTTTCCTGCCCTTGCTTCTGCAGCATCTTATCACTGTTTTTTAGCTAATTGTCCTCTTCCATGAAAGATGCATATATGAAATGAACAATAGGATGCTGACTTATGATGCTTATGAACTAAGTGGAATATTGCGTTGTAGATTTTTCTAACTTTCATTTGGTCAAATGCCCAAAATTGACATGTTAGGCCAGATGACTTTTCTTTGGGGAAAAAAGACTAGTCTAAGTCAATCACATATGGATACAATATGCAGATTAATTGACTTTTTTTTTTTGGTGCTTGCAGATTAATTGACTGTGATAGTTCTTTTTTAAGTATTTTCTAGCTTATTTAAAGACCTTGATAGTTTTCATCATTTTTTGAAGTTTTTAACTCGTGCAGCTCTGTATTGTTGCAGTTCATGTGTATTTCTTTCGCTTAAAAGATATTGAAAGTAAATGATTTTCATAGATATGTTCTCATTGTAGGCTTTGATAGATCGGTTCATGAAGAACTATCGGTCCATCACAATTATTCATGTTATGAGACCATTACCAAGTATAGAAAGATAACAATTATAATTGACATTTGAAGTCTCGAGATTCGTAAGAATCACCCAGCCGTTAATTTTTTTTGGTTTAATGCGACTTTTAATTTAGTTATCAGATGTTCGGTCCAAATTAAGTTGCTTCTCGGATGCATCTTCAAGATGAGTCACTTTTTGTGGAAGTTGCATTAAGTACTTGGTAAATTAAGCTAAGCCCTAAATTGTAAGTCCTTGTTTAGGTATAGTTCTATGTCAAATCCCATACTATTGGTTCTAGTGCATCTATAATCATTGAAATGCATGGGGTGAGTGATAACCCCCCACCCCAAAATGTTTTTCAATGGTCCTAAACGTACTAGGACAATTGGTATGGGATTGACATAGCACCGCCCCTTGTTTAGGAAGTATCGAAACAATTATAAATCTCAATATAATTATAATTCTCTATTTGAGGACCCGTGTGAAGTTGCAATAAATGAATATTTGTGATTGCCAACTCTTAATAAAGTATTTCATGAAAGGTCGTGATTAAAGACTCTTAAGAAGCACCCGTACTTTTACGGAGATGGCCAATTAAGAGATAAGAAATAATTTCAACTATGTAAGGAATCCAATTTGTTCAAGTTAAAAACATGGTGGTCATATATCGTGAAAATAACAGTTCAACTATAATCTAACAAGAGGAACTTTGCTCATTTTCATGTCAGCTGCTAATGGGACCTACTAAAAAATTGGATAGGTTCCTTTTTCCACCGTTGAAAAAATAACATAATTCGTTAGTATTATGCGCAACCAATTGTTTTATTCATGATTACGGGGCATGGAGGTTATCTTGTTACGTTTCGGACTCGCGAGCCTGTTAAACACAAAAATTGCTCCTAAATCAGACTCGCGAGCCTGTTAAACACAAAAATTGCTCCTAAATCGATAGTATACATTTCAAAATTAAATATTTGCCTAAAATGATAATCCAATAAATGAACATGGATTACTTGGCCAAATGTTACTAGAAGTCCATTTATTTCAATATTTTTTTCATGTGGGACACGCTTCACAAATCCATTCCAACATTTTCGGTAAAATCACCCCTTGTCATGATTCAATGGTGTGATTCAATGTTGTATGACAAATCAATCTCAATAAGTCAGCACTCAGCAACTTCCCTACCACTTAATATTTCATTGACATTAGCTGACTACAAAGTATTCTAACCAGAACCAGACCGGTTGAACTTGAAATCCAAATATAATTCATAAGGCTAATGAAATACACTTGTCCTATTATTCATTACAAGATAGGTGAATTTCACGTATATTACTTACCAAAAGAAAAAAAGAATTCCAATTGGGCTCGGTCAAATCAAGTTCAGACTAGACTTTTCCGTTAAATATTTAGATGAGTTCTAGCAGAAAATAAGAGAAAATAAAATGATAAGAGATATAAACAACGTTTTGGCGCTAAACTAGTGTAATGCCTGTCATCCACTTGGATAGGACCGAAATTATCGCGCCATCATGTATAATCCAATGACTTGCAACATACTCACTGAGCATCCAACGAGACAGCTAACACTATGCTTATAAGAGAGAATATTGATGAACTGTTTCTGTCAGGCAACTGCTTGTTAAGGTACAAAATTCAATCAATAAATCTATCGAAGATGGGTGATAAACAAGAGAAGAAAACAATGGAAGAAATAATAATAATAATTTTAAAAAACGTTCCATCCATCCAACATATTTCGTATTTCTAACTTCTCTCTTCAATCCTCAGTGATTTCTACCAGATACACTTACCAGCTCGAGAGAATTGTTTTGTTTTTATGCAGTTTTTTCTACTTCATGATCATCATGTGACAAATCATCTGATCTGAGCTCAGGACCCCTTATTACATCCTTTGATGTCAGTGGGGACGGTTTTATGAGTGTCAGAGTGTCGTCCTTGTCGAACTCTTCTCCAGCATCCTCAGAAGAGTAAGCATATCTGTTCAACAAGTAAATAATAATATGAAGTTAATGAATTACAATAAATTAAAGGAAGGAAAAAACGGAGCAACCAAAAAAATCAGATTCTTGACAGTGTGTACAAATCAATGAACGAGGAAATGTGACAAGAAATGGTTACCGCATTGAGTTCTGTGACGGCGCCCACAGAGCACAGATAACGCACAAGAGAGATAAAGACAAGACTTGCCAGAAGGCAGCAATGATCCATGCATTTCTCCATTGCTCATTGTATACATCATTGGACTTGAAATAAAGCTGCAAAAACCCAAGGCAGCATATCATAACATGGAAAAGCCGTGGATTACAACATAAAAGAGAATCACTATTTTTTGGCATTCTTTTTCAAATCATCTACTTCATTTACTGTCAAATACAACCTGACTTTATTTAGCTATTATCTTGATAATATTTTAAACAGGTAAATATTTTCACCACTAGTTTCGCCAATATCATCATTACCATATTCCTGACTTCATTCAACTGCAGATGAATGTTAAATAGATTTGATTTAGCAAATAGCCAGCTTAGCATATGATGTACATGGTTTGTTGCTCAATTTTCTCAAGTATAAAATGTTTTATCCAATGTCAGTATGCTTTCTTAATAAATTTGGTTCTCAGCAACAGGAAAGAGAATCAGCCTCGTGAAAATATACTACCAACATTACCTCATAACAAATCCAGCCAACAGACACAATAACTGCAACTGCTAATGCATTCGTGAACTTCCTGTAAATTTCTAATTTGGCAGTCATCCTCCTTGCCTGTCACAATCAAGCTACAAATTAATTGAAGAGAATAATATTCATTCGAGTCAACATCAATTGGAAATCCTATTGCTCCACACCAGAAGCCTATGCATAAGACATGAAAATCTTCATGGGAGTAATGAGAGCAGGGAAAGAGTAAGAAAAACGAAACTGTTTCCAGGTCTGTAATGAGCCTAGAATATCAACTCCGTAACAATTGAGTCTCAACTTAAGAATTAGAAAAAGACTTAATTATCGGTTTATATTTCGAAATAAATACTTCCTCATTATTTCACCAACACACCGAATTCTTTTTGGCTTCATACTACATGCAGAGTCCGATGGTTGTCAGGTTCAGAAATGAAGACCAAACGATATACCAAGTAGGGAAAAACTATTTTCTTTAACCATATCCAACAAACGACTTAACATAAAAAGAGAAGCAAGTACCTGAAGTTTATTCAAAGTCGAAGAGAGTGACGTAAATACCCAAAGAACGAAGAAAGCATCCAAAATTGCCACAGGAAGGACAAAAAACAGTCTAGCCTTTCCCGAGAGATCACTCACCGCACCAACATTTTCAAGCACTTCAACAACTTCAGAAGCAACAAAGAAAGTGCCTCCAAGTAAAAGAACTTTTGAAGTAAGACCACCCAAGGTAGGTCTAACAACACCATAACCCATAGCCACTATGAGGATGATTAATCGAGACACAGTACGCTTCACTGTTCCAAAAGTCACTGCCCAGAAAGTGATCCCAGTTGGTCTAACTCCAGTTTCGTTGAACTCAGCATAATCAAAATACCACAAGGCCATCTCAAGCATCCCCAAAGTTATCACAAGTGTAACGCAGTTTTGTAATGGAAGGACTTCTCTCCAGAATCTCGCATACTGTGAAAACCAGAATATCCCGAGGACCACAAATGCAAGAGACATTAACCCGTAAAATTTCATAAGTGGTGCCATTCTACCAGGTAAGTAACCGGTAGGATTTTTCCAGACAGTTTTCCCATCAACAAAAACGTCTTTAAGTTTTGGATCACAATGAATGAAATATAGGTTATACATTCCGGTTTTTGTGATTTGTATTGATCTTGGTCTCAAAATGGTCTCCGTCTTATCAATATCAAAATTGGCACCAAATACTTGAGGCCAGCCTGGATTATTAGTAGACTGGCGGTGAATGATTTCATATTGCTTGCAAACTCCAAGTTTTGCAAGATCTGCAGTACAGCAGACAGCTCTTTGACCCCCATAGGCTGAGCCCCCTATCGTCTCCCTATCATCCACCTCGAATACAATTGCGTGAATTGATCCTGAGCTGAAATTAGAAAGCTCCGGATCCCTCTGGAATCTTATCTTTTCAAATCTGGTTTTGAAGAAAGCAAGATGCATTAGGCAAATGCTTTTCTTTTTCCGTAAGATGAATATCACAATCCTTTCGATCAACATAAAAGTGGCATTATAGTTGATTTCTCAACTTCAACATAATTTTAAGCTCAAAATCGGAATTTCAGCATCTACCAAAAACATGATTAAGTTTCTGTTACTAGAAATGCTTCACCATTCCTGAACCAATAATCAAACAAAGAGTAATAAAATCTTAAGCATTTGCACCAGGAAGCAAATGTTAATCTTCTTTTGCACGATCTCGTATTAGCTAAATTATCTACACCTTTATCAATCAATTTCAACATAGATCTCTAAAAAGCACACCGATTTAACAGCTAAAACACAGCAATTAAACATTCATGCAATATCAGAACTAAATCGAGTGAAAAATCAGAGTCAACAAAATTGAAGCGGCGAGAGAGAGAGAGGAAAAATCACCGAATAAAAGAGTCTCCGGGGGAGGACTCGTTGAGACCAGAAGCAGAAGAGTAGATTCCTTCACTTCCGCCATGGACGACGAAGGCATTTCCTTTGCCGACGAATTTTTCTCCGGCGTACTCATGTACGGACGCCTGAATGCGGAGCGCGCAGAGTAGCAGCGCCGCCGCCGCCGCCGCCAGGGGTACAATTACGGAGCTCAAGCGCAACATTGCTGCTGCTGCTGCAATTGACTTGAGCTCGAGCTGTGGATCTGCGGAGAGAGAGAGAGCGAGAGAGGAGAGAGAGAGAGATCTACGCCGTGAGACGGAAAGCGAAAAAGAGTAGAGTGTACTCAAGTGTCTTAACCCTGGTTAATATTTGACTAATTAAGGAACAAAAAGCAATTATCTGGTGTGACGACTGCACAATTGTATTAGTTCCCATCGACACGTTGAATTCGTTTGAAATTACTACTTTTCTTTTTCCAATTTTACATGAAATCACCACAGAATTTTTAGATTTTAGACTAGTTAATTAGAAATGTGATATTGATTAGTATTACATAACTTTGATAGAGATTTTAATTGAAAATCGATTGGAAAAGAGTTGAAAATATTGAGTTGTTACTTATTTCTTTTTACGATAATTTTTTAATTAATTTTTAAAACAATTATATATAGAGAGAGAAAGAGAGAATATGGATCAAATGCATCCCTATACGTTAAATAGGATCTAAGACCCAATATACACCATTGATACCATTTGATCCCAAGGTCCAGATGTAACTACCTTTTTCAGTTTGTATAATTATTTTTAATGATGCAAGGGCATTTTAGTCAATAAAATCTAACCAACTCATGCAAGATCAAAATCAAATCTCACTCATTAAGCTATAACAGATTCCTTTATCCCCAATTAATTTTTTCTTTCCAATTATATAATAAATCTTTCCATTACATTATTCATCATCTCATTAACGCGATCAGTTCGAATAACCTAAATATTTCCAATTACAATTACATTATTCATCATAAAACGGAATTAATCATCAAGATTGATTCATCATCATCGTCAACTCATCATCATCATCGTTAATTCTGTGTTGTTACTGATGATGATGATGATTTCTCTTCAAGAACAGCCATGGCGGAAGAAGAAGAAGATGTTGTTGTTACTTAAACAATTAGTGATTTCAAATTATTATACATTATCTTATAAACAACTATAAAGTATGTTATAACACATCATACAGTATCTTATAACCCATTATACAGTGTGTATTTATACATCATACAGTTCCAACCTTATAAACCATTATATACTAGCTTATAAACGATTACACAATAAATATATTGGTGATATACAGTGTGTTCTTAGTTTATTATACATGTTTTTAAGAACAGACGTGTGTTGATAAAATTATGCAGACCTGATTCACATCAACCTTTACACATATAGGTATAAAAAGTACCGCAACATCCAAAAAGAAAAGAAAAGGGATGAAGAAGTCTTCATCAACCTGCTATAATGAAGAAATGAAGAAAAAGACGTAAAAAATCCAAAGGTAAAAAGTAGGAAACAAATGAAATATTTACATGTCCTGCCAAAGAAAAAAAAATTGGAAGAATTTGAAGAGTAAACAAAAACTTATAAAAAATAAACACATTTCTAGAGATAAGCTTTTCAATCATTTTCAGAAATCTTGTTTCGATTTCAAACCATTATACATGCACTGTATAATTAGTTATAAGATACTGTATAATGTGTTATAATTTACTGTATAGTGGTTTATAAGATATTATATAATGGTTTGAAATCACTAATTATATGTTACTAATTACACAATGTATATTACCATTGTATTTACTGTATATTTATTTATTAGCTATTGTGTAATAGATTAATTAGCTATTGTATAATGTTTATTAGCTATTGTATTCACTATATAATGAGTTATATCATACTGTCTATTGGTTTATATAATATTGTATACTAAGTTATAAGATACTGTTATACATGCTTTTAAGAACAACTTTTGGTAAAATTATGCAGGCCTGATTCACATCAACCTTTACACATATAGGTATGAAAAGTACCACAACATCTAAAAAGAAAAGAAAAGGGATGAAGAAGTTTTCATCAACCTGCTATAATGAAGAAATGAAGAAAAAGACGTTAAAAAGGGTTTAGCTTATTTTAATTTTGTCTCTGTGTTTTTCTTTTTCTCCTTTTTCGTGATTTTTTCTGTGATTCTACAATTTATAATTTGATTGAGTTAATTTTGGCAACAAATTGAGAGATTGTAGGGGAGATTTTGTGCGATTCAATTTGAGAGATTTTAGGGCAGATTTTTTCCCGTTTATTTTGGTAGATGGATACTGGATAATGAGGTCAGATGACTATTATACCCCTAACCCAATTAGAATCAATTTTTTCGCCTATTTTTTGTTTGCTTTTTGGACTGTTGGATTTAATGCATCCAATGGTATAGATTGGGTCTTATATCTTATCTAATATAGGGTGTGTATTAGATCTTGACCCTATATATATATATGTACATATTTTATTGTTGCCTAGACTATTGAGTATCTCTCGCCATCAACGTTGTTAAGAAGATATTGTTTCTCAGATTATATATTCTATCTGTCCAACATATGTATCCCAGTATACATGGCTTTGCACATATCTTCATATTAGACACATATCTTCATATTAGAGCCGAGAAAATAGAACTTATTTCACTTTTACGCTATTATTCTTAATATAATGAGTATACATATATATATCTTTTAGAAAACAAATTAAATATGATATTTAAATAAGGAAAACAATAAATTTAGAAACATTATTATGAGATGTAAATATAAAGTTGTGCACTTACATCTATTTATTTGGGCTCAACAAGAAATGATTAAGAAAGGGTGGAATGATGCTCCCGGTTGCAGTGGATTAAAACTATGACCATAAGAAGAGTAGTTTAGCTGAGGCAGTTTTACCATGTAATTCTGAATTCTATGTCGGTGATTGTCGGTTCGTTACTAGGTCCGTCTTTTGTTTCTCGGACATCATAAAAGTACAATGCATTTGCAAACACTTCAATAAAATTGAATGCGATATGGTGGAGTTGGTGGTCGTAGTAGTCTTTACACTTAAATTCATGTAATAAAAACGACGTTGGATAAATCGACTCTACTGAATTTAATTTGTCAAACAATGATACTGAATTCGTTTTTATTTTTATTATTGCCTTAAATTTCAATAATCCATGAAATACTATGTCCAATAGTTATTTGTTCCATGAAATACTATGTCCAATAGTTATTTGTTTGTGTTGACGCGAAGTAATTACATAATTAAATCACAATATTTTGAAAAAATAGTGAATTATAATAGTAAATTCGAATGATAGTTTACAATATAAAGCATTGACACTTGACTATTCTGAAAATAGATAAACACTCGTACAAATTTCACTCATTGTATAATTATAATAATTTGTAAATACTGCATATGGATAAATGTGATTTTTCGTAGGTCTGAACTGAAAACTCTTTAAAATGAACCCCAATTGGTAAAACAACACATTTTAAATCTTTAATATGTATGTAAGAGATACAAGCATATACTACAAGTAAAACCGTCAAGTATCGCAAGCTTGATATAATGGTGTATAAATCACAATTATTCTTGTGGAAAATTATTGTGAAAATCAAATAATATAATTCTGCAAAAAATTGAAATTCCAAAACTATTTGTAATCGTACATATACTTGGTTGATTATAATTGTAGAGAAACTTGGCATCCAAAACTACATATGATTGCACAGAAATTTGAAGTCTCAAAACTATCTAAGAATCACTCTATACGAAATTACATGACAAGTCCCAATTTTGAAAGAAGATGGCATATTTCATATGTATTATTCATCAAACATGCATAAATATTGGGCTTACAAACGTTGTAAAGAACTTCAAAATGTTCACCCCGCTCAAAGTCTCAAAACTTCAAGTCTCAATATAATCACAAATGTTCGTACAGAACAGACCCTACATGGACCCCATCATTTCAACGCATGTGAGTACGCCAAAACTCCAAGTTTCGGGAGCTTCTAAGAATGAAAACATTACTACCCTATACAATCAAGAAACAGTAACAAAATCCGAAGCCCTTCCGAACCAAAAATACTAGGGAAGAACCCTAAATACCAGAAATTAGTACTAATTTTTGTGAATGCTACAGAGTTCTGAGTAGAATTGATGAAAATGACCCTCCAGCCAAGTAATATTTCCAAAAATGCCCCCCATCCACGATAATATTTGCAGACTTCGTGGCATAGCCTTGAAGCAAAATTTAAGAACTGGATGTCACAAACATGTACATCAATCCATGTCAAGGAAATCCATCCTCTTTTTCATGGTGCCCTTGAGATCCGAAGCTTCTCTTTCCGCCTTCTGTGCCTGAGAAAACACGAAAATATATATGCTACTTGGACGACTCAAATATTTGGAAAATTAAGTTAAGGTTAATCAAATGCATGCTCCCACGCTTATTGGGTAACTACCACGAGCTCCATGAGATTTTGCAAATTACCAAGACACACTATCAAATCTTGATAAGTCAAAAAGCACATGGATCAATTGTCATATGTTTTTACCCACATAGGGTTGAAACCGTAACATGTTTTTACTTAAGGGGGTAGTTATGACAATTTCTTAAGCTTCAGGGAGTTTTTTGTACTAGGAAATCTCAAGCAGGGTGTGTCATGTAATTTACCCAATAAGTAAAAATGCATGAGCAAAGCAAATATCTGGGAAATCTGTATTAATCTAAAAACAAAAGGTAGGTTAAATAGTTTGTTCAACAATATACTACAGCCACCTTCCATGCATCGAAACCCCCCACAAACACATAATAGATGATTAACAATGCAGCAACAGAGTCTAATGGTTATAGCCGCTATAAAATTATGATATTTGCTAATATCACATCACAAAGGTAAAGCTTACCCTTTTAATCTCTGCTGTTGAAACACGAGTCATATGCGGGGGAAGTTCCTCTTTCTCCACGTCCTGACCAATTGTATCACATCTTAGGAAAGCCCAAAAAGAAGAAAATGTTACAAAATTAACCTTTCTGCAAACAAAACACAACATACCAGCTCTCCGATTAAGACGACATTTTCGCCACGGATTACATATAAACCTAATGGAATGTCACAATATAGATCACCAACAATGACACGGTCACATGCACCTTCTAGTACGGCGTTAGCTATGTAAGATAGCAAATTTTGTTAGATAGACAATAAATCAAGAATACTGGAATCTAGAATATATGATGAATTAAAATCAATACCAAATTGATCAAAAGAACGGAGAGTCCCTAATAGTTTCCGGCCATCTCGAAGTAATACAAGAAGTTTCTCTGAGAAAATGACAAGAATTGCATTTCAAAATGTAAGTAGCAGTTCAGAAAACGAAATAGGTGATTGTACAGTTCTTTTTGAAAAAAGAAAAGGCAAAAGAAAAATTACACTGCTACCCGAGAGGCTGAGAGAATGCATAACTGTTCACATGTTAAAGACCTTATAATGTTGCAACCAAACTTTTGTACTGCCCAGCCATGACCAGACCACTATTTGATTTTCTTTTTTGAACAAACACGATGTTCAGTTTGATTCCCATTCCAAGGCTTCGAGATATATAAGTAATTGATCTCACAAATCTTCTCAATTACGATTCAAAATTATCAAAACTCTAGAGTTTTTTGTGATTGAAGTGACGAAATTCAACGAAATTTGCCAAACAAATTCTAATTTACTGAGATTTCTGCAAGATGCTGTTTTTTTGTCGATCCAAGACTTTTTAGTAATTAGGTTCTCTGAAATTCAAGAATTGACTGTAATTCGAGTGCTGAAATTTCGTAAAAACATGCTGTTACTTGCTGATATTCAATACTTCAGGAGCTGATCATGATTTTTCATGGAATTTGATGTGAAATTGATCTTTGTGAATTGATTAAGTTCCAATGATAAAGCACTAATATTCAATGACATTGTGGTAATTAACTTAAATATTAAAAAAATTGATCAACTTTGCTGTAAATTTTTTGCTCTATAATCGCTTCATCAATTTGTTGGAGCATGTCGGGAACTAACCGAAGGTTGATACTTGATAGATTGTAGAATGCACTCAAGTGATAGACCTGCCTATGTACCTAATATGAGGATAAGTCCAACGTAATTCAGATGTTCAGGTCGTGTCAGACATAAGCCTCAATTTGCGTATTGGGAATTTAGTCAGTCTGTATAAGAAGTTTAAGTTTATTATGTTTGTAAAATGATTGTGTAACCCCTATTCAGTCATAACAGGGGTATTTATAGGCCAACATCGTGTACGGATATGGATTGCTCGGATGATGTAGCGTGGAAGGATCTAGCTGTCAGTCATGGGTGGTCGGGTCAGATCCGGGTTATATGACCCGACCCACCACAACCACGCAGATCCTGTCCCTTTTAGGCCTTTTTATACTTTTCAAAGGTTATTTTTTAAAATTAAGTGCTATGCCCAAAATCAAGTTGACCATCCAAAATATACTTGCACTTGCAAATGAGTTAATAATCGATTACTTATCTTTCTTTGGACAGGTTCATATAGACATCAAACTATAAACATCTAACAAGGAATTATGGAAGCTCAATTAGAATTTCAATAGAACTCTATAATAACTATAAGCCACAACAAATAGTAAAGAGACAAATCACAATAATGCTATAATTCCTTATTCCAACACAAAATATCTCCTCATCAAATA
The DNA here is from genome assembly GCA_019426215.1 of Buddleja alternifolia. Taxonomy (NCBI): domain Eukaryota; kingdom Viridiplantae; phylum Streptophyta; class Magnoliopsida; order Lamiales; family Scrophulariaceae; genus Buddleja; species Buddleja alternifolia. The sequence continues at coordinate 43,427,596 of CM033391.1, read as the reverse complement.
GACTATACATAAAACAGCTATACAAAGAATTGTAAGTATCAAATATAGTAATATTCAGTAAGCAGACATAAAATTAAGCCGAAAAAATAATAAAGATAAACAAACAGAACTTACTATCAAGATAGCTAGCAAGAGAAGTAGAGAGGTACACATCTTCCGGGCCTGCCCAAGACATTGATGAGCTCGAAACAAAAAGATTCAATTTTTTTGGTATTTTCCAAAAACCCACCAAAAAATCGCAAATTGCATTGGCAGCTCAAAATTGCCCTATTATATCGCCCCCGCCCAATCGAAAAAGAAAAAAGATTGAATTTTGATAAATCTGCGGGCTCAAACCCTAATTAAGTAAAATGGGGAAAAGGGTTAGGGTTAGATTGAAATTGAGGGTTTGACTATTATTCAGTGGAGATTGGATCTGGAAAAGAAACCCTAAACTCTGCTGGGCCTATTCCCAAACTTGGGGTTGAATTGAAGCACGTATAATAATATAATAATGTGTGAGTTTATATTATGGGGAAATTACTAAAATGATAAATATTAATGCTATATACAACCAATTTTTCATTCTCCTAACTTTGATAAAAAATTAATTTTAATGAATTTAATACATTTATATATTCTAAATCAAGAAAAAGTAAAAAATCGATGGTACGAAAAATAAAAACGGTGGTATATAATATTTTTTATTTATTTATTGAAATTACTTTTTAATCATTAAAGTTATCTTACCAACTTTAGTCACTACTCACTCTAAACAAAATCCAATAATTGATCTTTTGTGATATTTAGACCGTTCTTACATTCAGAATTATGTTTTTTTGGTGGATTAACGGAAAACATTAAGAAATTATAAAGTTGAGTGCTTCATATATTATTTTCTTAGATTGTTCAAATTGATAAATTATAAAATTGATTTATGCAATTTTTTTATATGCTAAATTTATATTTTTTGAAACGAATAATTATTTTTTGCAAAATTTAATAATAACATGTTAATTAAAAAGAATTCTTGTTACGAAATATGAGAAAAAATTAAAAAAATCCAAAAGTTAACTAAGGTTGATAAATAAATTTGCATAGAAGAGTCCATATGGGTTGAGCGAACATTGACTGTTGCTATTATATCGTGACTTTAAGTATCTAAACTCCTTGAGAATTATATATGAACATAAGTTCATCTTCACGTACTTTTGTTATCAGACTTGAAATAGTTTCTAAATTTGATTTGATTTATTAAGGAACTAAATTTAAAGAGCAAAATACAAAGTCAAGCTTGAACAATTAATATGCTTTTATACATTTTATTGCTATTTCTCAACTTATAAGTTGCAATTTGATCTCAAATAAATCGATCAATTTATATGTGGGCTTTCGAGTAGTTCAATTCTTTTTCCATTCTTGTGTCACGCTTATGCTAGGTACTTCTTTATACTCTTAAAAGTGTAACTAATTCAACCTAAGTTAAATACTGACTTGTGAGTTTACCGGCTTATTACGATCGCTACCGTGGAAATATAATGAATTATAGGTAATAGTTATTATTGTTTCGAAAACTCTGGTTGTGCTTGTTTATGTTTTCAAACAAATTTTGATAAAAAATTTTGGCCAAAACTTGTTTGCTTTATGTTTTTTTTTTACCAAAAAGGACTTTTTTGGTTAAAAAATTTGTCAGCTATTGTCTTTCTATTTGTCTCTACTTTAGGGTGCCTACTAATTAAATCAACTGCAATATATATATATATATATATATATATAACCATAATATTACAATAATTTAAAATTTAAATTATATTATATTTTTCAATCATTAATTAATTATAAACACAATTTTTTCAGACAAAAACTTACATGATTTAACATCTACAATAACTTTTGCCTCTTTTGAAAATAAAATCAAACACAAAACCAAACACATTTTCATCAAAATACACAACTCTCAATAATCTTTTTCACAAAAAAAAATCCCAAAATAAAAATAAACACAGCCTCTAAGTCTCGCTGGTATAAAACCACATGAACTACTATTCTACTTTATTAACTAACTAGAGAAATGTAAAAAAGATTGTGCAAATTCCTTACAACTCAAAAAAATGTCTAGAGTAGCGTAACATGTACTGCATCCATTATAGATACAACCATGAAAAAAAGAAACATATACATGATATCAGAATATAACATAATAAAATATGTTGCATTCCATTAGTGTCGGAGCTGATTAATCAGGATGAGAGTGGAATATGGAGCTAATTAGAACGATTTTTTGGGAAGATGATGTGGAGTTGATCCAAACAATTCCTTTGGGTCGAGTTGCATCTCCCGAGCGAGTTTGGCATTTCACTCAGAATGGTTGTTTTTCCGTTCGTAGTGCATATCATGTGGCTGTGGAGATAACTGAACGAGCAAGGTTAGATAGGATAGGAGGTACTAGTAATCGGCACGCAGCATATTGGGGATTTTTGTGGAATGCGCAAATTCCTAATAAGGTTAAGATTTTTGCATGGTGTTTGGCTTGTAATATTCTTCCAACCTGTCAAAATCTTCATCGAAAGCAGTGTCAAGCGGATGATTTTTGTGTTCTTTGTGGTGGTGAGGGGGAAACTTCTCAACATGTGTTTTGAGAGTGTCATTTTGCTAGACAAATTTGGGCTCTAACACCTATTGCATGGAATGTTATAGCGACCTGGCAGGGATCGAATGAAGATTGGCTTCGGCATATTGCGGGTAACACTGACAAATCCAATTTTGCTCTCTTTCTCACGACTTGTTGGGCTATTTGGTGGGCTAGAAATAGGATGGTGTGGGACAAAGTGCAAAGTTCAGCATGGGATTCAATGGTTTTCGTTCAAAGCTATTTGCATGCTTTTGGAAATAGTTCCAAATCTAATATGGTGGGTGGTCGAAATGAAGGGGAGCAAACTTGGTCTTGTCCTTCTTCACAGGTTGTTAAAATTAATTTTGATGGAGCCGTCTTTAAGGATATGGGAGGAGTTGGTGCTGGAGTCATCGTGCGAGACCATCAGGGGAATGTCATGGGATGGTCCTCTCGGTTTTTTGAAGGGTTTCATGACCCTATTGTTGCTGAAATTTTAGTTGCGCGGGAGGCAGTGGATATGGCCGTTCGCCGAGGTTGGCCATCTATTTGCCTTGAAGGGAATAGTGCTATTGTTATTTCCAAGCTTCGTTCTCATCTTCCAGATGATTCTTTTCTTAGTTCCTTTTATTTTGATGTTAAGTCTTTTCTTGTTTTGTTGGATTATTCTTTAAGTTGTGTTCGACGATCAACAAACAAAGTAGCTCATCGTCTTGCTAGGAATGCTTTTCATTTTGGTTTTGTGGAGGGTATTTTGTCTCTGGATTTTGTTCGTCCTATTCTTGATGCTGATTTAGCATCTGCTTAATGAAAATTATATCGATTTCGTTTTAAAAAAAAAATGTGCTGCATCCATTAAAGATGCAACCATGAAAAAAAATGAATAAAAATGGTGACTTCATCTTCATGAATGTTGCCTCGACAAATTTACTTAGATCTCTAGAACAATATCTGCAAATATTTAACCAGAAATTAGGTTAATTAATTTATAAATAACATATATATTTGTTGTTAGTACTTATATTCAGAACTTTATAATATGTGCTATGAAAAAATTAAGGAAAAAAAAAACTCACATTCGGAATCAGTTTTGTCCCATTTTGAATTCGTTCGACTTTTATTCTGTGATTCTTCTTATTCACTTGCCTTAAGCGTATGTTTATTCTTTGATGACGAATCTTTAGAAGAATTTTGACAGTAGATATTCTTTGTCAGCATTGTCCTTAGAAGCTGTAAACAGTGATGCAAATATTGTAAAACTTGGTAAGATATTCATGCTTACCCAAAAACAAGGTAAGAAATTTATATTTATACTTGAAATAATAGTACTATAATTTAAGCGTAAGTACACCAGGATGGAGCAAAAAAATTTGGTGTGAGGGGCTGAATACAAAAAAAATAGGATAAAACCTTCAAAGTTGAGGTGGGGGACCCCCCCCCCGCTTCATATCTGAGTACACCTCATTTGTCGAATTTGTTGGGTTTCACGAAAAATAAAATAAACGCAATGGAAGGATTTCAAAAAATTTATTTTAAAACCCAAAGTTGCATTCAATGATCGCATATTCAAATTGATCAATACACTTAACGAATAAACACTTACCCGTTGAAGCGAATTAGTTGAAGACTTTTCTTCTTCCTCCAAAAGTCGAAAATTTGAAGCTTTGATTCTTCAATCCTTGTGTAATCTTCAAATCTTGAATTTGATCCGAACAACGAAAATACGTCGTCTCTAAATTGTCACGCACGGATCAATAAACGAAAAATTTCCCCTAAATTCTCTAAGGGGGCGACGGCTAGTGTATTAGAGAGGGGAGAAGTATTTTTCTTCTTTCTTTTTCTTTTTTAGGAGAGTTATGACAGTCATATATTTGTTCTAGGTCAAATAGTCTTTATATACCTCATGACTTATTGAACAAGTCAAAACAAAAGAGTCATAAAATTGAGCATCACTTGGACTCCCAATGAGGCCTTAATAGGCGTCCATTTGGACGCTATTTTAAGCCCCGGTAATTGTTTTGTTTTAATTAATTTCTTATTCAATTAATTTATTTATTGGATATTCAATTAATAATTTATTATATCCAATAAATAAATTAATTAATTAAATAACCAAATTAATTAGATAAATTAATTCATTGATATATTTTCCTAAGAAATTAATTAATAATTAATCTTACCCTTATAATTAATTATTTCATCTAATGAATAATTAATTATTTAATTTATCTAATAAATTAAAACTCCTAGAAGAAAAATAGAAAATCCTTTTTCATTTTTCTTTATCAATCCTTTAGCTCGACTCTTTAGGTTCGTTTCGTTTGGCAATGAGAGAAAACCAAAGGAAGTGGGTAACACCTAGCCAGTCACGTGGCTCACTTCGTAGCCCAAACGAAAACGAATGAATAGATCATTCTGCAACCTTCCAATCGTAAATATCGTATAAGTATAAGCCCTTTGTTCGCGTACCCCAGTAAATTGAGAGTCATGACTATGTCAAACTCACTGGACTTGACCATATGTATTAATTATAATAATACGAGATCATTAAGATCAATTTAGTGCCTAGCACAATCATATCCTTTTTGGCCAAAAACTTTGATCTCTATTTATCTATAACCACCTATGATGCACGGATACTCCTAAAATTCACGAATTGCAGTGTCGGATACTCGGAGGACACGGATACGCCTCGGATACGGCTCCGATACGTATCCGACACGCCACGTGGCGTGTCGGTCAATTAAATTAAAAAAAAATAAAGGGACACGGTGTTGGACACGGCTACACAAGTGTCCGACACGTTTAGGATACGGCGGGGTCATTTTTATTATTTTCAAAACATGGAGGGGCCTAAATTGTAAATATGATCCTTACCTAATTAAAACTTAAAAGGGACAAGAGCAGCAACAGAAAGGAAGAACAAGGAGCAGCTGCAGCGCACAATGTTTATGTGTGTGTGTATATATATATATATGTTTATGTGTATATATATATAGAATCAATTACAAGAGAGGGGGAAATTCATTTGTAGAATTTTCATCACAGAAATCGCTGGTTTTCTGGAGGCCTGGCACATATATATACATATATATATATATATTTATATAGATATAGAGAGAGATTAGAGAGAGAGAGAGATTTAGGTTAACATTTGGTATTCATGGATAAAGTATACAATAAGCTGCGGAATCTGGATGCGTATCCGAAGGTTAATGAATCAGAAAGGCACAGCTGCAGCGCACAATGTTTATGTGTATATATATATATATATATAATAATAATATACATAAACGTTTAAATGTTTATGTATATATATATATATAATATATATTATTAATTATTATATATAGCCGTATCGTATCTTAAATTTTTTGAAAATCCGTGTCGCCGTATCCGTATCCTCGTATCCACGTATCCTCGTATCCGTATCCGTGCAACCTAGATAACCACATAAGGTACTTTCTCACTCACTTATGAGAGAACAAATCCCATTTAGATATCAGCTAAGACTACCATTTGCCCATCAAGCCGCATTTCGAGGTCGACCCCACCAACGGGTGAATTGGGTCTAACTACTCTAATGAAATACTTGACGTCACAAATGCATCTTCAGCATGATGTTTCAGGTCAACGGTTCACTTATACTTATTACGCATAATCAGTTCTGTCATTGACAGTCACAAAGTGAAAACCCATGTGACAGAACCGATGCAAGTCATGTTCGAGCATATTAGTTTCATTGATGTGCCTTCAATCTTAATCTCCTACTATCCCATGGTACTAGACAGGCACTCCCATGTCAGAGATAAGATTGTACAAGTGTTCTAAGTCTTTATTTGTCCATTAAATACTTCACTTCACTTTACTTGTGAACTTGTTTTTAATAATCAAGATCGATCTCTCTAGTGCCACTCTTCTTATCCCATAGGAAGTAAAGGGATTGCGCTGAAAACACGGACAAAGCGTTTTACACTACTCATAGATGTAGATAAGATTTAAGTAAAAACTAAATAACGCTTTTATTAATAATATCGAAATAAATTAATTATAAGATAAATGCCCTATCATTGTATCCTCTATGAAATCTAAGGGCATAATCCTAACAATCTCTCACTTGCACTCAATGCCACTCTTTGTGGTATCTTATACCCATCCCTTCCAGGTGTCGGTCCAGAATAGCCTGAGGTAGTGGTTTGGTGAACGAGTCAACTATATTGTTAGCTAAGGCTATTTTCTGCACTGCTATTTCTCTTCTGCCAATGATCTCTCTGATGATGTGAAATCTTCTCTCAATGTGTTTAGACTTGTTATGAGACTTTGGTTCCTTAGCTTGCGCTATTGTTCCATTGTTATCACAATAAAGTGGCAACGGGAGCTGTGAACTAGGAACCACTTCAAGTTCTCTAAGGCACTTTCTCATCCAAACAACTTCTTTGGCTGCCTCTGAGGCTGCCACATATTTAGCTTCAGTGGTGGAATCCGCGGTTGTGCTTTGCTTGGAGCTTTTCCAAGACACCGCCCCACCATTAAGCGTGAAAACAAACCCTGAAGTGGATTTACGGTCATCGATATCAGACTGAAAATCCGAGTCAGTGTAACCTTCTATCTTCAGGTCTCTACCTCCATAGATGAGAATCATATCCATAGTTCTTTTGAGATACTTTAGGATATTCTTCACAGCTATCCAATGTTCATTTCCCGGGTTTGACTGAAATTGACTCACCACGCTTACAGCATAAGCAATGTCGGGTCTTGTACACAGCATTGCATACATTAGGATATCAACTGCAGAGGCATAGGGTACTTTACTCATCTTCTCACTTTGAGGACACATAGATTTGGGCAAGTGTACTCCGTGTCTCATGGGAAGAAACCCTTTCTTAGAATTATACGTCCTAAACCTCTTTAGGACCTTTTCTAAGTAAAGGATTTGGGAGAGACCTATCATTCTATTCGTTCTATCTCTATAGATACGAATTCCTAAAATGTAAGTTGCTTCTCCAAAGTCTTTCATGGAAAACGTACTCGAAAGTCATTTCTTGACTGTGGTGAGCATTCCCACGTCATTTCCTATAAGCAGAATGTCATCCACATATAGTACTAAGAATGAGATTTTGTTCCCACTAGTCTTCTTGTAGACACAGGGTTCATCTTCATTCTTGATGAAGCCATATGTTTTTACTACTTCATCAAAAAGGAGATTTCAACTTCTAGATGCTTGCTTGAGACCGTATATGGACCTCTCAAATTTACATACTTTATGGATATTGGTCTCGGATACAAAACCCTTTGGCTATTCCATATAGATATTCTTTTCGAGGAATCCATTTAGGAAAGCCGTTTTGACATCCATCTGTCATATCTCAGAATCTAAGTATGCAGCTATGGATAACAGTATTCGGATGGACTTTATCATGGCCATGGGCGAAAAAGTTTCTTAATAGTCAATTGCTTCTCTTTGACTATACTCTTTCGCTACGAGCCTGGCTTTAAAGGTGTTAACCTTGCCATCGCTACCTATCTTTCTTTTGTAGATCCATTTGCATCCTATAGGTTTTATACCTTCAGGACGATCTACCAAAGTCCAAACTTATTTATTGCATAGATTCCTTCTCTGTTTCCATCGCTTATCGCCAACTTGAAGCATCGACATCCACCATCGCTTGATCATAGGTGCAAGGATCATCTTCATGACCCTCTTGTACTACAGTGTGGAGCCGAGGCCCCCCCTGTAGTAGATACCCATACCCCTCAGGTTCATGTGGTATTCTACCAAATCTACGTGGTGGTTGTGCTACTATTGGGTTAGGCCTTGGTTCTTGGACAGATGTCTCAGATGGAGTTTCATTTTGTTCTTCTAGAACAATCTTTCTACCTTTGCCCCTTCCAAGATGAATTCATCTTCAAGGACGTGGGCTTGTAGGGCCACAATGATTCTCTGATCTTCATGTAGGTAAAAGAAGAATCCCTTGGAATCTTTAGGCTAACCAATGAAACATCCCATGAGGGATCTTGTCTTCAATTTCTCCACTTTAGTCTTTTTGACATAAGCAGGACATCTCCAAATCTTAATATGATTAAGACTTGGTTTCCTATTATTCCACATCTCATGCGGAGTTTTAGGAACGAATTTGGAGGGACATCTGTTCAATATATAAGCAGCAGTAAGGAACGCGTATCCCCACAACGAAATGGGTAAATCAGTGTAACTAAGCATGGAACAAACCATGTCCAACAAAGTTCGGTTCCTTCGCTCGGCTATTCCATTCAGTTGAGGAGTTGCTGGTGGTGTTAGTTGTAACATTATTCCTTGTTCTCTAAGGAATTTATCAAACTCGGCACTTATATACTCTCCTCCACGATCCAATCACAGAGTTTTTATATTTTGCCCAGCTTGATTTTCTACCAAAGCTTTGAATTTTTTGAACCTTTCAAAGGATTCAGACTTTTGCTTCATCAGATACACTAGACCATATCTCGAATGATCGTCTGTGAAAGTAATGAAGTAGTAGAAACCCCCACGAGCCATTTCTCCAAATGGTCCGCAAACATCGGTGTGCACTAATCCTAAGACTTGAGTGACTCATTCAAAAGTCCCGGTGAAGGGTGATCTAGCCATCTTGCCTAAGAGACATGATTCACATGTTGGATAGGGATCCGACCCTAGTGAGCTTAGCCCATCTTTTTCCATTTTGTGAATCTTATGCTCTCCAGCATGGCCTAGTCTAAGATGCCACTTTAGTCTTAAGTTAGCTTCTTGCCTACCACGTTTCTTAGTTACAACATTTACATCAGATGAATTACAAACATTTAAATAATACAAACCATTAACTAAAGAAGCATTGCCAACTAATTTATTTCCATAACAAATGTCGCAATTTGACTTAGAAAAACGGAATGTATATCCAGTCTTAACTAAAATCAGAATAAAAACAATGTTCTTAAGCCCCTTGGACAAAACTAAAACATTATCTAAAAACAATAAATGTCCAAAATTCAAATATAAAGAAGTAAATCCTATCCTAGTAGCTGCGATGCTTTCTCCGCTGCCTACTTTGATTATCACTTCTTCTCGACCCAGCTTTCTACTTCTTTGCAGATCCTGTTCCAAACAACACACTTGGGCACTAGCCCCTGAGTGTAGAATCCATGAAGTAGAAAAAACAGTCATAGAACAATTAGTTTCAAAAATAAATAGTTTCATACCTTTTGCGCCTTTGCCTAATTTAGGACAATTTCTCTTCCAGTGGCCAAGCTCACCGCACTCGAGACATCTGTCCATTTTCTTAGGTCCATTGCTCTTATAAAACCCTTGAGCCTTTCTCTTACCCTTTTGGACACCCCATTCAGCTCCAAGCTTGCCAGACTGCTTCTTGTTCTTCTTCTTCTTAAACTTAAACTTTTTAGGTCCAGAAGAAATGACCAAGGCAGTTTCCTTTCCCTTTGGTTTCATTTGAGATTGTGCAGTAACCAACTTGTTCATTTGCCCAGCTAAATTGCACTCTATCTCATTGCAGTTAAAGTTAACCACAAATTGGGAGAAGGAATCAGGAAGAGACTGCACGATTAAGTCAGTTTTGAAGGGTGACGTTCATGGTGAAGTCGAGAGCTTCCAATTTCTCAATCCTCGAAATCATTTTGAGGACATGATCACCAACCTTCTCACTTTCTTTCATCTTGGCTCCGAAAAGCTCTTTCGATATCTCCTATTGTGCAGTTCGACTATGCTCACCATAAAGCCCTACTAGGCGAGCTAGGATAGCTCTTGTAGTGGGCATCTTATCATGTGACCTTTGAAGTTCATTGGTCATAGAACTCATCATGTATCCTTTCACCCGGATGTCGTCCTTAACCCATTTTTCATGGGCTTGGACCTCTTCCTCGTTGGCACGTGTCCTGGCTGGAGCCGCCTGGATATCAGCCTCCAAGACATATCCTAGAGATTCCATATTGGGGATAATCGTCAAATTTCTAAGCCAGTCCACATAATTGGGTCCAGTAAGGGTATTCTTTTCGAGTAGTAATGAAAGTGGGTTTGTCATTTTGAGAGAGATTAACGAGAAAACAATTGCAGAAATAAACCAGATTAAATTAGATTACTTGTATTTGACTTAACCAAGAAAAATTAAGGGCTTAAAATTTATCTTGGCTCCCACTGCATTTTTTGAATCCCATACTCCCATGTGAAAATCGGGAATCATCATTGACATCGATTCCACAGCGGATATTGAGGTCCTCAATTAATTACATGGGTTGCAACCTAACTGATTTCTGGCCCATTAAATTAATTGAAGTGATGTCTAACATCAATTTATCCAATAAATATTTCAATACCTTTCCCCATAGTTCACCAAGCCGCAACCTAATCGATTTTTAGGCTCGTGAACTACCCGAGTTCATTCCCACTAACTCCTATAATCTAACATTTGAATTTCACCTTGCAACCGAACATGTTTTTGGGGTGAAATATGTTTCGATTAAGGCATTCCATGCACTTAATAAAACTTCAAATTATTTCTAAATGCATAACCCCCATAACTGGGAAGCATTACACATTTATAGTAATTTTAATTTTAGAAAACTTAGTAGACGGCGAGGATGTCACACATCCTTTTCTAACTCGGTATTATTTATTTGGGAGAATTTAAATTGTCAAATGTTTGGTCTCACTTTGTACATTAGTCAATTTATATAGCACAACTATCACATATTGAACATGTATAAATTATACTACTAATAAATATGCCTATCAATATTATCATGGAAATAAATAAATAAATCCATTTACATTCAATCATGGACCTTTCTGGTGGGCCCAAGCCAATAGACCATCACATGAAAAGGTAAACCAGAAAAGCGAAACTTTACGGCCTTAAATAATTCTAAACTATTTTACTACAACAATCCATTGAAAGAAAAGTAAATCAAATTTAACCTAAGTCCCTGATCAGTGTTTCCATCACATAAGACATGCTCGCAACAATTAATACATGCTCACAACATTTAATACATGCCCGCAATATTAAATCACTTATGTTGATATTTAAAATTTTAGTCCAACTAAAAAGTCCTTTAATAAATTCCCAATTTTTATATATTAATTATTTCAATTAAAATCATTTTAGTCCTACTAGATGACTTAGATATACAAAATTCAAAATTAAGTATATCTACCTTTAATTAAAATAATATTAGTCCAACTAAATAAATACATAAAATATGGAATTCTATTTTATTATGATTTAAAGCAACCATTAAATGGAAAAACTTTTATTTAATTAAAGAATTAATTATTAATCATCCAAGAAAAATAATTTATATTCTTAATTCAAATATTCAAGTAATTTCCAAGTCGAGGAAAAATTAATAATATTTAATCTATAAATTAATTATTAATCTTTAAGAAAAATAATTAATTTATTCCAATTAACCTTATTGGGCTCGATTTCATCAAACCCAAGTTACCTTCCTTTTGGTCTATTTGGATTTAATTCAATTGAGTTCAAATTAATTAATTAGGAAAAACATGCACACACTATTAATTTCTATTGGACTATTTTTAATTAAAATCCAAATCACCTATCCAATGGCCCATTTGGAATTAATTAAATTAAGCCTAAACTAATTAATTAGTCGAAATTGACTAAATTTATAATTGGGCTTAATTTAATTATACCGGATCATCTTCCTTTTGACTCATCCGGATAATTAAATTTACCCAAATTGCAATTTTGACACAATACATAGCCCATTTACCGACACGAATCCAAGACCCAAATCAGCGGGTCGTGTGTTGGAACACATGACCTGTTGGGCCATGCACACGACCCGACGGGGCATGCTGTGCACGCGACTGTTCGGGGCTCTTCGAGGCCCATTTTTCCCCGTTTCTTGATTTTTTACATAATCACAAATATACCTAGATTACAATAAATATAAAAAATAAAAATCCATGCTTAAAACCATAAAAACGCAGATTTAATTAACACATAATCGCATGCTTCAAAAACACATATTATGCATATCATACATCATGACTTATTGAACAAGCCAAAACAAAAGTGCCCTAAAATTGAGCATCACTTGGATGCCCAATGAGGCCTTAATAGGCATCCATTTGGAAGCTATTTTAAGCCCCGGGAATTGTTTTGCTTTAATTAATTTCTTATTCAATTAATAATTTATTATATCCAATAAATAAATAAATTAAATAACCAAATTAATTAGATAAATTAATTCATTAATATATTTCCCTAGAAGAAAAATAGAAACTCCTTTTTCATTTTCTTTATCAATCCTTTGGCGCGACTCTTTAGGTTTGTTTCGTTTGGCAACGAGAGGAAACCAAAGGAAGTGGGTAACACCTAATCAGTCACGTGGCCCACTTCGTAGCCCAAACGAAAACGAATGAATGGATCATTCCGCAACTCTTCAGTCGTAAATACCATATAAGTATAAACCATTTGTTCGCATATCCCAGCCAAGTGAAAGTCATGGCTATGTGAAACTCACTGGACTTGACCATATGTATTAATTATAATAATGCGATATCATTAAGATTGATTTAGTGCCTAGCACAATCGTCTCGTTTTGTTTTGGCCAAAGACTTTGATCTTTATTTATCTATAATCACATAAGGTACTTTCTCACTCACTTATGAGAGAACAAATCTCATTTAGATATCAGCCAAGACTACCATTTGCCCATCAAGCCGCATTTCGAGGTCGATCCCACCAACGGGAGAATTGGGTCTAACTAATCTAATGAAATACTTGACGTCACAAATGCATCTTCAGCATGATGTTTCAGGTCAAAGGTGCACTTATACCTATTACGCATAATCAGTTCCGTCATTGACAGTCACAGAGTGAAAACTCATGTGACAGAACCGATACAAGTCATGTTCGAGCATATCAATTCCATTGATGTACCTACAATCTTAATCTCCTACCATCTCATGGTACTGACAGACATTCCCATGTCAGAGATAAAATTGTACAAGTGTTCTAAGTCTTTATTTGTCCATTAAAAACTTCACTTTACTTGTGAACTTGTTTTTAGTAATCAAGATCGATCTCTCTAGTGCCACTCTTCCTATTCCATAGGAAGTAGAGGGATCGCACTGAAAATAAGGATAAAACTTTTTACACTACTTATAGATGCAGATAAGATTTAAGTGAAAACTAAATAACGTCTTTATTAATAATATTGAAATAAGTTAATTACAAGATAGATGACCTATCATTCTATCCTCTACGGTATCTAAAGGCATAATCCTACCAGAATTTTCTTTATTTGTATAGATAATTAATTGGGAGTTAGGGTATTTAATTAAATTAGAATCAACTTTTGTTGCTTATATTATCGGAATTAATGGACCAAAGCCTAGATAAGCTGACGTAATGCTTCGATGGACCGAGAGCATGTTGCTCTAGTCATCTAGGACCCTTGGATTAAAAGGGGCCAGTGGTAGAAGAACATTGCCGACCCTATTATTTAAGGGTCATTACTGCACCAACATCAACTCACTTAGTTTAGTGTAGAATTATAAGCTCATACTTATAAGGGGATCAAATAGTTTTTATATGGCGTCAAACCAAAAAAGTAGTACATGTAATAAGCATAATTAAAGAACCATCGGCATATGATGTATCCCATATTGGTCATATCACCTAGAGGAAAAATCTATGTTAGACCAAGTGCAATAGTTAGAGTGTGTATTTTATATATATATTCGGATCATTGAATTCAATCTAGCATAAAATCCCATCACCTAGATGGTTAAATTCATTTTGGAGACTCCAAAGCCCAAGGCACCTTAGCTCCAAAATGGAATTAAAGGCAAAATTACGTTTTCCATCTAGTTCAAGATCAAATTTTCCAAATAACAAGTATATGCACGAGATTGAGAATGAGTAATACCTTCTCCATTCTTGATTCTTGAAGTGTATCTCTCAAACTAGGAGTAGGCACAAATCCACTTGTGCAAACAAATATTTTCTTTACAAGGAAAGACAATGATTTCTTCCCAATTTCCTTGTTTTTCTTCTTCTCACAAACATCTTTGCATCTTCCTAGTATAATCTTGATCGTCGTCTTTATCGCCCGAATAAGTGCTGAACCTATCAGAAATCGTGCGGTCCACTTCCAAGCTCGAGGGGTAGTTTAAAAATCTATCCAACGGTAGATGACCATCACCAATTTGTTCATGGTCATGGGCCTTTATTGAAGCTGATTTTCTTGTTAAGAGTTTTGTTAACTCCTTTTGCAACTTTCCTGCTTCTTCACTTGTGAATTCTGAGAAGTCTGGCGATGAACATTGCTCGTCTTGATCATTTTGCTCGGCTTGAATCTCATGTTTATTTGTAAGATCTTTGTTGCCTAATGTTCCTATTGCTAGCAACTCATTAGGCCAATCACTAAATTCTTCTTTGGGAGGTTCTTTCTTTATATGATCTGCAATATGTAACTAATGTTGAAAAAATGGCTCTTTCAAAAGAAGAGCAAAGAATCCCACATAGGAAAACATTAGAAGTGATGGGCTCATTTGTTGTATAAAAGGAGCCCACCTCTTCACTTTGAAAAACATCCCAAATTGCCTAAGTCTTTTAGCAATTTCTTCTTTCTTCCTCTATAGTTTGTAATAGTTTCACTTTAGTCCTTTAGTGAAATATTTTGGTGGGGTCCGAGGATGTAGGCTAAATTAGCCGAACCTCGTTAAATTTGGTGTTCTTTATTTTGTGCTATTCTTCAAGTAGCCATTGTTAGTTATAGTTGTAGTGGTATATTGTGCTATTAAATTCGTCTAGTTAATTCTGTCTAGGAGGTTGGGTTTTAAGCGCGACCGTTGTGACGCCTCCAATCTTTCCTGGGAATTAAATCTAGTGTGGTTTTCTAGTACAATATTTCCCTCGCTATTTCTATATTTGGTGGAATATGACTCTGAGTTCCACAACAAGTGGTATCAGAGCTCGGGTATTCTGAGTATGCTCTGTGGTCGCAGTTTAATCTGATCTTCCACATCAGAAAAGTTTTCCCGGGCTATTTGGCTTTCGCATTTGGAGGGCTATTGAAGAATAATTTGTAAACCAAAAATGGAAGACACCTCAAAAGCATCATCGTCGTCCATTTGGGCGAGAACCACTGTGGCGAATACGCGATTGGCAGTGGAGTCTTTTGATGGCACAGGCCATTTTGGTATGTGGCAAAGCGAAGTTGTAGACGCACTCTTTCAACAAGGTCTATACTTAGCTATTGAAGAGAAGAAACCAAATGATATAGAGGAAAAAGATTGGAGTATGATGAATCGGTTGGCATGTGGAACAATTCGTTCGTGTCTATCCAGAGAGCAGAGATATGCGTTTTCGAAAGAAAACTCGGCATATAAATTGTGGATGGCACTGGAGGAGAAATTTCTGAAGAAAAGCTGTCAGAATAAGCTCCATTTGAAGAAGCGGCTCTTTCGCTTCACATTTGTTTCGGGTTCCACTATGAATAGTCACATTACCAGTTTTAATCAACTGGTTACCGATTTGATCAATTTGGATGAGACTTTTAAAGACGAGGATTTGGCTCTGATGTTGCTGGGATCCCTTCCTGAGGAGTTTGAGTTTCTTGAAACAACTCTACTTCACGGGAAGGCTGCTGTATCTCTTAGCGAAGTTTGTGCTGCCCTGTACAGTTATGAACTGAGAAAGAAGGACAAGCAAGTTAGTTCAGGCGGAGATGCAGAGGTTTTGTTCGTCAGAGGTCGTTCACAAAACAAAAACAAAGGAAAGAAAGGGAGATCCAAGTCTAGGCATAAACTAAGCAAAGACGAGTGTGCCTACTGTCGAGAAACAGGACACTGGAAGAGAGATTGCCCAAAGCTGACAACTAAGGGCAATTCTAAGGCCGTGGCGGAATCAAATGTAACTGCGTGTGATGATGCCGAATCGGACTTCTCATTGGCGACATCATCCAGCGGTGCTTCTGAAGTATGGATGCTGGATTCAGCATGTAGTCATCATATGGCACCACATTTGGATTGGTTCTTTGATTTCAAAGAACAAAATGACGTTGTCTTCACAGCAAATGAAGCTCCTCTTACTACACTTGGGATTGGTTCAGTTCGCTTGAAGAATCACGATGGATCAATCATAACCCTAAAGGGTGTTCGGTATGCACCAGAAGTGAGGAAAAACCTTATTTCCGTTGGAACTTTAGAATCGAAAGGTTTTGAAGTAAGAGCTAAGGATGGGGTGATGAAGATCATCTCTGGTGCACTCGTGGTAATGAAGGGAATTCGGAAGAACAACAATACTTATCACTACATGGGTGGTACAGTTGTGGGTGCAGTAGCAGCAGTTACTGTTGATGATCGGAATTCAGAAGCAGTTAGGCTATGGCATATGCGCTTGGGACATGCAGGTGGAAAATCCTTGAATCTCCTCATAAATCAAGGATTGTTGAAAGGAGTGAAATACTCCAAATTGGAGTTTTGTGAACATTGTGTTCGTGGGAAACAAACAAGGGTTAAATTTGGAACAGCAATCCATAATACTGAGGGTATCTTGGATTATGTTCATTCGGATGTATGGGGTCCCTCAAAAACGAGTTCTTTGGGAGGGAAACACTATTTTGTAACCTTTGTTGATGATTTTTCCCGGAGAGTTTGGGTGTATACGATGAAGACGAAGGATGAAGTGTTTGAGGTATTCCTCAAATGGAAAAAGATGGTGGAAACTCAGACTGATAAAAAGGTCAAACGTCTCCGTACAGACAATGGTGGAGAATTTAGGAGTGGTCCATTTCAAAAACTTTGTGAGGATGAAGGCATTGTCAGACACTTCACTGTTAGACATACACCACAACAGAACGGAGTGGCAGAACGCATGAACCGGACTTTGCTGGAGAAAGTTCGGTGTTTGTTATCCAATGCTGGGTTGGGTAAAGAATTTTGGGCTGAGGCTGTGACATATGCGTGTCATCTCGTTAATCGTCTACCATCTACTGCTATTGATGGAAAAACACCATTTGAGAAATGGTTTGGAAAGCCTGCTGCTGATTATGATTCCTTACATGTGTTTGGTTCCACTGCATATTATCATGTTAAGGAATCAAAGTTGGATCCTAGAGCAAAGAAAGCAGTGTTCATGGGGATCACCTCTGGTATAAAAGGCTATCGCCTTTGGTGTCCAGAGACAAAGAAAATAATCTTTAGCAGGGATGTCACCTTTGATGAATCTACCATGTTGGAAAAGGTGAATGCAGAACAGCAGGATGGTACTCCCAAACAGGTGGAGTTTGAAAAGTTTGTTGTCCCAGCAGATCAAGAAACTCTTGATCATTCTCCTACGGTAGAAGGAGATTTTGAAGAAGAGGAAGTTCAACCCCAAGAACTTCCACAGCAACTTGAATCAATTGCAACTAGCAAGCCAAAGAGGACAATCAGAAAGCCTGCTCGCTTTGATGATATGGTGGCTTGTGCATCTGCAATTGCCGCTGATGATGTTCCTACCACTTATATTGAAGCAGTCAAAGGACCAGAGAAAGATAAGTGGAGGATTGCCATGAGTGAAGAAATGCAGTCCCTTCATAAGAATCAAACATGGGAACTGGCCAGTCTCCCGAAGGGAAAGAAGGCAATTGGATGCAAATGGGTATTTGCAAAGAAAGATGGATTTCCTAGCCAAGGTGATGTTCGCTACAAAGCCAGATTGGTGGCCAAAGGTTACGCTCAGAAGGAGGGCATTGATTATAATGAAGTGTTTTCTCCAGTTGTAAAACACTCCTCCATTAGAATTTTGTTGGCTTTGGTAGCACAGTTGGATTTTGAACTAGTTCAGTTGGATGTAAAAACTGCATTTTTACATGGAGACTTGGAAGAGGAAATCTATATGACTCAGCCAGAGGGATTCAAAGTTGCTGAAAATGAAAATTTGGTTTGTAAACTTCAAAAATCGTTGTACGGATTGAAGCAATCTCCGAGGCAGTGGTACAAGCGATTTGACAAGTTTATGATGGGAATTGGGTACACAAGAAGCAAATACGATCATTGTGTGTATTTGCACAAGCTACAAGATGGATTCTTCATATATCTTCTTCTGTATGTTGATGATATGTTGATTGCCTCCCCGAGTCTAATAGAAATTGAGAAGTTGAAGACTCATTTGAAAAGGGAGTTCGAGATGAAGGATCTAGGTGAGGCGAAGAAGATTCTCGGCATGGAGATTTTCAGAGATAGAAAATTGAGGAGGCTTTGTTTGACTCAGAAACAATATCTGAGTAAGATGTTGAGGCGTTTTGGCATTGATGAAAAGTCAAAACCAGTTAGTACTCCGCTTGCTCCTCATTTTAAGCTTAGCGCCGCTTTGTCACCGAAATCTGATGCAGAACGGGAATACATGTCAAAAGTACCGTATGCAAATGCTGTTGGTAGCTTGATGTATGCTATGGTGTGTACGAGGCCTGATATTTCCCAAGCAGTGGGGGTTGTGAGCAGGTATATGCATGATCCTGGAAAGGAACATTGGCAAGCTGTGAAATGGATTTTGCGATACATCCATGACACAGCTGATGTTGGTTTGATATTTGAGCGGGAACATAGTCAGTATGTAGTCGGATATTGCGATTCAGACTATGCTGGTGATTTAGATAAGCGTAGATCAACTACAGGCTACGTATTTACTCTTGCTAAAGCACCGGTCAGTTGGAAGTCTACCTTACAGTCAACGGTTGCTCTGTCTACTACGGAAGCAGAGTATATGGCAATTTCAGAGGCTGTAAAGGAAGCAATTTGGCTTCAAGGGTTGCTTGGTGAACTGGGGATTGGACAAAAGTATGTGAAAATACATTGTGATAGTCAAAGTGCTATCCATTTAGCAAAGAACCAAGTTTATCATGCAAGGACGAAGCACATTGATGTTCGGTATCACTTCATAAGAGAGATACTTGAAGAAGGTGGAGTCAGAATCGAGAAGATCCATACTACTGAGAAGCCTGCTGATATGTTGACAAAAGTTGTGACTGCAATCAAGTTCAAATTTTGTTTGGATTTGATCAACATTGTCAAAGTTTGAAGATTGGTTTTGGTGACCCCGTTTGACGAGGAGATTGAAGATTTTGAAATTCGCCAAGGTGGAGATTTGTTGAAAAAATGGCTCTTTCAAAAGAAGAGCAAAGAATCCCATATAGGAAAACATTAGAAGTGATGGGCTCATTTGTTGTATAAAAGGAGCCCACCTCTTCACTTTGAAAAACATCCCAAATTGCCTAAGTCTTTTAGCAATTTCTTCTTTCTTCCTCTATAGTTTGTAATAGTTTCACTTTAGTCCTTTAGTGAAATATTTTGGTGGGGTCCGAGGATGTATGCTAAATTAGCCGAACCTCGTTAAATTTGGTGTTCTTTATTTTGTGCTATTCTTCAAGTAGCCATTGTTAGTTATAGTTGTAGTGGTATATTGTGCTATTAAATTCGTCTAGTTAATTCTGTCTAGGAGGTTGGGTTTTAAGCGCGACCGTTGTGACGCCTCCAATCTTTCCTGGGAATTAAATCTAGTGTGGTTTTCTAGTACAATATTTCCCTCGCTATTTCTATATTTGGTGGAATATGACTCTGAGTTCCACAACAACTAAAATTGGTTAAGTACATATATTGAAATGCGATTAGGGGGTTTGACCCAAACAGATTATCTCAAGTTTTATACGTAAATTAACTAAAATTTAAAATTGTAGCTTCCTAAATTGTCATGGCTATTTCGATTCCTGACTAAGAATTCTGGATATGTTTACAGGACTGAAGATTAATGCCAATTTTTTTCTCAACTTACCATACCGCATCCTTTTGCTTTGAAAAGAACCAAAAAGTCTAAAAGAATTTTAGTATATATGAAAAAGACTCTTACTCGTAGCATGAACTGAATAAGCCCTTTTGTCCACGTGTCCCACAACGAATTTACTTTGCATCCAATTAAAGAACTGCAGCTAAACAAATCAAAAACAACTCTTGTAACACTAGAAAAAATTAAATTTCCAATAAAAAATAAAATAAAAGCATATTTCTCAATGTTTCTAACCTTAATTTGTACAATCTCTTCACAATTGCTCAGGAAAGATGATGTCTTAGCTTGGTGGGTTGGAATAAGGCGGGTGCTCAAGAAGCCAATGAAATTTGAGCTTTGGAATAATTAATAAATAAAAGTTAATACCTTATCAAAACCATGGCCAAGATGAACTGCATTTCTAGTGGTTGAAGACTCAACTCCCCAAATACAGCCTAGTAGTAGGGATGGCAACGGGACGGAAATGGGACTGGAAAGGCATTTCTCATGACCTTTCCCATTAAAAAAAATTCAGACCCAGACCCGTCCAGAACCCGGTAGGACACGGACCCATCCCGGACCCGGTAGGACACGGCGGGTCCGGGTCCTACCCGTTGGACCCGGCTGTTTTTTTTTAAAAAATATAATATTTTTTTTTTCTTCTTCTTCTTCCCCTCGCTGCTGCTACTGTTTCTTCTTCTTCTTCTTCTTCTTATTCTTTCCCCCCTGCTTCTTATCTTCTTCCCCCCGCAATTTCTTCTTCTTCTCCTCACCCCCTGTTACTTCTTCTTCTTCTTCATTTTCTGCGTTTTTTTTAAAATTTTCTGTGTTCTTCTTCATTCTTCTTCTTCTTATCTTTTTCTCTTCATAATTGGGAGAAAGAGATTAAAAAAGAATGATTATAGGATGGGGATGGGTATCGACTGGACTCGTTTCCCGTCCCGGACCCGGCCGAGTTTTGAATTTCGATACCCGAATCCGGACCCGGTCCCATTTTTTTGGACTCATTCCTGTCCCATTAGGGACGGGTCCGGGACGGGTACTCGTTAGACCCGATCCCATTGCCATCCCTACCTAGTAGACAATTCACAAATTACCAATTCTAGTTGTCTAAGTAACAAAGCTCAATATCTCAACCCCACTTCTATGTAAAGAACATTCCCCTTAATTTTTAGAATTTAAAATTTGGCAATGGCCATTGTGATTAAAAAAAACCATTTATTATAATATAGATATAGGGCAAATGCCATAAATAGTCCATACAATTTTACATTTGTATTACTTTTATTCTTAAAGTACCAACCGTTAATTACGTTGTTATCCTTAAAATTTAATTTGTATTTCACTTTCATCTTTCCTGCCATTTTCTGATGGATTTTGACCGGATTGAGCATCATGTACATCTAACATTTAGAAACAAATATGAGGTGTACATGTTGCTATTATTGGATATGTGAGGTGCACATACTACCCGATCCAGCCAAAATCCAATGGAAAATAACTTAAAGGACGAAAGTGAAACACAATATAAATTTTAGGGACAATAATGTGACATTAGAAGCAAAGTGATACAAATGTAAAGTTACACGATCTATTAGTGACATTTGCCCTAATACTCTCTCTCTCTATATATATATAATTTATTGTGAAAAAATTCTAGCCCACTCTTCATTCGGATACATCCAAACGTATTTCAAAAAGTGAAATGAAAAATGGTAATCATACTTGTGGCAGTTCTCTAATCCGTGAGATTAAAAGTAATAATCTTGAGATACTAATGTGTAATGTTGATCTCGAAAATGTAATCAAAATCAAAAGATCAACAAAATGACACGAGTATATCTCTAAACATGTTGCATTAATTTTAACAAATATGTGATGTAGATAAATATCACACAAAAGTAATTTCCTAAAGAGTCACCCGTCTTCCACAATATCAGTAAAAGAACTAGGGCCCGTGTGTTTTACTATTTAGCCGTATTACTCCGGACTCAATCTCGGGGATCGTCGACTTCTAAGATGGTGAAGGGTGGCATCATTGATTTGAGATTGTTAATTATATACACGAAATCTATAAAAACCATTTTATTCCAATTAGATATATTTAGACACTACAAGATTTATTTTAGATTGTACGGTACATTTTACATTTTAGATTGTATACCAACTTGAACATCGATACGGTTGTTTTTACCAAATTCAACAAATCTAACGAATTAGTGGTTTCTAGTTATTTTCATTAGAAAACCAGTAGATTAAGTGCGTAGGAGTTGCATCTGAATTATTTCTAAACATTTAAAGATGGTCATGATCGATAGACACAACAAAGAATAAAGTATAAGAAAAACAAAAACAAAAACATGAGATGCCAACGAGACAAAAGAGAAAAAGGTCATTGAAGTTGTCACCGTATTTTCTTGCAAGTTTGAACTTCCCTATAATATATCAACACACACACACACATATATATATATTCCTCGAGATGTATATTTCAAAAAAGAGCTTAAGAAGATCACTCCCATCTGAATTAACCCTTGTAAAGGAAAACCCATGTGAGTTAGTAGAGCTACTAGATATGATAAAAAAAAAAAAAAAAATAACTACTAGATGTCTAGGGTTTTTGAAATCCAAACCGAAAATTTAGCAAGTGCAATCAGGACTATTCCAAATTTGGAAAAATTTTACACATCTCTTGCTCCAATAAGGAAAGATATTAGATGATGGGGCTACTATCCTCCATCAAGTGGCAGTCACCATTGGTCGACTTAGCTCGAATTTCATTGCATCTTGAATTATACTATTGCAATAAAATTTGAGCATATACATCCGTAGAAAATGATGTTACATTAATCACTTATTAACCTAGCTATTGAGTTGGATGAAGACTGAAATGATGGCCCAATTTGACAAAACCCAATACTTTTATAGGATATATGAGATAATGGGTCCTCATAAGAGTCGACCCGATCCTAAATTTTGAATTCGAAATATAGAGGCGTTTCTTAATTCTATGTATGTGAGTGGTTACCTCCATCTCCCTTTCGCCAACAGATCTTAGACAAGCATAAAATAATTACACTTAGATGAAGAAAACACATCATTCCAGTCCATAAATTGAAGGCTAAATGATGATCTTGGTCAAGATATTCACTCTAAAATGAAGCATTTGGTGTGTAGATCAAAGGTCCTTTCAAACCTGGTTGAATTTTAGACAGAAGTGAACCCCAAATAGTGGAAATGCTGGTGGTTCAACCATGGCAATAAGGTCTCATTCCAATAAGTTTTTGACTTGCATTATGTGATATATCGTATTTATTTAGTCATCAAACTTATAAGTAGATAAGTGACTCATGAGTTTGAACTCGCTTTATCGTAGTACCATGTGAATTAATCACCTCGATAGTGCAGGGATTTCATTTTGACTAGAACTTTGGTGTACTATAATGAAATTATTATTTGGACAATATTTATAATTCAATCTAGATATTCCACAATGATGGTTACATTTATGGTAACGTTGAATGATAATTTTTACATTGGTAGCCACTCCTCCACCTTTTACCTATTTGGAAAAGGTTATTGAGTTGAGATTCATTAGTAAGATGTGATGGGGCCAGGAGGGACTGGTGGTGGCAATCGTCCCCCTCAGCTCTTATTTTGGATAAATTAGCATATAAGTTTTTTAAATCTAAAATTTTGTACCCCAAAGATAAAAAAATACCCCCTTATTTTGTATTTGTTCCCCCAATCAAAAATCTTAGCTAATTTTTTTTTCTCAGGGATGGGTTCAATACATATTTGTCTACAACAATAACAATCAACAATCCACAAACTAATAACAATTTATAATTAATTAACGATTATTAAAAAGATAGACAAAGGCCTAAATTTTGGTGTTGGTGGGGGTTGAATGCGTAGTCTTAAATTTCAACTTTGTCAATTGAGCCAAGTCTCCTTACCACATAAATTCCCCATTATCCAAGATGAAATTTGCCAATAGTTTCGTTTCATCCTCTTTTGCCGTTAGATATTTTAGTTTAGACATATCCAGTATACTCTTCATGTAATGGTCAAATAGATATATTATGGAGAGTTGGAGACAGGAGAGGGATATATATAAAAAATTGTGATAGGAAAATATGGCTCATATAAATATTTTTTTTATGTGACTTTGTGAGTTCCCGTTTCAGGTCATGTGGTCAAAAAGATTTCTTTAAAAATTAGGGCCCAAAGTTTTTGTTTAGGCTCAAACTTGTGAGGTATAGGGTTAAGTTTGGATATCTTTAGACAATTTCGAGACTTTATAGTCAAATGCATATAATAAAGATAACGTGTCCCCCATTAATAAATGAATGAATTGCATCGAGACCTAGAGATCGATAAACTTCAAAGGACGAATCTATTAATATTAGGTCATCATATGCAAAATCAAAAAGTTTATTATTTGCTATAAATGAAACGTTAAACATTTTTAGGTATTGAAGGTCACTTGGAGACGATTTGGTTAACAAGTTTTTCATGATTGAAATAATTGTTAAAATTTTAGATAATAATAGGGCAAAGTAAACTTGCAAAATATTAGTAAAACTATTTTCATCAAATTCAGAATGAGTTTATGAACGAAATAAAACATTTATATTTTTCAATCATCTTTATGATTGTATTTGAAAAGGAAAAAAAAGGAAGAAAAAATAGGCAAAAAAGAAGAAGAAAAAGAAAAAAAAAAGAGACTAGACCTCACCGTATGGTCCGTGTCACTTGTAGGAGTTTTCAAGACTAGAATTTCGGTGTACCTAGGTTGCTTCATGTAGTAGGGCTCATACAAAAGAGTGATAAAAAGAAGAAGAAAATTTGATAAAAAGAAGAAAAATGAAAAAGAGATTTGACATTACCGTTCTCATATTTCTTGGCCGTATTTGTTTATGTGGTGGGATCCACACAAAAAGACTAAAAAGAACGAGGAGAAGAAAACAATGCAAAAAACGAAGGATTTCTCTATGGTGGACGGAGATTAATGGTCCGATCAATCATACTTTTAAATTATAACGAATAAGGTACTTTTTTTTATCACATATCTAGTCCAATATGTATGGTGAACCCGAAGGTCCTGGACTATTGTTTCGGAATTACATAAAATTTTCCAAAACAAAGAAGAAGAAAAAAAATTCAACCTCACTTTTGGTCGGGGTCATTTTTAGAAGAGCGCTAAAATTTTTAGACAATTGCAAAATTAGTGGAATTCACCCAAAAAAAAGAGTGATTGTATCGAAATTCGGAGTGAATCCTAATAATCGGGTAAGTTATATTTTCTTATTTCATATCTTTCCCGGATTTCGGATTTCGTCTTATTGGTTACAGGATTCTCAAATTACATCCCATAACTTCTAATAAGTCTCACATTGGTCCCAGACCAAACTTATGTCAAATATTTAACGGTCAAGCTAATATGCTTCGTTAGTCAACGATTTTGACCAATTTTTTCAGGAGAATTCGTGCGTGGGTGACATGTGATATTGAATAGGCCAATTTTTTTAGGAGAATTTGTGCGTGAGTAACATGTGATATGAATAGAAATATCGTGATATTTAAAATTCGTGTGAGTGTCATTGACGCAAAAATTCTCCCAGAGAAATTGTTAAATGT
This sequence comes from Buddleja alternifolia, assembly GCA_019426215.1. Lineage (NCBI taxonomy): Eukaryota > Viridiplantae > Streptophyta > Magnoliopsida > Lamiales > Scrophulariaceae > Buddleja > Buddleja alternifolia. The sequence goes on along the minus strand of CM033391.1, from coordinate 43,401,559 downwards.
TGACTAACAGAGCACATGCGTTTGACCATTAGATTTTGGTTGAGATTAAATATAAAACATTTTAAAAGTTATGGAACTAAACACGAGAATCTCGTAAAAATGGGGCTAAATCGAAAAACAGGGGAAAATATAGGACGAAAAATGTGATTTTCCCTAATAATCACTCGTTTGGTCCAATTAGATTTCAGGTGGGAGATGAGATCTCCACATTAATTACCAACACACGCGTCCTTTTATTTGTCCCAACAAAACATATATATCTATAATATAATATATCTATATATATGACTATATCTATATCTATATCTATATATATATTTAGGCTAACATATATATATTAGGCCAACAAAACCCCCCACCCCACCGCGTTTCAAGAATTCTCAACGCTCAAATCTTCGACTCGCACTCGTCCAAATCACAGGATTTCCCCCAATTTCAAACCCCCAATTCGAAGAAAACAGGATTTTTCATCTTATTTTTCGTGTTAATTGTGCCTTAATTTTGTGTACTAAACTTGCCTTGTTCACTGAATTTTCGCATGCCTTACACTCGAAGCTAAATTTACCGCCATCCAATATCTAATTCCTCTCAAACCATCCAACAATTCAGGTTCGTAAATAAATCGGGTTCGTAAATAACTTACAGTGTTTTTTAGTATTTTTTTTTTCCATTTTTTTTCATCGCTTTATCTGGACGTAACCGTGGTTTCTTTTTTCCAATTTTAAATGCCTAAAGTTGGGTTTTTTAGGGTTTTGCTTTTCCAAATTTTAATTATGTTCAGGTTAATTTCTTGTATTGCTTTCGTTTTATATATTATAAATGATTTAAATGCCTCTCGAACGTTCTAGAAATAATTAGAACGTAATCAGAAATGGTTTTACATTTTGCCATTATCAGCTTTTAGGTATTGCTGAGGATTGGTAATTAATTTTTATTTATTTCTGTTTGTTGTGGGTGATTGAGGATCATGTAAAGTGGCTGTTGATTTTATTTAGTATTCAGTTTTGGTGGTTATGTTTAGCTTTTTCTGGTGAATGAATGAATGGTAGTAATCTGATATGAAAATCCAGATCTTCAGTTGGAAAAAAGAGTGATTTATTTTTATTTTTATTGTATTTCCGTCAAGGGTTTCGTTTACTTGATTAATGAAGAACATGCCAATTTCAATTTATAAGATTGCTAATTCATTCTCTTGTTATGCGCTTTCAAACTGTCTGTTGATAAATGGATAAAATGGTACTTTCGTTTTCTTTAATACTACTTTTTGTGTGTATTCTGTAAGATAATTTCAAGTGGCTCAACAGTCATGCCATGCAGTTTCTTTAAAGCAACTAAGTTCTTGCCTTGCATGTCTAATTTTCTCTATAGAATTAAAGAGTTTCGAAGATTTCTTTTTACTCCACGTCTATTGATATATTGCATTTGTAATTTTTTTGTTAAACTCAGTGATCCAAGACTCATGGCAACCGCCACAATGGCCACAGCAGCAGGTGCAGCTGCACTTTTATATTATACATTAAACAAAAAACTACAAACAAATCCAACAACGGTTGATGATGACGAAAATGGGAGTGATTCACATAGTCACGCCCCATTGGGGACTGAGCGAGTTTCTCATAGACTTATACAAGCTCCTGCAACGTGGTTAGAAACAATTTCAACATTGTCGGAGACTCTTAGATTCACTTATTCCGAGACTTTGGGAAAGTGGCCCATTGGCGATTTGGCATTTGGGATAAACTTTCTCTTAAAAAGGCAGGTATGTACTTACGTGTCAATGATTGATATGGTCCAAGCAACTTTCTTTTAGGATTTGTAATTACATGCACATGTTACTTCATCTCTTTTCTAATTGACATATTGCACGTGCAATAGCTTCTAGCAATTCTCTTGTAGTATTTATATTTATATGCATGTTATATTGTTTCCTTCTGTGTATTGGCAAAGTTGTGGTTCCAGGTCTTGGGTTCTACCTATCAACGAGTGGGTCTTTAGTAGTTGTTAGTTGATTGTAATAGTTGTTAATTGGTTGTAATTATTACTATTTGATATTCATGACAAGTATCCTATCATCAATTCACTCAAAAAAGATATTGTTTCGTTTTGCGAATTGACTTCTTGCACCTATAATAAATGAACTTTCATATATCATAAATTAAACATGTAAACTACTGATTTTTTTTATTTTTTTTTGAACTTACATGAAGATAATGTCGCCTATCAGTTATTGGTGAACTTAGAAAGATGTAATTCTTGTATCTTCATAGTTCATTGGCCTATTGAACTATGATTTCTCACTTTTCGGAATGTTAAAAGCAGATCCTGTCTTTTTAATCAAAGTTAGTTAAATTTACATGCCAACCTTTGTAATAGTGAGTTTAATGCTTTTATGAGCCTGGGTTTAAGCGTTTACTAACATTGCAGGGAATCTTACACGTCAGCCGTGAATTTGGCGGTAAAGATAGTTTACAGCTTAAAGGACCCGAAATTGCTGCTGAGCTCAGATATCTGTTAAATTTGCTCACCCTCTGTTGGCATTTCTCCAAAAAACCCTTTCCCTTATTTCTGGAGGAGACGGGCTATTCTCAAGAAGATGTAATCCTCCAAGAACCGAAAGCTGGAGTACGTTTTCTTTCACAATTTGTTGATATTACCATATATGTAAATATTTTCTTGTTTAGTCTTTTTCCCTAGGTGATTCTTTCTGCAAGAGGAAATGCTAAAGAATGTGTTTGGAATTTGGATTGAAGGATTTGAAAGCTATGGACTTCAACTACATCGACAAATCCAATGAACTATCTTTTAAATCATTATGGTGGAAATGACTCCAAATCAATACCTCAAATCCAGATCCATCAATTCAAACACAACATAAAAGAATAATATATTATTTGTCCTTTCTTCTGATTAAGGAAATGTATTCTGCAGATTCTGAAGCCAGCCTTTACGGTTTTGGTCGACCACAAAACAAAGAGTTTCCTCTTACTGATTCGTGGTACTCATAGTGTCAAGGACACTTTGACAGCTGTCACTGGGGCAGTCGTCCCATTCCATCACACGGTGGTGTATGAGGGAGGAGTCAATAACTTGGTTTTAGGTTATGCACATGGTGGGATGGTTGCAGCTGCTAGATGGATTGCGAAACTTGCCACTCCTTGTCTTCTTACAGCACTTAATAATCATCCCGATTACAAACTTAAGGTTTTAAACATTTTCCCTTCCTCTCCACACGAGACTTACTTATGTGGTTTTGTTCATTTTCCAATCACGTGTGTTCAGAAAAAAAGCTCACCTTTTCCACTTCAGGATCATTTGCTTTTGAAATTGCATTTCGTTCATACGTTACATCTTATCATTGATTCAACTCTACTTTAATCCCAATTTCCCAAATACATACATGTACATGGGCCGGCGAGAAAATGAAATAGTCGCTAAGAAACATGACGTGCTGAAGTTATCTTCGCTGCACATGACGTTCCATTTGTGTTCTCTTGTCAAATGGATAATTACATGCACACCCCCTTAGTTATTGAGTAATTACCGTGAGCCCCTGAGGTTTTGGTAATTACCAAAACACCTCATTTCATATCCAAACAACTCGAAAAACAGGAGGTGAGATTGTAACCTGTTTATACTGATAGGGGGTAGAATTAAAATCTGCTTTTACTGATTGGGGGTAGTTATGGTAATTTTTCAACCCTCTGGTTGTTTTCCATAATTTGGTTCTCACGAAGGGGTGTCTAATGTAATTTACCCTTTATCAAATACTGTTAGGAAAGGAATATTGTTTGTTCTTCTAGATTTTGCTTGCGGTTGATGCCTTTTAACAATTAGTCTATATTAATATATTTGAAGGTGAATTCCTCTGCCTGTTCTTTTTAGAAAACTTATTTATTTGTTGTCTATAGATCGTAGGGCATTCTCTTGGTGGCGGAACTGCTGCACTTTTGACATATGTTTTGCGTGAAAGGAAAGAATTGTCCACCGCTACCTGTGTTGCATTTGCTCCAGGTTCACTTTTATTGCATACTAATTTAGCTTTCTTTCGATTTTTTTTTTCATCTTAATGAATTTATTTCTGACCATTCCGTATTGCCTCCTTTCTTATGTTCATATGCAGCTGCATGTATGACATGGGAACTGGCTGAATCAGGCAATGACTTTGTTACTTCTGTAATAAATGGAGCTGATTTGGTGCCAACGTTTTCGGCTGCATCAGTGGATGACTTACGTGCTGAGGTATTATTATGACTGTTTCGCATAATCTACATAGACTTGATCTATAGACATCTTAAAGGCGTGTAAAGTGCAGATTTTTTTTTAAAAAAAGGACAAAATGAAAAAATAACTTTAAAGGGAAAATATCGTTGATGATAATCATGCTGTGCACTCAGAAGAGAACATGCACAAAGGCTATGGATTCTTGAAACTCATTTCTCTTTGGGAGTTGGTTTAACTTTTGGGTTGTCGGTTTTGTGGCCAATGTAGGGCGAGTTTGATTTTCTTAAAATTGATTATGACAAAAGTTTGAAATTTTGAGCTTTGCCAAAATGTGGTTTTGTAACGCAGAAAAGCCCAGGGATTATACCAAAGGGAGCTAAACCCTCATAAAAATAGCATTTTTACTCCAAAAGCATGTTTTAGTTTTTCAATTGCTCGGCCAAACAGACTCCTAACCCATGATTAATGTGATCACATAATCATATTCTTGAATCATGTAATAGAACTGTTTGAACGTCCGTGCTGGCTGTTATCCCTTATTCTTACAATTCATGTTGAATTTTGTTGTCCTTTTGGTGATTATTGCTTAATCCCATTTCATATTACATATCCAGGAATTACGTTGACTATTGAAAAATGTATACATTTTCCAGGTCACAGCATCTGCTTGGTTGAATGATTTGAGGAATCAAATTGAACGTACGAGAATCCTTAGTACTGTTTATCGCTCCGCCTCAGCCTTAGGTTCTCGTCTTCCTTCCATGGCCAGTGCTAAAGCAAAAGTTGCTGGTGCTGGTGCAATTCTACGTCCGGTTTCCAGCGGTACTCAGGTATTATATAATTGCGATACTTACGTTTTTATCAATCTCAAGTTCCGTATGAGTTTGAGATTATGCACTTAAAAGCATCGAACAGGATTATTACTAAATTCTACTACCATAATGTTCGGGAGCTTAATAGTACCAATAACGGTGGCGGTGGCAGACTCAATGCGTGTGCTTAAGTATATAAGATATAAAATAAAATAGAAATGTCTTATTTGTTTTATATGATAATATATCGTAGTTGTTTCGACATATTTGTTTAGATTTCTGAGATGTTAAAGAAAAAAATCGTTCAAAATTAAAAAAAAAACAATAAATTAGAAAAAAAAACAAAAGGGAGAAATATTTGAAAAAGCGCCGGAGAGAGAGTAAAGGAGAGAGAAAAGTAATTGAATTCTTTCCTTTGATATGAGTTTAATTTGGTCTTTGCACTTAAAAAACCAAGGTATTTAATCTAGGGAGTTGCACTCCAACTATTGTTTCTAGCAAGCCATCCCCTTACATTTTTACAAAAGGACAAAATTATCCTTAATGCCAAAAAAATATAAATTAGTGCAAGACACAATTGCACCTTTGCACCTTGTACTATTAGAAACACACATAGATTCCAAAAAAAAATATATTAAACGTTGAGAAGCTTTGTCCAAAAGAAATAGGTAAGGACAAACATAAAGCCCTTCAAACTATTTGAAAAAAAAATATCTTCATTTTTCCAACTTTTTAAGATAACATCTACTAGTTAATGCATATATTCGTTCTCAGTCGCTTTTGAAATCAAATCATTTAATATTGCAGTTTTAACAAAATACAAGTAAAATTATATCAATGGACAACCGAAACAATGAAAATGTTTTACTTGCATTAATAATAAAATTGGTAACTTTCTTCATAATTCTTTTTATTTTGCATTTTAAACATTGTTGACTCTTGGAAACAAAAGTCATTGTTGCTCTGGGAAGGAAACAAAAGCTAGGGCTTTTGTTCAATATTTTGTTTGATGAATTATTTGTTTCTAGAATAATTTAAGATATTAGTTTTTCTAAAAGATTAGTTGATTATTACATTTTTTACCATTTGCAATATTGTATTTGTGTGTTCATACGTGATTTGTAGAGTTTTAGATTAAAATGGATGATAATGAATAAAATCATTACAGATTTGTTAAGTAATAAAGTAAATTATAAAAAATAGATTTCTATTTTATTTCAATCAATTTATTTGAATATTGTAGGATGAAATTATTTCTTATTTGTGAATCACAAATGTAAATGTCAATAACATTCTTCATATTATCTTTAATCGTGTTTTAAATATTATAGGCTGAATTGACCTTTAACATATTTACACTAAACCGATTGAACAAGAATAAAAGAAACTATCTTCAAAAACTGTAATTTCTTTTACAAAATGATAGGCATTTTCGTCTTTTAGGAAAAATAAAATGAAAGTTTGGAATGCCTTTAACAACTCCCTTATTTTAAAGGGCTGTCAATTAATAAATAGTATAGACAGACCTTCTCCATTTAAAGGATTACCCTTCAATTTATACTTTTTGATATATCCAGTTGTTAGGCTGAGGCTTTTCTCTCTACTATACAGGTTGTTATGAAGAGAGCTCAAAGTATGGCTCAAGCCGCTTGGTCCCGACCCGGCCTACGAATATCCTCATGGTCATGCATAGGTCCCCGACGTAGACCCTCAACTGCTCAAATAAATTGCAACATAACTGAAGACTCTTCAGAATCTTCCTCCACTCAAATGGATGCCTCCGAGCCTTTCCTTGACGAGACCACAATAGTTACTGAAACAATGGAGCTCCCTGTATCTTCGTCCAAGGGCAAAGTTGGAAGTTCAGAAAATTGTACTAGTGAGATCACTACTGCAGATGATGATGATGTCATTGACCATGTCAGCGATGAAGACCGAATGACGGAAGTCGAGTTGTGGCAACAAATCGAGCAGGAGCTTTACGAGCAAGCGGGACCCGAGGAAGTTGATAGGGTCAAAGAAATAAGGGAAGAAGAAGCTGCGGTCATTGCAGAGGTAGGTGATAGCTCGTCTCAGAGCCCGGTTCCTAATACGAAGGAGGTGCATAGATTTTTCCCTGCAGGACGGATATTGCACATTGTGACGCTCGTTTCTGATGAGGCTGACAGGGAAAGTGATGGCAATAGTTCTGATGACTCGGATCATGGACAAGAGGAAGAGATTAAGGTTGGGATTTTTCTCACACCTAGGTCGTTATATAGTAAATTGAGGCTATCGCAGACGATGATTGCCGATCATTTCATGCCTGTCTATAGAAGACAAATTGAAAAGCTAATAAAAGAACTCGAAAACAAAAGGGCTTGTGATACTTTTGATGGGGAAATTAACGAGGAAGTGTCATAGGGTTGGCATACAAAAAATTCAGGCTACACCTACATGGGTACTACTGAAGTCGATTATGAGTCGTTGGATGTGTGTGCATTGACATCATAGATTATGAGTCGTTGGATCCGTATATGCTGATGTCTTAGTGAAATAATGAATGATATTATTATTTGTAATTTAACGGCTCAAGATCCTACGTTAGCATCTATGAGGCTTCGACGAAAATTTTTGCATTAGGATATGATTGTAATCTGTACATACAGTATAGAGCGAATTCTTTATTTTTATTTATTTCTATTTTTCTCGATTCAAAGCAAGGTATTAAATTTTGTTATCGGTATTGATATTGGGGTAGTAAATTTACGGAAATTTCGATAGAAATTTCAGGGATATTCAAAATTTCGATTTCGATTTTAAAGAAATCAAGAATGTTTATAGAAATATTTGGAAATTTACAACGAAACTTTGTGTAACTTTAAATATTATAATTATTCATCTTTTACATAAATAATATTATATATATATAATGTATGTATAGTGCATTTTGTCAAGTAGTATGATTAAAATTTATGGCGAAAAATATAAAATAAATATGATTTGAGAGTAAAGTAATAATCAAATCTCCTAGGAACTTCATTAAAATAAAATATCACAATTTTAATACAAATCATCATTTAAAATCACATTATTTTAAATTCTGAAATATTTTGAGTTTGGCCGAAATTTCGCTATCGGTATTGATATCAGGGTAGTAAATTTACGAAAATTTCGATGGAAATTTCAGGGATATTCAAAATTTCGATTTCGATTTTAAAGAAATCAAGAATGTTTATAGAAATATTTGAAAATTTACAACGAAACTTTGTGTAACTTTAAATATTATAATTATGCATCTTTTACATAAATAATATTATATATATATAATGTATGTATAGTGCATTTTGTCAAGTAGTATGATTAAAATCTATGGCGAAAAATATAAAATAAATATGATTTGAGAGTAAAGTAATAATCAAATCTCCTAGAAACTTCATTAAAATAAAATATTACAATTTTAATACAAATCATCATTTAAAATCACATTATTTTAAATTCTGAAATATTTTGAGTTTGGCCGAAATTTCGCTATCGGTATTGATATCGGGGTAGTAAATTTACGAAAATTTCGATGAAAATTTCAGGGATATTCAAAATTTCGATTTCGATTTTAAAGAAATCAAGAATGTTTATAGAAATATTTGGAAATTTACAACGAAACTTTGTGTAACTTTAAATATTATAATTATGCATCTTTTACATAAATAATATTATATATATATAATGTATGTATAGTGCATTTTGTCAAGTAGTATGATTAAAATCTATGGCGAAAAATATAAAATAAATATGATTTGAGAGTAAAGTAATAATCAAATCTCCTAGGAACTTCATTAAAATAAAATATCACAATTTTAATACAAATCATCATTTAAAATCACATTATTTTAAATTCTGAAATATTTTGAGTTTGGCCGAAATTTCGCTATCGGTATTGATATCGGGGTAGTAAATTTACGAAAATTTCGATGAAAATTTCAGGGATATTCAAAATTTCGATTTCGATTTTAAAGAAATCAAGAATGTTTATAGAAATATTTGGAAATTTACAACGAAACTTTGTGTAACTTAGTAAAGTAATAATCAAATCTCCTAGGAACTTCATTAAAATTAAATATCACAATTTTAATACAAATCATCATTTAAAATCACATTATTTTAAATTCTGAAATATTTTGAGTTTGGCCGAAATTTCGCTATCGGTATTGATATCGGGTAGTAAATTTACGAAAATTTCGATGGAAATTTCAGAGATATTCAAAATTTCGATTTCGATTTTAAAGAAATCATGAATGTTTATAGAAATATTTGAAAATTTACAACGAAACTTTGTGTAACTTTAAATATCATAATTATGCATCTTTTACATAAATAATATTATATATATAATGTATGTATAGTGCATTTTGTCAAGTAGTATGATTAAAATCTATGGCGAAAAATATAAAATAAATATGATTTGAGAGTAAAGTAATAATCAAATCTCCTAGGAACTTCATTAAAATAAAATATTACAATTTTAATACAAATCATCATTTAAAATCACATTATTTTAAATTCTGAAATATTTTGAGTTTGGCCGAAATTTCGCTATCGGTATTGATATCGATCGGGGTAGTAAATTTACGAAAATTTCGATGGAAATTTCAGGGATATTCAAAATTTCGATTTCGATTTTAAAGAAATCATGAATGTTTATAGAAATATTTGGAAATTTACAACGAAACTTTGTGTAACTTTAAATATCATAATTATGCATCTTTTACATAAATAATATTATATATATAATGTATGTATAGTGCATTTTGTCAAGTAGTATGATTAAAATCTATGGCGAAAAATATAAAATAAATATGATTTGAGAGTAAAGTAATAATCAAATCTCCTAGGAACTTCATTAAAATAAAATATCACAATTTTAATACAAATCATCATTTAAAATCACATTATTTTAAATTCTGAAATATTTTGAGTTTGGCCGAAATTTCGCTATCGGTATTGATATCGGGGTAGTAAATTTACGAAAATTTCGATGGAAATTTCAGGGATATTCAAAATTTCGATTTCGATTTTAAAGAAATCATGAATGTTTATAGAAATATTTGGAAATTTACAACGAAACTTTGTGTAACTTTAAATATCATAATTATGCATCTTTTACATAAATAATATTATATATATATAATGTATGTATAGTGCATTTTGTCAAGTAGTATGATTAAAATCTATGACGAAAAATATAAAATAAATATGATTTGAGAGTAAAGTAATAATCAAATCTCCTAAGAACTTTATTAAAATAAAATATCACAATTTTAATACAAATCATCATTTAAAATCACATTATTTTAAATTCTGAAATATTTTGAGTTTGGCCGAAATTTCGCTATCGGTATTGATATCGGGGTAGTAAATTTACGGAAATTTCGATGAAAATTTCAGGGATATTCAAAATTTCGATTTCGATTTTAAAGAAATCATGAATGTTTATAGAAATATTTGAAAATTTACAACGAAACTTTGTGTAACTTTAAATATCATAATTATGAATCTTTTACTTAAATAATATTATATATATGTAATGTATGTATAGTGCATTTTGTCAAGTAGTATGGTTGAAATTTATGGCGAAAAATATAAAATAAATATGATTTGAGAGTAAAGTAATAATCAAATCTCCTAGAAACTTCATTAAAATAAAATATCACAATTTTAATACAAATCATCATTTAAAATCACATTATTTTAAATTCTGAAATATTTTGAGTTTGGCCGAAATTTCGGTAGATATTTAACAAAGTAATTTTATTAAGAATTCAAGATTTCGGGAAATATCGAAAATATCGGGAAATATCGAAAATATCGCGAAATTTCGATAGATATTCTGCAAAATTAGAACGAATGTGAGATTTCGCTTCGAGACCCCCGAAAATTTGAAATTTCGGTCGAAATTTCGAGGTTACGGAAGATATTTAAGACAATAATTCAAAGTAGTTGTTTGTACTTCATATAATTAGACCCTTAACTTGGTCTTGCTAATGCATTTCATGTTACTTTTCTTCTTCTAAAGCTAGGAATTTTGAGTAGACTACCTGAAGAAAAGGTCAAATAAACTTTGCTCCCTATTTTTTTTTCTCAAGTTACAAATTTATCTAATTATAAGATTTTTTTGAAAATTAACACGATTTACCAATTTTGCCCCCAAGTCTGAAAAAGAATATTTCAACCTTCCTCTATTATATCCCACGTGTACATGTTAAAATAGATAGATAAAGGATGCTCAACTTGAGTAATTACATCAAAAAGATTGATGGAACATAATGTGCGCACAAACATATATTGTAAATGGTGTTAGCAATAGCAATATTTTATTTCACTTTATATATGAACATCATGTCACATGTGTATTAATAATTGCATGGAATATAAATTTAATATGTATTACACTTATCGTATAAATATAATATGCAATATCATTATGCAATAAAAGTCTCTTGTGCAAATGAGTATCCAACTTTACGGTCCAAATGCAAATTCTAAATCCTCAAGCGCAGCCCAAATAAAATTCAAACACAAATTTTTAATTCTCAACCACGATGCTAGTCGAAGACCAAGTAGGGTAGTCGGGCGTCCCTTTCGATATCATGCAATATGTTTACCATACTGAATCCTCAATTCCAAAATTGTGTTTCTTTTTTATTCCATATATTTATATGATTGTAAAGTGTATAAAATCAACATCACTTGCATATTTAAGGAAAATATTTAGGTAAATGATATTGGCACTCCAAAAATGTTATTGGCACTCCACTATTCAATACAAATTTCTTTTTAAAAATAATGAAAAGTGGAGCTCCAGTAGTAATTTTTGGAGTGCCAATATCAACTCCCAATATTTATACACATAATATAAATATAAAAATATAAGTAAACGAAATAAAACATGAAACACAATTTAAAAAATGTAAATTCTGAGTGTTAATTTACAAGCATTCTTATGATCTTATCTTTTTCTAGCCCATCATCTATTATTAAAACGCCAATCTCTAATTGATTACTTGTTCTTTTTTCTTCTTTTTTTTTTTTGGGGTACAATTTACGTACTCATCGATCAATCAATTTTTGTGCTTCGTTTGGTTTCAAGATTTTGATTTCTGGAAAGTCAAAAGTGCTTTTTATGATGTTTTCCTTTAAATCAATCGAGTTCCACGTGTATTAGAGTTGAATTTTATGGAAAAACTAAATTAAGAAAATCAATTAGTAACGTTACTTTTGAAAACAAATTAAGAAATACTTTTTCTTTGTCTTGTTTGTAATGAAATGCTCATGATCCAATCCAGGGTCATTCTATGCCACACCGGTACCAATAGTTCCGATGTAGTATACACCATTGGATCCCCCAATAGGAGGGTATTTACTAAAATACCCCCCGATTCAATGATGTATGCCACACTGGGACCATTGGTACCGGTGTGACATAGAATTTTCGATCCAAACATAGCCTTAAAATGTTGCTTGAGAAGTGGCCAACTTGCTGACCACTAGGATCTCTGTTATTCAATCTTGTTTGGTTTGCTTTGGGAACACTAATAGGGAAAAATGTAATTTTGATCTCATAACTTAGCCCTTGTACTCTTTTAGTCCTAATATTATTAACTTCACCAATATACGTTCCATAACTCCTAAAAATGAGCAATTTTGGTCCCAATTAAGTTACATTTCCGTCATTTATTTGACGGAATGGCCATGTGCGGCTCACGTGCTCCTTTAAGTGCGGGTTAGGTGGAAGACTTGGCACCAAAATTGCAATTTTCAACTTGGAAATGGAGGGAAAATCAAAGCCAAAAAAAGATATTCTTCCTTTCTATTTATACACGCAATTAAAAGGGAGTTTAGGGTTCAAAATTTGCAATTCCAAATCAACACAACAAAAAAACATGAATTCATCATCTAGTTCTTCTTCTTCAGTCAATGCAAAGGCTGTTCCTCTCTGCAGTTGCACATCATCAATGATAAGTTATTCAATTTTTATAAAATTAACTCAAATATGTTTCTTTGACTTTGCATTAGCAGCAGAAGAAGAATTTTGTGTATAAATAGAGAGAGGGGGGATATCACTTAACGGCGCACTTGAGCCGCAAATGGCAATTCCATCAAATACATGACGAAAATGTAACTTGAGACCAAAATCGTTCATTTTTTGGAGTTATGAGACATATATGTGTTAAGTTGATAATATTGGGACTAAAAGCGCACAAGATCTAAGTTATGGGAGCAAAACTGCAATCTTCCCACACTAATATATATTAAAATACATATCTATCTTTTATTTAAATGAAAAAAGTAATATACATGTATAACATTTAGCGATGTAAGTGAATCAAGTGAGACTGAACTAAGTATTATTCAAGTATGCTTGAGCTTTTATCTAGCGTGAAAGTTTTGTTTGAGCTGTATTTAATTATTAATGGAACGGAGCTTCATCGATCTTTAATTGAATTAAGCACTTTTCAAATCTTTTAATTAATCGATCCTAGTTGGAGCTAAGTTCGACTCTTATTGAATAGAAAATTGTTCAAACCGATTTGTTATGTTTTAAAAACCCAAAACAGCTCAAATAATCTTTTGGCAATCGATCTCAAATTCGAATTATTTGGTCTGTTTTCCATCCGTAACATTTGTTTGATTAAATGTTGCAGTTCCCGAACATGTATCATCTAAATTTACATTATTTTTCAGACAAATTAATTTCTTTTCACATCTATATTAACAATTTGTTTTTTGAAAATGACGTTTTGGTTGACAAATAACTTAAACCACGAACTTGCCGACACATAATTTTTATTATTTTAAATGGAAAACACATGGGGTTTCCGCTTTCAATGAATTAAAAACGAAAATTGTGATTACTTCATTCTCTAAGGTATCTCCCTAGCTTATTCTTGAACAACAAATTATTTAAGAAACGTGCACCATAAGAAATAATAGCAAATTAAATACTTGATGAATCATCATAATATATGAAGTGTGAACTCGAGAGCTAGCACAAGGGAAAAACAAAAGACTAATTATACGTATAACTATTTATATTCATTAGAGCTAGCACAAGGGAAAAACAAAAGACTAATTGTACGTATAACTATTTATATTCATTACTTATTAATCCATAAAAAAAAATATTAAATTTTCGTAGTTTTATACAAGTGCATATATTCTTTTTTCAAATAGAAAAACAATAACAATAAGTTTAAATTCTATAATTTATTCTACTGCATGAAATAATTGCGAGTATATCAATATATGAAATCTTGAAATTTTATAATATAACTCATATCCTCCATAGATGTAAAGAATATTTTAAAAAAATACACGTCGGCATCTTATAAGGGCAACCATTACAAAGACAGATAACGCAGTGCTGGCAACTTCATACAGCATATGTGTTAGGAATCAATGCGCATAAAACGAATAAAAGTAAATAAAAAAGCAAGAAAAATAGAGACACAAAATTTACCTGGTTCGGCCAAGAATGCCTACGTCCACAGTCTACACTAGAGTTTTTATTGATTGTATGATGATAGATTACATATTACAAGAGAAGAGTATGTATATATACTCTTGTAGTGTCTTGGAAGACTTATAATCAGATAAGGAAACAAAATCCAGCCTTAAACAACTCCAAAAACGCGTCTTTTTACGAGTCTTGGTCAATACGCCAGTCAACGCCGCCGGAACGCCGCGGCGTTCAACCCTGAACGCCGCAGTGATGACCCTACTGCCTTCGAACGCCGCGTCGTTGGAACCTGAACGCCGCGGTGATGACTACTGCCTTTGAATGCCGCGGCGTTGCGATGCCTGTTGTTCCTTCCTTATACTTCAAATCGCTTCCAATCAGTCTACATATCCCATCAATATGTGGTCAGAATTTACTTGGAACTTGACACCGTTCGCCTACACGATCTTCTATTCCAAATTGTTGTTGCATCTTGTATTGTTTATATTATATGATAAATGTATATAATTTATCTTAATATTATATTTAAAAAAATATTTTATACCTGTGTCATTCATATAATAAGTGTAATAAGAGATTGTAACGTGATTTACAATAGGAGATCCAGACTAGTATTCGACCCCCTCCTATACTGGCACTACGAGCAGAATTGGATTAGGTTTTGTTTAAACTTGTCTAGATTTGATTTGATAGTTGATGAAGTCGAATTTGAAATAACTTGACTCAATCTAAAAACGAGTAACTTGATGAGATGAGCTTGTATCAAGCACCAAATCTTATTAAACAAAAGGGATAATTGCATAAAAACCCCCTGTGTTATTTCGAAAATACTAAAAAACCCATGTGTTAACTAAATAGACTAATCACCCCCCTGTATTCCTAAAAAGTGGGCAAAAAAAATCAAATTTTGTTAAAATGATAGAAGAAAATATGTATTTTTTGGGTGAATAAACACTATCTACCTTTTATAAAGTATGAAAAGTATATAAATGACAAATGAGCATATCAATAAAGGTGAAAAATATGAAAAACACACTCGTTTTTTAATGGAATTTGGCTTTTTTGCACACTTTTTAAGAACACATGAGGGGTGATGCTATTTCGTTAACACAGAGTTTTTTTAGTATTTTCGAAATAACACAGGGGGTTTTATGCAATTACCCCTAAACAAAATAATCTTTTCAATCTTGATTTGCTATATCAGCTTTTGAGAAATTTGGTTATTTTATTTAATTGCAAACTAATGCAGTGGAGACAGTACTTGAAAACTTATCAAGCATACTGTTTCGCGATAAAAACAAATTAGACTAGGGAACGATTTCGAGTGGTCGATCCAAGCCCCTTGATAATTCACAACTTGGAATTATCTAATAACCCCTGCTTATATATGTTAACGGTGGTTTATGACTTTAATTATTATGAATATACACTTGAGTTTTCAGTAGTTGCAGAGATATATCAAAATCACAAGCAATTAGTAAACATGAAAAACTTGAATATAAATTATACCCCCATGAAGAATTCCTCGTTTGAATTACTCCAACTACAATGCTTGAATAAGATCGAGATTACACAACTTCGAATGCTACTAAAAATTACCGCTAACTAAGATAGTACAAAAGATGATACCTTATTAAACTTAATTACTCCTAACAGCTACGATTACTGTATTTGTACTCCTAATGAAATGAAGAACTTGCAAAAGTTTTCTGAGTGTTTGATGATGTCCCTTCTTTTTTCTTCCTCTTTTCGCGTATATATTCTCGACTCCTTTTTTCAGTTTCTTTGCAACCTCCACGTTCTTTCCTGCTACCGGAACCGCTGCCAACTCCTCCTTTAAATTTCTCGATTTTGGCGCTTGTTTTCTTGTATCGAGTTGATTTCGGATTTTGGACTTTTTCTTTGGGCCTCCATTAAATCTGGCCTATACTCTCTTTTCGAATATTTGGTTGTTCCGATTTTGGACCTCTTCAAACCCAGACCCATCCGATTTTATCCAAGTCATCCCTTATTGGGCCTTATTTGAACACAAGCCCAATTTGATTTTAATTTAGGTGTAGACAAATGCCCCCCTAATGTACGCGAATGTTTCAAATTTGTGTATATTAAATGACATATCTGCTCTTCCTAATACACGCGTCTGTTTCGAATTCGTGTGTATTACACGACATCTTTCTAATATGCGCGAATATGTCAAATTTATGAGTATTAAATGACTCGCATATTTCTCTAATGTGCGCGAATGTTTCAAATTCGTGCGCATTAAATGACATGTCCATTCTTTAAATGACCCGTCTATTCTTAGGAGACCTTTGATACATATCCTCCCTTGATACACGATCATGCAGGCTTTTTCAAATTCATCATTACTTTTTAAAGAAAGAGCATGCCTTTTTGTGGTCGGGTGCCTATCCCATATATATACCATGCTTTTCCTTTTTTGTCATTACTACAAGTTTCCATCTCCTTCTGTTTATTGAAAGCAAAAGGAAAGAAAACTATCTTTTGTTCTTATCTTCTTCTTCTTCGAGTTCCTTCCCCTTTCTTGTCAAACTTCATCAATGGCGGATCCCCGACGCAACCTCGATCTCCATGACCTTTCTGAACTGGTTTCTCGAGAGACCCACCTAAATTGCAAGGATGCCCAGGCTTTATACACCATTATCTAAGATTTCATGACACATTATCGAGACTCCAAGGTGTCGTCCCTCAAGCGTACTCATGAAATTCCGCCCTAGGCCACCCTCTGACAAGGCGTGCCCCAGAATGGGTGATCCTGTTGGCACACTTCTATCGGATGATGTACAACTTACATCGAGACCCATCGAATGCCAACCGGTTATCAGGTCCTCTATGGTTGCTGACTTGCTGGGCCTTCTTATATTTTCCAGAACTGCTCAATATTAGATTCGCGGAGGCCCTTGATGAGGTAATTCAAGCAGAGATTTAGCGTGGTCCGAAGAAGATCTTGGGGTTCCAGTATAAGCCCATTTCGTCTTAGGTTTATTATGGAGAGGCCACCATTAATCTATTGATCCCCCTTGACCGGACATTTTACCTCTTGGTATTGAGCACAATCTTTAATCCTATCCACATGGGGATTTGGTGCCCCTTCTGCGAATTGAGGCATGGACAAGAAGTAGCTCATTGGGCCCACATTGTTGTACCTGTTTGGTTAAGGGCCATAGACTCTCTCAACCTTTGCACTAACGATCAAGGTTACTAGAGGTCGATCTTCTCCTCTCGAGATCTCCTTTTGGCAGACAATGCTCCTGGTGTCGAAGTTTATAACCCTCAGGTAATCTTGTTTATTATTTTGAACATCATTCATTTTTATCCTGTTCGCTTATCTTTTCTAACTCGCTCATTTATACTCGTATTTCCAGCTCTCTTCACGGCAGTTTGCTATAAGCCAAAGCTTTGCCCTGCCATTTCTAGGCACCTTGAACCGTCCCTGGTCCGATAGGAAGTACTATCCATCTACCTCCCACCGAGCCAAGGCAGGGGCCACCATTTGAGACAAAGCTTCCTGCAAGATGCCTCTCTCCTTTATCCCCGCCTTCTGCAGAGTTATTCCAGTGGAGGCTACTTTCTCGACTTTTGAAATTCAGTCTTGAATCGCTTTTATTCGAGACAGACCATTCGAAGGTAGATCACTGCCCTCTGGTAACTTCTTGCTAAGGTTGTCGATTTATCTCCATTTCGCAACATCTCTCACCTCAGGTATTAACACCTTATTCCCTTTAATCCTTGTTTTGAATGTTCTATTTTATTATTTTTTTTGCACCTAATATTTCCATCATTTTCTTATCTTAACAAGATGCTGATTACATCATCCCTTATGCCCTGACTTTTGGGTGGAGGTTCGAGCAATCTCTTCCTATTCAGTCTCCTGCCCCCTCAGAACCGATCCAAACATCCGAGGTGATCACCTTCACAGCCGGGGTGGATCCTTCGGCAGGTCCTTCCACAGTCTCGACCGAAAAATCCTGTGGCTTTAGGCCCTGTGCCTCGAAAACGTCGGGCCCCTAGGGCCGAGTTGTATTTAGAGACCCCAAGTCGAGGAAATAGATACCGAAGAATTGGATCCGTTTGCCCTCAACAATGAGGATCGAAAATGCCTCCGTTTGCAAGGACCTGTTGATGTCGATGGTACGTCTGTTTTTATGAACTCGAGTATCTTTTCAAAATTCTATCTTTCTTATGAGTTCGAATATTTTCTTCAAAAATTCTATCTTTCTTTTGTGTTCGAATGTTTTCGTGTGCAATAGTTCCTGCTGGTGACTCGAGTGGAGGTGACTCCCCCGATATGCCTATCTTTGGAATAACTAATAAGGCCGGACCAGATGACATCTCCAAAGTCGAGATAGAGGATCCATCCGCACCTTTGATGGGGAAGCCTCAATTCGAGTCACCTTTTAAAGCCTCCGATTATTAGAAAACGACAATTTTCGACTCCGGGATGGAACAAGTCGAAGGTAAGTTTTCGGGGTCCCAAATATCTTTGAACTTTTCCTTAGTTTTTCTTTCCTGTATTTGTTCTTCAAATTATTTCATTTATTTCTTGCAGTAGTTCCTCTCGAAGAAACTTCCACTTCTCCGCCTCGAGAGGGGACTATTGATCCTTCGATGGACATCATTCTCAGTCCTTCGATTGTTCAATCTCCAGGTAATTGCAATTTGTTTTAACTTTTTGGTTTCGTAGGTTTTGAATTAGATCGTGTAAATAAAGTCCTTATATTTTTCTTTCAGGGGTTGTTTTGACATCTTTTGACACGACTCCGACCATCTCGAACTTACAATCTTCACTTAGATTCTCTTATTCATCCCTTGGAGTCTCGAGTACCATCTTCGTGGATCCGAATATACTGAGTAATCTCGGGGCGGATCATGTGGGAAGTTTCAACTTCCGTTTTCTACCAATCCCCTCCTCATCAGTCCAACTCGAAGAAATTGCGGAAGAGCAGGCTTCGACCCCTCTACTCGAAGGTATGGTTTGTCTTTTAGGTTGGCTTAAAAAGTTCCCCTTTTCTCAGTTTTGTAAATCAATCCTTTGACTTCAGGGACTATTGCGGACCTCGAAATGGTCACTACTGACCAAGGTCCCATGCCCGTCATTGAATCGTCCTCCGCCTCTTCCACTTCGAGTTTGGCGGCGGCAATTACCCCTCTTCTAGAAGGTGTGATTCTGAACTATTCTTATTATTCCATTTAGGAGACAGTCTTTTATTTCTAGTTATTTCTTATGATGTTTTCATTATTTTCAGGTATTGAAATAAGCATCAAGAGACCTGCCCGTTCTTCCTCGAACATGGTGGCAACCCAAGGTCCCTTATTCGAAGGTATGATTTACCTTCACTTTACCTTATATGTTTTCCTTTGCCTTAATATTATTTCGAGTGACATATTTTATTGTTTTATAATGCAGATTCCTTGGAATTTTCCTAGGTCGGTTTTAATGAAGTGCTCCATGACATCAGGGTTCGACCAACTGATCCCATATTGATAGAAAGGTTGCGTTTTTACCTTGACGAGGCGTCTTCGAGATTGACTGAGATGTGGTACCTATTTTTCAGTCAACGCGTGAAGTGTTTGAAGCCAGTCTCGACAATCTTCGTACCTCAATGGCTCAAGGTATCAACCCCTTCGAGGAGGAAATGTCCACTACTCATAACCAGCAAATGAGTCACCTCCAGGATCAAGCCGTTATTTTGGAGGGCACTCGAGCCGATTATCTGGCTCAAATCGCTTCTTTAGATGCCCAAATAGCTACTCTGAAGCCCGTAGAGAGCAACTAGTTAATTCAGCTAATCAAGTTGAAGAGAAAATGACAACTCTTAATGGCCAAATTGTTAACTTTATCAAGTCTTAGATTATTTATGTATTTTGTCATGTAATTGTCGAATATTATTGATTACTTTTTAATTTAAGAAATTTTTTGCTGTTTCGGGAAATCTTTCGAGTATGAGTTGTTTATGTGTTTCCCATATTGTGGATACATATTTCTTTAAATATTTCGCAAGTAAAGCTCTCCCATATTCTACTCCATTTAAATAATGAAGTTTATATGAATTACCAGCTAACCTTTTCGAAATTAAAAATGGCCCTTCCCAATTAGGTGACCATTTCCCATAAAAATGATCTTTCGAACCTTTTGGTAAAATCATTTTTCACACTAAATCCTCCGTCTCGAAAGATCTTTCTTTAACTCTCTTGTTGTAGCTTTTCTTAGCCTTCTTTTTCTGAAGTTCAATTTGACGTAAAGCTGATACTTGTAATATTTCGTGATTCAACTTTTGAATGTTCATGTTCTCGGCATATTCCTTGGCTGTAAGCTGTGTTTGCTCTAAAATCCTCTTCGACTTTGCATTGATTTCCATTGGTATTACTGCCTCGTGGGCATAAACCAACTGAAAAAGGGATACCCCCAAACTATCTTTCTTACTCATCCTTAGATTAGCAATGTATCGATTAGCAATTCGTGCCAATTCCTTGGATTGTTGTTTATCATTTTCGAAATGCATCCTTTAATTAACTTGTTGGATGATTCGGCTTGTCCATTTGCTTGTGCGTAATATGGCGTAGAATTTAGGAGCTTTATACCGAATTGAATCAGAAATTCGAGCATTTCTGTGTTGTTAAAGACTCTTACCTGATCAAATGTTATAGATTCAGGGATCCCAAATCTAGTTATGATGTTCTCCTTGATGAATCTGCCATCTGTTTCGAATTAATGTTCTCGAAAGCCTTGGCTTCGACCCATTTCGTGAAATAATCGGTTGCTACTAGAATATAACTATGCCTTTTAGATGAGGATGGTTTAATCTCTTCAATAATGTCCATAGCCCATCCTCGAAATGGCCAAGGTTTGATTATTGAATTTAATTCGACTGTAGGCTGCCTTAAGACTTTGCCAAACTTTTGACATTGCTTACAACCTTTGGCATAGTTTATGCAATCCCGTAAGACTGTGGGCCAGTAAAACCCGTGTCTATATATCAGCCATCTCATTTTTTGACCTGCTTGATGGACCCCAAAAATGTCTTCGTGTGTCTCTGCCTTCGTGATCAGGGCATCTTCTAAATCGAGACATTTTAATAAAATCCCTTGAGAGTCCTTCCTATATAATTCTCACTCGTCATAAAATTAATGGTGAGCCATTAATTTTAATTTGTTCGAGAAACCCCCTTTTGATGAATTTGAAGATAGTCAATAATCTCGAGCCGCCAATCGTTTCCCTCTTTCATAATATCTATTTTGTTAACACATAACTATCTTTGTTCGAAAGGTAATAAAACCCTTGACTCGAGTTGGATTGCTGTTTGGAGCAGGCATGGGTCAACCTTGTATCCTGATGCCAGCAGGGCTAAATCATTGGATATTTGGTTATTTTCTCTCAGGACATGAGTAACTTTAATAGTTTCAAACTGCTTAAATAACTCGTGGACCCGAGCAAATGAGGCTATGGCCACCGGGCTTATACATTTGAATAATCCTTTTACTTGATTTATGATTAATTGGGAATTGCCTTTTATTTTGATGCTTTTAGCGTTCATCTCGAGTAATATTTCCAATCCCATAATAAGAGCTTCATACTCCGCTCTATTATTTGTGCAATCCCCTTTGATTTTGGCGTACATCTTGGTGATTACTTTATTTAGAGATATAATGTATATCCTGATTCATGCACTATCTCGAGTGTTAGAGCCATCAAAGTACAAAAGTCATTGCACTAAGTTTATAAACTCAAACTCGAAACTATCGGGCGTTTCTTCTATCTTCGAAGGATGATCAACTAAGAAATCAGCCAATGCTTGCCCTTTTATGGCCTATTGGGGCACATAGACCAAATCGAATTGGAGTAGACTAAGACTCCATTTACTTAGATGACTTTTTACTAGAGATAGATTCATCATGAATTTAAACACATCTGTTGGTGATACAATCTCTATAAGATATGCAGAGAAATAATGCCTTAACTTTACGGATGCGAAATAAAGACTGAGGCACCATTTATCGATTGAAGTGTATCTTTTCTCGGCATCATTTAATAACCTACTCAAGTAAAAGACTGTTTGCTCGAATCCTCTATCATTTTCTTGTACCAAAAGACATCCAATCGAACATTCTGCTGCCGATATATACAGCCTTAGTTTCTTCCCTTTTCAAGGAGGAATTAAAACTGGAGGTTGTGTTAAATATCGTTTTATCGCATCGAAAGCTTCTTGTTGTTCTTTTCCCCAAACAAAGGTCTCTCCATCTCTTAGACGTAAGAGTGGAGAAAATGCTTCGGTTTTTCCTGCTAAATTCGATATGAATCTTCTTAGAAAGTTTACTTGTCCCAAAAAATGTTGTACTTCCTTTTTAGTTTTGGGAGGTTTCGCATCACGGATTGCTTTGGATTTATTTTGATCCACTTCGATGCCTCTATTATGGATTAAGAATCCCAAGAAATTTCCAGCCCTCACCTCAAAAGCGCATTTTAAAGGATTTATTTTTAAATTAAAATGTCGCATTAGTTGAAAGGCTTCGATCAGGGACTTTATGTGTTCCTGATGAGTTTGGGATTTGATCACAATTTCATCAATGTATACCTCCATTGATTTTCCAATAAGGTCGTGAAACATGTAGTTTATGGTCCTTTGATAAGTAGCTTCGGCATTCTTTAAACCAAAGTGCATTACTATCCATTCGAAAGTACCTATAGAACTTGGGCATCGAAATGCCATTTTATTTCAGTCAATTTCGGCCATTTTTGATTGATAATATCCTGAGTATCCATCCATGAAAGACATGAATTGAAATCGAGCAGCGGCGTCGATCAAAGTATCAACCATTGGCATTGGATATTCATCCTTTGGTGTAGCCTTGTTTAAATCTCCGAAGTCAATGCAAACTTGTACTTTGCCTTTCTTTTTTATTACTGGGACTATATTTGCTAGCCATTCGACATATCTGATTGGCCTAATGAATTTAGTTTCGACTAAATTTTCGATTTCTTCTTTAATTGCACCCATTAAATCAGGTGATAACCTCCTCGGGGCTTGAATGATTGGTCTAAATCTAGATTTTATGGGAAATTCATGTCGGCTATTGACATATCTATTCCTGGCATTTCGTGATGAGTCCAGGCAAAACAATCCTTATGGTTATGTAGTATTTTGATTAATTCCTTTTTTTCGTTTTGCCCTATTTTTGAGCTAATATAAGTTAGCCTTGGCTCTTCAAGCATACCAAAATTAACCTCTTCTAAAGGGTCTTGGATATCTTACCTGATATCTTCATCAGGTTCCAGAATTCCTTCCTCGATTACATCTTCTATATTTTGATTTTGTTGTTCGAAATTATAATCATTATGCATATCAAGGTTCGAATCAGTCTTTCTAATCAAATTAGTAAACTAAAAAGAATAATCACACAATTTCGAATTAAGTTTTTCGATTCTCAACTTCTTCAAAACATTATCTACTATACATATTTGTTCTGAATCGTCCATAAATACAACTTAAAATTTAAAATATAATTCGAAAGTTTCAATCTAAGACTGCTCCCCTTCGATTTAGGCGAACTTCATCTTTTCTTCGGGTTGGTCCTCTGTTTTTTCTTTTTCTCCTTCACTACCTTCTCCTTCGGCCTTTCGATGGCTGGAAAAAATAACACTTCCTTGTCTTTCATACCAGGGTCTTCGACTCGATACCTAGCATTCACAATTTTTGTATCAACAAAATATGAGTTAGCTTCAGCCTTGACTATTTCGAGTTTGACACCATTCCAACATATTAAAAACCGATGCAAAGTCGAAGGCAAACAGTAATTCTGATGAATTCAATCTCTACCAAGCAATGCATTGAATGATGAATTCATCTTCACCACGAAAAATGAAGAGTAAGAACTCATAGATCCTACTTTAATTCGACAAGGCAGGACTCCCAACACCTTCGTTGCCTGTCCTGAAAAACCATAGACTGCCACAACGGCAACCACCAAGTTCTTCGAGGACTTTCCTAATGTAACTAAATTGCTTTCGGGTAATACATTGACGGTTGCCCTATTGTCTACTAATACTATGTTAAATTTAATGCCCTCGATTTCTGCTTGAACATATAATGGTTTCATATGGTTATTATTTATCATTTCTTTCGAAAACAATAACTCTAGAAGATGCTCATTTCATTTTTTCTTTCACCAGTTTTATAGTTGATAAATTCGAAACAAGGGGAGTTACCTCTTCTTGAGGCAGTCAATGTCTCCAAAGTCTTTTCTTCCTCATCCAATTCGCCCTTTTTCGCAGCGAATTCTGCCGGTAAGATTGATACCATGTTACAATCTTTTCCTTCCACGAAATTCATACCCCTTCGAATAGATGCTTCCTTCTCCTTAATTTCCACTTCGTCCAGTGTATCATCCAAAAGGATGTCCAAATCATCTCCCGATTCGAAATCTCCCAAATCATCTTCTCCTGCCACAGCATTCTTCCCTTGAAGGTTCGTATCCTTCATCTGGTCACTTAAACGGTCCAACTCTGTTTCAAAATCGTCCTGATTCGACTTCCCCGCTGTCTTTGATTTCAAAATTCGTTTAGCTAGAGCTTCTTCATCAATTCTCAAATTGGCAATAACTGCTTCTTGCTGCATTTCCATTGCCACTGTGGCCCTCGATTAGGCTACTTGCTGGGCTATCAACTTTGCCTTATCATTTTGTTTTTTCTCAAAATTATTGCGATAATCATTCCTCGGGTGGTTATGCAGCAAACCGCTTCCCCCATGTCCTCGAAAATGCCTCTGTGAAGGCATCGATCCCGGCATTCTGTTGCCAAATTCTTGTCTTAGCCTCTTGTTCCAGTTTTCCACCTTTTGATAGGCATGAACCCAGTTCGGGTCGTTCGGGATTACCTGCAATCTCACCAACTTGAAATGGAGAGCATTGGCGCACTGGTTGCATAATGCTCTCCGAAGTTTAGTCAGATTGTTCACCACTCTCGTCGGAGTTTCGTATACTGTTTCGCACAGGGACATTTCGAGCGCATGTTTATATGTTTTTTCTTCATTCTTTTGTTTTTCCGTGGGCGGTTCGATTTCTGCCTATTGTTTTCCAGCTTTCCGTTTTGATCTAAACTCAAAATCCTCTTTTTGGTTGAGGATAGGTTAATCAGATTTTTTTCGAGCTGTTTTGCCACAAAACGCCTGAAAATCTGGCATTGATCAGTGGTGTGCAGGGTGTACATGTGCCACTTACACATCCCTTCGAGCCCTTCGTCCTTGACTTTGGAAAAGGTCAGGATTCCTTCATCAATTAGACGTTTGAAAGTACTTATTAACACCTGGGTTTTGATAGTGACCCGAGAAGTAGAACATTCGAGCGTGTTAATTTTGAGATTCATAACAGGAAATAGATCTTCATCTCTGTTAGTTGTTTGAATATCAGGAAAAATGAGGTCTTTCAAGTCTATCTTTTCTTGAATCAGATTTTGAAATAAAATGCAATCATTTGTGTCATGTGAAAATGCATTATGTCATTTACAATAAGGTTTTCCCTTTATTTCAGCTTTCGAAGGAACTCTGTGTTTTCCTTTAAGTATTAATTTCTTATTCGCGAGTAACCAATCAAAAATTTGTTCAGTCTTCGTTACATCGAAGGTGTAATTCTTTTTTTTTTTTTAGTTTGTAATGAGCCTGTGGCCACACACTCTTTCTTTACGAGAGCTCCACATTGGTAAGGGGCCCTTTCACAAATTGTGCTAAATCAACATCATAGGCCTCCTCGAATACCCATGGAGTTCCTATTTCGAAGGCATTAAAGCCTTGATGTTATCTATTGCTTTCTTCCTTAAGCATATTTTCATATCTTATAGCACTTTCGGCCAAACTCCTAAAATCAGCGAAAGGCATACCATCGAATCTTAGCCTATATTAAAAAGACATATTTTTCTGTGCTAATTGGACAAATTCAGGTTCAGGTATATTAAGGTGACATTTGACTCTAGCCTTCTTAAATCATGAGAGAAATTCTTCGACCGATTCCCCCATATTTTGTCTGATTTTGGCGAGATCACTCATCGATATCCCTGGGTCTGTTCGAGCGAAATGATTTTGAAATTGGAACTGCATCTCATCCCAATTATGTATAGAGTTTGGGGACAAACTTATATACCAACTAAAGACTGTCCCCGTTAATGAACTGGGCAAAAGCCTTAGTTTAAGAAAATCTTGGTCTCGACATTGGCAAGTAAACCTAAATAAATGTTCGAGGGCAGAGACATGGTCATCTCCCGAAAACAAAGTGAAATCAGGAATCTTATAGTTTCGAGGAAAATGAAAGTTTCTATCTACCCAATCGGGATAAGGTTTTCCCGGAATTAACCTATGATTCCTTCGAAATCCAGGTCTATACATCATTTCAATTATCATTTCGATCTGATCTTGGAAAAGATCAAGGAAATGTCTCCCTATATTTCTTCTGATATGAGCATTGAGCACAGCTTGCCCCTGCATATGGTACCTGGATATTTTTTGGGAACGTGGGAATTCCTTGATTTATCGGCATGTTTGGGAAACTGTTATTTCCCATAGAAAAATAAGCATTCGAGACTCCTGAAAAGGCTGGTGTTTGACTTTGCCCCCCATGGTATTGCGCTTGGGTAAAAATTGGAGTTGTTTCAAAATTATTAAGATGGTTGTTAGTTTGTTAGTGGGGTAACCTGTAGGCACTTGTCCATAACTAACTGAAGGTGTAGGAAAGCACGACCTCGAAGGCTGTGACTGAAACTAACTCGTATTCAAATTTTGAGGAGTATTCGAAGGAGGAAATATGTTTTGAGTAAAACTTTGTTGTCCCATTCCTGTTTGCCCCCCAGGCATTGATAGACTCAAAAAATTTTGTTCATTCACAGGGGAGGAATTTGATGTTTGACCTATTTCAAAACGGTTATTTCTATTCCTAGTTTCCCTAGGGTAGCCGGGTAGTGGTTCTCCTGAATTTAAGTGTCTAGTTTGAGTCCTAGGTTCAACTGACACTAACTGGGATACTTTTTCTAATAGAACATTATGCCGGTTAATTAAGGGCTCGAGTGCCAACATTACCTGAGCATTTATCATACCCGAGAATGTGTCACAGGTTTGATTAAAAATCTCTCCCAATTCTGTTATCACTCGAGTGACCTCTCGAGCGAGGCCTTCTCGAGCACTTACAGCAATATTCTGCACTATTGCTGTAAATATGAGAGCAGACTCTTGAGCCAATGCTCGATATTGATCATTGAATTCTCTTCGCTGATCTTCTCGAGCACTTACTAGAGTTTGCTTCATAACTCAAACAAACTGTTCATACATTTTATCAGCCCTAACCTTGTGCTTCGAGGCAAGTTGGGTGTCTAGATCATCACCAGGTTCATCTCTGGCAGAATCTATAGACATTTTATATCCTTAAATCGGAAGTCAGTTACGCAAAAATGACTCCCACTGTGGTCGCCAAAAGTTTTTTTCGCAATAAAAATAAATTAGACTAGGGAAGGATTTCGAGTGGTCGGTCCATGCCCCTTGATAATTCACAACTTAGAATTATCCAATAACCCCTGCTTATATATGCCAACGGTGGTTTATGACTTTAATTATTATGAATTTACACTTGAGTTTTCAGTAGTTGCAGAGATATATCAAGATAACAAGCAATTAGTAAACATGAAAAGCTTGAATATAAATTATACCTCCATGAAGAATTTCTCGTTTGAATTACTCCAACTACAATGCTTGAATAAGATCGAGATTACACAACTTCGAATGCTACAAAAAATTATCGCTAACTAAGATAGTAAAAAAGATGATACCTAATTAGACTTAGTTACTCCTAACAGCTACGATTACTCTATTCGTACTCCTAATGAAATGAAGAACTTGCAGAATTTTTCTGAGTGTTTGATGATGTCCCTTCTTTTTTCTTCCTCTTTTCACGTATATATTCTCCACTCATTTTTTCGGGTTTTTTGCAACCTTCACGTTTTTTCTTGCTACCAGAACCGCTGCCAACTCCTTTTTCAAATTTTTTGATTTTGGAGCTCATTTTCTTGTATCGGGTTGATTTTGGATCTTTGGACTTTTTCTTTGGGCTTCCATTAAATCTGGCCCATACTCTCTTTTCGAATATTTAGATGTTCTAATTTTGGACCTCTTTAAACCCAGGCCCATCCAATTGTATCCAAGTCATCCCTTATTAGGCCTTATTCGAACACAAGCCCAATTTGATTTTAATTTAGGTGTAAACACATATGACATGGATGAAAAACAACTAGATGACCAGAGACAACAATTGAATTGTAAAAAATGCCAACTCATATCGAGATCCTGAAACTTTCAATACACAATGAGAAATAATCATTTAATACTAACTAAAAAAAACATAAAAAATGGACTTTCACAAACTTCAAGTTCTTCACTAGGTGCATTGCCTTACTGAAAAGAGAATGACGAGGGAGGTCGGAGTAGGGGTGGTACTTAAAAGGTCTCATGACTTCAAGTCGTGGGTGATTCCACCGTGTATATGATTACATGTGGGAGGGAGTCCTTTCTCAATTACACATGCCATGATGGACATTCTGTCGAATCTTTGATCCCAAAACTTCCTAAAAATGATGGGTCGAGTAAATGTCCTAAGCCGGTCACCTGACTCACCCAACTCCTCCAAGCACACAAACAATTTTTTTTTTTTTTTCTCTCTCTCTATTTTGAGTTTCGCAATCCAAAAATTCGGGACTAATCCCTCGTGTCAGTGTCGAATCCGAAGAACTTTTTTAAGTCTCTCTCTTTCATTCTCTCTCTATATATGTTTTCTCTCTGCCCCATTTGCTTTACTTTGCTCCTAAAATGGTAAAGCAAGAATTCTTGTGGACGCGAACCTAAAATCAATCCACCTCAATAAAATTCCATCGATTGATTGATATTCTTTCCTCTATCAGTCGCCACGAAATCATTTGAAAAAAGAATAAAGGGATTCTCTTTTGAAATGTCTTTCATCTACACATTCTTCATCCCCGAGGAGGAAAAAACCAAAATCGAAGAACAAGGCCACGGAGAAAGAGAAAGATAGAGATAATTAAGAGAAAAAGTTTATTTTTGCTTAACAGAGTTTTAAAGCCACCCATATTTGTTGTTAATATTCAAGATCAGTATTTATATATACATATATATATATATTCAGAAATCTTCTTCAGGGCTATCATCATGTCAACGAGCATATGTAGTGATTCTTCCATGGCGATAACCAATGGGCCTGTAAATAAACTCACGGCCCAAATCGAGGTGGAATTTGTGAAATGCGATTGTTGCGGCCTAACTGAAGAATGCACCCCTTCTTATATTGACACAATTCGCCAGAGGTAAACTTCATAGTCATTGTTGTTTCCTGAATTATTAATAGATTTTTCTGTAATTTTTTGCTGGCTGAATTTCACCGATAAATTAGGGCAGCAAACGAGTAGAGTCGAGCTACTGTTCAAGTTTATTTGAATTATCAGTTTATCACTGAGTTTCAAAATTTATGTTGGACTTTGGTCTGATTGTTTGTTGATCGAGTTGAGCTAGCTTTAATCACTCGAATTGGAGTAACTTGATTTTTTGTTTTATCATTTTACTAATTGAGCAAGCTTTCAAGATTCAAAACTTATCTAAAACAGAAAATTACTTGGTTATATATTAATGAACTGGGCTTAAACGAGCTTTTAGTAATCAAGCTGGAGTAAGGATGAGCATTTGGTTCGTCTTTCAGTCATTATGATAATTAAACTTTATTTGCTTTCACGGGTCAGGTATGGTGGTAAATGGATTTGCGGGCTTTGTGCAGAAGCCGTGAAAGATGAAATGTTGCGTTGTCAAAAGCTGATAAGCCCGGATGAAGCTATGGGCCGACATTTCAACTTCTGCAATAAGTTTCGGGCCTCAGGCCCACCGGAGGATCCAACTATACTGTTGATTCGGGCCATGGGCCGGGTTTTGAGGAAGAGTTTGGAGGGCCCGAAGTCTTTGCCTTGTAGCCCGACGACTCTCAATATGAAGGGAACTGCGTTAACTCGGTCGGAAAGTTGTATTCCAAGTTTAACCCTGGTTGAGGCATCGGTGTATTGTGGGATGGAGGAAAGTTGTGAATGAGGGTGAGGACAAAATGGTAAATTTTGAAATTCGAAAAGAAAATGAGAAAGTGCTCATGTTTAGTTATATATCAAGTATATGATTATGTAAATGTAACAACGAATTGTTGTATTATGGAGTGAAAGTGAATAATAGTAATAGATTTCATCTGTATCTTCCTTTTATATTATGAGTTTAGTTTAATCTGCACACTTGGGTAGACACCATAATGAGTGGCTAAATAAATCATGGGATATTGGGATGTGATGAGGAAAATACCACACGGATCACTTTACTTACTGTGCAATTATCAAAGTCACCCAGGTTTATTAGAGTAAAATCGTAAGACTTTTTAAATACTAGCAATGTTGGCACTTTCTCACCGTGCACATAATATAATTTTATATTTAAAGATTGTTGAAATATCATGAATTATACATAGGGCTTAATTACAAGAAATGCCTTAACATAGAAAGATTTTATATAATTTTCAATAAATAATAGAGTTTTTAGTAATTACACAATAAATGAGGGTGGATGTGTGTAATTTTCTTATGACTTATAATGTTACCTCAAGTTTTGGGTGATCTACACCACCTATATGAATACACATATGTGAGGCTCATATGAATATATATATATATATATAAGAAATGGTGGAGATCATTCTAAAGATTTAAAATTGTGGGGTTCACCAATAATAATCCAGATCAAAGTGACGGTGTCATTATGTATTAATCAACGTCACTCGAGCCTATTTATCAAAAGTGGCAACTAGTGTGTAGTCATCTGTGAGGTCTTGGGTCCTAAACCCTAACCAATCCCCTTCATCAATCATGAACTTAGCCCCAAATCTCAATCATGAATTGCCAATTGCCAGGGTTTAACAACCTAATAATACTCTTACCTAGTTTTGTCTTTGCCCTCTTTGCACTGAGGAGAGTTTTTTTTTTTTTAAATTAACCCAAAATTGAATTATTGTAATATACTAGTGGAGTAGCTAGTGGGGTTGATAGCTAATCATTTGATTGAATAATGGAGCTTGACACAAAGAAAGCTAAACAAATGGTCCTGATGCATGCCGGTTCTCTTAGAGGGTATCTTGGCCATTTTATGATAGTTTAGTAGTCTTAAATTTCTTCCATAAATAGATGGTCACATCTATTTTAATCTAGAATTCAAAATTGATAAGATTCTCTAATGAGATTATAGATATATATAATTGCTGAATCACGTAAACCTATCATTTTATTTTTGTGATTTTATTTTCAATATTCTTTTACCGTCTGATTCGGGTCTAAAATGAACTCGACCCTCTTCAGTGAAGTTCGGCTCGAACACGATCGCGAAGCTCCTAAACTGGAACTACCTGAAATCAAAGGACCCTCGTTAAGATCGAGTTGGGGTTGACCCCAGCGTAGACCCTCCGACGATCAAGTCAATATAGACTAAAAGATCGAGGTCGTTATAGTAAATGAGTAATGAAAGACTTACCCTTCAAGTGATAAATGGAGTGGGGGTATTTATAGGACCATGTACAGATAGGGATAAGACACGCGTCATGATCTCTAAGATCCACGTCTTACCAATTTGTGGCTGAGGTTCCGGGTCTGTCGGATCGGACTGGTCGTGTCATACCGAACCCGAACTAAAACGCACGGATCTTGGCCTGTTTGGGGAATAAAACTAACTTTGGAGGGTAATTTTGTCAAAGTGGGTTTTTACCCATATCATTAATCCCCCACTTCATTAGTTAATGTGAAGCACATTCACGAGGTGCAATCATGACTGATGAAGTAGAAAGAAAAGTTTTTTGATCGAAGCCGTTCCTTTGTGCTTTCTAGAAAGCATCTTAGCCGTTAACTTTAGACAATTGAATCCTTGTACGGTTGCCGAGCCAATCCAAGGTGATGAAGAAAAAGGGAATGTAGGGATGCCGGTGAAGATGGCGAGGCTTGATTTCGTATTTGAAGGTCGACAATAGTGATCAAAGATATTTGTATTCTATTCTCGCTTGTCGTCCTTTTGAAATTACTCTAACAGGTTTAGGATCGACGTCGTTAGTCGTCTTTTTAGTTGATTTCAGATATAGGATCCACTTTGTGTGTCGTCCTTTTAGTTTACATATCTTTTTCAAGTATAGGATCGACTTCGCATGTCGTCCTTGTAGATGACTTTACCATCTTTTTCAGATATAAGATCAACTTCTCATGTCGTCTTTTTAAATTTGGATAACTATACCATCTTATTCAGAGGTAGGGTCGGGTTCATTGTGAACCTTCTGACTCACTGATTTTTTGCCTCTTTGTCAGAGGTAAGGTCGACTTTGTAAATCTTCCTTTTAAATTTGGATAATTATGCCATCTTTTTCAGAGGTAGAGTCGAGTTCATTATGAACCTTCCGACTCATTGATTTTTTCCTCTTTTAGAGGTAAGGTCGACTTCGTATGTCTTCTTTTTAAATTTGGATAATTATACCATCTTTTTCAAAGGTAGAGTCGAGTTCATTGTGAACCTTCCGACTCATTGATTTTTTATCTTTTCGAAAAAGGTTTTTGCAGGTAAATGACCTTGATCATTTCCACAAGTGTTGTCGGTTGATGGGTTAGGTTTGTTTGTACCTTTTATAGAGTTCGTTCTCCATAATGATGTATGATCCTTTTTGTTGTGACAATCCTCGGGTAGAGTTCCATCCAAATGTTTCTTTAAATCGTCCATCCAGCTTGGTTCAGCCTCTATTATTACCACTTCAGGTTGATCCTTTTCAGATTGTTTAGAGACCATCAATGTAACTTACTTGCTTTCATTACCTATGAATTTAATGAATGTTTTGCTTCTTCCAATTGAGAAATGAGATGTTGTACCTTGTTCAGGTATATCGTCATGCTTCTCTCCTTCAGTTCACAAAAACCATCAACCTAGTTTGCAATGAGCTGAGGGTCGGTATATATGTGGACACTCTTTCCACTTAGTTGCAAATGTCATCGTGAGTCATATAATTAGTGCTTCATATTTTGCCTCATTATTGGCGATTCCAAACTCGAGTTTGATTGCATACTTAAAAAATGACCTTTATATATCCTAGAGCTAAATTTATATCCCTTCTCTTTGGGTCGTTGATGAACCATTTACATGAAGCATCCATGCTTTTGTCATTTTTTGCTCTTCTTGGATCGATATGACCTTGATCACAAAGTTAGCAATGGCGTGATTTTGATGAGCCACGACTGTGATATTCATCAAACTCCCGTAACTCGACTACTACTTTACCAATTTATCCAAAACTCATGGCTTGGCTAGAACCTGATGTAGTGGTTGCGTTACGATCATTATGATTCGGCATGATTAGAAATAAGGTCGGAGTTCTTGCACAACTGTAACCATAGCTAACGCCCATTTGTTCATTTCAGAATAACTATTTTCTAGTTTGTGTATAATCTTCAAGGTTGGCCTTCCCGCTAGTGAGTCTTTGCACATCTTTTACAGATCGCGGTGGTTCCGCATCAAGCATTGCTTGAATCTTTTCTGGATTCTCTGGGCACTCTGACAACTTCATCTTTACTTTCTTTCTTTTAATGGGAGCTTCGAGCTCATTAAGTGCATTATTTTGCTCTGCTAATCCTCGCTGTGATCTGGATCGAGTTCACGTGTTATCTTTTCTCTTTTTCAGGGAAGTATGACACTCTCTCACCATCTTTTGGTCACATCAGACCTCTCCTACTATTGCTTTTATTTTAAATTTCATTTTGAGATGTGGAATGGAATTGATCGCACCAACTTGGTTTAAGCCCGGGCTTCCTAGAATAGCACGTACGCGAAGAGTGCATTGACCACGAGGTACTTCACCATCACCCTTTTTCTTTTTGGCACTACCCCAAGTGATGTGGGGAAGTAGATTGTTCTCAATCTTTGACCCTCCAAAACCCGTCAATGGGGTGCTGACCCTTTGAACAGAGAAGTTGGCTACATCCATTGTGATCGTCACGGGATCATCTTGAGATCCTACCAAAACACCCAAATCGCCATCACAGAAATTAATCCTCCTGTGGCATTAACTGTTAGGATCGACTTTTTTTTTTTTTTTTAGGTTCAGGATCATCTTGATCCTCAGGTAACCTTGCTTTATTAGCCTTTTTATCTCGCCTTTCAACTGTGAACCTTCTTTGGTATCATGATCCTTATCCTTGCTAAAATTGCAGTACTTGTTCATTGGCGTTACTCTCATTTTTCTAGGCCATTAGAGCATATCTCGATGCTCGATAGTAAAATTTAAAGTGGTATACTTCTCGTATCTTTGGAGCCTTTGATGGGTCATTCATGATCTTTTTCAGATCTCGATCCTTGTTCTCGATCATGGTGATCATTTTCTTCTGATTTCCAACTTTTCCTCTTGGTTGTATCGCTCTACCATTATCATCAATTTAGATAACTAATGCTGATGCCAATGGTCCCTTTTTCAGGCCATGTAGAAGTAACTGGATCAACATATCCATTGAGGTGTCTGGCATCTCTAGAGCTTCGTTGTTGAACATTCGATTAAGACCAAATGCTCTCTAGGATCGCCATCCCCTTCTGGTAACCTAAAATTTGTGCCCACCGTCTCTGTTAAGATATCCTCACAGAAGAGAGAGAACCTTCCTCATGACTTATATAGGCGGGCTCTTCTTCAATGCATACTCAACCTTCAGATTCGATCTTTGAAGGAGCTTGACTTTGCACTTCATCATAATCACATATTTACACCCAACACTTATCTGAGGTCTCACAGATCTCGACCCTCTTAGCAATTCATCCCAAAAATAAGCTATGCTGGGTAGGAGCTTAAGGGTGAACTGAAACGTTCGGTGTAGTCGGCGCTCTCTGAATGTGATCCTTCAATAGTTTTGCCTCCCCACTCGCATTCTCCGATTGAACTCCATTTCCACCATACACACTATTGGCTCAATAGTTGGAGCTTCAGGCATTACTGGAGGCTCGGTTGCAGGTGGCAGGGATAGAGATGTTGAACCTTCAAAATCGGCTCTATTATCCTTCTTGATTGCACCCTCCACCGATCCTTGAAATTTCCTTGATCTCTGGTATTGTTCCCACAGACGGCGCCAACTGATTTGGGTCTAAAATGAACTCGACCCTCTTCAGTGAAGCTCGGCTCAAACACGATCGCTAACCTCCTAAACTGGAACTACCTGAAATCAAAGGACCCTCGTTAAGGTCAAGCTGGGGTTGACCCCAGCGTAGACCCTCCGACGATCAAGTCAGTATAGATTAAAGGATCGAGGTCGCTATAGTAAATGTGGATTAATGAAAGACTTACCCTCCAAGTGATAAATGAAGTGAGGTATTTATAGGAGAGACCACCCTGTACGGATAGGGATAAGACACGCGTCATGATCTCTAAGATCCACGTCTTACCAATCTGCGGCTGAGGTTCCGGGTCTGTCGGATCGGACGGGTCAGGTCATACCAAACCCGAACTAAAACGCGCGGATCTTGACCTGTTTGGGGAATAAAGCTAACTTTGGGGGTAATTTTGTCAGAGTGAGTTTTTACCCATATCACCATCAATTTTTTTCCGCCACCAATATCACTTAAAAAAGACTCAATTAATTTTTTGCCCATCTACAGTCAGCATGATAAAAAAAAAAAAAAAAAGACTCACGTTAAAAAAAAAAAAGGGTAAGCAATGGCAAATTGGCAATCCTAGGAGATGCTTATAGGTTTGGAGTTTAATGCGTTGGAACAGCCATTATTCGAAGAAAACCACTAATTAGTTTGAGATAATGACAGTTTAGTTGCAAATACCAGTTTCTAGTTTTCTTTATACTTTTTTCATTTTTTAAAATCGGAGTCTTGTAGCAACTCTATCTTTTGAAAGGTATATTCACAGCATTATTCATATGTATCCCAAATGTGAGACTCGCATAACAAAAATATTAGAAATAACACCCAAGAAACATATCCAATGATTGCGATTCTTGGTGAAATGGTGTATTTTCCTCTATAAATACAGCTATTGTTCATCATTTTAATTACAAGAAAATATATACAAATATATATATCATAAACTCTCCAAATAATTTAGATACTTGAGTCGTGAACTTGTGCCTTCGGTTCTAGTAATCGAATTCCCGACGGTGTTCGTGTTTTATTCAAGAAGTTCGAAACAACGTGATTCTAATCAAATTTAATCAAAGTATCGCTTCCGCATTAGGTACGCTCTCGATTTTTAACAGTGGTATCAGAGCATGTCGATTAGTTTCCGTAACCGATGCTTCTTGCATAATATTATGCATCCGAAATGTGAAATACGCATGTCTGTAGTATAGAATTTGACTATCTATTATGCACCGATTTTTCATAGTTAAATATCATGGCTTGAATTTGATGATACGGTTAAATGTTCATTCTGTTTTGAATATTAGCGGTTGAAGGAAAAGTAAAATATCATGGCTTGAATTTGATGATGCGATGCTTCCTTTCCGCATTAGTTTATATGCACAGAATATGTCAATTTATATAATAAAATGAAGGGTTAATTGCAAAAAAAAACCCTGTGTTATTCCCAATCTGCAAGAAACCCCCCTGTGATAAGGAAATAGCCTAAAAACCCCCTGTGAAATGTAAAAATTCTGCAAAAAACCCTCATTCCGTCAAACTTAACCGCGTTTGAGACACACGCGCGTGAGGTGAGAGTTGGCAAATTTTTTTTCCAATTTTCACACTAAAGTGCAAGGGAAATTGACTTATATGCCCCTATTTTAATTGTTCATTTGGAGGGGCTTTTTATGCTCTTTTATAATTCTCTAAAATATTAAAAAATTAAGATTATGCTAAAATAATATATATAAATAATATATATATATTTAAAATTGCCTACTAATTAGAAATAATATTCAATAATAATAAATATTCAAATGCTAAATAGTAATAATAATATCCAAGTACAAAATAATTAGCATAAATTATTTCATAAACTAGAAAACGAGAAAAAAACAAGATTCTTAAATATGTATTTTTTTATCCAATTACTTTTATGAATATTCAAAATTAAGGGGAATATTCAAAATTAAGCTTATGAAAATTCTGAATTACAAATAATTTTAATGAAAATTAATTTTCAATTAAAATGAGTTATAACAAATATTTTAACTCATTGTGCGCGTCTTCACGAGAAAATTCATAACTCATTGTAAAAAGCTCGGATTCGTGAACCGTTTTCTTCCCATGAAACTAGACACATAGGACTATCTAAACATATATCGCACATAATCAGGAGACGTCTAGAACAAAGCAGTTTTGTACTCAAAGTTAGCTAAAAATCTGTTGGCTGTGCAGACAGCTGTGCGCGTCATCACGAGAAAATTCATAACTCATTGTAGAAAGCTCGAATTCATGAATCGTTTTCTTCCCATGAAACTAGACACATAGATATATCCAAAAATATATCGCACATAATTAGGAGATGTCTAGAACAAAGCAGTTTTGTATTCAAAATTAGCTAAAAATCTGTCTGCTGTGCAGACAGTTGTGTGCGTTATCACGAGAAAATTCATAACTCATTGTAGAAAGCTCGGATTCATGAACCGTTTTCTTCCCATGAAACTAGACACATAGGGCTATTCACACATATATTGCACATAATCAGAAGACGTTTAAAACAAAGCAGTTTTGTATTCAAAGTTAGCTAAAAATAGGGCTATCCACACATATAGGGGTATAAAGGACATTTTAAACAGAATTTAACAGTGTTAAGTTTTATTTAACGGTTTGGGAGTGTGTGCAGAATTTTACATTTCATAGGGGTTTTTTAGGCTATTTCCTTATCACAGGGAGGTTTCTTGCAGATTGGGAATAACACAGGGGGGTTATTTGCAATTAACCATAAAATGAAAGTGTTGTTTTCTGTGTGAAACATGCCGCCTGATTGAATATTGATGTGTGAAAATTATGGGTTGTTTAAGTATTTAGAAATTTTGATTTACATGATGAGTTTACAGAAACTTAATGGCAAATACCCACTTTACTTCTGTAATTTTCACATATATGATTGTAGTCATGCATTTAGATTTTTATATGGAATAAAATTCATTAAATAAATGAAAAGGCAAAAAGGTAAATTGACATGCTATTCAGCAATTGGCCTACTGTTTTTTTCCCTAATATTAGTATTTTTTTATTAACATGTAACTTGACGAATTTATTTGGAGAGTTTATGATATATATATTTGTATATATTTTCTTGTAATTAAAATGATGAACAATAGTTGTATTTATAGAGGAAAATACATCATTTCATCAAGAGTCACAACCATTGGACATGTTTCTTGGGTGTTATTTCTAATATCTCTCACTCACCCATGACGGCATGACCATAGGTCCATAGAAGCATACAATACTACACAATACAAAATTATCTCCATCAAGGGTTGATGTCTCCATTCTAATCTTTAAAGGTTTCTAGTTTGGAGTTCTCGATGTTATAAGTGTAAACGTTGGTCGCAAGACTCATTTATCGGTATGATAAGTTTTTTTGGGAGAGTATATATTTCTATGGACCTATGGTCATGCCGTCATGGCTGAGTGGGAGATATTAGAAATAACACTCTTGAGATGTCTCTTTCAATGGTTGCGACTCTTGGTGAAAGTGTGTATTTTCCTCTATAAATACAGCTATTGTTCATCATTTTAATTACAAGAAAATATATACAAATATATATATATATATATATATATCATAAACTCTCAAAATAATTTAGATACTTGAGTCGTGAACTTGTGTCTTCGGTTCTAGTAATCGAATTCCCGACTGTGTTCGTGTTTTATTCAAAAAGTTTGAAACAACGTGATTCTACTCAAGTTTAATCAAAGTATCGCTTCCGCATTAGGTATGCTCTCGATTTCTAACAAAAAATAATCATACAAACCCTTCTATAAGTATTTAAAATGCGGAACTTTAAATTGAGAAATTATCACGCGTAAGATATATATATATATACATATATGATACGGGGATCAAAATATAAGTATGTAAACGTGTCACTTAATTGCCACGTGGGGAGAAAATCCGACCTAATACACGACAAACTAGGCACAAGGTTGGTTAATGTTTAGACTGCACTCCCTATAGGCAAGCTGCCTACATACCCACTTGATGGGATCAAGTCCTTTCATAGTTCAACGTGGGGTAACTCTCTAAAGATGCCATCTGATTTCTCTCTAGCAAACTTTTTGTGGGAAGAGCAAATAATGAATTTTGGTTACCCTCACGGATATTTATAGAGTTGGATATGGGTCATGGGCTAAAGCCTTGTTATCAGCACAGTGGAATATATATTAAAATAATAAATATGTATTTCATATTTATTAGTCTAATTATTATTGTAGCCCCTTTAACAGAATGAGCTCATCTCGTAATAGGATATTAGTCATGTGGGCTTGTCCAGATTATTTACACCAGCTATATTATATTTCACTCAAGGAAGATAATCCGGCCCAAATCAAAGATAAGTCAATTACAATCGTGCCCTAAAAATTTCGGTGCATATCAATTCCAAGGAGGCGCTCAACAGAGCTACTTAGACCTTGAGGTACACATAATTGTCAATTTCAAAATCTTCTTTCATTCTACGAAAATTATTAGGTCAAATGAAATCTAAGGAGTTAATTTTTGGCATTAACACTAATTCAAATTTTGATATGATCACAATTATTTTTTCTCTCTTTAGTAGATTCTATGTGTAACCCCACCATAATAGAGAACTAGTATTGTTGCTCAAATTCCTAGCTCGTGGATATGACCGAAGTCAAGTTACAAGAAACCAAATTGTAACACTCTTGGACATGATTATGTGAAACTTTTGAATTTTAAATGAGATAATTCACACCATGTTGCAGATCAATCTGCCTCAAAAGTATTGGACTGAAACTGCAAGCACTATTTGCTATATTCAAAACTGATGTACAACAAACAAACAGTATGGTGTAAGTTCAGGTAAATTATGAAATTTTAAATAAGATCATTCAAACCATTTAAGTGAAATCAATATGCCTCAAAAGTGGTGGACCGAATCTACAAACACTATTTTCCATATATTAACAAGCAGCATTGTGTAAGTTTATGCAAATTATGCAATTGAGATGAATATGATATTTGCTATTATAAACTCTTGACTGCACATATAATACTTTAAAGCCTAGAGACATCAGCGTCGCTTTGGCCGAGTGGTTAAGGCGTGTGCCTGCTAAGTACATGGGGTTTCCCCGCGAGAGTTCGAATCTCTCAGGCGACGTATTTAACATTATTTTTTTCCTTCTCATCTCTACATTTCAAATAACATTTTATGAATATTGCTGGCAATATAAAATAAATAAAGTTTGTTTTTTTTTTTAATTCGAGAGGTAGGGGGATACCCTACATATCTAACCCGACAAACTCGGGTTGATAGTTATAATCTTAAGCCATAAAGACTCTATCTAGCTCCATAAAGGAGGGGAGAGCCACAACTTGTGGCAGTCTGGATTCGAACCCAGGACCTCTCACATAAAGTGGGAGGTGGATACCATTAGACCAACAGGTCTTTGGCAAATAAATAAAAGTTTACAAAGTATTTTTTCATCCCCATTTTATCTTGTTTCCAAATAACACAAACAGTCATACAAAGTATGTCAATTTTATTTAAAAATACGTTAAAAATAGACAGGAAACGCACCAAGAATCTCCTTGGTGTTGGCTCTAACCCTCAAACAAAAAAAATCATATGCAATCTTAAAGAATGCATTTGCTCCGTGTTCTTTTTTTTTTTAAATGAAACAATTACATTATTACATATATTTGGTGGGATCTTGTCCCTTTTTTTCAACTATTAGAAATTATAGTATTTATAGTTGTCAATAATAGCGTTCATGAAATCATAGTTGTAATAAGTTTGTTGAGTCTGAGTTTTAGTATAGTCCATCTAATATTATAATACTTCAACGAGCAACTCTATGTCAGACTTATCCCAATGGTCATAATCCCTTTAACACCATACATTTTCATTGGGGTGGGTGGTTTTTACATGGGTGGTTGGTGATAAAAACCACTCACCCCAGCACAAATATATGGTGTTAAATGAGCTAAAACTATTGGGTGGGACTAACTTAAAATTTTCCTTACTTCAACCTTTCAAAGGCACAAAGTGGTTCATATGCTATAATTGTGGTTTGAATTTGTCTTAAGATCATAACCAGTAC
This sequence comes from Buddleja alternifolia, assembly GCA_019426215.1. NCBI lineage: Eukaryota > Viridiplantae > Streptophyta > Magnoliopsida > Lamiales > Scrophulariaceae > Buddleja > Buddleja alternifolia. The sequence goes on along the minus strand of CM033391.1, from coordinate 43,359,683 downwards.
TCAATCTGGTCCAAAAATGCGACCTTTAAGTACTTAAACATTTACTTCACTCAAGTGTTTAATCCGACCAAATAATATATTTTACCTACATCACTAGTCCTTCTAACTCATAGAGTGGGACAACTCCAAGTTTTTGGATCATTTTCAGCATTTATTATGATTATATCAATATTTGTGGTTTTACTATCTCATTATCACTCCCAAAGTATCTGAATTAGGGGTGTAAGGTGAGCCGAGCCAGCTCGACTGAAGCTCAGCTCGAACTTTTCGAGCTCGAACTTTTTCGTGAGTCGAGCTCGAGCTCACTTATAGTTGTTCATATGCTAGTGAGCCGGCTCGTGAGCTTTTATTATTAATTTTTAATATATGACTAAAAATACTCGAATTTAATAAAAAAATACTTACAATTTTATATACAACATAGTTTAATAATACTTAAATTTTTTTTAAAATTTTGTTTAAATCGTGAAAAACAACAACAATTATAAGATTATATATTTTAGTTGATATGATATACTTTTCTATAAAATAATTAAATGAAATCATGTTTTCACGACACCCTCCTCTAGTTTCTAAATACTTATTGAATATGAGATATTTAATCATTATTTATTTTAATAATATTTATTGTTTATCTGAATAATGTATACTATACATTATTAACTAAGCATAAAAGCAAAATATATTTTATTTTATTTTATTTTCTAAAAAAAAAATAATTAAATTAATTTTTACTTCAAGCTCGAGCTCTAGCTCGAACTCGGCTCATCTATTTTGAGCTTGAACTCGAGCCTTAGAAAATGAAGCTCGTCAAGTTTGAGCTCGAGCTCGAGCTCAAAAAAATATAATCGAGCTCGAGCCTGAAAATTTCATCAGGCTCGGCTCGAGCTCGGCTCGTTTACTGCCCTAATCTGAATTATCAAAAATATTATAGTTTAAACTAATTGTTATAGTCTAATAAATGAATGAGAATAATGCACGAGTCGTTTTTAGGACTACTCAGAGTCTTAGAACATGTTATTTATGTTGTGCGACTCACTAATTTCCACCATACAAAAAATATTTGTATTTATAATGAGATTTCTAGTCCTAAAACTCTTGAAATTGACTCATACTGCACTTAAGTATGTGTAAAACAATAAAAAAGACAAACTAGACATTGACACAAATAGGACTTTAATAAATTTTATAATCAAATAGAAACTACCTCGGGGTCCATTAGATGCTACATATAGAAATTATCGAGTTAAGTGTAATTTTTTTTTCCTGATAAATAAGTTAAGTGTAATTTAAGATATGTATTTCACACGTCTAGTCTAATTACCAGAAGTGTATTATGAGTTGTAAAACAAAACAATATGACAACGAGAGTCTTTCTTCTTTATTTTTCCATTTCTTTCTCGAGTTGTTATTTTCTTATGTATTTGGTTGAATTATGTGCTTATGTTTTCAAGAAGTGTAACATCCAGACCTTCTACATCACTAATTAATTAATTATAGTGAGAGAAGGATGTTACCGTAGTGATATGCCATACCAATAAATCCAAACTCTTTAGTAATAAACTAATTAGGGACAATAACCTTTATGATCCACCATCTCTCTGGTTTGTATCACTTAAGTCCCTCATGTGATAATTTTATCACTTAAGTCCCTTATGTCCTTATTTTCATATTACTTAAGTCCTTCATGGGTTTTATTGAAAAAATTTATTTCAAAAAAGTCCTTGAAGTTTTGATTACTCTCAAAAATAGTCTTCTCCAAGAAAAATAATCTTTAAAATTACTAGTTAAAGCAAAAGAAAGATCCTGCTTGAAAAATGGTATCAGAGCCTAGGTTTATTCATGAAATATTTAAATTGGTTACATAAATTTATTTTAACCCTAACGGAGGAGAATTAAACAAGTATGGAATCGAACAATTGATCGATTTATGAAGAAAATAGGGAATATTTCCAGACTCTGGAAAATCAAAGAGAAATTCGGATAGATAAATTAATCCGAAAAGCCAAGAAGATTTCATATGAAATCAAGAGGGAACTTGCTAAAAGTAAGGAACCGATAATGGATCATCATGCAGAGATAAGATACTATCAAAGGAAATTAGCTCTGAATGATAAATTTCAAGGCAACATTGCGAGGGATTTACAACTCGTAGAAATCCAGGGCAAATGGCCAGGAAAAGCAAATAAATGTAACTCTTTTATTTAATTATGAATTGGAAAGAGATTGAACCGGATACCTCTAAGCTCTCTAGAGATCTCAAAGAAATCCAAAAGACAGTTCAAGATTACGGACATAAGCTAGAACATCTACCTATGAAAATCGAAAACTTGAACCAAAAATTTGAGGAAATTCTTAAGATTCTTCCAGATCTAAATAGATCTATAATAAAAATATTAGTTCAAGATCTGAAAGAAAGACAAGGTATTACCGGTACATCCAAATCAGAAAAGGAACGAATCGGTGATGCACTTGGAAGAGTACCTCTTTTACATCAGAAAGGCAAGGCAAAGGAAATTCCTAAGCCTAAGACTCAGGAAGAACTATTCATTGATATCCTTAAAAGTATTAATTAATATAGATATATCAAGACTAGATCCATCTGATCTTCAGGAGCTAGCTGAATCTTTTTCTCAACTAGCAGTTGTAGATTTGGTAAATGTCAAAGCCAATGAAACAAATCCTCTAGCTCTAACACTGCCAGAAGAAAGTTTTACATCTAATAATCCTCCAATGGATGAAACGATGCGGGAAAGTGGTGATTTGCATACAAACACAGGACCCGCTCTTAGGGGGACAACGTTTAGAGCAAATCCCGCAAGAAATCCAAATAGGGTACCAGACAATACACCTTGGGCAAGGACTATGTCACAACCCTTGCATCCATATGGTATGATCCTAAATTTGGATATTATTGACTTCAAAAACATTGAAAAATTAATCGATGAATGGGTAGCCGCTATGAAAATAGCAGCTACTACACTAGATTTAGATAAAAAAAAACTTCATAAGATTAATGGAGTTAAGCTTCGAATGATTTGTAAAGGTGGGTTAGGAACACACCTCAGAAATTTCTAGGCAAGAGATTTTAGCCGGAGAATCGAAAAGCACTATTGTAGATAGATTTGGAAGGCAACCAAATTACATTTTATCGGAGATGGATACTTTCGTGAAAATAATACAGAAAGAACCAGAGAGTACACACAAGCACTCTATGGTCTTGAATTAAGAAATATTTGTGCAATCGATGAATACATTTATTGGTTTCAAAAATATTTCTTCCATGCTGATGTTAGTGTAGAAATTGCTACACCCATGTTCTTTGCAAAAATTTGCAGTCCTTGGAGGAAAATGTTAATTCATTCCTACAAGGTACCTGAAGGGCAGATTGATACAGTCGCTAGACGAATGTCATTCTTAAAAGACAAACTAAAGGACTGGTGTCAATAAGCCGCTATCCAAAAGAACATGAAAAGGTTAAGAGGAAAAATTAAGAAAACTCCTCTTCGCTGTGATAATAATGATTTTCCAACAATTATTGGAGAAACAATTGAGCAAAGAAAGAAGAGAAAGCAATTTGTACGCTCTGATAACATGAGTAACAAAAGGCGATCTTCTTTTAGACGAAAGTCTTGGTCGTCTAAATCAAAATCCCGATCTTACAAATTTGGCCAGAGATCCAGACCAACAAGGGTGTCTTCTCAAGGATCTCAAAAATCCGACAGAAAAATCCCCACAAGACGAACTTTTAGAAGGGCTCACACCCGTACAAATGAAAGTTTCAAAGATTGTAACTACTGGACATGTGGAGCTCGTGGCCACATTTCACCAGATTGTCCGCAAAAAAGAGGTGAACTAAAACAATTTGAAGCCACTGCTGACATACTGGATGCAGTTTTATATGGAGATTTGGTACCAGTTTACCAATTCTAAAGTATACCCTCAGATGAAAGTGTCTATGAGGAAGAAATAGAAAATGATTCTGATGGAACTTCAACCGAATCAGAATAACTTCAACGAGGAAGATAGGATCCAAGCAACGGATAGCCTGTTAGGGTTTTTTTCAAGGTCATCTATCTCAGATAAAACCATGGAAAGAATAATGAGGTAAAATTCTAACCTTGGACCATATGAAGGTTTCAGAATTAGTTGAATTAGCAGAATCCTAATTCAAATAGGTTTAAATCAAAGGCGGCATAACATCATATACAAGGTAAGTTCAGGGGAGTTTGCAATCCCTATGGAATTAACGGGTAATATGATAGATATGCAACTTATTCCAAAAGAAGAAATTCTGGAGGAATTAAGTAAGCTCAAAGAGGAAGTAGTGGTTACTATGAAATGGATTCATATAGAAACTATTGAAGTAGTAATTAAAGCTACTTTTAAAGAAGGTGTTAATTCTCCATTACATTTATCGATAATGGATAAGAGAATTAATAACCTAAGAGATGGTTGTCTTGGTACAATGGTAGAGAATTTATATGCAGGAAAAGTGATGTTTGATATTCATCCAAGAATCGCATATAACCTAGCTGACCAAGATTTCAGCCGAGTCTTAATCCTTTATCAAGATTTTAAAAGAAATGATCTTATGAAAGAGGAAAATAGACCATATTCTATTACATATAGAATTGCATACGCACTTTCCAATACACATCATTCTGATTTGTTTTTTAGGAAAGAGTATATTGAAATTCCAAGAATTTTCAAGGAATTTGCTAAGGTAATGGCACCCGATCCTATTCAAATGCCAAGAATTGGGGGTGTGGATATCTTAATCCGTGACCATCCAGTTCTAGATCGTTCAATGAGTTCTAGAACAGATCATAATAGCAGAATGTCCTTTTCGGAAGAAAGAATTAAGAGTTTAAAAGGAAAAGAATAAATTGAAAATTTAACTCCTCAAGCTATAAGGGTAGATAATGTAAAAGTTAGATGCCCTGAAGGATGGAAAGAAGTGCAAGTTATATTTGATATTACAAAGAAAGAAAATTACTTTCCTTGTGATGATCTATATTACTTGCAACAATCTACCGTTGGCAAATATGAAGGTCTGCTAGAAATGGCAGGACATGAAGTATTTGTTACAGGAGTTGCAGGTCGAGACTAAGGAATTGTTACCTTGGATTGAGTTTCCTTGAGGAACACAAACCTTGGGGAAGAAAAGGAAAAGACATGGAATTTAGCTTGGATGGACATATTTTTCAAGTTGAATAAATGACTAGCCCTTTTTCTATATATATATATATATATATATATATATATATATATCTGTTGGTATGTTTTATGAACAATATAAGTCGGAATACTTCGTAGCTTATAATGATTCTGGATCAGGGATTTGTACGGCAAAACCCGGTGTTTTTCCTAGCAATGCTATGGAATCTTTACCCATTATTGGAGGAAGAGATTTTTCTCAAAAAATCCTCATACTCAATAAGGGAATAAGAGAAGCACACATCATGATTGGAGGAGCATTTGGAACATCTTGGTTCAAGGTAAAAATGCCACCTATATACTTTTATGATACCGAAGCAGATATTTTGCTGGGTAACAATTTTATCTAGACTTTGGCAAAATATGTGCAAAATAACAACAAAAATTAATTGATTTTTACTACTACTTGTGGTAATGAGATACAAGTTTTGAGGCGAACAAAAGCATTTAATAGGATTATGCTTATTAATTTTCGCAGCAAACGTGGTGATTTTAATCTCGATTCCAAATTAACCCATCTTAAATCCTAAAATGCAGGATAAATGGAAATTTGGTAAGGCTTTGTTGTTTTTTAGACAACAAGGATATGATGAAATATTGTGAAGATTCTCATCTGGTTAAAGAAAGAATTAACCTTCTTAAAGGTACTAAGGTTAAAGAAATGGATGAAGAAGGAATTAAACTTCTTAAGAATACTTTACAAAATAATAAGTCCTTCTTTGATATGGACGAAGAAAGTAAACTTTCTCTCGAAAATGTCAAAAGATTGATCCAAAGGAATTTTGATGAAAATCCTTTGGCTTGGTGGGACAAAAACAAGATCGAAGCTACTCTGAAAGTAAAAGAACAATGCAAGTATGAGTATGTTCGATACAAGCTAATCCAGATGAATATGGAGGATAAGAAGGATATGCAAATAATCATAAAAGAGCATATTGATCTTAAACTCATAGAACCTGGAGTCTCGGCTTACAGTAGCCCTGGTTTTCTGGTAAGAAACCATGGTGAGATGAAAAGAGGAAAAGCTAGATTAGTAATCAACTACCAAGATATCAATAAGATATTGAAATTTGATGGTTACTATATCCCTAGCAGAGAACACTTAATTGATTGCATTAAAGGTGCAAAGGTGTTTTCTAAATTTGATTGTAAATCTGGTTTCTATCAGATTAAGATGGAAAAGGAGTCTAGGAAATATACTGCATTTTCTACTTCACAAGGTCAATATATCTGGAATTACTTCCAATAGGTTTGGCAAATGCACCCCGGATATACCAAAGAAAGATGGATAATCTGTTTAAAGATTATTTCAAATTCATATTTGTCTATATTGATGACATTCTGATTGCATCCAAAAATATGAAAGAACATATTAAACATCTTGAAATATTTTCTGATGCATGTTATAAAGAAGGATTAGTGCTTTTTGAAAAAAAAAGCGATAATTGGAGTTAATAAGATTGAGTTTCTGGGTATTCTTATTGACGAAACAAGTATTGAACTCCAGGAACATATTATGGAAAAGATACGCAATTTTCCTGATGTTCTGAAAGATAAAAAACAGCTTCAAAGCTTTTTGGGAGTAGTTAATTCTGCAGATATCTTCATTAAAGATCTGGCAAGATACAGAAAGGATTTCCGACCTCTCTTAAACGAGACGGAAAACATAAAATGGAAGTGGGAAGAATTCACACTCAAAGAATTCGTGAGTTGAAACAAGTTTGTAATAACTTGCCTAAACTCGCAATACCTCAAAACAAGGATGATTTGGTAGTTTATACAAATGCCAATGATTATAGATGGGCAGCAGTGCTCATGAAAAAGGCAACTACAGGGGAAGACCCTTGTAGATACACAGGAGGATTGTTCACTGAACAACAAGCCAGAGTTTAGCATATAAACAAGAAAGAATTCTTTGCGGTTTGGAAGGCATTTAAAAAATAGCCTCTGTTTTTACTAGCTAAAGAATTTACATTGAAAGTTGATAATACAAATGTAAAAGTCTTTTTGAAAAATAAAATTGAATCAAAAATTGAGAAGACACGTATTATCAGATGGCAAGCTGAATGTCAATATTATTGTTTTGACATTATTATTGTGAAATCTCATGAAAATGTTCTTGCAGATTTCCTGTCAAGAGATGAAAGTGTCTGAAGTCAATTCCATCATCAAGAGGTACAAACATTTTAGGGAAAACCTTGAGGAGCTTGACAAAAAGTTTGGGCAGTTATCAGCTAAAGATGAAGTAGCTGGCCATGTACAACGAGCTAATCTGGGCACAGTCCAGGACATAATCAATGGAATAACGTATGCCATGACTCAGTTATGGATTACACTACAAGAACCAATTCAAAAGGCATCATCTTCAGTGATGACTCGCGAATTATGAGAGCAGGACTCAAAACCTGCATTTAGAGCACGCGGCTCTATACTCGGAGCGGTGGATTCAAATACCACTTGCACAAGTCCATTTTCAGATTCTGAGAAAACGGATAAAATTGAACAATCGAAAGTACAAACTTCTATTTCTTCAAATCAACCCGGCACCTCTGGGGTAAAAGAGGGAGAGATTAACTTTAGGCCACAGACAGACACTTCTAAGGTTAATACTGACAAGATTAATTTGCATTGCTCTTGGGAAAAATTAATCTAAGAAAAGGAATTAATCCTAATATGTCTTTGGTAGAAATATCAGGGAAGTATCCTAGGATTTGGACGAAGGAAGGATCAAATCCCGACGAAGTCCGAGAATGGTATGATTTTGGGGCATTAGCTTCAATACATACTATGTCACCAAGTTTTTCGGAGATTTCCAAACTTTCGAATTAGTTTTCCAGTACCGTGTATGATTCATGGTAAAACAACCAACACCTCAAAAGGGGTGATATTCTGGAGTTGAAGTTTATTTCGACAGCATTAGAAATAGCAGGAAAAGGGTCTCATCCAGTGTTTCACTTTATTAAGTTACAGAGACCAGATATGGCAGCCTACAATAGAGTTAAGGGTGCAACAGGAGAAGCTCCTTTGGTCAGTTTCATCAATGAAGATGATATTTGTGGGTCTGTCTCACAGAGATGGACAAGGTTAAATATCCATTCAAAATATTTTCAAATTCAGTGAATGGATCATTCCTGTTAAATTCCATGCAAAGAAAAGTACTGAATTCGCAGAAAAGCTTTCTAAACAAAAGAGAACGCAGATCTGGGAAAACAAGTTACCAGCAATTGAAGCTACCAGAAAGAAAGTCTGCAACATGATGCATGTTGATCAATGGCATAATCGGGAGTGTTCAAGTTGTGAGTTCGAAGAAAAACCCTTATTTGGTACAAAAATATGGATTACCAAGATGAAACCCGAATCCGACAAGGATAAGGGAAAAAAGAAATTTTACCCCCGTGGATTTCACAAACCAGGGTAAAATCATGTAAAAGAAAAAGGTCTGAATAGTCAGGTGCAATAATTGAAGAATCAATCATGTGACTGATTAAAGAGGACTGCTGGAAAAGAAAACAGTTGTAAAAGGACAGGCGTGATAGACAAAGTGGCAAACACAAGGACCCATGCGCATTAAAGATTGACGCATGCAATGACGTCAAAAAATTAAACAAGATTTGAAGTCCGCATTTGGAATTCGAGATTGATGGCTATAAGAAGGAAGCTCAGAAGCAGATGGAGGACATCAGAAAACTTTTCCAACTCTTTCATATACAAATATTCATAGAAAATTTGTAAACTTTCTTTTTTCATAGTTCTTCTTAAACGAGTGTATGGGGATTTCCCCAATAGTAGTCCTCTCATGAGAGGCTAAAGATTTTCTCCTCCAATAGCGGAGTAGAATAATATTATGTAATTTTAATTTGTATTTCATCAATAAAAGCAAAGGTTTTGTCCACTTTTTGTCCAAAATTACAATTATATTTATATATATTCATACCTTCTACGCCTAGAGGTAGGAAACGAAATTGAGTTGTATTGTGTATTGCTGAAGGAGACAAGGGCCTGCGAACTATCAGATGCAGTTGTGTGGTTGGAATAAGTCTGTAAAATTGAGGACTTGGAATACCCGGTGATAAGACAGTCAAAAGAAGGTATAGATTTATGTAAAGTTAATTTTATTTCGGAAGATTGTTGGGCCTAATCAATCGGAAAAATCTTTTGCAAAATTTTCTGAGAATAAGGATTATTTTGATGCATAAATTGTTTAAAAGACTAAATTGAGAAAGTGATGGTCCCAAGTGGCATACGAAAGGGTCTAGAAAGGGGGGAGGGGGTTGAATAGACCCTGAAGTCTTTTTCGACTTCAAAAATTTCGTATCACTTTTAAAGATTAGAACGCTTAGGAAACTGAGCGCTTGGATCAGGCGCTTTAGTAAAGGTAACTTAGGCTTAGTGATTTTGGCAATTTACCAAAGTAGGGTAAAAGATTTAATCACTTAATCAAGGTTAGCACAGCGGAAATGATTTTAAAGCTTCAGCGTTCGTTTTGGTTAAATAGTCGCTAGGCAGATTTAGCTTGTCTTTTTCAGAATAGATATAGATAATATAAAGCAAGACAATAGTAAAAGTAAATAACACAAAATAATATATAAGGTGCACTGGGTGATGTAATCCCATCTACGTCCTTCTTCTCCTTTTTCACTTGGAGGGAATTTACTAAAATGATTATCAAAGAATCACACAGAATCTTCTACAAGATAGTAACAAGGTGAAAATGATCTCGGGCTCCTTGATCACACAGATGTCAACACCAATGAAGATCGTCTTCTACAAGCTTCTCTCACTCAGAAATACTGCCTGTAAGGGGTATCAACAACTTTCTCACTCAGATGAAAGGTTGAGGGTTTTATCACAAGGGTTTGTTTGATTTTGAAAAGATCAAACAACTTAGAATATCTCAGTAAAAATTTAGATTTCTTTTTTGGAAGATGTTTGAGATATTTGTGACTGTAAGGAATGTATGTAAAAAGCTTGAAGGAATTTGGCTATGGAGTTTCTAAGCTTTTTCTTTCTGTGTGTATCTTGTGTATTATGTATCTGTTCTGTTCTGCTGTATATCTGTAACCTTTTAGGGTTTGATGGAGGTAAGGTATTTATAGGCTTTTTCTTGGGAATATGTCTGTTGGACACATGTAGGAGCGTGCCTTTCACGGGGCGCGTGAGTATACCTTTTCTCTGACATTCCTGAAAATTTGCTGGTTCCGATTGGACGGGAGCAGCTGTAAACTCTAAATTTCTGACAGTCTAGTCAAAAGGTGGCTTGGCTACAAGTCATATTGGCTTATCACATTTAATGCTCTTATCAGACATTTAATGCGTTTTGAATTTATTTCCCGTTTGAAATAAATGTCCGTTGAATGATTGCATTTAAATCCTTCATAACCTGAGAAATTATTTCAGGTGAATCTGATTCTGATCGCTAGAGTGCTTTGAGCGCTTGATTCATAAATCCTGAAATGGTCCTTTAGCGGTCGACAAACGCTAAGGATTGTTCTTTATCTTCTTCTGACTTCAGACGCTGATCTTCAACTTCTTCTCTAATAGACTCACTTAGAATTCTATTAGCGATTCGGTATCTAATACTTAGTCTAAAATCTATAAAGATAAAAAATTACAAGCCTAATATAGTTACATACTTTCAAACACTTATACAATTGATCTATGAAACATAAACTTACATTATATTTTGGGGTCTAACATAAAATCTTATCTTGTCATCATCAAAACATCTAACATGAAATTTCCTAACAGAAAGATTAAAAATATAGGGCCAATTTGAAATAAAGAAAAGGGAATGAAGGACCATAGTAACACATATTTTCTAGAAGATAGACTAATGTGACATTTTTATTAGATAAAGGACCAAAGTGAGACAAATCCTAGACAAGAGGGACTATAAGAGTTATTTTCCCAACTAATTAATCACTAGAAAATCATCATTACCCACTGCCCATAATTCATAAACAATATTTTATACTCCCAAGGCTTGTTTGGTTGGAATTTATAGAGGTTATATGTTCATTATTACTCTCAATTTTCAGTTTAGTGCAACAAAGTTGATCCATGATACATGGTCAACTCGATTTTTTATCACACTCATTCTAAGGTATTGAATATTACCTGGTAGATGGTATCCACTATCACAAAATTATATCCAAATCTTTTTAATTATATCATTATTTTACCCCAATAACAAAAAAAAAAAAAAACCTCAATTCATAACCTAGTTTTATTTTGGTAATCCAAAAAATAAATGAATAGAGGGCACTTCAGAGTTTTTTTATTGAATCAATATTTAGATAAAATATCAACCAAACAACTTAAAAGTTAAAACAAATTCTTAGAATATCAGCCATTTATTATTGCAACCAAATTATTTTTTGCCAATATATACTTTCATTTCTACCATAACTATCAAGTATAATTTTACCACATTCAATCACATGCAAGCAACTAGACGAGACTCTATTAAATAACAATATACATATATTAAACTAATCCCCCAAATCAGTCCAAACAAACATTCGATTCTTATTCGAAAACTAATTGTATTAGCTTAATCATACTATCTTTCCACAAATCTTAATACATTTCTCAATAATCATGCCTAAATGTTAAATTAATAAATAAAAATTAAATAAACACAATATTCCACAAATGAAGAAACAAATCCTGCAGCACAAATCCACAATTCCGTAATTTCAGAGGGCATTCCAGTCATTTCACTTCTCCATTCATTGGCTAAGAACAACCAGTTCTCACTTTCCAGAAAAAAGTCGGAGAAGAAGAATAAAGAAACCTCTAAAATTCCTTCAGTTTCTTCAACTATCAACAAAATTTCCACTCAGATTTGTATATAATTGTGTGTGTGTGTATATATATATATATATTAGCTAGGTACTTCCGCTCAATTCCATACTTCAATTCAGTTTCTTTTGTTCGAATTGCGTGTGTGATAATACAACACAGAGCAGAAACTAGGGTTTGAAATCACTGTAAATATTCCTAAATTACAAGTTTTAGAAGCTCAAATTGTGTATAAAATTATGACGGTACCGACAATAGCGCTTTACGCGAGTCCAAGCAGCGTGTGCTCAGCTCCGCACCAGATCAATTCCCACTCGTCCTACGATTTAGAGGTCCATGGTCGGACGACGTCGTCTTCATCTGCATCCCCGTCGCAAAAGCCTCTAATAGGAGGCCTATCGTGCTTGTTTTCCTCGCCGCCGGTGAAATCGGCGAGCTTTTCAAATGGAGCCGAGGATTTGGGTTCTGTATGGCATGATAGAGCCGAGGAATTGGCGTCTTCTTTCCGATATACTTCGTTAAGCTCGACTTTGAAACGAGATCAGGCTAATCAGAGCCCGGTTTCTGTGCTTCATGGCCCGAATAGTTCGTTCGGGTCGTCTTCTCGGAGCCCACCCATGAGAATTAGCGGTGATCGCAATTCAATTAGGTCAGGAAGTGGGGGAATGTTTAATGGATTCGTGAGACATGCTTTAGGGTCGTGTGTGGATTATGATTCATCAGCATTGGCGTTGGATGTTGAGGACTTCGATTCGTCATCCTCCTCGAATGCGTTGTCCACGGATGAACTTACTTTTGACATGGAGGACAATTTCCTGGAGATAGACCTGCCGCCTTATGCGAAAGACTTGCTTATTGATGCGCAGTCGAGGCATTTGATTTTCGAGGATGATTTTGTTGTCAAGGCGTTTTATGAAGCAGAGAAGGCTCATAGAGGCCAGGTATTTGATATTCTTTGTGATTTTGTTATGGTGATTATGGGAATGTATATATAATGGACACTTGAAATTCAACACTGTGATGATTTTGACGTGTGTAGAAGCGGGCAAGTGGCTATCCTTATTTGCAGCATTGCGTTGAAACGGCGGTTCTGCTGGCACATATTGGTGCTAATTCTACAGTTGTTGCTGCAGGGCTTTTGCACGACACGGTTGACGATTCTTTTGTTACTTATGACCATATTTCAAGGTCATTTGGACCTGGAATTGCAGACTTAGTTGAGGGGGTATGTGAAGTCGAACTTTTACTCTTCTTTCCGGCATTAGGTTTTGGTAATTATATGACTGATTTCAGTTCTAGTTAATATCCAGGCTTCAGATGTGTTGACATTCGTTAATAATTTGTGATTTGTATATCTGGCATAGATATTTTCCCCAACTTGCCAAGCTCTTATTTATTAATAAATTTTTATTGCAATCAAAAGATGTCAATCGACCCACCCGTTGCCGCCTTGGTAATTATTAGTTCGTCTTCATTTACTGGTATGTAATGTTGTATGGTTGAAGGATAGGGGTGCTTATATGAAGAATACCCATTGATTAGTGCTTTTCATAATTGAATAGTGATTTAAGCGTGACTGGGAATTTAGACTATGTGCAACTTTTGATGGTGAATCATATAATGAACTCTTTCTAACCAAAGTTGATTGCTGGAGACTTGCATTAATCCGTCGTGAATCCTCCAGGTGTCTAAGCTGAGCCAATTGAGCAAGCTTGCAAGGGAGAACGACACTGCCAATAAAATTGATGAGGCAGATCGATTGCATACCATGTTCCTTGCTATGGCAGATGCTAGGGCTGTTTTAATAAAACTGGCTGACCGCTTGCATAATATGATGACTTTGGATGCATTACCTTTGTTCAAACAACAAAGGTTTGCAAAGGAAACGTTGGAAATATTTGTGCCACTAGCCAATAGATTAGGGATCTCCACCTGGAAAGAGCAGCTAGAAAATCTATGTTTCAAACATCTCAATCCAGACCAACATCAAGAATTGTCATCCAAGCTCGTGAAGTTATTTGATGAGGCTGTGATTACTTCTTCTGTAGAGAAGCTCGAGCAGGCTCTAAAGGCTGGAGCAATTTCTTATCACTTTCTGTCAGGCAGGCACAAGACCTTGTACAGCATCTATTCCAAAATGTTGAAGTACGTATGATTTCTCTTCTGCCGCTCTTATCATAATGAAGCATGTAAAGATACATACATACATTCGACGCACACTACGAGTCTACGTCCAGAGCAACAAGCTAGCATTTGCTCGTTCATGTTTTTGTTTTCCATTTCTATTATGTATTTAGTTTAAGTTCTTGTCCCTTGATGGATTGAAGGGACCAAGTAGTTGAATTTATGCAGAGGATGCACATATTGGCCTTAATATCCTATGAGTCCAGTTTCCAATTATTTTATATGGATATCTGTTGGTATTTTGTTACTATAAATTTGTAGCCTGTAGGATAACAGTAATTTGCGAGTTGTTGTGGTTTCTGTCTCAGAGATTTGTTATTCAACATTTACTTTGTGATGCAATTATAGCTCATGAGCTATTGTCATTTTACCTTTTGCAGGAAGAAACTGAACATGGACGAAATTCATGATATCCATGGATTAAGATTGATAGTTGAAACTGAAGAAGATTGCTATAAAGCTCTAAGAGTAGTCCAGCAGCTATGGCATGAAGTACCTGGGAGGTTCAAGGACTACATAGTTCATCCAAAGTTTAATGGGTATGATATATCTAAAAGCAAGGGCCATCTTAATGGGTTCGTTATATCATATGCATAATTTGAAGGGATAAATGCATGCACACTCCCACACACTATTGGTAATTACCAACCGAGAGTCCCTTCAGGTTAAGCAAATTACCAAGACAACCCCTTTCAGATCCGGAAAACACAATTTTTCACCCATGCTTGTACTGACAGTGGGTGATATTGCAATCTTTTTTTACTGGTAGGGGAAGTTATGGTTATTACTCAAATTTCGGGGTGTTTTTCGTAATTAATGTCTCATACAGGGTATCTATGTGATTCGCACTAATTTAATTTACAATTTGCAGGTACCAATCTCTACATACAGTACTCATGTGTGAGGGTATGGTTCCCCTCGAAGTTCAGATCCGAACAAAAGATATGCATCTCCAAGCTGAGTATGGATTTGCCGCTCATTGGAGATACAAAGAAGGAGATTGTAAACACTCTTCCTTTGTTCTTCAGACTGTTGAATGGGCCCGTTGGGTTCTCACCTGGCATTGCGAAACAATGAGCAAAGACGGATCATGCATTGGTTTTCTCGACTCCACTAAGCTACCTTGCATGTTTCCCTCCCATTCTAAAGATTGTACATTTTCTTGCAAACCTCAATGTGGAGCTGATGGACTTGTCTTCGTTATCATGATCGAAAACGATAAGGTTTGTTCGTGGTATTTTGTGTATCGTATATCTCATACTCAAGATTTGGAAATGGAATGATACCCACCTTGGGGATTTCAATGCGGGGTTTTTTTGTTTCTCTTGCTATAATTTGATAGTTTGGGAATACTAAACATGGATACTTTGTCAAATTTAGTATGTTAAGGTTGCATTTGGATTTAAGGAATTGGGGCCTAAGCATTTTAAATCTATTGTCTGTGAAAACAAGTTCATCAGATAAATTTCTTCAATCATTGTGGTAAATTTCAAATGCACAAACCCATCTAATATTAGAGTAATTCAAGATTTTTAGCTCCAAAACAATTTCCTTAAATCCAAATCCTTCCATTCAATAGTTCTAGTGATTTGTGGTTCATAGGATTTGCAGTGGCTGAGTGATGTTTTGGTCTGGTATTTGGAATTTGCAGATGTCTGTGCAGGAGTTTCCAGCAAATTCAACCATGACTGATCTGTTGGAAAAAGCCGGTCGAGGCAGTTCTAGACGGACTTCATACGGGTTTCCCGTGAAGGAGGAGCTAAGGCCACGGCTAAACCATAAACCTGTCAGCGATCCTACATGCAAGCTAAAAATGGGGGACGTTGTGGATTTAACTCCAGCTATACCAGACAAGTCGTTGACAGAGTACCGGGAAGAAATCCAGCGGATGTACGACAGGGGTCTAACCATATCAAACGCAGTGCCTGCACCTACTACCATGGCTTTGTAGTATATTTTACTAATAAAACTAGTTATCCTTGTACGTAAACAGTTATTTATTTATAAAGAATGGCTTCATGGTTCAGTGTTGCTTTTAACTACAAGGGCTCGCTTGGAATTAGGTGGGAATTGAACGAAGGAGAGAATGGAATGAAAATTGGAACTGAATGGTGTTAATGTAACACATCTCATACTTGTTATGTTCAAGGAATGAGAAGAGAATGAAATCATCATTTTATAGTTCATTCCACTCTCATTATTGGTAAGTAGAATTGGACGATAGGAATGAAATGAAATTATTGTTTAAAGACCAAATTATCCTTTAGCTTAATATCTTTAAAATATAATTTTTCCCCAAATATATTGTAATGTATATATATATATATATATACAACAAATAGTACTATCTTTTTAAACATGTCATACGTAATAAGTTTAAATTGTATACGAATTTGCAAATACAATTGTGATTCAATTAAAAAAGAATGAGATATAGCACTAATATTTTATTTTAATTATACCGTAAGCTTAAACGTTGATTAATATGTCAGTTCAAAAGCACGTGTTTAATTTATGAATTATGAGCTACTTGTTCTATAATTTAAGGTATAAGACACACGTTTATTAATAACTCAAAGTTCGCAACTTATGAAATTGACAAAATTTATTCTTTATTTTTCTTAATTATTCAAGGATTACATTCTATTTATAAATGTCTTTGTACTATACATTAATCTGAAATAAATTTGTATCTAATTTAGTTTTTTTTTATACTAGACAATCTAGAATTGTAGACTTTTGATTATTCATTGTTTTAAGAAAGAACTAAAAGACAAAATGAAGATAAATGAGTGATAAAGTGAGAGATTAAAAAAATAGAATTCATCCTCGTTGACTGAAAGTCGAAGGTGCTATTGATTACAGTCAGTAATCTACATTTTGAATTATTTTCATTGTTGATGGATTTACTTTACGATGAGAATATTTTTATTGGAACAATATATAAGATTCCCCAAATTTTCCAATGCATTTCAGTTATTTTTCAATTTTTCCTATTTTTCTCATTTTTTTATTAAATTTTTTATTGTTAAAATAATTTTCCATAATGAAACTATTATTTATTGGGCTCGAACGTATTATTTTGCATTTATTTTTATTTTTTGATATATTTTATTATTTTTTTTTCTTAAATTTTCTAATATTAGCATTATTTATAAAATAATTTAAAATATTAATCATATGTCGGGGGCAGAAATATTACTTTTGATTAATTTTTTAAGACCATTTTATTGTGTGAGAGATGAAATTTTTGTCAAAAGTATATACAAGTTGATTCCTGGTGAATCAGAAATGGCTAAATCCATGAGGGAGAGAAGGAATGATCATTCCATACTTTTGAGAATATGGATTCCCACGAATAAAACATACCAAGCATAGGTCTGGGAATGGACTCGAGAATACCCATTCCATTCCCACCTCATTCCAATATACCAATCGAGCCCCAATGGTATTGTCAGGAGCTATAGTTATTAGCTCAAGACATAATTTTATCTCCTTACATATTTCATGGTGCAAAGCACCGTCCTAAACGACGGTCAGTACGAGGTGGCTGCGCTCGCATAAACATAATGGATCAAATGGTGAGTTCTCGGTATGTGATGTTTTTACAACTTAGATGATGATGTTGACAAAGAATAGAAATAGATAGAAAAAGTATGTCAATTTTATTTAGAAATGCTCTTAAAACAGACAGGAGGCACACCAAGGGTCTCCCCGGTGTTGGCTCCAACCCTCAAATCAGCTATAGTCCAAAAAAAATATATCATATGCAATCTTAAGGAATCCATTTGCTCCGTCCTTTTTTTTTTGTTTTTTTGGTGAACGAGTTTTTTTTTTTTTGTGAATGAGATGATTATATCATTATATAAAATATAGAATTAATTATCTTCATCGGCAATTTTCTATTAAAAAATAAAAACAAAGGACTATTATTTAAGTAGAGAAACAACTTGTACATCTGACGGGATCGTGTCCCTTTTTCTCAAATATTAAAAAGAATATTATTTATAGTTGTCGATAATAGAGCTTAAGAAATCATGTTTGTAATAAGTTTGTTGAGTGCGGGTTCTACTGTGGTCCATCTAATATCATAACACTTCAACCTTTTAAAGGCACAAAGTGGTTCATATGCTCTAATCTTGGTTTGAATTTGTCTTAAGATCATAACCATTACTTGGTCTGGTCCAACGATGCGACTTTTAAGTACTTAAACATGTACTTCAATGATCCAAGTGTCTAACTCCACCAAATATAAATATTTTACCCACATCATTCATCCTTCTAATCCAAACACATGCATGCGCAACTTGTAGAGTGAGACTACTTCAAGTTTTTGGATTATTTTCAGGATTTATTATGATTATCTCAATACTAACAGCTTGTTTGGTTCAAGGAATTTAACAAGGAAAGGAAAAGGAAATGGAAGGAAAACCAATTTTCTTTGTTTGATTACTAGAGAAAAAGAAAAGGAAAAGAAAATGGGAGAGAAAACTTAATGTTAATTTGTGTCAATTTCTTTTCCTCACCACTTGGTGAGGAAAATGGTGGAAAACAAAAATCTTTTCCTTTTCCTTTCCTTTTTTTTTTCCACCAAAATTCTTGAACCAAACAAAGCGTAAGAGTTTTAGTATCCCAGAATTACTCCCAAGTATCTGAAAAGCCAAAAAAATTATAATTTAGACTAGTTGTTGTAGTCTAATAAATGAATGAGAATAATGCACGAGTCCTCTTTAGATTACTCGAAGTCTTGAAATATATTATTTATGTTGTGCGGCTCACTAATTCCAACCATATAAAGAATATTCGTGTTGGGAAAAATTCAATGTCGTCCTTGAGGTTTTAATTTGATTTCAAAAATCGTCCATGTAGCCAATAATTTATGATGCATGAAGGATAATTTAGTCACCTAAATCATAATAGTTATGAGCAAATTCAAAATCATCCCTAAAATTTAATTTACTTCAAAATCATCCCAATAACAGGTGTTTGACAATAAATACATAAACAATTCATGTGAATCTGCTGCTTGATCTAATAGTACTATAAAGATGAGACTTTAGCTTAATTGTTAAAACATGAATAAGAATTATCAATTTTCAAAATGAATCATCCATCGAGCAAATAATTAATTCTATTACTTAACATCTAGAAAGCCATTAAAATAGTAAATTAAGGTAAACCCATGAGTTAATACTAAAAGTTTACATTCATTCAGTATCACTCCTCTCTCAAAATTTCAAAAATGATTTATAGTAAATAAATATAATTTAATAAATCAGTTTACATTAATGGTGTTAACAAAGTTGATCCATGTATAAAAAATTATTATTATTTATAACCTATTATTTTATCACACCTATATTATAATTTTAATATTTAGAATTGAAATCATAATGAGAGTAAAAATACTAAGGAAATTTTTTTGTTACACATTAACAAAGCAGTACAATACTGACATCAACCCAAATATAATTTTTGGTAAAACTTGATAAAAAAAAATGATGTCTGATTTTCTACACTTTCCAATAAAAAAAGTTATGCCTAATAAAATCAAATAGTACAAGTATATATGAAACGTGACATTCTATGTCATGTATGCATCATAGAATTTAATATACTTGGTTTTGAACTCACGTGAACACCCCCCCCCCCCCCCCCCCCCACCAAAAAAAACCCCACAACTTTCTCTACTAATGTCAATAATAATGAAGATACCCGTGTCAAATAGGAGTTTACTTTCGTTCTTTTAATTACCTCTTTAAGTTCCTAACTATAATTGCCAAACAAATGCATAATTTGTTATCAAACACATTAAGTTATTAATTAAGCAGTAAAGTTGAGAAGCAAATTAAGTTTCAAATTAGTAATATTAATAGCCCGTTACATTAAAAAATTGGCGAAATTACGAAAACATATAACACAGACATACATTTTTATATAATTTATTACAACTATCTAATCAATTTATTCTTTTTGTTTATATGTTAAAACATAATTGATCACACTAATTACAAATGATAACCCGTTAGTGTGAATTAAATAATTAAGTTCCTCTTTATTTGTTGGAAAATATTGTTAAAATTGGTGAGAAAGATGACATCAAGCAAATTTAAAACCTGAAGGATAATTTTGTAATAAAAAAGAGGTTTCCGGGATGATCACAAAATATTGTTCATTTATTAATAAAGTTAAATGACTGAATTGCCCTTCATCCACCTAAAATCATTGAAAAAATTTGTATTAGGCCAAATCCAATAGTCATGTGTTTATCTCTCATACAGGGGCTAATTGCATTTTTGGTCCTGTATCTTTACCACTTTTGAATTTTGATTTTGTATTTTTTTTGATTTGCAAAGTCGTCTAGTAACTATTAAACTTTTGGTAATTTTAGTCTAATTTTGACCAAAACCGACCAATTTGGCAGTAATTTGCCACGTGTGATGCTGACCGGACACAATTGATAAGGTGGCATGTCAAATAGATACTGACATGGACAAAATTTATCAGGTGGCTGGCCATTTTGTCCTAGTCAACAACCATTTTGGAGGAAAAATTGAAAAATCCCTAATTTTTTGTCCATGTCAGTACCACGTGTTTGACACTTTGCAAATTGGTCACTCCGGTCAAAATCAGACTAAAATTACCAAAATTTTGGTAGTTACCGGACTTTGCAAATCGAACAAAAAAAATAGGACCAAAATTCAAAAGTGTTAAAGATAATGGACAAAAAATGCAATTAATCACCTCATACAGTAAAGTGTATTGTATGTAATCCCCCCACACACTTATATGAAAGAGATAGACCGAAAATGCACACTTAAACCATTTGATTCGATCAGATTTTTTTTTTTTATTTGGTAATAAGAACTCATTCTGACATAGAATTACGGAAAAACATTGCCAAAATTTGGGAATAAGAATGACATTGAGAAATTTGTAACCTCAAGGATGATTTTGGAAATAAACCAAAACCTATTAGGGATGATTTTTAATTCCATATCCCCCCCCCCCCCCCCACCCCCGAAAATTTCAATTTCATTTTCCCTCTTTTCTAGGGTTCAATTTTCACAATTTCATCAGATAATTTCTCCACAAAAATTCCAGAAAATCTGAACCCCTTAAAATGTCCGCATCCACTGTTTCCATCACGGCGAATCAAGGGCCCACCACTCGCCGCCGAGCCGTCGAGAAGAATATAGCGACCGGCGGTTCAGATTCGGCCAACGCCGCCGTATCCGCGGGTGAAAATAACGACGCCAAACTTACCGCCGGTGACACAGCCGCCGGGATTTTGAGGGATGCAAGGAAAACCCCATCCCAAAGCCAGGCCAAAAAGTCTGGGCCGTCACGAAAGTCAACAAAGCCGATTTGGGTTACTGTGATCAGTATTCTGATTAAGAATTTAGCGTTACTGGTGGTTTTTTTGGGTTTTGTGCAGATGATACGGTTGGTGCTGTTGAAATCGGGCCGCAATGTTGAGGATTTTTCAGTAATTTCTGGGGATTTTGAAGGGAAGTTCTTCGAGGTGGAGAAGTTTGTTAAGACAACAATGAAAGCAATGCAGGTTCAGGTGAATGCGATTGATCGGAAACTCGAGGATGGAATGAGTTCGGTGAGGAAGGAGTTTGATGAGAAGATGGAAAAAAATGGGGATGAGATGGATTTGAAGTTGAAGGCATTTGATGTAAGGAGTGATGTTTTTGAGAAGTTTATGGATGAATTCCGAAAGAAGAATTTGTTGTCTAAGGAAGAGTTTGGTGAGTTTTTTGAGGAGTTCAAGAAGGGGAGGAGGAATGGTGGTAGTGATGGCGGTGATGTAAGTGTGGATGAGATAAGGGATTTTGCTAGGGAGATCGTGGAGAAGGAAATTGAGAGGCACGCCGCTGATGGGTTGGGGATGGTGGATTATGCATTGGCATCAGGAGGGGGGAGGGTGTTGAGCCATTCGGAGCCATATGGTGTTGGGAAAATGGGTGGGGCTGTCAGTTGGTGGGCGAACCGGAATATGGTTAGTGTCAAAGCAGAGAAGATTATTAGCCCAAGCTTTGGTGAGCCTGGTCAATGTTTTCCTCTTAAAGGGGCAAGTGGGTTTATAGAGATCAGGCTTAGGACTGCCATAATACCAGATGCTGTGACTCTCGAACATGTTGCCAAGAGCGTGGCTTATGATAGGTCGAGTGCTCCCAAGCACTGCAGGGTATCTGGATGGATGCAAAGACAAGGTTCGACTGATACGGAAGTTGGTACAGGGAAGATGTTTGTTCTGACTGAATTCACCTATGACCTCGAAAAGAGCAATGCTCAAACTTTTAAAGTTGCGTCAGTTGCCTCTGGTCCTGTCGACACTATTAGGCTTGATTTTGCATCAAATCATGGGAGTGCTTCTCATACATGCATCTATCGACTCAGAGTACATGGTCATGAACCGAGGAGCTCTGCCCCAATGCAGTCTTGATTGGTGCAGCCATTTAGTTGCTCTTTGTTGCACTTTTTCTTTATTTGTTTTTTCTTTTGCTTCCTGGGTCTTGTTTGGTTCATTTATGTATTCTGTAGGGAGTTGTTTTGTCTTGTTTAATGGTGTATAATTTTCTTTGATGGTTGGGTATATTCCCTGTGTTTATGTACCCCTTGGTGTGTTTTGTATGTAGAAGATTAATGCGTGACAGAGTAATTTGAATGTATCATCTCTGCCTTATGAATATTGTTTGTACTGTCGGAGGGGGTTGTATTGAGATTGCACTAATTTGGAGCAAAAAAAATAAAAAAATATGAACTATGAGCAAAAAATGTGTTTTTTTGTTGGTTATTATGGGAATGTATAATGGTCACTAGAAATTCAACACTATGATGCTTTTGATGTATGTAGATGCGGGCAAGTGGCTATCCTTATTTGCAGCATTGCGTTGAAACGGCGGTTCTGCTGGCACATATTGGTGCTAATTCTACAGTTGTTGCTGCAGGGCTTTTGCATGACACAGTTGACTATTCTTTTGTTACTTATGACCATATTTCAAAGTCATTTGGAGTTGGAGTTCCAGACTTAGTTGAGGGGTATGTGAAGTCGAACTTTTACTCTTCTTTCCGACACTAGGTTTTGGTAATTGTATGACTGATTTCAGTTCTAGTTAATATTCAGGCTTCAGATGTGTTGACGTGCGTTAATAATTTGTGGTTTGTTTATCTGTCATAGATATTTTCCCCAACATGCCAAACTCTTATTTATTAGTAATTGTTAATGCAATCAAAAGATGTTAACCGACCCCGTGCCGCCTTGGTAATTATTAATGTCGTCTTCATTTGCTGGTACGTAATGTTGTATGGTTGATGAATAGGGGTGCTTACATGAAGAACACACATTGATTAGTGCTTTTAATAATCGAATAATCGTGGCTGGGAATTTAGACTATGTGCAACTTTTGGTGGTGATAATATAATGAACTCTTCCTAACCAAAGTTGATTGCTGGAGACTTGCATTAATACGTCGTGAATCTTCCAGGTGTCTAAGCTGAGCCAATTGAGTAAGCTTGCAAGGGAGAACGGACACTACCAATAAAACTGATGAGGCAGATCGTTTGCATACCATGTTACTTGCTATGGCAGATGCTAGGTCTGTTCTAATAAAACTGGCTGACCGCATGCATAATATGATGGCTTTGGATGCATTACCTTTGTTCAAACAACAAAGGTTTGCAAATGAAACTTTGGAAATATTTGTGTCACTAGCCAATAGATAGGGATCATCCACTTGGAAAGAGCAGCTAGAAAATCGATGTTTCAAACATCTCAATCCAGACCAACATCAAGAATTGTCATCCAAGCTCATGAAGTTATTTGATGATGCTGTGATTACTTCTTTTGCAGAGAAGCTCGAGCAGGCTCTAAAGGCTGGAGCAATTTCTTATCACTGTTTGTCAGGCAGGCATAATACCTTGTACAGCATCTATTCCAAAATGTTGACGTATGTATGATTTCTCTTCTGTCTCTCTATCATAAGGAAGCATGTAAAGATACACACAGACAATCGATGGACTCTACGAGTCTACGTCCAGAGAAACAAGCTAGCATTTGCCGTTCATGTCTTTGTGTTCTATTTCTATTATGTATTTAGTTTAAATTCATGTCCCTTGATGGATTTAAGGGACCAAGTAGTTGAATTTGTGGAGAGGATGCACATACTGGCCTTAATATCCTAAGAGTTCAGTTTCCAATTATTTTATATGGATATTTGTTGGTATTTTGTTACTATACAATTGTAGCCTGTAGGAAAACAGTAATCTGCTAATTGTTGTGGTTCCTGTCTCAGAGATTTGTTACTTCAACATTTACTTTGTGATGCAATTATATCTCATGAGCTATTGTCATTTTACCCTTTGCAGGAAGAAACTAAACATGGACGAAATTCATCATATCCTTGGATTAAGATTGATAGTCGAAACTGAAGAAGATTGCTATAAAGCTCTAAGAGTTGTCCAGCAGCTATGGCATGAAGTATCTGGGAGGTTCAAGGACTACATAGTTCATCCAAAGTTTAATGGGTATGATATATCTGAAAGCAAGGGCCATTTTAATGGGTACATTGTATCATATGCATAATTTGAAGGGATAATTGCATGCACTCTCCCAGACCATATTGGTACTTACCATGAGTCCCTTCAGGTTATGCAAATTACTAAGTCACCCTTTCAGATCCCGAAAACACAAAATTTTGTACTGATGCTTTCACTGACAGTGGGTGATATTGCAATCTTTTTTTACTGGTAGGGGATGTTATGGTTATTGCTCAAACTTCGGGGTGTTTTTCGTAATTAACGTCTCACACAGGGTATCTATGTGATTTACACTAATTTGTCCTGTAATTTGCAGGTAGCAATCTCTACATACAGTAGTTATGTGTGAGGGTAGGCTTCCCCTCGAAGTCCAGATCCGATTAAAAGATATGCATCTCCAAGCTGAGTATGGATTTTGCCGCTCATTGGAGATACAAAGAAGGAGATTGTAAACTCTCTTCCTTTGTTCTTAAGACGGTTGAATGGACCTGTTGGGTCCTTACCTGGCATTGCGAAACAATGAGCACAGACGGATCATCTATTGGTTTTCTCGACTCCACTAAGCTACCTTGCACGTTCCCCACCCATTCTAAAGATTGTAAATTTTCTTGCAAGCCTCAATGTGGCTCTGATGAACTTGTCTTTGTTATCATTATCAAGAACAATAAGGTTTGTTCGTGGTATTTTCTGTATTGTATATCTCATGCTCAAGACTTGGAAATAGAATGATACCCACCTTGGGGTTTTTCAATTAGGGGTTTTTATGTCTCTCTTGCTATAAATGATAGTTTGGGAATACTAAACATGGATCCTTTGTCAAATATAGTACGTTAAGGTTGCGTTGGGATTTAAGGAATTTGGGGCTAAGCAATTTAAATCTGTTTTCTATAAAAACAAATTCATTAGATAAATTTCTTCAATCATTGTGGTAAATTTCGAATGCACATTTCCACCTAATATTAGGGTAATTCAAGATTTTTAGCTCCAAAACAATTTCGTTAAATCCAAATACTTCCATTCAATAGTTCTAGTGAATTTGTGGTCTTGGAGGTCCTATTTACAAACTCATATACAGTTCATAGGATTTGCAGTGCCTAGTCATGTTTTGGGTCTGGTATTTGGAATTTGCAGATGTCTGTGCAGGAGTTTCCAGCAAACTCAACCATGAATGATCTGTTGGAAAAGGCCGGTCGAGGCAGTTCTAGACGGACTTCATACGGGTTTCCAGCGAAAGGAGGAGCTAAGGCCACGGCTAAACCATAAGCCTGTGAGCGATCCTACATGCAAGCTAAAAATGGGGACATGGTGGAATTAACTCCGGCTATGCCGGACAAGTCGTTAACAGAGTACTGGGAAGAAATCCAGCGGATGTACGGCAGGGGTCTAACTATATCAAACGCAGGGCCTGCACCTACTACCATGGCTAGGTTGAGAACTTGACCTCTGTTGAGTTCATTCTTTGTAGTATATCTTTTACAAATAAAATCAGTTATCCTTGTACATAAACAGTTATTTATAAATAATGGCGTCAAGGTTGAGTGTTGCTTTCAAGTAGAAGAGTATTGTCCAAAGCTATAGTTATTAGCTCAAGACATAATTTTATTTCCTTATATATTTCGTAGTGCAAAGCGCCATCCTAAGCTATGGTCAATATAAGGTGGCTACGCTCACATAAGCGCCATGGTTAGTCATCGGTCTGTGACGTTTTCACGAGTCAAATGATGGTATTGACAATAAATGCCAACAGCATCCTACTGGGAATTTCTTTTTTTGGTTTGTATTCTGGATTAGGTTTATCCGTAGGATGAATCGAGTTGTAGAACATTCCATATAGAGGTTAGCCCTTTCTGCCCTGTAGCTGGAAAAGGACGTCAAATCAATGACAATATCTACTTTACCGGAGACGCCTAGGATATCTTTGCAGGAGACTCAGCCTAAGATAGGTTGATCAAATAAATAGAGGGCACGAAATACAGGCCCAGTGTACAATTGTTTTGAATAGTTAAGTTTACTCAATATGTTCTGTACTTCTCCTGCTTAAGATTATACATCTTAAACCATCTTAGTGAGCATGAATGTTTACATAACTAATTAATCAACACAAATGTTTCGTGTCCAAATAACATTTAGGCTTTAATTCCCTCTGAAGGAAGCGGAAAAAGCCATATAGTACAAAAAGGCATTGTTAAGATTTCAAAAACTTGATTACAGAATGTTTATCTTGATTGTTTAGCTCCGAGGGGAAATGAAACTCGTTGAAGGTTCCCTTGGGGCAAATCTCTACGGTCTTGAGGAAGAAGATTAGGGCCAGGATTGGGATCGGCTTCTTCATCTTCTTCCGTTTCTTCAGCCGGTTCGATATTTTGCCTCTTTGGAATAGCAAGCTGATAATTTGGGCTGATCAAGGTATCCCGGTCTGGAGGTAGATGGATACCATGTCCCACAATTGATTTTGGCAACGGGACCTTATTTCTACTCCGAGCCAACTCCAGTAGCACCTGCCAAGGTGTTTGATGTTAAAACTATTGGCATGCATAGTAAAATGGTCATTTTAGGAGTTTCCGGGATTCAGTGGTGTCTCAATGTAATCACAACCATCCATGTGGTGAGAGACACTTTATATGGATGGTTCCGATTATACCGGAACTCTGGTCCAGAAAAGTTCCGGAAGCTTCTTACAACCATCTGGTGTGTACCGAGACTCTGAGTTCAGGAAGCTCCAAACAATCACTCGATAATAGAGTCACACCAAAATATAAAGCACTAAAGTCCCCGAATATATGCATATATTTCTCAACTTTTCATTAATCCCTTTTATTATTTCTACGACAAAGGAATTAATAAGATCAATGAGAACAATGTCGAACATATTTCAGTTTTCATGTGGACATTATGCTACAAATTTCACGAGCATCGATCATTCTGAGGTGGTCTCGGCCTCTTGGGATTCATGTCCTGGAGCAACCACAACCGTCAATGGGATGGGGCGACTTCGCATCCACCATTACCACAACGGTTGTGATTGATTCAAGATATCGAGTCCCGGGACTCTACATCAATCATTCAAGAGGGTCCAAGTTATAATCTTAGATCACCAATTCATTCTAATCCTAATCCGTATCATCGATCACATCCAACCGTGGATACTCCATATTTGATCTAAACTATAATCCACTCCAGACTCGAATGTTGCTCCATAACATACAAAACCATCATCACACCAAAGTCTAAACCATGAACAAAACAAATTCAAGTCATACTCTAAAAGCCAGAATTAGAACGTCCAAGGAAAGGAACGTATAAGCCAAATTACCTCTCGAGGTGGAGGCTGCGAGAAACTAAAATTGACTTTAGATTGAATCGCAAGCTTTATATCATCAGAATCAATTACGGACTTCCCAGCATGTTCTGAATAGACTTGTCCATCCGTCAACACATCGACAATGTACCTATACCAATGTTCTAATAACTGGTGCACGACTCGGGGTTCATAATCATCCACATTCATTGATTTTAACAATTCCTTCACAATCTTGGCATCCCTCGGCATATCATCTTCTCCCCCCTCAGCCATCTATCACACACAAGCTCCACCACTGCAAGAAATCCCGGCATTAGTCTCTATATTCGTCTTAAATCTAAAACTACGTATCGAAAGATCAATATGGAAAATCAAAACTACTTTTAAGATAGAATCCAATACATAAAATTCCAAAAAAATAAAAAAAAAACTCAGCAAACTACCCTGTTTCTTATTCTGATTTTTAACCAGTTTAGGTTTTGCATTCAACTTTTTACATAAAAATTCTAACTAAAGATCCAGACTTTAGATACCAATCTTAAAACCCAGTTCAATTACCATCAAAATATTGTCTAACGATTCAATAACGCCAAGAAGATTAGAAACCGTATCAAATTTCACCAGAAAATTCGCATATCACATAATTTGAAGATAAGTCCAGCAGAAAATTGGGAAGGCCAAAAGAAATTAACAACAAATTATATTATGACTTAAATGAAATCAAACCCCATCATCAGTGCCGTATGCAATATTGAAATTTGAAAAGAAAAAACCACAAAAGAAAGACGGATATCAAGATTTTTCTTTATCACATTCAATTACATATATTATATTATACATAATCAGATAGATATAAACCTGGGTTTAGAGTCCCAGCTGCAATGAAGTGTTAGAATTAGCCAATTATGAGATTTTGTAAGTTGTTCAGTTGAAAAGACTCGACTACCGCGAGTGAGGAGAAATTGGTAATCTGGGCTTTATTAGGGCGTGTTTGGTAGGCTTGGGCCCTCCATTATTTCTTGAAGGAATAATTGGCACTTCACCCCCAAATACATTGGGCTGTTTGGATCCACTTCTTAAGTAAGGAGTTCATTTGTGGGATGAATTTTTTAAAATGAGCATTTTAGATAAGGACGTTTAAAAATGTAAAGGCTTTGGTTGTTTATGTTTCTGAGTTTGAATTTTGAAAATTTCCCGAGAAATCCGTTATACGGACGTTCGTATGAATTTGATGTGATGTGTCGGTGTGTTTGTATATATTTCTAGAATATGGTTGAAAATTATAAAATGTGTCTAATCATTAATAATTGATTGATGTATGATGAGTTTAATGATTGTAAAGTATGATAGAGGAAAGTATTGCAAAATAATGGATATTGATTGATGATTGTGTGAAATGATGGATATAGTGATTGATATGTGTTTATACTATAAAATAATTCGGGCTTTCGAATTACAGAGTCCAAATAGCCCAAACTATAGAAATTCGAAAAGAAGGAAGTTGGACCCGAAAATGAATAGAACAAGGCCCATTGAATTTAGAAAATGGCAAAAAACATGGGCTGAATTGACAAAAACCCAATAATCGAATTTGAAAAATAAAATGAAGTCCAAATAGCCAATCATCTGCAGAGGCGCGCTAAGTTGAAAAGATTTGAAAGAACAGTTGAAGACTGTTGACAGCGGTTCCAGAAGTAGAGGAGAACGTGGAGGTTGCGAAGAAACCGACAAAAGAAGTGGAGTATATAAGCGCGAAGAGAAAGAAAGAAAAGAGGACATCACAAGATCATCAGACTTCTACATTTTCAATTCTCTTAGAATTAGCTCTAACCTTAGGAGTAGTTTCTAGCGTAATGTAGGAGTAGATCGTAGCGTAAATTAGGAGTAGTTGTAGTGTAATTTAATATTAGACTCGATGGGATTTGCCTTCAAGGCTTATATCGGCATTGCTTGCTTGGAATTTTTCAGAATTGAAAACTTTCATGGAGGTATAAATTATCTTTTATTCAGATTTAAGTATCGGATAGGTAATTTGTATCTTGATTTGAGTTTTTCATTAGTCATTCTCATATTCGAAATGAACAACTAAAACGTCAATTAAAAGACATGAACCACCGTTTAGCGAATCAAACGCAGGGGTTGAAAAATAATACATTCGATCGAGAGATTCTCATGGAGGTATAAATTATCTTTTATTCAGATTTAAGTATCAGATAGGTAATTTTTATCTGGACTTGAATTTTTCCTTCACTATGTTACTATTTCATTCGAAGACGATAATTCGCATTGAATCCAACTATCGTATTCAAAAGAAAGATTCTCACGTAGGTATAAGATTATCTTTTGTCAGATTTAAGTATCTGAGAGATAATTTTTATCTGGACTTGAATCTTTTCTTTCATCTTATTATTGCATGCGAAGATAATAATCAACTTCTAATTTAAGACTTGAAAGTCTTTCGATTCACTGTTGTTCATACTCGAAATCAATAATTAAGAATTGCGGTCCGAATAGCAATTTTAAACAACACAACGAAGTGTTAAAGTTTGAACAACCGTCTAGCGAATCGAATTCGAACGCGGGGGTTGTGAGATAATTCTAAGTGGAGAATTATCACAGGGCTCGAATCAATCATATTGATTCCTCCCTATTCAATTTGTTTTTATCCAGAAACAAATTTTTGGCAACCACAGTGGGAGATCAGTCGAATTTGACTTCCGAAAATTCGTTATAAGATGTCAGAAGATTCTTCTAGAGAAGAACCAAATGACGATCTGGAAACACAGCCTGTGTCTCGATACAGGATCCGGGCAGATAAAATGTATGAGCAATTTGTTAAAGTCATGAAGCAGACTTTAATAGGCGCTCGAGATGATCAATGAAGGGAATTCAATGATCAGTAGCGAGACCCAAGAGGGTTTGGCTCGAGAGGTTACTCGAGTGGTAACCGAATTAGGTAATATTTCTAAGTCAGAAATTCCTAACAGCAAATTATTTGAGACGAAAACAGATAATGAAAACTTGGTCGATCTTTTGTTCTCCAAAGAAAAGATCGATAATAACCATATGCGACCTTTTTTTGTGAAAGCCGAGATCGAAGGCATTAAGATTAGCAAAGTTCTAATTGATTCGAAATGTTCAATTCGAAATGTTACTCAATTCGAATTGAACCTAGGAGTTCGAAATGTTCAATTCGAGGTTGGTTAAACTTCGAATCCTATACCCCTCGAAGAACAGAATTGTATGAATCAACCAAATCCTGGGGGGCAACCGGGAATGAACCAAACGAATACCCTGAATTAAAGGTTCGAAGAGGGGCCCGGACTCAATTTCGAGGGTGTCCACCATTTCGACCTCAAGGAACAGGAAGCCGATGCATTTTTTTGGAAAAGTCGGAATTCCCATGTTCCCGAATAATATTCAAGTAACATATGTAGGAGGGGCAGGATGAGCCAACAAAACTTGCACGCTCGAGATAAGGCACACTCGAAATACTATGTGCTCGAAATGAGGCATACCCAAAATACTGTTGCTCAAAATGAGTATACTCGAAACACCATATGTTCGAAAATCTATATGCTCGAAATATTCAAGCTCAAAGGTTATCATACTCAAAATTAAAAATTTACACGCTCGAAATAAAGCATGCTTGAAGATGAAGGTTTCGAGACCTCGCAATCCAAGATATGTGCACGAGGAACTAAATGGAACAGGTCGTGAAAGGCAAGAATTCGGGGATTTGCCATTAATCGAATTTTAATCAAAGGGGTAACTCGAGAAAATGAAAGAAAGAATTTCTCCGCGATTTTCTCAGCGATCTCTGGTTGCTCGAAAGGCGAATCAAAGAAGATAACTGAGAGATGCTCAAAGATGAAGATTTCGAGAAGGGGAAGAGATGTAGGACAAAAAGCCGATGCATTTTTGGAAAAGTGTGAAAAATAAGCGAAAACTTGACGGTGAGACTTCAAACGGCCGTAACTTTTGATCTGCTTGGAGTTACAGGGCCCACAATACACCAAATCGAAGCTCTTTTCGAGAAGAATCCAATTGAATGGCTAGGACTGTTTTACGGTAACCGATTGACCTCAAATTCCATCGTTTAGGCCTTCGTTTGGTCCGTTTAGTGTTTTAATACACATGTGTCTTTTAATACACATGAACTCGAAACGTTCATGTATATTAGGGGGGCATTTGTTTACACTATAAAATAATTTGGGCTTTTGAATTACAGAGCCCAAATAGCCCAAACTATAGAAATTCGAAAAGAAGGAAGTTGGACCTGAAAATGAATAGAACAAGGCCCATTAAATTTAGAAAATGGTAAAAAACATGGGTTGAATTGACAAAAGCCCAAGAATCGAATTTGAAAAATAAAATGAAGTCCAAATAGCCAATCATCTGCAGAGGCGCGCTAAGTTGAAAAGATTTGAAAGAACAGTTGAAGACGGTTGACAGCGGTTCCAGAAGTAGAGGAGAACGTGGAGGTTGCGAAGAAACCGACAAAAGAAGTGGAATATATAAGTGCGAAGAGAAAGAAAGAAAAGAGGACATCACAAGATCATCAGACTTCTACATTTTCAATTCTCTTAGAATTAGCTCTAGCTTTAGGAGTAGTTTCTAGCGTAATGTAGGAGTAGATCGTAGCGTAAATTAGGAGTAGCTGTAATATAATTTAGTATTAGACTCGATGGGATTTGCCTTCAAGGCATGTATTAGCATTCGCTTGCTTGCAATTTTTCCGAATTGAAAACTTTCATGGAGGTATAAATTATCTTTTATTCAGATTTAAGTATCGAATAGGTAATTTGTATCTTGACTTGAGTTTTTCATTAGTCATTCTCGTATTCGAGATGAACAACTAAAACGTCAATTAATGCGACTTGAACGCAGGGGTTGAAAAATAATACATTCGATCGAGAGATTCTCATGGAGGTATAAATTATCTTTTATTCAGATTTAAGTATCGGATAGGTAATTTTTATCTGGACTCGAATTTTTCCTTCACTATGTTACTATTTCATTCGAAGACGATAATTCGCATTGAATCCAACTATCGTATTCAAAAGAAAGATTCTCACGTAGGTATAAGATTATCTTTTGTCAGATTTAAGTATTTGAGAGATAATTTTTATCTGGACTTGAATCTTTTCTTTCATCTTATTATTGCATTCGAAGATAATAATCAACTTCTAATTTAAGACTTGAAAGTCTTTCGATTCACTGTTGTTCATACTCGAAATCAATAATTAAGAATTGCGGTCTGAATAACAATTTTAAACAACACGACGAAGTGTTAAAGTCTGAACCACCGTCTAGCGAATCGAATTCGAACGCGGGGGTTATGAGATAATTCTAAGTGGAGAATTATTACGGGGCTTGAGTTAATCGAATTAGCTCTTCCCTATTCAATTTGTTTTTATCTAGAAACAATATGTAATTATATTTGAGAATAATTAAGTGAATTTGAGAAAATATGTATTTGGTTGAAAATAATTTATAATGTGAATTTTTAGAATTTTGTGATCTAAAATGCTGAAAATGAGATTTGAAAATATAAGCAAACAAGGCCAAACAGTTACTAAGTTACAATATGGGGTCTGATGAAGCTTAGTAATGAGTAAAGGCTCAATCCGATTAAGTCTGTAGCGTCTACCGATTTCGCCATCAAAGAGTTTTCGAAAACAATAACGAAGAATACGATATCTATGTCTTGATTTAGACTCTCTTAAATGACACTATAAAGGTTGACTAAGAGATGAAAATTTGATCTAAAAATGTTATTGGAGGGCATAAGTGTTACTTCTGAAAATAATGTGCTAACAAAATGATATTATGGGGGTAAATGTATGATATAAATAAATTTTACTTGTGTTGAATTAGACTTGAGTATTTTCTAGTTGCTCCGACGAGATTGATCAGTACTCCCACCTCCATTAAAGGACGATTATCCTTGCTTAGATCAACGAAGGGCGCCAAAGGCTAAAGTGATTCTCTGAGCCGGTTGGATTTCTATGCCTTTGGGTGCTTAAAAGCTTTGTGCTCATCACCTTACACATCCGATTATGTAAATGAACCTTTAGTTGATTAATGAGTGATTTGTAGGAGTTTCCCGATCCTAAGTTCGTGTACAATGCATATGAGTTAATGTATAACAATGTGGGTATAGAGTGATTCTTGTAAAACATAGAGATAGGCTAGGCACACCTTTAAAGTATATACTTCTCCTACTATGATGTAGATTGTCTCGAGAAATACACATCTAGGATATAAACTCTGCAATTCCCTAGTTACAAAAGGCCACACTCTTTCAAAATGTCTAGAGCAAAACTCGGCCAAATATTCCAAATTGAACACTAGAAAATATAGAAAGAAAGAAGAGACAGATTCAAAGGCTAGAGATAGAGAGCAATTTTGAAATTTGGTATTGTATTTTTGGGCAAATGAAGGAAGTATTTACACAAGATTTCACCAAAAGACAACTATTCACCTGAAATGGTATCTCACAAAATAGAGACACATTTTCGGCCAAAAACTCATTCTTTGGATCAAAAAATGGCGCATACACCAGTTCACAAGTGACCGAAAAATTTGAACTAGTTTAGAGCCCCTTTAGGTCCTACTCACACCCATTCGGCCCTATATTCTATTTATTTATCATATATATTATATCTAATCTATCTATCTATCTATCTATCTAACCCCTATATAATAAATAAATAAAACCCCTATATAAATGTGTGAATAACTAATTGTTTGTTCCATTGTGAAAAGACTTTCATACCCACCCTTACTATTAATAATTAATAATTAATAATTGAATTTATTATGTAAAAGAATCCATTGAGTAGTAGGAAGCCATATAGTAGTAGGAGTCCAATTACATTAAGAGGAAAATAGTAGGAAATAGATTCCTACTTTCTTCTAAAATATTAACCACCAAAACAAAATAGATTTTATCCGCAACCACCAACAAAGAAGAAGAAAATTTTTACACCCACAACCAACATTTCAAGTTAAACAAAAGGTTGGTTATTAAATTTGATAATCTTGATGTACATAAACACTTTTAGTATTTAGTAATTAGTGGTACATTGTTATAATGTCATATCATTATTTTGATTTGAAGATAAAAAAATAAGTTTAAGATCATCTGACATCCCAAAAGAAAAAAAAAGGAAGTAATACATTTTAAGAAGTTGAACTTTGTTTTGGCACCCAAAAAATAAATAAGAAGTAAAAAAATATGGTGTATATGCAATATCATAATGGATGCTAAAAAATAAGCATATATTTTGAAAATACTGACAAATTATTTTCGTATATAGAGGTATTTAGTAAAATGTTTTGTGTGAGATGCAGATAAGGACATAAATCAAACCTATAGAATGCTTGCATAAATGAACTTTCACTTTATATATCTATAAGTTTATATGTGCTAGAAGTTAATTATTAAAAAAATTACATAAAAAGAGAAATAAAATAAAGTCATATAAGTAATTTTAGAAAAAGTATGATGCATTATATGGTAATTTGGAAAAGTCTCATGGTGCAAATATTCATATATAATATGATATTTTTAATTATTTTATCTTTACATCTCTTAATAAAGAATACAATTTATGCGTTACTACAGACAAAATATGAGGGTGGCTATTACATTTTCATCATTAATAGAAAGTGTGATAGGATGAAAGAAATAAATCTACATATGTTCATTACAATGAAGCAAAGACATGATGTAAATTAATGATCATATATATAAACATGCTAGAAAATAAAGTATTAATATTTTTTGTCAGAGATGTATTTTATGATCAAATAGCACATAATATTGTGCATGTTTACAGTCGTGTCTTAAGTAAAACAAATAAATATTGATTAAGGAAAAAAAGGAACTCTTAATAGTAGAAAACTCTTTGGTTGGAAGGAAAATAAATATTTAGATTTCTATATATATTGTCTAAAACAGTAGACAATTCACTTAAAAAACTTAATTATATACACGAGAAGATGTAATAAAAAGATATTATAATTTGTAAGTATGTAGGTATTTAAGCATGAGGTGTTGGATAAAAGTTGAGAGGAAAATCACGAGAAACAAAAGCGATCACTCATCTAAGATAGGATTCCTTCCATCCAAATTTTATGTCGAATTTTTACTAAATTTTAAGTTTTAAATGAGATTTAAAAATGTAAAAAATTGAATATTTTTATCGTGGTTAATCTTTACTAATTATCAATATCTATCTCTATTTTAATTGAGAAAGAATTTATTTCTAAGAAATGACATCTTATTTTGGCGCATATGAAGAATAAATATGAAATACTTGAGATATTATATATGATACTAAAGACATGGACGCAGGGACGGAGCTAGGGGGGGGGGGGGGGGACTGGAGAGTGCACTCGCTCCCCCTCAATTTTGAAAAATTATTTTTTTTACTTTACAAATTTTTTGATATTTGAATTTCGCCCCCCCCCCCCTTAAAAATCGAAAAATATCATGCTTTCTTCCTTTTCTTTGAGTTCTCCCCTCCCCCTCAACCCAAAATTCTGGCTATAACGAAAGACATATAAGAGTATAAAGTATGTCAAAAGTTGTAATTGAACCTAGTTCCTTATTATATTTTCCTCCATAAATATAACGTACTGTACCGCGAAATCCTTAATTTATCTAACAAAAAAAAAGTGTATAGTTATGTCACAACAATCTCGCCCCCTCTCAGTAAAATTCCTGGTTCCGTCCCTGCGCATGGGCGTATATTTTGGAAATAATGATGAATTAAAATCTTACATAAGTACTTATTAACCTCTTTTTATAGAAGTATATGAGGATAGATAAGTTAAATCTATAACATGCTTGCACAAGTAAACTATCATCTTATATATGTAGAAGTTTTTTTTCTTTTTTTGGTCATATAAATCTAAAAGTTCATCTGAAAATGAAGTGATTAAAATGAACAACAAATATAAAAATGTATTTGGAAAAAAATCAAAGAAGTAATTTGAGTGAAAATGGGATGCAATTTTAGTAAAAAAGTAGGCTTCTTTATTTAATTTACAAAAAATAACTTATAGACATTAGTATTCATATAAAAATGTACTTAGAAAAAAATCAAAGAAGTAATTTGAGTGAAAATGGGATGCAAGTTTAGTAAAAAAGTAGGATTCTTTATTTAATTTACAAAAAAAAAAAAACTTACAGATATTAGTATTCATATGTGATTTGTTATTTTCATTTATTTTATCTTAAAAATATCATAATAAAGAATGTATTCAGTGTTTCTGCATTTAGAAATATGAAAAGTGGTATATATTCTACAATATTAGAAGTGATAGTATAAAAGAAAATGAATCTACTTGCGCGGAGCACAAAAAGATAATGTTACTGGCAACTAAGGAAATACACATAGGTTGATAATCTATGCATATATATAGAGCATAAACATGCTAGAAAATAATACTAATATTATCTTATCAAAAGTTTAATTTCTTGAAATAGATTTAGCTAAAGACACATAGTGATGATATAAGACTACAAAATAAATAAATAAACAAAAAGGTATCAGATAGATACGACCAAATAATCAATTATTCTTTTAACCAATTATAAATTTACTAATAAATTATATATAAATACTTCAATTGAACTCGAATTATCACGTGCGAAGCACGTGATACTTTCTAATATATATATATATAGACCACAATTAGAACTCGGAGTTAATTCAAGAATGTATTCTCTATCGTTCAGGTCGAAACAAATTAACAAGTAATTTATTATCATTTGAGACTAATTTGTAGAGAAATGCAATTTATGTACCTATGCAATGTATATAAACCACCTATTTAAACAAAAACAAGGCTATCTTTAAACCCACTTTATTAAACATATATGAAATTCAATCAAAGGTGCATCAAACAGAAAAGTAGCAAAACAAATCAAACATAATTTGAGCAGTAATCATTTGGGTGATTCTACATGAGATCGAGATGGTCTAAGTTCATCATATATCATTAGATACAGGGATATGACAGTAAAAAATTACCTCAATCACCTTAATCCAACAATGTATGAGTTAATCTCGGTCCACTGTAGAATCACACATGAACGTACCGCGTTTTATTATTACATAAAAACAAAAGGAGGGTGGGTGGGGGGTGTTGCATGCATGTAGTGTCTGCATGCTTTATTCAACTTGTCTTGACGAACTCTGAAAGAACTACTCATTGCCTCTGGTCTCTGAGTCATCACTCCCAAAGTTTGATGTTTCTGAACTCCACTGGCTCCTGCTATCCACTGCAGAGTTCTGCAAAATAATTTTCCAAAAATTTATTTTAAGTATAGATTCAACAATATATGAAAAATTTATGCAGTGTGTTTTTGTTTTTCTAAAGAATTATATCGGAGAAAATCTTTGATAGGATATATACTAAATTCAACAATAGCATCATTCTTAGGCTGCAAGATGAGCTGAGCTCTGAAACCCTAATTAAGTTCACAGAGTAATGATACACTTATGAAATAGGGAGATTATAGCCCGCTCCTTCGTCACATCCAAGTGTATTTCACAAAATGAGTGACTAATTATGTGGCAAGTGTAATTAACTCATTTTATAAAATATATTTGAGTGTGGCAAAACCCGAAGCGTGCTAGAATTTTCCTGTAAAAATTTTTTTGTTCTTTAAATAACGCGAGGTAACTAGTTATAAAATAAATAAAATTGAATACCTGCTCGGGGTAAGCTGGGTTAAAATGATCATAAGCTCCATGAGCACCCGGGTTAGGGTTATTTGCCCCAGAACCTTGTGGCATACCCGAGATATTCTGGATCAGGCAATCCATATCCGGGAAATTGAAGAAGTCATCGGATGGGTGCCTGGGGTTTGATGGGCCGGGTCGGCCATTAGTAGGGTCGGGCACCGCCAATCCATACTGCTGCTGATGAGAAGTATTAGCCATGATTGCCATATTTCCATGCCCACCATTATTTGGCATCTGATCAGTTTCTGATTGGGTTTCGGATCCTTGACCTGTCCCCGGACTTTCCTGAGAATGGAATGAAAGGGCCTTGCCCAACTGGGGCTTTGACCCGAACCTTCTCGGCTTGTATTGGGACCCATGGTTCTCTGAAGATGCAGCTTGGATAGCTTGATGAGACTTTCGTTCTTCGGGAGAACGCCAATTGTCGTTACGACATTTCTAGGAGAACGGAAAATATGTCTTTTAAACATAATATAATAGAGGGAATTGATATTGGAGTTTCAAAAATTATTATTGTAGATCTACTTTTCACTATTTATCTAAAGAAATTTGTATTTAATAGTGGAGTGTCAATAACATTTACCTATAATAAATTGATTGATAATATATATATATATGTATGTATGTATTGTTGGAAATACCTTGTAATATGGATATTTTCTATCCCACATAGAAAAAATAAATAAGTGTTGTTTACTTTTTAAGTAGATATCAAATAGAAAATTCAAATAGAAGCTTGGATGGAAAATTTGGAGGAAGACCAAAATATAGATATATTATATATATTTATATATCAAAGATTTGGCACTTGGCATGTGGCACGGGCACGTGGAAATAAATAATAATATATTATTTAATTTTGGATTAATTTATGTTTTAATTAATTTTCAAAATTAATTTTAATTTAATTCCAAAAAATTATGACTTTTGGCTGTGAAAACTCTCTGTTTTATATATGAACATTTGCAATGTTTTGGAGAAACTTTTGATCAAACCATTGCAATGATTCGAATGGTTACTAATAGTCTATAAATACATTCAAAGCCAAGGATTCAATAATTTCGGATTTCTCTTACTTTCTACATAATAATAATATTAGTTCTCTTTTTAGTTCGTGAAAGAAATTTTCGAAATTGCTGTTCACAAACTTCGGTGGTTTATTGTATCCTAAAAGTGAATTGTCATTTAAACCCGATAGCAAATTTATAGTGGGGACAATTATCACTTTAAGAAAAGTGGAATCACGCCTCTAATTTGAATAAATTACATATTCTGTTTACTAATTTATAACATATATAATATATAAAATATGCGTTAATTAAGATAAATATTCTTATATTGTGAATTACTAGAAAAATAATAAAACCTGAAGATGGCTAGCCACTTGCATCCTTGTCAGACCAGGCACGTTCATCAACTCTAGGATCTCTTTTGGGAAGCATCCTGTTTTGCAATATGAAATAGTCAAATGTCTACGACCTTATTAAAGTGGACAAGTCAAAGGGTATTCTTGAAAAATTATAGATTTTTGATCATTCCTAAAAAAAAAATCAAGGTAGAATTCTTTTTGGGACGAAGGGTGTATTAAAGAAAAAAGAACATACTTCCTTCGCCAAGTTGCTCAACCGCTTCCATAAACTTCCCATGGAGTTCCCGAGTCCACTCTGTACACATCTTTCTCTTCACATTATTACTGATCATCAAATGAGTCTCCGAGCCATATTCTTCATCATCATCTGCGCCCTTTCGCCCCCTACTCTTTTTCTTCAACTTGTTCTTCATGATCATAGTCATCCCTTCGACGTTATTAGGGTTTTGTTCCTCGTGATGAATCACATCCCTAAACTCAATGCCGCGCGCTGCACTATAGTTAGTTGCCACCACTCTATCTCTTTCTCTTATTGTTCGCGTTTTCTCCCTTAGCACTTGTTGCCATAAGCACCTTAACACCTCTATTGTCGCGGGTTTTTTTATATAAAGCAGTGCCCCATTCTCAATAGCCCTCATGGCCATCAATGAATTATCATCGACAGACATCACTTAATAGAAAAAATATATAAATAGGTCAAATATATAAATAGGTAAAAGAAATTAGGAGATTTGATTGTGATTTTACTGTACTAAAAATTGGAATGTTTATGAGAATTAAAAGAAAAATTTCAAGAACTTTAACTTACAAACAACTGGTACATCAATGTTGACTGCGAATTGTAGAAGTTTAAATCCATGGAGGTCAGGAGAGTTGATGTTTGCCATTACAATATCGAATTTTGTCTTTCCACTTGACAACATTGTTATAGCAGCAGAAGCAAGTTCAACATATGTTACTAAGACATAAAAAGGAAAAAAAAATTAGACAAATAAGTTATACTAACAAAAAACACAAATAAATACGGAAAATTCTAGCACGGATCTGATTTTATCGAATTCAAGTGTCATTCAGTTTTCTTATGATTAATCTTATGACAAATGCAATTTAGGCACGTGACCTATACTCGGATTCGGTATACATACATACATACATAAAAAAGAATAGAGGTTCATATCATAAATTATTTAGATATAATATTTATTTAAATTACATGATTGTTTACAAAGGGAAATAACATGATTGATGATAGGAAGTGATTTAAAATGACTTTGCTTCTGATATAAGTATATACTTTTCGATCTACTTTTATTTGTGAATGTTTTGTGTATTGCATTGAATAAAGGGACAAACGATTTAATTTTCTCTTTAAATGTTTTTTCTCAAAATAGAAGTTTCAAAAACTTTTGTCTTCTATTTTTTTCATTTTTTTAAATAGCGGATTGCATAAACAAGACTGAGGTGACTGTAAAGCAATCATATTTTTATTTCTACATATACAAAAGGCACAAAATGAAGAATTGATTTGTTCAACTGTGATAATGAAATGGTTCCAAATTGTATCTAACCTTTTTGCTTATATAATCTTTGTTCTCGAACACACACATTGCACATACATATTTGTGTGTATGTGTGCACCATAAGTATGTATTTCCACGAGTATGTTTAAATAACTACTTTTTTTTTTTTTTTGATAAGAGGTTTAAATAACTACTTTACATATATAGAGAGATGTCAAAGTGACAATTTTATCATCAACTATAGGAAGAAAATGTTAACAAATCATTGGTAAAAAGAAATCAAGTGAAGATTAACATAAAAATTTATTTAAATAATTAATTATGTACATTAAATATTGATTGGATAGAAAAATGATTCCGTTGCTAGTTATTGATATGTGTCTTGTCGTCTTTAATCTTTCAATAATTTTTGCAACGGTAAACTCAAGGAATCACATATTTATCAAATAAGAACAATAACACAGCAAACACTTGGTACTAACTATGCGATTTACTTATTAATTAATCCACAAAACTTATTTGAATGGTCCAAAAGACCAATTCTTTTGTTTCAATTTGGTAGCAACCATATTAGTATAATTAGTTAAGAAAACAAATTAGCATGAAATAAGGTCAAGAACAAATTAAAATCACAAAAGGAAAAAAAAGTTAAGAGGGAATTTAAGGATGAGAGAGATTTAATTCGTTTTTTCGTCCAAAGGAAACAAAAATCTTTAACCAATCTAGATCTATGGAATGAATAATGAGAGAAAAATGTTATAAATCTACAAAAAATTGACATAGCTAAAATGACAAAAATTGTCGTTTGCAAATAGAATAAAATCTCATGCATTTTTCATGATACTTTATTTGAGCAACTTTAACAAATTTTAGAAAGGAAAATAAAATAAACACTTAAGAATTTTCCAAATCAAGTAATTAAATAATTTATTTACCTCTGTATTGACATATTTCGAGTAGTTTGGCTGTGTTAATTAGACCTTCAGAGTCATGGTCGACTAACAAGACATGAATCTCATGCATCATTGCATGGTATGAAGCTATCTGAGTGCTCCTACCATCTGTCCAGACATTGCCTAATTCCCACATGATGTTCTGTGCAAAAGAAATGTATTTATATAATGTTAGTAAGTAATAAGATGAAAAAGAAAAAAAAATAAACAAGAGTAAAAAAAAGTATAAAACTGACCAACAATCAGAAAAACTAAAATTTGTAAGAAAAAACCAATTAATGGAGGCAAACTCAGCTGTTTAAAAGAGTCGATATGATATTATCGAACATGAAAACGACACGGAAATGTGTGTATTTATAGAAGAACGTTCTAGTGTGGGGGTTGCGCTATTAAGGAATAAAATTATTTTTGCGAGAACGACGAAATTATTTTATTTTTTTAATGGATATTAACTTTGAGATGCTAGTTTCTATTGGAACACTCGAATTTTTGAGTAAAAAACTTTAACACATTAAAAAAATAAATATTTGCAAGTAATTCAACGGGGACCTCCAAGTGTACAAGTGTGGTCCCTTATTGCATTGACCAATTTCAATTCAAGGTTTTTCACATTGTAACATAGTAAGTTCTTAAATGTTTTCTTATTTGGCATAGCAAAAACAACTGTATGCAATAAAGTGTTTATTACGTCATTCTATGACTTGTTGTTTGTACCATACCCATACCCAGGGCTCGAACTCGAGACCTCTAGTTCGAGCCCTGGGTATGGAAAAAATTCTCCTTGGGAGAGTTAACCCACACTTCCTGTGGATGTTACCGACTCGAGCAGCATTAGTTTGGTCCAAAGGATTAGGACAGCTGTGGAAACAAAAAAAAAAAAAAAAAAAAAGAGAAACTTTATAAAGTTACATGTTGTTAAGAAACTTTTGTAAATGAAATGCTCGGAAATTATGCCTTAATTAAATTATCATTACC
The DNA here is from genome assembly GCA_019426215.1 of Buddleja alternifolia. NCBI lineage: Eukaryota > Viridiplantae > Streptophyta > Magnoliopsida > Lamiales > Scrophulariaceae > Buddleja > Buddleja alternifolia. Next base: position 43,316,043 of record CM033391.1, on the reverse strand, counting down.
ATTATACTAAATGCTATTGAAAAAAAAATTGACGCTTAACATGAAATAGGTTATCATTTTACTTTCCTTTTGATGTGACGAAAACCATTGTCATTTTTCAACTTTCCTTGTAAAATACTATTTTGTTCAAAGTAACGTTAATTGTTTTCTTCTCTTACTATAATATTGTGTGAATTGTATGAATGGGATATTCAATAGTAATGTAAATTGTTTGTTTATTTTCTACTTTTGAATATCATCGCCATGGTATTATTGACTATTCAATTTTACTATTTTTAGATGCAACAAAAGCAATTTAGTCATTGAGTGTAAGAGTATTTAGATAATATTAAATAATTTAACGAATATATATTGATTTAGAAGTTTTATGATATAGATATTTCCATATTAATAGTACAATAAATTAATTAGTAAAAGAATGAAAATAAGTATGTATCTGCATGAGCCATTAACTCCAAGTGCTGTTAACAACTCTTATGTGACTGAGAAAAAGTTCCTTGTATAGTTAAAGTTTTGGCATTACCATTAACATATTAGCAAATAAATACATACATGCTAGTTTTACAATTATTTGTTCATTTAATTAAACAATGCCCCTCTTATAAGTTCAAAAACAACACTATTCATTTAAGAACATTATATTACAAGGTAATAAAAAAGGGGGAATTGATATTAGCACTCTATAAAATGATAGACGCACTCCACTTTAATTTATTTTCTTAAGCAATTGACGATATCGCCCATCATTAAATGGAAGAATATTGTCATATATTCCTTATAATAAATAAAGATTTTTAATTATGATAAAGACTTCAATTATGGTGAATGTAGGATAAAAAGATTTGGTGAAAAAGTTAAAATGTTTGTTCTTCTGTTTATCGTAGGACAATTTGTCTTTAAAAAAAATATTTCTTAAATCTCTAGTTGATTTTTTCATTTTTGGGTATGTATTTGATTTTTCAATTAATTATTCTTATTAATTGTAGGGTGCTTCGCCCAGTTTTATTGTTAAATCTTTTCAATATTTTGATCAACTTTGAAGTGACAATATTAAAATTATCACTAGATGTATATAATGAGTGACAATAATTTTTGCTTTGTTACAATAAAAAAATTTAGTGACAAGAGTTTCTTTAAAGTTGTCACTCTTGACAATTAGTGACACATGTATAGTGACAACTTATTGACAATACAAATAGAGTGACAACTTAGTGACAATACAAATAGAGTGACAACTATAATTGTTGTCACTAAGTTGTCATAAAAGTTGTGTCACTAATTGTTCATAGTGACAAACAATTTCCTTATCACTAATTATCAAGAGTGACAATTTTTATACAAATTTTGTCACTATTAAACATGTGGAACATATTGTAGTGACAAGACAAAAGTTCTTGTCACTAAAAATTGATAATTAGTGACAACTTTGATATTGTCACTTGGCATTTTTGTCACCAATGTCATATTTTTTGTAGTGTGTTTACATAAAAGATACATATTTTTATTCTATATTATTTATCATAAGATAAGACAATTTTATTTTCTCATAAAATCCATGGGTAATTTTGTCTATTGCATTAAAAGATGTTCGGATGGAGCGCCATTATTATTTTGTGGAATATTTATATCAATTCCTAATAAAATTCAAGGGTTCATATATTATTATAATTTAGATGAGTGCATGAAGATTGTTAAAATATACGTATCTCACACTTGAATCTCAACAAAGAAAATTTGTGACATATTCAACCTACATAGAATGCTAATAACTTCATTTCATGCATTCGCTTTATAAATACACTCAATTAATCAATCTTATGAATTTAATTTTTTTAGTCCAACATGCCTTGCGTATAATTTCCATAATGGATCTATTCGGATAATTTTACCTTTATTTTTTATATCTGTGATGAAAGTCATAGTTCTACTTTCCATTTGACTAGACAGAAATTACACTAATTTTTCAACTTTATTTTCAACTTTCCTTGTAAAAGTTATATTCAATTCAAGCTAATTAAAACCAATAGTTTACTAGATTGTATAACAAATGAGATTTTGAGCTACGACAATGTATCACGGCTATTTCTTTTACTATTGATAAACTATTTGATGAATGTCTCATAAGTGAGAATTATCATGGTACATTAACCAATTGTCAATTATAATGCAACACAAATTGAATTAGTTAGTCTATTCAATAAGTATTTGATAACTTAATAAATAAATTATATATTTTATAATGTGAAAATTATACAAAATCGAAATTAATTGCCAAACTAACTGTATATATATATATATAGATAAGTTAGTGAAAAGATTAAAGAATTTGACTTTAAACTGTGGCTACAAGCACATTCTTGATTTTTACATACCAGTTGTAACATAAGTTTAAGGGAAAATGACATTTTTAGTCTCTGAAGTGGTCATAAAGTATCAGATTAGTCACTCAAGTGAAAAAATTAACATTACCGTCTCTAAAGTCATATTTTGAGTTTCAATGTGGTCATTATGATCAGTTTCCAACCACTGTTTCCGGCCAAAAGGTCCACATTGAAACTCAAAACATGACTTGAGGGACGATAATGTTAATTTTTTCACTTGAGGGACTATTCTGACACTTTCTGGCCACTTCACGGACTAAAAATGTCATTTTCCCTAAGTTTAATTTCATATAAGGAAAAATGTCATTAATAGTCCCTGAAGTATTAAATTTTTATCACTTTGGTCCCTAAAGTATTTTTTGTTACGCTACCGTCCCTAATGTTATAATTATTTTGTCTCACTTTGGTCCTTAAATATTTTTCTGTCTCACTTTGGTCCTTTTTTCAATTTGTTAAATCCCCCCCCCCCCCCCCCCCCAACTAACTTTTATTATTTCCAATGCTACATCAAGACAATTCAAATTTAATTGATACTTGACCAAATTACATATAATTAAATTTATCATGTAATTAGTTGAATTCAACTAAAAAAATTTATTAGTTAGTTGAGTTCAAATAAAATTTTGAAAAAATTCTCTATCTAAAATATATGGAATTTAAATTTTAAAAAAAATATTATATCAATGGCTAACTACACCGCTTTATAACCGAGTTGTGATAGAATAAATTAAACAATTTTTATGATAAATATTTATTACTTAAATCTAATCAATATTATTTAATTAATGTATTAATTTCTTTTATAAAAAGCAAAGGACAAGTAGCACCAATAAAATCACAAAAAAATCAATACACTAAATGCAATTGCTTAAATTTAGGAAATGACTATTTATCATAAAAAAAAGTATTAAACTTATTTTATCAAAATTTAGTTATAAAATGGTGCAGTTACCCATTGATAAAACATATTTTTCAATATATATTCCATACATTTTAGATAGAATTTTTTAAAAAAAGTTAGTTGAACTCAACTAATTACATGATAAATTTAATTATATATAATTTGATCAAGTAGCAATTAAATTTGAATTGTCTTGAAGTTACATTCGAAATAATAAAAATGTCTTGGGGGGAAAAATGTAAAAAATCAAAAAAAAAAAAAAAACCCAAAGTGAGACGTAAAAATCGAAATAGGGACCAAAGTGAGACATAAAAATCGAAAAAGGGATCAAAGTGAGACAGAAAGTACTTTAAGGACCAAAGTGAGACTAAATTATAATATTAGGGACGGTAGCGTAACAAAATACTGTAGGGACCAAAGTGGTAAAATTTAATACTTTAGGGACTATTAGTGACATTTTCCCTTCATATAATTTAGAAGTTAACTAGGCTGATGTGCTTATATATTAGAAATTCTCGTTAATATTAACTGCCCATTCCATGAAAAATAAAATGAAATTTAGTGTGACATTAAATCTTGCTAAGGGAGTAAATTAAGACCATTTAATCCAACACAATTGAGATAAATTATACCAAGGGGTGTTCAACCAAATCATTAGACCACCCCAACCCAAACTGCACCTTAAATAGCGGGTCGACGATTTGATGGGTCGATCTCGGGTTAAGTCTAAAAAAACCTGCATTTTTGCAATCGAGTTCGGTTTTAAGTTTTTATGAACTGCAAAAATTGTGACCAACCGTAATATATATATATATATATATATATATATATCATTTTTATATATACTTATATATGTAGTGTTAATTTATTAATCACCATTATGTAATACCCCTCATTTCGAAATGATATATGATTTTTTATTTGCTCACATGTATTTGTACTATATTATAATAAGTATGAACATACCGAATATGTCACAAATTACCAATTTGAAAGTTAGAACTAAATCATCTTTGATAAAACACGATGATATATTTGCACATAAAAATACTTTTTATTAGTGGAAAGAAACCAATAGATGAAAATTGATCTCAAAGCATATGTTAAATTCCACTTCATAGTTTATGTTATCCTTTTAATTATTCAATGAAAGTTTTCATGAATATTGTATTTCTTAATTGATCATGCTGTTAATAAAAAAATGTTCCTTTTTAAACAGATTATTTTCTAGTGAAGTTTTGTGATGATTTTGACAAAACAAAAATCTGAAAACAAATTGACTTTTCTTAGTAATTAGAAAAGGAATATAATATTTTTGTGAAATGAAAAAAATGCAATTTATAGCTTTTAACATAAAGACTTAAAATGTATATTGTTAGATTATTATTTTCAATGTCGTATAACTAATAATTTAATATTACTAATTTACAGTAATGTAAGTTTGCTCGAAAAACACATGATTTTATAAACATAAATTATTTTGATACTTTAGCATTATGTGACTTCAGAGAACAAGAAACTTATGGTACAAAATATTTTGAATCATATCTTTTGATATATTAACAAAGTACTTGAACTTGTACACGTTGGGATTATATTTGTTTGTAATAAGTAATACTTTTTCAAGTCATATTTTATATACTTCAATTATGTTTTACTATGTAAAATCTATAAAATATAATCATTGATGGAAATATAATAAATATACTACAAAGTTTTAAATAATACACAAGAAATTGAATACTTAATAAACAGCTTTAGGAGAAAAAGAAATAGAAAGAGCACCAAACCACAAACCCGCCCCAACCCAAATGGACCGCAAAGTGCAGTTTTTTTGTCGGGTTGGACTTGGGTTAAAAACTTCAAAACCGCAAAACATTGAGTGGGGCCAAAAAAATAGCAAAAACCGCCCCACCCGCACCACGTACACCCCTAATTATACCTATTATTTGTAATTCTATCCCACTAGCCAAAGTCAAATCGGATCATCTATTCCAAACTAGCCTTTCATCATCCAACATTTTTCATTTTCTTTGCATAAAAAAGTAAGAAAAAGATAAAATACTAAAAAATAATAGAAAATGTGTAATTCTTCAATTTAAAATGATGAACAATAAATTAATAATCACAATAACATTCTTGAAATAATAAAGGTACAAAGAACAACAGTTGAAAATGTAGTATAGTATCCATGCCTTGGTCTGTATATAGGCATGCATTATTCAAAATGTTTTAAAACAAGTTTAATAATATCAACTCAACGCAATCAAGAGCAATTGAGGACGGATAGACATTTCGTAAAAATTATAATTCTGAAAAATAATGTTTTAAGTATAAAATTATTCTGAAAAATAATTTATAACTATTCAAATATGTTCCAAAGATTTGCTATTGAGGACGGATAGACATTTCTTAATAATATCAACTCAACACAATCAAGCAAAGAGTATTTTAAAACAAGTTTAAATGTCAAGTATTAAAGTATACATATCCACCTACATGACTTTCACTTACTAAGCATGGGGAAATAAAGTGTTATTTGAGGTCGAAAAATAAGAAAAATGTACACAAATATATTCGAATAGGTCACATTTTATATATTTACAAAATTTAAATCATTATTTACGAGTTCCAACCAATTTATATATACTTTCAATGCGTGTGCATTTGATAGTATAAAATACAGGGAATGATATTGGAGTTCCAAAAATTACTATTTGAGCTCCAAGTATATTCATCTCTCTAAGAAAATGACAAGAATACTCATTTCTAAATAAAAGACAACTTTTTGCTTCATTTTTTCCCCACTATTTAAGCCTTCATGCTAATAAATTCCGTTTATGTTTAATCTAGATCAAAAATAAAAAAAAAATCTTTACTTCATCTATTATCGTGTCAAAATAATATATTTATAAATAAAGCAATATTGCATAACGATCTTTTTTAATCTTTAAAAGCATAAAACATATATTTATATGCAAGCATAAAATTATTCATCAAGATCATATAAAACAATAAAAATTCATATTTTTATTCTTTTATGTTTTAAAATTATGTTGTATAAAAAGTCACTAATTAATTTTATAAATGTAGTTTTGTTGTTTGAGAGAAGAGCATGATTTATGTTAATTATTTTTATGCAATATTGTCAGAAGAAACTAAACTTATTGCTTGAAGAAAAATATAAAATTGATTTCTAGATTCTAATATAAAGGTAAAGTAGAGTGAATTAATTGAAGTTGATATTCATGTTTTTGTTCTTTTTGGTTCATATAATAACTATGATTCTCGATTTAAAATATTATTACTTTGTTTTGTTGATGATGCTTTACACTTTAATTACTTGTTTCATTTTTGCCGAATATTATTTTTATTAATTGACTTTATGTTAAAGTAGTGAAAAAAACCTATAACATGATAATAGTTTTGTTTTGAATGCATAGGGGTAGTTTTAGAATCTAAGGATAATCTTGTCATACTCAAGCGTAAAAATTAAAGTTGGAGCTCTTGTAGTAAATTTTGGAGTGCCAATATCATTACCCTAGAATAAAAGCATAACACTTTCTTTTAACATCAAATAACCTTAGAAACATATTAGTTTCCAAGTTCATTACGTTGTTGGTACAAAGCAGCCCTAAGTTTCTTCACTTGTGCATGATCAAGAAATGTGTTCTTCTCCCTCAATACAGCAGTCAAGTTCACCAGCGAAAGAAGATCCGTGATTTAAAGCCCGGGATGGAAACTGCGAAAGCTCGCAAAAGCTACAACAGATCTCCATTCAGCTGAAAAATGCATCAGCCCTTTTGGGATAACAAAAACATCTCCTTTTCCAAGCTTTGTTAGGTAAACTTTGTTATCCATCGAGAGAAAGCCCGTGATAATGGAGTCCTGGACTACTAATCTCGGATCTTAACGCGGTAGACTTTAGTTATAAGTAGATGGAAATATCTTTCATAGTTTGTATCTCAAGCATATCAATAAGAACTTTAGTGCGACCGTGGAAGCAGGCATTATTAGTAAATATTATCTTGCTTATGTGTTTGATCTTATTTTCAGCAGCATTTTTGTGTTGCTTGATTCGTCACTGACATGGTTTGGAAAGAAATCAATTAGGATTCTCTGTTCCAATTAGGGTGTTGCATTTTGAATTTTCATTTCATTTCCTTTTTTCTTTTTTTGTTACAAATTTCATTTCCTATGTGCACACAATGTGTATATAACATTTCCCCGGAAACTTGATAAAGATATTGGTGAATTCTTTAAAAATTACCACAATGTTCCAATTACGGGTAAAATTATGTTGGTTTGTTTCTCAACTAATGTATGTGTGTTTTTCTCTTCAAAAAAATTATTTGTGTATGGTAGATCCTGTGCAAATCCCACCACATGACGACAATGATTGTCCAAAAGTTCGAGATTAGACACAACTTATGAATTACTCTCGTAATGTCAAATGCAGCTTTGATGTATGAAACGAAAAAGAAAATTCAAGATCGATAAATCTAAATCAAGAAATTTCGTCAGCTCAGGTCTGAACTGAAAGATTTGGGGGTAAATGATTTCAAATCCTAATAAATTTCAAGTCTTTAGCATCTATATTGAATTGTTTTTTCAATTATTACAGTGGATCTGAAATTTATCTAACTATTGATGATAATCTTTAGCTCTAAATAGTTTCCGCAAATCAAATCTCATCCAAACACAACCCCAACGATTTTCGTTTATTTTTTTATTTTTTAAATCGAAGTTCAAGGAAGTTACAAGGTCTTCCCCAACACCCAAGATTTCGTAAATGAGGATAACGTAGAGCAATCCTGTTAACATTTCACGAAAAGAAAATTGATATAGTAGCTCCAAAAATTACTAATGGCGCTCCTCTACTCGCTATTCCAAGCAAGAAATTTGCATTCAATGGGGGAGCTCCATTAGTGCAATTGCAGCTCCAATATCAATTCGAGACTGAAAAGTCGAGACAAACTAGTGTTCATCTTCAAACAAGAGGTGGCTATGCAATAGAAAAGTAAGCAAACACTACAGGCAAAATGGAGCTATCTAATATCAGCAGCAATTTTTTCAGTGTTTACTCTCTCACACAATAAGGTACACATCAAACACACACTAGAATGAGAGGCTGACATATAAAATACACTAGGAATGTTGCACTTGGTATTAGAATATAATTCCCGAAAAAGAACAAACGTTACTCGAGAGTGCTTACCCATTCGAAGCTTTCTTCAAACTATGGCAGACTGAGTTTATGTAAATTATATCACAAAAACAAGTACATAGTTATAGCAATAACCACAAACCATCAAGAATTCAGTAATGATGACTTTGATTCGTGACTCAAATATCAATGAACTCATTTTCTTAATCTCTCCCTAAAAAAATCGATCTATAAAACTGTCAACAGGGTTCGGGAATAAATCCAAGTCAGTCACTTATATGGGACAAAGAGAAAATGTTCTTTTATCACCTACAAAATCAAGGATGATTCCCATGAGTTAGCATGCCTAGAAATACAAAATCAAAATCGTGAACTCTCGATGGTTTCTTCAGAAATTCAAAGCTACCATAAGAGAGTTCAAGAATGTTGGTTTAATCCATCTGATAATTCTAAGAATTTAACATACACTAATCTGCATGATGGCACAAATAACATGAACTGGACAACCGGACAAGTCAATCTATCTGAAAGCAAAGCCGATTATTTTACATTTAGCAAAAATATTTTTCTTATTATTATCACAAGATGATCCCAACAAGTCGGTTTTCTTTAACTAACAATATGAGTTTAAGAATTACCCGCCAACAACTGATATAATCAAAACTACTGAGCTTATGTTTCTGTAAATAATGAATGGATCAGCTTCAAACTCTTGATCCTCAAGCACATTAACGTAAAGAATCATGCGTTAGATTTCCCGGTGATAGCTAATCTTCGTTCATATTGCAAATTATCCACCCAAATTTCAAGATATAAGAGCACAATCATGAATTCAAATTAGAGACAAAGACGATCTTCTAATCAAATATACACAAGAACAAGAAAAAGAACATCTTCTGCATTAATGATCAATAAAAGAAATTAATAAACCAATAAGAAATTACAAAAATTAGTATGAAAATTAAGAATTACCAATTTACAAGAGCTTTATCCTAGATGCAGACACCAAAGTTCCTTCAATAATCAGATCCTTCAACGTCCCAAGCCACGAGTAGTAGAATCTCAATCCAGCCAATGTATATTTAATCAAACAGCAAAAAATTGCAAATTCAGTATTGTGTTTCTATCAATAGCCATTTTCGGCTTTTAAGAACTGTTTTCTCCTGATCAACAAGAACGCCACAACGCAAACTTGCAAGATTGCAGCAATTCCAATGAACATTAAACCGACTTTCTTCCCTATGTTGAGCTTCTCTTTCTTCGGAGAATGGCTCGGGTTTTTATGTGAATTGCGGTGGATACTATTACTATGCCCTGGAGGTGGGAGGTAGAGGTGTTTCCTTGGAGGTGGCGGTGGCGGTGGAAGGGACAGAGGAGGTGGTGGTGACGGAGGTGGTGGAGGTGGAGGTGGCGGTGGAGGAGGAGGAGAAAACGGAGGTGGTGGAGTATAAGGCGGAGGCGGCGACACTGGAGGTGGCGGAGGCGGCGATTCTGGAGGTGGCGGAGGAAATGGTGGTGGAGGAGGAGATGGCAGCGGAGACGGAGGCGGAGGGGAAAAATCCGGCGGTGGAGGATTTACATTTTGTTGGGATTGAGCAATTGAAACAAAGGAACAAAAGAAAAGAGCGATGATCAAGGTCAACAATGGCGGATCCATACAAATCACGCCACACAAAATATTAATTGTTTTTCCAAACAAATAATACAGATTCTTTACATTCTCCTCGCATCTGAATTCACTTCCAAATCCTCATCAAAATCAACCAAAAATGAAAATTAAAAATCAAATCTTAAAATCAAGTAATTAGGGATTGAAAAATTCGGAATAAAATTAAAAACGAGCCTCCGAGATTTCAAAGAATCAACGAGAAGGGTCCAAACCCAGCGCTGAATTCTTCTTCAAATTGGGGGAAGGGTGATTCTTCAATTGGGAAATTAGGGTTCGTGCATTACGTACATTGGATTCCTTGAATCTAAGTCAGCGATGCAGACGAACAAGATTGATGTGAAATAAGATGGATTTGGGGTGTGAATTTACCTAATTTTGTAATGATTTTCTTCGTGATCCCCCAATTTCAGAAATGGAGGAGAGAGAAAGAAATGGGGGACAGCGAAGAGGAGAACGAGAGAGAGAGAGAGTGAGAAGGCGGGATTTAACGGTTAAATCTAATTTTGGCTTCTTTAGGCAGTAGAATTTGTTCATCGGATTTTGCCAATAGTGGGTAACTAACGTTTATTGGGTAGTTGACGTTTACTTTAGACTTGTAATTCGGATAATACTTGGTTGCTCTCGGGATCGATCTCGAGTGATCTCCATTCTCCATCTAATATGTATAGATACATATGTAAGGAGTTCATTATCACATATGTACGTGCATGTAATGGTGGAGATCATCCCGAAACCCTAAGTCCTGGAAGTCCCAAGTTTGATGGGTAACTTTATGTCAGCTCGAGTTCAATAATCCGATGTGAATTTTGTGTCTATATATCTCACAAGTGTATGTAGGGATCGCACACATATATCTTACTGTGTGAGAGATATAAACATTAGAATCACTGGACTCGATTTGGCATAGATTTTTCCAAGTTAGACCCTTGTAATTGTGGGTTTGGTGAAAAAACGAACTAATTTGATATTCGACTAAAATATTGATTATTGAAAATTTGTTTGAACTCTGTTCATTAACATATAACAAACTAATTCTAAGCAATTTTTTTGCTCATTAAGACTGATAGATTGACTCGAACACATTTTAGTTAATTAATAGTAATAAACTATATCTAAAAGCATCAAATTTTCTAGTTAGAATCATGTTCGATAAAATAACTCGTGTGGTGTTTAGGGTTGAAAAATGAAACACGCTACTCGATATTAGGCTCAAAATCGATTATTAAAAGCTCATTTGTGTTTATTTGTTAACATAAGAAATCAAGTTTGAGCAACTATTCATATGCTAATTAAAACTCATACTAGTTTAATTTGATTAACAATCAAACTAAACTCTTACATAAGTTTTGAACCGCCTTAAGAATTCAAAGCAACTCAAACAACACCCATCTCAACTCGATTCGTTTACAGACTCGATTGGTGTTAAATAAATTCTGAACGAGTTAATTGAGCTTAATTTATTATTAACTCATCAGAAGGCTATGGGTAAAAACAATAGATTCATAAAAACAAGACGCATGAGCAATTCCCTGACACAATTTGATCTTCCAACTCATAATGTGCATATAATAACTAAAAGAAAATATTCTCTCCTCTTTATTCTTCTCAGTTATTTTGTTATTTATTCGGCGCAAAAGAATAAAATTACATAACTATAGACAATTTAATAAAGCATAGTGTGACACCAAAATTTTATTTAATTTTTGTTCTCCAAGCACACACATTATATATATATAGATAGATAGATAGATATACACAGACATATATGAAAATTCTTGTTCAGACTAAATATAAGCGCGCACCTAAACCCAAACAAATATGGAGTTCCTTCAAAATAAATATTTTAATGCCCACAAATGCTTCTGAATCCCAATTCAGCACAAGTTTTAATATTCTGCAAAATAAGTATGTCTGTGGAATGAAAATAACTATTAACAATTACGTAAATACGAGAATATGTGAGTTTGAGAAACAGGGGGAAAAAAGCGAGTATCTATGGACATGCCGAAGCTGCTAAGACATTCTGGAAGTTCGACGTCAATAACACGCACACTTGAAAAGCTAAATTGGGACCTGAATATGCAAATTAAGATAAATGTGTCATCAGAGTGGCAAGATAGTTAGGATACAACGAAAAACCAATGCTGCTATTACATTCTCGAAGATATACTAGTGATATTTAAGGAGTCTCCGGACTATGAGTCTAAGAATGAAACTCTCATTACTTATAATCATTTGTTTCTTGATGTAGATTCATACATGGAGAAAACTACTATATACCGTTTATGTTATATCTCGAAGCAAGCAAAGAATATAACAGTTTTAAAGCTTAAAGAGAAAAACTTTCATGAGACCACCAAATAGGAGGAAAACAGCTCAAGTATGTTCAGAGTCATACACTTGAAGATTTATAATGATGGAGATTTGCTATAAATTATCAAGGTCTAAGACAAACTAACTCAAATGGGCATGATGAAAAGATCAAATTGAGTTTATTGAAATACCTACTTGTACGATGAACAGATAACACAAAAATAAAAGCTAGCACCAAGATACCTTATGTACAGTTTTAAAAATGTACAGGACCAACATAGTAGCAATTATCCCCACGCCATAGAGCAGGCATAGTTAACCACCAATTTGCCGTCAAAGCCAAAGTTCTGCAATGTAAATGCAATGTTTCGTTAAAAGATTTGAACAACAATCAGTGGCTCAACTCTATCTCTTGGGAAAAAGTGAAATATATGTTAAGACGTATGATATTATAATGCACATATCATGCCATGTTTGAGAGAACTGAAAAGATAAAGAAAAATGAAAGGTAACATTTTCTTTAACAGTTTCATAAACGGAAAATCGCAATATTGGCCTTATAATATAGAGCTTATTGCAATTTTAAGCAAAAATAGCCCCATAAGATTATGTCTTTTGCGAATTTCTGTCCCATCCATTAAAAAACAAATGGAATTTCACGTGTGGTATGCACGCGCCGTTAAGAGTTTTGTGAAATCTACGCAAATTAAGTAATCTTGCACCTGACCAACTAACGGCTACCTACCGTTTTTAGATGGGACTAAAAATGCAAGAAAACAGCATCCTTCCAAACTAATTTCGCAAGTTTGTAAACAGTAGGGAAAAACTGCAATAAGACCTTTTCTATGGAGCTAATACTGCAATTTTACAGTTACATTTGAGTTTTTCATGAGAATCCAATACAAAATATGGGTGACCAACAACATTTAGATATGGTATCTGCTGAAACTCCAATAAGGGCATCAGCAACTGGATAAGTTGTTTTGACTATATAAGAGGACGAGACTTCTATCATACTCTTAGAAAATCAGAAGAACGAGAACACTGATTGCAAATCATATGGATACATCTGCCTAAAAAACGAACTTCCACGGGCCACATGAAAAAGAAGATATTACAAAAATGACCACTTACATTGTATAGGTCTATTACCAACTCATCAGGATTCGGCGAGAAGGCACTGTTTACATACACAAACTGAGAGAAGAAAGGAAATTTAGTTACATTGGGGAAAAAACTTGCATTGCAAGAGCTAATTGAAAAGTATACTAAAACCTACCAATGTCTCCCTGTGAAGTTGACGGCGAAGAAAATCTATTACTTTTACAAACTTGTCCGTCCCAGCTATCTGTATTTCAGAGTAGCATAATACATAAATACTTATAATTCTAACTTGACTCCACCAAAAATCTTTTCTAGCTAACAAAAGTTAGATGTGAAAATTTCGCGTAAGCAGAAAATACCTCTAATAACTAAGAAAAATGAGGTAATCATCAGGTCTATACTCTTAATTAGAGGGGGACAAAATGAGGAAAGAGAGATTTATGAACACCACAAAATGTGATAAAAAAATCACGGGCATGATAATATCTCCTACCAAACAATTAATGTTATGAAATTACGCACGAATGAAGAATTACCAAATTCAGTACCAATTGTCTCTAAAATTTCAGTGGTATTTGGCACATGATATGCCCTAATTAGGACATATGATTCCAATGACCAAAATACCCCCAAAATAATGACATTATCACCATACGCTTCAGGGTCCGCATGTTTTCCCTTGGGTCAGGTGGGGCACGATCCGACCCACAACCCTATTTTATGACCGTAGGATCAAACCACGTGTCACAATCCAGTGATGCCAAATGCCACTATCAGATCCGCACACGGTGTAGTTCCTCTGTAAACCCCCCCTACCCACCCCCCACCCACCCCCCCACCCCCTCCGCGCTTTAAAACTGAAATGGATTACACAATCTACTCTCTAATATTCAAGTATTTCTCTGTTTAGAAATCCGTATGACCCTAATTATCTTCGTATAGATTCTAAGTAAGCTACCCAAAATACAAATTGGGGCTATGTCTGGCATGACCTAAATACTTGAACAACATTGAGACTTGATCCTCACGATAGGTACGTAGGCAGCTCGGATACATCTTAAAGCACTCTATAATCTATTCAATCCAGGTTATGCCCGTGCCCGACCCTAGCTTCCACTGACCCGGATCGTTACCCTATCCAAAAACGACCCAAATCAGCCCAGTTTATTTTGACCTAATTATAGATTATCTGGGTCATATCATAAGCGTTGAGTGTAGGATTTAAACCATTCCTAATCAGAGTGATCCCTAGTTTCTATGAAAAGGAATGCTGAAAAAAGGGGAGGGGAACATTAAAACTTAAAAGCTGCACTAAATCAGCTCCTTTGTTCTACTACCTGAAGAACAGTTCAAATTTTAATCCAAAATCAAGCAATTTAAAAAAACAAAAACAATAGCAAGAATCTTCGCTAATGCATAATATAAACATAAACATAACCTTGAATTTGGCTTGCTTGAGAATCGGCGCGTCGCCTGTGGCTCTCAGATGAACTACCACTGCATCAAATATATGATTTAAAATTAACATCAAATTCGAAACAAAAACAATAAATAAAATCGGAGAACGTTGATTATCATCGATTTCTGTTTATTTAATCAGCTAATTAACTGAAAAATTGAGCAGTGCAATTACAAAGTAAAAAAGAAATAGATCCAAGAATTGAGTATCTGAAGCGGACCTTTCCGAGTTTCCGAAGCCGAAGCCATAGTTATTTCATATATTTGAATAAAAGAAGATGCAGAATTTATATATATATATATATATATATATATAGGTCCGGATAGAATACATGTCCTCTCTTAAATACGATTTAACAACCAATATACACCATTAAATTAATTAAATTCAACAGTCTAAAAAATAAGAAATAAACAGGCGGTAAAAATTGAAAAATAAAGATTAGGGTATAATAGACAAAATAACGAGATTATACAACATCCACTTACCCAATATAACAGAAAATCTCCTACAATCTCTCCAAATCTGATACCCACGGAAATTTTCACTTCAATCTCTCAATCTCAGGCCATGATTAGCGCAATCAATTTATAGAATCGTATTAACCTCCGATTTCGGTCGATTATCATCAAAAAAAATTCTGAAATTCTGAAAATTTCTGGAAAATCGAGATTAAAAAAACCAAAATCTGAAATATTGAACTTTTGGAATTTACGCGAGTCGCTGCTCGAAGACGACCGGAAATTAGCTGGGGAAGACGACCGGAAATTAGTTGGGGAAGACGATCGGAAAATAGCCATGAATATGACAGATTTTCGCGAACTAAAAATTCGATCGCGAAATATCAATCTCCTCCTACTGTATATTTGTGTATTAGCTATTGTATAATGTATTAATTAGCTATTGAATAATGTTTATTAGTTATTGTATTCACTATAAAATGGGTTTATATGATTCTGTATAGTGGCTTATATTTTACTGTATATTGTGTTATAATATATAGTATCTTTATGTAAATAAGTATCATTACATAAAGAGATCGTGATACATGTACATAAAGAATACATAAAGAATTCAACTTTATCATAGTTCATTCGCTACGAAGTATTACAAACTACAACAGATCGTGATACATGTACATACTTATATAATGGCTGAAGCAGGGGTATTGAAAAAAGATGAACATCAACATTTATGTTGTAAATTCAAATTTCAGGATTTTGACATCAAAGACCCTTCAGGAAGAAAGCAACTGAAAAAACAGGGTAGCGACGGTGCACCTTCAGATTACTAAGATAAGATATATTATGATTTTATTATCATGTGTGCACACAAACCAAACAAATGAAGTTAAACACAGTTAATTATACTCGAAAAGCAAAAATGAGAAACTGAATGCAATAAACACACTATAATGATTTACATACTATCGTATAATGGTTTATATACTACTGTATAATGATTATAAACATACACTGTATAATGATTTACAAATTACTGTATAATGATTTACATACTACTATATAGTGGTTTATAAACTACTGTATGATGATTTAAAAATCACTAATTGTGTTTGTCACTAATATCACACTGTACAAGATGTTGTATAATGATTTATATGATATGTATTTGTTATTTACAAACCTTAAAAACTAACAAAACGCAACTGATTTTCTGTATTGCATTTAATACCATACTGTACAATCACGTTATATGGACTGTATAATGGAATATAATAAATTGTATATTGTTGATTAATGTACTGTATAATGGAATTATGATTCGAAAAAAAAAAGAATTTGAAAGCAGAGTTGATGAATGATGAAGAAATTTCAGATTCTGGTAATGAAATTGATAATTTCTGTAAATAGATCGAATTATAATTAGAAATAAAAACTAAATTGAGAAGCAGAATCTGTTATGGAGCAATATCAGGAATCTGTTATGGCAAGCATGAGTTTGTTACGTTTTTTCTGTCTAAAATGCCCCTCCCAGCATTAAAACAATTTAAATAATCCGAAAAATGAGATAAACTCACACCTTGGGATCAAATTAAATCAAAGGCCTAGATTAGGTCTTAGATCTTACCTAATGACAAGATATGTATTTGATCCTTACCCTACATATATATATATATATATATATATATATATATATATATAGGGTCAAGATCGAGTACATAACTTTTCTTAGATAAGATCTAAGATCCAATATACACCATTGGATCAATATAATCCAACAGTCCAAAAATAAGGAATAAACAGGCTGTAGAAATTGAAAAATAAAGATTAAGGGTATAATAGACAAAATGGCAAGATTATACAACATTCAGTTACCCAAAACATAACAGAAAAATCTCCTACAATCTCTCCAAATCTGATACCCACGAAAATCTCTCAATCCCAGGCCAAGATTAACGCAATCAATTTATAAAATCGTATTAACCTCATATTTCGGTCAATTATCACAAAAAAAAATTCGAAATTCTGAAATTTCTGAAAATTCGAGATTGAAAAAACCAAAATCTGAAATATTAAACTTCTGGAATTTGCGTGAGTTGCTGCTCAAAGACGACCGGAAATTAGCTGGGGAAGACGATCGAAAATTAGTTGGGGAAGGCGAATGGAAAATAGCCATGAATTTCACGAACTGAAAATTCGATCGTGAAATATCAATCTTCTCCTACTGTCTATTTGTGTATTAGTTATTGTATAATGTATTAATTAGCTATTGTATAATGTTTATTAGCTGTTGTATTCACTGTATACCGGGTTATATGATTCTGTATATTGGCTTATATTTAACTGTATATTGTGTTATAAGATACTGTATAATGATTTATAAGATTGTAATTGTATAATGTATAAACACACACTGTATAATGGGTTGTATGATACTGTATAATATGTTATAACATATTGTATAATGGTTTGAAAATCACTAATTGTATAATGTATAAACACACACTGTATAATGGGTTGTATGATACTGTATAATATGTTATAACATATTGTATAATGGTTTGAAAATCACTAATTGTATATCAGTAATCGCTCACTGTATATCACCATTGTATTTACTGTATAATGGTTTATAAGCTACTATATAATGATTTATAACCTACTATATAATAGTTTAAAAATCACTAATTGTGGAATCACTAAAATACTACATTGTATATCACCACTCATGTACTGTATTTTGCTTTAAAATATATATATATATATTTTTTTTTTAAATTTTCGAAAGGCAAAACTGTTTTTGGAATTTGGCCCCAAGCTCTACATCAATCTCGAAGAAAACGTCGTTTTTAAAACAACTCAGATACTTATCATAAGTATGCTGAGCACCACCCTCTCGGGCCCAAATTCCATCGTTTTAATAGGTTTTTTCGCGTTTTTATGTTTCCAGTCGGATTTTTATTTTTATTTTTATTTATTCCATTATTTCCAAACTTTACTTTGTTTGTATTTACTGTATATTTGTTTATTAACTATTGTATAATAAATTAATTAGCTATTGTATTCATTGTATAATGACTTCTATAATACTGTATATTGATTAATATGATATTGTATAATGTGTTATAAGATACCGTATAATAGTTTATAAGATTGTAATTGTATAGTTATAAACACACACTAATTGTATAATGTATAAGCTACTGTATAATGTTTTAAAAATCACTAATTGTGTTTGTTACTAGTACCACACTGTATAAGATGTTGTATAATGGTTTATATGATATGTAATTGTTATTTACAAGTCTTAAAAACTAACAAAACGCAATTTTGAAGCCCTAAACGATCTCAGATGGCTAAAATCACGAGACCGCACTATTAATCAGTGCGTCTTGTTCAACACGCCATTTCGCTATAACTGTGCAATTTTTGTATCATTCCGACATAGTGAATTTTTTTCCCATGATTTCGCTTATATCATTGTTATTTTTGAAAAATCTGTTCTTGTGAATTCTGTTTTTGAAAAATTTGTTTGTGAATTAAACTGACTTTCTTTGCATTTAATACCACACTGTATAATTGCGTTATATGGACTGTATAATGGAATATAATATACTGTATAATGATGATTAATGTATTGTATAATATGCAGAATTTACAATTTATGATTCGAAAGAAAAAAACGAATTTGGAAGCAGAATTGATGAATGATGAAGAAATTTCAGATTCTGGTAATGAAATTGATAATTTCTGTAAATAGATCGAATTATAATTAGAAATAAAAATAAATTGGGAAGCAAAATCAGTTATGGAGAAAAATCAGGAATCTGTTATGGGAAGATTTAGTTTGTTATGTTTTACTACCTAAAATGCCCCTCCCATCATTAAAACAATTTAAATAATCTGAAAAATAAGATAAACACACACCTTGGGATCAAATTGAATCAAAGGCCTAGATTGAGTTTTAGATTTTACCTAATGTCAAGGTATGTATTTGATCCATACCCTATATATATATATATATATATATATATATATATATATATTATGCTTTTCCGACGTTGCCTCCAATTCTCTACTGTTTCACTTGCAAATCGTAGTTGATGCCTTACGATTTATGCAAAATCGCTGTTAAGTGTTTCCGCTGTGTGTACATTTCTCTTCTTTTCTTTTTTTTTTATTTTTTTCCTTTGACATTGTAAATTGGGCTTCAAAATTTGTATTCAAGTTTGAATTTTGAAGTCACTTTTAAAAAAGGGTAAATTTTATTTTACCCCTTCTCATACTTTTTCGTTCTCTCAATTGTATTACTTTATATTTATTTATTTATTTTGGTTTTCCACGGGTTTTCCCACGCCACATTAGGTATAGAACTAATCCCGCTTCGTAGTACGGAGCCTGTCATAAAAAATATTTTTAAAAAATATTTTAAATCACTTTACCCCTTATATTTTAAAAAATATTCTATTTATTGTTATCTTCAGGACTTCCATCAAATTGCATCATTAAGCCCCCTGTTAAAAAGACTAAATTACTGCTAAAAATGTTTATATGTTAGCTAATTAATTTGATTTATAGTTATGATGTCGATTGTTTAAAGGACCTTTTTTTTTTTGTAAAATAAGATAAATTTTTAAAAAATAATATGAAATCACTATTTCTGATTATATTCTCTTTGGATTTAATTATAAAGATACGATGGTTTCATTTTTCAACTTATCCATAGTTCATGTCAATTAAAAATATTTTTTAAGGATTCATTTAAATATCAAGATAGGAAAATATTTAAAGAATTCATTTTTCAAAAGAAAAAGGATCATAAAGAAAAATTGGTTTTAAAATTTTATTTTTGAAAGGAAAAAACATATTTTCTTTACTATTTTTTCTTCTTAGAAATTTTAATTAAGAATTCGATTATGTAAATTTATTCTTTTAAGTGACAGACTATTTTCTAAATATTTTAGTTTTGGGCTTTTCAAAAAGAAAATAACAGTATTTATAATCATATATAAATCAAATTAATTTATTGAAGTATAAGTATATCCGTTTAGTGTAGTGATGCAATTTGGATGGAAATCTTGAAAAAAAAGCACAAGGTGATAGTGATGTAATTGAAAGTAGAAGAGACTAAAGTATGATTTAGCTAGAGTATCATGTAGTCTTTTGTGTTGTTTGTTTGTTTGTTTTACGGGTTAATCAATCCTATGGTCCCTTTAGTTTTAGGTCGGAGTTACTTTTGTCTTCCAACTAATAAAAATGACATATTAATCTCTCAATCATAAATTATGTTGCCACGTGGTCCCCTAACTCAAAATTTGGCCAATTTCTCCTAGCCAACATAGCGCGTGATTACAGATGCTATTTAACAGGGGTATTTCTGTCAATTCGACCCACTTTTGACACCAATTAACTAACAAATTTCACATTACTCCCCTAAATAAGGGCAGGAATGGTACATGAATAAAACATTTATTTTCCATGGAAAAAAAATATATTCAAGTACGAAACATTTTCTTAAAGTCTCACAATGTATTAGTTGAATTTATTATTTTTTGGGAAGTATTTTGATTTTAATCAAATAATACGGTTGGAGCGAAAAAATGTTATACATTAAAACACAAATTTTGAGGTCATCCAAATACATGCTCATGCCACATATTAACGTGGAAAGAAATTGTATTTTTTGATCCTATAACTTGTAACATGTGTAAAATTGACCCAATATGATGAAACTCACAACATGGCATCCCACATCTTTCACAAATGTGCAATTTTGGTCCAAGACCCAATCTCCATTAATTTTTAAACGGAAATAGCGTGTACGTGCACCATTAATCTGCTCTTGGAACTACAATTGCACATGACTCTTCAGTTTAATATTTTTTTAAAAAAATTCTCCTAATTTTGTTTCTTTTTATTTTCTTTTCTTTCTTTGACTTTTAATTTAGTTTTCTTTGTTTTGTCTAAATATGAAAAAAATTAAAAAAAAAAAGCACCAAGTCGTGACAATTTCAATTTTGAATAAAAATAACTTGTTCCATTAACTAGAAATGTTGTGATTTAGATGAGTAAAATATAAAAAAATAAATTAATAAATACTTGTATATCATTTTTAGGAATAAAACCAAATATCACATAATTATGGATGTCACACTCCATAATTCATGAGTTTTAAAATATAAATGAATAAACTTGAGTCATGTGCAATTTTAGTCCCAAAATTTGGGTCATGCACAATTTTGGTCCAACATCATGGAACATCAGTTGTACAATTAACAATGCACATGACAAGCACATGCTACTTTCATAAAAAAAATTAACGGAAGTTAGGCTTGAGACCAAATTGCACATTTGCTGAATATATAAGATGCAATGTGGTGAATTACATAATACTGGGATCAAAATTGCACATAGCCTAATTAATAGGATTGAAAATGCAATTTTCCCTAAAATTAACACATTTAGATAGCTTCAATGAACTTCATTTTGCCACATGAAATTAGGGGTGAAAGATGAATCTAACTACTCGATACTTGACTCGGGCTCAATCGCTAAAAGTTCGTCTGAGCTCGGTTCGTTAACTTGTCAAACCAAACTTGAACAACTTTTTTGTGTTTGATAAGTTTTGAAGCTCGGCTCGATTAGTAAAAAATAATAAAAATATGTAAAAAAAAATCAAACTATTCGAGCTCGACTCGTGTTTGGCTCCATTAAAGCTCGTTTGAGCTCGGCTGGATTAATAATCAATCAAGCTCAAACACTTTGAATCTTGATTGTATTTAAAAAAAGCTTGAACATCTCTTTCGGCTCGACTCGGCTCGTTTACACTACATGAAATTAGAAATTAAATAAATAAACTTATTTTAGACAGGAGTAAAAATAATATACATATATCTATACATATATATATATATATATATATATATATATTGGAAACGATGATTGAGCTAGTTCAGTTATGAACTTATTAACTTGTTTAATTTTTAATTAAACTCTATTCATATCTAGTTCCTGCGATATACATATAACTTTATATCTATAACAACAATGTCTCTAATTTAAATAAAATTATTATTTGACTACAAAATAAATACTTGGGGTTAAAAGTGGGGCCTAATTGACAAAAATATCCCTGTTAAATAGCATGTGTAAGTCAGGCGCTAGGGGTGTTCATAAACCGACCGAACCGATCGAGAACCGAAATTTCGGTCCGGACCGAAAATCGAACCGAAAATTTCGGTTCGGTTTTCGGTTTTTTTTTGCAATTTTCGGTTTTTCGGTTCGATTTTCGGTCGGGACCGGTCGGTTCGGTCGGTTAACCGAAAACCGAACTTTTTTTTTTTTATATAGTATAATATAGACCAAAAAATTATAAAAAATGTGTTTCCTAATGACAACTTATAGGAAAATAAAGAAAATGAATTAAAATTAGTCATAATTAAATTTCAATTATTTATTTATATCTAATTTATTTATATATTTATACCGAAAAATCGAATCGAACCGGTTCACTTTTTAATTTCATTATGTCAATTTTAGTTGGCCGAGCTAAACATAATTATAAACATATAAATGTATGCATTCCAAAGAAAACGTGAACAACGGCAAAAAAAAAAAATAATAATTTTTTTTTTATTTTTCGGTTTTAACCGAACCGAAAAAAAAAACCGACTGAACCGGTCGGTTTTTTAACCGAACCGAACCGAACCGACACTGTTCGGTTCGGTTTTCGGTTCGAAATTTCGGTTCGGTTCGGTTAAAAAACCGACCGATGAACACCCCTATCAGGCGCTATGTTGGCCGAAAGAAATCGGTCGGAATTTGATTTCAAGGACCACTGGGCAACATAATTTATAATTGAGGGACTAATATGTCACTTTTATTATTTGGGGGACGAAAGTGATACTAACCTAAAACCAAAGGAATCATAGAAGTGATTAACCCTTGTTTTATTATGTATGTCCCTTTTTAGTTTTTATCGTACTTTAACTTAATGAGCTACGACTCAGATCATAGCAGGCTAGCTCGAAATGATTATTTTTCTTTTAGCTTTGTATTCCATACTTGTCTATTTCACTTTTTTTCGTATTATACCTTAGTAAGCTATGATTAAATCATTTGAATTTGTGGCAAATACTTTCTATTTAATATTTTTTTCTCGACTACTATAATAAAATCTCACTCTCAAATCAATATACGAGTGGTATCAACCTAAATTCTTCAGAACATTTTTGGATACGCTTACTTGTAAAATCATGAATAACACCACATCTATTTAGCAATAAAAATAAAATCATGAACTTTGCAACTCATCTATTTTCCCCCCAAAATAGAAAGAGTTCTACTTTTTGTTTTTAATGAATCGTGTTAGCGTATGTTCTGTTAGGCATAGATAGAGCTATTAGTGTATCTTCTGTTAGATACAAATTTGTATAGTTAGAGTCTTATATCTTTCTATATATATTCATGTACTTTATTACATAATCATTTAATCATATACAATACACATATTAAAGAGTTCAAAGATCTCATGGTATCAATCACCGAGAAAATTGGTCCTGTAACTATGTTGATGGGAATCGTTCATCGAAAACGCAGCGGAGTAAAATTTTATTTTTGATTCCCAAGCCAAGATCGATTTGTTGTTTATGTTGATTTTACATAAAACAAAGAACAATAATAACGCGATAAATCGCTTAACTTTTAAGCGTGTTCAATTAATTCTCGCAAATCTCCAAGGGTCCATGTGTCTCATCTCTAGATCATCACGCAGGAGCAGACTTTGAAAATTTTCATCATCATCTCCCATGGGGAGGCTAGCAGAGATGATATGAATCTTATTTCTGTCTTGTATTTTTAGAGAGAGTAGAATGATTATTATGTTGTTACTCTAGAATAGGGGTGTGCAACGAGCCGAGCGGGCTCGAAAAAAGCTCGACTCGAGCTCGAGCCCAATTATACTTGTTCGAAGGCTCGCGATCCTGAATAAAAAAAATTAATATATATCATATAATATTTTATTTATTTTTTACTATATACATACATATAATATAATATCTTATAATATTATATATGTATTAATTATTAAATATTAAATATTTATGATGAATATATTTAATTATATATATATATATTAAAACAAAATTAATAATAATATATTAATTAAAGAAAATTAATTTTTTTTTCCTGAGCTCGAGCTCATTTTTTTCAAGCTCGTCGAGCTCAATCTTGAAATTCTTGGCTCGAGTTCGAGCCCAGAAATTTTGCCAAGCTCGGCTAGAGCTCGGCTCTTGAACACCCCTAAGAACTTGTGTTGGAGGATTAAATAAAATCCTCCAACTTAAGCTCACCAGTCACACGCCTAAAAGGCAAAATGGATACCCAGTTGGACTAAGTTGACCCCAGTCAACTTAGTTTAATTAATTTAATCATTTAATATATAATCCAATTAAACATATAGATTAAATTAATATTTCAATTAATTAATTAATCAATATTCTTAGTTGACCAAGTCAACAACATCAATTTAATTATTAATATTTAATTCAATTAAACAATTAATTAAAATTATCTTGTCCATTTAATTAATTCGTCCTTTCAAAGGATAAATTACCAAAATGCCTTTCAAATTTCAATGACTTGGTTAATCAGGTGGAAGGATATGAAAATTCAAAGAAAACGCAGCATGACGAATATGGAGTACAAGGAATCAGATTTCAATTCGCCACCCATTAATACAAGGTTTGCAAACGTAGTTTCATCTCCAATTTTATATAAAAATCATTCCAAAGGTGATATTGGCCCTACGGGATTAAAGTCGATGGTAAAGGCTCAACCATACTCTTTGTTGAAGGAAGGTATCATGTCGGAAGTACCAAGTTTGGCCTGAAAAATGGCTGTTTCGGCTGGTGGAGACGCACAAGTTGCGCAGACGACGTTCGAACGTCGGGATAGTGATGTTCTAACGTCAATTGGTGGCAAGCAGGAAAACCCTAATTTTCACGCAACATTCGAATGTTAGGAAACCAGCGTTCGAACGTTGCGTCCAAAATCAAAATCTCCAGAAGTTGACTCAACATTCGAACGTTAGGGTTCCAACGTTCGAAAGTTGGAACCAGTACCAAATGAGCAAGCTGACCAGACAGAGTTTTTGATTGGGACTGTACGTGTGGGTCCGAGAGTGGTCAATGATTCTTCACAATTCATTGAATCTAAACGAACATCGTTTCGATATATTCCACCGAAAACAATTAATGGTAAATGTTTTGTTCGTTCAACTTGGGATCATATAAAAGCTAGATTGAATCGGTGGGAGAATACTCTGGTGGGTTACTTCATTGGTAAAAAGCCATACTTTCTTGGAGTCAAGAAGTATGTTATCTCGGTTTGGAAAGGGCTAAAGGAGGTAAAAGCAACTAACAGCGAATTTTTCTTCTTCAAATTTGAATCAGAGGCTGCTATGGCTGAAATTCTTGAGGGAGGACCTTGATAACTTGGTTATATCAAGGTCAAGAGTTGTTCATTGAGAAATGGCGAATGGGAATGACACTTGCGAAGAAGGAGCATAAGAAAGTTCCTGTATGGGTCAAATTTCGTAATTCACCAGCGGAATTTTGGACAATAGATGGGTTGAGTGTTGTTGCAAGTGCATTAGGATACCCATTATATCCTGATACGTGTACTTTATCTATGGAGCGTATTGACTATGCTAGGATGTGTATTCTTATGACAATAGAGGCTGAATTTCAAGAGGAATTTTATATGTTGCTACCTTCAGAATCAAGAAAATACAATGGTTCGTATACGATAGCATTTAAATATGAATGGAAAACCACGGCTTGCAAGGTATGTAAGTCGTTTGGACATAGTTGTCAACAATGTCCTAAAGTTAGGAAGGAAGATAAACCACCGATGAATATATATGTTCCTAAGCAACAAGTCATTAATAAAATTATAAAAACAAACCCTAAGATGGATGAGTGGATTAGTGTACGTAAAAAAATCGACGACAAGAAAAAAAAGATGAAGAGTGATCCAACGGTCCCGACGAGGAATGTGGGTGATGGAGATGATTCAAATACAGATACATAACTGGTCATGAATAAATTTGCAAGTTTAGTTGAAGATATATTGAATTATGATTCAGGCAATTTACAAAGCTTCTGGGTTCAATCTGAACTGAAGGGAACGAAGATCAATTCATTGAGCGGGCCTATAAACAAGGATGCCCTTGCAAAAAGTTCTAAATGATGAATGTTGCTTTTAGGAGTGATGCTGCTATTATTGGCTTTAGGAGAATTTGGATGATAGCGTGGTAGGTTATTCTTTTTAATCATTTGAACGTGCATTATAAACGTTTGAACATGGGTGTACTTGTTTCTGGTAGATGTTGGTTTATAGTTATTCTTATTTTTGTTCTAATATAGATTCTTGATTGTGGCAAGGAATCCCTTTGTGCACTTTTTTGTACTACCACTTTTATTTTTATGCAATTGATTTTCCCAAAAAAAAAATGTCCTTCAAATACAAAAAGCGATTTTTCATCTATTCCTATATAGCACGACTCTTTAGGTTCGTCTCTATTGGCAATGGATGGATACCAAAGGATGTGGGTGATACCTAACCAACACCATGACCCCACATTGTAGCCTAACTGAGTACGAAATAATTATCTCATTATGAATCTCTAAATTATGATTATCATATGAATACAAGCCCTTCATTGACGTATCACGATCGAGTGAGAGTCATGGAATGTGTCAAACTCACAGGATTTGATGCAAATCATAGTAACATGAGATTACTGAACTACCCTCCATGTCCAACACGAGCTAGTTCATCAGCTCTGCCCAGAGATTTTCTATCCCATTTACCTATGATCGTATATGATACTTCTTGTTTACTTTTGAAATAGTAAATTTTATCTTGGCAATCACTTCATAACTGCTACTTGCCCATTGGAACGCGCTTCGAGGTTGGACCTAACTACTCTAATGACAAAACCAATGTCACAAACACACTGTTACCGTGACTCATTAGATCTAAGTCTCACGCATACTATCATAATCAGTAATTCAATCATTCACAGTCACTGTGTAAAAACCCTTGTGATCCAACTACGAGCCGTGTTTGAATACACTAATCTCATTAATGTATCTATGACACAAACTCTCATTATTCCATAGTGTTCGACTGACACTCCTTGTCAGAGCATGTATCATACAAGTCCACACGAATCTCAATGCCCAATTGTGATTCTCCAACTTGCGAATTCCTTTAAGTGTTCAAGTACCAAACTCTTCCAATGCCTATCTCCCTAAATACCATAAGGAATGGAAAGGTTTACCTTAATACACACGGACTTGTTGTTTGTTTAAGACTTATAGACGTCACAAAGTATTACATGAACAAAATATAAATGCCTACTATAACAAGAAGTTTGTACAATATAGACTAGTGCCATATCCTATCTAATTCTTCATTTGGCATCAAAGGTACACACCTATGATGCACGGATACAGATACAAGGATACGGGTATCATATGACACGGATACGAAATACAACAAACTTCAAAATTAGAGGATACGATACGTTGGAGATACGCATATATATAATATTTAAAAATAAATTTGAGTCAGTATGTTCATTAACATAAATAAAAATGTAATATTAACACAAGTTCATTGGTTATAAGTTCAAAAAATTTCGAAGGTATCCACAATATTTCATCATTTATGGCGGTGTAAGAATGTCATTTTATTGATACCACTATTTACCTTCTTATCCAAAATTTTTGGTAATAAAGTGTAAATGATAGATTTCACGTGGAGTAAGAGAAGAAAAAGTATATTAAGAAATGAAACCGAAATGGTTTTTTGCTTCTTTAAATTTTCTTATTGTTTGTTTAACCTTTTAACATACGGTCAAAGTCATTATTATTTTCTTATTTTAACCTATAAAGTATTATATAATATTAAAAAATACTATGTCTGATATTCAAGACGTGTAAGATACTTCAAATTTTTTATGGGATACGGCATCCGGAAGTATCGAATACGGTATCCGAAATTTTATTTTTTATTTAATTTTTGGATACGTAAAAAGGGTATCCGATACGTATCAAGGTGGTATCAACAGAGTATCGTATTCGATACGAGTACGATACTGCACGGGCCCAATTTCAGGAGTATCCGTGCATCATAAACACACACCCAACAAATGTCCACTACCCTCACAACACCCATAACCACCACTGTGGTCAATCCCGCCTCTGACACCTATTCATGCCCTCAATGGGCTCCCTTCTGAGTATCAAGTCTTTGTCATTGTTGTCTCCTTGTATTCCTCTCTCCTCATCTTTGATGATCTCCGGGCACAACTTCTTCAATTTGAGCAACGCCTTCACCAAACTCCATCTCATTCCTCTGCATCTCCTGCCTTTGTCGCCCACTCTCACTCCTTGAAATCCAACCATTTTGGTGATAAAGGTCGTGGTGGCTCTCGTGGCCGCGGTTTTGGTTCTGAGCATAAAAAGGCCGTAATGGTCGCGGTTCATCCTCTTCGCCTCAGACTTGGCAACACTCCTCTCAGACTCAATCTTAGCAGCCCCATCGTCAGCATTCTAGTTTTACTAGGCTATCTAGGCCTTCTGGATTTTAGTATTCTGGTTCTTCCGACTCCTACTCCTAGTCAGACATGTCAGCTATGTAGTATTCCAGGTCACACTTGTGTTTTATGTCCCCAACGGTTTAACCTTGGATATGTTTCTAAGGAGCTTCCCAAGTCCTTTTCAGCCATGTTCGTCACTGACAACTTTAACATAGCCTGGTATCTTGATAGTGGTGTCTCTGCTCACATGACTCAGATGACGGTAAACTTTCTAACCTTACTCCCTATACTGGTACAAATAAGTTTTTAGTTGGTAATGGTGCACTACTGTCTATCAAGCATGTCCGCCCCTCTACTTTACATACCCCTACTCATCCTCTTACTTTATCAAATGTGATGCATGTCCCTCAATTATCTCATAATTTCCTGTATGTCAAAAAATTATGTCAAGACAATAATTGTCTGATTGAGTTTTCTTCCACTGGTTTATGTTTGAAAGACAAAGGAACAAGGAAGATTCTTTTGGAATCCCCTTCCATTAGTGGTATGTATCCAGTCTCCCCTAACTTGGTGTCCTCCCATCCTACTGCCTTTGTTGTCCGTGCCGTCTCTTGTGATATTTGGTATCAACGCCTAGGTCACCCCAGTCTTTCTACTTTTCAACAATTATCTAATAGTGGTAGTTTACATTCTAAAAATTTCTCTGTTTCTTTTTGTCAAACTTGTCAATTAGGTCACAAGTTACCTTTTCAGCCTGTTGAAAAGCGTAGCTCCGTGCCCTTTTCTTTAATTCATCTAATGTATGGGCTTCTCCGATTATCTCTCCTTCTGGTTTTAAGTATTGAGTTGTTTTTATTGATGATTTTGCGCGTTTTACTTGGTGCTGCTCCATGTGTGCTAAATCTGAAGTCTATACCCACTTTTGTAATTTTAAAATCAAATGTTTCAAAGTAGGGTCTTGAGTTTGATAATGCTCAGTTCCACAACCTTTTTGTTGCTTCTGGTATTCAGCTTCGCTTATCATGCCCTTACACCTCATAGTAAAATGGTGTGTCGGAACATAAGCATCATCATATCTGTGAGTTACTTCGCACTTTACTTCTTACCGTTCATCTCCTTCACTCCTGTTGAGTCGACATTCTATATATTGTTGTCTTTCTTATAGACTTTCTCCCTACCCCTATGCTTTGCCATAAGTCTTCTTTTGAGGTCCTATTTGGTCGTTCACCCAACTATTCCTCATTCCATTCTAAATTATTACAATTATATATCAAATCGGTTACATAGTATATGTTATGAATATTAAATTGCGATAAATAACAACCAACTAAATTATTACAATTATTTAACAACTAGTCCATACGCTTTCATTGGGAGTTGAACCCAAGTCTTCTATATCTTGGGGCTTTAGATTTATAAAGCTAGGGTTTGTCGTTGAATTCTACTGATAATCCTACTCTCATAAAATGTGTGGGGGAATGAGTTTTTAAATTTTTGTGTGAGAAAAGTACAAAAAGTAGATGTATTTGATTGTGTTTTTTAAAATGGTTGAAATTGATGAGTGTGATGTGTGAAATAATAAAAAAAGTAACAATTAGCTGGATAATGTTGAATTTGATGGTGAATATTTATGATATTTCAAAAAAATTAAAGAGAGGAGAGAAAAATGTTTTAAAAAATTAAAGGAGAGGAGAGAAAATTGTTTAAAAAATTTAAAGGAGAATAGAGAGAAATATTTAAAAATTGAAAGAAAATGAAAGAGAAAAGTGATAAAAAGAAAATATGAGATAAGTGATGTGAAATATAATTAAAATTTGTTGAGAATTTAAAAATAAAACTAAAAATGAAAACATCTTTAGGTAAAATCAGTATAAATTATGTATTTTTATTTTCATAGAAAAAAGGTGTTTGAAAAGACAATCAACGGGCCTAGACTTTTTTACTTTAAGATCAATCCGCAAGTTATACGTAAGAGAATAACTTTTCATTTATTATTATTATCATATATATCCTACAAAAGGCAAGCAATCAATGAACCCGAATCCCCGAGCTGAAGTAAACAAGGACAGAGAAATATCCATTTCACCTCTCAAAACTCTAGAGAGAGAAAGCAAGAACCAGGAGAAGAAGAAGAAGAAAACCCAGAAAAATACCAAGGGGGTGTCTCGAGAGCTTCTTGAAAAGGAGAAAAGAATTGAGAAGAAATTATGGTCTTAAATTTCAAGGTAAAAGATTGGAAAAATGCTACGAGATTTGATCTGTTTCTGATGGCTTTTGGTATATAATCCTTTGATGCATGTGGGTTTTCTAAGTAATTGAGCTTTTACTCTGTATTATATTGTTTGTTATAGTTAGATTAATTTATTTGTTTGTGTTTATGACAACAATAATTATTACTACTAATTATATAAACTCTCTTTCAATTGCCTTTCATTTTGAGCTTTTCAAACTCTTTTGCTTATTCATTGTGTGGTTAAGGGCAAGGGCGGAGCCAGGATTTGGGGTTTGGGGGCGAATGAAAAAAAAAAAGGGGAAATCTTGATTTTTTTTTAGATTTTGTTGGGCGAAATTACAAATATCAAAAAAAAGAAAAAATTCTCACAGTTTGGGTTGGGGGGGGGGGGGGGGGGGGGGTGTCCCCACCAGCCTCCCCTGGCTCCGTCTCTGGTTAGGGAAGTTCATTGAATAGCAGTTATGTTAACGGTGAGTGAGGAGTGAGGACTGCTTTTCGTGGAATTGATTACGGTAAAAGCATAAATTTCCAACTTTGGCATAAAGTGGTTTGGCTTTTCAACCGCGAAGCCAAAATGTGTCTGGTTAAGACCTGGATTCCGAGGACCCTCTAAGAATCACTCGTCGAGTAAATCACTTCTTTTCAGTAATGAAAACCTTATAGATACTTTGGAGGATTCATTGTTTATTATTCTTGAATTGGTCTATGTTTTTTGGGGCGAATTTGAGCTTGTAAGACTCAATCATTAACATATAATTAGTTATGTTTTGCTTAGTTTATGAAGAAAAGAAAGGTGTCTTCATATACTAAAAAAGTTATCTTTTTTTGTCACAGAGTAAAAGTACTTTAGTTTCAAAGTTTCTTTCTTTTTCTTATTATACCACTTTTATTTTTATTTCTATATGCTCTAAAGACTAGAACTATAATTTTTGGTTAAGATCGTTAGAACTCCCTCCAATGGGCTCAAAGCCGTAAAAATGGGAGACAACGAAGAGGGGGGAGAGGGAGGGAGAGGGAGAGAGAGGGGGGGGGGGGGGGGGGCATTTAACGGTTAAATCTAATTTTGGCTTCTTTAGGCAGTAGAATTTGTTGATTGGGTAATTTTCTTGAGTAACTGCGTACTCTAGAAATGTAATTGTGCATATGCTAAAAAGGGGGATCAAATTAATCAATACTTGACTCAAGATCGATCATTGCAAACTTGGTTAGGCAAACCATAAGAAACTGAGCTCAAACGAATCAAATTACTCGATGTTTGACTCAAGATCAATCATTAGAAGCTCGTAGGCAACAAGCCTTGTTTATTGTCAATCTGCATAGCGTAGCAAAGAAGGGACGAGTCTTATTGAATTTGAGGTTTGGTGGGTAGGTGGGTGGGGAAGGAAGGAAGTACAAAATCTGATCATTGAGAAAAAGATATTGAAGCTTCGAACAAGTGGTCTGTTCATAATTAGCTTATAATTTGAATTTAATACCGTTAAAGAATGTTCTAGCATTTAATTCCTTACTGGCTCCGTTGCATTGTACTTCCTCGGCTCCAATGCTCATTGGCCCTGAATCACCCTTTACTAATTTCATACACACAGTTTCACTTGATCTTCGGCTCAGAATTTCACCCTTTACTAATTTCATATACTCCTGAAATTGTTTTACATGTTATACTTGATGTACAAAACTTTTACGTGACTCTATGCCGTTTTATTCTCCATTTTGTTTAACGGTGAAGGTGAAAGATGAGATGAACAATTGCTCTATCCGTCATACACTCACTTTAATGATTTCAAGTTTTCTTTCTATAGTCTTAAGTCGAATACTAAAATTCGTGTTTTATTTAATTATTGAAGTGGTTCTAATCACATTCATGCATAAACGGTGATGGAAGACGATCTATTTTCCACCATTGGTAACGGTACACAGATCGAGAGCAAGGTTACCAATACGTTTCAGAAGAATTTTGTGCAGGTTCAAAACATTTTGGACCAGAACAAGCTTTTGATCAACGAGATTAACCAGAATCACGAGTCTAAAATCCCGGTTAATTTGAGTCGAAACGTGGGATTGATTAGAGAGCTTAACAACAACATTAGAAGGGTCGTTGATCTGTATGGTGATTTATCCAACTCGTTTGCTAAATCAATGGATGCTTCGTCTGAAGGGGAATCAGCCTCGGCGGCCCCCACTAAATCCGATGGAAGAGGCGGACAAAAGAGAATTAGATCGAACGGCTGATAATGTTACGGGTTTTCCATTCTGTAGACTGGGATGATTCAGGTAGTTCGACTACATTTATCGTGAAATTTTCTTCATCGTGATTATTTTCTTGCATAAGGGAATAGTAGATTGCACTTAGTTTTGTAGTTTAAGTTTCTTCGTTGAAATAAACTGAAAAGCTATGTCCCTCTTATCTTCTGTTTCTCATAGTATGATTGTTGGGATGTTCTGAGGCTTCTAGTTTCAAGACAATTATAATTGTTAGTATACGTGGATCCCGATGAAATCTATGATTGTGATTGTTCTAAACTTATTGTAAATGAACACTGTATTTCTTTAAATGTTCATTTAAAGACATTTCATGTAATTATCTCGAGTCTTGCTTGTATACATAGATATTCCATGTTGAACCGCGGCGTAACAATACTGGTTCAATTATAACCATTGATATGCTAGGAGTTGGGTGATAAACCCACCCACTTCTGCCCCACGATGATCTTAAGGTAAAATATGGTTCGACTCTGTTACACTCTATTAATAATAGAATATTAGTTGTATATATAATTTAGGGATAATTACACTCAGACCCCCTCAATGATGGGGTAATTACACAAATTTCTTCTCACTAATTGATAATTACAGACACACTCTCTCAGGGGATCTATTTGTATGGTTCACAGGGGTGCAATTGTAAGAATTGTTACACACATAGGGGGTGCAATTGTAAGAAATTTATCACAGGGGTACAATTGTAAGAATTGTTACACACATAGGGGGTGCAATTATAAGAAATTTTTAACATCAAGGGGTGTGTTTGTAATTATCAATTTATAAAGGGAGGTTTATGTAATTACTTCATCATTGAGGGGGGTGTGAGTGTAATTACCCCTATAATTTATGCGATCTAATTTGTAATGTCAATATATGAGTATATTATTTGAAGAAGAAACTTGCTAGAAGGTTTTGAAATATGAATTGTATTGGATAACAATATGTAGGATTTTTTATTTTTTTTGGTAAGAACAGTATGTAGGAATTATAATGATTGAAAAACAAACAAATCACTAAGACAAGATTCTGATGTAAATAATAATGTCTTGACTGCTGTTTTGTCCCAGTTCATTGTAATCTTGTATTTGTTATTTTGTAGATAGGATCAATTAATTAAGGATCATGAAAAGATAATTTGAATGGTTTCTTAAGAAAAAATGTTAGATGTCATCCCTAACCCTTTATCGCATTAATTACGTAAATTTAGTAAGATGCATTTATGACACTCATTGCTTACCAAAGTTTTAAAAAAAATGACAGGAAAATATTGAATTGAGAGGTAACATACAGCATCATTGGCTTCAAATTTAACTTTATAACTATTACAGCAATCACATAAATAAAGAGGAAATATGGACGGAAGCCAAAAATTTTAGCTTTGGAATCGCGAGATAGACATTTTGACTCACATAACAACACTTTTAGAAATTTGAAGTGGCTTAAGTATTAAATTATTTAATTTGTGTATAAAAGATTTTAAACAAATTAGAGTCGACAACGGTCAAGTCTACCCCGAGTGGCGAAACAGATACTATATGGCTCACATATAAATGTAATTTAGGAGTTTGATGAGCAAAGTTTTAAAATCAATTTCATTTACGTATAAAACTTGAGATTATAGACAAATGATTGTAACGAGGCTACTCGGATGACCTATCCATCAATGTAACAAAGCACTCTTTCCAATCAGAAACCTTCTCCCCGCCATTAACCACCTGTTATGTGAGAAAAAAACATCGATCTTTTTTAGAAACAACAACAAAAAAGATGAGCGACAAAGTAACTCTAAAATCTCCAAACCTCAAATATCAATCCTTTCTGGGGGACGTTATCCAGAGCTTCAACACAAATAAACGCCGCATCCTCCTTGCTAAGACTTCCCTTTGATGCACTACCCTATGTTATCCAAGTTAGCCGTAAGTCACTGGATAATACAGGACATCATCGTGTATACATCTATCAATTCCACGATCCAGTTCGTTAATATCCAAGTAGGTAGATGACATGAACTAACTAGGTAGGCTATTGTAAGTTGTATCATTAACATGGCTTGGCTCGTGAGATTCTACCTACTTGAGTATTACTCAAATGGAGTTGTAAATCGTTTGTCATCATTTCAATGATAACATCATCTGTGTTCATCCATAGACTCACAATTCACTTGGGCAGTGCTCAAGTGGTTAGCATGATATTTCTGCACTTAATGTGGTTAGGCTCTGCTAATATCCCCGCAAACTCGTGATGTCATTGTTGAAAAAAATCAGAAAATCCAAACAATAGGTACATTCAAAGGTTCAGAATGTTTAACCCGAGTTCAATAAAATAGACGAAAGAAAAAGGAGTATGCGACTTTGTATGGTGGATTCCACGTAGGTCCCACCACATGGATGGTTAGACTGGCTAGAATGACTCGAGAAAGCTAGGTAACGGAAACGTACACATATTTATTGTACCTCTTCAAAGCAGAAGCCTTGCTGCCCTCCAGGAGTATTCTTTAGGACTCCAGTTCTAATGATGCTATAGGGTACTCCAGATGCCTTCACCAGATTTTCATCTTGCTCTGCTAGTTTTCTTGCATTGCTAATCATAACTGCTTGAATACCAGTCGAATCCCTATACACAGACAACTGAAAACTTCACAAACTTACAATATCAAACATTTATTATTGAGGTTTCATTGTTTGATTATGTGTAGGAAGTTGGAAATACCTGAGACAATAGGATCACATGCTCTACGCCTTTCCAGCTCTCTATATTACATAAGAATCCTTCCTGTGAAATATACAGAGTAAATATTTGATCAAAGAATTTGTAAAAATTGGTTCTCAGACATTATATCATATATAGATATTGTGATATATTTACATGGATCGTGGAAGGAAAATTGGACTGGTTTATAAGTTATGATATAGGCCTCCTATAACAACTTTGCGAATGAAAAGTAATTGCTACTTGCTAGTAGAGCTCAATGTGACAGAATCTCGCTTGCGAACTCTCACCCATGGGCCCGGGCATGACAAACACAATAAAGAATAAATGTAGACTATCTACCATGGAAAAGGTAAAGGGGGACTTTTTCTTCAATGTAGCATAGTACATAATATTCAAAAATTGCTGTCTATGTAAAAGTGGCAAGAACAAAAATATCAAGAGATAGCCATATTCTTCAATCGAAACACAACCTAAGGAAATTATTTGATGTGGGAAAACAAACATGGGAAAGGGAATGGAGTAGAGACTTGCACTCATACAATTGGACATATAACTGCACGAACGCCTTTTAAAGCCTTTTTCAGATACGTCTCGTCCTTTGCGTCCCCAGCCATAGACTTCAAAACAATGTAACCTTTTAAGAGTTTAGAAAGAGATGTAAAAGCAAGCAGTCAAATTGTTTGCAAAATCATTAAAATGTAATGAACCTCAACATAAGTGCCAAACGCCTCCATGGCAGCCCGCTTATCTTTCACTAGTGCTTTTACTCGAATTCTTTTGACAATTAGTGACAGTATGATCATCTGTAGAAGTGAAAGACAGTGAAACTTAAGAATTTGGTAACACAAAGGCATCAATTCTTGAAATAAGGAAGCCAAGAGAGTATCACCTTCATCATTTTGTTCTGAATCCTAATTCTTTTTAAGATCACATAAAAGAATTAGGTCGCTGTTAGACTGAAACGTTTGAGAGAATGGTCAAATCCATACTAACAAATTCATCCCAGTTGTTTGGATAAGTTTGAATTAATTGTCGATTTAAAATCCTTTTAGCATTCATTTTGTATTATCTTCTCAATCATTATTGCAGAATTCAAATTCACTCGTTATTGAAGTCACTTGAAATCTTTCATTCAAATCCATTCCTCAAATTTAAATCCTTAAATCCAAACGCAACCTTCAGGTTTTTCAGAAGAACATTTGCTCCTTTACAAGATAAATGCAGTTGACAAAGAAATTCTGAGCCCATATTGCATCACCTGACCAATCTCATTATCTCCATCAGTTACTAATACTGCATCTCTAACTTCCTCTTCTTCTGTTTCCAGATAATAAAAGTCGACGATTAATGTGGTCATTTACAAAAAGAATAATGAACGTAAGAAATGTAGTACAGAATTGCTGTGTGTAAAACCTGTAGCTTCATCTTCCTCCAATGCACTTCCATCTTTCTGCATAATATCAGGTGCCCCATACCATTTCCTTAACTTCGGACCCCCTACGCAAGAAAAGTATACGCATTCTTAAGTGAACACCAAGAGAAAATAGAACACTTTTATCACACAGAACAAAGTACTTAGTGTGGTTCACCAAATAGACCTAAAACGTGTAAGAGCAAGAAGGAAATTCCCCATTAGAAAGAACAGGTGAAACTTCAAAAGAATATCAAAAGAGAAAAAAAAAAAAAAAGGATTGAAATAAAGTTCACAACCAATTCCAAGATAAATTGGAATTTGAACAATTATGCTAATGTGGCATGCACTTGCCTTCTTAAAGACCGGAGGCCCTAATGCGAGGTTTGACTGCTTTGGCTGGAGCCTTTAGTCGTGAAAATGCATCTAGCTATGAGAGGTGAACTTAGAGCTCATATGTTCTCAAGTCCCTCGTTTTCATCTGATGTGAGACGTCAATAACATACTCATCATCAGCCCCAAGCTCCCCTCTCCCAGCCATTCAAAATCGTGCAGCTCCGGCCAAAACTTACAGTACCTTGCGCAAGGGTGTCTGGTGTTTGAGAAGGAAAATGTATAGCACATCATATGCTATGCTTGGATCAAAGACTTCAGCGAGGGAAATGAAAATGTCTAAACATATAAAGCACAAAGTTATATCATCCGAAGCACAAAAAATACTCTCTTCCGTGTTTTTCTCCCCAAGGTCTAAACACAGCCTCATTCAAATCAAACACAACAAAGTAATGTGTGTAAAAGCTCAAGAGATGCTACCACTCAGGTAGAGACGAGACAAGTAGGGACACTGGACCCGACAATCGCCTCCTCCTCAGTAATCTATAATCGCTATAAAATAAACACAATTCAAAAGTTTTGCCCATCTCAATCCTTAAAATCTTCTCTCCACATGAGGCCAAATATCTATTTTAACGTCAGCGCAATCTAAAAATCCCAGTTCTATGCCTGCACTCGGGTACTATCCCAACTGTATCGTTAATAGTTATTAGTTAAGCTACACATGATAATGTCATCAATTCACCATTTCACCTCATCCATTTCTAGTGTATAATCTAACACACAGATTTACGCAATTTACTTAAGTACACCAACAATAAGGAACAAATCACATTAAAAAAATTTATACGAAATTCCTAAAATACAAAGCGTGGAAAGAAAAACAAAAAAAAAAGAGATAAATAAAGAGTGTGTGTGTGTGTGTGTGTGTCACCTTCAATGTAATCAAGAATCTGGTCCATGAAACCGAGCTGTTTCTTCTTGGACGAGAAGCAAGTGAATGAAAAGCGCTTTTCAAAAGCACGATTACAGTGCAGCGAGGAGGAGCTGAAGAGGGAGGGAGTTGAAATCGAACCCGCCATTGATTTGTTGGAGGATTTGTGTTCAGAATTTGGAGCTCTTATCCGCGCTTTCTCTCTCGTCCAGTCATTGCATTTGAGTCCCCGCTTTTTATGCTCCAAGAGCTTGTGATTTGCACTTTCTACCCTTGGATTTAGCAATATTTGCACAATGGATCCTTACAATTGTGGATTTAGTACATTACACCTTGATGTTAGCATTAATTTGGAATTGCACCTTCAACCGAGTTCATATCCTAATTCTTGCTAGAAAAATGAGTTGGCCCAATTTAAGGGAAGAGATAATTACATGTACACCCCCTACTTTTAGTGAAGAATTATCGAAAAATTTTAATCTTTTTGAAATTATATAAAGTTCCTATCATGTTATGATATTCTAATAATTACACCCTTTGTGTTTAAAAAAATTTACAATTTCGCATCTATAAACCTTATAAATAGACCCTTTGAGGGGGTCTCGTTGTAGTTTATCAAAAAGCAGAAGGAGTTTTGATAATTAATACTAAAGTGAGGAAGTGTGTATGTAATTCACGTTTAATGGAAGAGAATAAAATGGTTTTCCCGTTTTAGCCCATTAAACTCGACCAATGATTTTCTTTTATTAGAAACTATGGTCTAAACTTGATTGAGGGCTCATTGTGCCAAATTAACATTAAAAAGATGTTATAGGCAAAGTTCAAGTTGAACATTTATTGTATAATGTACATTTAGGTCCTAATTGGTTGGCATATTATTTTTTAAAAATTAAATTTTTTAAGAATTTTTTTTTGAAAAATGCATTTGTATGACATTCTATCAAGATTTTCTTGGAAAAAAAAAGTCTCAAAGTTTTTATTTTTATTTTGCAAAATTTGAAAAAACTAGCTAAAGTTTGGAAAAATTCTTGCAAAAAAAAGATAAAAAAAAAATATTTAAACTATTCATGATTTGACAATACACACTTCAATTAAAAGGGTTTAATTCGGCTATTTGCAACACCGAGAGCCAAATTAATCACATATTCTCATGCAAAATAACACAAGATGCAAAATAAGATCCATTTTGCCTATTTTTTTATGTCTACATTTATGAATTTGAGTAAAGTTTGTATATGAAAAATTATATCTAAACACAAATTCAAACAAAATTCTCATGAAAAAAACATATCACATCAACTATAACCATTACATATTTTTCTTTAAAAAATAACTCACCAACGCACACTTTTAACAACACTTTTTTTATCCCTAAAAAATATTTTTCTCCACTTTTTTATGAATTTTTTTTCTTTGAGATGAACGTATCATCCAATTAAGGCCTTATTGTTTCGGAACAAGAAGTTTTTTTATAGATTTAGGCAGTATTAAACAAATTGTTGATCTCGAACTGAAACTGGAAAGACAAATTTTCATCTCAAATGCTTTTTTTGAGAATAAGGTTTCTCATCTCAAAATTCTTTTTTCCCTTGAATCTTCTTGCCCCCGCCTTCTTTTATTTCCATTCACTAACTTGGTTCAACTTTCATTTCCGGACTTTCTACTTTGTACGGATGGGATGGGAGGCGACAACAACACGTCTTTTTCGTTCTCCGTCATCATCCTCTTTTTCTACAAAGTGATGCTCCTAGTGACGCATGTGAAGCCGGCCACAATTTATCTTTTTTTTTTTGGTAGCTTTTAGTTAGTATTCATGTGTTATTTCTAACTCATGTGAGTGTTTAGCCTCATATATGAGAGTTTGATATCTGCAAAGTCTTTGTTCTTAGAACTTGATTGTTATATTTTCTCAACGAGTTGTTGTTTATTCTCTCACATATGCTATAATAATTTTTCAATTATTGTAATAAACAGTTGATGTGCACCTAAAATATTTAGGGGGTATTATGGTAATTAATCTACCCCGCCTCGGGCCAGGGTGCCTACCGATAATCGAGTCCGCGTATAATATAAAAGCCAACCCCATAAGGCT
Source organism: Buddleja alternifolia (assembly GCA_019426215.1). Taxonomy (NCBI): domain Eukaryota; kingdom Viridiplantae; phylum Streptophyta; class Magnoliopsida; order Lamiales; family Scrophulariaceae; genus Buddleja; species Buddleja alternifolia. The sequence goes on along the minus strand of CM033391.1, from coordinate 43,275,002 downwards.
GGCGGCCCATTACGAATATAGCCCATTATGTGCAAGTGGCTATAAAAGTAGTTAGGCTATTTTAATATTAAATAGCTAAATATTGGGTTTAATAAATAGTATGATGGGCTAGTGCTAAGTTTTAGCACACAGACCATAGCCCACTCCCGGGTCCATATATATATATAGATATGTATATATATAGATATGTATATCTCAAAGGAGTTGGTGAGAGATTCATTATCTACTCTCCACACAAAAATCCACTGGCAACTTTGGATAATAATTCCACTATTGAATTACGAACTGATTTGATCACATCAAACTGGGTAAGTAGGCAGGTTGCATAACAGCGAGTGCAGTCTATACCTAATTCAACCCTTAGCCTACTTTGTTATGTGTTGGGTTAGATTCCCTCCCCACGTGGCAAAGCATGCGACATTAACTCACTGACAAATTTTACCCGTATCAATTTGGCGCCGTCTGTGGGAACAACGTTCTAGCCACTGAGTATGCAAACTAGGTCCCATGCACGTACTACCGAAAACAGGATAACTAGCAACAATACACTAGTAGCAGACGACGAAGTCCCTAACCCCACGCCAAAAGGTCTGCCAAGCGTTCAAACTGGGGGAGATGGTCTACCAGACTTTCAAGTTGGTGGAGGAGGTCCTGATATACCACCTCCAGTGAATGAGCAAAACATGCATCCCGTAACACCAGCAGTGATTCCACCCCCTACAACTAGGGTGTTCGAGATCACTCAAGAGGCACTCCTTGCTCTTGTTGAAGATGTCTCTGTATGGCCACCGGTGTGGGCAGTCCAGCAATAAGCCCAGGCACACCTGTCGTGAGCGACGCCTGCTCAATCAGCTGCCAGGAGTCAAAATCCCCATGAGAGGAATCCTTAGGAGGCCCCGTCTCAAGAGAGGGGCCCTCAAGTGCCACCTCCTTAGTCACTTAGTAGAGATTAGGAGCCTCGTGAAAAGAGTCGCCCCCAGCGAGTTGAGCCTAGTCAATCCCCTCACCGAGGTTAGGAGTCCTTGACCCCCGGCGGGATAGGATTGAGGCTATCCAACTCCCCGGTAAATGGGGCAGCACGTGAGAAAGAAGAGAACAGCGTGGTTTCACCTCGTGAGAGGCCACCACGTCGAAGAGACAGAAGGCTAACACCCCCAAGGTCTCCACGTAGAGGTTAAGTTCCCTTGACCCCTGAAGAGACCCTGCCGAGGCGAGAAGGCCACCACATCATGATGAAAGTTTGGAGAACTGCAGAAGGTATGAAGATATGCAGTTAGCACCCTTGGTTGTAGGTCCCCTCAAAAGAAGTCCTTTCTGCCCGACAGTTTTGGCAAAGTCACTACCTCAAGGACTTAAGATTCCGCACCTAAATGAATATGAGGGAGTTGGAGACCCTCAAGAGCACGTTGACAACTTCAATGCAAAGCCTGACATGTACGACGTCAGTGACGCGGCCTATTGCAAAATTTTCTGAACCACACTGTCTGGTCGTGCCCTTAGCTGGTTCAACCAATTGCCCGTCGGTACCATTACCGGTTTCGAGCAGTTGACCAAGCGTTTCCTTAACCACTTTTTCATGAACAACAAGTATCCGAAAACAGCGTCCTTCTTGTTCACGGTGGTCTAAAAGGATAGGGAGTCCTTGAGAGAATATGTACAACGCTTCTCCACAGGCGTGTCAGAGATACCACACGTCAACCATAAGTTGCTATTAGGAATAATGCAAAGGAATTTGCGGATTCAAGGTGTCTATAGCTGGGAAGCCGCCATCAACTAGGGAGTCGTGATCAATCAAGCCACTCTCATTAAAGACTAAGGGGTCACAGAATCATCAGTGGTATCCCAAAAAGAGTTAATGTTAGGGTCCAGGTTCGCCCTAAAATTAAATAATCCCTTGCCAATGCCGGAGGATCTAAAACTCCCTTGAGAGGAATCACGAACACGCTTTGCAGGAGGAGCTATAGGGGGCGAAGAATACACAGGCGTGCGACCCCTGGGAATGTCGAACCCCCTTCGAGAAGCCATACCCTTATCATGGTTGTCTTTAGGAAGAGAATGGGCTGAACCCCCGTGCGTTCTCTCGTCATCCCTTTCTTTCAAAACTACAGTGCCCCGGGCGCTAGTGGCCGCCCAACTTAGGACCCTAAACACCCCTAGGGCCGAAACCGGCCATCTTGGAATCAAAATCGAGTGTGCATGGCACTTGGCCAGATTAGTCGAGTCCCAAAGACTTAGTAACCCCAGTCATATCTTTTGAAGCGAGGCCCGGGGGTCCTGATGGGTTGGCCACACCACTATGACCCCAAGTAGTAGTAGAAGCCGAAGCCACAATGGTGAGAAGAGTTGGAGGGGCGATGGAGCTCATTTTGCCACCCTTGGCTACCTTCACACCTGCAAAAAAAAATATATGCAGAACCAAGTGTTAATATGCAAAAGTATAAATGGCAAACATTACTTGAAAGCTATATCATGAATTGAGAAAAATTAAAGAGACATATATACTTTAAGTGTATAACCGGCTAACGTCGAACTTATGATCAAACAATCCCGCCTTGTTAAAAATGATTCTAAGTTGTTTTTTAGCACAGGTGATCTTATGAGGAGCAACGCCCTCATTCCAATGCAGCGGCGTCGGTATACCCAAACGGGTAATAGGAAAGGAGAAGAACTTTGATTTCCAATTACCCTTTGAGTTAATGTTATCGTTTAAAAAATCTAGCGGTTGTTGCGGGGAGAAAATACACATAAGGCGCGATAAAACACATTCTAACCGTAAAAAGAGCCTGAAAGGTGTCCAAATTTATCTCAAGGTTTAACTCGGTAAATCGACGAATAAAACTCTCAAAGAAGATGAAACTATTGGGAGTTAATTGACTTATGCAAATTTGGTAGTGGGCTAAGATTTCTCCAAAGAATTTGTGATAGGGGATGGTGAGCCCCGAGCGGAAATGCTCTAAGTAAAGGGTCACGTGCTCCTCAGGAGGGTTGAAAATTCGCCAACCAGCTATAGGCACTAGCAACTCGAGGTCCACCGCGGTATCCCCAAATAGTGCGGAAAGTTCTACTCTAGTTATAGTAATGTCACAAGAGTAACACACAAGACCCTCACAGCTAGAAGGATTCTCACTATCGGAGGAAGAAGAGCTCCCTAGTCCTATGAAAAATAGGGGGTTCAATTAGAAACAAGTTTTTCATAGATGGTATCAAAAACGATAGCATAAATACAATATTTTTACATGTCAGAAAGGGCCAACAAAAGCCGACAAGGGCTAAGCAGACCCCGAGGCTATTCCTCAGGACATAGACCCTGGGCAAACTATTTTCCAGGGGCGAAACACAATGGTCGCGAGGCACCACGCATCGCAGTCAAGCCGCGAGGCACGACCGCAAGGCCAAGGCACCGAGGTCACCACCCAACGCCCCCTACTCAATACGTGAGGCTCAACGCCCCTAGTAAAGAAACACATTTGCCCAAAACACTAACCACCCCGAAGAAACGCTCCATGAGTGTGAAGAGGTCATAAGTTAAATCACTTAAGTGTTAGCGAAAAAACAAGCCATTTCTCACACTACGAGCATAACACTACGAAATAGGGAGTAAATACAAAGGATTCCAAATTTACCTTGGTGATCTTGGCTTCTACCTATGGTTGACTAAGGGAGAGAGCTCCTAGAGAGAGAAACTTACCAAGAGAGAATTTTTTGAAAAGATGAATATATGAATAGGTGTGAGAGTGAAAGCCACCAACCCACCTATTCTTAGACAAAAATAGGTCGGGAGTTTCTAAGACCCCTAATCTAGTACAAACTAGAGCTGAGTGACACTGCCTAAGCAAAATTACTTCTACTCCCGGATATCCCATTAGGTAAACCCGGGAGAGGGGGCATTATGATGTGCACTGAAAATGTCTAGGGGCATTATGGTAATTAATTTTTCCCCGGCTCGAGCCGGGGTGCCTACCAATAATCGAGTCTGCGTATAATATAAAAGTCGAGCCCATAAGGTTGGCGGCCCATTATGAATATAGCTCATTATGTGCAAGAGGCTATAAAAGTAGTTAGGCTATTTTAATATTAAATAGCTAAGGCTTTGTATGGTTGTATTTTTTATGTTACATTTTCATTTTTTGGATAATCGAAAAATGAAAATGCTTACATCAAACCAAATTCTATAAAAAAAATGCCTCAATTTCAAATGCTACCATACATTCCCCTATATAACTACTCATTATTTCATCATTTCAATCGCTTCATCTTCTCTCTTCATTAATTACATAATTCAACTATCCAACTCATTCTCTTTTTTATTTTATCATAAATAAAATATTATTTTAATTTTTTTCCTAATCATCATTACATATATAACTAATTCAATCAACTTTATATCACATCTACCCAACTTCCAAACATTTCTTAAAAACACATCCAAACAAATAAAAAAAATTAATGTTTTCACACGAATTTCTATAATACACATTTTCCAATAAAAACTCAAAATTCATTTTCTAAAACACAACCATATAGAGGCTAAATATTAGGTTTAATAATTAGTCTGATGGGCTAGTGCTAAGTTTTAACCCACGACCCATAGCCCACTTCCAGCTTCATATATATATATATATATATATATATATATCAAAGGAGCTGGTGAGAGATTCATTATCTACTCTCCACACAAAAATTCACTAGCAACTTTGGAGAGTAATTCCACTAATGAACTACGAACTGACTTGATCCCATCAAACTAGGTACGTAGCCAGCTTGCATAATAACGAGTGCATTCTATACCTAATTCAACCCTTAGCTTAGTTTGTCGTGTGTTGAATCGGATTCCCTCCTCATATGGCAAAGCTCGTGATATTAACTCACTGACATATTTTACCCACGTCAACAGTAATATCATATTGCAATATATTTTCTGTTTTAATTTTCTTGGCCTCGATGAGATATAACCAAGGTCTTAAATTTTAGTTCCGGGGTAGATATCGGTGTAGTAAATTTACGAAAACTTCGATAAAAATTTCGGTTTCGATTTTAAAGAAATCATGAAAATTTATAAAAATATTTGGAAATTTACAATAAAATTTTGAGTGATCTTAATTATCATACTTATACATCTTTTACATCAATAATATTCTATATATAATATATGGATAATGAATTTGTTAAATAATATCACTAAAAACTGTTGCGAAAAATATGAAATAAATATAATTTGATAGTAAGATAATAATCAAATCGTATGAGAACTTCATTAAAATAAAATGTATCAAAATTTAAGTAAAAGTTACTACTCAATACCATATCGAGTTTCTAGGAGGATCGAAATCGCTTTTACTAGTATTTGTCCTATCTCTACTTTCATATTGCAAGTGAAAATTATTAGTTACATGTGCATAATATTGTTCCCATGATATGAAATGTTGGTAGTATTACATGTAATGAATCAATGATGATATTTTTCTGATTTTGAATTTTGAAGAATCCAAGGAGTAGTACAATTTCTTCAATCATATTTATTTTTAATTTTTTGCTTTACTGTTTCTTGTGGTTGGGGGATAAGTGATAGGTGTGGTCCTTACCAAGTATAAATATAATTTTCTAATTATATAATATTTTTTAAAAAATAAAAAATAAAAAAAGTAGGCCGAAATTTCAGTTCGGTTTCGGGAAATATCAGGTTTCGGCCGAAATTTCGATGGATATTTGACAAAAACATTTTAAATTTCGGGAAATTTTGGGTTTCGATAAAAATTTCGAGAAATTTCAAGTTTCGGTTAAAATTTCGGAAGATATTCTGTAAAATTGGATCGAAGGTTTAATTTCATTTCGGGACCCCCCAAAATACGAAATTTCTATGTTTTGATCGAAATTTAAGACCATGAATTTCGAAAAATAATTGTAAAATGATTAACCAATATATTATTAATTTACTATTATTAATGTGAACTTAACTCCTCAAGACATATCCGGACGCCACCTCCCTATTCAAATCAAGTTAAATTCATACCTTTCAATTCCGGACACTTTTGATAGTACACCCAGCGTGCTCGTGAAGCGAAACATAACACTGAGAGAGAGATACTCAGGAATCAAAATCCCCAAATGCAAAAATTCCCCCAAAAATTGTCAGAATTCCTCTTCGCACAGTAAAATTCAAGCTATCACTTCATTTCTACCCAGCTTTTCTCATCTCACCGGAATATTCCCTTTTAGTCGGCCGGACTTCGCATGAAATTCTGTGGTAAGTTTAGTGTTCAATTCATTTATGTACTTATATATCTATATCTATATATATATATATGCAGCTGTCACCTTTCTAGCTGATTACTGTCACTTAGTATTATTCTATGCACATTTATTGGCCTTTACTTTTGTTGTCGAAGATGAAAATGCAATTGAATTCAGTTTTCAATGATTCGCCCTTTTCGTTTCACTTTCTCAATTTGAATGAAGCCTATTGATTAAATTCTAAGTACTTAAGCACGAGATTAGAGTTATTGAAGTGTATAATGCGTGCGTTGAATGAATTGTGTTGATTGAAATTTGAAATTTAAGCATGGGAAATTAACGTTGTTATATGACATTTTGTGTGTGTGTTTTTTTCCCCATCTTAATTCAGTCTGTCTTATGAGTGGCATATGCTGTATTTTCAATGGAAGCAGTAGTTGATATTGTGGGAAACGAGGATATTAGAGTTGAAGATTGTGGCACCTCGCCGCAAAAGATTGCTGATCCTGTTGTTTACCAGCTTGTTCGGGTACACACATATTCGCAAGTTTATATTATAATTGACATCTTTAGCCTTCTAGGACTGATGTCATCTTATGAGGTGTAATTTGTGGATAGTGACAAGTTATGTGATTATATCATTTAAGTTTCTAAGATTATTTAGGCGACTACTTTACTGTGTATTGCATCCCAATGAATATACTGTGAATAGAAGATTGTGGCAAACACCCTGCCTTGGAAATAAATAGTACTCACGTACACCATCTGCAGGGGAAGTCCATTGCTTTTCTTTTATGAAAATGAACAAGTCTTTATAATGCATGAGTTAGTGATAATTATACATATTCTGTTCATTCATGGGAAGGTGGATTTTACGATGCCGGGATGGTTTCCATACATGAGTAAGAATACAATTGATTAGTCAATTTATTTTTCCTTGCCAGTCTATTATTTAAGGCGAGACCCAATCTGCTAAAAAGATTTTGGACTTATGATCTACATTTACATTCAAATATTATGCAATTAAACCTTTCTTGTTCTGAAAAGTGAATTTCTGGAGAGGAAGTGGATTAAAGAAACTCTATCAAAGAGCATCGACCCAAAACTGATTGATCTGCGTCCATTTCCACAATATGTGATCTACTCCGGCGAAGATTTTTATCCATGGACCATTGGGGTTTAACCAGTAATCTATGGTCACTATGAGGGCAACCCCCCCCCAAAAACACCAAATGTGGCGACATGTGGGTAAAAAAAGAGGGGGATGGGATTTACCTTGATTTTGGCATATTGCGCCCCAATTACATTAGGTATTGCCTTCTATTTTCATTTTTCAAATATTTGACATCTTAATAAGCCTAAAGAACCAAAAGCTGTGCCTGGATTTATAACTATGACGAGCAGTGAGCACTTGATTGAGATGCAGATGGGATGTTGATGAATAGTTGGGTGTTCACTTGCATCTTGAGGGGCTTGAATTCTTTGACTAGTTGGGCCATCTTTAATTTGCTTCCTAGCTCTTCCAGAGAATGAAGAAATTATATCAACCAACTGTTACCATGGATTGAAGAAAGTATTTTAACTAAGTGAGCAACATTGTTAGTATCATGGTCAGAAAGTAGATTAGAAGTAATTCACCTGTCCTTTGTTTCGTGGATTTGAACAACTTGTCCAGCTCAGTCCACCTTTTAGCTCTAGCATAATGTTGCAATTTGGTTTGTGTTTCAGTTGATAGGAATGTGATTCGTGTGCTTTTTGATGAGTCAATCATAAACAATTTGCCCCAAATACTATGTGCCATTTTTATCTCCCATTGACTGATTGTTTTAGAGACGGAAATTTCAAGGTGATAAAATTAAACTGGTGTATAATCTATAATTTAGGTTGATGGCGATGGGAGATTAGTGCCTGCAACTGACGATGAAGTTATGGCGGTAGAAGATTTGCTTGAAGATGACAAAAGTATAGGTAGAATCATTCAACAGACGGGGCAAACTCCTGAATGCAGCACAAGTTATGGTCATGAATCGTGTTCTTCAAATAAAGTTCAGTTTAAAGGCTCAGAAGGTTTACTGGCAGACTATTATTATTATTTTTTTTGTTATTTATATATCCTTATTTTCCTTTTTGGCCACTCTAATCATGCTTGTAACCACCAAAAACTATAAACATGATTGTCATTGCACTAGTGATGGACACCCTTAAAACAAAATTATGTTCCATGATTAGAAGATTCTCCAGTCAATTCTGCTGTATGTTTTAGAAGAAATCCTTCACCAATTTACATCCACCTTTCATTTTGTCTTAGTCTTCTAGGTCTTGTTTTTTGCTTTTTGTCATGCCTTGAGAAAAGGAGGAGAATAAAACAAAAGACAAGTGTGGCACTTGAGCCTGAGACACGGTAGCTGCCTTGAGATACACACAAGAATCACAAAATTAGTCTAAGTTGACTAATCTATAACTTAACTTGTCGTGCTCATGAGTCCTTTGGGAACTGCTTATGAACTAATTCACTTTCTTCTCTTTCCTGGGAACAACTTGGAAGTCAGTCTCTATAAAAAACCTGGCGTCCTCAATAGGTCTTCATAGGGCTAGGTAAACAAACTAGGGCATTACTAGGAATGTGGGATTCAAAAGTGGCTATTATGGTTCCAGATATGGACTCCACTATGTGCACGAGGCGTAGGTCTTTGTTACCTAGACAGAGAATGTTTTTAATCATGATTTTGACTGCCTACTTCCTCTCATACTGGTCTCTAAGCCTGGGTCTACTATACCTTCTTGTGCACAATGAACCTGGACTAAGACAATTGGTCAAAGGGCTTAAGAAATTGGAGCGTAGCAAGTAGCAACCACCTTTAAACTGATCGGGTTCTACCCTCTTATTCACCAGCCACTTATAAACTACTCATACTTTTCCCTCCACTTGATGCGGGAGAGCGAGCTTGAGCGTTCACATTTCTCTCACCTTTGTATCTTCTTTATTCTCAGTATCTCTGAGTTGATCTTTTGTATTTCAGGACTGCTGCAACTTGAGGTCCCAGAAGTTGGTGACGAAAAGCCAAATGCGCCACCCGACCCTTCAATGGATTATGCAGGAATAGATGTTAAACATGAGGTACTTAATTTGGTGTTCATCGAATGTAATTACATTTATTTGTGTTCCATTGGATTTTAAGGATTTTAGTTTGTGGTGATCAATTTGGCTGGATTACAAAATCTTTCCTAGCCTGTTAGATTTTTCTTTTTCTACAGTGTTCTAAATTTACCAAAACTATGATCCACTTGAATCCTTTTCGATTCGAGATTTGTGGCATATTTGAGAAATCTGTTGTCTCGTTATGGCATATGTTGTGAATTTTGCTATGCAGGAAAGAATTCCTTCACTGGTTCCAAATGCAAGTGATGGCAGTGTTCACCAATCCGGGAGTCCAGAGGGATGCTCGAAGCTTTCAGGTGGATTGGATGAGAGTAAAACCTCAAATTCTGCTATTGAAACTAGTTTGAAGCCTGATTTCTCTCTGTTGAAGGGGGACATATGCCTGGACAATTTGTCGGTTAAAGATCTTCAGGAGACTTTCAAGGCGACCTTTGGAAGGGAAACTTCCGTGAAGGACAAGCAATGGCTCAAGAGGAGGATTATTATGGGGTTGACTAATTCCTGTGATTTCTCAAGCACCAGTTTTGTAATTATAGACGATAAAGTGGTAAAGAAAGAGGAAACTTGCAAAAGCGCAGATTCCGGCTATTTGGTTAATTGTGTAGTTACATCTGCGACGGAGAACCATGAAAGCCCATCTACTTTCCATGATCAGCAAAATGAACTCCACCCAAATGTTGAAGACAACTATGGAAGTAAAGATGCTGGCGCAGAACAAAGATCAGCAAAAAGAGTTCGAAAGCCCACAAAGCGATATATAGAAGAACTTTCAGAAGAAGAATCCAGAGATTCTGGTGCCAAATTCGTCTCCTCGGTTGGACACCGTGTACATGACCAGCCATGTGCAAAAGTTTATGCCAGACCTCTTCAGAATATTGGACTGGATGGGAGATGTTTCACCAGGAAAGATTCACTTGGGGGTTCTGGAGTTCAGGTTCCATATGTTTCCCGGATACGACGGAGCCGTCCGAGGGAAAATCTTATAACCCTTATGGTAACGTGAAATAATACATGTGTGATATGAGCATAATTTTGACATTCTTGCATTTATTCCTATGATCTCTAATTACATCCATTTGAACAAATTTGTAAGTTTTTTGACATTGTCTGCACTCTTTACTGGTTGATCTGTTGCTTTGTGAGTGTCGAGCTGAGTGAATGGGTCATCCTTCTGGAAGTTACCGTTTTCGTCTCTCCCATCATCCACTTATTCCTGGTGTGGTGTAGCAATATGGATGAGTTTGTTCATATGCTTGTTGTTTATCTTTTCTTCTTATCATCTCCTCTTTCTTTGTCTCTGCATGATTTAATGTTTAAATAATTTAAATTCAATGGAACTTGGAACTATCATTTGTTTTCGTTAGCTGAAATATTAATTTGATAGCTGCCCTTTATAAAGCAAAAACTGAATTCAACTTGTGTAAGTCCCACTTTATGTTAAGTAGATTTTTGAAAATGGGGGATCTAAAATTGGCATAATAAGCTTGTTAGATGGTGCAATTTACATGCTTTCAGCTGTGATGTCTAGAAATTTCAGCCAAGTGGAATGGGCATGCCAACCAAACTGGAAAACAACAATTTTGCATCCAGCAAACTACTTCACAATGAAAGCGATAATAAAGTATCCAAATCCAGCTCGTCTCCCAGATGGATTCGAGATCATGTAAGTTTTTCATGGCATCTCTATTATTCCTTCTTTTTTAATTTTCTTGAAAAATAAATACTCACTATTGTTGCCGTATCTCTGTATGTGGCTAGCCTGGTGATTCAAATGATATATGCAAGCCGTATGCTAAAATAATTCAGTTGGAGAAGGAAGTGAAGCAGAAAAACATGGAATCTTATGAGAATAGTTCTGATGATGAGGTGATGACGGTACCCACATCAAATGGAGGAATGAGGAGGAAACATCATCGACCTTGGACTCTAAGTGAAGTTGTTAAACTGGTTGAAGGGGTTGCTAAATATGGTGCTGGTAGATGGTCAGAGATCAAGCGTCTTGCCTTCGCTTCGTATTCTTATCGAACTTCAGTTGACCTAAAGGTAGTCAAAGCAAAACTTAATATTTAAACCATATAGCAGCCTTCACAATTTGATTGAAAAGATTGCAATATTATACAGGATAAATGGAGGAATCTCCTTAGAGCTAGCATTGTGGAGTCACCAACAGGAAATGGGGTGAGCCAAATGATTTTTTTTTTAATTGGCAAATTCTCACTTCTATCGTAGTAGTCGGTAACACACACTCAATGCATATGCAAAAAAATAAAATTTGATTAGAAAATTTCTGAATCAAAATTTAGGTTCAAGTAAAAGGCGAGAGATTCGGAGGAGAGGAGAAGAAAAGAAAAAAGAGAGGAGAAATAAACCTTTTACGTGATTTAAAAGATACAAAGAAAATATAGGGAAGAACTTCCCTATGTCGGATTTTATGAACCATGTGATTGTCACTGAGCACCTCGTCAAAATATGAGTCAAAATATATGAGGAGACACTATAACACATGATGTATGAACACCCAATTCATCTAATAAAACTTCTCTCGCCTTACAAGAAATGTTTGCTAGACCAAAATTGTTCTCTAAGCCGCTCTTCAATTCTTAATAGTATGGATGATATGATTATACAAAGTGTTATGCTAGGCTTATAATTTCTTTTCTTTTCTTGTCTTTTCTTTTCTTTTTTGAGTACTGACTTCCTTGGATGAAATGATACAGATAAACAGTTCTCGGAAACAAGCTTCAGTTCCAATTCCTGCTGCAATCCTGTCCCGGGTGAGAGAACTTGCTGATATCCAAACACAGGTTTCATCGAGCTTCAGCTCTAGCAAATTAGCTGGACACATGGATGTTAATAAAACTGCTTTTGAAACAGGTACAAGATCTGGGTTTTTATAGTATTGTAAAATTAGTAGTATTTTCTTAATTTTCAAATAAGAACATGTAAACTCTGAGACATTGTAAAAATAACTTTCACGTTGTTGAGGCTGGTGTATTCTAGATTGTTAGATTTACTCAATAAGTGAGTTTTGTTCTTGTTGATTTTATTTGGTGTATTCTGATCATCGGAAACGGCTTAATTTAGACTAGTGTGGCCACCTATGAAACCATTATAGGGTAAGATATATACATTTGTTATGTGATTTGTGAGATTGGTTACATTAGACCAGGCTGCTGGTTTCGTTCACTCTCCGCAAGTGTAACTATGTACCGGTACTGGTGAGCTACACCTTACATTGCGTCGGGGTTGCACGTAGACCCCACACCCACACATAAGGAGATCACTTGGAAGCCAGAGGTCCCAATAATTACGGTTAATACTCTGGTGCACCGGAAGCAAACGACATATTCATGGGGTGGGGGGTGGTTTTCATCATCCACTACCCATTAAGAAACTAACCCCCAACCCTTGAATGTGTGCCTTTGGTGCACCAGGAGTAACACTCTCGGTGCACTATAGTATTTTCCCAATAATTACCTAATTGGAGATTTGTATGATGATAACATAAACTGAGATGATAATATCATGTATTGACAATGAACTTTCGGCGCTCTTGGGCATGTGCCCACTTGAATAACATGCAATGAGCTGCAATATGGTTGGTTGGGAGTTGGAAGGCTTGCAATCTTGGACGAATCTGGGTTCACGATTATCCATGTTGTAGTAAACTAATATTGTTTTGTATTAGGCGGTCCTGGGCACGTACCCACTTGAATAGCATACAATGAGCCGCAATATGGTTGTTTGGGAGTTGGAAGGCTTGCGAGTCTTGGACGATCTGGGTTCACAATTATCCATGTATTATTAATTTAATAGTTGTTTTGTATTAATGGAGTCGCAAAATTTTCCAAAAATCACTTGAAGAAAAAATTAGCATCCCCGTTTCTCTTCTACCCATAAGTAAAGCTATTTCTTTTTATAATTTTTTATTGAATTAGGTGTAAAAGAATTGATCCATTCATAACTACTGATATGGTAGGGTTGGATGACAAAAATCACCAATAAGTGGATCGATTATATTGTTCTCACTTGAGGTCCTATCTTGTTTATCAATAAAGGGAAAAGCTGCTATGTTCTGTGTTTTCACAATGAGTTCCACGGAATTCCTCTTGGGATCACCAAAAAGAAATTCTCAGGACCTTTCTCTTTTGGCTCTTTACTTGATGCTTTTACTAAAGCTGTACTGCCTTGTCTGGTCTCTTCTTTCTCACCACCTACTTACATTCTTTTCAAAATCATAAGATTCTTCTTTTGAAGTTGCACTCCCTTACATGGTTCTTAAATTATAGTTGAAGCAAATTTTTAATGTTGAAATGAGTTTTCTATTTGGATTTTAAGCAAGTAAATAATTCGAGTCCAAGTATTCTTGCTCATATTTATAATTCGAAAATGACTTGAGATTGAAATTATTTGAAGATATCTAAAATTTAGAAATCACGAAGAGTTTGAGTGTGCAAAACCCAATTCGAACGAGAAAAAACTTCAATATTAATTTAATATGTGACATTATGCCGCACAAACTAGTCGAACCTTTTATGGAAAAAAGGGTTTGGTCACATTGAACGAGTCACGCTATAGCTTAATAACACGTGTCTTATGATTGATTACTTCGTTTAAATCACACGTTAATTATAATAATATTAATTCATTTAAGTTCAGCCATATATTTATTTGGCTTGTTGAAATTATTCCATGTCAAATCAAAAAATTTAAGAACAATTTAGTAGAAGAGTTGAGTGCAAATAAATAATAGTAAGTGTAAGCTCATTCCATACTACTCAAATGGGTATGCATCTTAGTCAATTTCAAATCATTGGATCATTCATGGTAATATCATAATTTTACTATATAATATCATCATATGCATATCAAATAGTTCACAAATAGATTTAGATATTACCCATTTGAGTGATATAAAATAAACCGTAAAGGCATGCACACGTGTGAGTGGTACAGGTGTGATTTCAACTGTATTTGGTTGATGGAGTTTGCCACACAATCTGGGGACAGGTCTAATCAGAGTAAGTAGGGTCAATTGGGCTTTATAGATTGGACAACATGGGAGCCCATCACGTGCACCCAAAGTTATTTGGGCTTCAAATAGTGGTTTAGTTGGAAGTTGGGACACCCTTATCCCTATGTACTGGAATTGCTAATTGCAGAAATTAAAATCTTCTTCACTTTTCCTGTATTTCTAACTAACACTCTGTTTGATTCAAAGAAATTGGCAGAGAAAGAAAAAGAAAATACAAGAAAAAAATAAACTTTTGAAATGAAACGCACTTGTTAATTAGTAGTATTTTATTTAAAAGAATAAATTGGTAGAGAAAAAAACAGAAAAAAACAGACTTTTGAAATGAAACCCACTTGTTAATTAGTATTTTATTTGAAAGAATCAATACGATAATTAATTCAAGAATAAAGTGAGTGTTTGTCTAATTTTATTACAGTAGTTTTTCTTTGATTTACCTTGTTATACTGTTATAGCTACTAATGTCAATGATTGATATTTTCAAAGTAATGATATGTGTAACTGATTTATTCAAAAAAAAATATTCTACCAACTCGCTTTATGTAGTCTTTTTTTTTTTTTTACTATAAAAGTATATTAAGATTGTATCATGTTTTCAAAGTGCCTCTTAAGAGTTTTGAAAATTCCAAATTCTAATATGACCCCCTTCATTTGTGTACAATGGACCTTGCTTAAATATTATCGTATAGATCAAGGGGTTGTGGTGGAGTGGTAGGGGCGCCTCCACCCTTAACCAAATATCAAGGATTCGATTCTTGACTTTGGGAATGGAACAGATTCCTTGGCCAGCTATCCCACCCTTAGAGGTGCCTGCAATCAGCGAAAGAAATAATCATTGCGATTGGCGGTGAACACCCCGGTTAATAAACAAAAAAATATATATATATTATCGTATAAATGCTTTTTTGATTATCTTAAAAGCTGAGGTCCCAAAACTTTCGTTTTTTTTTTTTTTTTTTTTGATAAGATCAGAACTTCTAAAAGAGTGACCTATGAATGATACGAAATATTAAATTTCATCCGTCCATTGTCCTAAAAGTGACCTAGAAGATAAGGCATTGTGAGGAACCATAAACTAATCAAAGCCATTTCAAGTTTTCAACTATGCTTTAGTTTGTCAATATATCTACACAAAAGTAGCTGGATAATTTGCGGCTGGATCGAATTTATTGGTATCGATTTATTTATCATCGTTAATTACAGGATTGTAGAGGTAAAAATTACTCTATTTACTCTAATCCAACGATATGTTGTGAACTAATGTTTGGCTAAGTTTATTTTGAAGTTCTTACAAGATGTTTTTGGAGTTTACAAGTTCTTACATAATAAGTTGGGTCTTTTTACTTCTTTTTTAGTAGTTTATAAACTTCTAACAGTTTATTTTAAAAGTTTATAAGTTGTTTCACCTGAAAATTTACCAAACAACTTATAAATTGTTTTAAATGGCTTATAATCTTAGCCAAACATCCTCAAATATTAATTACCAAAATAGCCCTAGTTAATAAGATCATATGGTGCATTATTTGGAGTAGAATAAAGACAAAAGAGAAGATTAACCAAATCTACCAAGAAAGATACAAATGCTAAACAGATTTGAGGTTGGGCTTATCTCCTTAATTTTCAAAGACAGAAAACAATGTGTCAATGGATTATTGTCTGGATTTTGGCCCTTGTTGCACCCTTATTCAACAACATTTGAGAAAATTAATCAATAGAAGCCATTATTACACCTAACAAGAGTAGGGGGTAATTATATATTTCTTTTTCTTTTTTCGTTAAAATTTTATAATTCGGATATGGACTTCGAGTGCAATCAAGCCACAAAATGTGATTTTTGTTTTTTAGTTAATACAATTATCGAGTTTTTACCATTCCCAATTTTTTATCAGAATAAATTCTTGCTATAACAAAGATATTATTATTACGATTAGAGTCGGTTGTAAGTTAGCGACACAAAATTGGTGGCATATATCATATTTCTTTGTATTTTTCACTTGAAATGAAAATTTTGGTCAATGAATAATGCATGTATAGTTGGTTTCAACAATCACAGCCATGGATTGATTGCCTACAGAATTGTAAACAGTGATTAGAACAAATCATTTTGGATGATAAACATTTAATTAATTACTGATAGTGGCAACTAAGAAGTAGGTGATCCCTATTGTTGGACAGTTATGCATATAGTAGGGTTAGATATATTGACTAAACTTGTGTGTCGGGTGTGGGGTGTGAGGGGAGGCTCATAGAATTTGTATATCTAACTTGATTCGGGTCGGGTCAGATCCAGCAGATCGATGAGGTTGATCTTAATCTTGAGTCATAATTTAATATCTTGCTCGAGTTGAAAACACAAACTGGTTAAGTCCGCAGAGTTGGGTTAGACGAGAATTATGACTCTTAAGTCAGTAAATGCTTGAAAGGTCGGATCAAAACACGGATAAAATGACATATAATCCTAAATTGCATACATGAGATTTATGGTTTTGATATAGTATTCTAATTTCAAGGTTTCCACGTGTTATGAGCTACGAATCCCACGTGGCCAAAATCAGTTGACAACTGGCTGGTTGGGTAGAAGATCGTTTTGGGTTCCTGGTCGGGTACGACTAGAGATGGCAATGGATCCGGGTCCAACCCGTATCCACCCCGGAACAGTCCAAGCGGTTCCGGTTCCCCCCGCACTAACCGGTTCTGGTTTTGGTTCCGGTTCCAACTTATCGGGTCCCTAGCGGTTCCGGTTCGGTTCAGGGTTCAACCCGGAACCGACCCGCTGTATTTTTTTTTATTTTTTTTTGTGAAATCTTTGATTAAAATAGAGTTTAGATTGGCGCCTTGCTTTGTATACCCCTATTAGTCAAAAGATAGGTGAGAGATTGGGTGGTGGTAAATACAATTTGCACTTTGATATATGAACTTGTTGTATGCTGCTGTTTATTTGAAGAAGCTAATATACACCATTTATCTGTAAGAAATGTCTATCAAGGGTACCCGCGAGTGTAAGAAGTGTAAGAAGGCTACACGGTGTAAATTCGTATATATATATATTATACGATAAATTTTTACACCATTTATCTGTAAGAAATTTTTACACAAAGTACACGGTGTATACAGATAATATTCCATTTATCTGCTTGCTTATCAAGGCTTAGGTAATTGGATATCATCTTTTCCAATATTGTTGACAATTTATAATAAATATTAATATCATCTAAATGTCTTGGATGACCTCCTTTTTGAAGAGTATAGAACACAAAATTCTGAGGTTAATAATCTCTGTGATTCTCTAATCTCATTTGTATAGAGTGTTTTCGAACTATAAAATGCGTTTTTGGTTTTAGGATGGTATTTCTGTTTTAACAACATATCCTGAAATAGTTTTAGAAAACAGAAAATGTATATGTGTCGTATTGAATCTATTGACCATCTATCTATTTTTCTATTTGCAGTTAACTGTGTAGTAATAGTATGTCGTTGATTTTGAAAGAATATTATTTATCAAAAAAACAAAAAACAGATTTTGAAAGAATATAGATATTCGGTGTCTTTAGAATTTCACTACAAAACATACGAATATATATATATAATATAAAAAAAATGTCTCGCGGGTGCAAACGGGTCCAAGCGGGTCTCGCAGATCCGGTTTCTAACAATAACATGTCTCACGGGTTTTTACGGGTATAGCGGTTCCGGTTCCTAAGCGGGTCCATGTGGATTTAGCGGTTCCGGTTTCGGATCCGAGAGAACCGCCCCGTTGCCATCCCTAAGTCCGACCCATAATACACTCATGGATCGTGGCCCAATATTGGTGTATTTGTGAAGTGTGAGCATTCCATAAAATAAGGGTATGGAGCATTTACTCCATATCATAAAGCCGAATAGCTTGCATGGTTAAATTTTTTGCATTTGTCAATTTAGATCATCTATTTTGTAATGATGTTCATCTCGTATTTTATTTCATTATTGGATTTAAAAAAATATAAAACTGATTTGAATTATTAACAACTACCGTATATAGGCAGTGGAACACAAGATGATACAACATCTTAGAATAGAAAATTTGAAATTTGTATTTCGAGTAGGACTAAGATTTATATTAGCATGATGACACCAATTACCTGGCTGTCAATCAAGCCGAGCGAGCCAAGCTTTGCATGGGCTCACGCTCGGCTTGATACTAAATGAGCTTTTGTTTTCAAGGTTTGGGTCCGATTTGACGAGCTTCAAGCCGAGCTCGAGCCGGCTTGAATTTAGAATATCAAAGTTTTTATCTTTTTAGTACAATAGATAAAATAAATCTACCAAATAAAGAAAACATAACAATTCCAAAATTAACACTTCAAAATCATCACAATCAAACTAGAATCGTACTTAAAATCCTTAAACTTGGTTTCATAAAGTCAAAAACACTAATTATTTTCCTATATTGTGTCGCTACTTGAGAACATTTACAATTAAAATACGGTTGACTTATTTTCGTTCAATTTGACTTTCATCCTTATATTTATGAATTTTTGTTTATAAAGTATTAGTGATATTTATATAGTTTTACATGTTAGTTTATTATTTTAACTATATGCATATATATTATATTTGTATATATATAATTTTTTTATACGATCCCGTGCTCAATTCAAGCCAAGCCTGAATTCGGATATGGCCTTAGAGTCCAATCAAGCCACAAAATGTGATTTTTGTTTTCTAGTAATATACTTTTAATACAATTATCGAGTTTTTACCATCCCTAATTTTTTATCAGTATAAATTCTTGCTATAACAAATAAATTAATATTATAATTGGAGTCGATTATAAGTTAGTGACAAAATTAGTGGCATATATCATATTTTTTTGCATCTTTCACTTGAAATGAAAATTTTGGTCTATGAATAATGCATGTATAGTTGGTTTCAACAAATCCAGCCATGGATTGATTGCCTACAAAACTGTAAGCAGTGAATAGTGATTATAACAACTCATTTTGGATGGTAAACATTTAATTAATTACTGATAGTGGCAACTATGAAGTAGTGATCCCTAGTGTTGGACAGTTATGCATATAGTAGGGTTAGATATATTGACTAAATTTGTGTGTCAGGCGTGGGAAAATTTTAAGGTGGATCGGGAGTGTTACTCCCGGTCCACTTTTCATCATACAAATACTTGAGGTGTGGTGGTTTACACAGGGCAGGTGGATGTAAAAACCACCCCACCCCAAGTGTTTGTGTGGTGAAAAATGGATCGGGAGCAACACTCCCGGTCCACCATAGAATTACCCGTCGGGTGAGGGGTGTGAAAAAATATATGCTAGATCAAGTCTAATAGTTTTGGTGTTTGTTTCTCTTATATTGTATTGTGTGCGATCTCCACATACACTAATATAAAAGAGATAGATACAGAATATACACTCAGATTATTGGACTAGATCTGACATAATGGGAGGAGGCTCACAAAATTTGTATATCTAACTTGATTCAGGTCGGGTCAGATCCAGTGTTCTGAAAATCGAACCGGATAGCGAACCGAAAAAGTGACTGGGTCACTGTTCACCGGTTCAACCGCCGGGTCAACCGCGATCGAACCGGTGATGTCATAATTATGCAATAAATAATAGTTTATATACTATTAAATATATAAAATATGAAAATATGAAAGAAAAAAAATATGTATTTCCTATATATATATATTGAACTGAAAGAAAACACTGAGGCTTTGTTTGGATGTGTTTTCATTTCATTTCCAACCGTCATTTTTTAAAATGTATGGGAGAACGGATTTTTTGATTTTCGTGTGAGAAAAGTGAAAAAAGTAGGTGTGTTTGGTTGTGTTTTTGAAAATGGTTGAAATTTGTGAGTGTGATGTGTGAAATGATTGAAAAGTAAAGGTGATAGGTGGAAGAGAGAGGAGAGAGAGAGAGGATGGTGATTGGTAGAAGAGAGAAAGGAGATGAGAGAGAAAATATGAGATAAGTGATGTGAAATGTAATTTTAAATAAATGATTGAAATTTATCGGGAATGTAAAAACAAGAATGAAAATGAGAATTAAAAACAGTGTAAAGTGTGTATTTCCATTTTTAGATGAAAATGAAAATGGAAAAAATATAATGAAAACACAAACAAACAAAGCCTGAAATTTCTTCTTTTACCCCAAGAGTTTCTCAAGTATACACAAAATATACATATCAAAATACATTGTATTAAAGCAATACTAATTCAAAAATGAAGAAACATAAAAGTAATGAGGGGAGGAAAATTGCAGCAATACTGATTCAAAAGTTGCTGAATTTTCTTCTTTACCTCAAGAGTATCTCAAGTATACACAAAATATACATATCAAAATACATTTCATTAAAGCAATACTGATTCAAAAATGAAGAAACATAAAAGTAATGAGGGAAGGAAAATTGCAGCAATTGTAACCCTGGGTATGCGGGAGGTGATTTTACCTGGTGGAGATGATGGTTGCGTGAGGGGGTGGCGACGGGGTTGAGCGGCGGTTGCGCGAGGAGTTGAAGAAGGGTTTCGTCTTCTGTCTTTCTCCTTTTTGTTCTGCCTGCTGCGTGTAATTTGGGGGGGCCAATTTCAGATTTTCAGATTTTAAAAGGTTGGGTTTCATTTATTGTCAGAATCGCCCAGTTCATTAGTTTTAGGACCGGTTCACTGGTTGAACCGGCAATTCGAGCAATTTTGACCGATTTTGAGCCCTTAACGGGTTTTTCGCGTAACTGGACCGGATTGATGACTGGTTCCGGTTTTAACTAGTCCAACCGTCCGGTCCGATCGATTTTCACAACATTGGTCAGATCTAGTAGTTGAGGTGATCTCGATCTTGAGTTATAATTCAATATCTTGCTCGACTTGAGAACACAAACTAATCAAGTCTGCAGAGTTAGTTAGAAGACAATTCTTCAACACTTAATTCAGTAAAAGCTTGAAAGATTGGAACAACACACACACAAAAAAATTGATAGAAAATTTAGATTGCATACGGCAATATCTGAATGAAATAAATGAAGGCACTAGATTTTATGATTTTGATATAGTATTCTTTTTTTTCTTTAATTCAAGACGAAGAGGATACCCTAATCTAGCCCGACAAACCTGGGTTGATAGTTATAATCCTGAGTTATAAAGAATCTATCTAGCTCCCAAAAGGATGGGAGAGCCACAACTTGTAACAGTCTGGATTCGAAACCGGTACCTCTCACATAAAGTGGGAAGTAGATACTATTAGACCGTCAAATATTAAAAAAACTCTTTCCCCATCTCTCTCTAAACTCTACCCTTATTTTTAAATTTATTTTCCTCCGTCGGCGATGGCTTGGTGAAGCAGTCGTCTTCTTCACCACTGTTATCACCACTATCGTCGGCGGGTTGGGTTGGAGCACCGCTCTTCAAGTTGTACATCACATCTTCAAATCTAACGAGACGGCTATGGATCTAACGAGATAGAGACAGATCTGACGAGATGAAAACGGGTGATACATAAGTTTTTATATAGCGTTTTAAATATTTTATTTAGTATTTTATTTTTTCTCTCGTATGAGAGTTTGCTTTCTCTCTCAAATGAGAGTTTCATCCCTCCTTGAATAGGAGTTGCACAAGAATTTTCTTGTGTTCGCTTGTGTTCTTAAGATTTGTTATCTTCAAGAACTTGATAGTTAGTGTTTCAGATATTCTTACTACATCGTTTGAGTCGATATGAATTGTATTGTTCCAGGCGTTGTAAACTTTCGGTTGAATGATATATAAGACCGATTTTCTTAAAAAAAAAAAAAAAGATACTACTAGACCAACAGGTGTTCGGTATTTTGATATAGTATTCTAATCTCGAGGTTTCCATGTGTTACGAGCTACAAATCCCACGTGGCCAAGAGCAACAACTGGCTGGTGGGTCCAAGGTCGTTCTGGGTTTTTGGTTGGGTCATACCCATAATACACTATTTGATCGTGGCTCTATTTTGGTGTATTTGTTAAGTGTGAGGGGAATGCTTTGTAAAAATAAGGGTATGGAGTATTCACTCCATATCATAAAGCTAAATAGCTTGCATGGTTAAATTTTTTGCATTTATATTCGGATCATCGATTTTGAAATGATGTTTTATCTCGTGTTTTATTTCACCATTGAATTTTAAAAATATAAAATTAATTTGAATTATTAACAACTACCGTATATATACGATGAAGTGGAACACAAGTTGATACAACATCTTAAAAATGAAACTTTGAGATGTGTATTTCGGGTAGGCCTAAGATTTATATTAGCATAATGACATCAATTATCTATAACCAAATACTAACTAACTACTTTTATTAAATTTAACATTATGTGTGCTTTTTAGACTTTGTATAATCAAACCATCGTACTTTGACACCTACATCCATCCAACTTTGGCCCTTCCATTTTGAACAATTCTAATTAAGCCTACAACACTTTAAAACATAGGATAGCCTTTTTTGTTTCCTTTTAGTTCAAGACTACAACCTTGTATGACTTTAGAATATGTTAGTACATAAATGTTAGTTATTTTGTATTATTATAACTTAATGAGCATTTCAACCAATATTATAATTCTGATCCTAATTACAAGCACTTCTCAACAATCATTAATCGTTTTGATTATCTTTTGAATGATATTTGATCGAGTATGTGTGAAATTCACCATATATAAATAATTATTATTGTGACGAGACTTACATATCGAGAACTCCTAAACATTTTGAGCAATACTATGTGTCTCCATTTTTATATCAGTGTTATTTCATCTCTTTTATTTGTTTTTTTTTTTTGGGTTTCAAAATGGGGGGGGGGGGGGGGGGGGGGGGGGGGGAGATGAAATAACAGTGATTTTTTTTTCATCTCTCTTATTTGTAGTAACAACCATTATAACTAATTTACTTGTATATATTTAAAATATTGATTTTTTTTAAACAAGAAAAGATGATAAAACAATCAAGAGCTAACCAATTAGTATAACAGTGACATATAACCTTTTTATTAGAACTTTTAGGGAGAATATATGAAAAAATGTGTGTTAGACCAAGTTTAATAATTTTATTGTTTATCTATCTCACACAATAAAATATATTTTATGTGATTTTTCGCACTTATATAAAAGAGATAAACACAATACATGTTCAAATTATTCGACTCAATTTATGTATAATTATCCCAATGTATATCTAATGCAAGAGAATGTGTCAGCAAACTCTGAAAAGCTGCTATATGTTTCCATTTACCATTGAACATTATCATTCTATCTTCTGACTATTTTGGCCAACCAACAAAGATCTGACCATAGATTTCATGTCCCAAGCTTTTGGGGACAAAATTCCTTCATTCTTTAATATTTTCCCTCTTTTATCAACATATTCTTAATATTTCTTTTATTGGATGTTGATATTGAAGATAAAAAATTTATGTTTTAACTTCCCTAATTCACTATATCTATGACTAATTACATGGTTTAATTACACTGGAATAGTATATTTTGCATAACCATTTAAGTTACTCGATATTGAGAAATATTGATCTTAGTTTTGCAAAGTTTAATATAATTACTATCATTTGTATACAATGAATTGCTATAAATTTGATCATAAATAGATGTGATTGCATGAGAACTCTGATTGTAAGACCATCTCCAATGAAGAGGTAAAATGGTGCTTTCATTTTACCTCTCCAATGGAGCGGTAAAACCAGCGCTATTTTAGCGCTGTATATGTTTTTTTTTTTGTTTCTTTTTTGGTTTTTTCTTTGTTTTGATTTAGTCCATAATTTTGTAATAGTCACGATTATGTCCATTGTAATTTGATCCCTAAACTTTAAAAAGTTACAATTAGATCCTAAGTTATGTTATTTTTTTCCCATTTAATTATATATTATTTTAATTTAACTATAAATAATAGATATTTATTAAAAAATAGTACAAAATGCATATTCCACGTAAATTTAAAACATTTTAAAATTACATCCAACATAAATTAATATTATATAAAATGCAAAAATTACACCATTCAAAGGTAAATGAACATAATACAAGATAAATAAATTGGATGAATAACAAGAATATTTGCTTGGATGAATATGTAATATAAAATTAAAATTGGGTGAATTTGTGAAATATGAGAAATAGTATAAATGAGGTGTAAAATTAAAATAATATTATTATAGTGAATAGTAATTTGGTGAAAAAATAGTGCAGTACATTAGAGTAAAGTACTGTAACTGTTGTAAAATAGTGCACAATATTGAAGATGGTCTAAATGACCTATTGGCTTTGCTTCTCCTTGACCTCTTAATCGACTAGCTTTTGACCTTTACTTTTTTCGTGCTTCTATCTCTTCCCCTTATATTGCCATAATTTTCTTTTACCACAATAAATACGAGTATTTTGAATTCATGTGAAATTTAATTTTAGATGAGAAATGGTGAGGAAATTTACAAGTAAATAATAAAAGAAGGAATTCAATGATATTAATAAAAAAATATAAAAAATTGAGGTAAATTTCGAATTCTAGATAAATATAACATGTAACTTTAGATTTTAAAATCACCTTATATCTGAATCTTTATCTATTTTTATAATAATTATTGGTTGATTCTAGTCGATATTTAATTTTTGCACCCGCAGATGCTTTTCAATTAACACAATTCTTACACGAATTCTATCTTCACCCCTATATTACCATCGTTGTAAAATTTATATATAATAATGATGCGGCTCTAGTAATAAATAAAAGAAAAAGAAAGCAAGGAAATCATCAAAAAAAAAAAAAAATGAATTATATTAACATAGAATTTTCATTTCTCCTAATGTAAACCCCACACTAATAACTTACTAATAAAAATGACAAATACTCACAATTTTTAGTAATTATTTATTGATTTCGAAATTACAAAATGAAGCCATTAGCAATAGCTCGATTTGTATGAAGATGAGTGGTTTCATACACCGGCAATTCTTCTGTATATCTTTCCATTCCAATGGCGGAAAGATTTTCCAATTCGAACAAATCCGAACTCGCGTAGCTTTCCGCATCATCAAATTCATCACACTCTTGTTGTAGTTGATTATTCTTCTGATAGTTTTTCAATAAATCGATGTCCACTCCACGATTATTCTCCATTATATGTAACATAAGCTCTTCATTAATGGCGGTTTTGATGCGACTGATGTTGTTGTTGTTGTTGTTGTTTTCCGATTTGTCGTCGACGAAGAACCTCACCGTTCTCTTCTCCGATTTCCCCCGCGACGACGGCGTTTTGATCAGACACGACCTGGAGAATGACGAAGCCGACGAACACGACGACGTATTGGTCGATTTTAGGGAGACTGGATAATCGTCGCTGCAATTGGCGCCGTTTTTAGGTTTTTTCAGATTCGCGGCGGCGAATAGAGAGTTCAAGAAGGCGGCGACCTTGCCGCCGGGCGAAATCGGCTGCTTCGCTTTCTTCAACTCGCCGTAGATTTTCAGCGCTCCTGATTTAATCGGTAATTGATCGCCGCCGTAGCCACGGCGGTGATCCGTTTCCGAATCGCGACGATTTTCGGCCCGACAACCGGTTCGGACCGGCTTCGGCTTGTATACCGCTGCGGCGGAGGAGAAGAAACCGCCGCCGTCACCGTTGCAGCTCGAATCGGAAGAGCTGGAGCTGAAATTCTTCCGATCTTTTCGCGATTTTTTGACGGCGGCTTTTTCGGTCGTGACCTTCTTCTCCATCCATTTTTCGATCATGCAAGCGCGCTGGAAATTGGCCATTTCTTCGTCAGTGTTGAACACGGGGCGCATGTTAGCAGCACGGTGATCTTGCTTCTTCTTTGTGGTGATGCAATTAGGTAAATCTCTGTAAATTCCCATTTTATCTTCTTCTCCTAGGTCAATTGATCGGTAGATTGAGTCGAGTAGAGATGAAGAGAAGGAAGGGTGGCTAGAGTAGTGTGAGATTTCACTATAATATCTTGATCTGTAAGTATTGTTGTATCTATCCACCATTGTCTTGTTCTATATATATATATATATATAGTAAAGACAGCCAAAAACTTACAAAGAAGAAGAAAGTCTGACAAAGAAGAAGAAAGATTGGGGATTGATTATTGTCTGGGGGTTTGAGAGAATCAAAGCTGCAAAAGAGAGAATGGAGACAAATTAAGCAAAATGATGTAAAGAGACAAATGAGCAGCAGTTCAGACAAGACTACTCATTTGATGTTGGAGGTTGGTTCTGGTAAGAGCATAGAGTTATAGGGTGGGGTGGTGGAAGTGTGTAATGAAAGCAAGAAAGCACGCCTTACAGAGAGGGAGAGAGATGAGCTCTCTATGGTTGGTTGTTTGTGCTTTATATTGAGGTTGGCTGAGGTTCCAATCACATCAAGTTATTGTATACTTATGGTGTTTTAGACGCCAAATCATATAGATTAAGTCACATCAGCATAATATATGAGATTTACGTAATTAGTAATGTAGCTAATTATCCACACTGTTTATGTATAATAAATGTAATTCATTCACGTTGTGCAATGCACTTGCATGGATGCGATCGAGTCAACGGCGGACTAGAAATCAAATCGAATTCTATATCCCAAAATCTATATTGAGCTTCATCTCCTATTACACCTACTTATATGCATGATAAGTATAAGTTTTTTCCTTAAATAAACAAATGATGTATATTTTGTATACTTGTCATGCATATAAGTAAGTGTAATAGAAGACAAAATACAATTTGGAATAGAGAATCCAGTTGATTTTGGTGTATATATATATACACTTGACTACTTGAGTTTTTACCAAAAAAAAAAGTATATACACACTAGGTTAACTTTTTATTTTGTTATATATATGTGTGTTTTATAACATGTATATTTAAAGAAAGATTTCCTATGGCATACATATAGCTAATGAAACGCTAATTTGAAACAGCGGAGCTCGAATGTGGCTGAAATGCAAGATAGGAAGTAAGTTAAATGCGTTTTAGCTTCTATTGCGATATAGTGTATCATTTTTTATTTCACTTCACCTACACACATAAGTACATATAATTTATATTTTTGTAAATTCTTTATGCACATATAGTGTATAGATGAGGTGAAATGCAAACAAAATTGAGTGTGTTCTTTTCAGTATATATATTATATATCCACTTTCGATTGTATGCTTCAAATATATGTTTGATTTAACATTTCTATTTTCATAAACACGTTATGTTTATATATATATTTTCTTAATTGGCGTGATAAGAAAAACCATATTATATATACATTTGTTAATACTCTCATTATAATAGCAAGAAACATCAAATTTGAACTTATGTACCAAGGCTTCACTTCTCTTTAGCAATAGAAGTGAGGATTTTTGTACCAAGAATTGAAATCGGACCAGCAAACTTGCCTTGCTTTTACCCTATTTCCGATTTTTCTTAGTAATTCGATGCCAAATTCTCAATTACTATACTTCTTTTCATTGCTAATCAATTATCCAAATGCTTTTCTAAGTCATCTTGGATGTCGGCATAGAAATCAGCATTGCATGTGGTTGCTAGATATTAGAACAATCTTTATGGAAGGTATACTAAGGGGAAAATAATCGTCAAAAGTAGACGGTTAATGGGTCCAAACTTGCTACGATTGCAAGCTTGATTTGATAATCTTTAGATTGAGTCTTTTATAATTTGGAACTAAACTGAGTCCCTCATACAAGGTTAGCATTCACATTTTGATGCGAACGAGTATATACAAACATATGATTGATAGAGTGTTTGGCTAAGTTTATGAGCCTTTTAAAACATCTTATAAGATGTTTAAAAGCTTATAAGCTCTTAAAAAGTGTTTGATAAATTTTTTTGTAAAGCATCATGCAATTCTATGTCAGACCGAGTGCATTGAAGTCAGTGTACTTAGCACCACATATTTGTGGTGGGGTGGGTGGTTTTCATCACCCAACACTCATGCAAAAACCACCCACCCCACCATAATATGTGGTGTTAAGTACACCGACTCCAATGCACCCGATCTGGCATAATCTCACACTAAAGCATCTTATAAGCTCTTCAAATATGATGTTAGGAGTTTATAAGTTCTTCAACTTATTTTTTAAAATTTTATAAGTTTAAAAGCTTATAAGCTCCAAAAATATTTTATAAGTACTAAGAGCTTATAAGTTCTTTAAAATAAGTTTAGTCAAACACCCCGAATATTAAGATAGGAGTCATATTATATAAATTTAAAGTTCTAGGCTCATATTAAGCAGAGGTCCAAGCAGAAGCTCATATTAATTAGAATTTTTGACTTACTTTGTACTATGTACCCTTTTCCTTAATAGTAAAATTCTCTCCTCCTCTCTCGTGGACGTAGTCAATTGCTGAACCAGGTAAATTGTTGTTTAGTTTAGTCTTTATGGTTTTATTTCGTGTTTACTCTAATAATGTGCAATTGTTATAGAGGTAATATCACTTTTGGTCCCCAAACTTTCACGTTAGAATCACTTTAGTCACTCACTTTCTTGTGCCGCCGATTGAGTCCGTCAACTTAAGCGTAATATCAATATAAAGAGTAGAGAATTGTAAAAAGACATCAATATCTATAAATATTTATTTCAAGTAAGGGCTATAATATATATATATATATATATATATATATATATAGGGTCAAGATCGAATACATACCCTCTCTTAGATAAGATCTAAGACCCAATATACACCATTGGATACATTAAATCCAACAGTCCAAAAAATAAGAAATAAACAGGCAGGAAAAAATGGAAAATAGGGATTAGGGGTATAATGGACAAAATGGCAAAATTATACATCACCCATTTACTAAAAATAACGGCAATCATCTCCTGCAATCTCTCAAAAACTGATACCCACGAACTCAGTCATTTATTATCACAATCTCAGCCCGAGATTAACGCATTCAATTTATAGAATCGTATTAACCTCAGATTTCGTTCGATTATCACAAAAAAAAAATTCTGAAACCCACATGTTCTGGAAATTCTGAAACCCACGAAAAAATTCTGAAAATCGAGATTGCAAACCCAGAATCTGAAAAGATTGAATTTCACATGTTTTCGCTTACATCATTGTTATTTGCTTTGGTTTTTTATTTTTGAATGTTCTGTTATTTCTGTATATTGCTTAATTAGTAAACTATAATGGTGATATACCATATATTGTGATTTGAACACATTATACAGCTCATTATATTCAATTATACATCGTATTATATTACATTATACAGTTCATACAATAGGGATATATAACATGTGATTGTGCTCCTTTCAACAGTCAGTTGAATATATTATACAGCATTTTGTACTACATTATACAGTATATTATAACCTATTATACAGTATCATATAAGCCATTATACAGTGAGTCCAATAGCTAATTAATCCGTTATATAATAGTTAATAATCAAATATACGGTAACTATAAACAAGGTAAAGTACGAAAATAATGGAAATAAATAAAAATAAAAATAAAAATCCGACTGAAAACACAAAAACGCGAAAAAACCTATTAAAACGATTGAATTTGGACCCGATAGGGTGGTGCTTGATAAGTATGCTAAGTTGTTTTAAAAACGACGTTTCCTACAAGATTGAAGTAGAGCTTGGGACCAAATTCCAAAAACAGTTTTTGCCTTTCGGAAATTTAAAATATATATTTTTTATTTTTTTAAAGCAAAACGCAGTAGATGAGTGGTGATACACAGTGTATAATGGTTTGTATTGTAGTGTATAATAATGAATCTAATCTATAATCTGTTATACATATAGTTGTGTATAAAATTCACAGTGTATAATGGTTTGTATTGTAGTGTATAATGGTTTGTATTGTAGTGTATAATAATGAATCTAATCTATATTTTGTTATACCATTCTATAAAATAAGATTTATAAGTTGAATCCATAAAGAAGAAGACTGTGTATAATTTGTATTATTAATAAACTTGGGGAACTCTGCAATGGGTTTCAGCTGTTAATGGATTCCGACAAAGGTGTCATCACTTTCGAGAGTCTGAAAAAGAACTCTGCTTTATTGGGGCTTCAAGAATGGTCTGATAATGATCTTTATGGAATGCTTAAGGAAGGAGACTTTGATGGAGATGGAGCTCTCAATCAGATGGAGTTTTGTGTGTTGATGTTCAGATTAAAGCCCCGAATTGATGGATCACTCTCAGTTTTTGTTGGATGAGGCATTTCAGCAGGAGGACTTCCAACATTTTAACTTTTAATCTCACTAATTGTAATCATTTTGACTTCTTCTTTATTTTCCAATTCTTTGTTTAGTTCCAATTCTTGATAGCACCAATTGTTGAGTTAATATAATAATGAATCTAATGTATAATCTGTTATACCATTCTATATAATTGTGTATAAAATTCACATTGTATAATGGTTTGTATTGTAGTGTATAATGGTTTGTATTATAGTGTATAATGGTTTGTATTGTAGTGTATAATAATGAATCTAATCTAGAATTTGTTATACCATTTCATATAGTTGTGTATAAAATTCACATTGTATAATGGTTTGTATTGTAGTGTATAATAATGAATCTAATCTACAATCTGTTATACCATTCTATATAGTTGTGTATAAAATTCACAGTGTATAATGGTTTGTATTGTAGTGTATAATGGTTTGTATTGTAGTGTATAATGGTTTGTTATTGTAGTGTATAATGGTCCGTTATAGAGAAATAAAGAGAAACCCATTTGTTCAAATTCATTCCATCTATTACATTAGATCAGTTGCTTAATGATGATTTGCAGACTCATAATTGATAACAGAAGAAGAATTCAGAAAAAATTGAATTGAAAACAGAAGAAGATGATGATTAGGGATTCGATTTCTGCATATCCTTCGATCTTTACCGCGCCGATCTCGAATTTTAATGAAAACAACCGATTTGATGATGAATTGAACGGGAAAAAAATAATATCTCATATCAATTTTGCTGGAAAACAACCGACTTGATGATGAATTGAACGGGTAAAACGATATCTCGGATCAATTTTGTTGGAAAACAACCGATTTGATGATGAATTGAATGGGTAAAAAAATATCTCTTATCAATTTTGCTGATATATGTGATTATGGAAAGAATATAATGAAATCGGTTATGGCGCGTGAAATTGGGGATTTGATTTGATACTGTGTATTAAATTGAATCTGTTAGTTATAATTTAATGACTAAAATGCCCTTTACATAATTAAAACAAATTATTAAATCAGTTAAATGTGTTAAATGTAGACCTTAGGATCAAATTGAATCAAAGGCGTAGATTGAATCTTATAGCTTACTTAATGGCAAGGGATGTATTTGATTCATATCCCTATTTATTTCAAGTAAGGGCTATAATATATATATATATATATATATATATATAGATATAGATAGATGGATAGATAACTCAAAATTCCAAACAAGTATTCCTCATCCCTATTTATTTATGTATTAGTCAAAAGTATTCACCATTTATAAGTGTGAACAAAAGAGAGCATGCACGTGCACAAGAGTAGTGTAAAAGTCACACGGTAGCACTTTATGGCAAACACTACTAATTAAGATATTCCAATTAATTTTCCTATCTCCAATTTGAAGATATTTAAAAATGAATGAATTATTTGACATGTGGTTAGCAGTTTCAAATAGAAATAATCAATCACAAGATATGTATATTACAATTGTTCTCTAATTACTTGGGTCTAATTATACGAATCTGCTATACAACTTTTCTTTGATCGTTGTACAGCAATATTCACCTTTATTAAAGCAACATCATTATAGAGAAAAGTGTGATTATGTATATACTTCAAAACCCTTCTTTTAATTATTATTATTATTATTATTATTATTATTATTATTATATGTTTGCGCGCGCCTGCATAGATTGCATAGCTCATGCACTTTCCTTTCAAGTGATTGGAAGAATTTGGATGCAAAGTTAGATGATATTTTATGAAAAGTATTAAATCAAGATTTGGTATAATTGAAATCAATGAATGCATTAAAGATAAAGATGGGAAGAAAAGGTGATTTGTGACTATATTATACAAAATATTCGTTATTCTACACATTGGAGATTAGGCATCTTCCTTTCGAGGCATAAAATCTATAATGAAGTATTAGCTTTTGAGATTTTAATTCACGACAAAATAACAATTGTTCATATGGTCGAATCTACATAAAACTATAACATATAATATAAGTGATTATATTAATTTTTACCCTACTTCATGAATCCTGGAATTCTCTAATAATTATTTGGCATGCCAAAGCCACGAGAAAGAAAAAAGAGTTCTTTTTAACTTCTCATTATGATAGAATTTTCCATTATCCCTATGTATATTACCCCACTAATGGGTCACAAATTATGCTAGATGTAATGGACTATAGTCTCCACCAAATAATTGAAATGTTGGTAACAAATTAGGGTAAACCAAGTACTATGCCAATTTTGTTTCACCCACATAAGTAGCTTTGTCCCACAAACTCAACTGCAAAAACATGTTTGCAAATCATGATGAATAATCATACCAGAATGGACGTGTCACATTATAAGAAATTTGATAAGCGAACCAATGACACAAAAACTTAATTGATTAGCCTTTATTGAACTTTTTGAACTCATAATTTCATGTGTTTAATGGGTTATACGTGGCTCCTGAGAGTTCAACTCGATTGATCAATATTATATATATGTATTTGTATATGTATGGAAGGTTCACCATCATATATATACATGTGATGATGGAGATCGCCCCGGGTGGTCAACTCCCACAAGCCCCAAGTATGACCCGTGTTTGATATATCTTTACTCGGATTGCTATTTCCAAGTGGAGACCTATAAGAGGATATATATATGTGATGGCATGCCTATTGAAAAATATCATTGGATTATTAGCAATCCAAGTGGAGACCTATAAGAGGATATATATATATATATATATATATATATATATATGTATGTGATGGCATGCCTATTGAAAAATATCATTGGATTATCTTTAGAAGCTTACAAAGATTAGTATTCACTAAATATTAATAAATAATAATTGTGACTACATTTACACTACAGAATCTCCGAAGTCCACAGGAATATATATATACGTAGAACCTTTCTTCCAATGTACCACATACACAAAATATATTTGGATGCATGCACATTCTAACAAGAAGTAAATCTCAATATAGCAACGACAAGTACGGTTTTAAGGATTTGTCTATTAAAAAATGGGTTATTCTATGGTTGATGGATACTACCATACATAATCAACCAATCATACACCATCGGAGTAGAGTGATTGAGATGATTTTTACCACAACACACATGCAAAAAGTGATATTAAATGACTTCAGCCTCGTTGATTTTTTTTTTACTTTTTTTTGTTAAGTAGCCTCATTGATCTCAGCTCACTCAAAATTTATATTGTGAAGCCCCGCACAATGCCTATCCCACACGGGAGAAAATAGGAAAGGTGAAATTATTTATAAATAGAAACCTTTCAAGCATAACAATAAATATTTATTATGAACGTAATTTAATTGTCAAACTCCATCTTAGGTTACAATAATAATTAATGAATTAATTGCTTACTATATACTAAAAGTCTACAATTAGGACCTCATTAACACTTTCTTTTTGGCATGGAGAGAGAGAGAGAGATTGCTTTAGTTCGAGTTAAAGAGAGAGAGATGCAAAGGACATGGTAATCATGTGAAATCATAAATAATGGGGCCGTTTTATGCCATATCGGTACCAATGGTCCCGGTGTGGCATACACCATTGGATCCCCCAATAGGGGGACATTTACTAAAATACCCCCGATCCAATAGTGTATGTCATATCGGGACCATTGGTATCGGTGTGACATAAAATTTTCCTAAACGATGTATGCTTTGCTTTGGCAATCCCAACAAGAAGGAATAAATACATACCCCCCCTACACCCACCCCACCCCACCCCACCCCATTGTTAATTGCATGCATGTTAAAATGTACAAAGTAGAGAATTATAAATCCAAATTAATATAATACAACCCCAAAGACAGCTTCTTTAGCTTGTTTTTCCTCTGACAAAAAGGTAACTAAACAAAAACGATTCTATAAGTATGGGCCAAGTCATTATTAATAACCGAACTCACCTCGTAAAGGCCCAAATCATTCAATAAGAACATAAAATTTTACGGTCCATCTAACAACAAGAATACATAATTGAATAAAAAACTATCGGGCCGAATTTGTCGTGTCAGGGCTGCCCTTTAGTATAAAAATAAATAATTTCACTTGCTGGCCCAAAGGCTTCTTTCGGACAGTTTGGTCCAAAACTATTATTTTCTACTAATATCATATGATTAAACCTTTAAAATATAAGATATGAAAATATTTTTCACTTTTTTGTATGATATTATAATTTTTTGATTGTCTTTGATAATAATAATAATAATAATAATAATAATAATTTTTTAATTGTCTCAATATATTTAATTAAATTTATGATAAGTTCTGTTTTTCTTTAAAAAGGTTACGATGAAACAACATAAGTAAAGAAAAAAGAACAAAAATTACATCAAAAGACAAGCTCTGTTCAAAATTCTACCCATTACATTTCATTAACAATGTAGTCATTCACACTATAATAAATTAGAGAAGAAACACTAATACACGGTCTTGTAGATGCTACATTTGATAAATTATCGTACATCCAACCACCCAGTAAATATCCTCGTGCGATAAAGCTTCTTACCTTGTTAAGTTCAATGAATTTTAATGACGTACCTTTGTACTTCATTAGTTAAGACTTTTTCCTTTCTCTTACAAAAATTCTTGATCCAAACATAGCATAAAGGTATAGGCGAATGCTAATTTCCAAACTAGTACAAAACACATAAATGTCCACATTTTCCATTGTACCTTTTTCCTTTTCCTCGCTAAAATCCTTGATCGAAACATGGCAGAACAGTGTAGAGATCACAAGTACTGTTGTTGAATCCTGGCTCTGTTCTCTTCCCACCACACCCTTGCATTCGTTTCTTTGAACTTTTCTCGGCTGCATTGATCCATTCCCAGTCAGATAAATATGGAAATTTTGAAACGGATTATAACGATACAAAAATATCCAACTCGTTTATCAAGATTGAAAATCCCATCACATATAATTCTAAACTTATTTCCTGAAAATATCTTATGACTAACTCTGGACTTGATATAAAGCAACAAAGAACGAATCAAGAAATGTGATTATTTTGACGTTGGATGTTTCAATATTGGCTGATTAAAAAAAAGAAAAATTGTTGAGTGAATTTAGTAAAAAATCTTATTTTCCTCGTAACAATTTGAGAGAAATATCACTCGCACTTTTTTTTTAAAGAAGTTCAAGAATATTCAGGAAATATGTACTGTAACACCATTTTGGGGATATATTTTCAGGGGATATCAAACAAATGCAACTTCGATTAAAATTTTTTAATGAAATATGACATTTTGAGATTTGATAGGCCATCCAAGAAAGAACCACTCGCCTGAACCGGACTCGTCTAAGCTCCCGAGCACCACTTGGCAATTGTCTAATAGTAATGTAGACTCCAGGATCGTCTTGCTCGACCCACTCAGTTTCTAGATCACTAGCATTGCTCACTGAAAGCTCTCCAGAGTGGTCAATCTCCCTTGAAGAACTTGACCGTGCAGAAGCATCAATGGATGATGTCTCAGTTTTTGCAGCACTTGTGCTTGAGAGTTTTGGGGTTGAATTAAGACCGCCCGACTCGTAGTAATGATGAGATTGTGCTTGGCGATGGAAATATTGGGGTAAAGATCCTTTGCTCAATGGAGGTGTCACGGGGCTGTCCTCGGGGGATTCGAGGTTTGAGGTCTGAGGGAAAAAAGGATGGATTAATTTAACATTGTTTGATTGCAAATGCCAGGAAATAAAGTATATTTCGCAAGAATAACGAGTTTTGAATCATCTGTTTCGGTTAGTATTACATTTCTTTTCACAAATACATGACAAGTGCACTTTTAAACTATGTTTGGATCTTGGATTTTGGTGAAAATATAAAACATAAAGTACTATTTTGGCGAATTGGATGCCATTACCCAACCTTGAAAAGATGTTTTTCAGAGAACCAGCTCATCTAACGACTAACAGGACTTCGTCAGGCAATATCTCAAACATGTCTCAATGTTTTCCTAATTAAAATCCAATTACCAAATGGAGGATCAACGAAACATTTAATGCATTTGTCACGCATTTATGGTGTGGGATACGATATGAAACACCATATTATAATAGATGATCAAAATGGAGCAAAGTTACTTTTTAGGTCGGTAGTTACAAGCAACTTAAAGCATCATCACCAAATGACCATAAGTTATACATTTAAGCAAACTAAAGAAGATATCACTTGTCAAACTATTACGGATTCAAGTAATTAAAAAAAAAAAATCATGATCGATAATCCTTCATGACACCAAAAGTATGAAACCAGTTTACCTCAACTTCAGATCGTGGAGGAGCCGACAACGGTACTGCATTACGGTTGAACCTCCGGACATTGTATAATTCTATTACTTTGTCATAGTTCTCTGCCCACCACCGTTGAGCTTGCCACTTGTTAAAGATCTCTCGGCTGTAAAAGAGAGTGAGTAATCAAAACACTTATAACGATTGCTTCTGAAATCACTTCAAAATGGTGCAGACTTCTCAGAACAGAGAAGATTGTCATTGGCGAGAAAAAACTATCAACTATGTATTAGAGTATCATACAATTTTTAGATACCTATTACAATATTTGCTTCCATAAATGTGACATAAAATGGGATGCTCTAACTCATGCTTCAAAAATAGAGTACAAACATTTAAGTTACATTTTTGACATGAAACAGTTGATTTTAACCCAAAACATCACTTAGCATTTGCAAATTCAACGACATCCAAGTGAATAGAGTTCTAATCATATGAGTTAGATAAACTCTTTGAGGGGCCACCTTCCCTTTCCAAAATATCTTCAATCCATTTTTGTAAGCCAATTTCTCCACACAATAAAACCAACTTTTTGAGGGGCCACCTCCATAATTTGGGGGTAGTGCTACACATTATGGTTACACCTTCACATGTCTCATTCATTTATACCACATTACTATACAGCTAAAAAGCCTAATACAAGTCTCTAAATAATTATAATCATTCGTATGCAGTGGGTCCCGGGAACTTCGAATCCCAGAGCTCATAAGAATGACCAGCCGAGCAATCAAGACAGCGACCCATCAAAATCAACATCTTCAAAACACATTAAGCCTTCAACACTCACAAACAAAACACAGCTTTCAGATTTCAGATCAAAAGGGGTTTGCAAAACAGTATTTGTTAGTACACATTTGGATTTCCAAATTTTTAACCATAAGATGCCAAATAAAGCATAAATGCAAAGTAACAGTGACAAAACAACAAAATCCTCTCAGTTCTTGACAATCTTCCAAATGAAGCTCAACTTAACAAAATCTTTACAGATCTTTCATATTAATACAGCCTATATTCGAAACTTTATTTCGAAGCGAAACAAATACTACTAATATAAGCTAACTTTTCATCATGTTGTATAATTCCATAACTACTTAATGCAAAACCAATAGCTCTCAAATTCAGATTATTCGTTACCAGAATCGAATCCGCTTGAGATCATTCCCACCTTCCGGCAACGAAACAAATGTAATCAACACCCCTGGCTCAACCTGTGCAACCCACTCTTTGGGCACATCTTCCTCCATGAACACAACTGATTCAGTTCTACTGCTAACAGAAGCCGGGGTGCCCGAGCCACTCGAAAGGGCTTTCAGCTTGGCTTCCATTTCCTTTGCCCGGAGCCGAGGTGTGGAGTACGAGCTGCCCGTCCTTCTATAAGAGCCGTAGAACCTCTCCGACACCGAGCCGGCGTCGGAGTCCACATAGGCTCGGGTCCGGTCGTGGCCTGACGAGCCGGAACATGGTTTGCAGTTCTTGTATGCACCCGATGCCTTTACTGCCATGTCCTTGATCTGAAACGTACATATAAACAGAAAAACAAATATATACACATTGAAATAATCCAAATTTGTGTTCCAGAATACTTACAAATACATATAGAAACGACAATAAAAATGAAAATGATAATGATGATGTTTACTTGGGCAGTGAGGGCTTTAATGGCTTGCTTAGTGGAAGGAGTGACGGCGTCGTTTTCATTGTCTTGCGGCGGGTGACGGAGAGATCCGGTGGTGGTGTTTAGCTGCTTCGAGCAAGCTATGCAAGTCAACATTCTATTTCCCAATTAATTTTAACAATTGAAAAATCAAAGAAGAAGAGAGGTATAAAGCTGCATTTCCTTTAGCTGCTGAAGAATGAATCAATTCGTGCGGAATGAAAACTGTGATTGAGTGTGGGGTGTGAAAATTAAAGGGGCATTGGAATGAAGGGTTGGGGAGTGATGGGAGGTGGCGTTAATGGCGGAAGTACTTTAGAGCGAACAAACATTGGGTCTGAAGATTGAGAGAGAGAGAGAGAGAGAGAGAGAGAGCGCTACGGCACGCGAGATTATTCTATTTCCATTCTTCAAGTCACCCACGGTTCACAGGGGACGTCTGCAGAAATAGGCTCCCTTTGCACAACCTTGAAGATTTTAGACCTGTTATAATTCTTATCTTATTTTTCATTGTAAAATGACTAAAAACTCCCTGGGAAAAACTCCCCACTTAAAGAGTCGTGTGTTTGAAACACGATTCTAAACACATTTTTTTTTTTTTAAAATTCTATCAAAAGTGGAATTACGAAACCACCCCTCTTAACCCCTTATGAATTATGATACACCTGCTTGCTGCTATACACCCCCCACCTTAGTGCTTCTACCCGACACCGGAGAAAAGAGAAGACACCCGATACACGCAAAACCACCGGAAAAAGAAGAGTCCCTATCCCGGAGAAGGAAAGGTCGCCGCTCGCAGGTCCCCACAGAGAAGAGAATCGCCCATTTAACGCCGCCTGCTTCCATTCCATTTCGCGCCGGCTGCTTCCATTGTTGGAGCGACCCGTCGTCTGCCATTGAAAGAAGAAGAAGGAGAAGAGAAGTTAAAGGTATTGAAGCAACCCGATCCAATATACTTGTAGAAAATGTGAATTTTTTCAAAATTTTGTGAATTTTTTGTAAAATGCTCAATTTCCCCAATGTAATTTATAATTATTGAAGCATTTTTTTTAATTTTGAAAAACCTTGATCAATGAATGAATAAGTGATTTGTTAGGTTAATTTGTCCCAGTTAATTTTAATTTTGAAACACATTTTGATATTAGGGTTTATGTAATTTTAAGGATTGTGCATTTGCAGAGTAATGGATGCTCCCCGTGTTGATGAACGTTCATCTTTGACTGAGAACGAGCCTTCTACCTCATCGACACCCCCTGTAAGTAAAAACTTCTTCTATTTATTTATAATGCTTTTGTGGAGATGGGAAAATTAGGAGAAATCAGGAGAAATTGATTGGTATGTGTTGGAATTATTGATGAAATGGATGAATTGATAAGTGTTTATCGATGAATTTGATGAATTCATAAGATTGTTTGAATGAAATGATGCATGCTTTAAATTTGGTTATTTTTTTGGAAGTATTGATGAAATGGATGAATTGATAAGTGTTTATTGATCAAATTGATGAATTCATAAGGATTTTTCAAATGAATTGAATCTTGTTTTAATTTGGTTATTGTTTTGGAATTATTGATGAAATGGATGAATTGATAAGTGTTTATTGATCAAATTGATGAGGATTTTTCGAATGAATTGATGCATGGTATAATTTTGGTTATTGTTTTGGAATTATTGATGATGAATTGATAAGTGTTTATTGATCAAATTGATGAATTCATAAGGATTTTTCGAATGAAATGATGCATGGTTTAATTTTGGTTATTGTTTTGGAATTATTGATGAAATGGATGAATTGCTAAGTGTTTATTGATTTGAATATGTTAGTTCATAGCTCTCATTTTTGTATATGCTGTTTCGTTGTCATTATATTTGAAGAGTTTTCAATTGTGTTGTTCAGGTCCCCACTCTATATTTGACCCTTGAAGAATGTAATTTCAAGGGTAAAATCAACACGTATTGCAAAATGGCCGAGGAATGCTTATTCATCGAAAGATGTTTAAGCGACCATCCGGATGGGATGAATTGGTTGAGGGATTCTCAATTCGGGCCATTGTTTGGCGCCGCTCCGTACACGGATATGATTCTTACTCCGTTGTGGATTCTTCTATGCCGAAAAGTGAAGTCTCCCAATAAGTCGGAGATTTGGTTTGTTTTGAATGGAGTTCCTATTCGGTATTCGTTGATGGAGCACGGCTTAATTAGTGGGTTGAACTGTGGTGAATATCCGAAGGAAGGACCATTGTTGGGAGAAGAAAACTTTGTATCAAGATATCTAAACACGAAAAAGGTCACACTAGCAAGTATAAAGGATGTACTTGCAAATATTCGAATTCCAGAAGAAGTTGAGTCTCCCACTGGCGATGGTGATAGAAGGCTAAGCATTGTTAGGAAAGGGGGCCGGGACACGACGAAGGACGACAAGTTGAAGTTCTCCTTACTTTATTTAGTGGGTTCGGTGTTGTTTTATAGTGGAAATGAAAATGCAAAAATAGATTCCATGCTAATCCAAATAGTGGAGAGTTTGGAATTTGCAAAGTCGTATCCATGGGGGCGTCGCTCCTTTGGTTTTCTGATGGAGCAGGTGACAAGTTTGGACATGGCACAGAAGAAGATGTCCAGAAACCCACAGTGGAAATGTCCCGGTTTCATTATACCTCTTATGGTAAGTCTTGTAATGATGTTTTGATATATTGCTATATTTGAAACTGTG
Organism: Buddleja alternifolia; assembly: GCA_019426215.1. NCBI lineage: Eukaryota > Viridiplantae > Streptophyta > Magnoliopsida > Lamiales > Scrophulariaceae > Buddleja > Buddleja alternifolia. The sequence goes on along the minus strand of CM033391.1, from coordinate 43,233,683 downwards.
ACTTTTATATTGGGAAATATATTAACCGACGGTAATATTTTTTTTGTGTAGCTTCTTCCTTTTGAGTGCATGTCCGTCCTGTCACCTGCTATTGGGCAATTGAGGGAGAATATCAACCCCACGTTGCCCCGAATGTGCAAGTGGACGACAAAACCGAAAGTGAAGAAACAATTTGCGAGTTTCGACCAGTTCCTTAAATTGGTGTTAAACACAAAGGTTGGTATGATTTTTTTTTGGACATTATGTTTTTGCAATTAATATAATGAATGAGTTTTGTAACTTATTATAATTCGCCAAATTTTGTAGGACATTGCAAGCATACTAAAGGCCACTCCGGAGGAACGCGCTTCAATCGATAAGGAGTTTCCTCCTTTCAATGCAAACAACTCCGTGGTGGACCCGACCACTGATGCTTGGGCTGCAATTTTAGAGTCAGGGGGAAGAATTCTATTTGAAGACATGTACCTTGCTGACGTGGTCGGGAAATGTTCTTCGCTTGGATTGGACGGAGTCGAAGACATTAGTGATCCTCTGCCCGAAATAGACCCATCAGCCATCCCAGTCGACAGCATTCCACCGTTATCCTCCATCCCTCTTCGTGAAAGGGCTCCGGGTCATTCAACGGAACCTAATAGCGAAGTTTTAAGAATGTTCAGTGAGATTTTGGCAAAAATATCTGAGATGGACTCAAGAGTGGATGGTAGACTAGGCAACGTGGAAAATAGGCTATCCAACATGGAAAATAGGCTATCAAATGTAGAAAATAGGCTATCAGGCATAGAAAATCAGATAGCTATTTTCCCCAGATTTCAGAGGGATGATGAACACTTTTCTGGTGTTGATCGTGATGTGCCAGTTCATGGTTCAGTCAGCCCTCTTGTTGAAAATGAGATGGATATTGTGGTTGATGAGGTCGTGGTTGGGGAAGGAGAGGTTGCTAATGTCCTAATGGACTTGAAACACGATGAGATCCCTCCTGCCCCTGTCGATCGCGACCATCCAAAGAGGGAGAGGAAAAAGGGCAGACTTATACAGTCGCCATGGACTGAGTTAGCCCCACCGAAGAAGGTAATACAGTCAGTTGTTATTTAATGAATTTATTTTGTGTACGATATATTTTCTCTTTCGTATGATTAACGTGTTTTAGCTACAGGCCAAAACTGCTACGGATCCTCAAACGGGACACCTTCAGTTCGAGGCACTGCAGGTGGATCTGGATGCAGCTCCTTTGTCATCTTTCCATGAAGGAACCGGAAAAATAATGATGAGTGGAGAGGATGAGGAGCCGGGGCTTAAAAAGGTGAAGGTGGAGGAGGTTACAGTGGAAGAGAATTATCATTGTCAGCCTTTGACCCCATACGAGCAGAAGCAATATAATAAGGCCATGGCCCCTAAGTTACCGGCTGACAAAATAGTGGTGAGTGTGAATGACTTCCCTGTAACAGTAGAAAACTTTCGCACCTTGAAACCTCGAAAATGGCTTGATGACGTAGTCATTAATGCTTACCTCATTTTACTGGCTGAAAGGCAGATGAGGGAGCCAGAGAGGTACTTGAGGTGCCATTTTTTTAATACTTTCTTTTTAGTGAAGTTGAAATCTGGCGGTAGTTTTGATAGTATGGAAAACTGGGTAGATTCAAACATTTCTCTTGTTGATTGTGATGCAATCTTTGTCCCCATCCACGATATTAATCATTGGGCTTTAGCCATTATCAACCTGAATGAGAGAAAAATGCAGTATATTGATTCGCTGGGTCCTCACATGACTGATAATGGGGTTTTTAACTTGTTGAAAAGCTATCTTGTCCAATACGTGAGGCACAAATGTAGACAAGATTTTGATTTGAGTGGATGGGCTGATGAAATTGTGTGCACCATGCCTCGACAACTGAATGGCGATGACTGTGGAGTGTTTATGCTCAAGAACATCGACTATTTTTGTACTCGAGAACAGTTTAGGCAATTGAAAAATTATAACGCCGAGCGCATGGGTTTGATCAGAAAGAAGATTGCATTAGATATTTTGAACAAGAGGGTTGTTTGAACAATAATTGTATTATGTTGGATACTTATGTATGACAATGTAAATTGAATTTTATTGTAAATTGAATCAATTGATTTAGATATTGGATTGCAATGTTGTTATCTTACAATTAGTTGGACCCCTGTACTGTGTGAATATTTGGTATCTGAAATTGCAAATGTTGTCAACGAACATGTTCAGGATACATTGGATGTTGATGAGGCATATTTTTTTGTGCCTCTGACCGCAGACGAGAATAGACTGATAACAGATTCCATGTCCGATCCCCGTAAGGCGAAATCGTTGATGAGTATAACTTATGGTAAGAAAGAGAAGCAGATTAGTACAAGGAGTTTAAAACAGTTGAAACCTCGGGGATGGCTTGATGATGAAGTATGTAATTTCTACATCTTGTTATTGAAAAAGAGAGAGTTGCGGGAGCCAATGAGGTACTTGAAATGCCATTATTTTGGTTCTTACTTTTATAAAGTATATAAAAGTAGAGGTTTTCAGTCGGTGAAAGTTATGACTGATGCTAGAACATCGACAGTTGATTATAGTCTTCTTCAGTGTGATAAAATCTTTGTGCCGATCAATGATAATTTGCATTGGACTTTAGCAATTATCAGCCCGAAGGAAAAAAAAATGGAGTATCTTGATTCATTTGGGCCTACTCGGGGTGATAATGGAGTTTTTAACTCGCTAAAAGATTACGTACTCCAATACGTGAAGCACAAATGTATAGAAGATTTTGATTCGAGTGGTTGGACGTACAACATTGTCAGTAACATCCCGCTACAGGAAGAAGAGTGCGACTGTGGTGTGTTCATGCTCAAATACGTGGACTTCTTTTGTACAAGGGAAGAGTTTAGACCTTTGAAAACATTTAGTCATATCCACATTCCATATTTTAGACAGAAGATAGCCTTGCAACTTTTGACCAATTCCATAGTTTGAGGAACATAGTAACTCTGTATTTGTGTTATGTTGTCAAATATTTATACCGGCCTACAAGTTGCCAAAGTCTCACTTCTAAATCCATAACATCAATTATTACTCCATTTAATAAAACAGAGGATTGTGAATAAGAAAATTGAAAGGGGAAGAAAATTCAAAAGGGCAGTGCACTTGGCACTCCTGTGCCAGAAACTCGGCACCGTAGTGCCGAGTTCACTGCCTAAGGCAGTGCACTCAGCACTCTGGGTGCCGAGTGTCGGCACCGTGGTGCCGAGTGCACTGCCTTAGGTAGTGCACTCGGCACTCCTGTGCCAGAAACTCGGCACCGTTGTGCCGAGTGCACTGCCTAAGGCAGTGCACTCAGCACTATGGGTGCCGAGTGTCGGCACCGTGGTGCCGAGTGCACTGAAGTAGTCAGTGCAGTCGGCGCTCTGGGTGACGAGTTTCGGCACTCTGGCCGAGTGCACTGCAATGCGATACTGCGATATAGGGCCCTGTATCCGTCATTCCAATACGGCGATACAGGGTCCTGTATCACAGTATCCACTTTTTTTTGGATCAATGCACTTATTGAGCGATACTTCGATATAGGGCCCTGTATCCGTCATTCCAATACGGCGATATAGGGTCCTGTATCACAGTATCCACCTTTTTTGGGTCAATGCCCCTTTTGGGCGATACGGAGATATAGGGCCCTGTATCTCGGTATCGGATGTACCGTGCTGCGATATAGGGGCCCTATATTCGAGTATCGGGCATACGAGACTTTGATACATGGGTCCGTATCGCTGTATTAAAGAGAAATGTGTCCCATTTTGGTGAATACTGCGATATGGGACCCATGTATTATAGTATTTGGGTGCAAATTACACCAATACCTATTCAAGTATCTGCGTATCACCTGATAGACCCCAACAGCTTGGAGGTTTCCAATATACGGCAATACAGGGGTTCAGTATAGTAGTATAGTGGTATGCCGGTACAGCGATAATAGCCCCTGTATATGAGGATCCAATTAGTTAATATGGATATACTGGGGTCCTATATTTCAGTATTCACCAACTAATGGAAAATGAAAAAAATTAAAAATTAAAAATTGCAAAAACAATTCGCACCATGGTGCTGTTTCGCTCCCACGGGTGCCACACCACACGATTCGGGCGATTCACAGGGAAAATCGAAACGCAAACATTCGTTCCTTCCATCAACTCATTCTTCCATCAAATCCCCGGCCCCCGGCCCCCGCCCATCTACGTACCTACCCAAGACGCTCCGCTCCCCTCCGCTATCATCGCATCAATCACCGCACACTGCACGTCTCCTCCATCAGCTCACTCTTCGAGTCAAGGTTAGTATGGGCTTTTCTAAATTTGGTGTCGTTGTTTTTTGTTGTGATTAGCAGCATTGCAATGGTGTTTTCTGTTTTTGAATTAGTAATACAATTGTTGGGCCCTATATTGTGTGTTAATTAAGTGCTAGAATGTACATGCCTCCACAATGAAGGCAAGGTGTTCGATGAATTGATTGATAGAGATTTTGTTGCTTCTTTGTGGTTAACATTGGGTGTATTTGATATAGAATTGCAAAGTGATAATTGGGCATGCTTCTTTGTTAAATTGTTACTAGAATGAAGATGCCTAATTAATGAACGCAAGGTGTTCGACGAAAAGCCCCATACAAAAAACACGTTGCCCAATTCTAGTTGTGGTTCATTGATAAATCTTGTAGTTGTAGTTAATGACATATACTCAAATTTGTGATATATTTCATGTTTCATAATGCAGGTGTCCATTCATTTGTCGACTAAAATATGGGCCGAAAAAGGGCTCGTACCGCCGAGACACCCAGTACGGCCGATTTGGAGATTGTACCCTCAACCGTTGATAGTAGTAGCCCCCCACTTTTGATGAAATACCCAAAAGTCAAGAATCCCACTTCTAAATATGCAAAACTGATGAAGTTACCCTGTTATCCCTCCCGCTACATGGATCCTCATGCTATGCAGGCGATTGATATCAAGTTGAGTGATTTTCGTGCAAAGTTGGAAGTCATGGGTTGGCGGGAACTAAATTTCATGGATGAACCGAGTTACAACCGGCTGACATGCGAGTTTTTAAGCACCTTCCAGTATGAAGATGATACAGCCCGGTTTAGAATCGCAAATAAAACCTATGAGAAGTCAAAACAGGAGATCGCGGATATATTTGGTTGGCCGATTGAAAACACGGAGTCCCTACTTGAAGCGGATGAGGATGCATTTTGGCAGGGAATTACTCGACTACCTAATGAGAAGTTTTCGGGACGCACGGCTAAGGCCACGGATATTGTCGACTATTCTCTCCGGTATTTACACCGAATCTTGGCATTCACACTTTTTGGCCGAGGGTGTAGCGGAAAAGTATCCACAAAAGAACTTGGAGTTCTGTGGTGTTTTCAAACCGGCAAACGTGCAGACTTGACGAAAATTTTATGTGAGAGATTTGTTCAAGTGTCGAAACAGGAGAAGGGCCAACTACTAATGGGGGGACTTATTACCCGCATTGCCGAGCGGATCGGGGCATTCGATCGAACTACAACAAATCAAATTCCTATTGAGGGTCCGATGACAGTTGATAAGAACCACCTCGCCGGTATGCACCTTCTGAAAAAGAATCCAGCAGGATTCGGTTTCATCCGAGTGCCGCACCCTCGGGAACGGAGTGATGCGGCAACAGAGGTTGTTACTCTCAACCCTCCATTTCAAGATCCACCAACGAATACTGCAGCAGCCACCTCAACTAATTTCGACCGTCTTGACCGTCTTCAGTCTCAATTCGCCGTTCTCGCACAAAATCAAACCGAGTTGATGAGAAATCAAACAGAGATGATGAGACAATTATCTGAGTATTTCATGTTTGTCAATTTTGAACCACCCCCGCCTCCATCAACATGACCAGCACCGTTTTTGTCACATGTTCATAATGTTTACGTAGTTGCATTATTCAAGTGTATGTTTAAGATTGACCAGGATTTCCGACCTTTTTTGAATATATGAACATATATGACGGTGATTTCTGGGGTCCTATGTTGTTGAATATATGAACAAAATTAGAACTACACAAATTAACACACGATTAAACATTACACACAAAGTAAAACAACTCCGTAAAATAAAATATTTTACACAAACGCCGAAATTGTCTCAACTGGTAATGAAAATTACTCAATTAACAATTCAAACTACATTTTCATCAAATGCGATCACATTCCACACCAAACGCCTCATCCTCGCTTTCAGAGTTGCTGGATCGATGGAAATCGTCAAAATCATCACAGTCATGTTGTTGCTTCACTTCATTGTCTCTCTCTTCCATGATGACACTCAATAGCTGAATCATTTCATTTTCCTCGATATGTTTTCTAGTAGCGTTGGAAAGTCGGGGATGCGAATCCATCAACGTTACTAACTCTTTCACCTTGTCTCTGAAAATGAAGTACAAGCAAGAATCATTACATGCGTCAATTTTCTCCTTATAAGGATCTGCGTTTTTCGGGGGCTTCTCAATTCTGCTATGCCCCATAGGGCCCCTCAACAGTAAACCAGGAGGAAGCAAGCTGCACATTACACGCAAACTAGTCACAAATTTCGTTATTAAATAACATATCATAAATAGATTGTAGAAATACTACCTGCGATAAGGATCAACACAATTCTTTACTTTACACACAGCATACAATGCTGTCTCATATTGTGCATATATACAATCGTTTTGTTGGTCATAAATTAATGTTCTACACGACTCCGTCCCCGTTTCTGAGAACACCACAGCGGCCAGTAACTCTGTCACCTCTGACCTCAGTCTTGTCCGGTAAAAACAGGATTCACAATCCCCGGGGTTTTCACAATTTGTCACAGCACAGCAACCAACAACTCCACATAGCTTCGTCCTATCATTTTAAAAACGACAACAAACATACCCTTTAAGAAATGAACTTCTATATGCAACATGTACATCCGGACAGCATTTCATATTCATACTCTAGTAAACACAAGAAATGACTAATACGAAAACGAAACATGGTATCAATCATCATAATAAAAAGACATGTCTTAATAACAAAAGCTTCTTACATTAGGAGGGCAAAATGAGGTGGCAGCGGCGTAATGATACGGAGCTTCTTAAATATATGCAACCAAAAACAAGACCAAAACATAAGAAAGGATTAGAGAAAACAAGAGTTATTGCAATGACGGATTTGGTGTCTAAACTAGTTTGTACAAGCAATTAATGAAAACATATATAAATATTTTCAGCCTAAACACATTAGGCCACGTGTATTAGTATTCACCACATTAGAGGTGCAAGGTTTGATCAAACTAAAACCAAACTTTCAAGCTACTCCAAAAAATCAACTTCTATGAGCTCAAAATCATTCAAATTTCAACATTACACACTCAATTGAAAAAGGATCGAACCCGCTACAGGAATAACAGACAAAAAATATCATGACTATATAAGATTATAGATCACTTACTCACGATTGAGGGATGGGGGCGGGATGGACGTCTACGGTGCAATGATGAGACCGATTTTATGTCAAAGATTTGAAAGCTTGGAAAGTTTTTTGCAATGAGGAAATAAGGGAGGAAATAAGGGAGGAAAAAATCAAAGGCTGAAAAAAATTCGAAATTCAATTGGGCGGGAAAATGAAATTTGGGCGGGAAATTGAAATTTGGCCCAAATTTCGTCGGCACAATGGTGCCGTAAATTCGGCACCAGGGTGCGGAGTACTCTGCCTAAGGCAGAGTACTCGGCACCCTGGAGCCGAATTTACGGCACCATGGTGCCGACTAGTCTGCCTAAGGCAGAGTACTCGGCACCGTGGTGCCGAATTTTCGGCACCATGGTGCCGAGTGCTCTGCATAAGGAAGCATACTCGGCACAATGGTGGCGAATTTTCGGCACCGTGGTGCCGAGTACTGTGCCTAAAGGCAGCATTCTCGGCACCCTGGTGCCGAAAATTCGCCACCATTGTGCCGGACAATTTTTTTAATATTTTTTAACCAATTTTTTGTTTTCCATCACTTTTCACTATTACACTATATTTATTCTTTCTCATAGGCCCTCACCATATATATTCTTAAGATTTTATAGTTCAAGGTTTAGGGTTTAGGGTTTAGTGTTTAGGGTTTAGGGTTTAGGGTTTACAATACAAAATAAATATATTTTGTAGACGGAAAAATGAATATATTATTATTATCAATCATAACAAACTACGTCTGATTCGAGTTTTAGACCTTTTAAACATTACTTAAGTAGTTATAGTTTATCACAATCTATAAATACAAATTGTTAAAATTACATATGTAGCAATATCCTGTAGTTAAGTGCCACATGACATATATATATATATATATATATATATATTGGGGAACACAAATCTCAATTAAAACAATTGTAACTTCAAATGTATATATATATATTACAATGTTGAGCTACTAATGTCTCTAGTGAAAGAATCATCAAATAAAAAATACAAATACACAATACAAACAAATTGTTTAGAAGGTTGAGGGATCTTTCACACGTTTTTTGTGACTTTTTCCTTTTTCTCCACCAGATTGATATCGTAGTTTTCGAATCGCTCCACATTTTTCTACGCAAGAAGGAGCTTCAACAACATTTCCCTCTATTTCAGCGGGGATGATCCACTCAGACGGCTCACTAGGGACGGGGTATATTGTTCTAACATAAGCCAAAGCCCATGTTTGTTTCAAATAATATTTAGAGATTAAATTGAGAAGGCCATCATCATCCCCTAAACCATTATATGCCGAAATGGCGTGCGCGCACGGGATATGGTCAATGTCAAAAACCCGGCAAGTACATTTTTTTGCTTGCAAGTCAACAAAGAAAGTTTCGCTGCCACACTCAACAATGTACTCCCCTGTGCACTTATTCAAGACGCGCGTTTTAAAGAAAGTGGATTGTTTCTTCCTTGCATGCATCGTTCTCTCGACTTCCGGAGTGAGATTTTGTGACAAGGACCCGGCTGCAGCTTCGTTACGGTGCTTGTTGAACCACGTAATTATTAACTTCACAATTTCATCCAACAAAAGAATCAAAGGATATGACCTCGCAGTAGTCAACACAGCATTAATAGACTCCACTCCGTTCGTTGTCATAATATTGTATCGTGCACCATTAGAGTAACAACGAGCCCAATGATCTTTCACAGCAAGTGTGTCTTTAAGATACTCATGGTACTTAAGATTTGAAACCGGCTGTCTTGTTTCGAGGTCACTAAAGAGTCTTTCAAATTCGTGCTCAGTATATGATTCAGCGCAAACAATAAACTTCGTCACAATGTGATCCTTTGCCTGCTTCTTTTGCTTAAGGCCCCTACCGGTAGAAACATAGTTCTTAAGATTTTGGGATATATGATAGGTACAGTATCCATGGGAAGACCTTGGGTAAACTTTCTGAACGGCATTTTTAATAGATGCATGCCTATCAGAAATGATGACCAAATCGTCAGAATCGGGTATGACATCCCGAAGTTTCTCCAAGAACCAAATCCAAGTTTCATCGCATTCTTTACTTACCACGCCAAACGCAAGTGGATACTGATGTTTGTTGCCATCTTCCGCAGTACAAACAAGTAATACTCCATTATACTTGGTCTTCAAATGTGTGCCGTCAATAACAAGAACTTTCCTCATGGATGCAAAACCTTCAATGCAGGCTCCCAACGCAAAGAACAACGACTGGAAAATGTTATTCGCATCCTTACGCAAATGAGTAACCGTGCCCTCATTCACTTTCTCCAACATATACAAATATCTAGGAAGCATCTCATAACTAAGCCCAGGATCACCCCTAATAGAATCTCTAGCAATGTTTCTACCACGCCTAGCTTTGTAGTAAGAAACGTCAATGCCACCCTTATTCATCATTTCCCCTATTACCTTTGGAGGTGGGGCGCTTAACTGACATGGGAAAGTATTTAACAAAAATCCAGCAACCGCTCCTGAAGAGCACCTTTCACGGCGCTTTAACAATGTAGGCCGGCATGTATGGATGTTATTATGAGTTCGCAATGAGAAAAACGGGGACCTTCCAGTAATTGCCGCACGAATACTCCACTTGCAATCAGGGACTTTACATTTATATGCCAAGGCTTTTTTATTCGACTTAGCTACAACAACATTGAAACATAACTTAAGCGCTGAATTGTTAACCAAGGCTTTCACCTCTTCCTTGCTGGTGAATTCCTGACCAATCACAAGATCTAGACCATCATCAAAGCTGAAGGTTCCAATACTCTTTTGGTCACTAGCTTCATCTATGAAATCTGACCGGTGGATGGGATCAGAGTGAACTTTGTACGAACATTGGGTGGAAATAAAAGAAGCGGCTGCATCACGCCTTGACTTCACTTTTTCAAAATAGTGGCTTGCATCGGGCTTTGCATTCACATTTTCCACACAGGGAGAAGGACTAGAAAGTGGATTGGAGTAGGATTTATAAGGACTGGTTGCATCAGGCATTGAGTTCTCATTGTCCACATTATAATGAGGACTCGATGGTGGATTGGGTTTAAAAGGAGTGGGTGCAGAGGCTTTCGATACGGGCGGGGAGGTGGGCTTGCTTAAAACAACACCAGGCCGACCAGGGGCAGATATATAATCATTCACTAACTCCTTTTCAAAATAATATTTCTCATTCTCCATCTGAATTTCATTTTCAAACTTGATTTTTTTTCCTTCAACATCTTTCATTAAAAGCTCCACATGCAGAATGCTTCGCCTTTTCGTCACTGGACATGAGTCCACCAAATAATGCTTCACGTCAATATCGGTCTCGATGTATACCGGATTACCAACATTACAAGAGGATGGAATGTAACTTACTAAAACTTCATAATTCTTCCATTCAAAAGGAGCAAATTCAAACATGACTTGGAAAAATTGCAGCCGTGTAATCGACTGTGGATTAACTCCACTTAGCAGAAAACTCAGCATTTTATATTTATTCTTTGACAACCATTCACATTGTCGTGCTCCACACTCTCCCACTTTCATATTCCACTCACCATCGTATAAATAGTATATCAAAAACTCCGACATTTTCCTAGAAAAAAAAGATAAAGAAACATAGTTATTACAAAATACAATTAGTAATGAATGAGCAAATATTCTTACAAAAATTTATTACAGTTATTATTACAAAATACAAAAGTTTTGCATTGATCAAATATAGCCTAAAAACACCATTTTCAATGCAAATTAATGAGAGAGTCTCTATCAAGCATTTCGTCGAACACCTTGTCTACATAATTCATCTCTATCTCCAACAAATTCAAACAATCAAACTTCCAACACACATATAACAATTCAATTAATGCTACAATCACAAAATCACATTCTAAACGCCTAAAAACACACTATTCAATGCAAACTAATGAGAAAAACTCTATCAAGTATTTTATCAAACACCTTGTCTACATAATCCATCAAAATCTCCAACAAATTCATTCAATCAAACTTTTACTCCCAACAAATTCAAATAATCAAATTTTACATCAACCAATTATAATTGTTTCCCTTACCTCTATGCCCGTTGGGAGGGCCCAAATTGGAGATGAAAGGGCCCGAGATGGAGATACACCGAAGGGCCTGAAATGGAGATAGAACGCTGAAAATGGATTCAGTGGAAGAGAAGATCGATACAGGCAAAGATTGGGGTATCAAGGATATTTTAGGTATTAAGTAAATATTGGTTTTTTTAAATTATTATTAGTATAAATAATTGTAAGGGTAAAATAGGTATATCAAATGCCAAAACTTTGGACAAGCCTATAAGGGAGGCCTATATTACAAATGGAGCTTATGTCTTGAGGAATTTGTGCAAAGTAAGCCTATTTCCCTCAAATTCCCGTTCACAGGTGTGAAGAGTGAGAAACAAGTACACTCTTTCTCACTCCTCTCTCTCTCTCTCTCTCTCACACACACACACACACACAGAAACACACAGTAACTCTCTCTCTTGTATATTGTGTGTTTGGGGATTAAAATGAAAAATGGTGGGGAAAGATACAATCACTGGATCAGAGAGGAAGTAGCAAGAGAGGGATGAAGAATGGAGATTGGCAATCTATTTTTTGCTTCTGTTTTTTTACTTTGACGAGGAACTACTGTGTTAGGTACGTTAAAAATGTAATTCACTTCCTTTGTGAACCTCAATTCCATTAATTTCGATCAGGACTAGACATAGTTTCTACCTATACTTGTATATGGATAACTTTATGAAACTATAGATATACGGAGTGTAAAGTGAGTCGAGCTAGCTCATGAACATAATAGGTCAGTCTGATTGGAGCTCAGCTTAAGCTCGAGTTTTTTTATGAATCGAGATCGAGTTCATTTATAGTTGTTTATGTGTTCGTGAGCCGGCTCGTGAGCTTTTATTATTATTTTTTATTAATTTTTAATATATGACTAAAAATACTCGAATTTCATAAAAATAATACTTAAGTTTGTTTTTTTTTTTTTGTTTAAATCGTGCAAAACAACAACAACAACAATTATAAGATTATATATTTTAGTTGATATGATATACTTTTCTATAAAATAATTTAATGAAATCATGTTTTCACGACACCCATCTCTATTTTCTAAATAGTTATTGAATATAAGATATTTATTTATTATTTATCTTAATAATACATATTGTTTATCTATACTCTTTTATAAAGCACCAACACCCTAGAGTAACTACTTTTGGTGTGTTTTGGAGTGTCATGACTAAATTACCCCCAATTTAAAAAGTATTTTTTAGATAATTTTTTTTTCAATCTTATCTCTCTTATCACAAATCCTCAAATTCTCCTACATTCTCTCTCTCACTCACTCTCTCTCCTATGTCGTATTTTCTTTTTTTTTTCACCCAAAATTTTTAATACTTTATTCAATTCATTTCTATTTATTTACAAAACCTCACATAAAATGCTCACATATTAATGAATTTTTAATTAATTTTTTTTATTTACTCAGCACACGCATCGAGTGTGCCCACGCGACTAGTAGGGGTGTACATAAACCCGCCTAACCCGAGCCGATCCGCCCGAAAACTGCCGGTTTAAAATTATTAAATAATAGTGGTGGGTTGAAAATATTGCAACCCGCCACTTTCGGGTCAGGTGGTGGGTGTAATAATTGTAACCCGCCTAACCCGCAACCCGATCGCTAATTATTTATGTTACAAGTATTAATATATATAGTTGATGTTACAAGTATAAGTATATCTAGTTAAAGATTAACACTAAATTTTGAAAACTATATATGCATATATACTCTCTAATAAGAGTGGTTTATTTATATTAATGTAACATGCTTTATTTTTCATTTGAGCAAACAAATTGACTCGTTTGAACACTTGTTTTTATTTGATTTGAACGAAAAATTTATATGTATATGTATATTTTGATGATAAACTTATAAAAAATATTAATTTTATTAATATTTTAGAGTTTTTCACTCCTTAGAAATCATGATAATATGAATTTTATTTAATAACACCCCTTATTTGTGTATTTCTCACCAACTCAATTTTTTTTTATAAATGTACAACAAGTATAATATTTAATTTCTTACTTACTAGTTATAACTAAAATTAAGTTGTAAAAATTATAACTATAATTTGATAACCCGCCCGCTAAAACATTAAATCCGACCGACCCGAACCGCTCGATTTGAAAAGATAATTATATGTTTTCGGTTTGATATTTTGTCAAGCCGCACATGTCGAGTCGGGTTAATTTTTTTCCTAAAACCGCCCGAACCCGACCGTGTACACCCCTAACGACTAGTATGAATAATGTATACTATACATTATTAACATATTGTTATAAGCAAAAAAACATAATTTATTTTATTTTATTTTCTAAAAAAAGAAAAATAATAATTAACTTAATTTTTACTTCAAGCCCGAGCTTGAACTCGAGCCGTAGAAAATAAGACTCGTCGAGTTTGAACTCGAGCTCGATCCTGAAAATTTCATCAGGCTCTGCTCGAGCTCGAGCTAGATCCTGAAAATTTTATCAGGCTCGACTCGAGCTCGACTCATTTACAGCCTTAGATATACTTCATCAATAGATGAAATTAACCAAGGGGTTGTGGTGGAGTGGTAAGAGCTCCTCCACCCTTAACCAAATGTCAAGGGTTCGATCCTTAACTTTGGGAATGGAGCAGATTTTCTTGGCCAGCTGTCCCACCCTTAGAGGTGCCGGCAAATCAGCGAGGGGACTAGTCACTGCGATCGGCGGTGGACACCCTGGTTAATAAACAAAAAAACAAAATAGATGAAATTAGAATTTAAATTGGGTTGATTCGAATTTCAATCAATCATGTTTAACGTATAGTTTAAGATGGGTCGTGATATGTGTATCATACCAATATATAACATTTTTCATTAATTTAATGTTATTGAACTGAGAATGAGCATGAATTTTTCCTATTTATATGGATATTGGTATGTAGGTATTTATATTATAAGTGTCTCCTTTAGCATGGAAAGAAACATTTATGCAAAATTTTCAAATGAACTTGGTCATTAGAGTCGAAAAGAGTTACTTGATACTTGATATATATAAAATTGTTTAAAAATTGTTAATAAATATAATAAACCAAACTTGGACATTTTTTTTATGTTTAGTAAGATTTTTAGCTCGGCTCAATTAGTAATAAAAAAATTATTTATAAAATGTGTTTAAATAAATCAAAGTATTCAAAATCGGCTTGTGTTTGGCTTAGTTAAAAATGATTTGAAATCTCAAATTCAAATAGATTAATAATCAAATAAAACTTACCATAAAGTTTAAAACTCAGTAATGATTCAGATCATGTTACACAATATTTTATTAATTTATTTGTTTCGACTCAAGTTGTTTGCATCATGTGTACGTAAAGTTGACAAAAGTTTATATAATTGCAGATTAGGGACACGAAAGAGAAACGTTTATTGTGTAATTTGCGTTTAGGGTGGTATTATAATGTATGTACGCCGCCCTATATGTTGCTCTAAGACTTTTTGGCTATGTTTGGTTATGTTTTGGGATAGTATTTTGGTGAGAATTATTGGTGAGAAATTTATGGGAACACGTGCGTGTTTGATGAGATTGTGTTTGGTTTTATTTTGGAAGTTGGTTTTTGGGTGTGTTTTTTTGGTAAGATAATGTTTGGTTTTGTTTCCAGAGGGAACAAAAGTTACTGTAGCAGTCAAATCATGAAGCTTTTGTCTGATAGAGAAGAGAGAGAAGAGTGAGCACATAGAGATGATTGTAGGGACAAAGTAGGTGTAGAAAAATGAAAAATAATTATTATGTTTTTTTTTGCCAAAAAAGTAGTGTATTTTTGACCAAATATTGTGCGAGCCAAACATTGTTTGGTGGAAATTTTGGACCAAATATGAATTGAAAACATAACCAAACATACCCTTTACTTCCTAGAAAGATTTGAAGCGTAGCTTATAATAATGTAAGCTTTGGGGATAATTTGTGATCACAAGTTGTGAAATAATGTATGCTTTGTGGATAATTTATGATCACAACTTGTGAAATTCGTGATCACCGTTATAATATTTTAGTGATTAAGTCTTTATTTTTTAATATAAATTTTACGAGTTCAAATTTTATTGAGGATGTAATATTGTCATTTTATCCAAATGGGTGACGGATTCATAATATTTGATCCCAATGAGGAACCATGACTTATTACTTAGTAAGTCTGAATTGGTGATGATCAAATTGGAACTTGTGTCTTCTCAAACTTTCACAAAATGAATATGTTAGGATCAAATGCTTAGGCTCTGTTTGTTTGCGTTTTCATTTTGCTTTTTCTATTTTTATTTTCATCTGAAAATAAAAATACACACTTTATACTGTTTTTAACTGAAAGTATTTTCATTTTCATTCTTGTTTTTATGTTCCCGAGAAATTTCAATCAATTATTTAAAATTACATTTCACATCACTTATCTCACATTTTCTCTCTCATCCATCCATCACCATCTTTTCTTTCTCATCTCTCATCCACCCACTACCATCCTCTCTCATCAATATTCAACATCAAATCCAATATTATTCATCTAATCATTATTTTTCAATCATTTCACACATCACACTCACAAATTTCAACCATTTTAAAAAACACAACCAAACACACCTATTTTTTTCATTTTTCTCACACGAAAATAAAAAAACACGTTCTCCCATATATTTTAAAAAATAACGGTTGAAAATGAAATAAAAACACATTCAAACAAAGTCTTTAACACTTAGCTAAAAACTATAATTGATAGCGGGGTGCAATTTTATTTTTTTATGCATACCCTTCTAAGCTACAGTCGGTGGTAAGCTTGATGCGCCCCCAGTCATTATTCTTTAATGTTTTAAAAGTCAAACCCTCTAATTTGAATAAATGAGGAGGCTGTACTTCCTGCTACGATTTATCCCCTTTTTTATTGAATTCACCAATATAGCATGACCGGAAATAAATGAGTACTTAGGCCTTGTTGTTTATGTTTTTAAATCTCATTTTCATTTTCAATTTTTTGGATCACAAAATTTTAAAAATTCACATTTCAAACTGTTCTCAACTAAAATCATCATCTTTCAAATTTACTTTCCCATTCTCCAATATAACCAACTATCAATCACCACATCCATCATTTCACAAAATCATCAATCAATATTCATTTACTTTACACTATTTTTCTCTTTATCTTTCATACTTTTTAATCAAACAACCCATCACACATCAACTAACCATTAGTGATTAGACACATGCTACAAATTTCAACCATATTCTAAAAACATAAACAAACACACCAACATATCATATCAAATTCACACGAATATTCATAGTACGCGTTCCCGAAAATTTTTCAAGATTTGAACTAAAAAACATAAACAAACAAAGTTACTTTCTTGAGAAAACATAATTCAAATATCATATGAATTAATAATTGGCATTAATTTGGACTCTAATCTAAGTTGTAGCTTGCGAGTTGGTTGATGGAAAGTAAAATAGGTACGAAATTACATAATTCAAATATCATATGAATTAATTATTGGCATTAATTTGGAATCTAATCTAAGTTGTAACTTGCGAGTTGGTTGATGGAAAGTAAAATAAGTACGAAATTATTTTTTAATTGTATTTAATGAGAAATAAATGTAGTTGATTTGATTCATGTAACTAGTAACTACTATTTGTCTTGTAAAATCTCATTGATGATTGATAGAACAATAAAATGTTAGTTGGTGTTAAGGTGACATATATATACACACTGTATATATATATATATATATTAATTTTATTCATTTATGTAAGTTATCTTTGTTGGATAATATGCACGTTTCAATAGGTAAGTCGAGGCACGAGTTTTCGATTACTCGCTTTCCTTAACACAATATTGACCCGCTCGTGGTGGTGATGGGATATGTCAATTTGTGTCCCAAAATACAATGACTTCGAGACGATAATAGAACCACTTCAAATTATCGAATCTATCGAACAACTTTTGTTAGAACTCTCGTTTTCTAACTATTGACAATAATACTTCAAAACTCACAAACTTAGAATTTTGAAGTAGAAGAGAGAAGAGAAAATGTATGATGAGATATTTATTTTGGAATGATGGGGCCTTATTTATAGAATACGAAAAGATGTGTGCTAGCAACACAACTTTTCGTTTTCACCCCCAAAGGTACCTTTTCGGACAAAATGGTACCTATTCGGTCCAAATAGCAATGTTTCGGACCGAATTGGTACTATTCACGTCCGAACGGTCAACAACGAAATGGGACGACTTTTGGCTTGCAATCGTGGCCTTTGATCGCAACACAAGCGCCCATACGCGTTCAGATACCATCTAACGGTTAGAAATTAATTAGGAACCAATTTAGAAAACTAATTTAAATTAAATTAATAATTTAAAATAAATTTTCTCCAAAAAGATAAATCCGGTTGGGCCAAGCCCACAACTCACGGTCCAGGCCCACGGCCCCCGCCCGAGCTCGAGTCGGTCGGTCGGAAGGACTGCGGCGGCGCGCGCGTGTGTGTGTGCGCGCGCGAGGTGAAATGGACTATGACTAAGTTCTCACTCCTCATAACCCACACAAAATTGTCATGACCCAAGGGCCCAAACTTCATTTGGTAAGGTTATGATTTATAAATCCACTACACTTTGTTTTATCTTTCTATGTGGGATAACTACTTTAGCTTTACCCATTCTCAATCAATTTTCATTTAGCTTAACTCAAGTGACCAACTTTGATCATTGATTTCTCATTCATTTGAACTCGGATTTGAGTAATACAAGATGCTAAATTCATCTACACAAAACATAGAATAATTTTATACAATAAAATCCCATATTAGAGATACTTAGGTCACTCAAATTCGAGCTCAAAAGATGAGCAAAAGCTCACTTTTTCCAACAATCTTAAATTTCCGTGATTCTGGATTTGAAATTGAGTAAACAACATAAAGAGACATTGAGTTTTCAAATGACGAAGTGATGATTTTCTAATATTATATATACGTTCTTCTGTTAATAAAGAATGTTGTTTTGATTTAAATTGTATTAAAATATATTTTCTAATTAATATATTATTTAAGAAAAAAAAAGGATAAAAAAGAAGAAAAATTAGGGAGAGGCAGATGCGGGGTGATATGGGGGCTAGGGTTGAGGTTGGGGCTGATGGGGAAAGGATTGGGATGGGGCTGCAGTCGAAGTGGCAAGGGCGGGGAAGCGGGCAACGAGGGGAGGGCTTTGAAATTGGGAGTCCAAGGTGGGGGTTTGGGCGGCAGGATTATAGGTGATGCGGTGGCAGATAACGAGGAGGGGTTTAGGGGGCGATGGGGGAGGAGGCTTAGGGTAGTGCCTTTGATGGGCGGGTAGGGCTGGGGGGGAACAGGCGGGTAGAGGATGGGCACTGGGGAGGGGGTTTCCAGGCGGGAGGTGGACCGAGGGTTATGGTAGGAAAAGATGATGGTTCTGTTTTTCTTATTTTTTTATATATTTTTTTTCGAGGTGTAAGTGAGAAAATAATATAGGGATGTTTGATGCAAGGTATATAGTTTCAAGGGAAAATTGCAATTTTCACTTGACTATTTATTTTGATTTTAATGGATGGTAAATTCTGTTAGTTTTCCTGTTAAAATTTAACGAGAAATAAAACGCAAGATTGATGATGCTTAAAAATGACTAACGTTGCAACTTTTTCAAAATATTAGGACTACTTTTAAAATCACGTAAAGAATGAGATTAAAACTAAAACAGTCCTATCATATGAGACTAAACTTACTATTTTGCCTATTTGTACATAAATCCACTTAATTAGATCTGATTGTTCTAATTGATCTCGCCATGTAAAAATTGTTGGTCTACATTTTATACATAAAAATAGCAATGATAGTTTGGTAATATTACAACTTGTAACTTTTGAGTCGGATGATGAGTTTAGTAACAATAATCCGTCAATCAGCAAAGCGACTATTAATTATGCATATTAGCACCAAACTTAAAAAAAAAAAAATTGTATGTACATAGATTTTAAGTAAAGTTATTATATTCCTATTCATGTAAATTGTATTGCAATTTATCCTGGATTCAATTTTTTTTTGAGTGTTAATTCCACTAACTACCCCTCTTATTTAGTGTAATTACAGTCAGTTCACTTATTTGTGGTCCATAACAAATATCCTCATCTTATAATAAAGCCTTATATTACACCCCCGTTGACTAACGAGATCCAACGTTACATTTTGACGACTTACTAATTTAAATTCATTTACATTGAATTGTTATATTGTTCCTAAAACAAACCAAAATTTGGTTTATGTTTTCATTTTTTAAAAGATAATAAAATTGGAATAAAACAAATTTGCACTTCATTATCAAGATGTTAATAAATCTTTACGAAATCATTTATTTAAGACCAAATTGAAAATTACAATTACATTTTTTTTATATTAAAAAATTACCCCTCAAGGTAGGGGTGTAAACGAGCCGAGCTCGTTGGTTGAAAAACCAGCTCAGCTCGAGCTCGCGAGCTCGAGCTTGGGCTTAATTTTGTTTATATTTTGATTTTTTTTGTTATTTTTATTAATATAATTAATATTCTAAAATATAATATATTATTAATATAAAAATATAATATTTTAAAATATATTATATTATTAATATAATTAATAATATAAAAATATAAATATTAAAATACAAAAGCTCGCGAGCCTTTGAACAGAGAGAATTGGGCTCGAGCTCGTGAAGCTCGGCTCGAGCTCGTGAAGCTCGGCTCGAGCTCGTGAAGCTCTAGCTCGAGTCGAGCTAGTTTCGAATCGGCTTGGGAGCCGGCTCGACTCAATTTACAATCCTACCTCAAGGGCAAAATAGGAAATTTAGAAAATATTTTTTTGATGATGTTAGCAATCTTCTTAGGCTGCGTTTGTTTTTATTTTGGAGATTTTTTTTTGGTGAAAATTTTGGTAAAAAAGTTTATTGGGAGTTGTGTATTTTGATGAAAATGTGTTTGGTTTTGTGTTTGATTTTATTTTCAAAAGAGACAAAAATTACTGTAGTAGTCAAATCATGTAAGTTTTTGTCTGAAAAATTATGTTTATAATTAGTTAATGATTGAAAATATAATCTAATATAAGTTTTAAATGATTGTAATATTATGACTATATATATATTGGGAAAACACTTGGGTGCACCCGTTGTGGTCCCATTTGGGTGCACCCACACACATAAAAAAATAATAAAATATTATATTCAATATAATAATAAGTTATATAGTATTTTATTTTTTTATGTGTGTGGGTGTACCCAAATGGGACCACATCGGGTGCACCAAGTAATTTTCTATATATTGTAGTTAATATAATTAGTAGACACCCTAAAATAGACACAAATAGGAAGACAATAGCTGACAAATTCTTTGACCAAAAAAGTCCTTTTTGGTCAAAAAAGCATAAAGCAAACAAGTTTTGGCCAAAATTTTTGACCAAAATTTTTTTGAAAACAAAAACAAACACAACCTTAGTTTTTTGATAGAATGGAGGCGATTGTAACATTTTATTATAAGAGGGGGCTATTTATTATGTGTTCAAAATAAACGGACTGAACTATAATTACACTAACTAAGAGGGATAATTAGTGTAATTAACCCTTTTTTCTTACTAATTGGATTCGGATCAATTCATTGATTGAGAAGGTGTTTGGCTAAACTTATAAGCTCCTCTAAACATCTTATAAGATGTTTTAGAACTTATAAGCTCTATAAATTTGTTTGGTAATTTTTTTTAAAAAAACAGCTTATAAGACCAAAAAATAAGATGTTTGGGTAAGATGTTTTTTAAAAAGTACCCCAACCCCACCTTATTTAAAACATCTTATAAACTCCTAAAATATCTTATAAGATGTAGGAACTTATAAGATGTAGCCAAACACCCTCTAACTCATCTCAACACTTGTTATCATATCCTCATCCCTGGCGAAGGGAAAATGAAAGAAAGATTTATATACATATGTTAGATTTATGTATATATTTCCATTATCACAATTAAGAATATTTCAGAATTTCCACTTCTCACAATTTGATAATTTAATTTTCATTTATTAACTCATATTTGTTTTCGTCATTTCACACATACCGTGTCGGAATAATTTATCTTTCATCACAAAACCATCCGAACCCGACCCGAACACCCATATTGATCCTTTTTTCATACTTAATAATAAACTGAGAGATGGATCCTAGAACTAAAACTAGCATGAAATTTATTAGGTTCCCTCTTATTTTTGGGTTAATATAGAAGCCTACAAGGTTAAGAAGTGTAATCCAATTATATAAGCTAAACAAGAACTCAAATCTAGTTCGGGTCGGGTCTTCCGGATCATACCATCAGAAAAAAACAGGAGAAAGCTGAGCAGCTATATAAGTTCAAATCCTACTTTAATTAGTTCCTCTTTTCTGATTCGGGTCCCGGCTTTCGTTTGGCGGTAATCCCCAAATCCCAACTCGCATACGACATCGTTTCCTCTCTGATCCAACCCTTCTATCAGATCGCGTCCTCTCTCGCTCTCTCTGTTGTTCAAGTGAGCATCTTTTGTCATCCCTCTATGCAATTTGTGGTTTTATGTATTGATTCGATGGTTATATGATACGATTTTTGAAGGAAGATTTTTCTAGGTTTTCCTTTTTTGCTACAGAATGTTAATCCGTTGTGCTAATTTTGTTTTGTCATAACTGAAGATATAAGAAATAAAGTTGCGTGTAATGTTTTCATCTGTGTATGGACGATATCGAATACATTTGAGTTGTATGTCTATGTTGTTGCTTGTTTTTTGCTTATTTATATAATTGTGCCTTCCTGGTGCTTTAGGAGCTGGCTTATTTCTACTTGGAAACTATTTGCTGAGTTGAAGTAGGATAAATATAGCTCTTAATGCATTACGGTTTGGCGATTATTTTGAAGTTATGGGTGCTTATGGACATGAATTTAGTTCATGCTTGTTTTATGGGATACTTTTTGATCTTTTCAGTACATGGAAAGGTTTGGCTCAAGTAAAGTTTGGTTCTATTTTGAATTTTCTCAATTGATATGAATGGGTTCCTTCTGGAAAGTTTTCAGTTATTCTTAAATCACATATAGAAATTCCCATGTAAATGCAATTGGGTTCCAGCTATACAAATTTTGATTTGGTTGCTAAGAGTTTTGTCAAGAAGGTGCAGTTGATATATTTGTGAGTCTGGGATAAACATTTTTGTTTCGCTCTCTTTTTTGTGGAATGTGCAAATGTTTGAATAGTAGCTAGGTGTTATCATCATTGTTCGGGAGAATTGACCTTCCAATATTATTTTTAAATTCACGGTTCAACTTATATGTGGCCACTATAAGTGGTGATGCTCATTACCTTTTTGACCTTTAAAGTACATGAATATCGCTGTTCTGTAAAGATGGCCTTTAGAAAACAAGTCGCTGGGCTTTGGCTTTTCTGAGTCACGAGCATGGTCCAACCTGTGAAATTGCTTTGGAATGGAATGAAATATTGAATATTCATGTTCCACACTTATAACTTTTGAAATAGGTCACGAAGCCCTAGGAAGTAGGAGCCTTTGTCATTAATGTGGAGGTTGTAGTGAGTAGAAGCATTAGGCATAAGTATGGTCTAGATGAATATAAATATCCTCCAAAGATCATGCTTCAGAAACATGAATTTATTAACAAAGCGTCTCATTCTTTTATTTTGACCATCTGCTTATTAAATGCATTTTTCAAGTTTCAAGTTACACCCTCCTATTTACCTAATTTTGATGTCCCACAACAATTTTATTATAATTTTATGCAGTGGTATGTGTGTGGTGGAAGCATGTGCGCACTGATTGAATTCCTTAGTTAGGAAACTTAGAGGTTGGCATATGTTGACTTGAGGCGTACCATATTTCCTTGCAGGGGTGGCCATGCTGTCTTGCACCTTTACATCTTGATACAATCATTGACTGCAGGTCAATGGTATATTGCTATCCCTTCTAATATTTAGGTTACAAGGAAACACTCGGGGTTAACTCTTCTGATCATTCTACTGGTTTGGATGGTAACTACTTGAAATTTTTTTAGAGTGTTTTGCTTTATTGATATTTTGGGTAAAGGTAGGTGTAACCTCTGGGAATTTCATAAATGTGGTGTAACATATCATCCCTATTTGCGGAATTTTTTTAAGACAATTAGTTTCATTGTTGTTTACACGGGCTATAGGTGAGTATTGGATCTTTTGCCAAACGTCTTATGTCCGACCCCCCTAGAGGAAATACAGGTTTCATTTACTTGTTGGGTACCTCCAGTAAATTGATAATCACAAACTTTTCAGAAGGGTTGTCAAACATGGGTGATGGGTATGGATGTCTTGGGGCAACAAAGCAAGCACACAACAAAGGGTAGAAACAATGGAGGGTATTCGTTCTCCCAGAATCTGAGTTTATGGTCATATCTGACTGCTTAAGTTGTCTTATCGTTTTTGGTGTTACCATGAAAAGTTTATCTTGTGCTAAAATCATGACTTGACTTTACATTTATTTTCTTTATAATTAAGTATTCCTTGTCAAGGACACTGTGTTTATATATTGTTTCTTTTTTATCTTTGCAGTTATCTTGAACCAGGGGCTAAGTAGTCTTCATATACTCGAGCTTGTCTTTTCAAGATGGATATGCAGCAAATTGTGCAGCCCAGATCTTCTTCTAATGGATATGGCCGTCGTAGAAATGAAAGAGATACTGCGACTAGGTTTGATAACAAGTTTCAGTATGGGAAACCAAATTCTAGCAGCGCTAGTTTCGGTAAGAGCTCGTCCATCGACACTGTCTTTGAATCTAAAATTGTCCTTTATCTAACTCAACTAATTTTTAGGTAAAGGAGGGGGATTTGAATCACCTTCACGCAATCGACTAGTATACTTAACTACATGCCTCATCGGACATCAAGTGGAAGTCCACGTGCAGGATGGATCTGTATTTTCTGGAGTATTTCATGCGACAAATGCTGAAGATTTTGGTATGCTGACTATAGTTGGACTTGTTTATAAAAGAGTATATAGTTTTGCTTAATGAAAGCATATGGAATTAAAATTACTTTATTTTAGACAAATTCCTCCTCTGGTGCAGGAATTGTTCTAAAAATGGCACACTTAACTAAAGATGGTTCTCGAGGACAGAAAAATATTTCAGATTCTCCTTGTAAGCCTGCTGCAAGGACATTGATCATACCAGCTAAGGATCTTGTACAAGTGATAGCAAAGGTTCCTATATGTTTTCTGTCCTATAGCTACTTGTAATTTTTATTGTTGATGCCTGATATTGGTTGCCAAATCGACAATACTGCAAATGCTGTTGCATGAGATGGTTTCTAGCAACCTTTTTTGTTGATGGCTTGTCAAGCAGCAGTTTCTACTTGAATCTCCGTAATGTTGCTGGAACTTATGCTATGAACTAGCTAACTGTTGGATTGTAACAGGGGGTGCCTGTAACAAGGGATGGGTTAAGTTACGAGCTCCAGCAGGCAACACAGCAAGAGCTTATGACAGACTCCTGCATATCTCAATCTCGGCATGTAGATCTTGGGAGAGAATTGGAGCGTTGGGTCCCTGATGAAGATGAACCTGAGTGTCCTGAATTGGAGAATATATTTGATGGGACTTGGAATAGGTTCGGGAATTATTTTTCTCTGAATTTTAGATGAATTATCTCTTTCTTAACATACACGACCAGTTAGGGTAACATCCAAAATTTCTCAATTCCTTTTACATGTATTTGATATCAAAGCATTCAATTTCAGTTTCAGAAAAAAAAAAACCATGTATTTAGTTGGCACGATAACCTTTTAGAAACTGCGGATAAATTTATTCCGTGCTGTGCAATTTGTTGAAAAGTCAATTTGTCCATGGCTAAGTTCCATGAGGTGTTCTAAACATCCTTGTTTATCTGATGCTATTTTCATTGATGAAATATTTCTATCTAAATTTCAGAGGCTGGGATCAGTTTGAAGCAAATGCAACTTTATTCGGAGTCAAGAGCACCTTCAACGAGGAACTTTACACAACAAAGCTTGAGAAAGGCCCACAGATGAGAGAATTGGAAAGAGAAGCTACACGGATGGCTAGAGAGATTGAGGGCGAGGACACCCTTGATCTCCATCTAGCAGAGGTTAGCCTAAGACTTGACTAACTCATTTGCATCTTCTGTTTTCCGTTTAGTTTCTCTTTCTGTTTCATTAATCAGAATCACATTGTCACTATAGGAGAGAGGTATTCAACTCGATGGAAATCATGAAATTGATGAAGAAACCCGATTTTCGTCAGTCTTCCGGGAAGTTGATGACAGTGGATATGATGAGATTGAGGACATATTGTTGGATTCACGAAACGATGAAACATTTGGAGGTGTCCCAAGTTCTGTTATTGGCAAACCTCCCTTAGACGTGAATAATGGAAAAACTAGTAATGGAACTCAAGTATCATCAAGATCCTCATCAATGGTATTTATTATATTTTGAGAAATAGCTCTTATGGTGTTATTTTGTCTTATCATTTGCATGCTTTAGGTGTTTGGCTGTATTATGTTACTTCCCCATTTTCTTTTTCCTTCTTTCTAATCAATGGTTTGGATGGTTAAAGAGGAGGACTCAGTTGCATAATTTATTAGCCAAAAGAAGCAGCAGCCGGCAACGAGTCCATGAATCATAGTTAAATACACTATACCCTTTTTTTTGCTACATAAAAATTCATAGCAAAAACCAATAAGCAGAGTAACATCAAATTCACAATACAAGATTAACATTCAGCCAAGATCGAATCGACAAAGTTGACATCTACACTACCCGGAAAGTTTGAATGATAAGACCATTTTGCAAGAGCATGGACAGCTGTGTAAAATAAGTTAGTTATTTTAGTAATGATTATTACTTGAAAGAATAGTAAAGTAAGAAAGAGAAAGAAACAATAGTGGTAGTACGTAGTTATTGACGGGAGATAGTGTGAAGTGATGAATGTGTTGATTCATAGGTAGATATATAGGGAAAAGTAAAAGTGGATTTGCAAAAAATGTGTTTTTGGTTGAAAATGGGTTGTAGTTGAAAGTTTTTGAAAAACTGTGATCCAGAAATAGAAAATAGAATCCGAACACCTTTCAAACATAGCCTATGCTTTCTAGCTAGTTTAAGAATCCAGTCAGGTATCTCTTTGTCACGGTCATTTTTGGATATTGACCTATATGTTTTCGTTAACTTATGGTTTTTTTGCTGCAGGGAGAAGCACAGTCTTCTCTGACTGCTACGAGCAGGGATGTGTATCATTCAGGGGCGGACGATCATGCTTGGCAGCCATTAACTGAACAGCTTCCTAAGCATTCCTCTGTCATTGATTCTAGCAGGTATTTGTACATAATAAATCAATAGTATGCAATTGCTCTCTGTCAATAGCAAAACGAATCATGGGATGGTAATATTTTTTATTGTAATTTTAGTCACTACCTCTTGTATTCAAGAAATTCTCTAAGTGAGAATATTTTCATTTAGGTTTCATGATAACCAATTTATTGGACATGCTGAAAACAGTTACGCTAAGGAGGATAAAGAAAAGCAACAGGTGAGTGCTTGTTGGCTGCCCTGAAGTTGACTCCTGTTTCACTGTTTTTAATGGTGCTTGCTTTCTCACAATCATTTCTTTCATCATGCAGGTATCTGATCAGAGTCGAGTATCAAAAGCTGAGGGTGAGTAACCGTCTTTTTGGTGCTGGTTGCATTTGTTTCTGATAGTAGTCTCTGTTAATCATAATAATTGCGAGGGAGATGACTTTTTTACCCACCTTCCTCCTGATTTGGAAGTGAGTGAGGTTGATAAAGAAGGGGGCTGTTTGTTTTTGTTTTTCCTTCTTTGAGAGGTTGGTTGTGAGGTTTTGAAAGTGGGTGGGGGATGGAAAAGAGCGCTTAGTTCTGTCTGTCCTTTGATGAGCTTTTACTAAGGGTGGACTGGTTGACCTCACATTGTGTTTCCCTTATCTTGAGAAATTTAGAAACAACTTATGTTTAGTATGACCTGTCCTTGCATTACTTTATATGATCCTTTCAGATCTTGTGTGCTGATGAAATGATTTTCACTCCCTAGAGCAAGTGCTTCGTTCATTTCCAAGGCATACCCACCCCATGTGCTGTGGTGTGAAAATAAATTAAGGGCTGTATTTCGATTGGAACATGAAGAAGCAAGAAAAAAAATCTCCTTAAATTGTTGCCCCCTTATTGGTTTTTATGCGAGTGACTTATTCTATGTACAGCTCCTCAGGGGATTAGTGGACTAGAACTAGATATGTAGTCCTTTAGAGTTCTCTGGAATTTAATAATTTTGTCATCAATTTATGGTTTGTCCATTATCGGGGACCTATTCTGCCCTCAGTTTTTATTATTTTTCCCAGTTTTTTTATGAAATCTTTTTTTCCTCATGCCATTGTTACTCATCTCTTATGTTGTTTGCACTGAGTTTAACATTGATATTATTGTGCTACCAGATTCCGGACTGAGATTAAAGAAAGAGGGCTTTGACAAGATTGAATTGTCTCCTAATGCTACAGCATTTGATCCATCACATGCATCATCCAAAGGTCAAGAAAAGGCGACTTCTTCTAGCGAGCTATCAGATAGTGCAGTACCTTCCAAAACTCAAGGGACATCAAGTTCTCTTGTCCGGCCTAGTAGTTCTGCATCATCTACCTCTGATCGTGGAGGTGCTACTTCAACGTCTGCTGGCCGTGGGTTGTCATCAAGTTCATCTGTTGGTTCATTGTCATCAGAGAAGTCGACTCTGAATCCACATGCTAAGGTGGGACGATAGAGAGCATGGATTTCTTTCTATTAGTGGCTTTTGCTGTGTAGTCCTACGTCTTCCCACTATTCAATAAAATTGACGGTCTACTTCATGCAGCCAAGTGGGCACATGCCCAACTGGATTGTGAACAATAAGCATACTCTGGGATAGGGGTGTAAACGAGCCGAGCTTGACCAAATTGCATGGTTCGAGCCCAAAGAAAAATAAAAAGTATATGGATTATCAATTTTGTATTAATATATATAGATATATTATTAAATATTATCATGATAAATGTTAATTATATCATTCATTATTTATATGTATATAATATAAGAAATTACAAAATATATTATTCTATATATCATTAAATATATATATATATATATATATATATATAAAATATTAATTTTTTATACAGGTTCGCCAGCTGCTAATAGATATAATTGGCTTGAGCTCGGCTTGTTAGAAAAGCTCAGCTTGAGCTCGAAAAGCTCAATTTTGAATCGAGCTTTAGCCTCGCGGCCGGCTCCACTCGATGCCCGCCCTACTCTGGGCTCGCCTCTTGTATACCTTGCTAATTCTTCTTTTGCTCCACTTGGTTGTTTGACAGGAATTTAAATTCAACCCGAACGCAAAGAGTTTCGTTCCATCTCCGGCACCTTTGAGGCCTTCTTCTCCAGTTGCTGATAGTTCTTTCTACTATCCAGCTAACATGGGTGCTGTAACGCAGATGCATGGAATGCCTGTTGGTATTGGGGTGAGTATAAGTACTCTGTTGCTGCTTGATTTCATTCTTCCTATGTGGTACACAAGTGTAGCCTGTTTATACCGTGTAACTGACATGATTTGATACCTTGAAAATTGAGCTTATCTCTGTTGTAAAAACTGCAGAGAGGCTTTTAGTATGAAGAATTTATTATGGTATCTATCAAAAAAGAAAAAGAAATAAAAGGAAGAGTAAGCTAGTGAGTAGTGATGGTTTTATAACATTTTACTGTTCTTGTTGAGAATTGGGATAGGTCTTAGAGCATCTAACTTTTACCGCTGTGAACTGAAAAACGAAAAAAAAGATTTTTAAATCACCTTCAATGTTGTTAAACTTTCATTTTCTCGCTATTTTACTATTTTTGACTGGCTTTCATGTTTTTAAGCAGATTGGGCCTTCTTATCCTGCACAGCAGCCGGTTATATTCAATCCACAGGCTGCTCCATTACCACAGCCATATTATCATCCAAATGGACCTCAGGTACGTTATATTTTGTACTTGTTGTTCTGCCAATAATATTTGACTAATTTTGTAGTACTATCAAAGTTAAACTGAACTATAATGCAGTATGGGCAGCAGATGATAATTGGACAGCCTCGACCAGTTTTATACATGCCAACATATCCCCCGGTAAGATAATTATCTTCATCTTGTTTTACTGTTTCACTAATTCATAATTATGGAAAAAGCAGTTAGTTGATAATGCCTGAGCTCATTTGTGTTTACTGTTTTTCGTGCATTTACATATCTCCGAAATTTTTTAAGAAAAGACAACATATTCTGGTTAGATACCAGTTTTGCCATGATTACCATGTTTCGTAGCTGTTTAAGCTTCATAATGGCTTTCTGTTGGCACCACATCTCTTGACCAAAAACCTAGTTAAATATGTTGTATAAAGACTAAGCTAGTATTCTATGTGCATTTTTCGGTTAAACCAACTTAGAACTGTTGTTCCGAGTCGTTCGCCTGAATTTGGTTTATAAGCTCAAAATCCAACCACTTGAGAGCTAATAATTTTTTAAAATTTTTTGGAGTACTTGATTCTCCATAGAGCTTATAAGAGAAAATGGTTAAAAAGGAGGAAATCAGAAAGAAGTTTGAATATATTTGGTCGTAGAGGTGCAGAAGTTGAAAGTAGTGGTGCAGAAGTTTGAGTGTATTTGGTCGTATGCCTCTGTAACATGACTTAGGTCCAAGTAGATAAACACAATCATTGTAGATCTAGGTGAAAAAATAGCAAAAGTTCCTTTGGGTTATTTTGATAGCTTAGGGCAACTCCAATGGAGCACCAAAAGAACTTGGTGCGAATTGGTGCTCCAATGAAGCGTTAATTCCCATGTCAATTTGATGTGGGTTAATACATTTTTTTTAAAATATAATTTTGTTTTGTTTTAATTTAGTCTCTTTATTTGTAATTAGTTACAATTAGGTCCTATGTAATTAGGTCCCTAAACTTTGAAAAGTCACAACTAGGTCCTATTTTTATTATTATTTTTAACTCAATTATATATGATTTTTATTTAATTATAAATAAAAGATATATATTAAAACTAGTACAAAATGCATATACGATATGAATTTAAAACATTGAAATATTCATTTCAGCATAGATTAATAATATTGTACAGGATTTGTCAATAATATTGTTATGTCTTTTTCTTTTGTGTTGGATTATTGTTAAGTAATCATTGAAATGTTTGTAATCTATGTCTTTTTTATATCAGTTTTAATTTTTTTTTATCATTTAGACCATTACTACTGCATAAGTATTTTAATTAAATTTTATGAAATATCAAAATGACTTTAAATTTAATATGATCATGTATTATTGTTATATAACAAAAATATTGTTTGTGTAATATTATAAAATAACAAAATATATTTTCTTGGATGATTATGTAGTAAACAACTTAAAGTTGGGTGTTATTTTATAAAATATGTGAAATAGTATAGAATGAGTTGTAAAAAGAAATATATAGAGAATATTCCTCTTGGTGCAAAAAATGTGCAAACATTGTAATGGATTTACTGTAGCTGTACCAAAATGGTGTAAAAGTTGCACCGTTTTGGTGCTCAATGTTGGAGATGCTCTTACAAGCATATTTTATCCAAAAATTCAAGCACGTCTGTCATTCCTGGACAGCTAACCTCTGACACATTAGGAGAGTATTTGGCCAAGCTTATAAGCTCTTTAAAACATTTTATAAGATGTTTTAGGGCTTATAAGCTCTTACAAAGTGTTTGGTAAGTTTTTTAGTGAAATAGCTTTTAAGTTCTTAAAATAAGATCTTAGAAGCTTATAAGCTCTTAAAAAATAAGTAAGAAAGGGAATTCCAACTTATTTTTTAAGATCTTATAAGCTCCAAAAACATCTTAAGCACTAAGAGCTTATAAGTTCTTTAAAATAAGCTTAGCGAAACGCCCTCTAGAAGCAAGAAATACCTTTGAGACCACTAAATTCAACTTGAAATTGGGCTCTGAACCGAAAGGAATCCAATGTCACACTTGAGCACCTTTTTTTTCATCATAAACAATTCACCTTTTACGTACTCCGTCGATGTGGGATTAGGACCGTAACTCGAGTCGAGAGAACAAGTTGTTGTTGAAGTTTGTTTGAATTGTTATCAAACTTTAAATTGAGCTTGGTTTGAACTTGATCGAGCTGAGCTTCAAAACTTACAGAACACAATAACTTCTTCAAGTTTGCTTTGATATGTTAATAAATCGAACTCAAACGAGCTTTTGATCGATCTCGAGTCAAGTATTGAGTATCTTGATTTGTCTTTTAGCCATATGTGGGATGGGTTTGATAACGTCACTATCCGATCAAAGCTCAGAGCTCATGACCATTTTAATTTTTTTAAAACGTGAAGAATTTCAAGAGGTTTCTTGATTCATTCATCAAGTATTCTGGTTAATCAGCCTAATAAAAGGAAACCGTTCCAATTACGTGTTGTCGACTCGTCCCTCTTGTTGACTTGCTTTGTTGAAGGGTCAACAATAATTGACCAACATTTTTGTATTCTCTACAGGAAATGCCGTACAAAGGAAGGGAGTTTTAGGCATTGCTGGGAAACTCCATTCGTGGAGGGAAAAACGACTGATGAAGAATCGTGTTTCTGTCTTCGGTGGTGGGAAGTCAAAATTCCAGTCAATAGACTACCTGGAAATGCGTTTTAGGATTGACCCCAGTTGCTGAAGAAACATTGCACAGCTCTGGAGACCTTCTGTGCCCAATAGAAGATTTGTTCTGTTAGAATATGATGATAACATAATTTTATAAGCCAATATATATATATCCATATTATGGAGTCTCTCAATGTTCTAACGTAGAAGACTACTACGTTTTTTTTATTTCTCTGTTTTATTTTTGGTTTGTTTGTTTGATTTTCATTAAGATGTGGAATAATTATGATGATTAATTTTATTTTGTTTGTAGATGAAATATGCACCCCGGTCTATTCGATGCTACACCTAATGTATCACATAGGGGTGTACATAAACCCGCTCAACCCGCCCGACCCCCTCAAACCGACCCGATCCCCTCGAAAACCGCCGGTTTGAAATTATTAAATAATTGTGGTGGGTTGAATAATTGTAACCCGCTTAACCCGCCATCCGACCGCTAATTGTATATGTCATGAGTATATATATATATATATAGATATAGATAAATTAACCCTAAACTCTTAAAACTATATAGCATATATATAAACTCTAATAAGAGTGGTTTTATTCATATTAATGTAAAACACTTTATTTTTAATTTGAGTATATAAATTATTTCTTTTGAATATATGTTTTTACTTGATTTAAACGAAGATGTAGATATATATTTTGATGATAAACTTATAAGATAATTTAATTTTATTAATATTTTAGAGTTTACAATTCATGATAAATATTATTTTTATTTAATAACACCACTTATTTTTGTATTTCTCACCAACTCAATTTTTTTTAGTTAAATGTACAACAAATATGTAATTTAATTTCTTACTTACTAGTTGAAACTAAAAGTAAGTTGTAAGAACTATAATTATAATTTGATAACCCGTCAACCCGCCCGCTAAATACATTAAAACCGACAGACCCGAACCGCTCGGTTTGAAAGGATAATTATGCGGTTTCGGTTTGAGATTTTGTCAACCCGCATATATCGGGTCGGGTTGATTTTTTTCTTTAAAACCGCCAAACCCGACCGCGTACACCCCTAGTACCACATTGGGTGAGTGAATGTGAAATGTGTCCTAGTAGTACTTTCCAAGATCTAGCGCAAAATACGTTTTTAATCAACCGTTGAAATTTCCTTAAAAAAAATGAAAAAAATCAATCATTGAAATTGTGTTTATAAAAAGCAAAGGGGTGTGGTCTAGTGGTCTATAAGGCATTTTGTTGTGAGAGCCGACCCGGGTTCGAAACCCAGAAGAAGGGGATGGGGGGTTTACTCCTACATTCTTCCCGGGAGGCTCTTGTGCTTATGGAGCCCGTCGCCTATGGGTAACTTAGGGCGGATTACCTCTATACGTGATTTGCAGGTTATTGCGTATGGACATGTTTATTCTGTTGGGTGATTGGAGGAGATTTACCCAGTGATTTTCCAAAAAAATAAAATAAAATAAAATTGCGCTTATAAACCCAAACTTGAGCCTTTTTGCAGGCTATTGCGTATGGACAGATTTATTTTGTTGGGTGACTGGAGAAGATTTACCTTGTGATTTTCCAAAAATAAAAATAAAAATTGCGTTTATAAACCCAACCTTGAGCCTTTTTGCTCTTTTGTTCGGTGAGCTTTGAATCTTCGTTGAGTTCAATCTACCGAAGCGGGATAAATGTGTTTTAATTTGACCTTCCCACTAATTTAATTAAATTCAAATGTAATTTCATACTCGATTAGACGTTCATGCATAACATGAACACCGCATATTGATTCAACTTCATTTACACCCTTAAACACAAAACTAAAGACGTGAACTTTCGCATATAATTCATACTTCTCATTAGAGTTTAGGGATTATATCATATCCACTTCCCTGCAATTAATTTTGACAAAAAGAATATTTTGGTTTAGTTTTCTTCTCACAGTAGCTACTTATTCTTCTTCATTTATTTTTCTCAAAGGTGTACCGTATACCAGATTTGAAACTCAAGACTAATCACCCGACAACCAACGTATTGTTAAAAGTCCAGACCGGTTGTAGAAATATCTCCCAATAAAAAAATTATGCACTAATCACCCGACAACCGACGTATTGTTAAAAGTCCAGAGCGATTGTAGAAATATCTCTCAAGAAAAAATTTATGCACGAAAAACAGTTCGACTACAAAATTATTGCTTAAGCAACTAGCCTTTGAATTTTATCCAATGAGCTTTTACTTGATGAAAACAAAAAATATCAAACTTTTTAAATCTCTCTCTCTCTCTCTCTCTCTCTCTCTCTCTCTATATATATATATATATATATATATATATATATTTATATTTATATACACACTAATGGTGTTTGCAATGCCTTTTTTTTTATCATTTGAAATCGAATTGTCAAGTGGTATTTTTGGGTAGAGAAATCAGATTATTAATTTGAAAATAAAACGAAGGGTACGGTTTTGAGTGATTTTGGGCATTTTGATGAGATTCTATGCGGTTACGATTTTTAACTAACAAAAAAAAGTCAAAAAAATAACAATAATATATAATTGAAAAGGTAATAATCTTTATTACATTTTTTTAACTAAATGTGACTATATATATATATATATATATAGATAAAGCTTAGCACGAAAACACTAATCCAAACAAACTACATTACATAATCAAAAGCTTCTTAAAAAATAAAAAATATTGGACAAAATTATCCTACTAATATAAAAAAATTAACAAAAAGTAAAAATATTGGACACGCTCATCCTACTAATTATATAAAAAAATTAAAATTAAATTTACATAATAATGATTTGGTCCAAAACCGCCACCAAACTGATTTTAGAGGTGCGATTTCCTATAAAAATCTAAACTGCAAATTGCTTAAGAATTTGATAAAAACAATTTGGCGCGGTTCAATTCCAACTATTAGAGCTGTTTAACAAAATTATTGCACAACCCTAATATACGGGTAATTTTATAATGGACTGAGAGTGTTGTTCCCGATCCATTTTTCACCATACAAACACTTGGGGTGTGAGGTGGTTTACACAGGGTAGGTAAGTATGAAAACCACCCCACTCATTTTGAATGGGTGGTGTAAAATGCTCCTGATTTACCTTAGAATTTCCTAATATCTATTCTATTATTAATATTAATAATATATATATAGGAAGGAAGTGTTTGACCGATTTTGACCAATAAATAATCAAATCCTAATTTTTGGTAATTTTGAATTATTTTTATTGTTGCTAAATTAATTTTCAAATTTAAAACTTTAATTAAATTTTGCAAATTAAGTGGTTAGTGGAAGGAAGTTGATAAAATGAGGGAATTTCAAATTTAAAACTTTAATTAAATTTTACAAATTGAAAATTACCTATTTCACGACATAAAGTGGTTAGTGGAAGGAAGTTGATAGAATGAGGGAATTTCAAATTTAAAACTTTAATTAAATTTTGCAAATTCAAAATTACCTATTTCACGGCATAAAGTGGTTAGTGGAAGGAAGTTGATAAAATGAGGGAAGTTAATTGTGAGATGAGATACATAATGTGAGTAACTTCCTCACCATATCAACTTCCCATCACTATCCACTTACATGATCTAAAAAACGTGGTCTCAATGCAGTTAACTTTTCTGATTTTCTTCTTTTTCTTGGCCTATTATGTTTATCCCGTTCTTTTATTTTATGCTTATGTGTAGATTCTTTTCACAGTCTAATCAAGGATTAAAGCTCAAAACAGGATCAGTAGTTATAACCAACTCAATATTCCTGATATTTTGTATCTATTTTCTCAGCATGCAAATGAAGGTGTATACTTATTTGTCATATACTTTCAGGTGACAGCATATGCTCATGGTTCTTCGCAGTTGCTCGGTATTCAAATTGATGCTGCAATAAATCCCGGTAAGTATATTTTGTGGAACTAGAAAGGGCCCTCCCTAAATGGAACAATCCCATATATTTCAATTTCCGAGCAAAAGGACACTCAGTTCCTGGGCTTCTTATTGTTTATAGTATGATATATTCATCCATTTTATCCTATGCTATTTTGTACCATTGCTTATGCTACTCATATTCTGGGTAATAGTGGTGGCCCTGCATTCAATGACCAAGGAGAGTGCATTGGAGTGGCATTTCAGGTAGGCTCTTGCATTTAAGTTTTACCGTGATAATATGTTGAAGTCAAAATCTTAGCTTTTTTCATTTATCTACTTTGGCATCTGCACAATTTTTCATCCTGAATAACTGTTGTAAATTTGCTATGACTTTAGATTTCTTTCCTTATCTTCTTCTAATGATTTCTTAATGTTACTTGATCTTGAAAATAAAGTAACGTGTATGGTGCTGCTTAGACTGCTGATTGGCTTTCTCCATGCCTCTGCATGATTTTAGCTGCCATATGAGTTTCATATGGTAAATGATCCCGTTTGCTGAACCAGTAAATAGTATTTGATGTGAAGCAAATGTTGCAATATAGAGATGGTCGTGGTTGTAGATGATGTTTATGAAGGCTTAAAAACACATTTTCTAATTTGATTAATAACCGTGTACTCTTTCATAAATTCCATTAACTGTAACATATGTTCCTTAACTTTTGATTTCTAGATCCTTCAAGAATTCCCCTACCAGTAAAATATTAATGCATTCACCTTGCAGGAATATATATTATGGCCGCACCTGAATACTCGAGGTTACCAATATTTTTTCCTATGTTATGTTACTTCTAGACTCATTGAGTATATTAAGTACTGTTCTTTTTTCAGTAATTTATTTTTTTAAAATTATTGCCAGTAAGATAAACTTGATTTCGGAAGGGCATTGAAGTTTAACCAGTAGCATTGAAATATCGATATTTGTGTGACAGGTAATTTGCATCAAAATGATAGCCGCTTAAGTTTTCCATTTTCATATGTTTTTCATATATCTCTTCTTCATGGGTCTAAATTTGAACATAATTTAGGATTACCAAATGACCTATGTAACAAATTCAACCATCTTAAATTTATCCATTTTGTTCACCTAATAAATACTTTAAGACATTTCACAAATTTAATCCTTTTTATCACGTATTAGTTTGGATTGAATCAAGATTCGGAGCATAAAAAAAAGAAGGTAAATTTATTTTTTTGTATTCATAGCTTACAAAATTTATTTTCAAATTTGCATCAAAATGATAGCCGCTTAAGTTTTCCATTTTCATATGTTTTTCATATATTTCGTCTTCATGGGTCTTAATTTGAACATAATTTACAGTTACCAAATGACCTAGGTAACAAATTCAGCCATCTTAAATTTATCCATTAATTGTTCACCTAATAAATACTTTAAGACATTTCACATATTTAATCATTTTTATCGCGTATTGATTTGGATTGAATCAAGATTCGGAGCATAAAATTAGTTACACTTATCCACTAATATTTTATTCATTGGCACTAATACTTTTTTCATTTTTTATTTAATGTTATGTCTTTGCAGTTGCACTGTTTGATTTTTTCTGATATTGTATAATTAAAATATTGTCCACAGAAACTTTTGATTAATGCTATACTAATAGCTCACATACATAATTAGCTGCTACCAAAGTAGATGACATGAAATAAACCCACGATCCACGCCTTTTCTTTTAGGTTTCCCAAATGTTTCTTTTGTATTTTGGTAAAGAAAGAATAATTAGATTTGTTTTCTTTAGATCATATTCCTTCAATACGAAAATCCCTTCATGCATGTAACTAGGTAACCAATTTTTGGTTTTTTTCATTGACTCCTCCATTCAAATTTGGGCCATTGATATTCTTTGTTTTGTTATTAACTATGAGTTAAAGTTGATTTAATTGATAAAGTGAGTCGAGTTTATTTTATATTTTAATTAGTACTCGAGATTTTGGTCAAAGGTAATTTGCATCGTCTACTTAACTCTTTTATTTCTTTTATCTACATCATTCATTGCCACTAATCCATTTTTCTTTTTTTATTTGCAATTAGATAAATTAAGTTTATTCCATTACGAAGGTGGGTTGTAGTTTATTTTGGAGTTCAATATTCATCATACAATTCCCAAATCATATTCCATGTTCCTTAACATTTTCTTCATCTATGCAATTTACACAATGTCAAACAAAATCAACAGCCCCTTCACCTACTTACATAAAACGTAGGTAAATAGTTCTTCTCTTATGTTTATTTATTTTCTTATTATTGTAATTTTTTTATATCAAAGTGTTAGAAATTCTGCTAATAAGTTATTTACATAAGTCATTTAAAGAATGTTCACATCTTCCAGATAGATTACATTGCCTACGTATAGAAAACGTGAGTAATACTATTGCCTTTTGTTAATTCTCACCCTATACAATTGTAGTTTTTCTTCATTTGATTTACATACTTAATCATTATTTTTTATCCACATTTGACAGGATTAACTTCATGAAGAAGGATTATATTGTCTAATAATTCACAAAGTTGGTCCATTTGGTTGTACTACAAAATATTTGTTCCTTAATCAAATTGATATTCATAAGAAGAGTATATTACATTCGCCATTGATTGGCCACTCATTTTGTCTAATACACTTGGGTGTGGCCAAGCCAAGAGCGAATTAGGAAAAAAAGGTAAAAATAATGAAAATATAATATTGGAATAAAAATTAATACAACAATTGAATACTTCAATTTATATTTAACTACTAATCTGTCAAAAAAATTTAAATTTCAATTGAGATTAACAACCCATCTTTGTCTAAGTAGTCTTTTAGTGGTAATTAGATTTGTTTTTTTTAGATCATATTCCTTCAATACGAAAATCCCTTGATGCATGTAACTAGGTAACCAATTTTTAGTTTTTTTAATTGACTCCTCCATTCATATTTGGGCCATTGATATTCTTTGTTTTGTTATTAGCTGTGAGTTAAAGCTGATTAAATTGCTAAAGTGAGTCGAGTTTATTTTATATTTTAAATAGTAGTCGAGATTTTTGTCAAAGGTAATTTGCATCGTCTACTTAACTCTTTTATTTCTTTTATCTACATCATTCATTGCCACTAATCTTTTTTTCTTTTCTTTTTTATTTGCAATTAGATAAATTAAGTTTATTCCATTGCGAAGGTGGGTTGTACTTTATTTTGGAGTTCAATATTCATCATACAATTCCCAAATCATATTCCGGCTTCCTGCTAATTTGATAAATGAAATTGTAACATCTTCTTCATGTATGCAATTCACACAATGTCAAACAAAATCAATGAAATTGGAAATAGAATATCAGAATAAAAAAATACAACAATTGAATACTTCAATTTATATTTAACTATTAATCTATCAAAAAAAAATTAAATTTCAATTGATTTTGACGACCCATTTTTGTCGTAGTAGAGTCTTTCAATGGCATGTTTCGCGGTTCTCTATGCACCGTAATATAAATGGGTTTAACAATATAGATGTATATCCTTTGTGTTCGATGCATTTATTTTTATTTTTGTAGGACTAAATATGGACGAAAATAGAGCTCGCTCCAAGCTCGCAAGACTAAACCGCAGGAGACAATTATATGTTAAGCGCAACAGAGGGTTTAATGATCATTTGTTTGCCGAAACCTTGGCATGCATGGATAGGGAGTACCACCGTTTATCTGAATTATATAGCGATTCTTTGAATGTGGGCGAACAATCACCTATCTATAGGCCATTACCGCGCCGGAGGCGAAACACACGGAGATCATCAACGCGTTCCACGAGGACAACAACTAATCGAGGATCATCCTCCCGTACAACAA
The DNA here is from genome assembly GCA_019426215.1 of Buddleja alternifolia. NCBI lineage: Eukaryota > Viridiplantae > Streptophyta > Magnoliopsida > Lamiales > Scrophulariaceae > Buddleja > Buddleja alternifolia. The sequence goes on along the minus strand of CM033391.1, from coordinate 43,193,616 downwards.
ATGTAGAGGGTGTTGGTCGAACTACAATAAATGCCTTAAATCAACCCCATGATATAGAAGACGGTATGACAACTCTTAATGAGATTAATAATAATATTTTTGTAGAATGGGTGTTTGAAAATGCAAAAAATTAGTATTTTTTACCTTTTTTAGTATATCAATCTTTTATGGGGATTTTGGTAATTTTAATTAAAATAGATAGTGCTTCTTTAATAATTTTTTTTTTATGCCAGGAGAAGAGGTTAGAAACGATGACGGTGGAAATCCATCTACAATGGCAATAGTCGCACCTGCTCCTATCAGAAATGGTAAAATAGCTCAATTTCATAGTGGTGTTTATTGATTTTAAAATGCAATCAGTACCCTTCTTATTTAAAATGTCAAAAGTGCAATAATAACGTTCACTTATAATTATTACAAATTTATTATTAGTTTTTCATAAATAGTTAATTACGTAAATATAGTTCTAACATATATTTTGGATAAATATTTAATGGAAATTTTAATTTACAAATTAATTCAAAAAATTTAATATATAATATTATTTGTGAATTTATATGTATTTGTGATTTTGGGTAATATCAGAATAATTTTAAATGCAAAATGATTTTACAACATACTCATGCTTAGGGAATGGACATGAGCAACAGACTAATTATTTAAAGTTGAATAACCAATATATGTATATATTTTTCTGTATCACCGACTAATTAAATAAATCTTTTGACCTGAACAAACAATAAATATTCTTTAACATACGGTTTATAGACAATATATATTCATAGGTAATGTATAGTTTAGTTTATGACTAATATAATTATAACTCGAATAAGAAATTTCAATAGGTTTTGACTTTAATAAGCAATGTTTTCTTCTTTAACAAATACCCCATATAATCTTAAATACATCCATATATTACAACATTACATAATGAATAATAATTGTAGCTAGAGTACTACATTATTTAAAGTTGAATAACCAATATATGTATATATTAATATATATATATATATATATATTCTTTAATGTAATATTCATAAAATCTTCAATAGTTCGTAAAATAGAAGATAATAATGAAAATGATATTTTCTACATTCACAATATTATAGATTTTTTATTTAATGATGAATATAATTATAACTCCAATTATACATTAATTTTTGGTAGAACATACTAATTAATTTAATATTTTCACTTAAGTATATATATATATATATATTTCTTAATAAACATCTAAGTTAAATCTTAACTAGATTATACAATTCTTTGTATTTTTTTAGATTAGATAATTAACTTCTAAATGACACATTACAGATGTATCAATTATACCACGACCTACAATGAACCATGTGTTTGCAAGATCAGTTTTAGGTGAAAGAAATGTTATTTGTCCATATTGTGATGCAATTATGTGGTTGGAAGAGAAAGTTGCACATAGCTCAAATATCAATCCTAAATTTGGGCTATGTTGCCAAAAGGGAAAATTGACATTACCTTTGCTGCCACCTACCCCGCAGTATCTTGATCAATTACTTAAAGATCGGGTATTTATGGAAAACATAAGATCATACAACTCTATGTTTTCCTTTACATCTATGGGGGGTAAAGTTGATACATCTGTCCAAGACGGTAGAGGTCCCCCTTGCTTTAAGATCTCTGGTGAAAATTACCATCGAATTGGGTCCTTACTTCCAACACCTGGACAAATGAACAGTTTTGTACAATTGTACATTTGTGATACGGAAGCTGAAGTACGCAATCGATTGAATATCTTTAGACATGGTGAAAATAACTCAGGAGTACATTCTTCTATCGTTGAAGGTTTGAGAAATATGTTGGATAATGTCAATCCATATGTTCAAATATTTCGCAGTGCAAGAGATGCATTGCAGCACGATAGTGGAACAAACCTACACATTCGTATTTTGCATTCAAGGACAAATAGGCAATATGTAAGACCCACTTCGAATGAGATCGCAACACTAATTATTGGAGAAGACACAAATGCAATAGCATATCGTGACATCATAGTCTGCAAAAATGATGGATACTTGAAACGAATTAGTGAAACACATCCATCTTATACACCACTTCAATATCCATTGCTTTTCCCATATGGTACTGATGGATGGAGAATAGGTGTTCCTTATAATTCTACTACAGAACAATCAAGAGGGGGAAGAGTCTCCATGAGAGAATTTTGGGCTTTTCGATTCCAACATAGAGCATTAGAAGGAACGACATTACTGCAAGGTGGCCGTCTGTTCAACCAACTTGCCGTAGATTGCTATGCAGCAATAGAACAACAGAGATTAAATTACATCAAGACCCATCAAGCTGAGATGCGTGCAGATTTGTATCAAGGTTTGGAAGATGCAATTGTTACTGGGGATATTGATGCAAGCGCGGTTGGAAGGAGAATCGTATTGCTATCTTCCTTTACAGGAGGTCCACGCAATATGATGCAGCACTATCAGGATGCTATGGCCATATGTAGGGTAATTGGAGCTCCCGATTTTTTCATTACATTTACGTGCAACCCAAATTGGCCAGAAATGTCTGCAGAGTTGCAAAAGTTTCCTGGTCAACGCACTGAAGATAGACCTGAAATCATGGCAAGAATTTTCAGAATGAAACATAAGCAACTGTTGAAGCATTTTAAGGAATCTTTGGAAATGTACTAGCAGGTAAATAAAATCATCTTTATTCTTTTCTGCAGTCTACTAAATGAATAATTGGTCTAATACTACAATCATTGTTTGTGCACAACAGATATTAATGTGATAGAGTTTCAAAAACGGGGACTTCCTCATTCACATTTAACTCTGACTCTAGCTGAACAAGATAAACCCATTACTGCAGAGGACATTGATAAATTCATCTGTGCAGAAATTCCTGATAAGAATAAAGATCCATTAGCTTATGAAACGGTAGTTAGAAATATGATTCATGGCCCGTGTGGGCCACATAATCCAAATGCTCCATGCATGGTTGAGGGGAAATGTTCTAAACATTATCCTAAGCAATTTTATAATCAAACTACCATTGATGAAAATGGATTTGTGTCGTATAGGCGCAAAAATGATCCAAATAATACAGTTACTAGAAATGGGGTGGTGATCGATAATAGATGGATCGTTCCATACAATCGGGACCTCATTGTGTTGTTTGATGCTCACATAAATGTCGAGAAAGTTGGGTCTCCAAAACTTATGAAGTACCTGTGTAAGGGCGTTGATATGGCTACAATTGTAATTGAAAACAATATCGACAACACCCAAATTGATGAAGGACGAAGTATAGGCATGTGGATGAAATCAAACAATATTTGGATTGTCGTTATGTGTTAGCTATTGAAGCATGTTGGAGAATATATAAATTTGATTTGCAAAAACATTATCCAACTGTTGAACGGTTAGAATACCATTTGCCAAATCAATAATTCGTTATTTTCAATGAAGATGATCATTTGCACAATGTTGTTCAGCGTGAGGGTATTAAAGAAACGATGTTGACCAAGTGGTTTGAAGCAAATCAAAAGTACGTTGAAGCAAGATCATTGACTTATGCTGAGTTTCCGACTGCATGGGTATGGAAACGCGATAGGAAAGAATGGGTAAAACGAAAACAGGGCAAATGTATTGGTAGGATGCCTTATGCACATGCAAATTCTGGAGAAAGATACTACTTGTGAATGTTGCTTTATAAGGTGCGTGGAGCTCAATGTTTTGAAGATTTAAGAACATATAATGGGATATTGTACCCTACATTTAAGCAAGCATGTCGTGCACGTGGTTTGTTAGAGGATGATAACGAATGGCACGAGGCATTGCATGAAGCATCAAATTGGGCATCATCAATAAAACTTCGAAATATGTTTTCCACAATGCTTATGTTTTCAGAGATAACAGATCCCGTCAACTTATGGGAACAACATTGGAGAGCTATGGTGGATGATTTAGAATATCGAGTTGGAAGAGACTTCGGAGATAATAGTATGCATCTAAATGATGAAGATTTGAAGGAATGGGGACTTCAACAAATTGAACATATACTTAACAGAAATGGAAAAACACTTGAAGATTTCCCCCCTATGCCCAGTGCATCTTTTAGATCATTTGGACGTATAACGAACAGGCTTATAAGAGAAGAGCTTGAGTATGACACCGTTGCTGAAGAAGAATTATTTCAATCATATTTTCATGGTCTGAACAATGATCAATTGAGAATATATAATGAAATTGTTCAGGCTTACGAGAGGAAATGTGGTGGGTTTTTTTTTGTGAATGGTAGTGGCGGGACTGGAAAGACGTATTTGTGGAGAACTTTAATTGCGAGGTTTAGATTGCATAAAAAAATTGTCTTATCGGTTGCATCATCTGGAATTGATGCGTTGTTATTACCAGGAGGAAGAACTGCACATTCACGTCTCAAAATCCCATTTGATCTACATGAATCATCACGTTGTCCTATCAATATGAACAGTGATTTAGCACAATTAATCCAAGAGACGGCACTGATAATTTGGGATGAAGCACCAATGATGCATCGCTATGGCTTTGAAGCAGTGAGTGCAACTCTTAAAGACTTATTAAAGGAAACCCCAAACTTTTCTGCTACTAAGCCATTTGGTGGCAAGTTGATAGTCTTAGGTGGAGATTTTAAGCAAATTTTACCAGTGGTGACTAAAGGTAGGCGTGAATCTATTGTCGCAGCCTCAATCCACAAATCAAAACTCTGGAGTCAATGTAAGGTTATGCATCTGAAGATAAACATGCGACTTAGTGCACAAGATGGATCGACACAATCACTCAATGACTTGCGCAGTTTTGCTGAGTGGATAAATAATGTTGGAGAAGGAAAAACAAGACGCATGCATTTTAATGATGGTATCGAATCAGATTGGATTGAAATACCGGAAAAGTTTTTGATAGAAAGAAGCGATAATTCTTTAATGCAAGTGATAAATACAACTTATCCGGAGTTGAGTGATAGATACAAAGATCCTACTTATTTGAAAGAAAGAGCCATTTTAGCCCCGAAAAATAGTGATGTCGACGTAATTAATTCCATTATGTTATCTATGCTTCCTGGTGAAGTTCGACAATTCTACAGTGCTGACACATTGTGTCCTGGTGAAACAAGTGATCGTGAACAAACTATGAATCCTCCAAAACTATTGCACTCCATAAAGGTCTCTGGTATTCCTAATCATTGCTTAGAACTTAAGGAAGGTGCACCAATAATGCTTCTAAGAAATCTCAATCAGTCTTTGGGTATGTGCAACGGAACTCGACTTATAATATTGAAAATGGGTGAAAAGGTGCTAGAGGCACGCATAGTCACCGGATCTCATATGGGTGAAGAAGTCTTGATTCCACGTATTGTTTTGACAACAATAGCATCTCAAACCTTCGTCCCAATGAAGAGGAGGCAGTTTCCAGTGAAATTGGCTTTTGCAATGACTATTAACAAGAGTCAAGGACAAACAATTGATAGAGTAGGATTGTATTTGCCAAATCCAATATTCACCCATGGACAGTTATATGTTGCATTATCGCGTGTAACGAATCCACTTGGTTTGAAGATTCTCATTTGTAATAGACCGGGAGTACCTCGAAATTGTACTAGGAACATTGTGTATCCTGAAGTACTTGCTGCTATTCATTAATAAAACTGCTGTCAATATTTTATGAACACATATTTATGAGTGAGTTCATTTATTAAATCTATTTTCCCAACTGTTTGAATTAAACATAAATATATAATCAAGTTGTTTATGTCATATATACAACGTTCATTACTTTATCATCATGTTAGTTTACTTAACTTAGCTTTAAATAGTTTTTTTGTATTTACATAAAAAAAATTAATTTAAATTAAATACTACATAAAAGTACCAAAAACACATTAAATTCAACTTTTCATATCTAAAAAGCCTATGATTATTTTTTTTCGTTACACAAACTCCACTACACCAATTTTCAATAATAAAATTTAACATACCGAGTTAATAAATTTATGGATTTAATTGCCTTTAACCATATTGAGATTTAATTAAGTTGTACTTTATTATAGAAATTTATTTACATAGTTTATATTCATAGTCAATATTAAATAAGATTTTAATTCCAAATTTATCATATTGCACACTATAATACTCTGAAAAATCAAAATTAAAATATTGTGTGAAATTGAAAATCTTAATTTTTTTCTGATGAAATTTTTTATAATGAAGTTATGAGATTGAAAAATATTTTCAGGAATTCTTACTATATAACAGTTTATTTTAGGGAACTTTTGTAATTTTTCTTAAATATTATTATTCATGAGTGCAGGTGATATACGTATATTCTACACACCTTTGGATGTATTGAATCCAGACAGTCGGAGATTCAATATTCAAGTTCGCTTGGTCAGATTGGTAGATGTATGCACACTTCGATACAAGATAAGAACAATGAAAATGGTGTTTGTTGATCATAAAGTAAGCATGCTATTGATATAACATTTTCTGCAATTATGAATTATATTCTTATCAATTTTAAATTAGATATTTTATAAAAATTAGTTCTCATTTCATTCTTATCATATATAAAACAATTTCAGGGATTTTTCATGCAAGGTGTTGTATATGGTGTTAATGTAGATAAATTTGAAGCACGTCTTATTGAAGGAAGCATTTATAGTATTCATAATGTGCAAGTTATTATGGCAGATAAGAAATATAGAATAGTACCACACCGTTATCAAGTTCTATTAGGCCAAGATGCAAAGATTGAAAATATTTTTGATCAAAGTGATGAATTTTCACGTCATTTTTATCAAATTGTGAGGCTGAAAGATATTCAAAGCCATATAAATTTGAATGACCGACTACTTGGTAAGTAATCTAAAAATTCTGTCTTACCAGTAAACTTCTATTCATATAGTTAATAACATCCTAATATTATTCACAGATATTTTTGGCTTGGTTGTTTGTGTTACCCATTATCGGCGTGCGCCTAATGGTTTATCCACACGAGAAATCATACTTCTTGACTCAACGTAAGTAATGGTTTGTTATTCTATTGTGTTTGAACTTAGTTTAACAAACTCCAAATAATATTGTTAATTGTTTGTGTTTATTAGCATGACATGTGTTCGCATGGTTCTATGTGATAAATTTGCAACTGATGAAGGGGAAAAATTATTGAATACGATAGATCAGAACAATACAGTGTTGGCGTGTGGAGTTGTCATAAAGAATCTTGAAGGTAAAATTTTAAATTCTTGACTTTTTCAATTAGAATATTTTATTATTCACAGGTCCTTGCATATTCACACACGATTTTACCAAACTGTATGTCAATTGCAAAACAAGGTTTACAGATCATCTAAAGACATGGTAAGCACAAATTATGTTTGAATAAATAATATATTTCAAGCCCGCTCTCCCTTTTAACAATCTTTATTTTCAATCTTCATAGGTTTTCCAAAGAACGAATCCCCCAAAAATTAGTCTCACTAATACGTGCAAGTAGATTTACCATATCCAGGTCTTTGAAAATTGCAAACACAAGGAGAATTTATATACGCGATTATGGACATCAGAACAAGGTAAAATTTTTAGATTTTCTAATTTATTAACAATAAACAATATTTTAGACTCCGTCATAATTAAGTAATTTTTTTAGGTAATTTTTTTTCGGATTTTGGCACGTATTGAGAAAATTGACGTTGATAATATATGGTATGCAACATGCCATCATTGTCAAGATGGTTGCGAATCATATTATGGGAAAATGGTATGCAACAAATGCAATGATGTGGTGAATGCAACTATCAGGTACTCTTTCCTTTTGATACCTATGTAGTTATATTTTATTATTTTTGTTTGATGCTACCAACTTAATCTTTCAAGTGCAGATTCCGGGTTCATCTTACAGTGCAAGATAATAGTGGTTCTATTGACTTAAAATTACTAAATCAACAAGCTGAATACATGTTTCGCCATAAAGCTGATTATTTCAAATGTTTGGAAGAAAAGGTAAATTTACAATTCTATTTCAAAAAGCAAATATATTTTGAATACTAACATAACTTACATAAAATATGGTATTATTAGGAGAATGGCAAGAAATTATTGCGGGACCACATCAGTTCATTGATAAACCGTGCATTTACATTTATCATTCCCGTACCACCAAACTTCGCGAGGCCAAATGTTCGTTGCACAGTAAATTTTATTTTACCTGTGGATTGGGCTGAAGAATGTTCACATTTTCCAGATAGATTACGTTGCCTACGTTCAGAAAACGTAAGCAATATTATTGTCTTTGTTTATTCTCTCAACGTACTATTGTGGATTTTCTTCATCAAATAATTAGAAGTTTTACTAAATTATTTTACACAAGTCATTCGATTTATATATTTAATCATTATTTTTTTTTCTCCATATTTGCCAGGCTTAACTTCAAGAAGAAGATTGTATTGTCTACAACTTCACAAAGTTGGTCTTTTTGGGTTGTAATACAATATATTCATAGCTTAAGAACTCATTAGATATTTATACTTTTTCTAATAAATTTCTGTAAATAATGATAATGTTTATTTTATTAGTTTAATATGTTTATAAATATTCATGATGTACAATGATAATGATAATGTTGCTTTTCACTATTTTTTTGTATATAAGTTGCACAAAGCTATTTTTGAAGACAACTTTTGATTTTGTGCTAAATAAAAAATCATACATTCAATTCAAATCTAATATATACTTTTTGTAGGCCGTATTTATTTTTTGTAAAAACAATCGAATAACACACTTTTTATATTAATTTAGGCCGTGCGTAGCACGGGTTACCCACTAGTACACATATATATATAAAGGATAGGGAAATTGACCTCTTAGGGGTATATATTAAATAATATTTGTGGGTTTTCGGACACATCACAAAACTCTCAAATATAGTTAAACCCGTCCATGTTCATTAGATTCAAATCCGCCTCATTATTCCATTCCATCCATCATTTTCTCTCTCTAAAACATTTTGGTATTTTTTTTTTTAATTCACCTACTCCTTAATCCTTCACAAATTATTCACCTGAATTTCTTTGAGCTCAGGAAGAAGCAGCAATGGAGGCAGGCTACAATCCTCGTACTGTCGAAGAGGTTTTTAGGGATTTTAAAGGTCGAAGAACTGGACTTATCAAAGCCCTCACTACTGGTTCTCTCTCTCTCTTTCCTTTTTTTTTCCTGCTTTTTTTTTTTTTTTGGTGTATGATACTGTTGATTACTCGTTATTTATGCGTTTTCTTCGTCGTTCTGCGTTCTTGTTTGTTGTTTTGTTTCACGTGCGTGATTTTGTTTTGCAGATGTGGAAGAATTCTATCAGCAATGTGATCCTGGTAATGTTTTTTTTTATTTATTAATTTTAATTTGTCAGCTCCTTTTGATTTTCGTTGTGTTTTAAGTGCTGGTAATGTGTTTGCGTCAGTAATTAATGGAAAATTGACTCTAATTTTTATAAATCCTGTTTAAAATAATGTGTTTTAGGATATACTTACGATTAATGAGATTTTTGATGTTTGTTATAACTGCTGACATCATTTTTGCTAATTTTGTTTTCTGTGTACTCGTTGAGTTATCTGTGTGGCTTTGTTAGTATTAGAGTGGATTCGTAAAAAGTTCCTTTATGAGGAATGTGTTTTATGTGTCTCTGCAGATGAGATTTTGAGCTTTTTCATTATTGGAAGATAAAAGTGCATTATGTAGGTTATCGGTAACTACCATTCATGAACCCTCAGTTTATGAATCTCTCAACGAAATGGAGCTCGTGTCAATTATACGTCATTGCATTTAGTGTTTTCTGTTCCAAATCTTTGACATTGATGTCATATACTGCAATGCTTGCTTCATTGGTATATTATTTTCACAAATTCTATAATTTTTATGTGTCCTACAAAGTTATCTTGTTGGGAGTTGGTATTGATTACAAGTCTGTTTTAATTTTGAACTCCAAATTATCTTAGCTACATGTTTTCTCAAACGTACATCGAAGGAGGTGCATATGTAAATCTGAAGTGATCAGGCCAAGGAGATGCAAAAATCGCGTTTCCTGCTTTATTTCAAACACAATATGTTCCATTCACTGGTACAACATTGTATGCTTCTGTGGGGTGTGTTCCCATTTGTTAAGCTACTGCAATTTTCATTTATTCTTCATAGAAAGACAATTAACAGTTTAATACTTATTTGTAATCCCTCGAGTTATTATTGTTTACAGTCTTGGTACGTGCTAGGTTATCCAAGCCTGAACTTGTTTCTTACCTTATTCTAAGCATGTTTCCTCTTCAAGATTGTTAGTTTCAGACAACAGTCCCGTCTTTGTGAAGTTCTTAATGTTTAGAAGATACATCTATCATTTTGTTCCTTCCCCTATACGTGTTTTATGTGGCCAGTACTGATTCATTCAGTCTTTACATTACAGAAAAGGAGAATTTGTGCTTGTATGGATTTCCTAGTGAGCATTGGGAAGTCAATTTGCCAGCCGAAGAAGTACCTCCTGAACTCCCTGAGCCTGCTCTTGGCATCAACTTTGCCAGAGACGGGATGCAAGAAAAGGACTGGCTATCTTTAGTTGCTGTCCACAGTGATTCTTGGTTGCTTGCTGTTGCCTTCTATTTTGGTTCTAGATTTGGATTTGACAGAGCTGACAGGTGGTTTAATGCTATTTTTGTTTTACTAGTTCTCATTTTACACTTTCTAAGTGGTGTACAAATGTACACTTACTGTTGAATATTCCCATACAGAAAGCAGTAATGGTGATGCCAATCTTTTCTTCAAGTTTGTTTCAATATGTAGCTTCCGTTTGCTATGAAGTAGGGCCTTTGCATAGTTATGATGATTTATTTTATACAAATCTTTGATCAATGGATCAAATTGGTTGTTGCCTGCATTTGCATGGCTTTCTGTGCTGGTTAGTGGAAGTTGATTGGTTTGGAAATGATGTTCATTTGTGAATGGGGCTTAATTCCCACTCACTCGTCTATTGGTGAAAGCAACTATGCAGTTGCATATGATTCATTCCCTTTTGTTCAGATTCCCAGACATCTTTGTCATGCAACTTACATGAATTTTGTGAAAAGTTATGTAATGACCTCTTTGCCACTTCTTGGTGCAGGAAGCGGCTATTCAACATGATCAATGATCTCCCTACCGTATTTGAAGTTGTGACAGGGGCTGCCAGTAAACAACAGAAAGAGAAATCTACAGTCTCAAATCATAGTACCAACAAGTCCAAGTCAAGCACTAAATCGGTACGAAGAAGAGTTCTCATTTGGTTACATTAATTACCCCACAACGTATTTTTCTTCATCTAGCCTCAAATTATTCTTTATTATTAGTTATTCATTGAAGTTTGACCATTGTTTGATATATCTTGATTGCTTCCTTGTAATATCAACTTTCTCTCCACAGTCTCAACCCTTTTGCTCTTTTTTCTCATTACAGCGAGTCTCTGAAAATCCCGGGAAATTCTCCAAGCCACAGCCAAAAGATGAAGAAGATGGCTTGGATGAAGAAGAAGACGACGAAGAAGAAGAACATGAAAATACGTTATGCGGTGCTTGTGGGGACAACTACGCATCAGATGAATTCTGGATATGCTGCGACTTATGCGAGAAATGGTTTCATGGAAAGTGTGTCAAGATTACCCCCGCTAGAGCTGAACATATCAAGCATTACAAATGCCCTTCTTGCAGCGGTAACAAGAGAGCTCGCCCTTAGTGTAATAATGCTAATCATTAGTTCCAAAATAGCAACACTTTATTACTCCATTGGTTTGATTAGATCAAGAATTTCTTGTTCAAGTGTTACATTTAGTGTCAACTGTCAACTGTCAACTGTCAACTGTCAACTGTCAACCTGTGAATTCAATCTCGGTACAGTATTATTTTTGTTGTAATTTCAGACAGTAGTCAGTCTTCTGATTTAGTTGAACTATCAGTCAGTCTATCATGTTTCTCTTTTATACGCTTTCGGGGTTTTTTAAGGGTAAATTATATAGATGCCCTGCTTTGGAGGTTTGAGCATTTACCATGACTTCCTCCATGGCTCCATCATTAATCATATTATAATTTACGAAGATTCTAATGCAACACCTATCAAATTACACAATTTCAGCCCCTGCCAGTAGAAACATATTACAATATCACTCATGCTAGAGTGCTGGTAATTTGCAAAATCTCAGGGGGTTGTTAGTAATTATACAATAAGTAAAGGAGTACATGTAATTATTCCTTTTTTTATTTGTTTAATGATACTGTTGAAAGGATTTTGCTTTATTTGCATCTATTAAGTGGCTAATGATAATGGTCTCGGCCCAGCTCAACCGTTGGATCCTCCAACAGGGGGGGGGGGGGGTCAAATTCCCATTTAAACCCCCCATGTGGGGGGATCCAATGGTCTCGGCCCAGCATAGAATTTTCCGTAATGAATATGTCATTTTGATCAGGTTCTGGGGCACTACAAACTGCAAATTGATGTGTGATATCATTGCCTCTATGCTGTAGGATGCAAATTGTTTTGTTTATTTCTTGTAGGCAGATTTCTATTTGAGGTTTCTTTTTATATAATTATTATTTAGAACCGAGATTTTAAAAAAAATGCATTAAAATAATCTATACGGTATTTTCCATGCAAGACTAAAATAAAAACAAATAAATGATGGGTAAAAAAAAAAAAAAAGACAAATGCAAAATCAAAGATATGTATATAGTCTAATAAAAGTATTTGATGGTAGAGATTCTTTATTACAAGATTCAGGGGTATGTTTTGTGTACTAACAAAATCTCATGCATAATTGTTCTGTATGAGTTAAAACTCACAAGTTTACACCCTTTTTAGATGTTCTGTTGTAAAATTTGCTCATATCGTATTTCATATCATGAATGAATGATAAAAGTATAAAATATATATAAAGATGACACGGAATGTGTGTGTATATATATATATATATATAGTCATACAAAGGTGTGTTATGGAACCAATTCAAAATGAAAATCTGATATTGTCACCACGAATGAATCCGAATCCCAAATCTTGACCAATAATAAAACAAAGGAAAAATCATACACAGACCCCCTCATTTATTATGTAGTTACCAAAACACTTCCTTATTTATTTGAAACTACCAACACACCCTTTCATGTTAAGAATTTTTTACAATTACACCCCTATATACTTAATATTCTTATAATTTTACCCCTATATACCTTATAAATAGACCACTTGAGGGGTGAGTTTATAATTTTCAATAAGTAAGGGAAAATTTTGATAATTACACAATACATTAGGGGTCTGTGTGTAATTTTTTCTAAAACAAATATAATAAAAATGCACAAGTAATAATTAATAGATAGAGGGCCTCAATTCTCCACTCAACTCCAATCCATTAGCTATTCTTTTTCTTACAAAAACCAATCCATAAAAAGCTGAGGCAATTTTCAATGTTTCACAAAATGTAGGGGTGTTTTCTCATATTTACATAAAAATCAGGGGTGTCCACAGAAAAAAAACATTTTCTACTTTCTGAAAGTAGGGTTTATACATAATAGCATGATAAACCCTCTTCCTTCCTCTCCCTCCACACACCTCAACACTAAACCATGGCCAAATCAAAGGAGAAGAAGAGGAAATCAACAAAAGAAGAAGAAGAAGAACAAACCCTAGATGTCAAAAAGGGGGGAAAATTAGAAACCCTAGATGTGAAAATCAAAGCAATTGACGAAAACCCAGATAAAAGAACCGCCCCAATCATTGGATACTTCCCCTCCGGCTACGATCCGTTGAAGAATCGCGATGAAAACGATTCAGAATCTGAATCTAATTCTAACGTGAAGGTTTACAAGAGTGTGAACTCTCGAAATCCCAAAAACCCTAGAATGCAGGTCGTCGTGGGGGTGAATGGGTCCCACGTCAATTTTGTGGGGACCAATTATTCCGGCAACGCGACGAGGCCGCAGCTGTGTAATTATGCGCTTGGTGTGTTGGATAAGGCGACCGGAGTTCTTAAAATGGTTCCGATTGCTGCTAATAGGGTAATTCTTGTTTTTTCTCTATTTTTTTGTTATTTGTTTGTGTTTGGTTTGTTATGTTGAGCTAGGATGAGAGATTGGTTGGATTTTTTTAATGGGTTTTTAGGTGAAAGATTGTGTTTTTTCAATTATCTGTATTGAGTTTATTGAATCATATTGCGGTTGCAGATATTTAGGTTGGAACCAAAGCTTGGATCTTTGGAGCAGGGTGAGAATGATATCCAGGATGAAGGTCAGGAAGCGATTGCGACGGAGGAGAAGGCTGATAAATTCAGGAAATTAACTCTCATGTATTCGACGAAGAAGGATATAAGACGGGTATGGTTCCGCCGTTGTGGCTTTTCAGTAAAGATCTAAATTTGTATCTATTGCTGTGTTACGGTTTGTCTAAGGGTTTGCTTCAAGTTCAATGCTTTCCGAATGTATTTAAAGTAATAGATTGATGTTCTGAAACATTTGATCTTTTTTAAGTATTCGAGTCAAGCTTCAAAATTTATCGAATGAAAAAAGTTTTCAATTTTTCATTGTTATGTTCGAAAGATAAGCTCAAATGAGCTTCTAGTGGTCAATCTAGTAGTTTGATTTGCTTTTCAATCACTAGTAGAAGTCTAGTCTAATTTTAAATCAAACTTTCCTTTTGTTTTTACTGGAAATAATATTATATGAATCTCAGGATGTGAAACGTGAAACACTACGCCAAACAGAAGATCCAGGAATGCAGGAGGATATGGACCAGAAACTAAAAGGAATCAAAATAAACACAGAGGCACTTGAAGCTATTACTTCTTCTGCTAATGCTCGTAATATCCCACCATATGATTTGGAAGCCACTGCAGCAGACAAGGCTTATCCGCTTGACAGGATAATCCTGAACGGGGAGTGGGATTACCTTCTTGATATTTTTGAGCTTGCACAAGCTGGATCGGGTTTGACACCTGATGTTTACCCGAGTTTTGTTTGCAATAGAGTTTATAAATTGGAAGATTTCAAGGTGAGAACTTGTCCTACATTTCATTGTTTGGTTATGTTTTCAAGTCAAATGGTTTTTCTTGCTGCTTTTCGTACTTTACTGCCGTGTTATTGTTGAATATATTATTGTTATTGTAATTTCTGGTGAGGGTATGATTTAGTTTTGATTGAATATGTACTATACAAACTGTACTTTTTAAAATTTGAATAAGGATTTGATTGCCACAAGAAAAGAAATGAATAAATCATTTGTTATACTGGTCAAGTTGAACAATAAAATCAGGGAGTTTAATTGATCACTACGACATATTTAAATGTAATTGTTCATGTTTCGTAACATGTGAGAATGCTTACATTTTCTTGTATTTCTGTTGAGTAAGTAGTGTAGAAACCTTCATGGTACGGAGTATCCTATAATAACTTGATATTGATGCAATAATTTGAATAATCTTCTAGTGAATTTTTTCCCGAGTAAAACTCAATGAATGACCCAAATAAATCAGAATTGGCTTTTCTGATCTAAACAATACAAGGGCTTCATTTATTTTATTTGCTAAAAATAGTGATGTACAAAGACTCTAGACATGATTTGTCATGCAACGTATATATGGTTAATTAGAATGAATGTGAATTCTTATTAGAATATGATGATGTCAAGCTGATATTATCATGTGTTATCAACCGTTTGCATAGCAGCTCATGCTTCGTTCTGACTTTTCAAATTTGCAGGATGACTCGAAGAAAAAGAAAATAGCGGGCATATTATCATATATCACTCATCTCATCAAGTACAAGGATAAACACTCTATGGACGGCGTATCATCTTCAAAACGTCACAAGTTGCCAAGTATCCTATCACAGAAGTTCTCATCCATGTTTGGTACTACGAATGAGAAGAGAATACAAGAGGATAAACAGAGGCTGCTTATCAGCTATGTTCTTGTGCTCACCCTTTTTGCTGATGATTTTCGATCCGACCCTTCGGATATAGCCAAGGATCTTCGGATGAACCCTTTAACATTAAGACCTCATTATGAATACTTAGGCTGCAAATTTGTGTGGGAAAATAAGGTTTTGCTGGCAACTCTTCCCGTTCCGCTAGAATTTCATACTCTTAAAAGGAAGAGGCGAAGGTAGATGTTTGTTCATTGTAGTCGTCATTGTTCCTTTTCTTATGTTTGGTTCTGAATATGTATTGTGGAGAATTTGATTACAAAAATATTCATATTAATTATTCCCATGTAACACACTCAAACCAGAAATTTTAGCATATTACTCTCATTTGCTTTTCCATTTTTGGGACTATCTAATTCTTTTGATGAAAGATTATTGGCTTTGGTAATGTTTATATCTTTATTTCTACTCTTTCGACACTTCATCAATATAAAGAGATGGCTTCCTAGGCTGTCCTAGCCCCGAGGTTCTAAATTTGATACAATTACGACCATTTATGCACATAAATTCTATTTGAGTCCAATGACCAGCGATTTGTTCCATGTAATAAAATTGAGATGCTTGAATTGTACAAAAAATATATCAATTGAGATGCTTATCTATGTAATAAAATTGAGATGCTTGAATTGTATAAAAACTATATCAATTGAGATGCTTATATTGTGTAAAAACTATATCAAGAAAGATAATTGTCATAAAAAAGGTCCATCAGGATTTGCTCTTGAACTTCCTTTGAGCTTTCAAATCCACTACAATTACAGAAATATTATCCTTGCTACCTTTCTGAAGGGCAAGATTGGAAAGATACTCCGCCGCCGCCTGTGCAGCTGGGTCGACCCCTATGCCCCTACCCGTTAACGGGTTCGTCCCATTCTTTTTGTGCCAGATTAAGATCCGTTTTCTAGCCACATAGCACACTTCCTCATTTGTCATTACATCCCACAACCCGTCACTGGCTAGAACGAGACACTCGTCTTCTCTAGCTCGGGGCATAAACATGACTTCTGGTTCTGGTATAATCCATGGTTTCAAGTATCTGTCACCTGAGAAGTTTGAAGGAGGAGTGATATACTTGAGTACACTGTTAAATTGATATGAATTGATACTTGGAGAATCTAAAATGAAGGCAAATTTACAGAGTGTAAAAGTGAGCTAGTTACTTATTAATTTTATATTCGACATACAAACAGCAACAAATTCTTCAAAACCACGGATACGTGAGATAGGAATTGCCCTTTCTCACGAGTCGTTCAAAGGAGTTCCCGGGTCTTTGGGTCAGCCATCCATGTTATATAGTGTATGTCAGGGGCCCATAGTGTACGGATAGTTCTGATCATACCAGGACTTGGAACCCAAGTCAGTCCATCACGTATGGATGGTTCTGATGATAACCAGGACTTGGAACTCATCTCGGACCCATCATGTACGGATGATTCTAGTTATAATCAGGACTTAGAACCTATATCGGGTCCATCATGTATAGATGGTCCTGATTATACCAGGACTTGGAAACCTGAAACTACATAAGAATATTTTGTTCTCATGTCCCGTCTCTCTCGACAGGCGAGCCGCAATTAATGGCGTGAAGTTAAATTGGTTCCATGGAGCTCAATGATAAACGCGCATCTTTTATATTCTTACACATGAGAAAAGTAAAGGGCATGAAGTAAGGCTTCATAGAATCTCATAGACCTACCAATAGACCTCGACATTGCTAGAACTCCAAAAACACGGTGTCCGTTCCACTGTATGACCTTGCCCCCAGATGCCTCAATCCTAGCATATTCATCCTCTCTGTTTGGCTGATAAATAAATTCAAAAAAATATTAAATGAGACTATTCACTGAAACGAGCTTCAAGAGAAGGCAGCCCGACCGCCTGCGTGGGTGGTTATATAATAAGCCTAACATAATATGAACTTACTTTATGATCGACTGATAACGAAATTGCTTCTTTACCACGATAAAGGACAGCCCTTGAATCTCCAGAGTTGGCAACTATAATATGGGATGAACAAATGACTGCAACCACAGCGGTCGATCCAACGGTTTCTGGGGCAACAGGATCACTGGTCCTATTACACGCGTCTGCATCTCCTTCGGGGACGCCTTTGCTCACCTTTCCCGCTACTTCATCATCGACCTTTACGAAGCAACTGGTAAAAATCTTCTCCCACTGCACCTGCCTAGTGTCTCTGGCGCTCCCCTTCACCAGATCATCTTTAACATTTTTTAACTCTTCCACCAAAGCCAAATGGATACGATCCCGACAATAATTCGCAACCTACAAAATGGAATACTTACTAATTGCGGGGTCTACAATGTATTGTGCTCCAGAACTAAGCTACATTCTTGAATTTCATGAAGTGAAATATATATACTGTATCAATCTGCGAAGGACATTGTTTATACAGAAACGAATAATCACTATATATAGAATCACATGCACTATGCACACTCATTTCAGCAGTCCGAATCCTCTATTCCAAATGGTACTTCATCTTCTATTTCATTTACTTATATGTATGCCATTTGTAAACCAAATATACAAGCGATGTGAGTTTTATACACTTGGTATACGTATAAATAAATGGATATAAGTAAATGGAATATGAGATTAAACTCGATTTTGGAATAGAGGATAAGTTATGTCATTTTAGTTTAAAAAAATTGTGTTCAACTACTTAAGGTTGTGCTTAGATCTTAGATTTGGTAAAACAAAATGTTTTCATTCTTAGACATCCTTGCATGCCATCCTTATCACGAAAAACACACTTAAATTTAAAAAAGTATCATAAGTTCCTTGGCCACTAAAATCATGTTTCCGAGTTATTAAGGTAGGGGGTGCTTGGTAATTTGCAAAACCTCATGCATGGGCTTAAGCTCGTGGTAATTAGAGGGTGTGCATATAATCAATACTAATTTGTCAAACATTTTCCTTTTCAATCTCCTTTTCCTTACTAAACTCCTTGATCCAAACAAATCATAACGAACAAACAAAATCAGAATACGATCCCGTAACTATAAATACACTCAACTTTTAGCAACTAATAAAAAAATTGTCAAACATAAGAGACAATACGTACCTGAGATCCACCATGACCGTCGTAAACCCCGAAAAAATGTGAATTCAGATGACTTAAACTCTGACTTATCCCATCTCCACGGTCACCAACAAACATATCAATAGGAATTTTCATGAAATGTGGTGCAGCCATAACTGCATCTTCCATCTCGGGCCTATGTCCACATATGGACACCGAACCCCAAAGTGGAACATAATCCAATTCAAAAACACTCTTCACACCATCTTTATTAGGATCCTTTTCACTGGATAACTTAACAGCAACTACAGATGCTTTTATTGTAGGTTCATTGGAACATTCAGTTATTTTAAGGACATCATCGGAGAGTTTACGTCTTACGCTTCTTTCCTCAAAACTAATGACCTTTGCAACTATTTGACCATCAATTTGGACAGCAATTGGCACGGTGGCATCCAAAGCAACATCTATAGGCACACTTATATCTGACGTAGAATCTAAGGGTATTAACTCCACACTACTTATTATTTCATCTTCTTCACTTGCTTGAGCATTGTGAATTAGTCCATTTTCAGGGTTAACACAACCATATCTAACATCCCAACTAGAACCGGAATTACCATTCAGAATCAATGATGCATCTGTCACCAGTTCGATTCGAGTGATTTCCATCTGTGTAGAAATTCCAGAATTTTCGCTCAGCGGATTACCTAAGCTAAGTGTAACAGATACTGCAGGTGAAATCTCTTCCATCATTCCTTTTCTTTAAAGCAATACAAACAAACGGATTAGCTAATCTATATAGACTCCAAAAGTCTTTTTTTTCACCTTTTTTCAGTTATTCATATACTTCCACCGAATAATTTCGGATAAACCTTAGGGATTCTTGAAAACATGCATTTATGTAGAGAAAGGATTGATAATGCACCAATTGGATTATAAGATTGCAAATTACAGTTTTCCAAGAAATATAAGAAGGTAGATTCACAACTAAGAGGAAAACAATTGAAAGGGCAAAAGGGATCTTGAAGAGTCAGATCTGGATGTTAAATATAAGATGTAACCTTCCACAAATAGAAAGTAATAGACTTGACATCTAGGGTTTCCAAATTCTTCTCTTCCAGAATTGAATTATACCCAATATTACCAAACCCCATATCTATCACCAATCTTTATATACTATGGAAATTATAAAAAAAAAAAAAGGGACAAAATCAAACCCTTATCCATAACTGCAAGATTCACAAGAAAACCCTTAAAAATGTTAACTTTTTTGCCACATGGAAGAGGGATTTCATGGATCTAAGGCAATCTATCTAAGCCTCTTGAAATAAGGGTATTTTCATTTATTATGAAACAAAAATCACACCTTTCTACAACTACTTTTTCCCCAAAACAATCAAGATTCAATCTTCAACACAAATTCTTGACACAACAGGAAAAGGCTCCAAATTTATATAACAAAAAGGGATTAAAACAATTAAATAAAAAAAACAATTGTTTTTCACAGTGGATCAAAGGAAATAAATGAAGGGTTCTTACCAAAAATTGGATTGAAACACCAAAAACAAGCCAAGAACAGATTTTTGTTTTGTTTATCTGAGCTCGTGTGAAAGACAGAAAGAAAAGTGGTATGGAAATGCTTTTACTAAACGGAGACTTGGAGCACTCCCTGATAGGACACGTGTTAGATTCAATTATCTAACTCCATTCAATGTTTCTGCATTGAAAAAGGAAAATGAAGAAAACAAAAAGAAAACAATTTTGTCAATAGGAAATGGGCCATGGACTTTTTCATCATGAGAGACTTCAAGAACACCACGTGTCCTTGCTTGGTAGATGCTACATGGGTTTGTATTGGCTTTGAAATTATCATAGTTTTATAATGAATGAATATAAATATAACTATTGACAGAAAATTCTTGTATATAAGAATTTTTTGTTGTGTCTCGGCAAAATTGGATCCCACATCAAGTCGAATTTATATAGGAATTTTCCCTAGAGACCTCTTTGTTGTATATTCAGTGTGTAATCAATTTTGCTTTATTGTTATTTTGTTGTTGTAGGAAAAAGGTATATTAAATATTAATAGAAAAAGAAAGAGCGGATGAAATGTTGAAAAAGAAATGACATGTTTTAGAACATACATCAATTTGTTGTTCATATTCAACCTTTGTTAAGTCATTTTATTTAAAGTGATAAATATAATTCACTTATTTTTTTTGTTGCTTATCAGGTTTACCGGAATTTTGCCCCGACTATATTCGGATTCGACCCAGGTCGCGCACCTGGCAGTGGTGAGTGAGGCTCCCAACGGGAATTTTCTGCATTCACAAAGTTTAGAACCCGATACCTTGTTTAAGCGAAAGCGAGCCGCTTACCACTCAAATCAATCCATATAATTCACTTATAAGTAATTCACTTTGTTCATAATTTTGATTTTTTAAGGTATCCTCAAGCTCAAAGGACTAAAAATAATATCTTGAAATACTAACAATTGGGGGACCTCAAGGTACTATGTTTAACCTTGTGATGGGAGGATGGGTGAAATGTCGGAGTGGGAATGTGGGTGAGATTGTGAGATGTCATTATGTGATTTGCTCTGGGCAAGCACAAACTTTATGAATAATTATAGGGAAAATTACAAAAAAGTATCTAATTTATGGGCTAAATACAACCACCTCCCTCTCTTTTGTCAAATTACTTCTACGAGGTTGTCCAATATAAACTAATGAAATATTTATTTTACCCTTAAGTAAAACAAGCCAAAAAAAAGAAAAAAAATTGAAAATTTACAAAAGACACTTTTACCCTTATGTGTAATAGAAAAAGGAGATAAAATTGAAAATAGAAAAAGAAATGAAATTGAAAAAAAAAAAGGAAAGAAAAGTATATTGCTCCGTCCCTCAGCAGACAAGTCTCAATCGAATGGAAGACCTTACCCGCGGCGAATTATTTTCTCATAGCCGTGATCCACCGACGACTATATCTATTTTCTCATATACAAGTTAAACTATAATAATGTTCATCGTCTTCTTGGGAAGATGATGAACAATAATTTTCTATTTCTTTTCTTATTTATATCTATATATAATTATTGTCCATCATCGTCTTCATGGGAAGACGATGAACAGTACTTTTTATTATTCTTTTTCTTATTTATTTATATATATATATATAATTACTCTTTTTCTTATTTATATTTATTTTCTATTTCTTTTCTTATTTATATCTATATATAATTATTGTCCATTGTCTTCATGGGAAGATGATGAACAGTACTTTTTATTATTCTTTTTCTTATTTATTTATATTTATATATATATATATAATTACTCTTTTTCTTATTTATTTATATCTATCTATATATATATAAAGAAGACGATGAATAGTATAATATATATATATATATATATATATATATAGGTATGGATCAAAATATCAAATACATCCTTATAGTTTAGGTAAAATATAAGACTCAATCTAGACCATTTAAACCATTTGATCCCAAGATCCAGATTTAACTCCCTTTTTCAGATTTTATAATTTTTTTAACAATGATAAGGGCATTTTAGTTAAAAACATATCAAATTTGAAAAAAGATCTTCTCTCATCTAGTAAAGACGCAGAAATCCGGATTAATCACAACTTCACTTCATTATCACATATAAAATTACACAGATCGGTAAAATTACACATTAATCACAACTCTGATCGGCAAAATCAAGATTAAAACAGATCGAGGAAAGGAACAGAAACATAAAATTCAAAAGTAAAACAATTTCACTCCATTATCACATATAAAATCATACATTAATCGCAACTCTATCGGTAAAATACAAAGCGAAACACATCGAGCAAAAGAACATAAACATAAAATTCAACACTATAGCAACTTCACTTCATTATCACATATAAACACATTAGTCACAACTCTAACCGGTAAAGCAGAACCATTTGGAGTTTGGGAATGAAGGTAAAAACTTCTTTTTTACATATTTATAAAATATTGTATAATGTGTTATAACATACTGTATAATGTGTTATAACATACTGCATAATGGCTTATAAGATACTGTATAATTGAATATTTTTAATATGTTATAAACACATACCGTATAATGAGTTATAATATACTGTATAATGTGTTATAACATACTATATAACGGCTTGTAAGATACCGTATAATTGAATATTTTTTAATATGTATAAACACATACTGTATAATGAATTATAATATATTGTATAATGTGTTATAACATAATGTATAATGACTTATAAGATACTGTATAATTGAATATTTTTAATATGTTATAAACACATACTGTATAATAAGTTATAATATACTGTATTATATATTATAACATACTGTATAATGACTTATAAGAATTTGCCAGTGGAATGAAGACATGGATTGATTTCCACTTCTTCTCTCAATTCATCCCAATCGAAGTCTTTGGAGTAAGAGTTCTCTGTTTCACTAATTCTTCTTGTGCTCATCGTTAATGGCGGAAGAGAGGAAAAGAAGATTTTACAAGAATGATTCGAAAATAAGAAGAAAAAAAAAAGGAACAGAAGAATGGGTTTTCATAAGAAACTGTGGTGGGATCAATTGACGATGAAATCTCCTCCTCGCATCTGTGGTGGGATCAATTGACGATTTCATAAAAAAAAAAGAACAGAAGAATGGATTTCTTGTGCTCAAAATCTCCTCCTCGCATCAAACAGAGAAGACGATGAATAAATATTACAATTTCTGAGATGTGGGTTTGTGGGATCAATTGACTATTATACCCCTGATCCAATTGGAATCAATTTTCCCACATGTTTTTTTATTTCTTTTTGGACTGTTGGATTTAATAGATCTAATGGTGTACATTGAGTCTTATATCTTATCTAACATAGGATATGTATTAGATTTTGACCCTATATATATAGGTAATATTACTATATAAGTATAATATATCTACATATGTACATATATGTTATGTATATATGTATTATATTTATGTATTATATGTCACATATATATTTATATATAATAAAAATATATTTTATAAAACCAATTATGTTTATTTTATCTCAATTTTTAGCTAATTCCCAAAATTTTTAAAGAGATTGCATACAACTCTCTCCACATAAAAAGGGTAGGTTGGTCCAAAAACAAATAATCAACATTCACAAATGTCAACACCAGGGGCAAATTTGGATTTTTGAAAAAATTTAGTGATGACATCATCAAAATTCGTACAAAAAGGACCTCAATTATTAGTCAGATATTAAATTTAGGGAGGTAGAAGTAATTTGACAAAAAAGAGGGAGGTGGTTGTATTTAGCTCATAAGCTAGGGAGTTTATTGTAATTTTCCCATAATTCTAAGGTGCACAGAGAACAATGTTCTCGGTACATTTTACACCACAAAATCAGAAGGGGAATTGATAAAGGCACTCCACATTTTATTAGAGGCACTTCACTTTTATTAAATTTTACCACATAGACAAAAATACCCTTTAGTCTATAAAAGTCATTCTTATCATTTTCTTTGATAAACTAATTTTATACCACTTTTCTAATTAAGTGTAGAATAAGTTTCAAAATTTTATAGTTCATAATTTTAAAATTTAAAAGTGACGAATAACTACCGTAAATAATACGTAAACTAAAAAGTTTGTAGATATGGCTAAAACTTATACTTATTTATTTAGAACCAAATTAGGATAAATGTTATTTTATTTTCTACAAAATTGACAATTATTTTTTCATTAAATTTAACAAAAAATAAAATTAGCTATTATTCTAGGTGTACATATTGAGTTCGCCAATGCTAACTCATTGTAATATGATCTGACGATTATTTTTACTTTTTTGGTAGTTTTTAGGCCTTTGATGTTATATTGATTTCCAATATTCAAATTTTTTTTTTGATATTTACTATAGAGCAAATGAGCAACACATATCATTTAACGAGTTCAATAAAATCATATCGAGGTTTGAATATCCATGGCAAGATGATTAGTCTTATTGCACTGATACAAAGTAGGTTTTTTTTTTCCCGAAAAGATACTAGAGAAAAAACGCAATTTTATTTGATATCATTTTCACAAAAAAGAATTAAAAAATATTCGTCAAAGTTGATTTAAAATGATTATTCAATTCACCTATTGATTTTATTAAGAATTTTATGTGATACATTGAGGGGTATTATAGTCAACTTAATTAATTTAAAAGGATCTGAAGTGTCTTTAACAAAATGTGTAGTGCTTTTATCAACTCCAAATCGGAAGGGGTTGAGTGGTTTTATCACCCACCCACCACCCTACCCACCATTGTGATATTGTGGTGGAAAATGCCGCACCATATATTTTCTTAAGCTTCATGGATATGATATACAACGTGGAAATGGGATTGAAAAGGTTACTTGTACCAACAGAAATTTAACAAGATATCTGCACTACTTAATTATTAAAGAGAGTCAAATATGCTTTGGAATGACAATTTAGTGTGGGTATATCACATGGATACGTATTACATGAATTTGGTTTTCGTGCACTATATGGTAGTTATGATGCTACTTCATATGTTTTAATGAGGTAACATAATAACAACCACATAGTTCATGAAACCAAATGTATTAAATTGTTATTTATCTCCTTTTTTTTTTTTTAATCACATTAAATTTATCTTCCATTTTTTTTCTTGTATTTTTTATTCTCTTTCTCTCATATTTTATTTAAACTAATTTAAATTTTGTTCAAAAAACTTCATATTTTGCATACGCATAAAGTATACATTTACCGAATCGAAGCAATTGTTTGTAGGGTCACATAATTGGCATGGAATGCCAAAAGAAATAAGGGAAAATTGCATCGACCTCCTCCGAACTATAGGTATTTAGCATCCACACCTTTTCACGTTTGATATATTAGCAAGAACCTCCCCCCCTCCCCCCCCCCCCCTCAACTTTTTCCAAAATTTTGCAACTTAAAGACTATTATACCCTTCTCATTTTAGCTAAAAAGGTTTAATTGAATGAAAATTTGTCAAAATATTGTCAAATTACTTTGTAATTAAATATTTAAAATAAGTTTCTTTTTTGAAATATCTCCAAAATCTCTAACTTTAAATTATATATTTAAAAAGAATATTTTCTAATTTCGTGAATAATTTATTATGGACAAATATTTTCTGTTTTAATTGTGCTATTTTTATTTGTTACATCAGTTTTTATTTCTATTGCAATATTGAATCAATTTGTCAAGTACTGTTTTATATTGTATTTAGTATAGTTTCATATTCAGAATTGAAGATTTATGATGATATTTGGGCTTTTCTTTTCATTCGATGATGGTTTTAGGGATAGAAAGAGATATTTGATAGAGTGTTTATAGTAGCGGGTGCAAAATTAATTTTGTCCTTTTTATTAATCTCAGTGGGTTCCGTACAATAATGTCATAACAAATACATTAATTGCAGAGTCATTAGCCAATGAGGAACGAAAGGTAGCAAGAGCATGTTACAATCAATAATACATCACAAACCAATTCAAGAAAGAAAACTCCAATCTCAACTACTTTGTAAATAAAATTCATTAATACATACATACATACATACATACATACATATATATATATATATATATATTTGTTACTTGTTGAGTTATTTCACTAATTTATAGTTTATTTATACAATATTCATAAGTTAATTTTTCATTATAAACTTTTTAAATTTCAACCTAAGAATAAAAGTATCCAGGGTTTTTTTAATTATTAATTTATGGTTTAAGAGTTTTAGAAATATATCTCTGAATTTTTTTAAAATTTTTGATGATTATGTTTTATATTTTATTACAATGTCATCTAATGATACTTGTAAAAAAATAAATTCCAACAAACTATTAAGTCTAATTCAATATTTTTAGCTCTAAAAATAAGGGAATTTTAGGTTTTAATTAATAAATTTAATTGAAAAGTTGAAAAAAGAGAGGTTTATGCCAATATTTCAAAAATGAGGGGTGTGAATGATAATTGTCCATAATTCAGTGGAAGTTGATGCAATTATCCCAAAGAAATAATGACAGATCATGTATAGTATAACAACAAATAAGTAATAATTAGGCCTATACCCGAAGATCCAGACATATCGTGTTGGTTGGAGAAATTAGAACAAGAAGTATATCGGTCTACTTTAGGTTTGGTGAAAATATATTTAGATAATTATATAGTATAAGTGCGAAAAAGAAAAATAATTTAAAGAACAGCTAGTAAACACATTTAGAAAAAAGGGAAAATTACATGCAAATCTTCTCACTTATTGTATAATTATCAAAAGTCCTTCATCTTTTTAAAAATTACATAAAATCCTCCTTATCTTACAATTACACTACTTGTGTTTAAATATTTTTACAATTTTACTCCTATAAGCCTTGCAAATAAACCCCTTGAGGGGGGAGGGGGGGGGGGGTAATTTCCAAAAGTGAAGGGAAGTTTGGTAATTACACAATAAATAAAAGGATCTGTGTCTAATTTTCCCTTATAAAAACGAACTTTCGACAATATAATTTATTTATGAAGTCTACCTTAAGATAATCACCAAACAAATAGTACTTTTACCAATAGACTTCTACCAATAGACTTCCATGTTTAGAACTCAATTTCGAATAAGTCAGTTTTTCGGACGTTGATATATTTGGAAATTGTCCTCTCTTTTCCCTTCCATCTTTATTTGTTGCTATATCAAGTTGCACTACTAAAGCAGGAGTCAATTTGATTTCAAAACCAATTATCTTGAGTCAAGGTGTAACACAGTTGAGTGAGATACCAACTTAAATAAAAAGAAAACAACTTTCAAAACAAACTATCTTGAGTGAATCTCGTCTACAATAATTTTTGTTCCATTGGGTTTCAATCAGTCATGATCTTGTGAAGACAATGTTTAATTTTTGAGTAAATTACATCAAGTCCCCCTCACTTTAGTGCGAATTACAGAAAAACCCAGTCGAGTCTTGTAATTACACAAACCTCTCCTGCCAGGGCGGGGATCCTTACAAAAACACCCCCTGTCATTATTTCCGGCCTGAAAAATGGTGATGTCATCCAAAAAATGCCCATTTAACCCCATTTTGCCCCTGGAGTTGACCCAGACCAATTGTGGTCAAATTTCTCATGACGATAATACCCCTAGGGGGTGTTATTGTACCAGGTAACGATGAAGGGGGTGTTTGTGTAATAAAACACTGTAAATTCACATATGGCCGTTGCTAGTAGCCATTGGGGGCTGCCTCTATATATACACTATATATATGACATGTTTGTTCAATTTTGGCCATTTTTTTTGTTCTTAATTGAAGGCATTGCTTCATCAAGTCAATCTTCTAGTTGTTTAGGGTTGAAATTTAGGAAAGAAGCTTGTATAAAGTGGCAATGCGAAAGGAAAACCACTATAATGGTTGCAGAATCGATTGATAATTATGGAAGGTTGTATTATAGGTGCCCGGTCCATGGATTTTCACATTGGTGCGAGCCATATGAAGTGCAACACTCCAATAACAATATGGCTGAAAATGAGGTTCAAGGCACCTTCAAACCCCAAGGGAACATGCACAACTACGAAGAAGCTCCGAAGTTTAGAAAATTTGATGGCACTGATCCATCTTTAAGGTTGATTTATTAGTTAATTGCGACTAATTTAGGCATTCTTGCCATTTACCTATTTTGTCAGTTGGTTTTATTGTTCAAATAGTAGCATGTAAAGAATGATGTATCTTGAATTTGTAATTGTGTAAGGGAAATGAATTGAGAAAGCAATGTGCAATTTCATATCAAATAACTGAAATGTTGTTGTTACACACATTACATATGAACAATATCCTTGGCTAACATAAATTTTGACAAAAAAATTGCCTAAAAATCAAGTTCCCAAGCACACAAAATTCAACATGAACTTTCTCTGCTTAGAAACCAACCTGCACAGTAACCATTCTCAAAAGACTACCAATTAATCCCAAAAGTGCAACATGCACAAACCAACAAGATGACTACCAAAATCTACACTAACAGTGCAACATGCACAACCATTCACAAGTTACCAAGTTTAACCAAAAGTGCAACATTCACAATTCAGCCAAAACATGAACAAGTTTGTTACCAAAAGCCAACAATCTCCTACAAAAACATGTGATCCAAAAAGGGATCCAACACAACATCATAAAGATCCCCACCATCAAATTGACCAGATGCAGCAGTACTTGGACCTGGCTGGCTAGTGGATGCCTCAATAGTAGGGTAACATGGCCCTGACTCATCAACAACAGCAGGAACAGAATTGCTAGGACCAACCCTTGCATTATTTTTTCTCCTTCTCCTTCTTGCCCTCATTCTTCCTACAATGTCAGCCAAGTTCACATCATTCTCCATTTCAGCTTGTGTGGCAGCAATCATCACTACCACCAGTCCTCTCATTCTGCCAAATTAACACATTAACACATCATCGCTAAAAAATAAAGAAATACAAGTTTAACACTAACTAAGCCATAACACAATCCATACTTGTTCACCTTGCTTACCCTGTTGCTGCCTGGTCCTCTTCTTCCTTTGCCTTATTTTTTCCCTCATTTGTTTCCTTACAGATGGTCTTAGACATGTAGTTTTGTTATGGCCATGCTCCCCATACAATCTACACTTTGATCTACCACTGAAGGGGGTGTTCTCATTGGCATTGTTATTTGCATTTGAAGTCTCCCCATACTCCCTTATTCTCATTTTTCTGGCCTTCCTAGTAATTTTCTGAGATATGGAGGGAGAACTTTTGATGGTTACAAATCACTTAAATCAGGCCAAAAAGTGGGGTCTGGAATTGGCTTAATCATGGTAGTATAAGCCTTCGTAAACATTTCTTTACTGAAGCTTTTGTCTGTGAACCTCTCAAGCTTTTCCCTGTTGAATGCAATTGCTTTACATGCATGCCTGCATGGAATACCAGATATATTCCAAATCCTACAGTCACAACTCCTTCTTTGCACATTGATAATGTAACATACACCCTTATCCCTGACTTGGCATTCTGTTGGGCTGGAAACCATCAAACTGCAGTGCTTGGACCATGCCACCTGCTCATTCAGTTTCTTCAATATGTTAGGCATGATGTCATTTGTCCAACCCCTCCACTTTTGATTCCTAATGTGAAGTCTTGACATCACTTTGCATCTTATACCCTCCAACAATGTCAATATAGGCTTGTCTCTCAGTGCCCCAATCTATGCATTGAATGACTCTGCAATGTTGTTTGTGACATGGTCATTCTTCAGGTCAGTAGGGTAGGCATGCCTAGAACATAGCCTCTTATCAATCTTCATCAACCAATCATGTGCCTCTTTGTTCAGTTTTTTGATTTTGTCAATGGCAAAATTGAAACCTTGCTCATTGTAGGATCTTGCAGCCATCCAGAAGTACTTTTTCAATTGCACCCCAGCATAATTTTTCGTGAAATTAGCTAAGATGTGCCTGGCACACCTCCTGTTAATAGCATGAGGAATCACATCTGCCATTGCATTCTCCAGTCCCTAAAAGGTTACATAAAAATCAATTAATAATTGTATGACATAACTAACAAATATACCCCCTAACACAACTATTATATTACCCAAACACCCCCTGTACATACCTTCTACCTGTCACTCATAATAGTCCAATGTTTATCTGAACCCACCAAACATCTGATGAAGGCAGCTAAAGAAGAAGCCCCAACTCTCCTGGCATTCAACCTCAACCACTGCATAAGCCAAGGAAATAGGCCATTGTTGGGGATCTAGGCCAACTGCTGCCAAGAGCACCCCTCCATAAGGAGATTTAAGGTGACATCCATCTACTCCCAAAAATGGACTGCAACCTCTTAAAAAGTTCTCATTCAAAGCATTCAACCCTATGAACATTCTCTTGAATGAAGAAGCTGGTGGAATAGCCTCAGCTAACACCTCATCAACATCATCTCCTTCTTCATACAAGCTATACTGAAATTTGACAGTACTGTTTGGATTTGTTCTTATCACCATCTCAGCCCAATGGGGCAATTTAGCAAATGACTCAATATGACCTCCTTCAATCATCTCAAGAGCTTTTTTCTTAGTTCTATAAATTTGCATATATGGTGGGTCCAAACCATATTTTCGAAGCTCATTTGTGATAGCTTTGGGCTTCATATCAGGATTAGCCCTAAGCACATCAACTAGTTTTGTGGCTATCCAAGTAGCAGTTGCCTCTTTCACACTTATCATCCTTACACATGAGTACTGATTGGTGTAGCTTTTGATGCAATAAATAATACCTGTTGGGTTTCGTTCGAAAAAGCATAAACGCAGCGGAAGGGATTTCAAAAATTAAAACGAAAACCCAATTGTTACTCTAATTCGCATAATTGAATCTAAAAGCGTATAACGAATAAAACTTACTCGTTAATATGAATATGATGATGGAGAAAAACTTCTTCTTCTCCAAACTCGAAATATTGAAGCTTCCAAATCTTCAATCCTTTGGTTTGATTCTTCAAACTTGAACTTGATCCGAACAACGAAAATACGTCGTCTCTAAATCATCACGCACGGATCAACAAACGAAAAATTCCCTTTCTTCTTTCTCTATGGTCGACGACTAGGTATAGAGAAAGGGGAGGAATATTTTTCTTTCTTTTTGAGAGTTGTGAGAGTTGTATATTCTCTTCTTACTTGTTCTAAGTCAAAGAGTCCTTATATACCTCATGACTTATTGAACAAGTCAAAACAAAAGAGCCCTAATATGTGGCCTCTCAAAGAAGCCACTTTGAGGTCTCATAGGTGTCCAATTGGACTCCTTATTTAGCCTGGGATTTGTTTTGTTTAATTAATTTCTTATTTCAATTAATAATTTATTATATCCAATAAATAAATTAATTAATTAAATAACCAAATTAATTAGATAAATTAATTCATTAATATATTTCACAAGGAAATTAATTAATAATTAATCTTATCATTATAATTAATTATTTTATCTAATGAATAATTAATTATTTAATTTATCCAATAAATTAAAACTCCCAGAAGAAATAATAGAAATTCATTTTTCTTCATTTTTCTTTGTCAATCCTTTAGCGTGACTCTTTAGGTTCCTTTCGTTTGGCAATGAGAGGAAACTAAAGGAAGTGGATAACACCTAGCCAGTCACGTGGCCCACTTCGTAACCCAAACAAAAACGAATGATAGGATCATTTCGAAACCTTCCAATCGTAAATACCGTATATGTATAAACCCTTTGTTCACATTCCCCGGTCAAGTGAGAGTCATGGTTATGTCAAACTCACTGTACTTGACCATATGTATAAATCATAATAAATACGAGATCGTTGAGATCAATTTAGTGCCAAGCACAATCGTCTCGTTTGCTTTGGCCAAAGACTTTGATCTCTATTTATCTATAATTACATAGGGTACATACTCATTCACTTATGAGAGAACAAATCCCATACTAGATATCTACTAAGATTACCACTTGCCCATCAAGTCCGCATTTCGAGGTTGACCCCACCAAAGGGTGAATTGGGTCTAACTACTCTAGTGAAAGACTTGACGTCACAAGTGCATCTTCAGCCTGATACTTCAGGTCAAAGGTTCACATATACCTATTACGCATAATCAGTTTCGTTATTGACAGTCACAGAGTGAAAACCCATGTGACAGAACCGATGCGAGTCGTGTTCGAACATATCAGTTCCACTGACGTGTCTACAATCTTAATCTCATATCATCCCATGATACTAGATAGGCACTCCCATGTCGAAGCTAAGATTGTACAAGTATTCGAAGTCTTTATTTGTCCATTAAAGACTTCATATTACTTGCGAACTTATTTTAGTAATCAAGATCGATCTCTCTAGTGCCAATCTTCCTATCCCATAGGAAGTAGAGGGATCACACTAAAACATGGACAAAACTACACAACTTATAGATGCAGATAAGAATTAAGTAAAAACTCAATAATGTCTTTTATTTAAGAAGAGTTTAAGTACAATATAAGATATATGCCCTATACATTCTATCCTCTATGGCATCTGAGGGCATAATCCTAACAGTACCATTAGGCAATAGAGATGCATGAATCCTCCATAGGCATCTGTCAGCAGCACACTTCACAATAACTCTTGTCCTTTCATTTTTCAATCTTTTCAACTCAAATCCTTCTTGGATAGCATAGTCTCTTAATACTTTCTGTACTTGGTGATATTAGCAAACATATCATCCACATGTAGCCTTATCATTCCCTCTTCACCTTCCCACTCTCTATTATTCAAATATCTTAACATAAGGTTAGTTTCACTATCAGAATCATCTGAACTTTGTCCATCATGGGGACCACAGTGGTCATCAGATGAGTAATTACTCATTATCTCATCATTGCCCTCAAGGTTGGCCCTTGCATTATCTTGGTAATCAACCCCCAGAACCATCAGCACCACCTTCACCAACAGCACCACCTTCACCAGCAACACCACCTTCACCAGCAACACCACTTTCACCTTTATTCTGTCCATCAACATCACCCACAAGATCCCCAACATCTCCCATTTGAATGCCTACACCCTCATCATCAGTGTCTATCCAATCCCTAACCTCAACCTCAACCATATCACTTTCATACTCAAATCGATCACTGTCATAATTCTCTTGGCCAAACATATCATCATTCAATCCAGTTTCATCACATTGAGGATGTATTTCAGTTTGCACTTCACAGGATCGCCATTATTCTGCATTTCTTTATCCACAACAATTTGATTATCATCAGTCTGTAATGCTTCATCCACCACAGTTTGACTATCATTAGTCTGCAATGCTTCATCTTCTACAATTTGATCAACTTGAGTCCTTTGATCACATTCTGTCTGAACACTTTCATTACCCTCCCCCTGCACAGCTTCAGCCTCCTTAACCCCATCAACACCCCCGTCTTCAATTATTCCCTCACTCACCCCACCTTCAAACACAAATCCAGCTGTAAACAACAAATTTTAAGTCTGCAATTTAACAAACAAGAAATGTTGTACAAAATATATTTAATTGAATCAAACGATTTAATGAGTACAAATCTCTAATTATTTATCCTCTGATTCTTCACTTCAAGAACTTTGATTTGAATATTGGAGCAGAAATCGCTTCTTTGATCTTCTCCAATGTGGATTTGAATGTTTATAACGTTGATGCGAGGGCTCGATAGCTTAATCTCAGATCAAACGATGTAAATGATTTGGGAAAGTTGAAAGCTTCAAGGTTGACTCGTCGCTTTGATCTTCCTTTAACTTGATTTGAACTTCTATAACGTTTATTCGAGGGTTTAGCACCTTAATCTCGAATCAAATGTTATAATTTGATGAATTTTGCTTAGAACGCCTTGAAGTTTGCCTTGAACGCCTTCTTGAATTTGAAGAACTTGTAGAGAGAATTTGGGAACTTCTCTTGTCTTCTCTTGCTCAAATGCACATGTGAATTGGTGAAATTGGTCCCTGAATCCTTGAATTTGAACCCCTATTTATAGTTGTAGGGGTGGAAGACTTTTCATAATCACCATTATTTAATTATGATTAAAATTGCCACATGGCACCTCATAATTGGTCAATACAATAAGTATTTAAATATCAATTATTCAATTATTTAATTTAAGAATAAATTTTTTATTAAATCCTTAAATGTAAATAAATGAATTTATTTGATATTAATTTAAACGTGTCGCCATTTAATTGGCTACAAATTTTAATTGTCTACGCCAGCATCACCCCCTGCTTCATTTCCCCCCTCACCACCCTCAACATCACTATCACTAACCAAATCTATGATACCAGATATTACTTAAATAGGTTCTGCAACTTCCACAGTAATCCATAAATGAATTTCCTTATTCTTTTTGTTTCTTTCAAACATTTTTTTAAGATCATCTTCACACTCAATAGGTAACCTATCAAATGTGCCCTCTAACTCACAAGAGATCTTCCAACATAATGAAAGTGTATCTCCAGGCATACATGTGTTAGGTTAATGTCCTCAAATGCCACTAGAGAATTAGTAAATGATAGGCCATTATCAATTTGTAATTATTTTTAATCAATCAATAAAAGGATTTTTAGTTGTTTACTTTTATATTGACATTTATATATTGTAATCATCTATAAGTCTATGAACATAAGACTTAACTCTCTAAGGCACTAGAGGAGTTTGCTACTTGTGTACTAAAATAGTTTACAAGTCAAAGATTTTCAATTGAGCATCGGAAATCATGAAAACTTGTATGATATGAGTTTTGATGAGAAAGGTGCCCGTCAATCACTAGGAAGTAGTGAAGAACTCATATCATAGGTGCACTGATGGAGATAGTGGCACTCAGACATGACTTGCATCGATTTTGTGACATGGTTTTTCACTTTTTGACAGTCAATGACAGAATTGATTAAGTTGTAATAGGTGTGTCTGAACTTTATTCTTGAGGAATCGAGTTGAAGATATGCTTGTGACATTAGGTTCGTTATTAGAGTAGTTAGGCCCAATTCACCCGTTGGTGGGGTCAACCTCGAACTGCAACCTAATGGACAAGTAGTAATCTTAACTGATATCCAAGATGTGATTCGTTCCCTCATAGGTGAACGAGGAATTATCCTATGCATTTATAAGTAAGTTGGATCTTAAAAATCTTTGGCCCAAGCATTCACTGATCTGAATTTATTATAGCATAGTGTCAAGTTAGTGAGTTTGACTAAAACCATGACTCTCACTTGACCAGGATAAGGAAACGAAGAGTTTGTATTCACACGACATTTACAAATGGAAAGGTAAAAATGATCTAATCATTTAATCTTATTTGGGTTAAAATATGGACCACTTGATTGGCTAGGTGAGACCCATATTCAATGGAATCCTCCTATTGCCAAATATAGATGAACCTAAAGAGTCACACTTAAAAAGAAAAAATTGATAGAAAAACAGAATATTTCTTGTGATAATATTTTAAGTATTGGATACTTAAAATTAAATAAATGAAATTAATTATTTGATGAAATAAGTTAATTCATTTATGATTTAATTAATATATTATTTCTAGGAGAAATAAAATTAATTAAATAAGTTATCTATTATTTAATTAGATTAATTAATTAGATTGAATTAATTAATTAAATACTAGATTACACTAAATTCAAATTGATGCACCAAGTGGTACACCAAAGTATGAAGGGGGTGGCCACTAGGAGCTTCTATGGGCTTAATTTGAGCCTAAGTTAATAACCTTAGTGATATAAATATATCACATTAGTTAATACTTAGGTCATAAGTAACATTACACAATACCACAAGAAATAGAATTCCTCTCCTCTTCTCTCTCTAGCCGTCGGTTTGCATGCCAAGGAAGGAGGAAGATTTTTCATCAAGTATTTTCCGGCACGTCAGAGGCAGAACAATTGGACTGCTTGGATCATCAATTTTTCAGCCGGAGCAATTTTGCGAAGAAGTTGAAGAATTCAAGATCGTGAGAACTATCAACCACTTCGCTACAACAGGTAAATTTTGTTTTACCCTATCTTACATATGTGTGATAAAACCCTGAGATTGATCCTGTTATGGGAAAATCCGAAAAAAATTTAAATTCCGTTTTTCGCTGCGTTTGGTTTATTTTTCCCAATAGTAGTATCAGAGCCAAATCGCGAGGTTCGACGTATGTAAATTATGTGTTATTTATGCATGATTTATGATTTCTTATCGTTGCATGATTAGATATATGAATTTCGCGTTATTTATGTTCTTGAGGAATCATTTATTTTCGTTCGTTAGAAATAAATGAAAATTGGATTTTATGTAAGTAGATGTGATGATTGTAAAAATTATAAATTATGGCATCGACCTATTGACGTGGCGGCGAAGGGGCCGGCGGTGGCTTCGCAGCCGGCGTTTGGCGGCGCTGTGCGCTCGCAAGCTGGGGTCGCTATCAACCCATAATTGGGCTCTCTATGCGAGCCAACTGTCGTGCATGCGAGCCCACCCGTATGTTTTTTAAACACACGGGTTTGCAAAATCGACCCGGGTCGATCCATGGGTGACCCGAGTCATTTATTAAATAAATAAATATTATTTAAATTTGATTAAAATTGGATTTTAATGCAAAAATAAATAATATTAATTATTTAATAAAAGTATTTTTATTCTTTCTAATGTTAATTAAAGTTGGACTTTGAATTAAATTAGATTGCATTAATTTAATGAACTTAGAAGTTAATTTTTATTAAAATTAGATTTTATTATGAAATTAATTGGAGTTCACTAAAATTGAATTTTCAAATAGGATTAAATAAATTAATTTCCTCAAGAATATGAAAAACAATAATTAAATTTAGAATTTAATTAGGAATTAACATATATGGTTTTCGTGTGTTATGTGGAAAATATCATGTTTGACATGTTATGTGATGGGAGACATGATTTATGGACTTAGGCTCGTTTTTAAATTTGTATTTCTTTTTGATGGGTTGTAAAGGTCTTTTTGAGCCTAATCTTATTTTCTTTCTAGTTAAATTTTGTATAGGTGCAAATATATTGAAATGTAATAATTAGAAATAGAATAGGCCCAATTAGGAGAAATTCAAGTCGAGCCGAGGAGATACAAGAAGGAGCTTTGGAAGCTTTAGTATAGTTTCTTTTTATTTTATGATTGAAACTTTGGCTTGTTTCAATCTAGGAAATATATTCCATGAATCATGTGTTGTTAGCTTTCTATGATTGCTATTTGTTTTAATCCATATTTGTATGCATGATATAAAATGAATTAATGTGCAAAGTGAGACCTAATAAATAATTTAAATTCTCCCACTTTGAAAAATATTAAGTTAGTAAAGGGTACTAGGTAACCTGTCCTCCACTAAACTTAGGAGAAATTAAAATGATATTTAATATATAATAACGTCTTTAAGCAATGAGGGTTATATATTGAAATATATTTTAAATTTTTCTTAAAGTGCATGAAATGCCATTGGTCGAAAACAAATTTCACCCCAAATACCAGCAAAAAGTTGCAAGATGAAATTCAATTGTTAGACTAATAGATAGTCAGTGGGTTAAACTTAAATTATTCATAAATCAAGATGATCGTTAAAGGGTTGAGATTTGATGAAGAATGAACAAATAGATTGAATCATCCATTTGATGGGTTGATGTTGGACATCGCTTTAATAGATTGATTAGGCTAAATACCCGCAAAAGGTTGCAACCTATTAATCTAGTTAAAGAAATCAATCACCACTACGAAGCCTTCCAACGATGACTTCCGAATTCCATAGTGGGAGTGTGGATTTTCAAAAAATGTAGTGGGAGCCAAGTTTATTTTAAAAGTCCTTAATTTAAACTTGGAACAACAATTACATTAGAATCTAATAAGTTTTTTTAATTTTCTGCAGTTATTTGGTTACTATCTCTCTCTCTCTCTCTCACTATGACTATCAACCCACTATCTGTACTACTTGAAAGTAATACTTTTATTGGTCCTAACTATGTGGACTGATTCTGAAACTTAAGGATAGTACTCAATATGGAGTCACTGGGGTATGTATTGGATACTGATATCCCAGCTGCGCCCGTAAGGACACGTGCTAATGAGGAGGAAGTTGCGGTTTATGAAAAATGGGTAAAAGACGAAGTCCGGGTTCGTGGGTACATGCTGGGCTCAACGAAAAATGAGTTGCAGAGGTCCCATAACAAAATGGTCTCGACGAGGGTTATTTAGGCACACCTGGTGGAGCTCTATATTGAGCACAGTCGCACTGCTCGGTATGAGATATCAAAAGAGCTCTTTGGAGCCAAGATGAAGGTGTTGGGAATCCAGGTATCATGTGCAGTGGAATTTAAAACATATCCGGATTCCCAAAGCCAAGATCAATTTGTGGATTTTCATTGATTTAAGCATAAAACGAAGAATACGAAAAACTTACCTTTTTCGAGTTCAATTAATTCTCCCGAATCTTTAACGGTCCAATCATCCCATCTATGGATCATCACACAGGAACGGACTTTTGGAAATCTTCATCATCATCTCCCGAGACAGCTAGGCAGAGATGATATGAATCTTTTCTGTCTTGTATTTTGGTGGAGGATTTTAGTATTGTGAATTGTGTGAATGACTAAATTCTTGTGAATAATTTTTTTCTCTAGTGCTTGTGTTGGACGATTAAATAATCCTCCAACTTAAGCCCAGATCACGCCTCTAAGGGTTTGTTATACGCCCCATGTGGGCTAAATTGACCCAATCAATTTAGTCCACTTAATTTAATTATATTACATTTGTTAGGAATTTCATGTTAGATGTTTTGATGATGACAATTAGGAATCTTGTTAGACCCCAAAGTTATGTATGCTTAAATTTCATAGAAACTTGTATAAGCATTTGAACATTAGAAATGTATAGGCATTATTTTATCTTTTACTTTTGACATTCTTAGATCAAGAAGTCGATTAGATTAAGCGTTTGATACTTTCTGAGTGAGCTTATTAAGACTGCAAAATCTGAAGACTCCAAGCGTCCAAGAAATCAATAGTGAATGAAGTTTGAAGAAGTTCACTCTAAGCGCCTGACATGTTCTGAGTGAGGTGTCAAGTAACGAAGACTGAAGTTTCAAGCGTCTACACTTCTAAATAAAGTCTGAAGACTTTTCCAAGCGTCTAAACATTAAATAAGTCCTCCAGATTAAATGGAACTTTCAATTCATGAATGAAGCATCTATCAAATGACAAACATTCTCCTGAAGCGTCAGATCGAAAGGAGTTTAATGCAAATATTCTCAGTGCATTAAATGCCAACGGGCATTTAATTCAAATGCATTAAATGCTGATAAGAGCATTAAATGTGATAAGCACTTTCAGACGTACGGAGAAGCCACCCTATTGGACTGTCAACTATTCAAAGACTGTAGCACCAACTTTTGTGCAGTAGATTTTCAGGAAAAAGGGCAAAAGTTGTTCACTCGCGAAAGTGAGAGACACGCGCCCTTGCATGTGTCAAACGGACACTTTCTCCAAGAATGCCTATAAACAGAACTTCAACAACAAGCCAAATATAGAACAATTATCAAGCCAAATTGCTGTTGCATTGAAGTCTCATTCCTTAAACTCTCAGAAAAGCCAGAATACTCAAGAAAATATTCTCTTTGCTTTTCATCAAATCCTGAGACAGTCAACCCAATATCTCAAACATTCTTTTTGAAGAAACTATACTACTACTGAGATATTCCAGTTGTTTGAACTTCATCAAAATCAAACAAACCCGTTTAGAAAAATCCTATCCAAGCCTCGCGATCTGTGTGAAGTCGAAATTGGATACTTGCCATATTTCTGGGTGAAAGAAGCAAGGGGATTGAAGTGTTTTGGAGCAGAAATCTGTGTGATCAAGGAGCTCAAGTCATCGACATCCATCTCTCCCTAATTTGTAGAAGATTCTGTGTGATTCTTTGAAAATCATTTTAGTGGATTGCCTCCAAGTGTTCGAGGAGAAGAAGGATGTAGTTGGGATTACACCACCCAACGAACCTTACAAATATTGTGTCATTTACTTTTCAGTCAATTCTTTCATCTATCATATCATTGCATAAATTGATTAAGTAAAACACAATCAAAAGCTAAGCAACTAAGAAACCTCTTGTGACGCTAAAGCTTTCAAAGAGAAGACTCCAAAAATCATTCCGCTGTGCTAACACTGATTAAAGAACTGAACGCTTAACCTACTTGGTCAAAGTATTCAAATCTTGAAATCTGAGTTAACTTCCTAAAAACAGTCTTCATCAGACGCTTCGCCAAAGTGTCAATATTTTTGAGTGAACGCCTAAGTCAAGCGTTAGACACTTCAAGCGTCTATCTTTTCAAGCGTCCAAAAATCTTTTAGTACGAAACTTTTTGAAGTCGAAAAAGACTTCAGGGTCTATTCAACCCCCCCTTCTAGACCCTTTCGTATGCCACTTGGGACCAACAACATTTAATCCAATTAAATAAATATACATTAAATTAATATTCCAATTTAAATATTTAATTAACCCAGTTAATTAACTATTTAAATTAAATAATTAAATTTACCATCATTTAATCCAATTAAACAACCATTTAAATTAGTTCGTCCAATTAATTACTTCGTCCTACCATAGGACAAATTACCAAAATCCCCTCCAAATACAAAACTCAATTTTCGATCTATTCCTTTATAGCGCGACTCTCTAGGTTCGTCTCGATTGGCAATAGGAGGATACCAAAGGATGTGGGTGATACCTAGCCAGCACTGTGGCCCACATCGTAGCCCAACCGAGTACGAAATGACTATGTCATTACGAACCTCTTGATTATGAATATTGTATGAGTATAAGCCCTTCACTGACGTATCCCGATCGAGTGAGAGCCATGGAATGTCAAACTCACAGGACTCAATGTTATGCTAAGAATCATAGTAACATGAGATTACAGAACTACCCTCCGTGTTAAACACGAGTTAGTTCATGAGTTCTGGCCAGAGACTTTAATCTCATTTACCCATGATCGCATCGGATACTTCTCATTTACTTTTGAGAGAGTGAATTCCTTCTTGCTAATCAGTTACGACTGTTACTTGCCCATCAAGTCGCACTTCGAGGTTGACCCCACCAACGAGTAAATTGGATCTAACTACTCTAATGACAGACTTGACGTCACAAGCACATCTTCAATGTGATTACTCAGGTCCAAGGCTCACGCATACTATCATAATCAGTAATCCAATCATTGACAGTCATTGAGTAAAAACTCATGTGATCGGATTACTACGAGCCGTGTTCGAATACATTAATCCCATCAATGTATCTATGACATAAACTCCCACTATCCCATAGTGTTCGACTGGAACTCCCTGTCAGAGCATGTGTCATACAAGTCCAAACGAATCTCAATGCCCAATTGAGATTCTCCGACTTGCGAACCATTTAAGTGATCAAGTACCAAACTTTCCAGTGCCTATCTCCTTAACTACTATAAGGAATGGAAAGTCTGCATTAATTCGCATGGACTTATTATTCATTCAAGTCTTATAGATGTCATTATGACTTATACGAACAATATATCAAATGCCTTTCTATTAGTTAAGGGTTGTGCAATATAAACTAGTGCCTTATATTCTAATCTCCTCGTTGGCATTGAGGGCACCTTCCCAACAGAAAGAAGAAGAAAAAGTTGTGACCATGTTTTAAAATTGATTTCGAAAATTGAAAGGTTAGAGGCCCTCGACTTCAACATGGACCTGCAACTACAAACTGATCTCATCTCGCAGTCACTTCCAGACTCCTTTTCCCAATTTGTGGTGAACTTCAACTGTAACGAGGTAGAATGCAATTTAGCTGGGTTGATGAACAAGCTGAATACTGCACAATCTCAAATGAAGCCAAAGAGAAAAGAGGCGGCCTTGGTCATTACTTCTAAGCCTAAAAACAAGAAGAAGAAGAAGACTAAAAAAGCTACTAGCACCCCAGGCCCACAAGTTAAGATAGACAAAGGAAAGGGAAAAGCTCATAAAGTGATGAAGAGCAAAGGACCAAAGGAAATGGATAGGTGCCTTCACAGCGGTGAGCTAGGCCACTGGAGGAGAGAGTGTCCAAACTTTGGCAAAGGTGCACCAGGTAAAAAACTTTTTGTTTTAGAAACTAATTGTTCTATAACTGTATTTTTCACTTTGTGGATACTTGATTTTGGAGCTAGTGCTCACTTTTGTGTAATGAATCAGGATTTATAGCGAAGTAGGAAGCTGGAGCATGGAGAGGTGCTGATCAGTGTTGGCAGAGGGCAGAGTGTCTGGGCTTCTCGCATTGGATCAACTTTTTGATGTTTATCATCTGGACATGTTTTAAATTTAAAGAATGTTTTAGTTTTGCCCAACGGGCTTAAGAACATTATTTCAATCCCTATGTTGGTTAAGA
Organism: Buddleja alternifolia; assembly: GCA_019426215.1. Lineage (NCBI taxonomy): Eukaryota > Viridiplantae > Streptophyta > Magnoliopsida > Lamiales > Scrophulariaceae > Buddleja > Buddleja alternifolia. The sequence goes on along the minus strand of CM033391.1, from coordinate 43,150,598 downwards.
ACAATTATGTTTTCAATTTCATTGACAGTACTTGCAACATTTTATTTCATGATAATATTGTGTGGCACTGCTACTTTAGTCAATGACCTCTCTTATTTAACATGCAAAATGAGTGTGTTGCAAATGTTATCTCAAAGAAGCGTGGTCGGCAAAGTACTAACCTAAGCTTAAAGTGGCATCTAAGACTAGGCCATGTTGGCGAGTGAAAGATACACAAGATGGAGAAAGATGGGTCAATTGACCCATTGGGATCGGATCCCTATCTGACTTGTGAATCTTGCCTTAAAGCAAAATGGCTAGATCACCCTTCATCGGGACTTTTGAAAGAGCCACTGAAGTATTAGGACTTGTGCACACCCACGTTTGCGGAGAAATGGCTTGTGGAGGTTTTCACTATTTCATTACTTTCACTGATGACCATTCAAGGTATGTTCTAGTGTATTTAATGAAGAATAAGTCTGATTCATTTGATAAGTTCAAAGAATTCAAGGCTTTAGTGGAAAAACAAACTGGTCATCATATAAAAGCACTACGATCGGATCGTGGAGGTGAATATATGAGTGACGAGTTTGATAAATTCCTAAAGGAACATGGGATAATATTACAACTCACACCACCTGCAACTCCACAACTAAATGGGGTAGCAGAGCGTAGAAATCGAACGCTTTTGGATATGATTCGATCTATGCTTAGCTACATTGATTTACCCATCTTCTTGTGGGGACATGCACTCCTTACGGCTGTTCATATCTTGAATAAGTGTCCTTCCAAGTCCGTTCCTAAGACTCCATACGAGATATGGAGAAATAGGAAACCAAACCTTAAATACATTAGGGTTTGGGGATGCTCTGCCTACATCAAGAAAACAAAGGCAGAGAAATTGGAAGCGAGGTCCCTTAAGAACGTTTCGTCGATTTTCCAGAGGATTGTATGTGATACCTATTCTATATGCAAGATGATCAAAGGATCATTGATGCACTGCAAGCACACTTTCTTAAAGATGAATTCATTCAAGAAAGTGGTGCAGGTAGAGAGATTGTTCTCAATGAACAAGATGAAACACCTGGGAGACAACTATTCAAGAAACACACTCTGAACCTAATGAAACACAGCCAACATTGCCAAGATCTGGTAGAGTACCACATCAACCTGATAAGTACTACGGGTATCTACTAAAAGAGGAACTGGGTGTCCACACTATAGTAGTGGGAGTTCACGGGGACGACCCTTCTACTTATGATCAAGCAATGATGGACATCGACTCTGCAAAGTGGTGAGAAGCTATGCAGGTAGAGATAGACTCGATGCATTCCAACCAGGTCTGGACTATGGTAGATTGTTCTGATGGCATTGCACCTATAGGGTGCAAGTGGATCTACAAGAGAAAGATAGGCCCGGATGGAAAAGTTGACACATATAAGGTAAGGCTTGTAGCAAAAGGTTATAGTCAAAAAGAAGGAATTGACTACCAAGAGACCTTTTCACCAGTGGCAATGATCAAGTTTATTCGAATTCTGCTCGCAATAGCTGCACACTTGGACTATGAGATATGGTAGATGGATGTAAAGACGACTTTCCAAAATGGATTCGTCAGAGAGGACATCTATATGGAGCAGCCTAAAAGCTTTGCATCTGCGTCTGATATCCATAAATTGTGCAAACTTAAGAGATCCATTTATGGACTTAAGCAAGCCTCTAGGAGTTGGAATCTACGTTTTGACGAAGCTGTCAAAGGACTTGACTTTGTCAAAAACAAAGATGAACCATGTGTTTACAAGAAAGTTAGTGGGAGTAAAATCACTTTCCTTGTCTTATATGTGGATGACATTCTACTCATAGGAAATGATGTAGGAATGCTCACATCAGTCAAAAGATGGCTTTCAAATACATTCTCCATGAAAGACTTGGGAGAAGCGACCTATATTCTAGGGATTCGTATCTATAGAGATAGAACAAATAGAATGATAGGACTTTCCCAAGCCCTTTACTTAGATAAAGTCCTAAAGAGATTTAGGATGGAAGCGACTAGCTCGAACGTAGGCAATTGCCTCATTAAAAGATGGCGTTTCCTAATTCCTCATCTTTTTGACAGTTATAAATCCTCTCTCATTCTAAAAGTAGCTGACTCCATCCCTTCTATGAGCAGGGCTTTGAAACCTCGGATGCACTCTTCCGTCCTAGAAGATTTGATTCTTCCATTCTAACATCAATAGCTTCTGATTTAATAGCTGCACTCTAAGAAAGGTTTCTTGCCCATGAGCCACGGGGTGCATCTTTCAAAGCCTATGTATCCTCAAAGTGAGGACGATAGGAAATAAATGAGTATGGTGCCCTATGCGTCTACAGTGGGTAGTCTGATGTACACAATGTTATGCACACGGCCAGACATAGCCTACGCAGTAAGCGTGGTAAGTCATTTTTAGGCTAACCCGGGAAGATAACATTGGACTGCTGTAAAAAATATCCTCAAATATCTGAAGAAAACTAAGGATATGGTCCTGACATATGGACATGGAGATTTGAAGCTGGATGGATATACTGACTCAGATTTTCAATCTGATGTAGATGATCACAAATTTACTTCAAGGTTTATATTCACACTTAATGGTGGAGCGGTGACTTGGAAAAGTTCCAAGCAAAGCACAACCACTGATTCCACCACTAAGGCAGAATACATAGCAGCTTCAGAGGCTGCTAAAGAGGGTGTTTGGATTAGGAAGTTTCTTGGAGAACTTCAAGTGGTCCCTAGTGTAGAGCTGTCATTACCACTTTATTGTGATAATAACGGAGCTATTGCACAAGCAAAGAAACCAAGGCCGCACAACAAATCCAAGCTCATAGAGAGGAGATATCACATAATAAGGGAAATCGTTGGAAGAGGCAAAATAGTTGTTCAGAGAATAAATTCAGCAGACAACGTCGCTGACCTATTGACCAAGACTTTGACACAGGCAGTGCTGGCTCGACATCTTGAAAAGATGAGTATCAGATACCATAGTGATTAGCATTGAGTACAAGTGGGAGATTGTTAGGTTAATGTCCTCAAATGCCACTAGAGTATTAGTAAATGATAGGACATTATCAATTTGTAATTGTTTTTAATCAATCAATAAAAGACTTTTTAGTTGTTTATTTTTATATTGACATTTATATATTGTAATCATCCATAAGTCCATGAACACAAGACTTAACTCTCTAAGGCACTAGAGGAGTTTGATACTTGTGTATTAAAATAGTATGTAAGTCAAAGATTTTCTATTGGGCATTAGAAATCATGAAAACTTGTATGATATGAGTTTTGACGAGAAAAGTGCCCGTCAATCACTAGGAAGTAGTGAAGAGCTCATATCATAGGTGCACTGATGATGATAGTGGCATTCAGATATGACTCGCATCGATTCTGTCACATGAGTTTTCACTCTTTGACAATCAATGACAGAATTGATTAAGTTGTAATAGGTGTGTCTGAACTTTAGACTTGAGGAATCGAGTTGAAGATATGCTTGTGACATTAGGTTCATCATTAGAGTAGCTAGACCCAATTCACCCGTTGGTGGGGTCAATCTCGAACTGCAACCTAATGGACAAGTAGTAATCTTAACTGATATTCAAGATGAGATTCGTTCCCTCATAGGTGAACGAGGAATTATCCTATGCATTTATAAGTAAGTTAGATCTTAAAGTATTTGGCCAAAGCATTCACTGATCTGAATTTATTATAAATATCGCATAGTGTCAAGTTAGTGAGCTTGACCAAAACCATGACTCTCACTTGACCGGGATAAGGAAACGAAGAGTTTGTATTCACACAGCATTTACAAATGGAAAGGTAAAAATGATCTAATCATTTAATTTTATTTGGGTTAAAATATGGACCACTTGACTGGCTAGGTGAGACTCATATTCAATGGAATCCTCCCATTGCCAAATATAGATGAACCTAAAGAGTCACTCTTAAAAAGAAAAAATTGATAGAAAAATGGAATATTTCTTGTGATAATATTTTAAGTATTGGATACTTAAATTAAATAAATGGAATTAATATTTGAAGAACTAAGTTAATTCATTTATGGTTTAATTAATATATTATTTCTTGGAGAAATAAAATTAATTAAGTAAATTATCTTTTATTTAATTAGATTAATTAATTAGATTGAATTAATTAATTAAATAAATACTAGATTACACTAAGCTCAAATTGATGCACCAAGTGGTACACCAGAGTATGAAGGGGGCGGCCACTAGGAGCTTCTATGGGCTTAATTTGAGCCCAAGGTAATAAATATATCACATTAGTTAATACCTAGGTCATAAGTAACATTACACAATACCACAAGAAATAGAATTCCTCTCTTCTTCTCTCTCTAGCCGTAGGTTTGCAAGCCAAGGAAGGAGGAAGATTTTTCATCAAGTATTTTCCGGCGAGATGATTTAGAGACAGAACAATTGGACTGCTTGGATCATCAATTTTTCAGCCAGAGCAATTTTGCGAAGAACTTGAAGAATTCAAGATCATGAGAGTTATCAACCACTTCGCTACAACGGGTAAAGTTTGTTTTACCTTGTCGTACATACGTGTGATAAAACCCCGAGATTGATCCTGTTATGGTAAAATCCAAAAAAAAAATTTAATTCTGTTTTTCGCTGCGTCTGCATTTTGTTTATTTCCCCCAATAACATGTTGTACCAGCAATATCATCTATCAACTCTTGATAGCTATACTTATTAAGATAAATATTCGGCAACACGTTTTGCTCACCCAAAACATGCACTACAATATCATATCCACGGGGGGCCATATCTGTAAAATGAACACATATTCAGTATCAGTACAAATAGAACAACTGCAAAATGACTACACATATAACAAGTGCAAAATAGTCCAAATCAATGTAATGTGACTAATAAAACTTGAAAAACAAACAAAATAACATGTTATATGCAGAAAACAAACTGAAATATCCAGTTTCCCCTAATTCACCAGTTTAAAAATTAGGGTTTGTTGGGTTTGCGTAAAAAATGCAAACTTTTAGGCAAAAATCGATCAATACATCCTTTATCATGTGGATATTACTCCAATGAACAAAAAAACAATGAAAAACTCATATTTTTTCTTCACAGAAACCCTAATTCTGAAAATCAGAGTACAACCAACATCTAACACACAAAGTATGTGGAAATATACGGTTATACAAGGATATTTGGATGTTTGTTTGAAAAAATCAAAATAGGGTTGGATGCTTACCTTTTCACGACTATATCCCGTTTGAAATCCCGAAACATGCACCAAAACGCTTTAGTTACTCGATAACGTCAATGGGAAGCACAATACGACAGGCGACCGGTGTTGGTGGAGAAGATGAACAGTATTTGGAGTTTTTTGGAAGAGAGAGTGAACACAGGTTTTGATCGTGAAGAATGGGCGCCAAAGTGATATTCTTTCTTTGTTATGGATAGAGGGGCATTTTTGTCCTTGCACAAAAATTTTTTTTTTTTACATTTTTTTTAAGTCAGTTTTTCGGGGGGCAAAAATGTCATTTTGCACAGTCCGGCGATGTCAGACGCTGACAGGGGGTGTCCTTGTCATTTTCCAAAAATGAGGGGGTGTTCTTGTAATTATGACAAAAGTGAGGGGTGTGCATGTAATTTTCCCTTAATTTTTTACCAAGCCATACATATGTACATCAAAAATATAAAGTATGTTTAAAAATACAAAAATGACATCAAATATATGTACATGACATACAAGAACATTATACAGTACAAGATGATACACTACTCTGATTTAGAAGACGTGTTGTGTGTTCCTAAAATTTATATTGATATGTATATTTAAGGAATAATGACATACTTAAGGAATAATGTATTAGAGTAGTCACTCAACTGAAAAAATTAACATTACCGTCCATTTTGTTTTACTTAGGTACATTTTTTTGGACATTTTTACCCTTAAATTGCTTCAAAATGTATCTTCATACGTAAGGATAAAATTATCCGAAAAATACTCGGGTGAAACAAAAAATGATACGTTATGTACTTAAAGAAATAAAATTTGAATATTATAGACGATAATATTAGTTTTTTCAAGGACTATGGACTAAAAATGTCATTATCTTTATATATTTAATAATGGTTAAATTAGTGGATGATTAATTTGTCCACCGTCCATAAATCAAATGGATTAAAATAAAATAGTTGGCAAGAAATGTGGAGGTTCTTACTAATGGCTTCACTAAGCGTGAATCCATGTCTGCGCCCCCCCCCCCCCCCCCCCAACCCCCACCCCACATTATAGGGGGCCAAAAAAACCAACCAATTTTCACAATTTCCGCCAACTTCACTAAATTTGACGCTCCTACGTCCTTGCATGACGGCTGAGCCACCACGGTAGCGCCAAGCAGCAACCGCCCCTCCGGTGGCTGCCAGCGCCACCAGCTCCCCTCAGCCCCCACTCAACTGCCCTACAAATGGCGAGTCCATCTGAAGAAGCCATAAAAATTTCAGTCGCGTTGGCGATCGATAGAGATAAGAACAGCCAATACGCCGTGAAATGGGCAGTCGATAATTTGAAATTGAAGGATAAACGAATCATCCTCTTACATGTTAGCACCCAAAATAATTTGCAACCCCGTAGGTATTCTTGCTCGATTTCAATTTTATAATTTTTGTTCTGATTCTGTATGTATATATTGGTCTCAGTAGTCAGTACTATCGGTTTTATGCATGGCTGTGGTTTTGAGTAATTTTGATTTGATTTTACAATTGATGGTGAGCTTAAACATTATACAGTGATTCGTAGGAATTCCTTGGACTCCTGGTTCTACGGCAATTACAATTACAAACGTTAGTGTTTGGTGTACCCTATATGTATATATGTGTATATATATATATATCATCCCTCAACATTAATGATTGCAATTGTCACGGAATTTGTTACAGATTTTATATGGATATTTTTGTGTACTTTTAATTGTTTTATACTTTTATCTTCTTGTCACATAGTAATCATTTGGTTAGTTTTTTGCAATTTGAATTTGGTATTGTGCAGATAATGCTATCCATGAAGAAAGTCGTGCACCAGCTCAATCTGAACTGCAGAAGCTATTCCTTCCTTATCGTGGTTTCTGTGCTCGTAAAGGGGTAAATAATACATATATATGAGTGTGTGTGTGTGTGTGTGTGTGTGTGAATACACATAATAAAGAGGGCACCGTAACAATTGTTCTTTTCATCTTCTCTCATTTACCATGATTTTGGAAGTAATGAATGCATATATGGGAGAAAAATCTTGTTCAGGCCGAGTTTGGGCACGTTCAACCAATCACGAGTCCGCACTCTACTTGTGATTCGCCACACTACCCGTGCACACCATTAGCTTAAAAATTCTGTAAACTGGTTCCAACTAGAACTTCCCAAAGTAATTAAGACTATAAAATTCTCACCGTTGAGTTGATTTTGACGATTTTACAGTCATATCAATCTTCAAAGGCAATACTACCGGGAACTTCAGGGAATGAAACCAAACTATGACCAAATTTAATGTACACTCAGAAAATATGAACTAGGCTATCAAACGTAGCGAAAGATCCTCTTTCACAAGTTGCTATGTTACACCTGTGTATTTATGATGTGTGTATATTCGATTGAAGCCACCTTCTGAACAAACATATACTAAATTCTTTTCCTTGGAGATAAAAGAAAATGATTGAATGTTAATGATTGTAATAACTTCAGATTCGTGCTAATGAGGTGATCCTGCATGACCTTGACATTGCAAGCGCGCTTTCCGAGTATATCAATGCCAACTCCATCCTCACCATTGTCCTCGGTGCCTCAAACCGAGGCGCCATAGCAAGGTATATATGTGTGTGTGTGTGTGAGTTTCATTATCATTTCATGCGTCTTTCTTTATTTTTATCTCAATAAGTTCGAAAATCATCCACCTTAAATTCTCTCATCGAGTGGCTTTATCATTTTTCTTTTCAGGGCATTTAGAAATGCTGATGTTCCAACTTGCGTAGGGAGATCTGTGCATGATTCTTGTACAGTATATGTTGTCTCAAAGGGAAGAGCACAGAAAATTAGATCTGCAAGTGAACCTGTCACTCCCAACAGTGAAACCACTTCCAAGCCCAACAGTGTATTCTCACCCGATACCCTGGGTTCTCCAAAATTTCGTGGGTAAGTCCAAATTTTATCGAGCCTTACTCTTTCTTACACGGTAGTCTTCCAGCTCCTTGCTAGTTTGGGACGTTGGAGTTACGCATATCTATACATAATACTCTTTTTTATAAATATGTTCACAAATTGCCCTACACATTTTCTATTATCTCTTTTACACAGGAATAGAGCCAGATTTCTAGTTCTTGGGGGTGACAAAAGTATTTTGACTCACATGGGGGGACAATGTAGAAATGTTAGGGAAATTCTTGTATAGACCAAGTGTTGAGCACCAAATAATCTGAATTATGCCACGTTGAAATGCACAATATGGTCATCTGGACCTTTTGGTGTATCTGGCACCGGGTGCATAGAAGAATTTTCCAATCTTCTTCTTCCTTTTTTTTTTTGTGTGTTTACTTCAGGGACGGCAGCCAGGTGCAGCGGGCCTCAACTGTGTATCTACTTATACGTTACATATAGTTTCCGAACTCTCCCGAAACAAAAATAACTTGGATTTCTTGATTTTTAAATGTGTGGTTGCAGCCAGGGAAGTTGGAAAAATGTTGCTTCTGAGCTCTCATACTTGGAGGGAGGTGGCAACCAGCAGAGAGGATCATTAGATATCAACGAGTCCCAACATATATATCCCTGGGAAAAGCGCCACATCAGCAACAATCCTACTCCTGTCGAATCATCAAGCACGAGCATTGAGTGTTCGCCATTTACTAGCCATTACAACTCGCCTGAGAATTCAGGGCACGTCGACAGTGAAGTTGGGCACTTGCCTCCACTAAACAAGCCACCAGTCAGCAAGATTCTCCAACACATGAATAATCTGAACTTTCGGGTTGGGGGCTTGGATAGTTCGCCTCATTCCTTGTCCGGGTCGAGTGATTATTCTGAAGTGCTGAGTTTTCGTTCAGATATCTCCTATGATCTTCTAGACCAGCCACGGATTTCGGATTCATCTAGGAGCTCTACTTCCTCACAAACAGCTGTAAATTAAATTGTTTCGTGATCTGTAGGACGGAAAAGAATAGATATCGCGTTGGCTTTTCGCCTGCAAGAATATGTTATGAGATCTCATATTCGCATTAGTATTCATTTCTATAAATGTGGATAGGTTCATTCGCGTGTCATTAATGTTATCCATGATTATAGTCAGATTCGGTAGAATTAATTTACAATGCTTTTGTGTATTTCCCTATATAGCCCTTTTAATGTGCATAATATACTCCAGGAAATTGAGGAAGAATTGAGGAGAATGAAGCTAGAGTTGAAGCAGATCTCGGAAATGTACAATATAGCCTGTCGAGAAGCTGTAACTGCTAGAGAAAAGGTAAATTGAGGTGAAAACAATTACACTATTCATTAAGCAATCTGATCCCGATGATATTCCAGTTCCCTTGATCAATATAAGTGGGGCTGTGTAGATCTCGAACTCCTATAAGTAACTAAATGGCTGAATTCGGAGACGCCATTAGGCTCTCTGACAGGCCACCAGTAAAGACCCTCGATACGTAAGTGATTGGGGAGTATTTATAGTACATAGGTCACGTGGGACCACATGATTAGACATGTGTTGCTTTCTCTTGTCATCTAGGCCTTATAGTGTCAGTAAATCAACGGTTCGAATTCAGGTTGGTGAGATATTCGTTAAAAATGGCACAGGTCTTGGCCTATCTCATCGTTTTTCCCAAGTAGCAGGAGTATTTTAGTCTTTCACATCTTTTACAGCCATGTCACAATCCTATGTTATGTTGTCCCAGGTAAGAGACATTGTGCAATGGAAATCAGAGGAGGCGAGTAAGCTAGAAGACAGGAAGAACGCCCAAGAGGCTGCATTGGCCATTGTGGAGAGGGAGAAGCAGAAGTGTAAGGCTGCAGTTGAAATAACGCAGAAGGCGCAGCGTATAGCTGAGCTTGAGTCGGAGAAGAGAAAGCGCGCGGAGATGAAGTTCAAACACGATTATGAGGAGAAGCAAAAGGCGATGGATGCGTTATCAAGCAGCGTGGTTCGATATAGAAGGTACTCAATCGATGAAATTGGAGCTGCCACTAGTTACTTCTCCAGTGCTGAAAAGATTGGTGAAGGCGGGTACGGGCCTGTTTTTAAAGCTACTCTAGATCACACCCCTGTCGCAATTAAACTTCTAAGGTCGGATATGTCGGAAGGCCATAAGCAATTTCAACGAGAGGTACTTCCTCGTACACTACCTACACCAGTTGTTTTGACACCTAAGAGTAAGGATGAAGCCATGTCACCATATTGGGCTGACATTTCAGATCCTTGTTGTTGGTCTTTTGATACCTTGTGGTCGGGGTATGCCACATCATCATGGGGCCCACATTTGTTGACGTGGCACGGCATTAGCTTTGTTTTTTGGTCTTTTGACACAGCAGTGTCAATATTACACATCATCATGGGCCTACCATTTGCTGATGTGGCATGAGACTCCTTTTTGGTCTTTTGACACCTAGCGGTTGGGTTGTTGGGAGGGCATGCCACATCATCTTGGGGGCCACATTTGCTGACATGGCATGACACTCACCGTTTGGTGTGGGAGACCAGTTGTAGGAAGTAAAGACAAATCACACAAGTATACCTTTTTGAAAAATTAACCTAACCTTCAATCTTCTCTACTATATGAATATTTACACAGGTGGAGGTCTTGAGCCGAATGAGACATCCCAACATGGTTATCCTTCTAGGTGCATGCCCCGAGTCCGGTTGCCTCGTGTACGAGTACATGGAAAATGGCTGCTTAGAAGATAGGCTTTACTGCAAAGACGGCACGCCACCTTTACCCTGGACCGCCCGTTTTAGAATAGCCGCAGAAATAGCCACTGCCCTTAATTTCCTACACCATACAAGACCCGAGCCCCTCGTGCACCGTGACCTAAAACCAGCCAACATTTTGTTAGACAAAAACTATGCAAGCAAGATAAGTGACGTCGGCCTATCCAGGCTGGTCCCGCCATCTGTAGTTGATAGTGTTACTCAGTATCGAATGACAGCAGCAGCAGGCACGTTTTGTTACATCGATCCTGAGTACCAACAAACCGGGATGTTGGGAACTAAATCCGATATATATTCGTTAGGTGTTATATTGTTGCAAATTATCACGGGCAAGCCCCCGATGGGCTTGACTCATCAGGTCGAGAGTGCAATCGAGAAGGGCCGGTTTGAGGAGATTCTTGATCCAACGGTGAATGATTGGCCGGTCGAGGAGGCTTTGTCCTTTGCAAATTTAGCATTAAAGTGTTGTGAATTGAGGAGGAGGGACCGACCGGATCTTGATTCGGTGATATTGCCTGAACTGGAACGGTTAAGAGACCTCGGGTCACAAATTAAACCCGAAGAGGGGTTTTATTATTCGTACTCACACGGTCAGAGTTTTCAAGGAAGCTCGTCGTCAAGTCAGGTTAGTGAAATGAAAGAAGTCTGTGTTGGGGTAAATTACATACACACCCATATAACAGTTGGGTTAAATTACATACACACCCCTACGTGAGACTCTAATTACAAAAAACACCCAGAAGTTTGAGAAATTACCATAGTTTGCCCTCTCAGTCAAAGCATATTGTAATTGCAACCCCTGTCAGTACAAGCAAATTTCGTCCCTGTTTTTTGAGTTGTTAGGATCTGACATGAGTGTCTTAGAGCAACTTCAACGGGCTTTATTTTTGTGTGGTTTTGACCTTTTTGGAGCGGCAAATCCCACACAAAAATAGAGGAAATGAACAATGTCACGCTATATGTAGCGTGACACTGTTCATTCCGCTAATTTTTTTTGTGGATAGGCCCCACAATTTTTATTTTTTATTAATGTTTTATTTATTTCAGTTTAGTATTATAATTTTGTATAGTTACAATTAAGTCCTATATAGTTTGGTCCCTAAGTTTTGAAAAAGTTATGATTAGGTCCTATGTTTTGTTTAATGTGATATATAAATTGTAAACCCGACCTTTCTATATTGTGTAAATTTTTAATTAAATTTACAAAATATCAAAATAAATTTAAATTAAATTTTAAACATTTATTATTAAAATGTTATTTATTATTATTAAATCACGAAAATATAATCAATTGTAATATCATAAAACAACACAATATATTTACTTGGATGAATACGTAATAAACAACTTAAAGTTGGGTGTTATTTGTAAAATAAGAGAATTGGTATAAATGAGGTGTAAAAAGGAATATTCTAGAGAATATACTTTTTGTGTGAAAAATAGTGCAGTACATTGGGGTGCAGTTACTGTAGCTGCACAAAAATAATGTAAAAATAACTGTATTTTTGTGTGAAACATTGGAGTTGCTCTTAGTAATTTGCAAAGCTTTCAGGGGCTCGGTAATTGCCCAATGAGTGAAGGAATGTGTATGTAATTATTCCTGACAGTTAATATTCTGTCACTTTCAAGACTTCAATGCAATGATAAAAGTGTATTTTTTTTTTCTGTTGAAAACAGGAAACCATGAACTACAATTCTGAAGGGCAAAAGGAAAATTACTGCAAAAATGCATCTGGACGTGACAGCAACAGCACAGTTACTACATTAGGAAACATGGATTAGTTCTTTCATAAGAACATCAAAGTGAGAGTTTCCATTCTTTTGAAGCAAATTTATAAAGCTAATAGCTATATAATGCGTTTAACGTATAGATACGATATTCTAAATTATTTCCTCGTCGAGCATTTTTACTTTGCGAGATCGAGAGCCTATAATGAGCACGGATGATATACGGAAATTATAATTTGTACTTTTTGCAGCTAGACCATTTGGTAAATGAATAGGGAAGTTTCATGCTACCTAAATGTAGTTGTCGCTTCCGTATTGCTACCACAGCTGGATATCGTGAACGGTTGGACGACACCCTAAAAATACCATATTTGCATGGTTCGTATACCGTAAAAATACCCTTTTTGCATGGCTCGTATATAGGTCCGACAGTCAATTCGACCATATTTTTTGTTTAAAGAATAAAACATTTAGTTGTTTTCTTAAAATCTAATTGAATAAAGAGATAATACGACAAATACGATGAATAAAAATTTAGTGCTATTAATCTTTTAAAACAAGCGGTATGATGAATAGGTTTAAAAATTGAAAATTTTAACTTTGTATAAGGCAAATAAAGCAACAATATAGAATATGAGGTACGCGTAAGACGCATAAAGGCGAAAAAATTCAGTCGGTGTCAAAATTTAGAGGCAATTTTTTTTTTCCGTCCCGAGGAGTCAAAGATGACTTCCAAGCTTTTTTGTAGGACAGCGGATCGAGTTCACAAATCCCACTCGAATAACGGGTGATTTTGCATAGAGAATTGATATTCGCACTCTAATTCTACTTTTTGTACTAAGTAATTGACAGAAATGCTCACACATTTTTTGTTATGTTTAGAATGCAAATAGAAAGCGAAAGTATTTTGTAATTATAAGTACATATGTGTACTTTACGAGTATAATCGAGTTTTAACTAATGGAACTTATATGATAGTTTTACTTAATATATTATTTGTATGTGTAACTCTGAAATTTATTTTTGATATTCCTTATATACAAATAATGAATGTATAGTCTAACATTTCCTTGTTAACGTTTATGAGCATCTCCAATGTATTGCACTACTTTGATGCAGTTACAGTAAATTCACTCCAATGTATTGCACCATTTTTAATACCAAAAAGAATATTCTCAATACTATTTCCCACATTTCACAATAACACCTAACTTTAAGGTTTTTTTTACATATTCATCCTAGAAAATATATCATGTTATTTTATATTATTACACGAACAATATTTTTGTTATTTAATAATAATAAATAATATATATTTATGTTGATATGAATATTTCAATGTTTTGATTTATATGGTATATGTATTTTGTACTAGTTTTAATATATATATTTTATTTAAAATTAAAGTAAAAATTATATATAATTGAGTAAAAAAATAACAAACATAGAATCTAACTGTAACTTTCAAAGTTTAGGAACATAATTACATAGGACCTAATTATAACAAAACAAAAAATGATTTTTCATATAAGGTTGTTAAAAATGAATTAGATTTAAGGAGATGGAGGTTTATTAGTTGATTGTGCTCCACGTCAATGTTACGAACACAAAAGGCTAATGGATGGGGTGGGGGGAGGGGGGGTGGGGGCGGGGGGTCTTGTCAGTATTTCCAAGTAAAGGATGATGAATGGGAGTAGAGGATAATTTGGTCTCACAAAATAGGCTAAATGTTGCTTCCAAAATAAAGGGGTATGTAAAAGTGGAATGGAGAGCAGATATAAGTCTTGGGAACGCGAATATCAATTGCCTTTTGGATATGGTAGGTAAGTTAAAGGTTACGTCATACGTGGGCTTTATGTGTGTATACGGTGTTGCCGTTAATTTTTTTATAATAATATTAAAATTGCAATAAAATGCTAAAATTGTCATTGAATTTGGATTTTTTTGAGAATTAACTAGGGGTGGAAGGTGAGTCGAGTTAGCTCGTGAGCCCAAGCCGACTCGATTGGAGCTCGATTTATTTCTAACTCGAGTCGAGCCTTACTTAGCCTCGTTATATGATGATAGGCTCGGGTCTATCGAGCTAAATCGTTAGGGTAATGTTGCTGAAGAATTTTTTTAGTTCTATGTTCTTTTTGATAGAGTGATTTTTCTGACGATGCTAATCATTTTTCTTTCTTACTTTTCGTTAAAATTCTGAAACATTTTGAATCTGTACACATCCAATTATAAGCTCGCTGTGATCAACTTTGTGTAGTTTACTGATATAGAGAAAATACTTGTGCAGTTATTGTTTGGTGAGCAATATTAGTAGGTTTTGAATTTTGATATGCAATCCCTTATTGCTGCATGTTTTATATGTCATAAACAACTGGGGGGGCTGGAGGGTGCCATCGCCTCCCCCCCCCCCTCCCCCTCCCCTCCCCTCAATTTTTTTTTTATATTACTGCCTATAAAATTTTCAAAATTTTTATTTTCGCCCCCCCTCAATTTTGTTTTTATTACTACTACCCATAAAATTTTCAAAATATCTATTTTCGTCCCCCCTCAAGTCACACGGTTCTACACTTCCATTCAAGCGATAGAAATTAAAATTTAGGGCTTTTTTCCTTCAATTGCATTCTCAAAAATCAAGATTTTGGGTGATGAAAATTTATAGATTTCTCATTTCAAATTTCAAAGACTAAGAAAATATTGTGTTATTTGAATACAAATCTTTAAAATTTAATTCTAATACTTTACTACATATTTTATCGGTTACTCTAAAATTTAGTTTAAGAATATTTTTGGTTTAATAATTCTAATAAATAGATTATGGGCATTTATAAAACAATTGAAATGGTTTAAAGAAGAGAGAAATTGATGATATAGTATAGATCAAAGATAGATATTTCATACTTGAACCTAATTTCTTATTATTAAATTTTCCTCCATAATTATAGCGTACCGTACCGCGGGGGGCAAGCCCCCCGCACCCCCCTTGAATCCTTCATCTATATGCAAAAAAAATAATGTATAACTATATTATAAAATCCTGACTCCGTCCCTGAGTGCTAGTATAACAGACTACAGTCATATAAGCTACTAACAGACGGCTGCACAATTAAATAAGATTTATCTAATTTTATATTCCACAAATTTACATTTACAGTGCCGCTATCAGACTCCATTTCAATCGGATTACAAAATTTGTTTCAACAAATGCCCACTTCAACTTTCATATTTCTTAAATGACCCCACATTAAATAACTTGTTATAATTCTATTAGGAATCTATAGGAAAAATTGCAAAGTTAGTCCACAAGATAGGACCACTTTTAATTTTAGCTTCGCGCTTTACGTGATTTTAAAAATAGTCCCGATAATTTGGACAACTTGCAACATTAGTCTCCAGCTTTATTTTTCGTTATAAGTTAATGAAAAAGCTAATAGAGTTGACTATTCCATTTAAAATTAATGGAAAGGTCAACTTAAAATTGCAATTTGCCCTCGGAACTATACAAGTTCTAACAAACACCCCATAAAAAATTTTAAAAAATAATGTTTGATGGTTTTTGTTTTTCTTCTATTTTTTTCCCAAGGGGTAAGTGACAGAAAACATTGGTCTTATGGCTCTATGCTATGAGATTAAACTTGCAAAGTTGACTCTATCACTCCACCTCAAACTTGATCTTAAACAAATACAGTTTGAGTTGTACTTCACTTTCCCAACAGAACAATTGTAGAATGAAAATAAAAGGAAGGAAATAGAGTAAGTAATTACAAAAAAATAAGACATTAGTGACAAAATATCAAGTGACAATGTCAATATTGTCACTAATTGTAAATTTTTAGTAACAAAATTTTTGTTTTGTCACAGAACAGAAACAGGTTTTACATGTTTAATATTGACAAGATTTGTATACAAATTGTTACTCTTGATAATAAGTGAAAAGGAAATTGTTTCACTATTGTATTGACAACTAGTGACACACATTTAGTAGCAACATAGTTATAACAATTATAGTTGTCACTTTATTTGTATTGTCACTAAGATGTCATCAATAGTGACAATTTTAAATAAACTCTGGTCGCTAAAAATCATTATTACAACAAAACAAAAATTATTGTCATTCATTATACATATTTAGTCACAATTTTAACATTGTCACTTCAAATTTCGTCATTAATATTACTTTTTATTGTAGTGACTCCGATTTGATTTGGAGAAAAGCCAATTTCGAGATTCTTTTTTTCTTTTGCAAATTAATGAGGTGTTTAATTATATCAAGTGTCTTGAAATTAACAATAAATTTCCTTATCAAGTCGCTTGATTTTGTGGTTCGTTCATCCCGTATTTTTATATCCCTTCATTTATTGTATGATAATATTAAGTACATAAATTTAGAGCAAATATGAATTTTTTGTTTGTTTTTCATTCTTATATAAGTAAAAATTATTAAAAGAATTATAGTGCAATCATACCTTAATACGGTATTTGAATTAGTAATGATGATAGTTGGTCAGGGCTTCGTTGTTGAATGATACGATTTAAACATCTCTTCGATTAAGAACATGGTTTATATAATTATTTTTTAATAAATGTACACTTATAATGAAATTATTCAAGAATTTCTGTGCTACAAAAAAACACACTTGAGAGTTGGAACGTAAAAAGTTATAAGGAAGGCAAATTGAGGTAAAACTTTAAATTACATGTGGAGCTAATTATAATAATATACAATTATGTGTAGCTTATCAATTAAAATTCTTATCTTATTGATTATAAAAATAAAATAAAATCTTATGCAATACCCAGGAACCTGCTAGTAAGACAGTAAGATAAAGGCACCTAGACTAATATCAAAAATGCCACTCTGAAGCGAAGCAATGCAAGTTGCAGGTTTAGGATATTTTTTTTCCATAGCAAGAGTGTAACCAAGGTTTACGAACGTAAATAGGTTTCATGTTACGAAGGCTTCCACAAGAAAGGATAAAAAAGGAGGACTAGATATAGTTTGCACCCAATAATCCCTACATCCAATACGACTCTGAGCTTTCGAAACCTACAATTACAACCCTACTGGTGACACTAACCATATCTATTATTTTGTGTGAAGAAATCGCCTTAGTTCATTACACAATTTGCACCCTGAAGTATGAAACTGTTGCACTCTCAAAACTAAAATCATCAAAGAAAGCTTAAGGGCCATAAATTTATAATGGTGATACAAAAGTTCAAAACAACAATAAAAAATAATAGAGAATTCAAAACCAAATAAAGGAAAGGAAATGATAACCAAAATTTGGAAGCATAGTCAATTTTCAGTAAAATCTTGTAACTTCCGCCATAGGGTGTTAACACTATACTGGTTTATGTCACTGTTTTTGTTGTAGAACTCAGAGTCATATTCCACCAAATATAGAAATAGAGAGTGAATATTGTATTAGAAAACCACACTAGATTTAATTCCCAAGAAAGATTGGAGGCGTCACAACTGTCGCACTTAAAACCCAATCTCCTCGACAGAATTAACTAGACAAACTTAATAGCACAATATAACACTACAACTATAACCAACAATGGCTACTTGAAGAATAACACAAAATAAAGAACACCAAATATAACGAGATTCGGCTAATTTAACCTGCGTCCTCGGACCCCATAAAAATATTTCACTAAGGACTAAGGTGAAAATATTACAAAGTTTAGAGGAAGAAAGAAGAAATTGATAAAAGACTTGGTCAATTTGGGATGATTTCAAAAATAGAGAGGTGGTCTCCTTTTATAGGCTTGAGAGACCCATCACTTGCATTTTTTTATCTATGTGGGACAATTGCTCTTCTTTTGAAAGAGTCATCTTCAACAAATCTCCACTTTGGCGAATTTCAAAATCTTCAATCTCCTTGTCAAACGGGGTCACCAAAATCAATCTTCAAATTTTGACAATGTTGATCAAGTCCAAACAAAATTTGAACTTAATTGCAGTCATAACTTTTGTCAACATATCAGCAGGATTCTCAGTCGTATGGATCTTCTCGATTCTGACTCCACCTTCTTCGAGTATCTCTCTTATGAAGTGATATCGAATATCAATGTGTTTCGTCCTTGCATGATAAACTTATTTCTTTGCTAAAAGGATAGCACTTTGACTATCACACGCTGTATTTTGACATACTTCTGTCCTATCCCCAGTTCACCAAGCAACCCTTGAAGCCAAAGCCTCTGAAATTGCCATATACTTTGCTTCTGTAGTAGACAAAGCAACCGTTGACTGTAAGGTAGACTTCCAACTGACTGGTGCTTTAGCAAGAGTAAGTACGTAGCCTGTAGTTGATCTACACTTATCTAAATCACCAACATAGTCTGAATCACAATATCCGACTATATACTGACTATGTTCCCGCTCAAATATCAAACCAACATCAGCTGTGTCATGGATGTATCGCAAAATCCATTTCACAACTTGCCAATGTTCCTTTCCAGGATCATGCATATACCTGCTCACAATCCCAACGCTTGAGAAATATCAAGCCTCGTACACACCATAGCATACATCCAACTACCAACAACATTTGCATACGATACTTTTGACATGTATTCCCGTTCAGCATCAGATTTCGGTGACAAAGCAGCGCTAAGCTTAAAATGAGGAGCAAGCGGAGTACTAACTGGTTTTGACTTTTCAGTGATGCCAAAATGCCTCAACATCCTACTCAGATATTGTTTCTGAGTCAAACAAAGCCTCCTCAATTTTCTATCTCTGATTATCTCCATGTCGAAAATCTTCGTCGCTTCACCTAGATCCTTCATCTCAAACTCCCTTTTCAAATGAGTCTTTAACTTCTCAATTTCTATTAGACTCGAGGAGGCAATCAACATATCACCAACATACAAAAGAGGATATATGAAGGATCCATCTTGTAGCTTGTGCAAATACACACAATGATCGTAATTGCTTCTTGTGTACCCAATTCCCATTATAAACTTGTCAAATCGTTTGTACCACTACCTCAGAGATTGCTTCAATCCGTACAACGATTTCTGAAGTTTACAAACCAAATTTTCATTTTCAGCAATACCTCTGGCTGAGTCATAGATTTCCTCTTCCAAGTCTCCATGTAAAAATGCAGTTTTTACATCCAAATGAACTAGTTCAAAATCCAACTGTGCTACCAAAGCCAACAAAATTCTAATTGAGAAGTGTTTTACAACTGGAAAAAACACCTCATTATAATCAATGCCCTCCTTCTGAGCATAACCTTTGGCAACCAATCTGGCTTTGTAGCGAACATCACCTTGGCTAGGAAATCCTTCTTTCTTTGCGAATACCCATTTGCATCCAATTGCCTTCTTTCCTTTTGGGAGACTGGTCAGTTCCCATGTTTGATTCTTATGAAGGGACTGCATTTCTTCACTCATGGCAATTCTCCACTTATCTTTCTCTGGTCCTTTGACTGCTTCAATATAAGTGTTAGGAACATCATCAGTGGCAATTTCAGATGCACAAGCCACTATATCATCAAAGTGAGCAGGCTTTCTGATTGTTCTCTTTGGTTTGTTTATTGCAATTGATTCAAATTGCTGTGGAAGTTTTTAGGGTTGAACCTCCTCTTTCTCAAAATCTCCTTCTACCGTAGGAGAATGATCAAGAGTTTCGTGCTTTTTTGCAATAACAAATTTTTCAAACTCCACCTGTTTGGGAGTACTATATTACGATTTTGAGTTCACCTTTTTCAACATGGTAGATTCATCAAAGGTGTCATCACTGCTAAAGATTATTTTCTTTGTTTCTGGACACTAAAGGCGATAACCTTTTATACCAGAGGTGATCCCCATGAACACAGCTTTCTTTCCTCTAGGATCCAACTTTGATTCCTTAACATGATAATATGCAGCGGAACCAAACACATGGAAGGAATCATAATCTGCAGCAGGCTTTCCAAACCATTTTTCAAATGGTGTTTTTCCATTAATAGCAGTAGATGGTAGATGATTAACGAGATGGCCAGCATACGTCATAGCCTTAGCCTAAAATTCTTTACGCAACCCAGCATTGGATGACAAACACATTTTTTCCAGCAAAGTCTGATTCATGCGTTCTGCCACTCCGTTTTGTTGTGGTGTATGTCTAACAGTGAAGTGTCTGACAATGCCTTCATCCTCACATAATTCCTGAAATGGACCACTCCTAAATTCTTCACCACCATCTGTACGGGGACGTTTGACATTTTTATCAGTCTGAGTTTCCAACATCTTTTTCCATGTGAGGAATACCTCAAACACTTCATCCTTTGTCTTCATCGTATATACCCAAACTCTCCGAAAAAAATCACCAACAAAGGTTACAAAATAGTGCTTCCTTCCCAAAGAACTCGTTTTTGAGGGACCCAATACATCCGAATGAACATAATCCAAGATACCCTCAGTATAATGGATTGTTGTTCCAAATTTAACCCTTGTTTGTTTCCCATGGATACAATGTTCACAAAACTCCAATTTGGAGTATTTCACTCCTTTCAACAATCCTTGATTTATGAGGAGATTCAAGGATTTTCCACCTTCATGTCCCAAGCGCATATGTCATAGCCTAACTGCTTCTGAATTTCGATCATCAACAGTAACTACTGCTACTGCACCCACAACTGTACCACCCATGTAGTGATACCTATTGTTGTTCTTCCGAATTCTCTCCTTTAGGGTTATGATTGATCCATCATGATTCTTCAAGCGAACTGAACCAATACTAAGTGTAGTAAGAGGAGCTTCATTTTCTGTGAAGACAACGTCAATTTGTTCTTTGAAATCAAAGAACCAATCCAAATGTGGTGTCATATGATGACTACATGCTGAATCCAGCATCCATACTTCAGAAGCACCAGTGGATGATGTCGCCAATGAAAAGTCCGATTCGGCATCATCACACGCAGTTGCATTCAATTCCGCCACGGCCTTAGAATTTCCCTTAGTTGTCAGCTTTGGGCAATCTCTCCTCCAGTGTCCCATTTCTCGACAATAGGCACACTCATCTTTGCTTAGTTTATGCCTGGACTTGGATCTCCCTTTCGTTCCTTTGTTTTTATTTTTTGAACGACCTCTGATGAACAAAACTTTTGCATCTCCTCCTGAACTAACTTGCTTGTCCTTCTTTCTCAGTTCATAACTGTACAGGGCAGCACAAACTTCGCTAAGAGATACAGCAGTCTTCCCGTGAAGTAGAGTGGTTTCAAGAAACTCAAACTCCTCAGGAAGGGATCCCAACAACATCAGAGCCAAATTCTCGTCTTTAAAAGTCTCATCCAAATTTATCAAATCGGTAACCAGTTGATTGAAACTGGTAATGTGACTATTCATAGTGGAACCCAAAACAAATGTGAAGCGAAAGAGCCGTTTCTTCAAATGGAGCTTATTCTGACAACTTTTCTTCATAAACTTCTCCTCTAGTGCCATCCACAATTTATATGCAGAGTTTTCCTTTGAAAAAACATATCTCTGCTCTCTAGATAGACACGAACGAATTATTCCACATGCCAACCGATTAATCTTATTCCAGTTGTTCTCCTCTACATCATCTAGTTTTTTTTCCTTCAATAGCAATGTCTAGACCTTGTTGAAAGAGAGTGACTACAACTTTGCTTTGCCACATACCAAAATGGCATGTGCCATCAAAAGACTCCACTGCCAATCGCGTATTCGCCACAGTGGTTCTCGCCTAAATGGACGACGATGACTCTTTTGAGCTGCCTTCCATTTTTTGTTACAATATATTCTTCAATTGCCTTCCAAATGCGAAAGCCAAATAGCTCGCGAAAACTTTTCTAATGTAGTAGATCAGATTAAACTGCGACCATAGAGCATACTCAGAATACCCGAGCTCTGATACCACTTGTTGTGGAACTCAGAATCATATTCCACCAAATATAGAAATAGAGAATGAATATTGTACTAGAAAACCATACTAGATTTAATTCCCAGAAAAGATTGGAGGTGTCACAACGGTCGCACTTAAAACCCAATCTCCTCTACAGAATTAACTAGACAAATTTAATAGCACAATATAACACTACAATATAACAAACAATGACTACTTGAAGAATAACACAAAATAAAGAATACCAAATATAACGAGGTTCGGCTAATTTAGCCTATGTCCTCGGACCCCACAAAAATATTTCACAAAGGACTAAAGTGAAAATATTACAAAGTTTAGAGGAAGAAAGAAGAAATTGTTAATAGACTTAGGCAATTTGGGATGATTTCAAAACTAGAGAGGCGATCTCCTTTTATAGGCTTGAGAGACCCACCAGTTGCATTTTTATCTATGTGGGGCAATTGCTCTTCTTTTGAAAGAGCCATCTTCAATAGTTTTAAAGGGAGCAGGCACGGTGTGGGGCGTTTCATATCTCCTAGGTGGGGCGTATGCCCCACGAATTTTGGGTTTTATATTCAAATTAGAAAAAAATTACAAAAGATGAAAAAAATTAAGAAAAAAAGATTAAGAGATAGAGAGTTATAACATATATATATATATATATATATATATATATATATTCAACCATGCGAGCTAAAAGTTCAAGTTCAACTCTTGCCTAAAACTCTTATTTAAGATCATTATCTTCATCATCGGCTTCCAATTCTAGA
This sequence comes from Buddleja alternifolia, assembly GCA_019426215.1. NCBI lineage: Eukaryota > Viridiplantae > Streptophyta > Magnoliopsida > Lamiales > Scrophulariaceae > Buddleja > Buddleja alternifolia. The sequence goes on along the minus strand of CM033391.1, from coordinate 43,127,287 downwards.
CATTCTACTTCGTTAACACCACAGTTTGCAAATCATCCAACTCATTAACATGTTTTCCTCCAATAGAGGGTGGACTTTGCCTTAAAAGCTCTTTGAAAAGAGGGTGGACTTTGGCTTGAAAGTTAGGAAAGTCAGTACAAATCCTAAAACATTATATTTTGGTGAAACAATCCGGGTGTACTTTCATGCACGTTTTGAAATAATTTTAGACAATGGGGACATGTCATTTTGCTCATAGATGGAGTTTGAAATATTTTCGGACAATCGGGATGTGTCATTTTGCTGAGTATTCTGGAAAATATCTAAAAAAAATTATTAAAATCTAGAAGACTCTGGAAAGTGCTAGAATACTCTAGACGAATGTAGCTCCTTACGGAGAGCTCTAGAATAGTGTAGAACTGTGTAGTATATCTTAGATTATTCTAGATAGTAGTAGAAGTATATAGAATATCGTAGAGATGTGTGAACTTCTCTAGAAACATGCGAATATGATAGGAAGTTTCTATGATAGAGAATATCATAAGGAACATTCTTGAAGGGCTCTAAAGTCTCTCCCATTCGTAGGATCAGTTGAATCTTTAGCGACTATTAGGGGATGGATTAGCCTAAAAAGAAGTAGCAGTGTCATTTGTAAATCAACCAAGTTTAGAAATAAGTCTTGTAAGAGTTGGAGTGGTAGTGCAGTATTCTCTTAAGCTCTACTCTAGTGTTCATCACTCCTAATTCTTTATCGAGGCTAAGTCTGTGGCAGTACGCCCAAATTGTGGGGCACAAAACGCCACCGTTGAGCTTCATTGTCTGCTACCTCTGCTTTCTCGCAGCACTTCCAACATAGATATACTGCCAAACAATTATTTTTCGGATACTGGACTTCATACTCAAAGGAACTTGATGACAAATTTTTTGAATTTTTTTTGTTTCATCAATTTTTTTCGAATTAAGGTCTCGAAACAAGCCAAGTAGGCGGTTATTGGTGTTGATTTCACAATCTGTTGTGTATTCGACTGCCGAGCTGTTTATTGGCCTCTTCTCTGGACACGTTGGTATGCAATTTTATTTTATTTTGTGAAAATTTGAATCCTTTATGGTGTTTGATAGAAAACGTTTGTAATCTTCATGTTTTAATGGTATTCATTGATGCATTTCACTTGCATTATTGTTTAACAAATCGAAATAACATACAAGGAATTTTTATTGACATTATTAGCAAATGAAGAGAACAAGACACCCCTATTGCCTTTTTGTAGTATTTATAATATTTGCATTGTCTTGTAATATATATATATATATATATATATAATATGAATTATGCTTTGTGGAGCTAAGTTGATTATTTGCATTTTTTGTTGATTGATTACCTTCTATTATATTGTGACTAGTGTTCTCTGTGTGGTTTCAGGCTTGGTATCTGATGCGTTTCATTTGACATTTGGTTGCTGCATCTTGTCATTGTCATTGTTGCCATGGCTGCTTTTCGATAGAAGTCTGATCGTACATAGACATATGGGTAACATTTTGCAATGTCCATGCTCTAATCTTACCGAGTTCAATCCATCTTGCCAATGAATAGGCCTTTGCCTATAGAATGTAATTATATATATATATATCATATCTGAATTAGTTTATAGAAGAATGGTTACAGACTTTCATGAAGAAATTAAGCAAAAAAATGTTTGATAAGATACTCAGTTGTTGAGATCCTTTCTTTTTGTACAGGTACGAAAGGCTAGAAGTTGTATCCGCTTTCACCAATGCTGTAAGTAATTTACATATTTGCATGTCCAATTATTGTCTAGCTCTTAAATTTGTTTTTGGAGTGAAAAATAGTGAGAATCACTCTTTGTTATTGAAAATTCTGCAATCTTCAATGGTTTATTACAATGTTCTGTCTCCACAATTCATTTCCTGCAACTTTGGTAGAAAAGTAGGTAGGAAGGATATTTTGCATACCCCCACCCCCAATAAAATCCACTATATATTTCTTTTGTTTATTTCATTATCTTTAGCTATGGAAGCACTCCATGCATTCATTCATACAAGATGAATCGAAGCACAAGTAAGTTGACAGTTTATATTGTAGTAAGTTGGCGGATGATGAAACTATCAAGAATGGACGTCATCAGATTAACAACCTCTCCTCCTCAAAAGATGATGATGATGATGATGATGATGATAAAATCTCAAGTAGGAGTTTATGTGCATTAGACTGAATCATGGATGGATGTTGACGATTTCACGAACTGGTGGTGATACGAATTTGGTGCAGCCACTTTCGCGTAATTATGAGATCAAGCTTCCTAATCAGACCCTCAGTTGATAACTACAATTATCTCTACGAGATGTGGTCATGTTTCATGTTCACAACAAAAGCGGCACTTTTAAGGAACCCATCAGAATCGTCGTCCAATTTTAAGATCATGATTCTCCACAGTGGTGGTGCCCATGTGTGTTATTGGAGACCAGGTGTTACACCCTTAAGATGTCTGGTGAACTTGACACGTCGAGCCAGCGTGCCAAGTCCCAAAGAGTGTCGGCTGGGCGGCACGACTGGTTGGCTAAGTGGTGTTGGTGCCATGACACGAGCTGCTTGGCAGCACATGGCACACTTGTGGGACTCTTGGTGGCACTTTGGAAATGTTTGGCTCGGCACAATGTGATGAGTGTCGGATGATTGGTGGGAAATGCACAATGAGTGCACGATGCGGGCAAACATTGGCCGAGTGGCCGAGAAATCAAGTAATGGTGAGCGCATGCTTGGCGGTGCGTGTAACTTGTGTGGGATTTTGTCAGATGGTCGAGTAACTTGAGCCAAGGAAGCATATTCGGACAGAACTTGGTAGGTAAGCCGAGGAATCTGGAAAATGGTCGAGGACTTGGGCGAGCTTGGGCCAATTAGCCGAGAAATCCTGGAATTGTGAGGACAGTGGGCGAGTCGGACGGATCCTGCTGAGAAAACTCTGCAGCGTGCGTGGCCTTGGGCCAGGCTGCAGAGAAAACTCGGCAGATTGCCAGACAGGCGAGGATCCTGTCTAGAAATCTCTGCAGCGGGTTGAAAAACTCGGCAGCGTGCGGGCTGGCCGAGACTGACTGTTACTGGGACACGTGACGAACATGTGCGGGAGTTTGGCAGCATTATCCAAGGTCAACTCTCGGCACATACGTGGAAGAACAAGGCCGAAGTGGTGCTGAACGTGGGGAAGGCAGTTGTAACTGCCGTGCATGTGTTAGCATAGGATTGGCCGAGTTTGCCCTAGCAGTTGGGGGTGTCAACTGCACGTTTTTTGTATACCTAGGCAGAATTCCATGAGCTGCACAAATTATTGTGTGCAAGCCTGGAGTTAAACCATTGTTTCTTGTATTTTAGTGTGGAATAAAATATAAGGTTGGGCGTTACCCGTAAATCTGTTTGCACTGTGTTTGTTTACGTTTTATGCTTGTGTGAGTTGGCTGAAAACATGATTAAGGCTTGAACAATCAAACACTTTCGGGTTGTGGGTAAACACGAGAGTTTGTGAGAAAAGGCAGACTGATTTTGCGGGGAAATCAAGCCGCACAGCGGGCCTATGTGTGGGAAAAATCGTAGTTGAAAATTACCCCTGTGACAGTTGGTATCAGAGCCCACTTGGGTTCTGATTCAGCGTGTTGCTGAGTGAAATTCGCTTCCGTTGTTGATCGAATTTGTGAGAAATTCGTGGGTTGAAGTACGAGGAAGATGACAGATCAATCTTCTGCTGCATTGAGGGATCGAATTCTTGAGTTGGAGACAAGGATTCGAAGAATTGAAGGATTTCTGGGCACTCCACTAGAACCTCCGGTTGTTCCTTTGTTTGAGACTCTTCAAACGGTGGGGAAGTTGCAGACTTCGGTGAATGAAATTCCAGCATTCATTAAAGGAAGGATCATTTCGGTTGCTGAGGATCTAAGCGTTTTACAAGATGCTATAGATTTGAAATTGGATGCGGTTAACATTGAGATGGGGATTGTGAAGAGGGCGGTTGGTGGCGGTTCCTCTAGCAGCGAGCCTTCATCCAAGTTCAAAGTGCAAGATCTGAAACCATTTAAGGGTGAAAGAAGTTCGAAAGAGTTAGAGAACTTTTTGTGGGACATGGAGGCATATTTTCAGGCTGCTCGGGTGCCGGATTCTGAAAAGGTCTCTATAACCCGTATGTATTTGGCGGGTGATGCTAAATTGTGGTGGCGTTCTCGATTGTCCGATGTTAGTGCCAATCCGGAGAAAATAGAAACGTGGGAGGCGTTGAAACAGGAATTGAAGGATTAGTTCCTACAGTGCAATACTTCGTGGCTTGCACGGGAGTCCTTACGAAACCTGAAACATACGGGTACGATTTGGGAATACGTGAAGGAGTTCTGGTCATTGATGCTTGATGTGAAGAATATGTCCGAGGAGGACAAGTTGTTTAACTTTTTGAGCGGGTTGCAAAACTGGGCACAGGTCGAGTTAAGATGGCAGGGTGTCAAGGATTTGCAATCTACCACGGCGGCTGCTAATCGGTTGGTTGATTTCAAAGTCGTGGGTGGCCGGATTCGGAACAGGGAAAGAAGGATTTGGGGAAAGACAGAAATCAGGCCAAGGGAAAATTCAAAAAAAAAGAGACCAAAGAGGTAATCACGCAGTCAGTTCAAGAGAAAACCCGACGTGGCTGTTTCCTTTGTGGAGTCAATCATATGATGAAAGAATGTCCGAAACGCAGCAAGTTAAAAGCTCTGATGGCTGAATCGAACGAGAATGATAATGGAGATGAGGCAAGAGTCAACTCCATGCAGTTGCTGAATTCAATGAAGGCAACAAGTAAGACTTTGAACAAAAACAATCTGTTGTTTGTGAAAGTCAAGGTGGACGATAATGAAATGTTAGCATAGGTGGATACGGGTGCTACACATAACTTTATCGCTGATCGGGTGGTCCAAAAGCTGGGGCTGGACTTAGATGAGTATGATGGTCAAGTGAAGGCTATCAATACCGAATTGGGGCCTGTTAAAGGCGTGGCCAGGACAATTTTGAAAGTAGGGGATTGGGATGTTTTTTGTTGTTTCATGGCAGTACCAATGGATGACTATGACTTGATCCTGGGTAATAAATTCTTGGTTGCTTTAAAGGCAATGGTGGCACCTCAAATGGGCGGGTTATATTTAAGGGATGAAGACTCGTCGTGTTTTGTGAAGGGAGAGGTGATACCTGAGGCTAAACCAGGAAAGAAAGGGAAAAAGGGGCAGGTTGCGAATGCTTGTCTTTCTACACTAGTTCTGAATGAGGGAGTTCGGAAGAAAAAGGGCCGAGGCGGGAAAAAGAAGAAACGGGCAATGGAAGTCAACACATTAGACGTACCATCCGAAGTAGCTGGGAAAACTACTGAAATTGTTTGGTTGGAACAGGTTGACAGGATGAGGGAGTTCATGTCACGAAGATGGATTGATGTTCTTAGAAAAGGCAAGGGAAAGCTAGAGGAACACGTTGATGAAAATCTGGAAGGGGAAAACAATAAGGATACCTCATATGGCTCGATGAGGACATCGAGTTCTTCTGGTGGGAAAGGTTTGTTACACCCTTAAGATGCCGGGTGGACTTGGCACGTCAAGCAGCGTGCCAAGTCCTAAAGAGTGACGGCTGGCCAGCATGACTGGTTGGCTAAGTGGTGTTGGTGCCATGACACGAGCTGCTTGGCAGCACATGGCACACTTGTGGGACTCTTGGTGGCACTTTGGAAATGTTTGGCTCGGCACAATGTGATGAGTGTCGGGTGATTTGTGGGAAATGCACAATGAGTGCACGATGCGGGCAAACATTGGCCGAGTGGCTGAGAAATTAAGCAATGGTGCGCGCATACTTGGCGGTGCGTGTAACTTGTGTGGGATTTTGTCGGATGGTCGAGTAACTTGAGCCAAGGAAGCATATTCGGACAAAACTTGGTAGGTTGGCCAAGGAATCTGGAAGATGGTCGAGGACTTGGGCAAGTTTTGGCCAGTTGGCCAAGAAATCCTAGAACTGTGCGGACAGTGGGCGAGTCGGACGGATCCTGCTGAGAAAACTCTGCAGCGTGCGTGGCCTTGGGCCAGGCTGCCGAGAAAACTCAATAGATTGCGAGACGGGTGAGGATCCTGCCGAGAAACATCGGCAGCGGGTTGAAAAACTCAGCAGGCCGAGACTGACGGTTACTGGGACACGTGAGGAACATGTGCGGGAGTTTGGCAGCATTATCCAAGGTCAACTCACGGTACACACGTGGAAGAACAAGGCTGAAGTGGTGCTAAACGTGGGGAAGACGGTTGTAACTGTCGTGCATGTGTTAGCATAGGATTGGCCGAGTTTGCCCTAGCAGTTGGGGGTGTCAACTGCACGTTTTTGTATACTTAGGCAGGATTGCATGAGCTGCACGAATTATTGTGTGCAAGCCTTGAGTTAAACCATTGTTCCTTGTATTTTAGTGTGGAATAAAATATAAGGTTGGGCATTGCCCTTAAATCTGTGTACACTGTGTTTGTTTACGTTTTATGCTTGTGTGAGTTGGCTGAAAACGTGATTAAGGCTTGAACAATCAAACACTTTCAGGTTGTGGGTAAACACGAGAGTTTGTGAGAAAAGACTGACTGATTTTGTGGGGAAATCAAGCCGCACAGCGGCCCTACGTGTGGGAAAAATCGTAGTTGAAAATTACCCCTGTGACACCAGGGGACATGCGCAGGATCAGCACTATGGATAACAAAAGTGGGTTCTATGATCTGATTTATAGTCACAAGGATGATCAATTCTATGCCATCTCTTTTATTGTATTATTTGGGCTTGCATTATTCATCATGACATGAGTATTGTCCTTAGGCAGATCACTATGATAGATTGTTACCAAGTTTTCGATCCATGTACATGGGTATATATTGTTGAGTCAGCGTCACCCGATGTGTAACTACTTGTAGTTCGACACGGAGTATTAGAGTTCAATGGTTTTGAGCTCGAGCTCACTTATAAATTGTTCATAAGCTCTTGAGTCGGCTCGCGAGTTTTTATTAATATATTTATATATCACTATATATACTCATTTCATAAAAACAATACTTAGAATTTTATAATAATTCTAATAATAATATAACGATACTATGTAAATTATGTAAATTCATTGATGCATGATATATGTTTCTACAACATAAGTTTTAAAAACATATTTTTGTAACTACCCCATATTTTATGAATATTATTTAATAAAAGATGCGTAAAATATTATTTATATTGTCTTTTCATGTCTTTTTATAATTATTATTATTGTACTTCAGTAATTATATTTGATACATTGTTAACATATTTTGATAAATAAATAAAAAATTAGAACGAATTTTATTTTATTTTTCAAAAAGGAAAAAATGTTTAAAATAATTTTTAATTCAAATTCGAGCTCTATTCATCCACCTCGAGTTCGATTTCAAGCTTTAGAAAATTACGTTCGTCGAGCTCGGGCCTGAAAATTTTATCAAGCTCGGCTCGTTTGACTTAGCAGCCACGTTTTGCAATGAGAGGACTAAATTTAGAATTTTCAGAAAGTATGGGGCTAATTGTGCATTAATTACAAAGTATAGGACTAAAAAGCAATTTTCCCTTTATTTCCCCCGTTCAAAAATCACCACCTCGCAGCCGAAACAAATAGACCTAAAACAGGACTGAAAGTCCCTCCTCTCTCTCTCTTCGGGTCACCGTCAAACCCTAACCCGAAAATCCGCCATGGCATACCAACCTCGAGCTCCGGATCAAAGCAGCACCCCCGACGAAAACACCTCAACTCGCCGACTTTACAATCCCTACCAAGATTTACGTCTCCCCACGCAAACCGTATACAATCTCCCCACCTCCCCGGAGTTCCTTTTCCAAGAGGAATCCGTCGCACAGCGCCGATCATGGGGAGAGAATTTAACCTACTACACAGGAATCGGCTACCTCGCTGGCGCCACCGCCGGCGCCGCCAAGGGTTTCGCGACCGGCGTGAAGTCAATTGAGTCGACGGATACCCTGAAGCTGAGAATTAATCGGATTTTGAACGGGTCGGGTCACACAGGGCGACAGATTGGTAACAGGTGCGGCGTGATAGGGCTGATGTACGCTGGGCTTGAGAGCGGTATGGTTGCTGTTAGGGATACGGATGATGTGATGAATAGCGTGGTTGCGGGGTTGGGTACCGGAGCTCTTTACAAGGCGGCGTCGGGGCCGAGATCGGCTGCTGTGGCGGGGGCGATCGGAGGGGTTGTTGTTGGGCTTGCTGTCACTGGAAAACAAGTAATGAAACGATATGTTCCGATTTGAGTAACTTATTTTATGTTTGTCGGATGTTAGGTTTCGGTTTTTCTTGTGGTGTTTGGTGATCAATCTATTGATGAATGAATTAACAGTTTTGTGTTTGCTAAAGATGCAATTTTGATGGTTGTTTAGCTACTTTGGCACTGAAAGTGTGAGCATGAAAGGTTCATGCTTCTGCTGTTTGTTGGTAGTGTATAATGTAAGTTTCCTTCATGGTTAGTGGAATGTAATTTTTACTTAGTCTAGTGCGAAACATGGCGTTCCTGAATAAATTCGAGGAGCCTTGATAAGTGCATTCGTTGTTTCTCGTTTCAAAAATATGTTTCCAATGATTTCCCTTTTGCTGTTCCTTTGAATGATTTAGAGATATGTATGGAATGGTTTCTTCTTTTCCCTAATGATGAGTGGTTTTCTTTGTGTTTTGGGTCCTCTTTCGTAGTTCGTCTTCTATAGATATCAATTGTCGCATGCTCCTTGTTAGCCGTCATGACTTAGTTGCCCTGCTGGTTTGCTTTTAAGCAAACTCAGTTACCCGTTCCAATTTCTTGTTTTTGCGTTTATGTGAATCATCTTGCTTACTATTCGAACATCATGTAGGTTATATTGTAATGAGAGGTTAATATTAGGCAACAGTCGAGTTAAGTCAAAATGTGTGGAATGGTATTTAGAAATATTGTTAATCAGGAACTGAGGAGTTTCAGATGTTCAAGATTATGAGCTGATGATGATGAGATTGGGTATACTTAAGCTTAGTTCTGATCTTATTGAATATCAAAACTCTCTCAAATTTGGACGCAATATGGCTTTTTGTAGCTTCCACAGTCTGAGTTGAATAGGATTACTTGTCTGTATTTCTTGTATTCTTTCCGGACATAACCTATCTGGTTGATTTAGCAGTAAACCTTTCTTTTTCTAACTGAGATAACTGTCCCAGGACAAAACGAGAAACTAATCATGTTTTCTTTGACATTTTGTAGACTTTAATATGTTGTAAAAGTTAATTGTTTATGATATATTGCCGAAACTTGTAAGTTGCAACATATTGTATTTTGGAGCCTAAACAGGTTATTAGCCCTGCTTGCTCTCTCGTCATAATTACCTTCATTTGTTGAGTTTATGCACTTGATTTTTAGCTTGTGAAGTTTGCGCGGTAGTGACATATCCCTCTTGCACTTCAACAAAATTCTTTGGAACTATATGTGTGCGCGCGCGCTTGAGCTATTGTAAATAACTACCCTCTTGTTTTTGTATATTCATTCTAAAATTAAAAGAAGTTATTATTAGAAATTTGGGCGCTAGATTAAGAGGTTGTTTTGTTAAGCTTATTTTAAAGAGCTTATAGAATGTTTTTGGAGCTTATAGCGCTCTATCTTATAAGCTCTTAATAAATAAGTAAGTTGGGTTTTTGACTTATTTTTTAGGAGCTTATAAGCTCATGAAAGCTTATTTTGAGATCTTATAAGTTGTACGATTGAAAAAATTACCAAACACTTTGCAAGTATAAGCTTTCAAACAGTTCATAAATTATTTGAAAGAGCTTATAAACTAAGTTAAAACACCCTCTAATTGAACTCATGACCAATCGGCAATCACATGGTAAGTATTTTGTGAATCACACTTTGGTACGATCAAAATGGAATAAAATTATGAATCACACTTTGGTACGACCAAATTGGACTACAAACGATAACATCGTATGATAGACAGAATGATTTCATATTAATGTGCCTCTTTTTTTTTTTAATCGACCTATTAGGAAAACGTGATGCTCAAATTTCAAACCAATGCCATGCCCCATAAACACATGCATGGTATTTAGGCATTATGTGAGTCTAACCTTTAGGTCCGAAATTAATCACAATCACTCTGGACTTTGAGCCTCAACTCTCAAGTCAATCTTATCATTTATATATTAGGACCTAAACGTGTCTGATTATATCCGAACTCAGAAAACGGAAGGAAATGGAGAAGAAAAAATGTTCTGAATTTAAGGTAATCAACTCCAAGATTCGGTTCAGTAAATGTCCAAAAACAATCTGGAAGCCACAAATTGTCTCATCGTACCTTCTCACATGAACAAATTTAAAAGGGGTTGTTTTACACTCTACATGGCAAAATCTAGTTGACAGTGTATTACCGCAGCTCCCCATTATTCAAAAACTATGTTATGCGTCTCCGCAGTAAAAACAAACAGAAAAAGATACAAACGAACCAAATTATCTATTCATCACATCCTATCTTCATGGTGATTAAAACAGCGGGATTTAGAAAAAGTAAAAACCGATTTAGAGCAACATTGACTCAGGGTTCTCGATGTAGCCCTTGAAGGCCTTCAGCCATTCTGCACCAATGGCACCTAAACACATCATCGATATAGAGAATATCATTATAAAGGTCCAATCTCTAGAATGATCAATTGTGAATTAGTGATGGTTTTGATAGTATAACTTACCATCGATAACACGGTGATCACAACTTAATGTCACAGACATGAACGAAGCGAACTTATACTGGTCAGGACCAACACCAGGTACGACCCTCTTCTCAGCTGCTCATACAGTAAACGTTTTAAAAAAAATCAACAAAATACATTTAAAAATTGAGGAAAACATATACAAAATAGAAATAGCCCATCTTACCAGAGCCAACAGCTAGAATGCCTGATTGGGGTGGATTTATGATGGCACAAAATTGCTTGATGCCAAAAGGCCCTCCCAGGTTTGATACAGTGAACGTACCCCCCTGCAATGAAGGTGTTTCAGAAATTGATGTGATGAAGGAGCACAAGAGCCAAGCTCGACCGAATTGCAGGGTCGAGCTCGAAAAATTAATTTACATATTATCTTGATATTTCAATTTGAGTGTATTAACAAATATATGATGATAAATATTAAATACATCACTATATGCATATTATTAGATATATTATTATATATTGATAAAAAGTCAAGCCGATCTCGAGCTTGTTTGAGCTCAATCTTGGGTTTAGTCGAGCCAGATCGAGCTCGAAAAAATAACTTACGTATTATCTTAATTTTTCAATTTTTAGTGTATTATTAAATATATTATTATGATATTAAATACATCAGTATATGTATATTATTAGATATATTATTATTATTATCATTATCATTATCATTATCCCAAAAAAATTATTTACAGGCTCGCGCGCCAGCTGGAAAAAAAATCGTGAAAAAGCTTGAAGGTATTTATGGGGTCAGGTTCGGCTCGTTAAAAGCTCGAAAATACAAGCTCGAGTTGAGCTCTAATCCAGCCACGATGAACAACTGTCTTATAGAAAGCTATTATTAATAAAGCTTTTGTTTCACCTCGTAATCCTCTGGTTTCAAACTGTTTTCTTTTGCTTTTTGAGCTAAATGCTTGACTTCATCACCAATCTTCGATAAACCTTTCTTGTCAGCGTCCTGCAAATTTTAGCATAAAGAGTCGTTATACTCGTACTTATCGTAATATTATTCTCAAGATGAAATTAGACAAATATGATTAAGCATTTTAATGGAGACAACGACTCACTCTAATTACGGGCACATACAATCCGTTATCTGTTTGCACAGCTACATTAATGTTAACATTATGATACCTGTATTGAACACACAACACGTTTTAGTTTAGTAGCCTGTGCCGGTCAAACAATTTCTTGCATTGTTGAGCATACTTACTGGCGAATATAGTCATTTGTCCATGAGCTATTACACTGAGGAACTTTCCTAAGAGCCAAGGCGGCAGCCTGCAGTCAAACAGTCATTCAATTAAGTGATTGGGAGAATCTAAATTTCTTTGAATACGATATTTAACCCTCATACAACTTCGCCATTTTGCTTTAGCTCTCTCCAGATAACACGCATGCACATATATATACATATACATATATATTATTTCGTGATATAGATAACAAGTAATTAAACTGGTCTTGTTTCATTCAAGAGGGTGGATTTCTCCCGAAGAGGTAGGAAAGCAAAAAACAAAAAGAAAAACAAGCATACAAGGCACACATATACAACTTTTCACTGAAGGAGGATGACTATACAGAGAAAAGAAAAGGGGCTTCTGTGGAAAGCTCTCCTCATACCTTAATCACAAGATCATTAACGGATATCCTTTTTCCACCTGAAGCTTCTTGCAATGAATTCAGCTGGCTACGCAATCTGCAGAAAGAAGTATGAATAAAGACCAAAAGGCGAATATTTGTGGGGGTAATTTCATTTGCAGAAGACTCAAAACTCACTCCATAAGCTTGTCGACACATGTGTCTACACTTAAATAATAGTGTGGGATGGTTTGTTTTGATTGCAATAACCGTGATGCTGTCACCTGCCACAAAGGGTAAGATTTATTTAGCCGCAATAAAGAACTCGAAATCACAATTGTTATACTAAAACCATTGTTGATGGTATTGTCTTGAAATAGTTTGCATTAAATGAACACCACTACCACTGACCCTCAAATATTTGACACTTACTAGACAAGCTGAATAATATATCATAGACTTCTGTGGTTGAAGTCAGGCCTATCAAGGTTCTTTATAGCTTATAACTGCACACCAGCTAAGCCTACCAGTAACCTTAGATCTAAACCTCATGACAGAGATATTCGTGCCAGCAACGTGAAAATGCAGAAGCTAAAAATACTCTTTTATGCTGGTGAACATAATATCAATGTTGACAGATTACCTTTCTGATTTGCGTGTGTGAGATGTCAGAGTAATCTATAGCAGCCGAGATTGATGTGTCAGCCTTGGCAGGTCGTGACACTTCCTTACCACGAGATGCTGCAACGCAGAGAACGTTAAACAGTTTGATTAAATTGTTTAGAAAATCAACTGGATGAAGTTGAACTGTAGCAAACAAGGAGAATAAAGTTGACATGATGAAGAGAGATACACAGATGGCACCGAAGAAAAGTCCATCGCTGCAGCAACTATATGCAAACAGAGGACAGAAGAAAAGTACCTAGGTAATCTTCTATGTCAGCCTTCACGATGCGTCCATCGGGACCAGTTCCTTTAATGTCTGAAAGAGTTACCTATATTTATGACAATATGGAACACACAACATCACAAAATATTCAATGTAGAAATAAAATCCTATTTTCCAAGGCGAAGTAGTAAAGTAATAATTTATTAGAGCATCTAAGTTACATTGTGATCTTCTGCAAGTTTCCTGGCAAGAGGACTAGCAAAAACTCGATCTCCTTCTGAAGAAGGTTCACTGGGCCTTGAAACTTTTGGCTCTGGAGAAGAAGCAGACTCATCTGCGACCTCTTCTTTTGGTAGAGTTGGAGCAGAGGGTGCTTCGGGTGCAGCTGCAGCATCTGATGTTGAAGGAGCATAGTCTTTCAATTTTGCAATATCATCCTCTTCTTCGACGGTTATGGCAATTATCTAGAGGCAACCATATAATACACCTAATCAGTCATCAGAAGTACTTAGGCGACATTCCATGGTTTGGAAATAAGTTATCTTTTCTTATCTCTAAACTGATAATTAGTATTGGACTACCAGCTTCCATTTCTATTGTCAAGATCATTCAATTATCAACATCAGTTATCTCTTTATGTTGAATATTCATCGAAGTTTGCCAAGATCATTCAATTGTTGGCACAACGAACCATCAATCAATTTGGTTCAGTTTCTGCTATAAGGAACAAGGAATCCCATGAAAAACCAATAAACTATATTCAATAGCATACACCAAAGTTCCCCATTTTGGTCAAATTCATCTTTTCTGAGAAAGAAATTTTAGTTTAAACCGGACGAGATTGAATGCCACAGATTAAGAATACCAAGAAAATGCCACAAATTAAGAATACCAAGAACATCCCACAACTTATCAAATAAACAAGGGGCTCACGAGACCATGAAAGGATAGAGTCTTGTGGGTATGCAAAGCTAAAGGCACTGCAAGGACAAGTGTACAGATTGATACCAGTGCCTTAAATAGTTTTGATGTGTTGAGACGATTAGACAAAGCACTAATTAATACACAAAGAGACAGTATGGATAAGAGGGCCTGAGAACATATCGGTTAAATACCTCACCAACTTTAATCCCACTTGACCCATCCCCACGCAAAATTTTTGCTAGATATCCTTCCTCCATGCATTCCATTTCAACTGTCGCTTTATCCTTAAAACATCAGGTGGAGTAAAAGCAAAATATCAGATTTATATTACAAAATAGAGACTACATTGCATTAAGAGAAGACTACGGAGACAATCAAAAGGACCCACAGTTTCCACTTCACAAAGTACTTCTCCAGGAGAAACTTTGTCGCCCTCTTTCTTCAACCACCTTGCAATATTTCCCTGCATTACAAAATAAGAAGAAACATGTAGTATGAAGTAGTTGATACATAAGAATGAGATCATTAGAAATTCAAAAAGACACGTGCCTCTGTCATTGTAGGTGACAGGGATGGCATCCCAATCTCTTGGTGTGGTGGAAGACCTGAAAGATAATAATATGTTAGTGGTTCGACTTTGGAGTGATTTCATAATTTTCTAAGTTCTACATTAGTGCTAACCTGTCTATGAGAGAAGTAAATTCATGTACTTAACTATGACATATACAGACTATAAATATGGCGGAACCAGCAGTCAGGCTCACATGTCACCATAGCAAACAATTTACACAGTCCCGACAAGGTATGAAGTAATAAATTTAGAGGCAGGATTGTAACCTGAATCTGTAGAAAAACTTCTGATACGGCTATGCTGTTGGCTGTAAACAGACATATTTAAACAGGGCCAAAAAGAAATCAATACACTTTATATTACATGTAAAGACAGATGGTGAAATAATATACACAATTATGAGAACCTTCTGTACACCGTTCCTATTGCTGGTGCATGCACCTTTCTTTCTGTCAATAAAGCATTTCCCTTGTTCATTCCCACTCTTGAATACTGCATCACATATTTCGACATTTCACATTATTAAAATTTGTTCATTTATATAATATTTATAAATCCTCAAAGCAGCAAGGAGATGAGAGAGCAGCAAATTCAATGAATCTATTCACCGTAGTTGGATGCACCGATTGGTTAATGGGACTAAAACAACCCCTGATGGAGACCTTTGAAATGTCATGCTTGTCACCAGATCCAAGACCAAGTTGGCTAGACCTTGAAATATCTGTAGCACAACAGACAGTGCATTGAGTATGCAACTTTAAAAATCATATGTACATAAGAATATACATGAATAGACATACAACCAATGCATCACCATTAGAAAGACACCCACATGAGGAGTTTCTAAACAAGTTAACTCTTGGAAGTTCTTGTATAATCATAATACTAATGATGCATAGCTGTATGGGGCCATAAAAAATCCATGCCATATGCGGAAGTACTAAGAAAGTCCTGGACCAATATTCCAGATGAGCACATGTCTGAGACTATCCAGAACTATCCAAGATTTCATGAGGCCTAACACGCATCAATTGAAATATAAGCTTCACGGCTCTTAGACAGAAACCACGTCCCCCACCTATCCTCATAGCCAGAAACAAGGGCGAAGAAACAATTGTGCTAAAACAAGAACACAAAAAGATTGCTAGCCACTTACCATCTATTTTGTCAAGCGATGACCTGGAATCATTGGCAAACCAACGTATGAAAACTGCACACTCGTTTCGTAAAACATTATGGGTATGTCTGATCTGTAAAGTGAGTAAAAAGGACAGTTAAACCATTAAAAATGAGATAAAATTCTTCTTTGGCAAAATGCTGAGGCTCTGTATGATTGTTTTTTCGAAAATGAACTTTGAGTTTTTATTGGAGAAGGTATATTATAGAAATTCGTGTGAAAATATTAATTTTTTTTGTTTGATTGGATGTGTTTTTGAGAAATGTTTGGAAATTGTGTAAATGTGATATAAAGTTGATTGGATTAGTTATATATGTAATGATGATAGGAGAAAAAATTAGAATAATATTTTGTTTATGATAAAGTAAGAAAGAGAATGAGTTGGATAGTTGAATTATGTAATTAATGAAGAGAGAGAATGAAGTGATTGAATTGATGAAATGATCAGTAATTATATAGGGGAATGTGTTGTAGGATTTGATATTGAGGCATTTTCTGTAGAAATTGGCTTGATGTAAGCATTTTCATTTTTTGATGATCCAAAAAATGAAAATATGATCCAAAAAACACAACCATGCAGAGCTTGAGATTTTGTCCTTTTACTCTTTAGTAAGGAAATTTCTTAGAGTGCCGTTGCTTTGTGGGCATGGAGATGTCATCGCCAGTCTAAATTACTTAGTAAACTCCACTTTTATTTTATGAGAAGATATATGAATGGCCAAAAGAGTTCACGCGTTGATAAATCTATAGTGTTGGCACCAATATAGATATAATGTGACAAGGGGCTATCTAATTTACTATAAACAACACATCATGCTACCACAAATGTACAGGGAACATTCATGTCCACATTCAGAAATATCCATGTAGACAACCAAGAAGGCCATTTACGAGTAAAACACGAAAAGAACTTCAAATACTCCTTTTACTATGAGTCTAAATAGGACGTACAAATTTGACATGCTAGCACCACATTACAATTCTATTAAAACTTGTGAAATGTATTTGCAGAATGAGGTTCCCTAGAGAGCGTACATATCAAAAACCTTGCGCAAACGTAAATTGGCTGCTAGCAATTATCAAGGAAGCTTCAGCGCATTCAATATGTAAGAAGTCACTTCCCGGTAGTACTACCGAAGGATGATCAAATACTAAATTACTTGCCGATACAGAACATTTTACGATTCATTGTGATGCGAAATTTCTACACACAAATAAAGCTCAGATTATTAACCAAACAAACGTATGGTTACCAAGCACAAATTGCAAAATCATTTCAGATTGAGCTCGGTAATAATACCTCGCATAGCACATACAAACATCCGTATAAAATTGAAATGATTCCGCACAAACTGAAGACTATGAAATTGAATCGGCAAAATTTCACATGCATCCATTTCCGAAAAAGAAAAAAACTGATCATAACATCGAACGGAATACCTTTTTGGAGTGATTGAAAATTCTTGAAGCGTAAGTCATGACAAGAGCCCCTGTTCTTCGGCAGATTAAGACCAATTGATTGATTCAGGGGGAATTTGGGATGGGTTTTGAACAGGCAACAAAAAGGCCAGGGCCAGGGGGTGTTGAAATGTATGTAAATGTGTGCTGTGCCGACAATTTTACGTCGGATCGAGATCAATAGTGCACACGGTGGATTTTTTTGTCTATCTATCTCACAAATTGTGGGTCGGGATTATATATAAAGACTAGAATTATTAGATTCAATTTAGATATGTCAAAATTATATATAAATACTAAAATTATTGAATTTGATTTAATATAAATCTTTCATGAAAAATAGTGTTGGAGTAGATTCTTGTAAAAATAGAATTCTCTTGTCAGTGTCACGCTGTATCATTTCTAAATGTGCAAGGCTAATAATATTGTCTTTCAATTAAATTTGTTATGTACACAATTAATTGAATTTAAGGCCTCAAATGTGATTGTACATAGGGTTGACAAACGTACCGTACCAAATGTTAAAGGGAGAATTAGGAAGCCGACTATAGTACGATTGTACAAGACGATTAGGCCAACCTCTAAACCTATGTTCTTCTAATTGTTATGGGGGCGTCAAGCAATTAAAAGTCTTTTTTGTAAAAAATTGTGTTTTCCAAAAAGTGCTAAATTTAAAAGAAAGTTGTAAAAATGTCTGAAGTTGATTTTATTTACATAACTTGCAAAAAATTTGACAAAGTAAAAGTTCATAGAATAGAATTATCTTTAGACTTGCTTTTACTTTCTGCTTATTTTTAATTTTTTTTCCTACAAAAACAAAAAATAGTGAAATCAAATAGTAAAAAATTAGTTTAAATCCAGAATAAAAGTCAAAAGTGTTCTTTTTTCTTCCAATTTTTACAAACATGGCTCAAGTTATTATGCAATGACAAAGTAAAAGTTGATAGAATAGAATTATCTTTAGACTTGTTTTTACTTTCTGTTTATTTTTAAATTTTTTTCCTACAAAAACAAAAAATAGTGAAACCAAATAGTAAAAAATTAGTTTAAATCCAAAATAAAAGTCAAAAGTGTTCTTTTTTCTTCCAATTTTTACAAACATGGCTCAAGTTATTATGCAATGACAAAGTAAAAGTTGATAGAATAGAATTATCTTTAGACTTGTTTTTACTTTCTGTTTATTTTTAATTTTTTTTTCCTACAAAAACAAAAAATAGTGAAACTAAATAGTAAAAAATTAGTTTAAATCCAAAATAAAAGTCAAAAGTGTTCTTTTTTCTTCCAATTTTTACAAACATGGCTCAAGTTATTATGCAATAATTGTTGCGTAGTGTTGAAATATGGAAGAGAAACTTCATTCTCATTCATTATTCAGAAAAATACAAGCTAACTTCTATTTATACATTTTGTTCCATATTAGGAAACTAAGCTTACCGTTTAAGCTAACTAACAAACTAACAACTCTAACTAATCTGCCAGCTAAGCTAAACTAATTCTTAATTAAATAATATCAACATTTCAACACCCCCTTCAAGTTTGGTCCACCTTATACATGTTAATAACACCAAACTTGCCAAGTAGATGTTGATACAGTAGATGTTGATATTGATCCCTGCCAAGTCCCTTTGTAAGTAAATCAGCCGGTTGTTCTTTACTCTTGACATACTTAGTGCAAATGACTCCTTCTTGAATCAAATTCCTTATCAGATGACAATCCACTTCTATGTGCTTTGTTCTCTCATGAAATACAGGATTTGATGCTATACTCATTGCTGATTTATTGTCACTGAGTATTGTAACAGGATTCTTCAACTTCACACCAATGTCTTTCAATAATCCAAGTAACCAGATGATCTCACACGTTGTTACTGCAATTGACCTATATTCTGCTTCACATGAGGATCTGGATATTGTCTTTTGCTTCTTAGTTCTCCAAGATATCAGTGAATCCCCTAATTTCACCATGTAACCTGTTAGGGATCTTCTTGTCAGTGGACATGATGCCTAGTATGCATCACATGCTGCTGCTAGTTCCATTTTACTTTGCTTAGGCAGAAACAAACCAAGGCCTGGTGTACCCTTTAAGTATCTTAATACTCTCATGGCTGCTTGCATATGTGATTCCTTGGGTTTGTGCATGAATTGAGTTAAGGATTGAACTGCATAACTGATATCTGGTCTGGTCATTCCAAGGTAGATTAATTTCCCCACTAACCTTTGGTATTCATTTATGTTGGGTAATAGAGAATCACTATACTGACTTTTGACATGTCTATCATATTCATAACTTGTGAGCTTCTGATTTTGTTCAATGGGTGTTAGTGCAGGCTTACAACCTGTCATTCCTGATTCCTTTAACAAGTCCAGTATATATTTCCTTTGATTGAGGCAAATTCCATACTTATTTATAGCCACTTCAATCCCTAAGAAGTACTTCAATTGCCTCAGGTCTTTTATGTGAAAACTCTTATGCAAATAGTCTTTTAACTCTTGAATCATCACCTCATCATTGCCTGTGATGATTATATCATCCACATAAACCAGTAAGATCACCATTTTATCACCTATATTCTTTGTGAAAAGAGAATAATCATGTAAAGACTGCTTATAACCAGCTTTGTGCAATGCCTCACTAAACTTAAAGTTCCATTGTCTTGATGCTTGTTTCAAACCATAGAGAGATTTTATCAATCTACACACCATATTCCCCCCTTGATTGCTAAAACCATCAAGAAGAACTATGTACACTTCCTCATGGAGATCACCTTGTAGAAAGGCATTAGTGACATCCATTTGATAGAGAGACCAATTATTAATAGCAGCCATAGCAAGAATGACCCTGACAGTAACAATTTTCACCACTATACTGAAGGTTTCAGTGTAATCTAAACCAGCCTGTTGAGTGAATCCCTTAGCAACCAATCGAGCCTTATACCTTTCCACTGGTCCATCAGTTTTGAGTTTGATTTTGTACACCCATTTATAGCCGATAGCTATCTTACCAGGTGGCAAAGAGACCAATTTCCATGTGTTATTCTGTTCAAGTGCTTAAATTTCAACACTCATTGCCTCCCTCCACTTAACATTCTTAACTGCCTCATTGTAAGTGTTAGGCTCAATAAAAGAGTCAATAGAACAAACAAGGGCCTGATATGTAGGGGAAAGATGAGAATAGAAAAGGTGAGAAGATAAAGGATACAAAGAGCAATTAGCTTATAAAGTGGGACAAATGTAATCTTTTGACCAAGTAGGTTTAGCAGAAATTCTAGAAGATCTTCTAGGGAGAGAAGTAATGAAATCAGGGGATGGCCTATGAGTATTAGCTAGAGGAGGAGATGAAGAGTGAGGGGAAGATGAAGATTCAGAAAGAGAGAGATGTGTAGAAGAAGATTGATGTATAGAAGAAGATTGGTAAGGTGAGATGAAATCATCTATAAAATCTTGTGAATCAGGAATAAGTAATGCATCTTGACTTTGAGGATGAGAAATAGAGAAAGGAAATATAGTTTCATGAAATACCACATCTTTTGATAGAATAAATTTGTGAGTGGAAAGTTCAAGTAATTTGTACCCCTTCTGTGTGACAGCATAGACTAGGAAGACACAAGGTAAGGATATGTGTGAGAATTTATCATTTTGAGGAAGGACTTTAGCATAGCAAAGACATCCAAAGATTCTTAAATGATCAATGGAGGGTGGATTAGAGAAAAGGAAGTCAAAAGGAGTTTTATTGTTTAAAAGAGGAGATGGGGTTCTATTAATAAGATATGCTGCTGTGAGTATACATTCCCCCTAGAATTTTATGGGAATGTGAGATTGAAACATGAGGGCTCTTTCTACATTGAGAATATGTCTATGTTTTCTCTCCACTAAGCCATTTTGTTGTGGAGTATAGGGTACAGAACTTTGGTGGACAATGCCTTTTGTATGAAAGAATTCAGTACATGAGTGCTTAAAGAAATCCCAAGCTTTATCAGTTCTGATAGTTTTAACTTTAGTTTGGAATTGAGTTTCAATATAAGTAAAGAAATTCTGAATAATAGGTAAGATATCAGACTTTAGTTTGAGCAAAAAAAACCAATGTGGTTCTTGAGTAATCATCTACAATTGTTAAGAAATATCTATCATTTAAGTGTGTAGGTGTCTTATAGGGACCCCAAATATCCATATGAAGTAAATCAAATATAGCTAGGGATGTATGAGAACTTGTGGGAAAAGGAGACTATGAGTGTTTGGCAAGAGGACAGATAGGACAGTGAGAAGTTTTGTGTGTAAGAGTAGGACCAATGTGCGGAAGGTGCTTTAGTCTAAGAGGAGATATGTGTCCCATTCTTGCATGCCATACAGTAGAATCCACAGTACTTGAACAAGCCACAAGAATTTTATTGCAAGAAATATCATTATTCATAGAATGAGATGCATTACACATAGAATCAGCATTGTTTCTGACACTATTACAGTGATTATTCATGTAAGAAAGGAAAGAATTACATGTATTGAAAGAGGAACTAGTGGAGACTAAGGGATCAAGTATGTACAAGCCATTCTTGACTTTACCAATCCCCTTGATCTTGCCACTCCAAAGATCCTGGAAAAGACAGAAGTGAGGGTATAAAGCAACAAAACAATTGTTGTCTTGAGTGATTTTAGAGATGGAAAAAAGATTAAACTGAAAATTGGGAATATATAAAACATTGTGAAGGGACATATCATTGGCTAATTTGATTGTTCCTGTCTTCTCAACTTGAGTCACATTTCCAGTGGGCAGTTTGACAAATGCATGTGAAGGTGCAGTGTGTGATGAAGTCTCAAACAAATCAACATTATATGACATGTGTTGGTTAGATCCACTATCTATCACCCATTCTTGTTTAGTAGTGCAAGCTAACAAAGCACAAATGTCTGAAATATTACCTGCTTGAGAAGTACTAGCCATGGAAGCAGTAGCAAAGTTGGCTTGTAGTGCAGAATCATTGTTACCAGTAGTGGTGTTGTTTGGTGATGGTTGAGAGTGGAGCATCTGAAGGAATTGATGAAACTGTTGTGATGTAAACAGTGGGGCAGATGTCAGTGAAGATGATCCAGATGATGTATGATTGTCAGCTTCTGCATTGGATTTATCCCTTTGCACAAGATTAGCATGATGAGATGAATTGTATCTACCACTATTGTTATGACCACCCCTATGATTTGAATTACCATTTCTTCCTCTTCCTCTACCAAAACCAGGTGGAAACCCAATCAATCTATAACAGGAATCTTGAGAATGTCCTTTTATACCACAATTCACAAGTGACATTGGATCTCTTGGACTTTTGAGAGTTGGAGTACAAACCAATAGGATTGTCTATTGTGTTAACTGGATGTTGCATCATTCTTTGAGACTGTTCATTACAAAACATAGAATAAGCCTGTTTATATGTAGGAGATGGAATCATCATCAAAACTTGTGATCTAAGGGTAGAATAGGAGTCATTAAGGCCTGTCAGAAACTGCATCAACTTGTGTTCATGTGTATAATTACCATAGGCCTTTGAAGCAGCACATTCACATTGGGGAAGATTAAGCAATGCATCATATTCTTCCCACATTTGCCTAAGTCGAGTGTAATAAACTGTAATTGAATTAGCACCTTGAACATGTGAATTGATCTCTCTAAATAGTGCAAAAATTCTAGATCGATTTACCTTATTAAATTGATCATACAATTTAGGGGTGAGCATTGGTTTCGAAAAGCCGCCCGAACCGACCGCACTGCACCGAACCACACCATTTTTTGTCAAATTTCTAAGCAAACCGAGGTTTAAAATTTAAATGAAAACCACACCGCCCTATGCGGTTTGGTTTCAAAATTAGTGTTAAAAAAACCGAACCGAACCGCCTATATATATATGTATATTATTCTTTTTTAATTTGAACTTTTAATAGGTTTTACTCGTAATAGTATTCATATTTGTAGTTTTATTTAATATTTGTTATTGGATTGATATGGTTATATCCTTTACAAGATTAATAATATATTCAATCAACATTTGTGCTTGAAACTTTTAGAGTGATAATATCTTATGATATTTTAGTGTTATATTTTTTTTTATATAATAGACACTTGAAGATTTTTTATGAAAAAAAGTATTATAGATTATATTTATAACATTTGTTCTATTTAACTATCACATTATTTGTAATAGCAATGTCGCGTTAGATTACCTATTGTTTTATAACTTTATAATATACTTTACAATATTCTTTTGCAGATTTTAGTGCACAAATTTTAATAAACAAACAATTGCAACATGTCATTTTTTGTATTACTTGTTTATATACAAATTTCTTGTACTATTTTTCATGCAAGCTAGATGAAGACATTTTCTTATAGCTGAGTGTGTTCTTATTTGATAAAATATATATACATTAGTAAAATATGTACATATTATAATTATACTCGGTGTAAAACAAATATTTAAATTGATATACTAGTATTTTTTCATGTTCTAAACGTATAATACACTTATATATTAATATGTGATGACATTAGTGTTTTTTTTAATGATTTGTGGAATTTAATCTTGATAAATATTTTCTAGACAAGTATTTTCTCAGTTATCAATTATCACTATCTTTTTGTTAATTAGTTTAACAAAAAATATTGCAAACATTGTATGTTTATTTAGTTTTAAAATGTAAAAGATCTTGAAAAACCGCCAAACCGCACCGCACAAAACCGCATAGTCGGTTTGATTTACAAAACCGCAATTTAAAATTTTATTTCCTCCAAACCGCACTTGGCAATTCGGTTTGAAATTAATAAAAAAAAACCGCAAAATCGAACCGCGATCACCCCTAATACAATTCATTCCAAGCATCAAATGATGTATCACAATACACCAAGCTATTGTATATTTCATGACTAACACATTTCAATATCCAAGATAACACTAAAGAGATGCATTTCTCCCATTGATCCAAATAAGGGGAGTCAACATCAGGTTTAGGGCATTTACCATTGATGAACCCGATCTTACTCTTGCATTTGAGAGCTAACATCATCGATTTGCTCCAAACTCCATAGTTTTCAGATCCACGCAGCTCATGAGGAACCAAATGTAGGTTTGGGACATCGGAAGGATGAACATAAAGAGGATTATTCACGTCAAATGTGAGCGAATTTGCAGCGGAAGATTGCGAGTTATACATCTCAGGATCCAATTGTTGTTGAGTCATGATTGAATTTGTGAGGAATACTCAGAATTTGCGAAGAAAAACAAATAAAATTCGCTGAAATCGTGAATGAAAATTGATGATGAAAACCAAGAAAAAATGATGAAATCAGGGAAATAAGATTGAAATCTGAAAAAAAAATCAAGCCGTGTGTTGTTGACTAACGAATTCAGAGTGCCATGGAAGAGATCGAGCCAAGCTCTGGATACCATGTTGAAATATGGAAGAGAAACTTCATTTTCATTCGTTATTCAGAAAAATACAAGCTAACTTCTATTTGTACATTATTGTTCCATATTAGGAAACTAAGCTTACTGTTTAAGCTAACTAACAAACTAACGACTCTAACTAATCTGCCAGCTAAGCTAAACTAATTCTTAATTAAATAATATCAACATTTCAACATGTAGCAGGTCTTTATACAAGTTATTGCATGAGATTTTTGAATAGGATTTCAATAGACGAAAGGTATTAACATCGCAAAATGTGAAGCAATCTCGTATTGACAAAACAATTTTCTGATGATATTTGAAAGTCTGAATGTAACACAAAATTTGGTTTAGTGAGTTTATGGTCCTTAGTTGAAAACTCGAAATTCAAAATTCGTATTTGACTTGTTTTGTGTTGACCTTTTTCTATTCTCCATTAAACTTTTGTGAATTGGAAAATCGCACTTTAATAAAGTTGAAATTTTAATTATTAACAAAATTAATTTTACGAAACTCAATTCTTCCATGACCTATCATGTAACGGTTGGATGAAAGTATGAAACTGACACTTAATAATGGAAACACTTCTCATCACCTAACTTTACTTAATGAATTCTTGAAATAATTTTACTATAAAGGGTATAGTTTGACAACACGAGTACTGGCACATTCCTTTTCATGAAAAAAATAATAAAACAAAGCTATATTTACATCGTAATATTATGTGCGTCAGGCCGAATATTAAAAAAAAACATTGAGAATATAAATAATCTACTCTTTTTTATTGTAAAAAAAAGTACATTTTTTTAGAATTTATAAAATGCTTATTCTGACCATAAATATGTATTAAGAAATAAAAAACCAATAGCATAATTAGTCTTAGTATTTTTTCAAATTAAATTTACCTATCCAAGATTTGTTAGCCTAGTGTTATCACCTTCCACTTTCATGTAATGTGGTGTTGAATTTAATTCTAAGTTGTCACAAATTGTGAGTTTTCTCTCCTCATTTGGAGTCTTACAGGATTTGTGTGGTCCATGATTAAAAATTATAGGCATGAGTTTGTCATGTCAGGATTTGCCATTCATCTAAAATTAAAAATAAATAAATTAACATTTACCAAAAAAATAAATAAAATTTATGAAATTACAATAAAAATAGCAAAAATTATGCTTGCTTGACCGAGGGTGATTCTATGTCATACTGAATCTGTAAATAACAAATTTTAAGTCTGCAATTTAACAAACAAGAAATGTTGTACAAAATATATTGATTGAATCAAATGATTTAATGAGTACAAATCTCTAATTATTTATCCTCTGATTCTTCACTTCAAGAACTTGATCTTCGGGATTTGAAATTTTGAAGGGGGAGTTTGTGCTTTGATCTCCTTCGAACTTGATTTAATCTTCTAATAACGTTACTTCGAGGACTTTGCGCCTTATTTCGAATCAAACATTATGATTTGATGAAGATTGATGGTGGATTTGATATTTCGATTTCTTTTGGAATCGACTTGAATTTCTATAACGTTAATTCGTGGTTTAGCACCTTAATCACGAATCAAACGCTAAGATTTGATGAATTTCGCCACGAACTTCTTGAATATCGCCTAGAACGCCGTGAATCTTCTTGAACTTGATGAACTTGAGTTGAGAGAATTCTTCAAGACTTCTTCAATGCTTCTCTTACTCAAATGCACTTGTGAATTAGTGAATTGGTCCATGAATCTTTGAATTTGAACCCCTATTTATAGTTGTAGGGGAGGAAGACTTTCCATAATCACCATGATTTGATTGACAATCACTAACATATTTAAGAGCTTGATTTGATTTAATTATGATTAAATTGTCATCATTATATGGTTTGATGGCAATTTATCATATTTATCAAAAGAAGATGGCAATCATCATCGTAATTTGCAAGACATGATTTAATATTGTCAAAATTATGCTTCTCTGGACACGTGGCACCTCATGATTGGCCAATAAAATGTATATTTAAATATCATTTATTCAATTATTTAATTTAGGGATAAAATTTTGTTAAATCCATAAATATAAATAATGAATTAATTTGATATTAATTTACACGTGTCGCCATTTAATTGACTGCAAATTTTAACTGTCTACAAATGCCCCCTCGAGGCTTGTCCACGAACGATGCTTGAAAGTGTGTCTTGAGTGGATAAGTCGCGACACTTCACGAACGATAATTGAGCTTCGCAAAACACATGTAGACTTTGGGCTTGAATAAATAACCAAAAAGAACTTGGATACTTGGTTCATAACTGAAATGCTTTAGAGTATTCAATTTGAAAGCCCCAGTGAATCTTGGATATGGGCCCACCATTGTATTTTCTCTTTCTTTCTCCTTTTCTTTCTTTGCTGAAACCGTAGCCTAACTACAAGGATATTAGTTTAGCCCATCATTTTAATTTAAGACAAGACTACTTCAAATTGAAGTTCCAATGATTTAGGCATACTGTTGAGTTGTCAAGCCCAATTATATTTCTTTCTTTCTTTATTCATTTTGGCCCACAAGCTCATGGTGTAGGTGATCCACAAATACAGGATTGCAGACTCATCTTCTCCAATTACGCACCGGCCATTTCCACCATATTTAGACAAAAATTGAGCAGGGATCGCTTCCTTGATTTCTTTCTAAAATTTTGAGCCAATCACCTCAATTAATCCTTCAATTTCCAGCTTGGAAAATCATAAATTCCCCAATAGACCAATTTTGACAACTTCGTTTCCAGTGATTTTGTCGGCAAATTGCAAGACTTCGGATATCAAATCCAATCACCTCAACTTTCAAATTTAATGTCTGATCATAGCACCAAATCTGCGGATAATTTTCCTTCTTCCTTTCAAAGCTTTCCTACGAGATTTGCTCAATCATTTGCAGCTTTAATCAAGGGATCCCCCCCTCCCCCCATTTTTTTTCTTTTTCATTTTAGCACAAATATTGAGCTCCAAAGAGAATCTGGAATCAATTTCTGACAAATTAGAATCAATTTCTCGGAAAATCACGTAATGTATGCAATCACATTGATTTCTTTCTTTTACCTAGTACCCATCAGCTTATAAAAAGGAGGCTATTGCATTTTTTTTCTGCATCAACAACCTTTATGTTTCGCACAGTCGAGTAGAACAAATTCAATAAAATTCAACCTTCTTTGTTGTTGTTGTTTGATGATTTGGTGGAAGTAATACCTCAAATCGTCATACAACTTCTTTTCTCCATCTGCTGCGTCATTTTCTCGATCAGAGGTTGTTCTTGTTAAAGAAATTGATCAGCGAGTTCTTGCGGGGTTTTACAGGTGTAAACCTCCAAGAAGGTTTCGATGGATGGCAGGCGCAGCCTAAATTTTATTGCTGAATTCTTGCGGGGCTTATTTCGTCAAAGTTTGATGGGAATCCAGTAGTCCCATAAGCATAGTTTCTTCCATCCATGACTTTCCTCCCTCTTTCTCTTTATTTTTATTATTCTTGTTGTTTTCTTAACAAAACTCCTCCTTTCTCTTGTACTTGGCAGCTTATACAATGGTGTATTTGAGAGAGACTTATCCTCCTGGAGAAAGATATTTAACTATCCCATTGACCGAGAGCAAACCATGGAGGGGGCACTATGCGAGCTGTTCATGCGATCTTAGTTTGTCGATGTGAAGCAACTACTCAAATCCAAGAATCCATTTATGTTGAGGAGAGATTTCCATGAGCAGAATCTAAGGCATAAGCTTCCGAGGTGACTTATCATGTGCATTCAAGTGAATTACTTCTCTTTTTGATGTTGGATCACTTCAATGTCAAAGGCAAGGCTAGACGGGGCAATGATGACATCCAACTTTGCAGACAAGGGCGTTATTTTCACCACTCCTTCTAGAGAGGCGATTCTGACGATCATTGGCGACGAGAAGCCACCAATGGAGAAAGATGCAATTTTTGACGACGAGAAGTGACCAATGGAGAAAGATGCATTGTTAACTTTTGATGCTTCCCATGATAGTCGACATGCGAAGTGATGGCCTAATTTAAAGAACTCCCTTCATGCCGAGGAGTAATCCAAGGAGATCAATGCGAGCCAAACATCCAAGATGTGTCCTCCTTCCATGCCCCCAAGTGCGAAGAGAATTATGGCAAATGACTATTAGAAGTGGTGGAAAGAAGTCCATGGAAGTTACTTTGGCGAGGATAGAAACTCACTCAATGACGAGGCCAAAAATCTACTTTGCGAAAGTCTACGCAATCATTCCCATGCTACTCTTGTTGTCGAATGCAATGCCCAAAGCAGTGAAGACATTGAAGCAAGCGAGATGAGGAATAGCTTTTAGCATCTAGAGGAAAGTGGTGGCACTAACATGGATCATCATTGGAAGAGGCACAAGAGAGGACCTACGCCTTCGACGCCAATCAGTATCGATGATGACAAGGCTAGATTGGGCGATGATGCTCTTGACTTCACAAGACAATTCTGTTACATTGAAGGATATTGGGTGGATGAAGGACGTGCTAAGTCGATGTGAGGACAAGCTACAAATGACAAGATGTACGTTTCACTCTGCACATATGACCCAAGATTCTCGAGTGTCAATTGGCACAAGGGTGTGATTTTCCTTCAAGAAGGTAGCAGAATTCCATCAGCCTCTCCCATTCAAAGAAAAGAAGGTTGTTCAATCCAGATTCCATTGACGACTTTGGCATACATAGGCAGAGAGCGAGCATCATTTCTGAATCTCGGCATCAAATAGAGTGAGACGCCATCACTATTGTAGGCTCACAAGAACAAGGTTGTCTGCTTCAAACACATCACAATTCCCTTGGCGACTTAGTGATGTGGAATTTGGTAAATCAAGGAGACATCATCCCTAAGGCTCGACGTCAAAGGGGCTTTGTTAGAGGAAACATACTTGGTGGCACAATTCAGCTTGTTAACTTTAAGCGTCTATTCTCCCCATCGAACATGTCAACTTCATTGAGCATCACCACGAGCGTTTGAAAGTTTACTTTGGCGTTCCTGTCTGAGCAAGACTTATGAAGGCATTTCAAATTCTCCAAAATTATCTCATAGTTCTTGATGATACTCTTCCATTGATGATGAAGCGGTGGAACTTTGAAGATTTCACAATACACTAAGAAGATGCCAAAGAGGAATTAGATGCCCCCACATCACGGACGACGTCAATTTTGAAGTTCATATAACATCATCATTCCATTTAGAAAATGCTAATTCACTTTGTACTCATGACTAAACTTAGAGATGTGTCTAAGATGCCTACGTACCCTCTGAAGGGATCAAGTCATAACGTAGTTCAAAGAGATTTCATTTTGAGGGGGATGTCGTACACATTTTATACTCATGTGGTCCAGGAGTAATGTACAATTTAGACTCATGCGTCAAGGAGTGTTCTTGAGTTAATTTGATTTGTGACGGTTGATACTCTGTCAAGAGTCTTCAATTTGAATTTGATTTGTTGGTAGTTTATACTCATATCAAAGGAGTGGTTAATTTAAATTTTCAGACAGTTTATACTCGTGACCAGGAGTCTTCATTTGCATTTGGATTTGTAGACATTTTATACTCGCATCAAGGAGTAATTTATTTGCATTTGGTTTTGCAGATAGTTTATACTCGTATCAAGGAGTAATTGATTTGCATTTGGATTTGCAGATAGTTTATACTTGTATCAAGGAGTGTTGCTGACAGTTTAAGCTCGTATCAGGGAGAGTGATTAATGGTTTCATTAAGGAGCGTCAACCTCCTCTAGTGAGATTTTTCCTTCGCGGGCCAACTCCATGACTTTGTCTTTGAATATGAAGCAGTCTTGAATTGGATGGCCAACCAAGCGATGATACTTGCAATATTTCGGGTGATCATCTCGCCCAGCTTCTTCTGGCCATTTCATCTCAGGCAAGTTTATAAGACCTGAGTTAAGTAGATCGTCAAATACCCCGGGGACGTCGGAGTCGAGAAATGGATACTGCTTTGATTGCATCTCTTTGAGGGTTAACTTCTTTGGTCCTTTATCAACACCTTTGTCATGACGTTTGATGGATGTGATGCTTACCGCCATTGCCTCATCGTGTGACGCCTTTGGGAAATGCTTGCCCCCATTGCTGATTTCTCGCTTCCACAACTCTACGACATGTGGCCCATCCACTCCACTTGATGACATGCTCAACTCTATATCATGTGCTCGAGTAGCCAATTCTTCGAACGTCTTAGGTTGAATTCCTCGAAGGATATAGCGAAGGCCCCCAATGCATTCCTTGGATGCACATCTTTATAGTAATTAAGGCTCAAGTTCCTCCATCGATTGATGTAGTCAATGACGAATTCATCTTTCCATTGGCGAGAGTTAGTGAGCTCCACCATGCTGACCGTCCTCCGGGTGCTATAAAAGCGATTAAGGAACTCACGTTCCAGCTGGCCCCAACTATCAATTGAGCTAGCCTCCAAGTCGGTGTACCAGTCAAATGCATGGCCCTTCAATGACCGGACAAATTGTTTGACTAGGTGATCACCATAAGTTCCAGCGTCATTGCACGTTTCAACAAAATGAGCCACATGTTGCTTCGGATTGCCTTGGCCTTCAAATTGCTGGAATTTTGGAGGTTGGTAGCCAATTGACATCTTCAATTCATCAATTCTTCGAGTGTATGGCTTGGCATACATCCAAGACTTCTTGGAGCTTCCATCAGACTTCTCTTCAACAGTCGCCACGATGAACTCCCTCAGTTGGTCAATGGCGATTAACCCATCAATTGAAACTTGAAACTCTATAGTTGAAGACTTCTCCTTTTCAGTTGATTGTTGTTTCTTGGACGTCTCAGCTTCTTCATGACCCTCAAGTTGTTTTCTTATCACGTGGCTAGCGTTTGTACTATCCACCTTGTTGATAAGCTTTGCGATTTGAGCGTCTTATTCTTGCATGTGCTTGGAGAGTCCTTCAATAACCTTGGTCAAGTTGGCGATTTGATCTTGTAGAGTCGTAGCGTTTTCCATGGCAGACGTTGAAACTTCAACTTTTGATGAAAAGAAGAGATGAGAGGTAGAGATTGTCCCACTGGGCGTGCCAAAATTTGTAAACAACAAATTTTAAGTCTACAATTTAACAAACAAGAAATGTTGTACAAAATATATTGATTGAATCAAACGATTTAATGAGTACAAATTTCTAATTATTTATCCTCTGATTCTTAACTTCAAGAACTTGATCTTCGGGATTTGAAATTTTGAAGGGGGAGCTTGTGCTTTGATCTCCTTCGAACTTGGTTTAATCTTCTAATAACGTTACTTCGAGGACTTTGCGCCTTATTTCGAATCAAACATTATGATTTGATGAAGATTGATGGTGGATTTGATGTTTCGATTTCTTTTGGAATCGACTTGAATTTCTATAACGTTAATTCGTGGGTTTAGCACCTTAATCACGAATCAAACGCTAAGATTTGATGAATTTCGCCACGAACTTCTTAAATATCGCCTAGAACGCCGTGGATCTTCTTGAACTTGATGAACTTGAATTGAGAGAATTCTTCAAGACTTCTTCAATGCTTCTTTTGCTCAAATGCATTTGTGAATTGGTGAATTGGTCCATGAATCTTTGAATTTGAACCCCTATTTATAGTTGTAGGGGTGGAAGACTTTCCATAATCACCATGATTTGATTGACAATCACTAACATATTTAAGAGCTTGATTTGATTTAATTATGATTAAATTGTCATCATTATATGGTTTGATGGCAATTTATCATATTTACCAAAAGAAGATGGCAATCATCATCGTAATTTGCAAGACATAATTTAATATTGCCAAAATTATGCTTCTCTGGACACGTGGCACCTCATGATTGGCCAATAAAATATATATTTAAATATCATTTATTCAATTATTTAATTTAGGGATAAAATTTTATTAAATCCATAAATATAAATAATAAATTAATTTGATATTAATCTACACGTGTCGCCATTTAATTGACTGTAAATTTTAACTGTCTACAGTATCCAACAGGGTCAGTACACGATAAGGACAAGATAGTAAACGAATAGGAAGAAAGAATATCATATCACACACGTGTGCTTTGTATTATTATTATAGAAAATAAAAATCTCACCTCAACGACTCCCATTCAGGTCCACCGAGGGGGGAGTGCAATTACAGATAATTGAGACTCTCTAACTCATCCGACTTCAATTACAGCGTCAATATTTAGGAGTATATAAGAATGGGGAATCAGAAACTGAAGTGGACGACGGAGGAGGAGGAAGCGCTCAAGGCCGGGGTGGCAAAGCACGGCGTCGGAAAGTGGAAAAACATTCTCGTTGATTCCCAATTCGCCCACAAACTCACCAATCGTTCCAATGTTGATCTCAAGGTTTTTCACTTTCTTCTACGCTCTTGTCTTGATTTCTAAGTCGTTTCGTTTCTATTCTTATCTGTTTGTTTTGTATGTTTGAATTGCTACGCAAGTGTTGTTAATTTTTGGAATTTGTTCGTTTTACTCTCTCTTGTGTTGTTGTTCCAGAATTGTAATTTGATGCATCATGATAATAAAAGCATAAGGATTAAAACGGTATAAGAATTTACGTGTTTCGGCAATTCCCTACGTTCACAGGAGAGGAAAGAGAATTTCACTATTAACTAATGCAAGGGGTAGATAGAATGAATGTCAAAACAGAGAGAATTTCACTATTAACTAATGTAAGGGGTAGATAGAATGAATGCCAAAACTATTAACGCAAAACCCCTTTTAATCATGGGTGTCTTATGCTAAATTTGGGTCTAGGACTTTATGACATATCACAACAGTAATTAACCATATTTGCATGATTTTTTTGTCAATGCATGTTGATCATTAGTTATGATGCTTTTACAAAGTGAAATGCAGACATTGTCATGCGTGACTAACGGTTCACAATTTCATTGAGTAGTACCCAAGTAGGTAAGATCTTATGAGCGTTGTCTGTTGCTTGACGTATTCAGTGGTCTCTTTTTGGTTCTTTTAGGACAAATGGCGGAACCTGGGTGTTAGCCATGGACAAGGCTATAGAGATAACACTATGACTCCCAAAGGAAAAGCAACTCCTACTGTTGCTGCGGCACCCGAAACTCAAAATGCTTCTTCTGTTATTATTTCTAAAGACGATGCTAATAACAATCCTCCCCAAAGCCCACAGGATGATGATAATAATCTGAAGTATGTTTTTACCTTTCTATGTTTCAATGATTTCCTTATGGAGCATTCTACTGTGAATTAAATACAATTCTCTCTTCAGAATCCATTGAGTTTGAAACCACTTTGTATTATGCTGTAAGTTCTGATAGTTATCCAGCATGTACTGTTTTAAAGAAGTCTTCTTAATTAAAGCTCCAAGGCTGATGACACTGCTTACATTTGTTGAAACTTTAGTTTGTACCTCTGATCTGCTTAACTTTTTCATTTTGATGCAATTTTCTTTGTTGATTTGCTTTTATATACAAGGTAAAATTATCGAAGGGTTCGGACATTTGTTATGCTCGTTTTTGTTGATTAGAGTTGCACATACAGAAGATTTTCCGTTGCTCTTACATGTGCCACTGCCGTCATATATTTCAGTTACAATGCAATGATAATTGAAGCACTTTCATCCATCAAGGACTGCAGTGGTTCTGACTTTGGTGCAATCGTGGGGTTTATTGAGGTCAGATATTTTATTGTCCCTTTTATTATTACTGTATTTGCTTAACGAGAATGAGCAGTGTTGAGTTATCTAAAATATTTGCTTGGTTGCTTTGGAATGGACTTGCCTGATAGTAAAGTTTGAGTCTAGTCGTAAAGTGAGTCCTGACATATTAAGTTTTCTTACTAAAAAATTACTTTCTAAGTTTTCTGGAACTTCTAAACTAGCCCGATTTTTCTGTATATCTTTGGATTTTAATTAAATTTAAACGTTTGTGTCTACAACAACTCTATGTACTGTAGATTCTACTCTAATGTAATTTACATTTATCTAAAGAAAAAATGATTGAACAACAACATAATAATATATAAAACTAAT
Source organism: Buddleja alternifolia (assembly GCA_019426215.1). Taxonomy (NCBI): domain Eukaryota; kingdom Viridiplantae; phylum Streptophyta; class Magnoliopsida; order Lamiales; family Scrophulariaceae; genus Buddleja; species Buddleja alternifolia. The sequence goes on along the minus strand of CM033391.1, from coordinate 43,092,449 downwards.
AACATTTTACTTGAACTGATCTTTGAAAAGAACATTAGTAAAACTTGAAAGAATGATACATTGTGCATAATGGTGTGCTCGGAATTTGTTGTGTTCCAGTTGAACCTTTTACGCATATTATGCATATTTATGATTTGAATACTTCTATGCACTTCGAACAAAAGAAAAGCTCCATGCTTGTGAAGTTTTTTCGTTACTTTGAACTTCTGTCTTTTGGATTAAGGCAACAAAACTAGTTTGACAGGAAAATTATGAGGTACCCCGGAACTTGAGAAGATTACTGAGTTCAAAGCTGAGGAGACTCGTATTACAAGGCAAACTTGAGAAGGTATACAATAATAAACCTCTTGTAAAGTTCCCAAGCATGTTAAAAATATCATTTTGAACTTTGTACTGTTTCAAGTTACGGATTTTTTTTTTTTGGGGGCATGGACTAGTAAGTTAAATTCTTAAACCCCTCACTTGCACCAAAACAGGTTCAAAAACGATACAAGATTAAAGACACTGCATTTTGCACAAAAACACCTATTCCAAAACAAAAGGATATTGGACCAAGCCCATTACAAAAGTCTAGGTCCACCAAGGAAACACTTGAAGATGCAGCTGAAATGGCTGCCCACAAGCTTGCTGAGGCAGAAAATAAATCCTTTATAGCCGCTGAAGCAGTTAAAGAGTCTGAAAGGGTCTCACAGATGGCTGAAGAAGCAGATGCATTTTTTACGCATTTAAAAGAAGTTTTTGGACAATGTAAGTCTTGCGTTGTCACCATTACTATCTCGAAGTTGATCAGTGAGAGATTTTGCTAATCTATTTATCTATTATACACAGGGGAAGACAAAGGACACAACACAAGTTATAAACGTAAGCATCGTACTTCCCTTGCCATGTATGAAGTTGTGTTTAGATTGATGAATTTGGATTTGGAGGAAGGTTTCAAATAACTTGACAATATAGCTTTCTTTTTATATTTTCATTTGCAGGTTCTGAGGTTGAAGTCATCCTCATGGTTTAGTCATTCTGCTTTGGTCAAGTCGGTAATTATTTGTGGTAGATGACATATATTTAGAAAGGAAATATTCGTGGTTTTCCCAAGATATAGACTAAGAAGGCAACTGGCTCAAGCTATTTTATTAAATTTATTTTCCTTTTATATTTCTTTGGAGTGGGGGGTGGATGGCCATGTAGGGGTGTGCGAGTATCGAACTAGGGACTCTCACCTCGTCGGGAGCAAAAAAGATCTTCTATTGTAATTCCTATTTCCTATTGCATCGCCTATTGTAAGGTATTGAATGAATGACACGTGTAATTATTAAAGTTTTATCGGATGTATCGCGTATATCATTCACCTAATAAGTTGCAACAGGACAACAGGAGATGCAATAGAGTTTGCAATAGAATATCCTATCCTCCTCTGGAGAGGTGCCACTCGTCCAAAGGGGTTGTGGTTGTATCTATAAAGTTAGTCAATGAGAAGTTGATGAGTGCACTATGTCGATTCTTATCAACATTTAAATATTTTGGTTCGTTCTTCCTCCTGGCCACTTACTTTCTCTTCAACTTATTACTTATTGACGAGCTGAAGGTATTGTTCAGACTTGATTGAATTTTTACTGAGCTTTTGAATTGTATGTGTGGTTGATTTGATTGTTAATCAACCGCGCTCGAATGAGAGTTGATCATGCGGAACATGAATTGGGCTCGAGTAGCTTATGTTTTACATATATTCTATTGCTTTTGAACTAATTGGGTTGAACTCCAACCAAACAGAAAAATTGTTTCAAACTTGGTTTTATAAATAAATGAATCAAACTCAAAACAAATTTGAGCTCAAATATATGCTAAATATGAATTAAGCTCGAGTAGTTTTTTCTTATTACATTTTAACTAATCGAGTCGTGTTTCAGTCGAATAAAAAAGTTGTTCAAACTTAATTTGTATAATAGATATGCTAACCTCAAACGAGTGTTAATCAGGTGAAACGTGAACTGAGCTTGAGTTACTTGATCTCCTTCGCATAGTCCACTACCTTTTAACTAATTGATTAGCTAATCGAATCGAGTTCAAGCCAAACGAAAAATTATGCTCAAATTTTATTTTATAAATAAATCGAGTTCAAATAAACTTCTACTTTTTAACTTACCAAATCAAGTTCCAACCAAACGAAAAATAATGCTCAATTATGGTCCAAGCTCAAATCAAGCAGCTTGAGCGACATGGCCACATGGGTAAATGTAGGGATGTAAACGAGCCGAGCTCGAGCCGAGCCTGGCAAATTTGCCAGGCTCGAGCTCGAGCTCGAGCTCGTCGAGCCCGGGTTTGAAGGGCTCGAGCTCGAGCTCGTTTGTTAAAAAACGAGCTCGGCTCGAGCTCGCGAGCTCAAGCTTGAATTGGGCTCGCGAGCCTGGTAATTATAATATATAATTAATATTTAATATATATAATTAATATTTAATATATAAAAATATATATATATAATTATGAAAAAGCTCGCGAGCTTTTGCAGATACATTTAGGCTCGAGCTCGTGAAGCTCGAGTAGAGCTCGAGTCGAGCCGGCTCGCCAGGCTCGCGAGCCGGCTCGCCTCAACTTACATCCCTAGGTAAATGTCTCTGATTTGCAAATGAAACTTCCTACCAAAATACCTTCAATAATCGGCGGAAATTCCAACAACAATATATAGATAATGAACACAAGCAATGTTTATCCAACAGCAGTTTCCAGTTTTCATGCCAGTTTCAACACAAGACATCATAACATAACAAAACACCAATGAAACTCAATACAAATATTCAGTCACAAAATTCATCCAACTATTGATATCACGTAATCGAAATATTAATCATGCATGCAGGGTTTCCAAAGGTGGGACAGTCTTTTCAGTCATGAAACGAAAATTATTTCGCTTAGATTACAAGAATGCCCTAACCAAATCCCAGCCATCGATTATAGAAGCACGAGCCCAAGCTCAGATGGTCTCAAAACATGCTTTAGGCGATAGTTATAGAGATAGTAGTGAAGCTTCCCATCTCCCGGTCCAAATTTCAGCTCCTTCAAGAATCCCTCGTTCTGCATAACGTCCAAAGCATTAAAAACATCAAAATCCTTCTTCTTAGCAACAATTAGCGCATCGTTCATCAGTTGAAGCAAAGGAGTCTTTGTCGACACGTTATAATAAGAATATGCGGCCTTCAAAATAGAATGGTTTTGGCTACCAAGTATAGAAGAGGGAAGTGTGTAAAAACTGCAAAAGTCGGTTATTTCATGAGTCTCGGGACTTTCAACCAAGAAACTATCCACAACGTCTTCTTTTGGCATCAACCAATGCTCCACATCATCCTCATCAAAATCCGGGGCAACCACAAATTGCTTCATGTAATCTCTTAGCAAACGGGTCACTGCGGGTACATCATGGGGCTCCATTTTTCTGAACCCGGGTGTTACCGTCTGATCGGGCAATTTGTACAATTTGATCGTGCGACTCATAGTCATTCTCGCTCCAAGCCTCGAGAACCCGACATCTATAAGCTTTTTGGGGTTCAAAGATCTGTGCCAATACTGACACGTTGTTATCGGGGTCGGGAGGACGACGCCAGCTGTATAAGATGCTTGCCAAATATTCTCCAAATGAACTCTCCTAGTAACCTCTTTGATCATAACCGGGGCGAGCCTTTTAGTTCTAAGCTTCTTGTGAACGCAAAGAAAGTTTACCTCCGCCATAATTACGATTTCATCCCTCACACGGATTCTTGCAGGGACGCCAGTGATAAATGCAACCAATTTTTTTGAAGTCTTAACTCTTACTCCAATGTGCCAGCTTTTGAAATAACCCGGGGGACGAAGCGCCCATCGAAGGAACTCTTTTGAGTAATTAAATCTAAACATATTTTCATCATCCTCAACATAATTATTGGCCAAGAGATTATAAATTTCACTGCAAACCTCTTCAGAGTCTATATCGCAAGTAATCCATTCGTAAGGAGATGGAAGATTATACGGGTCTTGTTTGACTTCAGAAAGGGGTGTTGGCGGTTCAATCGGGCCTTCAGGTAGGGTTGTGTCCCCGAGATCCTTGAATTGGCCAACAGGTTGGGTTTCCCAAAACCTATGCCTTTTAGCAAGTGAGAGAGACTCTTGGACCTTCTTTGCTAATGCATCAATGGATACATCATTCTCGTTTTCTGAGGGTACGGTATTATCGCTGGAGGTAATTTGGGTTTCAGTTGGTGCATTGTTATCAGCCATTATCGGAAGTTTTAGTCTGTCATTCATTAAGATAGCAGCACAAATTATTAATTCTAGCAGAAGTGTTTACATACAAAAAACTTTCATATCAAGAAAATCAAAATACACACACACACACACAAATATATATATATAATTATATGCGTGTGTGTCAGATATAGGCGAAACTAGCAACTGTGAGATATCACCCACACATTTTAATCGAAAAGGTTCCAGGATATAAACACACACACCTTAATTCCTCTACTTCTATATAAGATCTATCAGTTCAAAAAGAAAATTTTTAGAACAACAGATGAATTCAGTAAATTTACCATATGAAATTTGAAATTATTAGTGAACCCAGATAAAGAAAAAGTAAGAAAGCAATTAGAAAATCGACAGCATTGTATGTGTATTTCCATTTCGTTTCAATACAAACATGAGAAGAGTTCTAAACAGGGAGAGTATATGTTAGCTCTATAACAAATCCATTCTACTTTAATAAATCGGACTCACAGAGCCCAGATTGAATCAGTCACGCAACAATTCGTCTTTCAGCTGAATTTCAAACAAACAAACCCAGATCGCAATTCACATTTTAAGATCGAAAACTCCGGATTACTCACTGCCTATGTAAAATTGGAATTTCAGAATTAACTAACCAATTATAGCCAAATACCAAAATACTGTCTAAAAATCATATTCAAAGCAAATAAAAAACCAATTGTAAGATCTGAATCAGCATATAATTCACATGAGAGAATCTAAACTTCGAATTGGGAGAGTGTATTACCTTAACACCGATTCGAAAATTTGATTAGGGCACGGGGATATCGATCTAGGGCGCGGGGAGTAGGGGATTTTTGGGCGGAGGTAGCAAAGGAATGGGGGATTGTTTAGAGAAAGAAAAAGGGTTGATGGGACATCGGGAACGACAAGAAATGAAGAGATGGAAGCAAGGAATTTGAGCTATAGTTATGGAATATTGTTTTATCTTGGCATCAAAGATGGCCCTTTTCTCCATTAACCCTACACAAGGGGCATTTTTGACATTTTATTGTAGACTCACAACTCACAACAACTCACAATTGGGATTGTGCTTAAATAACTAATTACCAAGAAAACAAATTGTTTATGCAAGTCAATTCCAATGCTTTTTTATATCCAAGGGGATACCTAGGGACTTAGTCCAAAAGACAGCGGGCTATAACCACAGAAAGATGCCACAAATCAAAACTGACATTCTTTGCAACATTATTGAGACTGACATTCTTTTGGAGGAGACGCAACTTGCGGCATATGAGGTTCTTGACAGCAATGGCAATTGGTTGTTAGACAAAATCAAAACTGTTATCCCTGATCCTATCGAGCAACTTATTTCGAACATAATTTGCCCTCTCAATAGAAATGCGATTGATAAGCGCATTTGGCTCGAATCTTCAAATGGAATTTTCACCTCCAAATCAGCCTATGAATCCACCATTGCCTCTAACCAAGCCCCTCTTAACCAAAACCATCGATCATGGAATTGGATATGGAAACTCAAATGCCCTCAAACGCTGAAAATCTTCCTTTGGTTAATCCATCATAACTGCCTTGCAACTAATCTTTTGAGATTCTCTAGACATATTGCTAATACGAGTTTTTGTGACAGGTGCGGGACCAATGTTGAAGATATTTCACATGCCCTCAGAGACTGCCCCTTTTCCAAACGGGTTTGGGAGTTCCTGATCCGCCCCACCCAACTCCTTGAATTTTACTCTCTTCCCACATCAAGTTGGATCCAATACAATTTCTCCAAAAGCTTTGGTAATATCTTAGCCCCAGAGGTCGACTGGAAAATCGTTTTCCTTGCTTGTCTTTGGCATATTTGGAAAGCCAGAAACACCACTACCTTTGAGCACAAATTTATACATTACAAGGAAACCCTCTCTCAAATCAATTACATGATCCTTGACTGGGCCATAGCTTTCCCTTCTACTTCCAACCGTCTGTCCCCTTGCCACGGCCGTCTTACTTGGACACCTCCTCCTCTTGGATGGTTTAAACTTAACACCGATGGTAGCTTCTACGCGAACACCGGCATTGCTATTGTCGGAGGTCTTCTTTGCGACACCCATGGTAATTGGTGTTGGGGCTTTAGTTGGAACATTGGACCCCAAACAATCAACATGGCTAAGCTTCTTGCTCTTAGAGAGGGTCTTCAACTCGCTTAGGAAAGACGCATCCCCAAACTCGAAATTAAAATAGATTCTGAAGTTGTTGTCCAACTCATTAAACATGCTAATATTAGCAACCATCCTCTGGGGGAGCTGATCAGAGACTGCCGCAATCTGCTCCACAAGCCATGGGATACAACTTTTGGCCATACTAAACGGGAAGGCAATTCATGTGCCGATGCCTTAGCCAAGAAAGGACACCTTCTCCAAGGAAAGAAATTCTGGACTGAGCCACCTGAAGATCTTCCTTAGCTTCTTTCAGAAGACATTTAGTCTTTCTGTTCTTTTGTTTAACCAAAAAAAAAAAAAAGGATGCCACAAATTATCCGCCTTATCCTCCTCAAGAAGTTACTCTTTCGGTCGTCTCATGAACTGCATGTCCGTGTGTATTCCCATCTTTGCCAATTTATTCGCCGTGTGAAGTCAATTCCAATGTTGTGAATGGTTTTTACTTGTATAATTTTTTCTTACAAAAGGATAGAATTAATTATGTGCAATAATGAATGAGATCAGAGAATGAGGTAATGGGCTCATCAAATGAAAAATACATATAGTTCAATGAGAATGCAGTCTGTTCGGTCTTAACAACAAGCTCGCTCCATGAAAAATAGTTATCCCACAATTTAAACATCCCACAATGTAGAGAATCCACTTGAAACCACATTTGCAAAGTAGTTATGCTTATTGCCTCTTCTCCTGCTTTTAATTACCAAAAGCGAGCAAGTTATTCAAATAGTTCAAGTTATTCTTGTAAACTAAGGCTATTCCAATTTGTGTGTATATATTTATACGTATATTTGAATATTTCAATAGGCTTCAATCAATCAAAATAAACCAAGTAAAAGTTAAACCGAATAAATCCATCATTAACAACCCTAAGTAGAATAAAACATGTGGCCTAGGTCCTTAAGCAAATTGAAATATAGAGGACAATAATATGCTAATAGGCTAAGCAAAGGGGTGTGGTCCAATGGTCCACAAGGCATTCGCCGTGAGTGTTGGGTTTCGTTTGAAAAAGCATAAACGCAGCGGAAGGGATTTCAAAAATTAAAAACGAAAACCCAATTGGTACTCTAGTTCGCATAATTGAATCTAAAAGCGTATAACGAATAAAACTTACTCGTTAATATGAATATGATGATGGAGAAAAACTTCTTCTTCTCCAAGCTCGAAATATTGAAGCTTCCAAATCTTCAATCATTTCGTTTGATTCTTCTAACTTGAACTTGATTCAAACAACGAAAATACGTCGTCTCTAAATCGTCACACACAGATCAACAAACGAAAAATCCCCTTTTTTCTTTTTCTATGGTCGACGGCGAGGTATAGAGGAGGGGAGGAATATTTTTCTTTCTTTTGAGAGTTGTGTATTCTTCTTCTTACTTGTTCTAAGTCAAAGAGTCCTTATATACCTCATGACTTATTGAACAAGTCAAAACAAAAGAGCTCTAATGTGTGGCCTCTCAAAGACGCCATATTGAGGCCTAGTAGACATCCAATTGGACTCCTTATTTAGCTCCGGGATTTGTTTTGTTTAATTAATTTCTTATTCAATAAATAAATTAATTAGATAAATTAATTCATCAATATATTTCACAAGGAAATTTATTAATAATTAATCTTATCATTATAATTAATTATTTCATCTAATGAATAATTAATTATTTAATTTATCCAATAAATTAAAACTCCTAAAAGAAATAATAGAAATTCCTTTTTCTTCATTTTTCTTTGTCAATTCTTTAGCACGACTCTTTAGGTTCGTTTCGTTTGGCAATAAGAGGAAACCAAAGGAAGTGGGTAACACCTAGCCAGTCACGTGGCCCACTTCATAACCCAAACGAAAACGAATGATAGGATCATTCCAAAACCTTCAAATCGTAAATACCGTATATGTATAAATCCTTTGTTCACGTTCCCCGGTCAAGTGAGAGTCATGGTTATGTCAAACTCACTGGACTTAACCATATGTATAAATCATAATAAATACAAGATTATTAAGATCGATTTAGTGCCAAGCACAATCGTCTCGTTTGCTTTGGCTAAAGACTTTGATCTCTATTTATCTATAATTACATAGGGTACATACTCATTCACTTATGAAAGAACAAATCCCATATTAGATATCTACTAAGATTATCACTTGCCCATCAAGTCCGCATTTCGAGGTTGACCCCACAAAAGGGTGAATTGAGTCTAACTACTCTAGTGAAAGACTTGACGTCACAAGTGCATCTTCAGCCTGATACTTCAGGTCAAAGGTTCACATATACCTATTACGCATAATTAGTTCCATCATTGACAGTCACAAAGTGAAAACCCATGTGACAGAACTGATGCGAGTCGTGTTAGAACACATCAGTTCCACTGACGTGTCTACAATCATAATCTCCTATCATCCCATGATACCAGACAGGCACTCCCATGTCGGAGCTAAGATTGTACATGTATTCGAAGTCTTTATTTGTCCATTAAAGACTTCATATTACTTGCGAACTTATTTTAGTAATCAAAATCGATCTCTCTAGTGTCAATCTTCCTATCCCATAGGAAGTAGAGGGATCGCACTGAAAATATGGATAAAACGTTTTACACAACTTATAGATGCAGATAAGAATTAAGTGAAAACTCAACAATGTCTTTTATTTAGGAAGAGTTTAAGTTCAATACAAGATATATGCCCTATACATTCTATCCTCTATGGCATCTGAGGGCATAATCCTAACAATCTCCCACTTGCACTCAATGCCACTCATTGTGGTATCTAATACCCATCCTTTCCAGGTGTCGGTCTAAAACAGCCTGAGTTAGTGGTTTGGTGAACGGGTCAGCTATATTGTCAATTGAGGCTATTTTCTGCACTGCTATCTCTCCTTTGCCAACGATCTCCCTGATGATGTGAAATCTTCTCTCAATATGTTTAAACTTGTTATGAGACCTCGGTTCCTTGGCTTGCGCTATCGCTCCATTGTTATCACAATAAAATGGCAATGGGAGCTGAGCACTAGGGACCGTTCCAAGTTCTCCAAGAAACTTCCTCATCCAAATAGATTCTTTCGCTGCCTCTGAGGCTGCTACATACTCTGCTTCAGTGGTGGAATCAGCGGTTGTGCTTTGCTTGGAGCTCTTCCAAGACACCGCTCCATCATTGAGAGTAAAAACAGACCCTGAAGTGGATTTTCGGTCATCAACATCAGACAGAAAGTCTGAATCAGAATAACCTTCCATCTTCAGGTCTCCACCTCCATAGATGAGAATCATATCCTAAGTTCTTTTCAGATACTATAAGATATTCTTCACAGCTATCCAATGTTCCTTTCCCGGGTTTGCCTAAAATTGGCTCACCATGCTCACAGCATAGGCAATGTCGTGTCTAGTACACAGCATTGCATATATCAGGCTACCAACTGCAGAAGCATAGGGTACATTACTCATCTCTTGTCTATCTTCCTCGCGTTGAGGACACATAGACTTGGATAAGTGTACTCCATGCCTCATGGGAATAAACTCTTTCTTAGAGTTATCCATCCTAAATCTCTTTAGGACCTTTTCTAAGTAAAGGGCTTGAGAGAGGCCTATCATTCTATTCGTTCTATCCTTGTAGATACGAATTCCTAGAATGTATGTGGCTTCTCCCAAGTCTTTCATGGAAAACGTACTCGAAAGCCATTTCTTGATAGTGGTGAGCATTCCTATATCATTTTCTATAAGTAGAATGTCATCCACATATAGTACTAAGAACGAGAGTTTGCTCTCACTAGTCTTCTCGTAGACACATGGTTCATCTTCGTTCTTGATGAAGCCATATCCCTTAACTTCTTCATCAAAATAGAGATTCCAGCTTCTAGATACTTGCTTGAGACCGTAAATGGACCTCTTAAGTTAACATACTTTATGGATATCGGACTCGGACACAAAACCCTTTGGCTGTTCCATATAGATATCCTCCTCGAGGAATCCATTTAGAAAAGCCGTTTTGACATCCATTTGCCATATCTCATAATCTTAGTATGCAGCTACGGATAACAGAATTCATATGGACTTTATCATAGCCACGGGCAAAAAGGTTCCTTGATAGTCAATTCATTCTCTTTGACTATACCCTTTCGCTACAAGCCTGGCTTTAAAGGTGTCAACCTTGCCATCACTACCTATCTTTCTTTTGTAGATCCACTTACATCCTATAAGTTTTATACCTTCAGGACGATCTACCAAAGTCCAGACATGGTTCGATTGCATAGAGTCCATTTCTGTTTCCATGGCTTCTCGCCATCTTGAAGCGTCGACATCCACCATCGCTTGATCATAGGTACAAGGATCATCTTCATGACCTTCTTATACTATAGTGTGAAGCTCTCGCTCCCCCTGCAGTAGATACCCATACCTCTCAAGTTCATGCGGTATTCTACCAGATCTATAAGGTGGTTGTGCTACTATGGGTTCAAGCCTTGGTTCTTGAACAGATGTATTTGAGAGAGTTTCATTTTGTTCTTCTAGAACAATTCTCCTGCCTTTGCCCCCTTCCAAGATGAACTCATCCTCAAGAAAGTGAGCTTGTAGGGCCACGATGATTCTTTGATCATCATGCAGGTAAAAGAAGAATCCCATGGAATCTTCAGGATAACCAATGAAACGTCCCATTAGGGATCTTACCTCCAATTTCTCCACTTTAGTCTTCTTGACATAAGCGGAGCATCCCCAAATCTTAATATGATTAAGACTCGGTTTCCTATTATTCCACATCTCATGCAGAGTTTTAGGAACGAATTTGGAGGAACATCTGTTCAAAACATGAGCAGCGGTAAGGAGAGCATATCCCCCACAACGAAATGGGTAAATCAGTGTAACTAAGCATGGAACGAACCATGTCCAACAGTGTTTGATTCCTTCGCTAGGCTACTCCATTCAATTGAGGAGTTGCTGGTGGTGTTAGTTGTAACATTATTCCTTGTTGTCTTAGGAATTCATCAAACTCGGCACTCATATATTCTCCTCCACGATCCGTTCGTAGAGTTTTTATATTTTGCCCAGTTTGATTTTCTACTAAGGCCTTGAACTCTTTGAATCTTTCAAAGGATTCAGACTTTTGCTTCATCAGATACACTAGACCAAATCTTGAATGGTCGTCAGTGAAAGTGATAAAGTAGTAGAAACCTTCACGAACCATTTCTCCAAATGGTCCGCAGACGTCGGTATGCACTAATCCTAAGACTTGAGTAGCCCTTTCAAAAGTCCCTGCGAAGGGGGATCTAGCCATCTTGCCTAAGAGACATGATTCACATGTAGGAATAGGGTCTGACCCTAGTGAGCTTAAAAGCCCATCTTTTTCCATTTTGTGGATCTTGTGCTCTCCGGCAGTCTAAGATGCCACTTGAGTCTTAAGTTAGTTTCTTGCCTACCATGTTTATGTGTTACAACATTAACATCAGATGAATTACGGACATTTAAATAAGACAAACCATTAACTAAACATGCATTGCCAACTAATTTATTTCCATAATAAATGTCGCAATTTCATTTAGAAAAACGGAATGTATATCCAATCTTAACTAAGATAGGAATAGATACAATGTTCTTAAGTCCCTTGGGAAAAACCAAAACATTATCTAAAAACAGTAAATGTCCAGAATTCAAATAAAGAGAAGTAGATCTGATCCTAGTAGCTGCGACGCTTTCCCCGCTGCCTATTTTGATCATCACTTCTTCTCGGCCCAGCTTTCTACTTCTCTGTAGATCCTGATCCAAACAACAAACATGGGCACTAGCCCCTGAGTCCAGAATCCACGAAGTAGAAAATACGGTCATAGAACAGTTAGTTTCAAAAACTAATAGTTTTGTACCTTATGCGCCTTTGCCTAATTTGGGATAGTTTCTCTTCCAGTGGCCAAGCTCACCGCACTCGAGACATCTATCCGTTTTCTTAGGTCCTTTGCTCTTATGGCCATGTCCTAACTTTTTTGAAGTTCTTATGGATACTTTCTTTTGCCTTTTCCTCTTTCCATCACGTTGATCATCAAATGTATCATTCGTTAAATAGATAAAAGAATCCCTCTTCTTGTTCGTCCTAATACGAGCTTGTTCGATTTCAAGCTTCTTAGTCAGCCCAGCTAATGAACAATCGATATCATTGATATCAAAGTTCATGACGAAGTAGTAGAAGAAGTCAGGGAGCGATTGTAAGATGAGATCAACTTAAAGATGAATATCCATATAGAAATGCATGGACCGAAGTCTTTCCATTAGGGTCATCATCCTGAGAACATGGTCTCCCACATTCTCTTCCTCTCTCATCCTCGCTCTGAAGAGTTCTTTTGATATAAAATATCTTACGGTCCTACCGTGCTCTCCAAACATTTCTTCCAGGTGAAAAATTATGTCCCTTGCATTGCTCATTGTGTCATGTGAACTTTGCAGCCCACTATACATTGAGCAAAGAATGTATCCTCTAGCTCTATAATTGTCACAAGTCCAATTAAAGTGAGCCAGTTGAACCTCTTCATCCTCATTCTTCTCAGGAATTACAGGACGATTTGTTTCCAACACATATTCAATCGACTCTTCACTCAGGACATTCCTTAAGATCGCGAGCCATTGTATATAGTTAGGACCAGTCAGAACATTTCTTTCGAGTAATTTCATAAGTGGGTTTGTCATATTTGAGAGAGATAAACGAGAAAATAACTGTAGAAATAAACCAGATTTATTAGATTACTTGTTTTGACTTAACCAAGAAAAATTAAGGGCTTAAAATTTATCTTGGCTCCCACTGCATTTTTCAAATCCCACACTCCCATGTAAAAATCGGGAATCATCATAGGCATCGATTCCACAGCAGGTATTGAGGTCCTCAATTAATTAAATAGGTTGCAACTTAACCAATTTCTGGCCCATTAATTATTTGAAGTGATATCTAATATCAATTTATCCAATAAATATTTCAATACGTTTCCCCATAGTTCACCAAACCGCAACCCATTCGATTTCTAGGTTCCTGAACTACCCGAGTTTATCCCACTAACTCCTATAATCTAGCATTTGAATTTCACCTTACAACCGAACAGGTTTCTGGGGTGAAATATGTTTCGATTAAGGCATTTGTATGCGCTTTATAAAATTTCAAATTACTTCTAAATGTATAACCCCATAACTGGGAAGCATTACACATTTATAGTAATTCTAATTTTAGAAAGCTTAGTGGAGGGTGAGGATGTCAAACATCCTTTTCTAACTCGGTATAATTTATTTGGGAGAATTTAATTCGTTAAAAGATTTTGGTCTCACTTTGCACATTATTCAATTTATATAGCTCTTTATTCTATATTGATCATGCATAACAATACTACTAATAATCATGCCTTTCAATATAAATAAACATAGAATTTAAATAAATGAATAAATAAATTCATCACTTGATCATGGACTTTTACTAGAGGGCCCGAGCCAATGGACCATCAAAAAAGGCATAGATTAAACCTATTAAACATTTATGGGCCTTTTGACTTTATCAACTTTGAACTATTTTATCTCGATTCCTAAAACAACTCATGCATTATTTCTAAGAATATAATAAATAGCTTCAAATTTGATAACCCATAAAATTAAAGGTAAAACATATAATCCTAAGTCCATGATTAGTGTTTTAATCACATAAGACATGTTCGTATCAATTAATACATGCTCGCAACATTTAATACATGCTCGCAATATTAAATCACTTATGTTGATTATTAAAATTTTAGTCCAACTAAAAAGTCCTTTATAAAATTCCTTATGATTTCACATATTCACTATTTCAATTAAAATCATTCTAGTCCAACTAGATGACTTAGATGTACGAAATTAAGAATTAAATGCATATACCTTTAATTAAAATAATATGAACACATAAAATATGGAATTCTATATTTTATTTTATTATAATTTAAAGCCATCAAAAATTGAAAATACTTTTATTTGATCAAAGAATTAATTATTAATCTCTAAGAAAAATAATTTATACTCCTTATTCAAAATGAAGTAATTTCCAAGTCAAGGAAAACAATAATAATATTTAATCCATAAATCAATTATTAATCTCCAAGAAAAATAATTAATTAGTTCTAATTAAATATTATATTCCAATCAATTTTATTGGGCTCGATTTCATCAAACCCAAGTCACCATCTTTTTGGTCCACTTGGATTCAATTTAATTGGGCTCAAAATAATTAATTAGAACAACATTCACGTTTATTAATTTCTTATTGGGCTAAATTTAATTTAAGTCCAAATCACAAATCTAATTGGTCCATTTAGATTCAATTAGATTAAGTTCAAACTAATTAACAAATCGAAACTGGATAATTTTCAATTGGGCTTGATTTAAATTATTCGGGTCATCATCCTTTTGATCCACCAAATTAATTAAAATCACTCAAAATTCAAAAAATAATTTCGACCCAAACATAGCTCGTTTTATTATCCGAATCCATGACCCGGATCAACGAATTGGGTATCCAAACCCACGACCCGTCGGGCCACGGAGCCCCGTTTTTCATCGGTATTTTTTTATTTTCAATATCATCAAATATCCCCAAATTTACAATAACTAAAAATAAAAAAACTAGGCAAAAAACCATAAAACGCAGATTTAAGAAAAACATACAAACATGCTTCAAAAACACATAACATGCAATTCTTAAATCACGTAAACAAGATCAAATATGCAAATCAGAGATTGGCTCTGATACCACTGTTGGGTTTCGGTCAAAAAAGCATAAACGCAGCGGAAGGGATTTCAAAAATTAAAAACAAAAACTCAATTAGTACTCTAATTCGCATAATTGAATCTAAAAGCGTATAACGAATAAAACTTACTCGTTAATATGAATATGATGATGGAGAAAAACTTCTTTTTCTCCAAACTCGAAATATTGAAGCTTCCAAATCTTCAATCCTTTGGTTTGATTCTTCTAACTTGAACTTGATCCGAACAAAGAAAATACGTCGTCTCTAAATCGTCACGCATGGATCAACAAACAAAAAATCCCCTTTCTTCTTTCTCTATGGTCGATAGCTAGGTATAGAGGAAGGGAGGGATATTTTTCTTTCTTTTGAGAGTTGTGAGAGTTGTGTATTCTTCTTCGTAATTGTTCTAAGTCAAAGAGTCCTTATACACCTTATGACTTATTGAACAAGTCAAAACAAAAGAGCCCTAATATGTGGCCTCTCAAAGACGCCACATTGAGGCCTAATAGGCGTCCAATTGGACTCCTTATTTATCCCCGGGATTTGTTTTGTTTAATTAATTTCTTATTTCAATTAATAATTTATTGTATTCAATAAATAAATTGATTAATTAAATAACCAAATTAATTAGATAAATTAATTCATTAATATATTTCATGAGGAAATTAATTCATTAATATATTTCATGAGGAAATTAATTAATAATTAATCTTATCATTATAATTAATTATTTCATCTAATGAATAATTAATTATTTAATTTATCCAATAAATTAAAACTCCCAGAAGAAATAATAGAAATTCCTTTTTCTTTGTCAATCCTTTAGCACGACTCTTTAGGTTCGTTTCATTTGGCAATGAGAGGAAACCAAAGGAAGTGGGTAACACCTAGCCAGTCACGTGGCCCACTTCATAACCCAAACAAAAACGAATGATAGGATCATTCTGAAACCTTCCAATCGTAAATACTGTATATGTATAAAACATTTGTTCATGTTCCCTGGTCAAGTGAGAGTCATGGTTATGTCAAACTCACTGGACTTGACCATATGTATAAATCATAATAAATACGAGATCATTGAGATCGATTTAGTGCCAAGCACAATCGTCTCGTTTGGTTTGGCCAAAGACTTTGATCTCTATTTATCTATAATTACACGGGGTAAATACTCATTCACTTATGAGAGAACAAATCTCATATTAGATATCTGCTAAGATTACCACTTGCCCATTAAGTCCGCATTTCGAGGTTGACCCCACCAAAGGGTAAATCGGGACTAACTACTCTAGTGAAAGACTTGACATCACAAGTGCATCTTCAGCCTGATATTTCAGGTCAAAGGTTCAGATATACCTATTACGCATAATCAGTTCCGTCATTGACAGTCACAGAGTGAAAACCCATGTGACAGAACCAATGCGAGTCGTGTTATGACATATCAGTTCCACTGACGTGTCTACAATCTTAATCTCCTATCAACCCATGATACCAGACAGGCACTCTCATGTCGGAGCTAAGATTGTACAAGTATTCGAAATCTTTATTTGTCCATTAAAGATTTCATATTACTTGCGAACTAATTTTAGTAATCAAGATCGATCTCTCTAGTGCCAATCTTCCTATCCCCGAGGAAGTAGAGGGATCGCACTGAAAACATGGACAAAACGTTTTATACAACTTATAGATGCAGATAAGAATTAAGTGAAAACTCAATAATGCCTTTTATTTAAGAAAAGTTTAAGTTCAATACAAGATATATGCCCTATACATTCTATCCTTTATGACATCTGAGGGCATAATCCTAACAGTGAGAATCCACCCGGGTTCGAAACCCAGGAAAAGGGGATGGGGGTATTACTCCTACATCCTTCACTTGGAGCCCTTGCGCTTATTGAGTCTGTCACCTATGGGTAACCTAGGGCGGATTACCCCCATACATGATTTGCGGGCTATTGCGTATGGGCAGGTTTGATCTGTTAGGTGACTGACGGCGATTTTCCCTGGAATTTAAAAAAAAATAAAAAAATATGCTTATAGGCTATGGCCCATAAAATCCGTGCCTCACCAAGCCCAAGTAGTAGATGGGTCTCCCAATTCTTTCTGTGTTGCGAATCCCAAACTTATGATTTGGGCCAAGCCCAATATCCAAGCTAAGTGTATCTTGTCTAAAGCCCATGGGGGTGTTAGCCGGTCAACATAATATTTACTTTTTGGCAATTTAAGGTGCAATAAAAGTGATTTTGTGTTTAAGTTTGAAAAATGGAGCCAACTGATCAAGACGGATTAAAGCTTGTTTGGATTTTGTAAAGACTATACAAAATTAAGTTTGAACACTTTATTTGGTTCGATAAGTTTTGACTCAACTCAACTAAAACTCGTTTGGATTTGTTCCATCAACAATTAAATCAAACTCACACACATTTTTTAAGGTCAATCAAATTTTAAACAAACTTGAACAATTCACAGTTTGAATTAATTGGATCCATTTACAACCCTATTAGTGGGAGTAACTACTTATGTTAATGACTTTAGTTTGGATTGGTAATAATAAACTTAAAAAGTGTATTTCTTTTACAAAGAGTTCTAATAAAACTCAAACAAATATTTTAAACCAACTAAAATTCTAGTACATTAAAAAAAAGATTAATTCCAAAATATTCTTTTAATAACAATTCTTTCCTTTTTGTTTGAAATATAACAAACATATAATATATAATAAAAGGACCTTAAATTTACATACACACACACACATACATATATATATATATATATATATATATTTGGTAAAGGAAAAATAGAAAGGACAAGGGCAAGGGTACTATATAAAGGGTCAGCCTTTACTGTTGTTGCGTACACAAAGTAAAGCAGCTGTTGTAAGGCGATTTTTCAGTACGTTCTTCCCCACTCTCACGGCGCAGATCCGCGGAGAGTTATTCACCTCTATTTCACCATTCTTTCGACATCTTGTTCTTCATTCACATTCAAAGGTTCGATCTGTTTTTCCTTTTTCATCTGTTATTTTGATTATTTTTTTTGTTGTTGTAAAAAGTCGGCTGATTTATGACATTATTAAATCTGTTTATTTTTCTTGATTTACTTAAGGATCCTGAGATTAGTATGTTTCTCTGTGTGTTTTTTAGACAACTTTTGTGTAATGTACTGTAATCTAAGATTAGGTTTAGTATTATTCTTTCATTGCCCTTTCAATTTCTGATGCGCAATAGCCGTAGTTCATTGATTGTAATGTAGATATATATGTACATTGTTTAAACTCTAGCTGGCTTGATTAACCTCAGATGAGATTTTAAGATTAGACTTTTTTTTTTTTTTAAGAACATTGAGGGGGTAAACATCAGGTGAGATTGGGTATGTATGTTATAAGACTTTAAAAAGGGTTTCAGATGTTTAAAGAAATTGATAAAATATAAATTTTTCGGGGTTACAAAAATTTGATTTTTACTGGAATGGGGAATTTTTAAGATCATCTGAATTGTTTTTTTTCCCTGTTAAAGAGATCGTGTTTTTTACCTGGCCTGAATGTATTCTTTTTGGTGTGGTTGTGTGTGTATACAACTGAATTTACATTCATGGTGAGCATGTGTGATTCTACTGCATTTATTTACGTGTTTAAGAGTGGTGAGATAAATTATTGGGGAGAGGGTAAAAGGGCTATTATTTGCAAGGATTTGCTCCTCGTTGTATGGTGGTCCTTTCCTCTTTTGATATATTCCCCAAACATCGGAGCAGAAGTTTAATGCTTGTAATCCATTTTGAATGGCTTGCAAGTTTGGCTCTTCTGGTACATATTTCATTCAAAATGGAGGAATCTGTGGATCTGTTGTCCATTGGCTGAACTTTATTTGTTTACCCTTTCTGATCTTTGATTTGATATTTTTAGATGTGTTTCTCTATTGTCTTCCAGTTCTCCCAATTTAGTTTTACTGATATATTCGGCTGCAGTTATGGCAGGTTTGGCACCAGAAGGATCGCAATTTGATGCTCGTCAGTATGATTCAAAGATGAACGAGTTGTAAGTTTCCTTTATCTGACTTTTTCATTGAAAGAATTGACAATGGTACATAATAGGTTACATCTTTTTATCTCAATACACTCTCTTGGTACAGGCTTCAAACTGATGGAGAAGAGTTCTTCACATCTTATGACGAGGTTTATGATAGTTTTGATGCTATGGGTCTTCAAGAGAACCTCCTTAGAGGCATTTATGCTTATGGTATGTTTGCAATGATCTTCGTTTGTATTTCGAATAGTACAACTAGGGATAGTTAATTTATTTCAGCTATCGTTTAATCAAGGGATAATTGCATGTATAGCCTTACCATGAGCCCCTGATGTTATGCAAATTGCCAAGACACCCATATCAAATCTGAGAACTAATGAAACAGGGGGT
Source organism: Buddleja alternifolia (assembly GCA_019426215.1). Lineage (NCBI taxonomy): Eukaryota > Viridiplantae > Streptophyta > Magnoliopsida > Lamiales > Scrophulariaceae > Buddleja > Buddleja alternifolia. Next base: position 43,072,872 of record CM033391.1, on the reverse strand, counting down.
GAAACTGTAATTTATATTTTACTTTATTGACAGAGGAAGTGACGGTAATTTCTTAAACATCGGGGTGTTTTTCGTAATTAGGGCCTTGCGCAGTAATATACCCTTTGATGAAGTTGCTAGGTAATTTAGTTATAATATGGAGAATCTTAACTCAAATGAACGCTACACTACCCTTTATTTTTTAACCCGGTATCTTTTTATTTAACGTGAAGTAATTTTTTTGATGTTTTCCTTTACATAAAGGTTTCGAGAAGCCCTCCGCCATCCAGCAAAGGGGCATTGTTCCATTCTGCAAGGGCCTCGATGTTATTCAGCAGGCTCAGTCTGGAACCGGGAAAACCGCCACCTTTTGTTCTGGCATCCTGCAGCAGCTCGATTATGGTTTGACACAGTGCCAGGCATTGGTTTTGGCACCTACTAGAGAACTAGCACAACAGATTGAGAAGGTTATGCGAGCTCTTGGTGACTACCTAGGTGTTAAGGTTCATGCTTGTGTAGGTGGAACCAGTGTTCGTGAGGATCAGAGGATTCTCTCAGCTGGTGTTCATGTTGTGGTTGGAACACCCGGCCGTGTCTTCGACATGCTGAGAAGGCAGTCACTTCGTGCTGATTATATTAAAATGTTTACATTGGATGAGGCAGATGAAATGCTATCGCGTGGTTTTAAGGATCAGGTACATCTCTTTCTATGGTCCTTTTACCTTTTATTGCATGAGTATGTACTTTTGTGTGCTTGCCTAAAATTCTTGTCTACATCTGGTTTGGCCGAACCCAACTATTCACGTGTCAGTTTTATTAAACTTGTTTTATGATTGGTTCTTCTCCTTGGAGTTTGCACCAATCACATGTCAAAGTATGAATGTCTTCGGTTCAACCAGACTGGGTTCGCACTAGAACTCCTCTATGCTTGATTATGTATACATGAAATGCTAGATGAGCTTCCATTTGACGGTTCATGGATGGTAAATTTAATTCACTTGTCTTGTGGTATGGCTTGGGTTTGGCTGAATCGGTCAAGGCTATAATTTCTGGTGCTTGATTATTTATACATGGTATGTGGTGGGCTTCGGCTCCCATCCCCTACCCGAGCTCAAATTAGCCCCTTCTAGGACTAAATCTAGGAGCGTGACATGATATACAAAACGAGCGCCCATTTCGCGATTCATGGATTTAGTCTGTTTAATTTTCTAGAGGCTTTACTAATAACGTGATATTTTTCAGATATATGATATCTTCCAATTGCTACCGGCTAAAGTTCAAGTTGGGGTGTTCTCGGCCACTATGCCACCCGAAGCCCTCGAGATCACCCGTAAGTTCATGAACAAGCCCGTGAGAATCTTGGTGAAACGGGACGAGCTTACCCTCGAAGGTATTAAGCAATTTTACGTCAACGTTGAAAAAGAAGATTGGAAACTCGAGACTCTCTGTGATCTTTATGAAACCCTTGCCATCACTCAAAGTGTCATCTTTGTGAACACCCGACGAAAAGTTGATTGGCTAACCGACAAAATGAGGAGCCGGGACCACACCGTGTCGGCCACACACGGTGACATGGACCAAAACACCCGAGACATTATCATGCGCGAGTTTCGCTCAGGCTCATCTCGTGTTCTTATTACAACTGATCTGTTGGCTCGTGGTATCGATGTCCAACAAGTGTCTCTTGTCATAAATTATGATCTTCCGACACAGCCCGAGAATTATCTCCACCGTATCGGAAGAAGTGGAAGGTTTGGAAGAAAGGGAGTTTCAATCAACTTCTTGACTAAGGAGGATGAGAAAATGCTTCAAGACATTCAGAAGTTTTACAATGTCGTTATCGAAGAACTTCCATCGAATGTTGCTGATCTTCTTTAAGGTGGTTTACGGGTTTGATATAGCGGGGCTTTGGAGTTTTTTCGATTTTGCTAGTTAATGTTTTTATTTTTCTTAAAAAAATTCTTGATTTTAATTAATTGTCAGTTTATTTTTGCAAAGATCTGTCTGTACCACCTGGTGATAATGGAGCCTGCTGTTAAAGAGCTGGTATCCACATCATTCTGGTGTGCGAATATACTAATGCAATTTTTATTTTTTTATTTTAGGGAGATTTTTTTTTAAAACTTAATTCAGTTTTTATGCCCCCAAATTTTGGTTAATTCTGAATTTCAAATGAAGTTTTAGCCTTTGATTTTCCTGTGTAAGCACAAAAGCTCTTGTATTTTATAAGATGTTTAGGGATTTTATAAAATAAGTATCGAATTATTTGAATAAAATAATATTTTGCAGTTTATAAGATTTTAGTAACTTTGTAAATCAAGATGATTAAACAAAAGAGGTTTTTTAAAATTTTAAAATATGAACTTACTTAAACATCTTATAAAATGATTAAAGAGCTTATAAATTTGTATTAGTGGTAAATTTTATTTTGTTGGTGCGCTTTTTGGTAAAGAGTCAGAAAAATTGCATATAACCCCCCTCCCCCCCCTTATTATCGTTATTTTGTTAAAACCCTCTTATGTTAATTTTTTTGCATGATGCCCCCTTGTGATCATATAAATTTTGCACGAACCCCCCCTGCCGTCCCAATTTAATGGAGAGTGGCTTGTACGCACGGGGTGTGCGAATTTTGGTACATTTTGGTATTTTTAACCATAAATACCATATCAATTTGACTATTATGCCCTTACAATGTTTGGTACATAATATTTTGACCTTCTTTCCCTCTAATTTAAATTAAAAAAACAAAACAAAAAACTAGTTTGGATAAAATCTATTGGGTATTATATAATGGATATGGGTTACCAAAACCCAATCTATAACTTTTAGTATTATTAGTTTATAATTATTTTTTTTGTTCTTTTTTTCTTTTTCTACCTTTCTCTTTTTTCTAATTTCCATTGATCCCTTCTTCTTTCCCCTCAAAAGTCTGACACCCCTGCCATCTAAACTAGTCCGAAGGGTTTAACATATTTTTTCCATTCTTTTTTCTCTGTTGCTATTTTTTTCAAGTTTTTTCTTAATTTATTTAATTTTCTGATTTTGTTTTTGTTTTTAGAATTTTCTCCAATGTTTTCTGAATGTTTTTGATTTTTTTTTCAAAATTTTGAATTTTTTTGTTGATTTTAGAAGATGTTTCAAAAAATTTCTGCAATTTTTATTGTTATGATTTTTTCGCATTTTATTTTTCAAATATTTTCAATATTTTAATGATTCTTTTTGGATTTAAAAAAAAACATCAGGAAAAGAAAATAGAAAAAAGAAAACATATGTCTGATTTTTATCTTCCATCTTCAGACTATTTTTTTTACTGATTATTTTCTATACAAAATTGTTTTTTTGAATTTTTTCATTTTTGGAAAAGAAATATGAACTTTTAAGTAAAAAATATGATTGGAACTAAGATCAAAATAAAATTAATGAAACATAAAAGAAAAAGGATATTACTAAATTCAATTGTGTTGGGGATAAATGGTACAAGAGACACAATGTAGGGGTGAAAAGTGCATTTAACCCTAAATCAAACCTTACTTAACAGTCATTTCAACCCAAAAGTTGACGGCGTTAGGATTTTTAACGACAGGGGGAGAGTGTGCACGATTTAGGCTAACACAAGGGGGTTAGCTTGGTTTACGAATACGTGAATGATTCTTGAGGAATCTCGAGACTCTTGTAACTTTGTGTTCTTGGAACTCCTGAAACTCTAAAATGTTATGGTCTGTGAATATTTATGAATTTGCACTAGCACTTCATAAATAGATTAGAAGTAATTGTTATAATGTAATTCTCCTCAAAAATATTATTGATAATGACCAAGTATTTATAGAGTACAAACAATAATAAAGAAGGAAATAACAAATAACATTCCTAATCTAAGATAACTCCTAATACAGGTAAATAACCTAATAATATTGAAACTCGTTTAACACTCCCCCGCAGTCGAAACGGCAGGTTCATGAACGATGAGACTGGAACGAGATTCGAAAAACAATGCAGAAGGCAATCCTTTGGTGAAAATATCAGCAAACTGTTGGGATGACGGAACATGCAACACACGAACATCACCGAAAGCAACTTTTTCACGTACAAAATGTAAGTCTAGTTCTACATGTTTGGTGCGTTGGTGCTGTACTGGGTTGGAAGCAAGATAGACAGAGCTTATGTTGTCACAGAAAACAATAGTGGCAGAACGAAGAGGACAATGAAGTTCGAGAAGCAGATTGCGAAGCCAAGACGCTTCAGCAATAGCATTCGCGACACCCCGGTATTCGGCTTCAGCACTAGATCGAGAGACGATGTGTTAACGTTTCGAGGACCATGAAATGAGATTGCCACCCAAGAAAACACAGTAGCCGGAAGTGGAGCGAAGAGTATCAGGGCACCTAGCCCAATCAGCATCGGAATAAGCAATGAGTTAAGCAGATGAGGAGGGATGAATGGAGAGACCATGAGAGAGAGTACCCCGAACACAACGAAGAACACGTTTGAGAGCAATCATATGATGATCACGAGGGTCATGCATGAAAAGGTAAGTTGTTGGACAGCGAAAGAAATGTTCGGGCGAGTGAAAGTAAGATATTGAAGGGCTCCAGCGAGACTGCGATAGAGAATGGGATCCAAGAAGGACGAAGAAGAAGAGAGAAAGAGTTTGGATTGGGAGTCAGCAGGGGTTGAAACTGGTTTGCAGTCAAACATATTAGCACGGGCGAGAATTTCTTGGGCAAATTTTTCTTGAGAGAGGAAATGACCAGACAACGTGTGAGTGACAAATATACCAAGAAAATAGTGAAGAGGACCTAAATCAATCATGGCGAACTCAGAAGAAAGAAGAGAGGTGAGTTTAGACAGAAGAGACATAGAAGATACTAGGGGTGTTCATCGGTCAGTTATTTAACCAAACCGAACCGGATTTTCGGTTAACCGAAAATTCGGTTATCCGAAAATCCGGACCGAACAAGTTCGGTTCGGTTCGGTTAAATAACCGACCGGTTCGGTCGGTTTGGTTAAAACCGAACGTGATGTTTTTTTTCCCTGCTGTTTAATTTCGGTCGGTCGGTCAGTTCGGTTAAAACCATACAAAATCACAAGTTAATACCCATATAAAATCACAAGTTAACACCCATATAAAATTACAAGTTAATAATACCATAAAAAATCACAAGTTAATACCATATAAAATCAATTAAAAGGTTAAAAACTTAAAGCCATATAAAGAAAAAAGAGAAACAAAAGTTACCGAGGGAAGGAGAGATGTTTGATAGGCGGCGGCAGCGTCGGGAGCAGCGGCGGCGGCCGGAGGCAGGGGAGGCCGAGCGTGTGTGTGAGGCAGAGAGGCAGGGGAGTAGAGATGAATGAGGATTGAGGGTTTGAACTTGAAGTCTTGACTCTTGAAGTAAGTATAAGTCTAAGTAGAGTTGTTATTCCCAAACACAACTTTACTACTATATTTATATATATAACTTACAAAAAAAAAAGGAGGTTCGGTTATCGGTTCGGTCCGGTTTAACCGAACCTGAAATCAGGACCGAACTGAAAAACCGAAATTTGCCAAAAACAAAAACCGATAACCGAACCGAGATTTTCTGTTCGGTTTTTGGTCTGAACCGAATTTTCGGTTTTCGGTCGGTTCGGGCGGTCCGGTCAATTTGTGAACACCCCTAGAAGATACAGTAAGCAGAGAGGTGAGTTTAGACAGAAGAGACATAGAAGATACAGTAAGCACAATATCATCAACATAGAGAAGAAGAAAGGCAGTGGAGGAACCCTGACGAAATATGAAGAGAGAAGCGTTGCATTTGCTAGAAACGAAACCGAGAGTGGAGAGATAAGAAGCGAATCAATGGTGCCAAGCGCAAGGCGCTTGTTTAAGACCATACAGAGTCTTTTTAAGAAGACAGACATGATTGGGAAAAAAGGGGTTAGTGTAACCAAGAGGTTGTTTCATATAAACGGTTTCAATAAAATTAACATGGAGGAAAGCATTTTTGATATCGAGCTGGTGTAAGGGCCAAGAGAGAGAGATAGCGAGGCTGAGAACAGTACGAATGGTGGCAGGTTTAACAATAGGACTAAATGTGTCCTCATAATCAATTTTGAGTTGCTGAGTGAAACCTTGAGCAACAAGAAGAGCTTTATAGCGTTCAAGGGAGCCATCAGAACGAAATTTGTGGCGAAAAATTCATTTAGAACCAACGAGATTAACATTGGGGGGACATGGAACAAGATCCCAAGTGCCTGAAGAGCGGTAAGCTCATTGTCCATAGCAAGTTTCCATTGAGAATCGCGTAGAGCTTGAGTGTAAGAGCGCGGAAGAGGAGAGAGAGAAGAAGCTGAAAGATTAAAAAGGGAACGAGGTTTAGTGATCCCTGATTTTGCACGAGTGACCGTCGGGTGAGTGGATAGCGTAGATGGAGCAGGGAAGGAAGAAGAGGGAGGGTCGTTGATGGGTGACGTGGCTAAGGATATGACGCGGTCAGAGGACGTGACAGCAGGGGATTCGGAGGAGGAGGAAGGAAGAGAAGGAAACCCGGGAGGCGGGCCATGGTTTGACTGATTGATAGAAGGAGGAGCAGCGGAAGATAGGTGAGGAAGGAGATCGGATATTTCATCATCTGCTAAAAGAAAATCGAAAGAAGAAGTGGGGCCAGAAGAGGAATGGAAAGAAGAAAAGGGAAACACCGATTCATCGAACACAACATGTCGAGAGATAATGAGTTTGTTAGTACTAAGATCAAGACAGCGATAGCCTTTATGATTTGAGGGGTAGCCTAAAAAAAATACAAGCAGTGGAACAAGGTGCAAGTTTGTGTGGTGAGGTGGCAGAGAGGTTGAGATAGCAGAGGCATCCGAAAACGCGAGATGGTCATATGTGGGAAAAATACCATAGAGAATCTCAAAGGGAGTTTTGTAGGAGAGAGTGGTAGTAGGGAGAATGTTAAGGATGTGAGTGGCCATGTATAATTCTTTAGCCCAGAAAGAGGGTGGCAGAGTGGCTTGGAAGAGAAGAGTACGACTGACGTTATTTATGGTTTGTATAGTGCGTTCGGCTTTGCCATTTTGTTGAGAAGTATGAGGACATGAGAAACGAAATTGAATGCCATTTTTGTTAAAGAAAGAGTGAAAAAGTTTATTATCAAATTCACCTCCATGATCACATTGAAAAGTTTTGATTTTAGAATTAAACTGGGTGTGAACATAAGAGTAGAAATTTTCAAAAACGTGATAAGCATCAGATTTGTTAATTAAAGGAAAAATCCATAAAAAATGAGAAAAATTAACTAAAAATAAAATGTAATATGTAAAACCATTAATGCTAGGAACCGGGGAGGTCAAGAGGTCTGAATGGACTACATCAAAATTACTAGAACTAAGAACTAGAGAAAGGTAATAGTTTGTGTTTGCCAAGTTGACATGCATGGCAAAGAGACTTAGAAAAGTCTTTATTACAATTAATAAATTTTCTACTATGAAGAAAAGAAAAAACAGAAACGCCGGGATGACGAAGACGACGATGTCATGTGGTAGATGAGGAGACAGCGGGTTGAAGAGAAGAGACGACTGCGGTGGAGGATGGAGAAAAAGGATAGAGATCGCCATGACTGTTACTTCGGAGAAGAAGATCACCATTTCTAAGATCCTTTACAGAGAAACCATATTGGTCAAATTCGGTCGAACAAAAATTATCACGAGTAAAATTGTCGTACCTAAATAAGATCTTTTACGAGAGAAGGAGATACAAGAACATTGTACAAGTGAAGAGACTGAGAAGCAGAGGGAAGAGATGAATAACCAAGACAAGAAATGGGGAGTACAACACCATTTCCAACAGTAATAAAAGAAGACAAATTATTTGGTACAATATTTAAAAGTTTACCTTGATGAGGAGTCATGTGTGAGCTTGCACCGGTGTCCAAATACCACTGATCGTCGGGCGGAGTGAGAGGCATGGTATGAAAAATAGTGGAAATATCAGTGGGCTACGGGGAGGGATTGTGTGTGGCCGAGTGGGCTGCTTGATTGGACATTGAAGGACGCGGCTCAAGTATTCTAGGAGCAGAGGAAGGCGCTGGGCTGGAAGGGGCATACTTGACCGAGGGAAACTGGGCTGGCTGCTGTTGCATGGGAGTCCCAGGAGCAGAGGTGTGAAGGCCCACTGCGCGGAAGGAGCAAGACCAGTCGCTGGGCTTGACTGGTGGAAAAAGGCCCACTGCGGCTGCTGGGTAGAATAATCCTGAGGTGGCCCATAATAGGATGAACTGGGAGGCTGCTGAGTGGGTGGTGCACGTGGGCCTGATGTGAAATTTTGGGCCTACGAATAAGAAAACCTTGGGGCAGAGGGGTTAAAATAATTATTTCCAAAGTGCTGACCGTGGTTTGACCCACGACCACAGCCTTGACCTCGGCCGGTACCCTACCACGATTTCGAAAATTATTGCGAGACGAATTTCGATTTGCATAATTGGTAGGGGTTTGGGAAAAAAAGGACAAAAGCAGAATCAGGATTATGGTAGCGAGTTTCACGTGATTGATGGAGCAAGAGTAAATTACGGATTTCAGAAAACGAGGGAAGAGGAGATTTGGTGGTGATGACAGTAACAACAGGAAGATAAGATTCCAGGAGACCATGCAATAATTAGAGAATAAAATCTTGTTCATTAATGGGACTATCAAGGTCAGCGAGGCTATCGGCTAAAAATTTCATCTCTTGACAATACTGTGTAATGGAAAGAATTCCTTTTTGGAAATTTCGAAGCATTAATTTGTAAAGAACAAGATGGCTCGTTATTTCGAAAATTCTCTTCAATAGCAAACCATATGTCATGGGAGGTAGAATATTCTAAGTCAAGATTTTTAAGAAGTTTGAGATCCACAGTGGAGTAAAATCATCGTTTTATTGTGGAATCAATTGAAAACCAAGAATCATCAGTTTCATTGGTAGGTTTAGATTGACCAATTATGTGATTAAAAACAGAGTAATTACTACATAAATCCATAAACATACCACGCCACGATTTGTAATTAGAATCAACATCAAAAAGTTTAAAGCTAAAAGAGGTTTGGACATTGCCGGCGGCAAGGGAAGGGTGAAGAAGGGACGGTTTTGGAGCATTGTTGGTAGGTGTTTCAGAAGTTTCTTCAGTGTCAGACATGATGGAAAGCAAATCCGAAATTCGTAACAAAAATAATAATAAAAAATAGAGGTAAAGATAACGACAGAAATTGTACAGTAGTGAGGAATACGTAAGAAGAACGAATCAACAATCTTTGAAGGAGTTGACGCGGACGCAAGGCACGAACAAAATGCAAGATTTGGACGTAATTCATGCTGTAGGAGGCTAATTTACTGAAAAACTTTGCGTTGAGGAGAGCAGCGACTTGAGAAGGGAGGAAGAAGAGGGGGAAGGTAGAGGCGGATTTTTGGCCTAGGAATATAGGGTTTTGGCTGATACCATATTATAATATAATTCTCCTCAAAAATATTATTGATAATGACCAAGTATTTATAGAGTACAAATAATAATAAAGAAGGAAATAAAAAATAACATTCCTAATCTAAGATAACTCCTAATACAAGTAAATAACCTAATAATATTGAAACTCGTTTAACAGTAATCGCATCACAAATTTTCCAAAAAAATCGTGTTTAAGATGTTTTAAGGATTCAAAATTTTTGAGTCCATATATGAATTATTGTGATTAATCTTCAATTTGTATTGGATCCATGCATGTTCTTCAAGTCGGCTCGGGATCAAATTAAAGCCGTGCTTATTTTAAAGTTAAATTCAATCTTGAGCAAGCAAAACTCAGATAAATTCAAGTATAGAAAACAGAACTTATTTACTAGTCGATATGCATAAAATACCCACACCCTCAATTGGGCCAATTAACAAAGTGGGCCAATGCCTAAGCCCATGGGTCCACCCAATCGAGCCCTCTTGCACAAGCCCGATCCGTAGAGCACCTAAAGCGGACAGGGTAATCTGACCCGGACATGTGTAGCGCCGCCTATGGTCCACGTGGCTAACCCAAATTGTACAGCCCATAGCATCAAAATATAATCCTAAATGGCCTATACATATAATACTCGAGGACTTGTTTTCTTTTTTTTATTTAAGGGTGTCCTCGAACACGAAGGTTCAAGACTAATTCGATAATTCCTATTAAAACTTACTTATCGATTGGATTTTTCCATCTCCTATTTACATGCGAGAACTCAAAGAATTTACGAAATATAGTGCAATTTTTATAACAAATATTATATATAGATTACATTGCTTATATTATAATATTTTTTCTTAAAAAGCTCAAAGGAAGAGAAAAATAAATGCAGTCAATGGGGAAATGCAAGTGAGATTTAGTCAATGATCCTGCTGACCAGATGAGCCTAAATTATAGAACTTAGTAATCATGGCTACCTGCCGCCTTCATGTTTGTAATTAATTAAGAATTTGGGACCACTCTGTTTAATATTTTAATATAACAAAACCTTCTAATATCAAAAGCCCCCCCTCAAGAAATACTTATTTTCAACTGTAATTTCTAAATTTAAATTTTATTAATTTTCTCAAATAACTCATTATATTCTCTATATAAAAATTTATTTCCCCAGATGATGATGCAATAAAATCATAACATGGGAGCTTTTGAATAAAGAAAATTCTAATTTGGAAGTTATTTTCTATTTTGCTACATAGCCCATATATAAAAGTAATTTCTTTCTTTCGGCTAAGGCTCGAGTACATGAAGATGTCCTTCAAGCAATTTCTGGATACCCATCGAGTCTCCTCCTGGTGAGGTATCTGGGGGTTCCTTTAATAGCCAAGAAATCATCAATTTCTGATTGTGCCCCGATTATTCAAAAAGTGACTTCACGGATCGATTCTTGGATGCATCGATCTTTATCGTACGCGGGTCGTGTACAACTTATTAAGTCAGTGTTATCATCTTTACATATTTATTGGGCCGGAGTTTTTATTTTGCTAAAGGGAGTCATTCGAGATATAGAGAAAAAAATCCGACATTATCTATGGTATGAACACGGAAACACGGGATATGCTAAGGTATCTTGGAATGAAATATGTCTACCAGCTAGTGAAGGAGGTCTGGGAATTCAATCGATTCTTATTACTAATCGAGCTCTAATGATGAGACATCTTTGGGCGGTGATATCAGAAGATCATAACTCTATATGGGTTAAGTGGATTAAAGGTACTCGACTTCGGAATAAATCGATTTGGAATCTTAAGCTTACGACTTCTTGTTCATGGAGCTGGCGAAAAATCATGAAATTGAGACAAATTATTGAACCATTTATCAAGTATAATATTGGAGATGGTTCTAGTATTTGGCTCTGGCAGGACCCGTGGAATGAGAAAGGTCGTATGATTAATTTATTCCCTAGAGGTCCGGCTCCACTGGGTCTTCCACAAGACTCGAGACTTGCTACAGTTATCATGAACAGAGAATGGAGGTGGCCGAGGACGAGAAATCGGGAATTACAAGAATACATTGATAGTTTGCCGATAATTAGTGGGGATTATGTGGATTCCATTTATTGGAAACTTACAAAAAATGGAAGGTATACTGCGGCGTCGGCAAGAGAGGCTTTACGTATGCATGGTGACAACAGGAGTTGGGCATCTTTACTTCGAGGTCCAGGTAAGATTCCTAAACATAATTTTATCTTATGGTTAGCCATTAGGGAAAGATTGGCTACACGTGATAAACCCTGGATTGGAGGTACAAACACGAATTGCCTATTATGCGGATATAATTATGTTGAAACTCATGATCATTTATTCTTTTCGTGTTTTTTCTCACAACATTGTTTGTATATTTTAGTACAACATGTTAAATTCAAATGGACTGGTTGCCATTGGGGAGAAGGAATTACTCGCGCGTCCTCTCGTTGGATAGGTAAATACTTAATTAATGTTGCATACCGCATGCTATTAACGGCGATAGTATATGGTATTTGGAAAGAACGAAACTCAAGATTATACGATGGTACAATAGTACATCTGAGAGTAGTGGCTCATGATTCGATTCGTATTGTTAAAGATCGGTTAATCTTGTTGGCTCCAAGAGAAAGTCTTCAGACCATTGCTCTCAAAAGAATCTGGAGAATAGTGTGGTAGCTTTGTTGGTTTGGTTTTTGTAGTTTCAGTGAAGTTTGTTCAAGCATTGTGGCGTGGATTGGTTGGTTTGTTTGAGCCTAAGAGAGTAAATCTTATAATGTGAGTATATCACTTAACGCAATACTTTGTGGCCTCATGAATTCGAACGATTAAGTCTGAAGGGTGTTGCACCTAACGCCTTATAACCAAGTGGTTAGAGAGCCATTGACCCAATGTTCGCTACAAGGATTCTTGAGAAAGCCTAAAAAAGTTTATACTGCACGAAGTGATATAGCCAATTATAAGGCTCTCAGATGGTTAGGGGAGGGAGTCGTTGTATCCTTCTTTTTTGTGGCAAGGCAATCCCTTGTGCGCTTGTTTGTATCTTTACTGTTATTTAATGCAATTGTTTTTTTTTTAAAAAAAAGCCTATATATACTCAATAAATTATACATTAATTGCTATAATATAGAATATGTCGATAAATAGTCAAATACTCGTGAGTTTGCACTTGAAATTTCAACGGTCAAACGTGGCACACGTAGCATCTCCTCATGCAACCACATGCAAATATAAAAGGGTAAATTACAGTTCAGCCCCCTAATTTTATCGTTTTAGCATATTATGCCCAAAAGTAATTTAAAAACACTTTAACACTATATCCCTCAACTTACAGGCATTTTCGCACTGTATCCCCAAGGCCCATATGATAATTTTAGATCATGTTTTCCCCCAAAACACACCATTAGTCATGACTTTTCCACTTATTTTTAGTAAAAAAACAAGTAAATGCTTCGTAACCTTTATATATTACTACTGATGGTAAATGCGAGGCAAAAACTAGTATATTGCTACAAACAATATCGACTACAATACAAAAAGAAAATTAAATGATAAAAGAGATTGATAATACAAAATGAAGAGCACAAGGTTTATGTCTTGATATAACAATTGGAATATAAAGTCTATAATGACATGCCAACAACGGATAAAGAGCTTTCCAACTATTTTGATATAAGAATAACTCAAGGGACAGAGGAGACTGAATGCCACTTCTGAGACTGTAGCCTCTCTGTTTGCTTTGATGAAGAAATCTATTAATGATGAAATAAAAAATTATTATAATCGCGAGGTTCCAAAACAACATAGGAATGTTATATATAAGCCTTCTAGACACAAATCATTGGCACGCATTGGATGAATCTGGAGAAATCAGTAAGAATCACACCAGTATCAACAACGTAAAGAGTTTAAGAATACATTTATTTGCTAATAAGACGACGTTCTGTAGTTCAATAAAGATTTTAAGACTCATTAGGGGGCATGTGGTACAACATATGAAAGTTAAGAGACTAAAATGGGTTTAAGTTACTTCTAAAGGTGTCATATGTCAAAACAACAATATTTGGGGTGGCGAAGTGCCATTTATCCAAAATATTATTTATAACAAAAATCCTTAGAACTAGGAATAAATAATAAAAGAGACAGTATATACTATAGTGCCTTCAAATTACTCGAATAGCAAAAAAGTCAAAAGATGAAGCCCTGCAAGAAAAAGCTGAAAGCCACCGCCTCCTAATTAAAATTCAGCCATTTCTCCAAAAATATCCACATAAAAAATCTCTACAAAAATTTAGAAACTCATATCAAAGAAATCCCAAAAAACCCTTTTCTTCAATCTGTCTGTATAATCCTTTGTGTGTGTGTTTTTTTCTTTTTGTTTTGAGGGTTCAAATAATTATATATATACATACATATATATAATATATATGGCGAAATTTTCTAGATCGAAATCAAGCAGAGAAGGAGGGATACAGCCAAGCAGGATGCATGATCTGAGGAGCTACAGTACTACAGATTATAATCCTCCTTCTTTACAAGAAAATATGGATTATAATAACACTAATAACGAAGTGACAATTAAGAAGGGAAAAAATAATAATAATAGTAGGAGGATTAGTGGTTCTTCATCTTTAAAGAATTGGAGTTTTAATATTGATCCAGAATTGCAGAGGAAAAAGAGAGTAGCTGGATATAAAGCATATACAGTTGAAGGTAAAATGAAGGGCTCTTTCAGAAAGAGTTTTAGGTGGATCAAAGATGTTGTTGTTCATGGTTTCTGGTGATCATTTCTTCTATTTTAATTTATTTTGTTTTTTCTGAATAATTTTCTTGGATGTTATTACTGTTTCTCTCTCTCTCTCTCTCTTGTGTTTTTGGGTATTTTTCAAGGTTTTTTAAGATTATATATATATTATACAAGTTTGTAATATGAAATGCTGATGATTTATAATGAATGAAAGGTAGTTATGAATTTATATATGCTTTTGTGTGATTTAGATACATATAATGATTGGGGAGATATAAAAATATGTATGCTTGTTTATTTTAGTTGTGTCACATCAATTGCTATATTGGAATGTATTTCTTTTTGGGGTAAAATTAAGGTTTTTTGAGATTACATATACAGCTTTAATCCAGCTTCCAAGCTTGAGGATTTCTTGATGATTAAAAAATTTGTATTATATATGAAATATTGATGATTTATCATGAAATGAGGAACTTAAATATGTTTTTCCTCCTTTTTTTTTTTTTTTTTGGTAAGGGGTTTTGAAGTTGATTATTAATCAGGAATTTTGGAGAGTATTATACTGGGAAATCTGTAGGAAAAGAAATTGTAATATGGATGAAAATTATTTACTTGCTTTTGTCAAATTAAATTACTTAATTATGACCATATCATTATATTTTGCTCCAGATTGCTATTTGAATAGCCACACACACAAAGAACATGCTATATATGTTAAGAACAGGCTGCTTTATGTGTTTAATGAATGCTTTTCTTCTTATTAATCTCACATCCAATAACAAGTTTAAATAAATCTCTTCAGCCGAATAAGGTATTATTTAAGCGTGTTTGGATTCCTAAAATGCTGGAAAGATTACATTTGAGATTGGCAATTTGATTGTTTAGGGAATTCAGCTCGAAACGACCTTTAATCAAATTAAAAATAATTCGAGTTATGTTTTATAAAGGAAAAGCGGTCATTGTATTTCATTTAATAAAATATTTACAACGTTAAGAACAATACAATTTAGATTGTCTCTAACTATATAGTAATAACAATTGAAACACCTAATATTAAATTTTTTCAAGATAACAAATCTTAAAAATTAATAAATTAACACAAGAAATTTTTTGTGCAAAAGACCAAACTCTTATTCAAGAGAGACGAAATTCTCATTCGAGAGAGAATAAAATGTCAAATAAAATATCTAAAAAATTATATAATGTATCGCCATTCTCTTGTTAAATTCATTTTTTTTTCGTTAAATTTGAAGTTGAAATACACAGTTGAAGACGATGCTTCAACTGATTTACAAAACTATAGCCAACGAAGAGAAGAAATATATGTATGGTTTTTAAAGGGAGAGATAGAGAGAGGGAGGTGAACGGCGTAAAATAATTCGAGTTAAAGTAATTAAATTACTACATAAATCTGCCAATATTTAACTAATTGCGTCGAGCAAATAGCGTTACATTTGACGTTTTTTCCCTTGAATAATCAAACATACAACTGTCAATCTGACTAAATGGATACATTTTCCACAAACATTAAAGAGATTTCACATGGGACCATTTAAAGGGGATTTCTAGACTTACCTTTATCTAAGAGAAATAAAAATAAGAATAATAATCAACAATTCAATTTTTTAGGTACCCTCAAGATTTTTTTATGTATTTTGCAATATATGAGAACGTCATTCTTACGAGCTTTTATAAATAATTACAATAGTCGACGTGTTGATATCTTTGTAGGATTCACAATATGTGGGTGTTGTAAATTAAAATTATATTGGAACATGAATCACAATTTATAGATGTTGTAAATTGTAAGTATATCAAAATTTGAAGTTCGTTTATCTCTATAATTATTGATGGAGAGCTCTATATCTCTTTGTTAATCTGCATGTTGTGTAAATCATTTAAGAAAATGATGGATAGTCCATAATGTAAGATCTTGAATTTTTTTTTTAGCAATACTATATCGACTCCATGTCAAGTGCGATAACACTTGTTTTGTAAATGATCATTCTTCTCATAATTTAAACGAGACGATTGTAATTATTTTTATTTCACTCGTATTTGATTGAACGAGAGAATCAAGATTCCAATCCCCGTTATTCATAGACGAATTTTCTATTTCTTCCCCTTTTATTTTAATTCACAACGAGCTCATTTGACCTCACGATTGAATTTTTTTTGTTTTTTTTGTTCAATTAGTCCAATTTGAGCAGGCTAATGCCCTCTTTGGTATAATTCCAAATCAGACTCTCTTGCGTTTCATGACTCAACTCAGTTGAAAATTCAAATTTTTATCAATAATTACACGAAAATTCATTATTCGATGAGTAAACTATACAACAGTTTGATCAAACTCACACGAAATTTACAAACTCATAAGAAATTCAAAGGGCAAGTGGGGTAAGCTTGAGGCGTATTTCAGGTTTGTAATGCATGTGGATATGTGAAAGCAAACCATGTTGGAGACAAGTTGAGTCCTTTTGACTGACATTGTCCTTGCAAGCAATTACACAACACAACTTGGTGTACTATTCAATAACGGAAAATAAAGTTTGTTATGCGTACCAACAAAATAGCAAACCTAGGATCAAGGAAAAGAGATGTTGGAAAAAGAAAAATCAATTGGGCATCATTTGTACAGTAGGGTGATTCTATTTTAATTCAATCCAATGTTACGGATGTATATTATGTATCTACATTTTTCGCGAAAGTGTGTGTAAAAACTACATACAATACACATTAATATGTAAGAAAAATAGACACTTAAAACCATTAAACTTGGTCTTACATAGATTCGTCCCGTCTAACTTGAAATTGGAATAGGAAAGCAATTGGGTCAATGATGGAAGGGAATACTTAGTAAGCATAAAAAACACACACACACACAAAGGTGGAAGGGAAAGACATCAATTCAAGTGTAAGTGATTTTAACACCTATATATAGGACTCTTAATCAAGTCGAGTGAGCACATATATAGAGTTGTCAATCAAGTCAAGGAAGCTAAACTTGTTAAGTTAACATTTAGATTGATACTAAACGAATTTTTATATTCAAGGCTTGAGTTCACTTAAACCAAGCCTTGGCTAACTGAAATTTGTGATTTTGATATTGATCTTTTTACTACAACTTTACCAAATAAAGAGAGAATTTCACAGTTTCAAAACACTTCAAAATCATCACACAATCGCATTATAGTGGCACTAAATTTCTTTAACTTGACCCCAAAAGTCGAACACCAATTACTTCTTTAAATTGTTTGAGAGTTGATATTAGCACTCTCAAAAGTAACAACAAATCCCAATTATTTTTCTATTAGAGGACATCTAGAATAAAGTGTCTGATTAATTTATTTGATTTATTTTGAGTCTCGAAACTTCAAATTCAGACACAATCATGATCATTCAGGTGTGATAGATTTCTGGCAGGCTCCACCAAATATATGGTTTTGATTGTTTGGACCCGAAGCCCCAAGAGCTCCTGAAAATTACCTTTATGATTGTGTCGAATTTCCCAAAAGCACCTAAGAATGAATTGAGATCGAATATATGTCATTCTTACAAGTTCTCGAGACACGACGCCTCAACTTCAAGGCAAACGCAACTCACAACTATTCATATGAAAGGATCCACATAACAATCTACTAAGGTAAAAAGACAAACCAAACTTTTTGTGTTCAATTAAGTTTGAGCCAAGATTCGAGCTCAACTCCATTAATGAAAATTAACAAAATGCAAGCAAAAAATCATGCTACTTGAGCTCAAATATAAATTTTGAAACTCAAAAATAATTCAAACAAGTTTTGAACAACTTGTTTGTTTGGCTCGACTCGGCAAAACTTTTGAACTTGTTTGTTTGGCTCGACTCAGTTCGTTTTGCGACCCAACACTCAACCAACATAGATGATTGCAATTAAACAACGAAATATTCTTCCCCTTTCGACAATATCATGCTAAAAATACTGGTGACTTCCCATCCCAAAAAAAAGGGGGCTACTTTAAGCCACAATGGACATAAGCATCAAATCTGAACTCATTAGAAACTTGATAATAAATTGTAGCAATTCATAGTGTAAAACTGGCGCAACAAAGTAAATCCTATAGTCAAAATCAAACAGAAAAATTCTGCAGCACAACGTTACAAGAGGAATGATAAAGATATAAAGCATTATCTAAAATGATACTACACCCAAATGTCTCTTAAATCTGCTGATACAACACAAATGGATCTCACCTTGATGCTCCAAATTTAGCGATCTCTTCCTTATTATGTGCTTTTTACACGAATCTGCATCAGGTTTTGCTTCAGCACCTTCTCCTGCTCAATAAGACAATATATTTCCCCGAGTGCTAATAAGTATAGCAATTTGATATTTACAGAGGGAACGGGTTGAGGAAGAGTAACTTAGCAGTCGAGCTAATAATGAACCCTCTCGTCATTGCCAAAGTTGAGGCTCTCCATACCCTTGAGGGTAGATTCGAAATTTTTCATGTTTGTGGGGTTTCTTGTGGCAGATGATGAGCGCTTATGCTCCGATGGTACAAGTGGTGAACTTCTTTGTGGAATATTTTTGTGGAATGAATCTGTGGCAGAAATATCAGGATCACGACTACTGGAGACTGCAGGCCGCCTTGACGATCCAATTTGCCGGAATATGTTAGAGCTGGATAACTGCAGAAATTATTTGACTAAGTAGAATGAAAACATGAACAAGAAAAGCATAAATCAACGAATTAAAGTCAGATCATGCAGCTGCCAGAAATAATCGGGAGCGTGTGAGAAACCAAAAAACCTTCTGTCCACCATTTCCTGGGCAATGTGTTCCTCCATTTTCTTTCAAATTCTATTATGTTATCTATCTATACTATATATAATTAAAGAGTGGCTTATAAACTGCTTTTTAATCTGGCAAGTTTTGATATGGCATAAAGAGAACTGTCATGTGACTTGCGTGTTCGCTCACCATGTTGCTTTTATAGTCTCACTCATGTGTTTTGATGAGGTGGCATTATGATAGCCACATGGCCCGTGAAACCCCTTGTGGTGGAATGTATCCATGGTTTTCTATGACGTTATCTTCCTATATTTCTCTCTCTATTTTTATTTAATCAAATTTAATTTTACGTCCCTTATTTTTCCACCCATTTTCCTTCTCATCTCTCACCTTTTACTTAAACTTAATTAATTATCAATTTTTATTTTTTGCACACGAATCGGGTTTGCCGTACCAACTAGCACATTGTTGAAATGCGATTAACGTAATAAGAATTGTTTTTTCCCACCTTGCATTCTAATTATGCATATCTATGTATGCATGAATGTGTGCGTGTGTATATGTTTGCGAGCAAGCGGATAGGAGGAAGCAAACGAGTTTCATTCAAAAAAACATCTTTTTTTTTAGGGGGTGCAAGGCATGGGAGAGGGGATGGAACCACTCTTACTTCTTTAGACACTGAAGCATCATTTGGAACTGGACCTTTCTGTCTAGACAAGCTTCCAGAATTCAAAAAATTTCTGCCACGAGTTCCAGTTCCAGTTCCAGACAAACCAGGCGCTCGACCTTCCTCACCGCCTGCACACCAGTTGTTAAAAAACATTTAACTCAAACAATAACAAGCTTACAAGCGACGCTACATCAAAGGAGTAAAAGCTGACTTGCTCCATAACAAGTAGCTAGTTTGCATAATCAACAGCTGCATGCATAGACAACAATTGCATAAACATTATGACACGACTTGAAAAAGTGCCCGAGAATCACCGGATTGCCTATCAATATTAGCATGTGGCATCCCTGAACTTGTTCCAGCAGCAGTAGCCTGTCACAAAATTCATCAGATGGGTTTTTCAAGGGCAATGGCAGGTACACGTAAACATTTGAAGTTACTTACGAGGGCACGAGATGGAGGATTAGCAAGTTGTGACTGCTGATATTTCAATATAGTCCAGTCAAATACATAGTCAAATTGAAAACCTATATGGGCAGAGGAAGGGAGAAGCAAGCATAAATAAAGGGTAACAGGATAACGTTTTACATAAAAAGCAGAAAAATTGCATTTTTGGTCCCATAAAGACACGACGATTTCACTTTTAGTTTTAATCCCAAAGTTCAGATTGCGGTTCATGTGGTAGTCATTTTACGGGCCGCTAGTTTTGGACAGAAAAAGCCACGTGAATTTACGTGGCCGTTAACTTCATGGCTTGGAGTTAATGGCCATGTGAATTTCATGTAGCTTTATCCATCAAAAACTAACAGCTCATGGGGGAAGGACCAAATGTGCCTCAAATTTTGAACTTTCGGATCAAGAGAGTATATAGAAGTCAAAACCTTCACGAATAAAAAGGTCACGGAAAATTCTCTTCAAATAAGCATAATCTGGTTTATCGTCGAATCTAAGTGAACGACAATAATGGAAGTAAGATGCAAACTCGGTGGGATAGCCACGACATAAAGCCTGTAAAAATATTCAACTACAGAATCAGTCTTGCGCTATGGGAAATATACTGCGATCCAGAAGAAGGGTAAATATTTCAATTACTTCAATGGAGGTTGAAACTTTTTTCTCGCTGATTTTCTCATACTTTTGTTTCTTGGTTCCAGCTTTCAGCCCCTGCCAGGGAAGGCTGCATATTTTGAAGAGATGAGCAGACGTTTCACAAGAACTAAAAATAGAAAATCTTAGCAAGCAGATCCATGCGCATACCTTCCTCTTAAGAAGTACATAAGAACATATCCAAGTGATTCTAGATCATCCCTGCGACTTTGTTCTATCCAGTGGTCAATGGAATAGAGCAGAATCATACATAAAAGCGACGTTAATCAGATTCTATCTTAATGATCAAAATGGTAAAAAGTATTAAATAGCTCAGATGCATACCAATGCCAAGATGAGTATTCATGCTTGCATATCTGGCCGTTCCAGTCAAATTCTTATTTTCTCTGCATTAGATGGTATAAGATTGCTGAATTATGTTGAATAAGTAAAATACAACTTAGAGAAGAGATACTGCTGGGTAAATATAGACGGGAAATTTATAAAATGAACATAAAAAAAAAAAAAAGCTCAAATAACTATTTGGACTTCTAAGCTCTAAAAGTATCCATATTGAGGGCAGTTTACCTATATGGAATATGTTGATGGGTTGCGGAGTCTCTATATTTCTTGGCAAGTCCAAAATCAATGGCATAAACCTACAGATAAAATATGGAGTTACGGATTCCGAAACATGACAAAAACAGTCCAAAACAAATTGGGTAAACTTCAAAATAAGGAACAAGTAGACACCTGATTCGCACGCCTCCCCAAACCCATGAGAAAGTTGTCAGGCTTAATATCTCGATGCAGGAAAGACTTAGAGTGAATAAACTCAACTCGGTTAATCTGAGAAGAAAAAATTAAGATTTACATGGACATTTTGAGACATGGAACTGTCTATAATCTTAACCAAAAACAAGCAAACCAACACCATACCATCTGATCTGCAAGCATGAGAACAGTCTTTAAAGACAGCTTCCGACTACAGAAGTTAAACAAGTCTTCAAGACTAGGTCCCAATAAATCCATCACAAGGACATTATAGTCTCCTTCAACCCCAAACCATTTGACATTTGGAATTCCAGCTACCAAAGTAGAAAATGCCAACAAATAAGCCCCCTGATAAGAGTAAAGATACAAAAAGAAAACAAGGACATCAACTTAAAAAAACTAAAGAAAAATAATTACTTCCTCCTTGAAGTAATTTGTATAACTTTGACTCGTACAGCAACTGGGGATGTTTTGTCTTCACAGTTTCCTGAGAGACAAGCAGAATTGAAAAGCATTTAAAGAGATGTAGCAATTTAAATTGGGAAAAATATAAAGTCCGCTGCAACAAGTGTAAAAAGCATGCATCTTCAAATAATCTAAAGAAAGTGCATAAAAAAGCATAAAGAATAGGAACTTGAATCAGCACAAATCTATGGGCACAAAAGAACTTCACATGTTTCCAAAAATATCATTTTCCCATGACTAGCTGCATCCGATGATCTCCACAATCCAGGCCGTACTCTTCGCAGCACACTTGAACAAGAGAAGCATTGCCCTCTTTGTAACTTCGGACTTTGGAGGTAAATGTTAAAGGATTTTCAAAGATTCTGCCATCTCTCAGTGAATGTAGAAGCCTTCGTGGTATTACTCAATTGGGAAAAACAATATCAACTTCATCCAAGGTCATTTGTCTCAATGTTATCATCGCAAGATACATAAAAACTACTCAACGACAGAAAGAGTGAAACAAATTGGAGAATACAGTTTTCGAGGAAAGAACTTCAAAATCTATTCAAGGAGGCCTAACGCCAAGACATTAAAATCATAATCTTCACAGCATTAAGCACAGACACATACGCAGTGACACATGTATGATATGGACACAGAGAAGCATAATTTTCAAAAATAAAGGAAATGATCAGCTGGTACACATTTATTACAAATACAAAATTATGTGTAAAGCTAGTAATAGAAGCTTCTAATGGTCCAACAAGCGAAATTTATATTTGGTGTTGTAATGTAAGGAAAACATATGATACACTATTATATTTGATGTGTAGTAAATATATACCAAATTACATCAAAATGCTGTAACTTAACATAAAAAGTGCAAAATGTATTAAGTAAATAAGCCATAACTCTTACTATATATCATTTAATAATCATATATATATATATATATAACATCGATAGCATATTCTATCTATCTCGTCGCCTGACATGATATTAGTACAGTCGACATTGGAACGGCTAATATATGTGTCAAAAGAATATTATTTTTGTTTTATATATTATTATCAATAATATTCTAAAAACATGTTTTTGGAGTGTCGGACACGCAAGAATCATGTCGTATCCAAGTGCTGGACACTGGTACAACTTAACTTTAGAGTGTTTGTGCATTATAGCCGCGGAAAGATCTTAGGCTCCAGCTCAAAAATCGTATACATGTTCTATATGACCAAAAAATTTGTATGGTTTTTCCAATGAACTGCATTGTAAACTAAGTCAATATAAAACATCAGAATAAACTAGCACAGAGTGCTAGTACCATATTGCAGGCTGTTTTTATTCTTGGTAAAGTGTTCTAGAGGTGTATATACAACTCTAATTCATGTTCAATCGGCTTCTCTCTTTCCCTTTTTTTTAATACTAGAAATGGAAAGCAAAAATTCATTCAATTAAAACAAAATTGACAAACCAATAAATATTCAAAACGTGAAAAAACAACAAAGAACCAATAATCCATAAACACAAAAGCAAAGATATGGTAATTTTAAAAATATCAAAGAAAAAGAAAGAGAAAACTTTCAAATACTTACAAGCTTAATAGCAACCTCCTCATTCGTCTGAAAATTGGTACCTACTCAAAGAAAAAAAATATATATATATAACCCATCAAATTCAAACAATGAATATCTAGAAAAATATCACAAAAATCAACTATAAACCAAACCTAAATAGATCTCTCCAAATGAGCCGCTCCCAATTTTCCGGCCTAATCGAAACTTATTCCCCACACGCGGCTCCATCCAATTCAAACCAATCAAAAAAACCCCAATTTGTAACGAAATCAAATCGAATCCAGCTCAAAATTGCAGATTTCTAGAGAGAGAAAGAGATAGATATAGAGAGATGTAGAACATCAAATCGGCATTTCATTAGAAAACACCCACGATTCAATTCATCATTGGTACCTCATTTTGCTCCGATCTAATCGATAATTTTGCAGATGATTTTTTCCTTTTTTGGTTCTCTCTTCCTTCGTCCTAATAATAATTGTTAAATAGCCGTAAATAGTTTGCGTACGTTCTTTTTCTTTTTCCCTTTTCTCTGTTTTGCTACTTTTTTTATTTTTTTCCGTATTTAACATATTCTTAACGTTATGTTTTTTACCATGAAAAGTAAAGTACAAGGTTGTTTTAGTTTTTGGCAATCTGAAAAAAAAAAAAAAAAAAACAACATCGACTTGAACTCTCGTTAAAAATTTACTTGATTTTGACTAGTTTAACATAATAATTTATTTATTTTTGAATATGACAATTACACAATTTAATAATATAAATTTTAAGTAATGGGGGTTCAATTATCACTAATAAATTAATTTAGATATATTTATTATTCGATAAATATGAACACTGAATAAAATTAATATATCATATCTCGAAGACGCTCGTATTCAACTCGATTAAATCTTATTCATATTCAAATCTAGTAGCAATCTAACTAAATTCAATTACAATTTTGGAAGTTTCGTAAAAATCTAAATAAATTCGAATAATATCTATGGTTGAATTCAATTCAGTAATTACACTTCTAGTTGAACTTTAAGTTTGACGACGTCGTAGTTAAGGCCGACGGTTTGGTTAAAGAACGGGCTATGGGCCAAGACGACATATGGGCCTTAGACTTGGTTGTCCTATATTATTTTGCATAGTAAATATTTTTTGAAAATTTATTAAATGTTGTCACATAAAATAATTATTTGATGACTAAAATTATCATCAGTATATGTAGATATTAAGGTAATAAAAAAATTGAATTTAATGTAACAAAAAAAAGTAATTGTTTTGGGAAGTAATAGAATATTTCAATCTATTTTCTTAATTCTATGAATTGATCTAAAAGGAAAAGTTGAAATAAATGGATTGAACAAAATTGAGTGTATAATAGAGTAGCACGTATTGTTCATTTTTCTTTGAATTTTTCTTGAATTTATAAAATTATATTTAAACTAGATTTAGATGTTAATTGAACTAAGTTTGCACTAGATTCAATAAAGTATAAGTCAAAATTCGAGTAACTTGAATATTTACAAATATTTTATCATACTATTAACTAATTGTGCGAGTTTAAATTGAGCTTTAAATATCATCACACGAGAAATATGTTCAAGTTTAGTTTATATATTAAATGAATAGAACTCAAATGCCTTTTCAAAATCGACCCGAGCTGAATATCGAATAATTTGGTTTGTTTCAAGACTATCCTACATTGAATTGTATAGAAAATGTGATAATTAAAATCAGTTACGACTCCTTTATGTTCTTTCCTTGTTGGAAAATTATTCACAAATCCCCTCATTTATTGTGTAATTACCAAAAATCCCCTCACTTATTAAAAATTACCAACACCCCCTCAATGAATTTATTTATTTGGTTTACAAGTAGGGGTGTAAAAGTGTCGAGTCGAGTCGAATGAGTTGTTGTTCAAGTTTGTTTGAAGTACAATCGAGCTTCGAAATTTGTATTTGAGCTTGTTTAGTTGTTAATTGAGCCGAGCTCAAACGAGCTTTAATTGAGCCGAACATGAGTCGATCTCGAGTAGCTTGACTTTTTTTTACATGTTTTTATCGATTTTTACTAATTGGACCGAGCTAGAGTCGAACTTCAAAACTTATCAAACACAAAAAGTTGTTCAAAGTTGGTTTGGTACATTAACGAATTGAGCTCAAACAAGTTTTTAGCAATCGAACTCGATTCGAGTATCAAGTAATTTGGTTTGTCTTTCAATCCTATTTACAAGAGGTAAAATTGTAAGAATTTTAAAATACACAGGGGTGTATAATTGTAAGAAATGTTTTAAGATGAAGGGAATTTTATGTAATTTCCAATAAGGGGGTTTGGTAGTTACACAATAAGGGAAGGGGATGTATGTAAATTTTCCCTTACTTTTTTCATATTTAGACCTCACATAAAGATAGTTTGTCAATCGGATAGTGAATTAGTTACCGAGCTAGATAGTAGATTTGAATAGTGGGCCTCAATCCAACAATTTGAACGCTGATAAGTTTGATACAACTGTCTATCAAACTCTATACAACAAAATCAATTGAGACCAATAGAGTTGGTGGAGTGGTAAATAGCTCTCACCCCTATAAGGAGGAGAACATAAGTTCGAATTTCGGGAAGTGCACTTGTTAGGAGGGGACCAACCTTTAATACTCCGATCCCCCGGAATTAGTTTTGGGCCTCAAAAGAGGCCTGGGGATACCTTGGTAAACAAACAAACTAAAAAAGAAAATCAATCGAGCCCTCTCTAATCCCATTCACGAACGAAAATCCCTGAACCAAACATAGCACAATAAAACCACAAAGCACAAAGGAAGAGACAAATGAGGCAAATATGAACCTATTATTTTCACAACCTCTGTAAGTGATCTTACAAAACATTTTACATACACAAAATCACTATACTGGGCACAAATTACACCAAAAAATCAATCAAAAATGCCCCAAACAACCCCCTACAACTTTCAAGAATGGTGAAAAAAACAAAAAAAGTAACTAAAATATATCCATAGTTATGTTTGTTGTGTTACACCACTATTACTCATAGATGAATATTTCTTCTGTAATCTCCCCTTCAACTGCCTCATCTTCGCGTCGACTCTCGCCGTTAACCCAATCTTCGTCTCCTGTCGCGCTTTAGACCTTTCCCTCTTCCACATATGTTGATCCTTAATATCTTTCTTATAGTACTTGATCTCTTGGATCACGTGATGATCCAACGGATTAAACGATCTCTGGAATGAAATGTGGGCGAGATACGGCATAATACACACCACCGTCACTAACAGCGTCGTCGACCAGTAAATCGGGGCAGGGCCCAAAATTTCGATGAGGATATTATAGGCATTCATGTCAAGAGCGTTTGGTAAAAGACCGTATATTAGGAGAAATAAGTACCAAAAAGCTATACTCCCCCAAACAAAAACGTGTTGGATCCACGTGAAGTGGCTCATAGTTAAGGCGATCTGGCAGTTGACTGCCCAGATCACGCAAGTGAACATGATAGTCCCCATGGCAATCATGTCGGCTGTTTGGCCGCCGGACCGGAAAGCTTGGTCGTAGAAGATAACAATGTTGAGGAAGAATACAATGACTGAAGTGTAGAAGCCATTTCCCATCCACCCGAATATTCTGTACCAGTCGAAGAAGAGATTTTTCGGGCCTTGTTGGTATAAAGCTGGAAACTGCATCGTGTAGAGTAATTTGCATTAGTATGGGTAAATATCTGACTTACATGAAAATGGAGGGTAAGAGCAAATATAATGATTTTGATCCTTATACTCCAATTCTAAATTTTGGAGTTTACAAATAGGAATAGTTACATGCACACCCTTCACTTATTGAGTAATTACCCGAGGTTTTGCAAATTGTGTCAGATCCTGACAACTCGAAAAGCACGGAATAAAAAGGTCATATGCTTACTGACAGAGTGAATTGTAATATGTTTTTACATACAAGAGAAATTATGGTTGTCTCAAATCTCGGGGTGATTTTCCCAACCATGTAATTTACCCTTATAAATATCGTGAGTGTTCTAATGCAGTTTTATGATATTAGTCATTACGTTATCACCGAAGAACAATTAATTTGAACATTTTTATACATGTACTTCTTAGTTTAAGAGATCCATTATTTTGTTAACTAAAACTATCCAAGTTTCTCTTAAATTTTTTAACTAGTTCTATAGTTTCCATGCTTTTTTCTAAACCGTAATCAAGATTTTAGATATCCTCAAAATTTCCAGCAAAATTTCCTTATATTTTAAACCAGAAAGTGGAGGGTACGACCAAATATAATGATTTTGATCCTTAAAAAAACTCTAATTCTGAATTATGGAGGTTTAAATATTGCGCGTGTTTTGATCACAAGAGTTTGATGATATTTAGTCATTCTTTTACCACCAAAGGATAATTACCTTTATCATTATTATACATATAATTTTTTAGTTCAAAAGATCCATTATTGTGTTAATTAAAACTATCCAAGTCTCACTTAAAATATCCAACTAGTTCTATAGCTTCCATGCTTATTATCTAACTCGTACTTGAGATTTTTTATATGGTAAAAGTTTCCATCAAAACTTCGTTAAAATTTACAGTTATCGCTCTTTGTTCAAAAACAAAATTTGCATATGATCGTAAAAGACTATAGATATAGATGTAGATACACAACTAACCTGCAAGCATACTTCAGAGTCTACATCCTGCTCAAACACTCCAAGCGAAATGACGGGCAATGAAGTAAGGACAACATTAAATAGAATCATGTACCAGTCGACATACACTGATTGTCCAGAAAAGCCAGCAAAAGCCTCAAAGTAGAAGATCGTAAGCCCAAATGCGATATTCTTGTAGAAGAAATAACAAATCTGCATGAAGAAAAATCATAGTCTGAGTTAGAAGGAAAAAACCTTGCAATGAAAGAAATTTGCTTCTTTTGGTATATGACTAGATTAATAAATGGCTTTTGAGTAGAATTATAGAGTATTTAAATAGTTCTAACAGATAATGATTACCATTTGAGCAATTCTTTTGTAACACCAATGTCCATGCACAACCAAAAGCCTCTCAAGAAACCGAAACTGTGCAATTGCAAAGTCACTAGACATCACAGCCTGCAAATGGTTGATATTTAGTCAGCCAGTTTTGGATCATATGAAAGCAAATACATGTTCAACAAAAGCAATATAAGTATGACAATCAATTTTGAGATATCAAACGCAAAACACTGAAAATAAGAACAAAATAGCACCAATGTTCTACTTTTCTTTTGGAATTTAAGAGTAAAAGAACTTTGTCTGAAAGTTTGTTTGAAGTATAAGATTCTGACTTTATGACCAGTCAAATAAACTCATGGGACTAAATTCTTCAAGGCTCCTTCAGTGCTAATCATATCAAAAGCGAGAAAATTTTGTGGTTGTGAAAAATATTTAAAGTTTTGTTTGGATGGAAGGATTTGGATATAGAATTTCAAATGAAGGTGGATCCAAAATCCACCATAATAATTGTAAAAATAGCTCGAACTGAATGTCAAAGGATTTGAAATCCATTGGATTCTGAAATCATTCAGACAAGCGTAATGGATTTATATTATGAATTTGAAATCCTTAGCTCTGGAAATCCTTCAATCCAAACACAACTTAAAAGAAGCGGGACAGATTTGTCACCGACCTGCATTCCTTCACATCCACTGATACCAACACCAATATCTGCTTCTTGAATCATACCAACATCATTTGCACCATCACCGATTGCTAATGTGATTTTCCCGGTTCCTTCTTTTACCAATCTTGTTACCTAATTTACCAAATAACACATAAGCTTGAGATATAGGGAATTATTAATAATCATAGGATATCCAAATCGAATTTAAGAGACTGATCACGAAATTCTGCAAAACCAAAAAGAATGATGTCTTACCAAAGCTTTCTGTTTGGGTGAGACACGACAGCATATGACAGAAGCACACTCAATTGCTAAATTCAAGAATTGATGCTTCATGTCGTCCTCCAGAGCATAGCTTAAAGTTTTCCCATCAATGATCAAAGCAAATGCAGCGTGCGGATCTTTTTCTAGCTTGATCATTTGGGTTCCATTAGTAATTTGATTTAAAATATTCTCCTTTACAGCCTGCTGAGAACCCAAAAAAGAGAAGGTAAAAAAAACATAAATTAATTTAATTCCTCGAATATTATTCTAAATGCTGTCTGATAGAGAATCACCTGTTTGGAATTTTGGACTAATGCATCTGAATTTGTTGCGGCTATACATATCTGCTTCATACCCTGTCGAAGCAAACTACAAGCGAATCTGCATCATAACAAGATTTCAGTTTAGCATCTAGAAAGCTTTGATTATTCAAGTTGCTATATGAACTTAAAAGAGGTAAAGGTCACATTCTGCAGGAGAGAAACAGACCCTATATTAATTGCAGTTTCCATCTTATCACCTGTCAGAACCCACAGCTTTAGACCAGCTTGTGCCAGTTTGTCTATGCACTGAGGCACCTACACAGAAGTAGTTAACACAAAGACACAAAGTAAGATATAAATACGCGATTGGAGGGAGGGGCGGGGTTAATAACTTCGAAGCATCCATAAAAAATATGAACATGTTCATTTCTTGATTGTTTACTTTAGTTCTTTTTGTTTTTTGTTTTCTTTTTCGGTATATTACATAGATACCCCTGCATGAGACTGTAATTACGAGAAACACCCCGAGGCTTGAGAAATTACCAAACCCCTTCTTTTTCGAGTTGTTGGTATGTAGCAACGGGTTGTCTTGGTAATTTTCAAGACTTCAAGGGTTTTTGGTAATTACGTAATAAATGAAGGAAAGTGCATGCAAGTATGCCTTTTTTTAAAAAGAAAAGATATACGACATACTCCTTTCTGTAATTTGTCCTCCACAGCAGTAGCACCAACAAGTATCAAGTCCCTTTCTATTGTATCAGACAGCCGCTCAAGCATCCCCTCCCTATCACCACTAATTGTGGCCTTTGCTTTAGCAAACTCTTCATTCCAAGCATGATATTTATCCTCATCAAGTTTCTTATAAGCGAGTGCTAGCGTTCGTAATCCAGCCTCCCCATATTCATTCAAATGCTTGGTGGTGGACTCCTCATACATTCTCCCATTTCTTGATAACCTATCAAAGATGATACTGTAAACCAAAAGGAATGCATTAAATTAAAGAGCAAATCATTAGAGGTCCATAAGCAGCCAAACAAACAAGGATGGAATAAAAAGTGGCAAAAGGGTTTTACTTCTTTGAATTCAAAGTATAAATTAATTAACAACTTTTATAATGGAACAAGTGTTCGCAGAGACCTTTTTTTTTAATTCTTTTCATTCTCTTTGATTTCAATATCTTTTTTCTTTCATTTTTTTTCTTTTTTTTTTCTTTTTGTGGGCCCGGTGTTTGGAAGTTTGGCAGCTTCGATAGAAATCAAATTGCAAACACATATGATCAGTAACACACCTGTCAGCTCCTTTGCAAAAGAGAAGGATCTGACCATCCTCATCTCTAACAATAACAGACATTCTCTTCCTTTTGCTAGTGAAATCCAACAAATTGAGAACTTTGTACTCCCTGATGTTAAAGAAAAAAAAATTACATGTCAATACACCTACTCCAAACCAAAATAATTTCCCAAGCAAAAATGAGAATTATCTGTTTATAGTCTCACCTTTCAACAGGAGAAGGATATTTCTCACAGACAATTATGCTCGACTGTGTTCTTCTACAGAACTCAAAACCAAATTCTCTAGCAGCAACAAGAAATGCACCTTCATCTGGTGATTCTGCTTCATACGTAAAGGTGCCTGTCTCTTCATTTTGCTCTGGTATTGCAGTGTGACAAACTGACAGTATCCTGAAAAACAATAAGATAACATCTGCATTGGGTTCTTTTAACCAATTCCCATGCATGAGACGGCTATCCTCAAAGCTAAATCCCTTTATCGCTGGTTTACGTTCATCTTCATGTGTTGAGGTCACAACAGTCTCCAATTCAATTTCTTCTTCCCCAAAATCAGGCCCACTTTTATGCCAAGAATTAGGTGTACCACTTTGACTCTGGCCACCAAAATCCTTAGCAATCTGTTTTGCAGCAGCAAGTTCTACATCACTAGCACGAGTTCCATATGCTGTACCAGCAATGGAACTTTTAAGAAAGTCCATTTGGTTGCACGTTAAAGTGCCTGTCTTATCAGATAGGATAGTGTCAACCTGTCCTAATTCCTCGTTTAAGTTTGATGTTCTTGCCTGAGCAGGAGTTCCAGTTTCTTCATCATACATATGAAGATCCTGGTTTATGAATAAAGCTTGAAGGACTTTTACAACCTCAATCGATACATATAGGGATATTGGTATCAAATATCCATACAATATAAGAGCAGTAATCAGATGATAGAATCCCGACTTTACTGGTCTGCTAGGATCATAGAGACCCTCTGAATCTGGGACACGTAAATACCACCAATGTGGCAAATCTTTTTCAGTCTTCACAATGAAGCCTATAGAGCTAATGCATGAGATGAATAGAAGAAGGCTGAAAAGGATGTATATTATTTTGTCCATTTGCTTTTCAATCCTACTCCTCTTCGAAGGAGATTTAGTAGAATTTTGCATAACTTTGCTATCAAAACCAGTGAATATAATCACTCCATATACATATGCTGTGTTTCGAAGCTTTGAATCTCGGAGGAGAATTTGACTAGGATCAATCGGATATGTCTGCCGATCATATTCAAGATTACCCACAAAAGTATAAAGATTCGGGTTTGGATCCTCGCATTTTATGGTTGCAGTGAAGTCCTTGAAAGTATGATCATCATCAAGGGGTAATGTCGTCTCTAGCGATCGTTTCACCTTCAAATTAGTCTCCCCATCTAAGTTCATCGTCTCAACATAACAAATTCCATCTTCATAACTGGAAGATAAAAGCAGTAAATCTGCAGGGAAAAAATTATCCTTCTCTACTTTTACTACATCTCCAACCCGGAGCGTCTTCCAGGGCTTAAGACCCCACTCACCATCTTTTATATGTACATTAGCTTTTCGTAAATTAACCTTCATATCCTGTATAAACCTACGCCAATCTTCGTGAGCTTCTTTAGCCATACTCAATCCAACCACAAAGGCCAATGGTGCAATCATACTCACCGGAGAAAATGGTGATACAGGGGTCAGAGATAAAATTGCAGCTAGGAGAAAGTACAAATTAGCGACACGTCTGAATTGTTCAAATATGGCTTTGGGAAGGAATGTAATAATATTGTACTTAGTGGTGGAGATGTAATTTGAGCAATATTTAAGAGGTTTTTTGTCATGAATATCAGGATTGTTGCAGTGAACGATTCGTGAGCAACCATTTGCAGGGTCGTTTTCATCGTCCGTGGTGGGAGGTGACCTATTGCAAGCAAAAGTATAAAGATGGCTTCTACGTATCCTTGCCCTTATCCTGCCCCCGGCCATTTCTCACTTCTTTTCGGGCTCAAAGTTGATTTGCTGCCTCAAAGTATTATGAAAAGGAACAACCCCCTAAAAATGCCTCCACCGGGCAAAACATGACTACTTTTTTCCATGACTAAACTGGCATGCCCACATTAAACCAAAATTCAGATTTAAGAAACCGCAGCAACCAATCACCTGGGAACAAAATATAACCAAATATAAATTATATACTTTCTATGTCATTGATCCAAGTCAATATAAGTAATTGCACTATCTCTCATGAAAACATTTATATATAAACCAAAATTCTTGCATGTGTGCATCTATATAACAACAAAATATCAAGATTTCAAGATCTTTAACACATACCGAAATTCAAATTCAAATTGAAAAGCTTATTCAAAAAATTCAAATTTCAAATTAACCATAACAAAGATTCAGCTTCCAAAAAAGCACAATTAACAGCAAAAGAATTCACAACTTCCTCCAACATTTCAACGCATTAATATCTCCCAAAAATAAATAACAAATCACACCCTCCACAGTATCAAAACTACAAAAAGATCGCAACAGATACATCACATCACACAAATGCCAGCTCAATTTGCAGCTCAAGAACTTTAAAACAAACAATACTCAAAAATAAAAATTTAAAAACACACATAGACATTGTCTCAAATCTTTTCTCAATTTCATCACACGCAAACGAAGCCCACATTGATTTAAAAAAAATACACAAATCACACACACAACGTATACAGAGGATTGAAATATTATCGATTTTAATTATTTTTCGTTTTACCCCGGAATTTGAGGGAAGCCCAGATGTAATATCAGCTGATAGATCGCAATGGAGGAGAGAGAAACGAAGTTGGAGGGAAAAAAGTTAATGGGTTGTAGAGAGAGAGAGAGAGATGAGAGAGATTCAATTTCAGGCAATGCCGGAAAGAAAATAGAGAGAGTTTTGTAAATGGTCGTCGAAGTGTTTCACGCTCTCTCTTTCTATGGAATTTAATTTAATTTAATTTTAATTTGACTTTTTTTCCTTGTGTTTTTTTTCAAATGAATCGGTTACAAGATACATGTTATCAATATCGCGTCAAATTCAAGATAGAGCGAAAAAAATCTTGTATACATTATGTGTGAGACTTAACTGCATGCACCAAGATACAATAGAAAATAATAAAAAATATTTGACTTATTTTTATATTGAATATATATTTTTGTATTGTTTTTATTGTGGGTTGGTACATGCAATTAGGTTCCACACCATATGTATACAAGAATTTTCAGTAGAGTTAGACTTGATCTGTAATTTTAATTTGGCTTGATTATAGTAATTTTTGCAATAAATCGTAATTTAATATTAAGAAAATAACCTACAATTGCCTGGGCTGGGTCTTAATTGACATAAAAAAAAAATTGATGGATTTATCAACATTTACGATACTTGGTTTTGAATTTAGACTTTTTATTACAAAAATGATGTGTGGAAAAATAATTGAGATCTTGTTACCCAAATTTCAATTTTCATACTTGATATACCCTAATATGGTATCTAAATTCATGAACACTAATACAAAAATAAAGGCCCAATACCAGGCCCAAAATCCAACATAGGCTAAGGATTCGTGCTAAGTAACAGTAACGAGTCGAGTCGTTCTTCAACCCGACCCCATGGTTCAAGTCATCTACCGTTCAATGGTACTACTTGTCATTATCTTACAGATGGCCACCAACCACTCTGACAGGGTGTATGTGCTATAAATACCCCCTCATAACATTTATTCTGGGGGGGCTGGAGAATACACTCTCCAGTTTTAGCCTCGTATATTCATTAGTAACGAGTCTATAGACTGAAAAATACGTTCTTTTATACTTATAAATCTGGAGACTAGAATCGTTCACCGAGTACGACCCCATATACCATTATTAATATAGAACTACGTTGGTTTGATCCTAATTAAGTACGTAGGTAGCTTAATCATTATTAAGTGCAGCCATCAATATTCATGATCATACTCGTAGAGTGATTCTGGTTATTTCAGATTGAGAGACCCGAATCCCTGGATTTGGGTTAGATCAGTTGGCGAATACGACTAACTCTTCAAACTGATGAAGTGGGGGACTTAATGATATACCCGAATATGGTATCTAAACTCATAAACACTGATACAAGGATAAATACCCAATACCAGGCCCAAAATCCAACATGGGGCCAAGGATCCGCGCTAAGTAACAGTAACGGGTCGAGTCGTTCTTCAACCCGACCCCATGGTTTGAGTCATCTACCGTTCAATGGTACTACTTGTCATCATCTTACAGATGACCACCAACCACTCTAACAGGATGTATGTGCTATAAATACCCCCTCATAACATTTATTCTGGGGGGCTGGAGAATACTCTCTCCAGTTTTAGCCTCGTATATTCATTAGTAACGAGTCTATAGATTGAGAAGTACGTTCCTATATACTTATAAATTTGGAGATTAGAATCGTTCACCGAGTACGACCCTATATACCATCATTAATATAGAACTACGTTGGCTTGATCCTAATTAGGTACGTAAGTAGCTTAATCATTATTAAGTGTAACCATAAATATTCATCATCATACTCATAGAGTGATTCTGGTTATTCCAGATTGGGAGATCCGAGTCCTTGGATTTGGGTTAGATCAATACCTCATCTAGTAAATATGTGTGTTTAGTTTTTCTTCCCAGACATTTTAATTTTACTAAAAGTACACCCCACTTAATGAATACGCGTAAAGTTTTGCTTACAACGCGTAAGTTAAATTCTAACTATCTTTGTGAAGAAGAGCATGAAGATCCACTATGATAATAACACCTTCTGTTTTGAGTTATAATCAATCATAGTTCAATTCAACATACTCAACTTTATAGTCTTTTATGCTCTCGCCAAAAAGCTTTGCAATGCTGGTGGTAATTCATTTGTTTTAATTAAAAAATAAATAAATTTAGTTGTAGGTTAACAAAAATATTTTTAAATTGACCAATTTATCCAACCAATGTGAAATACAATTCCCAAATTTTACAACTTCAGTTTCTCAATCCAATAAGAATCATTTTTTCCCAATGATTTTGTAAAAGGAAGAATGGAAAAGAAGAAAATTCAACTTAAAGTGAATGGAGTAATAATACTATTAACATTATTATACTTTTAGCATAAGCTTTGGATGAATATGGTGAGATTGTGACTTTTTTCTTTTCAATTTAATTTGAATGATTGGTATATTTATAGTATTTTTATACTATTATGACCCAGTATTATATACCCATTTTCAATTATATTGGAAAAAATCAAAATTTGGAGTATCTTATAAGTTATTTTAGAAAATGGTAGGTACGAGTTAGTCGTGTAGCGCAATTGTTTAAATAAAACGATATTTTTGAAGATATTATACTTTCTATATTTCAGAAGGGAATTTTTATTCTAGAATGTTAAAAATAATAAAATTAATAAGTTTCATGATAGAGATAGTATTGTTATTTTATTAATTTTTTATTTTAAGGATTATGGAAATTGAAAGCTGGCGGAAAAACCCTTGGATACAGACGCTGTATTCTCTAACTACTCTACTAGCGGGGCCCACATATAGCTGACGTGGTAAATGAATTCAAAGCGACGAGATGTATCTGGGCGGTGGGTCCCATTTTTCTGTATTTATTGAATTAGATATACATATAACTCTAAAAATTCGGTCAAATAATATTTGTCCTTTTTCTTATACTTTACTTTTTTCTTTTGGGATTTTAATTTAATTTACCTAACTTTTAAATATTTCCAATTAAATGGTCATTTGGTATTTCAAGAATAGTATGCCTCGAATCACAAATATAACAGGATTTTTTTTTTAAGAATGATTATTAATTATTATTTAAGAATGATTACTCGTGACTAGGTATACAATATTTTTTCTTAAATCTGTTGTTTGGTTGCATGATTAAATGAGGGTGATAACATCTTCGGGGAAAAAATCATTACGTGTTAATTTAACTATTTTGATAATTTTGAAAGTTTTGCTTGTCGTTTAATTAGAATAAGTATCCATTTTTAATAAGTTTGATGCAAGGAAAATAAATTAAGTCGGCACTAAGAAATATCTTTTCCCCGGACTTCTATTTTTGGGCATGAGAGAATTTATTCCTCTCAATTGTCACTAAATTAATATAACAAATTCCTCCAATATATGCTTTAATTAATGTAATCCTATTCACTTTCTTACCTTTACATGTTATTTGAAGCGACGTGTGATTAACGACCATTAATCTTTCTTTACCAAGATTCTTTCTTCTTTACTAAGGTTCTTTCATGAATATGTAGATTATAAAATATTATTTAAGTAGTTTAAAGTGAGTCGGGACTGCAATAATTTAACTCAATTATACGTCACAACCAACTTTGTCTACTAAAACATCCTTTAACAATTAAGTTCTTTTCATTGGGGTATCTCTACGAGTTTCGCATCGAGCCAAAGCGAGCCGATCGCCACAATCTTATCAAGATGGAGCCAAGTTGAAGCACACTCAATCACTATGACGGGTCCACGAGTTGCTATCCTAAATTATTCGAATCAATGGTCTATTGTATGTATGTCAAGTGTGATAACACTTTCGTTTGTTATGTTAAGTTTAAACTGTATACCAATCTTACGTGAAATATCATCCTTTTATCATTCTATAGATTAATTCTAAGTGAAACTTTGGTTGAACTATAATCTATCATAAAAAAGTATTAACCCAGGTGAATTTTCAAACGTTCAATTAATCCTCTTATCATACTATAGATTAGTTCTAAGTGAAAACTTGAGCTGAACTATAATCTATCATAAAAAATATTAACTCCTGTGAATTTTTTAACGTTTAATTAATCACATGACAACTGCTATTAAACACTGTTTTTGAGAATGTACATCTATCACCCTTCATAAAAGTATTTTATTTTGATGAGACTCAATTCACACTTCAAAAAAATATTTTATCTTGATGAGACTCAATTCACCCTTCATAAAATTATTTTATTTTGATGAGACTCAATTCAAATTAGAATTTTTTGAATAAAGAAAAGGTCATGAAAAAAGAACAAGGGATTAATTTGACTAATTAATAAATAAATAAATAAATAAAAATATTGAAATAAATCAAAGATCTTAAGTGGGGATATATGATACCTAGAATAAAGCATCTCACACACCCCCAACACGTTAAAAGTTGAAACAGCCAACCCCAAGATAGAATTGGTGCAATCAAGGGAAATAATACCTTAAGACCACTAAAAATATTCATAATTCTCTTTCTTTGTACTATCTATGCTTTTCCTTCGTTTGCAAGAAAAAGTGTCATACACGATGCATGATTCATTTGACTTGTAATGGATAATGTTTGGTTGTTTTCATTTAGAACCATAAAAAAAAAAAAAATCATCCGGGCCCTTGTATTATATGGAAGACTTTAAATATCTTCTTTGTAAAGAAATCTTCAAATGTTTCCTCCCATTTAACTAAAAGTAATGATATATACTATTAGCTTTATGCTAGGTATTTGTTTTTCACCATACATTGATTTAGAAAGTTAATGTAACAAATTCATAAAAATCAATCAATTATAATAATTTCTTAGCAAATCAAGAGGAGGTAAAAATTGGTGGTATAAAACCAGTGGTAATATAACATTGGTCTTTAAACTAAACCCCTTCAAACACATGGACAGACGTATTGATGGATAAAAGTACCTATGATATATGTAAATTATAAATTCATTCGCCACCCATGTATTATAAACATCAGCACTTTGTTCCTCTACAATTAAATTTAGTATTATTGACCCCAAAATTGATTTAATGCTAAATTCATTAAAAAAATTAGCATTCAATGAAACAAGCAGTAAATATGATTATACTATCATAAAGAAGACATATTAAACTTAAGATAATCTCACATAAAAAATCTATGATCACCATCAATACATTATTTTTGTTTTATACCAGACTTTTGCTAATACTTTAATTTTTATTTTAAAGAAGTATTGATAATTCATGTAATTAATTGTTAGAAATAATTCTTTTTAGGAAAAAATATTAAAATCCCCTAAAATAATTTTTTATATTTTAAAAATCTGTGAAAATATTTTTCAATCTCAAAAATCTATTTTAAAAACTTTTTATTCGAAAAACCCCAAAAGTTAAAAAGAACAACTTTTTGAAATGAATTACCCTTAATATCTTAAGTTAAGAATTGATCACTTGATTTTACTTGTTCAAAGTCTTTTCATTTTGGATTTTTCAAATTGATATATTGTTTAATACAAATTTTATTTTAATATTAATATTTTTAATTTGTTTATAAAAATTATTTTTAAATTTATCATGATAATTACCTAAAAATGCTCTTTTCTAATTTTTAAAAAGATTAAATATTTTGAAAAGTTAACATTTAAATCATAATTGATATCTGTTATCAATATAAAGTTTTAAATAAAAAAATTATATAAAAAAGTACAATTGATTAATTTTTAAACTAGAAGGCTAAGGGCAATTAAGTCCATAAATTTATCAACTCTAAATTTGGGGGTTTTTTTTAACGTAAATTTGTGGATGAGTTTTTTGGATTGAAAAATATTATCATGACTTTTTTTTTTGGATATAAGAGTTTATTTTTCTATTTTTAATAAAACTAATTATTTATTTTTTAAATTATCAAAAAAAATTAATTTACTTTTTAAGTATTATATTAACCATTGAAACAAGTTTATAAACCTATTTCTATCGCCTTTTTATTATGTAACATGTACACACTTATTTATGAGCACAATTTTTTTTTATGTTAATTAGAGATCAATATATCTATTTTACTCTTTCTTTTAACCGTATAAATAATACTATTATGTGAATAAGACGTTCATACATAATTCAATACATATTAACCAGATAATTCAATATTTAGTTGTTTATTTTTATAGAAGTGCAACCAAAATTAAAAAGCACAAAATAATAAGAATTATTCTTATAATTTCTATTTATGCTACTTAGTTATCTAAGGAAAAGAGATAGTAAATATATGAAATTCTTTCTAAATAAAGAAATTATAATACAAAGTTTGAAAGTTATATATTTACATGAAATGGTTAAATATTTATTGTTTATCTTCTCTATAATATTGCAATCATTTTTATTTATTTAGTTAGTTTGTAGTTGATTCTAGAGTTATTTATTCAATAGATATTATTGTTAAAAAAGATTTTGAGATCAAATTAATAAAAATTAAATTATAGAGGCGACAAGGTACTATATAATCTGTGATAGATGGAAGCGATGTGAATTTATTATTTTAAATCAAGGGCATTTTTGTCAATCAATATGTATAGGGGGCGTTTGAAGGATTTTTTTTGGCAAATAAGGGAGTTGTTTGAAGGAATGTTTTGGCAAATGAGGGGGTTGCTTGAAGGTTTTTGTTGTACATAAAAGTCCTTTCTTGTAGTACAGGGGTACAATGAATTTTACCCTTTATTTTATTGAAAGAAATTAAGTAATTTCTAAATAATAATTGATACCCGATGAGTGATGACTTAATTCCTCGAGTTCCAGTACTTGTGCGACTAGAGGAAGTGGTTGATGAAATTCTAGCCGAAAGAAATTTCTATGAACATCTTGAAAAGGAAATACAAATATTCAATTTGAGATAGAAGAGTAATTCTTTAAACATGTTTAATTTTTTTATATAATTATGATCATTCATGTATAATAAATTCTTTGTAAACCATATTATAAACATTTATGATTGTATCGGGACCCAAAATATTTAAAAGAGTTGAGGTTTTCTTCATAGACCGATTTGTGAAGTCATTTCATCTAGGGGCGGTTTAATCCGTTCACTAAACTTGGCCACCACTATGTGGCCTCAATATGGGAAAAAGTAAAACAATTAGGAAAAATTAACATAAAGAGTTGAGTAAAGATCATTACGAACCACCAACCTACTATATATACTATTTAAAGTCCCATTTGCTTCCTCAATACGACATTGGATTGAAATTTGGAAAAAATGCTTAACTACTTGTCATTCGATTTCAGTTTGTGTTTAAAATTTAGATGAGATCTTTTTCTTTTTTCTTTTTAATAAAAAGCGATTTTATATATTATTCAGTCGAAAGTTTACTACGCCTGGAACAATACAATGCATATCGACTCAAACGATGTATTAAGAACATCTAAAACACCAATTATCAAGTTTTTTTAAGATAACAAATCTTAAAAACTCCCAAAGGAACACAAAAAAATTCTTGTGCAACTCCTATTCAAAGAGAGATGAAATTCTCATTCGAGAGAGAGAGCAAACTCTCATAAGAGATAGAAAATAAAATACTAAATAAAACATCTAATGCTATATAAAAACTTATGTATAACTTGTTTTCATCATGCCAGAGTTGTCTCTGTCTCGTTAGATCCATATCCATCTTGTCAGATTTGAAGATGTGATATACAACTTGAAGAAGGGTGCTCCAACATGGTGAAGAAGACGACTGCTTCATCAAGCCATCGCCGGCGGAGGAAAATATAGGAAAAAGAAGGTTAGAGTTTAGAGAGAGATGAGGAAAATTTCTAAGAATCTAATTCCTTTAGATGAGATCTTTTTAATATCAAATTAAGTTTGATTTCTTTTTTCTTGGCTCGAGTTCAACTTTGTTAGTTAACTATAATAAAGTGTGAAATTTCAAACAATTTAGGTTTGATTTAATTAAAATTCAATTTTTTTTTGAAAAAAAATCGGTCTTATATATCATTCAATCAAAAATTTAGAACGCCTGAAACAATACAATTCATATCGACTCAAACGATGTAGTAAGAACATCTGAAACGCCAATTATCAAGTTCTTGTAGATAACAAATCTTAAAAACTCATAAACGAACACAAGAAAATTCTTATGCAATTCCTATTCAAGGAGAGATGAAACTTTCATTCGAGAGAGAAAGCAAACTCTCATATGAGAGAGAAAATAAAATACTAAACAAAATATCTAAAACGCTATATAAAATTAAAAACTTAAGAATCACCGGTCTTCACCTCGTCAGATCTGTCTCTGTCTCTTTAGATCCATATCTGTCTCGTCAGATTTGGAGATGTATCTTTAGATCCATATCCGTCTCGTCAAATTTGAAGATGTGATGTACAACTTCAAGAAGGATGCTCTAACCCAACCCGCCGACGATGATGATGGTAACAGTGGTGAAGTAGACGACTGCTTCACCAAACCACCGTCGACTGAGGAAAATAGAAGAAAAAAGAAAATTAGAGAAATGAATTAAAGAACTGATTAAAATTCGATTTGATTAGCAATCAAATTAAGCTAAAATTCAATTTATCAAATTGGATAAAAAATCAAACAAAATTTGAAAAAAATTATTATTTCACTCAACTGGATTCTTTTACGCCCCCAGTTAGAACATATCTTATTTTCCTTTTTATAACATTTCCACCAATGATTACAAATAATAACAATACCAAATGGAAATATAGTAAAAATTAAAAATTAGAACTTTGAACCAAACATATCCACATTTGAACAATTGTGGGTAGAGTAGCTAAGAAGTTAGGTGCAGAAAAGAAAAGTCACGAATGAAAATACAGTTCTAGTTAGCATATCTACTAATACTATTTAGAGTCTGAAGTTTACGTTTTGTACCACTTCCGTCCCTAATATAAACATCATTTCATATTCTCGCTAAAGTTGAAGTTTTCGTTTTGTATCACTTTCGTCTCTAATATAAACATCGTTCCATATTCTCGCTAAATTTTAATTTTTGTTCCGCAGTAATTATTTAGATCAAATTCCGATACCATTTTGCTAAAAATCTACTATGCGCGTTGCACATGCAATATATTAAGGAATCCATGTCACGGAAACATATCTGCAACTAGTAACGACTTTTTTCTAATTTCACTCGATTAACATAGAACACCAACCCATTTCATTGCCCGCATCAGTTTTACAACACAGAAACAGCCATCTTATTCTGGCAAAAATATTCTGCAAATTCTCATCGTAGCTATTTTGAGGCCGAAACAAATAAATCATGTATTTAATAATTGAGTCAAGCATGCAAAAATACCTATCGCTTAAAATCCATTGAAGGGTAGAGAAAGAAAACAACAACGAAAAGATTAAACAAGATAATTGTGTCTACTTAAGTAGAAGTATCAAAGATGAATGCTTTGTTGATGTTGTCGAAGGCTTTATCTCAGAAGTGATCTTGTCAAATGCTCGCGTGCAGTGGCCAGAGCTTGAGATATTGTCTGCAATAACACTCCAAGTTAGGATTGCATAAATAAAATCCAAGAAAGAATGAATATCTAAAATTGCATTTTTAATTTCAGTTTTTTAGATGTTTTTCTTATTACTCTGACGGGTTAGGTTAATCATCTAAACTCATATATGCTCGATTTTGTTTTGTCGAGGCCATGAAGCTTACTAAGCCGATGAGTATGCGATCAGTTTGTAGCACGTGCGTAAAGGACACAAATAGTTTATATGACAAGAATTAGCTTGGAAAACTTCTAAAACCCAGTGACCAAATTCACTAACGAACACATTTGGATAAATCAAATCCAAAATTTCAGGCCTCTGTGAGATCTCGGCCTGAATCCTTTTTGAGTGTTTAGTCTTAAGTCTAATTTCCCAATAGTTGTTAAAGTTGTTTGCTGATCATAGGTTGTTACTAGTTGTTAAAAGGTCGATTGCTGATTGTAATAGTTATTGATGATTGACATTCATAATGTAATGATATACTATAAGAATAAGCTCATAAAACTTCTAAAAATACGTGACCAAATCCACCAACATACGCGATCGGATAAATCAAATCCCAAATTTGAGGCCTCTATGAAGTCTCGGGACCAGATCACTTTTGATTGTTAGTCTTTATTTGCTTTCATAGTTGTTGTTTCTATTACTGGTTGTTAAAGATAGATTGCTGATTGTAGTAGTTATTGATGATTGATATTCATAATGTAACGAATATGTAACTAATCAAATAAAATAAATAAATAAAAGAATTCTAGAAACATATTAAATACTTTACCTGCTCGGATAATGGTGCCCCATCATCCATACTATGGGTAGCTACTTTTCCAGCAATTATATTGCCATCTGTTTCAAGAACAATCCTGCAAGATATAGACAAGATTGATCGATGTGTATGCTCCGCATTTCACAACTAAATCGGCCCAAATATAATTTAATGAAACAGGAAAAATTCCTTTCGAAGGAATCTTACTCCAAAAATCAAAATTAATAGAATTCACAGAATAAATTGAAGCATGTCATACGTTTTCACAAACGTTCATTTCATATCAGAAAAAAAAATAAAAAAAAATGGAGGAAAATAAACTTGGGTTAAATTATCTTATCAAAAAAAAAAAAAAACTTGGGTTAAATTACACAAAAAGCTGTTTAATATTGTGAAATAATGAGTTGGGATTATCCAAATTAACGACATTAGTTCATAACGTACCCTCCATCAACAATCTCATCAAGGCACAGAAGAATCAGATCCAAGTTCTCAAGTGCCTCCCTTTGCTCAACATTGTGCCTAAAACACGAAAGCCCGACCATAAGAAACTACCAATCAGCACATTTTCAAAGTACAAAATAGAGGGTAATTTTCCAAACGATTCAACAATAAAACCTGAGGAGAAGGGCAACTGCATCAAAGAAACCCTGAAGAACAGTAGCTAGAATCAGCTCGTTTTCATCATCACCACCGGTCACAAAGAAGTGCAAATCTTGAACAAATTTATACACAATTATGTT
Organism: Buddleja alternifolia; assembly: GCA_019426215.1. Taxonomy (NCBI): domain Eukaryota; kingdom Viridiplantae; phylum Streptophyta; class Magnoliopsida; order Lamiales; family Scrophulariaceae; genus Buddleja; species Buddleja alternifolia. The sequence goes on along the minus strand of CM033391.1, from coordinate 43,028,093 downwards.
GTTCTCCAGCATTGTTATCTCCGCTGAACAACAAAACATTAAAACAAAAAATTATATGAAAAATTGTAGAATTCTAAGGTTGTCTTTGGATCCCATTCAAATCTGTAATACGAAACCGTTGAGCTTGTCACATTGATCTCAAGTGAGAATGAATTTCAAATCCTTTGCCATATTTTTTTTGGCATTTATGTAGTCATTTGAAATACTTCTGTCCAAACAGAACCCTCTCGGGTTATTTTGTCTTGAACGCATAAAAAGTTTTACATGACTCAAGTATTGCTCAAAAAACAAATTCACGTTAGAAATTTTTATCCTTGTCAAAAAGAGCTCCAGATCAAATGTACAACCGTACATTAAGGCAACACGAAATATTATTACATTGTAAAATTCTAAGGTTGTGTTTGGATTAAACATGAGAGCTAAGGATTTCAAATCCATAATACAAAACCATTGAGCTTGTCTCGCTGATCTCAAGTCAGAATGAACTTATCCTCGGGCACATTTCCGAGTCATTTGAAATACTTCTGTCCAAACACAACCCACTCGGATTTCTTGTCTTAAATGCATAAAAATTTTATAAGACTTAGCTACTGCTAAAAATTCTTGCTAGATAATTTGGCGTGTGATGACCAGATTACAACCGAGATGAGCATGGAAGAGGTGCCACACATGGTGAGAAGCAGCACAAAGATGGATACAATTTTTCCTAGTTTTAGGTTTAGATGGTTTTGATTAATTTTTATAATTATAAGGGAGTATTACTCCTCTTTTACTTTATTTCTTATTTTTACTGTAAGGGAGTAAGTACTCTTCATTTACTTGCTTTTTTAGATTTGATTGTGACTGAGTTAGATCTCCTTATTTATCGCTTTATTTTTTTGGATGATATAAAGAAGGGATGAGAGGCCTGACAACACTCACCCCCGATAGGGCGGTTCATATAAAAAAACCTACTGCTAAAAATTACATTTGCATCAAAAATTAATATCCTTGTCAAAAATAGAGCTCCAGATCAAATATACCTTCGGTGCGAGCATTAGTCTTTTGAGTTTTTGTAAAGACGGATTTCTCAAAAGCTAGCTTTGCAGTATTGGTTGGCCAATCATCAGAGTAGTACTTAACTGCAACGCGCTTCCCCTCAGAATCCAATAAAAGTATGTTCTTTATAGTCGGGCAAGTCTCCTACATTTGCACAACGTAATCACAATGATAAAAAGTGCATAGTCTAAACCTACTAAACTAAGTATCGCAATCCATAATAACCGAAATTAATCACATATTGTCATTTGGAGAACAACATATATTATACACATACACACACACAAATCATCATCAACATTCACAATACTATATAAAATTCATAATTATGATGAACATGACATGAATATGCTAATAATGCGTCTATTTTACACAGACACACACAAACACATTAGAGCTAGATATGAATAATGGGGGTATGATCAAAAGACATAGTTCTTCCAACTCAAGAAAAAACGAAAAAAAAACTATATGGGATCTGATAAAAATCGATTCTTTTTGGTGGGTTTTCTAGGAAAACACATAAATTTCAGAAATCAAATGGACTTTGTAAAAAAAAATGCTAATAATTCAGATCTCTAAGCAGCTAGGAAATAAATTGCAGAAAAAGCATTAGATCTCGTAAATTGAACGAATAATAGAAAAATCACAGAAATGAAAATAACTCAGAAAAATTCGAAGAAAACTTACATGACTGAGGAAGGTGGCCATCGCAAGCGATTGATCTTGAGTGGGAAATTTTTGGTTTGTTTTCCAGCGAAATCAACCGAATCCGAAGAGCTTTGGAGTTGAAGTTAGTTGATTTAGTATGGTGGTGAGCCTCATTCATGGGCCGTTTATTTGTATTGGGCCGGACTTTGTTTTCTAGGAGCTCATTATTGTGGCTTGTTGTGTAAATGAATCGAGTGGAATTGAACAAGTTATTGTCCATTTTAATTTATTGTTTTATGAAATTTTATCGAGATTGAAAAATTATATTAGAGCTTTTTTAATTGTACAATTGAACCGACCTCTAATGAACTTTGATTAAGTCGACACAAGTTTAGCTCGAGTAACTTAATAATTTTTACACATATTTTATTATTTATCAACAAATCGCGACGAGCTTGGTTTGAGTTTCAAATGTTATCACATAAACCATCCATCTCCTACTTAATGTGAGAAGTCCGGAGTTTGAATTCAGACAGCCACAAATCGTGGCTCTCCCCTCCTTCGTAGAGCTAGAGAATCTTTATAGCTCAAAATTATAACTATTAATTTGGGTTTGTCGAGTTAAATATATAGGGTATCCCCTTTTCTGTTGAATTAAAAATATGAAATGTTATCATATAGAAAAAGGTATTGAAGATTGGTCTGCTATGATAGTGAATTGAGCTCAGATAAGATTTTGAATAAGTGATATTGAATCGGCTAGTTTGGTTTCTTTTACAGGTGTCATTGTTGCTTGTATTTGACATGGGTTGTGTTATAACTGGTTTATAATAAATAAATCGCTGCACTACCAAAATGCTGGAATAGCTCAGTTGGTTAGAGCGTGTGGCTGTTAACCACAAGGTCGGAGGTTCAAGCCCTCCTTCTAGCGTTTTCTTTTTGTTCCCCATTTTTTTTTCTTCACCAATTATTAGTTATAACCATTTGTTATTTGTTTTAATTTCTTTTTTCCAGTATGATTATACAATTTGCTAGATGCATGATTTAATTTTCCAAAGGAAAATATTCTTCATTAATGAAGTTTTGTTCAAATATTCTGGTAATATTACGGTAGATCAAAGTAGTATCTTTTTCCCTTTTTTTAGTGTATGTTTCTTTTGGTAAATATATGTCTTCTTCTTGCTCCTCATTTCTCCCACCTATTCGGATTTCTTATTTATTATATATATTTTTTTAAATACAAAGGGAGGGGTGTACCCTAGCTTGTTAACCCGACAAGCTCGGATTAATAGTTATGATACGGGTCCAAGTATGACCATCTAAATCATCTTGGAGAGCTCATTGAAGTCTCACATCAGATGTGTTCCTAAACTTTCACTCCGAACCGATACCCATTTTCGCAAGTTCGTCCGCCATTTGATTAGCTTCTCGCCATATACCTTATATACTCAAATCCCAATCCCGTTTTTGAAGATTGCGGATTTGTGAAATTAAAGGTATGATGAGACGCGGAGGCATCCACAATGCTACTATATCAGACTCAAGTATAACATGTCGAAGATTTAGATCCCATGCCATCTCTAGTCCTCGGTTAATGGCGTGCACTTCGGTCTCCAACGGGGAACACGGATCGATACTCCCACCGAAGCCCCTAATCCATGCTCCATGAGCATCCCGTATCACTCCCCCTATACCCACTTTCGGATTAGCATCGTTTGGTGCTTGACTGACCGCAACATCTACATTAATTTTGTAGTATCCCGGAGGTGGTTTTTTCCAGCCAGTCTTCATATTTAGTTGCAATGCTTTCGGGTCAAACTTTGAGAGGTATAAATTTCCGTCAATTTTTTAAGTAACATTTCCCATGAGATACCCAGAGTGTCTGCCCTTTTGCCATGTACTATCTCATTCCGAACCTGCTAAAAAAAATTCACTGTTTCAGTAAAAACTGCAGACCAATCCTCACACCAATCATACCTGTGAGCTGCATTTGACAGATTCCAGTTCACCCAGCTCACATGTGTACCTGAAAAGAAATCAATATGAAAACGAGGATGAACTAATTTTAACCACATATTTTTCGTCCAAGTACAATCCCTTAGTGCATGAAGAATGGTCTCTGGCGCACTATTACACACATAACACGCGTCCACACGCATGACACACCTCACACAAAGGTGTGAATTAACTAGGACTTTGCCATGTCGCAGCTGCCAAAGGAGAAATCGACGTCGATATGCACCCCGGACCTTCCATAATCTTTTCCTCTTTATCTCTTCACTTGTATTTTTAGGAATATTTCGGAGTGCTTCATAAGCCGACTTATAGCTATATATCCCATTCAGGGAGAATTTCCAACGTAAAGCATCTAGCCGATCTCCATGCATGCTCAAGTTGATCGAATTAAGCTGAGTCCGAATGTCGTCCGATAGCTCACCTATTTCAGACCAATTCCATCTGGTACCCTCTTACCAACAAGACTGCACCGTCCGAGTCATACTCCCAGCCGCGGGCAGGTATTCAGCTTGGTTCACCAACGGTCCACCCTCTAGCCACGAATCTGTCCAGAAACATATCTTTTCCCCATTACCCATAATCCACTGCGTGCCTTCCTGAAGCATAGACAAAGTACTCAATATACTTTTCCAAGTGTGTGAAGTTGCGTGTCTAGCTCGAGCTTTTTGACGTAATAAGTATTTATGGCACATAACTTGTACCCATAATTTTGGTTCATCTTTCGCTATCTGCCATCCAAGTTTACCCAACATTGCCAAGTTCATCAGACGAAGACATTTCAGACACAAACCCCCTTGACATTTCGGCCTGCACACGGTCTCCCAGTTGACCGCATGAATTCTCCTATCTGTATCGGACCCTCCCCACAAGAACTTACGATTAGTTTTCTCCACGACATCACATATCCCTAACGGGATGCTTGAGGTTTGCATAGTGTATGTCGAAAGCGCCTCTGTCACTGCTTTGATGAGGGCTGTTCGTCCTGCTAATGAGAGATGCTTCATTTTCCAGCCCTTAAGTTTGTTCCGAACCCTCTCCACAATAAATGCATAATCTTTTTTCCCCACTCGCCCGTGCAGCAAAGGTACCCCAAGGTATTTCCCTAGATTGTCTGTTATGCTAAGTCCCGTCATTCTCTCGATCCTTTGTTTGACAGCTATCGGAACATTGCTAGAGAAATAGATTCTAAACTTGTGTATGTTAACCGACTGACCGGAAAGTGCACAATAGTTACTCAGGCACTGCATCACCACATTAACTTGTTTCTCTGAGGTTTCCGCAAATAAAAGTAGATCATTCGCGAACATCAAATGGGAAATTTTTGGGCCTGTTTTGGATGTGGGAACTACTATCCACCGGTTTCAGCGAACCTTTACGTCAATCATCGACCCTAGTTTCTGTATGCAAAAGACAAAAAATAAGGCGAGAGGGGGTCCCCTTGTCTTAGACCTCTCTTAGGACTGAACCATTCAGTATTCTCCCCATTCCAAAGCATGGAGAGTCGAGCCTGAGTAGTACATTCCATGATGAGATTGATCCAAGTCTCGGGAAACCCAATTTCACACAACACATTCTTAAAAATAGTCCAATTAATCCTATCATATACTTTTTCAAAATCAATTTTAGCAACAAAAAAACTTTTTTGGCCTTTATTATTTCGCATGTCATGCAAAATCTCTTGAGTTATCAAAACATTATCAATTGTTTGTCAGCCCTTAATGAACGAGCTTTAAGTTTGAGAAATTAAATGATCCATAAATTCCCAAAGTCGATTGGCCATTGTCTTAGTAACAATTTTTAAACTAACATTTGTTAGACTAGTTGGACGATATTGAGAGAGTTGTGTTGGGTGCTTATCTTTCGGAATTAACACAATACGAGAATTATTCATACTAGTATCAATTGTATTTAATTGCAACGCTTCTGAACCATTTTGAAGATATCCTCCCCTATTAAATCCTAGCACCATTGATAGAAAATCGGCTGTATGCCATCTACCCCGGGGTTTTCGAAGGGTGCATGTCCCATATTGCTCGTTTAACTTCCTCTTTAGTCACCGGTTTGCACATATCCGTACAGTGTTGCTCCTGAAGCTTAGGAAATCCCTCGGTATAGCTATAATGTTGCACATCCGTCCCTTCTCCATATAATCGTTTATAGTATTCGACGACCATATCTTTGAGTGTTTCCGAACTCGTTTCCATCTTGCCATCTTCCCGCATCAAAGCTCTTATGCAAGTTTGATTCTGATGCGTAACTGCGGACAAGTGGAAAAATCTAGTATTCATGTCCCCCGCTTTAAGCCATTGAACTCTCGATTTTTGTTTCCAGAATAATTCCTCCTGTCGAGGGGTTTCAAGGTACTCTTGTTGAAGTTTTTTCTCAAGTTTACACAATGAATACTTAAAGTTGTTTCCCTGCGGCTTTTGGATCCCAAAAATGCGTGCTAGTAATCTTCTCTTCCTCTGAAAGATATTTACAAAAATTTCTTTGTTCCAGCTGAAGGCTGCTTCCCGTATGTGGTATAGCTGAGCATTAATTCCATTAGCCTGTTGATCCTTCCAGTTCTTCGCCACCAACTCTTTGAATCCCGAATGCGTGAACCACGCAGTTTGGAACTGAAAGTATGCTGATGAAGTTTTTCGGCTAGTAGAATCAGCCAAAGATAGCAAAATGGGAGAATGGTCAGACCCCACACGCGGAAGGTGGTGCACACTAGCCGTCGGATGGAGAAGTTGCCAAGCTTCATTACATAGTACTCGATTAAGACGTTCTTGTAGCGAAGACTGTCCCTCTCTAATCCATGTAAACTGTGTACCCTCAAATTTTAGGTCAATCAGACTGCAGGTGTTCATACACTCCATAAATCTTTTGCACTTATTACAGTCCACCAGTGCTCTTCTTGATTTCTCAGACTAGTTAGTTACCACATTCATATCCCCTGCAATGAGCCACAGACCCATTATATGAGGCTTCATTTTTACAATGTGATCCCACGAATAATTACGAACTTCAAGTTTAGGACTGGCATAAACTGCCGTGAGTAACCACTCCCCTGCCTCTGGTTGCTGGACTGCAGCTGAAATACTTTGATCGTTGGCTTCCATAATCTGAAGGTCACATTCGTAAGTAACCCAGAAGATCTAAATTCCCCCAGCAAATCCACAAGCTTCCACTTTCTCTACCCTGTCAAACCGGCTATGTTGCATAATAGCATCAACATGATCCCCTTTAACCCGAGTTTCAATCAAAACTAATAACATAGGCTTATATTGATGAAGTAGATCTTTAAGAGCATGTCGGAATTCCGGCTTCCTTGCAATTCCAAAAAATAGCTGACATTAATACAAGTTTGATATGAGTTCTATTCAAAGAACCAGAAAATCATACTTGGGGGGTGTTTGAAACCCCCTCATTCAGTTGCATGTGCACATCCGTATCTATGCCTTCTTGAATTGTGACTCTCCCGACATCCCCTGTGATCCTCTCCAAATTTAGAACCGTGTCAATGATGTCCACTTCTTCGCACTCGGATTCATCTTTGACGTGAGAATATGATCATCTGGTGGTTTAAAATTCTTCGGGTCCGCCTCCTCACAAGCTCGTGACAACGAATTATTTGCTTGTGTTGTCCGCCCTGTTATTCCATAAATTTCATCTAACTTTTCTCGTGTCAAAGGTTTATTATCTAACATTTCTCCATCTTCCACTTGCAAGGTAATGGTGTTATTGATGATTGGATAAGTGGTGCCATGAGAAATAGGTTCCACTCGTTCTATGTGGACCACCGGTTTTTGTTGAGAGATGTTACGTTCCTTAAATATTTTTCGACGTGCTGCCGGTGCAGTTTCCTTTTGTTTATTCTTTTCCGAAGTCGTGTCCTTCCTGACATCCACCTCCCGTGTCTCTTCATCTCCTAAGCCATTGAGGATATCAAACTTCGATTCCGTATTATTCCTTACCATATCTGTCCGTTTTTGTTTACCGTTTTTAGCAATCCCTTTATCATTTGTACGACGTTGCATGCCTCCTGTATTTCTTGTGCCCAATGTGGCTGGTTTCTTCCCCTGATCTGTTTGATTAGTCCCTTGACCAAAGTAGACCAGACTTTTTGTTGTGTTTACTGAACTTTTTATAAGGTCCCGTCTTTGGGGTCCTCGACGCGGTTTTTGTTGGACTATGTTCCACAGACTGTGAGTTGTGGGTATTGGGGGACTCTTGCTTGCACCCTCCACTTCGACACCCTCTCTATTATCCATCTTCATCGGTTTTTCCTTATCGCCATGAGCTCCGCATGTTTCTTTACGGTGTCCATACTTCCCACATTCAAAACATATCATATTTAAGCCCTCATACTCAACTACCCGAATCTTGTTACAAAACTTCACACACGGGATGATAGGTTTATTAAGGTTAAACTCAACACAAACCCGCGCATACTTACCTCGTAGGGACTCCTCTGTGTGTTTATCAATCCCTCGTACTTTTCCTACAAGACCGCCTACGACTGTGAGTGCCTTCTCATTGAACAGGTGAATATGCAAGTCTGGAAAACGGATCCACACAATAGTGGAGTTAATTGTTTCATTTTGTGGTTCAAACGTGGGCTCCCCTTTTCTGACAGTTAAATAATGCCCCAGTATCATCCATGGCCCCTTGTGTAGAGCTCTATCATATTCCTCTTTAGTGTGGAAACGAACAAGATAATAATCGTTTCCGATGTCAACGGGGTTATATCATATGTCAGTTTCCACAGAGTCTTGATCCGTTGATGCAACATTGTGTACCCGACTTTTCGTCCTAACACTTTGATCACCAAAGCCCGACGGTATGGTACCGCCATGGACCGAATTTCCTCCTTTGTTAATGTTCCTTCTGGGATATTACTAGTTACTGTAGCATCTCCTTCTCCCTCTTTATTTTCGTCCATGGTTACTAGTTCTTCGAAATCATCTTCTTCCCCCTCCCCTGTGTAAAAAACCGAAGCAGCATCCCTACGAGTCCAAGCTTCTTTCAAAAAATTCGCAGATCACGTCTGTTCCGTTGGTGACTCACGGGTGGGTCTTTCAGTCTCAATTACCTGCTGCGTCGGCGATTCCGATTGGGATTGGCCTTCAGTGTGGGTTGACTGTTGCATGTAGAAGTCATTCGGATTATTCATAATCTTGATTGGTGAGGCGACACTCACCATCTTCCGTTTGAGTTTCTTCATTTTTTGGTTAGGGGTAACCGTAATCGGCGGCGGACGTTCATCTTCATTGTCCTCCATTGACACCGGAGCGGCGCGTCGGAGTTGAAAACCCTAGGTATCTGTTTTAGAGTTTGAAATCGCCAGGCAGTCTCTCCTATCTTTTCGGAGCTGAAATCGCGTTTATTTATTGTATTTATTTGAATTGTAATATTAAATAAATTATCTACTATTTCACTATCAACATATTCAAATTGTAACTGCAAATATGTTAAACTATAGAGGAAATAAGCAAATTCTTCAACCCCATCGCTAAAAAGTTGGAGTTTACCAATCCTAAACGTTCGGTTTAATGTTTTCTTAACTTGCACATGTCAGGCCGGGTTTAATTTTTGTCATGAAACCACCCGAGCAAAGTCTACTTCTACTTTTAACACTTCTCAAAAGTCTATCAATTACTCAGAACAATCTTGAATTAGTATTTTATCAATCTTTTCCTGAAGGTTTGGTATTTTATCACTTAGTTTTATCACAACCTATTAATTGGTTATTTCCACTGTTTTTTTTATTCTTACAAAGAACCCCTTTGATGAAACACATTTTAGAAGTAAAGAAGAACCAATCAAATCTCACTTAGAAGGACAACATAGTTTATTCAATGCATTGGATCTAATTACTATAAGCAAGAAAATATGCTAAATGAGTATCCAAAATGGGTGACCTACAATGTTAGGGGGACAAGAAATGCTACCCAAGTCAGGTTGTGAGTTGTCCAATTGCGAAATGATGATATCACCAAGTAACATAAAGATTCACAACAATCACAAACCAACTTGAACAGCAGTACCCATACGGGTAATATAATACTACCCCAATATTAGGCCGATGATAATAGGCAACAATGAACTTATCGAGATGATAAAAAGCATCAATCGTTCTAATTTCAAGAAAACAACTTCTACAGACCTTCTAACGACTCACGATGAAGGCTGAAAGTCGTGCAAAACTATTTCTTAGGGTGAATAACTGCCTCGACCACAGCTTCAATCTCTTCCTTCACACGCTCAGAAACATTAGGTCCTTTGACTTCATCAATTGGAGTGTTTGTATCAATGTCATCGCTTGTCCCGTGCGTTTCTTTGTGATGGCGAGGCGATTCATCACTGTGGATCACAGCCTCCTTCTCCTCCTTTGCCCGCTCGGTTGATTTTGGTGATGTTACATCTTTGCCTATCGCAATAAAACAACAATTTGTGGATTCTAAATATCCCTTCGAAAACTCATTCCATAACGAGCAAGCATCATTGAGACATTAGCACAAACATGTATATTCACATGATACGATTTGCTCTCTCAACAGTAGAGTGAAGTTCAGATATAATCACAACTATATATGTTAGGTTAAACCTAATGAATGGTTGTGATTGTGCCGACTTCTTGCTAACAATGTTTATGACATGCCATGCATATACATTTGACATTTCACATCTAACATCACCACTAGAATTTCTAATTTCAAATCTACTCTACATTTTAAGCCACATATCGATTTGGATAGGTAAACCTATAAAAACCTCAAAATATCGAGCACCACTACCTCAAAGTGTCACCGAAAGCTGTGAGAAGATAGGAATAAACTTAGGTCGCGTTTAGGGTGATGAGTTTAAATCGAGAAAAGGATTTGAAACTAAAAATTTCAAATGACTTCAATATCATGTGGATTTCCAAATACATTATAATTATAATGAATAAAAAAAAAGCTCAAAATGAATGCAGAAATCCACCTAAAAAGTTCTCAAGGCTTCGACCATCGCTCTATCTTAAACAAAAATTCACCGGGAGCTGCAAGAAGGTAATAATTAACTGAGAAAATTACATCCACACCCCCTCACTTTAGTACAAAATTACCAAAAACCCCTTGACTTTTCGAAATTACATAAAGTCCCCCTCATGGTAAGATATTCTAACAATTACGGCCCTGTGTATTAAAAAATTCTTACAATTTCACCCCTATAAACCTTACAAATAGACCCCTTGAGGAGGTCTTATTGTAATTTATCAAAAGTCAGGGGGAGTTTTGGTAATTAACACTAAAGAGAGGGGGGGTGTGCATGTAATTCACCCTAATTAACTTAGGGTGTGTTTGAATGGATGAATTCCAATTGAGGAAAGCAACGGAGCTGCTAAGAATTCCAATAATTACTCCACCATTATGTGAATTTCGAGTATGTTATAGTGATGAAGAAAACAACTGAAAATAAGTGCATAAATCCATAGCAACTCAAAACTCGAATATAGAAATTTAAATCCTTCAATCCAAACACAACCTTATTCTCCTCAAACAATGAATCTCGATTAGAAATTTAGAATCCTTATTCTTTTTAAAACGAAATAAAAGAAATTAAGGTTGTGTTTGGATATAAATCAACCAAACAATTGAAGCATAAAAACCAATTAAGACACCAAATTTACAGCCCCAACAACGTATATAAATCAGAATATAAATCGTCAAAAAAGAGGCATACATACTGCTAAAAATTTCCCCAAAAAAAATGAATAAAAACAATTAAATAGAAGAATTTTTCATACCAGAGTAAGAAACGGTGCTCTCTATTCCTTTTCGTTCCGCCATGGAAGAATTTTCTGATAATAGAAAATTAATTACATGATTCACCCAATTAATAATTATCTTCTCTTTTTTTTTGGATAAGAATAATTATCTTCTCTTTTATTATTCTAAGTTACATACAGTCACGGACGAAAAGAATTAATTCAGTTTAACGACTTTAGTGGACACTGGAAACTTTTGAAATAAAACGCACTTTAGAGAGGAGTGGATCGTAGAATCTGGATCCGTTGGGTATCAGGCCCATTGGGCTTAGTCATACTGGAAAATCAACAAGGCCCACACGTCTAATTATGGATATGGGCTCTTTTAATTACTTTAGTTAATCTTATTAGACTTTATAATTTTAACTAGACGTATCCCGTGCCACGGCACGGGAGACTGAATATGTCAAAAGAATATTTTAAAATTTATATCTATTGTTACATAATTTATTTGTTTTTAATTTACTAAATTTAAAGAAAAAAGATGATTGAATATATTGAGATTTAATATATATATATATATTAAATATAAGCACATATTGTAGATTGGGGTGATAGAAGCGTCTCATTTTCCCGAAAAAATGAAAAAAAAAAAAAAAGTTTGAAAAGGAATTTCAATCCATTTTGTCATTTCACTGTATAAATTTTAGGGGCAACTGGATCACTATAATCTAATTTCGATTTGGAAAAGTCATTTTTCAAATCTCTTTAGAAGGCTCAATCAATATGTGATTTTTGAGTATACATTGATATATAGTTTTTTTTTTTGATTGAAATATATAGGGGATTTAGACTGTATGATACTATATCAAAATAATTATAGGATGCCAAGAAAATCACAAGGAAACTGAGGGTATGTCCCTCGACCCATGGGTCGTACTTCCCCAGTGCTGAGTCCGTCTCGACCACCATTGATCATATACAAAATCTATGTGTCTATCTCTAGATTGATTCGTATGAATCATTTATTTGACGTAAATATACATTTTAATTTTGGTATCACATTTACTATGTCCGATTTTCGAATTTTTGCTAACTTATAGGAGGGTTATCGTTGATGGCCAACTCAATGGGTCCAACAAACATGTAATCTCAAGATGAACCTAAAATTAAACTAAAAGGTCAAGGTTGTCCGATCCCCAATCCCAACTACCGTTGCCACTCTTTAGCCTGCCCTTTGTTCTTCCCTCCTTCCAATCCATTCTCTCTAACCACCACTGACCTTCCCCCCCCCCCCCCCCCCCCCCCCCCCCCCCCCCCCCCAGCCCCCAATCCCCCACCCCACACATAAAAAAGAAGAAGAAAAATTGGAAGGAGAGAAAAGAGAAAAGAGAAAAGGGAAAAGGGAAAAGGGAAAAATTATACATAAAAAAAATTATTATTTTTTTGTTGTAAATTTACTAAATTGTCATTTACTGATTTTGTGTTTTATGCATCTAAGTTATTTAAATTAAGCATAAATATTTATTTCCAACACATTAAGAATAATAATTGTACATTACTATAAACATTAGTTTATTGTTAAATAAAAATGAAAATAAATATTTTAAAGGAGAACAAAGTAAAAAAAAAAAAAAAATTTAACGAGCACTTCATTACATTTCGCACAAGATTTTATGCAATTCATTAGAATTTACCTTCTTTAAGTTCAAATTATCTAAAGAGTATTTGGACGGGCAAAATAGAAAAAATGAGCATTCTTTTTTTTTTTTCAAGGTTTAATTATTTTGGCATTTTTCATCCAAAACTCTAAATAGAAGGGTAGTTTGGTAAACATTGAATTTTCAGATGAGAGGTTCTTTAATCTTCAGACTCATGGGCAATAAAATTGTATTACACTATTTCGGAGGAGTGTAATCGTAATCAAAATTTTTTAATTAATAATAATATGGTTTCTAACGTCCCTACAAAGAAAATAATTATTGCCCATGTCAATATGCCATGGTGAAAAGTCCCTTTGCCATGGTTTACCATGGCTTTGTTACAGCTTTAGCCCTGGTATTGCAAGCATTGCCAAAACATTTACCATGGATTATAGTCATAATCAATGTTTTGTTCATTGTAAAGACCATGACTTTTAGTCATTGTAAAAAGTATTAGGTTAACATTTCTTCCACCACGGCTAGTTAGAACTTAAAATAGCTAGAATCTTTTTCACCATGACTAACTTTAGTGTGGCTATATGAAACATCTACCACGGCCAAGTTAGCCGTGAGCTTAGACCGCTATAGACCACGATTTTAAGCCATAATATATGTTTTCATTGCCAATACTTAATTTTCTTGTAGTGAACTACTATGCTTTTGTTGGTTCGTTAAACAATCTTTTTTCGCTGACGTGTGATATTTAAGAACTCTTAAAACATATTGATTCCTAAAATCTATTAGAACACAAAGACTTCGTAATTTGGAGGGTCATGATCTCGAGGACTTGTATGTAGATGCCGGGACCCAATAAAAAATAAGAACCAATTAGGGTAATTTTATGGTGTGGTCCCGGTCCATTTTAACCACATAAATACTTGGGGTGGGGTGATTTATATAGGGGTAGGTGAGTGTGAAAATCACCCCACTCAATATGAATATATCATGTAAAATGAACTGAAAATAACACTCCCAGTCCACTTTAAAATTTCCCAACCAATTACTAGCAATCTATGAAAAGATCCGGAAATTATGTTGTAAGTTGTGAGAATATATCATATTTTTAAGGAACTGATATGTCGCTTCTTTGGAGCCATCATTAATGTTGTAAGTTATAAGAATGATAATACTTGAATTTAAGGAACTTAGATGTCACTTCTTTGGAGCCATCATTCTTTGCGGTAAATTCTATGCTAGATCGAGACTATTGATTCGGTCTAGTGTACACCATTGGATTAAGGGGTATTTTAGTAAATGCCCCCTATTAGAGGATCCAATGGTGTATACTAGACCGGGACCAATGGTCTCGATCTAGCATAGAATGACCCATTCTTTGCTTAATAAATAATAATGACCACTACCATCACAATCATATCATTGCAATTTGATGTATCATAAACAAGAGAATGATTTGATCTTAAGGCAAATTGAGGGTAACTACAAGCAAATATGATTGAAACTCTTTTTGTTGTACCACGCACGTAAATTTAGGCTATGTTTGTTTATGTTTTTGAGATGAAATTCTGAAAATTTCTCGGGAAATGCGTATTATATGGATTCGTGTGAGAATTGATGTGATGTGTGTTGTGTTTATTTATGTTTTTAAATAGTGGTTGAAATTTGTAAAATATGAGTTAAATAATTGAGTTAGTTATTTGTGTAATGATTATATGAATAAATAAATAATAGAATAAGATAGATAAATATATAAAGTTAATTTAATATTAATATATTTTGAAATTTAAAATTTGAAATTTGAAATTTATTATTAATATATAGTAAAAGTGGAAGATTAAATAGAAAAGTAATGATTGGAGGAAATGATGCTGATTGATAAATGTGTGAAATGATTGATATAGTGAGTGATAGGTAGTTATATGGGGAATTGGAAAAGTTAAGTAGAATTTAAATGAAAATGGTTTGTATTATGGATTTTTAGAATTTTGTGATTCAGAATATTGAAAATGGAATTTGAAAACATAAACAAACAAGGCCTTACCTTTTCAAATTGTTGGGATTGATTTGGTTATTTGTGCATCAAGGGATTAAAATTTCTAGTTCTAAGAGTAGTAGGACGGTTCTGAATGGTTGTGTTTCTTAAAATAAATTTTGAGTTTTTATTGGAAATTGTGTATTATAAAAATTTGTGTGATTTTTTTTGTTTGTTTGTTTGTTTGGATGTGTTTTTGAGAAATGTTTGGAAATGATATAAATGAGATATAAAGTTGATTGAATTAGTTATACATGTAATGATGATAGGAGAAAAAATTAAAATAATAGTTTTTTTATGATAAAGTAAGAAAGAGAATGTGTTGGATAGCTGAATTTTGCAATTAATGAAGAGAGAGAATGAAGTGATTGAATTGATGAAATGATCAGTAGTTATATAGGGAAATGTGTGGTAGAATTTGAAATTGAGGTATTTTCTGTAGAATTTGGCTTGATGTGAGCATTTTCATTTTTTGATAATCCAAAAAATAAAAATTTGATCCTAAAAACACAACCATACAGAGCCGTAATATTCTTATATATATACACCTAATAAACTAGACTTTTGAGTATGAAAATATATTGTATATCTCATAATGAATTACAAGGTAATATTACAGTGGATATATAGAACTAAATGTAACTCTAATGAAGCACTAACTGTACAAACATGGGCCAGGCTACAGTTAAACCTCTATAAATTAATACTGTTGGGACCATGAAAATTTATTAATTTAGAGAGGTATTAATTAATTGATAAATTAATAATATATAATTTTATAGAGTGCATTCCCCATTCAACGAATGTAAATTATATTTACATAAAAATCATTGAATCGTAAACTTATGTATCATATTCACTGAACTAATGTTAAAAATAAATTCATTGTACATAACATTAGTAGGAATTAATAAGTATTGTTCATTGTTTCTTAAAATCAAACAATATAGTACGTTGTATAATTTGACTACAAATAATATTCATTGTATAAAGTGAATACAACTCACTTACAATTATGAGTTCATTGTTCAAGAACTAAATGCAATTCAATATATGATAGTGAAAGAAACTACTATACAAACTTCATAAAGAATTTTTTAAAACCAGACCCACATTGGCTTCTCATCTAAAAGGTGTCGAAAAGTCAACAATGACAAATCAAATACGTAAATCATTATGTGAGTATAAAAAAGATAATCCTACATGCACTCAAAAAGATTTACAGTTGTGGCTTGATGCAAAATTTCATTTGAAAGTTAGTCAAGGTATAATATCAAACACACTCAAGCGATCATCTGAGTATCTTTCGGCTAACTTAGAAAAATGAGGGGATATCAAGCGGCACAAACCTGCAAAATTTCTAGATATGGAGAAGGTTGTTTATGAATGGTTTCTCCAATATCAAGACCGTGTGAATATAACCGGAGAACTACTTTTGGAGAAGGTAAGAGATACAATGAAACTTTTACACCCACAACAAGATTCTGAATATAACTTCTCTTAAGGTTAGCTTGAGAAATTCAAGTTAAGACTTGGGATCAAGTCATTTCGTCGTTTTGGAGAGAGTGGTTCGGTTGATATAGAGGACATGGAGAAGAAATTGGAGTCCATAAGGAAAAAATTAGATCAGTTCCCTATGAAAATATTTTTAATATGGACGAAACGAGTTTGTTTTATAGGTTACAAACTGACCATTCTCTTGCAACGAAGCAACTTGAAGGAAGAAAATAAAACAAAGAAAGGCTCACAGTTGTTATTTGTGGTAATGAGGATGGTTCTGAAAAAAATTCCTCTATGGATTATTGGAAAATACGCAAAGCCACGTTGCTTCAAGAATGTCAACATGAACAGCTTGAATTGTCAATATCGTGCTAATAAAAGAGCATGGATGACTAGTGTGCTTTTTGATGAATATATTCGTTGGTTTGATCACCAAATGCATGGAAGAAGAATTTTGTTTGTGGTAGATAATTGTCCAACACACCCAAAAAATATTGAAGCTACAAAATGTTGAGCTGTTCTTCTTGCCACCAACCATGACATCAAAAATTCAACCTTGTGATGCTGGGATATTAAGGGCTTTCAAGATGCACTATCGTAGAAGATTTTACCGAACGATATTAGAAGGCTATGAGTTGGGACAATCTGATCCAGGAAAGATTAATGTTTCCGAATAAATGTTCAGCAATCAATCCAGGAAAGATGCCATCAATCTTGCAGTCTCAGCATGGACGATAAATGTTCAGCAAGAGACAATAGCAAATTGTTTCCGAACTGCAACATTTGTTCAAATGATGAAGTCTCAGGGAATTTAGATGAATCCACTTTTGAAGAAGGCATTCGTGAACTTGAGGTAATGATTAATAATCTAGGTTATCACAATAAAATGGATGTCAATCGCTTGTTGGATTACCTGGGTGAAAATGATGCATGTTCAGAGGTCCAGAGTTTAGAAGAAATTGTGGTAACCGTCAGTTGAAAATAATGTTGAGGATGAAGCTGAAGATGATACGACAACTTTGGAACCAGTTACGCGGAAAGAAGCACTTATCGCGTTTAAAACTCTCCACAATTTTTTGTTGCAATTCGAGAACACAACACCGGAATATTTGAATGCAATAAGAAAAATTAGAGATGAGCTCGACCTAGAACTAAGTTTAAGAAAAAACAAACCACAATAGAATCACACTTTACTAAATTATTCTAGATATGTTTGTAATTTTGAAGAATTATTAATTTATGATATTAATGGGACCATGGATTTATATAAGGATATTTCCAAAATATATTATCTTATTAATTTATCGAAATTGATGATTTTTTGAACAAGCTCAAATCGGGACCGGAGAAAATTATTATTTTAGAGAGTTTATTAATTTATCGAGTATTAATTTAAAGAGGTTCTACTGTATATGTACACTAACAATAAATATACGCTAGGGTTTGTTTACTTGTAAAAATATTTGAGCGACAATCACTACAAAAAATTTAATAACTAATATTGACAATGGTTCAAGTAACAATAATGTCAAAGTTGTCGTTAATAATATATATTGAGTAATAAAAATTTTTATTTTGTCACAAACATAGTTTTCACAAATTTAATAGTGACATGAACTATATACAAGTGGTTACCCTTGATAATTAGTAACCAAAAAGTTGTCACTATTGACAATTGGTGACACATCTTTAGTCGCATCAAATATAGTTGACACTCTATTTGCATTGTCACTAAATTGTCATTAGCATGTGCAACTAACTGTTGGTAATGACAACTTAAAAGAAAGGGAAAATTGCACTAACACTCATTGCTATAATAGGTAATTATAGAAACTTACCCTCTTATAATTGAAATTACAAATACCTAACCCACTATAATTGAAAATTACATTTACCCCTCTGAGATCAGTTTTTTGATGATGTCATCATGCGAACTTCCAAAAATGCTCCTGTCCAAATGTCATTTAGAAAAAATTACAATAATCCCCCCTCTTATTTTTGAAATTACACAAACCTCTCCTGTTATAATGCACTTCTTACAATCATCCCCTATGTATTAAAAAGTTCTTATAATTTAACACCTAAAAACCTTACAATTAGCCCCTGCAGGGGGGTGTTGGTAATTTCAAAAGCAAGAAGGGGTTTTTGGTAATTACACATTATAAGAGGGAGTACGACCGTAACAAAAGTATTATTTCAACTTTTTAATATTTTTTTAATAATTTAAGTGAAGGGCAAAAATGTCATTTAGTATTGTTTGACCATTGACCGAGGGTTTCCAGAGGGGTAAATGTAATTTTCAGTTATAGTAGGTCAGATATTTATAATTTTAATTATAAGGGTAAGTTTGTGTAATTACTTATTATAACAGTGGGTATAAGTGTAATTTTCTCTAAAAGGAATTATTGTCACTAAAGTCATTACTGTGACAAAGTGAAAGTTATTGTCATCGAATATGTATATCTAGTGATAATATAGAGATTGTTTGTCACTCATATTACTTCTTTTTGTAGTGAATGCAAAAGGAGTGAAAGAGTGTTCTTTGCTTACTTTGAGAGCGATTGGCTGGGAATTTTAGATTATGGGTTTTGGGTGTTCATTAAATTGATCGATGTTGTATCTTGTATTGGAAAAGTTTTGACAAAATTACATTTTTGATCACATTTACATAGGTAGAGAACACCTCTTGTCCAAACTTTGAGGACTTTACATTTGGTCGACAATTAGCAGATTATGGATGCAATTGACCACATGAGTGTCATGTAGCCGTCAACATACTGATTTGATGAAAAATCTCATATGAAAGGGATATCAGGGCTTCAACAAGACCATTTTCACATGAGTTTTTTCCCCACCAAATGACAATTAATTTTCACTCCTTAAAGTCTCTAACATATGCTTCTCTCATCACATTACCATAAGTAACATGTATGTGAAACTCACATGGTCAACTCTAGGGTATTCATAATTTTTCAAAAAACAGTACCGTACTGAGCTAACCGAAGTTGTGATTTTTTATATAAAAATCTAGGTTTTGGTATGAGCCAAAACTGAACCAATTATTTTTGTATGGTTTTGATTTTAAGAAGGTGAAAACCGTACCAGACGGTACAATATATATAAGAATTAATTATACTATTCATATTATATATAGATGGTTCTACAACAGAAACTCCTAGAACGTATGGAGAAAAATACACTAGAAATTAAACTTATTACACAACTTATGTGGGATATGGAGAATTTTAAATAAAATATGAATTTAGGAATTTGTTAATTGAATTCATCACTCTACTTTCTTTAGTTGATTCCTATTGAATTTACATTTGTAAATAAATCCTGCTAAATTGATATTCTTGTGTTGATTCCAACTACAATTATAAGAGTTCGCTTCTTTTTGATTTTTATTTTCTGTTGTTATGTCTTTTTAGTATATTAATGCAAAATGTTACTTACTCAAAGCTTTTTGAAATCCATCAATATTAAATAATAATACTTTATTGAGATATTCATGTAACTTATATTTAGCTACTTCTTTTTTTTTTATATATTTTCTTTTCTTTATATTTAGTTGATAATACATCAAATCTGCATATCTCTTATATAATAAAGTCATAAATAATGAATATACGGTAAATTTTGTGAGATGTTTGTGCATAAAGGTAGACATAATAATATGTAAATAAATGTATAAATGGCAAAATTGTACCATACCGTAATGGAACCGCATAACACCGGATGCAATAATATTGGTTTAAAAAGTTCAATTGTAGTTTTAATTATCCAAATACCGCAACTATTGGTATGGTACAAATTTAGGGCAAAAAACGGACCATGCGCACCCCTAATCAATTCTGTAAAAAAAGGATAGAGGTGCACCAAATATGTAACAATTTCAAGAGAAAATTACACGGACCCTTTTACTTACTGTATAATTATAAAAACTCCCCCTAACTTATTGAAAATCACCAACACCCCCTCATGTTAAGAATTTCTTACAATTACATACCATTTGTATGTAACAATTCTTACAATTTTACCCATATAAACCTTGCAAATAGACCCCTTGAAGAAGGGTTTTGGTAATTTTCAATAAGTGATGGAGAGTTTATGTAATTATACAATAAGTGAGGGGGTCTGTGAGTAATTGTCCCTAATAAGTGGTGACTAAATATGCAGAGCCCGTAAAGTTTGAGAATAATATTAATTGCCCAACCCTTTTCTTATGGGGGCCTAAAATACAATTTGTGTCATTTATCTTGTAGTGGTAGAAAAGAAACTCCAGTAGACAAGTTTATTTTGGCCAAATCACGTAAATATCAGCGTTTATTTATTGTTGGGATACAGTGGAGTAGGATAAAAAATAGGATTGAGAAGAGCCAAAATAGAGCCAAGATGAAAACGAGATGGGGGGAAGATCCTGGGTTGCGATAGGGTCTCGAAACAAGTGGAAATGGAAGAAAAAGGACTGACTTTGGGCAAATGTAGACTAACTTGGCGCAGATGTAGTGGCTAGCATTCCTGGTGGGAACGCCGTGGCGTTCGAGGACAGAACGCCATGGCGTCCAAGGCAGAGAGGAACGCCGCGGCGTTCTGTGGCATGAAGGGTAGGTTTGCGCAGATCTAGCCTAGGTTTGCGCATACCTAGTATTTTTGGTAGTTTCCTTGTGCGTTTGGAACTCGGTTTTGGCAACTTTTGGAGGCTTGTTTGATGAGGATTTGTTTCCTAACCCTATTAGAATTGTTCCCTAAGTTAATTATATTGTAATCCTAATTTGATAGGGTTTAGATTAATCCAACTATTATAAATAGGAGAATTCAACTTGTAATTCATTGATGTACTCATATTCACTTTGAAAAATAAAGATATAGATCTAGGTTGGCTCGTGGATGTAGGCAATTATTCCGAACCACGTTAAAACCCTCGCGTCGTTATCTTCATGCTTAGACTTAGTTTTCTTGTTTCTTCGTGCTTAGATGCCTATCATCCCTAACATTTATATTATGTGAAGTATTACTTTTGTCATTATATTAATTCCTAGGAACAAGTTAAATTACCAATAAGCAATATTTCAGATTTAATACTTCCGCCATGCATAAAAGTAAATGCACTATAAGAGATGTAATACCATTTTTCAATAGAGTATCATGTGTGACCATGCAGAGGCGCTAGTTCGATAGTCAATTTGAAAATTTAGCACATTTTGAGAAGTTGATAAGAGTATCTGCAAGCCGTTAAAGTTTGACCTATTTCTTTACTGCATGGATTGATCAATTTTGCATGTAGGGAATTTTTGGATTATGAAAGCAAGAAAGTAAAATGCCCTCTAAAAGCTATGAAATTTTTTGAGGATCATTTTGATGGGACTATGTGGTAACCCAAAGTTCTCTATGATTTTGAGTCTATTTGCAGACTTTCTCTCAAGGGATTGCCTTGAAAGCTAAGGTGAGACGAGTGCACTTTGCATTTTTTGTGATATGATCCTGTAATATTTTCTGTTATATCTATGAATTCGTATGAATGAGATATGGAGAGGAAAAAGGTTGTGATATGGAGAAAAAATTGAAGCTTATCTCAATATCCGAGTAAACTATATCTACATTTGTTACCTTACTGGAAAGTTCTATTAGATTGTGTAGCAGAAGATTTGGACTGGAGTGGTGGTGGGGGTGTATAGAGGATAACCATTTTATCTTCAAAAAAGGAAATGGTAATTGAATTGGTATTTCTATGTTTCAATTTGTGTTTTATATTATACATAATTTCATAGATGCACGCCAAATTTTAATGACCATACTGACGTGTATAGTTAAAGAGACATTTCAATTTTCATACATACGATACGTTATGTATAAGTGCAAAATTGCATTGACATCTCCCGAGCTATAGTTATTGAGCTTTTACACCCTTTTACGTTTGATATATCGGCAAGGACCTCCCCCTTCTTCAACTTTTTTCTAAAATTTGCAAGTTAAAGACTATAAGACTCTTCACATTTTAGCTAAAAGGTTTATTTGAATGAAAAGTCGTCAAAATATTATTCATTCACTTTTTTATAAACCCAATTAATAAAACATTCAAAATGAAGTTTTTATTAAAATATATCTCCAAAATCCCTAACCTTAAATTTTATATTTAAAAAGAATCTTTCCTAATTTCGTGAATAGTGTATCATGGACATATTTTCTGTTTTAATTGTAATACTTTTATTGTTACATCAATTTTTGTATATTTCTATGGCAATATTCAATCATTTTGTTAAGTACATTTCTTTATAATGTATCCATTTTAATTTCATATTTAGAATTAAGAATTTATGGTGATACGTTATATTTTTCTTTTTATTCAATTAAGTGAAATTCATTAATATACATATATATATATATTCGTTTGCTACTTATAGAGTTATAATTTTTCACTAATTTGTAGTTTATTTATACAATAGTCATAAATTAAGTTTTTATTGTACGTTTTTAATTTCAACTTAAGAACAAAAGTATTAGAGTTTTTTTTATTATTAATTTATGGTTTAAGAGTTTTAGAGATATATTTATCATTTTTTTTAATTTTGGATGATTTATTTTTTGTATTTTATTACAATGTCATTTAAAGATACTTTAAAAAAAATCCAACAAATTTATTAAATATAATTCAACATTTTTTGCTCAACAATGAAGGGCATTTTAGTCTTTAATTAGTAAATTTAATTGAAAAGTTGAAGGAAAGAAGGTCCATGCCAATATTCCAAAAGTGAGGAGGTGTGAATACCAATTGTCCATAGTTCAGAGGAGATTGATGCAATTATCCCGTGCTTTAAATATAAGATGAAACACATAATTGAAATAAAAATTTCAAAATGGTGAGTAGTTTCATTTCATTACCCTTTTTAAGAAAATTCCCATCGATCTATACTACTAAAGGTTGACCTGAAGCGGAAGAAATACGTTTTCTTAAGTAGGAGATCTCGAGTTTGAGCCATTGTGTGTGTAGAAAACTTTCTTAGGAAAGATCTTCAATCATGCATGCCTGACAATACCTCGAAATTAATCTTGGGCCTTCGAATATGAATATACATTGAGAAACCAAAAAATGAAAAAGATGCTCATGCCTTGTTTCTAAGATCTCCGGGGACTTTGAATGCTACGATAATCACAATTATCCATATAATATGATTCAAATAAAGATTATTATATACAAATGATTGTGATTATGCTAGGTTATGAAGTACTCGTATAATATGACCCAAACAAAGATTGTCATATACGAATTAATTAGGGATGACAAAGGGACGGGTATGAAGCCGGTTTGGCAAAACCCACTACTCGCCCTATTTAACTTTATTGAAACCTAATACCCTCCCCGGCCCACTTCTCGCCCCGCCCCGCCCCAAATACGTGCGGGTTTGGGTTTTACCCATTAAGCCCTAATGAGTCATGAAAATTCATTAATTCATCCAACCTACAATGAAATGATCCGAATCCAAATAATCTAACAACTAATAAACTTACAATATAGACAATCATCATGAAAATCCACACAAATAATAATCAAAGCACATTTATAAATCCAAATTTAACACCCATATCAATACGATACTACACCAAATAACATCCATGGCCATGTACTTCAATTCTACTACATCAAATTAAAAATAAGTCATAAACCATAAAATAAAATGAACTAGATCCTCTAGGGTTTTTATCTCTATCTGAGACTTTTCAGCTTCACTAATCACTTTTAATTTACCAATAAAATATAATGATAATAAAAAAAATGTTAAGTTATGCAAACTTAAGCAATTTACTTATACTGAAGATATTAAATAAAAATTTATTTACTAGAATAATATTAACGGGACGAGTTATGGGATGAGTTGCACCAAACCCACTACTTACCCCATATTCGAACGGGTCATAAATTTAATATTCATAACACACCCTATAATCCATTTGGTGTACCCAAACCCGTTTCAATTGGGACCGGTTCAGAGGCAAATACCCATTTGACCCTGTTCGATTGTCATCCCTAATACGAATGATTATGATTATATTAGGATATGAAGTTCTCGAAGTGTATCGATCGTCAATTCTCATTATCCCTTAATGTACATTTCAAGTTGACTAGGACTACTGATTAGGACATTATGTCTCTAGTTTTTTGGCAACCACATTGCTTTATTAGTGACTAACATAATTTAATTTTGCCATTTTGTGGCTTAGGGCCGTGTGGCTTAGGGCTGTGTGGTACTATGTTTTTACCTTTAATTATTGTCAAATTTGAAAATGTTGTCTGCCTTGTCTTCTCATTAAGGTAAAAGTAAAACTGCAATGTTAATCCTATAGCTAGGATGGTCGGCAAATTTAGTCCTATAAATTATGACATTGATTATTTAATAATACCAATCTTTAATTTTTCACAAATTTCATCAAAATTAAGGCGGTGGCAGGACAGCCGCATATGTTGTGCCTAATCATCTAACTTGTGATTTTTTTAATTTTGGAGGTGGAAACATTTATGTACGTGCGGACCCATATGCTACCGCCACTATATATATATTTTGCGAGATAAAAAATTGTGTTTTTCTCTTAACTCGTAGGACTAAAATTGCAAGTGTGCCTAGCACAATCTTGCAAATATAATCCTATATAAGTCATGAGTGGAGAAGTTAAAAAAAAAAATATCACCATTACTTTCTTTCTTTTTCTTCACGTCACAACCACAAGATTGTACACTTGTCAACACGTTCATCTGTATAAGAGATGTTAGTTATTGATCTAATTATTAATTTAATTTAAATTACTTTTCTAAATTGGTTCCTAATTAATTTCTAACCGTTAGATGGTATCTGAACGCGTATGGGCGCGTGTGTTGCGATCAAAGGCCACGATTGTAAGCCAAAAGTCATCCCTTGTAGGCTTCTATATGCAACACGGGATTTCAATTAACCTAATTTTATGTCACAAATATATGGCAACATGAGTTACACATTCACTCTTAGTTTTGGAGAAAAGATGAAAAAACAAAAACTATTATTGTTCTCTCTCTCGTTTGTTTTACGTCAGAACTATTCGATTATGTATTTGTCAAATATTTATTTGTGTATTAAGAAATATTACAGGAATTTGAAGTGATGATACATAGTGAAGAGAAGACAAAATTCCTTGACTATTTCTCTTTCTTTTTGTACCTTGTTTGGATCCTCAATAAAATGGGAAAAAACAAAACTGAAACTTAGCTTCTGTCCCATTATGGCTCATCAAATAAAGCAATGGAGCCTGCTGCAATTAATTCTTGCATGTGCAACAATTAAATCAAGAATCTTGTTTTGATTTCTCTTTTTTTTTTCAGGAAAAAAAATTATTCTTTCATATTTTTTTGATAATTAATTTCTTTTATCTTCAATCACAAGCATATATTTTGAAAAAAGTTCACTTACACCAACCAAAAAATATGTGAATATCTATTTTCTGTTTGGTTATAAAACCAAAAGAAGTATTGCTTTACCAAGATTTCACAATTAAGTTGGAACATATCACTTTTGAATGCGGGGTGGGGTGGGGGTGTACATAAATTATATGCACGTAGTCAATTCTCAATCAAAATACAGATAGAAAGAAAAATAAATCAAGTTACTCAATAATTAACTTGCCATTGATCGTTAAAAGTTTGTTTGAACTTGATTTATATAACATAAAGCAAAGTTGAACACATTTTCTTATGTTTGATAAGGTTTCAAGCTTGGATCGAGCTTGAATTCAACTCGATTAGTTAAAATATGGTAAAATATGTTTAAAATATCAAGTTATTAGATTAAGTTCGACTCAATTAATAATCAAATCAAGTTCAAACACAATTTTTGAATCCTTTTGAAAATCAACCAAGCTTATACAATACGTTATTCGACTCCTTTCGATGCACTTACCACACATATGCAATGGAAGTATTTTTTGAAATAATACGTAATACTTTGTAGATGAAAGAGATGGTCATATATATATATATATGTATATATGTATGTAATAATTAAGATATGTATATATTTTTATATATACCTTGATATCTCTTGCATTTAATGTTGGGTTGATGATGACGAAATGGTAGAATTCTTTTTTTATCTAATTGAAAAAACTTACAAATTTCATGTGGGCTAACGCATATGATACTGAATGAGGATGGAAATATGTGTTACATGTTTCTTTGTTTTACTACCCATCCTTGCTTTCCTTAAGAGAAAATCCTTTTTTTATCTAAATAAATAAATTTATTGATAATTTTAATATTATCGTATCAAAATTGTCATTAATATTGTTTTACTTGATAAATCAACTTCAGGACATCTTAATATTTGCTTATCTGATTCATTTAAAGTCGTCATATAAGTAGGTAGGGATGCAATTAAACAAATTGAGTCGCATGTATTAGATTATTGTTTGAGTTTATTTGAATTCATTTCGAGCTTGGTTGTGTTTGTACTTGATACGATTGTCAACATGTTGAGCTTTAACTAGTTCTAATCGAGTTGGATATACATGTTGAGATCGAATTACTTGATCTATTTAACGTACTTTATCATCTTTCAACTAATTGAATTGAGCTAAATTAAAACATAAGATATTATCTAGCGATAGAATATGTTCGAGCGCTATTTGTTAAGTGAATTGAAACTAAACTAAATTCGTCATATGTTGAAATAAAAGTTTATTTTGATGTTTAACTAATGAAGTCGGTATATTGCTAATTAAGCACAATTTATAGTAAAAGAATCTATAATTAAGATGTTCAAAGCTTATAGCTTTTCCTTTACCCCTTTTCCCAGAGAAGATTTATAAGATACTAAAGTAAGATATAAGACCTTTCAAATATATATGTATTAAAAGAAAAGAGTAATACTACAATATTTTTGGACTTTCGATAATTCCCTTTTGTTTGACAAAATAAATACAAGCTTAGATTAGCTTACATTTAAAAATATGTATATGATATTATACAGCGAACAAATATAATGATAACTTATTTCAATATAAAAATTAACAACGTATATATATATGCTAAAACTATTTTAAAATTAAGCTCTAATTTTAAATTTATAAATAAATTGTTTGATGTAAGCTTACTCACACTCCTTTTTTGATTTCATAAAAAGGTAGACGTTTGAAACTCAAGAGCATAAGTTATGATGATTTAATTGCAAATGAGATAAATAGTAATTGCCGATTTCAAGTTACAATTAATTATTTATATTATCTATCATTGATGTAATTTGTACGTTAATCCGTATCACACATGAAACTGACATTTTATTTTTGGGATAAATTCAGACACTCCCTCACCTATAGGATAAGTCCCCCCCCCCCCCCCCCCCCCAACTTATTAAAATGTGAATTCGACATTCTCATCTTTGATGAATGTTGCATTAACCCTGGGTTGATCGGATCCTACGGAATCTAAAGGAATAGTCCATTGAAGATTTGAAGATACTTTGAGGTATGTGCACTTTGCCCCATGTCCTTTGCCCTTATCATCACAATACTATTAAATTCTTATTTTGACTAAATAAAATGGAATGGTTCACCAATATTTTGACATGTTGCATCTAATGTAACTCAAACAACCCACACAATTCACTAAACAATAATAATGATTCAAGGGTTAATAATAAAAATATTCTAAATATCTGACCTAAAAAAAACATAACTATAGAAATAATTTGTAATTATAAGATAACTAGAATAAGTGAAATGTCAATTTATCCATCACGAAGCTCATACATGACAATATTTTGATGCATAATATTCCATTTTCTCTAACCAAAATAAGAATTTGATGGTAACGTATACAATAGGTGGTTAAATGCACATTTTTTAAAGGTCAGAGGGTAAAGTGCACATTTCTCAAAGTATCAAAGAATCTCTGATGGAATGTTCGGGGAATATTCTTCTAGATTCCACCGGAGATAGACAAAGGGGATAAAGTGCAACACTTATCAAGGGTGATGATGTAGGGTGCGCATTTTGATAGGTTAGGGGATAAAGTGCACTTACCCTCATAGATGAGGGGGTGTCTGCATTTATCCCTTTATCTTTTATTCCATATCACACAATAAAATTCAAGTATATAAATATCTACACTTGGCTTGTATATATACACATGAATGCAGATACAGATTGCTGTGAAATATAAGAAGAAGCCTCAAATTTCAACGAAGGATCAAAAATGTTTTACACAATGACAGTCTAGGTCCTATATCCCAAACTGGTTTTTCAACAACAAAATTCCACATAACTTCTATATATAAAAGAAAATCTTTATAATTGTGACACGCATATAATGAATAAAATACGAGCTGAAAAATAATTGAGAACAGAACATTCGGAATATTCCACCACAATGAAATACACTAATTAAGAATAGAGCACTTAGGCTATGTTTGGATGTGTTTTTATTTCATTTTCAACCGGCATTTTCTGAAAAATACGAGAAAATGAGTTTTTATTTTTATTTTTGTGTGAAAATGTTGGCATGTTTGGTTGTGTTTCCGGAAATGATTGGAATTGATGATTTGATGAGGTGTGAAATGATTGAGTTATTTAAAAGTAATAATTATGTATATAATATGGATAAAATAATTGATAATATTATATTGATTAAATATACTTGTAAGTAAAAATAACAAAAATTGACTCAAAAAAAGTGCTAAAAATACTCAAAATGGGTCTTAAAATGTGCACAAGTCTATACAGATTAATACTATGTATTTTATTCTACTATATCATCATAATTGTTGACGAAAAAATGAATTTTTAGAAGAAAATCTGAGAGAAAGAAAAATATGAGTATGAATTGGAAAAGTAAAAGATAGTTATTAGAGAATATAAAAGTGAAAATGAAAATAAGTGTATTTTCAGTTAAAAATAATGTAAACTGTGTATTTTCATTTTCAAGCGAGAATAAAAATGAAAATTTGAATCTGAAAACACAGACAAACACAGCCTTAATTTCTTCCTTACCTCCTTAGAATCTAAAGTAGTGTTTTTAATGTGAATTCTGGACCATCACACACTTTCACTATCAAACATGCAAGTCAATAGAACATGCGTCTAAACTTTGTTCAGAAATCATGCAACTATATATAATCATTAAACATCATTAGGGTTTCTATTGGAATTATCCTCGATGTTGATCTATATTCATAACAAATCATTAAGATTTAAAGCCCGTTTACTCTTGATTTAATGCTGTCCCTATCTCCCATTTTTTTATTTTCACAAATCAATTTTTGATATGCATTATCTATTGCTAGCTTATCATGAACGAAATCTAAGCTGCCGGTGCTATTTTAATTTTCACGAGTTAAATTTTGATGCATTACTTATTGCACTAATAATGAGCGAAATATCTGAGTTAACTATTAAGTTGTCGGTGTAAATATTTTCTTGTTTCAATTTTATAAAGCATTTGGATGTCATCATAGAAGCAAAGCTATACAATACTACGTGCACCTTTTTTAATTCATAATAACAAATTATTTCTAGGGATTTTATTTCGCCCAATTGTATTATTGAAGTTATATATAATTAATTGACAAGCGCAGTTAATTGGTTTTATATGATGATATATATGAGAATTGAAAACAAACCATAACATCTTACACTCAACTAGGGGTGTAACTTGAGCCGAGCCGAGCCGGCTCGGCTCGAATGAGCTCGACTCGAGCTCTAACCTATTTCCCTCTAAGAAAAGGTCGCGAGCTTTTGATTTTTTATATATATTTATTTTTATATTATAAATATTAATTATATATATTAATAATTTCTTTTTAATGTCAATAGTCAATAGTTGGGTATTGATTGTTGACCATCAGCCACCACAAGTTATTTATTATATTTTTTTATAATATTAATTATGTTAATAATTTACTAAAATATCAAAAGCCAATTCAGGCACGAGCTCACGAGCTTGCTCGGGTTGAGCTCGAGCCTGGCAAAATCGCCAGGCTCAGCTCTAGCTTGGCTCATTTACACCCCTACACTGAACTAACTTATGCTAGCTCTCTACTTCAGCTGTTAACTAATGGGTCAAGCCTTACCATAATATTCACAAATAACCCGAGTTGAGATATATCCCGAGACTTGAAGGTCGACAACACTAATACGCAGAGGCAGGGATGGAGTCGGGGGGGCTCGCCCCCCCTCCCCCCCTCAATTTTGAAAAATATTTTTCTTAACTTACAAAAATTTTTATATTTGAATTTCGCCCCCCCCCCCTCAAAATTAAAAAATATCATGCTTTCTCCCTTTTCTTTGAGTTCGCCCTCTCAAATCCAAAATCCTGACTACAACGAAAGAACATACGAGTATAAAATATGTCAAAAGTTGTAATTAAACCTAGTTTTTTATTATATTTCCCTCCATAAATATAGCGTACCGTTCCTCGGGGGTAGGGTTGTGCAACGAGCCGAGCCGGCTCGAAAAAAGTTTGACTCGAGCTCTAGAAAATACGAGCTCGAGCGGAGCCTAACGAGCCGAGCTTTTTTGTCGAGTCGAGCTCGAGCCAACTATACCTGTTCAAAGGCTCGCGAGCCGGAATAAAAAAATATATTTTTATTTTTTTAAATATATATATATAATATAACATTTTATTTATTTTTTACTATATACATACATATAATATAATATCTTATAATCTTATATATGTATTAATTATTAACTACTTATGATGATTATATTTAATTATATATATATATATTATTAATACAAAATTAATAATAATATATATATTAATTAAAGAAAATTAATTTTTTATTTTTTTCTGAGCTCGAGCTCGGCTCGGCTCGACCCGGGCTCAAGTTCGAACGAGCTCGAGCTCATTTTTCTCAAGATCGTTGAGCTCAAGCTGGAGCCCAGAAATTTGGCTAGGTTCGGCTCGAGCTCGGCTCGTGGGCACACCCTCCTTGAATCCTTCGTCTATCTGGCAAAAAAAAAAAAGTTTATAATTATATCATAACAATCCCCCCCCCCCCCCCCCCAAAGTAAAATTCCTGGCTCCGTCCCTGCCCGGAGGCCTCGTTCTCAAAAAATTAACCCACAATTCAAAATAGAATGCAATTAAAGTGAAAAACAACAAACAAAATTAGGAAAAGGACATGAGTTTTATTTATGTATATTGTATAACTATAAATTGATCAAACGAAATTATATCATCATAATAAGAAATGATGAATTATATATAAGCGCAGTCTTCTTTTTCTGTGCCTGATGGCTATAGTAGCCTAAGTTAGTAAGTTACAGTTTCCTGCTATAGATGCATTCTTTTTTATTTGATACCTTTCCTGCTTAGTTCTTTTGTTATTCTGTGTTAGATACATTTACTTTGGTTTGCATCATGAAATTAGTCATTTTTGTCACAGAATATTTTCCAAGAAAATAACATTTTCAAAATTGTAGTATGAGCATATATGATATGACTTAGCTTGATCAGAATAAAGATACTGCACCTCTTCTAAAGAAAGAACTACTTTTGTCTCAAGTCACGAGATCAATTTGTAGAAGGGGCGAACTGATCAAATCTAAGTGGTTTTCTTGATAATCCGTATAATCCTTATATAATCACAATTATCTACGTACACACATCTCGAATTATAGTGATTGTCTCGAGTCAGATCAAGGAGCTCCAGATACTCTATACAAATATATTGTAATAAGCCTTCTATGGAATCCCTGTATAGTCATAATTATCAATATGCATACATTTCGAATATTAGTGATTGTCTCGAGTTTGAGTTCTAGGAGCTCCGAACATATATTGTAGTATTCCTTATAGTCCTAGGCCCAAAATCAAAGAGACTTTATTCCCAGAGAGCGGAAATATAGGGTTATATTTTAGATTAATGTTATATATCTCACTTTCAACAAACTTGGTACCCTCTTTGTATCTCTTTCGGATATATAAAGGAATTCTCACATTATAGCATGTTGACGTCTAATTGAATCTTTAAAAGAAATTTCTTTTAGAAAAGACAATGAGTACTCATTAATACATGATGACTCTTCATTATAGTAAAGAGAAAGACGGGGAAAGGTACGTATCTTGACGCGTTGAGGATCCCTTGAGGGTTCGTCTCGATTGGAAACGATCTCTTTACCCTATCGTATTGAATCAAAAAAGTATTGAATACTTTAAAGATTTTGGTGGATCAATTATATAAATGTTTTACATCTAGCTACTTCTTGATTTATGTTCTCGAATTCTTGTTTTTACACAATGACAGCCTAATTAGTTGATTACATAAAGAACGAGAATGTGGAAACACATACACACACTAACAACAGCCCTGTGTTTGGTTTTGTTTTCAAATCAATTTTGGCCAAAACTTGTTTACTTTACGTTTTTTTGACCAAATATGGTTTTTTTTGTCAAAAAAATTGTCAGCTATTGTCTCCCTATTTGTCTATACTTTTGGGTGCTTACTAATTATATGAACTATAATATAATCATTTAAAACTTATATTATATTATATTTTTCAATCATTAACTAATTATAAACACAACTTTTCAGACAAAAACTTACATGATTTGACTGCTATAGTAACTTTTGTCTCTTCCGAAATAAAATCAAACACAAAACCAAACACATTTTCATTAAAATACACAACTTCCAATAAACCTTTTCACCAAAAAAAAAAACCCAAAACAAAACCAAACACAGCCTAGGCTTTTGGCCAAGAATATGATAGAAATTCATTTCCTCCACAAACCAACATAAATATTTGATTCAAGAAAACAAAACCCCACCATTTTGACGTTGGCAATGGCTTTAAAAAAAAAAAATTCCCAAAGAGGAATAAACATTGATGACCCAATTTCAATTAGAAAACACACCCAAAAACATTTGTAAGCGATTAATTAGCCCTTTTTTCTCAAGCAGAAAAGGAAGACTATTCACACTAGTTATTTGTGTCCTATGTTGTTATATGTGGTGTGTTTGAATATGTAAGAGATGACGATATAATTAAAGTGTTTTCTTTGAGAGATAATTAAGCGTTAAGTATTACTAAACAAAGTTTATTTGTGTTCGTTGTAATGCGACCTCATCGAAATACATGTGGTATATATATTCAGGGACGGAACCAAGAATTTTATTGAGGGGGAGCGAGATTATTGAGATATAACCGTACACTTTTTTTTTTTTTGCCAAATAGACGAAGGATTTGAGGGGGGGCCGCGGTACGGTACGCTATATTTATTGGGAAAAATATAATAAGGAATTAGGTTCAATTACGGCTTTTGACATGCTTTCTACTCTTATATCTTTTTCGTTATAGCTAGAATTTTGGGTTTGAGGGGAAGCGAACTCAAAGAAAAAGGAGAAAGCGTGATATTTTTCAATCTTGAGGGGGGAGGAGGACGAAATTCAAATATAAAAAATTTTGTAATGTAAACAAAATGATTTTTCAAAATTGGGGGAGCGCACCCTCCAGGCCCTCGCTAGCTCCGTCCTGTATATATTATTATATACAGTCATATATTTCATGTACGTCACCCAATTCATAGAAGACGTTTTTAACACTATTGAACAAGTTTGTTTATGTTGGCATGGTACATATTTGTTGACAACACTTCGGGCTGTTCTATAATGGTCTCGGCCTAGCTCAACCGTTGAATCCCCCAACAAGAGGGGGGGTCAAATTTCCATTTAAAAAAAACCCCATATGGGGATCCAACGGCCCTTAGAATTTTCCCAACAGTTCCTTGGATATTGTCTCTTGCGACTCTACTAAAGTCACGCTATAAAAATACATATACACGTGGCAATATATCATAAGTAAATGTGATTCATCCACACCCTGTCCATAGAAGAATTCTCGATTTTGTTGGAGAATATACTAGCTTTTGTCCACTAATAAACACAATAATCAATTATAAAAAAAAAACACAATAATCTCGTTAGCATTAATATATAAGTATCTATAGATGTGCACTGCGAATTTACACGAATAAATGCACGATTAATGAATAGGTTGCCTTGAAATTCAGTTGGATATAATTAGTGTTTCATCTTCTATTGTGTATTATGATAAATAATAAATATGGGTTCTCAATATTCTAGTTAGTTAAATACGAGATGGCAAATATTCGGTATTTAATGCGTACGAGTATTTTATGATTTTTTATTGAAAGTTACGGTGAAAAAATAGGCTAAAAAATAAGGGATTGGGAAATAAACGGATTAGTACTCATACGGGTAAAATACAAATAAAAATAAATTATTCGGGAGTAAAAATATTATTTTGTAAGGTATATTGACTATTACTACTTTTATATTTTAAAAATAAATATTTTGTATGAATCACTACTTGACGATAATTAATATTTGGATAAATTATTAGTATTTTTGTTTATAAATCGTATAATGTCCAATTAATAGTTTTAATATACTTTTATTTTATAAATGAAATTAATATTTAGTCAAATATAGAGTATTATTCGTCAAGTATAATACGAGATATGTAAAATAAATGTACTAAATGGTTCAATTCAAAAGTACGAATATTTTTCATTATGTTCAGAAATTATACGAAAAATAAAATTATACAAAAAATAAAATATATTTCATTATACGTACGTATGTATTTTATATGGATATAATATGCATTTTAACTAAAGGCGCTCAATATATCCCAAAAACTCTTTGAAGATTTTGACGAGAGACACTGAGGTCCTCCTCATGGCCCATTCATTCTTAATTACATCATATGTAAGTCCACACATAGTACGTACATCTCTAATACAATATTCCACTTTCAATTGCATGAAAGAGAATATATCAACCTTTATAACCTAGAGTTTTGTCAAGAATTGCACAGTGAAGAATTGCACTCACTATTACATGGATATTCTAATTCGGATTCAATTTGGTCGAATCTAATTAAAATAATTATGTGTCCAATGATTTATGTACTATATGAATTTCTACAATAAATGTTATGATATTTAATTTCTAATTGATTGAGTGCGACAAAATCTGATTTGAGCAATAAATTCTCATTATGAACACTACATGATGTGAAAAAAGGGAAAATTCTCGCCAAATTTAAATTTAATCAGACTCATCAATCTTATGGTAAGTGCAGTAACACTTGGAGAATTTTAGTCCGGCCTGGATCTAGCTGTACACGACTAATTACATGGCGGGTACTAATGTAATATTTACCTTATGACTTGTCACTCTCCTTGAAAAATGTGTGGATGGATATATTTTACTTGCCATGTAATAATTGGACTGAGTTAGGCAAAACTCGGATCTTGCTAGAATTTTTTCTTATTATATTCATAATGGCATATATGATTAATTTGTGTTCAGCCAGACCGAATCTGAGCTGGAATTTTAAAAAAAGAAAAAGTGGGGTACGTAGAAATGTTGCATGGTTGACTCGTGTACAAGAGGCCACAATATCATAGTTGTAAACCCTTGCTATAAAGTATCCCTCTCCCCCTTCTCCAAAGGGGCTATATCTCATCTTCTCATCCCAAAATCAGAAGATCTGGGCCCTCTTGGCTATGGTGGTACGTACATTTCTTTCTCAATAAATTCACAATCTCATTTGTACTAGCTCTCTCCATTGATATCATCATCCCCTCTTCATATTTAATTTTGCTTAATAATAATTCTCTAGGGCTCATGATTTTTTTTTATTTTTTTGGTTTTTTATATAGTGATTTGATTGGATCTCAAGAAAAATGGGGCATCATAGTTGCTGCAACAAACAAAAAGTAAAAAGGGGGCTCTGGTCGCCTGAGGAAGACGAGAAACTGATAAGCTACATTTCTACTTATGGCCATGGCTGTTGGAGTTCAGTTCCAAGACTTGCTGGTATCTATCCCCCCAAACCACCCCACCAATTTGCATGCACACACACATATATATATATATATATATATATGTATGTATGTATTAGTTTATGTGTGATTTTTTCTTGGTTTCAGGGTTGCAAAGATGTGGGAAGAGTTGTAGGCTGAGATGGATAAATTACTTGAGGCCTGATCTGAAGAGAGGAAGTTTCACTCATCAAGAAGCAACTTTGATAATTGAGCTTCACAGAATTTTAGGAAACAGGTAAATTAATTTAGTAAATAAAAAGTAGTTCCAATTAATTACTAATTACTGTCAATTCTTAATCATGGTAAGAAAATCTACATTAATTTGCATGCAAAAAAATCGAATTTTATTTTTTTTTATTTTTAATTAATTATTATAATTTCATTTTTCAGGTGGGCTCAAATAGCTAAGCACCTCCCTGGAAGAACAGATAATGAAGTGAAGAATTTCTGGAATTCAAGCATTAAAAAAAAACTCTTTTCTCATCAAAATCTCTCAAACTCCACCACCTCTTCTGATCAGAATTTATATTTTCTGAATCAAAACAATAATAATAATAATAATCTGATTATCCCAAATCCACAAATGGATATCCCAATCCCGTTTCCAAACACAACCACCCTTCAAGGGTTTAATCCTATTCTTCATCATGAATCCACCAGGCTTGACCAGGTTATGATGATGAATAATTATCATGCAAATTCTATTATTCCTTCATCATCATCATCTCTATCTAATTATCCGCCTTTCGGATACAATAATCCTCATCAAATATTGGATCAAACTCAGACTCATCAAATCCTTAAACAAGATGACAATTTCGTGTTTGGATTCGATAATCCCATTAATCCAGTTCTTGATAACAGCCTCTTGATCAGCTCGAAACCCAAAATTCATCAAGATTCATCATCATTAGTGGTTGATCCTCATCCTATAATGCTTCCAAGACTGAATGAAATTAGTACTACACAAGATCACGTGCTTGAGGAGATTGATGCACGTGACATGCTTGAGTATCTTATGGCATCATTTGGATCATCATCAAGTACTACTCCGCCACCCTCCTCTGCCTCCTCCTCCTCCTCGCCACTGCCGCCACCGCCATGCAACGGAGGTTTTGTTGTGAACCCTAGTTTTTCTTCAAGCTGGGGCCCTCAGCCATGATTGTAGAAGTTAATGAATTTCTTGAATTCTTATGGATGCTTTTATTATGGGATAATATTTATGCTCTTTATTAAAACCTAAAACTTTCTAGTTTTGTATTTTTCAGAAGATATTTCTTCATGAAATGAATGTTCTTACATATGTACGGATATCTTTCACATGTTCATTTTGTTTTGAGTTCTCAGTCACTTCAACTTCAAAGATCTATATTTGCATATTTTCAAGAAGGGAATAATACTAAATTTGTTGGATTTTCTTTTCTTTTATTAGTGTATATTATATCACTAGCTACTTAACACAATCACATGAGGGAGTAGTTAATTGTTTCTAATCAAATTAAGAATGCACAAACCAGATATACATAAACTCGCACAATCTGATCCAGCTGCTTAACCCGAGACCATTCGACCATTTACTTCCGGGTTTTAAAATTTTGTTAGTACTATAGCAATTTTGCATTGCTTAAGCTCGCACCAATTTCGAGTCAAACTAACGACGAGTTCGTAAATACAATTTACCTCGTATGTTTGTATATTTTGTTTTTGTTTTATCATACTTAATTTTTTTAGGAAAATTCAGAAGCTTTTCTATCCACATAAGAA
Organism: Buddleja alternifolia; assembly: GCA_019426215.1. Classification (NCBI taxonomy): domain Eukaryota; kingdom Viridiplantae; phylum Streptophyta; class Magnoliopsida; order Lamiales; family Scrophulariaceae; genus Buddleja; species Buddleja alternifolia. The sequence goes on along the minus strand of CM033391.1, from coordinate 42,989,814 downwards.
TATGTTAACGTTCAGTAACACTCGCACTCTCTCCCTCCATCAATTTGGGCTTCTTTTTAATTGTTATTTAGTTGGATTACAATGACTGATAAGTTATGTATTATCTCATATAAATATATATATGTATATATATACACACTACATATAAATTGGCTTGTGATGGGACATAACTAAAATTATAATCAAATCCCCAAATCCTCCTACTAAAATATTTGGACCTACTATGGTTTTGGGTCAACTTTTGTCACATGTCAGGTAAAATTTCAAATAACAGTCTGAATATAATCCTACACATCATTGTATAAATACACACTGCTTAATTACATGATATTCTTCTCGTCCCGTTTTATGTATTTCATTTTAATTATGTATGAAGTTTTAGATGAGCATTCAAAAAATGAAATTTGTGTGCACCTCTGTATCGATACCCTTCTTACCCTTATAAGTAGTTTTTCGATAATCATCCTTATAAGTAGTTGAGGAAACTTAATTGTGTCATATCAATATATCATTAACTTTAGTCAAAAGCATGTTTTCGCAGGAATTCGTGCGACTATATATAAATAATGCAGAAACGATTGAAAAATTATCCGGCAAGTGTTTTATCCTAGGGTGCACGAGAAACTCGTACCATAAAGAAAGGGAAAAGTAAAATTATCAGTCATTGAATAAGAATATATTGATATCATAAAGTGAAATACTGATATCATTGTGCGTGGTCCAATGGACACTGTCCCACCTCGCTCGTGGACCTTACTTGAATATTAACCGAGTGGATAGCATCTCGTAAGCACTTGAGCCAGGAATATAATTAAACATATATATATAGATACACATGTGGATCTCTCTCTCTCTCTTTCTTGTACACTGAAATGTTTATTTTTGCAAGAGACAAACATGATGCACAAGTACACAAATCCAATGCAAAAATGCACTTTCTCAAGTGTGTTAGAGATAGAAAAACACACATAAGTCTGTGTGTATATTTCACACAGAAGAGCATATATCTAACGGCAATCAACATCCTGAAATCCATAGCTAATTTCAAATTGTCAACACTAGTGCCTGCAGAAGAACTATCACTGGGGACTTCATTCACAAGGAAAAAATTTAAAAGTGACTCATTAGGCCGTGATTCTGGCACGACCCTTTGCGATTCGACGAGCAATAACTCTTCGGCCACCTTTTGTTGCTTTTCTGCAGGAAAGAAAAACATCCGAGCAACTAGCATTAGGGAAGGACTATAATCAAGCATGGATACATTAATTGCGGACATCATAGATGGCTGGTTCCATTATCATATGTACATATACTATCAGACAAGAAGTTCTAGGCAATGTATAGATTTCACATGGGGAAGTGGGCTCGGAAGCTCAAATGTGCAGGATGTAGTTAGGCTAAAAGTAAAAGGAAAGTCGGGGGGAAGAAGGCAAGATTCATTGCAAGAAAATGAATCAGATCCCACGACTTCTAGGCAATAAATGACAGGACAGGAAAATGTAATTTACAGAAAAATGCAATTACTGCTTGTCTAGCTTATATTATCTACTGTTGTGTTTTTTTTTTTTTTTTTTGGAAATCTCAGGGTAAATCAAATCTCTCTCTGCCAGTCACCCAGCAGAGCAAACCTGTCCATACACAATAGCTCGCAAACCACGTATAGAGGTAATCCGCCCTAGGTAACCCATAGGGCGACGGGCTCAATAAGCGCAGGGCCCCCCAGGGGAGGATGTAGGAGTAAACCCCCTATCCCCTTCTCCTGGATTTCGAACCCGGGTGGGTTCTCACGGCGAAATACCTTGTGGACCACTGGACCGCACCCCTTTGTTGTGTTTTGATTGAAGGATTTGGATTTAAGAAATGAACTTGGAAGAAGGATTTCAAATAACTCTAAATTAGTTAGATTTAAAATTCACAATGATGATTGAAAAAAAAAAGGGGGCTAAAAAAGAGCCATAAGGGATTTGAAATTCATTTTAACTTGAAATCATCCAAACAAACTCAATGGATTTCAAATCCATGGCTTTCAAATCCTTCAATCCGAACATAACCTAATGGGTTTAATCTAAACAGTAATCTAACATTCTTAAATCAAAAGCAAGAATCAAAAGAAAAATATGAGATAGGAACAGTATAAAAATCAACAGCGTGTGCACGGAGGAGCATGCATGTATTTGTGCCCTCATGCACGCTGTGTTTGTATATGTGTGTGTGTGTGTGTGTGTGTGTGTGTGTGAGAGAGAGAGAGAGAGAGAGAGAGTCACCTAGCAAAGAATCCATGTGTCCTCTTGCGCCTGATGTTGCTTGGTTGGTAAGTCCTTTTTGGAAATAAAAGCATAGGCTCACTTGACGAAGACTCGTCCCCTGAGGAAAATCAAAAAAGAATATACATCCATTCCTGCAAAAAATATTGTAACCAAGCAGTAAAAAGAAAGCCAACTAAAACCTCCTCAGGGTTGCATAACCTTCTGAAAGCACTCTTTCGGTCATCAACATTATTTCTAAGATTGACAACATAGAGAAGCAGTTTTTTTATTACCCTGCCACTTGGACTAGTAAGCCACCAATAGGTGTTTCAGGAATAGCAACTATCTGTATTAATAGGAATAATTACATACACACCCTTAGTAATTGGTAATTTCAACATGTCACCCTTGATTTTGCAGATTACCAAGACATCCCTTGTCAGATCCTGATAACTCGAAAAATAGGGTGTGAAATTGTAATATGTTTTTACTGATAGAGGGTCGAATTGTAATTTGCATTTGCTTTTTAGTGACAGGGTGACCAGTGACGGGGGAAGTGATAAGGGAAGTTATGGTAGTTTCTCAAACTTCAGGGTGTTTTTTGCAATTAGGGTGTCACGCAAGGGTGTCTAAATAATTTATAATTTACCGATTAATAAGTCGTTACATTAACATATTCTAAAAATCTAGTTAAATATTAATCACTTTAACAGGACACTAGTTTGCCTCAGTACAAAAACCGGAGTGTATATATGAGTGCTGGAGCTTGTACCCATCCTACATCTTATGAGGAAAAAAAGATGGTTTATAAAGCCTACATTAGCTCCTACATGTCAAGTTCGAACTTAAGAATTTTCAATCAGTTGGTTAAGTAGACGAATACAGATTGGGCAAGTAATCTAACAACGTCTCTATTCAACCAGCATACTGAATGAAAATGATGTGTTGGGAAAAAGGCATAATTAGAGGGTTGTAACTTGTAAGTGAAACCATCTTCCCGGTTAATTTATTCAATAGCAGCTTAAGAAAGATACAACTGACTTAGGCCACAGAAAAAGCTCTCTAAGGAAACAAAATTGAGAAAAACAGAGAAACTTATGGAATGGTCAAAATGATATTAAAAACTAACTTAATTATCTTAACAATTTGATCTTTCACTTCTTAAAATCTTAGCAATTTGATTATCTTAATTACAGCATTAGCATCTTATTCTATCCAAAGACTTCAACATCTAATAAGATGTTTAAATAAGCTTAGCTAAACATTCTAAGTTTATAAGTTCTCGCTCATATTCATATTTCAGGGGAAGACCCCTACAAGTAAATCTCCCGCCCATACGTAGCCGTATACAGTGGATCACTAAAGCATCAAGTCACCCTATTTCTAAAATTAACATAGCTCCCTAATATTAATATGACATACAATACTAAAATTACGAGCAGAAGATTAAACGGCTATTATGAACTTAATTGTTGCAGCAGCTCAAGCTTACAAAATCAGAGGCGTATACGACCAGCAGCTCACTTTCTAAACCCCATTCAACTAGGGGAGTAAAACAGAACACAAATCATATACACATGCCAAGTGTATACAATATTTCTATATTATATACACTTGAATTTGGATTGCATAAACTTGGCATTCATACAAAATGAATTAGAAGATCCAAAAAGACAAAATGTAACTAGTATGCAAGACAGCGAAAAAATTTATATATTATTATGTACACATATGCATGTAAGTATATGTATGTATATATGAGTTTACCGTCGGGCAGGAAGAATGGGAGAGAAGGAAGGCCAGATGAATAGAGAAAGCCTTCAGAGGAGAGCTTCCTGAGCGATTCGGCGTCGTTTGGGAAATGTAGAGGCGTGGTGTTACGCAAGAGATAGGGGAAGAATTTCGTCGGCGCTATCAATTCAGGGTTCCAAGAGATACTTTGATTCGGGTTGGGATGGAGAGTCCGATTGAGGAATCGGGTCATCAGAGAAGCTCCTGAGCGGATTAGGGTTTTGGAGGACGCCATTGAAGGAGCTCGATGGTACAAACTGTTAAACCCTAAGGTACACCTGTGCAGTGGAGTGTGTTTGTGCGTCTTCAGCTGGTATATTGTGTTTACACAAATTAAATCAAAAATCGGAGCCAACCCTGCCTAAAACTTTTTTCTGCCAAAAAACAAATTACACCAAAAAATCATTCTACTAGTACTAATTTTAGTTTGATAGCCTCTTTCTTTTTCTTTTTCTTTTTCTTTTTTTTTTTTTGTAACGTTATCTCTTAAGTTAATTGTTAATTCATCAATATTTGATTTTAATGATTTAACAATTTTTATTTATTTTAGTGTGTATTTTATATTTTCAATGGATTACCTAACTTATGAGATAAATCCACTCCTATTATTTTTAGACCGTCCAGACTCTAAAACCCCATGCCGGTCTTGAGAAATCACAATCATATTTTTTCGCATTAGCATTGTACGATTCGAAAATCTTTTTTTTTTTAATAAATTCGAAGATCTTCTTAGGAGCTCAAAATTATGAAATCATGCCACCAAAACTATTCATTATGATGGGACCCACATCGACTCCAAAACTCCCAAATAATTGTGGTTACACCATGAGTTTGAATCCCAAAACTCTCTAAAAATCACTCGCACTTCACAATAAATCATTACAGCATTCAAAAGCACCACTTACACCATTAAGTAAAAAATAATCAATGATTCTATAACATCTCATCATTCCTCAATGCAATTTCGGAACAAATCAAAAGGGCATTTGCAGATAGTCCTCCCTAATAACAGAAACTGGAAAACATTAGCAATTTACACCATGCCCAAAAACCACTTAAAATAACAGGTGAAGCAATTTTTGCTTCAGAAAACATTGAAGATTAAGAAACTAAGTAATCGGGAAAAAATTCAAATAAATATGGTGCCTCACGGGTTCTCAGAAAAGCTCATTTGGCAGGCAAGACTAAGATCGTTGGCTTCAAATGTACAAATTAGTTGTATTTTCAGCAACTGTTCTTGTTATTGTTCCACTTGCAATGCTGAAGAAATCCAGTCCCTAGCAGCAGTTTCGACTTCCGTATCTAAGTGCACAGATAGAGGGAGTAGAGAAACTGAAACCTGTTTCAAATACAAGAATCGCCATTTAGAACGAGTCCAAGTTACCGTGAAAAGTCCAAATTGCCCGCCTAGAATCGGGCAACCTTTTATGCATAACTTTGCCACTAAAATGAAACTCCATTTCTTAAAGTGGAAATTCTTTGATGTGAACTACTCCTCTAAAGTTAGGTTAAATTACATAGACACCCATGTGTGTGTGACACCCTAGTTACGAAAAATGTTCTGATATTTGAGGAATAACTATAACTTCCCATGACCGTAAGAACATATTACAATTTCACCTCTGTAATCTCACCCCTGTTTTTCAAGTTGTTAGGATTTGACAACGTGTTTGGTAAAATTTGCCAAAGCGCATAGGGCTCATGGTAATTACCCAATAAGTGAGGAGGCGTGCAAATAATTATCCCTTAAAGTACGACATAACACCATTAACTCTCAACTACTAGCTACTTATTAAAAGCAATTACTAATAGATACATAACGTTTTCAAGTCTCATCAAAAAGACCATGCAAAGTCATATAGGAACTAAAATTTTGGGACGGAGGGAGTACACAATTATACAGGCCTACACAAATACAGCCATGTACATACTCATGGTATATGATACGCCTCTGAAAGAAACTAAAGGAAAAGGCTACACTTACAAAGCCATTTTCAAGCGCTCTAAAATCCAGTTCCTCGTCGTCTTCTTCGTGCTCCTTATCAAGCATCTGTCGAATTCATTTTCCGAGTTTTTCATCATAATAAACAATTGATAACAGGTTGGCGTAAACAAGCAACAATAGTTGGTGAATTAGTCTAAAGACAAAATCTGATAGCAAATGCAATATTCTTTTAAAACGTGTTACCTCTACTCGGAAATACTTCACCGTCCTTTTAAATTCAGATTTCCCTGAGACACCAACTGATTCCACAATCTCAATATTCTTTTTTTGTGTGGCCAAACGACGAGCCGCACCCTGAGGAAAGAAATGGAAATTACAATATGATCCTAAAAGATCAAGTAAATTACATTTATACCCACTATGGCTTGGCCAAATTACAAATAACACCTCTTGTGTTGGAAATAACATACACCCCTACATTGTTTGGCATAACCTTAAACAAATTATCCTAAAAGAAAACATGTGCCCGAACACCCACTATGTGAAATGTACAACAAATGAAACATATAAAGGCTACTCACAGCAGCGGAAGCATCACGACCGAGTTGTGCAAACTGCATTCCAAGGCCTAGCTGACCGCCGGTGAAACGAGAAGCAGCTTGATTCCTGGTGCCTGAAATGGCGTGCCAGCTAAGAGTTGATCTCCAAAGGCTTTGTTTGGTAACCTTTAGTCCCTGTCAGAAAATATTACAGATAATATATATACTTGTATCAGTGTACAAATAAAACGATCCAATCGAGTCTTAACTAATCTAAAAACCAGATATATAGGCATTCAGCCGACCGTATGTTGCTAGTCCAGCTGAGGACAACTGATACTACTGTTCTCAAGATAATTCAAAATTTTACTAGACAAATAAAAGAATGAACATTACAATAATCTACCACATAAAAATCCATGGAATAGCAGTACAACATTTCCAAACAAATGGAATTACATAGACTTCTATAGTAGGAACATGGTCAGCAAAATGAATCATATGCATCAAAGATATTGTAATTTGCTTTCCTTGCTGCTTAACAAGAATATAAACACCTATCACCGTAGGATATAAATTTAGCAAATAAACCTTGTTTTCCAAGGGTGATGTTGGAACTTCTATGTTCAACGAGAGCCCTCTTGGGAAAACCCCTTTTCCTATATCTCTTATGGCTGCATTTATTAGTGGTAAGCACACAGCCACAGCATCCTTAAAGTCACTTTCCTGACTTCCATCCTTTTTCCTGCAATAGATGAGATAGAAACTTATCACACACATCTCGAGTTACAAACTACAGTTATGAAGTAGTGTAAGACAATGTCCAAACCAGTTTAGTGATATTGATATGGATGGCACGCCATTAATTAATGCTTCCCTAGCTCCAGCAACAACACCCGAATAAAACCTAGATTTATCAAGTCATTTTTATTAGTGCAATGCTTCCATGAAAAAATAGTACGCAAAAGATTAAACTCGTAAATAGAAAATCAGAGGCAACAGAAGAAGAAACTTACATATGGTGGCCACAGCTGGAACCCTTGTTTATACCACTAATTACCTATATACGGGGGAAAGAAAAGAAAACAAGATGAAATTTTGCAGCGTATAACATTATCAATAACGAAAATCCAGTAGTTGAATGCATGAACTTACCAAAAGAGGCTTTGACCAAGAAAACAATGCACCGGATAACGCTAATGATACACAATCGACAGGGGTTCCTAGATGTCAGATACAACACAACATTTGCTTTGAGTTCATTTATTGGAATAGAATTCACTTTAAAGCTTATATGAACTGTAATAACAAAAGAAATGCACATAATAATACCAGAAATTTCGTAAGCAACAGCACCATTAGTTTCGACCGAAACCACCTCAACTGTCTCCTTCAGTGACACTGAATGCCCTGAGGTAGATTTTTCCCTGCAAACCCGCAACCACTACCAGAATATCATTGATGCAACCCCAAAAATCACCAGAAAGAAAAAGGCCAACTATAACATATATATATATATATATTCAAATTTCAACACCAAAACCCAAACCATATGGAGATTCATTCAGATAGACACATGTGAGCAACAAAAACACCATTGATCTACTTAATGGGTTAATCATAGTGAAATCACCCCACAAAAAAAAAACATCAAATGGAGACATGGGCATCACGAAAGGTCATATCACCATGACCGACGAAAGCATCAAGAAAAACCGGAAAAATTAGAGATAACAAGCTCAGACACTGGATTAAAACCCAAAAGGCCAAAACAGAATCAAGACACAGATTAAAAACAACACAAACAAAAACCATACAGTCACATTAGATAAAGCTACACAACACCGCAAATTTATTGAGAGCTAGCTACATAACACATTCACAGACCATAAAAACATCTACATAACCACAACATATAAGCTTACAAAATGGCAGCAATCAATATTATTAAAGATAAAAAGGAATGTGAATAAAAAATAGGAGTATTACGATTGAGGAGCAACGACGTTGACATTGTAAATGCGTTGAGTAACGAGAGCGTTGACCAAAAACGAGAGCCCCGGGGAGTCAACCCCATCGCTATTGGTAACCAATATGATGGGCTTGTATTCATTGTCGTCATCGCCGCCGGAAGAACAAGGCTGGGCCGAATCGTCGTCGTTTTGATCGGGTACGCCGTCGTTTTCGTTCCCGGCGGAGGGATTGCGCTTAGAGAGGACTTGTTGAAGATTGGAAACAAGCCCAGGTGGCAAGAAGTTGTTCTTCACAACTGGCGTTGTCATTTTTGAATAATATATAAAAACAATAAACGGGGGGGAATGAAAAATAATTAGTGGAATCTGAGATTGAAATGATGATGATGATGATGAGGAAAAAAGGGGTATGGGAAGATTGAAATACGAAACCCTATAGAGAGAGAAAGAGAGAGAGTGGGAGCTGCTGTTCAAATGGTGGAAATTGGATTTAAATGTTCTAGAGAGAGAGAGAGATGTGGGATGGTGTCTCCATTGGCGCGTGGTTGACACTTGACTGAGTTGGTGGCTGGGATTGATTATCCGACTTTTATGTAAAGAGGTTATTGATTTATTGAGCTTTATTCGATCCCGGACGCGATCCGAGTTTGGCGACATTTTCGGCATACATGTCATCATCTTATATTACAAAATTTACTCAACAAGAAAGGTGTTCGACTTGATTTGTTTTGTTCAGATAGCGTAATGAACTCAAATGAGCTTTTAGTGATTAAGTTCAAATGAGGCTTACCCCCAGTTCAAAATGAATGGTGGGTGGGAATATGAGTAATTACTATACTTGAGAGCTTGCTTCGCATTCCCGTTATTTAGTCTACAAACTCGTAAGCACAATCCTAATATATAAATTTGAGTTTGTGTATGAACTTCGACCCAAACACTTGAAGCATATTAATTATTTGAACTATGTTCAGACTTGATCCTCACAAAAGTGCATAGACAACTTAATTAATCGAGTGCAGTCTATAATCCTATTTGAATTACTTTTGGTCTGTATATGAAGTCACCCATACTTAGATAGATCGACTCCTAAAATCAACCTAAATTACATGCATTATTATCTCATCCAATATTTGGAGGGAAATGCTATTTTTTTCAAGAATTTCATCATATAACATTTATAAGATCATATATAATATTGGGAAGTCATAAAATAGTAGAAGATATATGGAATTCACTATTTACTTATTCTAATATTTATAGGGACTTAGAATACTTGGGTTAGAGCTCCAAAGATTTGTTTTCCAAAGTTTTGAAATACGAGTCATTTGAGAGGTTCCCCACGTCTAACTTCCCAACACGAAAAGCACTTTTGATCCTCTATTTATTGGGAGTGTTTGCAAACTTTAAATAAAAGTGTTTTTGATCTTTTAGCTAAAAATAAGCAATTTTATAGTGTTAGCAAATTGAGATTTTGTTAGGATTTTCATGTTAGATATTTTGATGATGACAATTAGGACTTTTTGTTAGACCCCAAAATATGTAAGTTTGATTTTAGTAAGAAATTATGTATAAACTTTGAAGCGTTAGATTTGTAATAGGTTTAATAGGCTTTGTTTTATTTTTATTCTAGATTGTTAGGCTAAGTAGTCTTAGGCTGAGCGTCTGATAATTTCTGAGTGAGTTTATCAGTGGTAAAGTTTGAAGACTCAAGCGCCTGATTTCTGAATGAAGATAAAGTCTCCAAGCGTCCAATTGACCAGCTATATCAAGCGTTACCTTAAAGGACAGAAGTGATTCTACCTGAATTTATATCTAAGTCCAGAAGGAGTTTAATGCAAATACTCTCAATGCATTAAATACCAACGGGTATTTAATTCAAATGCATTAAATGCTGATAAGAGCATTAAATGTGATAAGCACTTTCAGACGTACGGAGAAGCCACCCTATTGGACTGTCAACTATTCAAAGACTACAACACCAACTTTTGTGCAGCAGATTTTCAGGAAAAAAGGACAAAAGTTGTTCACTCGCGAAAGTGAGAGACATGCGCCCTTGCATGTGTCAAACGGACACTTTTTCCAAGAATTCCTATAAATAGAACTTCAACAACAAGCCAAACATAGAACAATTATCAAGCCAAATTGTTGTTGCATTGAAGTCTCATTCCTTAAACTTTCAGAAAAGCCAGAATACTCAAGAAAATATTCTCTTTGCTTTTCATCAAATCCTGAGACAGTCAACCCAATATCTCAAACATTCTTTTTGAAGAAACTACACTACTACTGAGATATTCCAGTTGTTTGAACTTCATCAAAATCAAACAAACTCTTTTAGAAAAACCCCTATCCAAGCCTCGCGATCTGTGTGAAGTCGAAATTGGATACTTGCCATATTTCTGGGTGAAAGAAGCAAGGGAATTGAAGTGATTTGGAGCAGAAATCTGTGTGATCAAGGAGCTCAAGTCATCGACATCCATCTCTCCCTAATTTGTAGAAGATTCTGTGTGATTCTTTGAGAATCATTTTAGTGGATTGCCTCCAAGTGTTCAAGGAGAAGAAGGACGTAGTTGGGATTACACCACCCAACGAACTTTACAAATATTGTGTCATTTACTTTTCAGTCAATTCTCTTATCTGTCATATCATTGCATAAATTGATTAAGTAAAACACAATCAAAAGTTAAGCAACTAAGAAACCTCTTGTGACGCTAAAGCTTTCAAGGAGAAGACTCAAAAATTATTTCGTTGTGCTAACACTGATTAAAGAACTGAACGCTTAACCTACTCGGTCAAAGTATTCAAATCTTGAAGTCTGAGTTAACTTCCTAAAAATAGTCTTCATCAGACGCTTCGCCAAAGCGCCAATATTTTTTAAGTGAACGCTTAAGTCAAGCGTTAGACACTTCAAGCGTCTACCTTTTCAAGCGTCCAAAAAATCTTTTAGTACAAAACTTTTTGAAGTCGAAAAAGACTTCAGGGTCTATTCAACCTTCCCTCTTCTAGACCCTTTCGTATGCCACTTGAGACCAACAAGTGGTATCAGAGCGGTTAAAATTGAAATTTTAAAATTTCCAAGCATAACTGCTTGTTTAGATCCTTTTCTTTCAAAATCTAGTTGCGTTTAAAATTTTCGATATGGCATTTGCTAAAGTTCCCAAATTGACTGAATCAAATTTTGACACATGGAAAGTCAAAGCATTTACATATCTCTGTTCATGTGATGATGACATGTGTGATATTATTTCAGATGGGCCAATCAAAATATACATAGTTATCACAAGAGCGCCTGGAGCCACGGAAGAAACTCCCGATGGTTACGTTGAGAAACCAAAACAAGAATGGACTCTAGATGAGCGTCGAAGAGCTAATTTGGACAATGTTGGTCGTAACGCTCTATATACGGCTATTGGTGATAATGACAACTTATTTAACAAGATCAAGTCTTGCAAAACTACTAAAGAAATATGGGATAAGTTGACTACAATTTGTGGTGGTTCAGCTCAAATCAAAGAAAACAAACTTTCCATTGCCAAGGAAAAGTTTAACGGATTTAAGATGCTACCCAATGAAACTTTAGAGCAATTGGATATAAGATTTACAGCTCTAGTTACAGAACTTACATCGTTGGGAATGGAGTCACAGAATCGGGAAATGGTGGTTAAGATTTTTAGAAGCTTACCAAGTAAATTCTTGATGAAGATGACCGCTATGAGAGAATCAAATATGCTGGATCTCCTAACTCCAGAAGACGCCTTTTCAGAGCTAAAAGCATTTGAGTTCGAGTTGAATTCTGCTAGTGATATTGTGAGTAGTCCAGTGATTGAATCTGGAGCGCTTATTGCATCAATCAAAGGTAAATCGGGTAATAAAGGAAAGAATTCAGATATCAATGAGGAAGAGGAGTTGGCTTTGCTGAATAGATTCAGGAAGTTCTTGAGATATGAGAAGAAAGGAAAAGGTTTCAATAATCAAGGACAAAGTTCATATCAAGCGCCTTCTCCTGTGCAACAACAGTTTCAAGCGCCTCAGTATTCTGTTCCTTCACCCCAAGCGCCTGTTCAATACCAAGCGTCTACTCAAAGTCTCCCAGCTCCAGTGGTCTCAAAATCACACATTGCAAGGTTAACAAATGAACAAAAGATGAAAACTAATCTTTGTTATAATTGCAGGAAACCAGGGCACTACCAGGTAAATTGCCCTTATCCAAACGTATCCAAGCCCTCAAGGCAGGATTACTTGGATAGAAACCAATTCAGGAGCAACCTTCCTCAACAAGGTTTGCTAGCGGAATCAGAACCAGCATCCGCACCTGAAGATTTAGAATCATCAGAAGAAAGTAGTGATGATGATGAGCCATTAGATGACTCAGCGCTCATATGTCTCATGGCCAGAGATGATGAAGCGTCTCCTGAGGTAATCAATGAATTATCAATTCCTCTTTCTTATGATGAATTACTTGACAAAGTCAAAAAATACTACAATGAATGTCAAGAAGCTGCCAAAATATATCAAAATGATCTCGCTATTATCTCATCACTCACAAGAGATAAAGTGACGCTCAGAGTAGAGTTGCGAGTTCAGCAACAATGCATTGAGAAGAACCAATCGCTTGAGAGTGAAATTATTCAATTAAAAGGCGATCTTGATATAATAGTCAAGAGAGAAGCTGATTTGATCGCTAGACTTGCTAAATCAGAGCAGCTCATCTCATCATTATCAAAAGCTTCTAGACAGTTGGATAATGTGACTGAAGTAACCAGATTATTTGGTCAGAAGACCGGTTTAGGATGCGATAAACTCGGTAAACAATCCAATCAATCTAAGGTTACGACAAACAACAAAGGAAAGGGTGTTATCTTTGTTGAAAAAGGTTCACAAGGTCAAACACAAAATGAACCAAGTGACAATGGTAAGAGGCCAAATGAGAAAGTCAAAGTTAACTCAGGCAAGGGTAAGGCTAAGGCAAATGATTCACAAAGACAGGTTTATCCAAACGCTCAAAAGGCTAAAGATAAGACTGACCACTGTGAATCAAGCGCTAAGCGTCCAGCACCAAAAGTGCAACCCAAGCCAGCGCCAAGGAAATACCAGAGTCAATATCCAAGACAGTCAAGATCATATTATCGATATTATGATGATTATGATTATGACTATGATTATAACTATTATTATAATCGAGGATATTATTATACACCCAAAAAGCACACACAACACGCTGTGAAACCCAAAAAGGCCAGTATTTCTACAATGAAGACTAGGCAAATATGGGTTCCTAAAGTTCTAATTCAAACTAACAATGTTACTAATGTTGAAGGACCCAAGCAACAATGGGTACCTAAACAAAAATAGAACTTCCCTTTTTGATTGCAGGTACCTAGAGCTAGAGCCGATACATCTGTATGGTACTTTGATAGTGGATCGTCAAGGCACATGACTGGTTCCAAAGATCTTCTGATCAACTATCAAGTTGCCAATGGTCCTCAAGTTGTATTTGGTGACAACTCCAAAGGTAAAACCAAAGGTATAGGTACTGTGCATAGGGGAAACATCATGATAAGTGATGTTTATTTTGTTGAGGGTCTGAAGCACAATTTATTAAGCATAAGTCAATTTTGTGATAAAGGCTTTGAAGTCATATTCTCAAGTGACTGCTACTATATAAACGACGCTAAGACTAAGTCTACTAAATTGAAAGGAAAAAGAACTAACAACGTATATTTAGTAGATTGGGGTTCAACACTTGATAACAACCCAACATGTTTTGTTGCTAAAAGTGAATCTAAAATGGGTTGGTTATGGCATAGAAAATTGAATCACCTCAACTTTAAGACAATCTCTCAGCTAATAAGTCAAAATCTTGTAGAGGAATTACCAAATGGATCATTTCATAAGGATCATCTTTGTGACGCTTGTCAAATGGGTAAACAAGTTAAATCATCGTTCAAGAGAAAACCTCATCTATCTACCTCTAGAATACTTGAACTACTTCACATGGATTTGTTTGGACCTGTTCAAACGATCAGTGTAAGCGGTAAAAAATATACTTTGGTGATAGTAGATGATTTCTCTAGATTTATTTGGGTGGAATTTCTTTCATCCAAAGATGAAACATGTGACAAGTTAACAACGCTTATTCGGAAACTTCAAATATTGAAAAATCTTAAGGTTGCAAGAATAAGAAGCGATCACGGTACTGAGTTTACTAACAAGATTGTTGAGAAGTTTTGTGCAGAAAATGGAATACATCATGAGTATTCAGCTCCCAGAACTCCCCAACAAAATGGTGTTGCTGAGCGCCGAAACCGAACGCTTAAGGAAGCCGCTAGGACTATGTTAGCAGAATCCAAGCTCGCTCCCAGATTTTAGGTCGAAGCGATCAACATTGCCTGTTACACTCAAAACCGCTGCATGATCAACAAACAGCATGGGAAAACTCCATATGAATTGTGGAAGGGACGTAAGCCAAATGTTTCATATTTTCACGTCTTTGGTTCTAAATGTTTTATCCATAATAATGGATCCCAAAGCCTAAAAACTTTTGATCCTAAAGCGGATGAGGGTCGGACCACGCCCCCTTATTACTCATTTTTTCAAAGCATACACTGGTTACTTCTTGTCACGCCCCTGGCTCACGAGCCCGTTGGACCAGAGAAATCCCATCGAACCCACTGAGCGTAACCTTAAGTTGGGCATTTGAACCACGACCCAAAATGGATATCCATTGATACACTTGAATCTTAGGGTTCTCTTTATAAACTATTTCATTTTTCCTCTTTTTTCCCGATGTGGGATCATTACAATCACCCCTCCTTCGAGGAGCGACATCCTCGTCGCGGCATGACTCAGTCCAGGATCCGTCGTCAGGCGTCGGGGCTCTCTAGGCTACCACCGGATTTGCCTCGGACTATTCTTCATAACGGATCCGAGAACCTCGGGCTACTTCATAGAGGATACCGAGATTTCACGTTGTAGCACCGAACTCCCAATTCCGGCTGACGAGCGGCTCTGATACCATTGTCACGCCCCGGGCTCACGAGCCCGTTGGACCAGAGAAATCCCATCGAACCCACTGAGCGTAACCTTAAGTTGGGCATTTGAACCACGGCCCAAAATGGATATCCATTGATACACTTGAATCTTAGGGTTCTCTTTATAAACTATTTCATTTTTCCTCTTTTTTCCCGATGTGGGATCATTACACTTCTACCTTAGAGTACTTTCGGTTCCAATAAGCATGGTTCACTCATCCGAATTTCTATGAGTTCATCGAAAAACAGTGGCAATTGCAAAAAGTCCAGGGGCTGCACGCTCAAATTCAGCATACTAGGGCTGCTGTTCATGCTTGGAATCATGACATTTTTGGCAACATTTTCAAATGTAAATAGCAACTCCTAGCTCGCATCTCAAGTATTCAACGGGCGCAGGGTATTACGTTTAGATATTCTCTACGAAAATTGGAGAATAAACTTCAGGCGCAATATTTGGAAACCTTACGACAGGAGGAATTATTATAGAACCAAAAAGCGAGGTCACAATGGCTTCGAGCGGGGGATCTTAACACGCGCTTTTTCCATCTGTCGGCTGTGACTAGTTAGGGTAAATCTAAAGTTTGTGCTTTGGACCGTTAAGATGGAACGATAGCTACTGAGCCATTGATACTTAAAGAAATGGCAGTTGATTATTATAAGGAGCTGTATGGTTTAGGAGACCCGGTGGAAAATTACACTTGTACACTGGGATTTCCAAAGCTTCAGGGGCATCATGTCGAGGTTTTGCTTCGTCCGGAAACAAAGGAGGAAATTAAAAAAGCTTTATGGGATATGAGTACGTCCAAATCACCTGGCCCAGACGAAATTCAGCCTATGTTCTATCAGCAATGTTGGGATACGATGGGCGAGGATATTTTCCAGCTGGTTCAGGAAGCCATTCAATCGGGTAATATCAATCTATCTCTTAATAAATCTCGTATTGTCTTAATTCTGACACATCTCTCGCAGTTTAGACCAATTAGTCTCACGAATGTAAGTGTTAAAATTGTTATGAAAACTTTGGCTAATCGTATTAAAGAGTTCATTGACGATCTTATCCCCCGTTCTCAGAGTAGTTTTATTCCGGGGAGGCAAACAATTGACAATGTGTTAATAACTTAGGAGATTTTACATGACTTGCGTCGTCTAAAAGGCAAAAAAAAAATTTCATAGCCAAAATTGACTTTGAAAAAGCTTACGATCGTATTAATTGGACTTTTCTCGAGAATGTGTTGAGGGAGATTGGTTTCCCCGTGTCTCGGAGTTTGCTTATTATGGAGTGTACCGCACGAGCGCAACTATCCCTCCTATGGAATAGCGAAACAACAGAGTGGTTTACTCCTAAGCTTGGCCTAAAACAAGGGGACCCCCTGTCGCCTTATCTTTTTGTTTTGTGTGAGCAAAAATTAGGTTGTTTGATTGAGTTGGCGGTGAGGGAGAAAAAATGGCATCCAATTCCCACTTCTCGGTATGGACCTTGTATTTCGCATTTGATGTTTGCAGACGACCTTTTGTTATTTAGAGAGGCCACAGTGTGTCAGGCTAAGGTGACTATGGATACTCTAATCTCTCGGGTCAAGCAGTTAACTCTCAAAAGTAAAAAAATTCTCTCTCTAACAATGTGACTTCAGAGCTTAAATGCCATATCAGTACGACCATGAATTTGGAACGTACAGACAACTTGGGACGGTACTTAGGGGTGTCTCTACAATACGGATGAGTTCTTTGCAGAGATTATGATTTTTCGGTGGACCGAGTTAAGAAAAGATTGCAAGGCTAGAAACGTAAACATCTATCTTTAGCAAGCCGTGCGACTTTAATTAAATCGATAACGAAGACTTTATCTTCCTATCATATGCAAACAATGTGTCTTCCTTTAGGCGTATGTGACGCAATCAATAAAGCAAACCGGCAATTTTTGTGGGGTGGCTTGGACTCTGAACGGAAAATGCACCTTGTAAATTGGGATATAGTGTGTAAACCGAAGAAGTAGGGGGGTTTTGGATTAAGACATACTAGGACCACAAATTTAGCATTACTCGACAAGTTGGGATGGCAGCTACTCAATGATGAAGATAGTTTGTGGTTTCAAGTGTTCAAGTACAAGTATATTCTGCGACACAGCTCCAGTGAAAAATGCGACGTCGGCTACATGGCGGAGTATACAATCGATAATTCCCCTTCTAAAAAAGTGAACTCACTAGATCGTGGGGAATGGGACCAGAATTCTTTATTGGGAAGATATTTGGCTCGGGGATGAACCGTTATCCCGAAACCACGTGCAGCCCATTCCACCGGATGTTCTTCGTCACTTTATCGATCACTATTGGATACTGGGTCTCGACTAGGATTGGGATGGCTTACAGGGCCTGTCTGAAAATAGTAAAACTCAGTTGCATGAAATTGACTTAGATAAGCTAGCAGGGCAGCGAGATAAGCCTCGATGGTTATTCTCACCGGATGGTAAGTATAATTGCAAAAGTGCATACGAGACACTAACTCGGGCAGCGGATGACCCAGGTGATTCGAAACTATGGATTAAAATGTGGAAGGTCCCGGGGGCTCATCGTCGTCGTCTGTTTCTTTGGCTCCTCCGTCACAATAAAGTGATCACTAATTCGGTATTAAATACCAGGAGGATTGTGGAGACAGATACTTATAATATTTGTCGGATTGCATCGGATACCCCATTGCATGCCGTTCGAGATTGTAACTGGGCGAAAAATTATTGGCTTCAACTTGGCCATCCTAAATTTTATAATTCTTTTTTTGTAGGCATGGCAAAGGATTGGATTGATTGGAATTTATCTAACAAGATCAACAGGTATGAGTGGTGTGATAGCTGGGATCTAGCGTTCATTGAAACTCTTTCTTTCCTTTGGCAGGTTCAAAATGAAGTAACCCACGGTGTTCGGGATGTGGTACCTACGGGGGACCTAGATGTGTTACATAAACGAATTGACGGTAGTCTTACAACCCTTAAATTTGATCTAGACGCGATGCATCTTCAGATACACACATGCTGGAAAAAATTGGCACCCGACTATACCAAACTCAATGTTGACGCCACGGTAACGTCGGGGGGCCAGGTTGGGGTCGGAGGTACTCTTAGAGATGAGTATGGAACATGGTTAAGGGGGTTCAGTGGTCGTATTAACCCATGCTCATTGTTGGAGGCTGAGATGTGAGTCATTCTATTGGGACTAGAAATGGCATGGGTTGCAGGGTTAAAGAAAGTAATCGTGGAATTGGACTGCCAGGCTGCACTTAATAGCATTACCACAGAACATCACTACTTTGACGTGATTTCTCGCATTCGGAGTGTGCAAGGAAGAGATTGGGAGGTCTCGTTTCATTTAGTGTGGCGGGAAGCCAATCAAGTGACGGACTTAGCAAAAATGGGTATTAACACTCGTATGCACCACATGGATGCACCTTTGTCACAAATTTACCACCTCTTAGATAATGATAGAGATGACATTACATGGCCTCATTTTGTGACTAGTAGCCCGGATTTGTCGGGCTAACGTACATTGTTGGTTTTTTCGGGGGGGTGGCTAACGTACATTGTTGTTTTTATTTGGTACCCCCTTTCTGGAATGATAAAAAAAGAAGGGAAAGAATGGGTTCCACAACGAGAATCTACTTTAAACCGTAATGATGGAAAAGTCAATCAAATTTGAACGTGCATGGCACGCAGCGTGAACAAGAGATCCTGTTATTCATAATTCCTTGTCAAACTCTGCCAAGACCGAAAGGTAGCTGATTCTCACCCATTGATTCTATTGTTCTATTTTTACTACGGTATTAATTGGTGAACCAATAATCCCTCTATTTTAACACAACAATTTCTTTCCCCAATTCTAAAGCACACGTCCAGCTTTAAAGTTTAATTATATACCTCGAGAAAATGGTAATCTTAGGTTCGAGTCTCAGAACGATGTATATATGTATGTATATATATATATATATATATAACGATTTTCAGAATGCTTAAAAGATTATTCCACATTGTTAGCAACCAAAAATAAAAGTACATGTTCCATGCGTGTGAGTTGTGACAGATTCAATAAGATGCTAAAGCTGCACTTCCAAAAGAGAAAAAAAAATTGAACAATAGATATACGCTGTAAAAGTTGGAAATAATAATAATTTAAAAAAGTTGGAATAGTATTTGTGAAGAACACTAAGCTGGACATCTATGATCTTTGATCAAGTTTCACTTTCAATGCTTCAATCACAGCCGAGAAATCATCGTCGCTTAGACCGCGAGATTTCGCAACTTTGTAGAGTTCGTTTGTAGCTGCTGCAATTGGAGTGGGTTGAGAAACCGATTCAGCTAATCCCAGAGCCAGTCGAAGGTCCTACCAACATAGACAAATTATGTCAGACGCACAGACGGAGCTAGGAGGGAAGCTGGACACCACATTCCCCCGACCCGACACATCTTAAGTTTTTCTATGTAAATTAAATTGAAATTTGAAATATCTCCCCCGCCACCTCAAATTTCCCAAATCGCTTTCCCACGTGAGCTAAAATGTCTGTATCGTCCTCCAGACTAAAAATTGTGGCTCAGTCTGTGCCTCTTAGAAACACCAAACGTAATAGAAAAAAAGAGACACATATCTATAATATCAAGTTTTATTTGTAAACCCAATGGAGTTTCAATCTTGGCCCCGCCTCCACAAAATTCCTCAATCGCTTTTACATGTCAGCCAAAATACCTATGTCGCCCTCCATACTACAAATTCTGGCTCTGTGCCTCTTAGAATCTCCATGGGTAATAAAAACGGGACACTTACCTATAATATCAATTTTTATACGTAAATCAAATGGAATTTCAAATTCTGCCCCTGCCTCCTCAAAATTCCACAATCGCTTTTCAAAACCAACCAAAATATCTATCTCACCCCTCTCAGACTACAAATTTTGGCGTTGTGCCTCTCAAAAGCATTAGAATCATGTCCGGTTAGGAGTACGGTAATATTGCACGCGTACCTTCTGCTGATGCTTTAATGGGAATGCTGTGGGATATAGAGATTTAACCATTGAAGGGCCTTTCATGGAGTACATTGGTGCACTGATGGCACCCTGGGATATGACCTGAAAAATAACGATGCATGAAATAGAGTACAGATTTTATCATAAAATAATGGTTCCACTACGGATTATTAAAATGTGGGAAAATTGCAGTATTAGTCCCATAAATCTTATTGCAATTATAGCCTCATTGTTTACAAACTTGTGAAATTAATGTTACTCCGAGTAGTTAAAAAATGGTCGGGAATCGTTAGTCTGGTCACATACAACCATTGTTTTTTTTTTTTTTGAAATCCATACCATTGCTTAATCGGCATAAAGTTCACAAAACCCTTAACGGCGCTTGCACGTCACGAGTGAAATTCTATCCGCTTTGTTTTTACGGATGAGACCAAAATTGTAAGAAACTCTTAATTCTTTAGCAAAGGCCTCTATCCTACAGGACCAATTGTCCCTAAATATTTCCACTGACAAGGAAACTCTATACAACACTAGGTGCAATACTCATAGGGTTTTATGTATCTATCTGTTTCACATAAACGTGAGTGGGGTCCACACGCATTGCCTACTATCTAAGACAATTATTCTGAGTTATTTATATAGAATTTTCCTCAATGCAAGTGGCACAAGTCAAGTTTACAAGAAAATGGACAAATATAATGTACCTCCACCAGCACACTTGGGTCGAGCCCTACTTTCTCGCTGAGAAGCAATCCTTCAGAGAACGAAGCCATCATACTGGAAAATTCGTTCAAACGCAAAACAATTGAACTTAGATTCAGAAAAATGTGGTTAAAACTCGGAAAAAAAAGACCTAAAGAAAAGAAACCAAGTTATGGAGACATGAAAGATGTAGAACCTTCCCATTATCATATTGACAACGAGTTTCATTGCAGCTCCATTACCGACATCTCCAAGGTAAAATCTTGACTATAACAATTTGTGACGATAAATAAGAAAAAGAAAATCAGGGGTAATTTAGTAAAGATACGAGAAATGGGAGTCCAGGAATCACCTTTCCCATGATGTCTAAAAGTGGAGCAGCAGTTTCGTATAACGATTTGTCACCTGAAAGATTTGTCTACTTTTACAGCGTAATAGACAACAAGGATTAAAAATGTATGTCTACATTATATGTTTATATATGTATATACACATATATATGTATGTATATATGTGTGTATATAGCAAAAAGTCTTTACCTGCAGTAAGAAAAATTAACTGTCCATCTTCAGCTGGCTTTTTTGAGCCTGAAACTGGAGCCTGTTGAGACAATGAAAACATGCAATGGTCTACATAAGATGTATAACGACATTCAAGTATATTAGAATATACAAACATATGATAAATGGAAAGATAAAAAAGTGAATGTGGATAAAAGAAGAACCACATTCATGTATTTTGCAATAGAAACCTCAAAAAGTTAACCTCCAAAAATAGCGCTCCTGTAGATTTGATATGTGTGCTGATCAATTTGGAAGTGGGACCATCAACGGTGGAGACATCTACATAACTGAGAAATCCATTCAAGGAGGATTATAAGCTACATGCCAAACTTATCAGGAAAAGGGATCGCGGCAAAGGTTGTGTTTGGATGCAAAGAATTTGAAAGTCATGGATTCTCAAATTCATCGACAAATCCATTAAGCTTATCTGGATGATTTCAATTTAAAATAGATTTTAATTCCCTTGTAACTCATTTTGAACTATTTCTTCAATCATTATGGTGGATTTCAGATCCACCTAATTTAGAGTCATTTGAAGTCCTTCCTCCAAATCAATTCCTGAAATCCAAATCTGTCCATCCAAACCCTAATATCTTTTCGGAGTTAGGGACAAGCCGGTACCCCTAAGAGGGGAGTTTGGAACCAACTTGAATCCCTTTTTGTAATTTAAGAGAAAAAGGAAAAACTTAATCGGAGCCCAGATCTTGAACAAAGTCTATTTCAGCAATTCCACTAAAATCATTGTTAGATTCTGTTAACTATTGAACTTATAACTGTACTTTTAGGCAGAAACCTACTAAAATTTCTTTCATGAGGAAGTCGGAGACATATACCCTTTTCCAGAACTCAAACCATTTGCTGCTCCTTGCTTTCCGCATGCAACATCCACCTTGAACAATTGAAGCTTAATCAGTTGAGAGGTATGGAACCAAAATTCTTAATCAATCGGATGAAATAGAAAAGCTATCCCACATGGAAGGGCAATTTACTAATTTATCATAGCACAAAAGTTTGAATTCCATTTAATATACATATAAAACTTGATATTTACGAAAAAAATATTAATACTTACTGCACTTTCAGGATCAGCAAGCATGGCAAATGTTACGTCACAAGAGGAAGCTACTTCCTCAGGAGACGATTTATATCTGCATTAAACAATCACTGTTAATATATGTTATACTTATATTCAAACATAAAAAGAAGAATGAAACTTAGAAAATCTATGAAAGAGCACATCAAGTCGAAGTCTCTAACAATATAAGTTTATACGAATATGTTAATACGTGTAATGATTTTAGTCACTTTTCATTTTTATCGGAAGCTATTATTATTTATTTCCTCATTTTGTTTAAGTTTATATCGACTTAATTCAGTTCTATAGGAAATTTTGTGAAATTCCCACCTAAAAACGGTAATGGCAAATACCAGAAGGCAGCCCACTCATACAAGAAAATCATACCGAGTGTTTGATATATTATATTTTAATTACTGTCATAACAATGTCAATTCCCACCCGTAACTACTCATTCATGTCATCAACTTCCTGTCAGTAGTTCATCACTATCTCAGAATCTTGATTCTAAATTTTTTTGCTGAAAATTCTGAAAAACAATTTATGATCAACGATGGATTTATTCTTCTCTTGAGTATTCTCGGGCTTAACAGCATTAAAATCTACCGAATTTTATCAAAATAAAGTTTACAATAATTAGTATAAAAAACATTTTACCGAAATACATCTTTGATCACAGCTCACAGGTATGAAAAAAAAAAATCAGGAAATCACTCAGAAATTTTGCAATAAGTTTAAGTAGGTACTTACTTTGCACCCAATGAGATAAGGGGGTCGCATTTGCTTTTGGTCCTATTCCAGACAGTAACATCACATCTAAAGAAAAAGCCAGTCCGCAATAGTTATAAATCAGAAGAATGAAAAAAAAATCTATTTCCAAACAGAAACTCAACTAGTATTGTCAGTCAGATTTTCTTTAGTTTACACAACCATTCATTTATCTTTTTTTCAGCACCACCAAATTTAAAGACACCATATAATTTTTTTATTTTACTTGGACATTTAAGAAGTAAATACACATTGCATATGTATATATAACTCTACTACTTTACAAGACAAATCCGATGACGAGGATAGCAAAAAGATCACAAGATTTAAAGATAAAGAATTAATTACATATACCTCCCCTCCAAAATAACGTGCACCACTTTACCCCACCCGAATTTTCAGAATTACATAAACCTCCTTATAAGAACATCGATAATTTCCAGAAAAAAAGCAAATTTTTGGAGGGGAGATTTATGTGATTATGATATATCAGTTGGATAATGTGATAGGGAGTTGATAAAGGCACTCCATATCCTTTTTAAATTAATTAAGTTGACTGTAGTGCCCCTCAATATATCATATAGAATTCTTATTGATATTAAAAGGTGAACTGAATAATCCCTTTCAAATACACTTTAAAAAGAAAATTTAATTCTTTTTTGTGAATATAGTACCGAATAAAATTGCACTTTTTCTCAAGCATCTTTTTGAAAATAAAAAAACATTGAAATAAGAATAATCATCTTGCCATGGATATTCAAACCCCGTTGTGATTTATCGAATCCGTTAAATGATATTTGTTGCTCATTTGTTCCATAGTAAATATCATAATTTCTTTTTTGAATATTGAAAACTAATATAAACTCAAAGGCCTAAAAACTACCAAAAAATGTAAAAATAATTGTTAGGTCATATTACACCAAGTCAATATTGATGAACTCAATATGTCCATCTAGAATAATACCTAATTTTATTTTTTATTAAATTTAATGAAAAAACAATTGCCAATTTTATCTAAAATATAATAACATTTATCCTAGTTTCGTTCTAAATAAATAAGTAAAAGTTTTAGTCATATCTAAGAACTTTTTTTACTTATTAATTCCAGTAGTTATCCGTCACTTTTTAATTTTAAAATTATGAACTATCAAATTTTGAATATTTATTCTACATTTAGTAAGAAAAGCAGTATAAAACTAGTTTGTCAAAGAAAATGATAAGAATTACTTTAATAGACTAAAGGGCATTTTTGTCTATGTGGTGAAATTTAAATAAAAGTGGAGTGTCTCTAACAAAATGTGGAGTGTCTTTATCAATTCTCAATGTGATAATTCCACGATCACAAATGGGAAGTAAGCGTAATCAACCCTTTTAAAATGATATTTCGATAAAAATACTTTAAAAAACCATTAATACAAGAAGAAGATGTTGCAGATAATAGGAAATTATCTTCCTCTGTGGCCAGCATTGATAATTTGAAGATTTTAAACAGTTACAACAAAGATATAAGTACTGGAATATATACATACATATATATATATAAGCAATTATATAAGTTTTGAAAAGCTAGTACAAACAACAGCATTTCTAATTCCCATTATTTGTGATTTAAACTCAAATAAAACTAAATAAATTTTGAACTCATACATACCCTGCTTGAATGAGATTTAGCGCCATTGGAGATCCCATAATCCCAAGGCCCAGAAATCCAATGCGAGCCGCTACCTCATCTGCTTCTCATACGTACATTAAAACAATTTCACCCAATAAATAAATAGTTTCCAAAAATACAAAACAAGCTACAATATAAAATCAAAAATATAGTATAGTATAACTAAAATTGCACATCAAACAAGAAAGCAATTAAAAATGGAAAAGTACCTTTGGGGGATGAAGTGGAATCTTGAGAAGAAAAAGCCCTAAATTGAACAGAATTATATGTGGTGGGTCTAAATCTAATGCGAGAACAAGAAATGGAAATGGGGTTTGTTCTAAAGTGGGTTGTTGGTGAAAGAATTGCAGCGCTACTTAGATAATGGTTACTACCTTTCACCATTAAAACTTTGGCCATTTTTTTTTTTTGAAAAAATTATCGCGTTTGTTTTTGTCAGTATTTTGTAGCAACTGAAAGAGATGAAAATTCGTGAAGGGTTTGTGAGAAAAAGCGCGCAATTCGATGAACTGATGGGGTGAAGTGAAGTGTGGTATGGGGTTTGATATTTCTGGATAACATTCTTTCAGCTACAAATAAATACCTTTTGTTTTCTAATATTCTATTGAGATAATAGCATCTATAGTCCCCTATCTTTTCTGTTTGTATCACTTAAGTCCTTCAGGTAATATTTATTTCACTTAAGTCCCTTATGTTCTAAATTTTATGTCATTTAAGTCCTCTTGTGGTTTTATAAAAATATTTTATTTCAAATAAGTCCTTATAGTTTCATTAACTCTCAAACCTAGCCTGTTAAAAAGAAAAATAAACACTACAGCTCGAGTTTAGACAAAAGAAGGATCCTGCTTAAAAAATGGTATCAGAGCCTTAGGTTATTAATGAAATACTTAAATAATTTTACATAAGATTAAGTCTAATCCTTATGGAGGAGAGTCAAAACAACAATGAAACCGAACAGTAGTTCGATCTATGACGAGAACAAGGAGTATTTCCAGATACTGGAAAACCAACGAGCAAATGAGATTGATAAATTAATCCAAAAGCACAAGAGACTCTCTAAAGAAATTAGAGAAATAATTACAAGAGTACAGAAGAAGACTCCTGTAAAGGATCTACCGGCATCAATCCGGTATTATGAGAGAAGATTTGTCATGGATAGTAAATTTCAAGGCAATGTGGCGAGCGATCTACAACTCGCAGAAATCCAAGGCAAATGGCCCGGAAAAGCTAACAAAGGTAACTCTTTCAATTAAAAGCTTTATATGAATTGGAAAGAGATTGAACCGGATACATCTAAGATCTCTAAAGATCTTAGAGAAATCCAGAAGACAGTTCAAGATTACGGACATAGGCTAGAACATCTACTCATGAAAATTGAAAACTTGAACCAAAAACTTGAGGAAACCCTCAAGCTTATTCCAGATCTACAAAGATCCATTACGGATCTAAAGACGAAAGTCATAGATCTGAAAGCTAGACAAGGTATAATCGGTACATCCAAACCAAAAAAGGAAAGGAATCGGTGATGCACTTGGACGAGTACCTCTTCTAGATCAAAAGGGAAAGGCTAAGGAAGTTCCTAAGCCTAAAACTCATGATGAACTACTCATTGATATCCTCAGAAGTATTAAATAATATGGATATAACAAGAGTAGATCCATCTGATCTTCAGGAATTAGCTGAGTCCTTCTCACAATTACATGTTGTGGAACTAGCTAATCTAAAAGCTAATGATCTCACCCTAGGGCTTCCAGCTCCTGGAGAGAGTTCAGCATCTAATAATCCTCCACCGGATGAACCGATGCGAGAAGGTGACGATTTGCATACAAACGCAGAACCCGCTCTTAGAGGGGTAACGTTTAGAGCCAATCACACGAGAAATCCAATTAGGATACCAGAGAATACCCCATGGGCAAGGACTATGTCACATACCTTGAATCCCTACGGTACTATCCTAAACTTGGATATCATTGATTTCAGAAACATCAAAAAAATAATCGATGAATGGGTAGCCTCTATGAAAATAGCCGCTACTACACTGGAACTTGATAAAGAAAACTTCATAAGATTAATGGAGTTAAGCTTAGAAGGTTCTGTAAAAGTGGGATGGGAACGCACCCCGGCAGAATCTAAGCAAGAGGTGTTAGCCGGAGAATCTAAAAGCACTATTGCTGATAGATTTGGGAGGATAACCAAATTAAATTTCATCGGAGACGGATACTTTGGTGAAAATAATGCTGAAAGAACTAGAGAGTACACACAGGCACTCTATGGTCTTGAGCTAAGAAATATTTGTGCCATTGATGAGTATATCTATTGGTTTCGAAAATATTTCTTTCATGCGGATGTAAGTGCAGAGATTGCTGCACCTATGTTCTTTGCAAAAATCTGTAGCCCTTGGAGAGAAATGTTAATACATTCTTACAAAGTTCCAGAAGGACAAGTTGATACGGTCGCAAGACGAATGTCTTTCTTAAAAGACAAACTGAAAGACTGGTGTCGACAAGCAGCTGTTCAAAAGAACATGAAAAAGCTGAAAGGAAAAATGAAGAGAACCGATAATAATGATTTTCCAACAATAATTGGAGAATCAATCGAGCAGAGAAAAAAGAGAAAGCATTTTGTTCGCTCTGATAACAATAGCAACAAAAGGCGATCTGCTTTCAGGCGCAAGTCTTGGTGGTCTAAATCAAAAGCCCGACCTTATAAATCTGGCCAAAGATCAGGACCAACCAGGGTTTCTTCCCAAGGGTCAAGGAACTCAGACGGAAAGAAACCAATAAGACGAACTTTCAGAAAGGCTCATACTAGAGCTAATGAAAGTTTCAAAGATTGTAATTGCTAGACATGTGGAGCTCGTGGCCACATTTCTCCAGATTGTCCGCAAAAGGGTGGCGAAATAAAACAATTTGAAGCCACTGCAGATATACTGGATGCAGTTTTCTACGGCGATTTGGTACCAATATACCAATTCGAGAATATTCCCTCAGACGAAAGCGTCTATGAGGAAGAAATAGAGAGTAATTCCGATGAAGCATCAACCGAATCGGAATAATGCCAGGAATTCCTATTTGTACAGTTCCACAACTTAGAACTGTAATCTCTGATTTCAGAGAAAAGATAGAAAAGAGTAGAACCATCATCCAGCATTATAGATCTACTATTCAATTATTGGGCCAAACACCGCTCCGCCTAAGAATAATAATTGAGCATGAGACCAAGATTCAGGTCTGGTCACATAATATTCATACTCTCAAAAATTGGATAGAAAGTATGAATAAAAACAATCGTTCTATATTCCAAGAAAGAAATAATCCTTTCTAATGGAATACTCCACCGAAGGAGATAGGCTTCAAACAACTGATAGCCTAGCTGGTTTCTTTTCCAAGGCTTCTATATCAGATAAGACCATGGAAAAGATCATGATACAAAACTCAAGTATTGATAAATACGATGGGTTTAGAGTCAGCAGCGTTAGCCGAATCCTAAATCAAATAGGATTAAATCAAAGACGGCATAACATCAGATACAAAGTGAGTTCCGGGGAATTTGCAATCCCTATGGAATTAACTGGTAATGTGATGGATATGCAACTTATTCCGAAAGAAGAAATTCTGGAAGAATTAAGTAAGCTAAGAGAAGAATAAGCTCTTACGATGAAATGGATCCATATAGGAACCATTGAAGTAGTAATCAAAGCTACTTTCAAAGAAGGTGTTAATTCGTCGTTACATTTATCCATAATGGATAAAAGAATTAACAACCTAAGAGACGGTTGTCTTGGTACAATGGTAGGGAATTTATATGCAGGTAAACTTATGTTTGACATTCATCCAAGAATTGCATATAACCTAGCTGACCAAGATTTCAGCCGAGTCTTAACCCTTCATCAGGATTTTAAAAGAACAGATCTAATGAAAGAAGGGAACAAACCTTATTCTATTACATATAGAATTGCTTATGCACTTTCCAATACACATCATTCTGATTTATTTATCCAGAAAGAGTATATTGAAATTTTGAGAATTTTCAAGGAATTTGCTAAGGTAATGGCACCCGATCCAATTCAAATCCCAAGAATTGGAGGTGTAGATATCTTAATCCGAGACCATCCTGTTCTAGACCATTCGATGAGTTCTAGAATAGATTCTAGTAGCAGAATTTCCTTTTCAGAAGAAAGGATAAGGAGTTTAAAAGGAAAAGAGTTACTCAACGATCCAACTCCTCAAGCTATTCGGGTAGATAATGTAAAAATTAAATGCCCAGAAGGATGAAAAAACGTGCAAGTACTATTTGATATTACAGAGAAAGATAATTACTTTCCTTGTGATGATCTATATCACTTGCAACAATCTACTGTTAACAAATATGAAAGAATGCTAGAAATAGCAGGCTATGAAGTATTTGTTACAAGAATAGCAGGACGAGACCCAGGAATAGTTATACTGGGATTGAGTTTTCTTGAGGAACATAAACCTTGGGGAAGAAAAGGAAAAGGCATGGAATTTAGCCTGGATGGACATATTATTCAAGTTGAATAAATGACTAGCCCCTTTTCTATATACATATCTGTTGGTATGTTATACGACCAATACAAGTCTGAATGTTTTGCAGCTTATATTGATTCTGGATCAGGGATTTGTACATCAAAACCCGGGGTATTTCCTAGTAATGCTATGGAAGCCTTACCCGTTATTGCAGGAAGGGATTTCTCTAAGAAAATCCTCATCCTCAATAAGGGAATCCGAGAAGCACATATCATGATTGGAGGAGCATTGGGCACACCTTGGTTCAAGGTAAAAATGCCACCTATCTATTTTCATGATACAGGAGCAGATATTTTGCTAGGTAGCAATTTTATCCAGACCTTTGCAAATTATGTGCAAGATAACAACAACCATTTGTTGGTTTTTACCACTCATTGTGGTAATGACATACAAGTTTTGCGACGCACACATGCTTTTAATCGGCTCATGCCTATTCTGTTTCGCAACAAACGTGGTGATTTTATTAATCCCGATTCCAAATTAACCCATCCTAAAATGACGGATAAACGGAGATTTGGAAAAGCTCTTTTGGCCTTTAGACTACATGGTCTAATTGAAAGCCAGGACGAAAACTGTTATGAGAATTCGCAAGAAGAGCTACAACTTCTTAAGAAGGAATTACAGCATAGGTCCATAGACAACATTAACGAAGAAAGTTTACTTTCTCTCGAAAATGTAAAGAGACTAATTCAAAGATTATTTCGAGTTAATGTTTGTCTATATTGACGATGTACTAATTGCATCAAGAAATATGGAAGAACATATTAAACATCTTGAAATATTTTTTCATGTATGTTTTAATGAAGGATTAGTGCTTTCAGAAAAGAAAACAATAATTGGTGTTAATAAGATTGAATTTCTTGGCATTCTTATTGACGAAACTGGTAGTGAACTCCAGGAACATATTGTGGAAAAAATACTCAATTTTCCTGATGTTTTAAAAGATAAAAAACAGCTTCAAAGTTTTTTGGGAGTTGTCAACTTTGCTGGAATTTTCATCAAAGATCTAGCGAAATACAGGAAAGATTTCCGACCTCTTTTAAAAGAAACGGAAAGCTCAAAATGGAAGTGGGAAGAAATTCACACTCAAAGGATTCGTGAGTTGAAACAGGTTTGCAATAATCTGCCTAAACTTGCAATACCCCAAAATAAGGATGACCTGGTAGTCTATACAGACGCCAATGATTATAGATGGGTAGCAGTGCTCATGAAGAAAACAACTACAGGGGAAGAACCTTGTAGATATGCAGGAGGATTGTTCACTGAACAACAAGCCAGTCTTTGGCATATTAACGAGAAAGAATTTTTTGCGGTTTGGAAAGCCTTTAAAAATGGCCATTATTTTTACTAGCAAAAGAATTTACATTAAAGGTTGATAATACAAATGTCAAAGCTTTTTTGAAAAATAAACTTGAATCAAAAATCGAAAAAGCACGTATTCTCAGATGGCAAGCGGAATGTCAGTATTATTGTTTTGACATTATTATTGTGAAATCTCATGAAAATATTCTTGCAGATTTCCTAACAAGAGATGGAAGTAGCTGAGGCCAACTCCATCATTATGAGATACAGGCATCTCAGGGAAAACCTTGAGGAGCTTGACAAAAAGATTGGACAGTTATCAGTTAATGCTGAAGTAGCTGGCCATGTACACCGAGCTGATCTGGGCATTGTCCAGGAAACCCTTAAGGGAACGACGTACGCCATGACAATGTTATGGAATACACTACAAGAACCAATTCGAAAGGCATCATCCTCGGTGATGACTCGCGAGTTAAGAGAGCAGGACTCTACACCTGCGTTTAGAGAACGGGGCTCTATACCCGGAGCAGTGGATTCAAATACCACTTGCACAAGTCCATTCTCAGATTCTGAGGAAACGGAAAAAAATGAACAAAAGGAAGCGCAAGCTCCTACTAGTTCAAGTCAACCCACCACCTCTGGGGTTAAAGAGGGAGAGATTAATCTTAGGCCACAGACAGGTACTTCTAAGATTAATACTAACCCAATTAATTTACATTGGCAGGGTTATCAGCGCTCTTGGGAAAAATTAATCTCAAGAAAAGGAATAAATCCTAATAGGTCTTTGGTAGAAATATCAGGGAAATATCCTAGGATTTGGATGAAGGAAGGATCAAATCCCGACGAAGTCCGAGAGTGGTATGATTTTGGGACAATTTCTTCAATACATACTATGTCACCTAGTTTTCCGGAGATATCCAAACTTCCGGATTGGATTACAGGAGCCGTGTACGATTCATGGCAAAACAACCCACACCTCAAGAGGGGTGATATCTTGGAGTTGAAGGTCATTTCAGTAGCTCCAGAAATTACAGGAAAAGGGTCTCATCCAGCATTTCATTTTATGAAATTACAGAGACCAGACATGACGGCCTATAACAAAATTCAGGTCGCAACAGGAGCTGCTCCTTTGGTTAGCAATATCAATGAAGACGATATATCCACCAGAAGAGCATGGGGTATGTGGGTTTGTCTTACAGAGATGGACAAGGTCAAGTATCCATTCAAGATCTTCACACATTCAGTGAATGGGTCATTCCTGTTAAATTCAATGACAGGAAAAAGTACAGATTTCGCAGAAAAGGTCTTCGAGCAAAAACGGACAGTAATCTGGGAAAACAAGGTACCAGCAACTGAATCAACCAGGAAGAAGGCCTGCAACATGATGCATGTTGATCTTTGGCACAACCGGGAATGTTCAAGCTGTGAGTTCCAAGAAAAACCCTTATTTGGTACAAAAATACGGGTTACCAAGGCAAAACCCGAATCCGAAAAGGATAAGGGAAAAAGGAAAACATTTTACCCAAAGGGATTTCACAAACCCCGGTAAAATCATGTAAACGACAAAGGCGGCCTACAAAGTAGGCGCACCAACCATCAGTCATGTGATTGATTGAAGACCACAGCTGGCAAGACAACCAGCTGTAAAAAGTTAGGCGTGGCAGACAAAGTGGCAAACACAGGACTCACGCACACTAATAAAGATTGACGTATGCAATGACACCAAAAGCTTAGATGGAGTTTGGAATCCGCATTTGGAATCCGAAACTCAAAACTATAAGAAGGGAGTCAGAAGCAGATGGGGATCATCGAAAATTTTCTCCAACTCTTTTAATACAAAATTTCATAGAATCATTTGTAATCTTTCTTCTGTTATAGTTTTAATCTTCGAGTGTATGGGGGTTTCCCCTATAGTAAGACCTCTTATGAGAGGCTAAAAAGGTTTTCTCCTCCAATATAAGAGTAGAATAAGATTATGTAATTTTAAATTTGTATTTCATGAATAAAAGAAGGCTTTGTCCAACTTGTTGTCCAAAATCCAAATTATAATTCTATCTGTTTATACCTTTTACGCCCTCGGGCAGGAAACGAAGGGGGCTGTGCTGTGTATCGCGGAAGGAGCCAAGGACTGCGAACCATAAGCTGCGGTTGGTGGTTGGAATGAGTCCGTAAATCGAGGACTTGGAATACCCGGCGATAAGGCGGTCAAACGAAGGTATAAACTTATGCAAAGTTAATTTTATTTCGGAAGCATGTTGGGCCTAATCAATTGGAAATTCCCTTTTGCTAAACTTTTAAGATGAGCGTTTATTTGGGTTATAAAAAGGTCTATTGGTTGTTTTGAAAAGATCTGAAAATATAGGGTTAATTTGAAATAAAGAAAAGAAAAGGAAGGACCATAGTGACACACTTTATCAAGTAGAGGGACTAATGTGCCGCTTTTATTAGATGAAGGACCAAAGTGAGACAAACCCAAAAGCAGATGGACCATAGGAGTCATTTTCTCTATTCTATTTCTAAATTTATTGGTATTTCTTTTTTTTTTTTCACTACTTTTATTTTTTGAGTTGAATTGAATAAGATGATGTGCAAGTTTTTTTTTGAAATTTTTGTTGAGCTTTGAAAATTATGTTTGAATTTGATTTGATGGCTAATCTAACGGAACTTAAACCGGATTTTATTGAGTCGAGCTCAAATTATCTTTTAAATATTGAATAAAGTTGTTTGTAATATTTAATGAATCGAGTTAAACCAATCATTTAACCATTCGAATTGACTATTGATTCGTTTTTCATCTGTATTTAAAAGTCAGGCGAGGAAAGAGATTGAGAACATGGTGTTATACTATGGTAGACTCGGGCCCGTGGTCCTAGCCATCTTACACCATTGGATGGACTAGCTTTTTCTTCGATTATCAAAATCCAACGCTATATTTGCATTTTAAAAAAAAAATCCAACGGTATATAAATGATACTGATCAACCATACAGTTCCCCTGACATACCATCATTGTTTTCGCACTGTACCAAAAAACAAATTCATTTTTTTCGCTGGTTTATTCATTTTGCTCCGTCCAAGTTTTCTATGGTACCATGCGGAGCTGCACTATGCAACATTAGTATAAATAGTCGAATTCTAGGGGAAGTTCTAAAATGTTCTCAGAACTCAAAATCGCACGACAATCATAATCATAAATATGTTGAAATCCACAGGAAGATGTCTGATAACTCAAGATCCCGCGACAATTATATCCATAAATGTGATGTAATCCACGAGAAATCCATCATAATTGACCTAACAATTTTGTTCGTCTAATGTTTTCATAAATAGGAAGCTGGTTGAGGAGAAAAAGGTAAATAGACAAATATAAGAAGAATACAGTTAAAGCCAAATCCAAGTAGCAGATCTAGGTTTACAAATATGCCATATTCAAACATCATAAGCTTAAGTTCTCAACAAAACAAAAAAGGGTTAAGAATCATCAAACTACATCTTGCAAAGATAGGCAGTTTCATTCTTTCAGGATCGGACTTGCTAAACACACCATCCCCAGCCCAATAGAAGAGCAGATTTAGATTTGATACTAAACTTGATGCAAAAATCAAACATCTAAGCTCGAATTTAAGCACAAAAAGTCTCACTTTCGGTAGGGATGGAATCTCCCCATCGTTGCATTACCATTCCCATATCCTTTACTACCCCCATATCCACCACCACCACCACCACCATACCCTTTTCCAGGGCCATAACTACCGCTACCACCACCTCGACCCCCTCCAAAGCCTTCACCGCCATCATATCCTCCACCAGAGCCACCATATCCTTTCCCATAGCCAGCAGCTCCTCCATAACCAGCCGAAGTCCCATACGCACCACCTCCATATGCACCACCACCGTACATGGGCCCACCAAATCCATAACCATAGCCATATCCACCATAACCTGGGTAAAATCCTGCAGCTCCAGCAGCATAATTCCCAGCAAAGTTTCCATAACCACCATAGCCGCCATAACCACCATAGGCTCTGCCCATTTTACCCCCGTAGCCACCTGCAAAACCTTCTGAATCACTAGCAAAATTACCAGAATATTTGGAACTACTGCCCCCACGGCGAAACCGATTATCAGTCGATGAATGTTCAAATCCAGATCTTTTTGGCTCGGCCCTCTTTATCTCGACCTGTAAATTTTTAAGGTTGATGCTTAGTCATCTCATTATGCCATAGAGCAAAAATGAGTAGTGATGTCATTGACTTACTTGCTTTCCACCAAGTTCATGCATTCGACCATTGGATAATATCCTTTCAACAGCATCTTCATTCTCAAAGGTCACAAAGCCAAAGCCGCGAGATCGGCCAGTGGTGTGGTCCATCATTATTTGGTGCTCCACAATGTTACCAAAAGAGGAAAAGTACTCCCTCAAATCATCTGCAATACGATGTTATGAAGTGTTTGGCCAACAAGATGGCTTGATTTACTATAGGAAATTAACAAAAGACTGACGGGCAATAATTACCTTCATTTAATGACACGGGAATACCACCCACAAATATTTTCTTTGTCTTTGACACCCCTCTGACATGCATGTCCTCTCTAGGTACTGTCCTCTTTACTTCTACCTGAAATGCAAGTGCAGGAAAAAGTTTCAAGTAAGATTGTTTTCCATCAAGAAGAATCACAAACTGCAAATAAAATCTAGAAGCTGCATGCTTACAGCTCTTCCATCAATGACATGGTCTTCCTCTAAAACCTTGTCAGCCACCTCAGCATCAGCAAATGTTATAAATCCAAAACCACGTGGCCTTCCCGTGATTTTATCCATCATTATAACAGAATCTGTAATTTCTCCATATTTCCTAAAGTACCTGCTGAATGACTCTGGAAAGGAGAATACCAAAATTGTACGTGCATAAATAAACTCGCCAGATGCTACTACAAATGATAAATAAATACAGAGTGAAGATATGCTTGGTTTGCTTATAGAAGGAAACTAGCGACACTTAAGATAATCAGTTATGACGGCAGGAAAGTGAATGCATGGGAGCCAGTACGCACGTTTAGGCTATCTATAGATCATACGCGAATGTATTCAGCATTATTGATTGGAAACAAAAGGTTTCATTTTGACCAGTTACACAGCCAACATATAGGATATAGCACACGGTGTTCAAGTGATTGAATAAATAAATAAAAATATCCAGCAATCTAACATATCAAAGTTACCACAAAAAACACAGAGAAAGTCGGAGCATGCATTTACCAACTTTAAAGGAATGATCTTAAAAACAAGAAAAGAAAATACGTTAAAGCATAGATGCTCGCAGAACCTTATTGATTACAACAAAAGTTCACTATGAAAGAGAAGCTGGAAACCTAAATAAGATGACCAGTTACACAGCAAACGTATAGGATATAGTACACGATATTCAAGTAAGTGAAAAATTCAATAAAAATAACCTGCGATCTAACATATCAAAGTTACCATAAAAAACACAGGAGAAAATCGGAGCATGCATACAATCACTATAACTTTAATTCTTCTTCCACAGGAATAATCTTAACAACAAGAAAAGAAAATACGTAGAAGCATAGATGCTCGCAGTACCTTCTGAAGTCTCCCAAGCAATGCCACCAACAAAAAGTTTTCTATGACAACAAAAAAATCAACAGTTACTACAATTCCTCACATCCTTGTATTTTATTGTGGATTGAACCCAAACAAACCATCAACCCCAGACCTCATAACACACAAAACTAACTAAATATCAAAGCATTTCAATCTAACATGGACCTAAGACAGACAGACAGACAGACAGACACAAGCTAAACTAACACAACTAACCCTGCGGACGACGAAGAATCATGCTTTAAGCCTGCACTATCATCTACGTTATCAATTGAACCGTAGTTCCCCTGTTCCGCTTCGTAGTGTCCATCATACTGCGGTTCCTCGAAGTTTTGTTCAGGTACACCATAATCCATTTGTAGAATTGTTCTATCCTACCTATCACAAAACACAAAACACAAAACAAATTCCTGCAGATAAATAACGATTATTTCTAGAAATTCTTGCCCTTTCTTCACCTTTGTTTTTTTCTTGAAGGCCTTAAAATTTGGAAACCCTAAAACTGGTACGATGAATTACCTAAACCGATAGCTAGCTACGATTTTCTATATGGTGATGATGATGATGATCGAATCGGAGAGAGATTTGAAGCTGCGATGTCTTTGAATTTGTTGAGAGTTGTTTTGTTGTAACCCTAGCTTTCGCCCCTTTTTGAGTGGAGATTTTTCACTGATTATTTATTTCTGTATGGGGGAGGTATTTGAAGGTGAACCGTGAAGGCTGCGACGTCGTATTATGCAAGTTATTGCAGTACGGGCTTGGGCCAATTGATGTTTGGACTATATATAACTTTATTGCCCCATATTTTTTGGGCCTACTAGAGCTATATTTCAGAAAAAATAACTTAAATATAATTAGGGCCAATCTATAAAGTATGGACGCTTCGAAAAATTCATTTGTCGGACATGTATTAGACACAACATTCCCCTGACACGTGTCCAATATGAAAAATTCATTTTCTTAAATAAAATAAATAAATAAAATTCTGACACCGTCTCGGACACGTCCAGGGGGCGTGTCTAATACGCATGGGGACACAATGAGACTTTTGTGAGAGACTAAGAAGTATGAGTCAAATTATAAAATATAAAATTAACATTTCTAATGTAATTATTAGCAAAGAGAACACACTCATGCATTATTTATACGCACTTGATTGATATTTCACTTATCTGCGGTGAAAATTCAAACAATGAAATATTTGTTTTTATTTATGTAATGAAAACATGTTTATTTTATATTTGGTTTATGATTATGTTTCTATTATATATTTATTATTGGCTTATTGATGATAAGAAATTTAATTCTTTTAGATATGTAGAGCTTAACAAGTAAAATGCAAATTTCAATGACATTCATTCTCGTAGTTTATTGCTCTAACAAACTATATTGAAATTGAAATAAAAAAATTAATAATTACCATGTCTCATGTCCGTATCAGTATATCTGTGTTCATGCATCATAGGGACAATGTTGTAAGTAGGGTTCGAGATCTTTGAAGGAAAAGGTGTTTGGTATACTTTATGTTGGGAAGAAACGGTGATTCCTTTTTTCTTCGTTCTTTTTTCGGTTACATCTTTTTCTCTTTTTTACTTGCAAAAGTAATCTCATTTTTGTATGTTTATTGCCACTTGGACGT
Source organism: Buddleja alternifolia (assembly GCA_019426215.1). Lineage (NCBI taxonomy): Eukaryota > Viridiplantae > Streptophyta > Magnoliopsida > Lamiales > Scrophulariaceae > Buddleja > Buddleja alternifolia. Next base: position 42,951,398 of record CM033391.1, on the reverse strand, counting down.
ACATGGGATGAGTCCACGTAAAATTTCGCCAGCGTACGAATGATGTGCCTTGGTAGCATTCAATTATGGTTTCTGCTACCGAGTAGAGGGTGGACCATTTGTGATCGTTGTACATCATGCTGACCCCCTTGGGCATCTATGGAAACCATCGAGTGACGGGCCGCTTGAGAGGGGTACTGAGATCCTCGATGTCGTGCTGCCAACTATCATGTATGGGCGTCTATGTCAGCCGTCGAAATATTACTAAACATTCTGTCTTTTCATGTATATATTTAAAATTATGCGGACTTTCAAATCAATTAAAACTACTATATTTGTTCCGTATTTATGGGTTGTATTAAAGATTCTTTTCTTTCATGTGTATATCTAGAATCATAAAGACTTTCAAAGCATTTAAAACTACTAACAAAAAACATGTACGCCGCAAGTAGGCCTGTTATTGGGTAGGCATTACCCAGACTCAGACCCTGAAAATGCCCACAGGATGCCTCCTCTACCCGATCTGAACCCGATCCAGTCGCAGACCCAATGGGTAGGAAAACCAAGTCCAATGCGCAAACTTGGAGTTTCGGGCCGGGTCCGGATTGGGTAGAGTTTTTTTTGGGGAAATTTTGATCGTCCGAGTTTGTTGTTTATTATATATTTGTCTTTTCTGTCTATAGTTTTAGTAGTATTATTTACAAACTCTCCATAAATTCAACAAGCAAATAATACATTGAATAAAATTGGAGAAATGTTTGAGCAATCGAGAACTTCCACGACGATCATTTTGTTTGACCAATGAGAATCAAGAAAACTAATCCAGCTCATAAAACTGAACAGTAGTTTCCAAATTGCAAATATTAGATTACGTCTTTATAAGCCATTTAACCAAAAGCAAAATTCGATATTCAAAAGGAAGATCATGTAGCAAACTAGAAATCTATCAATTTTCAAACGATGATGATTTTCATAAAAAGCACAAAGCTACTATTGCTTAAGCTCGTCCCAGCAAAACTACTATCTCATAATTCGTCAATAAAACATCAATAATTCATGTTTCAACCACAAATTGTTCGAAACACTAAATTGGAATAACAAAATTTTTGCAACTTCAGATATATTCCCAAACAATAGTTGCAAGTAAACTTAACGACAAATGACAAATTACAATTGCAAGAACTAGTTACATTATAAACTGAACAAAGTACAAGACACAATGGCTGCTTTCAGAATACTAAAACAAGGATTGAAGGCCACAATACTAAGATAGATTCTGCAGCAGCTCAGAAACCATGAATCTTGATGTGCTCCTTTTTCAAAATTCCAGCCTGTTCCAAACCAAGGATTATGTTAACATACGAACTTCATAAGAGCAACTTTTACCATGCTATTAAATGTTTCAAATATTAACTAGTTTATTCCGGTCTACATCGTAAAGATTTGGTACTAGAATTCCATATTTATCTTTCAAAGATCGTTGTTACAATATTTTTTAACAAAACTTTCATTAATAGAAAGATTCAGTATAAACTTTAATCAAAAATTTCAAGAGGTACAAAAAAGAGATCATAGATACCACACATCATAGCCTTTGTGTGCTCTCCACTTGAGATTCAATTGTTTGAGTAGCACTTGGAACTGCAAAAGTGTCCAAATACAATGACAAATAAAATATCATTACAAATTAGAAATCATTTTATAATTAAACAAAAATGACTTATCCTTCTTTGGAATCGGTCTAATCCAATATCAGCTACTACGAGTGCTTCAACTGCATCTGGATGTAAAGAAGCGCGTGACTCGTCAATGATACGACGGCTAACACTAAAAGCTACCTCAGATGCAACTGTAGTAGCTGGAACAGCTAAAATATCACGTGCTATTTTTGCCAAGATGGGTTATCTAGGACTGCTTGTCTCCAACAATCCAAGATACTAAAATTCTCAATACTAGGATACCTTGGCTCATCTAAGTAGCCCTCTCAGTCTGATTTCTGATTGACCAAACCATGTTTGTTATCATATCATGTTTCAAAGTCTTGATGCTCAGTGCTTCGATTTATGATGGAGCTACTTGCATTGGTTGTGTCACCCATTGAAAAAAAACGCGACTACCGCCGTAGGTGAAGAACAAGTCCTTCAAAGTATCGCGAACCCTTGTGATGTATCGGTCGACACTCGAACCGTAAATCCTAGTATAGTAATACTTAACTAAACTCATTTTGTACCTGTGATCGAATACAACAGCAACAGCTAAGACCAAACAACACTTGTCCCAATGCTTATCGAACTTGATCTTCATCGGACCAGCCATGTGCCTAATGAAATCATACTCACTATGTTGCCATTCAATCATTTTCAAATAAATCTTACATGTATCAGGAAAAAACACATTCGAAGTGGGTTACTTGCTACCGCTAAAACGGCTAGTGGCTACGTAAAAAGTATGTAAACACTCATGTATAGATGTAGCTACCTCCCATTCTGACTCAGATGGATTGAACAGATAATGTTTGTCTATCCTTTCAAGACGACAAGAGGCTTCTCTAAGAGGCAAAGTTGTCTCAAGTAACTCAAATGTCGAGTTCCATCTATTAGGCACATCTATTGCCACTTGCCTCTTATCCTTCAAATTACACTCATCTAATGCAGTGTCAAACTTTTGCGCCGCAGCTGGAGACTTTTTCAGATATCTAGAAGTTTCACGAATCTTTTCAATAAGTCCCTAATCTGACTTAATCCATTTTGCACAACCAAATTTAATATATGTGCACTACACTTCACTTGCAACAAATCACCATTTAAATCAATTAAATCACTAGGAACAAGCCAATCTTTTAACTTTTTAATCATCGAGTTATTGGCTAAAGCATTGTCAACAACTACTAATAATAACTTCTTATCCAGATTCCATTCCCAAATAGATTCTCGCATAAAATCATTAAAGAGTCACCTCCATGCAAATATGGAATCTTTTTAAAGGCTATAATCCTCTTTTGAAGCTCCCAATCCTCATCAATAATATGTACGGTTAGGCAACAATATGAAATATGTGAATGCTCAGAAGTCCAAATGTCAGTAGTTAAAGATAATCTAAATCGAACCCCACCCAACAATCTATACATTTTGATCTTTTCTTCTTTATACACACTAATCACATCGGCCCGTATTGTGTTTCTACATGGAAGCTCAAAAGTGGGGTTTAATCCTTTCACGAATGTCTCAAAAAATTTATACTCCCCTATATTGAAGGATCAATTCTTTCCTACTTTTCAATTGTTCAAACTCAAACACAGGCACGGGAGTTCCAATTAATCTATTTCTTCCAAGATCCGGTTTCTTAGGACAAGAATCATATAAATATTTTTTAGGTGAATTGTCCCACTCGAAGAAGTACCTGACATAAGCTTACCACAGTGGATGCATTTAGCACGCATAATGTTATTTGCATCTCTTAACTTTGTAAAGTGGCTCCAAACAAAATAAATCTTTCTTGTCGTATTTTGAGGTTGAACTACCTCGTCATTGCCACCAGCCCACCAACACGACTAGGTTGACTCGATTCAGAGGTCGACATACTAAAACCTGTAAAAGAATCATAAATGGGATAAGTAAAAGTACTCGATTCATTAAAAGTAATCATAAATGGGATAAGAAATTATGCACATTGAAATCACAGAAAAAGCAATTCATTCTTGAATATGTTTTCAATACAACCTCAACAACTCATTCCTAAATGTAATACCTAATAGGACACACATGCAATGGTAACACTATTCATATCAAAAACTCAGCACATTAATGTTAGACTGAACACATTGCAACATACTTTTCTGTTACCCGTAAACAATAGCAAATTGCACAAAAGCAGAAGCACAAAAATTCAACATAGCAGCATACTTTTTTCACATTGCACATTGCATACTTTTTTCTGACACAGTCTATTATCACTCTTAATTTTGAGAAAGTATTGTGATTCACTAAGGGCTTTGCTAAGCAACTATGTCTACAACAAAGATGAAGTTTCACAATGTAATCTTTAGAGGACAAACATAATTCTGGACTGAAGTCATGTACATACCAGAACTGTGACACATTTCACATTTCACAAAAATTTAGTCTTCCAAAGTTTGTAGCTTCTATTTTATTGAATTCCTATTTCACAAAAACTCAGCAGAACCATAAATGTGAAACTCCTATTTCACATTGCAGCATACTTTTTTTTAAATTAAGGTACAAAAATAAACCCTAATTTGAAAATTTTGACACTAATATTCAACAAATCAAAGAGAAGAATCGGAAAATTTCCATGTATATTAAAGTAAAAAATTAGAACCCTAATTTGAAAAACCTAAAAAAATCATTAACTAACCTAATCACAGGCGACGATGGAAGTGGTCGGCGTCGATGATAAAGGCAGTGCAGGAAGCGACGGAGGTCGGCGGTGGTAGTGGCTGGGTGCGACAAAGTGATTGAGGAGAGAGAGAGAAGAGACTTAGCAGCGTGTTTGTAAACTGTAAGAGTGATGAGAGAGAAGGGTTTTTCATGAGTAAAATTTTTTTTTGGGTATTGATCAGGTCTTGTTCGGGTAAAGGACCTGTGGGTCTTGTTCGGGTACAGACCCGACCCGGACTTGAACTCTTTAATACCATCTGGTCCGGATCGGGTCCGAGGTATCAGACCCAAATAATCGGGCCTCGGCCGGGTCTAATATGGAATGATTGGCCCTGGGCCTGGGTAATGCCTACCCAATGACAGGCCTAGCTGCACGTGAAAGCATATGAGATGTGGATGCTAGAAACTTCACAAAACTTGAATTATAGAAAATAAAGTGCTAGCTCATATTTATACTATACCACCTTCTCTATGTGTGCTGGATGTCGATGTGATCTAATCATAGGGATTTATTTCCAGTTATTAAATCTAGATGTTAATATAAAGGAAGGTTTCGCATACCTTCTGAACATTCTATGGAAGTTTTACACACTTCTACTATTCTTCTGTATTTACAAGTAGTGTATCTAAACTTCTAGGGTGCTTACAATCTCTAAAGTGTAAGTTAGATAAACTTATCTCTAAATCCGTAGGTTAGATAGACTAATGAGTAGCCCAATATTATACTTTGCAAGCCTAGATGAATTCAAAATTTTATATTTATTTCAACTTTCTATCGCATTTTTGTGTAATATAAGGTGAATAGTTTAGACGTATACACGATTGTGTACTATGTGCAAGGCATAAAATGTCAGTATCATTTTACATTTCATATCAGTAAATTTTTGAAAATTTCTATAGAAATTTTGGGATATCTAAATTTCAGTTTCGGTTCTACAAAAATGATGGGAATATTTAGAAATAACTGAAATTTTTAAATAAAACTTTGAGTATTTTTAATTAACAAAAGTATGCACCTTTTACATTGTTATCTTATGTATATGATGTATCTATAGTGAATATGTTAGTTAATATGAGTAAAATTTGTTGCGGGACTATATAATAAATAAGATTTGATAGTAAATAACGATTACATCTTATGATAACTTCAATTTTGATCGAAACAACAGCATTTTGATGAAAATTTAAGACCATGTCTGTGTATTATATCTACAGACAGAGGACAAGGGTCATACATTTATGCAAAGTTGCTATTCGTTTTTAGAAACCTAACTAAAAATCTAGCATAACAAAGAAATATAGATCAAATTAAAACTTATGCTTACCATATTGTGAGTTGACGTTGTTGTTCAAAAAGTAACATGTAAAGAACATTGTATCTTGAATTTGTGCAACGGGAATGAATTGAGAAATCTGCCTAATTTCATACTGATAAATAACTTGTAATGTTGTTGTTACACATTATAAAACAAATGATTACCCTAAAAAATATATGACACCACATAGTTTGGATAACAGTACAAAAAATGGCCTAAATATGATGTTACTAAGCACAAAAATTGCTACCTCTGCACTTTCTATGCTTAGGAACTAATGTGCACGACTATATATCAAAGACCAAACCAAAAGTGCGGCATGAACAACTATTCCAAAAGAAACTGCACAAGTTTTACCAAAACACCAAAAGGGCCACAACCTTCACAATTTAGCCCATATATATATATATATATATATATATAAATGTAACAACATGTACACAAATGGTATGTATATATGTTAGGAATTTCATGTTACATGTTTTGATGATGACCATTAGGACTTTTTGTTAGACCGCAAAATATGTAAGTTTGTTTTTAGCTTTGAAGCGTTAGATTTGTAATAGGCTTTGTTTTATTTTATTCTAGATTGTTAGGCTAAGTTGTCTTAGACTAAGCGTCTGATATGTTCTGAGTGAGTTTATCAGAAGTAAAGTTTGAAGACTCAAGCGCCTGAAGTCTGAATGAAGATGAAGATTCCAAGCGTCTAGAATGACCAGCTACATCAAGCGTCACCTTATAGGATAGAAGTGATTCAAGGTTGAATAAGCGTCTATCAATGACTGATTTCACTTGAATTTATTTCTAAGTCCAGAAGGAGTTTAATGCAAATATTCTCAATGCATTAAGTGCCAACGGGCATTTAATTCAAATGCATTAAATGCTGATAAGAGCATTAAATGTGATAAGCACTTTCAGACGTACGGAGAAGCCACCCTATTGGACTGTCAACTATTCAAAGACTGCAGAACCAACTTTTGTGCAGCAGATTTTCAGGAAAAAGGACAAAAGTTGTTCACTCGCGGAAGTGAGAGACACGCGCTCGTGCATGTGTCAAACGGACACTTTTTCCAAGAATGCCTATAAATAGGACTTCAACAACAAGCCAAAAAAAAAGGAGAGAACAATTATCAAGTTGAATTGTTGTTGCATTGAAGTCTCATTCCTAAAACTCTCAGAAAAGCCAGAATTTTCAAGAAAACATTATCTTTGCTTTTCTTCAAATTCCTGAGACAGTCAACCAATATCTCAAACATTCTTTTCAGAGAAATCCACAATACTACTGAGATATTCTTAGTTGTTTGAACTTTATCAAAATCAAACAAACCTTTTAGAAAAACCCCTATCCAAGCCTCGCAATCTGTGTGAAGTCGAAGTTGGATACTTGCCGTATTTCTGGGTGAAAGAAGCAAGGGGATTGAAGTGATTTGGAGCAGAAATCTGTGTGATCAAGGAGCTCAAGTCATCGACATTCATCTCTCCCTAATTTGTAGAAGATTCTGTGTGATTCTTTGAGAATCATTTTAGTGGATTGCCTCCAAGTGTTCAAGGAGAAGAAGGACGTAGTTGGGATTACACCACCCAACGAACCTTACAAATATTGTGTTCTTTACTTTACATTCAATTTTTCATATTGTCATATCATAAACTGATCAAGCAAAACTTAATCAAACGCTAAGCAACTAAATACACTTTCTGTGACGCTAAAGCTTTTAAAAAGAAAACTACAAAAATCATTCCACTGTACTAACACTGATTAAAGAACTGAACGCTTAAACCTACTTGGTTAAAGTATTCAAATCTTGAAGTCTAAGTTAACTTTCTAAAAACAATCTTCATCAGACGCTTAGCCTAAGCGTCTATATTTTAAGTAAACGCTCAATCAAGCGTCTACATCTCAAGCGTCCAAAACCTTTTTAATACGAAACTTTTTGAAGTCGAAAAAGACTTCGGGTCTATTCAACCCCCCCCTCCCTTCTAGACCCTTTCGTATGCCACTTGGGACCAACAAGTGGTATCAGAGCGGTTAAAGTTGAAATTTAAAATTTCCAAGCATAACTGCTTGTTTAGATCCTTTTTCAAACTTAGTTGCTTTAGATTTTAAACATGGCATTTGCTAAAGTTCCCAAACTGACTGAGTCAAATTTTGACACATGGAAAGTCAAAGCATTTACATATCTCTGTTCTTGTGATGATGACATGTGTGATATTATTTCAGATGGGCCAATCAAAATATATAAGGTTGTCACTAGAGCGCCTGGAGCCACGGAAGACACTCTAGATGGTTACGTTGAAAAACCAAAACAAGAATGGTCTTTAGATGAGCGTCGAAGAGCTAATTTGGATAATGTTGGCCGTAACGCTCTGTATACGGCTATTGGTGATAATGACAACCTATTTAACAAGATCAAGTCGTGCAAAACCACTAAAGAAATATGGGATAAGTTGGCTATAATTTGTGGTGGTTCAGCACAGATTAAAGAGAACAAACTTTCCATTGCCAAGGAAAAGTTTAACGAATTTAAGATGTCACTCAATGAAACTTTAGAACAATTAGACATAAAATTTACAGCTCTAGTTACAGAATTTACATCGTTGGGAATGGAGTTACAGAATCGAGAAATGGTGGTTAAGATCTTTAGAAGTTTACCAAGTAAATTCTTGATGAAGACAACTGCTATGAGATAATCAAATATGTTGGATCTTCTAACTCCAGAAGACGCCTTTTCAGAGCTCAAAGCATTTGAGTTCGAGTTGAATTCTGCTAGTGATGTTGTGAGTAGTCCAGTGATTGAATCTGGAGCGCTTATAGCATCAATCAAAGGCAAATCGGGTAATAAAGGAAAGAATCCAGATATCAATGAGGAAGAGGAGTTGGCTTTGCTGAATAGATTCAGGAAGTTCTTGAGATATGAAAAGAAAGGAAAATATTTCAATAATCAAGGACAAAGTTCATATCAAGCGCCTTCTCCAATGCAACAATAGTTTCAAGCGCCTCAGTATTGTGTTCCTTCATCCCAAGCTCCTGTTCAGTACTAAGCGTCTACTCAAAATCTCTCAGCTCCAGTGGTCTCAAAACCACACACCACAAGGTTAACAAATGAACAAAAGATGAAAACTAATCTTTGTTATAATTGCAGAAAACTAGGGCACTACCAGGTAAATTGTCCTTATCCAAACGTATCCAAGCCCTCAAGGCAGGATTACTTGGATAGAAACCAATTTAGGAGCAACCTTCGTCAACAAGGTTTGCTAGCGAAATCAGAACCAGCATCCGCACCTGAAGATTTAGAATCATCAGAGGAGAGTAGTGATGATGATGAGCCATTAGATGACTCAGCGCTCATATGTCTCATGGCCAGAGATGATGAAGCGTCTCCTGAGGTAATCAATGAATTATCTATTCCTCTCTCTTATGATGAATTACTTGACAAAGTCAAAGAATACTACAATGAATGTCAAGAAGCTGCCAAAATATATCAAAACGATCTCTCTATTATCTCATCACTCACAAGAGATAAAGTAACGCTCAAAGCAGAGTTGCAAGTTCAGCAACAGTGCATTAAGAAGAACCAATCGCTTGAGAGTGAAATTATTCAATTAAAAAGTGGTCTTGATATAATAGTCAAGAGAGAAGCTGATTTGATTGCTAGACTTGCTAAATCAGAGCAGCTCATCTCATTATTATCAAAAGCTTCTAGAAAGTTGGATAATGTGATTGAAGTAACTAGATTATCTGGTGAAAAGACCGATTTAGGATGCGATAAACTCGGTAAACAACCTAATAAATCTAATGTTACGGCGAACAACAAAGGAAAGGGTGTTATCTTTGTTGAGAAAGGTTCACAAGGTCAAACATAAAATGAACCTAGCGACAATGGTAAGAGGCCAAATGAGAAAGTCAAAGCTAACTCAGGCAAGGGTAAGGCTAAGGCAAATGATTCACAAAGACGGGTCTATCCAAACGCTCAAAAGGCTAAAGATAAGTCTGACCACTGTGAATCAAGCGCTAAGCGTCCAGCACCAAAAGTGCAACCCAAGCCAGCGCCAAGGAAATACCAGCGTCAATATCCAAGACAGTCAAGATCATATTATCGATACTATGATGATTATGATTATGACTATGATTATGATCATTATTATAATCGAGGATATTATTATACACCTAAAAAGCACACACAACACGTTGTGAAACCCAAAAAGGCCAGTATTCCTACAATGAAGACTAGGCAAATATGGGTTCTTAAAGTTCTAATTCAAACTAACAATACTACTAATGTTAAAGGACCCAAGCAACAATGGGTACCTGAACAGAAATAGAACTTCCCTTTTGATTGCAGGTACCTAGAGCTAGAGCCAATACATCTGTGTGGTACTTCGATAGTGGATCGTCAAGGCACATGACTGGTTCCAAAGATCTTCTGATCAACTATCGAGCCGCCAATGGTCCTCAAATTGTATTTGGTGACAACTCCAAAGGTGAAACCAAAGGTATAGGTACTATCCATGGGGGGGACATCATGATAAGTGATGTTTATTATGTTGAGGGTCTAAAGCACAATTTATTAAGCATAAGTCAATTTTGTGATAAAGGCTTTGAAGTCATATTCTCAAGTGACTGTTGCTATATAAATGACGCTAAGACTAAGTCTACTAAATTGAAGGGTAAAAGAACTAACAACGTATATTTGGTAGATTGGGGTTCAACAGATGATAACAACCCAACATGCTTTGTTGCTAAAAATGAATCTAAAATGGGTTGGTTATGGCATAGAAAAATGAATCACCTCAACTTCAAAACAATCTCTCAGCTTATAAGTCAAAATCTTGTAGAGGGATTACCAAATGGACCATTTCATAAGGATCGCCTTTGTGACGCTTGTCAAATGGGTAAACAAGTTAAATCATCGTTCAAGAGAAAACCTCATCTATCTACCTCTAGAATACTTGAACTACTTCACATGGATTTGTTTGGACCTGTTCAAACGATCAGTGTAAGCAGTAAAAAGTATACTTTGGTGATAGTAGATGATTTTCTCGATTTACTTGGGTGGAATTTCTTTCATCCAAAGATGAGACATGTGACAAGTTAACAACGCTTATTCGGCAACTTCAAATATTGAAAAATCTTAAGGTTGCAAGAATAAGAAGCGATCGCGGTACTGAGTTTACTAACAAGATTGTTGAGAATTTTTGTGCAGAGAATGGAATACATTATGAGTATTCAGCTCCCAGAACTCCCCAACAAAATGGTGTTGCTGAGCGCCGGAACTGAACGCTCAAGGAAGTCGCTAGGACGATGTTAGATGAATCCAAGCCTGCTCCTAGGTTTTGGGCCGAAGCGATCAACACTGCCTGCTAAACTCAAAATTGTTGCATGATCAACAAACAGCACGGGAAAACTCCATATGAACTATGGAAGGGACGTAAGCCAAATGTTTCATATTTTCATATCTTTGGTTCAAAATGTTTTATCCATAATAATGAATCCCAAAGCCTGAAGACATTTGATCCTAAAGCGGATGAGGGAATCTTTCTAGGCTACGCTAAGAATGGAAAGAATTTTCGCATCCTAAATAAGATCAAATTGAAGGTTGAGAAATCTATTCATGTTGTTTTTGATGATGCTAACCAAGAACCGAGTAAGGTTAATGTGAATGATGTAGGAGTTGAAGATCTATATCATCAAGCGTCTAAGATCACCATTAACGATGACAGTGACGACGATGATGAGATCTCAGTGCCACCTACTAAGATTACTTGTGAGGTTACTATAGATAATTATGTAAGAAATGTTGAAGATCATGAAGAGAGTGATCATCAAGAGCAAGCAAGAATCTGTGAACTTGAAGCGCCTACGCAAGAGGATAGTCAAACGTCTTATCGTCAAGCGTCTGTTCAACCTCTTAACCCTTTCCAACCAGATAGACTATGGTCGCGTGATCATCCACCTGAGCAGATTATTGGAGATATTGAAGCGCCTGTTAGGACTAGAGCCGCTACGTTCAATGAGGCTATGTTCGCAAGCTTTCTATCTCAAATGGAACCTAAGAAAGTGGATGAAGCACTAAGTGATCCAAGTTGGATTGAAGCCATGCAAGAAGAGCTTAATCAGTTTGAACGAAATAAGGTTTGGACGCTAGTACCAAGACCAAATCACCAAGGAGTTATTGGAACTAGATGGGTTTATAGAAACAAGATGGATGAGAATGGCATTGTGATAAGGAACAAGGCCAGACTCGTAGCTCAAGGATATTGCCAAGAAGAGGGTATTGATTTTGATGAGACATACGCTCCTGTCGCCCGTCTTGAAGCAATCCGCATGTTTCTAGCGTATGCAGCGTTCAACAAGTTCATGGTGTATCAGATGGACGTGAAGAGTGCTTTCCTGAATGGTAAACTCCAAGAAGAAGTATATGTGGAGCAACCACCAGGATTCATCAACAATCATGGTAAGGGTATGGTTTACAAGCTAGACAAAGCACTTTATGGGCTTAAGCAAGCACCCCGAGCATGGTATGACACTCTCTCTATCTTCCTTATTGGTAAAGGCTTTTCAAAAGGCAGCGTTGATACAATGTTATTTAAAATTACCAATAACAAAGATATCCTCTTAGTCCAAATTTATGTTGATGATATTATATTTGGTTCTACCAACAAGCGTCTGTGTGAGAAATTTTCGAAAATGATGCAAGAACAATTTGAAATGAGCATGATGGGTGAATTAACTTTCTTATTAGGATTACAAGTTAAACAACTCCATAATGGCATATTTATTAATCAATCTAAATATACAAGAGATATGATTAAGAAATTTGGTATGGAAAATGCATCATATTCAAAAATTCCAATGAACCAAACGCTTAAGTTAGATAAAGATGAAAGTGGAAAGAAAGTTGATATCACTAATTATAGAGGTATCATTGGATCACTTCTTTATCTTACTGCCAGTAGACCTGATATTATGTTCTCGGTATGCATGTGTGCACGATTTCAAGCTGATCCTAAAGAGTCACACTTAAGTGCTGCCAAGAAGATCCTTAAATACCTAAAAGGCACACAAAATGTGGGCTTATGGTATCCAAGGGACTCTCCTTTTGAACTAATTGGTTACTCAGATGCAGATTTTGCAGGTTGCAAAATAGATCGTAAGAGTACTAGTGGTACATGTCAATTTCTAGGTGATAGGTTAGTTTCATGGCATAGTAAGAAACAACAATCCATAGCTACCTCCACAGCCGAAGCTGAGTATGTAGCTGCAGGAAGTTGTTGTGCACAAGTGTTATGGATGAGGCAACAACTTAGAGATTATGGAATAATCCTAGGTCCAACCCCCATTCATTGTGATAACCAAAGCGCTCTAGCCATGACTCAAAACCCTGTTCTTCATTCCAGAACCAAACACATTGACATTAGATACCATTTTCTTCGTGACCACGTTCAAAAGAAAGATATCTCCATGCACTTTATTGGAACTGACAAACAATTGGCAGATATCTTCACCAAAGCGCTCAACGAACAACGTTTTCTCACTTTGAGAAGTGAATTAGGTATGATTGACTTAAACGCTTAATCATTTTGCATCATACTTTATTAGACATGTAATTTAGGGGGAATCCACTTAATTTATGTCTAAAAGATTTTTTTTTGGTACAAGTTATCAAATTTAGGGGGAACCTTAAAATTGTACTTAACCATAACTGCAAGCGTCAATGATCAAAATTTTAAGATGCATGATCATCAACGCTCAGTATTACTTATGCATAAAATATTGGACGCTCAAACATAAAAAGTCTTTTCAATCCTAACCGTCTAATTTTCTAATGATATATCAACCAGTGGCATTAGTTAAGCGTTGAGCCAATTCCATTCAACACTTAATATAAAAATGTTTTTAAAAGTCATGCATAAATTTTACAAGCTTCTTGAAGTAGTGGGTAGACTCAAAAGTTTATTCTGTACTCTACTCGCACGCTTCTATCACATCAAACTGGCGGGTAATCAAAACTTTTAAAATGACGGTTCAGAGATAGCACGTGTTTGTGTACGTGTCAGTGTATCATCAGGCGCGTGTGCTACACTCTGAAAATGCCAAACGTTTTTTTTTAATTTTAACTCGGATGTCAAATCTTTATATATGGGAATTACCAAATTTAACTTCTCTCTCTTACACAAAACTCGCGTCCGCAGTTAATGAATTTACAGCTGAGATTAAAATAACTTTACACGTGTTTAAATCTTGAAGAAATGAGAGAACACAAGTTTCAAAATCTCTTTACTGTGTCATTTAAAACAATCTCTGCAGAAAAATAATTTACTTTCTACTCAAAATTTCTGCAAATTTATCTCTCTCAAACAAAGAAAATCTCAGTTCACTCTATTTTCAAAAATGGCACCAAAGAAAGCTCATCATCTACTTCTGCCGAGTCTATCATCAAGGTTACTGAAGGCCTTGTTGTCGATTGGAAATTCCTGTATGAACCCAGATCAACCTACATGATATGATGGACACCGTTACAAAGGCGGGCTTAAGAATTTCTTAACCCAATACTCATATTTCTTTCCGACTGAGGTTGACACTTTTGGAGGACTGCTAAACTCTCGGAGGACAAGAAGTCTATCTCTTGTCTTCCCTTCTATGTCCAAGAAGGAGCACCTAGGAATGTTATCTGCTGCATCCATTGCAAAGAACTTCAAACTTCCCTAATGAGGGTGAGGCACTGGATAGTATTACTTAGCACAAATAAGGAAGCATGGGATTCATGAGTGCTTATGATGGTGTACCCTACACCCAGCACTTTGAAAAGAAAGATTTGGTATCACAATACCGTCTGTTGGCTGATTTCTGCAGTAAGATTATTGAATGCAGAGTGGGCACTTTTGATAAGGTCAATCCCACACAATTTCAGATGATGACAGCTATACTCCTTCTATCAAAATCAACTGGAGTGAGTACATCTTTGGAAGGTTTAGGGACTGTCTGAACACCGCTTCAAATAAAGCCGTATGGCTTTGAGTGACCTTCTGTTTACAGATCGAATTGTGTTTACTCATCTGGACTCCCGTTGAATAAGACCAAGTTTTGGGAAAAAGGATTCTGACAATCTATTCAATCCTCCCAAAGTTGGTGGTGCTGCTAAACCACTTTCTGAGCGTCAGCTGTACGTGAAGAACGCCAACTGCTTGCTCAAAAGGCTGAGCGTCCAGTGCTCAAGAGGAAGCTGTGAAGCGTCCAGCAGCAACGAAGAAGAGGAGCCCCTAGAAAACCCAAAGTTAAAATTGCCGTCCCCTCTCAGAAGATTGATGAGGAAACTGATGAGGATGCACGAGGACAAGTTGTACCTCTCAAAAGACGAGGAAGCTGGAAGGAATTCATTAAAGCAAATAGACTTTCGAAGAACCAGCTGCTGATCCTCCCGCTCCTCAAGCGCTCAAACTCAGTTGAAGGAGTCAACGTGAAGAAAATCTTCAAGCGTTCCAGGACAAGCAAGCGTCGAGCTGCTCCTGTTCTTAAAGAGCCTGAGACAGTTGAGCCAAGCGCTCAAGTTTTTGCCGTTGAGCCAAGCGCTCAAGTTGCTCGTTGAGCCAAGCGCTCAAGATGTTGCTGTTGAGCCAAGCGCTCCAGAAACTGCTGTTGAGCTTAGTTCTCAGGGTAAGTTTATTTCTTCCCACAGCATTTCTATTCCTACATCTGTAGAAGATCCTGCTCTTATAGAGGATAGCTCTTGTTTTTCAGCTTATAGTTCCAGCTGCTGCTGAAGCGTCAACAAACGTCCACCTAGATGTTCTGTTGGATGTTGACCTGACTGGAAGTTCGTGGCTATTCGCTCAAAGACGTTGCCGCTGAAGTAGCTGCAATTGAAACCTGAGGAACCTGCTCCAAAGAGGTTCAAACATCAATCCCTGTTCCAGCTATAACAGAGGCACGTTCAGAAGGTCAGAGCGTTGCTGAAGACGTTACAAAGCTCCTCAAGGTCACTTCTTCCAACTGGATCACGCTGAAGACAATTGATCATTCAATCAACTACATGCCCCCAGCGCTCGACGAAGATTTCATTCCTGCAGGATATAATGAAGAAAGATATATTGCTGCAGAAGCTGATTGCCGCTGCTGATTGATAGACTGATATTGACTTTGACAGCGTATAATCAAAGCAACTCCTGGTCAAATACCATCCTCTCTTCTTCAACAAGACAGACAAGGAGAACAGACCTCCTAGATGTGATGTGGATCTGGCTTACTATATTGATAATGGCCACAGCAAGACCAACAGGTTTTCGCTCTCAGGGACTACAACTGTTCGTGTGTATGAGCCACTCCGTCCTAGCTTTCTCAATCCATCAGAGGTCAGTCTTGAACAGAGAAGGCTACACACATTTCCTCATATTGCCAGACGGCTCACAGTCCTGAAAATCTAACTGCATCGGTCCGTCCACTTCGCCTATGGAAAAATAAAGCAGATTCATGCCTGGTGAGCGCCTTGAATCGTCTCACAGATCTGATCCAGACTGAAGCTGATGCTTACTTTGATAGCGTCTGGAATGCTAACTATCAGACCGATGATAAGCACCGCTTTGAATCATATCAGAGATATTCACCATGAAGGCATTAGAGCTATGGTGTCAACTGCTGGCACAGACTACTGTATAAACGAAGTCAATTGGGTTGAAGCGTATATGGGTCATAAATACACCTTCACAGAGTTAGTTCCAAGCTCCCCATTCTATTTCGGCATAGGCATGCATGACAAGAAGCGTCAATTCGCCAAGTATTGCCTCCTGAAGAAGCGTCAACAGAGAGTTCGGACCTGTTCTCAAGCTCCCACTATTATTAGACATCAGATTGAACAATGTCTGCGTCAAGAGCTTCACAGATTATCCATTCACTCCTCTTCGGTTTCAACGCTCAAGCGTCTACCAGTGCAGTACTCACAGTTGGTGAACGGTAGCTTAAATCTTGCTCCAAGCCACTGTGAAGAAAATTTTCAACTCTGATGGTGAAGATTCTATGACTCCATTATCTCTCTTTGATAAAATCTTCACTGCCAATCTCAGATCAATGGAACGGCTCAGTGATCAATTCATTCAAAGGATATCCACTGCTCCCTTCCATTCGCAAAGAGGTACTCAATCACTATGAGTATTTGTTCTCTCTCTGCTTGAAAGGAATCAAGAGCTCGCTCAAGCCATTTATCCGTATCTTGAAGAGTACTATGCGGACTGTACGTGCCTACACATCGACGTCCTGCATCTCTTCCCTCAGATTGCTTGATTGGATTTTCCAGAACTCACTGCACAGATTCACTATTCTCCATCGCTCAAGCGCCGTCCAAAGTCTTTCCCAGATCATGTGCTGGATATCATTGGTCCAATGTACATCAGGGCCATTGATAGTCCTCTTCGCACATTTATCTCCGGTACTTGTATGTCCAGGACCAGACTCATTGAACTCTTGGATTCTACATCCACCTCTTATGCCGACTCAGCAAGCTGGAACTTCCAATTCACTGACTTTCGCCAACCTGAGTCAACGCTTGAGGAAGCGCCTGCTGAGACACTTCTGAAGTTGCGTATTCCAAGTCTGCAGTTCAAGCGTCTCAACCAGAGTATTCCTGACGCTCCTGAACATGCTACCATTGATAGTGCTGAAGATCCTTCCCTGGATATTCGAGGTACTGTTTTTGATCCAGCCTATCAAGTTCCTTTTGACTCTCTCAAACACTCATCACGGTTCAAGCGACCAGCTCCTCAAGCGGTTCAATCAGATGAGAGTCAAGCCTTCGGTCCCCTGCTTAAATCTGTTTTGGAGACAATTAGCGCTCAAGCTACTCAGAGTGAAGAATCTCTCCATTGGATTAAGGAAGACCTGGCAAAGATTGAAACTCACGTAATGAGCGCTCAGATTGCTCATATGCGTAGTTCAGCTCAAGCGGCAGTTGGTGAGTGCAAACAAGACTTTCAAGAAATGCAGGATGCTGCCCACGCAACCCAACTTGCCATGAAAGAAGAACTTGAAAAGCGCCTTGCAACCCTTGAGATCTCTGTGAATGACGCCACCAGCGCTAAGCTTCTTGTTATGCAGGAACGCTTCGACAAGCGTCTGGATGACATCACAGATTCCTTATCTCAGATTGCTCATCAGGTAAGTGTACTCACAAACCACTTCTTAAAATCTGATGATGGCAATAAGGGGGAAGAGAAGAAGAAAGGAGAAAAGCGGAAAGCGTCCAGTTCAAAAGTTGAAGATCCTCCGTCTCCTAAGCGTCAAGTGCCTCCTTCTCAGTCTGCGCTTAATCTCCCGTCTTGGATAACTGCTCTGAAACAAAGTTCATCCGGAGCGCCCAGTAGTACGCTAAGGGAACCTCCTAGAGCGTTATATCCAAACCTACCAATTCCTACAAGAGCACTGCTTGAACAGTTTGACATTCCTCTTCAGAGAACATCCATTTCAGAACCTACAGATCCACAGATCTTAGCTGAAGAAAGGAAGATGACTGATTTTAGCCAAGCTTTTCGAATCTGCCTAAGGTACATTGGTATCGACCCAACTGACTGGGATAATCATTTTACAATATTCAAGAAGAGACAACAAGAAGAAAACAAGCTTATCATCAACAAAGATCATGAAGCAATGATGATCTTGGAAGACAATCTGACTGAAGCTATCCGAGCTGAAATGCCCAAGCGATACAGAGTTAGACCAAGTCATTAAAGCTTTCTGATTTTACATTATCTATATTCTTGTCTCTTATATCTTTAAATATTCAGCTGTAAAAATGCTTGTAATTCTCGATAAATATGAAATGCATTTTTCTCTTGCTGAAACATCTCGTTGAAGCGTAACTAACTTTAACTAACGTCTACTGATCAAAGCTAACTTTTACTTTTGGCTGTCTAACTCTTGAACTATAAAAGAGTAAGTATTGCCATCATCAAAAAGGGGGAAATTGTTAGGAATTTCATGTTAGAAGTTTTGATGATGACAATTAAGTTTTTGTTAGACCCCAAAAAAGTTGTAAGTTTATTTTCGTAGAAAACTTGTATAGGCTTTGAAGCGTTAGACTTGTAATAGATCTATTAGGCTTTGTTATCTTACTTTAGAGTGTTAGGCAAAATAGTCTTAGGCTGAGCGTCTGATGATTTCTGAGTGAGTTTATCAGTGGTAAAGTTCGAAGACTCAAGCGCCTGATCTCAGAAGATAGATACAGTCTCCAAGCATCCACTTTGGCCAGCTATATCAAGCGTTACCTTATGGGACAGAAGTGATTTCACCTGAATTTACTTCTAAGTCCAGACGGAGTTTAATGCAAATATTCTCAAAGCATTAAATACCAACGGGTATTAATTTCAAATGCATTAAATGTTGATAAGAGCATTTAATATGATAAGTAATGTCAGACGTACGGAGAAGCCACCCTATTGGACTGTCAACTATCTCAGACTGCAGCACCAACTTTCGTGCAGCAGATTTTCAGGAAAAAGGACAAAAGCTGTTCACTCGCGAAAGTGAGAGACACGCGCCAGTGCATGTGTCAAACGGACACTTTCTCCAAGAATACCTATAAATAGGACTTCAACAACAAACAAAAAAAATGCAAGAACAATTTTATCAAGCCAAATTGCTGTTGCATTAAAATCTCATTCCTTAAACTCTCAGAAAAGCCAGAAAATTCAAGAAACATCCTACTTGCTTTTCTTATATTCCTGAGACAGTCAACAAATATCTCAAACATTCTTTTTGAAGAAACCAGATTCCTACTGAGATATTACCAAGTTGTTTGAACTTCATCAAAATCAAACAAACCTTTTAGAAAATCCCATCCAAGCCTCGCGATCTGTGTGAAGTCGAAGTTGGATACTTGCATCATTTCTGGGTGAAAGAAGCAAGAGGGTTGAAGTGATTTGAAGCAGAAATCTGTGTGATCAAGGAGCTCAAGTCATCGACATCCATCTCTCCCTAATTTGTAGAAGATTCTGTGTGATTCTTTGAGAATCATTTTAGTGGATTGCCTCCAAGTGCAAAGGAGAAGAAGGACGTAGTTGGGATTACACCACCCAACGAACCTTACAAATATTGTGTTATTTACTTTTCAGTCATTTCATTCATCTATCATATCATTGCATAAGTAAAACACAATCAAAAGCTAAGCAACTAAGAAACATCTTGTGACGCTAAAACTTTCAAAGAGAAGACTCCAAAATCATTCCGCTGTGCTAACCCTGATTAAAAGAACTGAACGCTTAACCTACAAGGTCAAAGTATTCAATTCCTGAAGTCTAAGTTAACTTTATAAACAGTCTTCATTAGACGCTTCACAAAGTCTCAAATATCTTATGTGAACGCTAAAGTGAAGCGTTAGACACTTCAAGCGCCTATCATTTCAAGCGTCCAAATACGTTTAATACGAAATCTTTTTGAAGTCGAAAAAGACTTAGGGTCTATTCAACCCCCCCCCCCCTTCTAGACCCTTTCGTATGCCACTTGGGACCAACACACGTGCCTAATGAAATCATACTCACTATTTTCCCATTCAATCAAATTCAAATAAATCTCACATATATCAGGGAAAAACACATTCGAAGTGGGGTACTTGCTACAGCTAAAACGGCTAGTGGCTACGTAAAAATTATGTAAACACTCATGTGTAGATGTAGCCATTTCCCATTCTGACTGAGATGAATTGAACAAATAATATTTGTCTATCCTTTCAAGAAGACAAAAGACTTCTCTAAGAGGCAAAGCTGTCTCAAGTAATTCAAATGTCGAGTTCCATCTATCAGGCACATCCATTGCCACTTGCCTCTTGTCCTTCAAATTGCACTCATCTAATGCAGTGTCAAACTTTTGCGCCACTGCTGGAGACTTTTTCAAATATCTAGAAGTTTCACGAATCTTCACAATCGATTTGACTTAATCCATCTTGCACAACCAAATTTAATATATGTGCACTACACCTCACATGCAACAAATCACCATTTAAATCAATTAAATCACCAGGAACAAGCCAATCTTTTAACTTTTTAATCATCGAGTTATTGGCTGAAGCATTGTCAACAACTACTGATAATAACTTCTTATCCAGACTCCATTCCAAAATAGATTCTCCTATAAAATCATATAAAGAGCCACCTCCATGTGGATATGGAATCTTTTTAAAGGCTATAATCCTCTTTTGAAGCTCCCAATCATCATCAATAAAATGTACGGTTAGGCAACAATATGAAATATGTGAATGCTCAGAAGTCCAAATGTCAATAGTTAAAGATAATCTAGATCGAACCCCACCCAGCAATCTATACATTTTGATCTTTTCTTCTTTATATACACTAATCACATTGGCCCGTATTGTGTTTCTACATGGAAGCTCAAAATTGGGGTTCAATCCTTTCAAAAATGTCTCAAAAAATTCATACTCCACTATATTGAAGGCAAACTTATGTTTAATACAAGCAATTGCCAATTCTTTCCTACTTTTCAATTGATCAAACTCAAACACAGGCACAGAAGTTCCAACTAATCTATCTTTTCCAAGATCCGGTTTCTTAGGACAAGAATTATATGAATGTTTTTTTAGGTGAGTTGTCCCCTCGAAGAAGTACCCGACATAAGCTTACCGCAGTGGATGCATTCAACACGCATAATGTTATTTGCATCTTTTAACTATGTAAAGTGTCTCCAAACAAAAGAAATCTTTCTTTTTGTACTTTGAGGTTGAGCTACCTCCTCATTGCCACCAAGCCTACCAACACGACTAGGTTGGCTCAATTTAGAGGTCGACATACTAAAACTTGTAAAAGAATCATAAATGGGATAAGTAAAAGTACTTGATTCATTAAAAGTAATCATGAATGGGATAAGAAATTATGCACATTGAAGTCACAGAAAAAGCAATTCATTCTTGAATATGTTTTCAATACAAGCAACCACAGCAACTCATTCCTAAATGTAATACCTAATAGGATACACATGTAATGGTAACACTATTCATATCAAAAACTCGACACATTAATGTTAGACTGAGCACATTGCAACATACTTTTCTGTTACCTCTAAACAATAGCACATTGCACAGAAGCAGAAACACAAAAATTCAACATAGCAGCATACTTTTTTCACATTGCACATTGCACATTGCATACTTATTTCTGACACAGTCTATTAGCACTGTTAATTTTGAGAAAGTATTGTAATTCATTAAGGGCTTTGTTGAGCAATGTCTACAACAAAGATGAAGTTTCACAATGTAATGGTAAGAGGACAGACATAATTCTTGCTGAAGTCATGTACATACCAGAACTGTGACACATTTCACATTTCACAAAAATTAAGTCCTTCAAGGTTTGTAGCTTCTATTTAATTGAATTCCTATTTCACAATAACTTAGCAGAACCATAAATGTGAAAATCCTATTTTACATTGCGACATACTTTTTTTCAATTTAAGGTACAAAAATAAACCCTAATTTGAAAATTTTAACACAAATATTCAACAGATCAAAGAGAAGAATCGGAAAATTTCAATGTATATGAAGGTAAAAAATTAGAACCTAATTTGAAAAACCTAACCAAATCATTACCTACCAATAATTTCCTTCTAAAAGGCGGCGACGACAGAAGTGGTCGGCGGCGGTGATAACGGCGGTGGAGGAAGCGACCGAGGCCCGCGGTGGTGGTGGCTGGGTGCGACGGATGCCAGCGGTGGTGAGGCAGACGTCAGACGGAGTGATTGAGGAAAGAGAGAGGAGAGACGCAACGTGTTTGTAAATTGTAAGAGTGAGGAGAGAGAAGGGTTTTTCACGGGTATTGATCGGGTTTCGTTTTGGGTATTGATCGGGTCTTGTTCGGGTATTGATTGGGTCTTGTTCGGGTATAGACCCGATTCGGACCCAAACTCTTTAATACCATCGGGTCCGGGTCTCTGACCTAAATAATCGGGCCTGGGCTGGTCTAGTATGGAATGATTGGACATGGCCTGGGTAATGCCTACCCAATGACATGCCTATTCTAAACATATTTCATTTAAAATGTCTCGTTATTATTATGGTGAAACATTAACGGGAGCACATAGCGTAATTACATGTATAATAACATAAAATTATTTTGAAAAACTACTCTGAGATCTTATTCGTAGATTCTCGTTGGGGCTTCAATTTTGGCAAGCAGGATCCCTTGTTCGACCTAGTGTTTCTGGAAATAAGAGGAATATATTTAAACGCACAGCTCCAGCATAAAATGGATATCCTAGATACGACTGGGATGTTCCAAAAGTTTGATATAGACATAATAGCAAATTCTGTTTGAACCATTAACATAGTGGTTTTCTTCTCGGACTCCACGTGGCTACTTGCACAAATATTAACGTGCGTTAATATGGGTCTGGAACCTCACTTTCATCCCCTGGAGACAGATCCTAATATGGTATAGAAGGAGACGATAGATTACTACCATAGACAGTAGATGGTGGAGTGAATTATAAAATGGGGGAGTTGACCGCTTCAAGAAACATTCTTGAGGTATGATAATATATTGACTACGGAATTTGTTGTTTATTTGATAATAAATAAACTAATATTATTAATTATTGGCATTATATAAAGAGTTTTATGTTTGTTGACTTGTTATATTGGGTGCATGTCAGTGAAGAGCTGCACATACCGGTGACAAATAGACATGTTTTTGTGTTTGTAGATTATGGCAATGACTTAGGAACTTCAGGGGGTATACCGGGAAACTCCACATAGCTCTATAGAAAATAGGGTAGCGGTTTCTCCTATGGGGCTGAAATACAACTGTTTGGATCAATGAGAGCTGATTTTGTGCTAGATCATGAGCTCGGTGCTTGTGCACTGCTCGTGAGTGCTGATAAGAGCTTTTAATATATGCAGACATGTGTGATTCTACTTCTACGTGAAACAAGAGTTTGTTTTAGTTTTGTTTTTCTGACTTATGTAGCATAGTGTTTTCAATTAGTATCGTTCAGATAGTTTTGTTTATATAAATCGTGAGTGATTATCGAATTGCAATGTGTTAGTTGATTCAAATGATGATTGACAGTGTTTGCATGTTCTATTCATATAGTTATTAATAGCATTGTACACTCGAGTTATGAGGTTCTATAGCTACGTGTGGGATGGGAGGTCCTAGCTAGATAATTCCATACTAGGTACTCCTAACGGCTATTCATGCCCGTCATCCTAGTGAATTGATAAGTGTTGAAACTATGATGAAAGTTGAAGCCCAATGTGTGAGATTTGAATGTGATTCAAAGAAGTCTACTAGGATGACTTTAGCTCCATCTTATTGTGTTGAATGGAGTGTTGAACATGTGATTTCTCAAATTAAAGAACTCTTAAATCAAGTTTGTTCGAAGGCAAACCAACTCTATTGCTTATTCAATGGAAAATTGGGAAATTCATTCCAACTGGAATCAAGATATCAGTTGTGACTGTTTTTGAGTTTATTTTGTCCAACTTCTTTTTATTTTGTCTACACATGTTGCTAGGATTGTCAGTAAACCCAACATGACTTGAAGCCGTAAGCTTGGCTTGATTGAAGAGGCAGAGGAAAAGGAATTGATGGGGGGCAAGATGGCCATTTTTGGTCTCGCTTTTTCTCACCCCAAGCCGTTGTTAAAGACGATGATCACCAACAAGAATGAGATTCCCATTGGTTGCAGCCATTATTGTGGTTCAGCTAAACAAGTTTAGTGTCTTCAAAAAGTACGGGCTTTGTTTTTTTCTATTTTGGACTGGGTTTCTAGCCAAAAATCCAGCCCAAAATATGTTTGGATCTGGATTATTTGGCCAAATAAGCGGATTCATATTTGCCCAAAATGGCCAAATAATATTGTTCCCCCTTTTTGTTACTTATTGTGTGTGGTCTCAATCAATCTTATTCACCCACTGTTTTCTCTCTGTCCCCACTCTTTTCCTTTTTTTTTTTTTTTTTTTATAAAAACGATTACAACATCATATTGTATCAATTACAAGAGAATTGATTACAAGTAAGCATTATGAGCAAATACAATCATAGACTAATAACTATTACAAGCTAAACTACCATCTAAGTAGAGAGAAAACCCATATGCATCCAGTGGGAGTCAAACCCATAACCTCTTAGTTATGGGGCCTCAACTTTAAACAACTAGGCTAGGCATCATTGGCCACTCTTTTCCTTTCTAAACACTTCCTTTCTAACCACAATACACAAGGCACACACAAATATATAAATCTGGCCGTGTATATATATATATATATATGCATGCATATATATATATATACATATATATTGTAAAAAATATGTCATATATAATCTATTATATATTACATAATGCTTATTAGCTGGATAATATATAGTATACGTATATAGCATATACTATATATGTCTGTATGTACTTATTGTAATATTATATATATATATATATATCTATAAATATATGAAAATATTATACATATGTATCAATATAAAAATATATTTATTTTAATCAAGACCTGTTGATCTAGTGGTATCTACCTCCCACTTTATATGAGAGGTCCTAGGTTCAAATCCAGAGTGTCACAAGTTGTAGCTCCTCTCTCCTTTATGGAGGTATTTAGAGTCTTTATAGCTCAGGATTAGGACTATCAACCTGGGTTTATCGCGCTAAATATTTAAGGTATCCCCCTTCTTCTTGAATTTTTAAAAAAATATACTTATATTATCTATATATTACATTTGTATATAAATAATACATTATATGTGTAAATATGTATAACACATAATATATAATATATACATAGGTATATATATTATAGATATTTAAAATGTTTATATGTGTATATATGTATATAATATCATAATATATGTATATAATACATGCGTAAATTGTAAATAAGTTTATTTATATATTTTGTATTATATTATATTATATAAAATATAATATTCGTGTATATCATCTATACATTACAAAATGATATACACTAAGATAAATT